>OY998179.1:108325238-110968784 GCA_963921935.1 Galeruca laticollis
GAGGATCGTAAACACTTAACGTTATTTGTAGTAACATTTTAATGGATTTGGAAAGTTCTATAATGTCTATTTTATAAAGAAACGTAAGGTTCTTTTGAACCATTTAAAACTAATTGTTGGGTTTCGAGTTGAGCAGGCACTTACAAGGCAAACTATATTTTATTAATGGGCGTTTACGCACCATTAAAGTAAATACTAAGGATTCAAAGTTACAATAGGCATTCAGCCAGTCCGAGAATTCAATACAATGTGAAAGCTGTCGTGATTGACTCGTCAGTAGTAACAAGATAGAGCAACAAGAATGTCCACAATGAGTTGATAGTCGGTTACAGTTTTTTAAAAGATACTAAATGCTCGTGAGATAGATATGTATAGATATATAAGATACAGAAATTTGCACGTTTTTATATTGCGTCGTAACGCGAGAAATATTTTAATACTTCAGATAAATCGTAATTTTTCCCGTTTTTAAGTTTAGAATTGATATAATTTGATACTAGAAAAGAGAGATTCGTTGATCTAGATATATTTTTCACGCACACTGCATGTTTCGAACGCGAGGAACTGTCACACTTTTTTATGTCGACCGAGTGGGTTTTTAGTTGTGAACTATTTGATGTTGAGACACTGACTGCCCTGTTAATGAATGTTAATTTCTATAGACATATTGGGTCGCCAATCTTGAGGGTAAAACTTCCTGGTACTGACTAAAACTATTTCAGTTGAATGGTGATATTTCTGACATAAAGTCAATTTATAAAACATTTATTTCGAATACTTGAGATTTAGTTATTCATTGTGTAAGGGTTTGAAATATTGTTCACAGTGCTAATTGAAGGATCGTAGATCACCCAAAGTTATTTGTTGTAACATATTAATGGTTTTGGAAAGTTCCATAATCTCTATTTTATAAAAACATCATAAGGTTCATTTGAACCATTTAAAATTCAATTGTTTGGTCTCGTGTTGAAAAGGCACTTAGGAGCTAAATTTTCTCTTATTACTGGGCGTTTACGACCATTAAAGTAAATAATAAGTGCTTAAAGTTACAATAGACATTCAAACTTGTCCCAGAATTTATATAAATGTGAAAATTCTCGTGATTGATTTGTCATCGTGATATATACAGCACGTCATATCACAACACATATGTATACGATTTTAGCATATTTCACAACAAACAGTTTTTCTAAATAAAAAGTAATCAAAATTTTAAGTGTTGCGTTAATTTTGTCCATGAGCCTACTTCCAATTTCGTCTTTCAATTTACATTGATCCAAGCTCAATGCCTCCATATCATTTTCTTTTGAGAAATTCGTCCATTTAATTTGACCATATAAGGATTTCCTGATTGTTCTTCGGATCCTTCTGAAATTTGCATATATATCTCTTCCGTTATAGTTCCATAGAGGAATGCAGTTTTAATGTCAAATTTCCTTATCTGATACTCTTGTTGTACTGATATAGCTAACAATGTTCTTAATGAGTTGATATTAACAACTGGCCTGAATAGTTCATCATAGTCAAGCCCTTTTGTTTATTGACCATCTCTTACTACTAATCTTGTATTAAATGTGTCATTATTTTTCATTTTAAAAACCCATTTGTTTGTCAATATTTTTTTGTTCCTTCTTGATTTCATTCCTATGTCTGGTTTATTTTCAAATATTATTTTTCATCTTCGGTTGCTTGGTTTTCTTCACATTGTATTGTTTTATTATATGTCAATGTTAAGGTTAAAGTATTTACTTGGCTAGTATATAAACTAGTTGGATAGTATACAAACTATCCAACTGCCTGGTTATTTTGTCGAAAACTCATATTTTCACCAAAATAGCTACGAGTAATGGCTGGTTTGTATACTATCCAGCTAGTTTATAAACTGTACAATATTTATCGCTAAAACACAAACCACAACGAAATTACACAAATTAGTTAGCATTTTTGGCTAGTTTGTAAACTATCCACATTAGTTGGATAAAGTGTGAACCTGATATTGGTAGTAATACATAATAACCAACGAGTTTTATTATGTATTACTAAACAAACTAATCAATTCTCTTGGGTTAATTTAGTTTAGGATAGTAAAATCCTTAGTCAAAAATGGATTCTTTATTGGTACAATGTAAGATTGTTACAGGTACCTATTATTACTTCAGAAAAAGTAAAAGAAATATAACTCAAATATTACAAGGGGACAAAATATTAACAATAAAATATGTCAGGACATTAAAAACACCAAACAAAGAACAGTATTATTTGTTGAAGCAAGTTGCACTGTTGTGGCACTTACTATTACACGTTTATTCAGACGCAAGACATTTATACTTTTTATTCACATAACTCTTCTTGCAGTGACATCACACATATCCTGGGATTGAATCCGATACTGAAAATTTTCCTGCAGCGCTTCGTGATGTTATTTCGGTGTCCGTCTTGACATTTTCCAACTTTAAAAATTGTTGCTTACATATTTCGAATTCGTTGCGGGAATAGAGCTGGTTAAGGACACCGTGAACAGTTCCAATTCGGTAAAATTCATCTTCTACACTCATTATGACGCTCAATAGATTTCTATGATCTGACCGACTTCGATCTACATCTGGAAATGGGTACTCTCACGGACATGCCGACAGTTCCTGGTTTAAATTTCTTGCGAGAAGTTTGTAGCATTTTTTGTGCTTGCTTTTCTAGACTTTCCTGGCATGAATCCCTTATCGCTTTAATATTGTTTTTATTCTGACAATGGTCACATACGTTTTCTTCAGAACATAATAAGCATTTTTGTGGTAATGATTCATTGAGAGCATTTTCTGTTGTTTCAGTAGAGAGCAATGCCATTGCTTGTTCTTTAAATAAAACTGAAGTTTTATTGTTAACTTCGAGCGAAACTGGGGTTTCAGTATTATTTTCGGGTAAAACTGGGGTTTCAGTATTAACTTCGAGTAAAATTGGGGTTTCGGTATTATCTGCGAATCCAACTGGGATATGAGTATTATCGGGCAGCAGAACCAGCGTAGCATTTTCAATTGAATCTAAAAGAAATTAGGTTGCATTGTGAAATAATGTGGAAATACTTTATAGATACGTACCGGACAATTATTGGGCGGTCATTTCCTCTTCAGTGTAGATTTTTCATCGGGTACAAAATTATTTGAAGGATGTGAGTCTTCTTCCACTTTATCCTTGGTGTCATTACTAGAAGATAATAATGTTTCCAGTTCTTCTTCTGTACGTATGCATTTAATGTTTGTGATAGAAACAGGGAGGTTATTTAAACCATCTCTACACTTTACACCATATAAAGCTTCATAAGGAATGCGTCTAATACCAGAATGAAAGCAGCTACAAAAATCAATGAACTGAGGTAAAACGCAACTTATACAAAGACAAAGTCGTTGTTGCATTCACCTATACTTACGCAAACAAAACAGATACAAAATTATGCCACTGCGCCGTTTTCACAACTGGTAAATGAATTAGAAAAACACAGTTTCTTTTCTTAAATTTCAAAATACTAGCCTACTCACCGATTTTTTTGAAATTGAACAAATTTTAAACCTTCGCTCCATTTTGTCCAGTTATTATCTTTCATCCACGGCGATAACTTGTTCTCTATATCTTGGTTCGCCCTCTCCACTGAACCTTGTGATTGTGAAGGTCTCTGTTTACCATGCACAATATGACATTCCGACTAATTCCTCAATCACCTAAAAAAATCGAAATGTATTGATTTTGTTTTATTTCATCCACATTTAGGGAATTTGGAATAAAGAACATGGCACTTCAAAATACATGTAAAATTCAAAATCTCAACTTTGGGCCCGTTTTTCTGGTATACCCAGTAGTGCTAGGACTTTAGCGCAAAGGAAAAAATCTTTTGATGTCAGCTACAACATATCAAAAATACAGAGGGCCAAAATTCCCATAAAAAGTGCCATGTCCTTTCTAGCATGCCTTTTACCCTAATACCCACCTGGTTTGCAAATTCTCGGCCATTGTCGCTTTGCAACACGCAAGGGCTTCCCAAGTCTGCAAATACTTCTAATAGGTGCTCAGCTACTTCTTTAGCTTTCTTTGTTTTTAGCGCTCTCAACCTGACGTATTTGGTTAGGTGATCTTGGTAGACAAAAATAAATTTGTAGTCACCATCTGGTCTAGTTTGTAAGTCGATGAGATCGATTTGGCATCGAGAGTTTAAATTATGTGGAGCAATTGGTTTAACAACAATTCCCTTTTTAGTTGTGTTCCGTTTAAGCTGACAATTTTACCATTTCCTGTGTTAAGTTGTGATACTTTTCGTTTAATAATTTTGTTGTTGCTTGACGCCCTCCATGCCCAGTTCCCTGATGGGCAGCTTTAATCGCATCATAACATTCACTCAAACGTAAAATAATCTTTCCAGATCTTCTATGTAGAATTACATAAGATGATTCGATTCTTTGTAAATCATAAGTATTAATCACATGATAATCACTCTTGTTGCTACTGTCAGGTCCAGTTTCGCGTGTTCTCTTTACACGTTGCAAAAGTTCACTATAATCGCTATCATTCATTGATTTTGAATTTTGCGACTTTTCGTCGTAAACGTCTAATAATAGGTTTTCAAATTGTTGCTATTGATTAATTTTTAATAACCCGATACCTATTCTTAAACAATTTTCACGAGACACAACTATACACCGTCACAACACACAACACTTGAGGAAACATAACCCCACTAAATTACCCAAAGAGAATTGGTTGGTTTACATAATAATCAACTCGCGTTGGTTGGTTTACATACTAACCAACTCGTTAGTTATTATGTATTACTACCAATATCAGGTTCACACTTTATCCAACTAATGTGGATATAGTTTACAAACTAGCCGAAAATGTTAGCTAATTTGTGTAATTTCCTTGTGGTTTGTGTTTTAGCGATAAATTTTGTATAGTTTATAAACTAGCTGGATAGTATATAAACCAGCCATCACTCGTAGCTATTTTAGTGAAAATATGATTTTTCATCAAAATAACCAGGCAGTTGGATAGTTTGTATACTATCCAACTAGTTTGTATACTAGCCAAGTAAATACTGTAACCGTAACATCAATAAAACATAAGAATTATAACGAATTGGTTTCATCATATTTCTTCTTCTTCTGCTACCTTGTCCTTAGATTGATTCCTCTTCATCGCTCGCTTCATAAATATATTCCATCTCATTTTCTCACAGTATTTGATACGTTTCTTAAGAATTTTCATATCTTTCTTCTTCACCTTTTTGTATTACTCCTGTTTTTATTTTTATATTTGCTGCTTTTATTTCATTTTTAGGTTTTTTATCAAACAGTCGGTATACGTTTGTTGCATAGCCTACTAATATGTATTTTTAACATTAATCCATTAATTAATTATACCAAAAATGTCATTTTGTTTTCAGATCATTTGGAAGTCAATTAACTCTAGAAATATTTCGGCGGAACTCATCTAGAAACGGTTCAGTACCGAGTGTCAAAAGACTGTCAACGCCGTTAGCAACTTCGACAACTTTAGGCAGTACGTCAGTACTACCTATAACATCCTGTGCAAATACGTTACAAAGAAGACCGTCTACGGTGTGCTCCACCAATACTGCTTCCGGAGAATATAACAGGAGAAAACTTAACCTTCCTCAGGTCACTTTTAGCACAGAGGTTGGTAATGGAGTTATTGTTTGAAAAACTAATATGATACAATTTATAGGCCAGTTATTGTTGTGGTAATAAGGAGTTGTAGATCGTTAAGAAATATTTATAATACAGTTAATAAACCTTCTTAGTTCAGGATGAAATACGAAATACACATTTTATTGTGTATCTTCCCAAGGGATAGAAATAAAAATTTGTAATTTCTTTCAGGTTATAATTCCTCCAAAACATAACAACTATATTAATTTTGTCAAATTATAATCAGCCAGTGGCGTAATATCAGAGGTTTTATGGTTCCATATTCTTAAAAACATCTTGCAGATTCGTAACAAGTACAGCAAAAAGGGTGCTTCAAGAAAAAGCTACAGTAAAAGTTCAACAACCCTTTATATTTCGCCACTGGCTAATCAGAATTTGGCGAAATTGATACTGAAGATATGTTTTGAAGAGACAACAACCTTTAAAAAACTTCAAAATTGTATTTTTATCCACCGAATTAAATATTGAAACTTCGGATTTGGATTTAAAATAAAATTACATTTATAACTGAATAAATATTAAAAGAATGTAATGTGTTTCCATGGGGCCAGCTTTATACTCATAGTTTGTAACTAGTGCTAATATATGTAATAAAATGTGTATTTCTTTATCAGACTAATAAAGGCAGATGAAAATTGTATTTAGGCATTTTTACTATTTCTTAACGATCTACCATTTTTCTCATTACACTACACCCTGTATATTTCAATTCGAATTTCTTATCTCGTTTGAGGTATTTTAAACGTAATTTTACTGATTATTGTTGGAAACTGTTTAAAACATTAATGTAGATCGAATAGGCATTTAACAGTGTACTTATCAGAAACTTAACAAATAGCCAGTTGTCTATATTGATATTAAAATAATTCAATAGATATTTATAATATTTTAAAGACCGGATGTTAGTTTTTACTAAATACCATCAGAGCTTTGCTTTGAAATATTTAAAATTATTTAGAGTTCTGCTTATATAACACTAGCCGACACAAAACTACTAAAACTTTTCTCACAACATTAAAAAACCAATTAATATGTACAACGGTCGATTAACTGGGATAAACTAAGGGTTAAACAGAGGTGAAACAAGCTGAATTTATTGAACCTTGATTCAGAATCTATTTTGAAAATTCTCCCATCACTCACATTTACAATTACAGCAATTTACAGTTTTTGTGTACAACAGCCGGTTGAACAAGTTGTAACAACGACTCCACTTAAAAGTAATTTTGATTGACTTGCAATTCCCCCCATCTCTCTCCCTCTTTGTTTCTTTGCACCTGCCGCCATCCCCCTAACCCCCCCACCATTTTACATATGTGTTTATTGTAGAGATAATTAAAAGTCCTCAGCTAAAGTACACACTAGGTTTGTTCTCACAGGAGTCACAAACCAGAAACAGTCAGGATTCTGCGCAATACATTTCTCCGCGTTCATACATAGGTTCCTGCTGGATTGAAAACAGCTGGACGATGTTCACACAGGTTTTCTAAATGTCCATCGTCCATCTGTTTTCAAACAATCAGAAACTTATGTATGAACACGGAGAAATGGATTGCGCAGAATCCTGACTGTTTCTGATAGTTTGAAACTCGTGTGAGAACAAACCTACTATCTCATAGTCTGTAAACATATTTCTAAGCCCAACGTAGATCATTTTTTGATTATATCTCTTTCTTCTAAGCATCCTAATTTGTTTTTGAAGTTGCTTTATGTAATTATAATAATCTCTCCGATCTGATTTCGAGGGTGGTTTTGATAATTTAGTAAAAGCAGATAATAATATATAAGGATATCGTTGTTACCAGTGGAATAACTTTCTGCTAGTTAAAATCTGACTACAGTGAACAAAGCGGTGCGCTTCTTCTTTGACGTGTAACGAATTTTAATTACGCAGTGATAAACTTGGTAATGATTGTTAAATAAAAATATAAACTTTAGACCTAATCGATGCAAACTCTGAAAATATGGATTGGAAGGCATTTGCTGTCACTAGTAAAACATGCTCTTATTAAATATTTGATCCTATAGGCCTGAGCGGGAAAGGATTTTTGTGAGGGTGTACTCTCAGAAAACGGGGTTATCGCCGGGGCTTAAAAAATTCCCGGACTGGACCCAAGATCAAATAAAACGATTGGTTACCCAAATACTTATCTGAAGAACTCCCAGCTATAGTAGAACTTCCTTAGACAACTATGCTAGAGGAGATTAGGATGTTTGAAAAAAAACTTTCCAACAAAACAATCTAAGTATATTGATTAAAACTTAAAGTGAATAACAAAAATTAAATCACGTAACAATGAACACAAAAGAAGGAAAAAATAGACTAAATTAAATATTTCCGAACTCGTTCCCGAGAAACAGTAACAGGATATCTGAATATTTATTAAGCAGAAACTGTCTCTATAACGAGGAAAGGGTATGATAAATATCCTATTTTATATTTGAATATCAAACAAAAAAATCGTGAGTTATTCCTAAATAGAAAACAAAAATCCAAATCGAGATAAATTCATAATGTAGTACTTCCCCCCAAATTTTAAATTACCTGATATCTACTCAAACTACGGTCTCAGTAATAAACTACGGATCTCTGCTGAATGAAACGCCTCCCACTGTGACCTTGAGGTGTCTATTGTGGGTCACACCTTGCTAGTGATTGATGTACAGTCCACACCCTTTGATAAACGAGATAGTCGTACTATGCGAGACTTCTTTGAAGTCCGAGGGCTCCTGTCGAGTAACGCCTAAAGTTTTGAATCTGCGTCATTCCTGTACGGAACAGGTACAGAGAATGTGCTCTGCAGTTTCGTTGTATACGTAACAAAAGCAACAGTTCTATTTTTATTCCAGACCTATCCTTTTCAAGTGTGTTCTCTCAACAGTGCTGTCAGATTGCGTGAACCCGACCTACGCCATTCTAGGAGCTGTAGGGAGGGAGGGGTTTTGCGATAAACGTCTTCGAGTGTGTGAACCTCGGTGCGTCTCTCTAGAGTCTAAGCGTTTTACATTTGGCCCAATCGGAGATGAAAGTTTTGGTGGTGCTTATTGCAATGCCAACGATGGGTTCTGGTCCGATGAAGGCAGTGGCAGTTTCTTTTCTGGCAAGTGCATCGCCCTCCATGCCGCTGTGCCCAAGGACCCAGATCAAAGTAACTTTGTTCTTCTTGCCCAGGTGGTCAAGGATCTGAATGCAGTTCTAAACTAGATTATAACTCACTCAGTGCTTTTAGAGCTGCCTGGTTATCTGAGATGCTTTTATTAGACCTGTTCACCAGATGCCTATTACTCAGCTCTCAGGTGCCCAGCTCTACTTGGAAGATAGTGGTGAACTTGCCAAGGGTTAATGAGATTTTAACTCTTGGGTTATTTCCATAAACTCCCGTTCTTACATCGTTCTCGGTTTTGGAGCCATCTGCGAGCAGCACATTATCTGAGGGTGAAAAACAAATGGTCAGTCCTACGTCAATTGTCTCTCTCAGGAAAGAGGACATAGTAGGCTTTTAAGGAACTGCGAATGGTAGTTAAAACTGGCAAGATGCCCTCAGTTTAAAGCGCAACGTCCCACTTTAAATTTAGACCGACCCAATAGAAGACTAAGTACGATTGGGATGTTTCTTTCGACTCTTGCGTCAATTTTCAGCACTCGCGAACACTCGATTTTTTTATTTAACATACTTGAACTTTGGGTTGCAGGCTTTTGCTGCTAACGATAATATACAGTATCCAATTAAGTCGGAACAATATGGGAAACTTTTTTATTATTAGTTTTATTAATAAAAGTCATTCTTTATAAAAAGCTTTGCATGGTCTAAAGCTCAAAATACAATTTTCAGATATCAAATTTTTTCAATCGTATATAAGGTGTGTCAAAAAATATGAATTTTACTCAAGAGCAAAGTAGCTTTATTTTTGAGAATATTGACAGCTGTTATTAAAAAAGTAGTGTAACATGTCGATTGACATGTTTTCAATTTTTCCTAAGTTACTTCGGAGCATTACTTATTTTTCAGTTACTCCCACCTCTAATAAGGAAAATTAGAAGAATTACTTCTTTTGTAAACCTAAACAGCCTTTAAAGAAAAGTAGCTAAAACAACAGGAATCTGGTGATCAAAAAGAAGATGTAGTAGTGCTTACAGATTCAAGAAATAATAAGAAGATAAGAACATAGAGAAGAAAAAGGAACATATTAAATGAATGTCCAAGAATTGTTGTGTTCTAATTCAAGACTTTGATTTCATTTTGAAACCTTAAAAAATGTAAGTATAAATAATAGATGCTTATACCTATTAGCAATAATAAACAATTGCATTTCATTTGTAAAAGTAATCAAGAAAACCGTCAACAAGTCAAAATTAACGTCAAATAAATCTCCTTCGGCCACTGAATGGCAAGCTAATCTTAGTTTTGAACTGTTTGACTATACTTCTGAAGTGGTTTGTGCTCGGCTGGAGATTGTCGTCCGATTAACAGGACCAGTCTGAACTTTGTTTTTTGGATTGCAATAAATAGACTTAGGAGAACGACATTTCGTAAAAATATGATCAGTTCTGCCACAATTGTTGACAACAAAAAGTACAAAATACTCAAGATATATTTTGATATTAAATCACTTTTTTTGTACATCTAAACCTACAAAAACAGGTAGCCAAAATAACAGGAATGTGATGATCAAAACAATTGCAAATGAAATGCAATTGTTTATTATTGCTAACATGTATAAGCACCTATTATTTGTATTTACTTTTTTAAGTTTTTAACATGAAATTAAAACCTTGAATTAGAAAGCAACAATTCTTGGACATTCATTGAATATGTTCCTTTCTTTTTCTTCTTCTTATTTTTCTTCTCTATGTTCTTATCTTTTTTTTATTTCTTGTTTGTTTTCTTGAAACTACTACACTACTACACCTTCTTTTCATCACCACATTCCTGTTGTTTTCGCTACTTTTCTTTGTAGGCTGTTTAGGTTGACAGAAAAAGTAATTCTTCGAATTTCTTTTTTTATTAGAGGTGGGAGTAACTGAAGAATAAGTAACGCTCCGAAATAACGCATGAAAAATTCAAAACATGTCGATCGACATGTTACAGTTGACCATAATAGAAAACGATTTTCAGATTTCCAATATTATCCATCTGCTATGAAATTTTATTTTTACTTTTTAACTTCTCTATATTCGCATTGGTAATTTACCAATAAAAGTTTAATATAGGATGATGCACTGACGTCAAACGTCAAATCGCTAGTTAGATTTAATAAAATATAAGAAATGGTGGCTCTGTTAAATTCTGAGGAGGAAATTTAAATAGTTTTAATTGTGGGAGGTAATTATTTCTTTCAAATGTTTGAATAAACTGTTGCTTGTATGAATGATATTGTGCATTCTAGATTAAATAGCGTTCTATACGCAAACTGCCAATATACAGAATTTGTTAGGGGATTCTAGATTGAACGTTTATCGGTAAATTACCAATGCTAATATATAGAAGTTAATATACATATTTATTGTACACGGGAAAAATATTAGATTTTAGCTCTCGCTTTTTGTAACACACAACACAACCTTGAGCTAAAATCTATTAACTTTTCCCTTTTATAATGATTTACTGTTTTTCATTTTTATGAACATCCTGTATATAAGCATTTGTAATTTACCGATAAACATTTAATCTAGGATGCCCTGAAAAATTCTGTATATTAGCAGTAAGCGTATCGAACGTTATTTAATCTAGGATATCATCCATAAAATCCTCAGTTTGTTCATACATTGAAAGACATAATTATCTCCCACAATCAAAACATTTTGAATTTCCTCCTCGTAACTTAGCAGAATCGCCATCTTTGTTTTTCATAAAATCTAACTAGCGATTTGACGTTTGTCGTCAGTGCTTCATCCTAGATTAAATATTTATCGGTAAATAACCAATGCTAATACAGAGAAGTTAATAAAAAAAATTTCATAACAGATAATATTGGAAATATGACAATCGTTTTATATAATGATGAACTTTTTAATAACAATATTCTCAAAAATAAATGTACTTTATCGCCCCTCTCCTCACGCTCCCCCCATCGCTTTCTGTTTCTCATTTTATTTCATCCAATACTTGCCCTACTACTTTCTTTCTTTCTTTCTGAAATCCTTATGCCTTCTTAAGCGTCGGATTAAAGCTCTTCCTGTACCCATTTTTTCCATTCTTTTCTGTCCCTGGGCAATGCCTCCATTTCTCCTAATATTTTTCCTTTGTTTTTTCCAATTTCTTCGATCTGGTCTATCCATTTCCTTCTGGGTCTTCCTCTTTGTCTTTTTTATTAATATTCCCATTTCCATAACTTTCCTCGCGATTCAATCTTGCTTCAGTTTTACTAAGTGGCTATACCCGTTTAATTGCTTCTTTTTAATCTTTGATATTATTGGTTCTTGATGCTTTTGATTTCTTCGTTCCTTACTTTGTCCCATTTTGTTTTACCTGCTATTATCCTCAAATGCTTCATTTCCATTGCATTTATTTTTGTTTCCTGCTTTTTCGGCCGTGCCCAATTCTCACTAGCATAAGTTATAGATAGAACTGTAATTTTGATGTAGATTTCCAGCTTTGTGTTCATATGGCATATGGCATAATATTGTTCGATTTAAGGAATAATATAATCTTGTTGATTTATTTGCTCTGTTAGTAAGTTCTGCATCTATTTTCCGTTCTTCTGTTATGATACTTCCTAGGTAATTATAAGTTGTTACTCTTTCTAATGTTTTGTAATTATATTTCGATTCCTTGTAATTACTCCCCTCTCGCTGTTTTGCATTTACTATCATTACTTTGATTTTTTCTGTATTTATTGTCTTTTCATTTATTTTTGATTATGCTATAAGTATAATATCGTATGCATACAGTAAATTACTTAATCTGACCGGCACCATGTTTCTGTACCCTATTATCATGTCCAGATGTCCTCCTTGTCTTTTTATTTCGTTCACTATTTTCTCCATTATAATGACAAACTATAGTGGACTTAAGCTATCACCTTGTTTTATACCTTTTTTCATTAAAAACTCTTCCGATCTTTGACCTCCTATCTGCACTCTTACTTTGACAGTCTCGTATGTGCTTTTAATCATATTAATTAGAGCTTTCGGTACTTGTCCTTCCAATACCTCCCAAATTTTTTCTCTTTCCTCTGTGTCAAAAGCTACCTTCAAGTCAAGTAAATATATTTCTTCTCCCGCTTCTATTGTATTATCAATTAGCCTCTTTAAAATGTACGAGTATATATTATCATTTGCTTTTCGTCCTGGCCTACAAGCTTTATGTTCATCTTGCTTCTACATAACGTCTTAATCGGATCTCTATTATTCTCGTATAGATTTTAAAGCCGGTTTGAGCTAAGCATATTGGTCTATAATTATTGCACAGTGTCTGATCCCCTTTTTTATGTGTTGGCAGTATAAGGTTATTTTCCCAGTCTTTGGGGATTTTTTTAGTGTCCGATGCTTCCCTGCACATGAGACATAGCCATTTTTCTTCTCCTAACCATTTTATCAGCTCTGGCGTTACTTAATCCTTCCCACTGGCTTTTCCTATTTTAAGTTTCTTTATAGCCACTTTCGTTTCTTCTCTTTGAATTGCAACGTATTCATGTTCATTCCATTCCTCTTCAGCTATTTGTTGTTTTCTACTTCGACCTATTACTAAATTCATTTTCGTAGTGTTTTTTCCAAGTTTTTAGTATTTTATTTATTTCGGTATCCAATTCGTTATTTTTATGTTTTATTGCTCTTATATATTTTCCAATACTTCTTCGTAGTCTTTTTATTGCTGTCCAAAATTTTCTATTATCTGATGCATGTGTCTCTGACATGTCCCTTCCAAATTCTTTTCAGGAATCCCTTTTCGCTTTCTTAACGGCTTCTTTTACTATGTTTCTTTTTCCGTTATATATTTTCCTTATCTTCTTGTGTTTTTGTTTGGAGGTATTTTTTCCATGAGGTTTTCTTCTCTTTTACTAATGTTTGTATTTCTTTGTTCCACCACTTAGTCTTTTTTAAATGTTTTTTGAATTTAATTCTTTCACATGTATTCTCTGCTTTCTCATGTAATATTTGTTTGAATACTGTTCACCGTTTGTCGAGTGTCCATTCGTTGCTTTCATTAATCAGTTTCTTCCTGATATTCAGATTTTTCTCTGTGTTTCTTAATTTACTTATTGCAATTCTACTGGATCTTTCTTCTTCTGTCTTCATTTTTTGTCTTCATTATTTTTTCTTCATATTCCACTACTATTAATCTATGGTTTGTACCTAACTCAGCCTCTTTCCTTGTCTCTACTTTTTTCACCATATTTGATAGGTTTTGTGTATTAACTATGTAATCGATTAAACTTTTTGCATTTCTTTCTTCCGCTACAAAGGTATATTTATCTTCTAGTTTTTGTTTACATATCGTATTTCCTATTAATAAATCGTTACTTTGACAAAAATCTATCATCTTAAGACCATTTCTGTTCGTTGTTTCCTCTCCATAAACTCCCATACAACCCGTTCCTCGATTGTAATCTTTACTAACTCTTGCGTTCAAATCCCCCACAATGATTATGTTTTCGTTTTGCTCTCTTTTATCGTCCACTATTTCCTGTAATTGTATGTAAAATTCTGAAACCTTTTCCTCTCCCGTTCCTTCAACGAGAGCATATATTTGTATTATATATTATTTAATATACCTACTACATACACTTCTTTTCTTGTGGCGATCTCTTATTTCCATTTGTGTTGTGCTCTCCACTTACCACAGGTAGAAGGGACCTATAGTTGTACTAGGCATAATACTATCGGTGGTTTGCCATTACCTTCCGATAGGTGGTCCGGCGAATTTTAATTTTTAATGTTAACTTGGATCTTCTTGGTTAAAAAACAGAGCATCATTACGTTCAACCACGACGCTCCATTTGAAACAAAAACGTTCATATTGCTATCAATTATCTATTAAACTAAGTTTCTTTACATTTTTGGAAAATTATTTATAAAGTAACAAAACTTTACGATGTTTTTTTATAGTTAGTAAGATAGTTAGATAAAAATTGTGTCGGCTAGTGTAATCATCACATTCCGACCCCATAAAGCATGCTTTTAATATAAATCAAAATTTTTTGAATTTTTTTCAATTGAATATTATTTATTCGATATTTTTTTTCGGAATTGATTTTTAATTTCGCTGTTTTACTAACTGATTTGTTTTTATTTATTATTATTCGCTAATATTATTTATTTAATTTTTTTGTTGAATATGTTATTTATGTTGTGTACAAATACATGTTTTTTGGATTATTTTTTGTTGTGTTTTTTTTATTTTTCATCTTTTTGACGTTTCCTCCCGTTTCATCACATACATAGTTTCGTCATTTTACTGATTTATTTATTTTATACACTCGAGAAAATACCTAGAATTAATCATTTAAGTGAATCCGCTAAAGAAACATAATTAAATAAAAGTTAACAATAAAATCTAACATATGAAATAAAAGTGAATTTGAGAAATACGATCATAGAAACTAATAACCGGAATGATAATTTGGAGAAGTTGTAGCAGCAAATATAAAATTACAACAAATATGGGAAAAATTAACCCTAGAACACGGTTGCTATTTTGTGTCGCATAATACTGTTGACACGTAAAATTTACGTACCTTTTAAAATGCGAAATTTCATATGGAAACGACAGCACTTCACGATATCCATTCATCTACTTCTCCTCCCTCCCTTAACTTTTTAATAAGGAGAGAGGCCGCTATAATCAGAAGAATTCGAATCAGCCACACCAAACTCACACACGGTCATCTGATGTCTTCAGGAAATCGTCCTGTTTGCCATAGCTGTAATACTATACTGACCGTTAAGCACTTACT
The DNA here is from genome assembly GCA_963921935.1 of Galeruca laticollis. Taxonomy (NCBI): domain Eukaryota; kingdom Metazoa; phylum Arthropoda; class Insecta; order Coleoptera; family Chrysomelidae; genus Galeruca; species Galeruca laticollis. The sequence goes on from OY998179.1 coordinate 108,340,847, forward strand.
TACTGACTGCAAACAATTTTCCGCTACATATAAACGATTCGACCTAAGGCCTAACCTCAAAGAAATGCTCCACTGTCCCACCGAGATCAAGAAAGTCTTACAGTTTCTGAAAGCTACGCATCTCTACCATAAAATCTAATTTAAAAATTAGTAATAGTTGTTATTTAATATCATGTAAATAATTGTAATTATTTTTCTGTGCCAATGATCTGCGCTGTCGAGGCACGTTAAGCTAAAATAAAAAAAATCAATTTAATTCTAAACAAAAAATAAATATGCTCTGGTAACTTAATAAGGAGGTTAATTACATCAAAAACATGAAATTTATACATTTACTTTATAGAAATAAAAAATTAATAAAACATTTAGGGCACATTTTAATGGTGTGTTGCTCACAAATTGCTTTATTGTACTTTGGACAGTATGATGTCCCCTTTTCTTTGCTATTGGGCATATGTGGCAGTATTTCCTTGGAACTTTTTGGTATCCTACTACTCTCCCTTCTTGATCGTCTTTCTCCTCGTTTTCTTTTTCCAATACTTCAGAAATAATTTTTCTTAGGTCTCGTTTTGGGTGTATTATCGAGGCGGTAAGATTGCTGGGGATTGATCGTTTTTCATGCAACTCTATCATAAATAAATCCCTTTTCATTTGCCTTCCTTCATATGACAAAACATTATGACAATAAATCACGTACGAATTTATAGTGGCCATATTTATCATATTATAAAAGAAACACATTGGCCACGTTTTAGTTTTTCTGTTTGTGCACACATCTGGTCGAAAGTATCCACTGCACCTTTTGTGGAATTATAAGGGTGTATTATTTCTGGTTTATGGGTAGCATTGTTGATTATTCCAGTAGGATGCATGGTTGACAATAGAGTTACAATTTTATTCTTTTTTGGTTTATATGATACCAAAGAACTAATTTTGCTGTAGGCAAATATCGAGGTATTTATTTTCTAATAGAGCTGGTGGAATTTGCGGCTTATTTTTTCGAATTGTTCCTACTATTGTCAGATTGTAAGGTCTGGAAGTCAGTCTATCAGCCAAAGGGACATTGGTGAACCAATTGTCCATAGTTATGTTGCGGTTCGTTCCATATATTGGTTTTGCTAGAAGCTCTACGAAATAATTGGCTAGCGGAAGTCTGTTTGTCTGGGTTGATTTTCCTAAATATGGACTGGCATTTACCAAGTATTTAGTAGAAATATCATTTAGTAATACTATATTATGCGGGTTTGTTTGTAATACACATCCTAATGGGAAATTTGCCCCGAAAACCAACTAGTTGTTCGTCTATTGTGACATACGAACTTGGTTTGTATTTAGTCCAACAAATTTCTATAAATTCTTGCCATATTTCAGATATAGGAGCAAATGATGAAACTGCCCTTTTCTCAACCCTCGTTGCCTTATCATCAAACCTTAGAGCAGCTGTTAAAAAATCAAATCTCACTTCACTCATAGTTGCCCTGTAACGAGTGCCAGAAAGGGTGGTATCAAACATAGTTTTTGATGCTAAGTGATTATGCTATATCGCCGGAGCAAGTATATGAATGGCTCAATAGTGCTTTCAGCTAATCTAAATTTTGGATGATGCGACTTTGTAATTCTTATTGACTCTGTTTATATCTTGATTAGTATAGTCAACTAACTTATTTAGCATTGTGTCGGGAAAAAATATTTGAAATTTGCGTACAGGATCCAAAATATTCCTCGCATCGGGCGCAGGGCCAGGCCTTACGTGGACAATATTCATCGCAGGTGTTTTGCACGTTCTTTTAGATTCAGATGTCCATTTATATCCATTTTTACCTTCCAGAGTTTCCTGTTGGAACAATAATATAACCTGGGACCTCTTCTGTTGTTCATAAACGAAACTGAAAAATACATTTTTTACTTTTCCGCCCAACCAATCTAATATGCGAGAAAAGCATTGGTTTACCACAAAACAAATTGGAATTTTGGATTTTTTTGAACTATTTTTACCTCTTTCAACAAGAACAAGAAAAACGGTTTTTAGAAAAAAAATCTTGTGTGTATGTCGTCTTCGTCGGCCACTTTTCGTAACATGCTCTTGTTAACACGATACAGCCTCCGTAGTGCAACAAGTCACCAATTTTATTATCGAATATTGTTCAAAACATCTCACTGATGAACTCTATTGATTTTCAGCACACCAGATCCAGTACAACGGGTGCTATGGTACTTGCAGTGCGATATTTTTGTCATTTTTCGAGAAATTTAAGTTTATTAGCACGATACAGCCTCTGGAGTGCAACAAGTTACCAATTTTATGATTGAATATTGTTAAAGACATCACATAGATAACTCCTATTGATTTTCAGCTCACCAGAGCAAGTACAACGGGTGCTATGGTACTTGATGTACGACATTTTTGTAGAAATTTCAATTTGTTTGCACGATACAGCCTCCGGAGTGCAACAAGTCACCAATTTTATGATTGAATATTGGTAAGGACATCTCGCAAATGGACCTTCTTGATTTTCAGCTCACCAGAGACAGTACAACGGCTGCTATGGTAGTACTTGAAGTACGACATTTTTGTAATTTTTTGAGAAATTTCAGTTTGTTAACACGATACAGCCTCCGGAGTGCAACAAGTCACCAATTTTATGACTGAGTATTGTTTAGGACATCTCAAAGATGAATCCTATTGATTTTCAGCTCACCAGAGCCAGTACAACGGGGGCTATGGTACTTGTACGACATTTTTGGAGAAATTTCAGTTTGTTAGCACGATACAGCCTCTGAAGTGCAACAAGTCATCAATTTTATGATTGAATATTGTTTAGGACATCTCACAGATGAACCCTTTTGATTTTCAGTTTACCAGAGCCAGTAAAACGGGTGCTATGGTAGTACTTGAAGTACGACATTTTTGTAATTTTTGAGAAATTTCAGTTTGTTACGATACAGCATCCGGAGTGCAATAAGTCACCAATTTTCTGATTTAATATTGTTTAGGACATATCAAAGATGATTCCTATCGATTTTCAGTTCACCAGAGCTAGTACTACGAGCGCTATGGTACTTGAAGTACGACATTTTTGTCATTTTTGGAGAAATTTCAGTTCAATAGCATGATACAGCCTCTGAAGTACAACAAGTCACCAATTTTATGATTGAATATTGCTGAGGATATCTCACAGATGAACTCTATCTATTTCCAGCACACTAGAGCTAGTAGAATGGTTGCTATGGTACTAAATTTTTGTTATTTTTGGAGAATTTCCAGTTTGTTAGCAGGATATAGCCTCCAGAATGTCTAAACGTGACCAATTTCATGATTGGTTATTGTTCAGGACATTTCACAGATAAACTCTATCGATTTTCAGCTCAGCAAAGCCAGCATAACGGGTCTAATAAATCTTGAAATACTACATTTTTGGAGAAATTTCGGGTTGTTAGCACGATACTGCCTCCAGAGTATAAACAAGTGACCAATATAATTGGATATATTTGAATGAGTGTGACAGATGAACCTTATAGATCTTCAGCTCACTGGAGATTGTACAACCAAATATACCACATTTTTGGAGAAATTTCGGTTTGTTGGCACGATACACCCTCCGAAGTGTATACAAGTGACACATTAATGATAGAATATTGTTCTGGGCGTTCCACAGATCCGGAAAAGTTAGTTTTGATCATTAAAACCGTTTATTTTTTCTTCACATTCCAATAACAATATCGCTTACCTCATTCCGACGCTCCGAACAAGATGGCCGTACTGAATCTATCTTTATTGGTCAAAAGCCCTAAATATTTTTCATGTACAGTTAGGTCAAGAGAATACGCGAGTATAACTTACTACATACTGAAGACCCGAACAAGACGGACCAGCAAATTAAGGACATAATAGTCTTCGCTTCTTAGTCGCTTAAACTGGAATATTTAGCTCTCCGTAGGCTACCAATAAACTTGAATAATAAACCTCCTCTTGCTCTTCTTCTGTTGGACTGTAATCAGGATCGCACACACTGTCTTCTACTTCTTCAGTCTCAATATTATCATACACCTCACTATCGCTACTCGCGTATAACAGTTCTTCAAGTTCAGCATCACTCAACCCCTTTCTGCACATTTTTAATACGGGAGATGCTGAGAACGCGTCAAGGAAAGCGCTGCTGGCGACTGGAGTGGGGGGCCTAATAGCTTTTGTTTTCGCGAAACTGTATTTGAGATTTTACGTAAATGTTACGTTAATTTTACTTACAACAGTATTCTAGGTTTAAAGTCAGTAATCGTAGAAACGACCAAAATGCTTGCGGGTTGACTACCACAGGAGGAAATAAAAAGATAACGAGATGGTGGAATGTACAAAAGCAAATTCAAGTAAAAATGAATAAACAAAAATGGAAAGATTATCTACAAAAAAGAAACAATGAGACATATGCTTTATTGTCATGAAATTTTTTTACAATTTTATTGACAGAGGGATCTAATTTAAAAATAGATATAAATATAAAAATACTGACTATACTATACTAACAATACAAAATATAATATACAATACAAATTTAAATTAATAATTATAATACAATATTAGTATCGTACACCATACCAAATATTGAACTCAAAAGTCTAGGATAGATTGCAGAATTCTGCCACTGAATAATAAGGTGTCTCAAGCCACAACGCCCTTATCAATCTCCGGAATCTATTGAATGTATTTGTCTCTTTTAATTCTAAAAGTAGCTGATTGAATAATTTTTTGGCATTGAAGGTGATGGAATTTTTTACCAGATCAGAGGTGGGTATTGTTAAGTAAATATCGAATTTTTTTCTTCTGGTAGGGTACCTATGAATTGGTCTCTCAGTTAAATTATGAAAGTGTTTGCGAACCAAACACACGGATTCCAAAATGAATATGGCTTTTAATAGGTGCATACTACAAGACCCCCAGAAAGACAAACCATAGCGAGGGCACGATGATTCGAACAAAGAGTAGTAAGTTGCTAAAGCAGTACAAGAATCGAGCTATTTAAACACACATTTAATGGCAAAACAAGCGGAGGTTAATTTTTTCGCGAAAGTGTCTACATCCACAGACCATTTAAGGGAACCGTCGATATGAAGACCAAGAATCTTAATGGAATTTGCAGATCTTATTAAACTCATTGTTATATTTGATTGCAAAACTCCTTTGTAAGATAAAACTAAAGTTTTCTCGGTGTTAGAACAAAGCCCGTTCGAGTCAGACTAGGACTTAATAGTATGAGGTCTTTGCCTATGGTAGGATGTAAAGTTCGTATATCTGAACTACTCCAGGTTACACTAGTCTCATCAGCAAATAAGGTGGATTTACCATTAATTTGTAAGTTGTGACATCGTTAATGAATACCCAAGAAATAATGGAACCTAAAACTGAACCCTGGGGTACGTCACTGCTAACTGGTAAATTTTTCTAAACATTTGCTCGTACCAGTTGCTTTCTACGTTCAAGGTGAGATTCAAACCATTTTAAACGAATACCACGGATAGCATAATATTCTTCACTCACCGGTATGAAAAATGGGCACCCCCCTAATTTTTAATAAAAAAGCCTTAATTAAATAATTTTGTATAATGATTTGGTTTTACACATTAAGTCATCAAACCTGAAGATTTTGCATCAAAAAATGTCTTCCAAATTGACGATATTTCAGATATTGTACGAAAATATTAACAATATGATAGTTATCATAATGCCCTTACTTCAGTGCGTTTTTAATTGCGAACGCAATGTAGTTTTTGATAATGTCAGATTAGGTTAAGTGTTTATCACTTGCATGTGTCAATTAGTGCTAATTAGAGGATGTCTTTAAGCGCAGAAACGGTTGCATTTATTGTTGCGTTCATTCAAAATGTAAGAAATAAAAGATTCATGGCCAACGGGATTTCACGCAGTACCGTGTAACGTATATTTTATAGTCTTGTGCACTTAATTTGAATAATATTTAAACACAAACTTGGATTTTGAACATTCTATTCATTTAAGAAAAAACACATGTTAACCCCAGCGAAGACATTGTAAAAAATCTGCTGCTGGTGGCCTCCGATATCAATGGTGGCCTCCGATATCAAAGATGCCCTCGTTCAGCCAGCCACCGGGAAGTAAGTGAAAGAAGAGTAGAAGCAGCGCGAAGTTTTATTGTATTTTAAGCACTCAGAAATCAACTGTCTCGACCCTTACTTCGTGGAATCTACTCATATTAGTGTTTTAAATGAAACTCAATGTTTCTAGCTAATTCCACAATTTAATCAAAATGTTGAAAATTCTAAAAAATTGACAAATGTTTCGATAACTGAATATCATCGTCAGAATGACAGAAGTTACAATTCATGTGATGCCTACCTGATGTTTAGTAGTTATTTTTGGCTAGACCAAGAAGTACCTAATACCTTGTGATTGACTCAATATATGATAATAGAAAAATGAAGAAGATGTGATATTACAAATATTGAAGCTTAGACATTATTAGCCCTATGTTGATATCCTGGATATCATCTTTCCAATTAAGATCAGTATAACTGTGCAGTGAACATACACTAATTTTACAGATAGTGAAATAGAATTTTTAAATAAAGGTTCAAAGTATAGCATATCACCAAAATTTACGAATAATTATAGCTACAGAGTCAGAAATAGCTTTAGAGATTTGTAGATTACAAAGGGGTCGATTGGCCTATAGCTGCTGGCCTTTCCACACTGCGACCTGAAAAGATCTTTTGTGTATAACCTCCATCTATTTTTTGTCCCAAAGATCAAGGCTATTATCCGATTGGGAGCTATTTTTGTTACCTGGTCAGGTCTCAAGAACAACCGTTCCAGGTACCTATGTCGTTGGCGAACAAGTACTCCGCAATGGCATAGTATATGTTCAGCCGTTCCATCTGCACTGTCGCAGAATCTACATGTTCGTCTGTCCACTTTTCCCGTCTTGCAGAGGTGATATCTGAGTGGGCAGTGTCACGTAAGGAGTCCTGTGATTGCTCTGAGATCAGACTTCTGAAGCTCTAAAAGCGATTTAGCATAGCGAGCAGAAGGTTGTAGCAACCTTTTTGCTTGTCTTTGTCCTGGAACATTTTCACAGTAGGCTGCACTAAGTTCCTTTTCCCATTTCCGGACTTCTTCCACAATGTGGCTTTTAGTATTGCCACAAAACGGTTCGGGTCCGACGAAAGGAGTGCTAGCTCCTTCCTTTGCAAGACCATCGGCAGTCTCATTCCCTGCAATTCCCTTGTGACCGGGCACCCATAACAAAGATAGTTTGTTATGTCTAGCCAGTAGCCTAAGAGATTGTTTGCAAATCCAGACTGTTTTGGACTCATAAGTTATAGACCTTAGAGCTTTCAAAGCATCATGGCTGTCGGAGGCAATAAATATTCTGGCTGCGTTGAGGCGCTTTTTGAGGCACTCTTGAGCACAGAAGTCTATCAGTAACGGCAAAAGGACATTAGCTTAGAAATAAGATTTAAATTTAGGTAAACATTAATTATAGTATTTAGCGAGCATTGATCTAGGAAGGCCAATGATAGTTATATGTGTAAGCACGTTCTAATTGCAATGTAAACAGACACGTACAATTAATAGACGGAGGTCAGGCATGGCGTATAGCGTGCGTACATTTCCTATAAAACGAAAGTATAACGAACTAGGATGATTAATTGTTATTGATAATTTGAATAAGTCAATTGATATTATATCTGTGTATTTTTAAATGTATTAAACGATCCCAGTGATTTTTATAGAAGTGATGTCGTTTATTCTATTCCCGAATACCGGTTGCTTGATAAGTGTTTGCCTCAAAGATAATATGCCTTTATGGTAAACGTAAAGTATACGAGGGACACTTACTATGTAACCACCACAAACTCACGATCGTTAATAATAACATCTAGAGTAACTTCGAAATCTTGTTTAGCCGGCATTATGTCCCTAAATAGCTTTAAAATCTAATTCAAATAATTTTCTTTGTGAGACATTGAAAATTGCCAATATAATCAAAAATATTGAACCTTCAAAAGTTGGACGTCAAACAACAAATGACATTACAGGTTTAAATGCAATAAAAAAAAAAGAAAGTAGAAGATAATAACCTAACTGTTACAAAATCTGATAAGGGGAACACAACTGTCATATTGACAACCGAAAATTAGAATTCAAAAATATATAACTTTATAGAATCTAGCGATGTAAAAGTTCTTAGAGCAGACCCAAAAAAAAGTTTTCTAATATTGTAAGGGATTTTGTTAATAATTCAAATTATCTTTTAAGTGATTACGGAAAGAGGTCCATCATAAATAAGAATCCTCATTGTCCACAATTATATGGAACCGTTAAATTACATAAAATAACGAAACCAATTAGACCTGTATTTTCTTATGTTAATACTCCTAATGATATATTGGTAAAGAAGCTTAACAATATACTTAATAGTTACGGATATGCAACTAAATACCCAATTAGAAATTCAATAGAACTAATCAAAAAATTAAAAGCATTCAACTTAATAAGCTTATTTCATTTGACGTTACTAATATGTTCACTAAAACTCCTCCTAAAGAAAGTCTTATACTTGTAAGAAAATTACTAGAAGATAAAAATATTAATCCAGGAATAATACTAGATATACTGAATTTATTTGATGTATGTATTAATCACAATTATTTCACTTTTGACAATAACGTATGTATTCAAAATGAAGGTTTACCAATGGGAAGCCCTATATATCACCTATTTTGGCAAACATTTTTATGGACAGTTTAGAAAGAAAAATCTTTGAAAGTAATATTTCAAAAAATGTTTTATTTTGGTATAGATATGTAGATGAAATATTAGCTTGTTTTATAGGTAGTGAACGATATATTTTTCAACCACATTAATAATTTACACCAAAAAATTAAATTTACATTAGACGTTGAAGGAAATAACCGAATCAATGTTCTTGATTTGAGAATTCAAAGAGTTAATAATGTACTTGATTATTCAATTTACCGAAAATCAACACACATTGATGTGACAATTTCATATAGTTCCAATCACCCCATGTCACATAAACTGGCGGCATATAATTCAATGATACATACATCATTTTCAGTTCCTATGACCAAATGTAATTTTGATAGAGATATTAATACCGTTAGACAAATAGCAACATCCAACGGTTATCCATTACATATGATAAATAAGCTAATTAATAAAAAAAGAGGAAAAAGTGGTATTACAACTAATATGTCCTGAACAAACTGAAGAAATGAGAACGTATGCAACCATCACATATGCAGAAAATATTTCTAATAATATTTCAAAGATAATATCTTTAGCAACGAATACAACAATTTCTTTTAAAACAGAAAGTAGCGTAAGTACAAAATTGTTAAATGTAAAAACAAAAATACCACAATTAAAGAAATCAGGTATATATAAACTCAAATGTCCAGAATGTCTATTTGGGTCAGACCCTTAGAAATTTTCAAATCCGATACAGTGAACACTTACGAGCGTACAGATTAAAACAACCAGATAAATCCCATCACGCAAAACATCTACTTGACACCAATCATTCATTGTCACCTAACACAGAGCTAGAAGTACTACATATTTGTGATAAGAAACAAGAACTGGATTTCCTTGAAGAGTTGGAAATTAGAAGACACTTAAGAAACCCACAATATGAAGTCGTCAATGAACAGATAAATCTAGGGAGTTAGTTCTCCACTGTCTTCTCAAGTGATAATTGTAATTATCAGGAGATATAGTTTTCCTGGTTTTCTATATCATAGGACAGTTATAATGATCTTAAATGGAAACATGATATCCAGGATATCACCATAGGGTTAATAATATCTAAGCTTCAATATTTGTGCTATCACATCTTCTTCTTTTGTCTATTAACATATATTAAGTCAATAACAAGGTAGGTCACTTCTTGGTCTAGCCAAAAATAACTAATAAACATCAGGTAAGCATCAAATATCTCGAAGACCCACAAGAGTACCAGTACTATACAGGGAATATCGAATAGCCAGATTAGAATTCGCTAGGGATCATCAAAACTGGAATACAGACAACTGGATATGTGTGTTGTTTACTGATGAATCCAGATTTTGTCTACGATCCCCGGATGGTTGGGAAAGAGTCTGGAGAAGAGAAGGTGAACGATATACCGAGTGCATTTTTAGGCATGAATAAAATTTTAAAGCGTGTTCAGTTATAGTTTGGGCTGGAATATCTTCGGAGGCACGTACAGAATTGTACATGGTCCCTAGGGGATCTGTGACTGCGGATAGATTATGTTGTCCCATATATGCACCATTTATTTGAGTAAATTTTCTACTGATGCGTGAAAATACCCGCATTGTCACAGAATACTAAAACGAAGTCGGTATTTCCCAAATGGCACGGCCAGCTCACAGTCCGGACTTAAATCCCACCGAGCATGTTTTGGACATGCTTGGTAGAAGGATTAGATGCCAGGTACCTGTTTCTCTTACCTTGGATCAGCTAAGATATGCTCGTTCACAAGAATGATAATCAATTTCACAAAATTAAGTTTTCGACTTGATGCCTAGAAGAATGAATACCATTATACATACTCGATGATATAATACGAGGTATCAATTAGACAAATGAGTGATTATTACTGGTGTTTTTTTTTGTATTTTTGATGATAATTAAAGAATTCTCTTTTTTGTGTTAACTGTTACAAACACGATTCTTTTAAAATAACGGTTTCCCAAAATATTTTCTGAACAAAGTATACTTTAATAACATATACCAAGTCGTGTCTATTGTTGACAAAAGTTACAATAAAAAACAATATAAACTTTTGGCATTTTTATCAAAAATTAGAAGGGTGCCCGTTTTTCGTGCCGGTGAGTGATATCTCGGAAGGGGCTGAGGAAATTTTGTTATAGGAAAGATCCATCATAATTTCTTACGGGCGATCACATCCTGAATTTTGTCGCATGAAATTAAAACCACCCTATATTTACAGTAAAAAAGAGAGAGTTGTGAGAAAAAATATCCACTTTTTTTCATTTTTATTTGTCTTAGAAACCAACCAATAATCCAGAAGAGAATAGAAAAAAGGCGATGTACCAACTGATCAGCAAAGAACAACAGTTTGCAACCGGTTTACAATTTGCTATAGCAAGGTTCGTATCAGCTTTAGCGGAAAGAAAGGACCTCATTTCTCCATTAGAACACAGGATGTTGTTTCAAAACTGCGAAGAGGTAAATTATGATTATCGTTCGTAAAAATTGATCATTAATGGATTTTTTCCTTTTAAATCTCGAAGCTGTGAGTTATTAATAATTAGAGCTGACTAATCATTTCAGATATTACGATTGACAGAAGATATATTAGATCATTTAGTACAAGACGATGGAGAACTTCAAACGCATCTCCTTGTAAAAACTTACTATTTAAAACTTAAGGAAATCACGACAATTTACAAGAAATATTGCTCGGGGATCAAGAAAGCGGACTGTATTTTAGCCAATAAGACCAAAAATTGTAACTCGGAATTTTGTAGGTAAGTAAGAAACTTTTTGTTGCCACAATCTTTTGTTCAAAAATAAGAAAAACCTCATTGAGTCTTAACTATAGCAATAGTTTCAAAACTTCTTCATTCAGTGGATTCCAATATTTTATTATGTCTTTAAAATATAATCCAATCACTCGGGCAAAAATAGTTATTTATCTCCGAAGCTTCAACAGTTTTTCATCCTACAAAAATCGATAAAAAACTAAAATATTCGTTGAAAAAAGAATAATATTGTTAGTCTGGTAAACAAGTCCCATTATCCTCAGAACTTAAACCGAACCACCGAAAATTATGATCTCATCCGATTCGGAATGGCATCTAGAACATTCTATCAAAAAATACAAAAGTTATAAACAATAAAGTAAAATAAAAAATAAGGGTTTGGTTTTTTTGAAATATTTCAAAAAATATTTGAGATAATCGAAATTTGAAAAAAGATCCTTTAAGAGCAGGAAATTTCCTAAGAAAAAGTTGTACTTCTTTGAACTGTGCCGACAATCCTTATAATTTTAATTTAGCGGCGAAAATAACGGTAAAAACGCGTGGTTCGGCTGCTGCGCGCATCGCCCCAATCTGACACATGAACTAAAAAAATTATTTTAACTGATAAAATATTAATATTAAGGAATAAAAAAATTTGGGTACTAAGTAAAGATATGAATAAACAATAATCCGTAAAAAAAATTATCACAATTTTTTTCATTAATTATGCTTTTGTTGATTAGTTAATTTTCACCATTTTATTGTTAACATAAAAACGCTGATTATTTCAAAACAAGAAATCTAGAATTTTTTCTGATTTTTTGGAGCTAATCTTAGAAGGCTTTAGAAGAGATGCCCGTTGGAAAAATACAAAAATTTTGATTTTTCACTTTTTTATTAACAATGAAAGGCATTAAAAAATTAATTATATAAATAAAGCCATCAGAAATTTTTTTTCCAATTATTGTTAATATTTTGTTTTCTTATTGATGAAAGCCATATGACAATAATTTTTTTTATTTTTAACTAACGCTGTTTAAATAGTTGTTATAAACAAATGCATTGTTAATAAGATTTTTGAAAACTTTTTTTGGAATTTCATCCTTGATGAAAATAATGATTCATTTAAAAAATCCTTCCTTAAAAAAATTTTTTTATTAACAAAAAACGCACTTGTTAATTAACAATTATTTTTGTTACTAAATATTAATATTAAGGAACCATTTTTGTTTAAAAAATCTATATTTATTATGTTCTTTCGTATTATGAAAAAAATATGTTTTTATTAAGTCTTCATTTGTTTATTAGACAAATAATTTGTTATAAGCAAATGCATTTATACGAAATATTTTTTTAAATACTAAAAAATATTACAAAAACCACCATATATGATTTTTTATATGATTTTTTTTTATTTCTTATATAATTTTTAAATATATTGTACTTTTGGACTTGTAGTTTTCTTTCTGTTTTTACTTATTGTTATTAAAATAACTTATAAACTATTAAAGATACGACAAAAACACTTGAAGACTTTTTTGTTCGTTATTATTTATTAAACAAATTGAGCTCTGGAACGAACCTCTAACTCAATTGTTTATTAACTTTTTTTATTGTTATTTAATAAATTCACCCGAATTTTACGTGTACTAAAGATTTCTCCAACAGATGCGGATGTAGACAGGCTGGGCTTCTATGCTCGTCTATCTCCAATAATTGTAAAGATGACAGTTGTTTAAACAGTGAACGGCAAACGATTGACGATGACAGGGACGACATTAATGAGGATCAAGTTCGTATCGGTTCACAAAATGTTAATGGAGACGATTTTAATAATGATGAAGATAGCTCTACAGATTCTTCGGTATTTCCTCAACAGTATGCTGAAGCGTTATTAGGAGATGTAGTTGAACCACAAGAAGAAGAACAAGAAATGATTGAAGAAGTAGAGACTTATGACTCACCACCACCGAAACGTTCCAAAAGGTTATCAACAAAGACTAAAAAATGAAAAAAATTGATTTAAAAATGTTTAAAACTGTAAAATAAATAAATTTTTGTAAACTATACACCTTGTAAAAATTACCTTTAATTCATTAGATCCTTACAATAAGAAAATAACAAAGAATTTTTTTTAAATATTAATATTAATAATTTTTTAAACTATAAAGTTGAAGCTTGGTTTCAAAGCTCAATTTGTTCATTTATTAACGAAGAACAAAAAAGTCCTCAGATGTTCTTATCATATTTTCATTAGTTTATAAGATATTTGAATTGAAAAGTAAAATTCGGGTGAATTTAATAAATAACAGTGAAAAAAGTTATTAACCATTGAGTTAGAGGTTCGTTCTAGAGCTCAATTTGTTTAATAATTAATAACGAACAGAAAAGTCTTGAAGTGTTTTTGTCGTATCTTTAATAGTTTATAAGTTATTTTAATAACAATAAGTAAAAACAGAAAGAAAACTACAAGTCCAAAAGTACAATATATTTAAAAATTATGTCAAAAATATAAAAAAAAATTTCATATAAAAAATTATATATGGTTGTTTTTGTAATATTTTTTGTATTTAAAAAAATATTTCGTAAAAATGCATTTGTTAATAACAAATTATTTGTTGAATAAACAAGTGAAAAATTAATAGAATTTTTTTTTCATAATACAGAAGATCATAATAATAATAATGATTTAAAAAAATGGTTCCTTAATTAATATTTAGTAACATAAAACATTGTTAATTAACAAGTGCGTTGAGTCCTTGAGAAACTATTTTTTTTAAAAATCTTTATTTTCATCAAGGATGAAATTAAAAAAAAGTTTTCAAAAAATTTTTTTAGGAAATTTCCTGCTCCTTAAGGATCTTTTTTCAAATTTCGATTACCTCAAATAGTTTTTGAAATATCTCAAAAAAACCAAACCCTTATTTTTTATTTTACTTTATTGTTTATAATTTTTGCATTTTTTTTCAGCACCTCTTGCAACTTTGATAGAATGTTCTATATGCTATTTCGAATCGAATGAGACCAACATCATTTTCGGTGGTCCGGTTTAGGTTCTGAGGAAAGTGGGACTTGTGAACCAGACTATGTTGTACTTTATCATTTTCGAGAAAAGTAATATTTTTAATTTACAAAATACGGGTTACAAATTGATATAACTTTTTTCAAATTGTATGCATTTTAAGCCAAATAAACTTTTCGACCATATAAAAAACACGAGAATCAAATGTATTGTAGACTAACAACGACATATATTGTTTCTGTTGGACATGAGGTTAATGATACTGCCCTTCATTTCTTAAAATCTTCGAGCGATTCGTCTCTTTTGTATTGTAACTCGCTCATTTTGAATTCAATTGACTTTTAACAGAACCCATTTTAACGCCTTTTTAAGGACTACAAAAAAGTACGGAACCATGATACCCAAAAAATCAACTATTTTCTTGTTATTCTATGTTGAAAATATCGATTCAAGAATTCCACAAAACGGTCTCCTTTCACTGACCACATCTGGCTTTGTATTATACCTACAATACTCTTTAAAAAATAAATTTCTTTGTATTTTTTGTTGTAAGCTATATTAGTTCAAAAATGTATTTTTCTATGGAAATGTTCAATCGTGAATAACTTAGAAAATATGGATTTAATAAACAAACTTTTTTCTTAAAATTTGATCCCCTACCTATGCCCGGGGTTATTTTGAGAAAAGGAATTTACACCCCCGAAAAGGGTTAGCAACTACCCCTGGGTTAGAAGCGTACATCGGCCCTGTACTTTTGTTATTTGAGCACTAAAAATTCCGAGTAACTGGAGTAATACTTCCTTTCTTGATTTGTAGCAAAATCGACGTTGATAATCCAAATTCTATGCTCAATTTAATATATATTTTTATTTTTTAAGCGCATCAACTACTAGGATTAATAGCGCTTTTACGGTACTATTATTTCTAGAAATGTTTGTAATTTAAATTAGGTTGTATATATTGATCTCCTTTAAGAAGTGAATTATATTCAACGAGGTGTTATTCAACATACTTTTTAAATCGGTCGATAGTCCGTGCGCTTGACCATTTTGTTTATATTTTGGGCATTCTACAAGACAATGTTCAACAGTTACATTAACTCTACATAAATCACACACTGGTGGATCAGATTTTGTGATTAAATGTTGGTGAGTAAACCGAGTGTGACCAATTCTGAGGCATGTTAACACAATTTGACATTTTCAATTCATTGCTCTGTTAATTCTAGGTTTGATGGTAGGTTTAATTGGTCTCAGTTTATCTTTAGATTGATCCCACTCGGCCTGCCACTTGTTATAAATTAATGTTTTTATGTGACATTTGTAGTCTGACGCAAGCACCCTGTTTTCGCGCACTGCACTATCACTTGTAATTGCTTCTTGTGCTGCCCTGTCTGCTTCTTCGTTTCCGAGAATTCCTATGTGCGAGGGTACCCATATGAATACAACCTCTTTTCCGCCATGCCGAATTGAGTGAAATTGTGGCTTGATCATCTTGGAGAGTGGGCAATGGCTGTATATATTTTTCAGAGCATTCAGCCAGGCTAGAGAGTCGGAAATGATTAAGTACTCTTGTTCTGGCCTCCCATGAATAAGTATAAGGACTTGAAGTATTGCAAATAACTCTGCAGAGAATACATGTGATAGTTTGTGTAATTGGTATATTCGAGTATCGTTTTGGACTTTCACTGCTATTCCCACTCCTTCCGATGTTTTTGATGCTTCCGTATAGATTTGCACGTGGGAGGGGTAAATATTAAGAATGCTTTGGAATTTGGTCCTAATAAGGGCTGGATGTGTGTTTTGTTTATTGAAGCTGCAATGATCAAAGTGGCACTTCGGACTAGCTATAGTCCAGGGTGGAGTGCTGGGTTTGTTTTTAGTTAAAAATATAACTGGTATGGTGATAACTAAATCGTAATGGTAATTGGCAACCCTTTCGTAAAATGCTGGAGCTGCTCTTTTTTTGTTTTGATTCAGATTTCTATAATGATTTTTAAAGGTGTTGGATGTTGTGGATTTTCTGCAACATTACTAGCATAAGACATGCTGAGTAGTTCACCTGCTTCACATAGTACCTTGAAGTAGGACTGGTACAAAAATGTTCCGATGGCTAAACGAATGGCAGTATTATGGATGATATTCAATCGTTTAAGAGTGGTGTTTGTTGCCGAGCCATAGGCAATTGCTCCATAATCAATTTAAGATCTAATGATTGCGCTATAGATTCTCTGAAGAGTACTTGAGTCAGATTCCCAACTTGTGTTGCTCAACATTTTGATTATATTTAAGTTGTTTTTGCAAGTTCTCACGAGTTCTAGAATATGATGTTACCAATTTAATTTAGAATCAAATATTACGCCTAGAAATTTGTAAGTTTGTACGAAACTGAGATTTTTATTGTATAGTGTGAGACAAGGTTGATAATTATTGTTTCGTTTTTTCTGTTGAGAACATAAATCCAGTTTCTTTTGACCAGTTTTCTGTAGAATTTAATTGATTTTGAATTATTCTCGAAATTGATTCTAAGTTCCTTCCTTTGGCAATAAGTACTAAGTCGTCTGCGTATAATCTGTACTTGACAGTCGCTGTAGCTGTATCGACGATGTTGTTAATAGCTGTGAGGAAAAGTGTAGTACTAATTACTAATCCTTGAGGCGTACCATTTTCATGGAAGAAGCAGCTTTTAGAGAGTTCTCAGTTAACTTTGATTCGGGAGGATCTATTTTTCAAAAAACTGGAGATAATTGAAAGCATATGGCCTTGTATCCCCCACTCTGTTAATTGTTTTAATATTTGCTAGTGCCAGGCAGCATCAAATGCACGTTAAGATGTCAAAAAATATTGTGACGCATGATTGATTGGTGGTAAAAGCTTCATGTACTTCAGATTCTAGTTCGATTATGTTGTCTTGCGCAGATCTTTGTTGCCTGATACCACATTGTTGCATTGCTATATAGTTGTGATACTCTAGATACCACATCAACCGCTAGTTTATGATTTTTTCCAATAATTTGCACATCAGCCGATAAGATTCTGGATCAGTTTTGTTTTTCTTTTGTTTTAGTATAGGTATGATTGTAGTTTGGCTTCATTTTTTCGGGAATTTGTTTTCAGTCCAAATAACATTGTAGATGTCCATTAATAGTATATTAAGTACCAAGTGTCAAAAAGGTTACTTTAGTCACGAGTTTTACTAGGCACGAGTGGAGCGAAGCGGAACGAGTTCCTTGTGAAACGAGTGACTAAAGACGTTTTTAACACGAGGTGCTTACTATACTTTTTCTTCGCCTGCGGGAAGGAAAAAATTATATTATATTTGAATTATATTCATTACATGACGGACGATGGCTGACAGCTGACTGGCAAATCAAATGACGCAGAATAACAAAATTATCACGGAATATGAAATTCAACATACAAAAGATATACTTGATTTGACGTTTAAAAAACAAAAGATAAACGAGATGTGACTCTTCGCATTTTGAACACTAGTGTTTAAAGAGTCGTTTTGTGTATGTCAAACCCGTGTTCCAAGTGCGGTTTTAGTAGCGGAAGTAGAAAAAATTCTTTTGGCACAGCTAGGCAAATTTTTGATAAATATTGCAGGGATTTTGTCTGGTCCTGGACTTGTATTTTTCATTTTTGTAATGTTTCTTCAAGTTCAGTTTCAGAGATTTTAGCATTTAATGAAGAATCGTCATTTGGATCTATAGTTATGGGAAAGTTTTTTTCTTGTTGTTGCTTCAAGTCGAGAAATAGTGCACAAAAATTTGAATTGCTAGAGTGTTTTCTGTAAGTTTCAGCTAAAACATTGGTATTCCTGTGATGGTGCGTTTCCCTGATACTCGTCGAATTTTGTTCCAAATTTCTGTGGATGGAGTGTTGTCATCAAATACTGGCTACGAATTCATGCCACGATTCTTGTTTGCGTTTTTTAATTATGTATTTACATCTTGTTTTTTGTTGTTTAAACTCGATCAGGTTTTTTTGATTTTTGTGCTTTTTCCATACATTGTAAGCATGTTTACTTGCTCTAACCGCTTCTTGGCAGTTTTTGTTCCACCATGGTACGGGTTGACGATTTTTAATCAGTGATATTTTTTTAATTGATTCTTTTGCTGCTTCTAACATGGTATTTGCAAAATTATCAACTGTTTCGTCTATATCCGATTTTATTTCAAAGTTTGTTATATTTTCTTCGATTGTTTGCAGATACAGTGCCGAATTTGCATTTTGTACTAATGTTTGTATTGGTTATATTCCTGTGATTGGAGTTATTAATAATTATTGGAGCATGATCACTATTATAAATGAAAGGTAAAGTTTCCCAAGTTAGTACGGTTAGTAAATTTGGGCTAGAAAAGGTAAGGTCTAAGGCTTCCGTCTCTCCAGTGCAGGGGTTGATCCTAGTGCCTTCCCCACTGATTTAATGCTTCTTTCCGTGAGATCCGGTCGGATTTGGTAAAGTTGCAAAGCCAAGTTGTCAAGATTATCGGTGAATTCCAGAATGGTTTTTACAGGGTCAGAGGCTCCCATTGTATTATCGAGCAAGAGCACCAGTTGATCAAAATCGAGTGAGCTGGGAGGGTTTTGACTGTTTATAAATGTTTCTGCTGGTAGTGGTGACTCTCTGCAGCTTTTGGATTCATCAGTTTTTGGGTGCTTCTTTTTATGTTTGGGTTTTATGAATTGTTTTGAGTCCTTATTTTTCTCGGGTGTATCTGGCGTAGAGATAATCTGTTCTATGCGTATTTTACTTCCACTATGCGCGGTATTTATGTCGATTGGGGCTAGTTGTGGTGCAGGTGTTGGTGGAGGTTTTGCAGCTTGGATCTTCTGTAATTGATCTGTATTTTCTCTGAGAGGTTGTGTTTCAATGTCAGTATTTGTATTTTGAATATTTACTTCCGGATTTTGAATTGTCATTGTACTTTGAGTAACAGCTGGTAAAAAATTGGGACACTGAGAGGCGATATAACCATCTTTTTTGCATTTGTAACAGGAAAGACCGTTTTGTGATATGTATATACGATAAGGTGTGCCGTCAAAAGATGGAGTAATATAGGAAGGTATATCAGTGGGAGTTGGGATAGGTTTTATGTACACTTGTCGGCGAAAACTTAGAATGTGACTATACTCAGGGTTCGACACATTCACTTTTAAAAACGTCATAGGCGAGAGTAGGGTGAGACCTTACTGTTTCAGTTCATCATGGGATATATATGGACATACATTTGATAAAACCAATCGTTGAGATGGAGTAATGAGTAAAGTGTCCACTGATTGTTTATTAGGTATATATATATATTATACCATTGGAGATTCTTGAGCAAAAAATAATAGATTTTGGACCAATCAGAGACCCTAGTGCGTATATGTAATCCTGGAGGAATAATCCACCAATTGTTGGAAACATAATCGCTTGCTCCTTGCTGGGAAATGTTTGTTGAGTGAGAGCGGATGCATAAGATGTACTTTGAGACTGTGGGTGATTTGTAACTGTACTTTGAGAGGGGCCCCTGTAGTCAGAAACCCCATCAGAGATTGTATTCATGTTTCAATTAATAAATTTCCTGTGGGAGACTTCATATTTTCTGAGGACGGATCTGTCTGCTTTAATATTTTGGATATATAATCAGTACAAAACTGATTTTCGACTAAGCTAATTATGTTTGTTTAGTTTGTTTTAATTTGCGAAAAGGAACTTACCTTAATTAATTTGAATGAAACTGTGTATTTGTGGTTCTAACTAAGCTCATCAATTTTAATCAAATAAAACCATTTGTTTTTTAATCCTTTCCATATACTTTTTCAATAGTTTATTTTATCAGGTTTCTTCAGATACCACATATACCTCGACGGAGGCCGGACATAACAACGTTCATCCACAAACCCCTGGAGCATTACAGAGATATGTTGAGACTGCTTATAACAATACAGAGTTTTACTACACCCAATCATGATGACTTTGCTGTGATAAATCAAGTTGTGCATGACTTACAGGTAAATAACATTTTTAATATTAGCTTCCTGTAACTGCTTGTTTATCATTTCAGTTAACTTATAGAGAAATTACTTCGGAATCGGGATTGATGGAACCTTCGGGAGAGGGTAGACCTCTGTTGACGGTGCAAGATTTAGAAAATAGGCTAGTTTTTACAAAATGCAAGGTAAGTGTTTCGGTTATTATTTAGTTTGTTTAAATTGAGTTTTATCTGCAATTATTTTTAATTAGAATCACTTAATCGGGAATAAAGAAATAGTTATAACCTTTTTATTGGAATAAATTCTTCAAAAATAAGAAACATTTTGAAAAAATGTTATGTATTTACTACAGGTTATCTATATCAGTCGGAGGGCAAATCGCGAATCTGAAAGATCGAAAATAATTTAGCGAACAGATTAAATTTTGCGGTCCGTGAAGTCAGCGTTGGATATGTAAAATTTCTTAGTTTTAGAGAGCTTCACATTTAGTTAATGAGCTTGAAAAAATGTCGATAATTTAAAAAAGCAATAAAATAGACACAATGAGAAGCAGTAAAAAGCACTATCGAAATACTTGACATTGTCGATAAATTTTCTTTGAAGGCTTCTAAGCATTAACAATGTTTTTATATCATTCAGGGGCACTAACAAAGCACTAACGCCTAAAAAAATGTTCTACGATAAAGTGTGGCTACAGACTACGAAAGAAGAAGAAATTGAATGTCTCTAAAACTAAATAAGTATAGACGAAATTAGTAGAAGCAGTAAAAAGTGTTAACAAGTCAATAATCACGGTGAAATTTCGATTAATAGTATATTACGTAACGTGTGTTGTAAGAAGCATTTTACGCACGAACGGAAAAGTACTTTACCTACGACCCACTTGTGTTTATAATCTTATTAAGGTTTTTGAAGTACAAGTAAAAACGTACATCCTCGATGTCCAGCCAAGTTTTATAAAAGTCGCTCCTCGATGCCCAGCCAAGCATCTTAGAAGTTCAGCCTCGATGCCCAGCCAAGTTTCGTAAAAGTCCGACCTGAAGTATTTATTTTTATTATAAATGTATGTAGAATTACCGGAATTGCATAAAATAACGTATACACCTCTCGACTAAATTTGCCACCTTGAGTTCAAATGAATCCTCCTAGTATAAAAGCAGGGTATAGGTATACCGTTCAGAAGATCTCCCCATTCTCTATTTAAAAATGTTACCGCTATCAAATTTATTGCAAAAACACAACAAAAATCATTTTATGTAGACGAAAGTGGCCCAAAATGATCACTGCAAGTGACATCAATCCCTTAGGTAGATTACTTCCCTCAGGAATCAAACACCACCCGCGGGATTAAATGGGCCACTTTAGTCGCTTGGTGTATAATACTATTGTTTACTAATATGAGACAAATTCAGACAGCTAAAACATGCAGATTGAATGAAACGGAACCAATTATCATATAATTCCAAATAACTCTTAATATTAAATGCAATATCATATCTAATAAATGTTATCCACCATTTATATATAGAATAAAATTCAACGTCAAATATCTAAGTAATACATTTTGAATAAAATGGCTACGTCTATTGACAGTTGCTAAGTGGTTGCTACGGAAGCCGTGCGATTTACTTTACAGTTTACATTGATTGCCGACTGTGTGTTTTTGACTACTTACAGGGGTGGTCGTAGGTAAAAAAATGTACACGCTAGCTGATGCACCCTAAATTTTCTACGCATAGTGAAGGGCATGACTTGGTTCTCATAAAATAAAACACAGAATATAGCAAACTCTTTAGACTCTATATCCTATTCAAGAACTTTCTGCATAACTCTAATTTCTGCCGATTGAATTACATATATTTGAAAAATAGGATTTTTTAATTTTTTTTTGCAATCTTGTGGAAAATATATATCAGGTACTGATTCAACTTGATATGCGACTAAATTTAAATGAGATATAGAATTATTTTTATTCTTACTTCTTGATAATTTCAGCATTTTTCGCTTTTTTGAAGACTATCTATACATACAATTGCTACCAGTTCGCTTTTATTTCTGGCAAATGAGGTTAACAAATCTTCAAAAGATTGACTATCGCAGAAACCGCTGGCGAGTTTTTTAGCTACCGAATAAAATCCATAAGTGTTTGTTTATATAGGTTTTAGGCCTTCTGGGTTAGTCAAACACGCTAGCACTTTTTTGTTCGAAAAGTCCGTCGATAAAACCTCTGCTACTGGTTCCAAGTAGCTTGTATTTTTTCTCTTCTCAAATGCCATATTTTCGCAATTTTCAACCAGATTTTGCTTCATGTATTTTTTTTCTGAAACTGTCACTGGGGGTAGGCCACTTCACTTTAAATAATGAGCTTCAAGTAACTAAGAGAAGGGGAGAGGGCAAGCGTTTATTTGGCCCCACACCCCCATAAACAAATAGCTCTCGGGGAATGTGGTGCAAAGAAAATCATTCATGGAGGCATTTGGTGCATTGAGAGTGCATTGCGACCAAATATGTTTTTGCTGAAAATATCTATTGGGGGGCAGGGGAGGTTGGTGTGTTACTTAACTGACCTTCCATTTTTCACTTTACAACGTCGCATTACTTTCGTCCTCAATAATTACAAATTACAACGATCTGTAGGCAGTGCCTATTTTTAAGTTAGTTGGGTCCCAAGCAAAATTTCCCCCCAATATCCTATATGACATTTCAATAAGAATTTTTCTGCTTACTTTTGGCACCTTCAGTAATGATAAAAAAATGTTGAATAAATGATAAATAAATAATAATATTTCCAAATAAATAAATAAAAAGATTTATTTGGCAAAAACATATTATTTAGTACAAAAAACTAATTTAACAATATTTCTAACTAAAAATCAACAACACAACAAAAAAAACTTCCCTTCTAAGGAACAACGAACAAAGTAAATAATAATGAATAAAAATAAACAACTAATTAAATTTTTTCTTACGTATTTTTTCATTTCTGAAAACTTATCTATTATATCATTTATTTCCAATTTATCGAGAATATCGCTTTCTACATTTAAAATAGCCAACGATGAATCATTTTCTTCATTCAATGAGTTTCTCAGATACGATTTTACTCGTTTTAACGTAGAAAATTGTGGTGGTTACTTAGTAAGTGTCGTATAGACTACTTAAACCATAAAATAATTTATCGTTGAGAAACACTTACCTCGTGACCATTCTTTAGGGGTTGAATAAATAACATCGTTTAAAACTCACTGGGATAAAATATAATTCAGAATTACGAACACAAATTATAAATACACTATATACATTTGTACTATTCAAATTAATAATAATGAATCATCCTGAAATTGTTGACATGTGCCAGTGGCCCGTATTCTTGACCTTCCTGATTTTAGTGAATGTGATATTTATATTTATACAGCGGACGTGCTTTCGTTATGTTTACCTGACCTTAATAGATCGATGCCCGCTAATCACATTGAAATTATTATTTACACAAATTTTATCTCTTTTTTCTTTTGATAATGTCTTTTGGATAATGTCTGCTTTTGGGATCATCACAAAATGTTCTCTCGCCGGATGCGGTACTAATAGGAATAGTTAAATATATACGCAACAATACTTCAACGTTAGAGAAGGTTGACAAAATATTGTAATCAATTAAAAATTTTAACATTTCATGGGGGTATTTAGAGGAAATATCATTTGATTTACAAAACGCTTAAACTGTACAATTTCATCTACTAAATCTTCAGTAGCATCCACATCCATATTGTAATATTTTTTATATTGAATTT
Organism: Galeruca laticollis; assembly: GCA_963921935.1. NCBI lineage: Eukaryota > Metazoa > Arthropoda > Insecta > Coleoptera > Chrysomelidae > Galeruca > Galeruca laticollis. The sequence goes on from OY998179.1 coordinate 108,365,194, forward strand.
TTCATTTGAAGTTTCATTAAAAAATACACCAAAAATTTTATTTACACAATCATATGCTTGCATTCTCATTATTAATTCAAAAATCAATTTGTCACATATAGGAAAAAGTATTAATTTTAAAGTTCTCAGCACCTCTTAAAGTAATATCTTGTGCAGGGCCTTCATCAAAGCAGTGTTTACTCTTACAAATCCTTAAAATCTCATTTTTGTAAACATTATTATTTGGCTGATTTTTTTTGGATTCCTCTTCAACTTCATCAAACTATTCTCTGAAACTATTGACAAATTCGATCAAACCACTGTATAGTGTACAAGCCGCAGTTAAATTGGCTTGATTATCTTGTAGAGATTTACTGGTGGAGTTTATTCTGTCTAGGATTCTTTTCCAAATAACTGTCATCAAGGCAAATTCCAATGTATTCATTATGTGAAGTAAATTTCCAGCTAATGTTCTGGTAGACTTTTTTTGGTTTGCATCGTAATTTAGTTCTACTAACGCTGTTTTTATTTCACTAAAACTAAGCTCAATAGATTTGATAGCATCAGTTCGTGCTGACCATCTTGTGTCACATATTTTCTTAACCAATGGTAATTTAGTTTTTGAAACAGATAGACATTTTTGAAGTACTTCCCACCTGTGCGTCGAAGCCGAAAAAAAAATTATATAAACATGGTACATTTTCAAATTATCTAGAAGCTTCCGAACAACTTTCGGTTGCACTATTACCGACCAAGTTTAAAGAATGACTGGAACATGGTACAAAATGTGCATTATTTGTCTTCCCTTCAATTTTTGCCTGAAATCCGTTATATTTTCCGGACATATTGGATGCGTTGTCATAACTTTGGCCTCTGCAGTAATTGATATTGATATTAAGGTCACTTAATTTGGTTTGTAAAACATTCGATAGACTTTCTGCAGTATGGGAAAATATTTCCACAAAACCTAAAAACCTTTCTACTGGTTGACCATTTGGTAAAATATATCACAGTTAATCGATCGATATGTGAAATATCGAGCGTTGAATCGACGATAATAACATTTTCTACCTCATTTGCAAGAAGATGAATAAATTCATTGCAAATGGTCGAAGAAAGATAATTAACATGCCAACTTCCAATGTCACTATATTTCTGGAGGTGTCCGGCTAAAAACGGGTCAAAGTCACTAAAAAATTCCAACGAGCCTAAATAGTTACCATTCCCTTTTGTAAAAAGTTTAGTCTTGGAACCATAAAATGGTAAACAACTTTTTGATAGAAACTTAATCGTAGCAAGCACTCTTAATAAAACATTTTTCCAGTAGTTTTGTTCCTGAAAGTAACTTTTTCTGATTTCTGTATCTATCCTTCCCTCTATTTGACTTCTATTAATCATTGTGCCGACGGAGGTTACGTGTTCAGAAGTGTTCGTGCTTTTTTGAGTTCTGAGTCGCATTTTTCCAATCAGTGTAGCAATCGGCACTTAGCTTGATATCTTTTTTCGGAAAAAGATTGCTAATATAACAATAAACACAGCCCGATTTGGGACTGTAAACCAACCACTCACGAAGGACTTTTGCGCCATTTTCTTTAAATTTATAGAATGTTGAATTTTGTGAACTTCTAGATTTTTTACCACCCAATTGTTTTAGACATCCACTTATTTTCTCAATATTTTGTTCAGGTCTGTTTTTAAGAAAATATTCTTTAACTTTCGAGGTTATATTTTGAGGCCAGTCTGCTATATCACAAGTAAAATAGTGGAGAAGTTTATTTGTCAATTTCCAATAAATCACTTACGAAGACGTTATCATCATCGTCCGCGACTCTGTGATCTTGTAACTCGATGGTATTATTATTATTGCTGGTTGAAGCATTTATTTCCTCATCTTTTAATGGCGGTTCAGGAAGATCTTGTCGATTTTCTAGTTCTTTTCTGAGAAATGCCGACATTGCGTCTTTTTGTTTTTCTCTTTCATTTTCCCTTAGTAATGCCTTTTTACGCTTCTCACTACCACTTTGATGTTTGTAACTCATATCCTTCTTTCTTCTACCCTTTTAAAATTAAAAACTTAATGTTGAACTAATTTAAATTTTTGGGTAATGCAATAATAGTGTCAATTAATATAGTGTGTTTGAAATTGGTAGCGAACATAATATTACGACTTCGAAAACTGTTGAGATAGTAAAAGACAGTACAATAATAAAGTTTTTCATTGAATGCCGTTTACTTTGCGATTTTTCTACTGTTGATATTTGAGGTATTTTGAAAGAACTAAAATGATGAATTTTCAAAACACAAAGGTATTAAAATTTTGCCCTAATTTTTTTCCCGTAAAATTCCTATAGTAAATATACAAAAATAATATATTAATTAATAATTATAATTTAAAACTTACCTCAAGTTGAATTTCAAGGTTCGGACGATGGTAAATAGAAATTATAACAATATAACAGGAATATCCTTATATATATATATATATATACCAATATAAGCCTAATTTTCTTTATCAGATACGGTTTTCTTTTGATGTTTGAATTCAAATTAACTAAATGGTTTATAATTTTTTCAAGACCTTTTTCCGGGCCCCACGTTATACCGGGCCCAAAGCTCATGCCTCATGTGCCTTTTGGTAAAATAGGCCCTGTCTATAGGAGATTAACTGAATGAGCTCGATCCCCACTATTCCTACCAGGTTACGGCTCACATCGAATTCCCGGTTGTATATATTCTTACCTGATATATGCAAAAAGATTTGTAAGAATAAAATAATTCCTAAATAAATTATTAAAAAACTCAGAAAGCAGCTTTAGATTTATTGCCGTGGAAGACAAAGAACTTCTTTGAAAATGTATATATTTACAGAGTTCAATAAAATTGTAAAGAAGGAAGTAGGAAGTAATGTAAAAAGAGCAATAAACAAAGATGTACTCCTAGCATATTTCTATAATGTTCATGAAAGTTTACGGCATCCTCCTCATGGATAACATATGTTAAAGACGAAATCAAAAAATAACTGGAAATACAGATATTTGAAATAACAGTCGGTTGATTGTTTTCTTTTTAATTCTTATAGACCACATTTAAGGGCGCTAAACTTATAGTGATTGAGGATAATTGTCCATTACTGAATGCATTTTTTTTGTTCTAGCCTTTCGTATTAAATAAACCAGGTAGACAATGGATATTTGGCGGCGATTTAGCAAGAGTAGAAGGCAGGAACGTTCGTCAATATTGGACATTGTTGTTCAGCGATCTTCTGTTGTTTGCAAAAGCGTCAAGAGATCGTGTATTATTCGTTATCGAAGACCCTTTACCTTTAGCTCATGTTTCCGATATGTTTTTTGACGTTAGAAAAAAAGGTAATAATCTATGTATTCATATTTTGATATGATTAGTATTTAGTCAAAAAAAGAGTTAGTAGATTGTAATTTTCAGATATTTTCTAGTTCTACTCCTTCGGACATAAATTATTATATAAAATGTTGAGAAAACTCCAAATTTAAATAGCTGTAAAGCTGTTTGGCATACGATATATATATATATATATATATATATATATATATATATATATATATATATATATAGTTATATATTTTCAGTTATCTTATAAATTAACTTTGTTTTTTTGATCCAGATACTGAATTTAGGATAAATATCAATCCGGAAGGTAAAAACGCATCGAGTCCAACGGTTCATTGCGGTCCTGATCTTTCCAGAACCCCAAAGAAAAACGCGAATAAAAAAACTGTGATTTTACGAGCTCCAACCATGGAACTTAAGGCTGTTTGGCAAAATTTATTACAGAGGCAAATGTAAGTATTCGAAATAATATTATTTTGTTTCAAATTACTCATTATCATCTTCTATTTTTCCTTCTTATTATTTCCTGTTACCTTTTCAGGTCTCGGAAGGGCGCTCAGATCTGTTTTGAATTTCTTTCACTGTTCTTCTCTACAGTTTTTCCTCTTTTCACTCCCAGCTTTGTTATTTGGTCTACCCATTTCATTCTTGGACTCCACTTTCATTTTTTACGGCTGTTATTGGTGTCTCCTTAATTTTGTTACTCGTTAATCTATCTGACTTCTCTCCTTCAGCTGTTGGTTACTTATTTTTTATATCATTGTTAACTTTTCTAATGTTTTCGTACCTTATCATGTCCCCTATTCTTCTTAATACGTGTTTCATTTCTATTCCGTTTATTTTTGTCTTATCTCTCTTCCTCATTGTCTATTATTTTCCTGCGTATGCTATATTTAGTATTGTTAGTTATAATTTCTCATGTCCATATCTATAACAGACTTAAACTGTCCCCCCGTTCCTTTCCTCTGCCCATTTCAAACTCCTGTGGTGTTTGTCCTGAAATTTGTATTCTAACCCTTGGGTACTCTATCTCATTTGTCTTTCTTATAGCTATGTTAGATCTCTACGTTCTTTCATTTCTTCTAGTATCCATATTTCTTTTCTTAATATCGTGTCAAAGGCTTATTTCAACTCAATTATTACCAGGAATAGGTCTTCCTCATTTCTTATACATTCTTCTATTAAGTATCTCACTATAAGTATATTTTATCTTTGGTTTGTCTTTCTGGTCTAAAGGTTATTATATTATTTTCCCATTTCCTCGCTACTTGCTGTATTTCCCACGTTTCTTTCACAATTTTTCACATCCAATCTGTCTCCCAGCCACTTGATAAATTTTGGTACTATTCCGTCCTCTCTGCTTGCTTTTCCTATTTGAATGTTCTATACTGATTTTTCCATTTCTTCTCTCGTTACTTCTTGTTGTTTTGTCTCTATTTCTTCTACTTTTGTATTTACTGATAATTTACTGTGTAGTTTACTACATAATACTGCATAGTAGTCTTTCCACGTTTATCGTATTTTTTTCACGCCTGTTTCTAGTGGATTATTTTTATCTTCTATTGCTTCTGTTTCCTTCTTTCTACTTTTTCTTAATCTTGTTAACTGTGTCTAAAATTCTCTATTATTATTTCCGTTATCGGCAAATTCCTCTCTTCTCTTCTTTTTATTGCGTTTGTTTTCCTAGTATAGTCTTCTCTAACTTTGTTAAGAGGTATTTTTTCCATGCCGTCTTCGTATCGTTCACCAGATTTCTTATTTCCTCGCTACACCATTTCGTTCTTTTCCTATTGTTATTAAATCTTCTTCTTCCACATATTTTCTCTAATGAGGATAACACTACTTCTTTTAATATTGTGTCTTCTAAGGTCGAGTATTGTATTGTATTGTTTCTATATTCCATTTTCTTTTCCAAGATTCACTTACAATTGTGCTGTCACTCATTTCTGATTGGTCCTCTCTTCTACTATTCCAATTTCCTATAATTGTAGTTGTTTCATTCTCTTCTGTTGCCTACATCTTTTATGTCCTCTGTTCTTGTGGTATTCCTGAGTAATTTGTTTCCTACATATTATTCCTTTTTTTGTTTCGCTTATTCACATTTCCATTTCCTCCATCATTTATATCCCTTTTTATATTAATGTGTTCATACTGTTCATATTCCAGATCCCTATTGTCATCTCCTTTTTTTTTCTTTCTTATTTTTTATTTTGTCGGAGCTATTCTTCTGTTTATTATTTCATTTTCTTTTAATCTTTTCACCTTTGTCCTGTTTCATCATACATTTTCAATGTTTTTATCTCTAAATTTTCTGCTTTATCTGTTTTTATTATCTTAGCTATAGTTTAAAATTAAATTTTCAAAACGTTTATCATGATAAGAAACTAGTTTCAATTTAGTTTAATATAGATAGAATTTTAGTATTTATTATACATTTAGAAATAGACTCTTAAATGCGAATTTTTTGGGGTTTTAAGTCATGTTACAAGAGAATATCTTCAAGCCATTCATTTTATACACTTTGTTAGACAAATTTATTGTTATTCATTCGATTAAACAAATTAAAGAAACTCAGTATTTCTAATTTTTCTAGAGTAACTTGAATACAATGTTTTCAACAGTCGCAAAAGATTGCTCTTGTTTTGTTTGGTTATTTTGTTATTGATTGGCTAATGAGACTGCTGCCAACTAACAATGGTGAAAAATAAAAAATAAAGAGTGTTTTTTCTCTGCGGAAATGCCTGGACAGACGGCAGAAATAAGCTGTCTGTCAATCATGCCAACGCTTAATTACAAATTAAACTAAATTTTGATTAAAAATGAAGCGAGTTTTGAAATTACTGTAATGTTTTTCTTATTTAATTAAACGTTAATCGGGTGGGATAAACTTTAAACACACGGTATGGCTACTTACTAATTTATTTGAACACTAAACTACTCACTAATACTTAAATTATATAAACTTAACTATTCAGTTGAATTTAATTTATATACACAAAACCTAATTATTAATTTATATCAACACTTTACTGTTCGCTATTTCAGTGTATTCTTGTTTATTTGTCGAGATCACTTTATCAACTAACTGAACTCTCCCTGATCGGTTATTTATATATTAGTGCCTTTTTTACTAGATAGTTCTAGATTGCGGCTCACACAAAAACAATTGGCTCTGGCATTTTCTAGATAAGACTGGTCACAAAACGATGTCTAGATAAGATAGTTACAATCGTTAACAATTCTAAGAAATACCTGAGCACCCGCCATAATTTTAACTTTCATACATGGCTTAGACATTCTCATTTTTTTCAGTTCGATGCAAATATTGACCAGCTACTGATAATATTTGGTCGAATCTGGCATTAGAATGGTCAGTGGTCGTTGTTTGACGAACTATAGACGTCACTAGTACGCAGGATCCAATCCTGGTTTCCTTCTTGATGGTAACTGGGTAATCATTCATGTTTATCACATGTACTGGGATCTCTTTCGCCGACGTAACCAATCCTTTTCCAGTTAGTACTCCTTTGCCAACTTCTTGGTCGTGGTCCCTTGGCTCCATCATAATCGGTGTACCTTCCTCCATGATACCCTGCAGCCGTGCTACTATCGCGGTTTCGCTTCGTTCTTCCTGTACAGCTGCCAACACCGCGCTGCCTTCATGTGGATGAAGGAATACCTCCTCGGAACCGACTTTAATGGTTCTGTTTCGAAAGTCCAATTGGAAACCATGTACATTCATTACGTCCATTCCCAGAATCACGTCTTCTTCAATGTCAGCTACGATTACCGCATGCGTGAAATTTTCTGCTCCAATTCCCAATTGGATTTGTGTTTCCCCGTGAACGTTGGCACTATCACCTGTGGCGGTCCGCAGTCGCAGTCTCGTTGGTAGAAGCTTCTCCTTGGAGTTTATTATATCCGGTGGTATAATGGTTCTAGTTGCTCCAGTGTCAACCAGCAGAGCATATTTCTTGCCATTCACTTCGCCATCCATATATACACTGTCGTTGCGACATCTGAGACTAGCTATCAGTATGAGAGGGTCCTTGGAACGATCATGGGTCGGTGCTGCCCCCTCGTAGCCGACCCGTTCTAGTTTTCCCGTGACTGGGATTCTCGTTTTGCAGGAGTCTTGGGGCGCTTACACGAACTACGTACATACCCTAGCTCGCCACAATTTCAGCATCTAATCTTTCTCGGCTTCTTGTCCATCATACTTTTTATTAAACTGACGAACTGGTCAAATCTGTCTTCGTCACCTTCTTCTTGGATGGTCCTAATTTTGTTCTATCCTGAAGCCTTCGTTGCTGCTTCATATTCAAGTGCAGCTGTCAATCCGTCGACTAACGTTTTCGGATGGGCTAAACGAAGCGTTCTCTGCATATCGGGGTCCGCATGTCCAGCCACTTCTTCAGCAGCTCGAAGTCACCCGTTTCTTCAAGCGGTATCGTGTGAAGTACATCTAAGGCATCTCCCCGAAGCGCTATAGTTAGGTTCACTGCTTTCTTCTTATCGGACCAATTATTCACTCTAGCGGCTGCTTCAAACTGTTTCACATAATTGAGGCTATGAGTGCATTAGTGGACTAACCCATAATAAGGTTAATAGAAGATAAATGGGTTTACATTTTGTATGAAATTTGTCTGTGATGTATTGATCTTAGTTTTAAGTATGTTGTATCAAATCAATTTCAGATCGCGAAATTGTATTGAAAATGAGATATAATTATAAGATACCTTGTATATTGACAAGGTATCGACATTTCAATGTGGCTTAGTCCACTTTGCTTAATTGTTTTTTCGACTTAATTCCGATTTTAGTATCAAACAACAATGGAAGTTTTGACAGTATTTTTAATATCCAAACACAAATAATTTTTCAATTGGCAGAAAGAAACAAGCATACTGCTCTATGACATAACTGAGTTGAAGAAAGTCTTTTAATTAAAGTTTTCTCTTAATCATCTTCTTCCAATGATCCAATTAGATCTCCGCCTGATGACTGAGTCGAGGACTTCAAGTTTTCATAAAACTTGTGTTGCAGAGGAGGGATAAGTTCCATGAGTTGAAGAAGATCCTTCTTTTCTGCCTCATTTATTACATTGCCGTTGGGGTAGAGTAGTGGAAGTGCATTTTGAGTCAATACCTTTCTTTTCTTTTGCTGATGTCAACCTTTTCAAAATAATTATCCTCTTGGTTTGAGTATTTGTACTAGATTGTATCAGGATATTTTCTATCAAATCGCAACCATTGTATTTTTAACCATTCCACCTTGTTCTTGGCGTCAGACATTTTTAGGTTCGTAATGTTGTCCTCGAGCACCTTGGTAGAATAGAAATTGTGTTTTCCCATTTCGATTACTGTAAAGGGATTTTTTTTGCATTCCTAATTACGATATGCCAATCTTTAGGACTAAAAATATTAGGATGAAACTTTTTTCCTTTTCTATCAGGCCAAAATCCTGATCACATACGAGTGACCACTGACTAAAAATTTGTGTCAATTACTTCCAAAGTATAATCTGGTGACACAGTGATGTAATTACAGAGCACAGACATTTTTATATTGCGGTTCTGGCCTCCGCATTGATTGGAGTACATTATAAGTTTTTTTGAAGTTACAAAGTTCTTGATGTAGTATAAAAGGCAAGAGCCTATTTCTTGGGGACCTCTTGAGGCAACTGTTTAATCCCATACAAACATGAAAGAACGATCAGTTCCCATATCGTGAATACCGAAGCAGTAAGTCCATAGTTGTCTTTTATAATAGCATATTCCTGTTGTTAGTACCGGTGTTGGCAGAGTTTTCATCAAATCAAAACATATTACGGAGATCTCTCCATTTCTCGAAATCTCAGTGTCAGTTTTGAGTCCCTCTCTGGCACTTTCAGCTTTCCTCTGATGTAATTCTCTGTAAATTTCCAATTGTCTTTTTCTTCACTTCTTACAAGAATCTGTGATTGGGGGATGGAAGTGTAAATTGAATTCAGTATTGAATATTTTTCGGAAAATGAAATAAGATACCGGATTTATTGTTTCAGCCTTATACAGCTCAAACATTTTGCCAATGCTTAAATCTGGTGAAAGATACTTTCTATGGTTACTCTTTTCCTTCTTTTCCTTGCTATAGTGGGATTCATAGCAGGGGAACTTCTCGATGAAATCTGTCACCTCCTTTCTCTTTTCATCGCTTGTTTTATTGGCTGGTGCATGTTTTTCTCGACGGTTGTATGGAGGAGGTGTTCCAACTGATTTGTTCTTCAGTAGTCTGTCAAGCCTGCCAGCAGAAACCTGGAATAGAAAAAATAGAAAATTATTCTGCATAAAATATCGAAATAAAATACAAACCTGTAGAACAGCTTGGAAGAATGATTTGCAAACCTTTTGCTCTATACCATCTACGTCCGGCAAATAATAGATTCTAGTTTTCTGTCTTCTATTGTTTGGATTTGAAGTGTATGTACGTAGTTTGTTCACCACTTTTATCAAAGAGAATAAGTAAGAAGTTTGTAAGTTGAAGGTTTTTATAGAATAAAAATTCGAATGTAGCTCATTTTGCCGTTCTTGAGTAATCTTAAGAGATCATTTATTTTTGCAAGTACATACAATTGGACTGAACTGTTTTGCTGTAACAATTTTTCCAGAGTTTGTTTTATATTCCTCACCGGCACATCTCTTCTTTTTATCAATAACTCTCTTCCATCTTTCAGAATTGCGTACTCGCTTTTTTGGTTTAAGAGTTGTTGCTGCTATAACTGATCTCGTTTGCTCAGTTACCTGGTTGCTCAAATGTTCAGCTTCTGTGTCAGATGGAATATACTCGGACCCAGAATCCGCGAACGGAACAGATTCTGACGAGGCTGTAAAAATAATTTACCACTCAAATATTTTAGTGCAATAGTGGACCAACCCACAATATTATGAAAACTTTTAAGACAGAAATTGATTGATATCAACAGACAAATAATGTTGATAGAGTAGATCTTAATAAATCATTATTTTGTTGTATGAATAATCCCTAAGATTGAGGACATTCTGAAAATATCTTATTTAGTACAAAGTTATAACCTTCAAATTGATAAGGACAAGTTTTCAAGTAAATAATTCTTTTAAATGGAACATAGCATAACAATAAATAATAAATTACCTTCTACTTTAACTTCCATTACACTATTGATACTAAATGTTATTATTCTCTAGAATATTTGATTATTTATACACAACAGCATGCAAGTAGGGCTACATAAACAAATATAATCAAGAAGCACAGTGGACTAACCGCACTTGATCCACTTTGCTACTTAGCAGTCACGTCAAACTAAAAACGGCAAAAGTAGTTTAGAGTAGCCATCTAGTGATCAATAGGAAAAGTGAACTTGGTCCATTTTGCATCCGATATATGAAAATAGAAGTTGAATAATGCAATAAAAGCAAATTATTTTTGTTGAGGGTTAGTCCACCATTGCACTCATAGCCTCAATTGGTCAACGACATTTTTCCGTCGAACGTTGGGGCCTTGACTCGTGTGAAACGGCCAATGTATTCTAATTTAGGGTGTGTTTCTGTCTTGCAAGGTTTCGTTTGCTCGGTCTTCTTCTCTTCCGCTGGCGTGTCTTGAGTTCTTATATCTGTCATTTTTTTTCTAACTCCTTGATTTTCTCGTCCGTGTTTGTAATCTTATTCTCAATCTTCTCGTCCATGGTTGTAATCTTATTCTCGATTTTCTCGTCTATCGTTGACATTTTATTCTTGATTTTCTCGTCCATCGTTGACAACTTATTCTTGATTTCAGATTTTAGAGACGAAATTTCATTTTCAACGTCAGCGGCAATGTCGTTTTTCATTAATAAGATATCGACAGATATATCGTTCTTCAAAGTAGGAATCTTATCGTCAATATTAGCAGATATGTCGTTCTTCATAGCAGAAATATCGTTCTTTATATCAGAAATATAGTTTTTTACATTCGTTGAAAGTTTCTCTTCCATGCCAGAAATATCGTTCTTCATAGCAGAAATCTTCTCGTCCATGTTAGCAGAAATATTAGCAGAAATTGAGGAGATTAAGGTGGAAGCCTCGTCATTAAATATAACTGTTTCTGGATCAAAGCCGTCATTTTCCAGTGCCACTTTAAGTCTTTCTACTAATTCACTTTTCTTACCGGACGTTTCCAACTCACGATCTTCCAATTCTGCTCTTAAATCAGTCACTTTCAAGTCACATAGTCTCTTGGCCATTTTTACGTAGCAATTTATTTATATTATACCACTTCTGACACCAATGTAATGTTTTTCTTATTTAATTGAATCTTAAACGGGTGGGATAAACTTTAAACACACGGTATGGCTACTTACTAATTCATTTGAACACTAAATTACTCACTAACATTTAATTTATATACACTTGACTATTCACTTAAATTTAATTTATATACACACGACCTTAATTATTAATTTATATCAACACTTTACTGTTCGCTATTTCAGTGTATTCTTGTTTATTTGTTGAGATTACTTTATCAACTAACTGAACTCTCCCTGATCGGTTATTTATATATTAGTGCCTTTCTGCTAGATAATTCTAGATCGCGACTTACACAAAAACAATTGGCTTTGGCATTTTATAGATAAGACTGGTCATAAAAACAATGTCTAGATAAGATAGTTACAATCGTAAACAATTCTAAGAAATCCCTGAGCACCTGAAATAATTTTAACTTTCATATATGGCTTAGACAGAGTCGGAATCAGGGACTATACCAGTGTGCAAAATCGCAAAATAAAAAATAATATAGTTTAACATTATGTTACAACTTTTTTGATTTTTGTGTAACTTTTGTGTTGATTTTATTGTTGTATTGAATTGTAAACTACTTAAACAAGGTAGCTGCGTCCCGAAGTTAGAATACCTAATTGTATTTTTTTTAATTATTAATGAAAACAATTTATAATTTGTTATTTAATAATACTATTATGCCTAATTCGGCGTCGGCTTACTTTGTATCCATTCATACTGTGGAACCCAAATAAAATATGCAATTGTTTGATAAATTTATCTTTTACCAAGCAAACAGGTGCCTAAAAATGTTACAGCCCACAATAATCGTATTAATGAATAGTTAGCCGAAAATATTGTCGGTAAACCCAAGTAAATGGTTCATTGCAAATTTAAAATAATAATTCAGCGACAATGGATTTTTATGTATCATTGTTGGTGCACCTGAGTAAACAATACTTCGTTTTCTTCTTATTTTCCGTGAGAGTTATAATAGAAAACAAACTAAAACTCACTACTAAAACAGCAGCGTGACGCCCGTCGTGAGAAACCAAATGCAAATTACTCTACACATGAAGAATAGAAAAAGGAGCAATTTTGTCGCCCCCCTAATGGAGGCGTTTGGGGCGACCCGCCTCTCTTCGCTACGCCACTAATACATAAGTTCCGGATGTCGAGCTAAGTAATCCTGGAAATGACTTTTTTGGAGTTGGCAAGCTTAAATATATCTGAACCTTATCAGCTTTCAATACATAAACACAAGAACGGAGCGATAGCAATTTTGGTGGTGTGACTACGATGGGTAAAGCCAATTCGCGTAGGTGTTGAAAAGAATTGAGTAACCTTTTGACGTCAAACACGAACAGGACGCTGAGCCTAACGGATTGTGCTGCATAAAAATGAGTAACTTGGAAGAAATGGAAGAAATGTTTAATTTTATGAAAGAGAAAATGGTATCAATGGATCAAAGTGGGGAAGGAATACTGTTCGGGACGATAGTAATTTCCCTTTTGTTTTAAATTTCAATTGAAGTGAACTGTAATTTTCATTAATAATAATTAATTAAAGGCTGACATTTTACCTTTTACTCATTTCTCGAAGATTAACCGTCCAGCGTTGTATATCGATGTCGCTTCACTAACACACCGTTGTACTCTAGCGCGCGGTGATTGTCTTACTGGGACGATAATTTACACACACTCGGTACAAAACTTTGACGATGTAAAAATGTCAACGGTGCGCGGTTGAATTTAAAATATATAATGCATATCTGGATTCAATGACGAACAAATACAGAAGCTACGATTGGAAAACAAGCAATGAAAACAAATTATTATGGAGCAAGAAGGAAGGATGGAAATAGTAGAACGTGACACAAAGAGAAATAAACTTATCATCCAGGGTATTGAAGATAAAGAAGTTCAGGAAATTTATGAAGTGAGCAGGAAAATCAAACATTGAATACAGTTGGTGTAAATAAAGAGGTAAGAGAAGTAAGGAAATTTGGAAGTTCAATACGAATAGCAGAAGACCAGTTCTTATTAAACTAGCAAGTCACTATAAGAATGGAGATTTTTAAAATGGCCAGGTATCTAAAAGGGACAATTTCATGGATAAATGATGACAACAAGTGAAAACAACATTTATTAGAAGAAGAAGATTTAAAAATCACGTAAAGAAAGATTCTGAGAAATATATTGGGGCCGAACATAACAAGATCTGAGGGAAGGAATGAAGAAATAGAGAGAATCGTTAGGTTTATAAAAGCGTAACGCCTAAATTGAGACGAGAAAAGGAATGAAGAAATAGAGAGAATTGTGAGGTTTATAAAAGCGTAACGCCTAAATTGAGACGAGAGCCTGGAAAAATCATAAGACTAATCAGTTGGAGACTGTTAACTAAATCACAACCAAATTTGCCGGTAGCCATGAACATCTGCTGCTCAACATGTGAACGTCGAGGCATCCAGTTCCTAGACAACACAAACGAGACCAGAAGACTTAAGAGGATTAAACCCTTCGAGTTAGTGCAATAAATATTTAGTGAGAAAGCAGAGTATAGTGCAAATAAGTGTGACACGCTGGTTTTAGTGATATTAAAAGATTAGACTCTAACGTCCACTAGTGAGTAAGACTCTAGTTTCAAGTTTTCCAATCTTAGTAATTTTGGTAAGAATAATATTGCTTATTGATCCCTTCCTGATCAGATTGTAATATCACAAAACATTCCTCCTTGGGGGTGTTCATAAATATAAAAAAAAATCTTTCGCAGCTTTAGTATAGTGAGTATATGAATTGTAATATAGTGCTAGTAGTAGTCGAATACACACGTACAATTTTGTGCTCCTGATTAACTTTCAAGTTTACATTGATATGCTGTATATTTTGTAAATAAACGTTCAAGTAGCAATCTCTGTATATTACAAGTAAGCAGTGATAGGTCTATGAAAAAGTGCAGTGCCAGTGCAGTAAAACAATATAAAAAAAATATTTCAAACTGTGAGTACCATTCACCATTTTACAATAATTATTCATCATCATAGAACGTACTGATTACAACAAAAACTAGTATGCCTACTATGTCAACTTGTTCCAATTGTTCGAAGCCGGTAAACACCAACGATCGCAAACTCCAGTATGATGGTTGTAAGCAACAAATACACATGGCATGCACCGATGTTTCTGCCGACGACCGGGTTACGCGGCAGATGGTTCGTGGCTTGTCTATCCTCTGCAACAATTGCAGTTCAAATCTTTCAAATTTCTCTTAATTAAAAGCTTTTCTGCCAGATTTTAAAACAGAAATCCACAAGAAAATAATTGAATTTGATGATAAATTAACTCAATTAAATAATAAACTGAGTCAGTTCGATGCAGTTAACTCGACCGAATTCACTGACAACATCGCAAATGAGGCGGTAGATCGCATAGTGCGAGCCAAAAATATTATAATCAGAGGTTTACAAGAGGCCCTTTTTTTGAATCTCATTCGACAATTCTCGTATGCGAGAAATGTGGATATAGAATTTCGTATACGAAATCGAAACGCTACTTTTGAACACTCTTCGAGACGACATAATGAAAGTGTCGAATGATGATCTGGCAACAACGTTATTCCAGTTTTGCCACACGTCAAAATTTGGTAAATATCAAATTTCTCTGCTTACTGCATAGATGTTTGGGGCTAGGACTCTTTTGTCTTTGTTGTATATTATCTCTGGTTTTGTGTATTTAACATGAACAACAAAAAAGTTTACGCTACAAGTGAGCAACGGGCGTCGTTGATAGAATTTATGGGGAAACATAAAAATTTACAATTAGGTAAATTCTCCAATGAATTTAGTTTGGCGATGCCAAAAAATTATGGGAGGAAATATCGACCATTTTAAACGCCATGCCAGGTGCCACCAAAAATTGGAATTCTTGGCGCAAGGTAAGTTCTGTTTATAAGCAGGAAAAATAAAAGCATAATCTATAATTAATATTGTACATTGCAGACTTCGCACGACATGAAAGGGAAAGCAAAAAATGAAAAGGCAAGCCTTGTCAAACATTTATCCATAACAGGTGGTGGACCAAGAGTAATTATTAACAGTACCATCTATAATCAAAATATTATAAAACTAATCCTACCTTTCGTGATATGCTTAAGTCAGAAGTTCTATTTGGAGCAACAAGAAAAGGGGTCAAATCTTCTATTAGATTCCTGGCAACAGCCTTTGTCAGTATATAAGTTGACCGAAATGCTAAATCTGTTAAGCACAGGAAAGGGTCATTATACGGAAAAACACGATATACTCTTGCAGCATCTTCTTCCATAAGTTCCAAACCCTGAATAGCCACTAAGTTATTTATCATAATATTTGCATCCATACCGGAAAACCAAGCAAAAAACAATAAACAGACAATAAAAAAATGGCCGTCATATGAATCTCGAAGGGATGGCGCATGGTTTGACCCATGCGTTACATGTCGCATAAAAATTGTAGCATGCTAGATGATGTCGAATGGTCAAAAATACGGTTTGGTGAAAGTTATGCGACATTTCCCGCATTCTCAAATGCGACATGATGTCGTAAGATTCAAAAATAGGCCCCCTAAACCCTCCTTTGGGGATGCTCAACTTAGAAAAGACGATGACACGAATAAAATTAAGCTTGTCTTGGATACTGTCGGATGTCATGAAACCCCTATTACCTTCTACAGAGTCGGTAAAAGCAACCAGAAGTTTCCTCGCATGATCAAAGTAGTATTGCCTTCAGAACACCATGCTACAAATATATTGAGAAATAAATCCAAACTTCTCGAGGAGCATTGGCTCATTTATTATATATTCATCGATCATTTATTATTTTTATATTATTTTGTAGTGTGCATTATTGAAATACTATGCCCAAAATGTATTCTTTTATTATTTATAAATCGACAAAAATATTCATTCGTCACTTCAAGGAAAAAAGTCTCGTCTTGTGCAGGTACGACCCACCCTGAAAATGTAACGAACAGGTCAAAATTTCCGCAATGGGGTACTGGACAGGCTTCGTTTTATACCTACAAACGAGCGCGTTCAGCTGCCAGTTTGTGATGAACAGCCGTAGAAAATAGACCGAAAATTAGTAGTGGTAGTATTTTTCTTATCTGCCGACATGGCGTCAGGCGAGGCTCCACATAGCCCACTGTTATAAAGCAAAACCTGTCTTAATGAGGTTTTCATAGTATGCACTTTTCAGGTCAATAGTGCTATGAAATTTGTATTTGGCCACACTTGATGCAATTTTCTCAATTGATGGTAATGGGTATGCGTCCAGCATTGTATATTTGTTGATAGTTTGAGAATAGTCAACGACCATTATTTTTCTGTGAGTGCCATTTACAATGAGTACTTGAGCTCTCCAAGGGGATAGGCTTTCTTCAATTATTCCGTCTTTCAGGAGAGTCTGAACGTGTGACCTAATATAATTTTCGTCATCGTTGGAAAACCTTCTTGATTTAACAGCAATAGGGCGATAATTGGGCGCTAGATGCTCAAAGTGGGACGCCAGCCCAACTTTAGCACATACTAAAAAGACACTTACATTCAAAGTTGGTCTGTCACCGCCAAAGTTTACTGACAAATTCGAGTGCTGTTTAAGAATGTTGATTGGTTATTTTTCTCCCTTATGAAAAAATAAAAAACTAACAATTTAAAAAAAAAACTTACTTTTCGCGCTGGCTCATCATATTCCAATGTTGGTTTCACCACTGATTGGGGATGGGGTTAGATGGAAAGGAAGTGGTTCATTCTCTAGTCCAACCGGTTATCGAAATATAAACCTTTTTATATTAATTAGACCGTAAAATGTTGTTGTTTCGTCAGCACACGATTCGCTACTGACTCGAAACAAATATTCTAGTAAACGCATGACAATTCATATTTTAATAAATTTGTTGGCTCTACCGGATAGGCAACATTAATGCCAAAACATCCTGCGGGCCAGAAAATTGAATTTAAATTAAAAAAAATTCAAGCGAAAAAACAAAACTAATTAAAACATCCTAAATGCTGGTATTTACTATCTAATCTAAAACTACTCTTACAAAAAAATACAAATTAAATTATTGGAGTGGCAGTGAGCAGAGTTTTACTACCGGACGGGAGTAGGAACTATGTTTAGTCCTTACCCTGGCTACTCGTATAACTCCGTCTTTGCCAGGATAAACCTTCTCCACAATACCCATTGGCCATTGCAGTGGTGGCAAGTTCTCTTGCATTATAAGGACAATAGTACCTTCCTTTACAGGCATAGTGGAAGTATTCCATTTCTAGCGTTCTTGAAGAGTAGAAAGGTATTCACTATACCACCTCTTCCAAAAATGCGCAACAACAGACTCTAACAATTTATACCTAGAAACCGGATGAGTGCTTTCATTATAAGACTTTTCATCAGGAATATGAAATAAAGGGGTACCATAAAGAAAATGTGCTGGAGTTAAAGCCACGGGATCGTTAGGATCGTTATTCAACAAACATAAGGGGCGACTATTCAAAATAGCTTCAACTTGAGTTAATACGGTGTTAAACTCCTCGTGAGTCAAAATTTGTTCTCCGATCACTCTGGATAAATGCATTTTCATGCTTCGGATGTTAGATTCCCAAAGACCACCAAAGTGACTAGCTCGGGGAGGATTATTGATCAATTCGATTTTGTTTAAATTGAGTTCTCTCTGAAAGGCTTAACGGTATTCTAAGGAATTTAAAGATTCCTGAACTTCATTAATCCGAGCCTTGGCTCCAATAAAATTGGTTCCACAATCAGAATACAACCTTAAACAATTACCTCGACGAGATATAAAGCGTTTAAAGGTTCCTAAAAAGCATTCAGTGGATCGGGATGAAGCTAATTCTAAGTGAACAGCTTTCGTGACGAAACAAATAAAAATACAGACATAAGCCTTTTGACTTCTTACACCACGTTTACGAAAAATTGTAATGGGATAAGAACCAGTAAAGTCAGCACCAGTCGTCAAAAAAGCTTTAGTTTGATTAACTTTTTCCGAGGGTAAATCGGACATAATGGGATATACTGGTTTAGGGTTGTTTTTAAAACAACGATTGCGTAACCAAACACGTTTACGCACGATAGTTCTAGCAGACAAAATCCAGTATTTTTGTATCAAAAAAGATAAAAATAAATACGAACCAGTATGGCAATATCTTTTATGGCAATGATCAATTAAACATGTAACAAAATTGTCCAATTTGGGTAACAAAATGGGATGCTGGTGATCATATTCTAATAAAGAATTGGTTAATCTTCCACCGACACGCATTATACCGTGTTTATCAATAAATGGTTTGAGACGACGAATATTAGGTTTCAATAACTTTTGCTTGGCAATCGCCTTAAATATATCTGAAAAATGTTTCGTTTGAACAGTGCGAATTAAATAGATTTCGGCTTGGTCCAAATCCTTTGTGTTGATGGGGAAAATTCTGGGTAATAATTTTAAAAACTTGAGAACATAAACCGAGGAATTTAACATTTTATTAAAGGCGGAAAAATGATTTATAATTTTATAAAGAGGTCCTTCAATTGCCGCGATGGTTATTGTGGCAACTAACTCGCGAGGCTCGTAATTGGAACCTCTATTATTACTATTAATAATTATTTCTTGTGGTGTTTTTATAGGCCATCGCGGTGCGTCGTATGATAACCAGGTAGGACCGTGAATCCAGTCCATTTTTTGCATAAATGTAGAGGGATCAAGACCACGAGACGCGCAGTCAGCAATATTTTGATTGCCTGGCACAAAGTACCATTTTTCTGAAGGAACGAGATAATGGATTAAAGAGATTCTATTAGAAATAAAAGTTGTCCATCGTTTAGGATGGGAATGAATCCAATGAAGAGATATCTGTGAACCCGAAAGCGTGAAAATATTTTGAATAGCTAAACGATGAGCAAAGGTATTTCTAATATGGAATAGGATTTTAGCGAGTAAAACAGCAGAACATAACTCCAAACGAGGTAAAGTAACAGCTAATTTAGGAGCTACGCGAGCTTGAGAATATAAAAGAGTACTTTTGACCATATTGGTGGTTTCAATTCTGGCATAAACCGCAGCGGCGTAACCAGACTTACTGGCATCACAAAATCGGTAGCTGCAATAAGACAGATTTTAGTTGGTGCAATTTCATCCCAACCATAATTTAAATCCCGCAGTGATTTTATCATTAGCTTGATAAGAAGAATGAAAGGCGATAAAACTCCTAAGGGATTAAAGGTTCTAGCGACAAAGGACAGCAATCGCCTTTTAGTGCAAACAGAATAATCAGCAGGAGAAAGTATAAATATGAATTTATCTGTGGATGGATTCCATTGCAAACCTAAAATATTCAAGGAATCACACTCAAAATTCTTAATTCCCATTAACCTGATATTTTCTGGAATAATATTAAGTAACTGAGATGAATTGGACGTCCATTTCACTATTTGAAAACCAGCTGACGGAAATAAGGCAACAATTTGTGAATGGGCGAGTTTAGCAGACTCTAGACCAGGAAAACTACTTATGAAATCGTCCATATACATATCATTTTGGAGGGGTTGAACAGCATCAGGGTAATTACATCCTTCATCCTCTAGAAGTGTTTTAATAACCCTCAAACTCAAATACGGTGAACATTTTACTCCAAATGACACAGTATTGAGCTGGTACACGGAAATAGGATCTTGAGGCTCGAAACGCCAAAGAATTCTCTGATACTGCCTATGTGATGGAATGATTTCAATTTGTCGATACATTTGTTTAATATCTGATGTTACTGCTATTGGAAATAATCTAAAATTCAACAGAATATCAACTGAATTATTTTGAAGTTTGCAACCAGTATAAAGTACATCATTTAATGAGGTGTTTTTGTTGGTTTTCATACTGGCGTCAAACACAATACGACAAGGTGTGGAAACACTATCAGGTTAAAAGATACAGTGGTGTGGAATATAATACGAGGGGATATTGATCAAAGCAGAAGGAACAAGGGACATATGTCCTTGATTAATATAATTCTGCAAAATATCGGAATAAATTAATCTTAGATTAGGAAATTTACTTAACTTTCGTTCGAGAGACAATAAACGAGACTTGGAAAAGGAGTAAGAGTCACCCAATTGGTCAGGATCAGATTTAAATGGCACTGCTACAGAATATCGACCAGATGGGCTTCGAACAACATGATCAAAAAAGATTTTCTCACAAGCTAAATCTTCATCATTAGGTAATGGCTGAGATAGATCTTCTAGCTGAAACATTTTATTTACTAATGATTCTAGAGTAGGAGATACGTCTATAAAGGTATGGAAAGTATACTCATTTGTATTGCTTGGTAATGGCTGGACATAACCAGTAACTACGTAACCAAAGGAGGTTTCAATTGCAGTCGAGGATCTATCTTGTCCTGAAATTTTATCATTTTTTATTAAATTTGCAAAAATGGTTGCTCCCAAAATACCATCTATCTTACTAGGAGTGTGAAAAAAAGGATCAGCTAAAGGCAAATTTTTCAAACAGTCCAAATTACGAATATCTATAGGAAATTCTGGCAATGGATTAGTAATCTTATCTACAATCGAAGCTTCTAATGGGATTTTTAAATTTGTATCAAAAGTAGGAGAAATTGTAAGGTTGATTTTACCCTTTAAGGTGTTTATATTTCCCCCTACACCTAATACCTTAGAATAAAATTTTTGGAAATTTAATCCCAATCTCTGACAACAATCCAGAGTAAGTAAATTAGGCATAGAGCCACTATCTAACAAAAATCTAACCTTATCTATTTTATTCCATTTGTTTTTAACATTGGCAACTATGGTACTCAAAACTACAAACTGAGATTTGTTATGCATACCATCAAAATGGGCTGTATTGCAAGCATTTTGCGAGCTGCTAGAGGGTGTGGACTGTACTATGTTATTATCAGAGACATTTCAATTTCCTTTATTACTATTATTGGTTTTATGTAACAGACTGTAATGTCTCTGTTCACACAATGTGCAATTAAATCGTGAAGGACAAGCACTAACTTTATGTTTATTTGAAAAATTGTTATCCTTTATATAACTAAATTTTTGATCAAATGGCCAACTTTTAAAAACAGAACAGTCTTTTAGGTAATGTTGTTGATGTATACAAACAATACAATTTGATTTAACAGGGATGGAGTTGTTGGCCATAAAGGTCTTTGGATTTCTATTAAAATTATTAGATTTAGAATGTTGGTAGCTTGAGCTAGAAATTGGTTTGATCTTGTCAATTTTACTAAGATTCCTACTCCGTTGGCGAACAAATTTAATAAGATCATCGTATTGTGGTATAGTACTTTGAGGAGTAACCAAATCAAAATCATGAATGATTTGTTTGGGTAATTTTGAAAGAGCAATATAAGTAAGTATATAATTACATATATCATTTAATTTTAAACGTTTTAAGGCAGTTACAGCGGTATCAAAGGTTTCTAAAAATGATAATAAATTATATGGACTTCCATTAGGCAATGAGTGGAAATTTAAAATTTTATCTAAATACAAATTGGCAAGAAATTTTTTATCGTTGTAGGTATCTTCTAATAACTTCCATATCGAATCATAATTATTAGGGGTAGCTTCAAATGCATTGCAGGTTATTAAAGCCTTTCCAGATAGGCTTCCTAATAAATATTGCAATTTCTCTGCTTTAGAAAGTTCCACCTTACCATGTACTAAAATAAAGGCCAAACGGAAAGATCTCCAGAAAATTTTATAAGTTCAAGTTTAGGCATACGCACCCTTGAATCGGTGGCGGCATTAGAAGTTACTACAGGATTTTGAGTCGGTGTATACAAAAATTTAGAAGCTATATACTCAATCGTACAGTAGAGCTCATCGAAGGCATTCAAACTATCGTAATTTGGACGCTCGTCATGTCTAAGTTTTTGTTTTATTGTTACAATTTCTTCGACGACTTAGCGATACTCCTGTACAACATGGGAAAATGTAGTGTAACGGATAGAAAAGTTTTCTAGTTTACTACTAGAATTTGGGTGTCTATCGAGTTCCTTCGCGGAATCAAAACATTTTTGACCCTTACCGAAAAGAATTTCCGGCTGCGCAATCAATCGATCTAATTTAAGTTCATCGGGTGTAGGAACAGTAGGCATCTTTCAATCAAATAAATAAATGTATTTATATTTTTCAATAAACAATATCAATTTGAGGCTAATCGATTTTAAATTTCTAGGAGTTACAAAAAACTGGTTTACCTATTCGTGATAACAAGTTCTACCTGAATTCAACAAAACTAAAATTGATATAATATTAGGTTTGTTCCCGAAGCAAGTTCTTAACTGTAATGAACATATTGAGTCTGCGCATTATAAAATAAGCGTTCCAGCAGAGCAGAGTTCAGAGCAAATTATAATTGTTTGGTGTTCCCGCAAGACCAGTAACTTGTTCAAAACGAGATCGTTACTCGCTCTCTTGGTTCCAAAATAAAAAGAGAACTTTTAATATCGCGCATGCGTTTTCATATACATGACTCTTCTTCTTTTATAGTTCTTTTGCTTTTTGGTTATGTTATTTCTTTGATGATATCTGCCAATCATTTGTGTATATTATTGTTATTGTAAAAATGGATGCCTTTTTTATTGAGAGTGAATCAGAAGTCGAATTTTCGGATATGTCCGAGGATGATAGTGAGTTTTCAGAGTTTGAAGAGGAATTATTACAGGATCGACAGCGCCCAAAAAATGAGAACTACATTGAAGAAACGATGCAGCAATATAATGACACCGAATTTATTGAACATTTTAGAATTAATAAAGAGTGTGTAAATAGCATTTCAAGAAAGTTTGAAAACAGCGATCTATTTCATCCCCAAACAGGTGGAAATGACAAAATAAGCGCCAAAGATCATATTATTATTTTCTTGTGGTTTGCTGGTCACCAAACCTCTTCATTTCGAGATGTAGCTGACCGGTTTAACATTTCAATTAGTAGTTTGTTCCGAGTGATCCGTCGAGTTACATACTTTTTAAGTAACATGTCTCCTCAAGTAATCAAATGGCCAACACAAGAAGAAATGCAAGAAAGTGAGCAATTTTTCAGAAATAAAGGATTTCCTGGGGCTATAGGAGCAATTGATGGTTCTCATATACGAATTGATATACCTGATAGAGACCCTGATTCCTACTATAACAGAAAAAAGTATTTTTCCATTCAAGTAAGTGCAATCACATTCTAAACAATAAAATTATAATCTTACGGTAGAAGAGATTTATACATATTTGAATGTTTTCTTTTCAAAAGTTGCCAGGTTTATTCTCAAATTCAAAGCACAAAACATTGGACAATAAAATTAACTCAAAACTAAAGATGAATATTGTTTTAGCTTCAAGCAGTATGTGATCATCGGATGACAATAAGGAGCCTCTTCGTGGGATTTCCAGGTTCTGTGCATGATGCAAGAGTTTTTACAAGAAGTCCCCTCTCTCATAATTTAGCACAAAAGTGTGGACATTTTTTCATTTTAGGTGATAGTGCATATGGTTGTACTAGACACTTGATTACTCCATTCAAAAATACTGGGAACTTAACTCGTCGTTAACGGCTTTTCAATACAAAATTGTCCGGTTGTCGAGTTAATATTGAGCATTGTTTTGGAATACTGATACAAAAGTTCAGGCAATTATTTCATTGCAAGCTAAGAAAAATTCCAGATATAGTCCATTTTATTCGAGCTTGTTGTGTACTTCATAATTTATCAATAAATGAATTGAATGATATAGTTGAAAATGAAAATAATGTTGGCCCAGACGACATAGATCTAGAAGAAAATTTAGATGATGAGTTTATGGAAATAGATGTTCCTGCAGGAAGTCAATATCGTGATTATTTATTAAGAACTTTAAATTTATAATTTGTATCATCTACTTTTTATTGAATACAAAATTAGCTTTTTGAGAAGATTAAAGTTTGATTTTTCCAAGTGTACATTCAAATTAACCTGTTATAGTCAGTTTGGATATTTCAAAGTAAAAAAATCAACTTTCTCAAAAAAAAATATATCAAAATAAAAAATAAATTTTCATAAGAAACAACAGTAAAAACATTCAAATTAACCTATATAAAGTTCAGCTTAAGTACCTACTTCAAAGTAGAAAATAAATCAACTTTCTTAAAAAATGTATATCAAAATAAAGATTAAATATTCTTGAGAAACATTCATACACACATATATATTCAAATTAACCTATATAAAGTCCAGTTCAGGTACTTCAAAGTAAATAATAAATCAACTTTCTTAAAAAATATGTATCAAAATAAAAATATTCTAGAACAGTTTAAATATAATGAACACTTTTAAACTTTATTCAAGTACTCCTTTATTAATTGGTTTCTTTCTTCAATCAAAATGTTTCTCCTTTTTTGTTCATTTAGTTTTTCTTTTTCCATGTCAAGTCTTTCCCGTTTTATTGCAAGTTGTTCTTTATTATATTTTAGTCTATCTTGCCGTATTTGTTCCAGTACATCATTTCTATTTTTTTTTCTGATACTAGACCTGGAAGGTTTATCTTTTATTTTTTCTCCATTATTATTTACTAAGTTGGAATTGGTATTGTCCTTTTCAGGCATTGGTTTGTGTTGAAAATTTGTGTTTAATTCAATAGTATCTTCAGCTAACAAAATCTCCGGATTTACCTTTTTTTGTTTGTGAAAAATTTCATCCATTTCCTTCTCATATTTAAAATACTTTTTTCCCCTTCCTGTTTTATTATTGTTATCAACAATCTTTTTGTAGCTTCTTTCAAGGGTTTTCCACTTATTACTCACTGTTGACCCTGTCAAATTTAATCCATACTTTTCATTTAAAATTGCTGCAATAATTTCAAATAGTTTCTTCTGCGTTTTGATAGCTTTCCCTACTTTTTTGTAATGTTCCTTATAAATATGGATTAGGGCCATAGTACTTGAATCTGTCCAATGCGTATATTGTTCAGTATCTGTCCAATATTGATTTTGTTCTGACTGAATCTCAGTTGAATTTATGTCCACACACAAAAATTCTTCCAAATCTATAAACAACGTTGTTAAAATCTTTCAATATTCCTTTAATCTGTTCTAAACTTACCATAACTTACTTACTTCAATCTTAAAAATATCTTGTCAGTGGATATTTATGTGCTGTGGATATTTATAACATAACCTTATATCAGGGTTGTCTCTGCTTATATCTTCTTTTCTTTCTCATCAAGATATTCAGCCAAAAATACTTTTCAGAACTGTTCCAGCACACATTTGTTTGGAACCCATTTGATACATTATTCTGTTCACGCATGCGCATCAGATGATGTTAATAACATGTTTGGAACTCGCTTTGGGAACAAACTTGTTATTTTAACAGAACATCAATTATTATGAAAAGATTATTTATAATAAACAGTTTCCAATTAACTATATGTTAGGTATTATGCGAAAATCGGTGTACAGACACATTAAGTATATAATGTCTTAGCTAAGAATGGAAAAAATTTACACGACTTTGAGTAGTAGCGAATCGTGTTTTGACGAAACAACAACATTTTACGGTCTAATTAATATAAAAAGGTTTATATTTCGATAACCGGTTGGAATATAGAATAAACCACTTCCTTTCCATCTAACCCCATCCCCAATCAGTGGTGAGATCTACATTGGAATATGATGAGCCAGCGCGAAAAGTAAGTTTTTTTTATAATTGTTAGTTTTATTTTTTCATAAAGGAGAAAAATAACCAATCATAATTTTTGGTCCGAGAATAATATCTGCACAACAATTTTTGAGGACACTCAGCTTGAATTTAGAATAAGAATGGTTAAGAATTTCCAAATCCCTATCAGGAAGGAAGACCGGTCGTTTACCGCATTTGAAGCTGCTGGAAAACTTTGGCAATTTGAAAGAATACCTATGGGCGTAAACAACGGCGCTGCTGCTTCCCAAAGAAAAATTGATGAAATAATTTCGAAAGAAGGTCTTCAAGGAGTTCATACCTACTTAGATGACGTGACAGTAAGTGAGAAAACTCAATCCGAACATTTTCTATAATAGATGACAAGACGTCCACACAACAACAACTATTAAGAGAACTTCGAAGTGAACTAGATACCCGTAAAAATAATGGCGAACATGATCTGACAATCAGGTACACCAACGGCATCCCACAAATCTCGAAATTTCGTTCATAACTTTTCTACCAGCAAATTCAATGACTCTTTTTATATACAAATTTAAACTAAACTTGCCGAATTTACATGCACAGTGCAACTTCTTAAACCACAAATTATTTTTATTACCGAAATCTGGCTTAAACCTTCAACTCCAGACTCCTTAATTAACATTACTGGCTATACAATGTATCGTAAAGATGAAGAAAATCGTGTCGGTGGAGGTGTATGCATTTATTTATCTGACGATATTACCGCAAATTTTTCTACTAAAATTAAACTATTAGACATACCTGGGATAGATTGTATACACGTAAATATTGCTAAAAATTTATTTTCTCTTAACCTGGTATGTATATATCGTCCACCTGATACACAACTTGCGATGGACAACATATTGTTTGAAAAACTCGAAGAGTTATCACTTCTCGATAATCTCATCATTGCTGGAGATTTTAACTTCCCAGAAATATCTTGGCCGATAACCTCATTGTCAGATGTTGTGAATTCCCACAACGTATTCAAAAGCTTTGTTGCAAATTCGAACCTCATTCAACTTATTACAGAACCCACATGATTCGGAATTAATAATCAACCCTCCATTCTAGATCTCATACTCACCAATGATGAACAGCTAATCTCATCTCTCGAAATAGACTATCCTGTTGGAAAATCAGATCATGCAGTCATAACTGCCCACTTTCAATTTATCCAGACATTACCGGGCAAAAATAAAATCACAACTTATGCTCCTACTGATTTTTCTGAAGTTGATTCACAGCTGTCCCGACTAGAATGGGACTCCATTTTCACAAATCTATCCAATCCCTCGTTAATGTGGGACGCATTTCATGATACTACTCTTAGGATAATCTATACACACACTACTGTCCGTGAGGTTTATAAAAACCATCTCAAACACTGGATAAACCACGACGCACTACAACGTATCAAACACAAACGGCGCCTCTGGCGTAAATATCAGCGTACACAGCTTCTGAGTGACTTCCTGAACCATCGCAGATTTTCTAAAACCCTTCAACTATCTCTCAAAACTTTAAGACAACATTTTGAAGAAAACATCATTTCTAGTGGTAACAGTAAAAAAGTTTTCAAATATATACGATCGTCCCTATTATCAAAAGTTTCCTTTCCCCTACTTCAAAAACTCGACCATACTATATGCTCTTCTAATAAAGAGTCTTCTGAGACGCTCTCTCTAGCTTTCTCACAAGTTTTCACTCAAGAACCCAATAATGACAACCTCTCATTAATTAACTGTCCTCGCCTCAAAGCATCTTTAGAACATGTAGTATTTACTTCAGACCGTATAAAGCAGCACTTACTGAAACTTCGCACTAACGCATCACCTGGTTTAGATGGTCTAACTCCAAAACTCCTAAAAAGCTGCGCAAACTCGCTTGCAACTCCCCTGTTGCAGACTTCCTTTACTCAAAGTTCTATACCCCCCATCTGGAAATTAGCATCTATCACCCCCATATTCAAAAAATGTAACAAACTTGATTCCAATAACAACCGTCCGATTAGTCTGCTGCCAGTGGTCAGTAAAGTCATGGAAGCCATTATTTCGGAGGAGCCGACCAAATTTCTTCTCCTGGAAAATGGGATTCCAACGCAACAACACAGATTTGTCGCCGGCCGTTCCACCCTTATCAACCTGCTACACTGTGTTAATGACTGGACATCATCTCTTAACGATCGGCAGCCAATAGATATTGTCTATCTGGACTTTTCCAATGCCTTTGATTGTGTTCCCAGGCGCAGACTTCTACACAAGCTGGAACACTTAGGCATTCGCTGCTCTTTACATAACTGGATTGACGACTTTCTAACAGACAGATATTTTGAAGTAAGAGTTGGCGAAGGGTTAGACTGGTGTGAAGTGGAGTACCACAGGGTTCTGTTCTTGGTCCTCTGCTTTTTACGGTTTACACCAGCGATCTTCTTTATCACGTAACTAATTAAATATCTTTCTACGCTGATGACACAAAGATATATACGAATCCAATCACCAACTAACAAACCCTCCAGCTAGACTTAAACTCCATCTTCAGATGGTGTTCTCAGTGGCTACTTCCGTTGAACACGGAAAAATGTGTAGTGCTCCGAATTGGTAAAAACATCCCACTACTACCGTACTTCGTAGACGGTCGACCATTAAATTCTGTGTTTTCCTATAACGACCTCGGAATTATCGTAAATAGCAACCTAACTTGGTCTGATCATATAACTTCAGTCTGGAAGCGCGCGAACACCAGACTATATCTCATTCGTAAGTGCTTTTCGAGTGTTTCGTTTCAGTCGTTTTGCAAACTGTATACTATCTATGTCCGACCAATTCTCGAGTACGCCGGTCCAACATGGTATCCAGACCTAGTTCGCAATAAAAATATTTTGGAAAATGTTCAAAGAAGAGCCACTCGACTCTCCCTGGGACAGCGAAGACCTTCCTACGAAGAAAGTCTCTCCATAGCCAACCTAACTTCCTTTGAACTTCGCAGACACCGCGGAGACTCCATTACCACTTTTAAAATATTAAAATTTAATTTTGGTAAGCTTGGTATGATGTTCACCTTAAATCCAGAAGATCGCCTTAGAGGATACCTTTTTAAACTCAAAAAATAAAACTTTACCGCCAGAACAAGACAGAATTTCTTACCTAACAGGGTATTCGACAGCTGGAATAATCTTGATGTATCCACAGTTTCAGCACCATCAACTAACTCGTTTAAAAACAGACTTGATCGTGAGCTGCTAGAGCACCTATAGTTTATTTGGTATATTGTACTTATTTTTCTGTTCTCTACCTACTAGTAGGTTACTTATGTAATTATCTGTTTTGGGCAGAATAGGGACTTGTCCCTCTGCCCTTGTCTAAATATAATAATAATAATAATAATAATAATAATAATAATAATAATAATAATAATAATAATAATAATAATAATAATAATAATAATAATAATAATAATAATAATAATAATCACAATCTCCGAGAAGCGAGAAACCAAAAGATCACAAAATATATAGATCTTTCTCACGAAATAAAAACTATCTATCAGCTCGATCAGGTCACAATACATCCATTAGTTATATCTGCGACCGGCCTTGTTGAAATAAATTTGAAACAGGAACTAAAAAGATTGGAATTAGAAGACCCTACGAAACTGATACTCACCGCCCAAAAAGCAGCAATTCTGGGCACTTGTCGAGCAGTCCGGCGGGCGCTCACACATGACTAATCCGTTGATATGGCATCCCGGATTAGCCAAGCAAACCCAGGAAAACCCTGTGAAAAAAAATAATAATAATAATAATAATAATAATAATAAGATCTACTGGGATAAAACTATCATGACGGACGTAACAGTACGACACAACAGGCCGGACATCACAGTCATTAATAAACAATCCAAGCAAGCTCTGCTTATTGACATATCGATCCCAAATAATTCTAACACAGAAAGCAAATACAATGAAAAACTAAGCAAATACGCCGAGCTAAGGACCGAAATAAAAGAATTGTGGAATCTTAAAGAAGTCAAGATCATTCCAGTTGTTTTATCCTGTATGGGGCTAATTCCCAAGAAACTAAGTACTTCCCTCAAAGACATTGATATTCCTGCGTCAACCTACCGATTAATGCAAAAATCTGTAATCCTGGATGCGACAAACATTGTTAGGTCATTTCTAGAATAGTGACACCCAACGAACGTCTTGCTGTTGAGGCCGACTGTCGTTGAAACATGCCGGATGTATTCCGGTGACACAAAAAGGAAAATAATAATAATAATAATAATAATATTAATAATAACTCGACATATCTGAAAATATACACAATAGAAAACAAAAAAACGTCATTTTACACACATGCAATATAGTCCGCTCGTTTCTTAGAGCACAATAGACTTCGTTTATACTTGGCTCGCCCGTATAAAGAAGAAATCCAGGGAGCAAAAACCTTGTGAATTCCTAAAATAATAATTCACTATATTACACATCTGTTAATCATTAGTTTTAGATAAACCTTCGATTACTCATGTAATAAGATTCTAGTAACTTGTTTAAGAAATGAATAACTAAATTATATCCTGCGACAATGATAACATCATCTATTAACACCAATATTTTCATTCTTTTAAACACACCCTCTTGAACCATGATTAAAGAACCCAAAAAACCTTCAATTTTGATATGTTTTGTTGAAAATACGTTTTTTTCAACCTTTAGATTTACGCTAAGTGATTGTTATTTTAGAAAATGGGCAACGTTACCTTAAAGTCCAGAGCTCATAGTTGAGAAATTAAGTTGATACACGTTTTGGGTTATAATTATATAGAATATCAATCAAATTCTGTTTTGAATTTATTTAAAAATAGAAGAATTGTAAAAGATGACAATCACTTCGTATAGAAATAAATAGAATTTTTGACATTGCGCACGCAGCTTTCAGTTGAACTCTGGCATGGACGGCAGCTCACTTAGTTCTCCATTAGAATCCCCCGAAGTCCCAATCACTTCCTCGGTGGCCACACTGCAGTCCGCCGAATCGCTTTCGATACGTCGTCAGGTGCGTCTAGACATTACTAAACCTCTCACGAAACAAGATCATCCAACCGTGAAATTTCCTAACCTAGATTCCAATAAACTCCCCATACAACCTCAGTTATCTTTGGACAAAACTCCCGATACCCCTAGCGCGAATATTTCTTTTCATTCTTCTTCGGAATCGTCTCAAGCCTTCACGTCACGGTTTACATCAGAAGTGAGCTTGCTTCCGAAGCAAATTAGTATTCGGGACGAAGCTGCTTCTCCTTCAGCTAACCTTACACCTAGTACCGAACCTTATACCGATGATCAGAGTGAAAAAACAGATGAGTTTAGACTGGGTGACGAACCTTGGGATGTTAGTCAGTTCAATTATGATATGAGTTGTTTGAATATTGATGGTTTATCTCAGAAAAGTTGAAATACTGATGATAATCATTGGTAGTAGCTATTACAAGAGTTATGTTATGAATGGTGGAGTGATAGCTGTGTATACGAGGTGGACCAGTAAGAAACTAACGAACAAAAAGTTAATCGGTGAAAATAAGCAAAGGAAATAACTGGAGAGTTGAGTGCTAGCGGGAGTAATGTGTTAAGAAATATCAAAGAAGAATACTTAATGCATTCATATAGTGGCTAAAGAGGTATCACAGTTCTAAGGACGAAACTAAGTATAACCCTAATAGACAAGAACCTGCCATACATGTATTAAAGTATACGGGGTATCCCAGGAGTTCGTACCAAAAATTTGGGAAATGATAGAGGGACTACAAATAATGATAGCATTTCATGTAAAAAATTTCTTTGCGCCCTTCGTTAATGAACTATAGGGCTCTAGAGTTGGGAATTCAAAACGGTTTTTTATTTATAAGTATTAAATGGTTGATTGGAAATTAGTTAAATTTTAACCGATTATAAACACCATAATTGCACATTTTTTGGCGTGATAAATTAACTCCAATGTTAAAATGTCATATACCTGGAAATGTTATTGTCACTTTGCCATCGATAAAAAAGGTGCATCCTTTTTTATCGCGATAAAAACTTCTCTTCCTCAATATCTAGTAAGCGGACGTCACTTTTACACAATGACAATGAGTCGCAATTATTGTTGTTGTTCATCCATATATTCTGTCGTTAATTTATCTTGCCAAAAAACACTCGAGCTTTTCTTTTATTAGATAAATTCCTCTTTGACTCAAAGTTTTGCCAATCACTAAATTTGCTCGAAAAACTGACATTAGATAAAATCGCTCCACCTTCGGTGTCGCGATTTTATCATGTCAGTTTTTCTCGTAAAATTAGTGATTGGCAAAACTGTTTCGTTGCAAAGAGAAATTTATCCGATAAAAAAAAAGCTCTTGTGTTTTTACTGTTGATAAACAAGTCTACACTGTACCGGGTGATCAGTTAAGGGTAACGAGCGACCATATCTCATAAGATATTGGTCGTATAGATTTAGAAAAAAAATTCATGATAAAAGTAGCCAAGAGAAATTGCTGGAAATTATTTTCGAGTTTGTCAAACGTCCGATAGAGGCCGTAACAACGAACACTAAGTAGAAAAATGGTTTTTTTTTAGAATTTTGCCTAATGAAAGTATATCGATCATATTATTTTCATATTTACTGACTATTCACCTACACTTTTTGACTAAAATGTTTGGTTCTATCTATCAAAATAAAGCGGTGGGGGAGGTTCATTTGTTTCTTTAAACAAACCATGATTTCTCCCGATTCGCTTGATTAATTTTAACCAATTTAGGCTCATATGAAAGAGCATAATTTACACTACAAAACGTTTACTTGGTTTTGACTTTTTGACTTTTGCCTTCGCCGCTAGATGGCGTTAACTGAAATGGTAGCAAATTTTAAAAAAAAAACAAATGTAAGGGTATATTCATATTTACATATTTTAAAAGAGGATACATTTTTCTAAAATGTAATGAAAAAACTTAATCATCTACCTTTTTTTGAACCGTTGATATTGAACAAAATATAATTTTATTACATTAAAAAATGGCACGCCACTACTTTTTATCAAAATAAAAATCATTTTCGTAATCACTTATTAGTTGCTAACAAAAAGAACCCCTCAACTTTTTTTCGTTAGATGAACGGTTTTGGATTGAAAAAATAAGATAGGTTTACATACTGTTTAAACTAACATCGCATTTAAGTGAAGCAGGCCATGATCTATTCTATATTAAGAAAGAAAACACCAAATTGTTAATCACGCTGATATTCATTTTGACAGTTCCTGCTATTAACATCTAATTTAATGTTATGTAAAAAATATTTTTACAACAAATCATGCCTTTTACGAATGAAGAAGCCTTATATGTTGAGAATTTATTTTCAATGTTTTGAAAATGCGGCGATTGCTTCTAGACGGTATGCACTGCGTTATCCTCTCCGAAGACGGCATTCGAGAATGGTTTTTCGTCGTTTAGCCTTACGTTTAAGGCAACATGGCCAAGTGCAACCAATCGTAGAGTAAGAAAAGAAGATTACATTATAAATGTGTTGGCTTATATTCATGCAGACCCCCATTTAAGCATAAGAGAGATGTAATGTAATGTTTCTTGTGAAATGTTTGTGAGATGTGAATACAAACTCACTTGTTGTGAATAATAAGTTTTATTTGGGTTTACGCTGATTACAATATACGGTGTTACAAAAAATATGACATATACATTGACAGTTTTTCATAAACTTCTCGAAAATGAGTTTTCTACAAAAAAAGTGCCATGTTGCGCGATTGGGCACATTATCCTGGAAAGTCCACCGCCCACCTTGAAACTGTTGAATAGTTTCAATAAACAAATGAACAAATAAGTAAATTAACAGGTATTCAAAAATTAAAAATGAACAATAGTAGTTTAACGACAGTTCTGCAATAATAGCAATGTACGTATTCCACTTTTCAATGGGAAGTGGACAGATTTTAGCTATGGAGCGTTTGAATGTGCCGTTCGCGGTTTTCAATGTAACAACTCTCACAACACCATCACTACCGGGATGAATGTCAATTATGCGTCCCATGGTCAACGGAAGTAGGTTGTCTTCCTTAATGATGATGAGGAAATGAGCTGGGGTTAATGGTAAAAGGTCATCGGGATTATCGGATATTGGAGAAATAGGACGCGAATTTACACAAGATTCGACCTGACATACCAAAGTGTGCAATTCCTCAAGAGTAAGGATTTGATTTCCGATGACGCGTCTTAAGTCAAACTTCACATTTTTTATTGCTGCTTCTCAAATTCCACCTATGTGGGGAGAACGGGGTGGTATGAAATGTCACGTTATTTTTAATTTCAACAATTCGTTGGAGATTTTTTTATTTGTCGATTTCAAAAAATCGTAAATACTACCGATCTCATTATTTGCTACTACAAAATTTGTGGCGTTGTCAAAATAGATGTTCGCGACCAAGCCTCTTCTTGAAACAAATCGCTTAAAGGCATTTAAAAATGCTTGAGTCGTGAGATCGCTTACCACTTCCATATGTATTGCCTTTGTGGCGAGACAAACGAAAACACAAAGATATGATTTTAAAAATGATTTTGTGCGCGTGTTATGCATTTTAATAGTGAGTGGGCCAGCATAATCAACTCCACTATTTAAAAATGGTCTAGAGGGGGTAATTCTCTCGCGGGGTAATTTTCCCATTAAGGTTTCGATACTACGAGGGCTACACCTAAAACAAATTGTACATTTTCGTAACACTCTCTTCACATTGTTTTTGCCATGTATGGGCCAAAACTCTGTTCTAATAGCGGCAAGTAAAGCTTGAGGGCCTGCATGTAGCATTTTTTTATGAAAATGGGAAATTTTTAAATTAGTGAGTGGATGTCTATGTGGTAGAATAAGGGGATGCTTTTGAGAAAAAGGAACCGCTGCATTCTGGATTCTTCCGCCCACCGTGAGCAATTGGAATTCATCAAGAAACGGGTTCAAGGAACGAATTTTGCTTTTAAGAGAGATGGTTTTTGACAAATTGATGGCCTTGATTTCATCGAAGAAACATTGCGATTGAGCTAGCTTGACAAGCATGTTAGAAGAATGTTGTAATTCGGACAGCTCGAAAGAGGGTAATACTGGGTTGGATCTTCGAAATGTTTTGAATCGAAATATGTATGCTGTGATTCGTTGTAATTTTGCAAAGGAATAAAATTTATTGAATAAGTCAAAATCAGAGATTTCGGAAACCTTCAGGCACGTTTGTTTTTCTTTTCTTTTCTCCAGAATTTCTGTATTTAATGGAATTTCATGGGAAGGCCATTCATCCTCATTAAGAGAGAGCCATGAGGGACCATTTTTCCAAAGGGGTGTTTGTAATAATTGATCCGGGGTAGATCCTCTAGACAATACATCTGCAGGATTTTTGTGTGTCGAAATGTGTCGCCATGAGTCTGGATCTATGATTTCATGGATTTTAGATACTCTGTGACTGACATATGTTTTCCATTGGCTAGGTTCACCCTTTATCCAACAGAGTGCTACGCTGGAGTCAGTATAAAAGAATACTTGGTTAATGTGTAAACTAAGGGAATTTATTGTAGAGTGGTAGAGTTTGGCTAACAAAAGGGCTACACAAAGCTCTAATCGAGGAATTGTTTGATTTTTTATCGGGATGACCTTGGTTTTAGCACATACTAAGCTTATAGAGTGATTATTGTCTGAGTTTGTGGTTCGGAGGCATATAACAGCACCATATGCCAATTCACTGACATCTGCAAAACCATGAAGCTGTATATTGACAGTGTTGGGACAAGTAATAAACCTTGGAAATTTCAGCTTGCTTATGCCTTTGAATTGTGATTGAAAGTGTTTCCTCTTTTGAGAAATATTATCCGGTATGTGTTCGTCCCAGCCAACTCCAAGTTTCCACAAAGTTTGCATAAATATCTTGGCCCTGGTTGTTATGTGAGCCAACATGCCAATAGGATCAAAGCTCTGGGAGATCGTTGCAAATACCATACGTTTCGTGAACGAAGTAGATTTGAGATATTTATCTTTATAAGAGTAGAAGAAAACATCCTCTGTAGAATGCCAAGATATTCCCAAAGTTTTGGAATCAACATTGGTGTCCAAAATTTTTAAAGATGGATCATCTGCGTTAGAAGTAATTATTGAATTATGATTTGACCTCCATTTTCTCAACGGAAGTTTTTCCTGGTCACAAATTAAAATTATGTCATTTTCTAGTTTTATGGTTTTTTCTAAAGTGGATGCTCCGCATAGCAGATCATCTACGTAGAAACAATTTAGGACGGCATTTGAAGCATCGGGCATATTTTCCTGATTTTCCAAAGATAATTGTTTAAGACAACGTGTTGCTAAAGAAGATGATGGAGTTAAACCATATGTGACGGTTTTAAGTCTGTATTCTTTTATAGGTTCGGATACATCGGAACGCCATAGTATTCATTGAAAGTCGCGATTTTCAGGGTTAATATTAATTTACCTGTACATTTTTGCAATATCGGCCGTCAAAACATACTGATGCTGCCGAAACTCTAACAATATGGCAAAAAGATCTCTTTGAATAACCGGACCAACCATTAATATGTCATTTAGAGATTGGTTAGTAGATGTTTTGTGGCTACCGTCAAAGACACATCATATTTTTGTAGTAGTACTTTCTTCTTTAAATACGGCGTGATGAGGTAAGTAATGCGTTAGTTTTTTGTCGTCTTTTTCAGGCACCATCTCCATGTGATCCAGGTCAATGTATTTCTGCATAAAATTACAGTATTCAGTTTTTAAGTATGGTAGTTTAAAGAATTTTCTTTCCATTGATGTCAATCGGTGAAGTGAAATCTTCCACTGGGCTCTCTTGAATGAGTAGATATGAAATGCTCTTCGCAGGTTTTTTCTTCTTTAGAATATGCGGGAGTAAGTGTGCTTGGTAGACATTCTTCTATAGTACAGAGAGCTTCCATTTGATTATGTAGTTCAATGTTTGAAAAATAACATTGTGATTGATTTGATTTACGTTGAGTATTTGCGCCAGATAAAATCCATCCAAGTTGGGTTTCTTGTAAAATTGGAGATCGAGCGTTAAGTTTTATTTCATTAGGGCATAAAAGATCCCAAAAGATAGAAGCACCGAGAAGCAAATCAACAGGGCCTGGTTTGTAAAATGTCGGATCAACCAGCTGGATATTGTTAGGAAATTTTAAATGAGATATGTTAATGAAGTTCGACGGAAGAGTGTCAGCAATTTTGGGCAAAATGAAAAAAGATTGGGCTGACCGATAAGATGTAAGTTTGGACTGAATAACTACATTTGTTTTAGATAAAGTATTGGTTTTAACTTGATTTATGCCAGAAATGGAATGTTCAGAAATTTCAATTGGTAGCTGCAGCTTATCGCTCAGCTTCTGAGAGATAACATTCATTTGTGAACCTGAATCAAGGAGCGCGCGAGCTTCATGAGGTTTGCCTTCTTTATCCAATATATATAAAACAGCAGTTGACAAAAGTACTTGATAACTATTCTCGCCTACATTTTCAAGTACTGCAGAAAAGGAACTATTTTGTGGATTCTCTGGAATATTCGATATTTGGTGAAATTCCGAAGATGTGTCAATGCTAGCAGTCAAGGCAACCTTTTCATTTGACCCTTGATTATGGAAACCTTTGAAATTGCTGTCATGTAGACAAGTATTATGTTTTTTGTTGCATTTTCTGCAGCCTGAAGAATTGCATGAATTATTCTTGTGACCAAACCTTAGACAGTTAGTACAAATATTCAGGTTTTGTAAAGTTTCAAATTTAGTTTTTGTAGACATGGCTTGAAGTGATTCACATTGATATATGTAATGAAAATTTTTGCAAATAGGGCATGTATAAGTTGGATTTTTATTTGTGTCTGTGTTTAGGAATGAATGATTTTTTTTGTATGTTTGTGTATCACTCCGTTCGTATGAATGTTTAGACGGGCTTTTCAATTGGTATGATGACTTATTTATTGTTTCGTAATCATCCAAGAATTGAATTCGTTCATTTAAAAATGTTTTTAAATCTTCAACAGATGGCATATCCAATTTTTTTGTGAATTTTTTCCACTCCTTTTGAGTAGATTCTAGTAGTTTTTTCAAAATAATGAAATTAAGTAATGGACCCCAATCTTGGGTCGAGACTTGAAGTGCTTCTAGAGCTCGTAAATTTTTGTTCAAGGTGTCCAGACTCTCCTTTAGACGATTACACGATTCTTTATTGATAATTTCAAAATCGACAATAGATTTAAGATGTTTATGTATAATTGCTTTTTTATTTTCAAATCGTTGCTTTAATAAATCCCAAGCAATATTGTAGTTCTCGTTTGTTACCTCTAGGGATGCAATTACATCAGCGGTTTCGCCTTTAACAGATCTGCACAAATAATAGTGTTTCTCAATGTCAGGTAAATCACTTTTGTCTATTAGCGCATCGAACATATATCTCGAAAAGAAACCCATTTATCATAATCTCCGTAAAAAGTTGGTAATTATATTTGAGGTAATTTAATATTTTGTTTAGTATTGGGTTTATTTTCGGAAATGTCTGCGAATGAAGATTCAGCGTTTTTTATTTTACCTTGTGCGGTGGCGAGATGACTGAAATATGCGTTTTCAAATTGAATTCTCACATCATGATGTTCCTCAAGTTTTAACATTTCTGGATAACATGACGCTAATATTTCAATTTGATCTTGTAGCTCCTCAAATTTTCTTAAAACTGAAATGATATTATCTACGCGTAATTTTAATTGATCTAATGATATTTTGTTGTCATTAAAAGCTTG
The DNA here is from genome assembly GCA_963921935.1 of Galeruca laticollis. Classification (NCBI taxonomy): domain Eukaryota; kingdom Metazoa; phylum Arthropoda; class Insecta; order Coleoptera; family Chrysomelidae; genus Galeruca; species Galeruca laticollis. The sequence continues at coordinate 108,404,395 of OY998179.1, forward strand.
GATTGACGTTTCAAATCTAGTTAGTTTTCCTCTAACTAGACCTCTCTTTGCGATTAAATTTTTTAAATTTATCTTTAGATCATTTAGCTCCTTTTGTTGTGAATCTGTTAATATATCTGGCATTGTGTATTTTTAAAAGTTTATTTGAATAATGAAATTAAGTCGATACTTTTTTACAGTATGCAAATATTGATTTCTTGTTTGAAATAATTGTCTGAAATGTACTATGTTAAAGTATGCTGAAACTGTTGAATGTATGCTGAAATATGTAAAAGTTCTTTAGTTATTTTTATTTTATGTTAGTATGTTAACAGATTCTTATGATTTTTATTGATTTTTGTGCTATTTTGGCTCGATATGTGCTAATGAAATGAAAAATGTCACACTTTGGCATGTGAAGCAAATCATGCATAAATCTCCAATTATTTAAAGGAGATAGTTTAAAAACATGGAAAAGCCTGACCATATTTTCGCGTTGGAATCGTTGCTATCACCTGCTCTTCTGTTCTGATTATGGGAAACGCATTACCATATACCAATTTTATACGTCTATGCTTGATACACTTTTAATTCTCGTTTATTGTAACATCCGCAGCTCGATAGGACCACCATGTAATGTAATGTTTCTTGTAAAATGTTTGTGAGATGTGAATACAAACTCACTTGTTGTGAATAATAAGTTTTATTTAGGTTCACGCTGATTACAATATACGGTGTTACAAAAAATATGACATGTATCTTGACAGTTTTTCATAAACTTCTCGAAAATGAGTTTTCTACAAAAAAAGTGCCATGTGGCGCGATTGGGCATATTATCCTGGAAAGTCCAAGTACTTAACAATAGATTTCCAGATATTTAGGAATATCGTATGGCTCAGTGCAAAAAATATTAATGGATTTTAAAATGTATTCGTATCACGTCGTGATTCATCAATCCTTAAATGAGACTTTGAACGTAGGCTCGATTACTGGTATTGGCTTAGAGATTTCATTAGGGAAAACCGTCATATTTTGTCACAAATATTGTGGACAGATGAAGCATCTTTTTGCAGTAATGGCAGGGTAAATTTTCATAACATGCATTACTGGTCGTACACTAATCCACACTGGTTACGTAAAGATTATCAGAAGGGGCGATGGAGCGTCAACGACTGGTGCGGTGTTATTAATGGTGCTATTATCGGTCCGCACATCTTTAATGGCAATCTAACCTGTCACATGTATTTGAACTTTTTATTGAATGATTTACCAGGACTCTTAGAAAATGTACCTTTAGAAGTAAGAAGAAACATGTGGTTTCAACAAGACGGATGCCCGGCACATTATTCTCGAAATGTGCAAGATTTTTTGTATAGGCATTTTCCTAACCTTTGGATTGGTGGAGGCAGTCTATTTTTCTGGCCACCACGGTCCCCCGATTTAACCTGCCTTGATTTTTATCTGTGGGGCCGAATTGGTGTATAAAACTCGACCAACTACTCGAGAAGACATGATTGTCCGAATTCAAAACGCCATAAATAATATACAAAGAGCGGAAATTGAGGCAGCTGTCAACTCCACCCAGAAAAGATTGGATAAGTGCATTCAAAATAATGGACATTTTTAACATTTACGACAAAACTATTAATTTATTTTCAACGTTCTGTGTTCTTGTTTTTAGTGTTATTACTCCTGCTGTTGTTGGACAGTTTTATTAAGATTTTTTTTTCAAATATGTAAATTAGTATGTTTCGAGATATGGGCGCCCCATGTAAATTTATTTGATTTTTTTAATCTAAAACCGTTTGTCTAACGAAAAAAAGTCAAGAGGTTCTTTTTGTTGGCAACTAATAAGTGATTACGAAAATGATTTTTAATTTAATAAAAAGCAGTGGTGTGGCATTTTTTAATGTAATAAAATTATATTTTGTTCAATATCAACGGTTCAAAAAAAGGTAGATGATTAATTTTTTTCATTTAATTTCAAAAAAATGTATCCTCTTTTAAAATATGTAAAAATGAATATACCATTACATCTATAATTGGTTATAAACTAACGGTGACTTAGCCATGTATCAGGTAATAAAGGTGTACAATAAATATGCAAATAGTATCAATATATATAGAAATTTGCTCCATAGTGGCTAGCATTTCCTTAGCCTTAATAATGACGTCACGAGGCATTGTCAGATTAAAACAACCAGAAAAATCCTACTACGCAAAACATCTACTAGATATCAAACATTCATTGACACCTAACACAGAACTAGAAGTACTGTATTTCCCTGAAGAACTGGAAATTAGAAGACACTTAAGAAACCCACAATATAAAGTAGTCAATGAACAGACAAATCTAGGGAGTTCTCCACTTTAAACTATGTTCTTCTATGTTCTTAAGTGATAATTGTAGAGACCAGCAGGATATAATTTTCACTGTACATTTATACTGATTTTAAATTGGAAAAAGATATCCAAGATATCCTCATAGGGCTAATAATATCTAAGGTTTATTATTTGTAATATCATATCTTTTTTTTTTCTATTAATATATGTTAAGTCAATTACAAGGTAGGTCACTTCTTGGTCTAGTCAAAAATAACTACTAAACGTCAGGTAGGCATCAAATGAAATGTAACTTCTGTCATTTTGACGATGATATTCAATATCGAAGCAATTGTCATTTTCTTAGAATTTTGAACATTTTTTCAATATATTGTGGAATGATCTAGAAGCAGTTAGTTTGATTTAAAACAGTAAGTCTTGGTATTTGTCTTAAACACTTTTAGAGGTGGAACAGCCAGTTTTGTGTGGCATGATATATGATATATAGCCGACAGCCATTCTTATTGGAACACCCGGTACAGTAACCGAAATAATGATTGATTCCATTTGGATTTTCCACACTATGTCAATACTTTAACGCAATTGGGCCTATTTATTGCAGACCTTCATTAACTGATACCTACCTAAGACACCGTTAGTTTGTTTTTCACCTCTCACTTACTGTATCGAGAATGCCCATTTCTGGCCTTTATACTTTAAGATATGTGCGGCAGGTCCTGCGTTCTACTCTATACCCCTATACCCCTCATTTCCCTCTCTAACCTCTTCCCTATTTCGGGATTAGTCCAAATACCGATGAACCTCATTCAATTAGATACAATACTGATCATGCGTATCTAATAAACTAATTGAATAAATATTTTCTATGATTTCCAAACTGCAGATCATATTTGTAACTAATTGAAATATTGGGGTTGACGTAGAATAGTTAGAAATATTTAGTAAATTGTGAATTTTTACTATATTTATATAGGTGTTGCTATAAACTACTTATAAAAAAGACATGATGTTTCGTTTAATATTATTGCGTCTTTGTCCACATGGCCACAATAATTTGAAAAAAAATTCATCATACCAACAGTGGATTGTATATTTGTATTTGAAATTATGTGTATGGGTCTGGGTAGAACAAAAAGGTAGTACGGTAGAGGAACGTCCTGGTCACGACTATACTGTGTAAAATCAATGAACGTCATGTGAACATCTTTATAGTGCTGCTTATCACACGTAGAGATAACCCACAGATAGATGAGACACTGATTGTGGCGCCATCTGAAGAGCCTGTCGATTAAGTAATTGAGTGATGTTAAAAAGATTTCTGTAATTTTAGGTTTTGGCGGTATATTCAAATTTACTGTATTTTAATTATTTTATCTCAAAATAACCATTTAGAGTTCATCATTTGACATTTCATTCAAAAACTCTCACCTCAATTACAATGCACAACATCCAATATTATTGCCCCGATCAGCTCGCCTCTCTATGCTCATATAATTATAATAATAATGTTTATTTATACAATACAAAAAACTATAATTACATAAATAATCGGACAAATAAACAAAAAGAAACCGCAAAGCCTAATTGGCTGTCTGCGGATAGTGTATACAATAAAAACGTGTTCAGACTAATCATCACAATACTATCTCAAAACATATCAAGAATGCTCAGCATAAATAAATCCAAAGGGCTGTCTGCGTTGGACTTTTGCGAACTATGCGGAACATCATTAATGAGTTGGCAACAATTTCGGTGTAGTACATTATGTTTTCTTAATAAACAGTAAGTGTATGTCTATTAGTGACAAATTAACAAAGCCTAGAGGCTGTCCGCTAAAAGAATTGTTACGAGTAATATGAACATCAAGTTCCAATTTTCAATGTAATACCAATAAAGACGGGACTACTAAACATAAGCAGAAAGTCAAATGTGAAATTATAAGTGCTACTCTATACATTCAGTTTATTCTCTATTATATGGTGTATTTTTCTTCTATCTTCTATCAAAACAAACTGCTTAAGCTTCGATTTAAATAAATTATAATTAACTATACTTTTCAATTGCTGGGGAAGGTAGTTGAAGACTCTAGGGGCAAGAAAGGTGTAACATTTTTGACCAACAGTTTTATTTGAAGTTGATAGGACAAATCTTTTATTGGTTTTATTTTTAGTCTCATGAAAATGGGAAACAAGCAAGAACTTATTTTTGTTTTTTTGACAACACAATGCTATTTTATAAAAATAAATCTGACGTGGGTCAAGTATTCTGCTTTCTTCATAGAGAGCATCACTTGAAAAGTTACGGTTCTTTTTCAAAATAATTTTCAGAAAAAATTTTGCAGTACATTGACCTTCTCCAGATTTGATGAAGCGAGTCCTCCCCACCCTAATATACCATAACTTATCCTAGAGTCAACAAGAGCAAAATATACCATTTTCAATTGAGGTACTTTCATTACTTTAGCAAGATATTTTAATTTATATATCATCGTCCGAAGCGTATTACTGACTTGTTCAATGTGAATATTCCATCTCAAGTGGCGATCTATTGTGACACCTAAATATTTCATTTTATCTGTCAGTTCAATTTCAATAATTTGGTTGTCATATGTAATATCTAGTGTATCGAAGTCAGGTAATCCATTCACGTAGCTTGAAAGTGGAAGTGCCACGGTTTTTTTGAAATTGATCGTCAACAACTTGTGATTGAACCAGTCTATGAATTTAGTGAAATCATTCGCAGCATTCCGTTTCAGATCATTCCATGTGTCAGCGGTATAAAGTACTGCAGTATCGTCAGCAAAACTGAAGATTTCTCCGCTGGTATTGATATTAAGCAAGCTATTTATGTAGATTATAAATAATAGTGGACTTAAAACGGTACCTTGTGGTACTCCGCATTCCACTTCCTTAACATTACTGATATTGTTATTGAGATATAACTTCTAAAAAGCTCATGAACACGCCCTCTACAACCCATATTTTGCAAGGCCCCCATAAATGTGCATGGTCTACGGTGTCAAATGCCTTAGCAAGGTCAAGAAAAATACATCATGCTAGTTTGGTGTTATCGAGGTCTTCATAGATTCTAGACGTCAAGGCTAAAATTGCATCCTCCGTTGATCGGTTCTTTTGAAATCCAAATTGATTTTCGTTCAACAATCCGAATTTCTTCATAATTGACTCCAGTCGTGATTTTATCGCTTTTTCGAAAACTTTTACAAAGCTATTAATCAAAGATAGTGGTCTGTAGTTTGATATAATTTGTTTATTACCCGATTTATGGAGTGGTTTAATGAAAGATATTTTATGTTCGGGAGGACAAACACCTTTTTCAAAACAGAGGTTGATGATAAATGACAATGGAGATGAAATTTCCCACGCTATTTCTTTTAGGGTTTCGGATGTAATGCAGTCGACTTCAGGCGCCTTATGATTTTTTAAAGTGTTTATTATGACAAATATTTCTTCTTCCGTGGTAGGTGTCAAGAACATGGAGTTGGGATTAATTTTTATGGATGGAGGTGGTGATAATGGGGTTTTTATGTTTTTTGCGAGATCTAGTCCAACTTTGGTAAAAAAATTTGCGAATGCTTCTGCCATTTCGAAATCTGTTTCGGTGAGGCTATTATACTCTTTCAACACACTATTTATAACAGTATTTTTATTTTTGTGTCCTGTTATACAATTGATAACTTTCCATAGCTGGTTGGGATTATTTTTACTTTTGGTTATTTTTATTAATGTATTGAGTTTATTCCTATGAGTAATAAATCTATGTTTCAGTTCCAAATTGTTTTTGTTCCTTTGATATTCTTTGAATAAGCAGTCTCTACTGATAATTGAATTCATAATTTCTTTTGTAATCCAATCTTTTCTTGTTTAATTTGCTTTTCTTGAATGTCACAGTGCTATCTTTTATAATTTCAGAGATTTTTGTTGAGAAAAATGAATTAGCAAGTACGGGTTCATTCATTTCGTACAAAGCATTCCAATTAAATTCTCTTGAGTTTATTTTTAATTTTTTATAATCAATACGTTTTGAGACGATGGCCTGATGATGGTTTTCAGTTTAAACATTTTCATTTCCTGGTTTTAAAGACATTATAGTGGCTTTATGGTCGGATATGTAACTATCTAAAACAAACGCAGAACATTTGTTTTCTAAATTGCCATCTTGAGCCCTAACAAATATATAGTCGATGCAGGTACTCGATTCATCTTGTGTCCTTGTACTGATATTTATTGTCGATGTGAAATTGAATTCACTAAGGATATCAAGGTAATCATTAGTCAGGTCATTGTCTGAAAAGAGATTTATATTTATATCACCTAATATTGCGAAGTAATGTTCATTGTACCGTTGCTGACCCAGGTAGTTTTGGAGTTCCAAAACGAATTCTTTTTCGTTGGTGGATGGAGGCCTGTAAATACAGGCAATTTTTATACATTCGCCCATATCGATCAAAACTTCAATTAATTGGCACGGACCTAACTTAACGATGTTTGTTTTATATTTCCTAGAGTTCCTTATATAAACTATAACGCCATCATTTTGGTTTATTGTTCCCTGATTATAAGCTGACTCATATCCGTCTAAATCTAGAAAATGCTTGTTCTGAATTTTCCACGTTTCTGTTAAAATAATAGAGTCGAAAGGTTCTTTGAATTGATTTAAAAAAACTTCCAATTTTTCAAAGTTTTTGGATATGCTTCGTACATTTTGTTGACAGATTTTTAAGTAATCATTTCCAAACCTCAAAGTGTTGAAATTATTTGCACTATCCAAAAATTTTGTTGCGAACTGTAATCTCTAATGAACTGATCCATTCCTCGTTTGGGAAAAAGAGAAGAATTATTATAAATATAAATTAGATCATGAATGAAAGATTTTGTTACAAGTGTGAGGTAGGTACGTGATCACTGCAATTATTTCTTCTTTTCTTGTAATCTGGCACTGGAAGATCTTTGCTAGCTGCTTGTAATAGAAGTTTTTCTTAATTTCTTCTGTTATCTGGTTTCTGGCTGTGTTTCGGGAGTTGGAGCGATGGAGCACTAATTGATTTCGGTTCTTCTACAGTTTGATTTTCAAGGGCTAGTAGATCTGAGACTCGGTATACTTCTGTATTCACATGTAGTTTGTTGTTTTTTATATAGCAAGTATTATTTTCTTCTTGCCTAGCCTTCAGAAGGTACTTTCGGAGTAACTTACTTTCCTCTCTCTGTTTCTGTGTTTGATCGTGCACAATGCTAATATTTGTGCCTTTGAGGTGTTGCCTTTTTTGTAGTACTTCTTTTTTTATTAGGAATGTTTTGAATTCGACTTTCAGGGGGCTGGTATCGTTGTTCCCGAGAAAATAAAAATCGTTGATATCTCCGTGGATGAGAGAAGTGGAGAATGATGAATTTATTTTCTGGCATATAATATCACAAGTAGGGGTTTCGCTCTTTTTAGTCAGCCCGAAAATAATCACGTTATTTTTCTTTCCCGATTTCTTCAATTTCTTCTTTCAGGTCTTGATTTTCTTTTTCAAGATGTAACACTCTATTTTTCAGTTCTTCGAAATTCAGTAATAGTCTAGCCTCACTGGCTTCGATTGAACTCTTGATTTCACTCCTGTTTTTGATAATTTGTTCCTAAGTTGCTTAATTGTGATATCACCCATCATATGGAAACGAATTTCAAACGTGTGTGACCTCCTTTATACCTGGTATTTCTTATATTGATAAGAAAGTTTGACTGTTCGTTTAATTAATGAATTCCTACGAATTGTGGATTTGATAAGTGAATCCTTAAAATAAATCAATGATTTTCTACTAAATGTTGATGATTGGATTTAACTTGATGACTATATGAAAATAAAATTTTTATAGATGGTACGTACCACTTTGATTTGCAATAATGTTGGAGTGATTAACTACTAGCTTGTTAACACTAAAGCCACACACATATGCAAGCACTATCATTTAACCTCCTTGCACGTTGGACCCACCACGTGTCAAGCCTTAATCCGCGTTCAGTATTAGATTCTTTCATTATGTCAGCTGATACGTAAAGTGATTCACCAATGCCTCACTTGTCATCGCTTTCGAGCTTCCACTATTCAGCGAATCATGACCGATTTACCCCCTTGTCGAGTTCAGCCAGGTAGAACCTTTCTTAACACATGTGTTGATTATGCCGGATCATTTCAAGTTCGTGCTTCTCGTCTCCGTAAAGCCACCGTTTTTGTTTATACCGCAACTAAGGCTGTACATCTAGAGTTTCCTTCCGAACTTTCTACTGACGTCTTCTTAGCAGCGCTCGATAGGTTTATCGCTTGAAGAGGTCTTCCTCATTCCTTCTTTTTCGATCAAGGTCGTAACTTTATTGGTGTCAACAGGCACATTCAGGAAGTTTATCATTACCTCCACACTTAGCATGACGAGATCATGAGTACTTTGTCGCAGCGTGAAATTAAGAGGATTTTTAATCCTCTATCTGCCCCTAACATTGGCGGACTGTGAGAAGCAGCCGGCTAATATGTCAAGTATTTGTTATATCGCTTGTGTGCTGAAATTACCTTTACTGCGGAGGAGTATGCCACTCTTTTTGCACGAATCGGCTATTTTCAATAGTTGACCTCTATGCTCATTGTCCTCAGACCCCAATGAAGCGTCCATGTATCTCAGTCCAGGTCATTTTCTTATTGGTGTCCCTCTCTTATCAAGACCTGAAATCCCTCTCTCGGAGGACATTTCTTTAACCTCCCCTTGGAAGACTATTTGACAGATTTTACAATCATTTTGGCGTCGTTGGTCTCGGGAATACCTTAATACCTTGACTCAACGTACTAAGTAGACTTCATCGGCTTATCCGCTCAAAACGGGCGACGTTGTAATATTGAAGGGAATGAACACTTCTCCCTTATCTTGGCCCTCGGCTCGCATTGCTGAACTGAAGTACGGCCAAGACGGTGTTTCACGCATTGTCGTCCTTCCAACTCCCACTGGCGTTCTTACACGTCTCGCTAACAAGCTCATTCCCCTTCCGGAATCATTTTCTCTTTATTTTTTTTGTTTGTTTTTGTGTATCTTGTTTTGTTACCACACATGGTAACTATCTTTATTAGTTCCTCCATTTCTAAAGGTTTCGCTTATCTCCCTAGTGCTAAAATTGGATATCCATTCCAATTTTGGTGGGCGGTATCTTCGCGCCACCCTCTTATTTTCCATAAAATTCGGCGCGCCGCTCATGGATTATTTTCGTTAAATCTCAATACTGATTTTTTGTACATTTTGATAAAGGACTAGTTTTTAATTTTGGTCATTAACGTTTTCGTTGAGGAACAGTTTGTTTCAAATATTTCTCAAAATTAATCTCTCATTGTTAAACCGCTGAAAATTAGTTAAAACCGCGACGTGTGTCTAGTTTATATTGTCTTATTGTATTTATTCGCAAATATAGATGTTGCAATAAACTTTATTCAGTGTCACAAATACCAGGACTTTCCACTAGAAGTTAAAACGATCGATTGTGGAAACTGATAGTGAGTTGCAGACACCGGCATCTTTGGTAAATTCATTTAAATTAAAGTTTACGGTATATGTTGTCGATTCGCTAATTGCATAATTAACACAACTACAGTTCATTGTCATTAGAGCTAATAAGACTAAAATAATAATTTCCGGTGATCCAATCTAAGTTTATCCAGACCTGGATGTATTACAAAATATCTCGTCCTCTATTGTGTTTATTGTGGCCTTGTAGATAAAGTCGCAGGTACTGAGATTTCGCGTCATGTCCCAAAACGAAATGTGCCATCTGTGTTTTCTTTTTCGCAAAAGCACATTGTACCAAACTGACTGCCTATTTCATAATAATATATTTTTCGTATAGGTATAAATTTGGATTTAACCTAGTTTTCCATTCAACATGAAAGAATTGTTTATATTGTTACAAAAAAAAGGATATAATGTAAATTATATATTTGCAAATAAAAGTTTCAGTTAATTAATTTCCGTTTTTTTAATGACCCATGCGGGTTTTTGAACCAATTTACAGGGCGATCTTGAAAAATTGCTTCTTTTACCTTTAGTTTCTAACAAATTTCAAACAACTTATTTTGATTCTAAACACAGGGTGTTTGAAAAATATGCCGCATAAGACTTTCTTTTTGAAACAATCTGTATACAGTGTTACACAAATAGTAGAGAAAATTAAAATCTAACAATATTTGTATAAAATAAAAAAGTAAATGCAGAAAAAAGGATTTTGACCGATTAAAAATTGAGTCTCCATTTTATAATTTTTGTAAATATTTATAAAGTTTGTTATGAAAAATAGAAACTTTTTTTTCCGTTTACTTTCAACTGTTTGAGTTACACTGTATAAATGTATATTTTCCTTGCTTGCTATTGTGGCATTGTACCAGGTAAGCATTTGAAAAATGTGCCTTTTTAAGTGTTGTAATTATACATTTTGTGATCCCTTTTTGTAGGAATAATCAATATCATCATCCCTTCTTCCAGTTTTATTCCCTTCAACAAACTTTAGAATTGGAAAAAATCAACTATATTCACAAATTTTGTGGAAATTAATGAATCCTTCGAGAAATTCTGGGTTATACAATACATAGGGTGATCAAAATGAAAAAAATTCAATTTTATACACAACGAAATGTACCCACCCAAAATAACTTTCTACAAAAGTGGTGAAATACGTCGATCTTGATTTCAAAGGGGACACATTTTACCATAATACTATTTTCACTACTTTCTCCATCGTCTTAAGTAGAAACGATGTTAGGCAGGCGGGTATAGAAGGGGTATAGAAGGATCAGTTCCGTCTTTTTTTCCAATTTGTGGTATGAAGGTTAAATTCATCTTTCTCCATTTCTTAGGTATTAAACCCATTTGTGATCTTCATCATGCGAGGAATAATCTCCTTTGTCACTTTCTGCAGGAGTGCTGGAAATATTCCATCCACTCCTGGTGATTTGTACGGTTGAAAGTTATTATTGTCCATTCTAACCCAAATATTGAGGTGAACTATGATTGGAACCCGTGACTCATGACGTATTCTACAACAAATATATATTTCATGTTATTTCTTATGAGTATACAGGCACACGAAGATACTTAGTCATAAATGCCAGATCCTTAATTTCGCCTTCTTTGTGGATCCATGGTTCTTGGATTAATACAATTCACAGTTGCAGTTTAGCGATTAACCTTGCAGTAACGGTTGAAACTTCCTTGGAGTGATGCAGGTTTACTTGTATTGCCTTCGTGAAGATGAATTATTGCGAGTGAGAGAAACCGATTTGCTTATACCCTCTTCCTCATCTCTCGAATTCCATGGCATCATCTTTCCGGGAGTTCGAGCAGCTTTCTTGATCCCGAGGCAGACCCTCGACCACCAGCTTCCCGAGTAGCCGAGGGGACCTTCGCATCATCAGGTGTCTCAGTGGAACTGGAGGAGATCTCAGATTGACCCAAGTTCAAACTTCCGCCTTTCCTCCCTTTTTCGGAGTTTCCGGATAGGGAGAGTATCTCCATATCCTTCGAATCCTCCGCAGGGTTCTGTTTATTTCCCAGCCCCGAGACAGGATGAGGATTGTTTCCTTCCGCTCCTTTTTGGAGTTCAGGATATGTCAAGCCCCAGTAGTGAGATAGCAGCTCTGATCATCAACAAGTTGGAGAATCTCTTCCATTTTTATGTCGATGCTTCCTGGGAAGAATACCGTAATGGTGACCTATGTTTGGATGTCGTCTCCATATCAAGCCACTAGTTAAGGGGCTTCGCATGAGTTTAATGTCGACGCCGACCTCATCAGTCAGTCTGCCTACTCTTGGGACCCACAGTTCACCACTATAATTCTGCAACGGAAATTAATGCCAGAGAAGTGGATCCCCTTGCTCTAGCATACTTCTTCCACCAGAGTGTCTTCCAGTGAGGAGAACTGTTCAGCTTCCAGGATGACCCTATGGTAGTCCTTGGGATATTCCCACCCTGGTCGCCTTCTCTATTCTAATAACTGCTGCGTAATCAGTGACTTGCCCGGTTTTAGAAATTTGGATCTGAGGTCGCTGCGCCTCTTTTCCCCGTTTCCTTTTGAGCTAGACACTTTCCCGTTGGTGCCTCCTTCGAGGATGGGCGCTTCGTATTCTCTTCAAGTGCTATTCCGTGATGGAGGAGTCGCAGATACTTCCGCACCCCGTACTCCATTCCTCAGTGGTTATTTCTGCCGCCCGGTTTTCCATGTTTGGGCAAATCAAACGGCAACTTGGGCCGTTTGGCATTTTACTCTTTATAGGGTGCACGGATGAGGAGGTGGAGGCTGTTTACACCACTTTTCCGAGGATTTTTTCATTCCTGGAGTCTATATATGGTCCCACGAGGGTCAAAACGGTCCCGCTTGTAGAAGTGTGAGGTTTTATACAATGGAATTCCTCCAGGTCGTCTAATGTTGAAACCAGTAGATACTACATAGCCACGCATCCTTCGGCCTATTCTCTTGTCTTGAATTAAGGTTTATAATAAGGTAGTATCTTCTTGGTTCGGGCAACCAACCCAAGACCCCCACCTTCATCCCACCGGCCCGCGAGACATGACAACAGACAGCCAGGGGACATTGCTATAACAGGTGCTTTCAAGGTTGGCTCGAAATCTAACCCAGCACACAACCATTCCTCGGGTATTTCCCTGCAGACTACCTCCGCATATAAAATCATGTCAGATACCCCTCCTATCCACCAACTTAAGACGCGCCGAATCGGTGATTCACCCCGCCCCCCGAAGGGATCCGATTTTGGAGTTATTCTGAAGTTTACTGCAATTATCTATGGAATAAACGATAGTGTATATCAAGAGGGAAGGAAATAAACAATATCCAGTTATTAGTACCACATCATATTCATATCAAATTGAACATTTTCTTCACATTTTTATTTGCATTTCATAGTTTATACTGATTCATTTTACATTTAAGGCCATTTAAATGTATACAGTTTGTGCCAAAAACTGAATTTTTTGATTTCTCAGATATTTTAATTATTCACAACGTATCTTCCTAGTCAGCTTTTTGAATGTTAGTTTAACAAGAAAATGGACTTTTTAAACTACCCCTGTATAATTTAACACCGATATGAATATTTTTCGTGTTAAAATCTCCATTTTCTTAACTGTACTTTGGTCCAAAAACTTAGCATTAAATCTCGGATTAACTTTAATAATAATACACATTTTTTAGCAGACTCCTCAAAATTTAATACAAACCTGTCAAAATTGTCAAAACGGCAATAAAGAAAAGGAGTTACAGCAAGAGATCGACGCGTTGATAGAACTAAAGTGCAAACAGCTAGGAAAAGGAGTTAATAGTAAATGTAACGCTCTACACCTGGAACAATGGATGAAAGGGCAATTGAATAACGAACTGGGACCAGTAACACCTGAGGAAGAAAAAGACGTATTGGTGGAAGAATGGACGAAAGAGATGGTGAGGAAGAGATCGGAGGAACTACAGTTGATAGATTCGGAAGGAAATATCAAAAGTAAGGAAAGTAACGAGTATATGAAGAGGAACGAACATGGTTGTGAGGATGTTTTAGTTTCAGAAAACGATCAAAGTCCGTCCAAAAGTACCACAACGGAAAGTCAGGTCAGTAAACTCCATTTTGATCTGCTGTTTGTCAAATATTTGACTTTTTGTCTAATATTTTTGCCATGTTCTTGTTACATATTAGTATTGATTTTCCTTCTGTTTTATTTTTTATTCGTTGTTCAGAAGATAGAAATTCATTTTATATACTCGTACATTGAAAAGAGAAAACAAAGCCTTCTGATTCCTCTGAAGTAAATTTTTTTCTAAAATGAATTGGAAAATAATTATACTATACGCTGAAAAAGTTTCATTTTATTTTAGGTGACTGTTAGATCTAGTCCATTGGTACCTGAAACTGTACCGTTGTGCCGAAAATGTCACAAAACGTGTCTCAGTATGAACGGTACCTTCGATGGAAGTAAAAAAAGCTTCAATGGATGTAATGGTAGTAGAAATTTAACTCAACGACTCGATAATAGCACCCGTAGAGATACTAATGATAACGATGATAATTGCTGGCAATCTTTCATGTTAGTAGGTGAGGAAATATATCATTCATATTGTTATATTTTCTAAAATTAATACAATTACTATACAGTGCACGCTTAAAGTATGGAAACATGGAGGCATTTTTGTTACCCTGTATCATACAGTGAAAGAATTTTGATTGTGCATATAAGATTAATCAGCGATTTCAAATTCTATATTTCCGACGTTGGCCAAATTACAGTTTTTATGATATATGAACAAAATGTGTATTTTTAAATGGGAGATCTCGTATATTTCACAATTTTCTCTTACAGTTTTCTATTGCTCATGTAGCGTCAAACTGTTAATAGTGTTAAGCAGCATTATACTCCTGTAATTTTTGCATTTGGTTGGGTCTCTTTTTTTGAAGATTGGAACTATATGTCCAATGCTCCACTTGTTTGGCATACGTTCTTCTACCCATATATTCATTATCAGGTCATTTTTCGTCCATGATCGTTTGGTTATAGGTTTTAAAGTATGTTTCCCATTATTTTTATTTATTTTTAGTGTTTCAATTGCGTTTTTGCCACTGTATTACTTTCTCACATATTCGAAGAGTTTTTTATTACCCTAATTTTACCTGTAGATTTTACCTGCTCTTAGCTTTATCTTTCTGTATTCGTCCAACTCTCCATATTCTCCTGCTTCCAACCATTTATTCCTTGCTTGTTTTTTCTCTACGATTGGCAGCTTACAGTCTTCGTCGAACCATTCTTTGGATGTTTTGATTTGTTGTAATACAATCATTGCCATATTATCCAATAGGCTGACTAGGCTATAGCCTAGGGCGCCGTGAAAGAAATAGGCGCCGACTGACCGGACTAACCACAATACGTGCAAATCATTTTTGCTGTATACGTATTTTTTTCTGTGGAGATCGAATGTGTTGTAAGGCACCAATATTAAACAAAATTTTATTGACAACATTAGTGAATAGAGACATCATTATTTCAGTCGGCCGGGTTTGAATACTTGGATAGATTGAAAAGCACCGCTTTACATCCATATATTTTGATTATGGGTATTGTGGTAACTATAGACAATTCTCTTTTTGCTGATTTGCGGCAGTGACGTGATGCCGCCAGAGATAAATATGCTAATATGCAAAGTACCACCACGTGCGCCTTGCGCTCGCCAAAACAAAAAAAAACGGAAAAGGGTGATTGGAAAGGCAACATCAAAGTTTACAAAAAAAATTGGTATACTTTGGAAACATTTATTTTAAAAATTGAAGGTAGTCGTAATCGTCAATTAAAATAATATCTATCAGTTGCGGTATTTTTGTCTTGTTTATCATTTTATCGAAAACAATGACTGGAAGTGAAGGAAGTAGAAAACTTAGTGGGTGGGAAAGGAAGAAGGCTGAAAAATGAAAGCAAAAAAAAATGGAGAAGTTATTGAAAAAAATACCCAAATTAAATTCTTTTTTTTGTCAACCTGTTCGAGGTACGGAAGCCGATGCAGATAATGAACAACAATCAACTCTCAGTAATGATGATATTATGGATAGAGGTAAGCAGATAATTGAATAACGCAGTGTTAGAATGTACTTTTTACTTTTGTATCCTCTAGAAACCGCAATAAACTCATGCAATTCTGATACTGATGAAGTTCAGGACTGTGCATCTTCATCAAGCAATCCTCAAGAAATGTCAGAACTATTTTCAAAAGTTGATTTCACAGACCCAGCTGGATGGGCTATAACCGAAAGTTTCATAAATTACATTGTAATGAACCCATCTGTAATTGTACAAGAAATTTCTAAAATGGATTTCCAAAAATCGAAACGAATTTATAATATTCATAGTAGATTTGCTTCAAAAAATATGTTTTTCCAAACTGTGCACAACGGGGAAACTGTACGTCGTCAATGGCTATTATATTCAGCACTAACAGGAAATGTTTATTGCTTGTATTGTAAATTAGTTAACCGGACAAAAACGAATTATTTCATGACTGGATTCAACGACTGGAAAAATACCCATCGGATTTCTGAACATGAAAACTCTTCTGTACACTGTGAAAATACGAAGGCGTATATTGCGCGATCAAATGTCTTAGGGAAAATAGATACCGAAGTTCATAAGCAGTACCTTGCAGGAAGATATTACTTGGTTAACATACTTAAACGAGTAGTTGCAGTTGAAAAATTTTTGACATCGCGTGGCTAAGCATTTAGGGGTTCTAGTGAAATGTTTGGAGCTATTGATAACGGCAACTACCTAGGTTCGCTAGAGCTTTTAGCAGAATTCGATCCGTTTCTGAAAACCCACATGGAAACAAAAGGCAATCTAGGAAAAGGAACAATTTGCATCAAAAATAATAAACACGAAATATTTTGCAATAATCATAGATTCTACACTCTACATATCCCATACTGACCAACTTACTGTTGTTCTCAGATATGTAATTGAAAATGGTTCGGTAGTAGAACGATTTATTACATTTGCTGCTGAGGTAGGGCACAAAGCTTCAAGTATGGAAACAGCAGTTTGGGAAGTTTTAGAACATATGTCATTAGACATACAGAACTGTAGAGGACAATCTCACGATAACGCTAGCAACATGTCTGGTCGATATTCTGGTTTGCAAGCTAGAATCAAGGAAAAGAACAAATTGGCAAAATTTATACCATGTGCTGTCCATTCACTGAATTTAGTAGGAATCTGCGCTGCAGAGTGTTCTCCTGTTGTAACAAAATTCTTCATGTTTGTGGAAGAAATATACACTTTCTTTTCAGCATCAACCTATAGGTGGGAAATAATGAAAGAGTTTTTAACACGTAACAGAACTGTGAGTGCGTCAGAACTACATGTGCCTAAAAAACTTTCAGCTACTAGATGGTCAGCTAGAGTCGATGCTTGCACCGCTCTTTATGACAGTTACGATGCTTTTAAAGAAGATTTGAATTTTATTGTGTATGATATATCGCAAGCACCTAAAACAAAAGCTGAGGGGAAGGGTATATTGCAAAAATGTTAAGCTTGGAGACTGGTATTATACTCTCTTTCTGGAGAGATATTTTAATTCAATTCCATAAAACAAGCCAGTCTTTGCAAAAGCAAAGTATGGATATAGTGACAGCCGTTCAACTGTATAAATCATTAATTCACTTTGTTACGGAAATGAGAACAACTTATAACAAATACGAGGAAAGCGGTAAATTGTTAACAAAATGTAGTACCTAAACGTTGGATTCGAAAAGGAAGAAAAAAAAGAAAATGTCTGCCAAGAGAGAGTGATGTTGGAGAAACTACTTTTGATGGTAGGACAGATATGGAAGTAAATATGTTCTACGTGGTTGTAGACAATATAGTATCAGAACTCGAGAGGCGGAAAAATTCGTACGATGAAATCAATGGATCTTTTGGTTTTCTTACAAACTTAGAAAACACTGAAGACAATATAACAAAACAAATGTGCAGACATCTTCAAGGAAGTTATACTAGAGATTTGGATTGTAATTTTGAAAATGAATGTGTACAATTCAAATATATTATTCAAACTCTGGACTCACTTAACTCTGACAAAAAAAACATCAAAAACTATGTCTTGGTTGCAAACACTCCGCAGCAGAAATTCAGTTTGTACGTTTCCCAACATGGACATTATTTTAAGAATATATCTGTGTCCTGCAGTGACGAATTGTAGTATAGGCGAAAGGTTCTTCTCCGTGTTAAAACGAGTAAAAAATTACTTAAGAAATTCTTTAACAGACGATAAAACTGCTGACCTCTCAATAATATGTATAGAATGTGAGGCACTAAAAGAAAGAAATTTTGACGATATCATACAAAAATTTTCAAGTATTAAGTCTCGTAAAATCCATCTTTAAATAATTAATGATCTTCCATTCACTGTCTATATCTTCTTCTTTATTATGAGTTCTTATTTTGTTTGTTAAGGTTTCTGCATAATAATTTCCACCCTTCTCTCTTTCCACATTTTTTAAGTTCCACTTTCTTTTGTTGTATTTGCCAGGTTTAAATCTTGATATTTTTATGTTCATCTTCGCTATTAGTGAAATGTGGTCCGTATCCGCATTTGCTCCTTGGTATGACCTTCTGTTTTTAACCATTTCTTGAATATTGTCACTGCAGCTAGGTTGCACAGTCTTTGGCCGTTATCGCTTGTGATCTCGTGTATGGTTTCTTTTCCAGCTATTTCTCGGTTATTTTCCTATCTGGGTATCAGAGTCTCCTATTATTATGAAAATGTCGTTTTTAGAGATAACTTCACAAGCGTCGCTTATCTTCTCATAAAACTTTATTTTTTCTTCTTCGTTAGCTTTTGCCATTGGGGCATAGGCATTAATTATACTTATATTCGCTTGCTTATTCTCAAGTTTTAAATATGAAATCCTACTGTCGATTGGCTTAAACTCAAGTACGTTTCGTATTTTTTTACTGACCATTATTCTGCCCAACTAAGTGAAAATGCCGTATGTTACATAGGCAAGCCTTTGATAAATTAAGGCCTAAAGTTGAATGATTAGCCCTGAGTGATAAAACTTGGTAACAGTTGGCACTATTGTGTCACTGACAAATTCAAAAACATTTTTATCCAAAGTTTGCTCCCAAATTATACCGGGAAACGTGTTTTTTTTCAACAAAATGTGCACATACTGCATTTTTGCTTAGTATTCTCAATATATATCCCCAATAAACTTAAACTAAGCAAAAATGCAGTAAGTGACCTTGTTATTATGACTTATTACCCAAGTAGACTATTTCAGCAATAAAAAAGGTGAGTAATGAGTAACAATAGGCTTGGTTAGATTAAGACCCTCATATATTTAGTTTACATTTAAAGTTTACTTTAGTATAAAACCTCATATTCAATAGAGTTTTGGACAGTCCTGCATTATTTTAAACACACTCCACACTTTAGCGGATTAATAAGTCTCTCCAGAATGTTTTCCTGTTTTCGGGAAGAGCTTCATCCAGTGCTTCTAGGATATTATCCCTCTTTTCTTGAAGAAATTGGACACTCATGGGACTTGGGCATCTTGATTCCCTTTATAGCCTTTTTCTGAAGAAAATCTAATTCTTGGTATAGACACATATGATCGTAGTTGGATTTACAATATAATACATAATCTCCTCTTCTTGCACTCACATGGACAATGTCACTCAGATACAATCTACAAGGAGATTTCTTCAATTTATGATGCAATGTTAAATCAGGCCAGTCAATGAAATCAAAATGATGTATTTGCAGCACTTCAACATTTCCCGAGTTTGCGGTTGACACTGCAAGCACAAAGTCTTCAAAATCGTAAGTTTTTTTTGTTTTATCAATGATTGTTCCACCTGTTGGTGGAAACTGTCAGCACTCATGCAACGAATGGCCTGGTTGAAAATATTTCAAAACAATTTCTTCTGCAGCAATATCAGATGAGTTAAACACATACACGAGAAATGTGAAAAGGCACCAGTTTTGTTCTGAGACGAACAGTTGTCAATCCTTAGGATTATTTTCTTAACATCTCTATTTATTTTAGAAACATATAGAGAGCACTTACATTATCCTCTTTGTTTCCTCCGGAAATTCCCTCGAGCCAAAGCAGGGCACGAGGTTTGTTTTTTTTTCTCAACAGGAGCAAATGTTTCGTGATATGCTATGAGTCTTTTGACAAACAACACCTCCTTAAACATGTCAACTCATGGAGGCATTATTATTTTTTACATGTCGCCTGAAAAAATAACGGTGTCATTTTGAATATCACCTTCTGAATGGGATTTATAGGCTTCTCTTGCAGCAACCACTAATTCATGGTGATGAACCCATTTACTACACTTTTCACACTCGAGATCCAGTGTATCCTTATTGTGTTCATGGAGAGAAAACTCTCCGCATTTTTCACACTCTTCGTGGCCTAATTGGACAAATAATATTTTCTGTTCCTTAACAAGTCTTCTGTATAGATCATTAGATACTCTTTTTTTGTATTCCGGGTACTTTTGAATACAAATACCGTGCATTAGAACAATATTGACATCAGAGGGTAAATATCGCACATTAAGTGCATGTTCTCGTCTATAATGCGAGATTGTTGGGTGAAAAGACTCAATTATTGTTATAATCTCACGATGAGGCCCTTTGTTTGAAGATGGCTGTTTTCCTCTTCGATTAGGGGGAGGATTCAAACTTCCCTGAGTGGTGTTTATTAAGGTATAGTGTACAAATCTATCATTGGTAGGTTTATAACCTAATGTAGTAAGAAAAAACTTTCAACACACCTCAAACGCTTTATCGCTGCTGTCTTTCAAATGATACTGGATGAATAGCGTCCTCCTTTCTTTTTCATTATCATTCTTATTTCTTCTTCTTTTCACATCTAGTTTTTGGCAATAAGTTAGGATAAACTGTTTGCGCTCACTCCATGTCATGTTCCAAAATTGTTCGTTTATTTGAATTCTTCTGTCTTCACTGATACTTTCACCACACTTTTTCTTGCTTCCATTGTTGTTACATGGACTCTTTAAAACATTGTGAGCTTTTTTCAATTCTTCGATCTTAATGAAATTAACTGTCTCGACCCTTACTTCGTGGAATCTACTCATATTAGTGTTTTAAATGAAACTCACGGTTTCTAGTTAATACCACAATATAATTCTTCTTCTTCTTCTTCTTCTTCTTCTTCTTCTTCTTCTTCTTCTTCTTCTTCTTCTTCATCTTCTTCTTCTTCTTCTTCTTCTTCTTCCTCTTTAGAAGGCGTATCGCCTGTTTAATTCCGGTTTCCTCATTGTCTAAGCAACTCTTGCGAAATTACATTTGTTCATAGGAATTGAAAAAGCTCTATGTATCATTGAATTATATGCCGCTAGTTTATGGGACATGGGGTGATTGGAATTAAATGGAATATAATATGATATAATATAATATAATATAATATAATATAATATAATATAATATAATATAATATAATATAATATAATATAATATAATATAATATAATATAATATAATATAATATAATATAATATAATATAATATAATATAATATAATATAATATAATATAATATAATATAATATAATATAATATAATATAATTCAATGATACATAGAGCTTCTTCGAATCCTATGAACAAATGTAATTTTGATAGAGAGATTGATACAATTAGACCAATAGCAACAACCAACGGTTATCCATTAGATATGATAAATAAGCTAATTAATAAAAAAGAGGAAAAAGTGGCATTACAACTAATATTTCCTAAACAAACTGATGAAATAAAATCTTATAAAACCATCACATACGCAGGAAATATTTCTAATAATATTTCAAAGATAATATCTTCAGCAACGAATACAACAATTTCTGTTAAAAAAGAAAGTAACGTTAGTACAAAATTGTTAGATGTAAAAACAAAAATACCACCATTAAAGAAGTCAGGTATATATAAACTCAAATGTCCAGAATGTAATGCTGTCTATTTGGGTCAGACCCTTAGGAATTTTGAAATCCGATACAGTGAAGACTTACGAGCATACAGATTAAAACCACCAGATAAATCCCACTATGCAAAACATCTACTTGACACCAATCATTCATTGACACCTAACACAAAACTAGAAGTGCTGCATATTTGTGAAAAGAAACAAGAACTGGATTTCCTTGAAGAATTGGAAATTAGAAGACATTCAAGAAACACACAATATGAAGTTGTCAATGAACAGTTAAATCTAGGGAGTTCTCCACTAATAAACTGTCTTCTTAAGTGATAATTGTGAAGATCAGCAGATATAGTTTTCCTGGTTTTCTATATCATTGCACAGTTATACTGATCTTAATTGCAAAAATGATATCCAGGATATCCCCATAGGGCTAATAATATCTAAGCTTCAATATTTGTAATATCACATCTCCTTCTTTTTTCTATTAACATATATTAAGTCAATCACAAGTTAGGTCACTTCTTGGTCTAGCCAAAAATAACTACTAAAGATCAGGTAGGCATCAAATGAAATGTAACTTCTGTCATTCTGACGACGATATTGATTTATCGAAACAATTGTAAATTTTTTAGAGTTTTCAACAATTTTTATTATATTGTGGAATCAACTAGAGACCGTGAGTTTCTTCGATCTCACTTTTCTTCCTTTCCTTTAAACTAACATATTTTTTTTTTCCTTTTCTTGCGGCCGTTTTCGTCTTGGCCTAGGTCTCTTTCCTGTATCTCCTCAACTCCATCATCTATCAGTGCCTCTTGATTATAACGAGTGTCCTCAAATTCCAAATTATCCAGAAAACCTATGTCACGCTCATTTTCTTGTATTGTTAGATCTTGGCCTAGGTCTATTTCCTGAATCTCCACAACTCCTTCATCTATGACTGCCTCTTGATTGGAACGAGTGTCCTCAAATTTCAAATTATCCAGTAAACCTACGTCATGCTCATTTTCTTCTATTATTAGATCTAGGCCTAGATTGACTTCTTCTACTTTTGAGTCTAATCCAAACACATTAGTCTCATATACAATATCATCTAAGTCATTCGCAGTTAGTTGTCTTTTTGTTAAAGCGTTAGCCTTTACATCAAAAACAATAACTTGATTACTTTCTACAGTTATTTTGTTGAAAACATCAGTTAATACTTCATTTGAAGGATAAATAATTATAGCTGAACATTCATGTTCAACACTATTATTGGGATCGATCACTACAAACGATCTGCAATCCTCTTGCTTACTACAACCTGGACCAATTTGAGCTGTTTTATTACTTTCATTACCTTGTAAAGCTAAATCCATCATTTGTCTCGTTTTTTAAGATACTTTATTTGGTATCATGTTGAAATACTCAAATTGTCAAATAATATTTACTTAAAATAAATAAAACGACTAAAATCTTCCTCCGGTCACATTACTTTACATTTGTTGCAAAACAGAACATAACCTAAAAAGTAAACATGAGTCAGCTGTAAATAAAAGAGTAATTGTCGTATGTACAGCCACAGTGGTAACATTGTTAAGCAAAACTGCCGTATGTGCTAGAGCTAAGCAAAAGTGCAGTATGAGCATTGGAATTACTGCATTTATGTTTAGTGTCTTGGACTTACGACACTTTTGCTTAGCAATGGAGGGATTTTAAAATACTCACGGCAAACTACATCTGGATATCTAGAAAATAGTTGGAGATACGGCATTTTTGGCTAGTTTATTGGATTCCTCGTGGTCTAAAACATGGATATCAATGTATAACTTAAAATCAATAATTTTCACTTACGGTACTTTTTCTCAGTTGGGCAGTATTCCTGTCCCATTTTTTCCTTGTTTTACCTCCCCTGAGTAATACATCGTAAAGTTTTTGTTTTCTATTTTCCCTTGTTTTTTCCATCTGGTTCCTTATAGCGCCAGAATATCTAAAACATAATTCTTCATTTCTTGGGCTATATTGTGCATTTTCCCAATTTTTAGCATCGTTTTGATATTCCATGTTCCAATTTTCAATACGTTTACTTTTTGTTTCACCCGTCTTACCCTCTTTGATATTTTCCTAACATTGTCTATTGTCTTTGGTTTTTGTTATAATTTTAGTTACTTTTTTTACCTTGTTATTTGCCGTGGCCATTTTCACATTGCTTCGATCCTCTTAAGCTACTTTTATTGCAAATTTTTCCTATTTTTTTATATCCATTAGATTTTTAATCATTTTTGTAATTCTTTCTTCATCAATATCCTCTTTTTCTTCGGCCATTGATCTATTTCTGAATGTTCTTCCTCTAGGTTAGAAACCTGAAGATCCAACTGAATCCTTCCCTTACCTGTTTTGTTTTAATTGATTTAATGAGTAAGCCGTTCCGTTTAACCACAGTCTGTTATAATTTTGATTTGCTTGATGTCCTTCATCTTATGCTTGTTTCTTGTATGATCTGAGTTCTTTCCTTTCTATTAGTACCTACTTCTCTAGTAAAGTCTTCGTTTATTTATATTGTTGTATTTTTTAACTTGTTAGTTTGTCTCAATATCCCTACTTTCTTTTTGTATTTCTTCAGTTCCAGCAAAATCGGTCTTGATTTACTAGAGTTAAGAATTTGTTTCCCTATGAATTTGTGTAGAAAAGCATGTTTTGCATAATGGTTGAAGACCAATATATTTTTCTACACCATATCTTTAAAGTACCTTGTATTTCATCGGTTTGCAGCGCTTAAAGTGGTTGTTTATGGTTAGAGTGAAAAAAAAGTAAAAACGCGTTAAAAAAGTGCCATAACGTTAACTTTATTTCACGCTTCCCATAAGCTAACACAATGAATCTTGGCTGGGCATCGAGGATGGACTTTCATGAAACTTGGAATACGTGTAACTAAACACAATGAATCTTGGTTGGGCATTGAGGATCGACTTTCATGAAACTCGGAATACGTATAACTAACACAATGAATCTTGGCTGGGCATCGAGGATGTATTTTCATGAAACTTGGAATACGATAATTGTAATTTACCGAAGGAGCTTAAGTAAAATATCGTAAATTTCTATTTGAATTTTATTTTTTTGTATAGGGCTGTAGAAAAAATAATGTATGCAACATGTGCATAGATTACTAATATCTTTTCGTTTATATCTGTTTCATGTTTTCCGTTACTTTGTATGTGCATTCCTAATTATCTGAAACTATTAACTAGCTCTAGCTCAGTAGAATTGTAGATGTAAGATTTCTTGTATCTCCCTAAGAGAATTGTAGAATATACGGGTTGTCACATTTAAAAATATGCATATTGTTCGTATATCTCAAAAGTGTAAATTTGGCAACGTCGAAAATATAGAATTCAAAATCCCCTGTTCATCTAATATACATAATCAAAATTTTGTTAGCGTCTTTTATGGGGTGACAAAAATCTTCCATATTTTACGTAGAAATGGTGGACGCACCAACGCTTAGGGGAATGGCGAAAGCTTTTGCTGTTTTCGAAAAAAACGGTGGAGGCGCTGGTAAAAGCAGGAAGCTTGATTTAAACGAATATGAACGAAAATTTAAGAAGGATTTATCTTTACACATAACATTTTTCAAAATTTCAGGTCTAATGGCCAATCCCGCAGCTAATTTAGTCAAAATGGATCCATTTGCCACGCCACAAGTTCCTAAAATTTTGGTATTACCGGCAACACCAGAAAGCTCTATATCAAAAACAAACAGCTCGGATTCGAGAAACTTGGAAAATTCGTTGTGCCAAAACGATCATTTGAACGGATACGAGGTGAGCCTAATAAAAAAATTCAGCAAAAACTATACAGTGTATCATTTAAGAAGGTATAGCATTTGAAAAATGATCTTTCAGTGTTTGTGTTATTAAAACTAGATGGATGGCATTAGTCGTTTCTGTGCTAGAATAAACTTGTTTCATCTTAAAACTTTATACAGGATGAGTGTGAAAAATTTGGTAGTGTCAATATGTTTAAAACTTTGACAAGATAAAACGTAAGAATTAGAACATGAAGAATATTGTTAATAAATCCAAGTATTCGACAAGGTTTGGCAAGATGACTTTCTATTTAAAGTTATATCCTCTAAACCAGCAGTTCTCACACTTTTTTGGTGACGGAACCCTTTTGGAAAGCGAAATTTTTGACGGATCCCTACAATAAAACAATTGTTTTCAAAAATGTATTCTTTATTAATACCTAAGCATAATAAAAGTACAATGTAAGAGTTATTACTTACTTTACATAGTAAATTATTATATAACAAGTATAGTGATAGAAGATATTAAAAAAGAAAAAAACGTATCTAATGGGAGTTTTGTAACTGTGTTTTATTCTTCAATTGGTTGATGTCAGGTTTGATAGAAGTTCGGCGTCCATTCTATTGCGGTATTTTGTTTTAGTGGCTGCATAGGCTGAGAATACTGTTTCGCACAAATATGTTGTTGGGAACGGGAGAAGAATATTCAAAGCCATTCTGGCAAGCATTGGATATTCATCACGAACTCTGCATCAATAATTGTTGAGAGGCGTCGTTTTGAACAGTGACTCCATACTTGTATCTGACGACATTTCTAAAAGAGATTCATATATCTCGTTTGACATACTTTTGCAAGTTGAATAAAAAAGGACTATGAATAGATGAATTCAGTTTGCTTTTTCTTCTTCTGGAAAATACTTCTCAAAAAATGCGCGCATCGAAGTGACATATTGAACCAATTCTTCAAATGAATCATCTTGAAACATTCCTGAGTCGGAATCGCTAACAATCTCACTGAGTGACGTAAAGATTCTTATTTTCCTCTCACCAAAGCAAATAATCCAAAAATCTAATTTTCTTTTTATGCAGTTATTTTGTTACAGACTTGGAACACTGTTGTCTGTTTACCTTGAAATGATAAATTTAATTCGTTCAGTTTTTGAAAGATATTCGGCTTAAAATCCAGTTGGAACAACCAAGTTTTATCATACAAACGATATTTCAAATTAAAAGAAGTATCTGAAAGAAACATTTGTAACTCGGCTCTAAGTTCAAATAGCCTTGTAAAAGTTTTGCCCCGAGACAGCCAACGCACTTCTGTATGGAGCAGTAGTGTTTTATGTTTGCTGCCACAATCTTCACACAACAATGAGAACAATCGAGATTGTAGTGGTCGTGATTTGATGAAATTAATTATTTTTACCGCTTCATCCATAACTAGTTTTAAATTTGACGGCATTTGCTTCATCGCAAGTGCTTGTCAATGCAGGATACAATGGCTGGAACTACAATTAGGCGCCTTATTTTTCATTAGTGACCCTGCTCCTGCTGTTTTACCCGTCATCGCCTTGCCCCCATTTGTACAATTGCCAATGCAATCGTTCGAACTGAGATTATTTTCTTCAAAAAATATATTTATTTTATTAAAAATTTCTTTTCTGGTAGTGTTTGTGGGCGGCGATGAACACACCAGATCCAACAAAGAGCAATCGAGGAGTCGGTCCAAAGGTTAATAGAAGTGAACAAAATTTTATTTTCAAAAATTTGTGAGATTTTTACAACTAATTTCGAGAGTAGAAGCATAGCACAAAGTTCTAACTTTCTAAATTGGTTTTAACTGCAGACATCAGACAAATGTTCCCCCATATTGAAACTAACCCTAATCAAAATTTCTTACAAAATATATTGTAGAGAAATTCTCCACAAGAGTATCTCCAATGCATCGAACTGCAAACGGTTTCTTTTGGGGAAACGTTCGCTCTTTTTTAGCTTGTCGGGTCATCAAAGATATTGCCGACAAAGACACTCATCTCTCGTTGGCTTCAGAAGCCTTATTATCTCAAACTTATATTGACGATATTCTTTCGGGTGCACAAATCCTCTCCTACTTGAAAACTCTTTATCTGCAGCTTAACACAGCTTTAAACAACTCTGGTTTCAAATTGCATTAACGGCAATCCAACTCTACAGAATTTTTACAAGATATCGCTCATACTAATGCATCGGAAAAATATTTTAATTTAAGTGAATCCGCATACAAAATTTTAGGTCTTAAGTGGAACCACTAACTATTTTTCTACTAATCTATAGAGCGATGAAAGTTCAATAACCTATTCAAATTAAAAATCGATAAACATTTTAATCACCAAATGAATGTTAATTAAATTGTCGCAAGTATTATAAAAATAATGTCAATAAATATTTCCTAATTAGACCCACAATATTATACTAATGTCGGTAAAAACAAAGTAGCAAAAACATCAGACGAAAATCAATAATTTTTAATATTGAAATAGTAAAAAACACATGTAACGGCTTTAATGTTAATAAAAACGTGAAATTATAAAAAACTTCTTACTGAAAATCCATGAAACTTGAAACAGTTGCTAGGCTGAATGAGAGAGAGCTGACTATATATGCATGAACCAGCGCTGTAGAGAAAGACGCTGAAAGCTTACTTCTTTTCAATAAATGAAGACGAGCTAGACTTTCTGCGCTGTTGCCACGTCGCTGCAACTTCTTGTAGATAGGGAAATAAGTTGATTTTTCGTGAAAAGCAAATAAACTTCTTGAAACTATTACGATGTTTATACGAAAGTTTTGTTTCGCGCACTTAACTGTTTTTAACGGTACGGCACAAGTTAACGACGAAAAACGAGAACACTTGAGAGAAACCGATCATGTGATAACCGGAAAGTTCGAGAAAGCACTAGAAAAAGGAAACTTCACATATGTAGGATCATATCCGTGGCTCGATGGCCATGTCGGGGAGCGAAGACGGGCAGTAACTTCAGTGGACTGTTTAGATGTCAACAACCATCTCCCCAACAATTATACAGCCCACTGAAGTTACTGCCCGTCTTCGATCCTCGACAAAGGTGAACCGTTGGAATCAACAAATCCGAAAGTAATATATGATTCATCATACTTCCTTTTTCATGTTTGAAACCGCGGAGTTTGACGTCGTTGCATCATCGTCTGGATCCGTAATTGCTGTATACTCAGCGCGTACTGCTTTTGAATAATCGACTTCGTTAGAAAATGTTGTTGCAACACGTTTAACGCCTTTATGCCAACATTCCATTCTTCTTTATCAATAATGTTACTGCGTAGAAAAGTTTAGTCCAAAGAAGAAATGTACAAAAATTATACAATCAGAATACAGCAGTAGAACAATACCTAAACACTTCGTTTAAAATTGGCAATTCGCTAGCTAGCTTGTAGGTAGGTAGGTACTTATCGCTCCGAAAGCTAATCGTCGACTGATGAGTGCTGAAATGCGATCGTCACTTTTATAGTCCTAACCTCGATCTCGAACATTCTCAAAAAATTCGAGTCGGCGCCTTTAATAAATAAAAAGCCGAAATAAAAATATAAATACAAAAAATGCTTTCCGTGGACATCGTTTTGGAAAGTGAATAAAGTTCTATTACTATTTTGACAATCACTTTCAAGAAAAATTAAGAAATACGAAGTCCATTTAACCCAAAACGATGTCTCATGGTGTTACTTCTAGCGTATATGGTGGCTAAGGAATTATTATAGTGTTGTTTTTGGGCAAAACTAGTACTTTTTATGCCCTTGTATGCTTTCAATGGCTATGATTCCAACATAATCTATCTTTTATCAAAAATTATGACTGTTTGGGTAAATCTGATCCGTCATTATTGTCAGTCATGCTCACGAGGCAGTTTTTCACACGTTTCATGCAAAAAACATTGTATCAGCAACTTCTCCAATAGCAATTTCACGCTTGTATGTACCAACGATTCATCACCAGCTAGTTCTTTTATTGTTTTAATGTGTTAGTAACCACTAATTAAATTTAAAATTATTGTTTTCTATTTCAAAGAATCACAATTCCATCATGGACCCGGAAAAGTCCCCGGACGATTCCCCCGAATCTGAAGAACATCCTTACCACTCCCTAAGTAGTTCGATGGTAACCCTGAGAAGATTCGGCACTGTATCTAGTTTGGAAAGGGTAACTTCCGAAGAAAAAGAAGATTCTATTGACAATACTATAGATGATAGTAACCCCGATGAAGAAGACGATAAATACGAAGAAGATGAAGAAAACGGAATCGATAACGACGCTTTCAATCATTCGGCTATCAAACATTGGACCATAAGAGCGGGATCATATGTGGCGGAAAAAATGTCGTTTCTGGAGAAACTAGGAGAGGATTATAGAGGCGTGGGGTTTTTTGACAGGTACTTTTACGGTATTTATTATAAATTATCAATTTTCCATTCTAGTGCTTTGAATATAAAATTTTCTACAAATGTATTAGTGTATAAGCTTTATTATTGTTGTTATAAAATTGAATCGCCTGTTTAGCTTACATATTAACTGTTATCTATCTCAGTGTTTATAGAAATAGTTTCTTGACTTTGACGGGTAATATTATATTGATTAATGTTTTGTCTGTTAGGAATAATTTTGAATATCGTAACAAGTAGCTTGTTGTTTATTAGTAACTAAAAAAATAGAACTGTCAATTTAAAAAATTTTATGTCATCTAATGTTAGCTGCTAATTTTCTTGAGATAAATTGAATATTTCAAAAGGGATAATTACTTTAAAAACTCAAAACCTAACAGGTTATGGGCCCAGGTCAGTTCACTTGCCCACCAGCTGTGTAAAAACTTAGTGAATTAAAAACTTTGTGAGAAATAAAAACCGTGATTGTAAAATCTGCTGTTCCCGGTAAAAATTTTGAAGTTAAGTGAGAACTTTAGCGACATAATAAAAAATATGAATGGCTCAATCTGATGAAAGTGCTTTGATTGAAAAACTATGCGATAATGAAACTTTCGAGGTATGGAAATTTCAGATACTAATACTGTTAAAAGCCAACGGACTCTATGAAATTGTAAACGGAGATTGCAAGTTTGAAAACTTGAATAAACCCGAAGAGAAAGCATAATGGAATAAAAAGGATGCTAAGCACAAAAAGTGATAATGGCAACTATAGATAAAAAGCATTTAATGCATATAATAAACTGTGAAAATTCATGTCACATGTATAACAATATGTGTAACATTTTCCATAAGAATTCTGAGCAGCAAAAATGTAATCTGTTACAAGAATTTTTCAATTTTAAATCTGATAAACAAATAGACATGTCACTTAACATAAGCAAAATTGGAAATTTAGCCTTTCGACTTAAAACATAAAACCAATATGTTAGTGATGATATGATAATATCTAAAACCCTTTCTACTCTACCTGAAGAATACAAACATTTTGTCACAGCCTGGGAATCGGCCCCATTAACAGAAAGATCATTGACCAATTTAATATCCAGATTAGTTTCAGAAGAAAATAGAATGAAAGGAACAAAAAAAGACGAAAGTGTAACATTTAAAGCTGAAAAAAAGCACATTAAAAAAGGAAATTTTGTTAACCAAGCATCAGGACGTAAGTGTTATAATTGTGGAAAAATTGGACATTTTATGAAAGATTGCAGAGCAAAACAATGTTGTACAATATGTAAAAAGAATAACCATACAGAAGAAAATTGCTTTTTCCTAAAAACGTATCAAAAGTCAAAAAAGATGGTAGTAAAGTAAGCTTTCTAACAGATGAAAATAAAAATAGTGAATCAAAATTTGATACCACCTTTATAGTGGACACTGGTTCAATGTCTCATATGTGTAAAAATAAGGATCTTTTTGAATTTGTGAAAAATAAGGAAAGTGGAATCTGTGTAGCAAAGAAAAATGAAACGATGCAAGCAGAAGGTGTTGGACAAATTACTAATAAGTCTTGCATTTTAAATAATGTTTTATATGTGCCCGATTTAAGTAAAAATATTTTATCAGTAAGTGCTATAACAGACAAAAGGGGTGGAGTAAAATTTACCAAAGATAAAGCTGTTATTTTAAAAAATGGGTTGGAAGTATTAAATGGAGAAAAACAAAGCAATGGACTATATAAAATAAATTTTTGTAAAGATAATGGAAGCTTCATTGCTGAATAACAAATAAAATTGAAAGCTTGTGATTGTCATAGAAAATTGTGACACTTATCATTACAGAATTTAAAAAAACTTAGATGTTTCTAACGGAATGGAAGTAAACAACAATGATTTTAATAATCTTGAAAAAGAGTGTGAGGTCTGCATAAAGTCAAAACAAGTCCGAAATCCTTTCTCTACAACAAGGTCAAGAGCTACTCGTCCACTAGAAATATTACATATTGATATCTGTGATCCAATTGAACATACAACATGAGATTAAAAGAATTATATTATAACTGTTTTGGATGATTTTACTCATTATTCAGTAGTATATTCATAAAAACACAAATATGAAGCTACAGATTAGCTTAAACAATGTATAGAAGAAATGGAGGCTCATAAAAATGGAAGAGTATACAAGATAAGATGTGACAACGGAGGCGAGTTCTCAAATTTAAAACTAAAACAGTGGTCTAACGTGAAGGGGATCGTATTGGATTATACAGTACCTCATTCTCCGCAGATGAATGGCAAAGCTGAATGCCTAAACCGAACTCTTCTAGAAAAGGTGCGAGGATTATTATTCGACTCAGGATTAACAAAAAAATTTTGGGGTGAAGCTGTTTATGTAGCTACTTATCTACTAAATCGCAGTCCAACCGAATCAAGCATTACTGGAAAAACTCCATCGGAAAATTGGACAGGAAAACAGCCTAATCTGTCCAGAATTCAATTGTTCGGTTGCAAAGCTTTTGCAAAACCCTAAGATACCTTAAAAAACTAGAGCCAAGAAGCCAAGAATAT
Organism: Galeruca laticollis; assembly: GCA_963921935.1. Classification (NCBI taxonomy): domain Eukaryota; kingdom Metazoa; phylum Arthropoda; class Insecta; order Coleoptera; family Chrysomelidae; genus Galeruca; species Galeruca laticollis. The sequence goes on from OY998179.1 coordinate 108,437,006, forward strand.
ATCTTTATTGGTTATGCACCAAATAGCTATAGATTGTTTGATAATCATAAAAAACGAGTAGTAGTTTCTCGAGATGTTATTTTCAAAGAAGAAAACCATGAAGATATGCAAAAAGAATACGAGATTAAAAAACTCGAATCGACTTATGAAGAAGAAGAAAATCTAAATAATGACAACGGAAATGAAGAAAATCTGAACGATGACAGCGAAAATGAAGAGATTTAGCATGAATACGAAAATGAACAATTTGAACCAATTATAAATTTTGGAGAAGGTGAAAGAGAAGACTCAATAGAAAACAGACGAGAAAGAACAATAAATTTGCCAAAAAGGTATAACGATTATGTGATGTTAACATATCAAGAAGCAGGTATAAAGCCAGATTGATAGTACGAGGGTGTTAACAAGAGTATAGGATAGATTTGAAGATACTTTTAGTCCAGTAGTCAGCTCAACAGCTCTAAGGGTAATACTTGGCTTAGCAGTCAAAAACAACTACAAAATGAAAAAGTTTGACATCATAACAGCTTTTCTATATAGCGAACTTCATGAAGAGCTCTATATGTCATTACCTGAAGGCTACGAAGATAACAATAACAAAATTTGCCGTCTTCGAAAGTCCTTGTATGGTCTAAAACAAGCTCCTCTTCTTTGGAATGAGCATTTAACACGTTTTTGGAAAAATTTTGGTTTGTCTTCACTAAGAATTAAGTGAAAGATGCATATTTAAAAATAAAGAATGTAATCTTTTCCTTGCTATATATGTTGATGATCGCTTAATCATGGGAGAAAATGAACAGGAAAGAGAATTTATTAGAAGGATTGGAGCAAAATTATCAGATAGTAAAATATAAAACATTACACAATTTTTTGTGATTAAACATAAAAATAGAGAAAGGAACAATAATACTCAGTCAAAAGGAATACACTGAAGATATAATAAAAAGATTTAACATGGAAGAAGCAAAACCAATTTCAGCTCCAAAAATTCATTTTGAAGATACAAAGGAATAAAAAGAAGAAAACAAGAAACCCCATTCAGAGAAGCCATTGGAAGCTTACTTTATCTAGCTTAAAAAACAAGATCTGATATTTCTTATGTAGTCAGTTATGAAAGCCAAAAAATGGAAAATCCTACAAATCTAGATATTCCAAAGCTAAAACAAATATTTAATCAAAACTAAAAATATGGGCATTTGCCTTAAAAATTATCAAAGTGCCCAAAATGGAGACTATATTTTGACAGCATATTGTGATTCTGACTTCGCGGGTGACAGAGAAAGTAGAAAAAGTACAACAGGGTATGTTGTGTTTTTTGCTAATGGACCTATTACATGGTGTTCCCGCAAACAGCCAATCGTATCTCTCTCAAGCACCGAAGCTGAATATATCGCAGCAGCAAAGTGTGTGAAAGAACTCTTGTTTTTAAAATCACTAATTGAAAAACTCACAAGTGTACCAGTGTCAATAACTTTAAATGTAGACAACCAAAGTGTGATAAAATTAATAAAAAAACGGACAGTTCAATAAGAGAAGTAAACACATTGATGTGCGGTATCATTTTATTAATAAAAAGGTTAGTGACGGTGTTGTAAAGAACTATTGCCCTACTGACCTACAAACGGCGGATACATTTACAAAGTGTCTAGGAACTGTTAAATTTCAGAAACATTGCAACTCCCTCATGTATGAAGTCTAGTTTTAAAAAATATTGTTTTTGTTATTTTTAAAATCTTAATTAAGATATTTAAAATTAGGAGAAGATGTTAGACATAATGTTAAATATCGTAACAAGTAGGTTGTTGTTTATTAGTAACTGAAAAAATAGAACTGTCAATTCAAAAAATTTTATGTCATGCTAATTTTTCTGAAAATATATTGCATATTTCAACCGGGATAATTACTTTAAAAACTGAAAACCTAACATTGTTAATTTGATCTGATTTCTACGTTTTCAATTAACGAGTCTCCAATCAAAAATTATGTTGCCAGATATCTCAAAGCATCTGATAATCCTGTCAATGGGGAAGATCTACAAGAAGAAGAAACATCTGGTGGTACGTCCGGTGAAGATATTTGGGGAACACCAACCAGTGGAGGGGAAATCGAAGATAATTCAAATTCACCGGGATATGAAGGAAAGCAATCGGTTAGTATTGAAGAAATAACAACTATTTTTATTTGTATTTCCACTTTTCAAACTTTTTTTTTCAATTTTCAGCCAAACAATGGTTCTCTTTCCTCCGATTACGGCGACGAAACCGAACTAATGATGGACGAGCTCCTAATGACTCCTCCCATCAGCGGAGCTGTAATGAGAGGTCTTCTACCAAGAAGAACACTTGAACCATTAATTGAAGAAGAATGCTACGAAACATCTTCGACGTCTTCAATAGAATCTAACAGTCCATCAGCATCTCCCGAACAGGTAGATAAGAAACTATATGTCTTGCAATAATTCAAAAATTACATTTGCTTACATTGTGGGCAGGACAGCGGAACTGGAGGTGTTGCTGACACATGTTGTGTTGCGGAAATAAAGGAACTTCCGGGTCGCGTAATCGTATCGGATCGAGAAGAAGACGAGAGATGGGTATCGAACAAAACTACGTCACGGTGTGTCAGTTCGATTCGGACGACGGAAGTGTCTGCGGCGACGACGATCCACAGGTCGGAAAGTTATCGCCATATTATCGAGGCTGCAGAAAACGAAGGAAACGAAGAACGAAACGATTATTTCTTCAATCGATTCCGGCAGGCAGGCAAGTTTGTAAATATTGAAAGGATACCAAGATCGAAAAGTATTAAAATGTAAGTAGAATCGATTCGATTTTTTTAAGAATCTATGTTGTTTTGGCGTAATTAGATGACATTATAATTTAATATTTGAAAAAGAAGGATGATATAGAATATTCGTTAATAATGTTAATTTATTAGTCAATACATATTTGAAAAAGTTAATTAGATAAATTTATTGTGATAACATAAACAGCCACAAATATGAAACGAACTGAACCATTATTTTTACTACAGAAGTTACCGATTTTGAAAACCTACTAGCTGAAAAAATCTTTTCCACACTTACTTGCAGAGTAAGGATAAAATACACGCCTACATCCTACGAGACTTAGCCGAAGATCTTCAACATCAAGAGATCCAAGAAGAACTTGCCAACATTTACAAAATAAACATAAACGACATATACAGAATCACGACGAAAGGAAGACCGTTATATTTTGTGTTTACAGACTGAAAAATCACTCTCGACAACTTAAATAAATACATAAAAGTAATCAAGAACACTAGAATTCAATGGGAGCACCGAAGACAGTCGAAACCAATCATACAATACCACATCTGTCAGCTGTGGGGTCATGGCACATAGAACTGTGGCAGAACTCCAAGATGCCTTAAAAGTGCAGCTCCACACCTCACTCTCGAATGACAGATCTAAGCCTACCAAATGTGCGAACTGCAACAGCAGAGGTTTGTCCAGACTACATTAAAAGATGAGAATGGCTCGAACCAGAGACAACCAACGAGACTGCTAAGCTAATAGGAAAAATGGTTCTGTTGTGAAGCGATTGCTCCAATCAGGTCAACTAATAATCGATCCTTCTCTTGCACGATTATCTCTTATGGAGAGTAGCTCTCTTCTCATCTATACTTCGTCTTTCTCTTGTTCATTAGATTTGTAATTAAACGATTTCGCTTCAATAAATTGAAAGCCACAGGCTGATGGCGCTACCATCACGACATGGAGTGTAACAGTGTTGACAAAATTCACTATTTATCCCTACAAATGTCAATATCCAACATTCAACTGTGTGTAAAAATTAAATGTTTATGTTTATTGCGTAGAAAGTAAAAACGAAACTCGTACACACAGTTAAAATGTAGCGCTTTGAATTATTCGCTATATAAAAATTTTGTAAATAAAAAAAATTATTTTTTTGAATTATAATTTTGAACACCTTCATAAAATTCGATATTAAACATGGCAACAGTGTATGTTCTTTCCATGTGACTGTGATTAACCTCCAAATTTTTTATGTGGTTTGTATTTTCAGAGACTTTTCTGGTATTTTGCTTGTATTACGTTTGTTGTGATATTGTTGTTGTCTTTTCAACTGGTGGCTTATCGAAAAGTAAGGATATTAAAAAACAATGTATTGTTTAGTGTGTGGTTGTGATGAAAATGAGGTGCCCAAGATGCATTGCTTTCCAAGGAATGCTGAAAAGTAAGTACCTATAGATATGAAAGAACATAAAATGTGTTTGATATGTTTGTGTCTGTTATGAAATATACTACATCTCCAGAACGTTGCAAAAAGACTATTGACGAAAATGTGTTTTCACATTATTGTATCCTGTTTTGTCATACAACACTGCCTGACACGTTTTATAGCAGATATATTATAGTAGATTACATCGAAAAACTCCAGTCACAAGCAAACCGTCGTAACCCATATCTGTGTAATCGTGACACTTTTGCAAGGCCTGTTGAAGGCAACTACCTCACAGATCATGAAACTATTGGTTTGACTCCATCTAAACAACATTTGGAGTTCTTGTAATCGTTTAATGCTTATGTAAAAGATTAAATCCTGTTCTGAAAAAACCATATACCTGAACTGTAGTACATGAGGGTGGGATATTGAGAAAGTTCTCTTTACTTCTTCTGTTTGTAACAATGGTTCAAATTTTTTAGGTGCAAGTTATGGCAGGATAGTCTGGGAATTCAGTATCCAGGAAATATGAGCAGGACTGTTTCATCCTTTTTATATACACTACTCAGTAGAGGTAAGTTAAAATCAATTTTTATTCAAAACTATTTACTGCTTCCGCCCTTACTATGTGAACTTGTGCCATAATAGTAATAAATATATGTTATAGAAATTTCACATTTGATTTCCCTACTGGTGTCAAAGTTGAAAAATAATTTTTAAGGAGTGTATGAATAATCGTTATTTCCAAGGAAACCACCTTAACAATGTTTACATTACAATATATGCAAAAAATGATTCAAAATGTGTTAAAAACTCTATAAAATATAAACAATCAACAGTTTATAAATGTCTACAATTGTTTCATAACAGAGCAATGCAATATATGTTATGGGACAATTTTAGATGTTTGCAATTTTAACTGTTAATATTTATTATTGTGGAATTTTTCTTTTACTTTATGTTTCATTTTTATGTAATATGGATATCAAGGGTAAAAACATTAGAAAATTATAATTCTATTAATTTCCTTCTAAAAAATTATTTTCAGGTGAACTGGATCAAAGGGCCATAGCGACAGCAATTTTTATCCATCAAGTTGATGAGCTATTTGATAGCTTTAATGGCACTGCAAAGTCTGCACCTGATGGTAAAGCTTTGAAATGTGTCATTACAAGTGAATCGGGCCATATAATGTATTGGAAAAAAGCCTATCAAATGGTTAATACCTGGAAATACTTGAGATGGACAAAAACAGGAGCTCTAAGGATCAGCAAATCACCATCCCAAATTGCTTGGATGACCACTTTAAAATCCATCGAAAAGTTATGGAATTTTTTATCGTCCTATAAACATTTTGTGTCCCCATAGTCTAGAAATTTAAACCAAGATTGTCTTGAAAATTTATTTGGATCTATTAGAGGAGGGTTAGGATGCAATTATAATCCTACAACAACCCAATTTATCGGTAGTCTAAAGACCCAAATTTTAAATGGATTGATGCATTTAGGCGTGGGAGGTAATTGTGAAAAAGACGAAAGCATCCTTCTTTCAAATTTACAAACTTTCTTAAACGTGGAGCAAATTCCTGAAGGTAATTCATTGGCACTCCTATACATTTTGACTATATATGTTAATCATATACATGTGTATGAATTGTTTGAATTGTGTATAATAAAGATGAAAAGATAACAACAATAGATAAAATGGTTATTTAATTTTTTGATTACAGGTGAAACTGCAGATAGAGATAATATGGAAATAATAACAGGTAACCGGTTAGAGAACCAGGATGTTTCTCAACAGATTGCAGATGCTGTCAATACAGGGCAAACACAAACACTTTCTGTTGCGTATGTTGGAGGATTCATCATTAAAAACATTTTAGAACAAACTAATTGTGCAGCATGTTCATAAAATTTGTTGGGTTCATCAGATGCACCCCACAATTTATTTATTAGTTTCAAAGAGTGGTCGGATGTAACAGAAAAGCTTATATGTCCAGCTGAACATCCAGTAGTAACTGTTGGTTATGCAATCACTTTGTTGGAAGAATTTTTAGAAAAAAACTGCACAAGTTCTAATTTAAGCCAGGAAATTGAAAACCACCTCAACTTAAATGTTAATTTTAGTTGGATTAGCTGCATTGAGCATACAAATCTAATAAAAAATGCTATCATTAGAGGAATTTGGAAAATAGGCATTCCTTGGTGGTGCAAGAGAAAAATGCGTGAACATAGAGAGCAAAAACAGCATACTCATGCTAAAAAATTACAAAAGTTCGAGCACTCATAAAACAGTAAACTGGAAGAAGATGTGTTTGCAAGTACATTATAATAACGACTTGAATTATATTTTTTTAAATAAAATATTTTGTTGCCTTCCAATTTGTCGTCTTTATTATATATTATTTATTATGTATAACCATAAAAGTATTTTTTATTTAAATAAAAAACAGTAATTACATTCCTAAAAATGAAGATAAATGTAGCAAATAGCAGCAATTTCTTAGGAAGGGATATAATTCTACACATTGTAATTGAATATATTAAACAGTAGCTTGCCTGCGAAACATAACAAGTCTAACTTATCCTAAATTGAGTTAGGACTCTATTCTAGTATCGCAAATAGAATAACACCGAATGGATATAAGTTAGAATACATGTATCCAATCAATGTTTTTCTATTTTTGGTACTAGAATCGACTCCTTACTCAATTCCTGACAATTGTGGAGTTGTTGAGTTTTGCTAACAAGCAACTGAAGTTTAAATGGGAGGTCTAGAATAAAAGGCGTTATATTTGAATTTTCCCGCCACAGTTTAAGATTTCCGAAGAGGACACGAATAGTGCCGAAGCTAAGCAATTTCACTGCGCGCCCTCTACAAATGGCTTGCGTTACAGTTCGCCAGAGCAGTTTTCACCGATCAAAATTTCATCATTGAGTTACTCGTCTCGTTGGTTGTCTCTGCTCGAACCAAGGACGGAAAATAATAACGCAAAGCCAGCAGATACTACAAACGTTCAACCCTTGGACCCAAAACACCCGGCCAGAAAACAACGATTTCCCTCCAAACCGGCCAACCCCATATTGCAACTACACATACTCCCGCTCTAATCAAGCTGCAAAGACGGAAAAATCGTTTGATATTAATAAATTATCCGAACTTAATAAACTGTTCAAAGAAATCCATGCAACAGAAAATCTGAATGAGTTAACAAGAGCGGTGCCCGACCTCCTACACCAGATGAAGGCTGCAACTAACAAGCTCGAAAAGTTTACTATTTACAACAACTTTGTCGCCGGTATGAATAATTATGATATATAGGCAGGTAGGTGGTAAAACAGGAATTCAAAAACAAAATCTACTGAAAATAATATTTTGTAATGTACAATTTTTGTAATAAATACCTACAAAATCCGGCAATCCGGTGAGTACCCACATTGTAAGAGAGAGAGAGAGAGAGAAATTGGTAAATGAATTTTGTTGGGTTGGAGTTTTCTTGGTTGAGATTGTTCTTTTCTTGTTGGTGCCCTGGTGTAGGATAGGTTTCCTCTTCAGGGCTGAGTTGGGGGTGTGTTGGATGATTTAGTGCGCGCTGACTGAGAAATTGAATGGGGGCTGAAAAGGTGTCTAGTAAAAAGATCTTTTAAAAGTGACTAAGAAAATGTGTTTAAAAAGTGTATGCAAGTGAGAGTTATTGAATGGGCTTTTCGCTAGAAAGTAACCGGAGGGTTGTGTTGTGTTGGGGTGTATCGGAGGTTGATGCCTGGAAGCAGCGAAGCTCAAAAGTGTGCGGAGATGTTGTGACAAAAAGTGTCTAGTATGGAAGTGTTAATGTAGAAGACGAACCATGTATCCTTGCCGATACATAGATATATGCGTTGAGCTGGCTAGGTGTCAGAAATTATTTGATGAGAATTGGGTGTTATTACTAAATTTGAAATGTCTCCGATATTTTAAGAAGTAATATTATGAAATACTAGAGATTTGGGATTTTTGTTGGTTTTTGGAATTTTCGAGAAAAAAGTGTATAGGAGACATTTTTCAAAAGTGTATGGAATATAATGATTTGTTGAAATTTGATGAAAAGTTGCGGTGACGTGCCTTCGGTGGTTTGGGACTGTTTACGGTGGTTGGTGGAATAATAATAACCTAAAATCCAAAAGGGCTGGTGCGTCGTACGTCGGTCCATTTGGCTAGTGAATAAATTCACAGAGTATGCAGGAAAACCGCAGAAAAACCTGCAACACCGACGTGGGTGGTGTGGGGGTGGCTGAAAGTATAGGGTTTGTCCAAAGTGTTGAACAATTAATAGCTTGGGAATGAGAGATTTTAGAATTTGTTGGAGATGTTTAATAATAAATGATTTTGGACTTTGTTGCGGAAAGTTAAGTGAGTAGAGATGTATTAACATAGAATAAGTGTGGGAAATAGTGAGATTTTTGACGATTATCGGATGGAAATTGGAGAGCTGTCAAGGTAGTCAATGTATTCGTCGGGAGGTCGTCGTAGGCCGTGGCTAGCAAGCGTAACGGAGGAAATGGGAGCTTCCTCTGAGGGAACCTACTGAGGGGTCGTCTATTGACGACCCACGGTGTGAGTAGAGTGTTTTTGGAGATTTCACTGCCCGATTCGATACTACGACTAACGTATCGGGCTTGTAAAATATTTAGACGTGATGGAATGGGTTCGATGTCGGTATTGACATATACAGTATTAGTGGGAGAGTATGGAGCCTTGTATTGGCAGTATCTCAGGATTGACTGCTCACAAGTTCGGAGTCTTTTGACAAGATGGTTGGGGAGGGTGCAATAGACGTTTGCTCTATAGTCGATTATTGGACGGATATATGTTTTATACGTATGAAGTAGGGTGGTAGGGTGAGTGCGTATGAAGCTGCCGCCGAGCGCCTTGAGAAGATTTACTCGACTTCGGAATTTATTTAAAGTGTCCATGAGGTCGGCCATCAAGTTGAGAGTGTGAGTAAATCTCACTTCCAAATAAACGACTTCCCTGCGGATTTCGAGTCGATCTCCCTAGAGCACGAGGCGGAAGTTTTGTTGGTAGAAGTCGTTCGCTCATGGTATCGGGGTGTCTGAAAACGATGGCTTGGGTTTATTGAGAGTCACCCGCCATTTCCTGCACCAATTAGAGAATTGGGTCAGTAGATTTTGGGATCGAATGTTGAGAGAGCGAATATCTGTGGCAGAAATGATTAGTGCGGTGTCGTCCGCATATAGTTGAATGTTGTCACGGGGATGTCGTGGAATTGGTGTGTTATACGTATAAATTATGTATAGTAGAGGAGCGAGTATCGAGCCCTGCGGAACGCCAGTTCGGGGTGTAAAAGAGTCGGATATGCTATAACCAACTTTGACGCTGATCGATCGGTCGGTGAGGTAGTAATATATTGATTTGACGATTTGGTTTGGCAAATGGATGCTCAGTAGCTTTCTCACTATTCCAACGTACCAGACCTGATCGAAAGCTTTTTCAACGTCCATGAGAATGGCGGCAGAACAGCGTCGTTGATTTAAAACTTGGGTGACGATTGTTTGCAGATTGGTGGTGGCCTAAATCCGAATTGAAATGCCGGAATTATATTGTTTTCAGTACAGAAGTCCCAGATTATTTCCTTCAGCAAGCGTTCAAAGACTTTACCTAGGACGCTGATTAACGAGATAGGGCGGTAAGATTCAGGCTTTGTAGGGTCTTTGCCGGGTTGGGAGATGAGAACTACGTTGGCTAATTTCCAACAACGAGGGAAGTATGAGTATGCCAGGTAGGCGCTCAGCAGGGCGCAGAGCGGAGGAAAGGTCTCTTCTGGCAGGTTTTTAAGTGCCTGCCTCGAGATTCCGTCATGTCCTGGGGCACTGTTTCTCCCCGCTCGGCACGCCCGCTGAACTCCTTCAATTGTAAAAGGTGTAAGAATCGGAGAGTTCTCATTTAGTGGGATATGAACGTGTGGGCTCCGAGTAATGTTTCGAGTCAGCAGGTCGGTTTCGACGGCAAAGTCCCTGAGAAATCGAGTGTTATCAGGTGGTGAAAAGACAGTTTGTAGGTTATTTTTAAAGGCGGTGGCTTTGTCTTCGGATGTGTAGATCTTCTGTCCTTGCACTTCGAGATGTGATTCAACCTTTCTCTTAAGGCCGACGAGACGGTTGAATTTTTGCCAAAACACGCTCCCTTGTCTGAAGTCGAGTCCGGCTGTTTCGGCCTTCCATCTTCTCTGCTTTTTAGCATTGATTTCGTACCGAACCTGGGCGTGGAGACGGTTCCATTGTGTTTTGACAGAGGGGTCTCGAGTGCGGACGTATAATCTGTATAACTGTCTTGTCTGACGAATTTTTTGCAGAAATCTCTGCGGAAGGGCATGAAAATTGGTGTATACGTTGGTGAGGGGACGGCGATGTCTTGCGCATCGATTAGGAGGGATTGGAATTCTTCTGCGTGATTATCTATGTTAGTACAGTTAAAACAACTGCAAAAGGTGCTGGAAGACGCCCACGGACGAGACCACTTGTGTCCTACGTATTTTGGGGCGCTGATCACGAAAATGTGGATTAAAACTTCCGCCGGAGGTTGGAACACCCTTAAAATTGCAAAAAACTCCTCTAAAAGGGTGTGTTTTTCGACTGTACTTGTTATTTTGCAAACTAAGGTATCTTATATGTTTTTTGGGGCGCTGATTACGAAAATGAGAGTTAAAACTTGCAGCAATGGCTCAACCACCCCCAAAATTTCAAAATCACCCCTATATAGGGGTGTTCTTCGACTGTATTTGTTGTTTTCCAAACTAACTCATCTTATATGTTTTTTGGGGCGCTGATTACGAAAATGAGGTATAAAACTTGTAGCAATGGCTCAACCACCCGCAAAATTGCAAAATCACCCTTATATAGGGGTGTTTTTCGACTGTATTTGTTGTTTTGCAAACTAACTCGTCTTATATGTTTTTTGGGGCACTGATTACGAAAATGAGGTTTAAAACTTGCAGCAATGGCTCAACCACCCCCAAAATTGTAAAATCACCCCTACATAGGGGTGTTTTTCTACTGTATTTGTTGTTTTGCAAACTAACTCATCTTATATGTTTTTGGGGCGCAACAACAAATACAGTCGAAAAACACCCCTATATAGGGGTGATTTTGCAATTTTGGGGGTGGTTGAGTCATTACTGCAAGTTTTAAACCTCATTTTCGTAATCAGCGCCTCAAAAAACATATAAGATGAGTTAGTTTGAAAAACAACAAATACAGTCGAAAAACACCCCTATATAGGGGTGATTTTGCAATTTTGGGGGTGGTCGAGCCATTGCTGCAAGTTTTAACCCTCATTTTCGTAATCAGCGCCCCAAAGAACATATAAGATGCCTTAGTTTACAAAACAACAAGTACAGTCGAAAAACATACCTATTTAGGGGTGTGTTTTGCAATTTTAAGGGTGTTCCACCCTCCGGCGGAAGTTTTAACCCTCATTTTCGTGATCAGCGCCCCAAAATACGTAGGGGACAAGTGGTCTCGTCCGTGGGCGTGTTCCAGCACCTTTTGCAGTTGTTTTAACTGTACTATGTCATCAGTGCTCGAATGAATGACGGTTTGTGGTAAATTGGTAGAGACGTGGTTTGCAAAGGAATTCCAATCGGCTTTTTTGAAATCGCGAAAGGTGAAGTTTGTTGATGGTGGTGGTATTGGGTTGTGTAGTGCAGTTTTGACCAGTAGCGAGACATGGTCGGAGGAGATGGGGTCGCCTATAGAGCAATCATCGTCTATGTGGTTGAGTAATCTGTCAGTGCAGATTATATGGTCGACTATGGAAGAGCCGAGGTGACTTATTAGTGTTGGATTATTGTTTCTATTCCACGAGAGGGGAAGTGAGACGAGTTGGTCGGCGAGTAGACATTGTAAGAATCTATAGTTGTTTCTTAATACATCTACAGTTCGCGATATTCTTACTGTGCAAATTTCATTGGTGCTTAGACATAAAAATATGGTCCACGGATATCTCCATTTCCGTATTAATTCGCATTCCGACCGACAGGCGAAGGTACAAGGTTCAGTTTAAACCAAATTAATATAATTTCGACAATTAGCGGTTTCCAATACGGTTTTTTTGGAATAATCCCACATTTCTTCTGAATTTATATTATTATAATAATAAAAAGTAGTATTTTTTTTCTGAATAAAACTCAAAGGCAATGTCACAGCATTTTTAATAATTGACAACAGTGCAGCTACTATTTTCGGCCTATTTACGGGCCATCTTCAGGCTGATCTAAAAATATACTTCCGTGAGTAACGCACGTCGATCATCATAAATGTTAGAGGAAAAAGGTGTGCAATTGGAAGATTAAAATTTTTGAAATTTGAAAAACTTGAAAAAATCATTTTCTCATCATAAATTGAAATGTAAACCACTTAATGGTTGTAATATCTTATAAAAAGGATGTGACAAATGAAAAAATTGATTATTAGTTGAAATTGGAAAGGGAGCAATCAACCATGAAAAACTATCTTATGGGGGGTAAGACTGAAACTGCTTAAATTTGCGTGTATGTGGAATCTTGTCTATATGACCGTTAATATCCTCATTTATCAGAGGGAAGAGTGCAACAAGTTCAGGATCGATTCATAGAAGGAAGAGTCTGGGCAAGTCAACCCAATTCCCATAGGGAAGAGTCCATACTGGCCATATAGTTGTAGGGAAGAAATTAAAGGTGGATAACCTTTGGAACGAAAATACTTATTAATTTCAATCTTCCAATTTTACACCTCTGTCCTCTAAAATTTATGATGATCGACGTGTGTTACCACGGAAGTAATTTTTTAGATCAGCCTGAAGATGTATGTAGGCCGAAACTAGTAGCTGCACCCCAATAAACACACCTACGTAAAAAACGTTTTTAAAACGTTTTAATGTTATTTCAACGTTACTCGTTGAATTTTCAACGTTGACAAATTGGTTGAATTCGAAACGTTATATTCCAAACGTTTTTTCAAATTTGAAAACAACGACTTAGCTTAACCCACATGTATTTTTGAAAACGGTTTTTATGGCCGTTATTTTACCGTAGTATTTTTTAACATTATTTATACCATTTCGCGAGTTATAGACGGTTATACAGAAATGTTTTTAACACGTTGTATATACAACGCTTTTTTAAATTTGGAAACAACGACTCAATTGAACTCAAATGTATTTACAAAAATGCTTTTTATATCCGTTATTTTAACGTAGTATTTTCAACATTATTTATACTATTTCGCGTGATAAAGAAGGTTATACCGTAATGTTTTTAACATGTTATATATACAACGCTTTTTAGGCTTATTTCAGAATGAAATAGGGCTATTGTAGAGAGTAGCATTACGCGACTTCGGAAAAATTTCAATGCAGTTTTTCGTTTTGGTGTTCCTAGATGCCAAAATCACCCTCCGTTCCAAAGGTTATATATATATAATCCATTACAAATAAGTTGGCAAATATCTTTTTTCAAATTAAAAATTATATATATATATATATATATATATATATATATATATATATATATATATATAACAACAAAGAGAATCATGGGTAATTCACGCAAAGTAAAGGGCTACTGAAATAGAGTGGTAACCGTGGACATGCATGTTTCTGGCTCATTTTGCCTCATCAGCACGGCATAACCAAATAAAGATGTGAAATTTGGGAGCAAAGATGTTAATCGAAACATGGAAAAACACAAAATAACGGATTTCAGCAGGGAAACCAAACGCTCATTTGTGTCTTCAATTGGAAGATCCCGAGTTTTCAGGACATCAACCAACATCGACACGGAGGCGCATATAGCCCCCCGCCATGAACCTTCCGACCCATAGTAAATAACAAAGAAGATGTAGGAATATCGCGTGATATGTTAACAACAACAACAAAGAGAATCATGGGTAATTCACGCAAAGTAAAGGGCTACTGAAATAGAGTGGTAACCGTGGACATGCATGTTTCTGGCTCATTTTGCCTCATCAGCACGGCATAACCAAATAAAGATGTGAAATTTGGGAGCAAAGATGTTAATCGAAACATGGAAAAACACAAAATAACGGATTTCAGCAGGGAAACATGCATGTCCACGGTTACCACTCTATTTCAGTAGCCCTTTACTTTGCGTGAATTACCCATGATTCTCTTTGTTGTTGTTGTTAACATATCACGCGATATTCCTACATCTTCTTTGTTATATATATATATATATATATTGAACCAGATATCATATATATTGAGAGAATTCAGTTCTGTAGGAATATTTTGCTTATATGAAAATGGATTGAAATGATGTAATTTAAGAAAACATTATAAAAAGAAAACACTATTCTTAATAAAAAGCATATAAAGTAAAGATATATCTATCAAATAATTAGTATACAACAATTTAATAAATAAAGAAATTACCTTAATAACTGTACAAATTTAGCAATTGCCTAACAAATGTAATGGAGAATAATAAAGCTGCCTAAGACGATGGATTATTTTCTATAACGTAATCAGCTGTTCATCTGAAATAAAACAAATCTTAGTATAGTCAATTCATGATAATTATCAATTCTAGTAGTTAAATTATAAAATAAATACACATATTTAGTAGAATAAGGAGAATAAATTTCATAGATAAACTAATAATAACATAGAGAAAAATTATATATCGTCAAGTGAAATAAACATAGAGTCAATAAATAATAGTTTGTTAATGAATTAGTATTAATAATTTAAAGAAAAGATTAGAACGACATTACATAAAAGAATTTATGTTTAACAATTAAGATGATTGTAACAGTAATAGACTGTCAATAACAATATTAGATATTGGACTATTAAAAATGTAATTATGTATATAACCGACTATAATTTATTTGTGTGATAAAAACTCAAGTAACTCCATAAGTAAACTTATAATGTCAAGTGGAATTTATATTAGTATAAGTATGAAACAATTTTTGCCAAGTGAAATAAGTAAAAATAATTTGACTGCATGACAATATTTGATTGGTTATAAACAAAGTGACAGAACGAATTTCAATCAACAAGGAAAGAAACAAACTTTTTAAATAGTGACTTGGAAAAAACAAAATACTTGTTTATTGAAAAAAGTTGAGAATCAGCAGGGAAGCGTTGGGAGTTGGAAGCTGGCGTCGAGATAAGAGGAGCTTGTGTAAAAGTGTTCCCGAAATTCCAAGAAAATTCCCAATTAACATGACGAAACTTATAAATTACTATTAAAAACAATACTAATAGTACTCACAAATATTTACATCCAGTTTTACTGCAAAAATCATCAAAACTTCTCCTAGTTATTGGTATTGGAACTTCAGAGGTGTATTCCTGGGTCCAGAGGCGTTCATCCCAAGTCCAGAACAACAGGTCAGTGTGTATTTAAAATATTATTGGCCAATAATAAGAGTAAAAAACTAATGAACTCAATTCAGTGCATAATTTCATGAAATCTATAAACTTTGCGGCAATGATCGATCTAAAAAAATAAAGAAAACGCAATTTATATAGTTAATCAATTAAAAAATCAATAATAATAATTGAAAAGGCCTAATTCAATGTAAATAAAAGCTTATATTCACGCCATTTTGTCATCTCATAAGATAAATGCTTCATCAATTGTTCATATAATATTTCCATGTGTATATAAATCCTATAATTCTATTTCTTCCACAGCAATTTGTATTTTATATGTGTATAATTTCAACATAAATTCTTCTATGTGATAAATCATTTAATTATATTCAACGACAACAAACGATGCTTATAAAATGAGCACATCTATGCTGCGTATCGTTTTGTAAAAGTTATGTTCGTTTCACGCTCTAAAGCACATGACTAGATTTTAAGCATGCGCACTTGGGAAGGTATAAAATCAATAATTTCATATTGGAAAACCATAGGCGTCGCAACTTATAAATATTAAATAAAAAATTTCTTTTCATTTATATATAAGTGAAATATATCTACGAAAGCCAGGACTCAAAGAGTAGACAGAGTTTCATGCTCCCGAATAATAAAATAATAATAACATAATCATAAAATATAATTACTGAGCTAGCCACATCTAACAAAGAATAATTATTCAACTAACTGAGCTATATTAAAATAAAAGTATTAAATATAAATTTGTATAATATATATATATATATATATATATATATATGTATAAATATATCTATATATATATATATATATATATATATATATATATATATATATATATATATATATAAGAAGATGTAGGAATATCGCGTGATATGTTAACAACAACAACAAAGATATTCATGGGTAATTCACGCAAAATAAAGGGCTACTGAAATAGAGTGGTAACCGCGGACATGCATGTTTCTGGCTCATTTTGCCTCATCAGCACGGCATAACCAAATAAGGATGTGAAATTTGGGAGCAAAGATGTTAATCGAAACATTGGAAAACACAAAATAACGGATTTCAGCAGGGAAACCAAACGCTCATTTGTGTCTTCAATTGGAAGATCCCGAGTTTTCAGGACATCAACCAACATCGACACGGAGGCGCATATAGCCCCCCCGCCATGAACCTTCCGACCCATAGTAAATAACAAAGAAGATGTAGGAATATCGCGTGATATGTTAACAACAACAACAAAGATATTCATGGGTAATTCACGCAAAATAAAGGGCTACTGAAATAGAGTGGTAACCGCGGACATGCATGTTTCTGGCTCATTTTGCCTCATCAGCACGGCATAACCAAATAAGGATGTGAAATTTGGGAGCAAAGATGTTAATCGAAACATTGGAAAACACAAAATAACGGATTTCAGCAGGGAAACCAAACGCTCATTTGTTGTTATATATATATATATATATATATATATATATATATATATATATATATATATATATATATATATATATATATGTAAGCACGATAGAGGGCGTATTTTTTGACGGATCGAAACCAAACTCGCCACAAAAATCGGTTAGACCAAAATCTTGGACGAGTTCGTTAATGAGCCAAATCGGCCCAGTAAAAACTAAATGGCGGCCTGTTAAAGTTGAAAAAAAATCGTATTTCCTTTGGTTTTCATTTGACGCAAAAAAGTTACTGAGCTTTTTCATAGACCTTAACACGTTCTACAACTTTTGTATTTAACATTTTCCTCTAAATCGTACATTAAACATTTATTCAAGAAAATTCACAAATTATAACGGAATTTGTAAGCACTATAGAGGGCGTATTTTTTGACGGATCGAAACCAAACTCGCTACAAAATCGGTTAGGCAAAAATCTTGGACGAGTTCGTTAATGAGCCAAATCGGCCCAGTAAAAACAAAATGGCGGCCTGTCAAAGTTGGAATATAATCGTATTTCCTTTGTTTTTCATTTGGCGCAAAAGAATTATAAAGCTTTTTTTATAGACCTGAACACGTTCTACAATTTTTGTAATTAACATTTTTCTCTAAATCATAAATTAAAACATTTATTTAAGGAATTTCACAAATTTACCAGAATTTTTTTTTATTTTTTTGTTTTTGATTTGATGCCAGAATGTTACTTTGGTTTTTTGTACATCTCAAAACATTCTATTACTTTTGTATCTAATTTTTTATTTTCGGTTTTATGCAAACATGTTACTGAAATAAGCCTGTCCAATTGGTCCTGTGCCATTGGGATTTTTTAAATCTGAAAACAACGACTTAATTGAACTCATATGGATTTACAAAAACGCTTTCCAATTCCGTTATTTTAACGTTATATTTTTAAAATTATTTATACTATTTTCCGTGATATACAATGTTATCCAGTAAATGTTTATAATATGTTGTTTTCACAATGCTTTTTTAAATTTGAAAACAACGACTCGGTTGAACTTATATGCATTTACAAAAACGCTTTTTATGCCCGTTATTTTAATGTAGCATTTTTAACATTATTCATACTATTTAGCGTGATATAAATAGTTAAAAAGCAATGTTTTTACTACGTTGTATATACAACGCTTTTTCAAATTTGAAAACAACGAATTAATTGAACTCATATGCATTTACAAAAACGCTTTTAATTCCCATTATTTTAACGTAGTATTTTTAACATTATTTATACTATTTCGCGTGATATAAACGGTTATACAGTAATGTTTTTTAACACGTTATATATACAACGCTTTTTTAAATTTGAAAACAACCACTTAATTGAACTCATATACATTTACAAAAACGCTTCCTAATCCTGTTATTTTAACGTAATATTTTCAACATGATTTATACTATTTTCCGTGATATACAATGTTATCCAGTAAATGTTTATAATATGTTGTTTTCACAATGCTTTTTCAAATTTGAAAACAACGACTCGATTGAACTCATATGCATTTACAAAAACGCTTTTTAAGCCCGTTATTTCAACGTAGTATTTTTAACATTATTCATACTATTTCGCGTGATAAGAGTTGGTAAAAATCCTATTAACGTCGCCGTGGAGTTCCGGTTCCCGCTCATCAATGTCGCTGTACGAATAGACTAGCTCCTTTTAATCGTAAGCGTAGCTCATCAGTATAAGGGATCCATCGAGGACCGAAGACGGTAAAAAGTAAATAATACATAAATGATTTATTTCTTGTATAATAAATATTATTTGTTATTTTATTAATATGAATAAAGTTTTATTTATCAAATATTACTTGTTTACAAACGTTAATATACGATTCCAGTTTTTGTCAAATATGCCCCCCTCTACTTTTAATTTTAAATATGAATATAACGTTACGAAAATGATGGTTTAAACCGATTAAATGTAACGCTTATATCACGTTAAAAGTAAGTGATGAATATTATTATACAAAAACGTTTATAAATTGCATTATAAAAACGTTTCTATTACATTACAAAAACAATGGGTAAATCACATTGAAAAGGTAACGTTTAAGTGACGTTAGTAAGGTGGGTGCTAAATTTCGTTTCAAAAGACCATCTATAAGTAGCATAAGAACGTTACAAACGCAATGGGTACATTACATCAAATAAGTAACGTTTAAATTGCGTTAAAAGTATGTGCTAAATATCATTATACAAAAATGTTTATAAACTGCATTATAAAAACATTTATATTACGTTATAAAAGTACTGTGTAAATCACATTGAAAAGGTAACGTTTAAGTGACGTTAGTAAGATGTGTGCTAAATTTCGTTTCAGAAGACTGTTTTATAAACGTTTATATTGCGTTCAAAAGCAACCGGTAAATGACATTAAAACGGTAACGTTTGAATGACGTTACGAAAACACGTTGTATTTGACGTTGGAAAAATCGTTATATGTTACGTAGAAACGAGCGACATTACTCCGGTAATATAACCAGTTGCCTAAAAACCATTTATAAACGTTAGGTTACATGTTAAATATTTTATGTTTTTAAAACGTTTGTGTGTTTATTGGGACTGTTGTCAATTACTAAAAATGCTGTGAGAATTACTTTGAGGTTTATTCAGAAAAATTACTGTCAATCGCATTTGAGCCATGGATGATATTTTCCTTTTAAAAAGTAATATGATCACAATTGTACTCAACAAAATTATTTTTCATTGAATTTTTTTTCAGTTTTGAGTTTTTTAATATGCGTAAGCCAGAAAGAAGAATATACGAAACACATCCGGAAGGTAGACACCTTATCAAAATTTTCGAAAGCGAAGATCCCCTGACAGAAGACACACACAGCTTGAATTCGCCAAAGCAGTTATCACCTAGACGACTTAAGGTATGGGTTAGAGGCTCTAGTGCGAAAAGGGTATAAGTTCCAAATAACATTTTCTGTGTAATGAGGGACTCAAGTTGATTGTTTATACATAATTCAGCAGAATTAGTACAATAACAGAAAAACTGGAATGAGCCACAATGGAATGATTTTTCTTTATATAAGAATATATTTTTTTATTTCTATAGTTTCTGGAGTTTGATGTACTGATATCGTTTGTGTACTATAAGCTTCACGACGTCTTACAAAAATAATCAATTTTCGTGAAAACTTTTTTATTTAATTTTTGTTTAAATCGTGAACTGAGAAGAAGATCCTTTAAGGTGCGTGTGGCATAACTGAATGTATGTTTCATCAATATAAATGATAGGTTTGTTCTGTTCTCTGCCCTTTTTTATGTTTCTTAAATATAGTAGGCGTAAATGTCTGATTTAGTGACGTTCAATTAACAACCTTTTGTTGTTTTTCATGTTGGTCCAACGAAAACCCAAAGAATGTATTTGTTTCCGCAGAAATTCGCGACTTCCTGCGAAGCCATAACTATCTGCAAAGGTTTGGTGTACATTTCTTAACGTGGGTACTTTTTTCTCGGATATGTGATAGTTTATTATGCACCTTCTAAGCACAGTTTTGTCGAATTGATCCATACGGATACTGGACGTTCTTTGTTTTTTAGTAAGCACATCAGTGTCAGCATTACTTCCTACCAGAGCTTCTTTTTTAATACGGGAAAGCGTTCTTTGGCTAACTTTCGTAGCAGCAAAAACTCGTTTAATGACCTGACAATAAAATAAGTCGATATAAATGTTGTATTAAAAGTTTTACTCAGGTGTATTCTTATACAAATAAAATGAGGAAGTAGTTTAATTTGTTTTCAGTGACCGTGTTACCTGCCTCTCTACTGCTCCGGGCTACTCCACTACGGAGAGTGGGTGGCTCAAGACCACCTCTAATTATACTAATGTACTGTACTAATAGTTCCAAGTGACAAAAAAATAAAATTCATTAATTAATCGGTATAGGAGGAACTATATTTAATAATTTACCGTATAATACAAATTGCCAAACAATAAAAAAAGATAAAAAAAGGAGTGATTGAATTTATAAAGTTATTAAAAATAGATATGCCGCCGAAGTATACTTCCGGGATCACATGTATTTGATTAATCGTATAAACGTAAATCTTAGACCTAAAATTAAATTTAACTAATGCATCCGGATCCCTCATACATCAGGTACGATAAGCATTCTCTACAAATTGACACTGAAGGTCCCTCAAACGGTAGTACCTAACGATTAAATTAATTGAGCTAATCTCACTTGATTTTGGTGATAGTGGGACAGTAAATTAAGCCAACATCAACAGCCAGTTACAGAATATAGCATGGGAAAAAGAAGGTCTGAAAAGAAATCACGTTTGTAAGAGCGATTGGAACATGCTTGAGGGGGGAGATAGATACTAGATCAAGACTTATCTTAGATGGTGGGTGACCTCATGTGGGGTTTGTCGAATCAGTGCTCACATCCATGAACTATCATGAAATCTTGCACCAGATTATCACCGATTCGTTGATATTTTTCGAAACCGCAGGGTCGTAAAACAACGTGATAAATACCTACAATATCACCATGTGGTTTTCGAGTTTATAACCAAACAAAACCAATAGAGGTATCCCCAACAAAACCTGTTCCAATCGTTTATGAGCGAAGAAAAGGACTTGACCATCTGGACAAATAAAATCAAGGTCAGGAAGGTTGACTGGATATTTCACGAACATAGACATTTCGGATAAGGAGGCCAGAGTGATAGTACCAATAGAAACATAGCCGTACCGTTTAAGTTGAGAAAGTTGTTCGATATAATTCAATCCACTTACTGATGTATGTTGTAATAGTTCAAATTTCAATATGTATTGAGGGGATAAATGAATCTTTTATGTTTCCATGACGTATCTATTACTATTTTTTTTCACTTTATAAATAGCGTACAAGTGAAACCCAAACAATATATGCCCAATGAATATTAAATATTTACAAATACTTAAATAAAAAATAAAGTTTGTTGAATATGAGTGGAAGAGATCTGTGAACTGTAACAACCGTTCTTTGTAATAAACATTTTTGTCGTTGTTTTTGGCCATTTAAAAGAAGTATTAAACTCAAAAATACTATATTACGTTTAAGTTCATTAGTTCTTTTAAACGATCTTTAGATTTTAGTTCAAACATATTTTGATATGACCAAACCTCAATTGTAACTGAACTCAGAACATGGTTCAAAACAAATAATAAAACCGAAACGTAGTAGAAAGAGGTATGAAATGAGTATAATAATTATAATTATAAGCTAAAAAACCTATTACATTTAAATATGTATCTTACATAAAATAAACATGTGCCCTTTTATATACTCCTGTAAACAGAAACAGAATAATTATTTATGCAACAAGTGGTGCTTTTTTTCACGAATGGAAAAATTGACACATGGGCCGCAGACATGCAAAAACCAAAAAATGTTTCATTTAGGTTACTAAAAATGGCGTCAATACTTTTTTCTACATTCATGCAAAAAACAACACTTTTGTGAAACACATTTAATGGAAAAAGTTGTTCTTTTTTGCACTAGTGCAACAAAATTTTTGTTGCACTCATCTGACATTCTTGTCAGTTTTGTGATGATTCATGACAAACATAAACATTTAAATAAAATAAAAATCCAGAGCAAGTGTCTGATCCTTCTCTAATACAGCAATAATATATGTATATTTTACTACTTAGTCTCAACGAGTCACATTTATTGCAAAAATCTTTGATTATTTAAAATTTAAATGGTCAAAGCGAAAACCAACTATGATTAAGTACTGACAAGGTGGAGGCCATAAAGATACAAAAAAAATAAGAACGGTTAAAATACATTCTGAGTAACATATTATATTCTAACTTTCCAGTTTTTGCATGAATGTAGAAATAATATTGTATGCAACTCGTGCAAAACGTGTTTTTTGCACTCGACGTGTTGTCCAACTCGGCCTAAAGGCCTCGTTGCACAATTTCACGTCGCGTGCAAAAAACACTCACTTTTTGCACTTGTTGCATAAATAACTATTTTCTACAACTACTATGTAAAACACGCTTTTCTACACAAATTTTTATGCGCAAAGCAAGCCTTTTCTTAATTAGTTTGATATCCGTTAGAAAAGTAATAATGTAGAGTGTGGAAAAGTACACGCTAATGGTACTTTTCCGCACGGAAATGTCACTTTGCCCACGGAAATGTCAATGTCAAATTTTTTTGACAATACTTTATAGTGGATTTCTGGGTGCTCAAATTTTAAATTTAAACTAAAAATTCTGTAAGTAAACTATCTTTTAGATTATGTATTTCAGTTTATTGATTATAGATTACAAACAAAATCATTTATTACCCATTATTTTAGGAACTATGAACCGTTATGTTTAAGTTAAATAAAATACATATATAAGTTACTTTTTTCTTCAATTAATAAACGTAGTTGTAGAAAAAATATTGTGTACAACTCGTACGCAAAGCACTTTTCCCACTCGCTGGATTTGCGGCTGCGCTCGTGGGAAAAGTAACGCTTTGCGCACTTGTTGTATAAACTACTATATCTTACCCTAATGTCACTTTTTTAAATCGTTTTATGGATGAATATTTTATGTACGAAAATCGATTTAACAAATTTACTATCGAGTGTAAATTTCCTAAATAATTCGGTCGGTTCAAATGTAACCTCAATACTCGCTTTAAGACATGTATTATTAACACGTTTCTATCATGTTTGACCTATATTTTATTTTTGATTTATTAATAAATATTTTGTTTATTTAGGACAAGCAATTGGATAGACGTTTCTGGAAACAATTGAGCAGAAGAAGAGGATGTAAGGGAATAGTTCCGGCCTAAGATATAGCGTTTCTGTACATTGCTTTTTTTATTATAAAGCTCAAATCAAAGTGATAGGAAATGAAAGTATAATTAATCAATTGAAATATGTTAAAAATACACTTTGTATTTATAAAGTGGGTTTTGAAATATAGTAATCAACAAAAGTCGCGATAATTTTACTTATAAACAACATTGCCAATAATTTTTTTATAACACATTCTAAAAAAGTGAAATATAATGTACAAAGTTACTTTCAACCTGTTTTTACCCCAATTCAGTAGAAATATGTCCACTATATTTGGTGAATTATTCAATTTAATAGCTGTTTTTATTAATAAGATTAACACGATTTTTGTAATATATACACAGGGTGTTTTCTAAATTCTTGCGAAAAAATTCCATATGAAATTATGATGGATTTTTTCTATAACAAAATTACCCTAAAAGGTGGTGAGTCAAATTAAATCAAATCGAAAAGCTAAAGTTCCGTATATGTGAGAATCACAATCGGAATCTTCACGATTGAAGGAGTTTCAGCAAATTCTCTAGATTTTTCATTATTCATTTTCATTCGTAGAGAGGAAAACAATATTGCAATATCACTAAAACGAATCCGCTCAAGTTTGAGACCATTCAAAACATCTCTTGTCTAATTTATCTACAGTATTTAAATAAATACTCACATCAGTTGGGAAATTAAAATCATCAATCTTCTTCACTTCATTGCATACTTTCCATCGATGGTAGAACGGGAACTCTTGTTTCATATCAGTCATTATTACATTCGAATAATGATACGAGCAGTGGAAATCCATTTTTATTTTCTGCTCGCAAATGTAGCACACCAAGCTACATATATGGCTAGTTTTTTCATAATTCTTTGTATATTGTTCATTTTGGTAACCACATTCTAATTTGGATTTTGTTGTCTACCAGGAGGATTCTTACTCAGATATACTTTGTTCGACACTGACAAAGAAAATAAGTCCACTTTCCGACATAAAGCGTTTCTCAAAATGGTTGAGACTTCTGAGGTTTCTGCAGAAAATAACAAAAAGTTTGAATAGTCGAGACTTGCAGAAAGAACTGAATGTGAAGGAAATTGAGGCAGCTGAAAAGTTGTCACAGCTAGAGAGCTTCCTAGACTAAATCAGATGTTTAGAAAATGCAAGGCAGATAGGAAAAAACAGCAGACGTTTCAACCATCATTCTAAATTGAAAAATCAGATTATTGTACTCGACGGAAGAACCAATTTGGCAAAAATTCTTGATAAAGAGACTATTAGGGAGCCGATTATTGGATCCTAAGCACGCCTACACGAAATTACTTATTAGAAATTTTCACGAAAAATTTAGACACAGAGAAATATAACTAATTCTCAACGAAATGCGACAAAAGTACTGAGTAATCAATGGGTGAGTAGCAGTCGAATCAGACTTTTACAGTTGTCAGAAATGCAGAAATAAGAAGACTGGGCCGCTTCCACCATTGATGGGACAGTTACCAGACTGAGACAAAAAGTTAGACAATTTGAAAATGTTGGGATGGATGATTTCGGACCAATCAACGTCAAAATTGATGGACGAAATGAAAAAAGGTGGGTAGTAATTTTTACTTGTCTATCTGTAAGAGCGATTCATCTTGAGGTATCTCATAGTCTCAACAGTGAATCAGCTATAGGGGAGGGTAGTACTAAGTGAGACGAAATTAACATTTTTTACTCTAATTTATTCATTTTTCTATACATCCGTTTTCTTTTCATTCCATTTTATAGTATAATCTCTCCGCTTTATAAATTATACACAAAGAAGAAATTAACCACAAAAATAAGCAAAATAAAATATATTTTTCTTAAGTGCGATCTTGTCTCATTTAGTACCTGAAAGTGTACCAAGTGAGACTAACAAAAGTACCAACTGAGACATACAATATTATATACCTGCTGTATAAAATTAGAAAAATCAAATAATTTTTTTAGCGAATAACCGAGCTGAAGTTAATTCTGAATTTGTACAATTTAGACTGTCGCTTTGTAGTGCCTGGAACAGTGGAACAGGATCTGGAAGTACCATTGCTATATCATTCAACGCAACAAAAGATGTATCGGGTATATCTGGAAACACAAAACATTTCGAAAATTTAAGGCTCTTAGGAAGAAAAGACACTTCGAACTTATCGTTAGACACTCCCGTAACTTTTGAGACATAATAAATTTGTTTTGGGAACCTAATTAAAACAAAATTGTCCACTGATACATCTGCCTTGGTCACAACGGTATCTTCAGTTTCATCATCGGGTACCCAGTCTTCAGTTTCAGGAAACGTTTCATATTTGGAATATTCAGAGGTATCAGTGTCTGTCGAATCCCGTTTCTTTGCCTTCGTAATCTTTTGACGCGGTTTCTTAGGTCCCCCCTTCTGTAACTCACTTATATTTCGCTTAACTTTTTTAGTTAATTCTTTTGATTTTTCCTTTTCTATCAGTTTATCCTTCTCAGGCGTTTCCGTTATTATTTTACTTCTTCCCTTTTCTTTTCCCTTTCTAATTTGTTTTCTGGGTAATGATTTGGGAAATCCTCGAATATCTTCGGGTGAAATAAAGCTAGTTTGAGCTATTTGTGTATTATTTGGAGGTGTTTTTCAACTGTAGGAACATTTTTGTTGTGTATTTTTACTTCTTCCTCTGATGGACCAGGTTGATTTTAATTATTTTCAGTTTCTTGATCATTAGAATATGGTCGGTCAGTTACAAACGAAGTTAGGAAGTCGGCGTCCTTAAACACATCTGGGTCAAATGGGTGAATTCCTGATTTTCTGAATCCCGCGACTATATTGCTAGACGTAAAAGATTTGTGGAGTGCTTCTGAAATTCGTCCTGCTGAATCGTATATGATCATAGGAACTCCAGGATGTTCAAGCATATGCTTGTCGCATGCAGCATTATAATATGCTTTAAAAGGTCCGTAAATGGAAATATCTAAAGGTTGTAATTTGTTACTGCAACGAGGAGGAATCGTCAAAATTTGAACACCTGCTTGACGAGCTCTTTCTACCACCTTTAGAGAAATGTGACTTTCATGGTTATCATATATAAGAAGGGTAGCGTTTTCTTTGGATGAATTGCTATGACCACTAAAATGATTTAAAACTTCCAAGAAAATTTCTGAATTCATCCATCCACTTGGGTTTGCAAAGCCTAAAGCACCTGTTGGACCATCTTTTAGCATATGATTTTTAAAGTTTTTCCTGGGAAATATAAGTACCGGCGGTAAAAATGTTCCAGATGTCGAAATTATTCCACACATTGTGACTGTTTCCCCCCGTTCACCACTTGTAGATTGATAAACCTGTTTTACTCCTCTTGGAGCAACAATTCGTTTGGGATTTTGAACTGTTTAGGTGCCAGTTTCATCTAAATTGTAAATACGGGAACCGTCTGACAAACTAGGGTATTTTTTCAAAATCTTGGCCAAATTATCAAAAAATATTTTAACATTGTGTACATTAAACGAGGTTAGACGTGATAAGCTACATGCTTCTGGTGTCCGAATGGAAATCTCATTATTTCTTTTCATGAACGCCCTACGACAATCTTCACCAGCCATTTTGTTGTTTTCCCAGGACACAGGGATATCAAAATTATTTTTAATCGCAAGCTCATAGGCCAACTTTCTTGTGGCCTCTACTGTCGATCCGTAAGCCATTTTACTGCAGGTTAGATAATCAGCAAGTACTTTTTCTTGTTCAGGTTTAAATATTTGTCTATGCCGATAATTTGGTTCCATTATCGCATGAGGCTTATCTTTCTTTTTTTTACATACCTCGCTAACGTTTAAAATTTTATATTACAGCGGTCAGCAGCAACTCTCAGCGATAAATTTTCATTGCAGACTAAATTAACTGCATGTTCCATGGTTTCAGCACTTGTATTGCCAATTTTTCTTCGCTTAGGTTTCCGCGGCATCTGTAAAAAATGTACCGATCTCTTAAGAAATTATGAATTTAGTACGAAAGTGAGAATTATTATATAGTGATATTTGCGTAATTATATTATGGTACTAACTGAGACAGTCCCACTTAGTACCAGATATATTGCCTCACTTAGTACATTCTCATGCCACAACACGAATGCCCTCAAAAAGAATATCTTTGTTAATATCAATGTCTATGATCAAACATAAACTAAGGTTAGTAACCAAATATTACAAATATCGCATCACATTCACAAAATTCTATGAAACACATGTTATACAGTATAATACATCGATATAAGAAAGTAACTAACTTACCTTAAAATTAGTTTTTGTATAAAAATACTGTAAAAATCATCTAGAACAATCTATAAAGTCGCAGAACGTTTTGCTTTATGAATGTCAACAACTCACTGACAGTAAACGTAATTTGGATGGAAATTTGAATAGTTATTCTGATTGTCTCACTTGGTACGCCGTCTCACTTAGTACCACCCTCCCTAATGGCAATGATAAGAATGGTGGCAAGAAGAGGACAGCGAAAGGTCATATTTTGCGATAACGGTAGGTACAAACTTTATTGCTGCCGCAAAAGATAACAAAAGGGCTTTTCAGAACATAGACCATTCAGTTGTTGTGGATGCATTGCCTTCATATTAAATCCTCCAGGAGCGCTTCACATGGGCGGAACATGAGAAAAGCTATTTGGAATTGCAAAGAAAATACTTCGATGGATTTTTACAACCAATCCCTCAGAGACGAAACTCTGCAAACCTTCTTTACTGAAGCAGAGCACATAGTGAATTCTAGGCCTCTGACTCGAGTATCAAGCTATCCAGCCGATCTTGAAGCGATCACTCCAAAACATTTTCTCCTGGGATCGTCAAATGGTGATAGTACATGTATACGTCTGGGACCAGATTCCATTTGCCTCCCATGTGAATGGAGAAAATCACAGATGTTGCTAAAGAATTTTTGAAGACGATGGGTCAAGGAATATTTACCCACTCTAGCAAAAAGAATCAAAATGGATGAAGAATCAGAACCCAATCCAGATTAATGACGTCGTTATACTGGTAGAAAACAACGTTGGAGTATATACTGAGCCAGACGGAAAGGCTCGCGTCGTGGATGTGAAAACCTCAACTTCTGAATATCCACGTCCGATCACGAAAATTTGTTGACTAGAGCTAGAAGAAAAAGAATTTCTCTCGCAGGGAGGAGGATGTTAATACCTATTAGAGTTTTTATATTTGATTTCATTGAATATTTTGTTACTCTATTTACATTTTAAACAAAGTTGTTGACTGTCAAGTTCATTTGAAAAAAGTCAAAAAAGTCGAATAAAACGTGAGACAAAAAATTTGTTTCATTAGTAAGTTCTGAAACTGAAACAGCTCGAATTGTAACAGTACTTGTTGACTTTATATACTTCTGGTGCGTCAGAAAATACTTCTAAAAATTTATTGAGTAAGTACCTTTAAAGCTAATATGTTTCAAACCAAATGCTTCTATAGTTTAAAGGTTATTTATTATGTTCAAATCTTTGACAGTCATTTTAGTTTTTACCTGTAAATAGTGCCATTCAACGCGACAATCGATTACAATCATTTCCTGTCATTTAAAAAACAACATGTTCAATAATACATTTTCGATGTCAATCGATCACTCTGATTACAATCGGTCTAAAATTATGATGCTATTGAAAACATTCGTAAATCGGAAGCATGTGATTGGTCGAAACATTTAAATAAACTACCGTTTGTGTATTGGTTATGTGATGTGAGTGATATTTGCAATTTTAGTTAATAGAACAGCTTCTATAAAATTAAACGTGAATAAACTAAATGAACTTTTCAAAAGTGTGAAATACACGTGAAATTAACTAAAATAATGATAAAGTTACTCGTATGTCACTATTGATTTATTTGATTTGTAAAATGACATGACAAATGACAATTTGTTTTGGTCGTTTAACAAACCTCAATCCGTTTTCGATTTCGATTATAAACAAAATCGTAATCAAGATCGAAGTGTTGAATAGCACTAATGTACACACTGAGACACTACTAGGTAGTACACAGTGAAACAATGTCTCAATGTGAACCATAGGGTGATATGAAGTCTTACAAGTTTTCAATTTTATTTTTCAATTTTCTCTGATAATGGGGAGGACAAAAGATACGCAATGAAAAATTGAGAAAATGTCAGCAGAGCAAATAGCTGCAGCTATGAATATAATTATTGAACAAAGAATGCCTATTCGAGAAGCAGCAAAAGAAACGAATATTGCATTTCAAATGCTACATAGGCACGTTAAGAAGTGAAAATTGGATCCAGAGGGTATATATTATAAGAAACAGACCACATTATGCAGTTCGTAAAATTTTTCCTACATAACAAGAACAAAGACCTTGCTGAGTATCTAGAAAAATGTAGTACATAGGCTTTTGGTTTGTCAATAAAAGAGTTGAAAACATTGGTATACGAAATAAATAAGTTGAAAATACTTGATGCCTGGAAAAAGTACAAAAGTGTGGGTAAAGACTGGCTAAGAGGATTTAACATCGTAACCGCAATTTAAGCATTCGAACACCTGAGACGTGGAGGCTATCCTCATTTAATAAACACAACATTGACATGTTTTTTGATGATTTGAAAAAGGTCGACCAAGGGCTACCACAGATATCAGATAGTGCTCATATATATAATTTTGACGAAACAGGACTGACAACTGTTCAGAAACCTAAAAAAGTTGTCGCTAAGAAAGAAGTTTTTTTTTTATTATTTTCTCTCGCGAGTGGTAACAAAATCTTCAAAAATGTCCGCACAGTATGTGTCTCACTTCGTTCACGACACTCGGTAGTGCAGGATTTTTACCTGCTACAAAACTTCCATTCGATGCCTTGAGGTAGGTCTTCCTGGGATCGCCGCGAGGCATTACTTCAGGGACACGTGTCACGGATGTTGTAGATTAATTCTTCCTGGTATTTTTGCTTTATAGCTTTTACTTCTTATTTTTGTTTCTTTTGTATTATTCCATTTTATTGTCTCTTATTTTCGTCTCCATTATCTTTTTTCTCATTTTACGATTACTTATCCAATTCCCTTTCGTCTCTGTCGTCTTCTCAATCAGATTGTCCTTATTTAGTCTATCCCCGGTGTCTCTGTGTCCTTTCTAACGCCCCTCCCCTTTTCGCAGTAGAATAGAGTATGCTCTGCAGTGCCTTCGTCATTTCAGTACATACACTGTCCGTTATCCCTTTTTCACATCCTGTGAATATAGTACATAAAACAGCCGTGGCCGGTTAGTATATGTGTCGTATGGTAGTCGCTTTCGGCAAAGTCACACTTAATCCATTTATCTGTTTGGTATTAGGTTAGCTGTCCATCTTCCTTTCTCGCTCAGTTCCCATTGGCTCTGCCTTTCTCTTATTTCTATTTTTTTATTTTCCGTTCTCTTGGTGTTTTCCTTCTCTCTTTTATTACATATTCAACTGGGATGAACTTCGCTAGGACTAGGCTAGCCTCTGTGGATATCGTCTTATATCCTCTACAAACTCTGATTGTTGATATTCTCTGTGCCTGCGTCATCATTTTTTGATTTCTTTTCCTTGCCATTGAGGCGTGTAGCATTATAGAGTTTGTTACAGCTGATAAAATCCTTCGTTTTCTTTCCGAGGCTTCTCCTATCATTGGCATAAGTCGTTGCAGATTGGCAGCCACATTTTTGGATTTTGCAATGCTTTTTGTTATATGGGCATTAAATGTTAGACCCTTATCTAGTGTTTCTCCTAGGTAATTAACATTATTTTTGGGGGTTATATAGGTACTCCATCTAACTGGAATTCTTGTTCTTTTTTCCCCATCAGCAGCATGGCTTCTGTCTTTTCCGGAGCCAGGGCTAGTTCATGCCTTTGAGTGCATGCAGTCACCATTTGCAGTGTTCTTTTGACTACATTCACGAGTCCCTCTACTGTTCTATCTAGCTCTGTTGCCACTATTGCTAAGTCGTCAGCATAGACAATTAGTTTTATATTTGGTCCTGTCTCGATGCCCAGCACCCCGTCATACATGACAGTCCATACAAGAGGTCCCAATACTGAACCCTGGGGGCTCCTCCAGCTATCCAGTATTATTTGCTTTCATCTTCGACTATTTTGCTGTTGGTGAAATAACTGTTTATTAATTTTCTTATGTACTTAGGCATTCTCCTTCTTCTTAATTCGTGGATTATCCACTTCCAGGACGCTGTGTTGAATGCATTTTTAATGTCTATTGTTACCAGTGCACAGAACCCTCTTGATCATTGGTTTTTTGTCTTTCTATTTCGAATACTTCTACTACTTCCTTAACAGCGTCCACAGTGGATTTTCGTTTCCTAAGACCGAATTGCATTTTTGACAGGTTTTCTCCGGCTTCCAGCTCTATCATAATTATCAAGGCTACAATATGTTCTATCAGCTTCCCCATTGTCTTGAGGAAACATAGAAGTCTATATGAGCTAGGGTTTCCTTCGTATTTACCCTGCTTTTTTATTTGCACCACTTTTCCCACTTTCTATTCCTATGGAAACAAACACTCCCGTTTTGATTATGCCATCTGTAGTTTTGCACATTTCTAAGGGATTTTCGCTTGCAACGATTTTAATGATTTCTGGTGGGATCCCAACTGTTCCGGCTGCTTTACAATTTTTAAGTTTTTTTGCTGCTGCTTTTACTTCGCTTATTGTGACGTCCGGGATTTCCTCTTCTCCTCAATCCATATCTTTCTTCCCTGCTTTGGAAATAGAGTATTAATTATTTCTTCTTTTAAATCTCCTGTTATCTTTATTGATTCCCTCTTTAGTTTTCCCACTACTATCTGATAAGCTCTGTCCCAAATGTCCTCCACTAGCCTCAGACAGATTATTCCAGGCTTTGCTGTTTGCTATATATTTTTTAGTGTGCTTCTAGCTTCCTGTAAATTTTCTTGTATTTCGCGTCATTCTCGTAGGTTATTTTTATTCGTTCTTGTTCTTTTACTTTTTAGTCTTACGCATTCTTTTCTTTGTGTGGCAATTTCTTCTGTCCACCAGTATTTTCCTTTTTTGACAGGAAAATCTCGTCTTTTTGGCATTGAGGCATCACACGCTTCTTTTAATATTCCCATGAGTTCGGAAGGGTTTATATTATCTTTGTTTTCTATTTGTGTTTTAAGTGTGTGCTTAAAGGCTTCGTCGTTCAGCCTTTTTAGGTACCATCCTGTCTGTTGCGTATTGCATACGTGTTCTGTTCCCCCTATTTCAAAATATATAGCTTGATGATGGCTTACTACTTCATTATCCAGAACTTTCCATTTATGAATTACTTCCTTGCATGATTCGGAGCTAAATGTAACATTTATTAGTGACTCTTGGTTATTTATGATAAATGTCGGTTTGTGGTCTACATTTTGTACCACCAAAATAGGTTCTTCGCTGACCATTTTCCGTGAGCCTTCTCCCTCTTTTGTCTTCTATTCGTGACCTCCATTCTTGCCACTTGGCGTTGAAATCTCCTGCTATTATAACTTCCCTATCTATCCGCTGCATCTCCTTCTCCAGATTATGGAGGTAGTTTTCGTACTCATCAAAGCTACAGTTGGGTAAGATATAGCAGGCTATAATTCTGAATTTTCCCATGTTTATCCAGCAATATCCTCTTCTTCTTTTTTTCCTGCCTGTCTTAAGGCTGGGGGTTCAGTATAAATATTGCAGTGTCTTTTGTCTTTTATCAGCTATCCATGGCCCCTCTTTCTTTATCCTCTTCGTATTTGGCTCGCTTTTATGATAATGATATCGCAATTCATATTGTTATAGCTAGTAACTCCGTTAAGTCATGTGATGTAGTGCACTTTCCGTTGTTAGTTTGAATAATCTTGATTTGATTTATTTTGAGAGACCTCCGAGGCGGCTTCTCTTTGCCATTATTAGGGAGTGAGAGTGTACACCTCGCCTCAATCCTTTCTATTATCTTTTCTGTTCCGACGATGAGCTCCGTGACCTGATCTGCATCCATCATGTCTCCTACGCCGGTGTTTTTGCTTCTTCACTGGATTCGCATCTGTACATACTCATTTGCCTGCTTGCCAGTCTTTCGGCTTTTCTCGCTTAAGATAGTGCTTACTTACACGCCCTGCATTTATTGCTGCCGGCTTTATGTCCTTCCGTTTTACGGAGACGACAAGCCTCCTCCATTTGGCAATCCTTTGCCTGGTGCTCCTCTTTACCACATTTGTAACATACATTGGTCCTGTCTGGGCCATTGAATTCTGCAGCTCGATAGTCATAAGACCAGCATTTGTAGCACCGGAATATCTTTAATTTTTTCTCTGCATTACATCTGGCCAATCCTAATTTAATAGTTTTTTTCTTCCAATACTTTCCTTGCTTCCTCTTTGTTCAGGGTTACCGTGACAGTCCTAAAGTTATTCAGAAGCGGTCTCAAATCGCTGATTATATTTCCCTAATCCCAACTGCCAGTGCATTTTCTTAGTGTCCCCTTCTAATATCTTCTTCGGTTGTACCCATCACTAGGCCCCTTTTGTGAAGAGAAGGCAATAGTGCTGAACGAGGACAACTAATAACAGCTGTCGTTTTTATTTCAGGAGTAGGTAGGTTTATTCCACATGCGTTTGTGTTTCCAAGAATTTTTTTAAACAGTACATGCTTACAGGAGCTCCAGCAGGAACACTTGCTAGTCCGTCTGGATGAATAACAACGTAGTTGTTTCCTGAAGTTTTAAACCACTAATAAAATATACCAGCAGCAACAAAGAAAATCCAACCATCATGAATCACACTTAAGCATAACAGCATTAAATATAGCCAAGGAGAATGTAGTAACACTTATGGCTATACCTCCTCTCACTGGTCATAAGATCCAACCGTTAGGTATCTATTTATGCGCCTTTAAAAGTGTATTACAATGAAGCTGTAGATGACTGGCTCTTTTTACCTATACTGACATTCCTCAACAATTTATCAAGTAGATGAATGTTTCGGCAAAGTACTACCGAACTCCAACCAACATCATTGCAGGGCTATTAAGAAGGTGGGCATTTTACCGCTTAACAGAGACGTTTTTGCTGATCAATACAGATCGTCCTCAATCACCTTCATTTCACGGAGATCTATTGCATCCTTCTGCATATTTAGATGTTCCAGAAATAGCTTCATTATCCGAAGAACCCATTTCCACTAATGTTCCTACACCATCTAAAGAAACTGCTGTAAATATGCCACAAGAAAATATTTTCATTTCTCCTAAAGCATTCAGAGAGTATCCAAAGGTATTACCAAAAAAACAAACAGCTAAAGGTCGTAAACTAGGAAAAAGTACCATTATGACAGATACACCTGAAAAAACACTTATTGCTGAATTGGCGTCACAAATAGAATTGAAAATACAAAAGGAAATTGAACGAAAAAGACAAAAGGTAACCAAACACTTGTTTTCAACGAACAACAAGAAACTAAAAAGGAATGTCAAAAGAAAGGAGAGCTCTTAATCGTCAAATGAATAATCAGATTGTGAGGTAAAGCGCATGAAGTTGTTTGAGAGTTTGTGATGTTTTTCTTCAAAATATTTGTTTTTAGGTGCTTTTAAATAATTCAGATGACTCGGAATCGTTTTCAGAAATTCAGAGAACCTAATGTAGATGACTATGTTATTGTTCGGTTTGCTAGTCAAGTTAACTATGTAGCTCAAATATCTACAAATAAAGATGCAGCAGGGGATTATATTAAATTAAACTTTAGAAAAAAATTAAAACTTAATTTTATTCACTTTTAGAGGGATATTTCGAAAGGGGGTGAACTGAGGGAATTTTCACATGGACAACCACCTCCTGAATTTAGAATCAGCCTGTATGTGTATATATATGAAACATAAATGACAAATTTGTCACACTAAGTTGTTACCTTGGATTTAGGCAGCTATTTTGATGTGTGAAAAATATAAATGGTGACAAAATAATTTAAAAAAATGTTTGCATTTTTAATAAAACTCGAAGTTGTAGGTTTACGAAAGTTAATGTCTAGTGGCAGATTCGAATTGTGGAAAATTTGTCATAAATGAATAGGAAATAGTACGACAAAGTCAAAATACTGTACTGATTATATTTTCTGTACTAAGTGAAACAAATTCTTTAATAAAATTACTTCACTATCCGTTCAACTTCTTTGGGAAACTAACTACTCCTTGGTTGAATGAGTCTATCATATTTCTCTATAATTCATTGATATATATTAGCACCGCAAAACTTGCTGATTTAGTTTTGTAAACTCTACTTCTAAAGATTACCTAATAAGAATAATCTTAAAGATTGATTTCGCATGAACAACGAGGCTATTCAATAGTACCTCTTATACCAATACATCTGGGACACCTTAAGTTTCAAATTTAATTGTTCAAACTTAAATGTTTAACACCAGTCTAGTAGTATTCTTTATTTTCAATGAAACACCATATATATTTGAATACTCATGAAATGACTTGATTTTAACAAACTATAACACTAACTTTATCTCCTTTTATAAAATTGTAATGTATGTTACACTTTTCGTTGATAATTCCTTGCCTTAGTTCATTATTTTCAATAAAACACACTACATATTTCAATATTTTTGAAAACTTCCAAACAAACAACAACACTAAGTTTATTTGATTTTATAATATTAGAATCTGAATGTTTTCAATAACTTCTAACCTTAGTTCATTATTTTCATTGAAACACCCTGTATATTGTACATTTTCAAAAAATGTCACCAATTTTTGATCGTTTATTAGATGGTAATCTCAATGAAATTCCTAATAAGTCCATTTAAATTGATTCATTTATGTTAAGAAAATATGAAATAATATAAGTATCATAATTTGTTCTACTAGTTCCGATTCTGAATCTAACATTCCTATTGCCTTTTTAAGCTTAATTTCGGCTCTAATAATAGTGAGAATACTTTTTATTAAGCTTTAAAAAAATTGTTATCGTCCAATTTTTTACAAAATTTAAATATTGAGTAGTTAGATTTAATCTCTGGTCATCAAGTTCACTCAAAACACAAGGAACATATTCTATTTTCATAAATAACAACTTTTCCCTAACGTTGATAGTACTTTTGCGTTTTGGAATACTTCTGGTTACTTGAACTTTTGAAGATGATACTCTTTCTTCATTTCCTGGCAGCACTTCAAAACAAAACCATAATTTCTTCAATTAACAGTAACAACTTGTATTCAAACAAAATTTCAGCATAAAGAACAATTTCTGTCAATTTTTAAATCATTTTTGACCTTGATTGACTGACAATACTGAAAATTAATTCATGTTTATACTGTTTTTAATATCAAAATGCCAGAGATTTCAATGTGGTAAATGAAATTTTCTCGCTCTAAGAGTTTTTTTTTAGATAATAGTTTATACCAAAAAAGAGAAATGTATTATAAACTAATTATCGTAATGATAAATCCGTCACTTAAAATTGTGATAAAATACATTTTTGTATAATGTTAAAAATAAACCATTGAAAAATATTATGTTCGTTTTATTTCCAAAAGAAAATTCAATAAAACATAAACACAAAAGTGAAGAAACCAAAATAAACGAGTGAATCGCTGGTGTTTCAAGACTGTATCATTCAGTATACCATCCAATATGGAAAAGCTGGGTGATTAGAAACAAACTAAACTGCAAAGAAGAGACAAAATATCTATAAAAAGTTAACGAAATTACACACAAATCAACTAAAATGGTAAAAGTAGAATATACTGGCTGACACAATTATTGTTTATAAATAATATTTATTAAACTCTCATACTGTACTGTAAGCAAATAATTTAACAAAAAATGTTTAATACATATATCTAATTTATACACTATTACTTTGATTCCCCTTTCGACACTGTTTCGATACGTTTAAGAACGTCTTGTGCTGACAAATCTTTCAACGTAACACATTTTTCCTTTCCCATATCTGAAAAAGATACATGAACGTACAGTTATCCCAGATGCAGATATACAATCACCAAAACTTAAAATAACGGATAGGTATGTGTACAACAATTGAGACAAATTAAATAACAAAAATTATATACAAATTGAATGTTACATTAAACGTATACATATAAGGAACGATCTTACATGCTATTATTGGTTATTTTAGACGAATTACAAGCATTTAAGTGATTTAAGCTACATTAGTAGGTGAGGTATTGTAGATATGTTTAAATTATTTATTACTCACCAAACCTGGCCCAAAGTTTAGGTTCAACCCCAGAGCATTCTCTTATTAGTATAGGAAACTTGGGATTATTCGATTTTAGGTTTACATAGTATTTTTCAATAAACTCTCTAAAAAAAGATGATATAAATGTTGTTACATAACCTAATACATTTTATGTTACCTGACTCCTTTACTAGTCGCTCCATTTTGGCATAAATGGATTCTTAATTCTTTTATTGCAGTTCCAAAACGAACAGCCATTCTTTATATGTTTTCAAGAAAATTGAGTTTTCTTTTAGATACTTTAAAATTCGTTTAGATAATTGACAGATACTGTGGTCTTTTATTTACGTAGTAAACAGCCACATTCAACATTATAACCTCTTTTCTATACAACAACAGCCATTTATATTATTAATTTTCGTCCAAATATAACTGTTTTAATCTTTTTATAGTCGATTACATTCAGGTAAATTGTATTTTGAAGTAAATTCAATGATAATATCGCAGCAGTAATGCTAGATTTTCAAAAACGAGATAGCGTTTTATATTAGGCAATCCAAACCACGTGACTTCTTAGCTATCAATATGGCGGCGACGGGCAAGCATTGGATGCGGTACATTAATTTATGTTTAGATAACTGCAGAGTTTTATAGCTATAAAACGGTTTACTTTGTATTTTGTGGGGGTTTAAGGTGTTTTGTAGTGTTTCAGAAGGACAATTTTCCTATTTTAAGATGAAGAGTGCTTATTTTGAATCGTTATTAGCGTAAAATCCAGATGTTGGAGAAACATAAATAGTTTAGATATAGATATATTATGTGTAACCTTCTGCTATTAAATCAGTGTTGTATTTTATTTTTTGTAAATAAATGTAGAACTAAGTTAGCCTTTCATTAATTGTAAGGAATCACATGTGTATTTGAAGTTATGTAATGAGTTTATAAATGATTGTTTTTTGTCGATGTTGTCTTGTGGAATTGTTTCTATGACCTTTTAGGGGTTTTATTTTCTAGCTTTTTTTGTTTTTGGAAATAATAAAGTGTTATATAAGGGTTTTATATTTTTATTTTCCCCAAAGTGTGTAACATTTAATGCATTAGAAAAACAATTATTTTACACTGCAAAATATAAATTTTATTTCATTTTGACATGTGTACATTACAATACATATTTCTAATATTAACATGAGTAAAATCAATGAACTTCAGCCTCATTGTTCAAGGATTTTGATCTTATTGACAAAGCTATATAAAAATATATTACTATAATAACACTTTTAGTACATAAATGTTATACGTATTATGAAGAGACAAGAATTATTACTGATTTAAGTACAAATCAAAATAAAACATTCATTAAATGTTGAGAAATAATAAAAGTTGCAAAGTAATATTTGCTAAATGTTCAGCTTCAAAATTAAAACATAAATACTTAAGCATCATAGACACCACAGTCTCCATAAATTCAATTTGATCACGCTGGGACTGTTGAGACATTTCATCAATATCCATGACCTGTTGACAAAGTAATTAATTATAACAATTTCCAGCAACTATCAATACATAACTTAACATTGCTATTACTAAAATTAACATTCTTTTTCTACTTCCGCTACTAAAACCGCACTTTGAACACGGGTTTGACATGCACAAAATGACTCTTCAAACACTAGTGTTTAAAATGCGAAAAGTCACATCTAGTTTATCTTTTGTTTTTTAAACGTCAAATCAAGTGTATCTTTTGTATGTTAAATTTCATGCTCCTTGATAATTTTGTTATTCTGCGTCATTTGATTTATCAGTCAGCTGTTAGTCATCGTCCGTCATGTAATGTATATAATTCAAATATAATATAATGTTTTCCTTCCCGCGGGCGAAGAAAAAGTATAGTAAGCACCTCGTGTTAAAAACGTCTTTAGTCACTCGTTTCACAAGGAACTCGTTCCGCTTCGCTCCACTCGTGACTATATAAAGTAACCTTTTTGACACTTGGTACTTAATATACTATTTTATCAAAATAAAGTGTGCAAAACATGATCATCGAGTATCTTTTCTTGACCAGGACGATCAGTTAAACATATCCCAATCAATTGTCATTAAGCTCTTGAGACAATTTACATAAAAAAAGGACTACTATTAATTATTTTTTACCTTAGTGTCAGTCAGTTTTGTCCTTTTATCTCTGCGATTCTTTCGGTCAACATCTGCAGCCCTTTTTTTACTTTCTGAGACACATGTCCCATATGTTGAGATGGTACCCAGTCAGGGTATTATTTATCTTCGATGACAGCAGGTTTGCCTAAAATGAGTTAGTAACTACTTGAGAACATACTACATAAACTAGGAGCTAATAGAGTTGATATAATATTTGATAAGAAGCCTACCAGTTGTAAAGTGTCTACAGCAAACTTTCTGGCGTTTCAATATAGATTCAGTCAGATCGTCTCTCTCTATTGCTGCAATCCATGCAGCCCTGCGAAATTTGGTCAAATCGTTTTTCTTCGTTAGAAACCTGTGTTTTGTCTCTGCGGGAACACGAAAAAAAACGAAACTTCATCACGATTAGAACGGCTTCCACAACCAACTACAATACATATCGAAGACAAACACTACACTATTTAAAAACCAAAATTTACAGCCAATCAACAGAAAGAAAATCAATTTAACGTGGGTTAAACAAT
Source organism: Galeruca laticollis (assembly GCA_963921935.1). Lineage (NCBI taxonomy): Eukaryota > Metazoa > Arthropoda > Insecta > Coleoptera > Chrysomelidae > Galeruca > Galeruca laticollis. The sequence continues at coordinate 108,477,801 of OY998179.1, forward strand.
CACACTCTATAGTAACTTTGTTATTTATTTGACCTTCGCCGCCATATTGAATTAATTTTGACAGATCGTTGGATTGCCTAAAGGTGTAACGTAATGCTATCGCTCGTCGCTCGGTTTCAGCGACAAATCTGGTCACGTGATCAAACTTTGAATTTCCCACGACCCAAATAAGTAGCGACAACTCACAAATCGCCGTGATGAAAAGTAGCGACATGTCACAAATCCGATGAAAAGTAGCGAGTAGCGACATGTCACAAATCGCCACGAAAATCGGCGCGATGGAAAGCAGCGACAACATGGCTGCTTGCAGCGATCTTGAAAGCTGACAGACAAAGATTAATGACAGATAACATTAAAACTGATTTCCTAATTTTGTTTATTTCTTTAGTGGCAGTGATACGAGTAAATAAAATAGGACTGAATAAAAATAAAATAGCGAACATAATTGCAGAAATGTGCAGAGCACTTTGGAGTTGTCTCAAAAAGGAAGTTTTACTTTTAATTTATTTTAAATTTTAAACGTTTGCTCATCTCCTAATATTATGTATCTATAAATATATATAAATTTTCTAATTTTTTTATTTTAAATTATTTTGGAATATTATTATTAAACCATACACTACCCCATGGACAAGCTTTGTATTTATGGGAACACATTTTTATATTGAGTTGTCGGGAACTGATACTAGAAAATAAAATTTTGTATTTTATGTTTATATGGCTAATTAATTTCTGTATTTGAAAGAAACGCAGATCCCAAGAAGTCAATAAACTCAAATGAACCTAATAGATTCTAGAAAATACCATTGTTCAATATCGCACGTGCACCAACACTCTCACTTAAGGAAAGAAAATTGAAACAAAATAATTGATTACAATATATTTAATTTAAAATAGGATACACAGCGATTTTTCTCATTCTCATCAGTATAAAAATGTTTCATTTATTGATTTAACAATATTATATTATTGAACTAGTCAACATGAATAGTTTCTTTTCAGTTCTTTCAACTATCACAATCATTAAAAAATTGTCCTTTTTTGTTAATAATAAAAGAACTTGAATTTATATAAATAAACAAAACATGTACATAATTATCACAACAAAACATTTAATACCTGTCATCTAGAAACTTTTACAAACAAAAATGTGGTTAAAAAGTTACATCATTAATCGATAAAACTGTATAACAAAGAAACAAAATTATCGGTTTAAAAGTATATATTTTCATACTTTACCAATTAATAATATTTTAAAATATTCACCTCGCCTGAATCCATCGTTTACAATAATATAACAATAACAAAAAAGTTGCACATAGAGAATAGACAAATTACTATTTGATTTGTCTATTAATTAGCATGTCGCTTATACCGGTTTCGACTGGACTACACGCGCTCAGTTCGAATGCTCTCATGGTGAGCAAACTGCTCCATACCCGTGTTGGACTTGCTCAGCGCTGGAGCGAACTCGGACGGGGCAATCGTAAAATCGAGCTGATTCGATTGTCGCTCATTTATCGACTGTTCAGCTGCGTATATTTTTAGGTTATATTGCTATTGTTAATTTTTAATAAATTTTAATAATTTTGGGGTAGTTCGGGAAATGCATTGTAATAACATTAATAAAATGTGGCCATAAAAGTAGCTTTGGTTTACTACCTACACAGTACTAACTTATTATCAGAATAAATTTTTACAACATCAATCATATAATTTGAAATGTTTTGAATAATCGTCCTATCATTATTAAAATGGATTTAAATGAGTTCTTCATCTGACGAAACTTCGTGTTCACTACTACTAGATGCCGAAGAGCTTAATATTTCATTCAAAAGAGCAATTTTTTTTATATATTCCATTTTAATTTTATAAAAGAGCACAATAAAATAACTGGTATCAAAAAATGCACCATCCAGAACCGACCATGTATGACGGTTCCAAAATAATTGCACTGGGAGCGATTTTACGAAATACCTCTGACACAGCCGAACAAAAAACCAACCCGCACCGGGTCAATGCAATGTGAGTCGAACACGCACTTTGAGGTTGCTCCTGTTGCAGGGGATGGCTTTATTATTGAATTCACTGGATCAGTGTTTATATAACTTTATTAATTAAAATCAAATATAAAGGAACAATAATTATTGCTGATACAAAAAAACATAGGTACAGACAACTATATGACACTTGACATTATATGTATACTATATTATCTTATCTATGACATTATATGAGTTCTGCCAACTAACAATTAAGCGAGTTTTAATAATTACATTGGTCATTTAACACCCCCCTTCAATGGAATTATTCTAACTCTCAACACCTTTAAACATAAGTGTTTTTATATGTATATAAAAAAAACTTACTCTAGACCCAAACGCCTAACAAAGGCTTGAAGTTTGATTTTACTTAAAGGTTTTGTAAAACCATCTGCTATTTGCTCATCACTCTTTATATGTATGATGTTTATTAACCCACTATCTATCTTTTCCTTAATAAAGAAAAAAATTATATCCATGTGCTTTATTCGTTTATTATTTTCAGGATTGTGTGCAATATTAATTGCGGAGTGATTATCTTCAAAAATTGGAGTTGGACTTTCAAGTTTAATATCAAAATCAGACAATAGTTTTCGTAACCAACATACTTCACTTACCGCAGCAGCAAGTGCTACAAATTCTGATTCTATAGATTATATTGCCACCGTTTGTTGTTTTTTACTTGCCCATATTATACTACAATTAAAAAATTTAAACACGTAGCCTGTGGTTGATTTGCGGTCACAAACATCTCCTCCCCAATCTGAGTCAACATATCCACGAAGAATATTAATATTGGTGTCTGGTTTGAACAATAATTTCAAGTCTATAGTGCCTTTTACATATCTTAAAACTCTTTTTAAGGATTTTAATAAAAAATCATTGGCCTTATCCTGAAAGCGACTTAACAGGTTCACGCTTGTACATAAATCAGGTCTAGAGCCCGATACAGCATATAAAAGGCTGCCAATAATTTTCCTACATATTCTAATCAACTTTTCATCTTCACCAGGATTATTCAACACATTATAGTCTAAATCTGGTTCCACCGGAGTACTTACACTATTACACTCATTCATATCATGCGTTTGCAATATCTGTTTCAAGTAATCCGATTGATCCAGTTCTACATAACCCTGTTGTACATTTCGTTTAATATTAATGCCCAAATAATGTGACATTATACCAAGATCTTTCATACAGAAATTACTATGTAGAAATTGTTTAACATCTTGTACATCTGACACATCTGTGCCTAAGATCAGAACATCATCAACATACAATAATACATAAATTTTGCTTTTTACTGAATTTTTATAGTAAAGACAAAAATCATTCTGTGATTGTAAAAAACCCTTTCTCTTTATTAAGCTATCAAATTTTGAATTCCAACATTTTGGTGACTTTTCAAGTCCATAAATTGATTTGTTTAGCTTACACACAGTGCTAGAATTATTTTTGTCTTTTCCGGGTAATGACATATATACTTCATCATTAATATCGCCATATAAGAAAGCGCTTTGCACGTCCATATGAAAAACAGGTAACTTAAAAGTGCATGCTATTCTAAACAGTATTCTAAAAGTACACAGTTTGGCTACAGGCGCATAAATATCATAACATATCATCACACTGTTGTTGAAACCCACGCGCGACTAACCTTGCTTTAAATGTACCATCAGTTTTTATTTTGAACACCCATTTACTTTGAATTACTTTTTTATTTATGGGCCACTTCACTTCACTCCACGTATTATTTTTCTTTAACACGCACATCTCTTTATCCACTGCTTCTTCCCATTTACTTGCATTTTCACTGGTTAGTGCTTCTTCAAGCGTAAGTGGTTCTTCAGCTGCTGAGAAAAAACTTGTTTAATAATCTTCATACCAAGCAGGTTTCTTTATCTTTCTTCCTCTTCTATCTACAAGTTCTTCCACCTCATCATTTCGTTCAATATTTTCATTATTTGTTACTATAGTTTCTTCAATATCCTGATTTTGATTGTTTTCAGGATTTTGATTATTTTCGGAATTTTGATCATTTTCGGGAAATTCATCATTTTCGGTTTTTTGATCATTGCTGGTGTCTATGTCCAACATTACTATTTCCTCAAATTTATTTATTTCCTTGTCAGGTTCAGGTATTATTATTATATCTCTATGAATTTCCACTTTATTTGTCTCTTGGAAGTATATTCGATAACCTTTCACCTGTTCATCGTATCCAACTAGTATACCAGTTTTATTTTTAGGGTCTAACTTCCTTCTCTTTTCTTTAGGTATATGTACTGATACTTTTACCCCAAATGTTTTTAGAAAATTTATATTGAAGTCTTTCCCATATAATAACTGAAAAGATGTTTTATTCGAGTTGCGTGCGAGTCCAACTCTATTCAGAACAAAGACAATGGTATTAATTGCTTCAGCCCAAAACTTTTTATCAAGATTTTTACTGTGTATTAAGGTTCTTGCTGCCTCTACAAGAGTTCGATTCTCTCTCTCGGCACGCCCATTTTGTTGAGGGGTATAAGTACACGATTTTTCGTGTTTTATGCCATGTTGAGCTAATAAATTATTTAAACCTTCATTAACAAATTCGAGCCCGTTGTCCGTTCTTAGAGTTTTTATTTTATTGCCAGATTGATTTTCAAAGAATTTTATAAATAACTCTATTTTCTGTCTTGTTTCAGATTTATTTTTTATGAAATATGTAACTCTATAATTTGAGAAGTCATCTTTTAGGAGTAAAAAATAGTTTGCCCCGCCTATTGATTCGTTTTCAAATGGGCCACATAATTCGGCATGTACTAACTGTAGTTTGTGAATTACTAGTTCTGAAAGGTAATCTATGCTGCTTGCCAACTAGGCAATTTTTACAGAAATTGTTTCGGTTATCTTTGAAGAAGACATTATTTTCTTTCAGGACCCTTTTAACAGTTTCAAAATTCATGTGTACTAGTTTATTATGCCAGTCCAGTATGCTTTCAGCCATATTACAATGTGCGACATTTTTAAGTTTAAAATTCATTTTGAAAAACTTACCCTGTCTTACTGCTGTTGCACATATTCTTCCTGTTGAGTCTCTAATCTCAGTGGTATTTTTATTAGAGTATAACTTATATCCTTTGTCTAAGGACTTTACCACAGAGAATAGATTTATTTTGAATTCGGGAATGTAAAGGACTTCGTTTAATTCTGTATGTACCCATTCTTCTCCATTCCATGCTTCCAGTTCTACTTGTCCCATACCTGCTACAGTCACTATTGATCCATCTCCCATTTTCACTAATTTTTTAACAGAACAATCGATATTTGAAAATAGAGTTCGATTATAACACATATGATCACTCGCTCCTGTATCCATACACCAGTCTGTTAGGATGAACGTTGATTCTCCTGTCAGAGCTACACTGTTAATAAAAGCATTTGATGGTTTTGGATTTTCTTTTTCAGCGTCTCGTTTCTTTTTGAACCAACACTCTGATATTAAATAACCTGGTTTTTGGCAGTAATTGCACCTTTTGTTTCGAGTCTTATTTTTATGTTTGTTAATTTCATAATTGTTGTGTGCGGAGTTTGTATTCGTTTGCGAGTTGGATGCTAGTGCGACTGACTGTTCACTTCCCTTTATACGTTCTTCTTCTATTAGCAGACGAGAGGTTAGTTCCTTAAGATTTTGATTATTACTGTCAGTGGACTCCCATGCGCTCACAAAATGTTTCAGATTATCTGGCAGCGACATTAAGATTTTCGTCATCACCATTTTTTCACTAATTTCCTCCCCTAGTTGCTTCAGATTTCCTTTAATCTCCTCTAGCTGAGATATAAACTGAGCCACATCACCTTTAAGCTCTAGACTAAAGAATCTTTGTTGTAATAGGTGAATGCTTACTTGGCTTTTTTGTTCATAAATTGATTTGTTTGTCCCACATTTGAATTGACGTCTGACACGAGAGTATATGTGTCATGGGTTTTTCTTCTATACGAACTGCTATGATCTCTTGAGCCCTAGCGTCCTTTTTATCCCAGTCATCACTATTTGTTTGTGGTCTTGGAGTCGTACCATTTACTATGTCAAACAGACCCTTGGATTTTAATATAATTTCAGTCTGGAACTTCCAAATGGTCCAATTGTCCCCTGTGAACTTTAAAGTAGTTGAATTTTGTTTCTCCTGATCCATTTTCCCTTGCTTCAAGGTTTTTTTAAGTATCAACTCCCGCCTAATTATATAGGTTAGGATATTATTAATTCAATTTTCTTTCTCAGCAAAGCCACCGTTTATGGCGAATCTGGGCCCATAACCTGTTGCAGGGGATGGCGTTATTATTGAATTCACTGGATCAGTGTTTATATAACTTTATTAATTAAAATCAAATATAAAGGAACAATAATTATTGCTGATACAAAAAAACATAGGTACAGACAACTATATGACACTTGACATTATATGAGTTCTGCCAACTAACAATAAAGCTAGTTTTAATAATTACATTGGTCATTTAACAGCTCCTACCAGTCGAAATCGTAATTCCGTTCGAGTTCGCATTGAGTGCAGCCAGTCGAAACCGCTATAAAGTTCTAGCGACAAAAGCTCAACAATTTCAGCTTTTTCACTACTTTTTTAAATCGCGGGAAATTTAAAATACGGTCACGTGACCAGATTTATCGCTGGAAACTAGCGACGAGCGACTGCATGAGGCTACACCCTCAATTGCTAACATGTGAATAACAAAATATCACATTTTATAGGCTCGTCGGATTAAGATAGCAGCGCCACGGTGGCGACAACCGGAAAGTGCTTAATATACATTGTTTATGTTATGGTGTTTTGTTTACTGGATGGCCCATAAAGAATGAACGCCGGCACTCTAAAAAAATGTAATAGGTAAATCAGCCAGTATTTTACTCTATTTTATAGAATGTACTTCTTCTTCTTTTTTGAGATCTTGGGCTCAATTCTTCCGAACTATTTACCCAGATGAAATTTCCTACCTAGATAATTATAATCACTGAAAGAAGTTGCACTCACGTGCGTCTGACCATAGTCATCACTCCTTCCTGTCTGACAGTTAAAGGTTTACATAGATTTCAAATTCACATTAAATTTTAGTTCATGCGAAACCTAAAGTCACAAAAGTTTACAAAGCCATTTACAATTTACAGTTAATGTCCTTCAGAAACTTACAAACTAACAAAACTACACAATCAGCAGTCTCTCTCAATATACAATTTAGATTAAGCACCATAGCAAGCGGGTTAAAGCATTTAATTATGTCTATATAAAATTTGTCCCTTACACCTTTGTTAATTGCACACTCAAAAAAAATGTGATTAAGATTAGCTACTGCTCCACAATCGCACAAAGGAGACTCTACCAGTCCCATTCTGTTTAGGTGATCTTTGGAATAACAGTGCCCAATTCTTAATCTTGAATAAGTGGATAATTTAGATTTGTTCAATTGGCTTTCACTAAACCGTGGCTTTTTAGGAAAGTGATCCAATAGCCTGTATAAATGTTGACCTTTCAAAACACACAATTCTCTCCATTCTTCTTCCCATAATTCGTAGATATCAGATTTAATATTAGGTAAAATATTTCTATATTCAACAAAGTTGAAATTTATATGATCCAACTCAAGGCTTTTCTTGGCAAGCGTATCTGCCATCTCGTTCCCCTTTATGGAGGTATGGCTCGGAATCCATCCCAATTTTATAAGAATGTTATTTTTCTTAGCCTCCCATAAATCGTGCCTGATCTACAGCTCTGTGTTTTCCGAGGAGCCGCTGATACCACATCTAGTTATTTTACTTAATGCACTTGCTGAGTCTGATAATATTAATGCTTTAGGTATGTTACATTCTATAATTCTTTTAATTGCAATGGAAATGGCAAAAATCTCCGCTGTGCATATACTAGCTTCGTTACAGATTCTGACTGAAGTTGTATTAGTGATATTGTTGTGTTTGTTGTAAATTCCAAATCCAACTCGATTTTGTCTGTCTTTGGATCCGTCCGTGAAAAATATCTGCCAATCCTGCCATTTTTCCATGATAATATTATTAAATAGGAAGTCATTATTAAGCGAGTCTTTACATAGATCAAATGAAATAAGGGGGATGAGAAGTATTTGAGACTCAAATTCATAAAGATAGCAAGGGAATTTATCAAATTATTTTAGAATAGGAAGATAGACAAGAGCTCTATCGAGCCCCTCCAAAATTGGAAAATTATGAAGCAATTGTATATTGTTGTTATTCTGGTACAATTCCAGAAGACCTCTTGATACTACATTATTTTCAATTGACAAATACTTAATAATATACTTTTCCGCCAGCCAGATCCTCCTCCACTTAAGGGGAAGTTCACCAGTTTCAGCCAGTAGTGAAACCGTAGGCGAATTTTGTCCAATTTGTAAAGGTTCTGAAGCGAAGAATTATAAATGAGGATAGTGCCAAAATCAAGGTGGGATCTTACCAATCCCCTGTAAATCATCATCAGTAGTTTGGGATCTGCACCCCAGGAATTCCCTGCCACAGACCTCATGACATCAATGCCCTTTTGGGCCTTAACAACTATGTTATCAATATGAATATTGAATTTAAGTTTATCATCAAAGACAACTCCCAGATAGTTATATCTATTCACAAAGTCAATGGAATGTCCATTGACTATTATATTTTGAGGCCTATCTCTAGTAGATCTCCTTTGAAATAACATACATTTTGATTTCTCAATTGACAGTTCCAAACTGTTATTCTCCAGCCAATTGGATATATTGCTTAATGTTTCATTCATTTTCTGACACATAGTGTTTAGATCATTTCCCTGAATCATAACATTTAGATCATCTGCATATCCAGAAATAATAACGCCCTCTAATCCCAAATCAAAAATTTCATTGGTGAAAACATTATACAAAAGGGGATTTAACGCTGACCCTTGAGGCAGCCCCTTTTGAACCACCCCAGTGTTAGATACACATCTCGAGGAGTTGTCTCTGATAACAACCTTCCTAGACCAAAATAGTTGGTTAATTAAGTTTAGGATATGTTGAGAAATATTATAACTAGCCAATTTGTTAAGCAGTAGGGGAATTCTGACATTGTCATAGGCAGCTTTTATGTCTAAGAAAATGACTAAAACCTTATTTCCTTGGTTAAAGGCATTAATAACACTGGAGGTTAGCAAAATTAGGTCATCCACAATACTTTTTCCCTGTCTGAATCCGGATTGAAATTTACTTAAAAGTCCCTCTGATTCCAATTTATGGTCAATTCTGTTTTTAATAATACTTTCCAACACCTTCATTACACACGATTGAAGGGCAATATACCTATAGTTGCCAATAATAGTAGGGTCTTTAAAAGGCTTTAGTATAGGACATATTATTTGGATTCTCCAGGATTCTGGTATGGTTCCATCTTTAAGATAACCATTCACAATTGAAAGTAGCCTTTCCTTACACAGTAATGGCAGATACTTTAGCTGTGAGTAATAAATTCCATCGGCACCTGGTGCCGAGTCTTTCCTGTTTTTTAAAGCACATTCCAGTTCTTCCATTTCGAAGGGGACTAAATCATTATTATCCGATCTGTTTATCGTAATGTCCATCGGAACATCCGGAATAGTAATATTATCAAGAAAATTATTCAGATTATCCCTTACAAATGAAGTAGATATTGGAGGGGTGTACCCATTTTTAAAGCCCTTAATAATCCTCCATGTTGCTGACAAGTTAGAGTCCCTATTTAAAGTTGCACATAATTCTCTGAAACTATTTCTTTTTTTGAGTCTTAGAGTTCTTTCAGCTTTTGCAACTGCCAAGTTCATTGCCACATAATTGTCCACAGAACTGTTGTCCAAATATCTTTTAATGGCATTTTTCCTCTCCATTACAACGTTAGTACAAACCTCATCCCACCATATGGTGGGAGACTTATTTGTTGTAGATTTCCTTTCTCCCTTTTTTGGTGATGCCTCCTCAGTTGCTTGAGTAATGATACTTGTGAAAATATCATATGAGCAATCAGGTATTCCAGCCATCAAGTGATCACAAACATTGTGATACATTCTCCAATCCATTTTCTTGATATTGTGTTCTTGCCTCCTAATATCTGGATTACTGTTTTGCGGAAGATCTTGAGGAATGTAAGCGTCTAAATCCATCTTTATAATTATAGGAAAATGGTCACTATTGCCTTTATCTAAGGGAAGGTTGATTCTAGTTGGAGACCCATCATTAAGATTAACAAAATCTCTATCCAAAAAAGCCTCTTCTATTAAGTTACCATTATGATCATTTCTGTTATTCCCCCAGATTATATTTTTTGCATTAAAGTCTCCTCCAATAACAATATTACTAAAGTTATTCTGCTCATTACAAATATCTGCAAGAAATGGTTTATTCAACCGTAGCTTGGATGGCACATAAACGTTTATAAAGACTGTATCACTCACAGAAACAGCTTGTATCTGCATACCATAGGGTTTATTATTAGTGTTGAGATTATACAGGTTGGGGTTTAACTTACTTTTGACAGCTATAGCTATACCATTGCGCCCCTCATTCTTATCAAGTCTAAATATTTTATAATTCTTAAGTTTCCAAATAATGTTATTAACAAGGAATGTTTCTTGCAGCATAATTATGTCAGGATTCTCCCTGTGCAGGAGTGATTAAAGATTAGTGTTATTCGAATTTATACTACGTATATTCCACTGAATGTCAGTGAATGGGAAAATTAAATTAAAATAAAAAACCAAAATGATGATGCACAAGGGAAATTGACTGGATGAGACTTTTAGACTGCCTGCTCCATTTGCTCCTCAGTTGCCTGCTGACTGAGTCTGAAGCAGACTTTTTGGCAGGCATCAGTGAGATCTTTCACCATATTACTTGTAAGTGTGTCACAGGTTTCTAAACCTGAAAAAGATGCTTTAACTATTGATATGAGGTCCTCTGCATTTGTGTCAGTGCTGTTTAGATAATCTGAGATATTAAGTATCTCATTCACATTTGGTGTTGGTGAAGATGGGAGTGGGGTGCTATTTGGACTTAAGGGATTATTATTTCTAGTATTGAAGAGGCCCCTTTTTGGGGTAGAATGAGCTGGAGTAGCTGAATTGATCTTACCTGACATTGAATTAATGGGTGATAACGGATATATTGAACTACTTAAAAGGCAGGCTTTATGAGCCTGATTATCGAATCCTGGGCTGCTTACTTTTTTCCTTTTATTTTGTGCCACAGTAGAACTGTATGAGGGTCTACTTGGTTTAGGGATAGTCGAACTCCTTTGAGAAACATTTACTAGGCTATTAGATACTGATTTAGGAGACAGAGGGGGAAATTAACATTATCGGGCAGGATATTATTATTCAAAGTCTCGCCTGGAGATAATACTTTTCTAGCATCAAAGTAAGACAGGTTTTGAAAGCTCATAACTTCGTTAATTCGTTTTGGTTTAGTTAGTTCATCACATACCTCTGGTTTCTTAATACATTGAAAAACTAGATGATTCTTATTGCAGTACAGGCAAACCTCTGAATCAAGAAAATTATCACATTTTTCATGCAAGTGGTTATCGGATCCACATTTAGCGCATCTAGCCTTACTCCTACATTGTTTCGATGAGTGATTGAACCTGTAACAGTTTCTACAGAGCCAGATAGGTCTAATATATGTAGACAACTCCAGTTTGTTAGAATAAATATTACCAAATCTAGGAAATGATTTGCCAGCGAATGTAAAAATATAAGAGCCAGTCGATACATACTTAATTGATTGATCGGATGTATCTTCTACTCTTCTGTTTAGTCTCTTTACTTGCAGTACTTCTTCTTCAGTTGGATTTGGACCTACACCTTTGACAACTCCTCTGCATGAGACTAAACTTGCCGGGATAAACATTTCATAGCCCATAGCTACGAACTCTTTGTTCTCTTTAAAATCATTAGCTTCTTTTGGTAGCCTAAAAGTGATAGAAATTCTATTCCTACCTTTCCTTTCAATTGATTTGATTCCACATATTTTTTTTTGATGTAGTAGTCTGCCCAATTCCACTGGGTGTAAGTTCCCCACGTTCATATCTTTATGCTGGACCATAACCTTAAAGGGAGCTGAATCATACACAGAGTACTTTATATTTTCAAATATTGAGATGTTTTTGTATTCGTTAGTTTTTCCACTATTATCAAGGCGTCCTGTTTCCACAGGGGGCCCGTCCCCCCCGTACTATCACCCATACTAGGTTGACTTATGCAACTACTGAACTACTGCTATTTTTACAAAAATATTATGTATAACTATTTGCTTACTGGTTTACTAATAATTATATTGAATAACCTAAACTATATTCAAAGATTCCTATTATTTTTAAAGATTTCTGACAGACACTTCCTCACCTTGTCAAAGCTCGGTTTGGAATCCCCTTAGAGAATGTAGTGGTGAGGTAACGTCAAATATGTTTTTGGGTTGACAGATTTAAGGAAACTAGGTCTCGTTTAAAACCACTCTTTTTACTTAATAATATTATGTATGAATTGTTTTCGAATATATTTTGGTGTGGTACCTAGAGGGCGCTGCTTGGCAGTACAACAGTTATTGCGCATTATCATGAAAATTTTAAACGACATAACTTGAATTCATATATCAAAAAACCTTTTTGGAAAAAATCAGTTTCTTTAAAATGGAAAGAGCAAACTTTCATATATTTAGAGACTCTTTTTTTCAATGTTCACTTACATAATCCATTATTTCCTTCTGTCAACAAGTTTTCTGCCCCAAATCTCGGTTTCCACAAAAACTTTCAAATTCCCTGCTACTTCAAAACTTTTAAAGCTCAGTTCAGGATTGTTTTCGCCCAGGAAGAGTACTGAGGAACACAACAGTAATTAAAATGAATAAAACGGACCCATAATTTAGTTCACAACCTCAATTCTACACAGCTTTAAGTAACCCAAAACAGAACAATGTATATCAACTTATTTACACAAACAGTCGTCAGAGGGAGTATCGCTTATGAAGATTTATTTACCTATATATCGTATTATAAAGTTTTGTATACATTTTTAAAGTTTTATTCTTTTATTTGGACTGAAAAAATGTACAAAATAAAACTATTTCCTGCCAGCTCTGTTTCCTAATAACAAATACTCCAAGTCTCCCAAAGTGTATTCAACTTCAACGCACGCTTTTTTCGGGTTACTCTTATCGGGTATTTGGACAGTGACTTTATTGTATTTATTATGGCCGTTCTTGCTGGCTTGCTCCCAAATACTTTCCCATAACCTGCGCTTATCTTCTTCTTTCGTATTTCTAATGGTCTTCAAAAATTCATACTTATCTAAAAAAGATTTAATGAAAAATATCCATACGAATAGCTTTTATACAATCGATCAAATTGGCCAAGAGACTATGTGACCTCAAAGTGGCGGAACTAAGAGCAGAATTGGAAGATCGTGAGTTGGAAACGTCCGGTAAGAAAAGTGAATTAGTAGAAAGACTTAAATTGGCACTGGAAAATGACGGCTTTGATCCAGAAACAGTTTTATTTAATGACGAGGCTTCCACCCTAATCTCGTTAATTTCTGCTAACATGGACGAGAAGATTTCTGCCATGGAAGAGAACATAGACGAGAAGATTTCTGCTATGAAGAACGACATTTCTGCTAACATGGACAAGAAGATTTCTGCTATGAAGAACGACATTTCTGCTAATATTGACGACAAGATTTTTGCTTTGAAGAACGATATATCTGCCGATATCTTATTAATGAAAAAGGACATTGCCGCTGACGTTGAAAATGAAATTTCGTCTCTAAAATTTGAAATCGAGAATAAGATGTCAACGATGGACGAGAAGATTGAGAATAAGATGACAACGATCGACGAGAAAATCAAGGATGACAGATATAAGAACTCAAGGCATGCCAGCGGAAGAAAAGAAGACCGAGCAAACGAAACCTTGCGAGACATAAACACACCCTAAGTTAGAAGACATTGGCAGTTTCACTCGAGTCAAGGCCTCAACGTGCGATGGAAAAATGTCGTGGACCAATTATGTGAAACAGTTGGAAGCAGCCACTAGAGTGAATAATTGGTCCGATAAGGAGAAAGCAGTGAACTTAACCATCGCGCTTCGCGAAGATGCCTTAGATGTACTTCAGACGATACGTCTTGAAGAAGCGGATGATTTTGAGCAGCTAAAAAAAGGAGCTGGACATGCGATACGGTCACGAACATTTGGAACATTTGTACAGATTCCAACTGAAGAACCGAAGGCGGAAACATTAGTTGACGCATTGACAGCTGCTCCTTGAATATGAAGCAGCAACGAAGGCTTCGGGTTACAACAAAGGTAGGACCATAAAGGAAAGAGGTTACGATGACAGACTTGACCAGATCGTCAACCTGTTGAAAGGTATGGTAGACGTGAAGCCGAAGAAGATCAGGTGCTGTAATTATGGCGAGCTAGAGCATGCACGCAGTTCGTATAAGCGTCCTACGACTTGTAAGCGTCCTACGACTCCTGCAAACCAAGAACCTCTTAAATGCAAAGCAGCCACGAAGGGTTCGCGGTACAACAAAGGTAGGACCATGCAGGAAGAAGAAGACGATGACGAACTTGACCAAATCGTCAATTTGTTGAAAGGTATGGCAGACAAGAGGCCGAAGAAGATCAAATGCCGGAAGTGTGGCGAGCTAGAGCACGTACGCAGTCCGTCTAAGGGCCCCAAGACTCCTGTAACCCAAGAACTCCAATCACAGGGAAAATCAGACAGGGGTGAACATCCAGCTGATGTGAATAACCGAAAAGCCAACTCCTTGCCTAGACGGCCATGCCCTGTAGACTATTCACAATGCAACAAGTCGAAATCTAAGGAAGTTTTTCAAGAATTACAGTAGAGAATGAAGAATGGTCACCCACCAGGATCAGAGAAGATCAGGAGAATGATCCGGCAATCGAAAGAAGAAAATCGGCGACCTACCTGGCAAGAAGTGTCAAGATTGTCACCGAAACTCAAAGCGTATTGGGCTCAATGGGACTCCCTTGTCCTGGAAGAAGGGCTGTTGAAAAGAGTCCTTGAAAACGATGATGGTTCCGAGATGAGGAGACAGCTAGTTATCCCGAGAACAAGAGTAGCTGAAGTACTAAAGAAGTTACACGACAGTCCATCGGGAGGTTATCTGGGAGTGAAGAAAACCATTCAGCGAGTCCGTGAAAGGTTTTATTGGATGAACAGCTCTGACGATGTGAAGGACTGGTGTAAGAAATGTACGACTTATGCTACGAGTAATGGACCACATCGCAAGAGAAAGGCACCTATGAAACAGTATAATGTTGGAAGACATTTCGAAAGGATTGCTTCAGACATCGCTGGACCATTTCCAACGAAAGAAAATGGTGGTAAATACATCAGGGTTGTGATGGATTATTTCACAAAGTGGGTGGAAATTTACGCGATCCCGAATTAAGAGAACTGTCGCGCATGTATTGGTGAAAGAATTTATCAGCCGATATGTAATGCCATTGGAAGTCCACAGCGACCAGGAAAGAAATTTCGAAAGTCATCTATTCCAGGAGATTTGCGAAAAGCAAAATGGGAATGAAGAAGACCAGGACAACAGCATCACATCCATAGTCAGAATGATCGAGATAATGAACAGGATTATTGGAAAATACCTGTCCAAAGTAGTATCCAGCCATCAGAGAGATTGGAAACAGTGTATTTCCCTATTCGCATTGGCTTATCGATCTGCCGTAAACGAGTCCACGGGTGAAACAACTGCGAAAATCCTGTTTGGACGTGAAATGAGGCTTCCGTGTGACCTGGAATTTGGCTGTCGGCCTGGAGAAGATCTAGCAGGAGAAGACTACGTGATCCAATTGAGAAGAAGGCTGGACGATATTCATGAATTAATTCGAACAAATCTTCAAGTTGCCAGCGACAGAATGTAAAGTCGGTACGACACGAAGGCCACAGTAGGCGGTTTTAAAGAAGGGGACAAAGTATGGTTACATAACCCGAACAGGAGAAAAGGATTTTCTCCAAAATTACAAAAATCCTGGGAAGGTCCATACTTAATCAAGAAAACGATCAATGGTGTTATATATCGCTTAAGCAAGATCCCCAACGGAAAGCCAAAACTAGTTCACCAAAACCGACTAGCGCCATTCGAAGGAGACCATGACCTAGAGGAAGGAGTAAACCTTATTCGAGATGTGTCTGACCCTACCTTCGATGAATTTATGGGCTCGTATGGAGGTACCGGGAAAGCTAGATATGGAGTCACAACGACAAGATTTGTTCACTCTCCCGAAATATTATTCACTGGCATACAACATCCCCGCCCGTATCAAGAATGCACGAGGGTTGGCAACCGTCTTTCGAAAGAAGTTCGGGTAATTAAAAAAACTTGAAGGCCAGATTCCAGCCCCTGGCAAGTCACTGAAACTGAAACATAATTCGTGGTACGTCTTCTACGTGGTAACTAAAAATGAATTTCAAGATCGATCTACCTACCGCGATGTGTGGGAAGCACATCGAAACCTACGAGACCATGTATTGGAATCCAGCGTGAAGAAACTGGCTATGCCTAAGATAGCGAGTAATCAGTTGGATTGGCGAATCATCAGGACCATGGTAGAGATTATCTTTCAAGATACCGGTGTCCAGATATTAATTTGCAGCTACAACCCCCGTTATCAGTATCCGATAAAAACGGTGCCCTGCTATTTCCATAAGATCGGAAAGTGTAGAAATGGGGCCAGTTGCCGATTTAAACATCCAGTATCGGCTACACAAAAGTTCCAGGAGGAACTTCCGTTTAAGAAGGGGATAATGTCACGAAACAGCACACTGGTATAGTCCCTAAATCCGACTCTGTCTAAGCCAGGTATGAAAGTTAAAATTATGACGGACGCGCAGGGATTGTTTACGAATGTGAATATCTTATCTAAACATTGTTTTTGTGACCAGTCTTATCTAGAAAATGCCAGGAAGCCAATTGTTTTTAAGTAAGCCGCAATCTAAAATTATGTAGTGAAAAAGGCATTAATATATAAGGGATCGACCAGGAAGACTTAGTTGAGTTGATAACTTGACATCGTGAGATAAACAAGTGAATATAAATTAGTGAACAGTTTATATAAATTAGTTTAAGTGAATATACTGTGTATATAAGCAGTGAATAGTGTAGTGTTTGAATAAATTAGTAAGTAGCCATACCATGTGTTTAAAGTTTATCCCACATGTTCTGTTCTGTTCAAATAAAATAGAACATTACAGCATTAAATTAAATGCTCACATAGCAAACCATTTGACTCTTTGACAATATGCAAGGTGATGTTGAAACTCTTGCAAACATTATTCAGGGTATTAAGGGTAAATTAATTAATTTCGGTCCTAATGGGGATCTGGAGATCTAGCTGCCCTTTCTAAAAATCTTCGCCTATTAATCTATCTATGCTTTTTTGATGATACTACCAAAATAGGGTATTCCCATTTAAAAAAATAATAATGACATCTTAAATCGAACAGCGATGACGTCATAAAAAAATAAGAGGACACCAAAAAAATGCGCAACTAAAAAATAAAATCGACGTGTCTGAGCTTTTTTCCCTTATGTCAAATCAAGCTTTTCACGAATTTGTTCCACTGTCTAGAAGGTTTGATTCCAAATAGGAAAGTTTAAAAAAAATTGTCAGTTATACTCACGAATATCTTGCGTCTTCTTCTTTTCCAACAAATAATGGAACGATTCCTTATCAGAATCGAACTTAAAAGTAGTTTGAGTATCCTGCCATTTTAAAATTTGCGAATTAACGTACGTCACACTGACAGGATTCCTTTTCCTAAAACTCGTCTTTCCTTCATCGTTAATAGTTTTATACAGATTATTAGAAAACTCGTTTATAAACAACTTCAATTCTTCTTCTTTCGGTTTATCTCTTGATTTTTTCAAACTGTTCAACGTATCTTCCATCACCGATCTTATTTTGTTCTTCAAATCAATACCTGGTTTTAATATTTCTTCCCCCCATTTCCATATACCCGTTGAGGGTTCTTCCACTGGTCGATTCTGGATTAAAACAGGATTAACTATTAGTTTTTGTGGGGGGATATTCGGTCTGGTTTTATTTTTATTAACTGGAACTGGTGTAGCTGGAGTTTCGATTTTGATTTGACCACTGTAACTTGCTTTTGTGAAATGATTCAGAAGTTTCGTAATAATTTTTTTAAAATATTCTTTTGGTACGGCTTTTTGCTCTTGAGCGGCTATTCGTTCTTCTAAGATCCGTATTTTTTCGGATAACTGTTTGAAATAATATTGACAGTGTTGGTGATCGGTTTCTTTTTTTCTTTTTGCGTTTTCTTCGTTGTTATTTCTTTTTTTTGTAATTCCCCGCGGGTCTTTTAAAGGTTCCGTTGCGAAAGGATGTTTTTGAGAATCTGTTACTAAACCTACAATGGCGCAGTTTTTACACACACATGGTGAATATTTTTCTTTCATGCTTTCCCTATTTTTACATTTAAACATTGAGTTAAGCCCTGTTGAGTTGAAAACTTGTTGAACATTCTCGACCTCTGAGTCGCTAAACGTAGGTATTTTTTGATGATCACCTTTTGCGTATTTATTCGTATTTTTTTTAGATTTTTCGTTCGAAAATTCCCTATGTTTCCCTAAATTCATAGTCTCTATGAATTCTTTTACTTGTTCACCAGACATAACCTTCTTTTCTGTCGTGAAAACTTCGTTTTCTTTGGGTTTGATAACGGTAACGTCAAGGTATGTACCAGCGTATTTTTCTGGGAAGTTTATAATATCAGTAACTTCGTCGTCCATTTCGAGCTCGAGCTGCAATTGAGGATTTTCTTCTTTGACATCTTCTGATATATTTTTACGATTCAACATTATGTTATAAAACTTAGCATTATGTTTATTATGGATCTAACGCGCATAATTTTGAATAAACTCACTAATGTCACTGATAGTTTTTTGACAATTTCAAATAGATAATTCGAAATGATCGATTCAAACTTCATTTACTAGTAACTCGTACATCATAAAAATTGTTGTATCTACGTCATTTAACGTAGGTACTCAGTTTTAAACTGATACCTACAATACCACAAATCATCAAAATTCATCGAACTTAGCTTGCTTATGAGCTCCCATTCCTATCTTGAAAAACTTGTGAATCGATTTGTTGACAAGTAATCTAACCATCGGCATATAGAAATGGACTGAACGATATTCTTACAAATATGACCACTTTCTAGAAATATGTAAAACGACTGTGCTGCCAATACAACTACTGGCCATACATTCGCTTTATCTCTCTCGTACTTTTCGGTCTGTTTTCAGTAAGCTGTAGGATTCTGTGTCATGTTGATATTAGGTTCGTTCGTAGAACAGTAAGAAACCGTTAGCAACTGTACAGCACAGGCGCATTTCGTTAAAGAGCGTTAGCATAAGCCAAACCAAAATTCAACGTTCGTACAATGGAAATAGTCGGTTTGAAACTGATTGGCAACCGTCAGAATAATTCGTTGACTAATAAGAAATTTTAAGTTGGAGAGATGTCAGACATGCGCAGTTCACAATCACATTGATAATTATCCAATAGGAAATAAAAATGAGCTGTTTTTTCTTAGGTGTTTGAATTTGATAACAAATATTTGGAAAAGATTAACTAGAGAAAAAATTACAAAATTGGGCACTGCACAGAGTAACTGAACCAAGGTATGAAATACATTTTTATTTGTGCTTTAGGGTTATTTATGTAGGTAGGGGAAAAGTGCCTGAGATGGGCATAGTGGACGAGTTGGCATAGGAGTTAAATCTCATAGTTATATTTGAATTTACCGCTAATAACTCAGTGCCATGCCCTGCGATATTTTATGGCCACTGCTAAACTGTATTTTTAACGCCATCTATTCGCTTGGAAGGTTACTAACGACATCAAAATGTCAGGAGTAAAACAATAACAAATGGATCAGTATATTAGAGACTTTGACAGAGTATTATTGTACTTGTCATTTTTCAATGAGAAATACTTTTTTAACTTGTAGATGACTTTACTGTAGCCAAAAAGGTTTTAATTACGACAGATCTTTTGTCTAGTTCCGATATTTACAAAGGACGGGGATCAAGGATACGGAAAAAAATATAAAGTATATGTCCCATCACTCTAGTTCTGATTCAGACGAGAGTCCCTCATTAAATCGTAACATTTATCCTGTTTTTAAACCTACACCACAAACAAATTGTAAGTATTTGAAGAAATTAATTAGGATATTTTGTGCAAATAATATATTTTTCAGTATTGTATAAAAAGTCGGGGAATTATAAATCGGGTAGTACTTCTCCAGAGATTCAAGTGGAATCTATTGCCGAAACTATGAGGTCTGAAGCTGAAGGAATTTCCCTTGAGAATAAAGAATCAAATGATATGGCGATATTTGCTGTTCCTAGAGGTAATTTGTTTCTTAAGTTAAATCATAATTTATAATAACCTAAAGTTTGCATATTAAATTTGACTTTTAGTATAAAAATACTTAATTTTATAATGTACCTCTTTTAATTTTTTTTAGAGTCAAAACCTTGTGGCAGTGGAACCAGATGAACACTTCACAAAAGAGATAAATCATCACCACAAATAGATACACTTGATGATCAAGGTGACTAAACTAAATAATTTTAATTAATTTTTATATTTAATCATAATTTAAATTCATTTTAGAATTTGAAAGGTTGATGATAGTTGAAATATCTTAATTAAATTTAAAAATCAACACTTTAATTGAATGCGTTGGCACTCTCTTGAAAACACAAAGAATTCCGAGTAACCTGCAAGTAACATCGTTTGAAAATAATGTAAACACGTTATATGAAAAAATTCCAGTAATTCGACATTCGACGCATACTTTTAAAATCCAAATTCTACGCACTCGATCAAATATACTGTTCCTAGTATTGCAAACCGACATTACAGATCATTTCTCAACAATACTACAGATAGTACTGGAAAAGTCCAAATGCCCCAAGGAACGAGGAATAGTGGAATACATAGATGAAACAAAACTTAAAAATACAATCAGACAAAAATCTTGGGATTTCTTATACTTGAATCCAGATCCTAACTATGCAACAAATACTTTCATTGAAACACTTCCAAAATATATAGACGACTGTACATATACAAAAAAATGTAAAAGGAAAAACACGAAGATCACCCCTTGGATGACAAATACACTACAAAATACACAATGTATTCGGAAAAAAATTAGTGTTTGAAAAACATTGGAATCCATTATATTGTATCATATGTGTAATATTTGTTAGCACATGCTATTATCAATAAATTATTCTTATCTTAAGTTTGAGAAGAAAATACAGAAAATCACCTGTACTATTCTATAAACAAAATTTTATATTAAATTTTTGAAACTATTTGTCTACATTCCTCTTTTAATAAACTATCCTGGTTAATAAAAACGGATAAAAGCTTTAAACAATTTTTTGAAACAACTTATCCTACTTTTAAGCCAAAATAAAATAACAGGTTGTTTCAAAAAGTTTTTAAACTTTGTGTGACTGTTTTTATTTGTTTATTTAAGAAAAAACAATACAGGCCTAATTTAAAAAACCTTCAGTATTTGCTTGGCTTGCCATCTAGTAGTAGCTAGTAAACTGTGACTAATCATGCAGGTCTCTTCCTTTATTTTTTCCCTGTTGGTGAATAGTAACCTTCCACCACAATAGATGGCGCAGCACTCGACAAAACTTTGTGGCATCGGACTTAGTACAGGAGATTCCATTCTTTCCCGTATTAAAAGTATTTATCTATGCTCCGTGCCGTGGACGAACTTGCAGTATGTGCATGTCTCACAAAGTGCCTGTAAATCTACCTCGATATACCAAACTTATACGAAATATTCTGTGATTCTGAAGGTAATAAATATTTTTTGAGTATTGGTGAGTTGTGTTTTGTGGGCATACTTATTAATTTTCTTACAAATTGTCTTTAACATTTCAAATCATCTATCCTAATCCTCACATTTTGGTCGCATACAATCCTCAGTATTTCGTCTCAAAAAGAAGAAAGTAGTAATAAAGTTAGTGCACGTACTTCAGCCCTAGATTGCATACATAGCAGTAGGACGAGATGGCAGTATGTCATCTCGCCCTGTCAGCCACTATTCAATGAATGTAGGGAATTTGGAAAGTATAAATGATCTCTATTTTTTTATTAATCATTTCAGAAAATGGTAGGCAAATATTACAGAAAAAGTAATCGGTTGCAGTGGAGAGAAGAAGATATGGAAGCGATCATAAATGCAATTCACGAGAACAGAATGGGTTGGTTGCTTACCTCAAAAACATTTGGTGTACCTTCTAGTACTTTACGAAGACGTTGTCAAGGTACGAACTAATTTAGTATGGGTGCTGTCAAAGGTTATATGGGAGGGAAACGAGTAACTTTTAATAAAGATATGGAAGCCGAAATCGTTAAACATATCAAGAACATGGAAGAAAGATTTTTTGGAATGACAACTTCGGACGGGAAAAAACTGGCATTCGACTTGGCTGTCCAGAACGGTATTCCTCATCAATTCAACCTTGAAAAAATATGGCAGGTAATGATTGGCTGAAAGGATTTAGGCGAAGAAATCCTCAAATATCATTACGAATGCCCGAATCAACTTCAGCAGCTCGAGCTATGGCATTTAATAAGCAACAGATCTCAAAATACTTCGATCTGTTGGAAAATGCCTTGACTGAAATAAACTACGATCCAACCAGAATGTATAATATGGACGAAAGCGGATTTTCAACAGTTCCTTCCAAAAACTGTCGAATTTTGCTGTTAAAGGGCGAAAACAGGTGGGAGTGTTGACAAGCGTTGAAAGGGGAAAACACTTCACAGTTGTATGTGCAATGAGTGCTGGGGGAAACTATATTCCATCATGCTTCATATTTCCCCGAAAAAATATGAAAAATTAACTAATGGATAACGCCCCAGCAGGTTCAATTGCATTTGCTCAAGAACATGGATGGACTAATGCCGAAATATTCTTGAAGCGGCTGAAATATTTTGTAAGAATGATAAAGACATTACGTGAAGAAAAGGTTTTGTTACTTCTTAACGGCCATACAAGTCATGAAACTCTGGGGGCACAAACATACGTCAAGGATAACGGTATAATTCTGTTTTGCTCTCCGCCACACTGTACACATAGAGTGGCTGCCCTTGGATGTTTCGTTTTTTGACCCCCTTACGACGTATTATAACCAAGAACTCCAGAAATGGCTGAAATTACATCCTGGAAGAGTGGTTACCTATTTTCAAGTAGGTGAAATCTTTAGGGAGGCCTACCAGAAAGCTGCAACTATCAAAAATGCTACAAGTGGATTTGCAATAACTGGTATTTTTCTATTCAATAGAGACGTATTACCCGATCATCTGTTCTATGCTGCTGAAGTTGCCGATGTAGGAGCAGAGCAAGCCAACGGTATCCTAGAGACAATTGAAGTTGAAAATCAAGAATATGTGGAGAATGAACCAGTTGAATATGGAAGTGATACGCAAATACAAGATGAAGAACGTGAAAACGAACAAGACGATACACAGAAGAAGGAGGTGGTAATATATACCCAAGAAAGTCACTTTGTTTTCCAAACACTTGAGAATGGAAAGAAGATTAGTGAAGATCATAATATGAATAATTTGAGTGTCGATAAATTTCTAATAAAGCTATCTGAAATATCTCCACTGCCAAAAGTTGAAATGAGAAAAAAGAGAAGAGATGGAAACAGTGGATAATTGGGAATTTTGAATACTACACCTGAAATCGAAATACTGAAAATAAAAACTGCAGAAAAAACAAAAAAATAATCAAGAATGACAGCAAAGAAAGCAAAAACCGTATTAAAAATGGGTAATTCTTCCAGCGACAAAGATAGAATTGAAACTGACGATGATGATGATGATGCAGGTGTATTTACTGCAACAGCCTCGTTTCTACATCAAAATCCGCAGAAAATGGATTAGATGTATTCGATATAAAAAATGGGCACACTGTGAATGTGCTGATGTGTCACCTCGTATGAAAACTTCTGTTTGTGAGTTGTGCAGAGACTAAAAAGAGGAGTATGCCATCATTGCTATCTCATCACCTCATGCTATGCCAATTCGTCGTTACCCCGTGGGCGAGAAGACATAGTAATATAGTTTTAAAAAATAACAAATATTCTTTTTGTTTATCCTTAAATTTAAAAAAAATATTAAACACAAGTTTTTTCTACAATGTCTTTTATTATTCGGTGTCGAAAAATAAAGAAAAATATTTAGGAGACACTTTTGTTATGAATTTTTTAAGAAGTATGCCATCTCAGGCACTTTTCCCATACACAAAGGATATACAGACTATTTGTGTTTGAGATCCTATAGTTAAGAAGTTAGGAAAATGTCACGTTTCCCTCTATTATCTATTGTATTGTGAAAACCCCAAATTTAGTGTCACTTCTGCGTGAACTTTATGGTCGAAGGTCGGAAGATTTGAAAGACATGTTTGAATAACCTTTCTGAGCAAAAAGGTTACAATTGCTATTGTAGTATTCAACAGAAATTGAGATATCTATTGGAGGCACCCATTGTTGATTCTTGTCAATGAGCCCGACGAGTCCAATGATACTGGCCAATAGGAAAGATTTATTTTCGTTTGGTCAACCCAATCCACGTGTAAACACGCCCCTTGCAGATTTCTATTTAACACGTCTTACCAGTGCCGGATTTAGGGTACTTGCGGCCCTAGGCCAAATTAACTCGAGCGGCCCCCGCCTCGGCCGCCCCTTAAATGGAAAATTTAAATGTGCCTTATTTCAAGCTCACGTCAAAACAAGTGAGTAGTTGAGATATCTTAAAGATAAACACCAATTGGAAAACATTAATGGATGCAGGATGCGGATGCTAGCAATAATATAAAATGGCTTATAATTATTATATCGTATCCTTTAACTCCACGATTATGGAATTAAAGTATAAAGCAGATTTCATATTAATACATAACGTTTATTTTCATAATTTTACTTTTTAAAATTGGTTCAACATATTAGTTCTAAAAATAAACATTCACTCACACTGTATGTATTACAGTGAATGTTCACAGTAATGTTCAAATAAATCTAAACGCTCACTTTTCTAGCTTTTTTGGCTGCAAAATCTTAAATCCACTCGTTAAAGTCTAATGCTTGAAAAAGCTCAGAATTTGCCACAAAACTAGCCAAACTAGACAATCGAGAATCTTCGTCAGAAGTCGAGTTCCTCAGGTAGTTTTTTATTCTTTTTAACACGCTGAATGATCTTTCTCCAGATGCATTAGATGTCATCATACATAGTAGAATGCGCAAAGCCGTGTCCATATTCGGAAATAATGTTGTTAATTGTTTTTCACGAATAAGATTCAGATACTCCAAAAGTGTATTCCTTGGAGGCTTGGTGATCTTGTTATCATGAGGTTCGCTTTCTTCATCAAATATACCTTCAACGAAGCCTTTGAACTATACACACTCTTCTCCAAAGTCACCATCTATGTCGGTTCGATACTTTTTAGCCACAATAGAAGCTTTTCCCTTTATTTCTTCATTGGAAATTGATGATAAGTTGTTTAAAAACCCAAATTCTTCATTAAGACTGAAATAAACTTCGGACCTTTTATTCAATTCTGAATAAAGCCTGTCAATTACAACATTGAGTGTATTTATCTTTAAGTCTTATTTTCCATCAAAGTGGGGTTCAGGTTCATCTTCTTGAACTTCGCCAGGGAGAGCTTTTCTTTTCTGGCGTCTTCTCATTTCAAGAATATAGGTATCATTTCTAGACAACTCTTTTCCTCTTTTTTCGTAGGAATCAAAGTTATCTCTCAGACTTAGTACGTACTCCTTTAGAGATTTGTATATGGTGCAAGTCACATTCAAGTCTGTAGCAGTGTTTTGCAATGTTTTACTACTCTTGTCAAAACGTTGTAAAATATCGTACCACATGTTCAGTAAAATAGCATTCTCTAACTTAAAAAATTGTTTACTGATTCCATTAGCTTCAGCTCGGGTCACATTTGTTTCCCTTTTATCGTCTGATATTTTTTTTACTGCATCGTAGTAGTTCCAGTAGTTGAGTAAAATAGATTTTACAGCATGCCATTTGGAAGCCCATCTTGTAATGTTCACTCTTTTCGGAAAGAGTTTCTTTTCGCTACTGCTATTTTTGACAAGGTTTTCCAACACGGCCCATCTTGAAGTAGATGCACTCATGAAAACGTAAAATTCTTGAAAAAACATGAATAGTTTTGTTACTGCCAAACAGCAATCAGCCGCATGTGTGCCTACTAGATTCAACGAATGAGCGGAGCATGGAACGTACTCAGCTAAATTGTTTTGAACTTTTATTATCGCTTGTAAACCTTCATATTTGCCTGACATATTCGAGGCATTATCATATGACTGCCTCTCATATCGCACAATGGAATGTCTAGCTCTGACAGGGTATTTAAAATAATTTCCGCCGTGTGTGCTCCAGTGTGGTCATGAAATTTAATGAAAGCTATAAATCTTTCTAAAGGCTTACCATCACTTAAAACATACCGTAGGATCACTGTCAACTGGTCTGAATGAGTGATGTCTGGTGTAGAATCAACACTGAGAGAATAGTACTTACTTTTCTTCAATTCATCCACAATGACAGAAACTACTTTTTTGTACATTAACTCTATAAACTCGTTACAAATAGTTTTTGACAGATAGCTTACATTTCCGGATCCTAGATTTCTTTTACTTTCAATATGGGCTTCTAAAAAATCATCGTATTCTGCAACAAACTTTAATGTCCCCATGAAATTACCGTTTCCTTGGAAACCGAATATTTCTTGGCTCCCTCGAAAAGCCAGGCCATGGGTGCCGAGAAACTTGACAACGTCTACTACACGTTTTAGCACTCAATGCCAATATTCAACTCCCTTAAGGTAGTTTTCGTGTAATGCAGAATCCATTTTTCCTAAAACATTGCCTTGTAAGACGAAGGTTTTTGTATTTAACCTATGTTCCGCACTCTGTTCGTGTTCTTTAAGTCGGTTAGAATTTTTCCAGTCATTGAATCCCTTGCAAAAAGAACTATCGTTGGGATAGTGGAATAATTTGCATGGAACACAATACAGGCAGCCGGTAGTATTTGAATACATAAGCCACTCTCTTTTCTTCATCTCGCCGTTTGGTAAACGGCTAAAAAACATATGTTCTTTTACTGTTTTTACTTTATCAGGATAATGTCGTTTGGATTTTGATTCAGCAGATCTGAAACATGCATTTTTTGGTTCGACCATTTTGCCAAGTTGTCATCAGAGAATTATTCACAAAAATTGCAAAGGCCATGATTGTCACTCCATTCCATCGAGTAAGTTCCGAATCGTCGGAGCATAGACAAACATTGTGGTATGATATTGTTAAATGAAGGGATTTCGCGACCCTCAATAGATATGTACCCACCATCTACCAAAAATAATAATTTTGGAGACAGACTTGATGTCCGTCTGGTGAGGGGGGCGAAATCCATAGAAACATTGGGATGTGCCAGACAGGCGAATGCCCGAGAAGAACAATGAAGCGCTGTTATGGACATTGTGCGCGACAATTACATTTATATTTCTGTGGTGTGGAATATGATTCGCTTTGACGTTAGATGCTATTGTTTGTAATGTGAATTGGAATTTAGAACATAGGGTTGAAATGCAAATAAAGTGAAAGAAAAGGACAGAGCTCCAGGAAAATATATAATTGATGGGAAATAGAACAAGTGATGAATGAAGTATGTGAATGGAGGGATGAAGAATGGTGAGAAGTAAAATCAAACGAAAAAGTAGGAAGTGTGTGGAAAGTAATGAATTCAAACATGCGTCTAACAGACACCACTGTATGTTGAAATGTGAAATGCAATATAAGAGGAGGTCGCCCTACCTGTAAAGCCAACAGCCGACTATCAAAAATAACAAATTTGGAGACAGCTTTGATAGCTCACCAATAAGGGCACCGACCTATAACAATTATAACCTATGATAAATGTGAAATGCAATGTAAGAGGTGAGTTCATCACCCTAACCGTAAAGCCATCAGCCGTCTATCAGAAATAGTAAAATTGGAGACAGCCTTGATAGCTCACCGATGAAGGCGCCGACTTCAAAGAGTTAACAAATGATAAAGGATCATATGAATGGAAGGGTGAAGAAAGGTGAGAAGCAAAAGCCAACGAAAAATTAGGAACAAGTGCGGACAATAATGAATTCGAGCAAGCGTCTGAGACACCCCACTGTACATATGCCGAAATGTGAAATGCGATGAGAAACCGAAGTCACTACACGAATTATGGGAAAGTTGATATTATATGAGATGCGTTCGTATCCCAACCGTAAAGCCATCAGCTTTGATAGTTCACCGATGAGGGCGCCGACCTCCAATAATTGCGATCTGGTGAAATAATGGGATAAAACTTATGTCAACCTGTTGTCATCATTGAAGGCCTTGTAAGAGTCTATGCAAAGGTGTAAATTTCCTATTTAAATTAACTTGTGTGTTAAGGCATTTGTTGTTTCCTTTTATCTCGGCTGTTATTTCGATGTCTTCATAAAAATCTAATAGGTTGAAATTTTTGGTGTTGATACTTTTGATTAGTGTTGAATTAGTTTCTGGTTCAAACTTATGGTTATTGTATTTAATATGAAAACCAAACGCTGATTTATCTCGATACCTCAAATGCTCGCCTATTTGTACCTCCAATGCTCTACATGTTTTTCCCACGTATGCAGCTTCACAATCACCACACCTCAGCGCATAAATGCCACATATTGATTCAATAATCACTTTTCTAAAACTTTGCCTCTCACAGAACTTTTTCACTTTCAATAATGTCATTTACGAACAACCCGATGGCTTATCCATGGGCAGTGGTTTATCTCCACTAATTGCAGATATTTTTATGAACAACTTAGAAAAGAAATTTATAATCCCTAAAAATAAGGTAATCATCTTGTATTTTAGTTATGTCAACGACATATTTTGCTTAATCGAAGGCAACATAACAACAGCTCAACAAATTTCAAATAACATCAAATTCACCCTAATATCAAATTCACTTTAGAAACTGGAATTGATGGATGTCTCAATTTCCTTGACCCTAGCATACGTTGGTGCGGGTCCGAGTTCGGCTATGGGGTTTATAGGAAGCCTACTCAAACTGACCACGCCATACATGCTGATTCCAACCACCCTCCTCAGCACAAAATGGCAGCTTTCAACTGCTATGCCCACAGACTACTGAACATACCTTTAAATAAAGCTCAGTATAACAATGAGGCTAATACAATCAATGGATATCACCATTCTATAATCGATAATCTCATACAAAAAGTAATTAGGAAAATAAATCAACAACTAGATTATCCATCTATCACAGACAATAACCTTTCATATATTTCAATACCATTCAAAAACTCTCATCTTTCTCATCAATTAACAAACATTTTCAGAAACATTTCTAACAACTTTAAAATTTCATATGAGGCTTCAAATTCCTTTTATAATGATTTAGTCAACTCTAAAGATAAGTTGAATAAATTGTCTGAAAGTTGCATTTCACATTTATCATAGGTTATAATTCTTATAGGTCGGTGCCCTTATTGGTGAGCTATCAAAGCTGTCTCCAAATTTGTTATTTTTGATAGTCGGCTGTTGGCTTTACAGGTAGGGCGACCTCCTCTTATATTGCATTTCACATTTCAACATACAGTGGTGTCTGTTAGACGCATGTTTGAATTCATTACTTTCCACACACTTCCTACTTTTTCGTTTGATTTCACTTCTCACCATTCTTCATCCCTCCATTCACATACTTCATTCATCACTTGTTCTATTTCCCATCAATTATATATTTTCCTAGAGCTCTGTCCTTTTCTTTCACTTTATTTTCATTTCAACCCTATGTTCTAAATTCCAATTCACATTACAAACAATAGCATCTAACGTTAAAGCGAATCACATTCCACACCACAGAAATATAAATGTAATTGTCGCGCACAATGTCCATAACAGCGCTTCATTGTTCTTCTCGGGCATTCGCGTGTCTGGCACATCCCAATGTTTCTATTTTTTTCGCCACCCTCACCAGACGGATATCAAGTCT
Organism: Galeruca laticollis; assembly: GCA_963921935.1. Lineage (NCBI taxonomy): Eukaryota > Metazoa > Arthropoda > Insecta > Coleoptera > Chrysomelidae > Galeruca > Galeruca laticollis. Next base: position 108,508,077 of record OY998179.1, read on the forward strand.
GTCTCCAAAATTATTATTTTTGGTAGATGGTGGGTACATATCTGTTGAGGGTCGCGAAATCCCTTCATTTAACAATATCATACCACAATGTTTGTCTATGCTCCGACGAGTCGGAACTTACTCAATGGAATGGAGTGACAATCATGGTCTTTGCAATTTTTGTGAATAATTCTCTGATGACAACTTGGCAAAATGGTCGAACCAAAAAATGCATGTTTCAGATCTGCTGAATCATTTTACTGAATTTAAATTTTTATGTATTTTTAATATTGCTTTTAAACCAATAATGTGAACCACCAAACTGTTAAATGTATAGACGTACACATTTGGAGGCCCCTGTCTCGGAATTCTGATAAGTATGTATCAATTTTATCAAACTTACGAAACGTGATTCACAAAATTTTTAGTGACCGCATTGATAATGGCTTAATGCCGAAAGCGCTCTGCGAATTTTAATTAAAGAAGATTGCACAACAATACATTGTTTCTCTTAGGGGAAAAATTTGGGATTTTTATTGTATTATTGGAGCTACTACTGCTCGCGCATGTGCTTTAAACTCGAACCCTCTTTCCTCTTCACGAACGCTGTGCGCTGATTTCGCGCATGCGCGTTTAATGTTACAAATACTTATTACAGGGGGTATTCATAAGTTAGGCGATACAATAATAATATTGAACAGATGAAATGGTCGAAAGAATGAACGGGACCATTGTAAAATACCTGTCCAAAGTAGTTTCCAGCCACCAGAGAGATTGGGACCAGTATCTTTCCCTATTTGCGTTGGCTTATCGATCTGCCATATATGAGTCCACGGGTGAAACACATGTGTCCTGGAGTTTGGCTGTCGGCCTGGCGAAGATCTAACAGGAGAAGATTACGTCAGCCAATTAAGAAGAAGGATGGACGATGTGCATGAATTGGTTCGAACGAATCTTCAAGTTGCCAGTGACAGAATGAAAAAACGGAATGATATGCATGCCACGGAATACAGTTTCAAAGAAGGGAACAAAGTATGGTTACACAACACGACAAGAAGAAATGGATTTTCCCTAAAATTACAGAAATCATGGGAAGGTCCATACTTAATCAAGAAGAGAATCAACGACATCATCTATCGTATAAGCAAGATCCCCAATGGAAAACCGAAAGTAGTCCACCAAAACCGACTAGCGCCATTCGAAGGAGACCATGACAAAGACGAAGGGGTGAAACATCTACAACAAGAGTCTGACTTTTTTGGGCGCATACGGAGATACCGGGAAAGCTATATACGGAGTGACTACAGAGCAAAGACAAGACAAGAAAAAAGTCGATCTAGCAAATGATAAAAAATTAAATTTCATTACGTTAATTTCACATAAAAGTGCCTAAAATTACATAGCTCCTTTTTTGGGGGGCGAATGATGTCTGCTAGTACTTGGAATATTATCTGAGTCTATTTTCAAATTAGCCCTCACAAGAACTGTTTTTATATTTTAATAAAATAATAACAAGAACGCGGAAAGAACAAAATGGACACTATTTGTTTACAATGGTCGTTCATAATATATTTCAAAAATGCTGTGTAAACCAGCTGCGATTTGACTAATCAGGAGTCTACAGAATTGCCAACTTAAATTCAAATCAGTCCTCCTATTTTAAAAGGGGGGTATAGTCATCGCTGACGTTGACAATCCGACGTCAAGGCCACAAAACAGGAAACATGCAGAGATGCCAACGGAAACAATATTCACACAAAAAAATTAGTGTCGCCAACATAAAATGTCACGCAATCCATTTTGTTTTCCTATATCCCCAGTTTTTCATTAATTTTGTTTAAATTTAAACTTATCCGAATAATTGACGCTGTCATTTATATTCCACTATGACATTCATATTAATACATGTTTAGTTCGATTAGGAAATATTCATTCCTAACACTAGTTATAAAATGAGCATACATGCAAAATACATAAGAAACAATAATAAATATTCCCACTCTAGAGTTAACATACTATTATTGAAATTGATTTTGGAATTATTATATCCATTAAAGGTCGTGGAGAAAAATTATATCAGTATATATCCCCGCGTAACTACCCACTGACGTTTTTTGACATTTCCAAACAATTTTGAAAGTATCAATTATATTCATTGTAAAAATAATTATTTTGCCATGTCTTACGAAATTGTCAACAAAATAGGTATGATTCAATTCATTTCATACAAACAACGAATTTTATTGTTAGTTTTAAGGTACAGGAGATTGCGAAATATTAGAAAAAATCAAAAACGAAGATACCGCCATTACTATCGCATCAGATATAGTCACAGATATTATAAATAATGCCTTAGATATCGCCGAAGAACGCGGCGTGATTAAAATAGCCGGTAAAATAGGAGATATCTTAGAGGATTCATCAACTAAATTTCAAGATGAAATAACTGAGAGTAAACAGAAACTTGCTGATCTTTCAGCAGGTCCTTTTCAAGGTGTTGGTGATCAATTGGAAGATGATGTTGAAAAAAAATCGTCGATACAACATAGACCAGTGGAAAAAAAGAGTCGACTCACTGACTTGGTGAAAAATTCCAAACAGCTTTTGGCTAAATTGATGTTGAATGAAAGTAAAGGCGAACTTCACGATACAAAATCCGAAAAATTGGTTAAAGTGGTAGAGTTGGACTCGAAAGACCAACCTTATAAAGTGAAAAAAACTATAATTCCCGAAGACACACGTCTACCAAGTGAGTATTTTTATTATTCTATCCGCAAGCTTAACATAGATACCCACTACTTTTTTAATCCCACCATATACGGTTGCACTCCTATAAATTTTGAATTAGTCGACCGAAGTTATTGAAATTTGGGTAAGCCTTATTAGGTTTAGTTGTGAAATAATGAATAAATATGGCCGACTTCCAGTTTCACCGGAAATGATATGGAAATTAAATATTAGAATGTAACACTCTGTATATGTTATCATATTTAGAAACTGCGGCTTCAAATACATACATTTCATCTGTCAAATGTCAATTCTGACGCCATTTTATTATTTTATATGGTTTTGCGACGTTGTCTAAACCATAGACAATCGTCTTAAAATTTCTTACCCCAAATAAAAATAATTAACTGTAATAATTTCTATGAAATGGTATACCTGTTGTTAAAACCACTTATTTAACTACTCAAAAATCAAAGATTTTGGTAAAAGGAGTAAAAATTTATTAAGAATGTTACATACATTAGCAAAGCTGATAATCGAATGAATCTTCTATGGATGTAGATATCTGTACGTGCTTGTAAGCATCCGCGGATATTTCATGACGACCCATATATTTAACAAATTATAAATAAAATAAACACTTGACAGGGGCGTCCATGATCTTTAACACTATTTATAAAACGTTTCTGAACATTTTTTCTTATATGTTTGCCTGCTTAAATTATTGATTTAAAACTAAATTTGGGACTTTTGATTGTTGTAAAACTTATTCATTCGAAAACCCTTTTGTGACCCTTAAACTGAACTTTCCCTTTCTTTGCAGGCTTCCGATAACCTACATCATAGCAACCACTTTCCTATCATTATATCTAACCTTTATTAGCAGGAAACTATCACTAGAAGCTTCTGGTACTTAAAAAACGCAAATTGGTCTAACTACTTCTCTCTCCCAAATATATTTATCCTTTTTAGCTATTTCTGCGAATATATATAACGCTCTAACAATGTTTACTAAAAATTTACTGCCGAGACTAACATCATGTTAAGAAAGCCGGGTTTTACAGAGTTCATTCGTTGCTTTCCTTTAATCAATGAAAACAATGAATCAAAATTGGTTTTCTAACAAAAATTTCTGCAAGAAAATTGTTTAACATTGATGTATGGCCACCTGGAATTTCATTAAAATGGTCTGTTGAGTCTTCATTGTCCCAAGAAGCCTTGCCTCCTCAGCCTGTGGAAGTTAATCAAGTAAAAGTTTTGACCTTTCTCGTCCCGTAGTAGTAACCATCACATCTGACAAACATGCTATAGCCGTATGTTAATCAAACCAGCTTTTCGTATGGTAAATCATTTCAGTTTACAAAAGATTCACACAATCACACTAACTTTTCGCTGCACTCGATAACTGATCCTACAATCAGATTAACACAGGAGTCCTCTACTGGAGGTAATCTTTATATTATGTACATTGAGAGAACCGGCTATGTTATCATCCCTCAAGTTATTCATCGCCTATATATATGACCAACCATCGTCTATATGCTTTGAATGTTATACTTCCACAAGTGTCAAGGTGTTTTTAGCATCCGTTGATTCTACAGCTCATGATTTTTATGGTGTAAGCTCAGTTGAAATGGATGAAGATCTATCCACCTACAGATCTCACATCACCTCGGAACGGAGAATTCACCAACAAAAATTAGAGAGTGTAATAGCCGTTACTTTACTGTCGATTTTTCTAAGAGAAATTTTTAGTTAAAGGACGTGTCCAGGGGAACTAGAATCCTTATTCAATTTTAAGGACACTAAATTAAGAATGGTTCTAATTAATATTCAGTCAATAAGCAATAAAACGGGCGAGTTTTATTTGTTTTTGGAGGAATTGGGGTTCTTGCAGATAGTTGCTATTACTGAACACTGGCTACAAGCAACATGTTTTTATTGAAAAATATCGAGTTATTAGCAGATATGACAGGGGTAATTCAGCTCACGGTGGAACCTTAATTTTATCTTCTGACGAGGACTTCTCAGCTGTAATGATATATGATTTTCTGCAATTAGAAAATACTTTTGAATTTTCCATAATTTACAACAAAAATACCGATTTATATATAATTTGTATTTACAGACCACCTCAATCAAATGTTCATTCTTTTTTCGAGAACCTTCTAAATTTACTTGACGCTCTGCCTGTTAAGAGCACGACAGTTTTATGCGGTGATTTTAATTAGTGTTTTAAATGAAACTCACTGTTTCTAGCTAATTTCACAATATAATGAAAATTGTTGAAAATTCTAAAAAATTGACAATTGTTTCGATAAATCAATATCATCGTCAGAATAACAGAAGTTACATTTCATTTGATGACTACCTGATGTTTAGTAGTTATTTTTGGCTAGACCAAGAAGTGACCTACAAATATTGAAGCTTAGATATTATTAGCCCTATGGTGATATCCTGGATATCATTTTTCCAATTAAGTTCAGTATAACTGTGCAATGATATAGAAAACCAGGAAAACTATATCTGCTGATCATTACAATTATCACTTAAGAAGACAGTTTATTAGTGGAGAACTTCCTAGATTTATCTGTTCATTGACAACTTCATATTGTGGGTTTCTTAAATGTCTCCTAATTTCCAATTCTTCAAAGAAATCCAGTTCTTGTTTCTTTTCACAAATATGCATAGTTGTGTGTTAGGTGTCAATGAATGATTGGTGTCATGTAGATGTTTTGCGTAGTAGGATTTATCTAGTTGTTTTAATCTGTATGCTCGTGAGTGTTCACTGTATCGGATTTCAAAATTTCTAAGGGTCTGACCCAAATAGACAGTATTACATTCTGGACATTTGAGTTTATATATACCTGATTTCTTTAATGGCGGTATTTTTGTTTTTACATTTAACAATTTTGTACTAACGTTACTTTCTGTTTCAAAAGAAATTGTTGTATTCGTTGCTAAAGATATTATCTTTGAAATATTATTAGAAATATTTCCTGCATATGTGATGGTTTTATAAGTTTTTATTTCATCAGTTTGTTTAGGAAATATTAGTTGTAATGCCACTTTTTTATTAATTAGCTTATTTATCATATGTAATGGATAACCGTTGAATGTTGCTATTTGTCTAATTGTATTAATCTCTCTATCAAAATCACATTTGTTCATAGAAACTGAAAAGCTCTATGTATCATTGAATTATATGCCGCTAGTTTATGTGACATGAAGTGACTGGAACTATATGGAATTGTCACATCAGTGTGTGTTGGTTTTCGGTAAATTGAATAATCAAGTACATTATTAACTCGTTGAATTTTCAAATCAAGAAAATTGATTGAGCTATTTTCTTCAGTTTCTAATATAAATTCAATTCCTGGGTGTAAATTATTAATGTGGTTGAAAAATACATCTAATTGTCGTTAACTGCCCATAAAACAAGCTAATATGTCATCTACTTATCTATACCAAATTAAACATTTTTTGAAATATTACTTTCAAATATTTTTCTTTCTAAGCTGTCCATAAAACTGTTTGCCAAAATAGGTGATGTATAGGGCTTTCCATTGGTAAACCTTCATTTTGAATATATGTCTTATGGTCAAAAGTGAAATAATTCTGATTAATACATACATCAAATAAATTAAGTACATCTGATAGTATTCCTAGATTAATATTTTTATCTTTGAATTATTAACAATATCCCTTACATTATTAGAAAACTTTTTTGTTGGGTCTCCTTTAAGAACTTTTACATCGCTAGATGCTATGAAGCTATATATTTTTGAATTATAATTTTCAGTTGTCAAATTGACAGTTGTGTTCCCCTTATCAGATTTTGTAACTGTTAGGTTATTATCTTCTACTTTCTTTTTGATTGCATATAAAACTATAATGTCATTATTTGATTAAGGTTTAACTTTTGAAGGTTCAATATTTTTGATTAAATTGGCAATTTTTAATTTCTCATAAAGAAAATTATTTGAATTAGATTTTGAAGCTATTTCTGACTCTGTAGCTATAATTTGTTTAATATTATTCGTAAATTTTGGTGGTATGCTATACTTTAAACCTTTAAATGAAAAATTCTATTTCACTATCTGTAAAATTAGTGTCTGAAAGTTTTTCAAATTGTGGTGCAATATAATATTGACTTTACTAATGATTGTGCCACTCAAAAGCCTTTGGTGAAATTTTTTAAGTCATTTCATCTAAATAAGCACGTGGATTCACAAACTCGAATTACTAAAACATCTTCTTTAATTTTAGATTACATAGTTGCCGTCTTTCTACCCCATGATGTGAATCACTCAGTAATTAGCTCAGGTGTCTCTGACCATGTAGTAGTTTTCGCCGAATTTGTATTACTTGGTGAATCTCTGAAGAAAAACATTCAGTTGGTGAGGATCTTCTCTCATCAAAACTTCATCAAATTTCATAACTAATGTTTAGCAAATGATTGGATTGATCTTTCTGAAGATAATGACTCTACATTTTTGGACTTTCCTGATAAAATTATTAGGTGCTTTAATGTATTATTTCCTCTTCACTCTCGTAAAACTACACATCACAAATGATGGTCTACGAAAGGAATACGTACTTCATCTGAGAATATAAGATACTCATGTACATTAAAAAATTCATAGAAGATAAAGATTAATAAGTTTGAAGACTGTTTTTAAAAATATATTTTAATTACAATAGTATGTTTATACATCAAAAGCTAGACAGAAACTGAAAACTACTGCGTTCAAATAATACAATGTTTAACAAGAGGTCGTATTTCTTAGGTGTTTGCATATTGTTGGCTCGTAACTCTTCCATCCCTAGGACGAAAAAATAATGGAATTATTTTTGTGCGATGAATCTGTTGTAATTTCTTCTAAACTGATATCCTTTCCTTCGTTGGGTTTCAATTGTTCCTTTTCAATAAGTAGTAGGTTGCTATTGTTGCGAATACAATTATTGATATTGAAGTTGGTCGATATAGCTGGTACTTTATAGTTAGTTGTCTGCTCCTCAATGGGTTTCAACTGTTTGGCAATTCTGTTAATTTCATACAAGTCGTCGAGTTTTATTTCTGTGAAGTTTGAAGCTTGATAATTTTCCTGAATTCCGAATTTCTCCATTTCCAGTCTCGGTAAGATTAGTAATTTTCTTTTTTGAATTTCTTGCTTAAATGAATATTTAAGTTTATTAATTGATAGTTCACAATTTTCTGGAATATTTATTAAGGAGGGTGTTTATACTTGAAATATTCGATGAGTTCGACATTTTGAAACAACATACTCAATTAAATCCGGAACTATAAAATATTAAAATATTGTACCGGGAAACTATCAAATCTATTAAACGGAACTATTATAACATTCGTATCTCTAGAGTTGAAAATTCCTCGAGAGAAATTTGGTCTGTTATTAATGATTTCAGGAACAAAACTCGTTCTTAAAACATTATTCACCTCGACCTAGACAAACTTAACAATTATTTCGTAAAAAATAGTAAGAAAATTAGCTCTAAAATATCCCCAATTCGTGATGCTTTTCCTTTCCACGTTCCTTCTTAAAGAATCACTGATAGTTTCTTCTTCTATAGACCAGTAGATAAATTTGAGCTGGTGCAAACCATACTCAGCATTCAAAATAAAACTTCATGTGCAGTGGCGTAGCTAGGAACCAAGGGCCCTGGGGCAAATTAAAAAATGAGGCCCCAATGCTATGTAAACTGATTAGGTTTTATCAAATAAAAATATGAAATATACAAATACTTTAAAAATGCTAAGCTACTTAACTTCTCAAGCTCTTTTCTGTGCACTGCAGGGCAGGTAATAAAAATATTAAACAGTAACAACATAAATTACAATTAATACTTGGTGTAGGTTTGGCTAATAAAACGAAATAGAGAAGATTCAAGAGTTTATTATATAAAGGTCGGGCCTACCAACTGACTAAATAACAATTATATTTACAATTTTTTCCTAGCTTTAGTTTTCGCAAAAGTATCAATGACTTCGTTTAAATCCAGGCTTGAAGCGGTTTTGTTTTCAATTGCTATTAGCGATAAATGTCTGAGTCGAGTTTGCCCATATTATTTCTTAAATAATTTTTTATTATTTTTAATTTGCTAAATGACCTTTCAGCTGATGCAGAAGTGACAGGAATTGTAAAGAATAATAACATTGCTGTAAATACTTCCGTTAGGTCGCATTCTAGCACTCCATAGTTGCTCATTATTACCTTACATAATTGGTGAACAGTCCATGCTTGAGTTAGTTGAGGTAAAACTAGGTGGAAAATATTAATAAATCGAAGTGAAAAACTAGGGCCTATTATATCTGAATATTTTCTTTGGAATTCGTCACACTTTTGTAATAAAGTTGCTTCATCAACATGTAATAAAAATGTTGGTGTTAGAAAATCGAGTTTATGACAGACTGCATTCATACCAATAAAACGTGTTTCTAATTGAGATATTACTGTGTCTAGTACATTATTGAAAATCTTAATTTTAAATATTTTTTCTCGGTTTGGAAATCGGTGATCAGCAGCTAATTCATCAAAATGTTTTTTAACTTTTCTTTGCCTTTTTTTTGAAAATGGGGATCAATACCATATTTTCTTGCAGTTTAACTGGGTTTGCACTTGAATAATTCGAAATCATTTCTATAAATTTGCAACTTTGCTTTGGTCTCTGCTAAAACTTTACTCGCCTCGCCCAAATTGATGTCGCTTTTTTGTAAAGTTTTGGATGCATAATTGATGTCGTTCAATACACTGTGCATGAATTCGCAAAGCAACACGAACTCGAAATTTAGCATTTTTGTTTTAATAGTCTCTGCTCCACTACGCTCATCTTTATTAGGACTCTTTAGAACTATTTCTGATAATGCTTTGATAATATCAAAATAACGAAGTTTTATTGCAGATATCGTATTGACCCTACTAGACCCTCTAGTTGGATTTAGTTTTTTTAGAGTGGCGTCCGATTCGCCAGTGAATTTTGACAGTAGATCCCAACGTTTGATGCTGTTTCCGAAAAAGTTATACAAATTTTGCAACGTTGCGAAAAAATTCTGTATTTCCACACAACTGCTAACGGCATCATTTATCACCAAATTTAAATTATGAGTGGCACAATGTACGTACTCTGCGTTAGGCTGGATATCCTTAATATGTTTATGTACAACATTATACACACCACTCATCACACTGGCTCCATCATAGCATTGCCCCACACATTTTTTTTAATCAATATTTTTGTCGATAAATAATGTTGTCACTTGGTTGACTAAATCTACTGCGCCATGTTTGAAGGCTGCATAAAAGCCTAAAAACACTTATTTTACTTCTATATCAATTGGCTGTCCATTTTCCGAACTGGTTATCACTGCATACCTCACAACAATGCTTAGCTGATCTACCTTCGATATGTCCTGTGTCGTATCCATTATGATGGCAAAAAACGGTGACGCTCTAATTTGTTCTAGTAGTTCATTTTGAATTGGTGCACTTAGATATCTTGTAGATCCTAAAAACATAAAAAAACACAATTTCAAAAAAGTCCTGATATTAAACAGTTAATAATTATAAACAAAATAAAACAATAAAAAAACTTAGAAATAATTATTATTACCTTTGGGCATATCCAAAACTTGCCGCAAAATGTGATCATATCGGGCGACAAGCTCTACAAAGGACAGAAAATTTCCGTGGTTTCCTTCCTGACTTAAGTCTTCTTGATGTCCTCTCAAAGCCAAAGAACTCTTTGCTAGGGTAAGTATGATATCGAATAACCTTTGAAGAACCATTTTCCAAAATGATACTTCTTTGCGAATTTCATTTTCAAGTTCCTTGTCGATAGTATTAGTATCGTTTTTGTTTCCAAAATTCATACACAGCACATGCTTCCGAATGGCCACTCGAACAACTGTGTTGTTTAATTATTTCTGATAAATGCTTCCAATCTCGAAATCCCGTACACCAAACATTATTCCTTTGTGAAGCAAATAACCAACAGGGTTGACAATAGGCAGCGTCTAGTATTTTGGAATAACACAACCAAAAACGATTAACTGGCCCATATTCAGAACACGAAACGTAGTACGATTTTGAAAAACACCTATTGTTCTGGTTGATGTCTGTTGGAAAAGGTCCTGAAGGCTGTAAAGGCCCCATATCAAGAATTTGACGTTTTTTGTTATCACTTAATATTTTATTCGTAAAGTTTCCCAAGCCATAAGAAGATTTGTCGTACACATTTTCAAAAAATGTAGAGGTCTGTGGTTCCTCCACACCCGCTCTTATGTATGTCATGCAAACATCATCCACGTTCACATGATCGGCGGCGTAGGTATCTCCAACTGCAATAATTGTCGAATCTTCTTCAGTAGGCTTCTCAACCAACACTGCAGTTACCACATTATTTGAGTCACTATCAATAGAAATATTTTGGCCAGATGTACTTGCAGAAGGCTGACTGAAAAACTTGTCAATTTTGGGCAAGTTTGGTTCACTATCCTCTCTTTCTTGGCGATGTTTGCGTTTAAATGCACCACTGGGTTTCTTCTTTTTATCCATAATTTTAGTTTTCTTATTTATTGAAACAATACAATATTAGATTGTGCTCGAGGTAGGTACTCAACTCACTGTAGTCACTGTTCACTGACGAAGTTAAAAGTAAAATAAAAGGAAAGAGAAACACAATGATACGATACAAGCTACAAGTGTTGTTGGGGAATTCCCGGAAAAAAATTATCACCGTTAGTGTTACCACTGTTGCCAGTTTAGCCGAAATCTACAGATTTGACACGAGTTATTGACTTAACGGACATCAATATGAGTGGTAAAATCAAATAAAATTAAACCACTATATTCTATATTGAGCAGTACAAAAAAGTTTATTGGCATTAGCTTACTTACTCCTGATACAGCATTAATTTTTTAACCGTTCTCGAAAAAAAATCTTTCGAATTCACAATAAAACGCACATCGATGAATAATAAAACGCACATATCACTATCCGTCAAATTGACAACACTGCCAACCTACAGAAATAATTTAGGGGAATTCCCTAGGCATAACTCTTGAATTTCTCTCAATTGAGTTTTCATGATTAAAGTGGGGTTGCAATATGTCATCTGGTAAGGATTCGAGGGCCCCCTGAGCTTGAGGGCCCCGGGGCACTGCCCCGCCTAGCCCATAGGCAGTTACGCCACTGTTCATGTGACATAGATGGGTTATCAGCTAAGTTATTTTTAAATATTCCAGATGCGGTGATTATCGTTTTATGTTCTCTAATCAATGAATACTTTGAAAAAGGTCTCTTTCTTGACTGTCTAAAAGTAGCTATAATTGTTCTCCTACTATTGCCTTATTACCAATCTTATCGAAGATAATTGAAAGACTAATGGAAATCCGCCTATTTCTTTTTCTTTTCAAACATAAAGTTTTGAAATTCCAAGAAATCGGTTTCCTACCTAATAAATGTACTAACAGGTTTGTTCCCACACGAGTCAGAAACAGTCCTCGACACTCGGATTCTGCGCAGTTGACCGCGACCCGTTGCTTCAGACGTAGCTAATAGTCAGCATATAGTTTGTAAGTTGTTCGAACAATTTTTTCGGATGGTTGGCTGACTGTCCGAGCTGTTCGCGGATAATTGGCCAGTAACTTGTCGGAAGCATGCGCAGTGCGCTTTTACCGCAGTATTTACATTTTATTTGAATGAGAATGTAAATAATCAAAATAATTTTTTGCTTGGCTTCAAATGTGTGTTATAAACCAGAATTATTTCGCAGTTTATTTAAATTGTGATAAAATAACAAATAAGTTTTCATGAGTGTAGTGTAAAACTTAATAAAACATGGATGATTTTTCCTCGTTAGAAGACTCTGAAATAAGTGACATGTCCGCATTTTCTGATTGGGACTCTGCTGACATGAGGAAATGTATTAGAAGAGCGAGTTTCACTTAAAAAAACAATACTTTTTTGAGGTTACTGCCAAACAACAGGTTGAAGTTTCGAGAACATTTCAGAATTTGCAGAGAATTAGTTAATTTCTGCTAGTGATTTATATAAAAATAAACAAGGCACCTGCAGCAGTACTTAAATTGGAGTTTAAAAATTTGTTTAATTCCTGGGCTACCTTTCCCCAGAGCGTTTTAATTGTTCTTATTTAATTTCATATGTTCAGTAGAATCTCGCTCAAGTCTAACAAAAATGTTTTCACATACCCATCTAATCCCATTTAACTATGTCATATTCTTCCATGTTAAATACCTAAATCCTGCACTTTTTAACCGCAATAAAAAACGATTCAATCATAAAATAAATAAATTTGAACATTCAACGCAGTATGTTTTCTCTGCAAAAGCCGATAGTATGAAGTTAGATTCCTTAACGTGTCAAGTGTTTCGACCAGCAGTTCCTGATGGATCCAAGACAACAAATATTTTTGACATGCGTTGTAGATGCTGTCTGCTAACGACTGCTAACTTATCAGAAATTTCTTGTAAGAGCAAACGTAATGAGGCAATGTTTTCTGTTTTTAATGAAATATATACATCGCTTAATAATAAACTTTTTACGGTTTCGGTTTTTTGTGAACATGAAATTTTGTTAAACAAACTAGAATATTATGGCATCCGTGGTATTCCTTTAAAATGGTTTGAATATCACCTTGAATGTAGAAAACAACTGGGGCAAAAGTTTCAAAAAAATTACCAGTTAGCAGTGGTGTACCCCAGGGTTCAGTTTTAGGTCCAATTCTGTTTTTGGTATTCATTAATGATGTCACAGACTTACGAATTAATGATAAATTCACTTTATTTGCTGATTACACTAGTGTAACCTGCAATAGGTCAAGGTATAAGAGCTTCACATTCACATAAAATTGTCTGTAGTTCCTCGTAGCTTAATGAAATTCTACCCAATGTATTTCCTAATAATTGTTTGAACAATTGTACCAGGCGCTCCCGCCATGCTCCTGTAGGAGGATTGTATAGCCATGAAACTCTTTCTACGTTACTGACTTCATTAATTTTGTTCCAATCCAAATTCTTCAATGCATTTTCACTTCCTACAAAATTTTATCCATTATCACTAGATTATTTTTGGTCTTCCTTTTCTACTAATAAATGTTCGTAAAGCTTGTAAAAAACTACCTGTTGACAGGCCAAACACAAGCCAGACCTATACTGGTTTGAGTGTAGTTCGCAATAAAATTGAAAAACAGTACAATTTCAAACATTTCAGGTGATGATTCTGATGAAATTTTGCAAGAAAAATCCGGCGATGAAGAGTCTTTGGATGAGATACAATTATCGGTTTCCCAAGGTGAAGATTTCCAATCGAGAGAGGATCTCAAAAAGACTATGACTTTTCCTTTGGCCGGACCGTCGAAGAAGAGTCTGATGGAACGGTATCGCACTATCAAATTTACCGGTGAATTCAAGAAGAAGCAGTGGAATTTCGGTAGTAGAATCATCGAATACATCAGAAAACAAAAAGCGAAGAGACAAAGTTCGAATACCGATGATGGAATCGAAATTACACCTCAAAGTGACGATTATAAATTTTAAGTTGTTGCGATGTTGTTGGAAAGTCTGTGGAAAACGATTTATAGGAGTCTTAAATATCAATTATATAATATAACTTGTTGGAAAACAACTATTTAACTAACATTGCTTGATATTTATCTTTGCATTTATTGGAATCCACTGGTTTTCCCACAGCGACAAATTTTTCATTTATTGTTTTTTTATAAGAAAATTTTGATTATTAAAAATTTTATTTTTTTGCATATATTTGATTTTTTCAACAGAAACATGCAATAGAATATAAGTTTTTCACGACAGCTTTTATGGTTAATTAGCTGTTTTGTTTTTAAATCATATATTAATCTGTTGTCAAGATGGGAGGAGTGATTTGAACTTAAGTTGGCAGTTCTGAAGATTCCTGAATAGATCACACCCGGCTTTACTCAACACTTCTGACATATGATGGAACGATTGTAGGGATTATAGAAATAACATGACAAGCCACAGAAATAAAGAAATTTGTATTAATTATTGTATTGTATTTGTTTGATCTTCTATTATTCTATTTAAAGAAAATATCCAGTTTAAATATTTCATAACATTGAATCCAATTTTTACAATTCTTTTATTTATATTATTTTCCCCTCCACTTTCTCTACTCAAAACATCTGCCACAACATTTGTTCTTCCTGGAATGAATTTAATTTCAGAATCGTATTCCTGCAGAATTAACCTCCATCAATGGACTCTACTATTGCCAAATCTATTTTTTAAATGGTTGTTAATGTAAAATGATCCGTTTCTATTGTGAATTTTGTCCCTAGTGAATGAAATCTGAATTTGGTAATGTAGAAAATTATGCTTGCCAACTCTAATTCTGATACCCCAAAATTCCTTTCATAATTTTTCGTGACCCTTGATACGAAACACATGGGTACTTCCATATCATTTTGTATTTGTAACAATACCCCTGTTAAATATTTTTAGAATCTACGTTCTTGTATATTTTATTTAATATGACAGAAAATGTCATAAAAATTTCGATGGTTGTTGATAGATTGTCAGATTTACTGTGACTGATACGAATAAAGTTTTTGATCGTTAATCGATATAATTAATTGTTACAATCTTCTAAGAAACTGATATTGTGGATTGAAACATTGGTCCTTCGAGAAAAGAAAGAATCATTGGAAGATAATGTCTTTACTAAAACTCTCAGAAACTTCAAGGGTTAGGAGGAGTACAAGGATCAATTTTGGTGTTCCTCCTACAAGATACGGAACTGAGGAAGAATCGAGGAGAATATCCGGTAGACGTATAGAACCAGTTATAATAGAAGAGCATACCGAATTTACAAATTCATCTGACAGCTCTGTTAATAGCGATAACAAACTACACCGACTTAATGAAAGAGAAAGAGAGATTCAAAGAAAATTACTATCTGTAGAGTTAGAATATATCCAACAAGAGAAAGAATCAATAAGAAAATCATCTACCAGAGGGTTAAAGAAGAACTCTGGAGCTACATATCAAGAGGAATAGGAAACGAGATCTACATCCAGTTATCAATATGATGAACCATACGTAGCAGATTGGGTAAACAGGGCAGCACAGCACAGAAATGAAACGCTGGAGTGGGAGAATTCAAATTGCAAACCAGTACACAAAGGAAATACCTCCTCTGCATGTGTGAAATCTTCAGCGGAAAATATTGATTTCTCTCATAAACCTAATATCTCTGGCTCTTCAAATTGCTTTCCTGAAATGCTAACTAAATGTATGGAAAATCTAAGTTCGAACATTGAAAAATTGGTAACTAAGCAGAAATTAAAACCTTTACCAGATTTCAATGGTGATATTCATGAATTCCCGTTTTGGCTCAGCGAGTTTCAACGAACCACCTTGGAGATAAATATATCTGATTCAGAAAACTTGAATCGCCTCATCAGATGTCTGAAGTGAAGAGCCAGAGAGTCTGTGAAAGACCTTTTTTGTAGTCCCGATAATGTGGATACCATCGTCGAAACTTTGAAACTAAACTTTGGCAGAGACGAATGGATCATTTTGAGTCAGATTAATAAGGCTAAGAGTTGTGCGAACCCACGAGAAGACAATATAGAATCTTTCATGGATTTCTCGACCAATGTTACAAATATGGTTGTTGCTATGAGTACCACCCACAACTCTCACCTTGATCATCCCGAACTATTGTTGGAGGAGAAATTACCGAGAATTTCAAGACGTTCTTGTGGTCATGTCAAAATTTTGAAACATCAAGTGAAGGAAGTTGTTAATTTGAAAATCTTTGCTGAATGGCTCAAATCTGAGGTGAATTTGTTAATGTCACTTACGGTTCCCACTCAGATATCATCATGAAACAAATCGATGATGAAAAAAGAAAAAATATTTAGTATCCAGAGCAAACCGGAAGATAAGATTTGCAAACTCTGCAAAAAAGAAAACCATCGACTGTACCAATGCAAAGACTTTTTGGAAATGTGCCAAGATGATGGGAGAAAGTATGTTCAGGAAAATCACTTCTGCTTCAAGTGCTTGTTATCAGGCCACAGCTTTGCTAGATGTTTCAGAAAGATTTTCTGTAATGTCAATTTTTGTCGTGGAAAACACAATAGACTTCTTCATCTTGTATCTAAAGAAGGAACTGAAGTTATCAGAAATAGAGATCAGGAAAATATAGTAGAAAGGATTCCAGAAACAGAAAATGGCATCGGATCGACTGAATTCTCAGGTGTAATTGGAAAATCCTCTTCGCTTTTGAAGATCGCGAAAGTTCGTCTATTCGGTCAAGACAGGTACATCGAAACATTTGCCCTTTTAAACGAAGGATCTACCGTTACTCTCGTTGATTCAGAAATATGCAAGTCAATACAACTTGTTGGTCCAAAAATCCCACTTTGCTTACAGTGGACGAAGGATATCACCCATGCTGAAGAAGAATCCATGTTGGTAAATTTCGATATTTCCGGAGCTGAAGGGATTACCAAGAAGTACAGGGTGAAACATGCCAGAACAATTGACAACCTGCTTTTGCCAAAGAT
The DNA here is from genome assembly GCA_963921935.1 of Galeruca laticollis. Classification (NCBI taxonomy): domain Eukaryota; kingdom Metazoa; phylum Arthropoda; class Insecta; order Coleoptera; family Chrysomelidae; genus Galeruca; species Galeruca laticollis. The sequence goes on from OY998179.1 coordinate 108,525,379, forward strand.
GGACTTTGATGCAGATGCTCTGTACCAGAGGTACAAATATATTGACAAACCAATCTTGAATAGTATACAACACTGTCGACCCACTGTTTTAATAGGACAAGATAATGTTTTCTTGATATCATCCCAGCAAATCATCCAGCCAAACTTCGATTCACCTGCAATGAGTAAAACGAAGCTGGGATGGGTGATTCATGGTCCTTGCTCAAAGCCAGGTAACTAATTATACCTGAATATATCCGTTTGTGACCATGATGACATGCATCTACAAAGAATCATTGAAGACAACTTCAAACTAGAAGATTCAGGTTTGTCATCTCGTGAAACATTTTCCAGAGATGATAGAAAGGCTTTGAAGCTGTTGGAAAGTTCAACCAGAAGAATTGGCGATAGATTTGAATTTGGGTTGCCGTGGAAGCATGAGCATTTGGTTTTTCCAGAATCCAAATCGTTGGCATTGAAAAGATTGCAATGCGTGGAAAAAAAGATGGATCAAGATCCTCAATTTGGAGCAGAATACTGCAAGAAAATTGAGGACTATCTTGCAAAAGGATATGCAGAGAAGGTAACTGAGGATGAAGCGGAACGAGATAGTGGAAGAACCTGGTATCTACCACATTTTGCTGTGAAAAATATAAATAAACCAGGCAAAATCAGACTCGTTTTCGATGCGGCAGCAAAGAATTCTACAATGAGTCTGAACCATTTTCTGTTGAAAGGTCCCGATTTATATCCCCTACTAGTAGCACTTATATGGAGATTTCGTGAGAGAAAGGTGGCGGTCGCAGGTGATATCAGAGATATGTTCCACCAGATCATCATCAGAAAACAAGATAGATCAAGCCAGAGATTTCTCTTTCGAGGAATGGACAGAGATAGATCACCAGATATCTACCAAATGCGAGTTATGATTTTCGGTGCTGCCTGTTCGCCATTTATTGCACAATTCGTCAAAAACCATAATGGCAGAGAGTTCGAAGATGAGTTTCCAGGAATTTTGAGAAAAATGACACATCAACATTACGTCGACGATTTCCTGGACTCAGCAGGCACCGTAGAAGAAAACATAAAAACAATCCACAGCATCATTGAAGTCCATCGTCGTGGAGGATTCCCGATGGTGAACTGATTCAGTAACTCTCCAGAAATCTCACAAGTTCTTCCTCAGAATTACCTAACTGAGAGTATGACGCTAAACTTAGGTTCATGGAACGTTGAAAGAGTTCTTGGCCTACGATGGAACACCAATGAAGACACTTTAATTTTCACTATAAGGCTCAACAACATTCCGGAGGAATTATCCAGAGGGGAGAAAACCCCTACGAGGAGGGAAATTCTTAGAATCGTGATGTCGATTTTTGACCCTATTGGATTCCTTGCACCACTTGTCCAAGGTAAACTCATTATGCAAGAGTGTTGGAGTAAGAAAATGGATTGGGATATAGTTATTTCTGACAACATCGCAGAAAAATGGAAATTATGGTTTTTATTGCTGAGAAAGATTGAAGAATTCAAAATCAGTAGATGTTACTTCTCATCATCACCTGGTGAAGTAGAGTTACACGTCTTTTCTGAGGCCAGCAATAAAGTTTTTTGTGCCGTGGCTTACTACAGATCATCAAGAAACGGATATGTGGAGACATCCATTGTCGCATCCAAATGCAAACTTGGTCCACTCAACAAAGTCACTTCAGTACCCAGAATGGAACTTCAAGGAGCTGTTGTAGCTGCTAGACTTGCTAATACGATTTAGAAGGAGTCAACTTTCCCTATTCAACGAATTTTTTTGGTGGACTGACTCTGAACTAGTTCTTAAATGGCTCAGAAATAACTCGAGACGTTTGAAACCTTACGAATCGCACAGAATCCAAGAGATTGAAGAGCTTGCAGACATTTCAAACTGGAAATAGGTCCCATCTGTTTTGAATCCAGCAGATTTGGCTACTAAACAAAAGAAAGAGGTAGATCTCATGAATCCACTGTGGTTACAAGGCCCATCCTTTTTAAAGAAACCAGAAGATGAATGGCCTATAAAGCAGATATACCAATTGCAAGAAGATGTCGCTACTGAAATTGTGGCAGTACTAGAAGAAACCTCATATCCATTGCCCGATGCTAACAGATTCTCTAAATGGCTGAAATTTATCCGTACAATAGCATGGATCTTGAGGTTCTGCAATAATTCCAAATCGCCAGAACTTGAGAGTAAGAAAAGAAGACAAACAATATATCAAAATATCAAGAGAAGGAATGAAAGAATAAAAGTTGACGTAGTTTTGAAGTTATCTGAATTGCAACTCGAAGAATTACATGTTGCAGAACGTTTGTGGCTGAAAAATGTTCAAGTAAACCATTTCTCAGAACAAATAAATTCCATACAAAAACATGATTATCCTAGCAAATCTTCAAAACTCTTTGAATTATCTCCATTTTTGGACGAATTTGGAATTCTGAGAATGAACAGCCGAATAGAGTATGCAGATATTGCTTATGACTTGAAATATCCCATCATTTTTCCGACAGCAAAGCAAGATATTTCCGTCCAATTGCTCATTCTATATCTCCATGAAGAATTGAAACACACAGGACTCGAGACATTGATAAATAATCTGAAACAAAGATTCTGGATCATCAAAACCCGACAATATGTGAAGATGACTGTGAGAAGATGACAATTGTGCAGAATAAAGAAGTCTAAGGCAGTCCAACCTGAGATGGCCCCACTACCAATTTCACGTCTCGCACCATATACAAGACCATTCAGCTTTTGTGGCTTAGACTATTTCGGTCCGTTGTTGGTTAAAGTGAAAAGGAGTGTGGAAAAAAGGTATGGAGTTATCTTTACATGTTTCAATACACGAGCAATCCATATCGAATTGGCTAGTTCTCTGACAACAGATTCAGCCTTGATGGCAATTCACAGATTCATGTCTAGACGAGGACAGCCTTTGGAGATTTATTCCGATAATAGAACGAATTTCGTTGGAGAAGAAAATGAAATGAAAAGATGTTTGGAGGACATGGATCGTGCGAAACTCGCCCAAGATTTGTCTAAATATAAAATAAAATGGAAATTCAATACTCCAGCAGCACCCTTTCAAGGAGGTGTATGGGAGAGAATGATCCAATGTGTGAAGAAGGTCTTGTATGTTATTCTAAAGGAACAACATCCATCAGAAGAGCTATTATCAACTCTTCTGGCTGAAACTGAAAGCGTTGTTAACTCTAGGCCCATAAGCTTTGTATCAAGTGAATGTGGGGAACTGGAAGCTTTTACTCCAATGCATTTCCTCATTGGTTCAGCGAATACTTCGAATATTCCCGTAGTCTTTGGACCTGATGATATTTATCGGCGCAAGCAGTGGAAGATTGCGCAGTTGATGGCGGAGAGATATTGGAAAATATGGTGCGAAGAGTATATTCCCTCGCTCAGAAAAAGAAGCAAATGGTACCAAAAAGAGAAGTCCTTGCGAATAGGTGATGTAATAGCTCTTCCTGACAGCAAGTGCCACAAAAAATGGATTCTTGGAAGAGTTTCCAAAGAAATACCAGGATATGACGGCCAAATCCGCTCTGTTTCTGAAATGCTTCTTTTAGATCGTTGAAAGTAATTTCCCTCTCTTGGGTCCATTTCCATTTATTGTCCTTTTTCAAAAGCTCTATAAAAGGTATATGTTTCTTACTTAAATCAGGTATCAGACGTTTGAAATAGTTCATCATCTCTAAAACTCCTCGAAGTGTTTTTAGGTTTGATGGTCTCTTGTTTTCTATTATTGCTTGAATCCTTTCTTCATCAATCATGATTCTATTTTCATCAATGTTATACACTAAAAAGCACATTTCTTTCTGGTAAAATTAACATTTTTTTGATTTATTTTTAAACCTGCTTTGTCCAGTTTTTTTAAAATAATTTCTAAATGTTTTAAATGTTCCTCCTCATCATGGGAAAAAATTCATATGTCATCTATATATTGTAACGCAAAATCTTCAAATTTATTTAACATTTGCTGAACAAGCACTTTGTATACCATATGGAGCTACACAAAATCTGTACAACACACCATCAATAGAAAAACCGGTATAGTCTCTACTGTTTTCATCCAAAGGAATAAGCCAAAAACTGTGTTTCAAGTCAATTTTTGAAAATATTTTTGTATTCATCATGCGTACAAATATTGCTTCTACATTCATGGGAGCCTCGTATTGTGGTATAGTATATTGATTTATATTTCTTGCATCTAGGCATAATCTCAATTCTCCAATTGCTTTTTTCACTACCACAATAGGATTCACATATCTTGTATTGCATCTTTCTATAATACCATCGTGCAACATGTTCTATATTTCTAATTCAATTTCTTTTCTATATTTGTAAGTTGTGGGATACATTCTTACTCTGAAATGCTCTATTCATCTTACTTCCACCTTACGTACATAGTTATTTGCAATTCTCATTTTTTTCCAATCAATCCTTTATTAAATTCTTCACTTTTTCTTCATATCCTTTATTTCCACACTATAATTTCAATTCTTCCATAATTCCACTCCTTTCTATATCCCATAACATCTTTTTATCCTCTTCAATCGCCATTTCTTCCAAATTTCCCTCTTCAAATTCCATTCTATTTCCATCAATTTCTATCTCCATCTTTTCAAATTCAATTATTGCCGTATATTTTGTTAATTCATCAATTCCTATTACTATATCTGTTTCTAAATTATTCACTTACAATAATTGCATTTCAACTTCTTTCCCATCCTTCAATTCAATCTTTTGTATTATAGACTCACTTACTTCACATAGCTTCTTCCTTCCATTTCCTCCTATTAATGTAGTTTTTGGTATTTTAATTAATATATTTTCACATTTTTCAATGTTTTCTTCTATTAATTTTGTTTTTATTATAGACGCTTCCGAACCTGTATCGATTAATATTTTACTTGTTTTCCTTTTTATTTCCTTTTAATATTTATTAACTCCATTATTTCTTTTAACTCAAATTCATCCCCAAATTTTATATATTCCCTTGGATATTCATATGTATAGATAATATTTTTTTAAATTTGGTATACGCACGATCAAAAATTTTGATCGGGACCTGTTTCATTGACTATATCTGGTTCTATGGATATCATCTTTCTTCATGTCTTTGTATATTATTCACTCTCATTTGCTCTCCATTTCTATTTCCCATTTGTTCTCGGTTTTCGTCTCTCTCTATTTTCATAGGGTCCATTTCTATCGTTTCCTTCAAATGTTCTATTTCTATAATTGTTGTTGTATTGATAATTTCTGTTATATTTGTTTTGAGGATCATTGTTCCTGTTATAGCTGTTATTTCTGTTATTTATGTAATTGTTTCTGTTTTGTTCATATTTATTTGTTCTATTATTTTGATTGTTGTTATTATACCTATTATAGTTTTAGTTTTCATTTTGACTTCTGTTCCTGGTTATTGTCTATCTTGTTTCTTTCTATCCTTTGCAGGTAATTATTCACTTGCTCTAGGTTTTTTATATTTTGAATTGCAATTGTTTCAGTTATTTCGAATTTAAAATGTGTCAAAATTAACATTATAATTTTATTCTCTGGTATGAGTGGATATAAAAATTTTGCATTCATGAAAACCTTCATAGCGTAATCATTCATGCTATTTCCTCTACCTGTTTCTAATTTGCCAGAGTAGAGTTTTTCTCTTATTCTTGTTTGAGCATTATTTCCCCAGAAATACCTCACAAATAGGTCTTCAAATCCTTCAAAATTCGTGAATTCTTCCTCATTGCTAGTATACCATACCAAGGCATGATTATCGAGATTTTCTCGAATCATTTCCTTCACGTCTTCATTACTTCGGACATTTTTCATCTTATTCCACTTTTGGGTGTATTTTTCTATTGCCCCCTTCAAACTTATGATCACCTCGATTTTCTATGTAGTTGTTTATAACTCTTGTCTCCGTGATACCATTTCTCATGTCTTAAAAATTCCTGCTCTCATTTTGGATGTGCTTTTCCTACAAGTAAACTAGCCTTTTTTCCATGTTTCCCAGTTTTCTCGTCATTTCCACTGTTTCCTTTGATTGCTCTCCATTGTGGATTCTACTTCCAGTTTGCTCTATTTTTCTTTTCAGAACTTCCATTACCTTCTCTGTATTTCCCTAATCTTTTTTACTGTTTTCTCTTCCTCTTGTTTTTGTTTTTCTATACACACTTCTCCTACGATTTGTTGGAATTCAATAAGGGTTCTGTCCCATTCTCCCTCTAAGTTTCCCAAACTTTCTTGGGTGTCTTGCACTCTCGTTTTAATTTTATTTATTTTTTCTTGAATTTCTCCTTTGAAATCCTTTTCATTATCTTCTATTTCCTTAATTCTGTCAATCTGTAAATTTTCTATTTCTGTGATCCTTCCAATCACCTCTACTCTTATATCTTGTTTAGTGAATTCTATTTTATTTTCCATCTATGCATTTGAATCTTCCAGTTTCTTCTCAACGTCTCCCAATTTTTCTTCTATCAATTTTATTATTAGTTCCTTCCTTTGATTTATTTCTTCCTTATTTTGGTCCATTTTTATATTCATTTCTTCCATATTTTGGTCATCTTTGCATTACATTGTTTTATTTCTTTCATCATCATATGGAGCATACTCATTACTTTCACTTCCTCTTTCTTTTTGGGGGTTTCCTCTTTTTTACCTCCGTTTCCCTGTATTTTTCCTTCAATTTGTTTTTTAGACTCTTGTCTGTCCTCTTGTCCTGTTTCTTCTGACAATAGTGTATCTTCTTCTTCCTATCCTTATTTTATTTCTAAAATGTATTATTCTGGGTCTTTTCCCTCTATTTCTAATATTTTCTCCAGTCTGCTTCTTAATTCCGGTTTGTGTCCAAAAGTATTATTCTCCTCTTCTCTCTAATTCCTCCTTCAATTCGCTTACTTTTAAATCCATAACCTTTCTTCTCCTGAACTTTTTCTCCAGTTATATTCATCTTATTTTGTTTTATTAATTTTTCAAATAACAAAATTCAAAGTCTTTTTATTTATATTATTTGTATTATATTGTCATATGAATTATAAATGTTATTTTAATTATAAATTTGGAATCATTATGATTGTGGAATTTTGAATTTTATATTGTTCCGAAACAGCACACTGGTATAGTCCCTAAATCCGACTCTGTCTAAGCCAGGTATAAAAGTTAAAATTGTGGCAGACGCGCAGGGTTCCCTACAATTGTTTACGAATAGTGACTATCTTATCATTGTTTTTGTGACTAGTCTTATCTAGAAAATGCCAGAAAGCCAATTGTTTTTGAGTAAGCCGCAATCTAGAATTATCTAGGGTAAAAGGCATTAGTATATAAGGGACCGACCAGGAAGAGTTTAGTTTAGTTGATAATTTGACATCGTGAGATAAACAAGTGAATAAGTAAATATAAATTAGTGAACTGTTTATATAAATTAGTTTAAGTGTATATACTTAGTGTATATAATTAGTGAATAGTGTAGTGAATAAATAAATTAAGTAAGGGAAACCACCGAGTGTTTAAAATTTATCTACCCGTAATAAAAACGTCTTAAATAAATAAGAGGAACATGACATCGGTGTCAGAAGTGGGATAATATAAATAAATTGCTACGTAAAACTGGCCAAGAGACTATGTGACTTGAAAGTGACTGAGTTAAGAGCAGAACTGGAAGATCGTGAGTTGGAAACGTCTGGTAAGAAAAGTGAATTAGTAGAAAGACTTAAAGTGTCACTGGAAAATGACAGCTTTGATCCAGAAACAGTGTTGTTTGATGACGAGGCTTCCACCTTAATTTCGTCAATTTCTGCTAACATTGACGAGAAGACTTTTGCCATGGAAGAGAAGATTTCTGGAATGGAAGAGAAGATTTCAACTAATGTGAAAACCGATATTTCTGCTAGCATGGACAAGATTTCTGCCGATATCTTATCGCTAAAAAATGACATTGCTGCTGACGTTGAAAATAAAATTTCGTCTTTAAAATCGGATATCGAGAATAAGATAACAACGATGGAAAATCAGATGGACGAGAAAATCAAGGAGTTAGAGACAAATATTGCTGATTTAAGAATACAAGACACTTCAGAAGAGGAAAAGAAGATCGATATCTGCTAGCCAGAAACACAACCCAAGACAGATATTGGCAGTTTTACCCGAGTCAAGGCCCCAACCTTCAATGCAAAAATGTTGTGGACCAACTACGTAAAATAGTTTGAAGCAGCCAATAGAGTAAATGATTGGTCCGACAAGGAGAGAGCAGTGAACTTAACTATCGCGCTTTGGGGAGATGCCTTAGATGTACTTCAGGCGATACCTCTCGAATAAACCGATGATTTCGAGCAGCTGAAGAAGAGGTTGTACATGCTATACGGTCACGAACATTTGGAACATTTGTACAGATTCCAGCTGAAGAACCGAAGGCGGAAACGTGACGGAACCCTTTAAGAGTATGAAATTGATATAGCCCGACTAGTTCGATTCGCTTATCCATCAGCACCAGAGAACACGATGGAATGTTTAGGCATCCAGGCCTTCATTGACGGCTTATGTGACCACGATATGGAGAAGACGCTTTGATTAGCCCATCCTAAAACATTGGTCGATGCATTGACTGCTGCTTGAAGCAGCCAGGATGGCTTCGGGATACAGCAAAGGTAGGATCATGCAGGAAAAAGGTGACGATGACAGGCTTGACCAGATCGTCAACCTGTTGAAAGGTATGGTAGACGTCAAGCCGAAGAAGATCAGGTGCTGTATTTATGGCGAGCTAGTGCATGCACGCAGTTCGTGTAAGCGTCCTACGACTCCTGCAAGCCAAGAATCTCTTAAATGCAAAGCAGCCACGAAGGGTTCGCGGTACAACAAAGGTAGGACCATGCAGGAAGAAGATGACGATGACAAACTTGACCAGATCGTCAACTTGTTGAAAGGTATGGCAGACAAGAAGCCGAAGAAGATCAAACGCCGGAAGTGTGGAGAGCTAGACCACGTACGTAGTCCGTCTAAGCGCCCCAAGACTCCTGTAACCCAAGAGCACCAGTCACAGGGGAAATCAGACAGCTGATGTGAATCACCGAAAAGCCAACTCTTTGCCTAGACTGTCACGCCCTGTAGACTATTCTCAATGCAACACGTCGAAATCTGAGGAAGCTGCAGCTTCAAGAATTACAGTAGTCAACGAGGAATGGTCACCCACCAGGATCAGAGAAGATCAGGAGAATGATCATCTCCTGAAGATGATCCGGCAATGGAAGAAAGAAAATCGGCTACCCAGCTGGCAACAAGTGTCAAAATTTTCACCGAAACTCAAGGCGTTGTGACGCGCGTTTTCCTCCCTAAGGCGATGACCGCGCGCTGCACTGCGCGTGGTTTATCGGTAGCTGCCTCTTGCTCTACCTCTTAACGCCTCGGAAACGTCACTTCTGACACCTTACACTTTCTCGGGCGCCAGATTTTTAACGTGGTTGTCTCCACGGCCCCACGACTTCACTCGTCGAGAGTTCCAGGTAGCCTCAGATGGAGGTACGGTAAATTCCAGGGGTCTATTGTCGTCAAAATTCAGGAGGTTGCTAAATATATAAAACAAATGTTCTCGCTAGTCCTGAAATAGATGTTATTATCCTGATCCACACTACGGAGAAGCTAAAATTCGTGCAGCCAAACAACTACTCTACCATAAGGGAGTACTCGTCTATAATAGGTCAGTAAAACACAGAGGTTCCGTTAGGTTATATTACAGTAATGTTTTTATTTAATAAATACAGGCTTTGTAGCTACTCAAATCGTTATCTATATACAGAAGAAAAAAAAACTTATCACACCTAAAGGTAACCCATACTCTGGTTTCCCCAGAAAAGCAGAGAAATGTTAGCGAACTATATACATTTAATATGCGGTCATTAGAGACGAAGCGGGCAGGACATAAGCGAGAGAGTTTTTATCAGCAAAGGCAATGTTTATTATAAAAGCTATAAAAGCAAACTCCTATTTAACGGGTCTTTTCAATATACAGGTTAATAAATTAAAATCAACTAAACGGAGTCTATATTGATGCTAGCAAAGTGTCCAATCACTTTCGATGCACCCGGTATGTAGAATAAATGTGAGTATTGAGTACACGATGCTTCTAGAGATCGGGAAAGGAAATACGAAAAAGGGTCCGGTTGTTGGATAAAACTGTCGAAAACTCGGGCCAAGTGGTGGGACCACTTTCGGGAATTTCGGGGGACCGGGACTAGAAAATTAACGGTTGAAATCCGGGAATTAAAATATCAAGGAGTCCTGGCTAGACACCTGGAAGTCCTCAAGATTTCAATTTAACGGAATATACGTCTCCTAATTAAAATATCAGAAGAGCCCTGGCTAGACACCTGGAAGTCTTTGATATTTCAACCGAAACGCAAAACAGGGAATCGGGACGGGATACTGACGGTTGAAATCCGGGAATTAAAATATCAAGGAGCCCTGGCTAGACACCTGGAAGTCCTTAAGATTTCAATTTAACGGAATATACGTCTTCTAATTAAAACATGAGAAGAGCCCTGGCTAGACACCTGGAAGTCTTTGATATTTCAACCGAAACGCAAAACGGGGAATCGGGACGGGGTACTGACGGTTGGAATCCGGGAATTAAAATATCAAGGAGCCCTGGCTAGACACCTGGAAGTCCTTAAGATTTCAATTTAACGGAGTATACGCCTTCTAATTAAAATATCAGAAGAGCCCTGGCTAGACACCTGGAAGTCTTTGATATTTCAACCGAAACGCAAAACAGGGAATCGGGACGGGATACTGACGGTTGAAATCCGGGAATTAAAATATCAAGGAGCCCTGGCTAGACACCTGGAAGTCCTTAAGATTTCAATTTAACGGAATATACGTCTTCTAATTAAAACATCAGAAGAGCCCTGGCTAGACACCAGGAAGTCTTTGATATTTCATCCGAAACGCAAAACAGGAAATCGGGACGGGGTACTGACGGTTGAAATTCGGGAATTAAAATATCAAGGAGCCCTGGCTAGACACCTGGAAGTCCTTAAGATTTCAAGTTAACGGAATATACGCCTTCTAATTAAAATATCAGAAGAGCGCTGGCTAGACACCTGGAAGTCTTTGATATTTCAACCGAAACGCAAAACAGGAAATCGGGACGGGGTACTGACGGTTGAAATCCGGGAATTAAAATATCAAGGAGCCCTGGCTAGACACCTGGAAGTCCTTAAGATTTCAATTTAACGGAATATACGTCTTCTAATTAAAACATCAGAAGAGCCCTGGCTAGACACCTGGAAGTCTTTGATATTTCATCCGAAACGCAAAACAGGAAATCGGGACGGGGTACTGACGGTTGAAATTCGGGAATTAAAATATCAAGGAGCCCTGGTTAGACACCTGGAAGTCCTTAAGATTTCAATTTAACGGAATATACGTCTTCTAATTAAAACATGAGAAGAGCCCTGGCTAGACACCTGGAAGTCTTTGATATTTCAACCGAAACGCAAAACGGGGAATCGGGACGGGGTACTGACGGTTGGAATCCGGGAATTAAAATATCAAGGAGCCCTGGCTAGACACCTGGAAGTCCTTAAGATTTCAATTTAACGGAGTATACGCCTTCTAATTAAAATATCAGAAGAGCCCTGGCAAGACACCTGGAAGTCTTTGATATTTCAACCGAAACGCAAAACAGGGAATCGGGACGGGATACTGACGGTTGAAATCCGGGAATTAAAATATCAAGGAGCCCTGGCTAGACACCTGGAAGTCCTTAAGATTTCAATTTAACGGAATATACGTCTTCTAATTAAAACATCAGAAGAGCCCTGGCTAGACACCTGGAAGTCTTTGATATTTCATCCGAAACGCAAAACAGGAAATCGGGACGGGGTACTGACGGTTGAAATCCGGGAATTAAAATATCAAGGAGCCCTGGCTAGACACCTGGAAGTCCTTAAGATTTCAAGTTAACGGAATATACGCCTTCTAATTAAAATATCAGAAGAGCGCTGGCTAGACACCTGGAAGTCTTTGATATTTCAATCGAAACGCAAAAACAGGGAATCGGATTAGCACTCAATAAAATATTGTCTAGATTTTGAATGTACTGTTTCTCGTTATATTTATGATATATCACCAAAACCATTAACGCTTGCAGTAAAATGAAATATCTAATATTTTATAAATTCAAAATACAAATATCTATTTAAAACCCACTGTTATTATAATTTTCAAATATTCTTACCTTCACAGTTATTGCTTCAATGTTTTTATTTTAAAAAGAAAAACGGGAAAAAATTATTCAAGACAGTCAAAAGAAACGGATAACAGTTCGATTTCTGCTATATCACAAAATCACTAATGCTTATAGTGAAAATGAAATATCTAATATTCTATAAATTCAAAAATCTATTGAAAAGACCATTTATGTTTTGATTTTCAAATATTCTAACAAAATTCAAATAGAAACTACTTAAAAAACAATTACAATAACGGTAAATAAATTGATTTAATTGCTTACTTTCGGAGCGCTGCTCTACTGCCGGCGGTTGTAACTCGGGACTCGATACTACTCTCTGTCGACTATCACCTACCAGGTTTCACACTGCTTTTCCCTCTCTTCCGCTAGTTCGACCTGCGCGCTCCTTACTCAGTATTCCGCGGTAGGGTTAAACATAAATTTTACCATCGGATCGCGGTCAACATTTGAAATTTTCAAATAAAAATCCGGAATGAATATTTTATCAAAGTGATCTCTGCACATATTACGGGTTATAAGCAATATTAAATAACAGTCAGAAAAGAAATTTCGTTACATCTAGAATGAATATTTCATATCCAAGTAATTTCTACATATCTAACGGTTAAATAATATTAAATAAAAGTAAATTCGCAAACCTTTAAATGATTAGTAACGAAAAAGAAACTGTGTTACAATATTAATTAATTTTAAAAATATTATCATTTTATCATAATTATTATCCTGAAATAAGGCTTCAAATGTGTTGGGTAGTTTACAAATTTTCTTTGATTATAGTATTTAGTTAGTAACGAAAAAAAACTTCGTTACAGCGTATTGGGCTCAGTGGGACTCACTTGTCCTCGAAGAAGGGCTGTTGAAAAGAGTGCTAGAAAACGATTATGGTTCCGAGATGAGATGACAGCTAGTTATCCCGAGAACAAGAGCAGCTGAAGTACTAAAGAAGTTACACGACAGTCCATCGGGAGGTCATCTGGGAGTGAAGAAAACCCTCCAGCGAATGCGTGAGAGGTTTTATTGGATGAACAGCTCCGATGATGTGAAGGACTAGTGTAAGAAATGCACGACTTGTGCTACGGGTAATGGACCACATCGCAAAAGAAAGGCACCCTTGAAACAGTACAATGCTGGAAGCCCTTTCGAAAGGATTGCTTTAGATATCGCTGATTGTACTGGTTGTAATATATTATTTAACAAAGTGGGTGGAAATTTACGCTATCCCGAACCAAGAGGCCTCAACTGTCGCGGATGTATTGTTGAAAGAATTGATCAGCCGATATGGAGTGCCCTTGGAAGTACACAGTGACCAGGGAAGAAATTTTGAAAGCCATCTATTCCAGGAGATTTGCAACAAGCTGAGAATGGAGAAGACCAGGACAACAGCATTACATCCACACTCAGATGCATTGTTAGAGAGAATGAACAGGACTATTGGAAAATACCTGTCCAAAGTAGTTTCCAGCCATCAGAGAGATTCGGACCAGTATATTTTCCTATTCGCATTGCTTATCGATCTACCGTCAATGAGTCCACGGGTGAAACACCTGCGTAAATCCTGTTTGGACGTGGAATGAGGCTTCCTTGTGACCTGGAATTTGGCTGTCGCCCTGGAGAAGATCTGGCATGAGAAATATGTGATCCAATTAAGAAGAACGCTGGACGATATTCATGAATTAGTTCGAACAAATCTTCAAGTTGCCAGCGATAGAATGAAAAGTCGGTACGACTCGCAGGCCACAGAAGGCGGTTTGAAAGAAAGGGACAAAGTATGGTTACACAACCCGACGAGGAGAAAAGGATTTTCTCCAAAATTACAAAAATCCTGGGAAGGTCCATACTTAATCAAGAAAAGGATCAATGGTGTTATATATCGCATAAGCAAGATCCCCAACGGAAAACCAAAAGTAGTTCACCAAAACCGACTAGCGCCATTCGAAGGAGATCATGACCTAGAGAAAGGAGTAAACCATATTCGAGATGTGTCTGATCCTACCTTCGATGAATTTATGGGCGCGTATGGAGGTACCGGGAAAGCTAGATATGGAATCACCTCAGAACAACGATAAGATTTGTTCACTGTCCCGGAAGATTATTCACTGGCATACAACATCCCCGCCCATATCAAGAACGCACGAGGGTTGGCATCCGTCTTTCGAAAGAAGTTCGGGCAATTTAAAAAACTTGAAAACCAGATTCCAGCCCCTGGCAAGACACTGAAACTGAAACATAATTCGCGGTACGTCTTGTACGTGGTAACTAAAAATGAATTTCAAGATCGATCTAGCTACCGCGATGTATGGGAGGCACTTCGAAACCTCCGAGACCATGTGTTAGAATCCAGTGTGAAGAAACTGGCTATGCCTAAGATAGCAATAACCAGTTGCATTGACGAGTTATCAGGAACATGGTAGAGGTTATCTTTCGAGATACCGGTGTCCAGATATTAATTTGCAGCTACAACCCTCGTTATCAGTATCCGATGAAGACGGTGCCCTGCTATTTCCATAAGATGGGAAAGTGTAGAAATGGGGCCAGTTGCCGATTCAAACATCCAGTATCGGCTACACAAAAGTTCCAGGAGGAAGTTCCATTTAAGGAGAGGGTAATGTTACGAAGCAGCACACTGGTATAGTCCCTAAATCCGACTCTGTCTGAGCCAGGTATGAAAGTTAAAATTATGGCGGACGCGCAGGGATACTTAGAATTGTTTACGATTGTGACTATCTTATCATTGTTTTTGTGACCAGTCTTATCTAGAAAATGCCAGAAAGCCAGTTGTTTTTGAGTAAGCCGCAATCTAGAATTATCCACGGAAAAAGGCATTCATATATAATGGACCGACCAGGAAGAGTTTAGTTTAGTTGACTATTTCACTCACCTACGAAATGAACCAATCAGAAGCTCTAGTCAAGTTCGGCTTACCGATAATACCAAACTTGACTCTTGACTCTGATTGGCCTATCAAGTTCGGTGTTTTCAGATTTGTTTACAGTGCATGTGACAGTTAAACGTCAAATATAAGTGATTACGCTTTGCACGCATTCAAAAATGAGTAGATTTGGGATGAATACGAGGAAATCGAAGGAGTACATTTGGAAGCAATTTACCAGATTTTGCGATGAACGAAAATACCTATTAGATGAAGCAACGCCTGTCGAGAGACTAGCTATTATTTTGAAGGACTGGGGCTTCAACATTAGGAAAATTGATGGTTCTGATTACAAGGAATGTGTTGTGAAGACGATTTGGAATGTGAGTGCTAGATTATTGCAAGAAAAATTCTATAATGAATATGGACGAAGTTTCGACCCATTCAAAGATATTATTTTTCAATCGGCCAGAAATGCGCGAGATACAAAACGCAAGTTGCTTCAAGGTAACGTACAGAAACGAAAGATCAGTTCGGCACCGTTGACCCATGAAGAACATCAAGCAATATGTACACAATGGGATGAAGATACACCCACAGGACTCCAAAAGAAATTTTTCCATATCGCAGCAGTAGAACTTGCTTGGAGAGGAGGTGAAGCTGCATATTGTTTGTTAGATTATTTTAAAGAAGAATTAGATAATAAGGGGGCGCCTACCGGCAGAATCGAATATAACACAGTTTTTTCAAAAACTTGCCAAGGAGGTGGTCAGTGATGTGCGAACAGCAAATGGTTGATTGAAAATGTGCAAAATGCAACAATGTGCCCCGTGAGACTTTATAAAAAGATGGTTTCAAAACGAGGTAATAATATAAGATCTAATAGGTTGTTTCTCACCGTGAATGGACATTGGAAGCCTGGTGATCATTGCACTCCTTGGTGCAAAAATATGCCTCTAGGGATCAATACGATCAGTAAATGGACCAAAACATCAGCTCAGAATATAGGGCTTGATGTAAAAAGCAAAAAATTACCAACCATTCAAATCGAGCAACCGCAGTCAGTGAACTTTTATGTAGAGGAGTAGGAGAACAGGAAACCATAAAAATTACTGGACATTCGAGCTCTAATTCGCTGAAACCCTACATCCAACTTAGTAAACAACATCAAGAAAAACTTATAGCAAATGTCAGAAATTATAGCAATCAAGATGTAACAAATATTGCAAGTACAAGCGCGTGTTCAAATAATCAAGCTAAAAACATTGTATATAATAACTGTACCATTTATAATAATTATAATTGAAAAATATTTCAGTATGTTATGGTTATTGTTGGTAGTGTAGTATTTCTTTCGATGTCAATGTTTTCTGTTCATTGAAATTTATTGATTTCTCAGGTCAACTTTTTTGCCAATTTCCTCTAATCCTGCCGAATTTCAGATTTTTTATCTTTCACTCTGTTTGTGAAATAGTCTAATAAAATTCCACTCGTGATTGAATTTATCTCATGAGTATGTCTTTCATTTATGATCTCAACTGAATTGATTCGAGAAAACACCACTCGTCCTGCGGACTCGTGGTGTTTTCTCGAAACAATTCAGTTTCGTTCAAAAATGAATCGACAGACTTATCGCGAAAATTCAATCACTTGTGGTATTACTACTGATAATTTGACATCGTGAGATGAACAAGTAAATAAGTGAATATAAATTAGTGAACTGTTCATATAAATTAGTTTAAGTGAATATACTGTGTATATAGTTAGTTAATAGTGTAGTGAATAAATAAATTAAGTAAGGGAACCCACCGAGTGCTTAGAATTTATCCCACCCGTAATAAAAACGTTTTAAATAAATAAGAAAAACATTACTAGTATATTAAAGTATAAGTGGATAAAGAGGTCTTTCAAACACGCGCGATTTTTCGAGAACGACGGCGCAGCCGAGTGCTCGAAACAGAGCAAGTGTTTGAAAGACCAGTTATCCACGAATACTTCATGCTATTTTTTTTTATTGGTGCACTTTGGAATCATAAAATATTATTATTATATTATTACTACAAAAAAATGGAAGTCCATCCTCGATGCCCAGCCAAGTTTCGTGAACGTCAAATAGTATTTATTTTTATTTGACGTTACGGGGTACTGCTGTCAGATCAATAATCAAAAAGTTTCTTTATTTATATTTAAAAGGATACAGTGTATATATGAATATATAAATACATTTTGCAGAAAAAACCAAATAAGACATTGGTTCCCAATGAAAATATACAATTTAAAAACTAATAAAAAAAGTTGTCATTGATACTTACATTTCTCAAGTTGTTGTTGTTACCATGGAGACTTTAAAAAACGCGCGTGTTTGAAAGTTCGATTTAAACACGCTGACGCGTGCTTTAAAAAGGTAATATGAGGCATCAATAAAAAATAGTATATTATATACCGCGGGACTGAAGTAGTACATTTAATCCTGAAGGTAAAGTTTATGGCCCGACCGCAGGGAGGGCCATAATTTACCTGAAGGATTAAATGTACTTCAGTCGCAAGGTATATACGATACTTTTCGTACTTCCGGTATGATTTTATTAATTATTTCAATAATTTCAATCAGTTTTTTCTCTCTTCAACTCATTTAATAAACTGTCTTTAAAATAAGTTACCATAGTAACATTGCGTTGTGACAGTTATAATTTAGAAACATTGTCATTACTAGTGTCATTGTAAATTTGAATATTAACGTTAATTACCATTCTAATTAATTATATTTTTCAATAAAATATCCC
Organism: Galeruca laticollis; assembly: GCA_963921935.1. NCBI lineage: Eukaryota > Metazoa > Arthropoda > Insecta > Coleoptera > Chrysomelidae > Galeruca > Galeruca laticollis. The sequence continues at coordinate 108,543,309 of OY998179.1, forward strand.
TTAAATTCGTTTGTTTGTGATTTAATCGTTCCGGGAGTTTCGTCAATATTTAATCCCGGAGGGATTAAATGTGACACTTTAGTACCTGTCACAAGGGAGTGAAGTTGTCACTTTAGGCCCGGAAGTACGAAATAGTATATTATACACCAAGCGACTAAAGTGGCCCATTTAATCCCGCGAGTGGTATTTGATTCCTGAGGGAAGTAATCTACCTAAGGGATTAATGTCACTTTAGTCGAGAGGTGTATACGCTATTTTATGCAATTCCGGTAATTCTACATACATTTTTAATAAAAATAAATACTAATCAGGTCGGACTTTTACGAAACTTGGCTGGGCATCGAGGCTGAACTTCTAAGATGCTTGGCTGGGCATCGAGGAGCAACTTTTATAAAACTTGGCTGGACATCGAGGATGTACGTTTTTACTTGTACTTTAAATACCTTAATAAGATTATAAACACAAGTACAAGTGGGTCGTAGGTAAAATATAGTACGTAACTCGTGTTGTAACGCATTTTACGCACTCACGCTACGCGGCTTCGTGCGTAACTTTTCCGTTCGTGCGTAAAATGCTTCTTACAACACACGTTACGTAATATACTATTATATGCACACAAACTTGATTATTAGCACTTTACTGTTCGGTGTATTTTTGTTTGTGTCTCCAGATCACTTTATCAACTAACTAACTCTTCCTGATCAGTCCCTTATATATTAAAGCCTTTTTTACTAGTAAATTCCGGACTGCGGCTAACACACAGAAAAACAATTGGTTCTGGCCTTTTCTAGATAAGTCTGGTCACAAAAACAATGTCTCGATAATATAGTCGTAAACAGTTATATAAAAAACAGTGCGTATCCACCATAATTTTAAATTTTATGCCTGGCTTAGATATGGTCGGATTTAGGGACTAAACCAGTGTGCTGTTTCGTAACATTACCCCCTCCTTAAATGAAAGTTCCTCCTGGAACTTTTGTGTAGCCGAGACTAGATATTTGAATCAGCAACTGGCCTCATTTCTACACTTTCCGATCTTATGGAAATAGCAGGGCACCGTCTTCATCGGATACTGATAACGGGGGTTGTAGCTGCAAATTAATATCTGGACACCGATATCTCTAAAGATAACCTCTATCATGTTCCTGATGATTCACCAATCCAACTGGTTACTCGCTATCTTAGGCATAGCCAGATTCTTCACGCTGGATTCCAACACATGGTCTCGTAGGTTTCGAAGTGCTTCCCACACATCGCGGTAGGTAGATCGATCTTGAAATTTATTTTCAGTTACCACGTAGGAGACGTACCGCGAATTATGTTTCAGTTTCAGTGTCTAGCCAGGGGCTGGAATCTGGTTTTCAAGTTTTTCTAATTGCACGAACTTCTTTCGAAAGACGGTTGCCAACCCTCGTGCGTTCTTGATACGGGCGGGGATGTTGAATGCCAGTGAATAATCTTCCGGGAGAGTGAACAAATCTTGTTGTTGTTCCGAAGTGACTCCATATCTAGCTTTCCCGGTACCTCCATACGCGCCCATTAATTCATCGAAGGTATGGTCAGACACATCTTGAATAAGGTTTACTCCTTCCTCTAGATCATGGTCTCCTTCGAATAGGGCTAGTCGGTTTTGGTGAACTACTTTTGGTTTTCCGTTGGGGATCTTGCTTATGCGATGTATAACATCATTGATCCTTTTCTTGATTAAGTATGGACCTTCCCAGGATTTTTGTAATTTTGGAGAAAATCCTTCTCTCCTCGTCGGGTTGTGTAACCATACTTTGTCCCCTTCTTTAAAACCGCCTTCTGTGGCCTGCGTGTCGTACCGACTTTTCATTCTGTCGCTGGCCACTTGAAGATTTGTTCGAACTAATTCATGAATATCGTCCAGCCTTCTTCTCAACTGGATCACGTAGTCTTGCCCTGCTAGATCTACTCCAGGGCGGCAGCCAAATTCGAGGTCACAAGGAAGCTTCATTTCACGTCCAAACAGGATTTTCGCAGGGGTTTCACCCGTGGACTCATTGACGGCAGATCGATAAGCCAATGCGAATAGGGAAAGATACTGGTCCCAATCTCTCTGATGGCTGGGTACTACTTTGGACAGGTATTTTCCAATAGTCCTGATCATTCTGCCGACCATTCCATCTGACTGTGGATGTAATGTTGTTGTCCTGGTCTTCTTCATTCCCAGCTTCCCGCAAATCTCCTGGAATAGACTACTTTCGAAATTTCTTCCCTGGTCGCTGTGGACTTCCAAGAGCACTCCATATCGGCTGATAAATTCTTTCACCAATACATCTGCTACAGTTGTGGCCTCTTGGTTCGTGATAGCGTAAATTTCCACCCACTTTGTGAAATAATCCATAACAACCTGTATATATTTGCTACCGTTTTTTGTCGTCGGAAATGGTCCAGCAATATCTAAAGCAATCCTTTCGAAAGGGCTTCCAACATTGTACTGTTTCATGAGTGCCTTTCTCTTGCGATGTGGTCCATTACTCGTAGCACAAGTCGTACATTTGTTACACCAGTCCTTCACATCGTCGGAGCTGTTCATTCAATAATACCTTTCACGGACTCGCTGAAGGGTTTTTTTCACTCCCAGATGACCTCCCGATGGACTGTCGTTTAACTTCTTTAGTACCTCAGCTACTCTTGTTCTCGGGATAACTAGCTGTCTCCTCAGCTCGGAACCATCTTCGTTTTCAAGCACTCTTCTCAACAGCCCTTCTTCCAGGACAAGAGAGTCCCACTGAGCCCAATACGCCTTGAGTTTCGGTGAAAATTTTGACACTTCTTGCCAGGTAGGTCGCCGATTTTCTTCCTTCCATTGCCGGATCATCTTCAGGTGAGGATAATTCCCCTGATCTTCTCTGATCCTGGTGGGTGACCATTTCTCGTTGACTACTGTAATTCTTGAAACTGCAACTTCCTTAGATTTCGACTGGTTGCATTGTGAATAGTCTACAGAGCATGGCCGTCTAGGCAAAGAGTTTGTTTTCGGTGATTCACATCAGCTGGATGTTCGCCCCTGTCTGATTTCCCCTGTGACTGGAGTTCTTGGGTTACAGGAGTCTTGGGGCGCTTAGACGTACTGCGTTAGTGCTCTAGCTCAACACAATTCCGGCATTTGATCTTCTTCGGTTTCTTGTCTGCTATTCCTTTCAGCAAGTTGATGATCTGGTCAAGTTTGTCATCGTCATCTTCTTCCTGTATGGTCCTACCTTTGTTCTACCACGAGCCCTTCGTGGCTGCTTTGCATTTAAGAGGTTTTTGGTTTGCAGGAGTCGTAGGACGCTTACACGAACTGCGTGCATGCTCTAGCATATCATTCTTCATAGTAGAAATATCGTTCTTCATATCAGAAATCTTTTTGTCCATGTTAGCAGAAATATTAGCAGAAATGTTCTCTTCCATGGCAGACATTTTCTCGTCCATGTTAGCAGAAATTGACGAGATTAAGGTTGAAGCCTCGTCATTAAACAACACTGTTTCTGGATCAAAGCTGTCATTTTCCAGTGCCACTTTAAGTCTCTCTACTAATTCACTTTTCTTACCGGACGTTTCCAACTCACGATCTTCCAATTCTGTTCTTAATTCCGCCACTTTCAAATCCCTTAATCTCTTGGCCATTTTTACGGAGCAATTTATTTATATTATCCCACTTCTGACACCAATGTAATGTTTTTCTTATTTATTTAAAACGTAAACGGGGGGGATAAATTTTAAACACTTACTAATGTATTTAAACAATAACTCACTAACATTTAATTTATACATACTTAACTAATCACTTAAATTTAATTTATATGCACACAAACTTGATTATTAGCACTTTACTGTTCGATGTATTTTGTGTCTCCAGATCACTTTATCAACTAACTAACTCTTCCTGATCAGTCTCTTATATATTGAAGCCTTTTTTACTAGTAAATTCCGGACTGCGGCTTACACACACAAAAACAATTGGTTCTGGCCTTTTCTAGATAAGTCTGGTCACAAAAACAATGTCTCGATAATATAGTCGTAAACAGTTATACAGGGTGTCCCACGACGTTTTGACAGTCCAATTTCTCGAAAACTGTCCATATGACATGTATGAAATTTGGCAGATATAGACAGTTGAAACTGATGCTTATATTTATTATAAAATGACTTCCGTATTTCCTGTCATTTTGGGTCACGTGACCCCAACATACTTTTTTTAAATGGGACAACCGGTATATTATTACAATTTTGGATATATCATTCAAAATCAAATAGAACGATACCACACTTGTCATCATTGTATTGTGTAATAATGATAATCTGGGCTATTTATTTTTACTAAATTTATAAAACAATATATTGCTCTCAAAAATTTAGGTGGCTATGAAACAAATAACTATAGTAGCAACAACATAGGTTGTCATTCATTATTGTTAGGTGCAGTTTATTCATGAGCTATCAATAATTATTAGTCATAATATTGTGAAGACTCTAATAATAACTAAGTAAGGCAATACATTTTTACTTACGATGAATATTTTGACATGCTACTTATTTATGGAGAATGTGCAGAAACTAAACTCATGCTCAAGGTTTGTACAGGAAATCGTTTTTCTCTTAGAATAACTCCAAGCAAATATACTTTTGTCTACGTCGAATGAAAGCTAAGAACTGGTTCTTTTCCAAACGGTAAAAATCAAGTTCCTCGTCAAAAAACCGCTCAGACAGATGACAATGTGATACATATTTTGGCTTATCTTTAGGTTAATCAACACACCTCAAAACGATATATTGAACAAGAATAACAAAGAAGTAGAAATTCAATACAAAGAGTATTGAAAAATCACAAATACCATCATTATAAAATGCATTCAACACAAGGTTTAGTTCCTGCAGATCGTGAAAGGAGAATACATTTTATTGCTGAAATGTTAGTATAAAGTATTGAAGATCCTTATTTTTTAGTAAAAATATTATGGAGTGATGAAAGTAGATTTCGTAACAATAGTATTGTTAACCGCCATAATTATCATTATTCGTCGCAGGAGAATCCAAAGTGGACGCGCGAAACTAATTTTCAAACAATATGGGAATCAATGTTTGGTGCGGTTTATTCAATGGTCGGTTGATTGGTCCCTATTTTTATGAAGGAACATTAACGGGGCAAAGATATTTAAATTTTCTTCAAAATATTCTTACAAGAAATATTTTAACAAGGTTTGAACATTGTGTGAATGTACCTAGTCATCAATTTGAACATTTTCTTCAATTTTTTCAATTACTTGTACTTTTTGATTCCCTATGCCCCTATGCCCATAATATCATTATTGCACAATACAATGATGACAAGTGTGGTATCGTTGAATTTGTTTTTGAATGTTATATCCAAAATTGTAATATTATACCGGTTGTCCCATTTAAAAAAAAATATGTTGGGGTCACGTGAGCCGAAATGACAGGAAAAACGGATGTCATTTTATAATAAATATAAGCATCAGTTTCCACTGTTCATATCTGCCAAATTTCATACATGTCATACGAACAGTTTTCGAGAAATTGCACTGTCAAAACGTCGTGGGACACCCTGTATAAAAAACAGTGCGTTTCCGCCATAATTTTAACTTTTATGCCTGGCTTAGACAGGGTCGAATTTAGGGACTATACCAGTGTGCTGTTTCGTAACAATACTTATAAATTTTAGACTTTGTTTTCGCCTTAGAAACTAAGTAGAGTAAGGGAGATAACACTTGAAAAGTCCTTGTCCTCTCGTTAGAGACAAAGAATAGTCGAGAGTCAACAGAAACAGAAGGCGAAACTTAGGGCTAGAATATACAGGGTGGTTCATTACTAATTGGAAATAATTTAACAGTAGAATACCTTACTTTAAATTATGAATATTTAACTCAAAACACCCAAATAAAATGTAGCTGCTTACTGAGTTACAGAGTGAGTTGTTTAAAAATTTAAAAACTATTTGTCCTCAGTACTTTAAGTATATTTCACGAATGCGTTTTATACTTGGTAGAAAGTGTAGACACTGTACACCATTCTATATTATGCTAACAACAAATACGATTTATCCAAGGTGAGGAAATTATTTAGGCCCACGGCGCAAAACCGTTACTTGTGACCTTTGACCACGAGTAACATTTTTAGCGGCACGCGTATCGATGAGGAGTTTTGGGATTTTGTATAAAATCATAAAAGGAAAGTTCCAGCTTTCCCCTATTTTTTCCTAAGTTCGGTCTTGTCTTTGACTTTATTCTCTGGATTATTTTATTGTAACGAAAAGCGAAATGAAACAAAAACATCAAAATAGAATCATGTTAGAAGTTGATCGTGGTATCATTTAAATAAATTAACGAACAAAAATATCCCCTCGAGTAGAAGTTCTAGTTGGAATATAATATAGGAGAATATAAAACATTCCATGTGTTATTAGTCATTGAAGGTGATCTTCTGGCTGGGATAGCGCGATGTCTCCGTCCCACATTCTATTTTACAACTCTCCCACTACAATAACTGGATATGTAATAATAGAATTGTTCCTTAACCGTAGCGTCCAGTGGCGTAACTATGACCCGATTGAATGGGGCTCTCCCAGTAAAATTCTTCAAGATGTAATTTATTTTAATAAAGAAGATGTAGGAATATCGCGTGATATGTAAACAACAACAACAAAGAGATTCTTGGGTAATTCACGCAAAAAGAAAAAGGGCTACTGAAACAGAGTGGTAACCGCGGACATGAATGTTTCTGGCTCATTTGCCGTCCTCAGCACGGTATAACCAAATGAGGTGTGACACTTGGTGGCAAAGATGTTAATCGAAACATGGGAAAACACAAAACAACGGATTTCAACAGGGAAGACACAAATGAGCGTTTGGTTCCAGAAATTGCCGATATTATTGAACTCGGATTTTATGTGGATGATTTTTTGTCAGGCGGTGAGACCATCACTAAAGCAAAGTATGTTTGCACTAGAGTTTCCGAAATTTAGCAAAGTGGAGATTTAAAATTGAGAAAATGCAACTCAAATAGTCCAGAAGTTATTTCACAAATGAATCAAGAATCTTCTGACATAAATTGTGTCATTTTTCCACATAAAAATGGAAAAAGTTGAGCTAGATTTGGTCTAGCAAGCTAGATGTTTTATTGTTCAAAATTGGTTGTAATAATAATTTAAGTAAACCGTCAAAGTATGTTATTCTAAGTAATACAGAACAGGTATTTGATCGATTAAGCTTATTAGACCCTTTCTACTATTATTGCAAAACTATTGCTGCAAAAAATTTGGCTTTGTAAACAATCTACATCTAAAGTAAACTGATTTTCTCACTAAGAGATACAATACAACAAAACGAGATACAAACAATCTTATTTACTTACCCCAAACGTATAATAATAGTTGATAATATACATTAAAATGTCCAGTCAAGAGCTTCGTCAAAACATAAACTATTCTCATTACTCTTACTAAAAACAATATTCACAACAAACAATCTACAACGTTCATACACATTGAAATTATTTACAGTACTGCTAGATATATTTTACTGAGTTTCCTTAAATCTTTTTTATTGTTAATAGCATGTTGGTTTTTTTGGATAGCTATTGATTCCAATATTTCCCCCTTTTTTGTATTTTGTTCCGACCTTATAATTTTTGTGTTTTCAAAATTAAATGTATGTTTTTTTGTGTTTTCGTGGAAAGTTAGAGCTGTTGTATTTTTTTGTCGTATTTATGACCTTTTATCCGATTTTCCAAATCAAGCCAGAACTATATATAGTGAGTAAATGTTTAACCACTTTGGTAATATCGTATTTCACTTTTTAATATCTTTTATAGATTATGGATCTGTTCCTAAATATATGAAGAGTGGCTAATATTCATCATCTACATACTATTCCCAATTATTGAAAACGATACTTGTCCAATTATGTTAAAACTGTGCAGATTTTTATTCTAATTATAAATATTCTAAATAAATTTGTAGACTATTATTAATATAAATTATTTGAATTTCATCATTATATTCAATTTTAACTCTAATATTCTATTAATTTTTCCACTTAGTGTGTGCAAAAAGCAAGGTGGCACATTTTAAATCGATCAGTTGAGGTAGATTGATTAAAAGGGTTGTATCTTCCATGCAATGGAATTTCGAAAGATATGTCTTATGGACAGATTCGATAATTGTTTTAGGGTGGGTTGATAATGGCCCCAAATACGTTAAAACTATTTATAAGTACTATAGTTTCCATAAATACAGGGAACTGACTGCGAATTACGAGTGGTGTCATGTACCTACCAGCAGTAAATCTGCAGATTTAATTCCTCATGATCTTCAAGCAGTATCAAGGTATGAGATTATGGTGACATGGCTATACATTTTTGTTGACTCACGAATCTAAATAGCCAGTCTTTCCTAACATTTCAACACACAACCTTCCTGAAGTTAGACAAGGTAATTATCTCATTTCCAGTGAATTCTGCTCATAAGTTTCCGTTCTCAAATTTCCTTCTTCGATTAAATTAACGCTTGGGAATGGTAGAATTTGGCGTGTTTCATAATGAGAGTAAGTAGAATTTGAATAAGCAATTACTAGGTCCTTTGTCTGTTTCTGAGTTAGTAGTCCGAGAAAGTACGGTCGAAAAATCTGTTAACTATCAAAACTTTCCCATAATTGATTTTTCATTTTTAAATGAAAATATATTGAACCAGCATCACTCTCCTAGATTGTCTAATCATTTCCGCTGGAGCTTGCGACGCAGCTTGCAAGCACAGCTCAGACCACCTAAAATTCAAGTGGTTTATGATCGTGTCATTTCTGTATGTGTTCTTACAAAAAAATCGTGGAGATGAAAATTGAAGCAAATCTTATGCTCTTGGAGGTGACGTAAATAGTTTTTCCAAAAAAAAATTTTCCGATCTTAAATTTTCCAAAAATTAAAAAATTTACAAAAAATAAATTTTTTGTTGGTAATTATAAATAAAATATTAATATCGAGGTCAAAACATAGATAAACATAGAGGGCAAACTTCTAAAAATTTACATTTTTTCAAAATGGCGGCTTGGCAAATTGGAAACAATTCTTTTTTCAATCGCGTCTAAATTTATGAACATTAACGATATTGAGAATCGGTTTGTGGCAATCGACAGAGTGAAAGTTATATTTTTATAAATAACAAACAAAATTAAAAAAAAAAAATTACATAATTTTTTAGAACATTTAACTAAAATAAAAAATTTTACATCTAGCTTTTCTCACTTTGGCGTTGAAAAATATGTTTGTTTTTGAAAGACGAGACGAGAAATTTTTCAGATGCGACTTTTACAAGCTGAGATAAACAAATTGAAAGTCTGCTAGATACTGTCATAATATTAATTGAAATTTTCAAATTTTGATCACTTCGCTAGGTTGTTGAAACCCAACTCAACTTAAACACAATTTTTCATTTTTCTACCGTTAATTGGTCCATTTAAAAGACAATAGTAATCCTAGCTCGCTCGGCCAAACGGTGCGGCGGCAGCTGCTTGGCGTTCTGGTGGGGGGTCAGCGCTCATTCTCTTCGAACGCCCAAAAGACCCTTACTAACATGACTGACGACGTACTTGTACCCGACGAATTAATGAACATTATTTCGTGTTCTTGTACCACAGGGTGCTCTACTACCAGGTGTGGTTGTAAAAAAGTTGGCATACATTGTAAGATATTATGTAAAAATAGCGAAGGCAAAAACTGTTGTAAAATCGAAATTGTAAGTACGGTATGATGTGATGAGCTAAATTTTGATATGACTCAATTAGTTGATTGTGAACTTGCAATTGATAGTAGCAATAATATCTATGAGGATTTGTTTGCTAATGATAATGACGAGGAAAATTGTACAGAGCCATTTCCTCAGAGACCAAAAAGGACGGAAATTTGTAGAAAATAGATGTAAATTTGAAAATAAATATTATTCTCAGTATCTACGTTTCGAATTATGTATAATATATATAATAAATGGATTTATAGATATAAATTATAAATATCATTGTACCTTATTTCTAGCAATATGTAATGGTTGATAATAACCATACAATTAGCAAACCACAAATGCAAAATTTTTACAAAGAAAACCAAAATAAAAGCTTGAGCTTCGTTCAACTGCGAACGAGCGCTGACCCCCCACCACAACGCCAAGCAGCTGCCGCCGCACCGATTGGCCGAGCGAGCTAGGATTACTATTCTCTTTTGCATGGACCAATTGACGGTAGAAAAATGAAAATTTGTGTTTAAGTTGAGTTGAGATTCGACAACCTAGCGAAGTGATCAAAATTTGAAAATTTCAATCAATATTATCACAGAATCTAACAGACTTTGAATTTGTTTATCTCAACTTGTAAAAGTCGCATCTAAAAAAATTTTTTTTTAAATACTCGTCTTTCAAAGACACACATATTTATAACGTGAAAACATATTTTAAACAAATTTTCCAAACGCCAAAATGAGAAAAAAGTAGATGGAAAAATTTTTATTTTCGGTAAATGTTCTAAAAAATTATGTGAAAATTTTTTTAAAAATGTTGTTTATGTTATTTACAAAAATATAACTTTCACTCTGTCGATTGCAACAAACCGTTTCTCAATATCGTTAATGTTCATAAATTTAATCGCTATTGAAAAAAAAATTGTTTCCAATTTGCGCAGCCGCCATTTTGATTTTTCCAAATCTGTGAAAATGTAAATTTTTAGAAGTTTGCCCTCTATGTTTATCTATGTTTTGACCTCGATATTAATATTTTATTTATAATTTCCAACCAAAAATATAATTTTCGTAAATTTTTTCAATTTTTGGAAACTTTAAAATCGGAAAATTTTTTTTTGAAAAAACTATTTACGTCACCTTCAAGAGCATAAGATTTGCTTCAATTATCCTCTCTACGATTTTTTTGTAAGAACACATCCAGAAATGACACGAGCATAAATCACTCGAATTTTAGGTGGTCTGAGCTGTGCTTGCAAGCTGCGTCGCAAGCTCCAACGGAAATTATTAGACAATCTAGGAGAGTGATGCTGGGTCAATATATTTTCATTTAAAAATGAAAAATCAATTATAGGAAACTTTTGACTTTTGTTTCCTTACTTTCCCAGACTATAGATAAAGCGTTTAAGGTTTTAATTCGTTTGGCACAAAAATAATATTTTTATAATAAAATAGACTCTTCAATGCAAACAAAACAATCAAATTCTGTTATACAGGGCAACTTAAAAAAATTGGATCCCATTCTAGATCATGAAAAAATGTTACGGGGGAGTTGTAGATTCGAGCATTCTGATTTCGAATACGATTAAAAACATCCTGTCATTCTACCAGCTAAACATCCAAGTACAGAATGAATATTTAAACATGAACATTTACGACTAATGCATTCTAGACCCTAACGTTAGCGTCTATGAACTAAACATTTTGGCCTCTTCGCGGTCGTAATATCGCCAAGAGAATTTTTCATCAATGCGTTACATGTTCTCATAAAAATCCGAATCCTATTAAAATAAAAATGGGTGATTTACCGGAGCAACGCTTCACATCAGGATCTGTTTTCGGGGTTACTGGAATAGACCACCGTGGTCCTTTTTAATTAAAAGTAAAAAGGGCCGTGGTGGCACTATATCCAAATGATGGGTATCATCACTTAACTGTTTTACAGTGAAAGCAATTCACTTGGTATTGATGAAAGATTCAAGTACTTATTGTTTCTTACAAGATTTTAGACGTTTCATAGGACGGAGAGGAAAACCACTGTCGTTTACTCTGAGAACCTCACGAACTTTGTAGGTGCACATTCAAAATTAAAAGAAGTTGGCAAATTTCTTTGGAAGTGTCGAGGTAGAATTGTAGAAGTATCGTGTCAAGAAGGTATCGAATAGCATTTTATACCGCCTAGCGTTCCACACTTTGGTGGTTTGTGGGAGGCAGGAGTAAAAACCGTTAAACATCATTTACTTCGCCTCATGGGAAACCACCATCTAACAATTGAGAAGTATTGAATTCTACTAGTGAGGATTGAGGTCGTTGTGAATTCCCGTCCACTGTTTACCTTGTCAACTGAACTTACGGATCCCATTCGTATCACAACAGCTCACTTACCTAGTTGGAAAGCCGCACTACCGATAAAGACTTTAAGAGAGTACCAGAAACCAGACTAAATACATATGAACTCGTGCAACAGTTAATGCTACATTTCTGGAAAAGATGGAGCACCGAGTAAAGTTTGTTTTGATTGAATAATATAATGTTCCTGTTACCCAATGGAGATTATGGCGAATTATAGATTTAATGCCAGGCAAAGACGGTATTAATCATGTCGCTTTCATAGACACTCAATATGGAATTTTTCAAAGAGCTTTCCGCAAGATATGTCCATTACTGACTTAGATGAAGACAATTTACGATATTTGAAAGAATTCAATCTTTTCAAGATGGGGGGATTCTGAAAAACCTATTTACTTTTAATATTCTATGTGCCAAGGCATTCTTTGATTAAGAAAATGTCTGTTGTAAGACCTGAATGTGCGCTTACAATTTTCCTTCTTTGTCATTTAGAATGAAGAAATGGTACAGGTTGCCATTTTAGATCAGATTTTGGGGTAAATTCGGGTAATTTGATAACTGATACATCGACGGGAGGTGTAGGCTCTTCATCTGAATCTTCTTCACTTTCTATTTCCAAATTGTCTTCAATTTCTAAAACAAGTTCATGTACATCTTCCTCAAGTATCTCATACGATTCATAGTCAATTTCTGAGTCGGAACTGTCAAAATTGGGGTTTTCTCAAGCTCGCGTTACTTCACGTGTTTGCTGATTGTAGTCTACAAGCTTACGGTACAGTGACATACACAAAATGTCTAGAAACTAACCTAATACATTTTCTATTGTCAAAAAATCGTGAAGCGCCTCTTAACCAAAAGGATAACAAAGAATTAGCCTTACCCAAGTTAGATCTTACTGCGGCATTATGTGCCACTAAACTACAGGCATATATTTTAGAAAATTCCAAACTGAAAATCAAAAGAGTTATTTTATGGTCGGATTCTAAAATAGCTTTGTATTGGACCCGTGGCAAATCACAGAAATGGAAACCGTACGTGCACAACCGAGTGGAAGAAATACAAAAGCTGAGCAAGGGTGTTTGGAGACACTGCCCTGGGAAGGAAAATTCTTCGGATTTGCTAACGAGGGGAGTCTCAGCAAAGTTTTTGGTTGAATCTAGTTTGTGGCAACACGGGCTCTCCTGGCTTAAAGAATACTCGATGAATTGGCCAGAAGATGAAAGCTGCGACGAAACAACGTTAGAGGTCACCAATCTGTTTATAACTAACGTCAAGTTACCAGAACCAAACGGCAAACCATTGAACAATTATAGCAAATTGGAGAAAATTATTCGTATAACGGCTTATGTTAAACGATTTATTAATAATATTCGTAAACCTGCAGAGAAAAATTTAGGAAACCTATCGGTCGATGAGTTGAACGAAGCTGAAAAATATTGGCTAAAATATACGCAACGTGAAGAATTTTCAGAAGAAATCCAAAGCTTATAAAATAAACTACCAATAAGCTGTAAATCCTCTATTTTACTTCTAAATCTATTTTTGGACGCCTCTTATTTAATAAGACTTGAAAGCCAGATAGAAGATTCCTCATTAGCATATGAAAGTATTTATCCAATAATACTACCGAAAAACTCTGAATTGAAGGAAAAAATAATAAAAGCCATGAAGAAGTAATGCACACAGGCGTAAACGCAACATTATCTTAAACTAGAGAAAATATTGGATGATTCGAGTAAGGCAGAAGGTAAAATCTATATTGGGAAAATGCTTAAAGTGCAAACGACTTGAAGGTAAATCAGGAGCAGAACCTTTTGCGCCATTAGAGTAGGCTGACCGCTTCAAATCGATTTCAAGTAATTGGAATATATATTGCGGGGTCGCTGTGTATATCTATGAAGAAGACCAGCAAATAAAAACATATATTACGCTAATCACCTGCGCTGTTGTGAGAGCAGTTAATTTAGAGTTAGTTCCAAATTTAACGACCGAAAGTTGTGTTCGAGGGTTGAGGAGGTTTATAGCTCGTGAAGGTGTTCCTGAGATTATATAAACGGACAACGCCAAAACGTAGAACCTCTCAGGAACTTCAAATATTTTTACGACACTCGAGCAAGACGAAGTTCAAGCATTTGCTCAAAAATATCGATTATAAAATGGCATTTTATAATCGAAAGAGCAGCTTGGTGGGGAGGATTTTGGGAGCGCATGGTAAAAACAGTAAAGGATGCTCTTAAAATTACTCTCGTTAAGACTCTTATAAATAGTAATGAACTCCAGACAATTCTAACAGAAGTAGAATCAACGGCTAACTGAAGACCATTAACGTATATTGATGACGACGACATCAATTTATTGATTTTATCCCTAGCGCATTTCCTAGTGGGAGCATAAAATGTTGGTTTTTCCCTAAATATGAAATTGCTTGAAATCAACTGGAACGATATACTTAAACAATGGTAATCGATGGAACAGTTGGTTTCCAAATTTTGGAAAAAGGGACAACGGAATATCTTCAGTAGCTGCAGACGTTTCACCATAATCATCGTCCTAATTCTAGGAGCTTAAGAATAGGTGACATCGTACTATTGCATCAAGAGCATACGTCCAGGCGACAGTGGAAAATGGTTAAAGTCATCGATGTGTTTGTAGGACGCGATGGTCGAGTGCGGGCTTGTGGCATAAAGGAAACTCATTGTGGTACAAGATTTCGCCTGTTGGGAAAAACGAACTTTCAAAATGGACTAAATTGGGAGCAAATTCTATTGGTTTAGATACCAACCGATTTAAAACTACAAACCATTCTTGAAGATCCCCTGCAGTTTCTCAACTGGCAAAATCCGGAGTACCGGAGTAGCAACTCCTTCAAATTACTGGCCACGCTAGTACTTCCTCAATTCAACTTTACTTGCAGATGGATGAACAACATCACCAGGGTATTTTGAATAAATTGAGAAATCAGAATGAATGTGGAACTTCTACGGTTAATACTGTCAGTTCTTCAAAAGCTGAACAAATGTCACAAATTACACAAGGTGGAAATGTCACAAACAATAATCATATTTTCAATTTCAAAGTGATAAATTATAAAGCTGGTGCTGATTCTGTTTAGATTTTGTTTATTGTTGTTGATATTTTGAATAAATAATTCCAAATTGTTTCATTTTCTGAATACGACTGATATAAAGAATTGGATTCAAGGATTAATCTTCATAATTATAACACAACCTTGAGAAATTGTCGACTATCTTTATTGCGGCTAAATTTCTGTATTTATTAGTTTGACTCGACATTATTTTTACATTAATTCATCTCAGCTGAAAGCCCTCTAGCCCAATTCGCTTAAATTTTTTTAAAATACAGTCGAAATACAGATGCATCAAAATGTTTTCATTAAATACACAGAATGAACATGAAATATCACGTTGGTAAATTATGTTCAACAAATTGTTTATTTAAATGTTTGAAAGAATCTGTTTTTCCATGTTTGATGACTTGAAATTTTAGAATTTATATTTATCCAAAAAAGAATTTTTGAAATATTTAGTAATTTTATTCCACGAGTGTAGATTCTGGAATTAAAATTGTATCTACATACATTTTTGAAATTGGTATAATTTTAATTACACCCGCCACTGGTTCCCAAATAATGGAAAACATTTTAAGAATTTCCACGTAAGTAAAATCGTTCAGGTACACAGCGGCGGTTCAGGGTTTTCAGTTTCAATTTTCAGCATCGTCCGGCGAACTACCCGAGCGCCATCTAGACTTATAAAACTTGGGATCGTTCTCTCTCCTTGCTCCACTTCTGGTCAGTTCTTACTAGAAGGCAAGTTAGCAGTGAACATCACACACAATGGTAAGTTAGACGATTGAGAGTAGACAATTTTTTGTGTGATACTAAAAAAATGGAAACTAATCTACCCAAGATTACGTTCCCTGAACCACCGTACGTTCGAGCTTTTAAATATTGGAAAAAGAAGATTTACAAGGCGAAAATAGTATTTAACATTTGTTTATTAACAAATTCACAGTATAATTTCTCTTTCAGCAGTTTATATAGATTTTTTTGAGGAATTTTTTTCATCGATAGGTATTTGGTTTTCTTCGATGTTGTGAAGTGTCCCGTTAAATTTTTAAATGTGCTTTTTGTGAAGTATAGTGTCGATGGAATTATTTATAAAAGAATAAATGTGAAAATTTAAATCTAAACAGTGCCACAGTGGAAAGTGTACCATAAGTATCATAAAAATGTTCATTTTATAAATAATATTGAATATTTGTAATCGAATATTCGAAAATCTTGGCACATATCAATTCTATAATTAGACTATATCCTAGAACACATTCCGACAGCTTGAAATCTAATTTTAAATTCAATTACAGCCGTTCATTGGTAATATGCTGAATTTTCTTTTTATACAGTGGTCTCCAAAAGTATTGGATAAATAATAACTTCTATAAGAATTTTAAATGAAATAGGGTAGCTTGCGATTCCGTGTTTAAATTATCTAATCAGCAATATCGCAATTTTTTATTTTAGGAATCAATTTGCAACTATTTAATTTGTACAATAATTAATGATGCCATAGAACGAAATAAAGTTTGACGTAACTAACAATAACTATAGACTTAATCATATGCTCGAACAGGGCGCCGTTTCTTGACAAAAATAATAATAGAGTGTTGAAACTCAACAAGGTTTTGCAACATCTCTACGGCGATTTAATTCATTTCTTGCCTGAATCGGTGTTTCAAATCATCAATGTTAGTTGGTTAACTCTTGTAGATTTTTGATTTTAAATAGTTTTACAAAAACTTAGTCAGATCGCAATGCAATTTCGCCACATCTACCCTGTTCGTATTATTATAAAAAAATACAGAAACATTTCCACCGTATTATCGGTTATAAAACAATATTATAAAACTTTTTTTAAGAATTTCTGATTCTGAAGGGTAGGTTTTGATAAAATTTTGCATAGAGGAATTTTTTAAACTAGTATTTCCAAAAGTCAGTTGTACTAAAAAAGTGGGGATTTTCCGGAATACTATACATCAAAATTAAAAAAAAACTGACATATTTTTTGGATTCTATGACACAAAATATATAATTTCCCCTATTTTTCAATTTAAATGTTTTCATATTTTTTTATTATTTCGAAACGACGAGAGTTGTGAACTTATTATATCATTCGATAGAGAAAAGATACGTCTTGTTAACTGACCATATTTGGATGCTCCATTTCCATATTTGTAGAAAATATACAAGGTGAACTTTGGCGTAAAAGTTTTTACGAATCATCACAGTAAAAAATGTGTATTAGCTACGTTTATGTAATGGAAAGACTAAAGTCAGTGAAAATAGAAAAAGGAGTGTTTATACTCTTATAAAAACATTCAGCTACTCTCTACCGATGATAGAAAACGAGTTATAAAACATCAAAATTGAACGTTTTTAAAAGAATTTCAGGTTTGAAAGGATTCAAAATCGAAAAAAAGATTGAATCCGAATTCGATGAAATTTTGCATATTTTTTTTTGAAATTTCATGAAAATTGTTTTTTTCAGAATCAAAAACTGAGATATTTTTTGGACTCTCCGACACAGACTATTTTTTCTCATACAGTCCAAGTTCCATATAATTATGGAAATTGAGGATTTTTATTTATGATGTTTTTTTTGCATAATCATTTAAAAGATAATTTGAATTATTAACAATCTGTCTTACATTATTAGAAAACTTTTTTGTTGGGTCTGCTCTTAGAATTTAGACATCACTAGATTCCATTAAGTTATTAACTTTGGATTTATAATCTTCAGCTTTCAACATATGCCCATTAAAGAAGTCTGTTATATATAAACTTAAATGTTCACAATGTAATACTATCTATTCAAGTGAAAACAACCCATTACCCAAAAAATCTACTTGACACCAAACATTTATTATTCATTATTTCAATGAAACTCACTGTTTCTAGCTACTTCCACAATATAATGAAAATTGTTGAAAATTCTAAAAAATTGACAATTGTTTCGATAAATCAATATCATTCTGACAATGATATTGATTTATCGAAACAATTGTCAATTTTTTAGAATTTTCAACAATTTTCATTATATTGTGGAATTAGCTAGAAACAGTGAGTTTCATTTAAAACACTAATTTAAGTTTGTTAACAAATTATACAATAAATTTTTTGCTTCCTTTTTCATCCGTTCCGTATTTTTATTACTATGGTTTATTTTAGGCAATACGAAAACGTTTTCTTGACACAGTTAAAAGCTATTATACATCCATCATGTTAGATCACTAACGAGGCTTCTAATTTTTTTCACATATAGATTTTTTAATTTTACAAAATATGCGTTAATTTTGCGGAGCTGTGTAGAAGTACTACACATTTGTGATAAGAAACAAGAACTTGATTTCCTTGAAGAACTAGAAATTAGAAGACCCAGAATATGAAGCAGTCAATGTACAGATAAATCTAGGGAAATCTCCACTTTTAATCTGTTTTCTTAAGTAATAATTGTAAAGATCAGCAGATATAGTTTCTTATATAATTGCACAGTTATGCTGATCTTAAATGGGAAAAACATATTCAGGATATCCCCATTAGGCTAATAATATACAGGGTGATTCATAACTATTGGCGATAGAACCAAATATACCTCAATAAAATATTGCCGTGGAAAAAGATAAAGGGCGTTAAAGTTGAATTTTTTTTTTCGTTTTTTGCTAATAATTTCACTGTATATTAATCGATTATTGTCAAAATCGGCACAGAGGCATAATTTCACACAGGAAATAATATTTTATGTATTATTTGACATTTTCTTACATGAGGAGCCTCGTGCAGGATTTCTGATGATGAAATTGACTGGCAACTTTTTTTGACGAAAGTTTTTAGTGATTTTTATTAGAAAATATGACATGAACGTCCTTTCTACGTAATATTGGTATTCTTGTTCAAACACGATATTCTCATTCATTTTCGAGAAAAACGCAATTGAACAGTTCAGAGTATCGGAAGGGGATTTCATGTAACAGACAATAAAAAAACTTGTATCTTAAGGCTTATATTTCGACGATAAAACATAATTAAAAACAACGTAACATAAAAAGAGCAAACTCAAATTAAATGTTCTACGTCGCCTCCTCCGACTTCTAAGCCTTTTCTAATTCTTTTAATAAAGGACTTTTGAACTTCAAAGAACATATTATTCTGTCACCTTATAAAGTTACCCGCATTTTTTATTTTCCTCCAGTGTTCGTCTCTCGAGTTACTTTTATTGTCATAAACTAAGGACTTCATATGTCCCCAAACATAAAAATCAAGCGGATTATACTAAGGCCCATTCAAAATCACTTCCTCTGCCAATCCATCGTTGAGGAAATATGTCATTTAGATCATTTCTAACAACTAAAGGGAAATGAGGTGGAGCTCCATCCTGCATAAACCACATTTTATTTTTCACACCTAGTGACAGATTATCCAAAATATCACTAAAAGTATTTTGTAAAAAAAAAAAAATAAGAATCTCCATTTAAATTTGGAGGCAGAACATATGGCCCTAGTCGTTGGTCGCCTATAATGCACACCAAATATTCAATTTAAACTCATACTGGAAATCTCTTTCTTTCAGACAATGCGGATTTTTCTCTTCCCAATAATGGCTGTTTCGCCAATGGAATACCCCTCGTCTGGTAAAAGTCGTTTCATCGGTGAACATAATATTCTTAATAAAGCATCGAATACGATTAAGAATTAGGTTAATTATTCTTTGTTCTCGTTTTATTCTACTTGCCGAATGATGTTGATGATTATTGACTAAAGAAATACATAGCAAATATTGGTATATAACTAACATAGAGGTCTTTACATTTCTTAATTCAGTAGAACAGACATTACTGTTTGTTGTGAAGAAATTTGCCACTGCAAAACAGTCAACTCGGCAAATTCGAACTGTTTGCCTTGATAAATCCACTCTCCATTATATTAGTTTTCAAAGATGAAACAAACTAATTTCAATTAGTGTTTTAAATGAAACTCAATGTTTCTAGCTAATTCCACAATATAATGAAAAATGTTGAAAATTCTAAAAAATTGACAATTGTTTCGATAACTGAATATCATCGTCAGAATGACAGAAGTTGCATTTCATTTGATGCCTACCTGATGTTTAGTAGTTATTTTTGGCTAGACCAAGAAGTGACCTACCTTGTGATTGACTTAATATATGTTAATAGAAAAAAAAAGAAGCTGTGATATTACAAATATTGAAGCTTAGATATTATTAGCCCTATGGTGATATCCTGGATATCATTTTTCCAATTAAGATCAGTATAACTGTGCAATGATATAGAAAACCAGGAAAACTATATCTGCTGATCTTTACAATTATCACTTAAGAAGACAGTTTAATAGTGGAGAACTCCCTAGATTTATCTGTTCATTGACGACTTCATATTGTGGGTTTCTTAAGTGTCTTCTAATTTCCAACTCTTCAAGGAAATCCAGTTCTTGTTTCTTGTCACAAATATGTAGCACTTCTAGTTCTGTGTTAGGTGTCAATGAATGGTTGGTATCAAGTAGATGTTTTGCGTAATGGGATTTATTTAGTTGTTTTAATCTGTATGCTCGTAAGTGGTCACCGTATCGGATTTCGAAATTTCTAAGGGTCTGACCCAAATAGACAGCATTACATTCTGGACATTTGAGTTTATATATACGTGATTTCTTTAATGTTGGTATTTTTGTTTTAGCATTTAACAATTTTGTACTTACGTTACTTTCTGTTCTATAAGAAATTGTTGTATTCGTGGCTAAAGATATTATCTTTGAAATATTATTAGAAATATTTCCTACATATTTGATGGTTTTATAAGTTTTTATTAAATTACTTAGAAACTAATAAAGACGACAACCAAACAACGAAAACTTTTAACAGCATCAGATCTTTTGGAACATATGACGTCAGAAATAATAATTGATATTCAATGTCACGTGACTTGAGACTAATTTATTTAAATTTTATTCATTAAATATTAATTTTAACTGTTTAACTATTGTGTTTCTTAATATTTCTGTAATAAAAAATATCCCCTAACGTTAAATTAATGCTTTTATTTGGGTACAGTAATCATCTCCATTTTATTTGGTAATAGATCAACTGTTCCAACTTGTTAATTCGAACTTTATATACAGGGTGATTAAGAAAGTCATTTGAAGTTATTTAACTAAATTTTTTTTTAATATTGTGTGAACTTTGTGATATTCTGTAATGAAAATGTACACGTGGCTTTCTTATAGAGTAAAGTAAAAAATAATGAAATTTGTACCTCCTTCGGATAGTTTTATGGGAGAGGAGATCCTCTTAACTAAACAAATTTTTTGTGAACGTTACGTTTGAAGATTTATAACTAATAATAAATTTGTAGAATAAATAATACAAATTTTTTAAAACAACGTTGTTTTTTGACAAATAGTTTTCGAAAGGTCAGTTGTGATCAATTCAGAGACTAGCTGATTTTCGAAAGCCATGATTTTATTACAAGAAATGCGGCAACAATGCGCTACCACGTGGTCAGATTTTGAAAAGCAGCAATTCATTCAATTGTACGATATAAATCATATTTTGAATATTTTGAAGAATTTTTCTATACATTAGTATGACAAAGAATTAACACAAATAATATTGTTAATTTGTCTTTACATTCAATATTTATTTGGAGAAAATTTGCCCTGATTATATTTGAAGAAACCAGCAGATTTTAATTTCGATAACTTGTTACAAGTAAATATTGTAGGTGATTACACTTATATAGTTTATTTACGATAAAAAGACGATGAAGTTGCAAAACAAAATATTGTGATGTTGCCAAGCTGTAGTTTTTTCCTTTACTTAACGAAAACTAGAAAAGTCAATCTGATGTTAGATTGACAGTTCTTCTTTTTCATTGTTCCGTGCCTCGTAGGGCGTAAGTCAAAAATATTTATTTAAAAATGAAAGACTTGTATGATAGGCTTGATTAATTTAATAAAAAGATTTATTCATAAAAAACTATAGATAAGATACAAGAAACAGTAACCAATCATTCTATATTCGAATTAACATTCAATTATTTTACATAGAAGAGGGTTAAATGATATTTTCTGTTCAGCTGCTTCGGCATTTGATTAACCACACACTGCAGATTTGCCTAAATAATTAGTTATGAAAATAACTGTTTTTACTAATCTTAAAGTAGCAATCAATTTAAAAGCACCATAAAAACATGTAAATATCAGACGATGATTGAATGTCATTAAACGTCAAAACAAACTGGGGAATTTTACCAGTTGAGTTGACAACGTCTTGAAGTTTTGTCAACCCGTTAGCTGTAAATTGCCCTGGCTGTTGAGGATAAATTGTATTCACGGTTGGTAAATTAATATTTATTCTGATAAGCAGGAAAGTAACTAAAAATGACATCATCGTCTTTTTATCGTAAATAAACTATAAAGCACAGAAATAAATGAAGGTCTAAACCTTTCAATTTCAATGGATGTTTCTAAGCAATCATCATGACAATCAGGTCAGGGGCTCTATTTTTGACCACTCCCTTTGTAGCGAAGCGCGTGATATCGTTCGAAAACTTGAAAAATACGATTTTTGGTCACACGTGAATTTGCGAATGTACGTTATTGACCTTCGCTACGTAACGAGCGCATTGCCGTCACCTGTCATTGTAATTGTACCTACATAGTATGGAGGGTAGAACTAAGGAGGACCGACTTGTATAGGGGACAAGTTGAAAAAGTGTCCAGCTGTAAGCAGCAAATTACAGTTCAATAACCGGCCACAATAACGCTAGCGTAGCAAGAGGAAACGACATGAAATTAGCAGTTGTACACGGAGTGAAGTGCGCTGAGTTTTACGTAGTCAAGTGTTGATTAGTAAATAGAAGCTATAAAACTGCTGAACTAACGTGGATAGTGATTCGATTTTTATAAACTTTAGTAGATACATTTTTTATTATTATTATTACGAATTTGTTGTTGTAAATTCAAAGAGGAGAAAAAATAGAAACAATGGGAAAGCTTTTTTCATTGAAAAGTTGTCCAAGTGGGCGAAAATTAAAAAATAAAGCAACTGATGCGTCTCAACCTCTGTCTTTTTTTCGACCAACAGTACGTATAACAAATTTTTATTTATTATTTTACAATACTGAAGTTAAGAAATATAAATCAATTATTCATTTTTTATAATAATTGAATCATTATCATAAAAATTAATTAACAAACATAAAAAGTGTTAATTTTTTGAAACATTTTTGTCATTATTATTGATGAGTTATAAACATTATTCAAAACTGTCAAATATCAACTGAATAAAGTGTCGTAGTATTTTTTCAATTGCTAGTTTGTAACTTATATAATTATATAATACCGAGTTCGGTCTCGTCCCTATTCTACTCTAATAATTTATGGCGCTGTTTTTAAAATCTTTCCACTTGCTACTGTGGCGCCATATTAATTTGCACCCTGTCAGCGGACACTTTTTCATACACTGAGTTGGTCCTCCTTAGTTCTACCCTCCATACTACATATTTATGTAGCATTATTCGCTGATACGTAAATAGTAAAAATATTGCATACTGTTTAATATTTCAGTAATAGCTACCCGCTTATTATTAATTAATTTCTAACACAGTTGGCAAGGAGAGTCAAATTATATGATCAAACAACGATTCTAAACTTTAAAAAGGCAAAATTTACTCAAAAATACTAAATAATATCAAATATAACTATGACGCAACATGAACACAGAATCTAAAAAAATATCATTCTTGAGTGTGTCAACTTCGTTCTTTTTCAACGGTTCCTATTTCGTCCACGATGCGCTAATATAGCTCACTATTTCCAACAGCGTCGATGTATGTAAACATATTTGTAAGTTTGCCACTAAATTTTAATATTCTTTTGCTTCTCTGAAATTCTTGTGCCTCTGATCTATGGAGATATTTACTAAACTATAATTATTAAACAGCAAACAAAAGTTGAAAAATACCATTAATTTGATTATTGTTATTGTCAGATGACATCTGAGGTAAATTCTTCTACTTTTTGATGATAGAATGACTAAAAAAGTATGTCCAACTCTCGTCATGCTGTGTTGCCATGTCGCGTATTCGCTTCCGAGCGTATAAGTTACGGCAGCGTTACGAATGGTGGTCAAAAATGTAAAAGCGCTATAGGAGCGTTCGTTATGTAACGTATTCTTGAACTAAAGTATGAAGTCAAAAGTTGAGCTCCAGACACGTCTGATCTAGAATCATCATTTGTTTGTATTATAATGGGTTGAACAGAGGGTAAAGTCACATCCTTTTTCTTAATAACATGTTCAACATTTCTTGGTGGTCTTCTATCATACATTTTTTTACACTTTCTACAACCTCTTTTCTCGGCTTTGGAGTTGGATTACATTTTCGATTGCTCATATTAATTCTAAAGCAATAGTATGGAGATAGTCTTAGAAGGGTGTGACCTCGTTCTTTACACAAGTCATTAATATATAGTATATTACGTAACAAGTGCGGAAAGTAACATTTTTCACACGAGTGGGAAGTATTATCGCACGAGGCGTAAGCCGAGAGATATAATCCTACGAGTGTGAAAAATCACTTTCGCACAAGTTATGTACACTATTTTTCCTACGACCACGCGATATAATTTTACCGAATTAGGCATGTACACTCTTGCGTTTTTATGTAGATGTGAGAGGTTTTATATATGTGTATTTGTAATTAATTTATATAGTTTTGATTACTTACTTTTGAAAGTGGCCCAGAAAATTGTGATTTTTATGCGATGAAAAAGAGTGCCTTCATAAAAAAAATATATATTGGTACACAAAATATTACAAACATTTATTTTAACAACTAACAACAATTGGAAACAGAACATCAGAAATAAAACTGTTCTTTCCTACGAGCACATAGGAAAGTGACATATATCGCACTGTCTAGTTCTATGGAAAGTGGCATTTATTCAAACGCGTGCGGAAAAAAATTATCCGTACGTGTACGGATAAGAAAGCTGTCAAATTGAATGTTGAAATGCCATTCCATCGCTGTTACGTTGTGTTCTTATCAAAGATACTTATAGCGCTAAGAGAATATACACAACAGTTTATTTATTCTTAAAAATAAAGTGTGTTTACATCTTGCAATTTGTGAATTGCACTAATAATAATCTTACTTTCAATTTTTACAGTGATTCAAATGAATAATTAATTCTCAATCGCAATATTTATGTAACAAAAACAGTTTTATTTCTGATGTTCTGTTCCCAATTGTTGTTACTTGTTAAAATAAATGTTCGTAATATTTTGTGTACCAATATTTATTCTAACTTTTTTATGAAGGCACTCTTTTTCATAGCATAAAAATCACAATTTTTTGGGCCACTTTCAAAGGTAAGTAATCAAAACTATATAAAGTAATTACAAATACACATATTTAAAGTCTCTCACATCTACATAAAAATGCAAGATTGTACATGCCTGATTCGGTAAAAGTATATCGCGTGGTCGTAGGAAAAATAGTGTACATAACTTGTGCGAAAGTGATTTTTCACACTTGTAGGATTGTCTCACTCGGCGTGGGCCTCGTGAGACAATACTTCCCACTCGTATGAAAAATGTCACTTTCCGCACTCGTTACGTAATATACTATTGTTACATAAATATTGCGATTCAGAACTACTTATTTATTTGAATCACTGTAAAAATTAAAAGTAAAATTATTATTAGTGCAATTTATAAATTCCAATGGTGTATGTGCAAGATTGTTTTCGAAATTTTCTCGGATGTTACTTGTAATTGTACTCGAAGTTGAGGAATGCTGTTAAATATTTTCTAATATCGCTGATTCTGCAGTATCTTTGGATCCACCTTGCACAGCGTCTACAATTTTGGTTGCAACATTTATTCTATTGGTAGTCGAGTCGTCTATATATCCCTCAGCGACAGTAGAGGATTTCCATCCTCTATGTCTTTTAAGAGTTGTAATATCTCCTCCTGCATCTACCAATATTGAGGCAGATGATCTTCTAAGACAATGACTTGTGTAGGTTTTTGCTTTGTCAAGTTTTGAAAATTTGGCAACTTGTTTGGTACATTTTTTGTTTTGGTAGTTTGGAAAAAATCTTTTCTCATGTGTTGCAGGTCTTAAATCAGCGTATTTTTTATATTTTTCATAAAATATATCTGTTACATTAAATTTCCTGTCAATTCTATTTTTTGTATTGTAAACTTTAATTATCGCTGCAGAACCTAGATCTTCTATATCATCCACACTAATGTTTACTAGTTCTTGTTTGCGGCATGCTCCACTATTTCCAATGATTAGGACTACCTAAAAATTAATATAACACTTATTAGTAAAACACGTGAGCAATACACAACTTTTTTAAACTCACCTTAATGAATAAAAACTGATCGTCAGTAGCTTGTGTTATGAAATCGTTTATTTGCATGGTGGTTAAGATAGACGATTTCTTTGGTTTATAACCATCATTCTTTCTTTTTAAAAATGCATGTGTTTTTAGATATTTAGCAATATCTACATTGTGGTTTATATATAAAGTAGTACGCAGCATAGAATATATTGACCACAATGTATTTGGCCGTACCTTTTTGGATAATTCATCCAAGTAGTACATTTTCTGAAAATGAACTTTTGATATCTTTACCTTTTCTCTAGTTTATAAATTCTTCATATGTACGTTCATATCTGGCTCGTGATTTTGTAGGTAGGATTTTTAAGCATGTTATTTTTGCTGCTTCGACAATTTCTGGCGGAGTGCATTCACTATCGCTATTACTGTCGTCCGTATCCATAGTTCTTTTAGGTTTCTATCAAATATTGTACAGCTGTACGAAGATAATCAACAAATAAATTTAGTATAATCACTGTAAAAAAAACTTTTGACACTTTACATAAATTTTTCGACGCCTACTTTTTCAAAAAAATTATTAGCACGACGTTTATCATGTTGCCTACCTGTAGGGGATTGAAAGTATTAATTAGCTGTTTTAAGGATTCATTGTTCAAACTATGTTCCAAATAATTGAAAACGGATATTTTTTGTTTTAATAACATGGAAGTCCAAGAAATGTCGATGTAAACACACTTTATTTTTAAGAATAAATAAACTGTTGTGTATATTTCCTCAGCGCTATAAGTATCTTTGATAAGAACACAACGTAACAGCGATGGAATGGCCGAGCGGGCTAAGCGTCCGTAATCTCGATTTCTGACAAACAGTAAGGTGGTTCGAACCCGGACTCGGTGTTTTTTTTATTGGAAATGAAATAAATAAATTATATTATATGGACAGGGGTAAATAGACTAGCATTTCAACATTCAACAGTTGTTTTCCGTACGCGTATGAATAAAGGCCACTTTCCATAGAACTAGACAGTGCGATATATGTCACTTTCCTGTGTGGTCGTAGGAAAATATATTTTTTCTAATTTTGACATGTAAAGTGACACTTTTGAAAACTCATTGACCTTCCGAAACTTTTTACTTTTCGTAACTAGTTATGAAAAGTAAAATATTTCGCAACTGTTGATGAAAACCAGTTGGGAAAAGCACTATTTTTCGTAATAAGGACACGAGTTACGACAAATAGTGTCCCCAGCGTGTTTCTCACAATATTTTTTCTAATTTTGAATAAGATGTGAGTCAAATTAAAAGTACTAAGAACGTAGTACCTACGACCTTTTAAAGCGTCTATTGAATTTGGTGATATTTATTTCTTACTTCGTTGCAATGGTAGCAAATTATGTTGTCAGATGTGGTCATTATCAAGAATTATGTTAATATTTATAAATTGTTTGTTATCCACGTTTTAAAATTGAATAAATTCATAAATCTTCATATGTAGTATGAAGTACATCAAATTTAATGACAATAAAGAGGTAGTTGAAGTCTTACAATTATTCTGTATTTTTCGCAGAGGCGAAATTTACTTTATGCATGATCGGGCGGTAAATTGGATTTACCGCCCGGAAATTCTGGCGGTAAGTCGAATTTACTGCCCACATTTTCTTTTTGGAAACACTATGATAACCACATTAAAAATATTTTCACTATAAAATAAAAAACAAAATTATTAATTATATTTACTCAACAAATATACCTTCTTTATGCCCGAGAGGTGCGGTGGAAGCTAATGCCTCCATCGCAGCGGGCAGTGCAATGCTGCTAGTTCGTGTGAGACTTTCACCGCACCAAATCACCCGCCTTTTTAAACACCTCGGGAGTGTGAGTAGCCCGGAAAGGCAATAATCGCCGAAACCACCTAAAAAACATTTAGAATATTGTACTACCTACTCTACCCGTTATCCCTCTTATCCTCTTCCTCCTTTCTCCGTATAACCTTAACTATGTATTCCTTCATTCTTCTCCAATTCAGTACATTATCCAACATAAAAACAACCCAATCCTCAATACACGGTAAATCCCCTATCACATTTACCAACTCCGCCCGCTCCTTCTCCCACCGTGCACATTCATACAGGACATGGCCCGGGTGGTCCCTAATACCACACCTGGCACATAAATCATCAGACGTCTTTTTAATCCCATATGTGTAGGTACCAAACGATCCATTTCCTGTAAGAACCTGCGTAACGAAATATGAGGTCGTACGGTGCTTGCACGTGACCCACGCCTTAACATCGGGAATCAGCATCTTTGTCCATTGGCCCTTCAAAAGCAGCCTATCCCATCTCTCTTGCCATATCCGATAGGTCCTCTCCCTCGCCATTTTTCTGTTTCCCGCCAAACTCTCCCCAATCGTATACAGAAAACACCTCTCATCAATTAACAGGTCAATAGGTGGAAAACCAGATAGTACCTGGGCCACCTCAGCGGAAACAGTTTTATAGGCTGACACAACCCTAAGCAAACCACCTCTTTGGGCTGACAGTAGTTTATTCCTGTGTCTTTCTATTTTCACGATATCCCTACAAACAGGTGTCGCATACAAAAGGACACTATGCAGAACATTGCACAGCACCCGGTCCCCCAATATTAGGCATTATCCTCTGAAGCTGGGCCATCGTCGTCTTTGCTTTTAGAATGGAGTATTCGACATGCTTAGCAAATGACAAGTTTTTTGAGAGAACCATCCCAAGGTATATGCATGACTCTGAAGCCTCGATCCTCTTCCCTTGTACGACCATTTTAAAAAGGCCAGTTTTCCTAGGGCTCCTCATCACTACCACCTCGGTCTTTTCAGCGGCTATCGTAAGGCCGTTTGCCCTCGTCTAATTCACCGCCATCGCTGCCGTCTTCTCGGCCTCGTTCCTCAGGGCATTCTCCGTGCCCCCCACCACCCAATAAACCAAGTCATCGGCATAAGCTATCGCCGAAGTTTTATTACCATACTCCAGGTTTAGTATGCCATTATACACTCATGAAATACCACAGAACTGGCCCGAGCACCAAGCCCTGTGGAACTCCCGACAATACCTTTCTGACTTGCAGAAAACCATACCCACCAGGTAGTCACTAATTTTTCGCTCTATTAGCGCCTCAATTTTAACTAGAAAATAAAAATAAAATTTATTTATTATGTTCACTCAACAAATATACCTACAAAGCTAAAATGCTATTTTTTGTAAAGATACAAATTAAATACACAGTTATTTGAGTTATTTATGACAATAGTTCGCTTTTTTACCTGTTTATCAAGAACAACCGAATTTCATCGTTTATGTTGAGCATAATTTTAACGGAGTCTTACTACTTGATCAGCGAATTTTATTGTGTTTTCTATGGAGTCCTGGATATAATCCTCAGCAACTGACGAGAATTTCTAATCTTCGTGCCTCTTGAGGACTAATACGTCTACGCCACTATTTGCAAGAAGTGTTACAGAAGTTCTTCGAAAAGCATGTCCAGTGTACAGAGAAGGATTTGGCAAATTTAAAAATAAGGCAATTTCCACTGGTCATTTTTCTATAGTATTCTTTCCAATGACTTGATTGGTGCATATGCCACTACGAATACTTGAAAAAAATCTGTTTTATTTTACGTTTTTTGGTCCCAGTTCAATATATTTTCTACAAATTGCTAAATAATCTACGCGCTGGTCTTCTTTGCCAGTAATGGTGAAGCTTCTTTGAATGTTGGTTTTTGTTTTTGGTATTTAAACAATAATCATTCATTAATGACTCTCTATATCCACTACGGTCATTTTACATAGTTCCGCACTTCTGCATATACTCCAGCTACTCAAAACGCCATGCCTATCATCGTTCAGTATGAATCTTCATCAACTAAAAGCCTCATCTATTCAACCAGAGATTAAAGAAACTCACTTTTAAAGTAGAGTATTTATTTATCATCTGGTGCCTCTGTAAGAAATCTGTATAAATCCTCCTTTGTAAATTTTTTGGATTTCTTCGGGGTATACCCAACATTCTTTCTCTTTAGAAACGCAATCAACGTTGCGTATTTTGAAATGTCAATATTTTCCTTCAAAAACAGTGTTGCCCTTAGCATAGAGGACTCGACCCATAAGCTTCCTGGGGATTTTAATTTATGATTTCGGTGTACAAAGTATGCCAAAAACACCTTTTCCGAAACAATCCTTGATTTTTCAACATACCACTTCTTAAATATTTCATAGGTTTTTTCGTACCGCCCCCTTGATTTTTCTGGAATAACAGCGTCACAACCAATCTTCCAAGCATTTTCTAGTTCACTATCACTGTTTTCACTCTTTTTTTGATAAAAAAGATTTGTTTAAAACCACGTTTTGTATAACCATACCGGATAACCATAAAAAATAAACAACTTCTTGAAAATAGCATAATAACTATTTAAAATGTTAGTCCAGTGCCTCAAATGCAATGCTATAACTATAACCAGATTACAAAAAGACAAATACAATGACTTATCGATCTGTTACAACCGCAAACTGATATCTCTCGTCATTCCAAATATTTTGGCATTTTTTTTTAAATTGAGTAGTGTTAGCCCACCCTGTAAGTTGACAAAAGTAATAACTCCTGAGAAAATTTGCCGAATTAAGGCTTTCCTTATTCAATGATAGCATGATTTACCCGTATTTGTGCATTTATTGAATTTTACAATATTTTCGCTATAACTTTAAAATGAAAAATTATATTAACCTCCGGATTTCAGATATATTTCGACAAATGCATAATGATGTTATTTTATTCTCAAAACAATTTTAACAACGTAATTTCTTTCACAACGTACAGGGTGAGCCAACACTCCTTAAACATTTTAAAAAAAAATAATCGGTTTTAAAGATTAAAGCTAACTTTTCCGCATCTGTGGCCCTGAACAATATTCTATCATAAAATTGTTACTTGTATACACTTCGGGGGATGTATCGTGCTAACAAACCGAAATTTCTCCAAAAATAACAAAAAAAATAGTATATGTGGATTTATAGGACCCGCTGTACTCGCTCTAGTTAACTGAAAATCAATAGGGTACATCTGTGAGACACCTTGAACAATATTCAATCATAAAATTGATCAATCGTATACTCTCTGGAGGCTGTATCGTGCTAACAATCTGAAAATTCTCCAAAAATGTCAAAAATTTGGTACTTCAAGTACCATCGTACCCGTTGTACTGGCTTTAGTGCGCTGAATATCAATAGGGTTCATATTTGAGACGCTCTGAACAATATCCAATCATAAAATTGGTCACTTGTATATACTCCAGAGGCTGTATCGTGCTAACAAACTGAAACTTCTCCAAAAATGACAAAAATATCGTAGTTAAAGTACTGTAGCACCTGTTGTATTGGCTCTGGAGAGCTGAAAATCAATAGGGTTCATCAGTGAGATGTCCTGAATAATATTCAATCATAAAATTGGTGACTTGTTGTACTCCGGAAGCTGTATCGTGCTAACAAACTGAAATTTCTCAAAAAATAACAAAATGTCGTACTTCAAGTACCATAGCAGCCGTTGTACTGGCTCTGATCAGCTGAAAATCAATAGGGTTCATCTGTAACATGTCCTTAACAATATTCAGTCATAAAATTGGTGACTTATTGCACTCCGCAGGCTGTATCGTGCTAACAAGACATGTGAAAAGTGGCCGACGACAACGACGACGACGACGACGACGACGACATACACAAAGGATTTTTTTTCTAAAAACCGTTTTTTCGGGTTGTTGTTGATGGAAAGCGTAAAAATAACTCTAAAAAAAATTTCAAAATTCCAATTTTTTTTGGGTAAACCAATACTTTTCTCGCATATAGATAGGTTGGGCGGAAAAGTTAAATGGCAAAATATTTCGAATGACAAGAGATATCGGCTTGCGGATTAGTCTTTTTATAAGCTGGTTATACCTAGTTATTGCATTGCATTTGAAATTTCTCAGAAAAAATTATGAATTGAACTTAACGTCCTGTATTTGCAATTTGAAAATTTAAATGTGCTATTGTCTTTTGTTAATGAAATTAACTGTCTCGACCCTTACTTCGTGGAATCTGCTCATATTAGTTTTAGATGAAACTCACGGTTTCTAGTTAATTCCACAATATAATAAAAGTTATTGAAAATTCTAAAAAATTGACAATTGTTTCGATAAATCAATATCATCGTCTGAATGACAGAAGTTACATTTTATTTGATGCCTACCTGATGTTTAGTAGTTATTTTTAGCTAGACCAAGAAGTGACCTAACTTGTGATTGACTTAATATATGTTTATAGAAAAAAGAAAAAGATGTGATATTACAAATATTGAAGCTTAGATATTATTAGCCCTATGGTGATATCCTAAGAAAAAAGAAGAAGATGGGATATTACAAATATTGAAGCTTCGATATTATTAGCCCTATGGTGATATCCTGGATATCACCATAGGGCTAATAATATCTAAGCTTCAATATTTGTAATATCACATCTTCTTCTTTTTTCTATTAACATATATTAAGTCAATCACAAGTTAGGTCACTTCTTGGTCTAGCCAAAAATAACTACTAAACATCAGGTAGGCATCAAATAAAATGTAACTTCTGCCATTCTGACGATGATATTGATTTATCGAAACAATTGTCAATTTTTTAGAATTTTCAATAACTTTTATTATATTGTGGAATTAACTAGAAATCGTGAGTTTCATTTAAAACACTAATTGTCTTTTGTTTCTGTAATATGCCTTTAATGCTCTTTGCAATGAATTTACGTTTGAGAAAATCAGTTCAGACATATGAAAGTTACAGTTCTTTTGATGTCAACTATAGTACAATTCCCCCACTACTTAAGAATAGTTGATATAGAAAAATGACTTAGACAATAATTGTAGAATATGGACAGAAGTATCTAAGGCAAATATATTCTATCTACCTTAATTGGGGATTATTTTGTAAAAAATCCAATAATATTGTTTTAAGTGATGAAATGAGCCATCTAGCGGAAATTTACGAACAGTTTTAGCTGATCACCCTGTATATGTAAATATTAAAAAATATCCTAATATGCAAAATATTTCAAAAAAGATAATTTAAAAAATGTTGTTTTCCAAACTTTTTTATTCCTTAGTTTTTTGGAAAACTAATTTATATTGAACAACGGCCTCTTTCATTGAAAACCTTACAAATTTTCACATTTTTTAAAAATTATCATCGACTCTTGCATTTTTTTTGTGTTTTTATGTGCTAAATGTGAATGTCCAGCTCAAAATTAGAAAATACATTTATGCATTTTTTTCGGTTTGTTCCTAAGAACATTTATGCGCATGCGCAGTAAAACTGTCATTACGAACAAACCTTATGTGCCGTCCTCTTTTTTATAATATATGTTATTTTTTAATTAATTATACTCACACATTATGTTAATTCTATATCGAAAACTAAATTTTTCTTAGTTTACCTTTTGATACTAACTTTACTTCTTATAATAATTTTAGTTTTCGGTAACCTTATTATCATTAAAATATTGAGTATTTAAAAGCCGGAACACAAAAAAATATGGTAGTTATCCAAATAAATCGTATCATCTCCAAACTAATCAATTCTCAGGAATCAACATCAGTACTTGCTGTAAATTCCCTTTTATTTCTTCTATCGTCTGAACACGCGTGCTCCGAAGTGTTATTTGTAGTTTTATAGACAAAATAAATTATCCGGAGTCATGTAAGGAAATTACTGTGGTTTTTTGTTGAGGAGTAGCCCGTTTTATACCCTAATTCTCGTTTAAAATGATTCGTGAGCATACAAATCTTAGTAAACTTCCTGACCCAAATTACTATATTTTCATCGCCCTAGCTTCTTCTTCTTCTTCTTCGCTCGACTAGGATTTCTTTTGTGCACTTACTTACTCCATGGCTCTATAACTCGGAGTGGGTCTGAAATATACGCCTCCATCTTCCATTATTACTGAGTCATATTCTATCCCAATGGTCCTTAGGTCCACTTTGATATTGTCATTCCACCTCATTTGGGGGCTCCCCAAAGATCTTCTTCCTATTGGTGCTCGTACCCTAGCCAAGTTTCCTATTTTTGTACCAGGCTGTCTTTATCTACTTCACAATATCAGGATCTTTGTATAATTCTGATGGTTATTACTTGGTACTGTTGTGTTACTGGGCTTCGCAGTGGCCCAAGAATCTTGCGTAGAACTATTCTTTCAAAAACTCTCAAATTCCGTTCGTTGTCTTTGATCCGAGTCCAGGTTTTGCTATCATACATAACAGTCGGTCGTATCAGGGTTTTATAAATTGTGATTTTGGTTCTAGATATTTTTCAATGCTAACACTGCATAAAGACATTTGTTTTCACTTTGTATTTGGACTTAAATTTGATTGTTGTTCTGAGCAATTGTGACTCCTAAATACTTAAAAGTTACGATCCTCTTGAAATCGTGTTTTCCCATAGTGACATTTTGGCCCACTCCATCTCTATATCTGCTAGTGTGCATATATTTAGTTTTGGCCTCGTTTATTCCGAGCCCTGTTTGCTCAGATTGCGTTTCTACCCTCGAAAAGAGGTCTTCCACAATCAGTATCGAGTTACTCACTACGTCAATATCATCGGCAAGAGCAAGGAATAATCCTAGGTCATACCGACTAAAAAGTTCAATGCTTTATTTCGGCGATTCTAATTATTTTCTCAACAGCAATGTTGAAAAAATTGAAGATATCGCGTCTTCCAGCTTAAGCCCGCTATTTACCTCAAAAGAATCGGAAAGTATATCACCGATTCGTGTTCTACTTTGGGAACCGTTTACACACATCTTGATTATATTTATAACTTTCTTAGGAATTCCCTTTTTTTTACCATTGCATCCCAAAGTTCAACACGCAATAAGCTGTTGTATGCTTGTCTGAAGTCCACAAATAGATGGTGGATGTCCCACATTTGAATTCCCAGAATGTTTCCAGCAATTATCTCAATGTAAAAATTTGGTCAAGCGTTGATCTGTGTCTTCGGAAGTCACCTTCTTCTGTAATTGATTTTATTCGTTCCAGGCTAGAATTTTATATATAGGACCAATGAGGAACACTTCTCTATAATTGCTGCACTTTTTTACCTCCTATTTTGTGTATAGGGGCAATTATACTTTCCTTCGATTCAATTGATGTTTCATTTTCCAATATCAATAAGATGAGCCCTGAAGGTGCCTGTGCAATAGATCTCCCCCATTTTTGATACATTCAGAAGGAATCGTATCATTATCGGGGGCTTTATTATTTTTAAGCTCATTTATGGCTTTTATCACCTCCTCGTATGAGGAATCATCTATGCGCGGTTCTGCTGAATGGTATGACCATTGTCGTTGTTAATGTTTTGTCAAGATACTGTTTCCATTCTGTAAACAATTCATTTTTGTCACTTGTGAATTTGCCGTCCTCCTTCCTGATCAATGTTTAACCTCTAGGCTGAAATCCTTTTTTTTTGTTTGACAGTTTTCTATGGACGGTTATTTAAGCGGTCTTGTTCCAGTTCTTGACATTTATGTAACTCATGATTTTTATTTTTCCTTCTCAATCTTCTTTTCACTTCAGTTCTTTGGTCTCTATATCGTTCTCTTTTGGGTCTATCTGGTCTTGCAGCATTATTTTTCTTGCTTGATTGAGAAACTTCAGTACTCTTCTAAACTCTTCATTGAACTATCCTTTCTGTTTAACCTTTGGTTTTGTTCCTCGCGTGACATTTGCTGCGCTTATCACAGCATCCTTGATACATATCCAAGAATATTACAGATGACCAAGTCATTGATTTTCCAGCTTATTTCCCAATAATTCTACCCTCACTATTTAGTGTATTAATTCGTTTTGCAAAGTCAGTATCATATCAAAACACTGGAATGAACATTTTCTTTTGAGGTACGTTTTAAGAAATAAATAATTGTTTTAATACCAACCAAATAGATATTATTGGAAATCATTCACATAATGGAAAAAATGCTAAAATCTACTAAAAATCAACAAAATTGTTTAAAGCACTGATTCATTTATAAAAATGTTGCTAAATAAAAATCTTCTCCAAAAAAAGCTCTTCAAATGATAAAAATCTAAAAGATAACATTTTAAATACTCAATATTTCTGTACAGCATAATTTTTCAACGTAATTACAAGCTTTTGTATATTTTGCAGGCTGATTTAAGTGCCAGAGACGTCGAAAGTAAGTGAAAAAAGTTATTTTTAATATTAGTGTTAAGAATATTTTCGTGATACGCAATACTGTCTAAAATTAAATCGGCAGCTTATAAGGAAGCAGTCGCATGGTGGGGATCTAATTTTGTGTTTTGTGTGATTGCGTGGCGGGAATAAAACAGTTTTCTATTATTAGATCGCTTAAATCACAAGGAGGTTTCATGATTTTGTCTTTTTCGTAATACTGACCCACTTCTTTTTAGGGTAACGCTGACATTGAACAAAGGGTACAGAAAATACTAGAGAACAATAAATATTGCCATTTAATAAATGTTGATACATCTTAATATGGGCGAATAGTTTTGATTGATAGTATTGAATTTGATTAAAAGTATTGGAAATTCAAAATATTTCAAAAATAACAATTTCTGTTTAAAATAAGTAATATGGAACTATTTCCAGTATAAACGGTGTTGATCCCTCTGGAACCAATGTTGTTCATACAACTCATGCTTGGAATTACTGATTATGTTTATATTTCTTATTGAATCAAAATGTACAGGTTGTTTGGAGAAATACTAGACGGAATTATCAAGGTTGTATAACAAGAACATTACCCATTGTTCCCACCTTTCAATCAATAACAATCTCTAGACAGTTTCAAATTCCAGGCGTCCTTAACAAAAATCTTAGCCATTTACAAAGAATACAGGGTGTTTACTTAGTAATCTAAAATAATGTAGTGGGCGGTTCGTCACTCCATTTTAAGGTGAAAAGTTCTTATAAACATGTGTGATAACTCTTGTCGTTAATGAGATACAGGATGTTCAATTGTGTATAATAAATGACGTCAGACTGTAAGTGAAATTTATTTTTCCTGGTGACGCTACTTGTCTATAGAAGTAATACGAAAGAACATGCTTATTCTAAGTGTCCTTTGAAATAATATTGTCAAATACTGTGTCAAACCTTTTTATGTGGATTAGCCAATGGTAATGCCTTAGAGGCTAGACGTATCCAAATAATCGTTTATCATGTTCTGATACGTTTACTAAGATACATATTCGTTTACAAGAAATTGGAACTTTTTCTAAATCAAAGAATATCATTGGACGACCCAGAAATGAGGGAAATCCACAATTGGAGAACCAAATTCTTCAAATTATTGACCAACATCCAGAAACGAGTACCATAAAAAATTGCTGATGGAGTAAATGTTAGTTACAGAACTGTTTGGGAATATTCTAATAGAAAGTTTATTGTAACCGTATCGCGTTCAACGTGTTCAACATTTGCTACCTACTGACTACCCGCTCCGTATACAATATTGCCAAATGATTTTTAATAAAATCGCAAACAATCCCAATTTTGCTGCCAATATTCTGTTTACGGATGTAGCCAACTTTTCAAGACAGGGCATTTTGAATCTTCATAATGACCACATATGGGCAGATGTAAATTCACATGCAACACGGACGTGGCACCCTAGGTCACCTGAACACAATTCTCTGGATTTTTGTGGGTGGGGATATCTAAAATCGCTCATTTACACAACCCCGATATTAAACTTATGAGATCTTCAAAATTGTATAATACAAGGCTATAGGTTATTATCTATTTACATCTTTTTTTTGAGATTTATAAATAGTCGTTAATAAGAATACAATGCATATATGAATATAAAAATAAATTTTGCAGAAAAACCAAATAAGACATTGGTTCACAATGAAAATATACAATTTAAAAACTAATAAAAAAATGATTAAACTTAAAGGTGGGACTTTGGGTCATCTTGTTCATAGAAGAGAACATATGCTTCTCCACTGACTAAAGATTTACACGATATCAATAGCACCCTTGAATCGTTACATTCGTGCCACTGTCCCGTGTCGGGATGTCGGCAATATGCTGTGTAGTAACCATTATAAGTGGTTTTACAGTGCTTTGATATAGCGTAGAGGTTGTACATACAAGGTGCCACATTATCAGCCGCGTATTGGCTCATAGCCCCTTCTATTGGAAAATCTATTGCAACATTAAGTTTTCCACTAAATATTTCTGTTTGCGTGAAGCGCTTCAGGTGAATAACCAATATTTTCGCAAATTCATAAATTGAGAATGATTTAGTGCATCGTCTTCGTTCCTTACATTTCGAACATGTTGGTTTCTCATCACCGTCGAGTTTTTCTTCTCTTGTTAACGAATCTAAACATTGTGAAAGTCGTAATTGACCTGTTCTCTGGGGTATCGAAAGGGATAAATCCCAAAACGGATCGTAGGTAATTGAACAGTGACCACAGTGTGTGCACTTGATTTTTGATTTTAATTGACCGACAAAGTTATCCACAATCTTGGAGTTGTCCATTCTCGGATATCTCAACCAAGATTCTCCTACTTTCTCAATGTCACTAAGTTTGTCATCAATTTCTGGTAATATGGGCTTTGGTTTTTCATATACCTTGTTGACATGTTCGTGAAGTCCTGCTAATAGGTAACGAAGAAACTCATGTGCATCATGTTGAGTGTATCCCATGAACCTTGAAGTAAATCGTTGAATCTGACTTTTCAATGATACAATATTAACCACTCTCTCTGAACCGTCTTCAGACCAAAGCTCTTGAATAACTTCAGAAAATGCTTTAATTAGTGCTCCTTTCATGCTAGATATATTTATGTTAATATCTCTTATGTATGCGTCTCTCTTTAGATATTCTAATAGCCACTTTGTGTTTGATAGGCATTGGATAATACTATTCATGACACATTTGTTACCAATATTTTTGAGGCCTTTGAGACCCAAAGATTCTTGCGGAATACCCTTTATGGATCTGATTGTGGAGATATTGTTAAGAGCTTTTTCGCAACTACTATAATTGTACGAATAATCTCGTATTCTATTATTGTCTTTCTCACTTGATCGGCGTGATAAGGAATTTGAATTGATGTTGTTTGCTATTGAAATGGATGTAGATATTGCGGTTTTGGAAAGTTTGGTTGATGTCGATATATCATTGGTCTGGTTCATTTTGTTAATATATTCCTTGTTATTTAAGTACATCATTTTTAAACGTGTCCTTTTGTTCTTGTTGAGTTTCATCCCCTCTCTGAAAATCTTTAATCGAAAATTAAATGTATGAAGAGAAGTTGTTAACTCCAGGATTATTTTTAGAAAGTGAATTGATATTTATTGATTCCTCAGTTATTACGCCCCTATCGACTTCTGAACCATTATTTTTTCTACGTCTTCATTCTCTTCCAATTTTGAATTTAACTGCAAAATATTGGGGTTATGTTGACACTTGTTGGAGGAAATTTTTTTTTTGGTCACCGAAAAATTATTACCTGATTTTTTTACTCTGGTTGATATTGATTTTTTACTTAGTGGTTTCACTCCATTGGTCACTTCTGATATTTTGGATCTAACCTCAGTTGTCTTATTGGCGAGGTTAGTACTATTTTTTACTGTTCTGGAGAGTTTGTCATTAAAATTTTCACTCAAATCGGCTACTAATGTGTGATTTCCGTTATCATCTTCATCATACAAATTGTCTATATTAGTATTGTTAGAGTATGCCGCACTGTTGGTATAAATAACTTCCATTTGGTCGTTTACCTTTTTATTTGATGTCTTCAACTCTATTGGGAGTAAACCAGTTTTATATTTTGTTTTGGTCAAAGATAATCTATTGCGTATAGGAATCGCATCATTCTCTTGCATAGTCATATTCTTCAGTATTCCTATGAATGGGACAACATCTGGCTGGTGGTTATCTATATTTTTTAGTTCACTGATGCCAAAAAGTTTGTTGGAGGCATAATTTATAAAATTGTCAACTCATGTATTATCAGAAGGCACACATTCTGAAGAAGAAAATGAAGATGTTAAATAAGAATTTCGGAAAAAGGAAAGATCACATGTTTTAGTGTCGGTAATGTGAGAAAGTTTGAAAGTGGTAGAAGAATTTGGTTTCTTATGATAAGGTTTCATAAAGAGTTTTTCTAGAGGCTTAGAACGGAGAAACGTACCGAGAAGAGATGAAGCGTTTTCTCTTTGAATTGCAATACTTATTTGTTGTATAAAGCATGTATTATCAGAAGGCACACATTCAGAAGAAGATAATGAAGATGTTAAATAATAATTTCGGAAAAAGGAAAGATCACATGTTTTAGGGTCGGTAATGTGAGAAAGTTTGAAAGTAGTAGAAGAATTAGGTTTCTTATGATTAGGTTGCATAAAAAGTTCTTCTAGGGGCTTAGAACGGGGAAACGTACCGAGAAAAGATGAAGCGTTCCCTCTTTGAATTGCAATACTCATTTGTTGTATAAAGAACAAAGTTGCTCTTGAATAATTGGTTTCTACTGATATTTTTTACCGATTTCTTTAATGAATTTCAAAGCCTCATGACCGAAAACACTAGAGGTTTCAATTGCTACAGGAATAAAAATGTAAATGTTCTCCAAATTTTTGTATTTATTGATTTTAAAAGTTTCGCTTTGTAAAGCTGCAGCGCCTGCGGAAGTAGATGTGGATCGGACATAGGACGGAGCCCAAGTGTCAGTGCAAGTGAAATCCTATATAACTGGTCTGCCGCGTTGCCATGGAATGAGGGTCATACCATCTGGACGTTTACCGTCGTCGCGGCAAGTAACTAACGTTTCCAACGGATAGGGAATCTTTGCAGATGACAGGCCTCGTTTGATTAGGTCATGTACTGCAGAATGACGTGAAAAACGGCCGGCACTTAATTTGCAGCTAGGTCGTGTCTACCATATTCATCAACATCAGCTCCGCAACGACAGCGATATTTTACACAAATTTGACAACCTAAACGGAGACCAATAGAAATACTTTGTTAGACTTTAATGACCAAATATTTTCTGCCTCCATTAATAAAGGGTCCTGTGTGTGGAAAAATATAGGCAGAATGTAATTTATGAAATTTTTTGAACTATTTAATGATGATAAAAAAGAAGGAATAGCTACTGAAACGATTGAGCGAATTCCTAAACCACCATATGAAACAGGTAGTGAAGCTTGTTCCCAAGAAAGGTCCTCTAATTTAATTTCAATTAATGACTCTAATGAATCACAAATGGTATTGTCAAAATTGATGAAGATATCATTATGTAACCAGGTTGAACTACATCTTAAGATATTTGTTAATTTTGGAATCAATAGGCAATTCTTGAGCAGGTAATAAGCAATATGTGTCGGTAACCAGGATAAACGAGATAACATTTTTTGGAAAAAGGTTAGTTTTTCATTGA
Organism: Galeruca laticollis; assembly: GCA_963921935.1. Lineage (NCBI taxonomy): Eukaryota > Metazoa > Arthropoda > Insecta > Coleoptera > Chrysomelidae > Galeruca > Galeruca laticollis. The sequence continues at coordinate 108,585,324 of OY998179.1, forward strand.
AAGCTGATAGTAAGGATTCGTTTGATGAAGGAGCACCTAATAGAAATAAATTTTGTCTGTTGTTAATTGTTATGTCTGGTGCTACAGAATTGAATTTATCAATGGTTCGATTATTTGGTGATTCTAAGAAAAATAACTCGCATTTGCTGAAATTGAGTTCAAGACCAATATCCTTGGAATTGTTTATAATATAGGCAAGAGACTTGAACACGGAATTAGTATTACCACCTAAAGAACCATCATCAAGGTACCAAGCATTGAATTTTGTGTCAATGTTGCTAAGTTTGTATATCGATATGCAAAAAAGGAGAGGTGCCAAAGTGTCCCCTTGTTGGACGCCTCTTTCCGAATAAATGATGTTTTCACCAAATTAAAGATATGAAGGGAATCGATAACATTGATTGTTGAAAGGAAAAATTTCAGTTTTAATAAATGATCGCGATGAACATTGAAAGCATTTTTAAAATCAATTTTCAGTCCTGGTATCTTCGAACGTATTCGGCAATCCATTAGAACGTCGAGCGGATGCTTGCATTTTGGCTGTTGATGCACATTTTGAACATATGCTCGGAAATGTACTATTTTTCCTTTATGTTTAACACACGTTGTTGCTTCTAATAAAATAATAAAACAATTCAACACCCTGTATCTCATTAACGACAAGACTTATCACACATGTTTATAAGAACTTTTCGTCTTAAAATGGAGTGATGAAGCGCCCACTACAATATTCTAGATTACTTAGGAAACACCTTGTATAATAGATTTTTGCCTTTTACGAAATCCCTCTTCATAATAACTTCAATTGACTTCCATTTCTAGACACTGGTTACAAGCAACGGGTTATTCTCGTTGCCTCCCATATACTTTTAAATAAATTTTCGATCGCCACCACCACCACCAGTATTGTATTTTTTTATGTTAAGAATGCAAAAAAAATCACATTATTTAATATTTTTCACATTAAGATGCAAAAAATAAGTAAATTAATTATTTTTCAGGGGCCAATTTTGTCTTTTCCATCTACGATTTTGAAGGAAACGGCACTGTAGATGCTGTTAACTTGGGAGACATGCTCAGGGCCCTTAACCTCAACCCCACATTGGTCACAATTGAAAAAGTTGGTGGCACCAAAAAGAAGAGTAAGTTCATAATTAAACGAAAAATAAATATATAATTTCGTAATGTTATTTCTAGATGAAAAGAAATTGAAAATAGACGAATTCCTCCCAATTTTCAGCCAAGTAAAGAAAGACAAAGAACAAGGTAACTTTGACGATTTCCTCGAATGTCTCAAATTGTACGACAAAGAAGAAAACGGCACAATGATGGCAGCCGAACTCGCCCACACACTTCTGTCTCTTGGTAAATATATATTATTTAGCGATATTTATAGAACACACTGTTTACTGCAATTACATCAACACTCACAATTACACTGAGTTTTGATAACCAAGCTATCGTCTTCGGAGACCGAAGGCGGTAGTAAACAATGTATTTACTGTGAATATTGTTACATATTAGTAGGTAAAGTTTTTTCCAAATCATTGTATTGATTAAATAATCTCCAATTTCTTTTGTTTTTTTCTGGTTGTCAATAAAACAGAGATGTTAGATTAGAAAAAATTTGATTGATTGCTTTTCAGAAAATTAGATTTGAGTTTTTTTTTAATTTCTCTCCCGTTAGAACAGATATAAAATATAGTTCTAGTTTACTATTTCCGGAAGAGATTGTAAGTTTGTACAGCAATAAACTTACAGTATCTGTTGTAGACCTATTTTGATAAATACATTTTTATTTGTCATCAATATGCCACTTCATTTCCCGAAGAAGAGGAAATCCTTTAGGCTTAGGAAGGCCTCTAAGTACCAGTGACCTACAGATTTAATTTTCCCACTTTACATATTGGTCCTTCGAGACGGTTTGGTCGAATTCTTCCAATTTTATTTTTTGACGTTTACTTTGAAGTATCAAATAATGAACAAAAATTGTATTTCTTAATAAAGATTGTGACTCGATTTAAAATTCTTTCTTCCATGCAATCTGGAAATAAAAATTGATTTTATTATCTCGGTTATAATGTAAATCCTGTCAAAACTAATTACAAATAATAAGTACATACAAGTACACCTAAAACTTACAAAATATGTGGTCGGCGAAATACAAAAACTCTGCATATTCTAGTTTAGAACTAAATTAGTTTTCAGAATGCACATAACAATCTGCGTATTTCACTGGTTGATTAAACAGTTAGTACATACTAAAGTTTTATTTCACTGGTTGATTAAACAGTTAGTACATACTAAAGTTTATTGATTCCTTCGATGATCATTACACACAAACTTTTTACATTAATGACAAGTTGTTTTCACTGTTTTATCATCCTTTCTTGGGCACTGATAACATCTTGCACGTTCCTAGTAGAGTTGGTTTGTTCACTTTCTTGTTCTTCAGGTGCTTTTATCGGTATTCCACTAGCACGTAGTGCAGATTTCACGTATGACTTATTATTGGTATATGTCTTTCCATATTGTTTCTAGTAAACTCGTCTCCGAGTTGTAGTAGAAACATGCGTCGACGGGAACGAAAATACTTTCTTCAGTCAGCCATTTTCTCAATCCAAATGAAAAAAGCATTCAAAGCACAGATATCTAGCATTCATAAATAAACGGTTTTAAAGATTAAAACTAACTTTTGCGCATCTGTGGCCCTGGACAATATTCTATCATAAAATTGTCACTTGTATACACTTCGGGGCATGTATCGTGCTATCAAACCGAAATTACTCCAAAAATAACCAAAAAATGTAGTATATTTGGATTTATATGACTACTACTCGTACTAGTCAGCTGAAAATCAGTAGGGTACATATGTGAGACATCTTGAACAATATTCAATCATAAAATTCGTAACTTTTATACACTCTGGAAGCTGTATCGTGCTAACACACTTAAATTTCCCCAAAAATGACAAAAATATCGTACTTAAAGTACTATAGCACCCGTTGTACTGGCTATAGTGAGCTGAATATCAATAGGGTTCATCTGCGTGATGTCCTGAATAATATCCAATCATAAAATTGGTGACTTGTTGCACTCCGGAGGCTGTATCGTGCTACCAAGACATGTAACGAAAAGTGGCCGACGACAACGATGACGACAGACACACAGGATTTTTTTTAAAACCATTTTTCGTGTTGTTGTTGATGGAAAACGTAAAAATAACTCAAATTTTTTCTCAAAATTCCAACTTTTTTAGGGTGTAAACCAATACTCTTCTCGCATATTAGAAAGGTTGGGCGGAAAAGTAAAAATCGATAGGGCCACCAGGCAGTTTTTCGACAACACGAATATTCTTGAATAAGTTTATCGGCGTTGTTGACTCCTCCTTTGGTACTATTGTAATCTAAAATCATATGCGGCTTGTTTTCTTCATTTTGTTCCACACTATCGCCGTTATGTTGACTTGACAAACGTTAAACGTTAACCATTTTGCCGTTGTTTGTAATGTAGGATACCATGGTGATGTCTTCCATAAATGCGAAAACTGATGACTTCGGAGGCCGTCATGTAATGCTTAGGAGCAATGGAGAATCTGTTTTATTCTTTCGAATATTTCCAAATAAATCACAATTTAAAATAGACTCATTCAAGCTTTTTGTAAATGTTTTGACTGAAACATTATAATTTCTCGTATCTCGGACTTAAAAAGTTATCCGATTCATATTTACTGTGCCCTATTGTGCTTATCTTTAGATTTAATTTATAAAATTATTATTCTTCCTCTTATATTTTCTTATTTGTAAAAATATGGTTGATGTAGATAAAATGGAGGAATTGGTTAAAATTCTAAAAATCCAAAAATTAAATATATCTCGAATTGAAACTTCGATAAATAAAAATAAAGATGTAAAACTCGATACTTTACAATATACTTATCGCAAGCAGTGGGGTAACTGGGATAAAATTCTGAGGGGGGGGGATGAACTACCGCGAGGTCCGTTCAAATTTTACCTACCTAAAACTGCATTTCAGCTTTGTCTTTCTTAGAAAATTTTATCCTACTGTTCCTAGCAACAACAAGTTGAAAGTTTTAGATGATTCTTATTCTTCAGATAGAGACATTGTTTTAGCAAAATATTAATTAATTGGCAATTTCAAAGCTATTGGTTCAAACTTCAAAATTGCATTAGATATTCTAGTCCAAAGATTTGAAAATACATTTGTTATTGTCAATACTTATATAAAAAATCTAATTACTCTTAACAATGTCACTAGAAGAGGAAATTCTTTCACATTAAGAGAATTTTTAACCAACGCAATAATGATTTAGAAATAATGTTACCTAATAATATGCAACATAGTTTTCTATTAACTTTTTTTCTAGATTAATGCAACGTCTTTTAGCTTAGTTGCTCAACTAAAGTTAAATCTACCTGATATCGACTATCACCTAGTAGTATTTTGAAAAATGTCCGCTAAATTATTCTGAAAAGTGCAATCTTCCGGAACAAGTTCTATCTTCCAAAATGTTTCTCAAAGAATAAAGGTGCTTTAGATGATTGTAACATTCAAGATAAGCTTTCAGATTTAATATTTTTTAATTTGAAAGAAAAACAGCAATCAGAAACTACATTCTATGAGCTATTGTATTGGCTTAGAAACTATTATTATAGTTTCTCCACTACCCTGACCAGGTTTCCCCATTGGGAATGCCTTGTACACCTCACTTGAGGTTTATTGGCCATTTTTTCTTCAATCTTCGAGGGATGTTTTCCTGTGTACGTGATTGCAGAAGGGGGTTGTCATAATATTCTAACTTCGCATGATGTTTTCGACTTCTTTCTTAGATTGTTTCGTGAATGGTTAGCACACGAAGGTGTTTATGGAGCATTTGGTGTGTCATCTATAGTTTATTTACGATAAAAAGACGATAACGTTGCAAAACAAAATATTGTGATGTTGCCAAGATGTAGTTTTTTCCTTTACTTAACGAAAACTAGAAAAGTCAATCTGATGTTAGATTGACAGTTCTTCTTTTTCATTGTTCCGTGCCTCGTAGGGCGTAAGTCAAAAATATTTATTTAAAAATAAAAGGCTTGTATGATAGACTTGATTAATTTAATATATATATTTATTCATGAAAAACTATGGATAAGATACAAGAAACAGTAACCAGTCATTCTATATTCGAATTAACATTTATTTTACATAGAAGAGGGTTAAATGACGAACTGTAGATCCTTATACCTTATTCTATGCTCTATAGAACCATCTTCAAGAGCACTGCAAGGGTTTACGCTAAAAGGAATCAATACAAGCTGTAATCATCGTCATGTAAATTTAAATATTGTTTCTTTATACAATATCTATTATATTTATTATAATAAAAATAGAATGGATAAGAAAAATATAGATACACACAATAAAATTTTGTTACGAGATATAAAAATAAAAAATCTCCCATTTTATCAGTATTATTTATGTAGAGATACTGTGGTCTTTGTTTCAATTTGTGTATTATAAAATAACTGTACCTAATGAATTTGATAATAGGTATTAGTGATTTTGAAAAGGTGAAAATAAAGCAAATTGGATAAAAATATACAAAAAATAAAACACAAGATTTCCACTACTCCACTACAAAATCATCACAATCTTCATCGTCACTGTCAAAATTAATAATAAGTGGAGGCACATCCTGTCTATCAAATACTACTTCTCTATCCCACCCATCTTGTATAATTTTTTCAGTGTTCTCTACTGTCTTTTGACCAAATATCAGGAGTCAAGACTTTTTTCATACACCTATTGCTTGTTCTGTTGAAGAACCATCAGTTCCCACATGATCTCTATAAGAATTTTTAACTATGCCCCAAATATGTTCAATTGGGTTGAACATACAGTGGTAAGGGGGGAGTCGAAGCACTTTGTGACCATATTTTTTAGATAATATGTCAGCTTCGTATACTGTTGGTGGTTTATTCCTACAAAAATGCATATATTTAAACAAAATAAGTTATCTAAGTATTACCATAATATATTGAAAAATGTTTATATCAACTTACCGTTGTACTAAATTTAATAATTGGGTTTTGAGGAAAGTATTTTCAAAAGGAATATCATTTTGTATCAACTAGTTCTGTATATCAGCCTTTTTGGTAGCTCTTGTTCGTACTTTATTGATCACTGTGCTGTGATAAATTGCATTATCCATTACAATTGTGGCAGGTTCTTCTAAGTTCACTAAAAGCTGGTATTCAAACCATTGCAAAACATTTTCTCGGTTAATATCACCGTGGTAATCACCATCTTGTTTTTTGGAAGAAAAAAGAGCCCTGCTCCAGGAATAAATCCAGAAGAGGAACCAGCATGGAATACTATATACCTACAATAAGGAAATAACAAATTACTACTTGGTTCCCTAGACAGACTATATAGCTCATAACAACTGTTAATAATTATATAGATTTGAATAAAATAGTGTGACTAGTAAATATTTGAAAAAGTCTAAAATGGCAGGAATTTTAGTACATCATAAAGTAATTGCTAAATTTTATTATTCAATTACCTTGGACCATCAATTTTGGTTTTTTCACGCTTCTATGATTAGAATCTTGCTAAAAACGTCCAACAGTACCGTCTTTAAATATCCAGGTCCCATCCAAAAACACAAATTGATATAAACCTTCGCTTTTTATCTTGACATATTCATGTAGAAAATGTACACGTTTTAATGCAATATGTGGCAACTCCATTAAACCACGACGAGGATAATCTTTTTGGTATTTGAATCCAATATTTTTCACTATCTTCCAGAGTGATGTTAAAAAACCATTGAAGATTTCACGCTCCTGGAGTTTGTCTCTTAAAGTTTTCAAGGTTATGTGTTACTCTGAAAAAAAGATTGTGTTGATTAATTGTGAATAAAATAAAACAGTAATTTCAATATACTCACTATTTCCATACATTTCGTATATAACATTTCGGAAAGCATTTTAATCAAAGTTATCAATTTCAACAGTTATTTTCTTGCGTTGTCTCTTTTTAGGTGGGCTTTTAGGCTGTTCACCTGTATTATGCTTGGCGGCAATACGGTTAACAGTGGTAACGCTAAGTTGTAAAGCCTCTCTACAATATAATTACTTCAATTCATGAAAGGATAATATATTATCAAGTTTAATTAACCTAACCTAACATTAAAAACATTTAATCATTTACATTTAAATTTGTAACAATAATATTAATAATGATGAATACAAATAGTGAATACTATTATTTACGTCTCTTACAGTAGTAAGCGGGAGAAGCAGGCCCATATTTCGGCATTCTCGTTCAAAATAGCTCAACAAAGATGTTAGCATCTCTTGACATTTTCTGCTAAGTTGCTTCGGCATTTTATTAACCACACACTGCAGATTTGCCTAAATAATTAGTTATGAAAATAACTGTTTTCTTAGAGAAGCAATGAATTTAAAAGCACCAAAAAAACTTGTAAATATTAGATGATGATCGAATGTCAATAAACGTCAAAACAAACTGGGGAATTTTACCAGTTGATTTGACAACGTCTTGAAGTTTTGCCAACCCGTTAGCTGTAAATTGCCCTGGCTGTTGAGGATAAATTGTATTCACGGCTGGTGAATTAATATTTATTCTTATAAGCAGGAAAGTAACTAAAAATTACATCATCGTCTTTTTATCGTAAATAAACTAAAGACCTGTATTTTATATCTGTTTTAACGGGAGAGAAATTCTAATTTTTTCGCGATCAATCAAATTCTCTCCACCATCTCTGTCTTACAGTAGTATTTTGAAAAATCTAAAAATTATTTCGGAGATTGAAATTTTCCGGAACTTCTATCTTCCAAAATATTTCTAAAAGTAATATCAACAACGTTTCCAGAATTTCCAAGTTAGTTATTACTGGAATTAATGATCATAAATAGTTTGCTCAATATACAAAGCGATCCATTTATGAATGACTAAGATAACTGCATTTTTAGGTGAAAGGCTAGAAGATGCTGAAACTGAAGAAATTTTAGCTGACTGTATGGACAAAGAAGATGACGAAGGTTTTATCCAATACGAACGTGAGTAATAATTTTGAAATATAACTGAATATTCGCGTTTTATTACTGAAAAAGTACGCGGAATAAATAAAATCTTATTATTTTTGACATGTCCGTTCATATTCTTGTGGAAACACATGGTTTTATGTCGAAATACGTCAAATATCATATAAAGGGGGACTTACTTTTTGCTCATACTCGTTATAACTTTCTTGCCTCCCCGGTGAAATGGTGACATATTTTTTTATAAAAGTATTATACGGATTATATTTTTGACCTATTTAGATACTAATTTACAACAATATTTAAACATTCAAGTCCATTCGAATGGTTCACATCTCCCCAGAAAAAGTACTCCTGATTTTTTCTTCATAGATTGAACCTTTGTCAGTACTTTGCTAGAAAATTAAATGAACGATCCTATTATTTTGGTCGGTCCGATTTTTTAAATGAAGGCATCTTTTCTTTCAATTTAAATCCTCTGCTAAAATTTGAAACATTCATCTCATCGACAAATGAACAACACCAGTCGATTTGTCGTACCAAAGAACCCCATTTCTCAAGATTTCAGTATTTCTTGAGAGAAAAAATATTTTTCGACAAATATGTACTTGAATATAGTAGTATGGAAAATATTGCATTTTTCGCAATTCTCCCAAGATACATTTTTGGCCTATCTTCCTCTGGAAACATGCACGATTAAATAAAATTTCGTCTCAAATCGATGGGTGACTTTATTAATGTCCTAACTGTATTAATTTTTCAGTAACTATGGATATTTGATTTCACCCCTCTTCATCCCATACTCTAAGTTTGACGCACTCTACTTCTGAATCGCATCGTTGTGGTGTACTCCTGATTTTTTTCTTTATAGACTGAACCTTTGTCAGTACTTAACTAATAAATTTAATGAATTATCTTAGCATTTCGGTTTGTGCGATTTTCTATATGAAGGCATCTTTTCTTTCAATTTAAATCATCTTCTAAAATTTGAAACATTCATCTCGTCGACAAATGGACAACACCAGTCGATTTGTCCATCGACAAATGGACAACACCAGTCGATTTGTCGTACCAAAGAACCCCATTCCTCATGATTTCAGTATTTTTTGAGAGAAAAAATCTTTTTTGACAAATATGTACGGAAAATATTGCATTTTTCACAATTCTCCTTAAATACATTTTTGGCCCTATCCTGCTCTCGAAACATGCTCGATTAGATAAAATTTCGTCTCAAATCGATGGGTGAATTTGTTATTGTCCTACCTCTATTAATTTTTCAGTAACTATGGATATTTGATTTCACCACTCTTCGTTCCATACTCTAAGTTTGACGCACTCTACTTCTGAATCGCGTCGTTGTGGTGCACTCCTGATTTGTCATTGTCCTCTATGTGTTTCTCTATTTCTCGCGGGCAGTTGAGAAGATCCTGGTAATACTTCCTCCATCTCTCCATAAATTCCCTTTCTTCTGTTAATATTTTTCCATTTTTTCTGTTAATAAATTGCATATTTTGCTCTTTTTCTGTTCGGTAAAATAATTTCAGACTCCCTGAGCAGTCTCTTTCTATTTTTACCACAAATTTTTTCCATTGGTCATTTTTAAAGGCTGTTATTAATTCTTTTGTTCTCTTCCTTGCTGTTTTGTAATTTTCATAGTTTTTTCCTGTTCTGTTCGCTAGTTATTTTTTCCATGCTTTTTTCATTGCCCTTATTTGGTTTGGTTTTCTCCGTTCACCAGGGTGTTTGTTGTCTGCTATTATCTTTCTTATTTGTGCCACATACGTCTCCTGTAGTTTCTGGTAAGATATTGTTAAAGTAATTCCAGTTGTCTTCTATGCTCCCGTTGTTTGTTTCTTTATTTTGTATTTTCAACCTTTAATTTATCTCTTTTTAATATTATTTGCAGTTTCTTCATCTCTTATATTATTATACATACACATCACAATTATTGACTCACCCTGTATAATTATTATTTATACCACTAGATAGAATCTTGTATACGCTTTTCAGTGATGTGTCAAAAGGATGGGTTTGCTATTTAAATTTTTTTATTTGGGGTAGATGAAGCATAGGGGGTTGGTTGGGAGCGAGTTCTCTTTTGTAATTTTAGTTCCCCTTTCCTATCCTAGAAACGGTTTCAGTCATTTTTGATATCATCTTTCGTTTGTGAGATATAGCCCATTGTAAGTTTTGAAATTGTCACACCTTTTCTAAATATTTTAAGGTGAATGAGCTTATTTACGGCACACCTTCATTACATGATTAGTGGTTATCTCAATGAATATAATGATTACATTAATTGAAATGATTCGATATAATAAAGATTTTTTTTCCAAATTTACAGCATTCCTCAAAAAAATGATGGCGTAAGATGTATTAGTTTATTTTTTATTTTTAAGTAAGTAGATATTTTTGAATAGATTCGCAGCTCAGCAAAATTATGGATATGGCTTACGCAAATTAATATTTAATGCTTCCGTTTTAATTTATAACTTATTACCCTGAACAGGATAATAAGTATAAAAAACACGCTTAACTTTACAGGTTATATATATGTACAGGGTGTCGCAGGAGTGAGAGGCCCCAACTTGGGAATTTCTCTTTCTACGGACCTCCTGTGTTGATTTATAGGGCTTTAAAGTTAGAAATTAAAAATACATTCTTATTCATAACTCCAAAAGTATAATTTCGAACTTGATGAAAATTTGGTGGATTGTCAAGTACATCAATTCATTTATTTTGTCCATACCAGTAAGTATACGAATGTTGTAGAAAGTCAGGATCGGACTTGGCCCACCGGATAAAAGGTCAGAACTTTTAAAGTGACAAGGCAACAAACTTCAAAATACTGTCAGTTTATTCTCCAACTATTTTTCTGAAAAATGGTACCCTTTGTCCAAATCGATAACATCAGTGGTTCCCGAGAAATATGGAATTTCGTAAGACACCGCAGAGCACATTCAGGTTCTTTCATTATTTAGGAAATAGGTTATAACCAAGTAGGCTGACGTCAATTATTTTGTCATATGCATTAGGTAACTATCCTTTAGTTTATAAAAAGTAGTTTTAGCAAGTCAGAAGCTGCCAATGTATGTATCATAGCCTCAACCATTCAGCAGAACAAATTAACTCATAATTTTCATAAAAACGTATATTAAAAGTAAGAATTATCAAGAGTAACATAATAAAAAAATACAAACAAGAATTTTAGTCTAATACACATTTATTGAGCCTACGAATAATGTTCCGTTGAACTTGAAACAATATTCCTTAATCGTTCCTGATAGCATCGCAATGGAAATGAATTCGATCCAACAATTCATTCCTTGTTTGTATGGGTGTTGCATATACCAATCTTTTGAGGTAGCCCTACAGGAATGAATCCATTGGATTTAGACCCGAACTACGCGGGAGTCATACCACTGGACCTCCTTTTCCAATCCATTTTTGGGGGTATGCAATGTTTAAGTCATCACGTACTACAATGCTGAAAGGTACATCTTCCAATAAGTAATTTAAATAATTCTCCAAAAAGTCTAAATACAACTGTCCATCTAAACGACCATCAATTATAAAAGGACCAACTAAGTGGTTTCCAATTATCCCAGCCCAAACATTTACCATGCCGTGTCTGAATTATGTCGTGTGGATTCTCATCAACCCACAAATGTAAATTATGAGAATTGACAACGCCATTTCTCGTAAATCCCTCTTCATTAGTAAACAATACTGATTTAATAAAATCTCGATTATGTCTTTGTTTTTCTAAAAACCAGCGAAAGTTTTGAATTTAATCATATTCTACTTGCATGTCAACATTTGATATTGACTTTCCTATCCATGAGTGGGTATGAATTATTTTTTTTAATTTTCAGAAATGTGTCATGATAGGATAAATTGAATAAAAAGTCATTTGGTCCAAGGTACAATAGGCTGTTGTGCCGGGGACCACAGTCTAGTGTACCTTGGATCATTTGAATTCATGAAATAAAAATTATTTATTTAAAAATATAACTTTTTATAATTACTGAAATCAACATTAAAACTGATCTGACCAGCTTGTCTATTAGAAGTTCCAAATTTAGTAGGTCGAGGAAGTAGCATAATTACATCTTCGCAATGGACAAATGATGTCTCTGTACTTGGCACAAAATTTCTAAGAGCTGTGGTTTCCAGAATCCGTTTGTAATATAAAACATTATAGCCATCTTCAAGGACATCCACGATTTCTGACACAAAATATCCTACACTCTTTTTTCCTGTCAGTTTTACTAAAACATAGTCTCCCTTTGTTATTTCTTTCTCTTCAACTGACTGGTTAGTTTCTTCCGCGTCGGGACCTTTTCTTAAATTTGCAAGAAATTTCTCATCACTGCTGGAATCTTGCAAAACAACTTGCATGTCGTCTTCACTACTACTACTTGATGTGTCTACCAGGATTTTCCTTTTAATATTCTTAATTTTTGATTGAGTAATTGGCCTTATATTTTTACATAGTTTTTGTTCTTCAATCTCGTTTTTTATATTTGTATCGGTGAGTTTTTCCTTTAGTTCTAGTTCTTGCAATTTGTTTTCGAGGGTGTGCCTTTGGGAAGGGACGCACTACTTCTGGTGAAACGATGTCAGGTTTTGCCACAGCCAATGTTGATTTGGCAATTGTTCCAATACCACTGGAACCAGCTTCTGGTTCTTCGTTCTGTGAATTATTTTGATTACACGCAATTTCATTTTCCCCATATGGTCGATCTGTAACGTATGAAGACAGAAATTCATCATCACCAAACACGTCCTCGTTATAAGGACATATTCCAGTAAAGGCAAAGCCTTTTATGATATTAGTTATAATAGAGGCTTTTGCAAAGGCCTCTCCGACCAATTCAGACACGTCGTATATTGAAATTGTCTTCTCTGGATGGTTAACCATCCAGTCATTGCATGCTTCACCACAATAGGTTTTATATGGACCGAATACAGTGGATCCAATGGTTGTAATTTATGCGAAGTATGCGGAGGCATCGTCAACAAAACAATCTCAATCTCTTTGTCAAGGTTTATTGCTCGTACAGTAATGTGTGTTTCGTGATTGTCCATAATTATAAGTACTTTCTCTTCTTGGGTTGGTTTCACATTAGCAATAAAATGTTTTAGGTAATCTAAAAAAATTGTTTCGTTTCACCATCCTGACTTATTGGCACTTCCAAGTTATCCAGGTAGAGCACCTTTAAGTATATGGTCTTTATAAAATACGCGTGGGAATATTAACATGAGAGGAACATGATTTCCAAGTTCGTTTACGGCCGCTACCATGGTAATATTCATAACACGCTCTCCAGATGTCGGACTCCCAATCTGTTTCTGACCTTTCTGGGCTAAAACTCTTGGAGGATTATGCACTGTGGAGTTTCCGGTTTCATCCAAGTTATGAATTTTATCAGAAGTAAAATGAAAACGATCATAACAGCTTTTCAAATTGGTAAAAAATGCAGATACGTTAGTCCTGTTCAAACTTGTTGCCCTGGAGAGACTGGTAGACTTATATGTGTATGTCGGCTTAAAAAACAGCGTACCCATTCATTCTCTGATTTTCCTTCATCATTCCACTTAGGCGGCATAGTTTTTTTATTTACCGAACCGAACTGATAGGCCAAAATTGATAGGGCTTGTTTTCACAGGCCATAATGCAATTTTCCTGCCATCGACAAATAGTCCCCTATTATTTGTTCTTCTTGCTCAGTGAACACTTGCTTGCATTTACTTTTAGATATGTAACAGAATTCCTCATTATTTGATAAGCTATGAGCCTTCAAATGGCGGAGCAAAGTAATCTTTGAAATTAAATTATTTCTAGCTGCTTTTCCAACAGAAAATTCTCTTTTCAAAACATCATTGATTGCAGTTTTCAAGCTATCTGCATTGACAGGAAGACGTTTAACACTTTGCTTACTTCTCGGCATTATTGTCTGAAATAATAAAAATCACACTAAACTGCCAAAAGTATTACATATTTACTAAATTGTACATTGGACCAGGCCAAGGTACATTTGTTTTGTTGGTCCAATGTACATTTGTAACCATATGGAAAAAAGAATCGAGTTCGTCATTTTAGGTTATGTTAAATGTATTTAAATAGCAACAAAATATATACAAAACATGCTCCTACTCACCTATTAAATATATATGTTTTATTGTTAATTATGTATTTTACAACGCAAACACTTAAGTCGGGAAAAAATTAACTTCGATGCACGTAAAAAAATCACTGGCTGTTTCATCAAAAAATTTTGAACGTCTTCTATTGAAATCACATGTGGTACCATCTAGAAGATAATAGTTGAAGTTTATGATGATCGCTAATCCTACTAGTAACTGTAAAGGAGTGAAAATTAGATCGATCCAAGGTTCAATCGGTCCAAGGTATAACAATCTTCCCTATTCTATGGGCGGTGGTTTTTGAAACATTATGTTGGATCCCAAGTTTTCTAACACTTGATGTAGGGTTGTTATCTACTTCATCTAGGATATTCTGCTCCAAAACAATAGTACGGATATTTCTTACGGGACCCATACCACCTGCTTTCCGTATAAATGTACCTAACAATAAAATGTATTACCTTTTAAAATGCATAATTGCAATATTTCATAAAATCATACCTTTTTCTCGTAACTTTCTGTCAACACGATCAAAAGTTTTTCTATAAAATTCTATTAGGAAAATGTTTAGGATAAAGTCTCCTTGTTCCACGAAAATTTCCAGATACCTTTCCATACGTTGAATGCACATCTGCATATTCATTTATTCATTGAACGTATATTCTGCCATTTCAAACAATACAGAAATAAGTAAAATATTCTTATTTAACTCCGAGTGTGGCAAATAAATAGACAACTTCCTACTTGTTAAAACAACATTTTCTAAACTAAAGGATAGTTACCTAATGCATATGACAAATAATTGACGGCAGTCTACATTTCCTAAATAATGATAGAATCTGAATGTGCACAGCGGTGTCTTACGAAATTCCATATTTCTCGGAAATCACTGATGTTATCGATTTGGACAGAGCGTACCTTTTTTTCAGGAAAAATAGTTGGATAATAAATTGGTAGTATTTTAAAGTTTGTTGCCTTGTCACTTTAAAAGTTCTGACCTTTTATCCGGTGAGCCAAGTTCGATACTGAATCCACCAAATTTTCATCAAGTTCGAAATTATAGTTTTGGAGTTATGAATAAAAATGTATTTTCAATTTCTAACTTTGAAGCCCTATAACTCAACAAAGGAGGTCCGTAGAAAAAAAGTTATATGAAGTACTGATATTATTTTAACACCTCTCATTCCTAGGACACCCGTATAAAAATATTTTTGCTCAATTTTTTTGTTTGTAATTCGAAAAATGAATTAATTTAGTTATAGGTGGTACGTTTAAAGTTGTACGAGTATCGTACAACATTTTATCTATAACCAAATTAATAATTGTTTCGATATTTTAAAATATCATCGGCAGAATGATAGAAGTTGCCTAACTGATGTTTAATAATTATGTTTGTCTAGACCAAGAAGTGACCTATCTTGTGGGTATCACCTGGACACCTTCCTATTATTTAATTACTTAATTAGACTGTTTATTAGTGGAGAACTCCCTATATTTATCTTTTCATTGACGACTTCATATTATGGGTCTTTATAGTTTCTTTTAGTTTCTAATTCAAGTTCTTGTTTCTTATCACAAGTATGTCTAGTTCTGTGTTAGGTGCCAATGTATGTCAAGTATATGCTTTTCATAAGTGTTCGTTGTGTCTGATTTAAAAATTTCGAATTGTTTGATCTATATAGACAGCATTGCATTCTGAACATTCAAGTATATATACCAGACTTTTTTAATAGCGATATTTTTGTTTTTTCATTAAAAAATGTTGTATTCACATCACTATCTGCTTTAAAAGAAATTGTTGTATTTGTTGCTAAAGATACTTTATCTTTCAAATACTATTGGAAACATTACCAACGAAAAAATTGATGTTAATTTTGATTTTCCTTTTATTTTAGTCACCTGAAGAGTGCTGTTAATATCGAAATGACATATTGAACAACAGCTACTGAACACCAGAAGTCAACCAGGGGAGGACCAACAACAATTTCAAAAAGGCACTGCCCCTCATCAACCAAAATATTTTTTAGAAATGTTTGAAATACAATGTATTTATTTTTAAATTATTTTGTTATATTTATCAAAAATTTTAAAAGTTGTCCTTAATAAAATGGTAATTTCATTCAGTGTATACTTTCATATTATATGTACATAATTTTCCAAAAAAGAAAAAAATATATCAATTTTGTGTTGTCACTCGTTTTAATGATTTTCTTTATTATGAAAGATAGAATTGAAAATAACACTAAATAGAAAAAACAAAAGGAATCACACATTTGCAACAAACAAAATAAAACGAAATAGTAACAGTGTAACGATAGATCATCTATCGTTATTTTTAGCATTATTTTCTAGTATTAAATTCCAGATAATTTATTTTCAAATCCCTTTTTCTACGCCCTTTTTAACAAACATTATTTTAAAAGATCTCTTTTCTGCGTTCATGTAATAAAACAATTCATATTTTTAACTTTTTTTTTCGTTCCAGTTACAGACAGAGTCTCTATTTTTCATCGATATTAAAAATTCAAGCAGGTGTTCAGACATAAACATTTTTTGCGCCTGGCACCAACCGAATATTCTATAAAATTGTAACGGTCAAGGCTTTAGGCCCTCCCCTATTTTCAAAATGAGCCAATAATTATCAATTATTTTAGCGTCGTTCGACAAGCCGGTAATTTTTCCCTCAAAAATAAAAGAGTCTAGCAGTGATCATGGTACCGAATAGACGTACCTATCTTTGACATAAAAAATAGTTTTCTTAAACAGTCCTATGTTTAGTTATAATACCATATAAAATAAGTGATTAGTACAAATTAATCGGTGGAGTTTTCGGGCAGTTTTACTATCGTTGAGAGGCCTTATAAATGATCTGCTAAAAAGTGTAAACTCATACTCTGTTTACTTATTCAGAGGTTAATTAAAAATGAGTTGGCGCCCATGCGTTATTTTCTTTACCTTTCTTCCCGAGGATGATGGTGTTCCTTAATTCCAATTAAGACGAAGATTCACCCCTGAGAATCTTTAGAGTTCCGGCTATAGCTCTTATAAGTTGAGTTACCTAACGAGGGAGAGCTATCCCGAATGGATCCTGCGTTCCAGTTATGACGATAGATAGTGATGATTTCATCTCACTAGGGAGCAGGTAGAGGTTACAAAAGAGATAAGGAAATTTGTTCGCTTTAGACTTACAAATAAAGTAATACCTATAAGAAATCTTGGTTAATAGAAATACGCTACGCTCTATCCCCTTCATCCTCTCTGTTATAGTTACGCCTCTGTATAGAATAATGAAGAATAACAAAATGTGATGCGAAAAGTGTACATGAAGCAGTTACAAATCAACTAAAAATTGCAAATATAATCGGAATCGGCGTTGGGGGGACAAATGTTATGGTTGCTATATTAAAAAGAGAACTGTCTGATATAATGAGTGTCAAATGTGTTAGCGACTCTTCGCATTTATGCGCGGAAAAAGCGGCTGAATTATTAACACGCCAATTAGAATATCTTGTAAGAGAAATATTTGATTTTCATAGAGCTCTACGCGTTTTGACTACTTCAAGACATGATTTGAAACCATTAATGATGACAAGGGTTCGAAAAAATACAAGAACATGGCCCCGCTGGTTCCCTCGCCATCAAGCTATTAGCACAATATTGGAGCAGTGGTAAGAATGGAAACTGATTTTGTCGATTGCTCAATCCGATGAAAAATGTTACGTGGCAGAACAGCTTTATGATACCACGCGGATGCTTCCTTTTAAAACTATCTTTGTTTTTCTAAAAAATCAATTGAAAAATGTGACTCAACTAAAATTACTTCTTCAAAATGACAATGTTGAGCCTATCAAATTATTTGACGGTAGGTTTCGGTTATACAACAACTTACTAAGATGACTTGTAGCATCTTCAAAATTGGAAAAATAATTTTTTTTTATTATAGCGCATCGACCTCGAGGGGTCATTAGCGATATTGGGTGTGTACATATATATAGTTATCTACATTTGGTATATTATAATAAGAAATGTCTTTAGGTTACGTAAATTGTAGTTTGCTCCTAATACGTCGATTAATCCATTGTTGGAGAGTTGTGCCAGTTGTCGCTGTTGTGTTAGTTGAGGACATTCAACAAGTAGGTGCTTAATAGTCAGTTTTGAGTCACAATGATGACATTTTGGTTCGGGACCTTTGTCGAATAGATAGCTATGAGTTAGCCGGGTATGACCTAAACGTAACCGTGTTAGTAGCACTTGATCGCGACGATTTTTTGGTAGGACCGACCACGGTTTAGTAGACTTTTTTACCTCGTTAAGTTTGGTTCCCGCTGTTCTCCACTTAGCTTCACAAACACTGTTCACTTTAGATTGAATTATAGATTTAATATCCGCACTTACTGGAAACTGCACTACTCGAGCATCTTCGTTGGTCGTGGCGTCTTTTGCTCTTTGATCAGCTTCCTCGTTGCCATCTATTCCTACGTGTGATGAGATCCACATAAAGATGATATCTTTATTGTTTTGTTGAGCTATTTTGATTTCTTCTTTAATTTTTAAGACAAGGGGGTGATTGGTGAATATTTTTTGTATGGATTTTATTGAGCTGAGGGAGTCTGTGAGAATAAGATGGTTTTGAGTGTTTGAAGATGAATTGATATTAACTAAGGCTTCATATAGGGCATATAATTCGGCTGAGAAGATGGAATATATATCTGGAAATGTGAACTTATCAGTTGAATTTGTAGTTACCACCGCGGCTCCAATGCCAGCTGCAGATTTCAAAGCATCGGTATAGATTTGGTGATAGTCTGTATAATCTTCTAGTATTGTTTTGAAAGTGGATCTAATACTGAAATTGGGAGTCGAATATTTATCTAGAGAGCTGAGAGTGGTTATACATTTTGGTTTTTTGATTTGCCAAGGGGGAGTAGATGTAGTCAGTCGAGGGAAACATTTGGAAAAGGAGAAGCTTAGTTTTTCAAGGTACATTTTTATTCTAGCATAAAAGGGTTTGGGAGCATGAGGTTTAAGTGTGAAAGAATTGGGGAGTTTTTGAGGAGAGCAGTTATGCCTTGTAGGGTTGAACGGATTGTATATCGTTTTAGCTGCATATGTCAGGCTCAAGTACATACGCCTATCTTCTAAGGAAGGTTCATTAACTTCAGCGTATAAGCTTACAACTGGGGATGTACGAAAGTCTCCCGTTATTATCCGTAAAGCCGTATTTTGTATTATATCTAACCGTTTTAGGGTTCGTTTGTTGGCTGACAAGTATACGACTGCTGCATAATCCAATTTCGATCTAATTAACGCCCTGTATAATGTTAGAAGAGTGTCTCGATCAGCGCCCCAGTTTTTATTGCATAGTGTTTTCAGGAGTTTTAGTCTCTTTTGACACGTGGATATTAAGTTATTAATGTGTGTATTCCAATTGAGCGTTTCATCGAAGGTTGTACCCAAAAAGTTTAGTGACTTCTCGGCTTTTATGTTCTGTCCATATTAATGAATATCTGGGGTGGAGAATAACATAAAGCGAGTTTTGCTAGTAGAAAATATGAAGCCTGTTTTCTCCGACCATTCCTCTAGATGAGATATGAATTCTTGCGTAAGAGATTTTAGATTGTTCACGTTTTTGCTTTCGCAATAGATAACTAAGTCATCCGCATACAAACGAGCTTTCATTGGTGGTGTTAATGCCTGTATGATATCATTCATTGCAATTATAAAAAGGGTGGGGCTAATTACGTATCCTTGTGGAATACCATTTTTTGTTTGTTTTAAATCTGACGTGGTTCCGTTTGCTAATACTCTTAAATTTCGTTTTTTTAAAAAGTTTTGGATAAAGTGTAGACAGTTACTTGTTATCTTGTTATATTCCAGCTCAGAAGTTTTTTGATAATGTAATCATGCCAGGCAGTATCGAATGCTTTGTTGATATCGAAGAAGACTGCTAAATATTTTTGTTTTTGTGCAAATGCCTCATTGATGTTACTTTCCAGGTCTATAATATTGTCGGTAGTTGATCTTTCTTGTCTGAAGCCACGTTGTTCAGGTATTATTAAATTATGTTGCTCTAATGTCCACAATAGTCTTCTGTTAATGATTTTTTCTAGTAGCTTACAAATCACTGAAGTAAGAGAAATTGGTCGAAATGATTGAGGATTTGATTTTTGGCTTCGTGGTTTTAGAATAGGTATTATTAGGGATTCTCGCCATGATTTTGGAAATGTCTGTTGCAACCAGATCACATTGTAGAGATTTAGGAGATGTTCGTGGGCATTGGAAGGAAGATGTTTTAAAAAGGTAGATGGAATTTGGTCAGGACCCGGACAACTATCTTTAAGGTTGGATAAGGCGTCTTCATATTCTGACATGGTGAGCGGTACATTTATAGGATCGTCATTTTCTGTAGTCACTTCCAGGCGGTTTTGTTCTTCTAGTGTTTTGGGAGCTAAAAAACTTTTCGTCTAATTGCAATCGCTGGAACGGTTCTCGTACGTTACAGCAAGCGCATCTGCAATAGTTGAGTCAGTTGTCAATGTAGTTCCTCCCATGTTGAGTATTTTTATATTATTACTTGAATGCCAGATATTTTGCGTACCTTCTGCCAGACCTCTGTCATTGGTGTATCTGGGTTTAATGATGAGACACATTCAGTCCAAGATTTGCGCTTTGCACTTTTGATCATGTGCCTTGATTTTGCATGTAAGTTTATAAATTGAAGTTTGTTTTCCGCAGTCTTATATGGAAGGACTTAATACGCTGGAGTGTGATGTGGAGAGCTGTTGGAACAAAATCAAATCATGTATCGTAGAAGCAGCCGAAGAATCCATTGGTAAAAGAAAAGTCAACATAAATGGGACCAATAATAGCAAAAAACCCTGGTTCTGTCAAGAAGTTAAAGAACTATCCCAGCAGAAAAAGAAATCCTACCTGATATACAGAAGCTCACCAACACCAGAGAAACACTCCGAATATACAGAAGTGAGAAACAGAATCAATGCCAGAATCAAAGCCATAAAACGGGATTACTGGGCAAAATTTACAAGCGATATGGATTACGACCTATATGGAGCACAGAAGAAAGTCTGGAAGATGCTCAAGAATAGGAAGAAGCCAATAAATGAGTTCGTGCAAACAAAAGGAGTCACCAAAGATGTATGGGAAAAATACTTTAGGGAACTTTACAACACCGAAGAGGCCATAAGGATCGAAAACTACGAGTCAAATCATCAAATATCACTGAACGAAGAAGAGGTAACAGCAAAAATAAAAAAAAAACAGAAAAGCTCCCGGAATAGACCTTATCCCAAACGAACTTCTAAAATATGCTGGACCCAAGCTAGGAAAACATCTGAAAATTATCTACAACAAAATTTTAGAAACATCGGAAATACCTACGGAATGGCACAAAAGTATAACTATCCCTATATTCAAGAAAGGACAGAAGACACACCCAGACAACTACAGGGGCATAACGCTGCTGAACACAAGCATGAAACTCTTTACTAGCATTTTGAAAGAAAGACTCGAGGCACAAATAACAAACAGGGGAGAACAACAAGGTTTCAGACGAAACAGATCCACGACCGACGCCGTATTTATTATCAAACAAATCAAAGAAAAATCAATAGAATTTAATACACCAGCGTATGTCTGTTTCATCGATTTGACCAAGGCATTTGATAGGGTTCGTCTCTCCGACATCATAAACATACTGATAGCGAAAGAAACGCCAGACACCATCGTAAGAGCAGTCCGCAGTCTCAATACAAACAACATGGCCAAAGTAAAGGCAGGAGACACTTATACGGAAGAGATACCAACACCAGGAGGCATCAGACAAGGCGATAGCCTTAGCCCATTTCTGTTCAATCTCTTAATGGACAGAATTATAGAGGAAATATCATCACTAAATATAAGATACCGAATGGGACGGAATAAAAGAATCAGCATGGTATGCTACGCCGACGATGCAGCTATTATTGCGGAAACGCATGACGATCTACAGAGACAACTGCACAAATTCTACCAGGTCAGCCAAGCGATGAACATGACCATATCCATAGAAAAATCGAAAAGCATAACCTTTGCTAAAGAACCTGTAAGATGTAAGCTGGAAGTCCAGGGAAAAATCATCGAGCAAGTCTCACAATTCAAATATCTGGGTATGGATCTGTCGAGTTATCACGACCCAGTGAAGGACCTAGGAAGACAGATTAACAAAGCGACTGCCATATCGGGCTGCTTAAAGCAAACAATATGGGCAAACGAATACATGCGAAAGGATAGCAAGGTTAGGATCTATAAGACTTGTATCAGGCCAATCATGACATACGGAATAGAAACCAGAGAAGAAACCAACAAAACGAAAAGCATGCTTAGAGTAGCCGAAATGAAAACGCTCAGGACTATAGTGGGAAAAACAAGAAGGGACCGAGTTAGAAACAATGACATCAGGGAACAATGTGGAGTACAAGACATCGTAAGATGGGGGAGACAAAGAAGAAGACATTGGTACGCTCATGTGAGAAGAATGGAGGAGAGCAGACTGCCACGCATCGTACTTGAAGGGAAACCAACAGGGAAAAGAGCACCCGGTAGACCACCTAAGAGATGGAAGGACAGTTGGCAGTCCACCTCCCAGGAAACGATAAAGAGGAACCTTCAAAACTAACAGATCGCAAGATCTTAAATACGAATAAGAAGAAGTCTTATATCGTTTGTATCTATTAAAAGCTTTTTTGCTG
Source organism: Galeruca laticollis (assembly GCA_963921935.1). NCBI lineage: Eukaryota > Metazoa > Arthropoda > Insecta > Coleoptera > Chrysomelidae > Galeruca > Galeruca laticollis. The sequence goes on from OY998179.1 coordinate 108,608,296, forward strand.
GCTCTTAGAGCTGCTTCGCAATCGTTATTCCACCATGGGACCGGAGTGTGCTGTTTGGTGTAAGATGTTTTTACAATTGATATATTTGCTGCATGTTTTATGGTTTCCATAAATTGTTCTAACGATTCGTCTATATTAGGTAGGATAGCACAAGATTCAATTTTTTCTTCAATGATAGTGGAGTAGAGTTGCCAGTCAGCAGTTTTAAGTTTCCATTTAGGATGGAAGCTTTGTTTGGTATTATTCTTTGTATTGTTGTATATAATAATGGGGTAATGGTCACTACTGTAGGTATAATCTAATCTGTCCCATGTTAACGAAGGAGTTAGGGTTGGATCGCAGATTGTAAGGTCAATACATGAGGATTCTCCGGTCTGTATATTAAATCTTGTGGCTCTACCGTCGTTGAGAACAGAAAGGTTAAAGTCGTCTAATATTTGTTCTACAGGGTGACCCTTTGTGTTTTGAGATGTTGAGCCACAAAGAAAGTTGTGAGCATTGAAATCTCCTAGTATGATTCTAGGATGGGGGATTTGTTGTATCAAATTGCCTAAGTCCTGTTGGTTTATTTGCGATCCTGGAGGAAGATATAGGTTGCAGATATGTAAGTCTTGTTTGCCATGGATCTTAATAGCAATGGCTTCAAGATTACTGAAGGGAATTTCCACGGAGTCGATATTATTTTTAGTGAGGATTGCTACTCCTCCACTAGCTTTTTGAGCAGTATCTCGATGTTTATAAAATTTTTGAAATTGATTTAGTGTTTGGACATTGCTATGTTTTAGGTTGGTTTCTTGCAAACAAATTATGTCAGACTTAAATTCGTTTATAATCTTTTGTAGTATTGGAAGTTTATCAATGAAACCGTTTTGGTTCCATTGTAAAATAGATGAGAAAGAATTGAAAATGGATAAGTATTTTAATAGGTTGATGTTTGTGAACAATCGCTCTCCTGTTTTGTATCTGAATAGGTTAATTGCAGGTGTATTAAAAGTTTTTTCTTAATTTTTGTACATCTTGTTTTGATAGCTCGGTGGATAAAATGCGGATAAATTTTGGTTAACATATATATTAGTGCTGTGAGATCGATTGTGTAGTCTTGAATGATGCTTACTGGGTCGGCTGATCCGTAAACGTTTACGAAAAGATCTGATATTTGGGTGAAGTTGAGAATAAAGGGTGGATTGTGTTCGTTGATAATTTTTCTCACTGGCTCCATAAGAACTTCGATTGGAAGATCTTTGTTGTAATTTTTTTTATGTTTGCTTTTGGTTGCGGTTTAGTGAAAGGGTCTTTTTTGGCTTCGTTTGTTTCTTCTTCTGGTTGAGGAGAAGGTGTCTCTATTTCCTTAAATGTACGTTTTGTTAATTTTCAATTGTCAGTGTCCGTTTCTATTGTAGAATTTTGCTCGGAGGATGTAGGTGTTTCAGTATTTATGTTTATTGGTTATTCGTTGTGGGAAGTGGTCTCAAGTTGAGCGGTAGAGGTACTAGTAATGGGAGGTGGAGAGTGTGATGCTGTTTTGCAATTTGCTGCGGTGTGACCTGGCTTTTTACAAGAAAAGCAGAGTGAGTCTTGGGAGAGGAAAATTCTGTGAGTTGTATCCTCATAATTTATCAAAAAGTATTCTGGAAGTGTGTGTGCTGGTGGAGTTATGAAAACTTGACGTCTGAAGCTGTAAATGTGATTAAATTCGGGGAGATTTGAGCTGATTCTAAGAAACGACATCGTAGAAAGAGTGGTATTGCCCAGTTTGCTTAATTCATTCACTAATATAGCGTGTGGTATTGTAGGACAAACGTTAGAAAGTACAAGCCTTTCTGAGGGTGTTACATATTTACGGGCCTGCACAATTTCATTGTTAATTTTGATCTTTCCTTCGTGATTAGTAATGAACTTTTCTACAATGCTAGGACTAGTAAGGTACATGCAAATTCTTTTGTTCGATAGTCTTGAAGTGAATAATATATTTTTGGGTTCAATAATTGTTTCCAGAGGTAAAAGGTAATCTTGGAGTGTTGCGTTTTCTATAGCAGGAAAGATTATTGCTTGTTCTTTCTTTTGGAAGTGTTGTTGAGAAGTTACATCTGAGTAAGTTTTTAAGGTGTTATTCTGAGAACCCCTGTAGTCAAAAGTCCCAGCAGATAGTGTTGACATATTCATATTTTTGTACGAATTTTCACTCATGAACCTAAATACGGACTTGTTCTTCGAGTCTCGACGAACATATCGGTACTGATAATAGTAGAGGTTTGACTCTTTTTTGTTCGAGATAGTTCCAAAAGAAACTTGCAGGTTAGGTGATTCAAATTGATGTTTACGTTTAGATATCGAAAAACGTACTTACGTATATGGTTAGGTACACTAATATGTTGTATATTAAATGCAGTATCGGTTTTGAAACACGATAGACCACTGTTTTAATATTAATTTGTTAAGAGCTGACAATTTATCTGTATCAGTGAAACATGCCAGGACCGAACTACCGGAAAAAATAATTAATCGAAATGAAAAATCAACCTGTTAGTGCATTTTTCATCTTACTATTTATTTTGTTAATAATAAATTTATGCGTCACTTTCTGGACGCACTGTATCTAGTTACTGCTCACTGATACTAAAAATTTTTGTTAAAATATTTTTAAAAAAACGTAGTTTTAGTATTTATAAGCATATATTACAAGCGTATACATAAAAGAACAGAAAAAAGTGAGGAAATGAAGTAAAATTTATTTTTTGGCTGGTTTTAAAGGTGGATCAAGCTCGCACATTCTTCTTAGGAAAGCTGAAAGAGAAAAACTCAATGTTACTAAATCTAAAAAGCTATGGTGACGTTGGCAATACTTTTTTTCTCCTTATTTACAAGGTAGCTAGGTAATAATGAAAAGAGCTATATCTCGGAAAGTATCCGTCATAGATGAGCCAGTTATATCGTACAAAAAGAAACGCTGAAATTGCGGTAAGCTTGCTTTTTTGGTATGTTGTTTGGGATAATATTTATCCAGCTTTGCAACATTCTAAAATGTAACCGTTATTGCTGAAAAAACCAATACATTTTTTTAGTTTTGTGCAAAAAACGATATAGGAAGGCTCTGACGAGAAAGGTCACTATTACTTTTTTAAAGCAAACAAAATTCCTGACTGTTGGAGCCTTTAATCCAATACTCTATGTCTAATAGCTCCGAAGATACAGGGTTCCCAATGTTCTCTATTTTCCCAAAAAGTTGAAAAATGGAAAATGGCAAATTTTCGACCAAAATATAAGGTGTATACTACCAAAACTGAAATCTACGGATGTCAGTAAAACTTTGAGCCATGTTACGTCTCAAGTTAATCTAGAAAGAATAAAATTTCCATTTAATAAACAATTAAAGTACCTAATCAAATTTAAATCACAAAATTTTTTGAAATCACGTAAAATACCATGTCGTATATTAAATTTATCCACCTTTTTCTATTTTCAATTGATACTTACAAAGAAACATTTTTCCAAATAATTCTCAATTTATTGACTGAAATTTATTCAGATAAAAATTTTATATATACATAGTTATTTTTCAACTAATTTTAAGCTGATCAAAAAAATCATTTGGCAAGAAAAAAAATTCATAAGACTTGGCCCAATTTTTGGTATAAGGCAGCAAAAATTGGGCCAAGAGAAGAAATAGCAAATGATTTTAATTAATCTAGTTTTGTAGTTTTTGGTTGTTAGTTATACCTATTTGTTATTTTGAAGCCATTTAAAACATTTGTCTCTTTTTTTTCTGCATATTATTTCCTGATCTTAGTATATGGTTGTGTTTCTATTGAATGCATAAGTATTCCATAATAAGTGACATCTAGATGACGAATAAATACCTGAAATATTTTCAGTTATAGAGCTTTAAAAGTGCGAATTTTCTTCAAAAAATTTGCAAATGAGAAAAATGTATGGAAAATAATTCAAGCTCGCCGGAGATTTGGTAAGAAAATTTTATAGCTACATTGTATTTGAAATAGTTCTATTTTTTTTAATTTCCCTTGGCCCTAGTAAAAAAAGTACGAATCAGTCTTAAATAAATGTATTACTTCTTACTATAGATATTAGAACTAGAGTCACAAAGAAAACATCATAAAATGAATCGTACAATTTTTGTTCCTTCTGAGCATATTCAAATTTATTATAAAAATATAAAATATTTTTTCTACGACCATAAAGAAAAATGTACATTTCAAGTGCATCATCGATTAAGGAGCCTACCACATTCTAATACAGGCTTTCATTTTCCATGGGCTAACTGTATCGAAATACATATTTCATTTCCCACGACTATCATGCGCTACTAGACTGTCATTATATTAACGAATTTTTTGGTCATATGTATTATAATGTATGATCGAGTCATGTTTGTTAATATCTATCTAATAATTTGACATTTCACATGTGTGTTTACAAAATTCGTTTGTAAAAAAAATTTAAAATCGAAAATGGATCGCGATTGTGAGGATGATTTGACATTGACATGCTAATCCAGATATGTAAATTGGTTTAAGTGAATATACTGTGTATATAATTGGGGAATAGTGTAGTGAATAAATATACTACCAAAACTGCTATCTACGGATATCAGTAAAACTTTGTGCCATGTACACGTCTCAAGTGACTCTAGAAAGAATGAAATTCCATCTAATAGACAATTCAAATACCTAATTAAATTAAAATCACAAAAATTTTTGAAATCACGTAAAATACCATGTCGTATATCAAATTTATCCACCTTTTTCTATTTCCAATTGATACTTCCAAATAATTCTCAATTTATTGACTGAAATTTATTCAGATAAAAATTTTATATATACATAGTTATTTTCCAACTAATTCCAAATAAATCATGATAAATTAACTCCAATGTTAAAATGTCATATACCTGGAAATGTTATCGTCACTTTGATATCGATAAAAAAGGTGCATTCTTTTTTATAGGATAAAAACTTCTCTTTCTCAATATCTAGTAAGCGGACGTCTTTTTTACACAATGACAATGAATCGCAAGTTTGGTTCCTTATAATTTCACAGCAATTAAGTGTTGGCAAAACTGTCAATTAGTCTGTCAGATTTTTGAATTTTAAACATATAGTGCTTTTATTTTGAATCGGTGTGGTAATTATTTAACTTTGTTGTATTAATAAAGATAAATATTGTTGTTGTTCATCCATGTTATATACCTCAAATTAGTTAGGACATATTAAATAAATTGCTGAATCAGTATATTGTGTAATAACCTGTTGTTTTATCAATTGTTGAACCTTATTTTTGCTTACATTGTATTTTTTACCTTTTTGAATTGTTTAGTTTATATAGTCAGTATAGAGTTTACTTCGAATCTTGGAACTTGTAACTTTTGTTAAATAAATAATTTTTTAAAAAAACCTTTTTCCGTGTGTAAAAAGTTATTTTCCATATATTCTGTCGGTAATTTATCTTGCCAAAAAATACTCGAGCTTTTATTTTATCAGATAAATTTCTCTTTAACTCAAAGTTTTGCCAATCACTAAATTTGCTCGAAAAACTGACATTAGATAAAATCGCTCCACCTTCGGTGCCGAGATTTTATCATGTCAGTTTTTCTCGTAAAATTAGTGATTGGCAAAACTGTTTCGTTTGCAAAGAGAAATTTATCAGATAAAAAAAAGCTCTCCTACTGTTGATAAAATGGGTAGAGAGATAATGATAGTATTTTTATTTTTCCAATACAAATATATTAACATAGAAAGGAACTTGTAACACTCTGTATACTATAATATGGAATGAAATACTACACACTATATGCAAATACAAAATTTTAGAATTTAAACTACTTTTTAAATCGTTCGAAATAGAGACAATCTTTATCATTCATCATTCAAGAGAGAAAATAAACATGAATCAAACCGAAGAATCATAAAGGAAATTTTCAATACACTTTGTAAATGCACAAATGTTGCATATAACATGATTTCTAGCCATTGAGAGAGAGCATTTTGAACGTTACATTATATAAATTATAACAATCTATTTCTCACACAGTAAAAGTCAAAACATTATGATTTGTTATCAAAAATAATAATTAGGTTTTGAAAGAAATGCTCTGGTAACATTAGATAATTATTTAGTATATGTCAAGGTAAAAAGTCAAAATAATAATAACATTAATGGTTATAAATGTATGACGTTTGTGAGATGAATTGTCATTCTGAATAGATCAAATTGAAATAAAAAGAGCTATCATTTCTAAATATTTTGGAATCTATTTTAAAGGAAGTAATATATCAAATTTGATCATTTGAAAATATTAAACGGAATGTCCTAGAAGGATAAATGAGCAATTTAAAATTTGAAATGGGATTTGTCAACAAGAATTTTTATAGCCAATTTTGATTGGTGAATCAGATTTGAAATATTTTGATCAGCGGCAAGCGGATTAAAAACTGAAAAAATTGAATGAAAAAAGTTTGTTGATAATGTACACTATTCACTAGGTAGAATCTTTTTGGTAGAAGGAATGGGGTGAAAAGCAAAATTTTTAGAAGATAATTAAAAAACTATTCAAAAAGCAGCCCATTGGAGTGGTAACTATAAAAGAAATACATCATTCTTAAATATAACTAAACAAAATTATAAATCAAGCTGATGAACATAGATTTAACAAGAAATTGGTAAAAATTGTAGTATACTAACCGTAAAATTTTATCTGTATAAGCAAGTAAAGTTTTGTATCGTGGGAATGGCATCTCCACGATACATTTCAGAAAGAGCTGGACTATGGAATTCCATCTAAAATGTATTGATGTGGATGAAATATAAGATAAATTTTGGCTATTACCCAAGCACGACAGACTGTGTGGTGTTCTAAGAAGTAATCTAAAAAAATAATCAATGAGGTGAATTGAAGAAAAAGTGAACAGGTAGGTATTTGAAACTATTTCATTTAAATAAACTCACTTGTGTTGTGCAAATATTTGAACTTTGATATTTCATACACTTTGTCCATCTTTATATCCGCCATCTTATATCATAGAGAATTTGTTAACATCGTCCGATTTTAAATGTGTATATAATGTTGCATAGTTTGTACTTACATATAGTAATAATTCATTTGAGTGTATGTGTCTTTGAATGAATGATCATCGTAGATAGGTTGTTCTTTATGAAGATTTTGTGAATGAATAATGTATTTGTTTTTTTCTTCCTTATTTCATTCGTTTCATTCAATTCATTTGTTTCATTTGAAAGACTTAAAAAGGCATTGTTGAAAAATTTCATTTCTCGATGATTGCTCCATTTATTATCCAACAGTTGGCATTATTAGCCAGACGATTCTCAATTAGAGAGGGGTTTTGAAGTCTAATATACAGGACCGTTCTATAGGATATTATAAAGGAATTGAAAGCTAGTATTTTTGATTGAAATTTTTTTATATAAATACAAGGATTTTGTTTTTTAGCGCTTATAATTAAAAGTAAAATAGTTTCATTTTACCATATGAACCCAATCCAGAGATCATAGAGTTTTCATGTAAAGTATAATTATTTTATGACATATTTTTAATTTTTCTAATATACCGGGCAAACCAAAACTAATAATTCATATTAACTAAATAAAAATAATAAAGGTACCGCAGGAGTACCAATCCACAATAATTTGTCGGCCCAACGTAGGACAAATAGAGAAAGTCTATTCATATTGAAACATTAGAATTACATACCTAATAAATCCAGTATAATATATGAGCAGTTTAACAGTATCTCAGTAAAATATATTTCACTGTTTTCTATCTCAAGTAGTCAGATTTTCTCTGAAGTGGAACATATTTTGATGTACTTTGTCCAAATTTGTTATTAAGCATAGTACCATATGTAAAACAAAGAGGTGTTATAAGATGTGACTCAAGCAGTCGGCATACAGGGGGAGTGCTAGTCATTGTAAGAACGGGTTATCGAAACTCTAATATTAAAACAGTTGTTGTGGATAAGAATTTTTGGCTTCTATCTCTAGATATAAAAATAAATGATATTTCTTATGGTATAACAGGTGTTTATGGATCACCAAATGGTAATCTCAATATTCTCTTTAAAAATTTCTTTAAATGGTTTAATGATTATTACAATAAGCATCCCACTAAACAAGAAACATAACAAGTCTTTTTTGTGATGTTATTTTGAGAGACTTTTCGTAATGTTTATATAAAACGTTAATTAGATATCTCCTAGATGTCTTAATTTTATTACCAACTCTATAACGTCCATGTCATGTAAATAAAACATATTTTTGATGTACACAATAATACTTGAATTCGCAGATACATAAACATCCTATGAACTTCTTTAGCAACTTCCTATAGGAAAGATTCATACGATGTTAATTTGTATACTTCTCACTAATATCACATACAGAAGGTTACTGTAATATTACATATTAACATGTTTCTAAGATGATCACATGTTGCAGTTACTTTCACATCTTTCGAAATAATTTTTAGTAAGTTCGTGTGATTACTTCTTCACGATGTTAGTTCATAAAACTCTCAGTAACGTCTCATATTAAACATGACAGTAACATAAAAAAGAAGAAAACAGAAGATGAACTGATGAACGAACATTATCTGTGGAAACAAATGACAAGCATGAAATGGTGGATGGTTTTCAGTTTTGTGTTATATTTTATTTGCAGGAAGCACATTTTTTGCAAGTACTTGAATAAAGTGGTCTTCGTTTTCGTTAGTTCCTACTTAGCTTCAATTTCTAGGCTTAGTTATAATGGACGAACAACAGCTGTTATCGGTAAGTACCTATTCCTAAATCATAATTATTAAAACCTTACTCATTCAAGGCTTTAATCGGCTATTGTACATTGAAATTCCAGGTGGCGGAATTGAACACTAACATTATATAATAGAGTTCACAAAAGACCGGTTTTTTCAACTTTTAAATATTTTAGTTAGTAAGTATATTTTGAAAACGATTCACAATATTTTAAATCCTAGATATGCATTATACCATACAAAAAACTTAATATTGCAATATGGTAGAAATTATTATTAATAATAAAACATGCTCATATGTTGGCAGAGATTTGAATCTAGAAGAAAATATTTTCAATGTTCAAGATGTGGCAGAAGCTACTTACATAAATAAAATAAAAAAAACAAATAGTTGGTAATTATGTAAAGAAAGGGGAATAACTATTCCAGATAGTCTGATATTCTGTATTAAACAGTTTAAAAAATATCGAATCGAGTATCTCTAGTTCTAGTTTTTGTAGTAGCAGTCATAGCCATCATGCCATCAATATAGTATTGCAGGTTTAGAAAATTTTAACAATCATACTAACAATTCTTGTGAACAATTAGAGACTGTTTAAGACCTTAAAACTAGAAATTTCTGTTAAAAAGCTCATTTCCATTTGAAAATACACTGAATGCTCCAGTCAACAAACAGAATTCAATTATTTATTATTGTAGAAACACAGCTATTGGATACTCAATTGGATACAATTAATTATAAACTCATTTAACTTGATAATGTGTTCATATCTCTTCCTCATAAGTAGTTTTTTTTTGTATACAGTGTATTAATAATGCTTAGTTTTCATTAAGTTACAATTCCAGGATGAAAATAACAAGATGAGAATAGTATATTATTTTATACAGAAAAGAAGTATGAATTTTCATGGCACATCTGAATTTACCTGCGAAGCGAAGTGAGGCATGTAATAGAAGGTAAATCATGAAAAGTTACTTCTCGAAATAAAATAAGTTGTTATTCCTTTGAAGAGCACCGCATGTATCTTGTGAAAAATGGGTCCCGTTAATTGGCGGAAAATCAAGTTTGATGTAGTTTATGATGATCGATCAAAGGTCTCCATGGGCACAATTTGATTTAAAGTAATTGTTTTATTAGCTGCTGTTCAGAACACCTTTAAATGTTTCACAGATAATTATTTTGAAGTGTACGTTATGTAATTGTTGAGACACTCGAAACAGCGACTCTTACGTAAGAAAAAGTAATCGTAAGTGAACGCTAGAATTTTCTTTAATCAGATTGGATTTCTGTTGAGTTTCATAAAATCTTTATGGTGTAAATGTTTTATTAGTTTTAATTTCATTAAAAAACTATTCTAATAAATTTTCTGTAAACTAGCTGTAATGTATGTGTATCCGTTAAACTTTATTAATTCAGTTTCAAAGTATGTTGCATTATGGCAACTACAGATTAATATACCATTTTTCATTCCTTGCTTTCACTGAATGCCTTCAATAGTTTCCACTTTCCACACTTGTTATGTAATATGCTTACACAATTTTTTTTTTTAGATTGGATTGGTGAACAACTAAGAACGACTGTAGGCCATATCTCAGAGAAAAATCATGGTACAACTTTCAAAAAAATTACCTTTAGGTAAGTGATACTGAAAAATTGCTGGAAAATATTTTGCAGTCTCTAAAATATCCGCTAGGAGTGGAATGAACACTCGAAAACATATTACTTCAAAAAAACATATTGAAGGTGTCCTAAAAATACAATTTTTGAAATCTTGAAGAGATTATGAAAAAATTTAATTAAGGAGATTTTTTGCCATTATTCTTCAAATAATGGGTGGGGAAGGTATGAACAAATGTATAACTTTTTCGTTTTTCAACCGATATTAATGATTTTAGCTGCATTTGAAAGAGTTTTTCTGTTTAATAAGATGGATAACAAAATTAGATACTTTTGTATTCACTCGGAAATTTCAAATGTAAATTGAAGCATTTTTTTAATTTTTATATATGATAACGTAAATCCCTTTTCATCAGAATTTAAAAAATGTCTCATTACATTTGAAATTTCCGAGAAAATGGGAAAATTGTCGACTTTTTCACATAGCGTTAATAAAATTGTCAATTTTGTTATTTTTGTTATGCATATATCTTATTAAAGAAGAAAAACTCTCAAATGACGCCAAAAACATTGATATCGATTTAAAAACAAAACAGTGTTACATTTGTTTTTTAGGTTGAATCTTCTCCCACCACTTATTTGAAGAATAGGGACAAAAAGTCCCTGTCTACATTTTTTCATAATCTCATCAATATATCAAACATTGTATTTCTAGGATACCTTTAGTATCTCTTTTTTGGAGATAATCACAGTATTATGTTTTTAAGTGTTCGTTCCACCCCATAGCAGATATTTTAGGAACTCAAAAATATTTCCCACCGATTTTAAAGGGTCATTTTCCTGAAGGTATTTTTTCAAAGTTATACCATGATTATTTTTAAACGGTTTTATTTAGCTCACCCCGTTTGTTTTATTAAACGGTTTTATTTAGCTCACCCCTTTGTTTTATTTATTATTTATTCTTGGGTCAAATTTAGTAATTCAAATTTCACCCTCTTCCTGTCTACCGATTAAACTGAAATTTTGTATTTACTTTGGATTTTGGTGACAATACAATTATGTTTATTCATTATCATTATAAATTCAAGATGGCCGCCGCTACAAAATGGCGGATAATTTATGTTTTATTAATCCCATCAATATGGGTATCAAATGAAAGGGCTCAACAAGCGGAATACAATATACTATAAAAAATTTAAATCCAAGATGGCGGCCGCTACAAAATGGCGGATAACGTAGGTTTTATCAATCCCATCAATATGGGTATCAAATGAAAGTGCTCAACCAGTAGAATACAATATACTATATAAAATTGAAATCCAAGATAACGGCCTCTACAAAATGGCGGATAACGTAGGTTTTATCAATCCCATCAACATGGGTATCAAATGAAAGGTCTCAACAAGTAGAATAAAATTTACTATGCAAAATTGAAATCTAAGATGGCGGCCGCTACCAAATGGCTGATAACAATTTTTTATCAATCCCACCAATATGGGTATCAACAAATAAAAGGGCTTGACAAGAAGAATACAGTGCACTATACAACCTCAATATTTAAGATGGGCGCAGCCACTAAATGGCGTATAATAATAAGATTTAAATTTAGAAATTGAATCTGTAATTTAGGTATCTGATTAATCCAGCCTGAATCCACCACCCAAGTCAAGATTTTGTATCGTGTTGAGGACTGTGTGGCGTTAGGGTGGCTAAAAATGATACGTCGTTAGCGGTACACCACCCAAGTTAAGGTGAAAGGTTAAAACGCGCCGACAACTGTATGGCATTAGGGTGGATAAAAATGATATGTCGTTAGCGTTTTCCCCTCAAGACTCAGGCGCATCTTGTTGTACATTGCCTTGCCCCTTTATTGGACCTCTGGGGGGGTCGACCCTTTAAATGTCCATTACTCGTGGGAACAAAATGGTAAAAAAAATATAATAAAAATAGGTAAAAAAACTTTTTAAGTTAAACGGTTTTATGTTAAACATACATTGCAATGTTTAAGATAAATGTACTAAAAACCAAAAAATAATAAAATAGATACAGTCGTGGGAATTATAAACATATGCATAGACTAGACTAAAATAAAACCGTGGGGCACGTCAATTGTCTACAAATTATCGACTTAATGTGCGATAGAAGAATCGTTTATTTCGTCGTTAGGCAGTTGGCCCGCAGACGGTGTGGAAATTACTTACTATTTTCTTGCTCATGGAAATTCCAATAGTTATACACTCCATGTAAATAAGAGAGGTGTTTCAACTAGTTTATCGTTGGACATTCACACTGCTGGCTGGCGAGGAATCGTTTCACTGTTCGTAGTTTGTCTTTAATCGACAAAACATATGATAAAAGTACTACTCGCTCACCACTATGAAACCCTAAAACTCGCTTATAATCGAGCTTGCTAGCTTGTTTCCACATTCTAGCCCTACTTATCACACGTCCATCGTTGTCGGTTGAACAACTGCCTAATTATAGTGTAACATTACAAAACAAAAATTTTAATCAACGATTGTAGACAATTGACGTGCCCCACGGTTTTATTTTAGTCTAGTCTATGCATATGTTTATAATTCCCACGACTGTATCTTTTTTATTATTTTTTGGTTTTTAGTACATTTATCTTAAACATTGCAACGTATGTTTAACATAAAACCGTTTAACTTAAAAAGTTTTTTTACCTATTTTTATTTGAAATATGGCAGACAGCCGGCGTTCTTAGTTGTTCACCCTGTATTTGCTGATATGGCACAGAAACATCTATAGGATGTCATCTAGAATGTTTGAGGTATGGTATTTAGAGGTTTAAGTAATGTCCATACAACATCTAAGAGAATACACTGTATTGTTTTTAAAATGTCGCATTTAGATCATTGATAAGATGTTATTTTTTAGACATTGCATTAACATTGACGAGAAGTTAAAAGGCATTTCAGAATGTAACAGAAATGTTGTCTTTAGTTCGTTATAAAGACCTCCTTTTGAGGAAGTTCTAGTAACATCACAGTAATGTAAAAAGGCAGCTCTTTAACATTGCTGAGAAGTTAAGTTGAAACATCACAAAAGTAAACAGCCACAAGCTGGACATAAGCGGTTGTATAGATGTGCATGTGATGAAAACAAGAGGAAAAAAGGAAGAACATTATCACAATGTGATGTTGAATTAACATAACTGTAATATTTATTTGCATAGTGGGATAGTAGCTGCTCGGTAATAATTACAGGTGATTTCAATATTCATTATGAAAATAATAATTATAATAAACGTAAACTTCAAGAATATATTGAAAACAATGGGATGAGGGAGTTGATTACCGAATATACCAGGGTCTTCAGGAATTCTAAATCTATAATAGACTTGGTTATAAGCAATGACTACTCAATATGGACCTATGTGGAAAAAGCCTATGTAATATCTGACCATTCTATAACACAAATTGAAACGCATTGTCCAACTGCATCTTATTTAAATGACACTAAGCGAATTCGTTCGGATATCAAGTATGATGAAATGGTAAACATGTTAATTGAAAAGGATTGGGGTTATTCATTGGTTGATATTGTGGCTGATATTTTCTCAAATAATATATTATCGGCAATGGACTCGGTAGCTCCTAGTAGAACCGTTAATATTGAAAATAAGGGTAATGCATGGTTTAATACTGATTGTTATAATGCTATTAAAGATAAAAACATAGCGTATAAAAGATTTTCATCAACTACTGCGGTAGACGATTGGAATTGTTATAAAGAAACGAGAAATTCATGTGTCAAGGTATTGAAAAGTTCGAAAATACGGTATTACGAGAGAAGTGTAGATATGAATAAAGGCAATTCAAAACTAATGTGGAAGCACCTAAAAACAATTGTCCGAGCGAAAGCTAGTAAGACTAAGATTGACAGTATAGACCGTAATGGAATCGTTCACACTGACAACTTGGCCAATGTTTTAAATCAATATTATAAAAATAGTATTTGCGATATTGTGGGTAACATAATAGTTCCTGATTCCGGTATCGCTGTTGTTTTGCAAACGGTCCCTTTAAATGGTTCAAAAATGGAATATTTCGAAATAATTAACATTGGACAGCTTAGTGTTTTAAATGAAACTCACGGTTTCTAGTAAATTCCACAATATAATAAAAGTTATTGAAAATTCTAAAAAATTGACAATTGTTTCGATAAATCAATATCATCGTCAGAAGAATGACAGAAGTTACATTTCATTTGATACCTACCTGATGTTTAGTAGTTATTAAGATCAGTATAACTGTGCAATGATATAGGAAACCAGGAAAACTATATCTGCTGATCTTTACAATTATCACTTAAGACGACAGTTTATTAGTGGAAAACTCCCTAGATTTAACTTTAATTTCATTGGACAGCTACTTGAAATAATAAAATCCCAAAAAAAGAAAAACAGTACTGATAAATTAGGTCTTGATGTTATTAAGAATTTGTTCCGCGTGATAGGCTATCCTTTGCTTAATATGATAAATTTGAGTTTGGAAAAGGGCATAGTTCCTCAAAGATTTAAAACTTCAACTATAGTTCCTATTCCCGAAGTATTAAATACAAACAAAGCTGATCAGTTAAGGCCAATCAATATGCTGCCTTTTTGTGGGAAATTACTAGAACTAGTAGTGTATGATCAAGTAAATAAATTCATTTCTGTAAATAAGATATTACACAGTTATCAATCTGGTTTTCGTAATTCGCATTCTTATGAGACGGCACTCCAACTGGTTATATCTGACATGAAAAATATTCTCAATAGGCCGGGAGTAGGAATTTGTTCAGTTTTTATTGATCTCAGAAGAGCTTTTAAAACAATAGATCGTGATATATTATTGTTGAAATTGAGGAAATATGGCGTCAGTGGGGTAGTTTATTCCTGGATTCAGCATTATTTGAGGAACAGATATCAAATAACCACATTTAACAATTCAGCATCGGATCCGGAATTAAACAATATTGGTGTTCCCCAAGGTAGTGTTCTTGGGCCCCTACTTTCCATATTATATATAAATTACTTGGGAAATGTACTAGAGAAATGTAAAATCCATCTTTTTGCGAATGACACTCTCATTTACTATTACGGGGATAATTTTGTTGAAGTAGTACAAACAGTCAATTCTGAATTAAAAAAAATATCTGACATATTTAAGATCAATAAACTAAAAGTAAATGAATCCAAATCTAAATTTATGTTCATTGGTGGTCCTGTTTTGCGAGCTAAATTTTTAAACCTTGATTTGAGTGTCAAGATAAATGATCAGAACCTAGAGAGTGTACATGAAATAAAATATTTAGGTTTTATGATGGATCATGAACTAAAATTTAATAGTCACATAGATTACATATGTAGAAAGATTGGGAAAAAAATGGTTTTTTGAGAAGAATTTCACCATTTCTGTCAATGCATACTAAGCTTATGGTTTACAATACATTAATTCTACCACATTTTTATTACTGTTGTTCACTAAGTTATAAAGGTTGTTCTAGAGCTAGTTATGAACGATTACAAATTATTCAAAACAAGGTGATGAGAGTAATTCTGGGATGCAATAGGTATACTAGTGTGGAATTGATGACTAACTATTTAAATTGGTTAAAAGTTGAGAAGTTTCTGTATGTACAAACAATGATTTTCATCTTCAAAATTATCAATAATCTCTTACCGCAATATTTAAATGGTAAGCTAGTTCCAATGTCGCAAATACATGATAAAAACACAAGATCAGCAAATTCAATTAATTTTTATGTGAAAACAACCATTAAAGGAAGTTCCATGAAGAATTTATTCCACAAACGTGTTGTACAATTTAATGATCTACCGCAGTACATAAAAGTTAGTGAAATCGTAAAAATGTTTAAAAAATTATTGATCATATATATTAAAAGTAATCCCACTGAAATCTAGTGGTTCATATTCATGTTTATATTTACATGTATTTATTGGCATGTATATAATATACATTTTTTGTTATATTTTATATTTTTCATCTTAATTTTATATTTAATTTTGTGCATGTTTGATTTTATATTTTATTCGTATTATATATTACTTTATTTCATGGTTGCTTTATACATGTTTCTGTTTAATTTTGGTATAATTTTGATACAGTTTGTTTATTTATTTGCTTATACTATTTTATTGATATAACTAATTGTACATTTCTATTTCTATTTATGTTTTGTGCTTACATCCTGGATATTTGTATGCTTGTATTTTGTAGCTTGCAGATTTGTTTTTTTTTGTCTAGTTGTTTTTTGATCATCTGGCTTATTAAGTGTGTTGTTGTTGTTGTTTTTATTGTTTATCGTTAACATTATCTATGATGAATAAAGCATAATAATAATAATAATAACATCATTTTACCAAATTTATGTTCAACTACAAATAGTAATTTTTGTTAGCTGCAGGTTCCTGTTTTTCGACTACTAATTTTTAAACGGGAGCTATGTTTATAAAAAATTTTAATGTATTGAATATCACATAAGTTGTCAAATGTTATTAACATTGTTGTATCATAACAACAATTTGTTTCACATATATAAAATTGTAACATAAGCCATTGATGATAATGTGTTAAAAAGAAGCAAATGTATTCAGCGAAGAGATGCTTTGTTTCAATAAGTAGACAATAACATGTATAATAACAATTTAAGGAGAAAATATTAAAGTGGTTAATATCATTTATTAGATTGTAACACTAGTAATTGTTATCATCTTTCATTCTAAAACAAATGTAACTAATCTAACCTTACCTGCGAAATTGTGTATCGGTAATGAACCTAATTCAAACTTCTTTTGCTGTTAGTGTAAATACACCCTTGATGAAAATGTTGCGAATGAATAAATTATTATTATTTGTGTGCCTCTTCAATTTGGGTTTAATACTGATTGTAGAATTCGTTTTAATAGAAGAAATTGAAAATCATATTTGAATAGCTTCTTTACATTTGACATAACAAAATGACAAATGACATTTGTATTCCAACGTCAACTGACGCTGTTGTGATGACGATAATTTCTATGATTTTAGGAACGGTGCTCAAGAATATCATTTTTAGGAACTATTCACAAATAGAGCATTCACAGGCTTGAGTATTCATGACGTTGGGAACGATGTCAAAAATAGCCCCCCCCCCCGTTCGAGATTCAGGGCGGAAGAAACTCAATCATCGACCACCACAACTGCAAGAAATGAGTCACCGGTGGCGACAGTGATTTTCTTACCGAAATATCGAAACCACACCTGTCAAACGTTCAACTTTAGAAATACTTTTCTAAAAATTACAACTTTTATTTTTTATAACTGAATATCTTTTTAATAAATACATGGTAAATTATCATTGATGCTACAAATGGAAGATCATATATGAATTATATGGCAAATGTATGCATAATTTGCCCGTAGATCATATACTTTTTAATTAATTGAAAAAAATAGAATTACGGGGAGAGGAAAAAGACGAAATTTTCGGTATAAGAGTGTCCGCCGCCTAGCGCAAAAATATATAGAAGAGGGCGGAGTCGAGACGTGACATGGCGCGAGTGACGAGCAGTCACTTTTGATCTAATGAGAAATTAATGGAAAATGAAGTTGTAGCAAATTGAATTACCTTCATTTTGAGAACACGCGCGATAGTTTTAAAAGTTTCAATAAAATTATTAGAATTCTTCTTTGTTTGTTTATTATCTAATTACATATATGATGCTAATCTAAATTTAATTTATCTGAGAAAAAGAAATGATATGCAAATACATTCATAGAAACTATCATTTAAATATTATATTATTTGACTCTAAGTAGGCTAAGACTCTAAGTAGGCTAATCACCACTGTTGGGCTTAAGTTCTACGCGTCTGCTTTGAGGGCTCAAGAGTATCAATATCAACTTCGAACTCCTTAATGTCGATGGAGAGGTTGATGCCCACTTAAACAGCAGGAGATAGATACATCAAGTACTTCTCCAATAGCATAATCTTCTCCTATATCCTCGATTAGTGGGACGTTCGTATTCTCACTCCCCTTACAATATTTGCAGAGTGTAGAGCACTTCATTCCAGCATTCCTGCAAGACCCAATATAACCTTTCTTGCACTTATAGGAGAGGATTTTCAAAAGTAGTTGCGGGGCTTGGAGCATGGATGTCGTGGTTGGCATCAAATCCGAGTCTGTTTGATGCCATCCCCAATCAGTAGGGGTCTTGTGCACCCCACCCATTCCTGAACCTGGTGGTAGGTCCCGAATGAATTAAACTGGGCTGAGTCTTTGGTAGGTGGAAAGCAAGCTAAATTCATTTTGTTGCTCGCCGAGGCACTCGCAAATAGGGTATTGCGCAAAGTGTTGAGAGTTTCTTGGCCATCTCCGTTATACAGAGTAATTAAAAATTACTCGCTTGCACTCTCGATCTCTTCTGGAAGGGACTATAGCTGCATTAACAATTCCAGCTGGTGAACGAGGTCGGGGTTTTGTTTGAGGAGATGAATGAATTTCAATTTTCTCTGCCCAAAAAGGGTAGAAGTGGTATCATACCCACTGAATTCATGTTGGAAAAGCAAAGGTTGGATCTGACCTTCCTCTGCCGCTTTTAGGGAGACGTACATTGTTACAGATGTAGCCTAGTCTATGAAAAATGCAGAGTTAATCAATATATTCTCCAAAAATGATGAAATTGGTAAACGCTTGACTTTTTGAAATTCCAGTCTTCACAATCAATACATCGGCAGGCTCTTCTGCTTGCTTGGCTTTCACTCTGTGCCTCTGGAATTCATCCATTAACATTATTATGAGACGTTTCTTATTGCTTCCATTGGACAGGCATTTCTCCTGTGATGCTTTTATTGTTGTGACTAGTATACCAGGTGTATTCAATGAGAATTGCTAGGATGGATTTGTTGGGATGCCTCATGGCTTTGTAAAATTTTTCGTTCAGCAGTTTCCAGCACGGAGCTAAATTTAACTCTAAGAGTTTGTATAGTTTCATTTTCCACAGCGCTAAGAACCACTCCTTCACGTAGTATTGAACCCATTTCCACTTTTTCTTAAGGGGTGAACTCAGTCTCATTCATGACCAAGGTGTCCAACACAAGGTTTATTAGTGTGTGAGCTCTAACTGGAAATTGATTCAATACTACGTGAAGAAGTGGTTCTTAGCGGCGAGGAAAATGAAGACCTCATTGTTTGTTAGATACACACTATATATATATATATATATATATATATATATATATATATATATATATATATATATATATATATATATATATATATATATATATATATATATATATATAGAAGAAAATGGAAAAGGTATACTCTTAGCGGAAAATGTCCAAGCTTTCGAGGGTGTTTGTCCTCATCATCAGGGAGACTAAAATGGAAAACAACAGTTAAATACTGTGGTCAATAAAGAATAATTAGAATTGAAGTTCACAACCACGTGTGTACTTACCTCCGAAGTGAGGTTAGATTCCATAAAGTTGTAAAATCGTAAACTACAGATCGTAAATCGTGAAATGTTTTACAGGAATTGAGTTAACCGCAAGACAACCAACCGCATCACACCACCAAGTGAAAATGTCGTAACATTTTAAAAATAAAATAAATAAATTCATCTTCATGCGTTACTATGTTGAACGCCGGTAAGGAAATGATATAGTTTCCCTCCAATTGGGATGTAACAAGAGACAAACAGTGCTGCCAACAGTCACATCAGTGAACTGTAGGGCAATGTAACCATTTCAGTAATGGACTCTGTAGTAGGGCCAACAATTGGTTTAATAAGAAGATGTATTATTTTAGAAGAGAGGAAGAGGGAGAAAGAGTGCGAGACAGAGAGAAGGGGAACGTTCTCAATTCGTTTAATTTAAGCGTGTAGAGAACAAAACCTCAATATGACTTACACAATGGAAGAAAAGAGAAAGAAAACAGTACAATAACAGTATTAATATGTAGTAATAATAATATAATATAATAACTAAGTAAAATTCTAATAATTATATAATTTGAATGCATCTACCAACACCAATACATCCAAATTTAAGTTTCTATTATTATTATTAAGTTAAAGTAATAAGAGTGGTGCTGTTAGGAGCAATATGGTTGTTTCGTACAACTTGAGGAGTAAAATTAGTATCTAAGGACAGCAAAAATGAGATCTCACTTAAGCGATCAATATCAGTTTTCTTATTTATAACATTGTTGAATTGTGAAATGAAAGCCATTTCCAAGAAAGATCTTTTCGTTCTGTTAGACTCAGTCGCCAACACTTTCACAGCCTCGTAATTCATCTGATGATCAAGAGAATTTACATGAAAAGCCAACGCGCACCTCTCTGGGTGTAATCTAGAGTAACTATTATGTGAAACTATACGGCTTGACAGAGATCTTAAAGTCTGTCCGATATACTGTTTATCACAATCTCTACAAGGAATACTATACACCACGTTAGTAAGTGAGGTCAAAGGATTCTTATCTTTTACTCTAGTGTAAATCGATCTGATTGAAAGAACAGTTTTATTAGCAATTTTAAAATTACCACATGAACGGAGCAATTTAGCAAGTCTCGGAGTTATGACCTTAATATATGGCAAAGTAGCGAAAACCGGTCGAGAAGGAGACACATCAGTTCCAACAACCGTCTGGGCTAAGTTAGGATGGCTATCTTCAAGCAACAAGTCCACAGCATTAGATGTGCTGAATAATATTTTATTCAATAAAGGTCTTGGATAAGAGTTATCCAAGAAGAGGTTAAGCAAAATATTAAGATTTTTATTATGAAAAATATTATTTGAAATTCTGAGTACTCTCTGCTTCATTTGTTTAACCAAATTCACTTTCATGGAATGTTTATGGTAGGAGTGATAATGATAAATGTTACGACATTCTCATTTGGTGGTGTGATACGGTTGGTTGTTCTTCCGTTAACTCAATTCCTGTAAAACATTTCACGATTTACGAACTGTAGTTTACGATTTTATAGCTTTATGGAATCTTACCTCACTTCGGAGATAAGTACACACGTGGTTGTGAACTTCAATTCTAATTATTCTTTATTGACCACAGTATCTATTTGTTGTTTTTCAGTTTAGTCTCCCTATATATATATATATATATATATATATATATATATATATATATATTTATATATATATATACATATATATATTTTTTCACACCTTTTTGGTGGTATTTGATAATGTCCGGGCCACTACGCAGCCAAGGGCACTACCATTGTCAATAGGGGAAGATGATCCGCCGGATGATTCCAACAGTTCCAAGTATTACGGCCTTTTGCATCCACATTACGGTGTTTTTAGGTAGGTCCAGTTCTTTTATGTGTCGTACTGTTTTTGTATGTACAAGGCCGTTTGCGCTTATTATATATATATATATATATATATATATATATATATATATGTATATATTAATATGGCTCTGGTTTTTGAAATTTAAAAAAAACATTTATTTTATATATGAGAATCAATACTTTTGAAATACCCAGTATGTTTTAAATTTGTATATTTTGAGTTTCGTATGAAATTTCACACAGAATATAATATTTATTATATTCAATAGATAAGTCATATCATAATTAAAAGGAATATTTCATGATAAGATCAGACGTCACTAAAAGTATTCAATTAGTAATAAAAACAATAACAAATCTCAATATTTTATAGAATTTTTGAAATAAAAATAATGCAGGTTAACAAACAAATTTTTGGTTTTTAAAAAAAAATAAAGAAACATTTGTTACTAAGATATAATGGGTTATTCATTGAAAAAGGGAAGATTTATTTGAGATCTCGAACGGAGAGTATCTAAATTTATAGGGCTCTCAATATATAGAAAAAGTTGTCCATATCGTATTCAGTAGTGTTATTAATCTTATAAATTGTTATTCGGTCCCAGGCAATATAAATTCTATGCGTGTTTTCCAGAAACGATTCGCAATTCGGCAAGTGAATGATCCTGAAATTCTGAGTATTACTTAGAATTTAATCCAGATTCCTGCTCCGAATCCAGACCATTGGTGAAAAAAAATATCAGGCCTTTAAAATATAAATGATAGGTATATCAAATATATTAGTATCTATACATTTGAATTTGAATTGAAGAAGAAAGTTTGAGTATACTTAATGAATGATTGTACAATTTTGAAGAACTATATTTGTGGACGTAAGGATTGTGAAAGGCTTTTTACATTTCGTGAAATTAATAGACAATTATCAGAATATTCAACAATTACGATAAATTTTCTAATTTTCTTGAAGAATGTATTTAGGATTCCAATTTATTATTGTATTTAATTTTAATTTGTATTCCTATAGATAAGATATTGCATTTTGTAAAAAACCTAGGGTTTGTTTGATATACAAACAGATTTGAATTTTAACATACGGAATAGATAATTTGTGAATAATTTTGATTTTTTTTAAATAAATGTATTTGATTAAATAGGAAGATTTAACTTGACAGTGATATGTCTTGATTATTTGTGACAGATATTCAACTGAAATATATTAGAACTGTCCGAATATCATTAAATAGCCTTTTATAATTTAACGTATACAGTCACAGATAACGACTAGGTAAATAATCCAGAATAATATAAATTTTAATTTATATAATACTTGAAATTGTATTGAATTATTTCTATATTTTCTGTTGATATGTACAAAATTGTCGCAAACAACGTGGGGAAATATTAAAAAGGCGAATCAATTCTGGAAGGGTTTGTAAAAGTTGAAATAAAACAAAATGGAAGAGTGAAAGGAAGAAAGGAGCCATGGAATGGGAGATTTTTCAGATTCAATATTTAATTCAGGGACAACAACAATCTGGAAAAGATGTACCAGAAGAAGGTTAGACAGGAGATGAAGCAGAAGAAAAAGAGGATAGGAGACAAGGGACACAAGGGAAAACAAATAGAGATGATCAATGAATGCAATTTTTTATTAGTTTGAATGGAAAGATGGACAATATGGAGGAGAATATCAAGAGAGACATAAATGGGAATATGGACACAATGAGAGGAGATTTAAATGGAAAACATGCGGGGAGGAATGAGGGAAGATATGAAAAGTTTGAATGAAAAAATGGATATGATGACTGGAAAATTGAATGATAACATGAATAGATTAGAAAAGAAAATAGAAGAAGTAAAAATTGACAGTTGAAATGAAATTAAGAAAGTTAGGGATGAAAACGATCAATTTAGTAAACAAATGGCCGAGGTGGAAATAGATGTGGAAGAACAAAATAAGAATTTGAGAGTAGAAAGCCAAGAAAATGGAATTAAAGTTAGAGAAGGAATTGAAAAACAGGTAGTTGAAGAAGTTCAAGAAGTAGGTATATGCTTAGAAGAAAATTTATCTGGAGCAATTCAAGTGGAATTTAATAAACATGATGAGAATATAACTGAAGAAATATAATCTATTAAAGGACAAAGACAAACAAATGAGGAAATGATTCAAATGTATCCACAGAATTTGGATAAGAAATTCAATTATTTAAATGGTAGGATAGCAGGACAAACAGTGGCATATGCTAAAGGAAGTAATAATATGGGCAAACAATTTAACAGGGAATTAGAGGAAATAAGTAGAAAATTACAAGATACTATGGAAGAAACAGAAGGAACCATACGACAAAGTCGAGGACGAATAATTTACATGGAAAATGTAGAAATAGGAGTAAAACTTCATAGAAATATGAATATAATTTATCCAAAAGTTGTCATTAAAATAATTAAAAATGAAATGAAGGGAATTGAGATTATGATGGAGAAGAAAATAATAAAAAGTAAAATCAATGATATGGAAGAATTTGAAACGCAAATTTCAATGCATTTCTGGGAAAAAAATAAAAAAACAAGAATATGTCATGAAAATAGTGAGATATGGGGCAACAATATTAAAAAGGACACAGTAGAGAATAAAAAGAAATTTAGGAAATGAAGAGAAAGTTTAGGAAAAGAAAATCGAAAAGTAAGACAAGAGTATAGGAACGAAATTTAGAAAACGAAAAAGCAATTGCATAGTAAGGGAAGGATATACAAACGAAGTATAAATAGAAATTTGATCGCTAACAAATAACATAAAGATAGAGAATATTCTAAAATAGATATAGTGTTTTTCATATTTGTATTAAGTCGAAGTGCTTTTCTTTAAATGTAAAGTAAAATACAAAATAAAGTATGTAAAATATTGATAGATACAAGATACCTTAAAGAAATTGGGTTGTTAATCGGAAATTATAAATAGAAGAAGTTTTGAATAAGGTGAATGAAAGATTGCAGAAATGAGCTAAAAGATATATTAAAAAGATGAATAAAAAGAATAAGGAGAAAACGGTTTTTGAAAAACAATTGTAAGATCATTACAAGTTACAAAAAGATCGGCGAATCGTTGTGCAAAATTATTACTACCATTTGAGGGACCCTATATTGAAGGTAATGAGGGGGCACAAAATAGTTATAAATTACTTGATCCAATTTTCGGTATTGGAAGAGGGATCTTTAACATTGAGTAAATATATAAATGTGATGAATGATTTCGAACAAATGATGTTATGTCACGTGAAAATTGAGAAATAGATATTCTAGAATTAATAGTGTTGTATTGGGATTCAGGGTAATTGATTAATATTAGTTTAGATTGTATAGTACAAATAGATTAGTAGTTAGTTTGAAAATAATTAGATACATTATGGAATTAATAGAGTAGTATTGGTTTTAATGTTAGAAAGTTGGGAGAAATTAACTGTCTCGTGGAATCTACTCATATTACTGTTTTAAATGAAACTTACTGCTTCTAGATAATTCCACAATATATTCAAAAAAATGTTAAAAATTCTAAGAAATTTGACAGTTGTTTCGATGATATTCTGATATTTTGGTCGAAAATTTGCCATTTCCCATTTTTCAACTTTATGGGAAGAATTGGAGAACATTGGGAATCCTGTATCTTGGGAGCGTTTTTTGATATAATACGAGAAAATTGCAAAATAAATAAACTCAATTATATGAGTTTTTTAATAAAAATTAAGTGCAACGATACTTAAATAGGCTAGTGAAAACCGTACCTCGATATTCCTCATTCCTAACCGAAAATATTGAACTGAAAGCCACCCAAATGGATACGTCAGCATTTAGTAGCGTAAGCAGAGTATTTGTCAAAGCATAGAGAATGAAATGATAGAAAGATTGAATAGAAAGGACCTGCAAATTTGGTTGTAAATAGCAAGCCCATGAGAAAAAGAATATGAGTGTCGATTAACAGTGTAAAACAAAAAGTAAAGGACAAAAAAACGCAGAAATTTGTCCAATAGTACCTAAATAATTTTGATATAATAACTGAAAACTGACAATTCTCTGTAAATAAAAGTTTCTAGTGTTTGTGATTTTATACATATATAAAAACAATTTATCTTAAAAAAATTTTATAATAATGCCAGTTACTGAGGAAAAAAAACTATTTGAGGTAAAATTAGTAATAATGTATCACTTACGTGTATAAGGAATTTCACCATCATCATTTTCTTCGTCTAGACATGATTCGAATAACTCGTCTACTTCTGCGTCAGTTAATTTTTCCCCTAAAAATATCATATATTTAAAATAATTAATTGGGGTTACCTTAATATTTAGCCATATTAACCCGATTCAGTTCAAAGTGATTTTTTGTCCATATGACTTACCTAAAGTTAAAAGTGAATGATTCAGTTCGCCTGCTAACATGTACCCATTCTCATTTTTGTCGTATAGTTTGAGACATTCAATGAAATCTTCGTAGCAACCGAAATCTTTGATTTCTTTTTTGAGCTCCTTAAAGATGTTCAGTACTTCATCTAATGTGAATTTCTTTTCGCCTGTAAATAATAACAGCAATAAAGTGGAAGAAAAGAAGTCAGAAAAGAAGTTTGCGGTACATATTACGCATGTTCAAGTGAAATTTATTCATGAAGAAATTTCTTGTAGTCCGAATAGAGATCGGGACTCATTATTATATTTAAAAAAACAACAATAATAACACTAAAGCGCGAATTATTGTGATCTGGCAGCAGAAAGGCGAATGGCACTTGTCTCCTTTGTTAGGAAATAGATCATGTACTTAACGGTGATTCCATCTTTGAATGAATATATAAAGTGTATTATGAAAATTGGCACCTATCACCTTTGTGAGGACATAAACAGTGGCATATAACACCGTTCTATGGGTCTAACGCAAAATGAAAATTTTTGGCACCTACCCCCTTTGTTACTTCCACTCTTCAAATGACAACTGTTACTTCCCTTGATTCTTTCGATGTTCACAGCTGCTTGGGAAGTCAACCAGTACTAATACGGCAACAGTCGAGCTCGTCTGGTAATTAAGTTAATCAACTACTATATAGGTACTTCGTATATAAATTGAAGGGCAAATTTGCCTATTTCCAAAGTGAATTCAATTGAATGCACTTTTTAAATTGAAAACGTTTCAAACCAAATTGATTTTGAAATAGATAGATACATTTATTTATGTAGACACTAAGGTAATGGTAATTCGATGAGAAGTGGCCCTTTTCAGCTTCCGTGCGAAATTAAATACATATAATATCCAAAGCCGATGGATAAAAATCGGAAATACGTCTCCTATTCTCTGAATATTTGGAAATAACATGGTCTCTGGCGAGAGAAATTGTCCACAAAACTGAACGTGAATTCTCAATTTGTAAATCCAAAATCAACTCCGCTTTGTAAATTGCTTTGAAGGGAATATATGATGTGTCTACCTTACCGCCGCTAGTTATTTTAACAGAAACGCAGTTTATCGCGTTTCAATAGTTCATCCTTGGTTGAGAGAGATTTAAATTTTGGCATTTCTTCGATTTTCCAGAATTTAGAGAGATTGTTTTGTAATTCAGTGTACGCATTGGTATTTACGGGTTCACTGGCTGCATGATACGAGATAGCTAGTGTGTGTTTTGATTCTTGAAGGGAGTTCAGTTTTCCCGAGATAATGTAACCCAAATTGGTAGAACGTCACCTAGTTTGATAAGGCTATATGTCAACAGATCATAATAAACATCTGCTCTTGTTAATAGATCGATTTCACCAAGTGTGGCAAAAGTTTTGTTAACTAATTTATTTACAATCCGCGAAGGTATTGTTCCGTGATCTACATTTAACTTCACTTGGGGGATAGTCGTAGTAATTTCTCTTAAGCGCAGCCAAATCGCATCACCTTTTTAGAACCACACTTGCGTAACAAACCTTGGTATCAACATTACAACTATCCTAGAAAAAGTATAACAACAATAAGTAGATTATAATTTGGCAACGCTTGTTATCCTACTCACCTTTATAAAATAAAAATCTTTAATAACGATATCTGCACAATATGTCAACAAATCGGCGACCTGGACCATATTTTCTTTAATTGCAAGAAACACGACAAAGAATCCAGAGAACTTACAAATAAATTCACCATCTTGAAAATAAACTGGCCTTACAGTTTAATGCTATTATCGTCTTTACACGAAAAGAGTATTTTCGATTGTTCATTAGCCTTTGTAAGGTATGCAAAAATTTGTCTTCTTCTTCTTCCTCTTTAGAAGGCGAAATCGCCTGTTTAGTTCCGGTTTCCTCCCTATCTAAGCAACTCTTGCGAGGTTGACTGCCAACTATCTCGCCAACGTTTAGGTGGACGTCCAGTTGGTCTTCTGCCATGGGGTACATTGTTGCGGATTATTATGGCCATTCTGTCGGGGCCCATTCTATTGACATGCTGGTTCCATTTTCTTCTTCTCTGCCGTATCCATCTGACAACGTCGTTTGTTTGGCACTTTTATCTTATGTCTACATTTCTCTGTCTGTCCCTCAATGTGTATCCAGTTATCATTCTTAAGGTCTTCATTTCAGTAGTTCGTAGGATTCTCTTTGTTACCGATGTTTCAGCTCTGGTTTCCGCACCATATGTCATCACTGGTCGCATGCAGGTTTTGTATATTCTCGACTTACATTCAATGCTCAAATGTTTGTTTTTCCATATGGGATATTTAAGGTGTCCTGATATTGCGGCAGCTTTATTGACTTGTTTCCTTACTTCTTCTTCCAGGAATCCTGAACTTGTAATTTTGCATCCGATGTATTCGTATGACATTATCTGATCAATAGTTTTGTTCTTTATTACCAATTTGCACCGTAGAGGCTCCTTTGTGATGGTCATGAATTTGGTCTTATTTGTAGAAATTAGCATGTTACGTTTTTCTGCATGTCTGTTAAAAACTTGCAGCATTCTTTGGAGGTCGTCTTCTGACTCTGCAATAAGTACTGCGTCATCGGCATAGCATAGTATGCTTACTTTATGTATTCCCATTCGATATCCTAATCCAGTATTCTTGACGGCTTTTATTAATTGATCCATGATTGTGTTGAATAACGGAGTGCTGACACTGTCGCCTTGGCGAATACCAGTTGTAGTTCGGAGGTGCTGCGTTAAGGTAGAATTTCTTCTTATTTGGGTTGTTGTGTTTGTGTTTAAGTCCTTGATAAGTTCTGTGAGTTCTTTCGAGACATTACTGCTTTCCAAGATGGTGATGATGTCTTTTAGTTGGACTCTATCAAAGGCCTTTGTTAAATCTATAAAGCATAGATAGGCTGGAGAGTTATATTCTAAAGCTTTTTCAACTAGTTGCCTGAGTATGAATAATGCATCGGTAGTGGAGCGGTTTCTTCGGAATCCTTGCTGTTCCTCGCTTATTGGCACTCTTGAGGAGATTTTGTCCGCAATGATCTTTGTCAGAAGTTTTAGCGAGGTGCTCAGTAGTGTTATTCCTCGATAGTTAGCTGGGTCTGTTTTATCTCCCTTTTTAAAAATGGGTATTGTTATACTTTGTTTCCATTCTTCTGGTATTTTCTTATATTGTAATATAATATTAAACAGTTTTGTGTACTCCTCTATGATAGTCGTGCCTGCGCTTTTTATTAGCTCGTTTAATATTTTATCTTGATTGGGAGCTTTTCTGTTTTTAAGTTTCCTTATTGTCTCTTCTACTTGCTCGTAAGTGACTTGCGCGTGATCTTCTATATTATCTCTCTGGCCTGTCTCTTGTGCTTCCATTGGTTCAACCGTTTCTGCGTACAGGTCTCTGAAGTATTTTTCTCACATATCTTCTGCAATTGTTCTTAATTGTATTGTTTCATTTGTTTCTCGTTTAAGATCCCTCAACATATTCCAAATACGTTTTTGTGCTCCGTACATATCCGCCTCCATTTCGTTGCTAAATCGCTGCCAATATTCCTCTTTTATTTCTCGTACTCTATTATTAGTCCTGTTCCTTATTTCGGTATAGATGTTTCTGTTCTCCGGTGTTGGAGTTTGTCTGTAGGTAATAATTGCCGCACTGTTGTTGTAACCTTTGTGCTTTCCCTTATTATGTCCATCTTGTCTTGTGTATTCAGAATTCCCTAACAGATCCCTGGTTGAGAAGCGTATAACCTTTGTCTGTAATCCTTGAGGAAGAAATTTGGTGTATAGTGGACATAATAATAAGTATTCAATTTATTAACCAAAAAGCGGTTGCCCTTCTAAATTACTTAGAAATATATAATAATTACTGGACAAATAACTAAATTTAGTTTCTGTTTGCAAGGGCTACGGCTCTTATGCCAAAAAAGATGATAGACTTATTGGTTTGTTGGCTTAGTCTTTGTTCCCGATTTTGGGTAGATAAATAACTTTTACCATTTGTCATAGATGTGGTATATATCTTGCCAAGCTAAGGAAGCATTAAATATGCAGCATAGGTATGGAATTAGTAACTCCAACCTTTCTTGGAGCAGTAAAGGGAATAGCCCGATTGGTCCAGGGAACTTGTATGGTTTGAATTTGTTTATAGCCCATCTATTCTTATTGGGTCTGGTTATGTCTGTTTCGAGTTATTGGGAGATGGTTCTAATACCCTCGCTTCCCTTTAATTACTATTGGTTACCGACGTGTTAAGAAATTAACTGTCTCGACCCTTACTTCGTGGAATCTGCTCATATTAGTGTTTCAAATGAAACTCACGGTTTCTAGTTAATTCCACAATATAATAAAAGTGATGATATTGATTTATCGAAACAATTGTCAATTTTTTAGAATTTTCAATAACTTTTATTATATTGTGGAATTAACTAGAGAAACCGTGAGTTTCATTTAAAACACTGACTTGTTAAGAATTTCTGCTGCAAAAAAGTGTACTTGGATAAGCAGTATTAAGCTTTCCTGCTGTGTATCCGTTTTTTTCCAGAAAACCAACTTGCCTTTAGTGGCCGATTTGGACCACTAAATTATATTAAAAGTTATTATTTTCATTTGTCTTTATAGTTTATCTTTAAATTTTTTTTTAAAAAATGACATGGACAAAATCTGATGTTATTCTTTTGTGTTCGTATCTTGTTCTCCTTGTCTGTTGGAATGGCAGTCCTATATATAACTTCTGTATTCTCTGCTCATTTGGAACTTTTTCTCATATACAGAAAATACTGCAAATATTCACAAAGGGAAAAAGACGAGATCAGATGATTTTTATTTCAAAAACATTGTATATAACCAAAATATAAAAACATTGACATAAAATCTCAAACATTTTGTGGAATCGCTGACTTTAGCGCGAGCACCTTCTTTTGCTAAAACTTTGTGGATTCTAGAGTCTCAGTTATCTCCCCGCAGAAATTCCTCCACGCATTCCTTTTAGATTTCCAGATGTACTGGCATATAGGCTAGATGTTTATCTGGGAGACTGATTTCACATAAGAGCGACTGTAATACTGGAAAGTTGTCTTGTTCTTTGGCGGAACACGTTATTGTTGGTAAACATACTATGAGTTTTGATAATACTAAAATACTTGCAAGGGAGAAAAATTACAATAAGAAACTTTTTCTTGAGATGTGTCACATACATAGAAATTTAAATAACTGTCTAAACAAAAAGTCTGATCTTGATGGACTTAGCAAAATCTATACCTATCTATTAACTTTGTAGAATATTTAAGTTATTTCATTTCTTGACTTCAACATTTATATATCACCCTGTATATTATTTTACAACACCAATTCATATCGTCACTTTATATTCGATATCTAATCTGATAATAATATCATTAGAATAATTGGTCTTCTTTTTGTTTCGTGACAAAAACCAATAATTACTAACTTTGAAATAGATACCTTTCTCCCTTGGTATATCGTTTTCAATATTCATTCTGACAGTATTTTAATTGTTGTGTTAGTCAAAGTTTTTACATTTCTACATGATATTGTAGATATGATCATTTTAAATGTTTAGACTGCCAGAAAATTGTTTTATCTCGATTTTTGTTAATTAATTTCATGCTCCTGTTTAAAACTCTTGTGATGTTCTTGATGGATAATTTTCAAAACTTATTTTGGTGAGTCAATTGTGTTTTTTCAAATATATGTTCAGCTTTATTAATTTGAAAAAATGTTTGTACATTGTAGATGTTCTGAAGAAGGAAATAAACAATTTCCGAAAGCTCAACTAGTCAAAAAATAGTTTTCTTTTGATCAGCCCTATATTGACCGCATCCCTACTAGATTGTTTGCAGTTATATATATATATATATATATCGTTATATATATATATATATATATATATATATATATATCGTTTTTTTGGTGCAAATAACCCGCCCTTTAATGATGGTAATCATATAATGTACTG
Organism: Galeruca laticollis; assembly: GCA_963921935.1. Classification (NCBI taxonomy): domain Eukaryota; kingdom Metazoa; phylum Arthropoda; class Insecta; order Coleoptera; family Chrysomelidae; genus Galeruca; species Galeruca laticollis. The sequence continues at coordinate 108,640,426 of OY998179.1, forward strand.
AAAATGAGTTGAATATCAGTTTCGTACAGAAAAACGCAGTAAGAACATAGCAAATAATTATTGATAATTTCTGATCACACATTTTCAATTACGTAAAAATACTACCAAAGAAATATACTGCTATTTAAGTACCTTCTTTTGTTGTCATACCAGCCGCTTTTAATCTCTCTTGACTGGGATTGATGTTCATACAGAACATGAATTTTCCTAAAAGTGTTCCATCTATCTTCTTATCGTTATCACCAAACACCTCTACGATAAAGTCGGCGGCTGAAATGTGTCAAATAATTAAAGTTATAAAAAAATTAGAGGGGCTTTAGGAAATATTAACAACATTTTTATAATTATGAGTTTTCAAGTTAAATAGAGGCTTTATCAAAATTTGTGGTTGTTGATTTTGATGAACAGGTCACTACAAAGAGCTTAGACCTTGTAAATTACTTATATGAGTTGAGTTTGTAATTAAATAATTTTATTCTACATTGTGCTATATATACGGTTTCCTACCATAAATAACTGCGAAGGTAATAAATTTCTAAAAAGTGGTGAAATACGTCCTTGATTCCAAGGGTGACACTTCGTACCATAATACTTGTATTGCGTCGTATACAACGTCACCCCTATACTCTACACAGTGGCCCCCCCAATAAAATTAAATGGCATGTGGGGTCTTGTGATACCTCTTTTAAAAGATCTTTGAACACTTTTCACATTCTATAATTTTTTATAAAATATCTCAATGGGTTTGTGGTCATAACTGTTTCAATAATTTTGAATTTAAAAAATGAAAACACGAAGCATAGAATTTAAATTAATTTATGCATTGCTCAAAAGGACCTTCGTTGATTTCCATACAATGGTATAATCTATTTTCAAATGCTTCGTGGACATGTCTGAGCACAACTGGAGTCAATAAACGTCATCCTCGAACAATTCTTTAACGAAAATTTTCTAGAGATTTTTGGCGTGTTGCAAATACCTTCGATTTAAAATGACCCCAGACAAAGAAGTCTAAAGGGCTCAAATCAGGTACCCGCGCTGGCCCCTCAACAGCTCCTTTTCTTCCAATCCATCGACAACGAAAGTGGTTATTCAGAAAGTGACGAACCGGTACTGTAAAATGTGGTGGTGAACCGTCTTCTTAAAAAAACAGTTGGTGCTCCAAAAGGTCGTTGTCGCCTGGGTCCGAATTTGGGTAATTATTTAGGTTTGTTCCAACACACAAATTTTAATCGTTCCGGAATCGTTATCGAAATCGTTTTCATGGATTTGTTACGCATGCGTCAAGTGTTTACCGTTCTAATAACGGTTCCAAAATAGATCGTGGTTGGAACGGTTTGGTTACTGACATTGGACTGGAACGTAAATATCAAACATAACCATACTTTTATGTTTACATGTACATATTTTTGATAAGTAAAGAAAACTTTATTTATAATATCTGTGGGTACCAACTGGAACGATGGATATTGTATTAGGTGGTGAATATCGCATTTAGCAATTATTATATGACTGAAAAGGTTGATGTATAAATTGAAGTATTTCTTTTAGAATTACGAGAATACCTATTAGTCTCAACACTGGAAAGTACAACTGAAATAAATGTACCAACTAACAATACAGTAGCAATTACCCCTATCCATAATTCAACTTCTGTAGAGTACAAGTGGAGTGTGAATTATACGAAATTACTAATAGATTGTTATGCCAAATATAGAAAACGAGTAGGATCTTTCGATATAAGAAATGTAAAAATGATGTGGCAGAGAATAGCAAATGAACTACATGAATTGAATGTTATTGTAACTGCAAGCAATTGTCACAATAGATGGAAAGTCCTAGACAGGAATTATAAAAAATTTGTCGACAACCAGAATAAAACAGGTAAGCAATAGTTGTTTTTCTGCACATAAACCATTAAGTTAATAACAATGCGTTGTAACATATGATTTCTCAATACATCTATATATACATGTTTAATGCGATTTCTTTCCTATTTAGGTATAGGTCGCAAATTTTTTGAATACCAACTGGAAATGGAAAACATATTTGGTAAAAAAAAGAATATCCAAGTTTTACTATCCAGTGATACAGTGGATTATTCATTAGAAGAACATGAGAGAACCAAGGAAATCAATATTGAAGAAGAGACAAAAGAAAACAATAATCACAAAGGAAAAATAGAAAATAGTATCGAACTATGCGAAACACCAACTAAAGTCCTTTCACCACAAGCAACTGCAACATCAGTTACAAACACCAAACGTAGAATCAATAGAAAATTGACAAATATAGAAAATTTAAGACTTGACAGGAAAATGCATTATGAAGCAAAATTGGAGATTGAAAGGGAAAAACTTAAAGAAATAAAAGTTCGTAATAAATTATTTGAAGAACGAAATGAAATTCTGAGAAATTGTAGATGTAACTGCCAGTGCAGCATTGTTGCCAACTAATATAGGTGATAAGAATGTTTTTGTTGTGAATTTAGTATTTAAGGATTGTTTTTGTAGATTATGTTTTTCTTTATGTATTCGTAACCTTTTAATGTGATAGAATTTGTTGTGTTCTGTTCAGTTAGCCATTAGTTAAAGGAGACTTTATAGTTTGTTTCAAGAATATATTTTATTTTGGTTTAGGAAATTACATTATTTAAATAACTCTGTATATTTTGTATCAGGACAAAAGTTTATTTTGACATAGAAAATTATATTATTCACACACGTGTTTACATTAGTAATGAATTAGCCACCCTATCTCCAATTACAGCAACACACGCATCAACTTCAACTTCGTCATCTTCAGCCACATTCTCTTCGTCTACATGAACATTAATATTTGGCATCGCTGGATCAACATTTACAAGAAACTCATCATCTCTTGCTATATTGTGCAACACACAAGCTGCCCTTATGAAGTGTGCATTGAACGGTATACCTTTTAGCTTTACATGATACAGTTGTCGGAACTTCTGTTTTAAAATACCAAAACAGTGACATTATAATTGGTTTGCCTTCGTGTTAAAATTCCTCATCTTTGTATGTTGTCAATAGGTTATTTTGCAAGGGATAGCCACTGTCCCCTATACTCGATAGTCGAAATTGTGTAAAGTGAGTCAGAGCTATCTAATCAACATTTTGGTTAAAGCGCAGTTGCCATATGTATTCTAGAGAGAAATGCTGTATTTTATAAATACACTTCAAATCCATTGTGTCAATATTTCAGGTACAAAAGATGCAATGTAATTAAGTCAATACCAATTTAATATATTTATTTCAAATTTCAAGCAGACTAATAATAATTAGTTTACTTGAAATGTGAAATAAAGTGTTTATGTATATTTCTTGAACGCAAAGTTTGTTGTGAAAAACTCGCCGATTTGACAATGTTGGAGAGTCGCTTCAATGTTCCGGCTTTGAGAACGAGATAGATAGATCGAGCTACGCGAATGAGACAGTGATAGTAAACAGTTATGTGAGGTGTTTATTCTCTTCATGAGCGTAACATCAGTATTTGTGCTGTGGTTTTGTGTGATAAATCGGTTATTATTGGTATTTATTGTAATATTTATATCGGTATATTTAGTGACAATAATGGCGGAGTGTAGCGGTGTTGGCGATAAAAAACGTCGTCGTAACAATTTAATTCGGGAAGAAAAAGTCCTCATATTAAATGTGTACGAAGGACTGCGTGCCATGGACAAACAGTTGGGTGTTAGTGACGCTGTGATTAAGTGCAGTTATTTAACTAAAGTTTCTGAGAGTACTATATACAATATTCTAAAGAAATCGCGGGACGGATCTTTGACAAGAGAACGAGGTGAAAACTGAGAACCGGAAAGTAGGGGAAGAAAGAAAATTGTTTTGGACGACCAAACACGGAATGCTATACGTAGGGAAATACATTCTTTTTATTTTAGGAATGAAATCCCCTCGGTAGCTAAATTGAGCAAGGTAATAGAAGCTGATGATACTTTACCAAACATCAGTGATAAAGTTTTGAGACGAACTTTAAAATTAATGAATTTTCGTTACCAAACAAGAAGTAGAAACAGTGCCTTAATTGAACAAAATGACATTGTGGAATGGAGGAGAAATTATTTAAAACAGATACGACAGTTTCGTAACGAAGGACGGCACATATATTATCTTGACGAAACATGGTTAAATGAAGGCCACACTGTGTCAAAAGTGTGGCAAGACATGAATATACGAAGCAATCGACAAGCCTTTATGGAGGGTTTCTCTTCCTGTTTAAAAGCTCCCTCTGGGAAAGGACGTCGACTGATTATCACTCACATTGGCAGCGAGGAAGGAATTGTAGAAGGTGGATTACTAAGTTTTCAGTCCAAAAAAACTGTCGATTACCATGAAGAGATGGATGGTAACCGGTTTGAAACATGGTTTAGATCAATTTTAACAAAGGTAACTCCTGGTTCAGTGATAGTTATGGATAATGCTTCATACCACTCTCGTCGGCTGGAGCAAATACCTACTTCAGCTAGCCGCAAGAGGGTTATAATTGATTGGTTAGAGAGTAAAAGCATTCCGCACAACGAGGCAATGCTAAAAGTTGAATTATTATCTCTCGTACGGAAACATAAAAGCAGTTATATTAAGTACGTTGTCGATGAAATGGCGAAAGATTTCAACGTCTCAGTTGTTAGACTTCCTCCCTACCACTGTGAGTTAAACCCCATCGAGCTGGTTTGGGCCCAAGTGAAAAATTATGTTGCGAGAAAAAACAGTACATTCAAAATGGCTGACGTTGAGAAACTGTTTGACGAGGCGCTGCATACCGTTACTGCTGAGAGTTGGCGTAAATGTATTCAACACGTATTAAAAGAAGAAATAAAGTTTTGGGATTTAGACATACGTGTAGAAGTAATGACGGAACCACTCATTATCGATATAGGAGGAGAAAGCGATGATTCTGAGGAGTCGTCAGGGAGTGATACCGCTTCCAGTTAGTCAGACATTTTACAAGTGACCTCGCAACATACCTATACTTATTGGTAATTTATTTTGGTCTTGACAAACAACTTTTTTTTAGTTTTAGTAGTAGTAAGTTGGAATTGACTTATGAACAACTTGTGATAAGTTATTATTTCAAATGTTAAAAATTGAAATTCCAGATATTTCAGTATTCGCACCCTTAAACTATGATACGCTCATGGAGTTCACTTTAAATCGGTAGATAACCGATGACGTCACTTTACAGAATTTCGACTATCGGCTTTTTTATATACATCTTATTATAGCTCATCCTTAAAAATGTGTATTATTCTTGGTAACACCCTGTATATACATAATGATACCTACCATAATAATTTCGTATTTCTGTTCTCTCAAATTTAAACGCCAGAGCGTACAAGAACATTTTCTATTTATTTTTTATTTAGGACTATTAAGAACCCTTCAAAAATGATGTGCTCATGAAGTTCGCTTCTGCAACTGATTTTATGGACAGTAAGAGCGATGAGTCACTTTACAGAATTTCGACTATCGAGTATAATAGGAAACACCTGCCACATTTTTCTTCCAAATTTGTACTTAACGGGGAATTCCTGAATACCCGAGTATCGTTAACAGATCCGGGATGCCCAATAAAAATTTCTATTATTTTTCATTGGTGGTCGCAAACTGCCTGCAATTGAAAACCAACTCATTAAAATCTTTTATTTTTACCTATAGAAGAAACTTGTAATCAAATTTATAAGTACACAATATATCTTGAGGAACTTGAGACGTGCTTCGAGTGCATAGTTTTAACAGAAACTTGGCGGGTCCCGGATACGTCCTTCCTCAACATGGCCAACTACACAACCCTATACAATGGGGGTAGCTATAACCAAAATGATGGTGTTATCGTCTTTGCAAAAACAAACTCATACCATTCGCATGAACATATTCAGATAAACGGAGGTATATTATTGAAAATTGTAATGGTTATGGATAAGCTGAGTTTTTGCATTTTAGCATTCTATAGATCTCCAGCAAGTCGAATTGACGACTTTCTTGACCAGCCTGGGGATATTCTTAATAAAGAAAGTAATCAACATTATTATAGCTTATTTGTAGGTGACATAAATATCGACTTGATGAAAATAACTGAAGATTCAAGAAATTATCTCGATATGATGAGTGAGCATGGCTTTCAATCAACTATTAATACTACAACAAGAGCGAGAAATGGATCTGAATCATGTCTTGATCATATATTCATTAAAACAAAACAACAAAACTTCAATAACATATTACCTCTCACTATATCAACATCAATTACGGACCACTACATAACGTTGTTACAAATTGTACTGAATGAAACTAAGGACAATTCAATAAACAAAAAATATTTTCAAAAAGTAGACGAACAATTATTACAAAAAGCAATTAATAGTTTAAGTTGGAAAAATGAATTGTACCCAATGCATGATATCGAATCGACAACAGAAAAATTCATCAACATCATAAATACATGTGTACAAAAATCAACTCAATACTTCAGATTAAAAAATAGTCAACGTAAAAGGAAAAATTGGATAACAAAATCATTGATAAAACACATCAACCAAAAAAATCATTCATTTTTATTATGGAAAGAAAATCCAAATAATGTAAACTTGAAAAATGACTATTTAACGGAAAAAAAAGAAACGGGAAAGAAAATAAAGACTGCCAAAGAAAATTATTATAAAAAATTAGTTGAAAAAGAACAAGATGCAAGTAAAAAACTTTGGAACACTGTTAATGAAATTTTGAATATCAAGACAGGAAGAATAATAAATAATATTAGGAATGAAAAAAATGAGATCGTCACAGATCCAAAAGATGCTGCTGATATATTTAACAACTTCTTCGCGAATGTGGGGGAAACTTTGGCAAAGAACATACGACAAAATCCCAATTACAAAAGTAAAAAATATGTAAATAAAAATTCACTTTTTCTTACACCAACGAATACTACTGAGGTTGAAAATACAATAATTAGCTTAAAAAATAAAAAGGATCCCGGGCTTGATGGAATGAAAGCTGAAACTCTAAAGATTATTGCAAAATTCATATGTGAACCTTTGACGGACATCATAAATGAATCCTTCGAATCAGGCATATTTCCTTCGATTCTAAAGAAATCTCTTATAACTCCAATTTTCAAAAATGGGAATACAGAAAATATTTCGAATTATAGGCCTATTTCACTTCTATCTTCAATGAGCAAAGTCTTTGAAAAAATTATAAAAACGAGACTTACGACATACCTATCAAATTATAATCTGCTGTCGCCATCCCAGTATGGCTTTAGAGAAAAAAAATCTACCAATGACGCAATCCATTCCTTGACAAAAACCATCTACGAATCCTTGGATTCAAGCACTCCATCTATTGGGGTTTTTTGGATCTAAAAAAGGCCTTCGATACTGTCGACCACTCCATACTTTTAGATACACTAGAAGATATTGGTGTAAGGGGTTTAGCTCATAATTTATTCAAAAGTTATCTAACAAGCAGAACACAAAAAACTAAATTCAAAAATTATGTGAGTGAAGAGATCAACATCAAATGTGGTGTACCTCAAGGAACAGTATTGGGGCCGGTGCTATTCGTAATTTACTTAAATAATCTATTTGAACAGGAAACAATCGGAAAAATAATCAGCTTCGCGGACGATACTGTGATTTATTACAAACATGATGACTGGTATAATCTCAAAATAAATATTGAAAATGATCTTGGAAAACTCAAAGACTGGTTCGACAGCAGATTACTCTCAATAAACTTTGACAAAACTGTATACTTACCCTTCAGTAGTCATGAAAAGTCTCTGCCAAAATACAATCTCAATATCCAACAAGATTTTTCAATTAAACCTGCAAAAAGAATTAAATACTTGGGTATTTACATTGACAATCACTTACGATGGAACCATCATATGGAATATTTAACTAAAAAGCTTCGGAGTATCCTATTTCGATTTAAGCAAGTAAGCCAATTTTTGAGCTTTAAATGTAAAACAATACTGTACCACAGTTTGGTTGAGTCACACCTCAATTATGGCATTATTGGCTGGGGAGGAGTTTCAAGGAACTATCTAAATGCCCTCGAAGTGTCTCAAAGGCGATTCCTCCGAATGATTCTCAACAAACCTAAAAGATATTAAAGCTCACTACTCTATACTGAAACACAAATATTAGATGTTAGACAATTATACATTATTCAGATAGGATGCCATCAATATAAAAATAAATACAAACTTACCACTCAAAATCATAGATACGCGACAAGATCGAATAATCAATACTGTATACCAACAGCTCTTAAAACAATAGGTCAAAAAGGTTACTCCTACTTGGCACCTAAATTATTCGGGCAACTACCACAGAGAATTATCGATGAAACTTCTTTTAAACGCTTCAAAACCCAACTAGTAACATTTGTTAAAGAAACAGACAAAACAAAAATACACAAAATGATAGAATGCTGAATAATAAAAAAAAAAACAGAGAAGAGTAAACTCATATACGAAATGTATGTCGGAAATACAATCACGTAAAAATGGATTTATATTGTTTTTAACTGCATTTTTTGTTTTTTAAAAATTTTTTTTTAAATTTTGACACACTTGCCTATATTCACCACATACAAGTATGTACAATACTTCTGTGGATGTCTAGATGTTTATTCAATTTTATTTGTATTCTATCACTGTATTTGTAAATTTATGAATAAACGTTATTATTATTATTATCTCGAATAAAGTCCTTTCCGGTTTATATATGAGTCTGGATCAGTTGCAGGCTTATCTATTTAACTGTGGCATCCATATATAGCACCTATCACATTAGGAAATCCATGATCTCGAAAATGTGCTTCGGCAATACGTTTCTCATTTTCATTTGGTCATTTTATAATTTGTGGTGATAAATTGCTTAAAAATAAGGTAAGACGTCTTACAACTCTATTGACTGAGCTAATTGTTATATTAAAGTGATCATCTACATCTTGAAAACTTTCAGATTGATGCCCTATATACCATAAATAAATTAACACCCAAAACAGAACAAAGTACAGAACTTCACTCAGGCTACTCATAAAACAAAATTAATTCTTTGTATACAGGTAGTAAGTAACTATAATAAGTAATGTAATGTAAAGTAATGTAGAGCCGAAATGTTTCCATACTGATCCATCTATATGTGATAATATGGACTGGTTTCATACCTTTCACTAATATTTTCAACCATATTTTTGGATAATCTAAAATGTTCAAAGAACACTTCTCGAGAGTTTTGAAATAAATTTTAATTTCAGTATATATTGTATTATTCTAATTCTACCCACACAATTCATGTGGCAAAAGGAATGTTAACAAGAAGATTCAATTTCTTACCAAAATAATATTCATTTTTATGTCTTCCTTCATTTATTATAATTTCCAGTTCTAGGTCACTATCACTGGCGAATATCGCTCCCACAAAATTCAACTATAAACAAATCAAGCCCACTAACCTAAAACTAGATATGGATATATGAACTGCGCAAGTCGATTCCCTTGATACCTGACCTGACCAGATTGGATTGGAACAAAACAGTTATCGTTCGCTAAACGTTTCTCTCGTGGTTGAAACGCATTTTTGCTATTGCACATGCGCGTCACCGTTCCAAGAACGGTTCTTTGATGTGTTGGAACAAATCTTTGTACTTTTTTAACAGATGTAAGTGATATATTGTTATGGATTATTTAATTATGATAATGTATGATACATATTCAAAATCAGAATCATAACGTTGTGTCTAACCTAATAATTTAAACTAAACTTAATGTTTGTATTTGTGAGAAAATATTGTATATGCATCTAAAGTAATGAATGTCCTGTGTTCATTCGTTTTAGTTCACAAGAGGTTTGTTCCAACACACAAATTTTAATCGTTCCGTAATCGTTATCGAAATCGTTCTTAAGGATTTGTTACGCGGGCGCCAAGTGTTTACCGTTCTAATAACGGTTCCAAAATAAATCGTGGTTGGAACGGTTTGGTTACTGACTCGAGTCTTAAATCACTGGAACGGGTAAAAAACGTCAATCTTCTCGTTATCACTCATATTGGAAAATATCAGCAAATAGAACAAACAAATATAAAAAAGATCGCTCCCACAAAATTCAACTAATATATAAACAAAACAACAAATCAAGTCAACTAACCTAAAACTAGATATGGATATATGTACTGCGCAAGTCGGTTCCCTTGATACCTGCTTTCAAGGTTTGTCCCAACCTAAGATAAATCACCGTTTTGGAACCATTCTGGAATTGTTAGGAATCATTTTATACGCAGGCGCAAACTCTGTACCGTCCTAGGACTGATTTAAGTTGGAACGATTTTAGGCCTGCTTTATTATCATCGTTTTGTTTGTGTAATACTGTGACCTCACTTCATAATATATATTCTTGTATTTAATGGACTTTATTAGTGGTATTATGCATTATTTTCTGTTTAATTTGTTAAATTAAACTATAAAAATCTAGTTAGGTGAAAATGAAACTAAAATCTTATTTATTTAATGCAAATGATTGTTTATTTTAGAAATAAACTAATTCATGGTATTGAAAAATAACCCAGACAGAACAAAAGTTGAGTTGCCAACAAACACGTCAAACAAAAACAATAAAATAACTGACAAAATACTAACAGCGCATGTCAGTCCTCACAGTTCTTTCTTTCGGTCGAGTATCGAAATCACCGTTCCGTGACGGCTCTAGAACGATCACAAGTTGGTTGGAACGAAAATAGAACCGTAATATTACAGTCACGATTAGCTTGGAACGGCATTTACTGTATGCACTTGCGCAATCCCGTTCTAGAATGGTTCTTCTCGAGGTTGGAACGAACCTTTAGTCAAGTATCGAAATCATCGTTCCTGAATCGATTCCATAAAGATACCAAATCGGGTTGGAACAAAACAATTATCGTTCGCTAAATGATTCTCTCGTGGTTGGAACACGCATTTTTGCTATTGCACATGCGCGTCGCCGTTCCAAGAACGGTTTTTTGATAGGTTGGAACAAACCTAAGAGAAGCAAAGAGATTCGGGGTGATAGAAATTAAACACTCTCTCTATCTGACGTGGAAATTAAGTATATCGTTTTTGAATTATTCTTCGTATGAAGCATTTCTGTTCTCAGCAAAACATAATATGGTCATCGTCAATTAAAAAAAAGTAAATTGGTTATCTTACCAAATTCTCGTAGACGCTACCATAAAATTTCATTCTAGCGTTTTTAATTGTGAATATTTGAGCGTTATACTTGTTACCAGTTGTGTCTGTTTAATCATTTATTATATTTTTCACTTTTTCGGGTTTAAACTTTCAATTTTAAATAAATTTCTTTCATGGTCGTCGTTCTCACCATACGCCTTTCTTTTTCAACAACTAACTATCAACAACCTTCACATTTTTCTATCGTTCCTTTTTTTTGTTGAAAACAATAATTGTTTGCGAAATCAACTCTATCCGTGTCATGTTCTTTGTCACACATTCACTGCATTCAAAGAATTTTCGCGATTACACTACTGTCACCTTTTTTACACTTAATGGAGGTATCAATAAACATGTCAATTTATATATAAAATATTATTCATGCGACATTACCTTCAATAATTGTTCAAAATGGTTTATCGCATGGTTCGTCAAAAAGTTATAGTAATAGAAAAATGAAAATATGGAAATTTGTTTTCGATATCTTATGTTGTTAAATGAATAATATTTTTTATAATTGACTTATGTGTACGCAATACTCAATTATGCGCCAATATGCATGTTTATCGATATGTTAACATCATGTACCATAGAATACCATATAGTTATGAGTATTATAATTTTATTTCATTGTAAATCGGTATTTATTCATATAATTCTATTAGTGTAGGTGTGTGGGTCGCCTAAAGTGAGAGTATTCACTGTGATTATCTTAAAGAATTGTCGTAAAGCTGTGAGTAAAAACCTCTTTAGAAAATTATATTTCAAGGATAGCTTTCAACATAAATGATTTCACAACCTATAAACCATTATTTTCGAAAATTTATGCAAAAAGTCTTTTGTTTGAAGAATAAGGTTGAATAAATTAAAAAAAATTTCGATAAGAACTAGAGGTCAAATTCAAGAAAAACTTAATAGTCTACTAGCTAAAAATTTTACACCTAGTAAAGTAGACCATACACGTTAAACTCTTTAAATCAAAATATTTTACAATGAATGAAGCGACAATTAAAAAGTTAATAGGAGAGGCTACGAAAAAAATATTAGAAGAATTAAATAATACAAAGAAAGAATTAAAACGAGCTCTAGATGCTACTGAATCGAAACGAAAGCCTTACAAAACAATATCGTGATTTTTGGCATCCAAGAGGATAACCATCCCATCAAAGTAGGAGATATATGCAAGAACCTGAACAGAAATCTAGAAATAAACCGCAAAGAACAAGATATAAACAACTTTTATTCTCTGGGAAAGTCTGATACTTCTCCACTAAAAGAAGAATTCACTTCTCTTTTAACGAAAAAATAGGTGTTTAAAAACATCAAAAAATTAAAAGGTACTGGATTGGCTATTTCTAACGACTTGAGTGATGAGGAAAGGGAAGAGTACAATATCCTTAAACAATATCAAATCCGCTTCCGTAAATCAAGAGATCCTTCAAAGTGCTATGTTAATTAATATTGGACGGAAATTCCTATACTCTTGAGCAATTGAAAGAAGACTCTCTGTTGGAAGAAAATAAAACAAATAGTGAACCCCCCACTCTACAACAGCAACTAGTTTACTGACTTCACCTACTGCAAGGAATAAAAAAGAGATTGTGGAAAATAAACCTCACACCCGCTCTGGTTGTCAGTTAAAGAATAATTTTAGTTAAATATAACATCTATGAACCCCTACATTCCAGATTATGATTATACTCCCTTTAAAACTATAGAATTAAATTCTGTTAGTGAATATAACATGTTAAAAAATATAAACAATAATAAATTCACCGTTTTACAACAGAATATAAGAAGCGTTAGGAAAATCTAGATGAGTTGAAAATATATCTGTCTGAATTTGGCAGGGAAATAGATTGTGTTATTCTGACAAAAACCAGAAAAATTGAAAATATAAGTGATTTTTTCAGTCTTCCAGGTTACGATATATTATATAATAGTGGAGACGTTAATACTTGTGATGGAGTCCTGGTTTACATCAAAAATTGTCTAGAGTATAACCATGAAATAGTAAAAGTGGGACTCAGTAATGTTCTAAAATTATCTGTTTAAATCCAAATAATTATTTCTGCCTTATACAGGTCGCATGGTATCGTATAAAACATTTAAAAAAGATTTTAAACAATATTTGGCACAACTTTCCGCTGAAAATTGTGATTTTAATATACTCGCCGGTGTTTTCAATATTAATATTATGGAAGATAGTGACGATGCAATTGACTACTTAAATGACGTGTATGAGAACGGTTTCCATTCGTATATAAACACGGATACGAGACCTGACAGTGGTACATGTTTGGATCATATTTTGCTTCGGAAAAAAGTGGAAAGAAACGATACGACTGCAGCCGTAATTAAAACAAAAATTACAGATCACTACATGACAGTTATCGCTGTGGAAATAGGAAAAACAAATACCAACACCCCAAATAAAATAATCCTTAAGAAAGTTCATAATTATACAAACATAGAAAACCACAAATAAAATCGAAGTTATTGAAACCATAAAAGCACTTAAATCAAACAAATCACCTGACTTTGATATGATAAGAGCAGAGTGGGTGAAAAGTGTCAATGAGGAAATAGCATCGCCGATAGCGTTCTTATTCAATAAAATTATTGAAGAGGGAGAGTGGCCCTCTGCACTGAAGGTTGGTATGATTAAACCGTTGTTTAAAAATGGCGATAGACAAATAATAACCAACTATCGGCCTATTTCATTAATAACAAATTTCGCAAAAGTTTTTGAAAAACTCTTAAAAACAAGAATATTAAGTTACCTGAATAAACACAGTGTCTTATCAGATAATCAATTTGGTTTTCGAGAGAAACTATCGACGCAGGATGCTGTTTACTTTTTGACATCCAGACTATATCAGATTATCGATAAGGGACTGCATTCAATGTGTGTGTTTCTCGATCTTGCTGAGGCCTTCGACACTGTGAATCACACACAGCTTATGAGTTATTTGGGAAATAGGATACAGTATGTTTCAATAAATGATATTATTAGTTCTGAAAAGATAATTGCTTATGGAGTACCTCAAGGAACAGTACTGGGACCGATTTTGTTTATAATGTACATGAACGCAACTCTTAATCGTACATGTGCGGGGATTATAAGTAGTTTTGCAGATGACACAGTCATCTTGTATACAGGCCGCGATTGGAATGAATTAAAAGAAAAAGCAGAAAGAGACATGAAGGAGATAATATACTGTTTTAATCAAAGATATTTGACTATAAATTATAAGAAAACATATTTTATCACCTTCAGCTGTTACTCAGATACTCTTCCTTCCTATGATTCCTTGCAAATAATAAATAATCAGGAAAATATTACGATACTCTCAAAAGACTCTATCAAATATTTGGGAATAACAATAGGTAGGCATCTAAGGTGGAATAAACATATCGACCATGTTGCAACAACACTAAGGAGTTTACTTAATAGATTTAAGAGGGGCTTGCAGACACTTATTTGAGGAAGCTTGAAAATTTACAGAAGCGTTTTTTAAAAATTATTCTATATAGACCCAGACTGTACCCAACCGATATTTTATATCGCGAATTTAACGAGCTAGATATCAGACAGATATATTTTTACAAGTCAGTAGTATATAAACACGGAACAAGAAATATATATCAAGATCACAACTATAACACACGACAAAAATGCAATCTCAAGCCAATAAAACAATTGGACAAAGGGGGTATAATTATCTCTCTAACAGATTATATAATTTCTTGCCATTAGAAATAAGACAGATAAAACAAATTCACAAATTTTAAAAAAGTGTTAAAATATTTTTGCTAACACTCAGTAGAACAGAAGTACGTAATTTGATTGTGCCGTAAGTTCTCACTCATTTGTGATGTAACTTTTTAATTTTAAATTGTGTTAAATTTTAAAAATCTGATCAGCTGTTAAATTTATGTCTTTTAATGTAAATAAATTTTTATATTTTTCATTGTAAAAATGTAATGATTCCATTATATATTGTCACTACATTACACATAACATTAAACATTATTATTATTATAGACCATACACTACCCCATGGACAGGCTTTGCCTTTGTGGGAACATACTCAGAGAGTTAATTTTCTAATACTGTATTGAATACTGCATGTGTGTAATTGTTATCATATTGTATTTCTGTAGTGTACTTTTGTCTGATTAAATTATTATTATTATTTGCATGTTATTAATATTTCTCCTTGATATATATATATATATATATATATATATATATATATATATTAACATAGAGTAAAACAACACCCTGTATACCGAACATAAAATAAAAAAAAACTACTTATTTCAAGAAATAAAAATTTTTGAAATTTCATTTTTTTTAAAGATTATCTAAAAAAGGAGACAATCTGTACCATGTACTATTCAATAGAGAAAGCATCTAACTGTATAATTTAAAATAAGATTTAAAAAAAACATTTGTGAAATGAATTAACAAAATCTCTATAAACCTACAAGACGGAATATTAGAACGTTGTTACATATACAAATGGAAATGATAATCCTTTATTTTATTGTCAAGGTAAATAAATAGTGAGATTCTTTTTAAAATGAATATTAGGGTTTGAAGGACATGTAAATAAGATTTTATAAATATTTAAAAACATTTCGATATAAGAAGTAAACTGAAAAACATTAATTCTATGGAATGTGACATTTATTGAACGGTTTGACATTATGAACACATATTTTGTAAATTTGAAAATGTCATTTTGTAAACTAAATGAAATATAATTTAAGAGACACAATATGAGTTAAAATCATTAAAGAACCTTAAAACAAAGCGTTTTCAAATGATAGATGGACAATTCACTATTTGAAATGAAATCTATAAAGAAAAGTTTTGATAACCAAATCTGATTGGTGGAATGTATTCAACAAACTTTTAATCTGCGACAAGTAGTTGTTAATAATAAAAAAATTGAAGGAGAAAAGTTTGTTGATTATACAGACTATTGACTAGGTAAAATTCTTTTTGGGTGGTAGAAAATTTGAGAAGCAGCAAAATTTTGGGAATTAAGAAAACTTTTCGAAATATAAGATATTTGGCATCAAAATTCAGAAAAGAGAGATACATTGTACTTATGATATGGTAGATTATATATTTAAACAAGCAGATGTAGAAACTAAGAAACAATTTGAAAGCTTTTGATTATGTAATTGGACTGAAATGTATTGATGTGAACGGGACATAGCATTGATTCCTGATTTTGTGTAAGCTGGACCAGTGATGTGACAATTTCCAGAAGGTAACCTAAAATAAAGTAAAGGATAATTGAAGTGAATTACGATACAGGAATAAGGTATTTAGACTATTTTCATTATACATAAAAAAGGTTGAATAAAACTTACCAATTTAGTGAAAAAAATTGAACTTTGGTATTAAACAAACATTTACAACCATTGTGTTTCGCCATTTTGATATAATAATCGTTTATATAGAAGTTTCAGTATTATAAGATTTGTATTAAATGTTGCCTATTTTAGATTTGTATATAGAGATAATTTTTTCATGTGAGAACGTGATTTTGTTTGAATGAGTGGTCATAATAGATAGTAGGTTTTTTATTAATTTGTGTCTTGTAAAAGAACAATGTATTTGTCTATTCAAAATATTAAATAACGTTCTTTCTAGTTTGAAGAACATTGTTAAATTGTTTTTTTTTTTGATACATTTTATTTCTTTGTGGTGATGGCTCCATCTAGTTTGAACCGTTGGTAGTTTAAACTGACATCTGTGAATAGTAAAAAGGTTCAACTTGAAACACAGGACCGTCTTAAGAATTTATTACGTATTATTAAACAAGCAAGTACATTTTTATTAACAAAATTTTTAAGAAGACAGAGATATTTAATCAAATCTAGGCGCTCATATTATAAATTGAATTTTTGTTTCTCTATACCTGAACCCTACTCTGAGGTTAAAGAGTTTCTCATGTTTTAAAATATAATCATTTTAGTAATAAAATTTTAAATTTTTACAATATACCGGGCAAATCAAAACTAAATGTAAATTAAAAGAATAATAACAATAAATCATTCTTTCTCTCCCCGTTCTATCCAGTTTAACATGTCACCGCAACGTGGGGCTATTATAGAAATTTTGTAAGTAGTAATAAAAAGCATTAAAATAATTTTTTTGACTTTATTAAAAGAATTTAATTACATAAAATGGAACGGAAAATGACATTAAGAGACGGAAAGCAGGTAGGAGTTGAAAGTAGGCCTGATGAAGAAAGAGAAGAAAGAAGCAATGGTAGAGGAGATTTTCAGGTACAATACTTGGAACAGGGCAGAGAAAATTTGGAAGAAGACATTGCAGAACAGGGACAAGAAGAAGAAGATTTACCATTGTCAGAAGAAACAGGACAAGAGGTCAAACAAAAATCAAAAGAGAAAGAGGAAATGGACGTAATGAGTATGTTTCAAATGATGATAAAAAAAATGGATCAAAATAGGGAAGAAATGAAACAGGATTTGAATACAAAATTGGATCAAAATAAAGAAGATATGAGGAGAGATATGCGTGGAGATATGAATAGTATGAAGGATGATATTAGGGAAGATATGAATAAAAATAAGGAAGAATTAAAACAAGAAATGAATATAAAGATGGACCAGAATAAGGAAGAAATAAAACAAACTAAGGATCTAATAATAAAATTGATGGAAGAAAAATTGGGACATTTTGAGAAGATATTGGAAAAATCAAACACATACATGGAAAATAAAATAGAATCCACTAAACAAGAAATTAGAGGAGAGGAGATTAAAGAAATAACGGAAATAGACAATTCACAGATTAACAGAATTAACAAAATGGAGGAGAAAGAAAAGGATTTCAAAGGAGAGATTCAAATGGACGTAAAGATACAAAATGATAATGAAAATATAAATGATGATACTATAGAACAGAAATTAAGTAATAAAATGGAAATTGATGAAGTAAAAATACAAAGACAAATAAATGAGGAGATGATAAATATCAATTTACAGAATCTAGGAAGTGAGGAAGTCATGAAAATTTATGAAAAAGAGATTAATTGGAAAATACCAGACCCAGATGTTAATATATTGAAACGAATAGTGACATATGGAAAAAGAAATAATAATAATAATAGGGGAATACAACTTAATTGGAAATTAGAGGAAATAATAATGTTTATATCTAGACATTTTAAATGTGAAATAACAGAGACAATCACTATTCAGAATGTTAAAAATATAGAACAACTTAGTAGTTATTTACAACGATTAGAGAGAAATAGAGTGGACAATAACAACTATAACAGAAATAAAAACAACAATAATAGTAACAATTTTAACAGAAATAATCAACATAATAACAATAATAACAATTTTAATAGAAACAATCAATATAATAACAACGATAACAATAATTATGATGATAATACAAATAATCAAATTAATAGAAGAAATAATTATGAACAAAATTTTAATAGAACTAATAATATGAATAATAGAAATTATAACAATGGATATAATAACAGAAACAATAATAATAACAATAATTCAGGAAATAACAACAATTATAATAGAAATTTTAACAATCAAAATAATTATAACAGAAATTTTAGATATAATAATAACAACAATAACAATTATCGAGAGCAGAATTATAGAGAACAAAATAATAGAGGTGGACAATATGATAACCGACAAAGAGAAGAAATTAGAGAACAAAGAAAAGACTATAGGGAGGAAGATAGAGAAAATAGAAATGGAGCACAAAGAAGAGTAAACAATATCCAAAGAAGAGAAGAGAGAGTGATATCGGTAGAACCGGAAATTATTACTGAACAAGAGCCCGACCAAAATTTTGGATCGAGCACATACCAAATGTAAGAAATATCATCTGTACATATGAACATCCAAGGGAATACATTAAATTTGGGGAAGATTTGGAATTAAAAGAAATAGCGGGATTAATAAAAATTAAAGGAAAATTAAATGGGAAACAAGTTAAAATATTAATAGATACAGGTTCGGAAGCGTCCATAATAAAAACAAAATTGATAGAAGAAAATATTAAAAATTATGAAAACAAGCTAGTCAAGATACCGAAAACTACATTAATAGGAGCAAATGGAAAGAAATTGTGTGAAGTTAGCAGATCTATAATACAAAGCATTGAATTAAAGGATGGGAAAGAAGTTGAGATGCAATTATTGCTAGTGGATAATTTAGAAACAGACATAGTTATAGGAATAGATGAATTAACGAAATATAAAGCAAGAATTGATTTTGAAAAGATGGAGATAGAATTAAATGGTAATAAGATTGAATTTGAAAAAGAAAATATGGAAGAATTAGAATTTGAAGAGGATAATAGGCAGTTATGGAATATAGAAAAGAATGGAAATATGGAAGTATTGGCAATTGAAGAGGATAATAGGAAGTTATGGAATATAAAAAGGAGTGGAAATATGGAAGAATTGGAAATTGGAGAGGATAATAGGCAGTTATGGAATATAGAAAGGAATATAATTATGGAGGAATTGGTATTAGTGTGTGGAAATAAGGAATATGAAGAGAAAGTGAAGAATTTGATTATGAAGTATGAAGGATTGATTAAAAAGGAGATGAGAATGGCAAATAATTATGTACATAAGATAGAAGTTAGAGGAATAGGAAATTTCAGAATAAGAACATATCCCATACCTTATAAATATAGAAAAGAAGTTGATTCAGAGATACAAAATATGTTAAAAGACGGTATTATAGAGAGATGTAACACAAGATATGTAAACCCTATTGTGGTCGTAAAGAAGGCAAATGGTGAATTAAGATTATGCCTAGATGCAAGAAATATTAATCAATACACTGTACCACAATACGAGGCTCCGATGAATGTGGAAGCAATTTTTGGGCGCATTACGAATACTAAAATATTTTCTAAAATTGATTTAAAACACAGTTTTTGGCTGATTCCTTTGGATGAAGATAGTAGAGATTACACAGGCTTCTCTATTGATGGTGTGTTGTACAGATTTTGTGTAGCTCCATATGGTATACAAAGTGCTTGTTCGGCCTTGGTTAGAGCATTACACCAAATACTAAATAAATTTGAAGACTTTGCACTTCATTATATCGATGATATATTAATCTTCTCTAATGATGAAGAAGAATACCTAAAACACATTGGAATTATTTTAAAAGAATTAGATAGAGCAGGTTTAAAAATAAATCAAAATAAATGTAAATTTTATCAGGAAGAGATATGTTTCCTAGGTTATAGAATAGACCAAAATGGAATGTCTATGGATGAAGAGAGGATACAAGCAATAGTAGAATATAAGAGACCATCAAACCTAAAATCTCTTAGAGGATTTCTAGGGATGATGAACTATTTTAAACGTCTGATACCTGATTTGAGCATGAAACAAATACCTTTAATTAAGCTTTTAAAGAAGGAGAATAAATGGAAGTGGACTGAGGAAACTGAAATAGCTTTTAATGATTTGAAGGAAGCATTTACTCAACAATTGAAGGTTTATCATCCAAACTATGATCTACCATTTATATTAAGAACAGACGCATCCAAAGAAAGGTTTGCAGGAGTTCTATTACAGATGCAAAATGGCATGGAAGTACCCATATGTTTCGTATCAAGGGTGACGAAAAATTATGAGAGAAATTATGGGGTATCAGAATTAGAATTGGCAAGCATAATTTTCTGTGTGACTAAATTTAGATTTTATTTATTAGGAGCAAAATTTACGATAGAAACCGATCATTCCTCACTTACAACTATTTTGAAAAACAGATTTGGCAACAGTAGAGTTCATAGATGGGGTTTAATATTACAGGAATATGACTTTGAAATTAAATTTATTCCAGGAAAGACAAATGTAGTGGCAGATGCATTAAGCAGAGAAAGTAAGGGGGATAATAATAAGGATAAAAGAATTGTAAAAATTGGGGTAAATATCATGAAAGATTTAGATGGGATATTTTCTTTAAATAGTATCATAGAAGACCAAATGGAATTAACTGAAAAACAGAAAAGGAGAGGACAGTTAAAAGAAGATATATGGATAAAGAAAAATGGGGAAACAGATTTATTTATAATAACAGAGAATTTAGCTAAGAAAATTTTGGAAAATTTACACAGAAGAAATGGACATATAGGAGCTAGGAAATTATGGCTACTATTCAGAGAAAATTATATTAGTAAAGGGGACCAAAGTATAGCAAAATTGATCACCAGTACATGCCATATTTGTCAATTAGGGAAAAGCAAACATAGAAGAAACGAGAACATAGCAAAATCTATATTAACAACAAGATGTGGGGAAATAATTGCAATAGATTTCCTAAGTAATTTGATACCCAGTCAACAAGGAAATTGCCATATTTTGATAGTGGTTGATTTATTTTCAAAATTTATAAAATTATACCCTACAAAAACAACAAAAAGCAAAGTCATAATGGAGAAACTATCAGAATACATAAAAGAAGTTATAAAACCTGAAAATTGTATAATAGATAATGCTACCTACTTTACAAATGAAAGGTTTAAAAAATTTTGTAGTAAAAATCAAATAAATTTAAGAACGATTAGTATTCGACATCCATCTTCAAATCCATCTGAAAGATACATAAGAGAAGTGATAAAGTTTTTGAGAATAACTTTGTGGAATCAAAACCATAATAATTGGGAAAATCACATAGAGGAAATTCAAAATTATTTAAACAATTTACCGAACACAGTAACAATGGAAAGCCCAATTTATTTAATGAAACAATTGAGACCTCCAAGGAAATGGGAAATAAATTCTACAGAAGAATTTGAAAAGGTATTGGAAAGAGTAAATAAAAATCTGCAAAACAATGCAAACAAATATCTAAGAAGAATGGAAAAGAAGGGAAAAGCTAAAACTACATTTAATAAAGGAGACTTAGTAATCATCCATGCTTTAAGGGTATCAGATAGAAGTAAGAATGTATGTGCAAAATTGAAACCACCTTTCGAGGGACCATATGTTGTAGAAAATGAGAATGGAATAAATAGTTACGTTTTAAGATATATAGAAAGTGATGAAATAAGAGGTATTTTCAATATGAAAGATTTATACAAATACAACAAATAATGGAGAAGTTTAAAAAGAAAAGAATTTTATAAATATTTGAAGTAAAATTTGCATTCATAAAATTTTTACTTACATAAAAATTTGATAAACGCAAAATTTAGGGGATGTTAACATAGAGTAAAACAACACCCTGTATACCGAACATAAAATAAAAAAAAACTACTTATTTCAAGAAATAAAAATTTTTGAAATTTCATTTTTTTCAAAGATTATCTAAAAAAGGAGACAATCTGTACCATGTACTATTCAATAGAGAAAGCATCTAACTGTATAATTTAAAATAAGATTTAAAAAAAACATTTGTGAAATGAATTAACAAAATCTCTATAAACCTACAAGACGGAATATTAGAACGTTGTTACATATACAAATGGAAATGATAATCCTTTATTTTATTGTCAAGGTAAATAAATAGTGAGATTCTTTTTAAAATGAATATTAGGGTTTGAAGGACATGTAAATAAGATTTTATAAATATTTAAAAACATTTCGATATAAGAAGTAAACTGAAAAACATTAATTCTATGGAATGTGACATTTATTGAACGGTTTGACATTATGAACACATATTTTGTAAATTTGAAAATGTCATTTTGTAAACTAAATGAAATATAATTTAAGAGACACAATATGAGTTAAAATCATTAAAGAACCTTAAAACAAAGCGTTTTCAAATGATAGATGGACAATTCACTATTTGAAATGAAATCTATAAAGAAAAGTTTTGATAACCAAATCTGATTGGTGGAATGTATTCAACAAACTTTTAATCTGCGACAAGTAGTTGTTAATAATAAAAAAATTGAAGGAGAAAAGTTTGTTGATTATACAGACTATTGACTAGGTAAAATTCTTTTTGGGTGGTAGAAAATTTGAGAAGCAGCAAAATTTTGGGAATTAAGAAAACTTTTCGAAATATAAGATATTTGGCATCAAAATTCAGAAAAGAGAGATACATTGTACTTATGATATGGTAGATTATATATTTAAACAAGCAGATGTAGAAACTAAGAAACAATTTGAAAGCTTTTGATTATGTAATTGGACTGAAATGTATTGATGTGAACGGGACATAGCATTGATTCCTGATTTTGTGTAAGCTGGACCAGTGATGTGACAATTTCCAGAAGGTAACCTAAAATAAAGTAAAGGATAATTGAAGTGAATTACGATACAGGAATAAGGTATTTAGACTATTTTCATTATACATAAAAAAGGTTGAATAAAACTTACCAATTTAGTGAAAAAAATTGAACTTTGGTATTAAACAAACATTTACAACCATTGTGTTTCGCCATTTTGATATAATAATCGTTTATATAGAAGTTTCAGTATTATAAGATTTGTATTAAATGTTGCCTATTTTAGATTTGTATATAGAGATAATTTTTTCATGTGAGAACGTGATTTTGTTTGAATGAGTGGTCATAATAGATAGTAGGTTTTTTATTAATTTGTGTCTTGTAAAAGAACAATGTATTTGTCTATTCAAAATATTAAATAACGTTCTTTCTAGTTTGAAGAACATTGTAAAATTGTTTTTTTTTTTATACATTTTATTTCTTTGTGGTGATGGCTCCATCTAGTTTGAACCGTTGGTAGTTTAAACTGACATCTGTGAATAGTAAAAAGGTTCAACTTGAAACACAGGACCGTCTTAAGAATTTATTACGTATTATTAAACAAGCAAGTACATTTTTATTAACAAAATTTTTAAGAAGACAGAGATATTTAATCAAATCTAGGCGCTCATATTATAAATTGAATTTTTGTTTCTCTATACCTGAACCCTACTCTGAGGTTAAAGAGTTTCTCATGTTTTAAAATATAATCATTTTAGTAATAAAATTTTAAATTTTTACAATATACCGGGCAAATCAAAACTAAATGTAAATTAAAAGAATAATAACAATAAATCATTCTTTCTCTCCCCGTTCTATCCAGTTTAATATATATATATATATATATATATATATATATATATATATATATATATATATATATATATATTGAACCAGATATCATGGATATTAAGAGAATTAGTTCTATAGGAATATGTTGCTAATATGAAAACATATGAAAATAATATAATTTAAGAAAACATAATTAAAAGGAAACACTTTTCCTAATTAAAAGCATATCAAGTAAAGATATATTAAATAATTAGTCAATAACAATTTAATAAATAAAGAAATTACCTCAATAATAACACAAAGTTTAGAAATTGCTTAACAAATGTAATGGAGTAAATTAAGTTGCCTAACACGATGGAATATCTTCTATAACGTAATCAGCTGTTCATCTAAAAAGAAACAATTATTAGAATAGTCAGGTCATGATAATTATAAATATGAGCAGTTACATTATAAAATAAATACAAATATTTAGTAGAATAGGGAGTATAGTTTCTCATAGATAAACTATTAAAAACATAAATAGAAATGATATAGTGTCAGTAAAATGAACATAGAATCAATAAATAATAATTTATTAAAGGAGTTAGTAGAAATAATTTAATACAAAGATTAGATAGAGATTACATAAAAGGATTTATGATTTAAGTAATATAATTGTAACAGTAATAAACTGTTAATAACAATATCAGATATTGAAATATTTAAAAAGTATCTATCTATGTATATAACCAATTGTTAATTTATTTGTATGATAAAAACTCAAAAGACTCTCTACAAGTGAATTAATAATGTGAAATAGTATATTTATTAACTTTTCTACTAAGTAAACCAAATTAAATATTTCAATTGCATAGGACAATATTTGATTGATTATGAACAAAATGACAGATCAAATTTTCAATGAACAAGTAAAGAAACAAACTTTTGTAAATAGTGACCTGGAAAAAACAATATACTTGTTTGTTGAAAAAAGTTGAGAATCGGAAGGAAGCGTAGGTGGTTGGAAGCTGGCGTCGAGAGATGTGGACTTTGTGTTATAGTGTTCCCGAAAATTTCATGAAATTCCCAAAATAACTTGATAAAATTTAACAAATACTATTAAAAACAATCCTAATAATACTCACAGATAATCAGATCCAGTTTTTCTGCAAAAATCAGTCAAATTTCCCCAAAATTGGTGTTGAAACTTCAGAGGAGTCTTCCTGGGGTCCAGAAGCGTTATTCCAATTCCAAAGCATCAGGTCAGTGTTCTTTTAAAATATTATTGGCCAATAATAAGAGAAAAAACTCAAATAAGTGCTTAATTTCGTTAAATTGATAAACATTCACAGCAATGATCGATCTAAAATAAAAAAGGAAACGGACTTTATTTAGTGAATTAATAAAATAAATCATTAACATTATAAAAAAGGCCTAATATAAATAAATAAAAATACGTACGTTCGCCATTTTATCATCATAAGAATGATGCTTAAATTTATTTCCATGTAATATGTCCATCTGTATATAAATCTTATAATATTTCCATGTATATATAAATCTTCTAATACTATTTCTTCCGCAGCTTATTTGTAATATTTTTATGTATATTCTCCACATAAATTCTTCTATGTGTTAAACTATTTAAGTATTTATCCTTCAACAATATTAGGTGTATCTAATGAGCACCGATGCTCCATCATCTCATTGTTGTATGTTCATTTTACGTTTGAAGTCCGCATGACTGGATTTTGAGCATGCGCACAGTAGAAAATATAAAATCGATAATTTCTTTAGAGGTAACCATTGGCATCTCAACGTATAATTATTAAATTGAGAATTTTTATTTTAAAATTAAATGTTGTTTAAAGTAAGGTGTTTCTTTTTATTTAAATGAAGGTAATACATTTTTTAAATGCCAGGACTCAAAGAGTAGACAGAGTTTCATGCTCCCGCATAAAATAACAATACATCACAAATATAATATAAAAATGATTAACTGAGCTAGCCACATCAGAACAAAACTATCAACATATTAAAATAATTAACTAATAACTATATAATTAAAATAATAAAATTATAGTTCAATACATATATATATATATATATATATATATATATATATTCTAATGAATAATTATCCTACAAGATTGAATAAAATTCAATATGTAATATTAGGTTTTACTGAAATATAAATAACCTAGATGTCAAATCCACTTCGGAAGACATCAATGATGTATATAACTACTCCATATGAGTTCATTATGAGATAGATAATGTTTATTTCTTTAACTATAATATCCATAGGTAAATTACAAACACTCAACTGCACAAGAATTTTAGATGTTAACTTTAAATGTAGTAAAAAGAAGGTAAACGATAAAATGATCCCCCTGTACTTTTAAAAGATAGTTGAATCATCACTATGACATAAGAACTTAAGTTCAATACCCAGTTACAAGTATAAGAATTTGTAGAATATCTAGGGCTACTTTAAACTACACTCTAATATTGTTTATGTAACAAGGTCACAACATGTGACATACCTAAATAGCAAACTTTGCATGACATTTTCAAATTGACAATTCTAGATAACTATTTACTATGGAAACATTTACTGGGAACATTAAACTAACAATCTCATAACATGAGACAGCTCATGGTGCCCCATATTAATTGTGAGAAGTGAATATAAAGCATTTCAGATGGAATTTAAAAAACATTTATAAATTGTCTCAGTATTCTTATCTTAGATAAGGCCATTAGTTTTTAGTTAGTTTAATAGATATTAGGAAGTGTGGTAAATAATTTGTCGGTAGATTGCAGTGTTAAAAGTTCCAGACCAAGACACGAGTTAAGAATAAAAACATGTTCATATGAACAACGTTAAACAGACTATAAATGTAATAAAACACATTTTCAAGAAAAATGATTAGATTTAATAGTTTAATTTATTTCTAGACAATGTTTTTCAGTATTTATGAGTATGTTTTAAACCATTTTAGGAAATTTTACACATTTTATGGAAAATATTTGAGGTTAAAATTTGACATAATTGTCAGGTTTCGTCTCTCTTTGGCGTTTGTAGCGTAAGCCTCGCAAGAATTTTGTCTGACGTTCATTTGTTTTCTGAAATCAAAGCTACTAGAAATTGTAATTCAAACAACTGACAGAAAGTTGATGTAGGGAGCTGTCAGATAAAATAAAGGGAGAAGACTCCAAGAAACGCAGTAAATGCTAAAATAAATTGTACTTACCTGGAAGTTTAATTTTAATATTTGGTGCCTGATCAATAAGTTCTCTAGTTCTTTTCTGATGGAAATTGGAGATTATGTTTAATATTCGTCATCTCTGGAACACAGCACAATCGAAACAATAAGTAGCTCACTTTTCTATTTTTATACCAGAAACTTGTAAGTTTGAATTTTGATAACCTGAAATCGAGATATACGTTCAATGTTTTGATCTGTTTATAACTATAAACGCATGACTTGTTGGTTTACTAACAACTAAAACTTACCTTTAATGATTTTCTTTTTGATTCATCTTGACATTTATTAATATTCTTTGCTTGGTATCATAACTACCTAATTTTACTAAAGAAGTAACTTTAACAAACTTTTTAGTGTTTTTATCACCTGTGTCATAGATCTCAACTCATATTATGTCAACTTGACTTCGAAACCATAGATAAATTGAAACGTCTATGAAAATAAAGTTTGATTTAAATGTATTTGAAGTTATGTTTAGCATTATTCTGAGAATATTGAGACAGTTAAAAAAACAATTAATTACATCTACGAGTGTAAAGTTATTTTAACCTTAGATTGACCATACATAATTACGACGATCATTTTCTTTAATTATTTGTGTATATTCTAAGTAACTTTCATAGACATTTTATAGTACTATTTGCACATTACTTCTTCACGTTTATTTCAATTTTCTTTCTCATTAAAGTATATTTTTTGAATTAATGTGTTTGTTTTTCGAGATTGCATTACCATCTTGAATAGTTATGTACGCTTTCAACACATCTTGGTAAGTAAGTATTCACTAAGGTTTTCAAATGAAGACGCATAGCCACCAATGACCCTGAGAACCATAGAGAGCAACTTTTCGATTTGTCTATGCTGAAAACACCTGTTTAAATCAAAATAATTGTCTCAATCAACGTGTGACTGTAAAACAAATTAATAGTTCTCAAAAATCAGTAATTATTAATGAAAACATACGAAACACATGATATATATGAGATATTTGGATTTTTCTTGGACCAATTTATATATATTTCTATTTGGTAATTTCTTGGGATTCGGTCCTTATTATAAACTTTCATTAATCTACATAATATGTTTATATGTACAAACATATTATGTAGATTGATGAACGTTTATAATAAGGACCGAATCCCAAGAAATTACCATATATATATATATATATATATATATATATATATATATATATATATACAGGGTGTCCCGGGACTAATGGGAAAAAAGTCAGGAGCGTATAATCTGAGCCAAAATAACGTTATTACTTCATATAAACTTTTTCTATGCAGGCCCTCGTTTTCGAGTTATAGGCCTCCAAACTTTTAATTTTGAATTGATTTTTAATTTTTATTTTTTGTACTTGTTATTTGATCTTTATAAAATTTACGGCAAAGCTATAATGTACGTCTACGTTTATTTTGGAAAGTTAAACAGATTTACAGTTGTGTCTTGAAGCCAGGGACGGACTACGGTTAGTGATCCAAAACTTTTGCAGGGATGGCACACCCTGTACGAAATTATCGAAATTGACTTCCACACACATTTCGCTAACGAAAAGGTACTCTTATTGGAATTCGATAAAATAAGCCGTTTGGCTAATATTTACGGTTTTATTAATGCACTAACTACCAATTTACCTAACTAACTTATTAATACGATGTCCAAGATTTACCTACAGTATTACAAAAAAATAATTTGATGATAGCAGATGATAAAAACGTTAAGAACTTATTTAATGGGAATTAAATAGGTACGGTAACAACGTAATTAGTTGCTTTTAATCAAAATTACGAACACAACATTATTAAACCATTAAGATAACCTCAAAAAACACAAGTTATAAAACATTTGACAAAAACTAATTCCTAAACAACAACAAAAAAAAAACGTTATTCTAATAAATGTTCAATATGAGCTCCTCCCACTTCCACGCACATTCTAAGTCTACGAAGGTTGTTTCTTTGCACTTAAAACAGCAATCCCATATTACTTCTAATAACATTGCAGTGTAACATAATTCTGTCTATTAAATCTTGCCTTATTTACACAGGTGTTGCGTATACCTTACTTTTGAGATAACCCCAGAGAAAGAAATGCATAGGATAAACGTCTCCTGATCGCGGTGGCCATTGAAAAGGGCCTCCTCGACCAATCCATTTATTAGGAAGCCTGGTGTGTAAATGCTGTCGTACATCTAAACTGAAATGAGGAGTGGCCCCATCATGCTAGAACCATAAATTCCTACGAGTTTGTAGAGGCACATCATCAAACAGGTTCCATAACCCATTCGTACATCTTGTTATTATTTAATTAATCATTATTACCAGGAATACAGAACTGTCCAACAATGTGGTCCCCTCATTTACCAACTCAATCATTTAATTTCTGAGATTATTTTCAGTCCCATGCCTGCAATTGTTTCTTTCTACTTCATCATTCAAATAAAAGGTACACTCATTTGAAAAATATGTTTTGTTAGCAGATTGACATTATCCTGTATTCGCTCTGTAAAAATCTCGAAGAATTCAGGCCGACGGTCGTGATCATCTTCGTTTAATTTTTGTACCAACCGTATTTTATATAGATTGTTGTGACTTGTCGAGCAGTGTATGTCACGAAAACAAATTTACTAAAACTTTTTCTCTCAATATGTAATTATCGGACAAAGTGTAAGGGGAAATATGAATCATCTTTACAGGGACGACGCACTTAAAACGTTTAACTAGTTTTAAAAAATCTTCTCTTATGAAGGAACATAATACCCTCCGAGCAGTACGGTTTCAGAAGCGGTTATAGCACCATTGCACAAACCATCAAAGTTTAAAACCACATCAGAGAAGGCTTCCGTGCACAAAACAAAGCTGTCATGGTTGCTATAGATATTCAAAAAGCTTTTGACACCGTATACGGCTCGAAAGCTTATTATACAAATTAATTAATCTCAAAACAACTGATTACTTAATTAAGGTATTATATTCATATTTATCAAACAGAATATTTTTCTCCAAAATAAACGAAAACATTGCAGATCCCTACCTTATCCAGGCTGGAGTCCCGTAAGGTTCAGTTTTATCACCGTCGCTTTATTCAATACTCATCCACATTCACGACCTCCCAACAACCCCAAACGTATTAACTGCCATGTACGCCGATGACACCTGTTTTGTAGCATTGGCAAAGAATACGGATCACGCCCTCAATCATCTACAAATTCACAATAACTCAAAATTATTCCTTACTTTAACAGTAAAAAACCAAACATAAATGCCTCCAAAGCAAAGTATTTATTAATCAGGAAATAAACCAAAAACCAGTTCATTCCAATCTCAACTTTGCATAAACGAACATTATATTGCCCCTTACGCAACTTTAAAATATTTAGGATACACAATTCAAGGAAAAGTTATTTAACTCATATATCTAGTTTAGTGAATACCCAAATTAATAACAATAATCAGAAGAAGCGTCCCACCTATATTACATTATCCTCTACACAAACTGAAACATCTCCTGAGGTAGCCAGTATTCCTGAAGTTTCGAACAACTTATCCCCCAGCCGTAATCAAAGGTGGCATCAGGTAATAGTCAACAACCTCCCTGCAGGCTTCACCACAAATCATATTGTATATCATGTTAATTAAAAGCTGGGTTTTACAAAGTTCATTCCTTGCTTTTCTTTTATAAATTCAAGCAATGATTCAAAAACATCAACATTTAAAATTGGTTTTCTAACAATGATGTATGGCCACCCTGGTTTTCAGGGAATTCCCAGCCGAAAGATTTCAGGACCTAAAATTATATACCGGCGACAAAGTTAATTGTAAAACCATAACAAACAGATAATGCGGTAGGCATAAGGAACTAGCTACACTCCAAGACGTACACACATGAAGTCCAAGGATTGCCAGTCCATTGGATTGTTATTTATATTTTGTGTATAGGTAATCCTTAGACTAACTGTAATTTGGAGAATACGAATATATTGTAAATAAAGACTATTTAAACCCTAAAAAGCCCAAACGAAAAAGATAAGTTTTTTTCAAAAAACTCTTACTAGTACTTGAATGTGATAACACCTAGTTGGTGTTCAATGCAGTGTCGTGTATTTGGATAATACCAACAATATGTTGAATAAATAAGCGAACATGTTAGTTTCGTGTTTTTATGTCTTAAATCCAAAATTACTAAAACAGTTATTACCATACACCCATTGATACATTTTATAAAAAATTATAGACAGTGGTAAAGAAAATTCAAAGATCTTTTAACTCGACCCCCCTTGCAATTTAAATTTTTTGACCGGATGACTATGGGGTAGAGGGGTGACCTTACGCATAAGTACATGTATCATGGAAGAATGTGGCCCTCTTGAAATCAAGGTCGATATATTTCACCACTTTTTTATAAAATCATTACCTTGGCAGTTATTTATGGATGGGTACTTTTCTTTGGAACACCGTGTATATAATTCTTATTTATTTCAGTACTTTTAATATTGTTAACAGGATTTTGATTGGATGTATCATAATGGAAATCACCCGTTGCATTATAAAAATAGTTGATTTCGATTGGTTGAGAACATGTGTCATTATGAAACCCATTGTATTATGAATATCATAATAAAATGGGGTGTACATATTTAATAACTAAATAATGATATGTTTGTAGATATATTAACGTACTTACTTTCAATCTCTTGTGGTTTCAGGTCAGCCTAAAATGGAAAATATAAAAAATCACAATTCAAGAAAATTTAAAGTATTGAAAACTAATTTTTCTATGCTTATTATTTGTCTTAATCAACGAACGCCCTTCAGTGAGATATGTCTCATAGTAGGACCTAAGTAAATTATTGGTAAATATCAGGATAATTTTAGTTTCAGAGTAAAGAAAATGGATGAAGCAAAAAGAAAACTAAATAAGCATGAGGTATTATTTAAAATATATCTTCATGATGATAATAAGTCGTACATTTCCGAAGAAATTGAAGCTGTTCACGAGAACTCAATAATTCGTTCATCGTAGTGGACTAGTCCACATTGTTTTCCTTTTTTCTCCCTTTTATAGGTCCTGGTTTGTTTTTGCTTTTGTAAAAAAATTTCTCCATTATGTTCTATTTTCTATTAGTTGTCTCCAGTTTTTTTATTTTCTTGAGGTCTGATTCAACTTGCTCTTTCCATCTTAACTTTGGTCGTCCTTTCGGTCTTGTATTAAGTGGTATCCAATCCGTTATTCTTCTTTGTGATGACTTTTCGTTCCTATATATGTGTCCGTATCATCTGATTATTTGCGCTTTGTAAAATCTTACTATGTTTTCTCTATACAGGAAACGGTCCATTAAAAATATCTCGAGAACTAAAGGTATCTGATTTATGAAAATTGGCATGAAGGGGTTTTGAATAATGAGCTATTTAATGGAAATATTGCCGTCACCATTCTACTTCCGGTTATACCGGAAGTTGCACATAACTTTGTAATTTTTAATGAATGACCCTCTATATTTTTCAATTTTAGAAATATTTACGTAATTCTCAACATTTTTTGTTAATACTTCTGTTATAAAACAGTTTATACCATTTTAGATTATTCAATTACCACTACCAGTTAAACACATTTATCTCTATCAGTAGTGTCTGTGTTCTTTTGATCGTAGATAGTGTGCTTAAAAAATATGTCAAATCGGTAACAACTGTAACTGTCACTATTATCCGTTTTTTAAAAATAATTCCTTTGCCGATTAAAAAAAGTTAGGAAATGCAAGTAATTCAGTGAATTGTCATCTGTTCCATTAAGGTTATAATTTTTTCTATATTTAGAGAGATGATACGGGTTAATGTAACCAGACGCATACGTTATTTATTGTTATTGTTGAAATATAATTATAAAATATTCGTCAACAATTTATTTCCACTACCTTGAGGAATTTGGGAAGGATTACTTCAGTTCCAGTGCTGGTTGTCTACGTCCATGTATATTGAAGGATTGGTATGCAAGTCTTGGAATGGGAAGTTAGCCCATCCCGTTCATAATTGGACCTTCGAGCCGGATATGAACCAGCGACCATTGTTTGTAATATGATAGGAAGGTTAAGAGAAAAAATTCATTCTCTTCAGGCCCCTCAGGTCAATACACTACAACAATCTACTAGATCAGAAAATTGCCCGAATTTAGGAGTTAAACTTCCTCAAATTTCCATTCCGCCCTTTTCAGGTGAATACCAAACATGGATTTCTTAATCACAGCTGTTTTACTCTTTGATTAGGGACAATAAGAGTTTGACTGATATCCAAAAGTTTATCTATTTGAAGTCTTATCTCCGCGGAGAACCTCTAACGTTGATAGAGTCTTTACCATTGAGCAATGACAATTTTCAATTAGCATTACATATTCTTCAAAGGAGATATGAGAATAATTTAATTATCATAAATTCGCATTTAAATGACATAGTTGATTTTCCTGTTTTAACAAAAGGAACGGCTCAATCAATTAGAGATATTAAAGTTACATTAGAGAAAAATGTAGAGTCCTTAAAAAATTTGAAAGGTCCAGTTGAACATTGGGATATAATTCTGATTAATATTTTAGTTCGTAAATTAGACTTCAATACAAAAAAATATTATCAGTCGAACAGAGTCACAGATGTTCTTCCTACTTTAGATGAGTTTGTTACCATATTAGATTCATATGCAAGTATGTTAGAATCATTAAGTATTAATTCATTCCAAAAGAATGAATCTTCTCCTAAGCCAGTCAAACAAACATTTTCTAACATTAATTCTATATGTTACGTGTTCAAATTCATTACAAATTCAAAAAATCGTTCTGTAGTTTCCATTGGTCCTTCGGGCGTTCTAGAGAATGAAGCTGCTTTTGAATTCATTTTAAAACAGACCCAGCTTTCCGTATTTTCCAAATACATTTCTGAAATTGAGATGAAAGGAACAGTTTCTGACAAAAGCATTCTTCGGTTAAATCCAATATTAAATGAAAAGGGTATCCTATGCGTAGGAGGAAGATTGCAAAATGCACCTATTCCTGATTCTCAGAAACATCCAATTTTGCTTCCATCCAAGAATCATGTGGTAACTATAATGCTTCGACATGAACACATAAGACTTGGTCATGCTGGAGCTCACACAGTTTTGTCGAATTTTCGATTGAAATATTGGCCTCTTGATGGCTTGCAGCAAGTCAAAAGAGTGATACACAATTGTATAATATGCCACAGGTTGAATGCCAAATCTGCACAGCAGATAATGGCTAACCTTCCACGAGACAGAGTTTCTCAGTCACGACCTTTCGAAAAGGTAGGAATCGATTTCGGAGGTCCCTACTTAATTAAATCTTCTCGATTGAAAAAAGCCCCAACAACAAAGTGCTGGATTGCTGTATTTGTGTGCATGGCTACAAAAGCCGTACACATTGAATTCGTTTCTGCCTTGTCGGCCGAGGTATTTCTTCTTACCCTTAAACGGTTTATTGCTAGAAGAGGCAATCCTAGTGTGATATACAGTGACCAAGGAACTAATTTTATTGGGGCCAGCAACCATTAAAAATAATTATATAATTTTTTTCAAAAGCC
This sequence comes from Galeruca laticollis, assembly GCA_963921935.1. NCBI lineage: Eukaryota > Metazoa > Arthropoda > Insecta > Coleoptera > Chrysomelidae > Galeruca > Galeruca laticollis. The sequence continues at coordinate 108,675,584 of OY998179.1, forward strand.
CGATGTTGAGAAAAACATTTCTACCTTTGCTGTTTCAGCCCACATTCAGTGGAAATTTATACCTCCGCATAGCCCTCATTGGGTAGGATTATGGGAGGCAGCTATAAAAAGCACAAATGCCCATCTTCGACGTGTTATTGGAGATTCTACGTTAACATATGAAGAATTAAGCACTATTCTTGCCCAAATTGAGGCAGTCTTAAATTCCAGGCCTCTCTGTCCTTTGTCTAATAATCCTTTAGACATGAACTGTCCCACTCCAGGTCACTTTCTCATAGGTACCAGTATGACTGCCTATCCTGAAGTCAATCCAAACGACATACCAGAAAATAGACTTTCATTTTGGCAAAAGTGTGCCCAAATCCAGCAAAATTTTTGGAAAAGATGGCATGTGGAGTATTTAAACAGGCTCCAAAACCGACCAAAATGGTTAAGTCCTTGTAAAAACTTACAAATGAATGAACTAGTTCTTCTTAAAGAAGATAATGTTCCACCACTTAAGTGGCCTCGTGCTCGAATATTAGAAATTTTCTTTGGTTCAGATAACAAGGTGAGATCTGTGAAAGTCAGAACATCTGACTCAATCATCACCAGACCAATAACCAAAATTTGTCCTCTGCCGATTAATCATTCGGGTATGGATTAAATCTAATTATGTTTGTTAATCTTTGTGCAACAACTTCCCTATACCTATTTTGAACCGTTTTTGAGTTGAAATGTTTTTTATATGAAAATTACACTTTTTTACCATGTACATAAAATTCAATATCCTCTAATATAATTTGAATTAAAGTTTAAATTTCTTAGGAACTATTTACCACATACAGCTTTGTCGTTTACACTGTGAAGTTACCTTTTTTATTATACAGGGTGCTGTCAAAATTGGAATAAAAATGGAATCCACAATCTTCGCGTAATTCCTTTTTTTCAAATGGAACACTCTTTATGTGATTATTTATTTTAGACGATTATACAGATACTATCAAAGATAATTTGGCACTAGCTTGTTAATGCAATAAATGTTCAAAATGTTGCTCATCAACTTCCAAACATTTATGGACTCTTTTAATCAGATTTTCATTAGTAGCTCTTGATAGTAATTCTCCATATATTTCGTTAAAAACGTGAAGGACTTTGTTTATCATATTTTCCTTAGTAGTGACAGGATCAGAGAATACCTTATTTTCAACATATCCCCAAATATAGTAATCTAAAGGTGACAATTGTGGGAATCTTGGTGGCTAGAGAAACGGACCTTTATTAGCTATCCATCTATCGTTAAATATTTCATCAAGCAATGTGCCTACTCCTCGAAGATTGTGAGCCGGTGCACAATCTTGTTGAAACCAAGCTTCGTTAGCCTCATTATTAGGTAAAGCGTGCATTGCTGGTACAATTACTTGCCGTAAGATGTTGCAGTAACGCTCTCCGATTAAATTTTCATCATAAATCATGAGAGCGAATATCTTATTATTTTTCCCAGCACAAAAAACATTTAACGAAAAGGACACTTGAAATTTACTATCCCATGTGACTTGAAGATTTTCGTCACTCCAGAAGTGACTGTTATGGCGGTTAAACAAACCATTTTTAGTAAATTTCGATTCTTCACACAATAGCTATTTGTGTATTAAGAGCGGAGAGTGATACTTTGCCGCTTGAGAGCAATCTGCCGAAAGCGGCAACGCACTTTCTGCTCGAATTGCACACAATATTTTTTCTACGATCATCTTATTTTTAGACAAATAATTAAAAAAAACATGAAAAAGCCTTTTACTGCGTCCCAAAGCTCTTCGTGTTCTAAATAAATCTGTACCCCGAATTTCCACGTACCATAGTTCTCGTGCCCTTTTAGATGCTCGATCAGTGGAAGCTGGCTCATGATATCACTTATTAACACAAAAATTCAACACATTACAAACTCCAGAAGCTTCAATGGTGTCTCACGCGTGTCCTGTGTCCATAACCTCTTGCAATTTGATGTTTTGAGTGAAGGTTTCGAGAAGAAAAATAACTTAATCTATCAAAAACGGCGTAAACGCAACTAATGGCAATTTAAAACTTACAAAAGTCGTAAACGACATTAAAATGACATTTACAAGGTTAAACAAATTGAGGTTCGAAAAATATTGGGAATAATTAGTTATACACTTTGAATATTTTTAAATATTAACTACAACTATATCATAGGTGTTTTGGATGGGTTCATAATATAGAAAATAATAATTTAAATGACGTCTGAATCGGTCTAATCTGTAAGGTCTTATAACACTGCGTCGTCGTGCTCGAAAAATCGCGCGTGTTTGAAAGACCAGTTATTCACGAATACATTACGCTATTTTTTTTATTGGCGTACTTTGACTTACTACAAAAAATGGAAGTCCGTTCTCGATGCCCAGCAAAGTTTAATTTCATAAAAGTCCGTCCTCGATGCCCAGCCAAGTTTCATTTCATAAAAGTGCATCCTCGATGCCCAGCCAAGTTTCGTAAAAGTCCATCCTAAGTAGTATTTATTTTTATTAAAAATGTATATGGATTGATTCCCTCGGGGGTTAAATGGGTCCCACGCGGTGGATTAAATGGGTCACTTTAGTCGCTTAGTGTATAATGTACTATTAATATACCTATTATTTACTAACTTTCTTTAGTTTATTGTAAATGAAAACATGCGAGCGGAAAAGTACGCTCTAGAGCGGGAATAATGTCAAATTATGACAGATCACGGAAAACATCAACTTTGCGGTTAGATGTGAGTGTGATTTGGGTAGTGATCGTAGGAAAAATATTTTTTTTTGCAAAATCTCCATCGTCTTGGCATTTAATTAAAATCCAATAACAAAATTTTACACGTCTTACATAATTTCCAGGATGTAAATGCTGAGCTAGTGTATACGAATAAGGGGTCCAATGATGTTTTTTTAAAATCCTGTGAATTGTTCTTGTCGAAACCTTTAACAGTTTCTCACATTCCCTTAAGGATGAATTTGGATGAGCTGCAAAATATCCCAGGATGTCTATTTGTAAATCCTCATTATCGACATGGGTCTTGGGCTTATTTCTTCTACTTTTAAACTGACTAAATTGGGAACAGTTGGACTATTTATTTATTTACTTATACGTTAGTTGTGTACATATATTTTCCGCGTTTTGGCTACTTCGATAACGTTTTTTTTACGATCGCCTTCAGCATTATAGTTTCTAAAATTCGGTGGCGCCTATTCACGGAAACAATAATACAAAGAACCCCATATTATTCCCTGAGGTATAATTCTTAATTATTTTTCTCCAGATATAGTTTAATCACTGTAATTCTTATAATTAGCACGGGTAATCATCGGCGATAACGCCTTATATAAGCAGCGATTATTTATTTATTTTTGTACTCCAGTATTTCTCAAAAGTATCTAGTTTGATATTTTTTTTGGGACTATGAATAACGAGTAGACCTACGATATTATTCGGATAGTTTTTTTTGTATACTGTGAAAATTATATTTTAGTAATAACTTGTTGTAGTCTTTGATAGTTTTGTCACCTTATATTTTCTCTCAAGAACACTAGTAACAATCGACTTTTTGGGTAAAAGTTAATTACATAATGGTTAGTATATCCACTGGTAACCTTAGCTAACCTTAATAATTCTTTAGTTAAGATTAGGGCAACCTTAATGACAGCTCAAGACCATAATAATATGATTGTTTTATATGTCTGTAATCTTGTGTTTTTGCTTAATCTCTTGTCTTTGAGTACTTTCTTATTAGCATACATAACCTTATACCCTTAATATATTCGGTGCTTCATGTGTAATCGTTCATTTCTTCTGTGTATTATAAATCTCAAGTACTTGTATTTTCCGACTTCTTCGAATGTATAGTTGTCGATTCTTAGTTTTGTCAAAATTTTATGTTTTCTGCTGCTATGCATGCATTTTGTTTTTGTTTCGTTTATTTCTAATCCTTTTTCTGTTCGATAAAATAAAACAATATAATTTGTTCAAAACTAATGTTCAATTTAAAATGGTTGACGCGTTTCTCTAACACAGTAGCTTTCTCAAAACGAATGAAGGTCTAATTTAAAAAAATGTTTTAATATATACAGTGCATAAATACAGAATTCTATTTACTAATGTTGACAAAGGTATGGAAAGAAATTACCTGGAAATCCATTCACTACAGACATTCCTAAGCTTTCTTCTAGGTAAAAAAGTTTTAATAAAAGAGAGTGACTTCTGTTTTATTATTTTAAATGTACTTTTCCAATTCTTCTCTTCTTCCCGCTATTATTGCTATATTATCTGCGTATGCTATTATCTTAAATGATTTATTGGTGATTGTCCCATCTTGTTTCATTTGTTTAATAATACTATCTAATGATATGATGAAGAGAAGTGCTGATAATGCGTCTCCTTGTCTCACTCGTTTTTCTATTTCGATTTCTTCTGTTGTGCCTTGACTGAGTAGTATTGTAGCTTTTGATTCTTTCATCGTCATGTTTATTAGTTGTATCAGTTTTTCAAGTTTATTTATTTCTTTTAAACCTTCTACTATTCTTGTTCTTATTATTTTGTCGAATGCTTGCTTATAATCCAGGCACTTCTCTGTTATTTGTCTCATTGTATGTATTGCGTCTATTGTTGACTTGTCTTTTCTGTATCCTAATTGGTAGTCTCCCAATATAATTTCAGCGTGTATTGTAAGCCTGCTTCTTATTATCATCGTTATGACTTTGTAATATTTAAAAGTGTTATTGCTCTGTAGTTCATGCATTTGGATAGATCTCCTTTTTTTGGTATCTTTACTTGCATATTTTTTGAGAAAACGCCCGTTTTATGATTAGCCATAGCAGTTGCGTTCCCTAGCGGCCATCTTCCGAACTTGAAAATAATTTGTAGCGATTTCCCTTGGCCGATGTACCTATTAAATTATTTTAAAGGACTTGTACGACTAACGATTCCTGAGATATGGCTGTCATCCATTCTTAATGGGGTACTTATCCATTGGCTGGCTGAGGATGACTGTGATCGCAAAACTGAATTCCGTGAGTACATTATGGATCAAAACATTTATAATTCAAATAACAATTTAAGCTCATAAATATCTCTTTTCCGAAGAAAGTGAGGCGAATATAATTGCTTTACTCCCTGAAGTTGATGAACTGACAAAAGGCGAAGTTCAGCTTACAAGTTGATATAACATCAGCTTATAAACTGTTCCTCCACTTAACCTTGAATACATCGCTAGGTTGGTGTGACAACAAAATAAATAACAGTTGAATCTAAACTCAATCGTACGGATATCAGTGTTACATTGAAAATAAATGTTTCTTGTTTGTCTTCTTAAATCTTTGCAATCTGTAAGTTTTCAACATGGCAGGTACCTGATTAACATATTTGATAGGAATAACTGCGCCTGAAAATTTCTAGTCTGAAGATTGGGGGTGAAAGGGTTCCTTCGTATCGGATATTTAAATTATGTAGATCAGATCGATAGGTAATTTTTCTGTGCAAGTATGAGGGTGTATTATCATAAATTATTTTTTGAAAAAGAACAGCTGCATGTAGAATCCTTCTATTAGCCATATTTAGCCAACCATTATCTTTCGTTTTGTGTGAAATATGTTCTCTTCTGCGTATACCGAATATGAGTCGTAAACATGAATTTTGCACTTTTTGTATTTTTCTTTGATATTGGTTGGATAAAAACGGTCTATATAGTACATCAGCATAATTAAATATAGACAGTATCAGTGACTCACAGAAATTTGATTTCACATGTTGTGGGAGAAAATGCCGGTTGCCATATATATTTTTGAGAGTGATGTATGCGCGTTGTATAAGATGATTTATGTGTATTTCAAATTCTAGATCGGAGTCCAACATTATACCGAAACTTTTAGCTTCGCTTGCATTCTGAAGAGTTTCATTTTTTATTACAATACGTACACTATCAGAAATCTCATCTCTTTTATTTTTGTTGCCAAAAAGTATAACATTAGACTTACTACAATTATTGCTTAGGCAGTGATCCTCTGCAGCTTTAATAAAACTATTAAGTTCCTTATTTATATACCCACATGACTCCACTACAGTACTGGGGTGGAAACTATGATAAAGTTGAGTATCATCCGCATACAGGTGTACATTACAGAACTGAAAATTTTTCACTAGACAGGAAGTATATAAAGCAAAGGGCAATGGCCCCAGAATGGAGCCCTGAGGGACTCCGCACCGTAAATCCATATGCCCAGAAGAGTGTCCGTCAACCACGATCATCTGTTTACGTCCTCGAAGGTAAGATGCTATAAGGTTTCTGGCATTATTGGAAAGTCCTATATAATGTAGAATTTCCAGCATTAAATTGTGGTTAATGGTATCGAAGGATCTGCTAAAGTCTAGCAAGACCTGAACAGTGCATCACTCTTGTCCAAAGCTCTAACAACATCGTCAATAATATGGAGAAGAGCCGTTGTACAACTATAATTTTTTCGAAATCCAGATTGTGTTATAGGTAATAATAAATACTGATCAACATATTTCTTCAGTTGTACTTATATAGCGAGTGAAGACAGGCAGTAACCTAAGTGCACTGTATTATTTTTTGGTGAGGGGGTTGTTGACATCTAAGTGCACTATCCTGTCTCCGCTGACCACGAAAGGTTAAACAATAACAATAAATAGTCAGTTTAATTTCAACTGATCTTTAATGATACCACTTCGAAAGATCATATAAAACAAAATAAATAAATATGTGAAAGTATTATCCACAAGAATTGTTCTTGCCAATATTTGGCAACACTGTGATCTTGGTGATTGCCATGAAATAATTATAACACGAAAATAAAAACTATACATCATAAACTTGATAAACGTTTTATTATAGAGAAGGGAGAATTAACAACGTGCGACTGATGCAATTGTGATTTGATGTAGAGAGACTAAAACTAAACTAAACACACAATTTGAACATCGGGTTGTCTACAGCGCGTAGATACACATACCTTCGGTGTGCTGTCGACTAAAGTTACTACTGTCCTTTTTAAAATGAATTTGCGCGCGCAGAGATGTGTTACTGTTAGACACCCAGCGACATCTACGCCTGTTCCAATACATATGTACTGGGTGTCTCGAAATATATAATTAGAACAGTTGGAATTACTTAGTGTAAATTCCAACATAGCTCTTTTGAGTATCTTAGATAAAGTTGGCAGTATACTAATTGGGCGCAAATCCTTAATTTCAAGTAGATTTGTCGTTTTAGGTAATACTTTTACAATGCCTCTTTTCCACAGTTCAGGAAAAATATTATGACTCAGGCAAAAGTTAATAAAGTGTGTGATGTTAGGAATTATATATGGACAACATAACTTTAATAGTCTTAAATTTAAAGTGTCTTCACCGGCAGCATTTGTCTTTATACCATTGATTGTTTGGTGAATAAATAAATCATTAACCTCCTGAAATTCAAAATCCGAATCTATTATTTTTCTTAGTTTGTACGACGAAAGTAATTCCTCAGGAGGTTCTCTCATATAACATGAGTTGAGAAAGAATTCATTTATTTCAGCAGGACTTCTCGAATTGTTCGGTATTGTGCTTGATTAGGTAGGTATAATACTATACGTTTTTAGAGTTTTCCAAAAAGTTCTAGAATTCTTGTTACTAAGTTCGTATGTAAAAAATGCTTTCTCTTAATTGCAGAATTTGTGTAGTTCCTCATGTCTTTATAAAACTGAAAATGATGGTCAAGTTTAGTTTTCTGATACTTGTGCAGCGCTTCATCTCGTATTTTCATCATTTCTTTGATAGCGCCAGTTCAAGGTGCTCGAGGCTTAGATACACGCGATGTTATTAATGGCACATGCCTGTCGAACAGGTTCATCAGATAGTTGATTACAAACCTTTCATCAGCCCCTTCCAAAAAATGGAGTATTATATGAATCTATTCTAAAATCATCTTCATTAAAATATTTAAAAGACCTATACGTAATTATTCTGGGGCCATGTTTTCAACACTCAGTTTTACTTTAGATGTAGCTACATCATGATCAGAAATGACACCTGTTGCGTGAATGACTCCCCTGTAAATAACCCAGTCAGATGATGTTACAATACCATTCAGTAAGGTAGCAGTAGTAGCTGTAATTCTTGTAGGAGTGTCTATGATTTGTTCAATACCAAAGCATTCTAACACAGTTGACATTTTATCTACATAAATATCATCGGCATTTGAAAAATCTATGTTAAAATCTCCAGCGCATATAATCTCATCTACAGTGGGATGAATCAGACTCAGGATATCTTCCATTTCAGCAATAAAAGAATTCTTATTTACTTTAGGAGGCTTGTATATTGCACCAAGAGCAATAATTTTACTTTTAATTTTTATATTTACCCAAAGTTGTTCCGATACTGTTCCATGATAATTCAGTTCTTCACTATATATCTTATTATTTACGTAAATACACAAACCTCCTCCTAAGCTACCTCTGTCCTTTCTATATAAAATATACCCATCAACATTAATTAGGTCACTATTTACATTTTCATTTAACCATATTTCACAAATAAAAAATATATCAAATTGATGTTCGTTTACAATTAACATACTGCAAATAAGGCTGAAGAGACCTTGCATTGAGACAACTTATAAAAATAAATTCAAAAGTATTCCAAAATAAAATGAAATAGATATTAAAAAAAAACTTGAAATTAGTAGTAATTAACTACGGTTCAATAGAGAATTGAACACAAACGAATCCCATGTGCCACTTTTTAGTCTTTTAAAATTTCTGTATTTGAATAGTTATTTAATAAGTGATTTCATAAAAATAACACAGACTATGAATCTGACATCAAATAAATCAAGAACAAATTTTATATTTTAGCATAATCAAAGTTTAGCAATGTCATCATTGGAGGTAATCTTGATAATCTTGTTATCAGCTAATTTCAAGAAGACGATACCTGAATGTGTCCAAACTTTACCTTCTTTTCCAGCTTTTTGAATTACCATCTTATACAATGTTGATTAATCTTTCGGTCAATCTTCTTTGATAATATATTTAGTACCTTTAGGATACTTTTTGTTAGAAAAAATATTTTGCCTGGTATATCCATTAAAGAAATTTACCAGCAATGGTCGCGATTTCCTTGCATTAGGTTTTCCTAGTCTATAACAGCTTCCAATATCAGATTGTTTAATATTTAAGTTCATATTCGTATTGAAAATGAGTAGCACTTGATCTAGTATACTCTCATCATGTATCTCTTCCAATCCATAGACTATAATATTGTTTTTACGGATCCATTTATCATATTTCACATTATTTTTAACCATCAACTTAATGGCGACATCTCGTTTTTGGACTAATTTTTCTAACTCACTAGTTCTCTTCTTCAATGACTCCAACTCTATTTCAATATTTTCACTAATTTTCTCAAAAATAGAGTTAGCTCGGTAATGAACGACTCTGATATACACATTTTATTGACTGCAGACTTAATCGCTTGGTGTAGTTGATCTCCGTCCTCGCCCTTTTTCTGGTGCCTTGTTGTCATTATGAACAGTTATTATAAATATTGTACTTACAACTCAATGTGATTGTTCAAATCAGACAGAATCTTGATAGCTAACAGAAAATACAGTAACAACTCCAAAAATCAGATTTGTAAATACACTATTCTCTCCAGTTTCAGCGAATTTAGTAGCACACGATGTGGGATGTCTGTTCACGACAAAACCATCACGACGTATCTATGACTCTAAAATAGCCGCTTGTGAACTAAACCCATGTGAGCGGATGAGAACCTAAAGAGAAATGACGGAAAATAGACATAAATTGGAAAAAAATAAATCCATTAGAGAAAAAAGGATGGTACTGTAGCATATGCATACATGCCTGGAACTCTATAACGATGAAGCATATCCAAAGCCGTTTCTTATTTGAAACTTGGAGGTAGAATAAAAATAGGTCATAGTATACCAACAAGCTTCTCAGGAACATCCAGAAGAAAAGTCTTTGATGATATAAAATTTGATCATAGGAATCACATTATTGAAAAAAGAGAAACAACAAAGGTAACAGTTTTTGAAATGTTGTAGCAAACCAATAATGTTTCACAAAATACCATAATTAAAATTATAAATCAAAATTTACAATACTATTTTAGGGGAAAAAAATTTGCAAATAATAAATGTATGAACAAAAGTATCTAATTAAGTGTGTTGTGAACTATTACACATCACGACATCACATAGCCCAGCGTTCTCAGATGAGAATGGTCGTTTATATGGCTCTTGAAGGATTTGTTTGTAATTAATTGATTATATTGTATTTAGGTGGACATTATGAACAAATATTTGTAGAGAGAAACAATTTTTTTAAGAAAAAAAATTTGGACCCTAATGGGTTGATTTATTGACGCGCTGTAGAATTTACTGTGGTTGATAAAAGCTTCACAGGTTTAGCACAGCTCTACATCATGGCACAATTCCTAGATTTTATAAGGTGAAAAGAATTCCGACTGATAAAATATTGAGATAAGTTCAAGAAATTAAGTTTTGGAAACTACAATTGTTTAAATCAAATCACAGTTATTAATATAATGATTTTTTGAACCAATACATTGAAAGTATTGGTATTAAAAGTATTTTATATAAGTAACTGGGAAACTTATTGCATAATTACATTCTTCATTACCACCAAACCCTCGACCTTTATTTAATTAATTCTCTGGTCATCTTATCGAATTTTTAGTATCTATAATTTATTATTTAAGAAATCTTTTTTTTATATTTTTAAAGATTACTTACCATTTTGTTCTCACTTTTCGATGACCACAAATTTCTTCTAAAAGTAACGCACAAGTGAGACGACGTTAGAAATACCTTCTGGTTTTATATAGCACGTCTAATTTAAAATAAGTGCCATCGAATATCGTCAGCATATCAAACCCTATTGGTTGCATCAAAACGATCTAAAAAAATGTGCTAGTGAATTTAATAGCACTGCATAGCCTTAATTAATCAACCTTTGCCAAAACTACAGGTATACATATAAAAATAGATTGAGTGATGTGGATTGAAGGGAGTTTGATTAATTAAGTTGTAGAATATTCGGTGAAATTTGTTAGATTTCTCGAATAAAATTTGAGAAAATAAATTTATTTCAGGTAATTTTGTTTAGCGTAAGATTTTGTACGGTGCGCGCGTAAAATATCAAAACATGAAGATCCGCGAGATAGAGTAACAAAATTTTTGATAAGTATTTTAGTATAGAGTGACCAGGGAATTTGAATTTTATATTTTTAACATTACCAAATGTACAGTTTTTGAGAAATACGAACAATATGTGAAGTTTTAAATGGGACAACCCGTATATTTAACAATTTTCTGTAAAGTTTTTTATTACCCATTCGGCATATAAACTGTGAAACCATAAATGTGACGAACTTAGGAACAAGATTTTTATTTTGTAAATAACCCATTTTTGTTCACTTTTGCATTATGGCAACTCAAAACAGATGCCTGCAAAAATATCCGTAGGGCATAAAATTTCTTCTTTTGTAACTATTATGACATTACAAACGCTTTGTTAAGGATTTCAGAACACGTGTTTTCTTTTAGGATTATTTCAGAATGTAATGGAGTTATTTTAGACAGTAGCTGACGCGATTTCGGAAAAATTTCAATGCAGTTTTTCGTTTTGGTGTTCCCTGATGCTAAAACAACCACCTGTATTCTGTATATATATATATATATATATATATATATATATATATATATATATATATATATTTAGAATTATATCTTCTTGGGTTCAAAGGTTGTGGTATAAAATAAATATATTTGTTAAAATATATTTTCGAATAAAGATTTATTAAACTTGACGTTTCGCTCTTATTTTAGGAGCATTTTCAAAAGAATATAAGTGAATTTATGTATACAGGGTGGTCCTTAAGTAATTGTACATAGAAATATGGTAGATTCCTGACTTTAAAATATTACGATTTAAACCAACTTGCTTCAATAAAATCTTGCTAATAAGAAATATACAGGATGTTTAAGGTAAAATTTTAAAATTTCTTTTTTGCAGTAACTTCAACGTTTTTGGATATGTATACATGAAAATTTGGAAATAGAGGTTTTTGGGCACGAAAAATTATAATCTGGTACCTACTTCGATGTAATTTGCAGAGGGCGCCACATAGGCTACATTTGTGGCATCAATGTGCCCTGAATTTTTTTGCTGTTTAAGTTAGCGGTATTTTTGTAAAAGAATATTGAAGCCACGTTATTTTAATAGAAAAAAGGTATACTTGTGATTAACCTTAAAACTTAACGGTTCATGATATAATCGCATTTTAGGGATCAGCTGCATGATTATTATTGAAAACATTTAGAAAACAAATTTAAGAAAAACTAAGCTAAATAACATTATAACTTCAATTGTGTCACATTAAATGTTCGATATGTCCTCCATTCTCGTCGATGCATTTATCTACACGTTCCATAAAAGATCGTCTCATATTAAACAACATCATTGGATCAAAAACACCCGCTACTCTATTTATTTCTTCCCAAAGTAATAATTATTCATTTCGGAAACTATTAACATAGTAGGCTGACGTCACGAATGATTTTGACAGCGAAGAATCCGATTTGTTTCAATATTATGTCAGTCTTGTAATATTTAGTTTGCATTTTATTAGTTAATTTAAAAAAAGCAGAAAATGCCGAGGCATAATAATTATTCTAATACAGATATGAGAGATATGGTTGCTATTTACTGTCAGCAAAATTTTAATGGGCGAGCTGCGAAACGAGAATATTTGAGAAGATATCCAAACAGGCAGCAACCTAATCATCAAACATTCCAGAATCTATTTAGGAATTTAGGCGATAGTGGTTCGTTTCGTCCTAAGCGTGATAACTTAGGCCGACCAAGAATAATTACGCCTGATAAAGATGACCAAATAATGGTTCTCATTGAAGATGATCCTCAAGTTAGTACACGGCGTTTATCTGCTGCTTTACAAATCAGTAAAACTTCTATTTTAAAAAGACTACACCTCGAGAAGTATCACCCATACCATTTTACTCCGGTAAAAAATTTATTGCCAGCAGATCTACCGTTAAGATACCAATTTGCAAGTGCTATCCGAAACAGGCAAAATCTTAATCACACCTTCGTCGACAGAATATTATTTACCGACGAAGCTACATTCAACCGTCGTGGTATTTTTAATTTAAGGAACAATCATCTTTGGGCTATTGAAAATCCTCATGATAAACGAGTAAGCTATTTCCAATATGAATTCAAAATAAACGTATGGTGTGGTATCATTGGTAACAATTTCTTAGGACCATACGAGTTACCTCGTAATTTGAATGGTGAGAACTACTTACATTTTTTGAAAAATGATTTCATTAATCTATTGGAAGAATTGCCACTGAATATAAGAAAAAATATGTGGTTCATGCAAGATGGTGCACCGCCGCATTATACGAGAGCAGTCAAAACATATTTGAATAACAAATTTCCTGAACGCTGGATTGGTCGTGGTAGCCATTTTCCTTGGCCAGCACGTAGTCTAGACTTGAATCCTCTCGATTTCGGTGTATGGGGTGCAATGAAACAACTTGTTTATAAGGATCCCATAAATACAAGCGACCAACTTTGGGAAGAAATAAATTGAGCAGCGGTATTTTTTGATCCAATGATCTTGTTTAATATGAGACGATCTTTTATGGAACGTGTAGATAAATGCATCGACGAGAATGGAGGACATATCGAACATTTAATGTGACACAATTGAAGTTATAATGTTATTTAGCTTAGTTTTTCTTAAATTTGTTTTCTAAATGTTTTCAATAATAATCATGCAGCTGATCCCTAAAATGCGATTATATCATAAACCGTTAAGTTTTAAGGTTGATCACAAGTATACCTTTTTTCTATTAAAATAACGTGGCTTCAATATTCTTTTACAAAAATACCGCTAACTTAAACAGCAAAAAAATTCAGGGCACATTGATGCCACAAATGTAGCCTATGTGGCGCCCTCTGCAAATTACATCGAAGTAGGTACCAGATTATAACTTTTCGTGCCCAAAAACCTCTATTTCCAAATTTTCATGTATACATATCCAAAAACGTTGAAGTTATTGCAAAAAAGAAATTTTAAAATTTTACCTTAAACATCCTGTATATTTCTTATTAGCAAGATTTTATTGAAGCAAGTTGGTTTAAATCGTAATATTTTAAAGTCAGGAATCTACCATATTTCTATGTACAATTACTTAAGGACCACCCTGTATATATATATGTATATATATATATGTATATATATATGTATATATATATATATATATATATATATATATATATATATATATATATCAATTGTTAATATTTATAAATATTTATTTTTCTTGACCTACCGTATATAATTTTTATAAAAACTATTTCTGGAATAAAAGGTCTCCTTTACTTTAATTAGAATTTTATTTATGTTTTGACATCATACGTATCATCTTCTGAACAATGTTGCTAAAATTACACAAATATTTACAATTTTTACATTATTCAACAGGTGATAAAATACATAAAATCCGTGACTTTATACAAGTCGAAACATTTTAAAAATTAATTTAAAATTTGTATCTAAAATAAATGATCTAAAAAACAACCAAACAAATATCTTGATTGATTACTGTAACAGTACAAAACGTTTTTTAAAAGAACATCCTGATATTTTTATTACCAGATCAGATAAAGGAAACAAGACAGTAGTAATGTTTAAAAATGAATATATGCAAAAAATGAATGACTTAGTGAGTGATGAAAATGTAGATGAAAAGTTAAAAAGAGATAAGACAGCTAAATATCAGGACATTTGTAATGATATTGTAAACAATTTGAAGTCTCTAAACTTGATAGATCAAGAGATATACAAAATCTTAAAGAGCTACAACTCACAACCACCGAGAATTTGTGGTTTAATAAAACACTTAAAAATAATTCTTTGAGGCCATTAGTACCTTGCATTCAATCTCCATCGTATACACTATCAAGGTTTGTAGTAAACTAACAATACAAAATCTGTCAAGTGGAACGCCATTGTCATATTGAAAACTGAAGATTATTATTCAAAAATATAATACTTTATAGAATCTAGTGATGTACAAATTCTTAGAGAAGACCCAACAAGAAAGTTTTCTAATAATGTAAGAGATATTGCTAAAAATTCAAATTAAGGTAGCCTGGACCAACATTGACATTGGTATAACATTGATACAATTTCTAAATGTAATCAAAAATGTGACTACATTGGTAGCCATACTATTTTCTCTTTATGGTGCTCTATTACCATCCGAAGGCTTTGTATAGCCGTAAGCATGTTTCAATTCCGCCATCCATCTCGGCACCATAGGCAAAATAAGACGTTCTGATTGTTTGCGTTGTATCGGTTAAGTGGGTGCTGAGATCGTGGTCAGAATGGACTACAGAGTGCTCAGATGGTAGTTGGAATTGAATGCTAGTGCTGGCCGCGTTTAATTCCATGCAGTGATTTTATGAGCACATGAAACTACTGTCTAAGTATGGAAAAATTACCCACATCTTTTCGTAACATAATTCTTCATGACAAAAAATGTATTCGAAGTAATATAAAATGTGAACAGGACTTGCGCCAATGGGATGAAGAATATAGTGTTTTGAGCAAAACAAACTGGAACTTTCAAAAGTGTATTAAATCAGATAAATTTGTAGTTGGGTAAGATAATTTAAGTAAATTAGGTAATTAAAATCAAATCAAATCAACTTCATTTATCCCAAGAAACAATATGTTTGTAATAGGGATACAAAAAATTTTCATACATAATAGTATATTACGTAACAAGAGTTGTAAGTAACCCATTACGCACGAAATGAAAAAGTTCATGCACGAAGCCGCGCAGCGGCGAGTGCATAAATTTCATGAGTGCGTAATGGGTTTACAACTCGTGTAACGTACTATACTTTTTCTACGCCCATTCATTTTCTTCCATTAAGTAAAAAAACATCGCAATCGTTTAAAATTTATTATAATAGTTGTTAATAACAACTGAACAATTATTGTAAATCGATTGTGCTTTATTATTTAATGGTGATGACCGGTTATTTATAATTGTATTATATTTTGTTCAAGAAACTGACAATATAAATGACTACACATTTATTTTCATAGCATACTACTTAAGAAAACGTGTCCTATTTTTAAAGAAATTGCATGATGTGCTGCCTACATTTAGGGGCATCACTCTTTCAATCCTAAATACATCTCGCTAATGCTAAAAGTTTTTATGTTTTTTAATTGACTAAATTTATGTAAATAGACCAAATAAAGTCTTACGTAAATAAAAATTTGATTGTAATTTAATTAAACCAAGAAGTTTAAGTTTTCTTCTCAAAACGCACGTGTATGTTATGAGATCTCATTACGTGCATGTTATTGTTAAATGTCATTTACAAGGAATGTTTACAGTGCGATTTTTGACGTTTGCAGACATGGACGTAGAAAAAAGTATAAAATAACATACTTTATTCGAGAAACAAAATTAAAAACAAACATTTATTTATTTAATAAGTTATTTTTTCATAAGAAACATACAAAGAATTCTTATAGAATTGGTAACTTTTTTTATGCTATTTGGGAGGTTATTATAAATGTTTAGTTAATTATGTAAAATTTATTTTAAAACGATTATTTAATAAGTTATCAGTTTGTCTCGTTGAGGTCTCGTATCATTTTGAATAAATCAATGCAAAATAAGTAGGTCAGTTCTAGGTATTTTGGTGACACATTCTATAAAGAACTCCTATTATAGAATTAATGTTATGTCTTAATATACTGGTTTTTTCCAGAATTGTTCATCTATGCCATCATACAAATTATAAAAGAGTAGATCTCAAACGTAATAAACGAGGGCGGTCCAAAAATTGTGGTTGTCCTGCACAAATGCACATTAAAATAAAATTAAGTACCAAGGATACCCTGAAAAAAGATGCTTATGTTAAGGTATGCATAGGAATGTTGACTGATAAAAATACATATACACATTGTAACAATTTCAATTAGGTATAAGAACAATCTGCTATTTCTATCTTAATCAAAGTTACTAGAATTTATGTATCTCCACCTCACTCTTTCAAATTTGTTAAGTATATCAGGTTGTCTTTGCCGAAATTCGTATATTCTTTATTATGCAGAAATGTCAAAACACTTATTTTCTATACCTAACAGAAAAAGTTACAATTGGTAAAAAATTGATTTTGTTGTACCTATTTGACCAATTCTCTTATTTTTAAGGATGGACTGCCAGGTCTAATAGAATTTAAGCACGACCACAATCACTCCGAGACTTCGGAATCACTTTCGTATTTAAGACCCACAAAAAGCGTAAAAGAAATATTTGAAGCATATTTTAACGATGGTCTTGGAGTAAAAGAAGCAATTAATTTGCGTGAGTCTAAATTAGAATTGGAACATGGAGGAAATTCAGTAGCCATTGCTTGTGCCTCAATGAATCCACCACAACATACAGTTTATGATTGGTACCAAAAGTGGAGAACTTCTAATTTAGGGCCAAGAACAGGGCCCGGTATTATTGAAGTAAGTAGTTTATGTAGTTATAATTTACAAAAATAATAATAACACCTTTCAGGTTCTTCTGCAAAAGTATTCTACATATAAAGAGCAAGGAATAATAGTAGAAATTCAAGAGGAACCCTATGCAATTGTGATAATTACTCCTATAATGCAAAGAGCCCACAATCTACCATTTGCTAAAGATATTGCTTTTATGTACAGCACATCATCTTGTGATTCTGAAAGCCACGGTCTGACGTTTCTCTTGACCTCTTGTCATATAGGAGCAGTGCCACTAGCTGTCATTATAACAAAAGGTCAACGCACAGAGGATTATGTAGCTGGTTGTAGTTTAGTAAAACGTGTAATGCCAACAGCATTTTGCTCCCAGCAATATCCGAAACTAATAACTACTGATGACAGTGAGTCAGAGAGACAAGCTATAGCTTTAGTTTGGCCAGATTCAAAAGCTTTGTTATGCCGATTCCACGTATGTCAGTCTGTCTAGCGTCGGCTGTGAGATAAACACAACGAAGTACTTGAAGAACATATGCAAATTTTATACAAACTCTTCAAGGACATATTAATAGCTGCATCAGAGTCCAGTGCATTTGAAGCTTATTGCATTTGCATAGAAGATTCTGCTGCCCCAGAAATTAAAGAAGTATTTTCGCGTTATCCAAAGTGGATAACGTATATTTCTAATTATTGGAAAAGACGAGAAGATTGGTCGCTGGCATTTAGAGGTCCTGACACATGGTCATCAGACTAATAATTTTAGTGATATTAACGTTAGGCTGTTCAAAGACATTGTCTAATTAAGAAACAAAGCTTGCAATGCGATTTCATTGGTTGATTTCGTCTGCACAGGTATGGAGAAATATTACAAAACAAGACTTCGTGATTATTCAAATAATAGATAAGTAAGAACAGCTCTTCTTTTGCGACATCAGTTACAGAAATGTTCCTATTTAAAAAACGAAGATATAGTTAAGTTGGATGCAAATTGCTTCAAGGTGCCCAGCGAAAGTAATCCAGAAATAATGTACGATGTTCAGGTAACACTGGGATTTTGCTCTTGCGAAATGGGAAGATTAGGAAAGTTTTGCAAACACCAAGCAGGAGTTTATGAGCATTTTCAAGAACATTCTCCCAATTCACCCGCTATAACTGCACAATCAAAGTATTTAATGGCTAAACTTGCCTTAGGCGAAAAAAATGTTATGCCTGTTTCATTTTATGCACCATTACGAAGAACAGACATTCCATCAACATCAGCTTTGGAATCTATTACACCAAATAACAAAAAAAGCATAATAGATATTGAACAAGAAACAACTGATATGCTGGCAGCTTCAGATGAAAACAATGATTCTTCAAAAATTGAATTTACAAATTTTATGACATTATTACAAACTCATCACAATACATATGGCACTTCTCCAAAGATATTAAATATGTCCATACAACGCTTATCAAAAATTTCGACTCGACGGCTTGGGATTCGTACTTAGCCACTTCTGGTAGTTATTTACCCAGAACATTTACGTCCAAAGCCACAATTAAAGTACAACCTAGAACACTAAGTCGAAGAACTAGTTTAATTCAGGGAACAAAACGTTTCGCAGGTGACCGGCCTTCGAAAGATTCCTTAAAACGAAGAAAAATCAAAAGACCAAGAAATCTGCAAGTTAATGTTGGCAATAATGTCCCAAATGCAACAGGGCATTAATTTTTATTGATTTTCTAGTTGTTCATTTCTTGGTTACCCTTAAATACTGACGTGTTGTCCAATGGAAATATGTTATTTATTTTTTCAGATTTTTTCGTGTACTTTTATCTGAAGGTGTCTAAAAGACGCTGCCAAAGTAATAACTGGATTAGATTATAAAAACCTGGGACTTTTGATAGTTTTTCGAATTTCTGTTTATTTATTAGGAAGTCCCTTATTTTCTTTAAATTTAATTATTTAACTTGTTTGGCATCTATAAATTGACACATTTTAAACGTAATTATTGACTAAACGAAAAAATATAGAAATGTGCGGTTTCCACCAATGAGTTTGAAATTTAAAAAAGTTATTCCCCAATCACATTACAAAATTTTCATAGTTATACAAGGTGAAGAAAAAAAATTGCCTATTTTCAACTGAAAATTACTTGATTTATTTAAATAAAACGCCCTGTATATTTTTAATCATTCGAAAGCTGAGTTCTTTGGTTTTTAAAAAATGGCAGTATGTTTAATTTAATTTGTAAAAATAAAGAAGATACATGAATTTTTATGAGTGCGTGCATTCTTTTTAATTTCCAAATGGCCATTAGATTTTCCATTTTTTTGTCAATTATACACTGAAATAAGTAGAAGTTACCAAACGTTACTTATTTCAGTATATAAATGACTAAGAAATTAAAAATGCAGGAAATCCGTTACTTTAAAAAATTGAAAATCTACTGGCAATATGGAAATTAATAAGAATGCGCGCACTCACAAAAATTCACGTACCTTCTTTATTTGTACAAATTAAATTAAACATGCTGGCATTTTTGAAAAGCTAAAGAAGTCAGCTTTCGAATGATGTAAAAATATACAGGACATTCTATTTAAATAAATCAAGTAATGTTTTTTGAAAATAGCCAATTTTTTTCCTCGCCCAGTACAACTGGGAATTTTTTTTAATGTTATTGGGTAAAAACTTTTTGAAATATCAAACTCATTGGTGGAAACCGCACGTTACTATCTTTTTTCGTTTACTCAATAGTTTATCACGTTTAAAATGTGTCAATTTTATATTTTATTTGTTTTTGTATCATCTGATAATAAATGATTATTAAAATGATGTTCTGTTTAAATAATTTATACTATCTCAATATAATATATGTACTGAATCTTTAAAGTAAATTTTATATAAAATATTACAATTTTTGCAAAAAATCAATTTATTTTCGTCAGTACTTAAGGGTTAACTTCTTTCCATTGTTTATGTATTATCACTTAATGCAATAATATGAACATTGCATGTGTTTAAATCATGCTTTAAGCTGATTTCTATTCCGCCGTTGATCTCGGCACTCCGCTTTCAATTCCGACCACGATCTCAGCACCCACTTAACCGATACGACGCAACCAATCAGAACGTCTTATTTTGCCTATGGTGCCGAGATGGATAGGGGAATTGAAACATGCTAGCCGTAATTGTGCATGCTCCGCAGCAATCCGTGGATTTATAACGGCGGCTTTAAACAGCTGATGTTTAACGTGCTCCCAATATTTGCATAGAAAACTTTGTGAATTTTGAGTCAACAGGCCCGAAGTTTTGGTGTTAAAGGTAATTTGAGCTCTACTTTTAATATTACAAATCAGTTTTTGTATCAGTTAGTAATTTTGTAAAACTAAACATTCTTTTTATGAAAATTAATCTAAGGTTATGTTTGACAGTGTCAATGTTAGCCCCTAGTCCAACATTGACTCTCACAATGTAATCGTTAGGCCAACTTTGACTCTCAAACTTTTTTGTAGCACGCACAAAGAAACCCAGACGCTTCAATATTCGAAAGGACAAAACCTATGATCACGAGGCCTGCTGCAAGCTGTGTATACGCGTTTCGGTTTGGATAAAAAGCCCTTTAACTGTGATGAGATTGGTTTTCAAACCGATACAGGTGTCCAGGAAGTGTTGTGCAAAAGGGGTAGCCGAAATCCAATCAAATTAGTCGGTAGCGTCACAAAAGCTACGTACACGATCCTTATGTGTTGGAAGTCTGTTGGAGACTTCTTACCAATGTTTATCAACTACAAAGGACTTCACCTGTATTCCACTTGATGCGTGGAAGGACCGGAGAATTGTCGCTAACATTGTTCACCGTCTGGTTGGATGGAGTCCCTTCAGTTTTTAGATTGGTTTACTAACTGTTTCATTTCTTCAACTTCAGATTTACAGGATACTAAGCTTCTTATTTTGGATAGGCATAACTCACGTTTATCTTCGGACTTGGTAGAAACAGCCGCAAAACATAATATCGAAATATTCTGTTTACCAGCTCACACGTCCCATTTAGTTCAGCCTCTGGATGTTGACGTTTACAAATCGGTTAAGGCGTCTTGGAGAAAAATACTTCGAGATTTTATCAAGAATCGGGTTATAAAAATGTCTATAAAATTGTATTCCCTTCTTTAATGAAAAAATTGGCCAACACTCCAAGTTTGTCCAGAAGTAACGCGGTAGGTGGCTTTGATCGGTCGGGCATTTACCCTTTGTCTTTAGAAAAAATGACAAAAAAATCTTAGATGGCACACATTATTAACGGTGAGGATTCTGCTCAGATGCCATACACATCTTCTGGGGAAAATGGCCAATTGCCATCGACATCTTACAACATAAGGAATAAAATAGCAGAACAGTCTTTCTACACCAGAAGATATTAAAACAAGTTTAGTGAATTCAATTTTGTCAGTTCTAATGACTGAAAACACAAAAAAATCGACCGTTATGAAGAAACACAGAGTAAACAAAAAATTTGCTGAAAGTCTAACAGACTAAGATGTTTTAAAAAAAACTTCGTGGAAAGGAAGAAGAAAAGCAATCTAAAAAAAAAGCAAAACCAAAAGCAACCAAGGGCAAACAAAAAAAGAAAAGGAAGGCACAAGAATCACAAGAACCTAGCTCCAGTTCGTCAAAAAGTGAGGTAATTTATGATGATAACAGTGCCAATGAGCCGGAAGATTTTGAAGATTTGATCACTGCAGAAAATTAACACGTAGAGAATGAGATAATTGAAGAAGAAGGAGAAAATGGGGTAATTGAGGCTAAAACAAAGAACAGTGAAAGAAGTACCCATGCTGACATTAAAAACGTTAAACTTGGGAATTGGATGGTCGTTAAATATCCTGGGAAAAAAATATCATTCATTACATAGGAAAGGTTGTACAAGTTAAGGATGGCGATATGAAGGTTAACTTTTTACGTAAAAAGGGTTTGTATTTTGTATATCCTGATGTTGAGGACACAGCGTCGGTATTATTAAATGCAGTAGTTGCAATTATTGACGAACAGGCGATAAATATGGGAATGCATTTTTTTAAAGTGCCCCACATTAGTGGAGTTACCAAAATTTATTAATTTAATGAGTATTGTTGCCTTGCCAAAGTCACGTACCAAAATTTAGTTTGTATGTTTTTAAGTTGCAATTCCTAGTTTAAGTTCCAGTTTTTGATAATAAGGTTCCTACATTATATTATTCTTGTGTTATTTAGAATAAAAATATGATTTCTTTAAAAACAACACGATTTTTAGGCTGTTTCACCCAATAAGTTCTTAGTTTTAGGACTGCGTACATGCTGTAGCTCGCCACACTTCCGGAATTTGATCTTCGTCGGCTTCTTGTCTGCCATACCTTTCAACAAGTTGACGATCTGGTCAAGTTTGCTATCGTCATCTTCTTCCTGCATGGTCCTACCTTTTTTGTACCGCGAGTTCTTCGTGGCTGCTTTGCATTTAAGAGGTTCTTGGTTTGCAGGAGTCGTAGGACGATTACACGAACTGCGTGCATGCTCTAGCTCGCCACAATTACAGCATCTGATTTTCTTCGGCTTCTTGTCTACCATACCTTTCAACAAGTTGACGATCTGGTCAAATCTGTAATAGTCACCTTCTTCCTGTATGGTCCTACCTTTGTTGTATTCGGAAGCCATCGTGGCTGCTTCATATACAAGAGCAGCGGTCAATGCGTTGACTAATGTTTTCGGGTGGGATAAACGAAGCGTCCTCTGCATATCGGGGTCACGTAAGTCATCAATAAAGACCTGGATGCCCAGAAATTCCATCATGTTCTCTGGTGCTGACGTATTAGCAAATAGAACTAGTCGGGCAATGTCCACTTCATATCCTTGAAGGGATTCATCACGTTTCTGCCTTCGGTTCTTCAGCTGAGATTGGTACAAATGTTCTAGATGTTCATGACCATATCGCATGTCCAATCTCTTCTTCAGCAGCTCGAAGTAATCCGTTTCTTCAAGCGGTATCGTCTGAAGTACATCTAAGGCATCTACTCGAAGCGCTATGGTTAGGTTCACTGCTTTCTTTTTGTCGGACCAATTATTCACTCTAGCGGCTGCTTTAAATTGTTTCACATAATTGGTCCGCGATGTCTCTCCGTCGAACATTGGAGCCTTGACTCAGGCAAAACTGCTAATATCTTCTGTCTTGGGTTGTGTTGCTGGCTTGCATATCTCGATCCTCTTTTGTTCTGCTGGTGTGTCTTGTGTTCTTACTCTCTAACTTCTTGATTTTTTCGTCCATAGTTGTCATTTTATCCTCAACTTTCTCGTTCATCGTTGTGATATTATCCTCAGTATCCTATTTAAGAGACGAAATTTTATTTTCCACGTCAGCGGCAATGTCATTTTTCATTAATAAGATATCAGCAGAAAGTTTGTCCATGTTAGCGTTCTTCATAGCAGAAATCTTCTCGTCCATATTATCAGAGATGTCGTTCTTCATAGCAGACATCTTCTCGTCCATGGCAGAAAAATCGTTTTTCACATTTGTTGAAACCTTTTATTCCATAGCAGAAATTGTCGAGATTAAGGTGGAAGCCTCGTCATTGAATAAAAATAATTCTGGATCAAAGCCGCCATTTTCCAGTGCCATTTTAAGTCTTTCTACTAATTCACTTTTCTTACCGAACGTTTCCATCTCACGATCTTCCAATTCTGTTCTTAATTCTGTCACTTTCGGATCACATAGTTTATTGGCCATTTTTACGTAGCAATTTATTTATCATATCCCACTTCTAATACCAATGTAATGTTTTTCTTATTTATTTAAACGTTTTTTATTACGGCTGGGATAAACTTATACACACGGTAGGTTCAGTTACTTAATTTATTTATTCACTACACTATTCACTAATTATATACACAGTATATTCACTTAAACTAATTTATATAATCAATTTATATTCACTTATTTACTGTTTATCTCACGATGTCAAATTATAAACTATAACTGAACTTTCTTGGGTCGGTTCCTTATATATTAGTTTTACTATATAATTCTCGATTGTGGCTTATACAAAAACAATTGGCTTTCTGGCATTTTCTAGATAAGACTGGTCACAAAAACAATGTCTAGATAAGATAGTTACAATCTTAAACAACTCTAAGAAATCCCTGCGCGTCCGCCATAATTTTAACTTTCTTACCTGGCTTATACAGAGTCGGATTTAGGGACTATACCAGTGTGCTGTTTCGTAACATTATTAATATATATTAAGTCAATCACAAGGTAGGTCACTCCTTGATCCAGCCAAAAATAATGACTAAACATCAGGTAGGCATCAAATGAAATGTAACTACTGTCATTCTGACGATGATATTTAATATCGAAACAATTGTCAGTTTCTTAGAATTTTCAACATTTTATCAAAATATTGTGGAATTATCTATGAACAGTTGGTTTCATTTAAAACAGTAATATGATTAGATTACACGAAGTATGGGTCGAGTCAGTGAATTTCTTTAAATAGTACTAGATTTATTTGAAATATAATTACGATTCTCAAACCCAAATTAAGCTTGTGCTTTGGTGGAACCGTTCACGGCATAGTTGTAAACCATTATAATCTGAGTTACAATCGTTTTCATAACAATTGTCGATTTTTGTGTAGGGCATGTTAGGCAAAATCATAATATTTTGGGTCCTAGAATATACAGTTCAGAGATTGCACATCTTGAATGAATCACCTCGTATATCGTTTTCTGACGGAGTCCACATTTCTCGTTTTTGACTGTACCTCATATACAAAAATAATCAATGCGTTAATTTTATATGTACATGAATATGCGAATCATCAGTGTATTGAAACTGGAACTCGAAAAAGGATAATAGACAGTAGATAAAGACCCTACTGAATGAATAGGAAAACTATAGAGAACCCTTCTCAGCTTCTTCCACACATGCGCGTTATCTGCCGTTGAAAAAAAATATTCGATCGAATCCTTCCTGTCCCCTTGAAACAGTCTACCGAGAAAAACAAAAACCGTCGGATATAATCGCTTTCCTACCGTGGAAACCCGACTTCAATTCTCGTTGTGTAATTTCAACAGAGATCTTTAAAACAATAATAACAACAAAATAAGTTTGGCAGTCGTTTGATCCGAATCGCGTGTAGTTTTCTGTGATCTGTGAATTAGAAAAACTAAAGGACTATAAAAAATGACGGATCTGTGTGCTGATACGGCGGTCGGGGATGAAAAGAAACATTTAAATGGCAATCACAACACAGGTAATTGAAATATTTAAATCTGTAGAAGGAAATATTTATTAATATCAAAAATGTGCGTAAAGTGGTTGAAACTAGGTACTTTTTTATAGAGAGTCTGATTATTTAACTGGTAATTTTCGACAGCAAAATACGATATGTAATTAAAATAATATTAAATAATAATAATAATTGTAAAAGCGCTTTACAAACCAACAAAACACCATTATTTTGTAGATATTTCCCATTACTTTGCTGTAACTATCCAATTTCAATATTTTTGTATAGGTTCTACATGGTTTAGTCGTAATTTGGTACAGTAATTCATCGCTATTATTTTCTATTAAATTAGTACGTTAAGCGCTACTTATTTAAGGGTTTATAATGGCGCGTTCACACGGGCCGAATTTTGTTGATCGAGTCAAGTTGATCAATGAAAATTTAATCAAAATAGTTGTGATAATGTTTGCTTCAACGAAATTAATTTTTTCATGGACTTCCCTTAATCAAGAATATTTTCTGTTACTTCCAAGTGCGTTTTTTTATCATTTGAAAGCATAACCTTTTACGGACATTCTAATATTAATATGATTTGATTAATAAATAATTAAATTTTAACTTAATCTACTACTTACAACTTGGCTAAAGCTTTTCTATATATAAATCATTAGGTTCTAACAATTAATTACTTTCATTTTATTGTGTACACTAGCCGGACTGTACACTGCTTTTTTAACTAATACTATGCACTAAACTAACTCCAAAGGTTGGGTTCTCTTGAGTTTACTGTTCAAATCTACATTGTCCAAGAGCTGGTTTGTCTCGACGTTAGGGTGGCGAAGGAATCGCTGCTCATGGCTCTCTGTAAATTCCTTAATGGTTTCACTAACAGTTTCCATGTCCAAGTTTATGTGGAGATCACTGTTTCGGAGCGTTGACTATATTCTTCAGCAATTTATTCTGGAATTTCTGTATTACATTTAAATTACTATATTTGCCACAATTCCAGAGTTGTATACCATATGTTCAAATTGGCTTGAGTATTTGCTTGTTTACGAGCACTTTATTGTGTATGGTCAGCGCAGAATTACATCCGAGTGGCTAATAGAATTTTCTAAATTTTATAACGATTTCTTCCCTTTTTTTCTTGACGTGAGCTCTACAATGTAGTTTGGCGTCCCAAGTAATAAACAGGAATTTTGCCGTGTTGTAATATGATATATGGCTTTTATTTAGGCTAATGGGAATATGTTGGTTCCTTTTATTTGTAAAGTTCACATGGGCAGATTTTGCATCATTCAACTTTATTCTCCATTTTTTTGTCCATTTATTTATTTTGTTAATGGATACTTACAAGCTTCGTCATGCAAAAGTTGCTATGACGTTGTTCTCTAGCCCAGGAATATTACTAGTCCAATGTAAGTATAGTACTGGACTTAGTACACTACCTTGTGGTACTCCTGCCTCAATTTATTTTAGCTCCGAGTAATCATCTAGTTTTATTCTGATGGCTCTATATGTGATATATGACTCTAATAGTTGATAATACTGTCTAGGCAAAAATTTACTTAATTTATACTTAATTCCACCATGCTCGTCCCTGTCTAATGCTTGCGTCGTGTCTAGAAAGACAGCGAAACATATTTTTTGTCTTCAAGAGTTTTTTAGATTATTTTCGTTATTCTGTGGAATTGGTCTATTGTTGAATACTCCCCACTAAAGTCAAACTGGTCATTTGGGATAATGTTCTTCTCTTCTATAATATGTTTTATCATTTCCGGTAATATTTTTTCATCCATATGATGTGACTTCATTCGGAGGTTTTCCTGGTTTAGGGATACACACATCAACCTGAACGAAGCATTGATAAGATATGTAAGCTTTAATATTGGTTTTTCCGGAAGGTATTTCAGGATCTCTCCTGTTATCCTCTTACCTCTTTTGGAATGGTGGTTCTGATATCGATGTATTCCTGGTTAATATAATTCCAGTCCTATGTCTTCTCTTGAAGTGTATTTTGTGACTTAAAAAAATTATCATTTTGGGTTCTGAAAGAGTTTTAAACTTTTGGTACTTGATTGCAAACACGATTGTCTTTGGATACACACCAAGAGGAAAATAAAGGAAGAATAATGCCAGAGAAAATTCTGATATAAATAATACAATCAAGAAAATCAGAGCAATATCCAAAAAAGAACATTCACTGAATGTTAATCAAATATAAGTGGATATTTATGTTAATTTCAGACAGAAATGGCTGACAAAAATTGTGATTGAGCTGTAGAAAATTTGGTTGAAGTTTTGTTTAGGCGATTGTGAATACTTGAATTTTAGATAGAATATATGTAAGTGCTACACTCATGCCTTTTAGGCCCAAAACTTGGAAGTGAGTTCCTATCCTTTGTTTTCGTTTTCCAGTTCTGGATTCATCTCCCTAATAGGACGTCGATTGCTTCTGCGTACCATCTTTTCTTTGGTCTGCATTTTTTCTTGTTACCGCTTGTTCTATATTCATCAATTTTAATTGTTATTCTAAAATTCATCATTCTCTGTATGTGCCCCACCCACCCTATCCTTTTGGATCTTATTATTTTACTCATTCCTGCTTCTCCCAATTATTTCCCTATTCCGTACTTCTTAGACATAATAATACCTCTTTTTGCTGCCTAATATCCTCCTGAGTATTTTCCTTTGCCATATATCTAATTTTTCTCCATCCGTTTTGTTAAGTATCCGTAGATTTCTGCTGATCTTATTATTGTTTTGTACAGATGTCGCTTTGTCTTTCTGAATATTTTTTTTAACTTATTATCTTCTTCACTATCTGTTTGCTTCCTTTTATCAGTCTAGCTTATACATTCCCTCCCTCATTGCCGTCGTCGTTCATAACCACCCAAAGATATACATAGCTTTGAACTTAAACGAAATTCATTACTTTTTGTCCTTAGTACAGTATCAATTATAATGGCGACATTAAATTACAAATTTTTTGTATCAGAAGTTTGAATTTTATTCTCCCTTATTTCAATAAGTTTTCGTGGAAGTAAAACTAGTTATTTCTGGGAGTTAAATAAATCAGTACATATACCTAACTTTTGAAATTGAAGAAATACATGATGAAAATCTCCATCAAGTTCGGTTGTGCTTTTGTTGGCTTGCATAGCGTACCATATTTTCAATGAAGAATTTTCATTTAAATACAGTTTTTCTGTGGGGAAAACACACGGGCACATGTGAACATGACATTTGAAACCAAGTATATTTTCTCTTTGCTCCTATCTTCGCTACACTATGCAGTAACCTTAAGATTTTAGATTAAACCAACATGGAAAATGTCAAGGATTTTCAAAGTTTTCACACCGTTTCTAAAAAACATGATACATAATTGTATAATTTTGTATTTCAGTGCAGATTAAACATTTTATATCAAATTAAAAGAGTAAAATATATTTAAAATTAAGAAAAAAATAATACTTTAGGTTGGTGCCAAAACGAATATTAAACGATAGAAACAATAAAAAAATAACAAGCAAGGAGCAGGTGGAAAATGTTGTTGAGCTTCCAACTTCAAGGAAACAAAATATTGAAACACAAAAATATTCAAAATGCTGAAACGGGGATGTAGGTTGAGGGTTGAAAACGGTTTCTTGCAATTTACCTCGAAACGTGACAACCTAGCGGAAAATGTGCGAAACAAAAGTTGCAGATAATAAAAAAATCTAAATCTTCCGTATTTAAGACTTTTTGACATAATCTCTAATTAACCGTGAAAATGACGAAATCCCGATTTTTCAGTTTTTATTTTCATTATTAATAAATATCAATATTTGTTCAATTTATAATCGTTTGTTTTACGTAATTTTCTAGATAAGGGATTGATCAAACTAAATCATTAGAATATGTTGGAAACGATGAGCTCATCTTTTAAATCAAATTCTTTGGTTTGATTAACGTATATTTCAAACTAATATATCAATATCGAAGTAAACACGCTATTATTGCATGTTGTTATGATATCAGCTACTCGTTTAATAAAGTATGATATACCTGGTGGAGAAATTTTAAAATAAGGATCTAAAATAATGGTTTATATTTCGTTAAATCAAGAAGGTTTTACTGTCTTTAGGTACGTCGTGATAGTTTTTTGAAAATAGACTTACCAGCGATAAAAACAAAGTAGAATACATTGGTCCGTTTAATAGAGCGTCGAATTGAAATGTTAATACTATAAAGACGTGGTGACAGGTAATGCCAAACTATTCTGAAATTTTGTGTGTATTTTATTTGTAGGACACGAACACACGAAGATGTTTGTAGAATACTTCTATGCTTAGATGGCAAAAGCTGAGATGTGCCAAAATGTAATTTTACCGTAAAGGGTTTTTAAGTTTAGAGGTTCACGATAAATGAATCATTAAGATTGAAACTAAAACTTTTATACACTAATATAATACTGAAACTTATGATACTTGGTATGTAGGACAAACTTTTCAGGATTTCGAGTTTTGATTGATTTTGTCACATATCATGTTATGCCAACTTTAGATCCTTCTAATTTGGACGAAGAAACATGATATATTATAGAAAAACATTGTAGGAATTACATAAAAAAAATATAAAAAATGGTGCTAGTTTTTAAATATATTAGGGTATCCGGAAAATTCTTCGAAAGCAATTCTTCGAAAACAATTCTTCAAAAACAATTCTTCGAAAATGCAATTCTTCGAATAAACAATTTTTCGACTAATAATTCTTCGAATAACAATTCTTCGAAGTATCCAAAAGGAATGACTTTGTTCAGAGATATAAATCAGGTATAATTTATCTAATCCCAAGCTTGCAACTGACGATAATCCCTTGGAAATTAGTTTTAATTTAACCCTGTGCAAGTAAATATGGATGCAGAATTTGTTTGTGATATAAATCAGGTATAATTTATCTAATCCCAAGTTTGCAACTGACCTGACTGGGTATAAAAGGGATTGTTTTCCATAAAATAAAATTAGTTTTAATTTAAGTAAATATGGATGCAGAATTTGTTTGTTCAGAAAAAGGAAAACGTAAATTGTTGTTCAAGGGACATTTTTATTTTAAAGATGTTGAAAAAGGTGAAAAAGTGTATTGGAAGTGCGCATTTTTTGAAAAAAGAAAAACAAACTGTCCAGCGAGAATAATTACTGTCGACGATAAAATCAGTAAAATAACAAAAGAACATAATCATATTGCTGACGCCTCAGAGGTGGAAGCGACCAAAGTGTACGAAAAAATTCGAATCAACTCGAAAATAAGTAATGATCCTCCGCACAGAATTATATCAATTGCTTCGATTACATGTTCCATAACGGCAGCTCCCAAGCTTCCAAGTGTCAGCAGTATGAAACGGAGTATTCGCAATATCAGACAAAAAAATCTACAAGGACCAGCTCTTCCTACTAATAGAAGCGAAATAATATTTTTGGAGGAATATACGAAAACCTACAAAAATGAAAATTTGTTGCTATATGATGCCGGTCCAGTGGACGAGAGAATATTAATTTTTACTACAGAACAAAATCTCCAATTATTGTCTAACAGTAAGCATTGGTATATTGATGGCACATTTAAAACCGTGCCGTTATTATTCCAACAATTACTAACCGTTCACGGACTGCAACACAATTTATCGGTACCTTTAGTTTATGCACTCTTACCAAAAAAATCAGAACGAATTTATGATCAATTTTTTCAAGAACTTAAAAATTTGAAATCATCTTTAGTGCCTGCAACGATTACCACTGACTTCGAAAAAGCATTGATTAATGCCTGCAATAGTGCTTTTCCAAGTTGTAAAAAAAGAGGCTGTTTTTTCCACTTCAGTCAATGCATTTTTCGAATGATTCAAAGGAATGGATTAAAAAAACGCTATGAGACTGACAGTGAATTTGCTTTCAAACTAAAAATGTTGTGTGCTATTGCTTTTGTCCCAGTGGATGATATAGTTATGGCTTTTGAACAATTATATGATAGTGAAATATTTCCGTCAGAAGCCGAAAGTGTTATTAATTATTTTGAAGATACGTGGATTGGGCGACCAAATCGAAAACAGCGAAACCCACCACAATATCCATACAAATTGTGGAATCTATATCAAACAGTTTTGGATGATTTACCGAGAACAAATAATTCGGTAGAAGGATGGCATCGAAGTTTTGAAACACAAGTATCAGCAGTTCACCCCAACTTGTGGAAATTTATAAAATGTATAAAAAATGAGCAAAGTCTAAATGAACTTCGTGTAGAACAATATTTAAGCGGATTTGAACCACAAACACCAAGAAAGAAGAAGATTGTAATCAACGAATCAAAACTCTTGTAAATCAGTATGATAAAAATAATATAATAGAATACATTAGAGGTTTAGCTCACAACATATCACATTAATCTATAATATTTTTCTTACCTTGATATTTGATAGTATTTATGTCATTTATCTGTAATTTTTACTGTAACCTTTTACTGTACTGTAAACTTTTACTGTAATTTATTAATAAAATGTTGACATAATTATAACAAATAAAAAAAGTAGTGTTTTATTTCCAGTTCCTAGGTATTCTCAAAAAAGAAAATGACCTTATAATTCTCATTTATTATTAGTATGTTCCGCATCATACGTTTATATATCATGCGAGAAATATTGAGTATTGTCTAATGAAAACTTATCCCAGATTTTAGTAAATCCAAATAATAAAGCTGTCGAAGAATTATTAGTCGAAGAATTGTTTATTCGAAGAATATGGTATTCGAAGAATCGCATTATCGAAGAATTGTTTTCCGAAGAATTGTTTTCGAAGAATTATTTTCGAAGAATTGCTTTCGAAGAAAATTCCTAGATCCATATATTAGTGTCAAGTTTATAACAATCAGTATCTAGATGATCTACCATATCACGAAACCCTAAAGCCTGACCAATAGTTGGAAGATTTTGATAGAAGTGATGACAATTCTTGTCAATAAGATTGAGCATTGACAATAGACCTTGTTTATCTTTGGATTTATACCCACAGAAGAATTGTACGAAAAAATAACAGTAACTTCTCTAGTTTGTGGTCTTCCCCTAATTTTCCTTCTCAAGTCCATTGTGCGAAAAGGTATCTTCTACCAAATCACATTTGAAGTTGATGACTCGTAATGTTGCCAATGAGGCCTGTTTCCGCTATCTCTTCCAATGTAAATTCTTTCTGTTCTTCTTGTTCAACTCTAATTATTGGCTAATTGACAGTAGTTTGTGTGAGAAAAAGTGTTTTAATTTCTTTGTCTTCTTCTTCCGTACTTAGTGTTGTTATCGGTTTGTAGTTGATTTTATTTCTAACTATCTGATATGCTTTACCCCAGATATCTCTATCCAAGTCAGCACATAGATATTTCCAGCATTTCACTTTTTGTTTCAAAATTGCCGTTTTCAGCTCCTGCTTGGCTTTTTTGTATTCATTTGATATCTGCTCTGTTTCAATTGCTCTGTGTTGTGCAGAATTTGCTCTTGTTAAGCGCCTTCTTTTTTTATACATACTCTTTTTTTTCAGCATTTTCATTAGTCCACCAGTAGTAATGAGTGTGATGTTGCTTCGGGTGTTTACTCTTTATAAGAGTATCATTACAGATATTTGTTATATTTGTTATTAAATCGTTTGCCGCCTAATGAGCATCTTTCTTTTTGTTCTGTAGGGTTTTACACTTCTCTATAAGTTTTTCCATACCTTCTTGAGATACTTTCCATCTGTTCGAGGCTTGATTTTGTTTTATATTGCATTTTTCCCATTTTACTTGAAATTTTACTATGCGATGGTTACTCATGTTTTCATCGTCAGTAACTACTGTCCATCCCTCTATGTTTCTAGTGATATTTATTGTAAACAGCGTTATATCTATAATGGAGCTACCGTTTGCATTTTGAAACGTTAGAACATTTCCTTCGTTCACGATTACCAGATCATTAGCTTCTATGAAATCTTCCAAAGCTTGTGCCCTTTCATTTGTCACTCTAGATCCCCATGCTCTTGATTTTGTATTGAAGTCTCCTCCCACTATTTTCTCTTTCCCTTTAGTTTTCTCAAATTGTTGTATATTATTTAGATAGTTCTCGAATTCATTCAAAGGTCGGTTTGGTGAAAAATAACACGAATGGGTGTTAAAAAAAGTGTCATGAAATGAAATGGTGAATAGTATGACCCAAAATATTCAGAAAAGTCTTAATAAATACTTTTTATTATTTTTTAATGTTTTTTATTATTTATTATTTTTTATTATGTATAAAAAAACAATGATATTTATAAACAATCAACAACAACATAGAGTTAAATGAGATGTTCAAAGTGCCCTCCCTCCATTTCAATGCAGCTACGACATCTCCTCCGCAAGGACTGTCGGATTCTTTCCAAAACACCCTCATTGGCTAGGATTCGATGACATCCCTGCTCTATTCGTTGCTGCAGCTCTTCGAGGTTATTCACAGGAGTGGCGTACACGAAATGTCCCCAAAGAAAAAAGTCAAGGGGATTTAAATCAGGCGATCTTGCAGGCCATGGCACAGGTCCGCCCCTTCTTATCCATCTTCGACCAAAGGATCCGTCTAAATGTTCTCTTACGGCAACTGCGCCGGAGCACCATCGTGCTGGAACCACATTTGATTTCTTTGTATTAAAGGAATGTCATCTAAAAAATAACCCAATGTGTTCTGCAAAAAGTTTAAGTAGTCAGCTCCCGTTAATCGGTTAGGTAAAACAATCGGACCTAGTAACCGGTCGCCATCAATACCCATCCAAATATTTAATGAAAAACGAACTTGATGCCTGGATTCCACGATACTATGGGGATTTTCGTCGGCCCACATATGCGAATTATGGAAATTAAAAACTCCATTTCGTGTAAACCCTGCCTCATCTGTAAAAAGAATTAGTGCAATAAAATTGGGATCCTCAGTATCATTTCTCAGAAACCATCGACAAAACTCTAAACGTGCTTGATAATCAGGTGCATTCAGAGCATGCACTCGTTGAAGATGGTACGGGTAACGCTGCTGCTCGTGGAGGATTCTCCAAACCAGAGGAGCCCCAATTCCTACCTCCGCTGATATTCTTCGCACACTAGTTTCTGGATTCTCTTGTACTCGTGCTAAAATTGCTTCTTCTGCCTCAGGGGTGGACACCGACCTTGGTCTCCCGGAATCATGTGACTCTTTCCCAAATTTACCTGTATCACGCAATCTTTGGTGCAATCTTCCAAACACACGAACTGAAGGGATGTGGCGATTCGGGAAAGCGTCGATATACTGCCCAGGTGTTGTTTATGTTTGGCCGTAATTCGCTTAGTTTGTTGCATTTGTCACTCCAAGTAATCTTCTCGCTCACTGCTTTCATAACTTCTTCTCTGTCTGTATCTATTGCCATGCCTCATATGTGTATTGTTTCCAAATCCTGTGTGTTGCTTAGCTTACTAGTTTTTAGCCCCTTCTCTGAGTTTTCGATAGCTTTCTGCAATTCTTCGATAGCCGCGTCATTTCTGTCAGTGGTAATTAGAAGTTTACCTTCTTTATTGTTTCTGAGACTTCGAATTATGTTATTTGATTGATTGTTTCGCACTATATGTTTGAAAGTGCCTAGAACTTCTCTATAACTCATATTTTTAACTTCGACGATGAAGGCGTAAGTATCCCTAATTTTTTTGTCTCGTGTTTTTCGTGAAGATATGCACCCTAGAATTTGTTCCATGAAATAGTGTTTCAAACATTTTTTGAAGTTCTCCGATATATTTTTCTTTCAGATGATGGACGGCAATGTTTTCTCCTTTAGTCTCCTCTTGCATCATTTTTAGTTTAGTCCATAAGTCATAGTCTGATCCGTCGTAAACGAGTTTAATCACTTTGCGTTTAATGAGTTGATTTGGATCACTTGATTTTATCTTTGTGTACTGTTCTAGTACCTCTATATCTCCGATCAATTCTACTATCTCCGGATACTTGTCCCTGTATTGTCTTTGTATTCCCTTGTCCATTTTCAGGTTATCGGTTTTTGTGATAACTACTTTAACTATATCATTCCCAGTATCTAGGGGATTTCCGGTTTTTATCTCAGTATTAGTAAATATTTCTTCGTCCCATTGTTTTATTTTAACGAGGCTATAATCTTCTAGTGAGTTAACTTCTTCTAGAGTGTACAACTTATTTTCCCCCCACTTCGGTTTTTGCGTTTCCACGTCTCATTGAGTTGTTATTGTGGTATTATCGGCAGCTAGCCAACTTTTATGTTCTCTCATATTTTCTGCTTGGATTTTCATCCTTGTAGCTATGTCTGTGATTTCTTTTTTTTGGTTTGTAGGCGCCTTGAACAAGCAGATTTAACATATCAATTTGCTTCAACAATTTTGCGATATTTTGTCTGTAATTATTTCTTTCCGCCTCGTCGCAGTCAATTTCTTCTCTTTTCCGCTTTAGGTTGTTGCAACAAAGTATCAAAGTGCACTTCCCTTTCTGGGACCGAATTTCTTCTTCTTATTGGTGGAGGACTTCTCCTTAGGCTACTGCTTGGTTTGAAACCTGAGAGCACACCTATTTGGCTTTCCTTGTGTTGCGTTCCAATAATATTTTTCGACATTTCGGTCTGGTTGCTCACCGAGGACGTCTCGCGGTCGCTAGCTGATGGTCGGAGGGGGCCGCTTGACCACCCTCATCTCCGACCAGAACTAAGCTTCCGATTCCCTGCTCCATAACTTTCTTTTCCATCTCTTGATCCATATTCATTGCCGTTTTACTTGGACTCTTTTGTCTGGGTTACCATACCATAGCCGAGGGGTCTCGTTTTCCGAAACCGGGATCTCGCCGTTCGTCCCCATATCTGGTAGGACTTGTCAGTGTGTTCGGATGTAACTTGGGCATGTTTGATTTTCTACTGACATTTACTGGTGCTCCCTACTCGATATCAGTAGCCACACCAGTGCCCCACTGACCATTTCGAGCTGCTTCTTAGCTTCACTCCTACCCACCCGACCTTGCGGCGCGAGAAGGAAGGAAGTTACTGAGCCACTCCACCAACTTCAAGGTCTTGTAGCTCCCAGGAGTGGATCTATCTATCTATCTAACTTCGTCGATTTATCTCCAAGTCTGGGTAAAAGCCAAAGTCTACGATCTTGGATTGCCTGTAGGGGTGGTTTAGGGGAATTCGAGGCTCTTTTTAGCTGGTCCCAAGCATACTCGATGAGATTGAGGAGGCAGTGTTATTGCGAGATACCATAAAAGTCGAAAGTGTCTTCCACTACTCATTCACGATGCGGTCGAGCAGTCATGTTCCCATCAAGGACTAATAACTCTGTAGGCTCCTTAAAACAAATGCCTCCCCAAACAATAACTGTACCGCCACTGAATCGATTAACTTCCTGCACTGCTCTTCGATTCCTGGGCACTTAAACAAGAGTCCATACACGAACACGCCGACTATCTGGAAACCATCCATACAACGACTAATCTGTGAACAATACGGACCTCCATTCAACACGACAATTCACATGTTCATCAGCAGGTATTAATCGAGCATGCCAATGAATTTGTGTTAATGGAACTCTTCTCAAAAGTCGTCGGGAACATAAGTTAACCGTCAATTGAAACCGAATCACCAGAAGTATTCAATAGACGCTGTTGCATGATTCGATAGGTACTCAGAGGTTATCTACGAGTAGATAAAGTCAGAAAACAATCTTGCGTGGGGTAGGTAACCCTTGTAACCTTTGTTCGTCCATTCTTACACATTTACAGTTGCTCTATATCTATGCAGATACCTCGAAATGATACTTTTACTGACTTGCAACTTCTATGTGAAGACTTCTTTTTCTTTACGTGCCGTCTCCTTTAAGAAGGTTGGCTATCATCATGGCGATTTTTATCTTTGAAGCTGCGGATCTGAACAAATCAACAGAGCTACTGTTGTACCACTGCCTTAGGTTGTTCAACCAGGAGATGCGTCTTCTTCCTATACTTCTTTTACCCTGTATTTTTCCTTGTATAATAGTTTGCAACAGTGTATACCTCTCCCCTCTCATCACGTGGCCCAGATGTTGTGAAGACTACCCCCCTCAATCGTACCAATATCCATATTAGCTTCATCCGCAGTAACTTTACGTCTATGCATTATTCAAAACAAAAATTAGATTCAATATATAGTAAGTAAAGACCAAACCTGGATGAGTGCAGTTAATAATTTTTAACATAATTCCAATATTTATGAACCGCCCTAACTTTTGTGGAGCAGTTTATAGGACTGAACAAATGTGAAGCGTATGTTTCCAGCTAATTTATTGTTATATTTACAAAAAAAAAATGTTTCCGAGCTAATTAAGCATCAAAAGCTGACGTTTAACATATTTAACTAGATAATTTCATTAATTACACTTTTACAATTTACCTTTCCTCAGCTGGAACAACATTAGCAGTTTTTCACATATAAATACAGTTCATATAATCAGTATTTATAGAACCTTGTTGTTTCAATTGAAGACGTTATATGTTAATTAGAACTAAATTTAAATAGTAAAAAAATTTATAACCTTGTGAATGATTTTGATTTACTACTATTTGTCAAGTAACGTTTGTTATGGTTAGCAACGATTTATTTTTTAAGTCTCCCTTTTTATGATTATTTTACTACATGTAGCTTTTTTATAACCCACAAAGTTCATTATTAGTAGATTTAATGATTTGGTAAAGATGAGGGTATTGCATCCATTTTATGTACTTGTTCAAATCACACTTTTTACTACTTAAAAATTTATTCCTCAACCGACAACAATGTAACTCGCGAATTATATATTAAAACTTCGAACTTGGGTTTTAAAAACAATTTTTCAACTATATTTAGAACTTTATTATACAATGATTGAACAGAGAATGAAATTTAAGATAATACAAAGTTTTTATAATCTTCCTGTTTTACAAAGAGTCATCGTTTTATTTATATGGTGTCAGCTCTTTCTTCTTATGTAATTCGCGATACAATGTAAATGTTTGACATTCAACTGATTTTATTGACATACCTTCCAGGATCACAAAAATTAATTAAATAGCATGTTAATGTATGATACTTATTTAAGGGATACTTTGTGTACGATTAATTTTTCCTTTATTCTTAACAAATTTGCAAAATGCAAGTATATTGATTAGATACTAAAGAAGTTTTTTTATTATCCAATTAGCATGAATTTACCTTTTTTTAATTGACTTCGACTGGGTAAAAGTCACTTTAAAATAAATATTATGCAATACTTGTTGTCACCGTAGTCAGTGATAAAAATAGAACATGTTAAAAATAAAACATTGCAAATATTTACAAGTACATTTTGAAACAATTAGTACGTATAAAAAAATGTTATTCTTAATTGGGAGTATTCAAATGAAACAAGAATTATTTTTCGATTGTTAATGTCACATCAATTTCTCTGTTAATTTAATTTGACCTAATTTTATGAATTCCAAATTAGTAAACACACATTTTTCTATTATTCATTATATTGAATTTTTGAATTTATATTCCTTTTGACACATTTGGAAATACGATTAAAGTGAATTTTTACGATGCGTGATACACTGGAAATTTGTGATATTGACTGTGGTTCTTGTAACGTAAGTTTCCTAAAACAGCGAATTATTTTTTGTGAGAATGCAAATGATGAAAAACTTTATTTTAAAAAAATACAAAATGGAAACCTTTTTATGTTTTATTTTCTTACAATCAATATGTTTGAAAGTGAATTTATAAAATGGTTATCAGCATGCAAAATGCAACGTTTACAATTCTTAAAAACACGGATATGTATTTTCAGTTGTTATCTCCCATAAACACATACAGTGTGGGAATATATAACGCCTCCACCCTTAGAACGACATTTTGGGGGTGCCAGGAGAATTTCCGGAACTTTTTTCTATCGGAGGCTGTCTACGAAGTTTTTTCTTATGTAAAAAAGCAATGAAAGTTACACGGACAAGTTAAAAAAACATAAAGAAGATATTGAGAGGAAAGCGTTGAGAAACGGCGGATGCGAAGTTCGAGACCTTGACGTTGCACCCAACTTATACAAATTCGTTCACAGATCGCGTTCAGGAGGCATACATCACAGCAAGATTAAATTCACCATTTTACGAAAGAGTTAGAAGAAGCCTTAAGGACCTACAACCTCAATTCCCCAACTTTTTCCCAAAAAATATTCGAACCTCTCCACTCTGGCTAATACCCATACTCAGAATCAATACCAACCTCAGTATATTAAGAAAAAAGGAAACTGCAATTAACTTGATTAAACAGTCTTTTTTAAGAGAAATAGAAAACTTCCAAAATCACTTCATCATATTCACTGACGCTTCCAAATCATCAGACGGTGTAGGAGCAGCCATCCTCACTCCAAATACATCCATAAAATTTAACTTCAAACCGGTCACTTCTTCATATACTGCAGAGTTGTATGCAATATTACAAGCACTCATTCATATTAACGAATCTAAAATGTCTCTGTCTCTAATAATAACAGACTCAACCAGCTCGCTACAAACTATCTAACAGTTGTATACCAAAAATCCAATCGCGTTACTGATCAAAACAGAATTAGCGTACTTAAAAGAAGAAAATGCCACCGTCGAAATTATGTTTTTATAATTCGCGTATAAAAGAGACTTCATTATAACATTGTTTACAGTGTCACAATGAAGCTCTTTGAACACTGTGATAGTAATTTTTAGTGTACAGTTGGTTATTGAATTTAGTTATATTTTTATTTGACATTTGACTTTAACCTTGACACAAATTATAAATAAAATGGTCTAGCGTTGTTCTAGCTAGCAAATTATTATATTAAAGGTAAATTAGAATGATTTATATATTGAAATTATTAATGAATAAAGTACGCTAACGTTTATTTATCAATGATTTGTCTATTGTTTATTTTTATATTGTATAGGATCAATATATAGGTATACAAAACGTTCGATTTTTGGGATAAATTACCAGATATCTATGTGAAGATGTATTACAGAAATAATTCTGTTCATGATATAATATATATATATATATATATATATATATATATATATATATATATATATATATATATATATATATATATATATATAGATCGCAAGAGCATGTACGAAGAAGCTCTTTTTTAAACAAATAATCATCCTCTGTTTGCTTAAATGAAAGTTTGTTTACTATTTACACAATTATTCGGTTATACTATGGCAAAAGTCAGAAATGCTGAATAAAACCATCTGTGATCTGACCAATCAGGAATCTACAGAATTGCCAACTTAAATTCAAACCACTCGTCCTAGTTTAAAAACAGGGATTATGTGCAAATCTATTTTATTTAAATGATTAAATAAAGGCGAATTATAAAAAATATTGTGTAATACTTGTGCCACAATGACTTTCTGTAGTACTCGTGATTTGCACAACTCACCGCTTCGCGGTTCGTTGTGCAAACTTCACTCGTACTACAA
This sequence comes from Galeruca laticollis, assembly GCA_963921935.1. Lineage (NCBI taxonomy): Eukaryota > Metazoa > Arthropoda > Insecta > Coleoptera > Chrysomelidae > Galeruca > Galeruca laticollis. The sequence goes on from OY998179.1 coordinate 108,716,981, forward strand.
AACGAGTCATTTTGACACTTGTTTTACAAATAACTATTATATCATCGTATTCCGGTATAAAAGGAAATGAAGAAGTGGACCAAATTGCCCGATCAGTACCAAACAACCAGGACTCTATCCAAATAGATGAAGTATCTACTAATGACATGAAATCTGTAATAAAATCTAAAGTGTTTAGTACGTGGCAAAACGTATGGAGGGCAACACAAAATAATAATCTAATAGAAATAAAAAAATCAGAAAATCCGTGGCCTCAACCAACATCGATCATACCACAGCAAGTCAGAATATCTCGTCATAGCAATTTAAACATAAAAATCTCATCACACGAACTGAGTTACCAATATGCGAAACGTGTCAAATAAGTGTTAGTGTGAAGCGCATATATTAACTGAAGCTACAAGAAAGAAGGATAACATTTCAACGAATATAGCGGAGACTCTAGGTGAAAACATGAACGTCGAAAGTACAATAGGTTGTTTAAGGGACACTGGTTTATATACATGATTGTAAATTTTAGTTATACTCTGTATCTTATATCGCTAATAACCTTTATGTGGACAAGAAGTTATTAAGTCTTGAACTAAACAATCTAAATTCCAGTAATCACCAAATATATTACAACATTAATGTTTCTTTATTTGAATCCCAAGATAGTAACTCAATTTTAGAACCTACGAGGATTAAGACCTACCTGTTAACTTGGTAATTTTTGCTCTTAATATATAAGTATTTAAATGATAATTATTTCTATCTAGAAAATTAGTAATTAAACTTTCTCAACTATCTAAAAATTCCTAGGGTATGCGGATTACCATCATACTGAGGAATAGCGTCAACGTTTAATTTTGAAAGTTGGTATTGATTCTGTATCTTCTAAATTTATTCTATCTGAGCTTGTTCTTTGTTAATTCTAGTAATTGATAGTGTGAATAAGTAAAAGTACCTTCGTTTGAATATGCTTTTAATTTTACATATATCATATGAAATTCTGACACATGTATCTTACACTGACAGCAACATGCAACGATCGCGACTCTGATAATCTGTCGATCAAATCGTTAGCATAGTTTAACAAAAAATAGGAAAATAAATTGAACGTAAACTCCTTAAGGACAACCTTCAAATGAATACATAAGTAAACATGCGAAAATAGATATGAACATAAAATTACATTGACATTGCACATAATAAAATATCACTAGTGTTTGTCTCTTCTTCCATTGGAAGTGGGCGTAAATGTCGTACTGAACGGTTCACAATTCCTGCAGTGGTTTGGATTCTTGTAAGTCTGGAAACAGCATCTTTTCCTTGGGGAGAGATGTAGGACTCTACCAAGAGGCCATTTGCATGGCGGCTGGTTACAATGTTTGATGAGTACAAGGGTTCTAGTCGTTACCAATGGTTTTGCTGGATCTTTTCATTTATATGGCGTATGCAGTTGAGAAATATATTCTCGTTTGAAACGTGTCCAAAATTATTGATACATACATTGGATGTCTTGAAGTCGTGATAATCTATTTGATGGGATTGTTACAAGATCAGCATCATGGAGTAAGGTTATAGGGCGACCAATTAAAAAATGTGCAGGTGTAAGGGGTTTTAGATCGTTCGGATTGGGAATAAAGGGGGCGCGAATTTGAAATTCGCTCAATTTGTACCAAAAATGAATAAAAACCTTTATATATAGGGAAAGTGTCCTTAAAATGGGTCATTAATCTAAAACGGGATACCATGTTGTTTATGTGAAACGAGTGTTGCCATCTGGCGAAATATTGCCCAAGCGCAAGCTGTACTGATTTTAAACTTGCTAACGGACTTTCAGTTTCATAGTGAATGTGATTGTTGACACACGTAAGTTTTTATGTTTTTCAATATTTTAATGTAATATTATTAACTCATAGTAGTAAGGATTGCTTCTTTATTTGTGAAGAGAATGTGTTGATAATTTTTAAAGAATCAGATAAGATGTTAAACGTTGATATAGTCATGAAAGTTCATCAATATATTTTAAGGTTAAGTTTGTACAATTCACGGAAGTCAAATGTTGAGGTATAGATAAAACGGGATATGTGGCATTTGTTTAAAATGAGATATACCATTTTACCTAAACTATTTTGATAACATTTTTTACCTGCTTTTTCTTTGTTGCAGTATCAACAGATACACAATATGGCGGGTGCATACTCAAGAAAAACCAACTGACAGGGGTGGTCTGAGGAGAACATGAAAAAAGCAATAGACATGGTATTAAATCGAGAATGTGGTTATCTGAAAGCGGCAAAACTTTGCCACGTACCAAAGAGTACTTTAGAACGTCGTGTTAAAGGAAAAAACAAAATAAGAAAAGATTCTCTCAAAGCTTTAGGTAGCAGACTTGTTACGTTTAACGAGGCGCAAGAAATGGACCTTGTTCCGTTTATTACCAACATGGAGACATTGATGTTTGGTTTGGCCACTGATTCCGTGCGACGTTTAGCTTATCAGTTTGCTGAACAGAATAACATATCTCACCACTCCAGTACCGTTAATAAGAAAGCTGGTTGGCACTGGTTGCAAAATTTCCTTAAAAGAAATAGACCATCACTTCGAATTCCAGAAGCAACCTCAGCTGCACGTGCCAGAAGTTTCAACCGAATAAACGTTTCCAAATTTTTTGACCTACTTGAACCACTTCAACAAAAACATAATTATTCTCCATCAAAAATCTACAATGTTGATGAGACAAGGATCACCACTGTACAGGGACGTCCCTCGAGGGTGATTGCATTGAAAGGACGTAAGCAAGTAGGGTCACTTACTTCTGCTGAACGTGGCACTTTGTGTACCGCAGTTATTTTTATGAATGCTTCTGGCAGCTATATCCCTCCTATGATTATATTTCCACGTGTTCGCATGAAAGCAGAGTTTCTAAATGGTGCGCCTTCTGAAACAATTTGTGCCTGCCAGCCCACAGGTTATATTCAACTCGATTTATTTGAGCAATGGTTTGACCATTTTTTGAAGTTCTCTGGTGCATCCCAAAACGCCCCTACATTGTTGATTTTAAATGGACATAAAACACACACACACACACAACATTTGAACGTTATAGAAAATGCCAGAAAGTATTCTGTCACTATTTTATGTTTACCTCCGCATTGTAGCCACAAAATGCAACCCCTTGATGTTTCATTCATGGCTCCCCTTTCAACTTTCTACAATCTAGGAGTTGAATGTTTTCTACGTAATCATCCTGGAAGAGTATTCACTATATATCAAATTGCAGAATTATTTGTTAAGGCTTATTTGCGAGCCAGCACTCCCACAAACGCAATAAATGGTTTTAGGAAGACAGGTATATACCCAGTTGATCGTAATGTATTCACCGAAGATATGTTTTCTGCTGCACAACCTACTGATGTTCCCGAAGATGTTCCCGTTCACAATAACATTAGAGAAGTTGCGGAAACTGGTTCACATCTCGATGAAAATGATAACGTAGATGAGGTTCAACAAGAAGTGCTACCTTAAACACCAACAAGACCGTCGGGAATATCAAAAGAGAAGACCCCCTACACTCCTCAATCTTCAACGTTGAAAGGCCAAAAAGAAGTTTTGAGCGAGACACTGTACTTCTCACCGGAAACAATTGTACCTTATTCCAAAGTGACGAAGAAAACACAACAGACCTCCAAAAAGAAAAAAACTGGTAAAACTGTTGTTTTAACCAGCACTCCTCACAAAACAGAATTAAGAAATTCATTGGAACAAAAGCGATCGAAATAAATCAATAAACGTCCTAATATTAAGAGAAAAATTGGAAAAATTAAAAAAAAAGAAAGCAGTTGCCAAGATTGAAAAGGACGTGGATTTTAGCACATCTGAAGACGACAGTGAGCCTGAATGCTTTTATTGTGGAAACAATTTTCGTGAGAGTAAAAAAGGAGAAGACTGGATCCAATGTGTGAGTTGTAACCGATGGGTGCATGATGCTTGTTCCGGAGCAGAGGAAGACGAGGAAAACTTTCTCTGCGATTACTGCATTTCTTCCTAATTTCTATTTTTGTTTGTTTATTTTAATAGTGGATCGCTTCTTTTGTTTATTTTAATATTTTTATGTCCAATAAAACATTTTTAATTAAAACCTTGTTATCATTTTGGAATAAGTTTGACAAGTAAATTAACATATGAATTACTATCCCATTTTAAAAATATAGGGTATCCCATTTTAAACATAATACTTCCTAAAACGGGACAGTTGCACTTTTTTTAAAAAAAGCCATATATTTTTGATATTTATATGTTGTTGTAAGAATTGTTTGGACATATAATGAAAAACACTTTAGAGAACATGTTTGTAAATTTTTGGCGAGATTTTCTTGATTTCTCGATTATTTATGGCTACTCAAACCTTAAGTATCCCATTGTAGGGACACTTCCCCTAAATTGTTTGTTATAAAGTATGCGTTGTAGATGGTGCTTAGTGCTTTTGACGGTTGCTTCCCATAGGCCACCAAAATTTGGTGTGTACGGAGGTATAAAATGCCACCGTATGTTATCTTTGATTAATTGATTATTGATATGATCTTTATTATTATGTAAAAATGTCCCCAATGCTTTTAGTTGGTTTTGCACCAATGAAGGTAGTGCCATTGTCTGAAAAAATGTATTCCTCGTCTGGAAGTGAATCTTCTTAAGCAAGATAAAAAACATTCAGTTGTTAAATTTGATACAAATTCTAAATGAAAAGATTTTGTAGAGAAACAGACAAAAACGCAAACATAACATTTTTATATTTTGCATCCTCCTTCTTGTTTATCTTTTAATGGAAATGGCCCTGCATAGTTAAGTCCAGTAAATTGAAAAGGTAATGATAGTTATATTCTATGATTGGACATTGGATATGTAGCAAATGTTGGGTTGAATTTGAAACAAGTTATCCATTGTTTGGATACTTTCCTTGCTAAGTTGCGTCCACCGATAGGCCAATAGAACAGTCTGATGGATGCCAATAATAGTTGAGGACCTAGGTGTAATAATTGTTTTTAAAGGGGAAACCTTTGTCTTTGAACATAGTAAGTGAATAGAATAATTTCCTTGAGCATCTTGACTTCTTAAATAAATGCAACTGGCATAAGCTTGCATCGAAGCGTCACAAAAGCAATGCATATCTAGTAATTGGTGATTTGATCCGATTGCTATCCGAGGAATTTCTAATTGATTTAGTTGAGCTGTTTAAATATAAAATTGTGTCCATGACACTAATAAATATTGCGTAATAGGCTCATCCCAGGGTAATTTGATGGACCATAGTTTTTGAATGATGATCTTTGCTACTATAATTACTGAACTAAGAAGACCAAGTGGGTCATATATTTGTGATATAATAGAAAGAATTTGTCTTTTAGTAATCGAGGTATGAGAACAAGAAATGTTTATATCATATTTTAAAATATTTTTTTTACTGTCCCATTGAACACCTCTTTTCTCTATTGCCTTGAATCTATTAATAGCTGTTTCTTTAGAATTGCCCAATATTTCAGGTGGCATTTTTAATGGAAATTTGACAATAAATTGGCCATTAGAATGACGTGAAGTAGTTTCTTTGAATAGGTTTTCACAAAGAAGGTCGTCTTCAGACATTGAAGTGGGTTCAATGATTTCATTGTGTTCCCAAAATTTTTTTAGTTGATAATCCTCGGGTATGTTTTTAGAAAAATTGCAAAATCCAGCCTAGCTTCGTGCTTTGTAAAATTGGACGATTTTTACCTAAAGTGATTTTGCCATCTAATAAAAGGTCCCGAATTAGAGTGACTCCGATAATCATGTCGATTTGTATAGGTAAATAGAATTCCGGATCAGCTAAATTAAAGTTATCTGGAATATTGATTGAAGAAATATCATCTTATTCTGTGGGTGTGGTTGATGATATTATTGGAACAACATAACAACATATATTGCATTGAAAATTGTTACAGTTCGAGTAAATGGAAATAAAAGTCCTTTTTGTTAGAGTAGATATCGTTTGATTGATTCCCATGATTGACAATATGGTAGGGATCAATGTTAGGTTTAAACGCTTGTAACAAGATTCAGTTTTTAGATTGGATTGAGCTCCAGAGTCTAATAACGCACAGACTTGAAAACTGCCTTGATCGTCAGTTACTTTGCAAGTTACAGTTGAGAGAAGAATGGATAAATTGTAAGTATTTTGTTGATTATAAATTGAATTTGTTTGTAGTAAAACATTTGAATGGTCTCCTTGCGAACTAGATGAATTGCTGGAATCACTGCATGACTGTTTGATTAATAGAGAATTGCATTGATTGTCTTGTTTGATACTTTCAATTGTATTAGAATTGTGTAATAGTGTATTGTGTTTTCGTCTGCATTCCTTACAGCAGCCTAAATGGCATGCTTCTTTTGAATGTCCTGTTCTCAGACAGTTTGAACATAATTGTAATTCTTTCACCTTGTTCCATTTTTCATTGATGCTTAATTTTAAGAAGTCACTGCATGTATAAATATAATGTTCACCTTTGCAGAAGTTACATGTTAATTTATCGATTGATAAATGTACTTGATTACGGCCTTGTGGTTTTGTCGATTTTTGGAATTGAATATTGGGTTGATTATGATTGGTATGAACTTTAGTTTGAAAATGAGACTCTTCCATTGATTCCAATACATCTTGTCTTTCTTTTAAGAATTCTAGAAAATTGTGAATTATCAGTACTTCAGATGAAGTATACGATTCTTTTCATTTGTTCTGAGTAATTTTATCTAGTTTATTATAAACGATATGAATAATAGTCATATCCCAAAGGACTTCTTTGGAAAGCTTTATTCCTTCAAGTGCTGTGATATGTTTTGAAATGTCATCTACTAGAGTTCTGAATTGCATAAATGTGGATTTATTTATAGGATTGATATTAAACAATGCTTTAATATGAGTATCAATTAAAAATTGTTTTTTATCAAATTTTATCAGTTTTTGCCAAGCTCTTCGATAGTCTTGATATGCATCACATCCCGAAATTACTCGTTTTGCATACCCTTCTAGAGCAGCATATAAAAAGTGATATTTTTGAATATCATTTAGATAGGTATTGGAATCAATTGTTGACATACAATTCTTTTCAAACTCTAACCATTGATCATATTCACCGTTAAAGACAGGTAATTTGATTTTAGGAAGTAAAAAGTTTGATAATGAATCTTTGACTGATGAAGAATTTACTATTGTTGTAGGACTTGTTCTTTTAGAAATGTAATCTTTTAAAAATGATAAATTACTATAATATTTATGTTCAAAAGGCTCTCGTTCATCAAACTGTATCTCTAGTTCTTCTTCTGTACAATGTTCTTCTATTACCCTTTGTATATTTTCAAATTCATGAATTAAGTTGATACTATTGTCGTATCTTAGTTGAATATCTATTAAATCAGGTGAGATGATACCCTCTTTGATTGAATTGATATATTTTTCAACGGTAGTTAAACGTTTTTTTATAGATCCCCCATTTCTAATAAGCTGTTTGATATATACACTAGCCATTATAATAGAAAGTAATTATTATTTGAGATATAATTTGATGTATGTGTATTTAGATTTGTGTGAAAAATGCAATTCGTAATAATATTTGAATGTCTGATTGATAATTTTTGATACAAATCCAAGAGAATTCAAATATACGCTCTTGCATAATGAACTTAATGACAATAGTAAATAGGGATGCAGGTTATAATAGGATCGGACTGACTTTGTATTCATTCTAGCATAGCTACTGGTTGCACATCCGACCAAATTGCTATTCTACGTTGCTGTTTCCGTCTTGAAACTTGACTGGATGGCTGGATAGGCACAATTCTCCAACTTGTGGATGGATTGATTCCTTGTGTATAGTTTGTAGTTTTATTTTAATTGATTGAAAATTGGTATAATACTAGACTTATTCACACATCCGGCTCTCGAAGGACCAATGTTCTTTGTTAATTCTAGTAATTGATAGTGTGAATAAGTAAAAGTACCTTCGTTTGAATATGCATTTAATTTTACATATATTATATAAAATTCTGACACATGTATTTTACACTGACAGCAACATGCAACGATCGTGAGTCCGATAATCTGTCGATCACATCGTTACCATGGTTTAACAAAAAATAGGAAAATAAATTGAACATAGCTATTAACTAAGTCTTCAACGTTTGGGTTACTCATAAAGTATTTTGAAATTTACTTTTGATATATACTTCTGATATTCCCTGTATAATGCAAAATCGGGATAGATCGTAAAATATGGAAATAGAAAAGAAAGCAAATTAAAATGACTTACAGTTAAACCTTCAGTAAATCTAGTTTCATCGATGCTGATTTATTCTTAAACTATGTACCAAATAGATTTGGGAAATGTTGATTCCTCCTCCTTGGTGTGGACTGATTTCGGATATTTCGTCCTGGATCAGCCGACAGTTGAGAATTCGGCGATGTTTGTCTTCCTTCACTACTGTAAGAAGAGCAGTTTTGGAAAATAGTTTTTATTTTTCACTTTGCTTGTCCGCTCATAATTAAAATCAACGATGTTTGTTGTTTACCGCCGGATAATCCTACTGACTACGCCAATTACTTTCCGTGGGATGACAGATGATTTATTTTCAAAAAGTACGAATACATCTTTTGATGCTTTATTTTCCAAACTACAAAAAGAACTGACTCAAAATGTATATAAGTGAATTTATAAAATCTTACTATCAAAACGCAAAATGCAGCGTTTGCAATTTTTAGAGAAACGGAGATGCATCTGCAGTTGATTATAAGCTGCAGGACTTTGTATCTCCTCTAAAATACCCTATTTTAAATAATTAACGAACGGCATTTGCTCTTCCTGACGCTGCTTCGTTAGCCTGCACAGCTGCTCAGGGTATTCTGAGCAGTCTTCTTTGCAACCACATCTCGAATGATTACAGGTTTAGAGTCCAGGTCGCAGCTCCATATAACAACACATGCCAAATATAACTTTTTATCATTCTTTGACACAATTATGGTTAAGTTTAATTCTTAATGAAATTAACTGTCTCGACCCTTACTTCGTGGAATCTACTCATAATAGTGTATTAAATGAAACTAAACGTTTCTAGCTAATTCCACAATATAATGAAAAATGTTGAATTAGCTAGAAACGTTGAGTTTCATTTAAAACACTAATACAAGTTTAATTCTGCACTTGATCTCATTATCTGGGACTAGTTGTTCTGCGATCCAAGATATTTGTATTGAGTAACACACTCAATTTTTTGTTACTCTATCTGTACGGAAACATATGCGACTAAAATTTAGGAACCCCTCGTACCACGTCAGAGCTAATTAGAATATCAAATTATTTAAAACTAAAAGATTAATTTATCAATAACTTTGTAAGTGTTGATAGTTGCAAAAATATCATAGTGTGTAGGTATATGATGTTATTTGCAGTTTCCTTGAAATTTGGTTAATACTGATGAACAAATAAATAATAGTCGTAGATCCGATCCGAATGAACAAAATGATTTGGCCACGTAAACGGGGTTGACCAAAAATAGTTCTTGGATAATCTCCAGGTTCTTTCTATTTTTTTGTTAACTTCACTTTTAAAAAGAAACTTTCACTAACTGACTATCGTATTCCAATTCTCATTTTAAAACAAATGTTCCTTGTAACGTTGACGGATGCTCATTATACATTTATTATGTATTATATTTTGGCGACCAACAATTTATTATAACATCAGAGGTCCTTATAGAAGTAATTTTATTTGATTATAGGTATTTATTTCATGAATAAAATGTACAATTGTTCTAAGACTAAAATTGTTATTGAGATAATTGAACTAATTTAGCCACTCCTAACATTATATATATGCGGAAATATTTGTGTTTGAATTTATAGTTTAGTAATAAGTTTATTTGCAGAAAAAAGGAGTTCAATTCATACGTTCTAATATTTCACATTTATATATCATTAAAAATTTTCCATTTGCTATTTAATGGCATGTTCTTCTTGTTTCTCTTCTTGTCTAGTGCTAGTTAGTAGAATAGTAGACAGTAGGGGAGGGAGGGGCACAATGGAACACAAAAGTTGGTTTTGCGCATAGCTCCCCACATGAATTTTTTTTTCAGCATTTAAATGATTTCCTTTGATCTAAGGATCTAAGCTATGAAAGAAATGCATGAACCGTTATTATAGAAATCATATGTGACCGTGCGCGGCCATTTTCCAAAAAATGAATTTTGTGTCATTGTGCCCCATTCCTGGGGTACAATGACACAGGGCTTGGGGTACCTTGGAACAATTGAAAAAACGCGATAATTCATCAAATACTTTATTTTTTGAATTGAAAATGTCAAGATAATGCATTTAAAAAAGGAGGTAAGGATCTGGAATTGAAAACACAAAATACTTTTAGTGTTTTTAAATGAAACTCAAGGTCTCTAGTTAATTCCACAATATAATACAAGTTATTGAAAATTCTAAAAAATTGACAATTGTTTCGATAAATCAATATCATCGTCAGAATGACACAAGTTACATTTCATTTTATGCCTACCTGATGTTTAGTAGTTATTTTAGGCTAGACCAAGAAGTAACCTAACTTGTGATTGGCTCAATATATGTTTATAGAAAAAAGAAGAAGATGTGATATTACAAATATTGAAGCTTAGATATTATTAGCCCTATGGTGATATCCTGGATATCAGTTTTCCAATTAAGATCAGTATAACTGTGCAATGATATAGAAAACCAGGAAAACTATATCTGCTGATCTTTACAATTAACACTTAAGAAGACAGTTTATTAGTGGAGAATTCCCTAGATTTAACTGTTCATTGACAACTTCATATTGTGGGTTTCTTAAATGTCTTCTAATTTCCAGTTCTTCAAGGAAATCCAGTTCTTGTTTCTTTTCACAAATATGCAGTACTTCTAGTTTTGTGTTAGGTGTCAATGAATGATTGGTGTCAAGTAGATGTTTTGCGTAGTGGGATTTATCTGGTTGTTTTAATCTGTATGCTCGTAAGTGCTCACTGTATCGTATTTCAAAATTCCTAAGGGTCTGACCCAAATAGACAGCATTACATTCTGGACCTTTGAGTTTATATATACCTGACTTCTTAATAGTGGTATTTTTTTTGTTTTACATTTTGTTGGATGAATGGGGAGGTAAAGTTAAAACTGAGATACCGTTCTCCTTACACAGCATAAGAGCTTCCAGGGACAAGTGACTTTCTACTTTGTCATAGATTAATAGAGTGGGGTTCTCTCCAGAATTGCAAGTGTGGTTAATGAAATGCTTAATAACTTCCACAAAAAGTTCTGATGTCATCCATCCGCTAGGGGTGACTAAGGCCAGTGTGCCTGGAGGTGCTCCTTGAGTCATGTGTTCCTTGACATGAACACGTGGAAAAATTTTGACTGGCGAAATTTTTATGCCAGACGCAGAAATTATGGACACTGTAGTGACGTTAGTGCCTTTTTCCCCACTTGTAGCTTTGCACACTTGCTTGACGCCTTTTTCAGCCACAATTCGCTGGGGTTTCTGCACACTTGATGTGGCTGTTTCATCCAAATTGAACACCCTTGTCCCATCTCCAAACTCTGGGTGTCGATACAGTGTTTCCAAGTTATTGAAGAACACACAAACATTTGATTTGGTGAACGAAGTAGCACGAGACAAGGTGCAAGCCTCAGGAGTTCGTTGGCTGAGTTTGGGGTGCCTTTTCAGAAAACCGTAAAACCAGTCAATTCCTGCAATTTTCTTCTCACCCCATGATATAGGGCTTGGTATTTTGTTCATAACTGTTATTTCGTATGCAACTCGTCTGCATTCTTCAACTGGTAGGCATAAAACATTTTAGAGCATATAATGAGGTAGTTTTTCAGTTTCTCCTCCTGCTTCAGTGTGAAGACCATCCTAACTGTGTAATTAGGTGCATATTTCATATTCTCTTCTCCACCATCACCATATTCTTTTCTTTTCTTCACATATCTTGATAAAGTGACATAACTAACGTTCTTCAATGTAGCAGCACGTCTCAAACTGTTTCCATTCATGACCATTTCCACTGCTGACTCCATGTCATCTTCCGAGAAGAGCCCATTGGTACTCTTCGCTGTCGACTTCGCACCATTTCTGAAACAAGAAGAAAAAACCATACTTACTGCACAATGAAAAACACATGGGGCACAATGAAACGTTTCATTGTGCCCCAAATTCATATGTTTCAAGGAACCCCAAACACGTCATTTTGCTTTCCCATACTCTGTACCACAAACGTGAAGCAGTAGAAATGCGAAAGTCGAGCAAAAACTTCAGGGATAGATGTACAATGAAATACCATAAAAGCCGATTGAATTTAAAAATCACTCTTACCTGGAGGCAAAAATCTGTTGGCGCTAAATTTCTACTTTCACATCGAAAAACAACACATTACCTCGTCAAGTTTGGTACGCGACTGAAGAGCAGGGGACGATTAGCTGACTTAGTTGGGTGTGACCCTCGGCGTTTACTACCGGAATCCCGTTGCACTGGACACTTCTGTAAATCCGGTACACGAACTGTTCCACTGTGCCCTGTGTTCCATTGTGCCCCACCCTCCCCTACTTTGAGAATGACTATAAAATTGTAACGAATCGATTTGACAGAATCGAATCACGAGGACCACCTTGTTTTGCATAAGGATTTTATAGTTAAATGAATATCCTCGTTATTCTCTAAGATTTTTAGATTACTCCATCTTTCCATGCTGTGCCCAAAAAGGTGTAAATGGTTTGACACAGCTCACCAAATTCTCTTATTACAGGTAGGGGAGAAGAGGGCAGCTCAAGTTAACTACCAAAAATAATATTAAAATAACCAATCCCTGGCAACCACATAGTAGACAATAGGCATGAAAGTGCAAATTAAAAAAGTTACATGCTAAAGTGTTGAAAACTAATTTGTGATATAACACTGATGTGTGTACTAGTAAGGTACTACACTTCATGTTTTCAAAGTGAGGTAAGAACTAATAGTTTCACTAGAAGGAGGGCTAATTTTTATGTACCTAATCTCACAAAAGTATAACGATTCCATGTGTTCGCAGATATTGTAGCAACAAAACTCAATTATGTGCAAATGGGGCAGATCCGGACAATTGATTTAGGACAGATTCGCACTGTCCCCACCTAGTTGTAAATTACCAATTTAAACTTCACGATAACAATAAAATAAAGAACTAGATTAGTGTTTTTAAATGGAACTCAAGGTCTCTAGTTAATTCCACAATATAATACAAGTTATTGAAAATTCTAAAAAATTGTCAATTTTTTAGAATTTTCAATAACTTGTATTATATTGTGGAATTAACTAGAGACCTTGAGTTTCATTTAAAAACACTGATATGAGCATATTCCACGAAGTAAGGGTCGAGACAGTCAATTTCAATAAAGAACTAGACTCTATTTGAAAAAGACAGAGAGCAATAAACACATGGCAAGCGCTAGGTTTAAAAACAGTTTGTCTGATTCTGATATCTATTTAGATTATGGAGCTGATGATAGACACATTATAGAACATTTAGATGATGAGAAAATCCTAAAGAATGACTATATATTACTGAAGTTTGTAACAAAAAATGAACTGTACATTATGTTTGAAAACTAGTTAAATTATTGGAAAATGACGGATTTGAAACACTGCTTTTACAGAGGTGAAAGCAAAGATTTATATTTCCAAAGATTGCAGAAATTTCCAGAACTGAAAGAAAGGATGTTGTGTCAAAGTTGCCCGAACCTTGGACAATACCAGGAACATCAAGAATCGCCTCCTTTCTTGAATTGAATATTAGTTTTTTTCGTTACGATGCTCAGTAATGTTATAAAAACTAATTTTGTATTATTTAATTTTTTTTTTAAATAAAGCAGTCCCTAAGAAATTAATTTGTCCAAAACTGCCTGGTTCTAGCCCAAAAGTGCCCGCTCAGGGGGCAGTTCTGAACAAAGATAATTTTGCAAAAAAGAAAATTTCTCAAATGTCATTTACCTTATTACGTTATTTATATTTGGCGAAAAACATAAAGTACACATAGCTATACTTACTATAATTTTTACATATATTTATGTCAAAAAACATATAACGTATATTAGTTTGAACAAAACTGTCCGGACCTGCCCCCATCATGCCTACGTTAATGCTATAGTCAGTCTATTTTTATGAATGAGAGAGTGTTAAAATAATAAAGCAATCGTAATACATAGGCGTATCATTTCTTTTAGTAGACAGTTAAAATATTTTTTGAATTTATACCTCGAGTATTTTCGAATGGAATAACATTTTTATGCATATAATAAATATAACGGGTGCACACATATATTTTAACCTAATTAACCTGCTTATAACTTCTAATAGCCCAGGCGGTAGAGCAGTAAAAGTAGGGTGTAATGGATGTTGTTTGCTAACGCAAAAATTTGTATGCAGAAAGTTGCCGAATATTGTGTACAACAATAATCTATGTATGCATACTCCAAAAAGTGCTTGCTAAATGCTGTACAACAACAAATGTTCCGAAATATCGAAAAATGACCCTTTTTCGATACATTTGTGTCTAAAAATTTGAAACAAAGCCTTAAATCAAAAAAAATTACTCGATTTCCTATAAGGTTATGAGAATCGCTAATCGAAAAACTTTAATTTTCCATGAATAATATGCGAAAATTAGTGAAAACTCATACGTGAACTTTGAGAAATTTTTTCGGTAAGTAAAAATTGATAAATATTTATCAAATTTTCAGAAAAGATAGTTAAACATATGACAATCACGCACAACATTTTTGTAACGATCGACCGCGTAGTTTTTCACTGCCACAATTATTAATTATTATTATTACAAACAAATTTTGCACGAATTTTAAGATCAAAAAAGTATGCTATTTTCATTTGCATCAAAAAAATAGTTGTATGATTGAAAAATTATTTTGTTGCTTAATGTTCATCAAATCATGCAACTAATTAAACGTTTCAATGATATTGATAAAAAGTATATTTTCTTTCTTAAATGGTCTTTGTTTATCATAGCTATCCGTCCTATTTTATAATAAATTGTATAAATATGGTAGCGCTTTTTTCCATAAAATGACATTATTACAGCAAAATAAACATTTTGCAATAATAATACTTCAGCCCAGGTATACATACTGCGTAGGAACAAATAAAAGAATTGGGTTACTTTAATCCAGGTAGATCGCAGTTCCCTCCTTGGTATTCATTACTTAGGCCCCGCCTACATATAGGTGCTTGGGACTCTAATATCGAACACGCTCATTGGTTATATTTGACAAGACTAGCCAATTAGGGATGCTGTCTATTTCAAAACTGCACAGCACACGCAGAACTTACGAAGAACATCCATCGGATGGCATATCATAGAGCGTCCTTTAACGTTCGTTTGCTGTTTAGTCGAAAAGCGTCCTTGATAGTGTCAGTTTCACAGTTGAAAGTATTCTCAACGCGTATTTATTTGTATGCAGAGTGTGCAAATATTTGTAAATTTATATAATGTTCAAATAAAGGTAAGAAAATAGCATACTTTTTTGATCTTGAAATTCGTGCAAAATTTCTTTTTAATATTGTTTTTTGACGGCATATTCTGATTCCTCACATTTCGCGACATCGAAATACAAAAAAATCGTCTCGATAAGTGCTAACGTTGCCGAGACAACTTATCTTTTACCGCGCAATCGCATTTTGAAGCACCCGGTCCGCGCTACAGCACAGCTGCTCTCCGCCATCCCCACTCCTGCTCCCACGCCGCTCGGCCGACGAACTCCTCTGATTATGGTATTTTCATCGATTTTTCTTTCATTAGGCTATCGAAAATGCACAAAACGAATATAGAAAGTATTTGCAACCAGCTATAAGAGAGTATTTTTTAAATTTCGATTTAACGATTAAGTAAGCCATAAATTATTATTAATTTTGTGGGCCTCTATCTGCGGATCTACACGGTCAAATTTCATCGTTTTGGGCTAAAATGAAAGTGCTTGCGAAGCAGTATTCAGATGGGAAACAATTTTTAAATTACATCGAACCGATGCTGTAAACGAGAAATTATTTATAATGGAAAAAATTTGGCAAAATTTAAAAAAATTGTTAAAGATTATTAAAACGTAAAATGGATATTTTTATAATTGCTTATTGTTTGTTATGACACTAAGTAACTGTTAAAAATGGCGTGCTCCTTTTTCACCGTTGTTTAAACAAGGTACGCGCAATCAACTTTTTTATAATTTGTTAATTAATAATTGTGGCAGTGAAAAACTACGCGATCGATCGTTACAAAAATTTTTGTGCGTAATTGCCATATGTTTAACTATCTTTTCTAAAAATTTGATAAATACTTATCAATTTTTATTTACCGAAAAAATTTCTCAAAATTTACGTATGATTTTTTACTAATTTTCGCATATCATTCATGGAAAATTGCAGTTTTTCGATTCGCGATTCTCATAACCTTATAGGTAATCGTCAAATAAACAAAAAAGAAAGAGTAACTTTTTTTATTTAAGGCTTTGTTTCAAAGTTTTAGACACAAATGTATCTAAAAATTGGTAATTTTTCGATATTTTGGTACATTTGTGGTTCTACAGCATTCAGCAAGCACTTTTTGGAGTAGGCAAACATAGATTATTGTTGTACATAATATTTGGCAACTTTCTGCATACAAATTTTTGCGATATCAAACAAACCATTTCGATTGCTCTACTGCCTGGACTATAAACAGCTGAAGGTAAAAAAGTGCAATTGTTTCTATTATGTTTAATTTTTCCACAAGGTATGTTAAGATCATTATGTCAGATATAAGGGTTTAAACTGGACAAACAATTTTACGTTCATAAATAATTATTTTAATATAAAATTTTACCAGTATCAGTAGAGCTACTTCTTACAAATCCAAATCATTTCATCAGTAATATTGTCCAACTTCCACATTTTCTCTTTTCCTTTAATCATATGCCTTTTCCCAGTTTTCCGTCTTCACATTATTTACAGCCTCCAAAAACAACTGTTTAACATCACTCATTTTAAAAGAATAATTTTTTCTTGAAACTTCTCACTTTATCTGTGCCCATACCAGTTCAATTGGGTTTAGTTCGCAATTATCTACCCACCGTCATCCCACGAGTTTTTGCAATTTCATATTTTTTAAATTTCTCTTTATCTAGAGGGCGTTGTTTGACATTACAATAGTTATTGCGCATTATCATGAATTTTAAATAGTACGCTATATCTATTTTTTTATAGTTGAATAGAGAACCAAATTCTTAAAAAGTCAGCGCAAACCGCAACTTCCTATTTTTTTTCTAACCGGAGAAAGCCAGTTATGGAACTGGAGAAACCAATTTTAATTAATTACTACATTCGATTAATGGTTTTCTAAATGTTCAAATTGCTGTCCATCGTTTTCGATGCATTCATACATTATATCTCGTGTAGTAGGTCGAGTTGCAAACACTATATATTGACATGGAACAATATATGATTTCGAAGTACCGAATATAGAGACATATAAATTAGAAACTATTGAACAGTGTACAGAGGTTTTGTCCATCAACCAATTGAATTCAAATTTTAAAGTAGTACTTAATAATATTCGCAGTATCAACAAAAATCTAAATGAATTCAAAATTTTCCTCACACACACACACAATTCTGATATAGACTGCATTGTATTCACTGAAACATGGAATATATTGGATACAAGTCTACCATATTGAAGGTTATGATATCATATATAATGAAAGTAAATACAACCAAAATGATGGTGTTGTTATGTACATTAATAGTAATTATAAATATACTTATAAAATAATAGAGACCTATCCAAATATTAACGTTCTACAGGTTAAAATCCAACTTAATAAAAGTAATAGCGTAGTTATATCTGCAGCATACAGGTCACCCGATACAAACGTGGCCGCATTTGTAACATGTTTGCAAAATTATTTTGAAGCAAATGTTGATAATGATGAAGATATGTACCATTTCGTTGGGGATTTAAATATAAATATATTAGAAAGCAATAGTATTTCAACTGAATATAATAATTCCCTTAATGAGTTCGGATATAGCTCTACAATTAATATTGCCACACGAGAAAAATCCTGTCTGGATCATATATTCATAAAATCATAACAACATATTATAGATCAAATTGTGCCTATAGTAATCCAGACGAATATAACTGACCATGCAACTACTATCTTGCAAGTAATGCTAAACTCAAAGAACGCATCATGTATAAATAAAAAACATGATGCTGAAATTATTAACATAAATAAATTAAACAATGTCCTAAAGAATACAACGTGGGATTCAATTTATAGTACAACCAATGTAGATACTGTAACCAATAAATTTGTGACTATACTTAGTAACACCATTGGTAATTGTACTGAAAAGCGACTAATGAAAAGAAAACACACAAAAATTGCACCCTGGCTCACCAACGCATTGCTAAAATCTGTCAATACAAAAAATAAAATGTTTGAAAAGCTACAAAAAAAATCCCAATAATCTACTACTTAAAACGCAATACCGAACTTATAAAAATAAACTTAATTCTTTGATAGCAAAAAGAAAATACGACTATTACACCACGGAGCTTAATAAAAACCCATAATAATCCAAACAAATTGTGGGACATAGTTAATAATATAAGTAAAAAGAAAAAACAAAACACACTAACAATGATAGCGATCAATTAATTACAGATAAAAAAAGTATCGCTAATGAATTTAATAAAATATTTGCCACAATAGGCACAACTTTAGCTAATCATATAAATAAAGATATAAATTACGTACCAACTAGGAAAAGCATCTGTAATTCGTTTGCTATAACATCGCTTGATTCCAATGAGTTACTCACTATTATCCATGATTTAAAAAGTAAAAAAGCAGTTGGAGCAGATAATATTAGAGCGGAAACAATCAAATCAGTCGCGGAGTACATAGTTGAACCATTAAAATTTTTAATTAATGGGTGCTTCCAACAGGGCGTATGGCCCTCAACTTTTCAAAAATCAGTAATAATCCCAGTGTATAAAACAGGTAACAAAAGTACGATTACAAATTACCGTCCAATTTCTTTATTACCTTATATCTCAAAAATATTTGAAACGGCTCTCGAAAAACGATTAATTTCGTACCTAGATGAATATCAAATACTTTCTAAACAGCAGTTTGGGTTTAGAGAAGGAACGTCAACCGAAGATGCGATTTTAGCTTTAACATCAAAAATTACCAAATCTTTGAATGAAAACAAAGCTTGCTTATGTATTTTCATAGATCTGTCCAAGGCTTTCGATACCGTCGACCACGACTCCCTCCTCAACTCACTAGAGGACATAAGTATTAGGGGTAACTGCTTGAAATTATTTAAAGAGTATCTACTTGACAGGCAACAAAGCGTTAAGATAGATGAGGTCTATAGTGAGTACAGGAAAGTTCAGTTTGGGGTACCGCAAGTCACAGTCCTAGGACCACTTTTATTTAACATTTATCTGAATGATATTTTCTCTTTAGGTAGCGCCGGTCACGTTATTGGTTTCGCTGATGATACAGCTATTTTTTATACCGCTAACGCCTGAGATGAGCTTGAGGAAAAATCAGATAATGATTTTAAACATATTAGAAAATGGCTGTCTCATAAACTACTCACAATAAATTTAGATAAAACAAACTATATCACATTTAGCTGCAATAAATCTGGGCTACCCACTTTACTATCAATGCAGATGATAGTAATTACCGCATCCAAGCTGTGAATAATGTTAAGTATTTAGGTGTTACAATCTACTCACAACTTATGTGGGATGAACATATGAAGTTAACTGTAAAAAAGTTACAAGTGATATTATATAAAATAAAGTATTTAAAAAAACTACTTCCTGCGCATTCCTTAAAACTTTTGTACTATGCTCTCGTTCAAAGTCATCTTCGCTTTGGAATAGTGGGATGGGGAGCTGCACCAAAAACCCACATAAACCCACATACACTTATTGTAGATACCACTGAAACGATTTTTAAAGGTGATTCTGAATAAACCATACTAATATTCATCTGATCAGCTGTATGTAGACGCAAAAGTGATGAATATAAGGCAATTGTTCTATTATTGTACAATTACTAAATTTCGCAAGACAAAGGATTCATTCCCAACAACTATACATTGCTATGATACCCGCCAAAAAACACACCAACCTGTAACCCATATGACAAAAACAATCACCCAACAATCTTATGCTTACCTGGCTCCAAAATTATACAACACGTTACCGGAATGATTAAAAGAATTGAACAGCGAACATTTATTCAAAAATAAATTAGAATTGTATATTTTGGAGAAATCCATACATGAGGTACATAATTGTATAAAAATATGAATGTAGTACAGACAAACTCAACAAATAAACTTAAATTCTTTTCTCTCGTAAATATATATTGTAAAATGTCAAAAGTTAGAGGTTATATGTGAGATGTTAGATATTAGTAATTTTTTCTTTTTTGTTTGCTGATGTGCTATGTATTTGATTTTTATAATATAAATTTTAATTTTCTAATATTTCCACTCAAAACAAGTGATCACTCACTTATCGAGTATACTATTCTTATCATTCGTTCTTCTTGTCTTTATAACCTGTATTTGTTTATTGTGAATTTTTTGATTAAGAATAAACATACTCGTACTATATCTTTCACACTCGACCCCACAAATAAGATTCCAGGCATGTTAGATCCGGCGACCTCGCCGTTCATGGAAATATATGCTGCCTCGTCTTATCCATCCACCATTATACTTAGCACCCAAAAACTCCCAAACATTTGCTGCAAAGTGAGCTGGACAGCCATCGTGCTGGAATAACAATCGTTGACGAATTCCAAGGGGAACTTCCTCTAACAAAATAGGCAATTCTCCTCTTAAAAACGCTAGGTAGCTGTCACCATTTACTTGGTCATTAAAAAAGAATGGACCGTCCTCCTAGAATTCCTGCCCAATAATTTATTGACCAATGCCCTTGGTGCAGCACTTCCTGCATCCAGTGCGGATTCGTTCTTAACCAATAGTGCATATTATGGAGATTTACACCTCCATTGCTATGAAAACTGGCCTCATCTGTCCACAATATACGTGACAGAACTTGCCGATATTCTTCCATCATACCCAAAAGTCAGTGGTAATAATCTAATCTTCGATCACAATCTTCAGCAGCCTGGTGCAGGATTAAGTGATATGGGTGTATCCTGACAAAAAATAGAGACAACTGAAGTTTATAATTGAGATTCAGAATCGAAACGGCGAACTTAAAATTGTATGCCTCGCTCATACCAATATAATTTGTAGAATTGTATAAGTCAATAATTGCTGACCTTTGCTCCTTGAGAATTTTTTGAACCGTAGTTCGAGCTACTCCAATGTCCTGCGCAATAGCTATAGTGCTTAGGTGAGGATCAAACTCCACATAGGTTAAAACATTAATAGTGTTCTCTTCGGTGCGCCCTCTGCGATATGTAGGAAAATGAACATTTCTGCTTGTTCGCAAACGATGGATAACTCGAAGAAAAACTTTTTACTCGGGTGGCGTCTGTCAGGATATTGCTGCGCATATTATACCCTCGCAGCAATTGTAGCATTTCTCATGGGTTTAAAATAAACACCTATCATGTCAAATAATTCTTCGTTCGCGTAAAACATTTTGTAAAACTAAAAGAGAATACAACAAGAAAATACCGAACAATAAAAATATGAACAAGGAACAAGAAAAAAACACAAACAACACGAAAAACTCAAACAATAACAGAAAATGTATAAATACGATTCGGAAAGTTAGGCTTCCTTTAACACTACCCTTTGAATTATTCTGTGAATGAACTGTTTGCAAAGAATTTCTCAATTTCTTGGTGGCAGAGTCCAGAGATTGTTTTCCTAAAATATACAACGGCCATTACAAAAAGCGACTGGGAATTTTGAGTACCTAATTCGCTATCATAGAAAATAGATTTGCTTTAATTTTTTTCATTTATAATTGTATAAAGTTTTTATTTACTAGAGAACATAAAATAAGTAAAAATTAAATAAAACTAAAGTATTTTTAAGAAACAGTATAGTACAAAACTAATTAAACACAAAAGATGCAAAATTTTGGCAGTTTCAACAAAAAAAATTAAAATATATTGAATTTTTGGTCATGTATTGAAAAAAAATGATACTGAGTCGCTTTTTGTGCTGATCAGGTATATTAAACTGCTATAATTAATTTAATATAACTGATTATTGTTACTAAAAATTTTTACCTGATTAAAAATGATTATAATGAACCCTGAAGTTAATTCCTAGAAACATCCGTTTGTCAAATCAAAACTGATCAACTTTCTATAAATAAACTTCCTGGGGATCCTTTTTGAATGTATTCCAAATGTAAATGACACTTTTTGATTTAACAACAATGACCAGTCTCGCCTAAAAATAAGTTTAGAAAAAAATTCTACCTGAAATCTATTGGCAATAGATTAATATCGTTGTTATAGTTGATTGGTTTTTTCAGTAGTCTGATTAGACTTTGAGATTCATTCAAATCGAAAATTGGTATAAAATTTTCTATTTTCAATAAATTTGATTAGTTTTTGAATAAAGTGAGGATTCAGATTTTTTTCTTCTAGTTATTAAGAATTGCAGAAAACGCAATCTTTAGAATTTTATGGTACAATAAAATGAATCTTGTTTCCAATTAATTTTGAAATTTGAAAATATCCTCTCCTTTCACTGACTTTTAGTCTATTGAGGGCTGAAAATTTTAAGGCAGACATTTTTTTGTTTTATAATGAAGGGGGATGTTTTCATTATTGCGGCCAAAATATGAGTCTCACAAAAATACGTTGAGACACTTTCTGTAAGAAATTAAATTCTCTACAGTTTTGGCCCTATAACTTTTTGTAATAGAACTCAAATTTCAAAACTTATAAACGAAACATTCCCATGAAAAATTGTAAGATTTTCTGTTTTACCCTATATCTTTTTATTTATTTATTTTAGAGAAAAATATCATTAGACCTTTTTTATGTATACCTATATATTGATCCTATACAATATGAATTATTTAAATTTAATTAATTTGATAAGAATACAATGTATATATGAATATATATATAAATTATGCTGAAAAAACCAAATAAGACATTGGTTCACAATGAAAATATACAATTTAAAAACTAATATATAAAAAAATTATTAAACTTAAAGGTGGGACTTTGTGTCATCTTGTTCATAGAAGAGAACTTATGCTTCTCCACTGACTAAAGATTTCCACGATATTAATAGCACTCTTGAATCGTTATATTCGTGCCAATGTCCCGTGTAGGGATTTTTCGCAATATGCTGTGTAGTGACCATTGTAAGTGGTTCCGCATTGATTTGATATAGCGTAAAGGTTATACATACAAGGTGCCACATTATCAGCGGCGTAATGGCTCATATCAAGCCCTTTTATTGGAAAATCTACTGCAACATTCAGTTTACCATTGAATCTTTCTGTTTGCGAAAAGCGCTTCAGGTGAATAACCAATATTTTCGGAAATTTATGAATTGAGAATGATTTAGTGCATCGTCTTCGTTCCTTACATTTCGAACATGTTGGTTTCTCATCACCGTCGAGTGTTTCTTCTCTTATAAACGAATCTAAACATTGTGAAAGTCGTAATTGACCTGTTCTTTGGGGTATCGAAAGGGATAAATCCCAAAAGGGGTCGTAGGTAACTGAACAGTGACCACATTGTGTGCACTTGACTGTTGATTTTAATTGACCGACAAAGTTATCCAGAATCTTGGAGTTGTCCATTCTCGGATATCTCAACCAAGATTCTTGTGCTTTCTCAATGTCACTAAGTTTGACATCAATTTCTGTTAATATAGGCTTTGGTTTTTTATATACCTTGTTGACATCTTCGTCAAGTCCTGCTAATAGGTAACGAAGAAACTCCTGTGCATCATGTTGAGTGTATCCCATGAACCTTGAAGTAAATCGCTGAATCTGACTTTTCAATGATACTGT
The DNA here is from genome assembly GCA_963921935.1 of Galeruca laticollis. Classification (NCBI taxonomy): domain Eukaryota; kingdom Metazoa; phylum Arthropoda; class Insecta; order Coleoptera; family Chrysomelidae; genus Galeruca; species Galeruca laticollis. The sequence continues at coordinate 108,741,086 of OY998179.1, forward strand.
ATTAACCACTCTGCCTGAACCGTCGTCAGACCAAAGCTCTTGGATAATTTCAGCAAATGCTTTAATTAGTGAAATTAACTGTCTCGACCCTTACTTCGTGGAATCTGGTCATATTAGTGTTTTAAATGAAACTCACGGTTTCTAGTTAATTCCACAATATTTTTTAGAATTTTCAATAACTTTTATTATATTGTGGAATTAACTAGAAACCGTGAGTTTCATTTAAAACACTGCTCTAATTAGTGTTCCTTTCATGCTAGATATGTTTATGTTAATATCTCTTATGCATGCGTCTCTCTTTAGATATTCTAATAGCCACCTTGTGTTTGATAGGCATTGGATAATACTATTCATGAAACATGTGTTACCAATATTTTTGAGGCCTTTGAGATCCAAAGATTTTTGGGGAATACCCTTTATGGATCTGATTGTGGAGATATTGTAAAGAGCTCTTTCGCAACGACTACCATTGTACGAATAATCTCGGAATCTATTATTGTCTCTCTCACTTGATCGGCGTGATAAGGAATTTGAATTGATGCTGTTTGCTTTTGAACTGGATGTAGATATTGCGGTTTTGGAAAGTTTGGTTGATGTCGATAGATCATTGGTCTGGTTCACTTTGTTAATATATTCCTTGTTATCTACATCATTTTTAGACGTGTCCTTTTGTTCTTGTTGAGTTTCATCCCCTTTCTGAACATCTTTAATTAATCGAAAATTATGAAGAGAAGTTGTTAACTCTAGGATCATTTTTAAAAAGGGAATTGATGTTTATTGATTCCTCAGTTACTACGACCTTATCGACTTCTAACCCATTACTTTTTTCTACGTCTTCATTCTCTTCCAATTTTGAATTTGACTGCAAAACATCGGGGTTATTTTGACACTGGTTGGAAGCAATCTCATTTTTGTTTGGTCACCAAAAAGTTATTAGAAGATTTTTTAACTCTGGTTGATATTGATTTTGTACTTAGTGGTTTCAATCCATTGGTCACATCAGATATTTTGTATCTAGCCTCAGTTGTCTTATTGACGACGTTAGTATCATTTTTTATTGTTTTGAAGAGTTTGACATTAAACATTTCACTCAAATCGGCTACTGATGCGTCATTTCCGTTATCATCTTCATCAGATAAATTGTCTATATTAGTATTGTTAGAGTATGTCACACTGTTAGTATAAATAACTTCCATTTGGTCGTTTACTTTTTTATTTGATATCTTCAACTCTATTGAGGGGAAATCAGTTTTATATTTTATTTTAGTCAAAGATAATTTATTGCGTATAGGAATCAAATCATTCTCTAGCATAGTCACCTTCTTCAGTATTCCTTTGAATGGGACATCATCTGGCTGGTGGTTATCTATATTTTTTAGTACACCGAGGCCCAAAAGCTTGTTGGAGGTATACTTTATAAAATTGTCAACGCATGCATTATCAGAAGGCAGACATTCTGAAGAAGAGAATGAAGATGTTAAATAACAATTTAGGAAAAAGGAAAGATCACATGTTTTAGGGTCGGTAATGTGAGAAAGTTTGAAAGTGGTAGAAGAATTAGGTTTCTTATGATTAGGTTTAATAAAGAGTTTTTCTAGAGGCTTAGAACGGAGAAACGTACCGAGAAAAGATGAAGCGTTTTCTCTTTGAATTGCAATACTTATTTGTTGTATAAAGAACAAAGTTGCTCTTGGATCATTAGTTTCTACTGATATTTTTTAACCGATTTCTTCAATGAATTTTAAAGCTTCATGACCGAAAACACCTGAGGTTTCAATTGCTACAGGAATAAAATTGTAAATATTCTCCCAATTTTTATATTATAAGTAGATATGGATCCGACATGGGACGGAGCCCAAGTGTCAGTGCAAGTGAAATCCCATATAACTGGTCTTCCGCGTTGCCATAGAATGAGGGTCATACTATCGGACGTTCACCGTCGTCGCGGCAAGTACCTAACGGTTCCAACGAACAGGGAATCTACCTAATGGAGCCGACGGTATAGCGTTCAACCGTGCTCCTGATTCCTTTGAAAATGCTGCATTCAAACGAGCCTTGTCTGGTAAATTGATAGCTTTCTGAAGCAGATTTTCTTTTTCAATGTCCATTAAAGGTATATCCCAGGATTTTTGGAAGGATTTATATTCATCGGGTACAACTTCGTTAGACTTTAATGACCAAATATTTTCTGCCTCCATTAATAAAGGGTCTTGTGTGTGGAAAAATATAGGCAGAATGTAATTAATGAAATTTTTTTAACTATTTAATGATGACAAAAAAGAAGGAAGAGGTACTGAAACGATTGAGTGAATTCCTAAACCACCATATGAAACAGGTACTGAAGCTTGTTTCCAAGAAAGGTCCTCTAATTTAATGTTAATTAATGACTCTAATGAATGACGAATGGTATTGTCAAAATTGATTAAGATATCATTATGTAACCAGGTTGGACTACATCTTGAGATAGATGTTAATTTTGGAATTAATAGGTAATTCTTGAGAAGGTAATAAGCAATATGTGTCAGTAACCAGGATAAACGAGATGACATTTTTTTGAAAAAGGTTAGTTTTTCATTGAAAGCTGATAGAAAGGATTCGTTTAATGAAAGAGCACCTAACAGAAATAAATTTTGTTTGTTGGTAATTGTTATGCCTGGTGCTACAGAATTAAATTTATCAATGTTAGATTATTTGGTGATTCTAAGAAAAATAACTCGCATTTGCTGAAATTGAGTTCCAGACCAATATCCTTGGAATTGTTTATAATATAGATAAGAGACTTGAACACTGAATTAGTATCACCACCTAAAGAACCATCATCAAGGTACCAAGCATTGAATTCTGTGTCAATGTTGCTTATAAGTTTGTGTATCGATATGCAAAAAAGGAGAGGTGCCAAAGGGTCGCCTTGTTGGACGCCTCTTTCCGAATAAATGATGTTTTCGCCAAATAAAAGATATGAAGGGAATCGATAATATTGACTGATGAAAGGAAAAACTTCAGGTAGAATATTTGCTACAAGTTTTAATAAATGATCGCGATGAATTGCATTGAAAGCATTTTTAAAATCAATTTTCAGAAAAACTTTATTATTAACGTCTGGATGATTAGAGACGAAACGTCTTGCTGCATGTGCAACTGCTTGACAACCACCTTTCGACCCGAAACCAAATTGTAATGGACGAAGTAAATATCCTAATTTGTCTCTGATGTTTGAACAAATTATTTTCGCTACTAAACGACGATAAACTGTACCAATAGCAATTGGTCTGATACCTCCTGCTTTTTTAGTTAAAGCTAATAGTGACGCTCCGAATAAAATAGGACGAATATTGATGTTCAGTGTGTCATTTAAAATATAATCACATAATTTACACAAAGATGATATGAGATTTTTTCCTGAAGGGCCAGCACTGTAACTTATTAAATCTTGTTGATGTGAAGGTCTTAAATAGTCTAAACCACCAGCAGAACTTGTTTTAAAAGAGTTTATTGCGTTACTGACAAATTCTTCTGTTATAAGAAAAGGAAGAGGTTCCGAACTCAGAGTAGGACTATTAAGTTTCTCTAAAGGATGTTTCGAATTCAAGTCTGTTGAAGTGGCTGCACTGACATCAGCAAAACTGTCATCTGAACCTAAGATTTTGATTACAGATGTCAAATCGCCGTCAGAAACTTTATTAATGACATTTTTAATTTTACTATTTTTTGATAAATTTATGTTTTTCCGAACTGAGAAATTTGTGTTTCGCTGATCAGAGAAATTTAAATGATGATCTATATTCTCAAAAGTTTTCAAATTATTCTTGATTATAGTAGCGAGAGATACTTTTTTATTCGAATTTTTAGAAGGAAGACTTAAAACATTATATGGAAAAAGTAATAGATTTTCCCAGAAAGTTTCATGACGAACATTTTTCACTTTCCAAATTTCGTTCATTGTTCAGGGTACTAAAGCGCAGGAAAGTCATAAATATTCAGGAAAAATTAGAATTAATCATTTTAATTAATTGAATGATCACATTTTATTTTTATTCACGAATACTGTGCTGGATAAAAGCTATACGCCGTGAGAAATGGAAGCGTAACAAAGGCAGTAAGCTCTGTCACGAGAATTCTTTACCGTCTGATTTGCTTGAAAGACCAGGATGTTCTAAAAAGTACTCAACCCTGACTCTGAGTATTTCTCAATTTCCAAAGCATTTGAAAAGAAGGTTGTTTTGCCTGGAATAAAACTGATGAAGGTATATATGCAGCTATTTATTTATTCACCTAGTATAAAAAATTGTATAAACGTATAGGTACACACAGGTGACGTATTTCTCCATTTTCGTTATAAAACTGGCACCTTCAGCGGATTGTTTTCTCTGTATATTTGCGTGTAGTTGATTTAATAAACACGGAAGCAGCAGTAGAACCTAATAAATCACCGGCAATCCGCCCCTGTCAAGGTTATCTAAGTTGAGAATCTAGGACGCTCCCCAAAACGCAATTATCAAATTTAAAGTAAACATCATATGCGAATCCTACGCGGTTGTTTTACTGATTTAATTTGAGAGCACACACCTACACCGCGCAGCCATATACAACGGCTTGATTCAAACGAACTAATGACCGTTTGATTGTATCATCTCTTTATTTTTAATCTATGTCTATAAGCAATAAAGAATCAACCGAGTAGAAAACTGTATGTAATAAATCAAAGAAATGATAATGAAATTATTACATAGGGAGTATAATAATAATAAAATACTTAGCAAATGGAACTTTTTAAGCTAAAGGGGTGTTCCTGTTCCATTTAAGTTGATCCAACAAAATTTGAATTTTATTGAAAATGGTGGCAAATAGAGATGAAGCTCGTAAAAATACGTGGAATGTTCTAATTGTACCGGGTGCCTGATTGTGAATGGTGGTCGAATAAAGGCAGAAAACAATGACTATACAAAGTATATTTAACGAACAAGATAACAAATTATAGCTAAATAAAACATTCGTTTTGTAACGTGATTGTAACCAAACTTAAAACATGACACATGGTGTTGACGGTTCTTCTTTTTCGTTAAGTGCACTTCACTCTCCCCCACTAATTGGAAAATTGTTTTTTGAAACTCGGTGAGTTTCACTGGCATCCGTTGTTCTCGCTGTGGTCGATATATAAAACTTGGAGTATGTGTTGCCTCAGGAGTAGGCATCGAACCCTGATCAGACATCAAACTTAGGGTATCTGCTCTTGGAATTTCGAAAGATTGTGTTAACCCCGACAGAATGTCGTTACTTGACTTAGGCAACATCGTCATGCATAATTGATTTATATTTCTTTACAATCATCTCCCAGATTCGTCCAAACGTACGAGATAATGTCTTCTCCATATTTTCTTCTTTACTACGTTTAGCAGGGTGGAATGAAGTTATAGGGCAACATTTTTTTTTACCGTAAAACATTCTAATAGCATTCAAAACTTCCGTCTTTGTATCACAAACAACACTATAAATTTTAATTTTTTTTATATCTATATCTTGACGTGCCGCAATAGCCCTAAAAATAAGTTTTTTTTAAAGGAAGTCAAAATTTTCTAATAAATTGAAAAAAAAATCTGCCCATTCTGTTCTTTTAATATATTTTTAAATAACAGTTCAAACAGTTTTCTATGTAAGAAAAGTAGAGACATAAGGATTAGTAGTGATATATTTCTTATATTTGTAATTGCTATATTGATGATTTGTCCAAAAACGTCAATATAAATGAGAATTTAATATCAGAATAGAAAAATCACCTTAGAAAACTCAATGATATCAATAACCTTACCTAAGAAATGGTGCTCAATAATAGCTTTTAAATTACAATATTCAAAACTAAATTATGGAGGAATACTAATTGTAACGTAATATATTTAAAATAATTGTAGTTTTTCATCTTTATAGGGATTTTAGACAGGAATAAGAAGCGGATGCTATAAAACATTTCATAAACTCTTCAACATTTTATGGAGAGATACATAAAAATTGATGCTAAGATAAAATTCATTAAAGGAAATTAGACATGAAATAGATCAAATTACTTTCATTTTATTTCAGTACTTTTAACTTTCTTCTGTTATAAACTTCTTCAATTCTTCGCAACCAAGAACTGGTTTTTGGTCTCAAATTTAGGCATCATCTTCTGTGATTCAATTCTTGCTTTAACAAAGCCGTCTCTTGTTCCAGGACCGCAGACACTTAGTGATGACTCTGTTACAATTTTTATAACTCTTTCCACGGCTTGAGTGTGGCAGGGAAAACGAGGAAAGTCTATCGACTGAATTCGGCAACCATGTTCTTTTACCTCATTGTTATACCCTTTTAAAGCCTCATCAGTTATGTGTTTGGTCATCGGAGGCTCTGTGATTGTTCCAACCAATCAATCATATCAATGAAGTCTTTAGCCTGAAAATTGATATTGGGGGTCACCATTTACGTTTTCTGATCTTGCCTTCAGAAGTCTGCGAAGACACAGCTCTCTTGCGTGTTTCCTTTCATCAGATAACATACAGAGAAGCACATCTTCAGGATGAGCATAGTAACCATTTCTTTGAATGACAGGATCAATTATATTTCGATGCAGTTCACAAAGGTAACGAGAGAATTTGATCAGTCTCCATAAATGTTTGGAACCATTTACACATGATGGTTTGAGTTTAATATGGAACCAGATGGGGGCATACACCTTCACGACATACTCTATTAAGGTTTTAAGGTTGTCGAAGGGATTCTCTGTTCCAACACATAACCGAAGTATGCGACTTGCTAACGTGAGCCATCGTGAATGGGCCAACTTTCCTGGTTTTCTTAAGGAGAGGTCTTGAGAACATTCACTACTTGAGATCGCAATGCACATTTCAAGTAAATATTTTTGGTCTGTGCTTAAATCTTTTTTTTATTTCAAGATCAGGAAGGTTGTGTTGTATGGGAGAAAAGTTAACCACTGGAAGCTCATGACATTTGTCAAGCTGCTTTCCTATTACACCTGCAAATTCATTAGGACCTGTTGTTTTCCCATCATATCCACAGAAAAGATGGCGCAAAGGCAACTCATTATCATGAAACAAACAAATCAGCCACTGTAGTGGTCTATTTAGGGTTTTTTTCCATCAAAGCAAGTACACCATTATTAACTCCTGTGTTTGTTTCCGTTCCATCACATCCGATAGCAGTTAAGCTGGATAAATCCAAACTATTGTTACCATTAAAATACTCTATGATGCTATTTTTTATGGCTTCGCCTGTTCCAGAAGCTGGAGTTACATGACCGAGAAAGAATGAACCTGGCTTTTCTACTAATGAAATAGGCTCTTCGACAATAGTTTTCTTGTAAAATTTGTTTCCTTTTTTTCTTGCAAAATTATTTTATCTTTTCTACCATCAAAAAATAATCCTTTGTTTTCATTAATTTGGTTAAAACTATTTACAATTTTCGATTCTTGACCCTCGCTCTTCGAATTTTCATTCTATCAATTACTTTACTTTTATCAACATCTGTAATCACTCCAACATCTTTAAGAACTGCACTTGCAATAGCAGCAGCAACCCTATCTGAAACTCCAGTTCTGTCACAGATAGACGCAACTGTTGGTAATTCCACACGCATTTGATCACATGTGGTTGACGCCTGAACGGAAGTGGAGGGATGGTCTGGGTTGTTAGTTCGTTCTTCATCAGAACCTGGGTAAGTATCAGACTTTTCGCTAATATCTGCAGCATCGCTATGAAACGCCTTACCAGCTGATTGTTGATTATACTGTAACTGTTGCTGCATTGATCTATGCTTTCTTTCTTCTCTTTTATTTAAAACTTTTGAGACAGCCTTATCAACACTACTTATAGTCATCTTTCTCGTAGTTCTCTGGTCGGTTATAAAGGTTTGCTTGATTTTCGGTACCCTTTTTTCTTTTTGACATTTACAATCTGAAGAGATTTAGCACTTACAAGCCGCTACGTCAAAAAGGCGATTACTTTCATTTAAAAAAGATGTTACGATAGAGTCATATCTTTCTGTACCTTTTCGGCCCTTGGATTTTAATATATTTCTATATTTGTCGTGGTATTTTTTCCCCATTTGTAACATGTGGGTTTTCGAAACTACAGGTATTGAAGCCTTTACCCAAATAGTTTCAACTTCATTCATAACAATATCTAATATTTCACTTACAGTTGGTTCCTTTGAAGTTGCCTCTGGTTTTAGTTCATGTCGTACAAATAGGTAATATTTCATCACATCACAATAAGTTGGCAAACTTAACTCACTTAATTCCTTGGGATGTCTGAATATTGGACATTCTAACTTAAGTCTAGTCTTAATTGGTTTTGACAATGCCATCGCACTAGTGATAATCAAAATAAATTTATATAAAAAAATAGACTTTTCCGTTACACTTATAACATTAAAAAACTGACAGTTCGACACTTCAACCACGCAAGATAACCGCACTTGCTACTCACTCAATCACTTCAGCAGTCAGCACTGAACTGAATGACAGGGACTCCACCGCCACTCTGGTTTCCCCACCGTGTACTCCTGCCTAATACTGTCACCATTGTGTTTATTTGTTATATATTTTAACAAAACACAACATTATTTCAATAGGTCGGTTTTCTCTAAGAATACCTAAGAAGTAAACTTTGTTACTGTTGCTTAATCAAATATTATATCTAAAAATATATATTATTTGTAGTATTTTTTAACCTATATCAGTTTCTTTTACTTATAAACTGTTTAAATTAAACAGTATAAAAAGACAATGCATAACTATAAAGTGAAAATATTTTTTCTACATTTATGCAAAAAACAACACTTTTGTGAAACACATTTATTGGAAAAAGTGGTTATTTTTTGCACTAGTGCAACAAAATTTTTGTTGCACTCATCTGTCATTCTTGTCAGTTTTGTGATGATAATAAAAATTCAGATCAAGTGTCTGATCCTACTCTAATACAGCAATAATATATGTCTACTTAGTCTCAACGAGTTACAATTATTGCAAAAATCTTTGATTATTTAAAATTTAAATGATCAAAGCGAAAACCAGCTATGATTAAGTACTGACAAGGTGGAGGCCATAAAGATACAAAAAAAGAAGAACGGTTAAGTTTGAGTTCCTATCGTATTATATTCTAATTTTCCAGTTTTTGAATAAATGTAGAAAAATAATTGTATGCAACTCGTGCAAAACGTTTTTTTTGCACTCGACGTGTTGTCCAACTCGGCCTAACGGCCTCGTTGGACAATTTCACGTCGCGTGCAAAAACACTCACTTTTTGCACTTGTGCATAAATAACTGTTTTAAGCTATAAGTAAAAATGTTCAAATATGGTTAAATTTGCCTAAAAATACATATTTTCTACAGCTTTGCGACACCTCAAAATATATTATTAATCCAACCACATTTTAACTGGGTCTCTTAAAAGGCATTATTTAACTTTTTATCACTATTAAATTTAAAAATTACGACGAAAATAATTTTTCGGTATATAAAAAAATCTTCAAAAATATTAAATTTTTCATATTTTTAACTGATTTGCGGCACCCCAAAAAATATTCATATTAAAACCAAATTTTAACAGTTTCTTTTCAAAGGCAATAGGCAACTTTTTATCACTATTACATTTAAAAATTCAAAAATATCATTTTTCATTCCACCCTAACGTTCAGCCAAGCCAATTGTGCACGATGCCGTGCTGCGATACATTTTTAAAAATCTCCCCTGGATGCGCAGTAGATGTGAAAAATGTCACTTTAAAAAATCGTAGTGTTATCGTAGTATTATCGGACAGCGAAAATTTGCTCGAGCATGTCAATTGTATTTGTATTTGATGGGATTTGTTTTAAAAAATTTCCTTCTATCCATTCAAAACGTGCATCGATACATATTATAAAATTATCATCTTGAAAAGGATTGGCATAATCGATTATGTGCTTATTTGAATTACTTCATCTCCATTAACTTCGTTCACTGATGACTTGTGTTTATGAAGTGGTGCTCTTGATAAGCAGTCAACATTTTAGTTTTCTTTTCCGGATTTGAATTTAAGCGTTTAATAGATGTATATCGTAGTAATCGTGATGATGTCATCTGTGGTAGAGCTTTGTTTCGACTAAATTTTCAGGAAATCGGTTTATTATCTGTAACGAAATTGAAATGTGTTCCGAACAAATAATAATGTGAAACACCAAATATAACAGCTAGGGCTTCGCGATCTAGTTGACTTTAGTTGTGTTCAGCTTCTGTGAGTGGGCTTGAGGCGTACGTAACTGGTTTTTCAATTCCTTAAATTGTATAGCTGATAATTGCAGCTAAACCTGTTGGGTTTGCACCTGTCGTAATGAAACACACACTCTGTTACTCTCAGGGTAAAAAAATATGAAATAAAGGAAGAAATAAAAAAGAGAGTAGGCTGTTTCCAAACTGATAATGAGATTGGAGATAACAAACCCAGTTCTCGGGGCTCTGCTATCTCCAATCTCATTATCAGTTTGGAAAGAACCTACTCTCTTTTTATTTCTTCCTTTCTTTTATATTTTTTTTACCCTGAGAGTAACAGAGTGTGGATTTCATTGACGCCCGACGTTGGGAAATCTTCTTTAGTTAAATAAATATCTGTACTCTATACAGATGAATAGCTAAGTCCCCAATAAGCTCTTGCAGTACAACCATTACATGTAAGACCATACTATTTGGTGATAATATTACAGCACACTTCTTCAGTCAGGAATTTTGGTAGAATTTACTCACAAATGTTGTTTAGTCCTGGAGTTTCCGCTATAATAACACCAAGTGTGTTACAAAAAGACTTTTCAATATGAAACATATTTAGATATCTGTCCAGATAAATCCATAAAACTTTTCTTATATTTTTACAATTATACAATCTAGCTTAAAGATTCGTACTGAACAAAAACCTTTATCAGTTCAAGTAAATTTTAACCAGGAAAAATGTAAAACATACCAGTAATCCCAGCAAATTTGTTCTAAGGAACAAGTTTTATTTTAGATCAAACTAAATCTTTAAACTTTTATCGAAATTTCTGCATCAACCATTCTCTCGAAAAATGTATCATAAAGTGTGCATTCCGACTTCCTATTAAAGATTTTTTGGGACGAGATAACTTTAACGTTTATTCCACCAACACTTAATTAGTTGTATTTAAAATATAGACTTGGAAGACTGCTGAGTTAACGTTTGAGTAAGAACCAGTAGTAGTTCAGAATTGAATGGTACGAGTCTCCTGTCATTACAAAGTATAGCTTTAGTCTTTCGAAAAGCTGTTTCACAAGCTGATGGCCAAAACCACTTGGCTCCCTTTTACAATAAACGTCGAAGTGGATGAGTCAGTGTTGATGCATCTGGATTAAAGCGAGAACAGTATGAGACAAGTTCCAAAAATATTGTAACTTCTTAAACATTAGAAGGGCGTGGCATTTGTTGAACGGCTTATATTTTGACTGGAGACTTGCTAATATTGTTGAATTCTACTACTCAATCGAGGTATTCGGTATTTTCTTCAAAAAATAGACGGTTCTGTTTGTTAATGTGTAGGTTAAAATCAGATAGTCTTTGCAGGCAGGTTTCTAAGTTAGTCATGCATTTTTCCCTTGTGACACCATGGCAGATAATGTCCTCGAAATATACTTCAGTACTTGGTAAAATTTCTAGAATTTGTGATAAGATTCTATTAAAATTGGACAGATCAGTTTTGATATCATAACTTGCTACGAGGATATGCTTCTTTTACTTGTGGATCATCAATAGTACTACCTTATCTATGAAGTCTCCAACTATAGGTAAACTTTTCGAGCAAGTTGGTTGAGCGTCACCAATTGAAACATCCAATAAGGATTGGATTTTGGAAAATCTTTTAAGAACACTTTGCAGTGGAACTTGTATGTTATACCGCTTTTAGGATACTTTTTAAAGAAATCATTAAACATACTGTTTAAGTTTAAGTCCTGACTGAGGTACCCTTTCTCAGATTTCAAACGACTGTAATGTGAAACATCTTTTGGGAAAGAGTTTATGTGATTTTTAACTTTAATCCTATCACTTTCAGTATATTTAAACTCCTAGGTCCTCCACGGTTGTCTTTATAAACAATACAGTCTGATTGCTTCTTCATAACGGTTGCCTGAACTTTTTATGGAGATATTCCAAAAGTACTTAAAACTGTAGTTTTGCAAACCCTTTCACAGTTTCCGGTACCGTCCGGAAGCGTGTAGCTTACAGTTGATTGTGTCCTACTCTGAGCTGCTTCAGTGTATGTCCCGTGTCGTCTTCTCTGAATGGGAAGCACCTTTATAAGGCCCATCAGGTAGTTGCCTTGCTGGTTCAAGTCCAGTTTATAGTAGCCTTCGAACAACTTCATTTCATGTCGCCAAGCTCCCTGCAGCTGGATTTGCATTTGCAGTGCGCTTGAAAATATAAAAATATATTGTACTAATGGCCAAGTGTGCACTTCAGTTATTATAGATGTGTTATACAAGATGGGAAAGGAATTTAGGTATAACTTTAGTTAAAGTAAGTAATGAGGTTAGGCATAGGCCAGGATGTCGGGTTATGTTTGTTAGGTTATGTTTTGACTTCCATGTTTTGTACCATTTGTACAGTAAAAAATAACTGTGTGGGCTTACTGAAACTAATATTACATATTGCAAGCTTAATTTACTATAAAAGAGCACATACCTGTAAAGGTGGTGGTTGTTTAGCTGACATCTCTTTTCTGTTGTGCTTGTTCTGGGTGAGTTAAGACTTGCCACTAAGTCTTGCCTTTCGCTGTTTCTCTCTAAACTGTAGCTTTTCAACTTTTTCATCTTGACTAAAAGCACTAATATTTAACCCGTTTTCATCATCAGTCATCATTAAAATTAATAAGTATCAATGTGGTAAACAAAGCACGATATGATAGTGTCTGCTGTTACAACGTGTGGAAGAATACGCTAGTATAAGCTCGTCACAGGTTAGGGGCGTACTCCCATTAGCAGAAACAGCCTGTCTGGACATACAACCAGCACTATCTTTTGGAAGTTATAGAAACTACTACAATCAACCTTGCCACATATACCCTTTAGCAGGACATTGGCACTGGCTCATAGATCCTCAAAAGTTTTTCACTTAGATCTCTTAGCAATTCTACTCTTCATATGTTCAAGGAATCATTTTCATGTTTCCTAGACACTTTCGGTTGTTCTCATTTATTTGATGTAATTGTTTACGTCTTTTTCAATTTTACTCTTGTTGGCGTCAGAAATAGTGAGATTCCTTTGCTGGAGTTTTCATCACTATCCGTTTTAGCCTGTCTCACGTTAGCGACTAAAAGGTTGTGATACGACCCAATATCCGCGCCAGAATATGTTGATGGAGTTCCTAAATATTTTGATGGTGAGAATATGGTCTAGTTTCTTACTATATGTGTTGGGTTATCTCCAGGGGCTCTCCAAGTAGACTGCGTTGCTGTCTTTTTTACCATCAGATTGTGTTCTTGGCAGAAATCAAACCGCCTGCCCCCTCGTTCAATGCATTCACCCAGGCTATCCTCCCCTACTAGATCTAATCTAATCGAGCTTATTAGTGTTTTTAAATGAAACTCAAGGTCTCTAGTTAATTCCACAATATAATACAAGTTATTGAGAATTCTAAAAAATTGACAATTGTTTCGATAAATCAATATCATCGTCAGAATGACAGAAGTTACATTTCATTTTATGCCTACCTGATGTTTAGTAGTTATTTTTGGCTAGACCAAGAAGTAACCTAACTTGTGTTTGGCTCAATATATGTTTATAGAAAAAAGAAGAAGATGTGATATTACAAATATTGAAGCTTAGATATTATAGCCCTATGATGATATCCTGGATATCATTTTCCAGTTAAGATCAGTATAACTGTGCAATGATATTGAAAACCAGGAAAACTATATCTGCTGATCTTTACAATTATCACTTAAGAAGACAGTTTATTAGTGGAGAATTCCCTAAATTTAACTGATCATTGACAACTTCATATTGTGGGTTTCTTAAATGTCTTCTAATTTCCAGTTCTTCAAGGAAATCCAGCTCTTGTTTCTTTTCACAAATATGCAGTACTTCTAGTTCTGTGTTAGGTGTCAATGAATGATTGGTGTCAAGTAGATGTTTTGCGTAGTGGGATTAATCTGGTTGTTTTAATTTGTATGCTCGTAAGTGCTCACTGTATCGTATTTCAAAATTCCTAAGGGTCTGACCCAAATAGACAGCATTACATTCTGGACATTTGAGTTTATATATACCTGACTTCTTTAATAGTGGTATTTTTGTTTTTACATTTAAAGAAGTCAGGTATATATAAACTCAAATGCCCAGAATGTAATGCTGTCTATTTGGGTCAGACCCTTAGGAATTTTGAAATACGATACAGTGAGCACTTACGAGCATACAGATTAAAACAAACAGATAAATCCCACTACGCAAAACATCTACTTGACACCAATCATTCATTCACAGCTAACACAGAACTAGAAGTACTGCATATTTGTGAAAAGAAACAAGAACTGGATTTCCTTGAAGAACTGGAAATTAGAAGACATTTAAGAAACCCACAATATGAAGTTGTCAATGAACAGTTAAATCTAGGGAATTCTCCACTAATAAACTGTCTTCTTAAGTGATAATTGTGAAGATCAGCAGATATAGTTTTCCTGGTATTCTATATCATTGCACAGTTATACTGATCTTAACTGGAAAAATGATATCACCATAGTGCTAATAATATCTAAGCTTCAATATTTGTAATATCGCATCTTCTTCTTTTTCCTATAAACATATATAAAGCCAATCACAAGTTAGGTTACTTCTTGGTCTAGCCAAAAATAACTACTAAACATCAGGTAGGCATAAAATGAAATGTAACTTCTGTCATTCTGACGATGATATTGATTTATCGAAACAATTGTCACTTTTTTAGAATTTTCAATAACTTGTATTATATTGTGGAATTAACTAGAGACCTTGAGTTTCATTTAAAAACACTAATATGAGCATATTCCACGAAGTAAGGGTCGAGACAGTCAATTTCATTAATCGAGCTTAGTAAATTTAAAATTCCATATAATCTACTAGGCGTCCAGATGTAATACATTTTAAATGTGAAGTAATTTAATTCATTTATTGGAAATTACGTCCCCACATCAAAATATCTAGTACATTTATAAAGGTTCGATACTCTAAAATATCTATTTTTCTCGTACCTTTACTTAGAAAGTGAACAAATCTTGTCGTTGTTCTGGAGTGACTCCATATCTAGCTTTCCCGGTACCTCCATACGCGCCCATAAATTCATCGAAGCTAGGGTCAGACACATCTCGAATATGGTTTACTCCTTTCTCTAGGTCATGGTCTCCTTCGAATGGCACTAGTCGATTTTGGTGAACTACTTTTGGTTTTCCGTTGGGGATATTGCTAATGCGATATATAACATCATTGATCCTTTTCTTGATTAAGTATGGACCTTCCCAACATTTTTGTAATTTTGGAGAAAATCCTTTTCTCCTCGTCGGGTTGTGTAACTATACTTTCTACCCTTCTTTAAAACCGCCTACTGTGGCCTGCGTGTCGTACTGACTTTTCATTCTGTCGCTGGCAACTTGAAGATATGTTCGAACTAATTCATGAATATCGTCCAGTCTTTTTCTCCATTGGATCACATAGTCTTTTTCTGCTAGATCTTCTCCAGGCCGACAGCCAAATTCCAGGTCACAAGGAAGCCTCATTTCACGTCCAAACAGGATTTTCGCAAGTGTTTCACCCGTGGACTCATTGACTGCAGATGGATAAGCCAATGCAAATAGGGAAAGATATTGGTCCCAATCTCTCTGATGGCTGGATACTACTTTGGACAGGTATTTTCCAATAGTCCTGTTCATTCTGTCGACCATTCCATCTGACTGTGGATGTAATGCTGTTGTCCTAGTCTTCTTCATTCCCAGCTTGTCGCAAATCTCCTGAAATAGATGGCTTTCGAAATTTCTTCCCTGGTCGCTGTGGACTTCCAAGGGCACTCCATATCGGCTGATAAATACATTCGCGACAAATGTGGCCTCTTGCTTCGGGATAGCGTAGATTTCCACTTTGTGAAATAATCCATTACAACCAATATGTATTTGCCATTTTCGGTCGTCGGAAATGGTCCAGCGATATCTAAAGCAATCCTTTCGAAAGGGCTTCCAACATTGTACTGTTTCATGGGCGCCTTTCTCTTGCGATGTGGTCCAGTACTCGTAGCACAAGTCGTACATTTCTTACACCAGTCCATCACATCATCAGAGCTGTTCATCAAATGAAGCCTCTCACGGATTCGCTAGAGGGTTTTCTTCACTTCCAGATGACCTCCCGATGGACTGTCGTATAACTTCTTCAGTGCCTCAGCTACTCTCGTTCTCGGAATAACTAGCTGTTTTCTCATCTCGGAATCATTATCGTTCTCTTTTCAACAGCCCTTCTTCCAGGACAAAGGAGTCCCACTGAGCCCAATACGCCTTGAGTTTCGGTTAAAATTGCCAGTTAGGTCACCGATTTTCTTCCTCCTATTGCCGAATCTTCTTTAGGTGAGGATCATTCTCCTGATCTTCTCTGATCCTGGTTGGTGACCATTCTTCGTTGACTACAGCAGTTATTGAAACTGTAGCTTTCCTAGATTCCGCCTTGTTGCAGGGGGAGCAGTTTGTTGGGCACAGCCGTCTGGACAGAGAGTCGGCATTTCGGTGACTCACACCGGCTCGATGTTCGATGTTGAAATCGTACTCTTGAAGTAGTTCAATCCATCTAGCGATCTGGTCCTCGGGATTCTTGAACTGCATCAACCACTTCAGTGCTGCGTGATCAGTCTGGATTAAGAACTTCCTACCATAGAGATACTGGTAAAAGTGTTCCATGGACTTCACTACCGCCAAAAGTTCTCTTCTTGTGATGCAGTAGTTTCGTTCTGGTTTGGAGAGGACTTCACTGAAATATCCAAGCACTATTTCTTGCCCTCCTTGGATCTGTGAGAGCACTTCTCCAATTCCTACGTTTCTTGCGTCAGTGTCAAGAATAAAGTCTCCATTTGACATTATTCGTCCCAATGGAAACCTCTTGTTTTTTCTGTAAGTCGAGTTAGAGGTTTGGCAATATCTCCAAACTTCCTGATAAATCTTCTATAATATGTACAGAGTTCAAGAAAACTCGTAATTTGATGTTTGTCGGTTGGTTGCGGCCATTGCTGAATGGAAGCAATTTTCTTTGAATCCACCGCCACTCCTTCATTGCTCACTATATGACCTAGATAGTTAACTCGGTTTTGGAATAGGTGACATTTCTTCGGGCTTAACATGAGCTGGGCAGCTTAGAGTTGTTTGAATACGCCTTCCAAATTCTTCAGGTGTTCGTCAAATGTCTTCCCCAGCACTACGATGTCGGCCAAATAGACCAGGCATGTCTTCCAAGACAACCGTCTCAAGACATTTTCCATGAGCCTTTCAAATGTCGCGGGCGCATTACTGAGCCCGAATGGCATGACGTTGAATTGCCATAATCCAAATCCGGTGGTAAAAGCAGTCTTCTCTTTGTCTTCTGGGTCCGTTTCCACTTGCCAATAACCAGACTTCAGGTCCAATGTGGGAAACAGTTTGCTGCCGGTCTCTAGCGTGTCGTCAATTCGAGGCAGAGTTGTCTTTCTTCGTCACGTTGTTTAGCTGGCGATAATCCACGCAGAATCTCATAGTTCCATCCTTTTTCTTGACGAGCACTACTAGAGACAACCATGGACTAGAAGATGGTTCTATTACTTCTTCTTCTGCCATCTCTCGAATTATTCTTTCAGCTCTTTCGATCGTGGAAGTCTTCGAACTGGTTGCCTAATTGCATTAGCAGTATCGATTTTGTGTTTGACGGCTGATGTTCTACCAGTCTTTCCCCCTTTTGGTACGAATAGGTCTCGATACTGTAAGAGAAATTCTCGTATTCTCTTTTTTCAGCTCGATTTAAGGATTGACCAACTACTGATAACATCTGTTCGAATCTGGTATAAGAATTGTCAGTGGTCGTTGTTTGACGAACTATGGACGTCACTGGTACGCAGGATCCAATCCTGGCTTCTTTCTTGATGGTAATTGAGTAATCGTTCACGTTTATCACACTTACTGGGATCTCCTTTGCCGACGTAACCAATCCTTTTCTAATTAGTACTCCTTTGCCAACCTCTTTGTCGTGGTTCCTTGGCTCCATCATAACCGATGTACCTTCTTCCATGATTCCCTGTAGCCGCGCTACTATGATGGTTTCGCATCGTGCAGGTAGGACGGTATCTTTCTGTACAGCTGCCAACAACGTGCTGCCTTCATATGGATGAAGGAATATCTCCTCGGTACCCACTTTGATGGTTCTGTTTCTAAAGTCCAACTGGAAACCATGTAGATTCATTACGTCCATTCCCAGAATCACGTCTTCTTCAATGTCAGCTACGATTACTGTATGTGTGAACTTTTCTGCGCCAATTCCCAATTGGATTTGTGTCTCCCTGTGAATGTTGGCACTATCGCCTGTGGCGGTCCGCAGTCACAGTCTCGTTGGTAGAAGCTTTTTCTTGCGGTTTATTATTTCTGGTCGTATAATGGTTCTAGTTGCTCCAGTGTCAACCAACAGATCATATTTCTTGCTATTTACTTCGCCATCCACGTATACACTGTTGTTGCGACATCTGAGAGAAGCTATCAGTATGAGAGGGTCTTTAGAACGATCATGGATCGTTGCTGCCCCCTTCTAGTTTTCCTGTGACTGGGATTCTTGGTTTGCAGGAGTCTTGGGGCGCTTACATGAACTGCGTACATGCCCTAGCTCGCCATAATTCCAGCATCTGATCTTTCTCGGCTTCTTGTCCATCATACTTTTGATCAAGCTGACGATCTGGTCATACTTGTCCTCGTCGCCTTCTTCTTGGATGGTCCTAGCTTTGTTGTAACTCGAAGCCTTCGTTGCTGCTTCATATTCAAGAGCAGCTGTCAATGCGTCAACTAATGTTTTGGGATGGGCTAAGCGAGGCGTCTTCTGCATATCGAGGTCACGTAAACCATCAATAAAGGCCTGCATGTCCAGACATTCCATCATGTTCTCTGCTGCTGATGGATAAGCAAATCGAACGAGTCGGGCAATATCCACTTCATATCCTTAAAGTGCTTCGCTACGTTTCTGCCTTCGGTTCTTCAGCTGGGATTGCTTGCCAATATAATCTGTCTTGGGTTGTGTTTCTGGCTTGCAGATCTCGATCTTCTATTCTTCTACTGAAGTGTCTTGTGCTCTTAAATCGGAAATCTTTGCCTCTAACTCCTTGATTTTCTCGTCCATATTATTTTCCATCGTTGTTATATTATTCTCAATATCCGATTTTAGAGACGAAATTTTATTCTCGACTTTAACAGCAATGTCAATTTTCAATGATAAGATATCTGCAGAAATATCGTCCTTCATAGCAGAAATCTTCTCGTCCATATTAGTAGAAACCTTGTCCATGTTAGCAGAAATATCATTCTCCATTGTTAAAATTTTCTCGTCCATATTAGCAGAAATCTTCTCTTCCATAGCAGAAATTGACGAGATTTAGGTGGAAGCCTCGTCATTAAATAAAACTGTTTCTGGATCAAAGCCGTCATTTTCCAGTGCCAGTCTTTCTACTAATTCTTTTTTCTTACCGGACGTTTCCAACTCAAGATCTTCCAGTTCTGCTCTTAGTTCCGCCACTTTCAGGTCACATAGTCTCTTGGCCATTTTTACGTAGCAATTTATTTATATAATCCCACTTCTGACACCAATGTAATGTTTTTCTTATTTAATTAAACAGTAAACGGATGGGATAGACTTTAAACACACGGTATGGGTACTTACGAATTTATTCAAACACTAAACTACTCACTAACACTCAATTTATATACACTAAAATTTAATTTATATAATCACTTCACTACTTAGACCATTTACTTGTTCGTTGTTTATATCACGAGATCACTTTATCAACTAAAGTAACTCTTCCTGGTTGGTTATTTATATATAAAAGCCTTTTTTACTAGATAATTCTAGATTTCGGGTTACACAAAAACAATTGGCTCTCTGGAATTTTCTAGATAAGACTGGTCAAAAAAATGTCTAGATAAGATAGTCACAATCGTAAACAGTTCTAAGAAATCCCTGCGCATCCTCCATAATTTTAACTTCCATACATGGCTTAGACACAGTCGGATTCAGGGTCTACACTAGTGTGCTATTTCGTAATAGTACTGAACCAAATTATGTAAAAAGGATTAGGAATATTTAAATTTTGTGGTATTATCATTATGCATTTATAATAGAAAAATGATGTTTTGTGTTAATATTACCAACTACGCCCTCTAGCGGTGAAAATTATTTTCAGCAGTTTCTTGTATGCGACTTGTAAAAAATGTTTCCCCAAGCTGTAGGATCAACAGTTGCTGATACATAGCGGGTTACTTCTCTTAATCAGACATTTACTAGTTATTTTTTTGATATATTTTTATTATAATAAAAACAACCTTTTTGTGGAAGATATAATCTTATCCTACCTATTTTTTAATAATTTATAAATTACATGTTTTTTTTCTTTCATCAGTATATTTCTTTTTTTCCATAGTTCCAATTCAAATTTCCAAGTCTTCTCTATTCTTCCTCAGACAAATAATTGCGAAATAGCCTCTCACTTGCTAATTTTTTTTCCAATGCTCCTCTGCATCGCTTGTAGACTATTAATCCAATTATTATTAACACAATTATACAAATGATACAACTCCTCTTCTTTTAATGATTAACTCCAGTCATATTTTAAATCTAGCTTTTTAAATAATGTGATGTTCTTCATATTATGTTCTTTTAGATTAAATGTCTAGAAGAGGAATGTAACGTAACATTTTTTTATTACATACAAAATTGCAAAAGTTATAAACAAATTCGAATTTGAAAAGGACGGGCGTCAATTTAAAAACACACTATATACGTATGCTAAAAAACGCCAATCCTATTAAAATTGACAATTTCATATAAATCATCTTAAAATATTTTGTTTGTTTATGTCCATTCTAGAATACAAATAATTTTATAGAATTGGTTGTTATCATGGTCGTATTGATTAGTAATAAGATTTATAGGACCTTCTATCAACTGAGCAAATCATTAAAATTTAATGTCAACGATCAAGACGGCTAAATTTAGTAGAAGTATCCTTGAAAACGTACTTCGTATTTTATGTTTTTCAACCCTTAAGGGGCAAACTGAAAGTTGAAGCAAATGAAATGTTAAAAAGAAAACTACGCTGGCACGAACTCAAACGTTTGATATATTATTATACATATTCTTTGTTTACAGACGAAAGAAACTATTGTACTATTCAAAGCGTGTCTGGTAACAGTTTGCAGCACAGAAAGTATTCACTATATAGTTTGGGGAAAAAGATTTTTATTAGATATGCTCGAAAGGAAAATTTTATTATCAAATACCTTTCGTGGTTGGTACATTAGAAAAACAAGCAGAGAATCGCCACAATCTGGAGTATACGTAGACTCCATTGGAGAGGTTTCTGTTGTTCACTTATTTTAAAGAAATGTCACTAAAGGATAAACGAATAATCTGTATTTTAGTGTTTGAAATTAAACTCAATGTTTCTAGCTAATTCCACAATATAATGAAAAATGTTGAAAATTCTAAAAAATTGACAATTGTTTCGATAACTGAATGTCATCGTCAGAATGATAGAAGTTACATTTCATTTGATGCCTACCTGATGTTTAGTAGTTATTTTTGACTAGACCAAGAAGTGACCTACCTTGTGATTGACTTAATATATGTTGATAGAAAAAATAAGATGATGTGATATTGCAAATATAGAAGCTCAGATATTATTAGTGCTATGGTGATATCCTGGATATCATTTTTCCAATTAAGATCAGTATAACTGTGCAATGATATAGGAAGCCAGGAAAACTATATCTGCTGATCTTTACAATTATCACTTAAGAAGACAGTTTAATAGTGGAGACCTCCCTAGATTTATCTGTTCATAGACGACTTCATATTGTGGGTTCCTTAAGTGTCTTCTAATTTCCAACTCTTCAAGGAAATCCAGTTCTTGTTTCTTATCACAAATATGTAGTACTTCTAGTTCTGTGTTAGGTGTGAATGAATGATTTGTGCCAAGTAGATGTTTTGCGTATGGGATTTATCTGGCTGTTTTAATCTGTATGCTCGTGGGTGTTCATTGTATCGGATTTCAAAATTCCTAAGGGTCTGACCCAAATAGACAGCATTACATTGTGGACATTTGAGTTTATACATACCTGACTTCTTTAATGGTGGTATTTTTGTTTTTAAATTTAACAATTTTGTACTTACGTTACTTTCTGTTTTAGAAGAAATTGTTGTATTCGTTGCTAAAGATATTATCTTTGAAATATTATTAGAAATATTTCTTCAGTTTGTTTAGGAAATATTAGTTGTAATACCACTTTCTCCTCTTTTTTATTAATTAGCTTATTTATCATATGTAATGGATAACCGTTGGATGTTGCTATTTGCCTTATTGTATAAATCTCTCTATCAAAGTTACATTTGTTCATAGGAACTGGAAATGTTCTATGTATCATTGAATTATATGCCGCTAGTTTATGTGCCATGGGGTAATGGGAACTATATGGAATTGTCACAAAAGTGTGTGTTGGTTTTCGGTAGATTGAATAATCAAGTACATTATTAACTCTTTGAAATTTCAAATCAAGAAAATTGATTGAGTTATTTTCTTAAAATTCTAATGTAAATTGAATTTTTTGGTGTAAATTATTAATATAGTTGAAAAATATATATAATTGTCGTTCACTACCTATAAAACAAGCTAATATGTCATCTATATTTCTATACCAAAATAAAACATTTTTTGAAAGATTACTTTCAAATATTTTTCTTTCTGAACTGTCCATAAAAATGTTTGCCAAAATAGATGATATAGGGCTTCCCGTTGGTGAACCTTCATTTTGAATATATATGTTATTGTCAAAAGTGAGATAATTCTGATTAATACATACATCAAATAAATTAAGTATATCTGATATTATTCCCGGATTAATATTTTTATCTTCTAGTAATTTTCCTGAAATTATTAGACATTCTTTAGGAGCAATTTTAGTGAACATAATAGTAACGTCAAATGAAATAAGCTTAGAGTTATCTTGTAAGTTGAATGTTAAGATGAAAAAATCAGAGAAACTGTCAACATGATGAAGCACAAGAAATTTAAGAAACAAGAACAAAAGCTACATAAACTTGAACACACACAACATAGAATTCAATACTCTAAACATCATGAAACTGTAAGTACCTACATACCAACACACTTTGGACCACGACTTCAAAAACCTTTTAGACAGTAATTTTACAGATATTGGAATAGAATTTTCAAGTAAAGGCTTATAGTACAGCATACCACCAAAATTTACGAATAATATTAAACAAATTATAGCTACAGAGTCAGAAATAGCTTTAATATCTAATTCAAATAATTTTATTTATGAGAAACTAAACATTGCCAATTTAATCAAAAATATTGAACCTTCAAAAGTTAAACATCACACAAAAAATGACATTACAGTTTTAAATGCAGTCATAAAGAAAGTAGAAGATAATAACCTAACAGTTACAAAATCTCATAAGGAGAACACAACTGTCACATTGACAACTGAAAATTATGAATCAAAAATATATAACTTTATAGAATCTAGCGATGTAAAAGTTCTTAAAACAGACCCAACAAAAAAGATTTCTAATAATGTAAGGGATATTGTTAATAATTCAAATTATTCTTTAAGTGATTACGAAAAGAGGTCCATCATAAACAAGAATTCTCATTGTCCACAATTATATGGAACCATTAAATTGCATAGAATAACGAAACCAATTAGTGCTGTAGTTCTTATCTTAATACTCCCAATAATATATTGGCAGAGAAGCTTAACAATATACTTAATAGTTACGGATATGCATCTAAATACTCAATTAGAAATTCAATAGAACTAATTAAAAGCATTCAACTTCCAAGATAACTCTAAGCTTATTTCATTTGACGTTACTAATATGTTCACTAAAATTCCTCCTAAGGAATATCTAATAAGTTTAACAAAATTACAAGAAGATAAAAATATTAATCCAGGAATAATATCCGATATACTTAATTTATTTGATGTATGTATTAATCAGAATTATTTCACTTTCAACAATAACATATATATTCAAAATGAAGGTTTACCAATGGGAAGCCCTATATCACCTATTCTGGCAAACATTTTTATGGACAGTTTAGAAAGAAAGATCTTTGGAAGTAATATTTCGAAAAATGTTTTATTTTGGTATAGATATGTTCCTATGAACAAATGTAATTTTGATAGAGAGATTAAAACAATTGGACAAATAGCAACATCCAACGGTTATATATTACATATGATAAATAAGCTAATTAATCAAAAAGGGAATAAGTGGCATTACAACTAATATTTCCTAAATAAACTGATGAAATAAAAACTTATAAAAGTAATATATAAGCCCGTTCACTCCACAATGACCTCATTTAACCCCAAAGTTGAACTGAAAATGAACCGTCACAGAACGGTTCCAGAACCGACGGTGCCGTCTTGGGTCGATGTCCCCTTCTCAGTTGATAATGTGTATAATGGGGTGGTAGGGGGTACCAAAAAGGCACGGACGATGTCGTAAAGGTAACGATGGTATATTCTGTGCTAATACCCAGATAGCACCGGTCGTCCTATGGACGTCCATTTAAGATCCATTTTGAGTACATTGGTCCATGGACTGATAATGGATGTACTATGTACATCCATGTATGTACATAATTTGTACGACTGCTAGTGGACGTCCATGCAGTGTCCATTTTGAGTACATTGGTCCATGGACTGAAAATGGATGTACTATGTACATCCATGTATGTACATCCTTTGTACGATTGTTAGTGGACGTCCATGCAGTGTCCATTTTAAGTACATGTATTTTTTAAATGATATATCTGAATAAAATCCTTGAGACTATAAAATATCTATACTCTGAATGCTATTCCGTGATTTTGGTAACAGAACAGCTGAATTGTCAGTTGCAGGTTGATGTCCTTTAAGAAAGTAACCTCTAAGATTATTTATTTTCAATACCTAGATTTATTTCTCTTTCAAAAATAATGAACAAGAAATAACTTCACGTAAAATTTAATTTAATGTCAAACAAACTGATTATGCGGTTCTGCGCCGATTCTACGCGCACTTTCTAAAATTTTGTTAGGAGAATATAGAACATGTTTCATATTTTAACTCCGAAAATTTTCGTGACAATTTTTGAGCGTGTCATACAGCAAATTTTAATTTCGGTGTAATTCTTTGCTGTGAAATACGGCTCTAAAGCCTGACTGGTCTGTCGTCCTATTCTGTTAACTGTTTGTATTAGTATAAGTGGTCTGTGTCTTGTATAGTTATCTATGGCACATGGCACATAGAGGAAAAAGTGTGACGTCAGAACATGGCCGCTGTCAGTTACTGAGGGAAAACAAATCAATTATTTAACTTATGTCTTGTCTTGACCATTATAATATTTTGAAAGTTTATTCGTTTTTTCAATTGTAAGGTGACACTACAGTGAGTATCATGTAATTATGCCTTATTGCTTCGCTCCTAAACTTCCATCATATACTCTATCTCTACGATATATCCACTATTTAAATTGTCTCCACCTCCACATTTCTTTAACACTTTAATTTTATTACAAAATTGCTCCGCAATACTCGCCAAGTTAACAATAGTCATGTTTAAGCATATTACAAACGTAAAATGAACGTAAATAAATATTTGTTTTCCCTCAGTAACTGTCAGCGGCTGTTTATGACGTCATTGCTTATTTGGTCCATACCAGGTATACAGTGTCTATGGTCCTATATATAAACAACGCTAAACGCCATTTTCATTTCTCAATTTTCTCATCGCTGTTCGTTGTTGTACACAGAAAACGGGTGTGTCGTTGCATTGCATCAGCATCATATTGCATTTGTTTTAAATTGTATATTGGATTCTTAGATTTTTTATCATTTGCAGTGTTAAATTAAAGTTTTGTTTAAGTGACTGTGCTGAGGCAAGCTAAGAACTTTTTATTTGTATTTTGTATTATACATATAGATAACCTTCGTTAAAATTTCTAAAGGAGGCAGGCAGGTAAGCTATGAACAATATAAAATATTTTTTTTAACAGCTGGAACTATCAGAGACCATAAAAATAACAGGTGTGGGTTATTAAATGTACTAACTGTACCATTTTAAATATTCTACATGTGTATTATTAAGCATAATATAGACGTGTTAAGCTTGTATATTATATGATAAAGTAATTTTTATTTTTAAGGGAGTTTTATAACTTTACCAACCACGTAAATAAACTGGGATTACCAACCCAACAGGTTTCCTATCGTTAATATTAAATTAAATGAAAAATGTATTGTAAAAGTAATCTAAAATGCCTAGATATAAACTAAAACGTAAGTCCTACAGAACAGCTAAATATAAGTCTGATGTAACGTTGGAAGTTTTGGATTTACCTAGTAAGGAAAATGTTTATTGTGATAATAACAATACTTTAATTAATACTTCCTTTAGCGATAGTAATTCAGATGAAAATACAGAAAATTATCAGGTTACTAGAAAAAATACAAAAGATTTATTAGTTCCTAATAATTTTTCATCAAGCTCAACATCAGATGAAATTGAGGAAGAAAATTTATCAAAATTGACAAAATCCGGAAGTAAAAGTTTAAATCAAGATTCCACAGAAACGTTTACACAATTCATATCAAAATGGGCAACTGATTTTAAAATACCTCATGTAGCAATAAATCCATTGTTATCATCTATAAACATTTATTTCAATGCTAACTTGCCTTCTGATGCCAGAACTCTTTTAAAAAACCCTAGGAATATACACGTTCAGTTTATTGAGCCTGGACAGTATTATCATTTTGGTGTTTCAGTGGCTATTACAAAGCTGTTGAATAAATATGATAATATAAACAGTTTGCAGAGTATTAAAATCAATATAAATGTTGATGGTCTACCAATAAGTAAGTCAAATAGTAGTCAGCTTTATCCTATTTTATGTAATTTGCTTGATAATGTTTCAGTAGTAGAAATGATTGGGTTATATTATGGTTTAGATAAACCAAAAGATGCCAATTCTCTTTTAGCTTCTTCAATAGATGAAATAGTTCATTTAATAAATAATGGTTTCTGTTTTGATGGAAAAACTTATCCGTTTCAGTTGTGTGGTTTCATTTGTGATGCACCAGCTAAATCTTTTATTTGTTATATAAAAGGTCACACGGGATATAGTTCATGCACAAAGTGTTATGTTGTGGGCAGTTTTGTTAACAATCGAATTTGTTTTCCGCAAACTGATAATTTAAAGCTAAGATGTAATGAAGATTTTAGGAATAAAGTTGATGAGGATCATCATTGTGGTGTGTCTTTGATTGAATCCATTCCAAAATTTGATTTCATAAAAAATATTCCTCTTGACCCCATGCACTTAATTTACTTAGGAGTAATGAAAAAACTACTTTTGATATGGGTTGATGGTAAACCACCAAATAAACTACCTTTTGTTAAAATTGCAAAAATCTCAGAATTGTTAATTGAACAAAAAAAAAATATTCCTTGTGAATTTGTTAGAAAACCTCGTACATTGCAGGAAGTTAAACGTTTTAAAGCTACAGAATTTCGACAGTTTTTGTGTTATACTGGCCCTCTGGTATTACGATCTGAATTGTCATATGATAAGTACCTAAATTTTTTATGTCTTCATGTGGCAACAACAATTTTATCTCATATGGAATATCTAAATAAATATGGAAATTATGCTAATGATCTTTTAAAATATTTCGTTCAATCGTTTATTACTCTTTATGGCAAACAGTATGCTTCCCATAACATTCATAATTTACTACATATTTATGAAGATACAAAAAAATTTGGTGTTTTGGAACAATTTTCTGCATTTCCATTCGAAAATTACCTACAAAAATTGAAACGTTTAATTAGGAAAGGCGATAAACCATTGGCTCAAATAATAAAAAGGAAAAAAGAAGAAGATTGTTGTGAGACAATGACAAAAAAATATGATTTATATGAAGAAAAGCGTGCTTTTCCAAGACATCCACATGATAATGGACCTTTACTAAAAAAATTTGAGGGGTGTGAGCAGTTTACAGAAGTTTGTTTTGAGTCATGTACTTTGAAGCTTTCTGGACTAGGTAACAACTGTTGTTATTTTAATGATGGCAGTATTGTGCATATTAAAAACTTTATTAAAAAAGATGAAAATCTATTTGTTATCGGACAAAAGTATCAAATGGTTGAAGACTATTATGTAAAACCCTGTAAATCATCTGATTTAAATATTTTTTTAGTCTCTGACCTAGGACAACTTAATGCATGGAACTTGAACAATTTTCAATTCAAATTTGTAAAAATGTCTTATAAAAATAAGTTTCTTGTAGTTCCCCTTCTTCATACAAGCTAAACTTTTTTGTTTTTAATTATACTTAACTTTTAACAAGCCACACCATAAATGAAACATTTTTCTAATCCATTACCAGAAAATTTTATTCTGGAAAAAAGTTTGTTTGATACATAAAATTAAAATAGGGATTTTTGAAATTATAAATTTCCAAATAGTGTGTACCTAAAGTGGGTACAAAACTAGGAATTTGAATTAATAGTAAAATACACTTATTTTCTATGTTAAAAAAGTTGCATGCACAGTTTAGAACTAAAAATATATTTAGATTTGAAATCAGAACAATCAATGCAATGATATACTTTTTTCCATTTATTTATCGTTTTCCTCAAAATTCTTATTTTGTGTTATCCCTTGTACATCATTTAATAATCAAAATTCCTATTTTGTACACCTTTTGAAAATCTGAAATTTTGGCTATTTCAATTAAAATTTTATGTGTAATACACCAATTTTTATCAAGTATAAAAGTTGACAAATGGGTAATGACAATTTTTCCAAGGTTAAAATTGCGTTTTTATTATTGGTGCTAGTCAACCTAATGTTCTATCCAAACCAATTTATTTTGGCTGGATTTTAGATTACTTTTTAAATTAAACCTATTAAAATATTTTTTTAACAACTTTTTTACTTAACAAAGTTATAAATGGAAAACTTGTGGGCAGTAATAAAATTCCCAGATGAAGATGATGCTGTTGCGGCTGTACCCACATCTTGGTTAAAAGGAGATAGATGTTACTGGCCTCCTTGGAGTCAGGATAAAGTAACCAAAAAGCCATTAAAAATTGTACCCCTCCAGAGGACACTTGGCAAACCCATCAGTTTTTACAAATGAGGAACAATATATTTGGTATGACTTTTTCTTATTTTTTATGTTATTGTAAATTGGTAAAATTATACTTTTCTTTGTAAATGTTCAGAAAGTTATGACACAGCTATAAAAAAAGTTGAGAAGGCCACTACAATCAGCGATTTGGACTCCCAAAATGAACTGAGCTCAGCAGAAATAAAGAATGAAGGTTCTAGAAGAAGAAGAGTTGTGAAGACAAAACTAACAAAATTTGCTTCATTTGAATTGACGGAAAATAGTGATGATGAAACAAGCCATAATTTGCCAGAACCGCCTAAGTTAAATGGTATGTTTTGTAGGTAAAAATTAGAAATTAGAAGAAAATTAGATTTTAGTAGTTAAGTTGTTTGGTAGATTATGACAGAACTAGCTATTATTGTGACAGTGTTTTTATCAATAAATGTTATTAGGTAGTAAAAACAGAAAAGGCAACCAAAATGTAAATGAAATAGAAAAAATAAGTATGGTGATGTCTTCAATTCCTTCAGATGGTTCTTCAACCTCTAGTGCCAGAGATGATGGGAATAATGCAGTTAATGGTACATCTACCTCTCCAGAGCTGCTTAAAATAATTGGTAGTAATAGTAATATTATATAAATGTATGATCTATATTTATTTGTATTGTATGTTGCAGAGTACCTAATAAAAATCATCAGGAAACAAAATATAATTCAAAGTACAATAACAGATATAGCGGAAGATGTTAACCAGTTGAAAAATCAAATCAATCGGAAAGTTGAACATCTTGAGGAAACTAGAGAGTCGATTTTTATGCTGTTAAAGCTGCCAGTTGAGTCGCAAATAGAACTTGACGAGCTTGAGCACTATCTAAGTACAGAAACACAATTAAAGAATGCTGTAAGTGCAATAAAAAAGACAGTTTTATTATTTAGTTACCTAAAAAATAAAATGTTCATGAAATTAATTTCATATGCTTGATTTTTAAAATATTTTTATTTATCTCTCATCTGGTTTTAAGGTAAAAGAAATAAGTTCTTCTGGAGGCAAAGATGTGTATGAGTTGATTTACAGAGCCACAGGCAAGCTGATTACAAATGGGTTCGCTGCTGGCTTCAGTTATTTGGGACGCCAAAAGAAGCAGAAGTTTTCCTGTTTGAAAATTAATAGACTATTAATTGGTAAGAAATAAAAACCTAATCTTTTTATTTTGATTTTTCCAGTGACCCATTATTGTTGTGTAGTAAATATTTAACTTTGTCAGATTTAATAACATGTTCATCTCCTACCATTCATATGTACAACATGCCCTATAGCTGTATTAAAAGACACCCACAGAATAAAAATGATGTTTTTAGATTCTGCTGTGAAAACGTTTGAATGCACTGAAAAGGATGCTGAGTTAGCAATATCTAAGTGGCTGAGAAGATGTGCTGAGAGAGCCAAAAAGGAGAAGCAACCATAGTTATTTATCTTTATCTTTTTTCTTTAGATGATTGAGAAATGTACTCGTATAACCATTTATTTTCAAGTTTGGCTGTGTATTTTTTATTTTAAGACATGAAATACATTTTTTATTCTTTTTTATTTGCGTTTATTTCAAATTTGTTAAAAGGTATGGTCAGTTCCTTTATAGAAAGAAAAGGAATTTAAGCTGTACATAACAGCTTACAAAGCAGACAAAGCAAACTTTGTAAAAAACAATTTTTTAAATTGATTTGTGACAAAATAACAATCTAGTTTTAGCAATATGTATCAAAAATATTAGAAGTCCTCCAAAGAAATCATTTTTAAAGTAACATATACCTTCGTTATTTAAGAATTTATAGTTTACAGTTATTCATATTTGTGCAACTTCATACTTTTAAGCAAAGGTGATTCTACAGTTTTTCGGTGACAAAAATTAGCTACAGCTGCGGACGTCCATTATTGGACAATCTATGAATGTCCGTCAATGGACAATCTATGAATGTCCGTCAATGGACAATCTATGGATGTCCGTCAATGGACAATCTATGGATGTCCGTCAATGGACAATCTATGGATGTCCAGAGTTGTGTCATCGGGACTCTGAATGGATGTCCACTGGACGTCCATAGAGAAAAAATGGACATCCTATGGACATACAGCTGTCCATAGACGTACGTCCATCGGACATCCATAGTATCACTTTGTGCTATTTGGGTAGGAATTAAATGAGTTTATTTTACAATTTTATTTTGGTAGGTTATATTGCCCAATTAATAAACAGTAAAAGTACCTATCTACAATAAAAAAGCTTTAAAAAAATATTTTCTGTATCATACACCAGGGACATATAAACAATAATTGAACACCTTTTTCCATGGCCAACCCAAGAGGTAATAATCTATGCTTAGATTATTATAGGTGTTTGTGGCTTCGTTTTAAGGCTTAATCCAAGGAATCCCCGTTTGAAATTTTATATACTAAAATACATAAAGCATCAAACAGGCCTACCGTATAGTACAAATAGTCTTATAAAAGACTTCCATTTCTCCAGACTTCGCCTCTCGAGACTGGCTATTCTGTTTTTCACCAATACGAGATTGCTTTCTCTTCTCAGGATTTTAAGAACCAAAATTAAAATATTAGTATTTTATTTAGGTAAATTCACCGTTCGAAAGCAACTCTATGGCCTCAAATTTTGACTTATTCCTATTGTTTTTTATTATATTTTTTTAAGTACAACAGTCTCTCTTTATGGGACTTCAGCTTAGGGTACTTTGAGAAAATCTGTACTATATACAGGGACATCTAAGTACGATGCTATACAATACAATAAGTTTGTATACTTATAAAAAAGAAAGAAAATCTCTCTCTCTCTTAACAAAAAAAATTATTAGGAAAATACACTAAGACAATAATACAGGATCAATATAAAAAAACAGAGGTTAAGTAAATAGATTAGAAGCCCCAGGGTAAGGGATCGATAATATCAGTATTACTATCAATGACGCACCTTTTTTATAATCATTTCTAAATGTTTTTGACACTCGTTTTCTAGTGTCTAAATCTTTTGGTTTTGATTTACCTGTAATTTGATCAAATTGACGTGTCACGCTATCTTTACAATCTTCTATTATACTCTTCATAGCTGTACTATTCAGTATTTTACTATTTTCATAATTCAAAGTGAAACCTTTAATTTTAGTGACCTCTTCACCTTTAAGAGTTTTGTAGTAATAGCTTTTTGGTCCTGTCGATATCCATTCGGTGATATAATCATCACTGGAAATTTCATCGCTCCAATCACCAATCATCTCGCTTATAGATACGGTATTTTGGCCGTCATTAATTTAAACTATGGAATCAGTGTCGTAGTGAACAACAGCTTCACCTAACTTATCTAACATATCATACAATCTGAGGCGGACATTAGAGGTTTTAATAAGTTAGTTTGCATTGATTATATATGTAATGTAGATAAGTTTTGAAAACGGCAGAATAACCAACATGTATTTATAGTAATTAGTAAATGTAATTAGTCCCTCTGAGCCCAAATATAATTTGTTCTATTTCTTCGTCAAAACCTTCTTCTTGAATTAGTGTTTTTAATAAATTAACAAAGTCGTTTGGATCACTCCAGTTATTGAGAAGCTGTTTAACCGTTATATTAGAAGGTATGTAGCATTGTCCACCGTCCTTCGATGTATCATTTTTTCCGCGTGTTTCGTCGCTCCCTGTAGTTGTTCTGTAGACTGAATCACTTTCTCTGAGTATGTCGTCGGGTAGTTTATTTGTTTTATAGTCTCTGAGTGTGTCGTCGGGAAGTGTAGTTGCTTTGTAGTTTGATGTATTGGAATTTTTTGAACAATATTTCTTTGTAGGCTCCACAGTTATTGGGTTTTCAACATAGTTTGTAGATCCATGCTTTCTCTTTATAGACTTAAATAAAGGTTTAATAATGTTGTCGAATTTTTCTATGCACGCTTGATGCCTAAGGTGCCCTCTTGAATCTCTATGAGCAGATGAGATCTCTAGCAACTGTTTATAAACTTGGAGGTCTCCAGATGTAAAATTAGTAGGACGTTTGCAAAATAATAGTTCGTGTACTCCAGACGTACTATTAAACTCTTTATTGTCCAAAATGATTTTATTTTTATCAAAATTCAGATCTTTATTGCCTAGGCACCATTTCGAAAATTCATAGCGAGGACCATATGCTTTATCAGGATCTATGTATTTTTTAAGATAAGTATTCTTCTCTTGAGCAGGGCCTTCTCTGCATTTTTCAACATTATTCTCTTCAAAAATGCTTGGTTCATCAGGCAAGTTTTCCTCTATCTGACTCATCGACGTTGCTTCGTCTTGCTCAGCCTCCATTTTTCTCAATGAAGCGTACTTGTCTCTAACAATTTTTGCAAGTTTTGAGACTTGTGTACCGTATGACATCTTGATAGTGATTAATTGGAACTCAGACTAGCAGCGCTATTAACAGGGCTCACAGCTCTCATAGTCGACCTTGCAGGGTGATCACAGTGCGCTGAGCTATCTCTGAGCGATCAGTTTAGATACTTTGATGTGTGATACGGTATCTGACCTATCTGAACCGTTTGACCTAGGGTTTTAACGCTCTCTGGTTGCTCAGCACCCTCTAGTTGCTCAGCTCCCTCTAGTTGCTCAGCTCCCTCTGGTTGCTCAGCTCCCACACGGCTCTTTCTGGTACGGTTGCCCCAAGTGTTTCAACTCTTTAACCGTTAACAAGGTAAATCATGATACAATGGAAGATCTCTACGAAAAAACAAGACGTAGAAGCCTACAAATAAAAGACGGTGGTTACAATTTGATAGAAATTTGGGAATGTGAATGTTTAAAATCTGTTGAATTTAAAAAATGCCGAACTTGTAACATTTGACGAACCTTTAAAACCTAGTGACTCTTCTTTGGCGGCCGCATGAACGCGGCAAAATTGAAGATTACTGGTAAAAAAGCTACGGTACATTGATGTAGTTTCTCTATACCCCGCCGTTCAGTACTTTGATCTTTTCCCAGTGGGCCATCCTACCAAACTTTTTAAACCTGCTGAGTACGACCCTAATTGGTTCGGTTTGATCAAATGCAAAGTTTTGGCACCGCTTGAGTGGACAGAAGTCTTGATAGATTCTTTATCCAAACAAAGTGATATTTCGTTGACGCTTCATCATATCTATTTTGTACCATCAACAAATTTACATGTTTATCCATCTTATTTCTTGTGAGGTAAGTTGGTAGAGTAATGAAGGTCTTTTTATCTTTTTGTAGTATGTAAACATTTACGGATATATTATTTTGCTTCTCAAAATTGGGGATCTGCTTGATAGTCATTGAAAATTGAATTCCTTCTAGTTTTAATACAGTCGAATAGTGAGGGTATGGGGATGTTCTATCAGAATGGATTGTAACAGGATACAATGCTGACGTAACTACCGATGCAAAACAACCATTATCTTCATTATTGACGTTGATACATGCCTTCTTCTTTTTTATTTATGTAGGTAAATCAAAATAAGAGGATCCCAGTTGAGGAGTATACTTATTGATGTTAACGCCTAAATTCAGCATCTTCTTCAATGCCCAACCACTATCACGTTCTTGAAACTCCTCCAGGTCTTTAAGGATAGGCACAATGAGTCTAGTATCAAACCAATCATCAATGTTTGTATCCTTATATACCGAAGAATTAGTTGTCGTAAAATACTTGAACTCATTAAGAATCTGATCTCCTTTAACAATTTCAAATTCACATCCGAAAGCCACATTCACCTTCACAGCTACCTCCTTCTTTAATATATTATGTATACGTCGTTTAAAGATAGCCTTACAATCTTTGAGAAATGCAATAGGATCCTTATGCTTCAGATTTGAGATGCTACCAGATCTGATGCGACCGTTTAATGCTGCATCCAGATCATCCCATTTTACACGAGGTTTTGCGGTTACCATATGAGATGATAGGTCTCCACCATGTTTTTGAATATATTTAAATTGGTTACGAAATGACTTTATTTGAGTTATACTAGTTAGAATATGCTGCTTTTCTCCAATATTCTTGGCACTTTGTAACGCATTATTTAGTTTTCTTATTGCTTTTCTACACTCCATAAGCCCTCTAGTCACTTGGTGTTCATCTGATGTCATCACTCCCAACAAAGTAGTAACATGTTTTACGAGATTCACAAAGAGACTCATAATGGTAGTTTCTTCGTAAATACTTTGAACAAAGAACTTTAATCGAATGAGCATTATGAGGGGTAACAAGTAAACTTCTAGTCGGCCTGAAGACTGACCGGTAACATTTTTTCTCAAAAAGAACCACGATTGAGGAAATTTGTGTCTGTTTTTCCATAAGAAAGCATGTAAAAATGATGCATTTTAAGCTAATTGAGCAATTGACACTATTTTAACCGTAATATTTGAGGAAGATATGATATATTCTAGTAATGATTCCAATTAACAAACGGTGATTGAAACAAGAAGGTCATGATCTGTATCTGCAGGCTACGATTTAGCTAGACCACAAATTCTATTCCGACAAGGGGAGATTTTTCGATGACCTTCAGAACCATTGATTACAAGAAGAAATGATTTCACCATTCGTGGAGTTTTAAAAGGATAATAAATTACTTATAAATTGAAAACTTTTCGCCTATTATGATATTTTAACTTGAGGAGGATATGATATATTCTAGTAATGATACCAATTAACAAACAGTGATTGAAACAAGAAGTTTATGATCTGTATCTGCAGGCTACGATTTAGTTAGACCACAAAATCTATTCCAAAAGGGGAGATTTTTCGGCAACCTTCAGAGCCATTGATTACAAGAAAAAATTATGTCACCATTCGAGGAATTTTAAAAGAATAATAAATTACTTTTAAATTGAAATCCTGAATTTGTTGATCACGAATTGTTTATTATTTTTCTATATTATCTATTCACCCATAGTTAAACATATACTATTAATCATCATCTATTTTTCATATGTGAGGTCGAAGGAGATTCTTTAATAGCCTTTAGGCGACAATTTTCTCTAATATGTGTAAAAAACATACAGAAAATACTATACGCACTTAAGCTAATAGATAACCGCATGTTTTGTAGGCACGTCTTACAGATATCCTAGTTAAGTACTTCTTCCACAGTGTGGTAACTGGCGTATTTCTGTGTAGAAAAAAGTCGATCCCCCCGTTTTATACCCGAAGAGACCTCAATAAAAATACTTGTATAGTTAAAAAGAATCAATATTTTTTTCCAATACAC
This sequence comes from Galeruca laticollis, assembly GCA_963921935.1. Lineage (NCBI taxonomy): Eukaryota > Metazoa > Arthropoda > Insecta > Coleoptera > Chrysomelidae > Galeruca > Galeruca laticollis. The sequence continues at coordinate 108,777,797 of OY998179.1, forward strand.
AATTTTCAATTAAATCAGAATACATCTCAAAATTTATATAAAATTTACATATGAGGTCATAGGCACTCTTCAATAACCTTTTAGACGACTCTTTCCCATAACAGAAAGATACTGTTCATACATAACTCAAAAGGTGACAGCTCGGGTTGTAATCGAGTCTAACCGACACCCTAAGTTTTTTGTACTTCTCCCACAGTGTGGTAACTGGCGTATATCTGTGTAGGAAAAGTCGGTACCCCTTTTTCATACCTGAAGGGACCTCTTTGTATGCTATCAAAGTTATATTTCGCAACTAAAACAATAAATATTTTCGTAGGTAAATACTCAAGAGATACTTACTCGTTCACCTACTTCCTGCAACTATCATAGCGGTCTTCATCCCAGGTGCTAGCTGTTGTGTACCACACGTTATCGGTATTTTAGAAGAACCCATCTAATTCGAACGTTAGACTAGAAATATAAATGTATTAGTCTAATATTTTACTAACCAAAATTTTCAACAATTAACTTTCAATTGAACTTTTTATATCTACATAATCACCTTAGAGGGGAGATTTTAACTAATCAAACTAATAATTATCATACACAAAAACATTAAAACTAAAGCCTCATTAAAAAATATCTAAACAAATTTGTTTAATTTCAGCTAATTACAAAATGTATATTACACTCTATATTTCATGTCAAGATCACACCCAAAAACAATTATATCATCAAGTTTACCTCAATTCACAAACTAGTTACATATTTTTTAGTGGAAACGAAGACAGAATTACGAAATATTTATGAAAAAGATCTGAGATATTGAAAACGCTCCTTTTCTATGGTGGTGACGGCAAAGCAAGCAAGTCTCGACAAGATTTTAGTTGAATTTCGTTTTATATTACTTTAAGATCTACCCCCATCCATCGTACGTTTGAACTGTTTAATGAAATTATTACTAAAAACAATGTATACTACCTTATCTACATTCATTATTCGATATTTTTCGGTTCAAAGACATATTTCAACCTCAAACACATGTATACGTCTATTAGAAGCGAAATTAAATTATCATCTTCCCCCATCCCTCGTACGTATGAACTTTTTTAATTAAATTATTACTAAAAAACAAGGTATACGCCCTTATCTACATACGTTAACTGATATTTTTTGAAAAAACTTCTAAAGAAATTTGTCATATTTCAATAAAAAAATATTACTCACGCTTTAAGGGAACAACTCGGCACTCTACCGCACCTTATTCACCACTGAATATAGAATCAAAACAATAAGTGGATTAACCCTTTATTCCACGAATCATTATATATCTAATAATAACTCAGTATTTTATGAAACGTTTTATTAAGAAAGTCACTCGTTTAATACACAAATCATAATTTTTTAATCTGAATCGGTTCTCAAGCTACATATTTCAATGAGGAACTAGATAATTTAATATGTCAAAAAAAGCGAACCATCATCGATAGAATATATGTGTATACTTTGAGTAAATCTAAAAATAAATTGAATTTTTCATACCTTTTTACTAGTTATGCTGCCAAAACAAACAAACAAATTCAAAAGCGTTCAAACTGACTTTCAAAAAGTTCGATATTTACATGTGTACACGTTGGTGTTTTGGCAGCATAACTAGTAAAAAGGTATGAAAAATTCAATTTATTTCTAGACTTACTTAAAGTATACACATATATTTTATCGATGATGGTTCGCTTCTTTTAACATATTAAATTATTATCTAGATCCTCATTGAAATATGTAGCTTGAGAACCGATTCCGATTAAAAAATTATGATTTGTGTATTAAACGAGTGACTTTCTTAATAAAACGTTTCATAAAATACTGAGTTATTATTAGATATATAATGATTCGTGGATAAAAGGGTTAATCCACTTATTGTTTTGATTCTATATTCAGTGGTGAATAAGGTGCGGTAGAGTGACGAGTTGTTCCCTTAACGCGTGAGTAATATTTTTTTGTTGAAATATGACAAATTTCTTTAGAAGTTTTTTCAAAAAATATCAGTTAACGTATGTGGATAAGGGCGTATACCTTGTTTTTTAGTCATAATTCAATTAAAAAAGTTGATACGTACGAGGGATGGGAGAAGATGATAATTTAATTTCGCTTCTAATAGACGTATACATGTGTTTGAGGTTAAAATATGTCTTTGAACCAAAAAATATCAAATAATGAATGTAGATAAGGTCGTATACATTGTTTTTAGTAATAATTTCATTAAACAGTTCAACGTACGATGGATGGGGGTAGATCTTAAAGTCATATAAAACGAAATTCAACTAAAATCTTGTCGAGACTTGCTTGCTTTGCCGTCACCACCATAGAAAAGAAGCGTTTTCAATATCTCAGATCTTTTTCATAAATATTTCGTAATTCTGTCTTCGTTTCGACTAAAAAATATTTAACTATTTTGTGAATTGAGGTAAACTTGATGATATAATTGTTTTTGGGTGTGATCTTGAAATGAAATATAGAGTGTAATATACATTTTGTAATTAGCTGAAATTTAACAAATTTGTTTAGATATTTTTCAATGAGGCTTTAGTTTTAATGTTTTTGTGTATGATAATGATTAGTTTGATTAGTAAAAATCTCCCCTCTAAGGTGATTATGTAGATATAAAAAGTTCAATTGAAAGTTAATTGTTGAAAATTTTGGTTAGTAAAATATTAGACTAATACATTTATATTTCTAGTCTAACGTTCGAATTAGATGGGTTCTTCCAAAATACCGATAACGTGTGGTACACAACAGCTAGCGCCTGGGATGAAGACCGCTATGATAGTTGCAGGAAGTAGGTGAACGAGTAAGTATCTCTTGAGTATTTACCTACGAAAATATTTATTGTTTTAGTTGCGAAATATAACTTTGATAGCATACAAAGAGGTCCCTTCAGGTATGAAAAAGGGGTACCGACTTTTCCTACACAGATATACTCCAGTTACCACACTGTGGGATAAGTACAAAAAACTTAGGGTGTCGGTTAGACTCGATTACAACCCGAGCTGTCACCTTTTGAGTTATGTATGAACAGTATCTTTCTGTTATGGGGAAGAGTCGTCTAAAGGCTATTGAAGAGTGCCTATGACCTCATATGTAAATTCTATATAAATTTTGAGATGTATTCTGATTTAATTGAAAATTATTTATTGGAAAAAAATATTGATTCCTTTTAACTATACAAGTATTTTTATTGAGGTCTCTTCGGGTATAAAACGGGGGGATCGACTTTTTTCTACACAGAAATACGCCAGTTACCACACTGTGGGAGAAGTACTTAACTAGGATATCTGTAAGACGTGCCTACAAAACATGCGGTTACCTATTAGCTCAAGTGCGTATAGTATTTTCTGTATGTTTTTCACACATATTAGAGAAAATTGTCGCCTAAAGGCTATTAAAGAATCTCCTTCGACCTCACATATGAAAAATAGATGATGATTAATAGTATATGTTTAACTATGGGTGAATAGATAATATAGAAAAATAATAAACAATTCGTGATCAACAAATTCAGGATTTCAATTTAAAAGTAATTTATTATTCTTTTAAAATTCCTCGAATGGTGACATAATTTTTTCTTGTAATCAATGGCTCTGAAGGTTGCCGAAAAATCTCCCCTTGCCGGAATAGATTTTGTGGTCTTACTAAATCGTAGCCTGCAGATACAGATCATAAACTTCTTGTTTCAATCACTGTTTGTTAATTGGTATCATTACTAGAATATATCATATCCTCCTCAAGTGAAAATATCATAATAGGCGAAAAGTTTTCAATTTATAAGTAATTTATTATTCTTTTAAAACTCCTCGAATGGTGAAATCATTTCTTCTTGTAATCAATGGTTCTGAAGGTCATCGAAAAATCTCCCCTTGTCGGAATAGAATTTGTGGTCTAGCTAAATCGTAGCCTGCAAATACAGATCATAAACTTCTTGTTTCAATCACTGTTTGTTAATTGGAATCATTACTAGAATATATCATATCTTCCTCAAATATTACGGTTAAAATAGTGTCAATTGCTCAATTAGCTTAAAATGCATCATTTTTACATGCTTTCTCATGGAAAAACAGACACAAATTTCCTCAATCGCGGTTCTTTTTAAGAAAAAATGTGACCGGTCAGTCTTCCGGCCGACTAGAAGTTTACTTGTTACCCCTCATATCCCGATAATGCTCATTCGATTACAGTTCTTTGTTCAAAGTGTTCACGAAGAAACTACCATTATGAGTCTCTTTGTGAATCTCGTAAAACATCTTACTACTTTGTTGGGAGTGATGACATCAGATGAACACCAAGTGACTAGAGGGTTTATGGAGTGTAGAAAAGCTATAAGAAAACTAAATAATGCGTTACGAAGTGCCAAGAATATTGGAGAAAAGCAGCATATTGTTACTACTATAACTCAAATAAAGTCATTTCGTAACCAATTTAAATATATTCAAAAACATGGTGGAGACCTATCATCTCATATGGTAACCGCAAAACCTCGTGTAAAATGGAATGATCTGGATGCAGCATTTAACGGTCGCATCAGATCTGGTAGCATCTCAAACCTAAAGCATAAGGATCCTATTGCATTTCTCAAAGATTGTAAGGCTATCTTTAAACGACGTATACATAATATATTAAAGAAGGAGGTAGCTGTTAAGGTGAATGTGGCTTTCGGATGTGAATTTGAAATTGTTAAAGGAGATCAGATTCTTAATGAGTTCAAGTATTTTACGACAACTAATTCTTCGATATATAAGGATACAAACATTGATGATTGGTTTGATACTAAAGTCATTGTGCCTATCCTTAAAGACCTGGAGGAGTTTCAAGAACGTGATAGTGGTTGGGCATTGAAGAAGGTGCTGAATTTAGGCGTTAACATCAATAAGTATACTCCTCAACTGGGATCCTCTTATATTGATTTACCTACATAAATAAAAAAGAAGAAGGCATGTATCAACGTCAATAATGAAGATAATGGTTGTTTTGCATGGGTAGTTACGTCAGCATTGTATCCTGTTACAATCCATTCTGATAGAACATCCTCATACCCTCACTATCCGACTGTATTAAAACTAAAAGGAAGTCCATTTTCAATGACTATCAAGCAGATCCCCAATTTTGAGAAGCAAAATAATATATCCGTTAATGTTTACATTCTACAAAAAGATAAAAAGACCTTCATTACTCTACCAACTTACCTCACAAGAAATAAGATGGATAAACATGTAAATTTGTTGATGATACAAGATAGATATGATGAAGCGTCAACGAAATATCACTTTGTTTGTCCACTCAAGCGGTGCCAAAACTTTGCATTTGATCGAACCGAACCAATTAGGGTCGTACTCAGCAGGTTTAAAAAGTTTGGTAGGATGGCCCACTGGAAAAAGATCAAAGTACTGAACGGCGGGGTATAGAGAAACTACATCAATATACCGTAGCTTTTTTACCAGTAATCTTTAATTTTGCCGCGTTCGTGCGGCCGCCAAAGAATGAGTCACTAGGCTTTGAAGGTTCGTCAAATGTTACAAGTTCGGCATTTTTTAAATTCAACAGATTTTAAACATTCACATTCCCAAATTTCTATTAAATTGTAACCACCGTCTTTTATTTGTAGGCTTCTACGTCTTGTTTTTTCGTAGATATCTTCCAATGTATCATGATTTACCTTGTTAACGGTTAAAGGGTTGAAACACTTGGGGCAACCGTACCAGAAAGAGCCGTGTGGGAGCTGAGCAACCAGAGGGAGCTGAGCAACTAGAGGGAGCTGAGCAACCAGAGAGCGTTAAAACCCTAGGTCAAACGGTTCAGATAGGTCAGATACCGTATTACACATTAAAGTATTTAAACTGATCGCTCAGAGATAGCTCAGCGGACTGTGATCACCCTGCAAGGTCGACTATGAGAGCTGTGAGCCCTGGAAATAGCGCTGCTAGTCTGAGATCAGCTCAGTCACTATCAAGATGTCATACGGTACACAAGTCTCAAAACTTGCAAAAATTGTTAGAGACAAGTACGCTTCATTGAGAAAAATGGAGGCTGAGCAAGACGAAGCAACGTCGATGAGTCAGATAGAGGAAAACTTGCCTGTTCAACCAAACATTTTTGAAAAGAATAATGTTGAAAATGCAGAGAAGGCCCTGCTCAAGAGAAGAAAACTTATCTTAAAAAATACATAGATCCTGATAAAGCATATGGTCCTCGCTATGAATTTTCGAAATGGTGCCTAGGCAATAAAGATCTGAAGTTTTATAAAAATTAAATCATTTTGGACAATAAAGAGTTTAATAGTACGTCTGGAGTACACGAACTATTATTTTGCAAACGTCCTACTAATTTTACATCTGGAGACCTCCAAGTTTATAAACAGTTGCTAGAGATCTCATCTGCTCATAAAGATTCAAGAGGACACCTTAGGCATCAAGCATGCATACAAAAATTCGACAACATTATTAAACCTTTATTTAAGTCTATAAAGAGAAAGCATGGATCTACAAACTATGTTGAAAACCCAATAACTGTGGAGCCTACAAAGAAATATTGTTGAAAAAATTCCAATACATCAAACTACAGAGCAACTACACTTCCCGACGACACACTCAGAGACTATAAAACAAATAAACTACCCGACGACATACTGAGAGAAAGTGATTCAGTCTACAGAACAACTACAGGGAGCGACGAAACACGCGGAAAAAATGATACATCGAACGACGGTGGACAATGCTACATACCTTCTAATATAACGGTTAAAAGCTTCTCAATAACTGGAGTGATCCAAACGACTTTGTTGATTTATTCAAAACACTAATTCAAGAAGAAGGTTTTGACGAAGAAATAGAACAAATTATATTTGAGCTCAGAAGGACTAATTACATTTACTAATTTCTATAAATACAAGTTGGTTATTCTGCCGTTTTCAAAACTTATCTACATTACATATATAATTAAAGGAAACCAATTTATTAAAACCTCTAATGCCCGCCTCAGATTGTATGATATGTTAGATAAGCTGTTGTTTACTACGACACTGATTCCATACCTAGTTTAAATTGATGATGGCCAAAATACCGTATCTATAAGCGAGATGATTGGTGATTGAAGCGATGAAATTTCCAGTGATGATTATATCACCGAATGGATATCGACAGGACCAAAAAGCTATTACTACAAAACTCTTAAAGGTGAAGAGGTCACTAAAATTAAAGGTTTGACTTTGAATTATGAAAATAGTAAAATACTGAATAGTACAGCTATGAAGAGTATAATAGAAGATTGTAAAGATAGCGTGACACTTCAATTTGATCAAATTACAGGTAAATCAAAAACAAAAGATTTAGACACTAGAAAACGAGTGTCAAAAACATTTAGAAAGGATTATGAAAAAAGGTGCGTTATTGATAGTAATACTGATATTATCGATCCCTTACCCTGGGGCTTCTAATATATTTACTTAACCTCTGTTTTTTATATTGATCCTGTATTATTGTCTTAGTCTATTTTCCTGATAATTTTTTTTGTTAAGAGAGAGAGAGAGAGAGATTTTGTTTCTTCATTATAAGTATACAAACTTATTGTATTGTATTGCATCGTACTTAGATGTCCCTGTATATAGTACAGATTGTCCCAAAGTACCCTAAGCTGTAGTCCCATGAAGAGAGACTGTTGTACAAAAAAAAATATTATAATAAAACAATAGAAATAAGCTTAAATTTAAGGCCACAGAGTTGCTTTCGAACGGTGAATTTACCTAAATAAAATACTAATATTTTAATTTTGGTTCTTAAAGTCCTGAGAAGAGAAAGCAATCTCGTATTGGTGAAAAACAGAATAGCCAGTCTCGAGAGGCGAAGTCTGGAGAAATGGAAGTCTTTTATAAGACTATTTGTACTATACGGTAGGCCTGTTTGATGCTTTATGTATTTTAGTATATAAAATTTCAAACGGGGATTCCTAGGATTAAGCCTTAAAACGAAGCCACAAACACCTATAATAACCTAAGCATAGATTAATACCTCTGGGGTTGGCCATGGAAAAAGGTGTTTAATTATTGTTTATATGTCCCTGGTGTATGATACAGAAAATATTTTTTTAAAGCTTTTTTATTGTAGATAGGTACTTTTACTGTTTATAAATTAGGCAATATAACCTACCAAAATAGAATTGTAAAATAAACTCACTTAATTCCTATTAGCACAGAATATACCATCGTTGTCTTTACGACATCGTCCGTGCCTTTTTGGTACCCCCCACCACCCCATTATACACATTATCAACTGAGAAGGGGTCATCGACCCAAGACGGCACCGTCGGTTCTGGAACCGTTCTGTGACCGTTCATTTTCAGTTCAACTTTGGGGTTAAATGAGGTCATTGTGGAGTGAACGGGCTTATATACTACTTATAAAACCATCACATATACAGGAGATATTTCTAATAATATTTCAAAGATAATATCTTTAGCAACGAATACAACATTTTCTTTTAAAACAGAAAGTAACGTAAGTATAAAATTGTTAAATGTAAAAACAAAAATACCACCATCAAAGAAATCAGGTATATATAAACTCAAATGTCCAGAATGTAATGCTGTCTATTTGGGTCAGACCTATGGAAATTTTGAAATCCGATACAGAACACTTACGAGCATACAGATTGAAACAACCAGACACATCGCACTACGCAAAACATCTACTTGACACCATTCATTCATTGACACCTAACACAGAACTAGAAGTGAGGCATATTTGTGAGAAGAAACAAGAACTGGATTTCCTTGATGAATTGGAAATTAGAAGACATTTAAGAAACCCACAATATGAAGTCGTCAATGAACAAATAAATCTAGGGAGTTCTCCACTAATAAACTGTCTTCATAAGTGATAATTGTAAAGATCAGCAGATATAGTTTTCTATATCATTGCACAGTTATACTGATCTTAATTGGAAAAATGATATCCACGATATCACCATAGGGCTAATAATATCTAAGCTTCAATATTTGTAATATCTCATCTTCTTCTGTTTTCTATTAACATATTTTAAGTCAATCACAAGTTAGGTCACTTCTTGGTCTAGCCATAAATAACTACTAAACATCAGGTAGGCATCAAATGAAATGTTACATCTGTCATTCTGACGATGATATTTATTTATCGAAACAATTGTGATTTTTTTAGAATTTTCAACAATTTTCTTCATATTGTGAAATTAGCTAGAAACAGTGAGTTTCATTTAAAACACTAATATGAGTAGATTCCATGAAGTAAAGGTCGAGACAGTTAATTTCATGAATAATCTGTATTTTTGTTATTATCTTCATTCACACACATCGTACAATCTGGACATACATCTGATATTACTTGACTTGTTATTTTTGACATTACCAACTTATATTTCTCAAACACTTCCCAATGGAGCAACTTATATATTTGTTTATGATAACAATAAAAAACATTTAAAATAAATCATGATCACAAACACTCCCTGAAAAACAAAATTTAAAACATAAGTTTGCTTTTAAAGGATTGACATTTGACTGTTCCAAGGGTTAGTAAAAGCATCTACTATGTTTTCATCAGTTGGACAATAGGCAATATTGAATAATCCTTTATTACAATCATCTTTAATAAGATGATATTTTACGTAGACACATTTTCTTGTAAATTGATTTGCCTTAACCATTTGTATGCAACATAGAGGTCAACATTGATTTTTCTTGATAAAATTTCTTCAAGGAGACACTTCATATATTTCATTTGCTTGCAACATTGAGCTGCTGCAGCATATTCAGCTTCACTTGTAGATTGGGCAACCAAAAACTGCTTCTTTGAACACCAAACTATTGATCCTTGAGCATAGTACCATTACATATTCGGTGGTACTCTTGCAGTAATATTTTTCTCCTCCATAATCACCATCACAGTAGACATCAAGAGTGTAGGTACTTTGATCACTGGAGTAATGAATTCTTTTATGCATTAGTCCTTTGATGTTCTCAATGTTCTCTTGACATTTATTACATCTTGATTTGTAGGTTTCATGGTAAATCGGCTAACATAGTTAACAGCATAGTTGATGTCTTGTCTAGTCTTAACGGAAAGATACAATACACTTCCTACAGCTCCTTGATAAGGGAAATCATTTGTTCACAGTATTTTTCTTGATTAATTGTAACTCCTCCTTTAGTTTGCCTGATTTTCATTCTCAAATAATATATCTCTTATTTCATAGAGGGGGGTAGGGACTTTTGATAAGCACTGTATTATATTAAGCTTATCGTTAGAACAAATTTCCCGACGCGTTAAACCAACTACTAATTTATTACTACAAATAATTTATACCAACGTTTCAAAAATATAATTTAATAGTAATTATCATCAACATCATTATGTTTAATCAATTTTTTTCCATTTCTTTAAAAATATATTAATATTTTAACACATTTTCTAACGACCTGAATACTACCAACAAGTTCATTACCGTCTTATCAATTTGTGAGATTGCGTTTTGAAAAAAAAACGGTGTTTTCAAATAACAAGCAAGGGAAATCTAACACCAGAATGTCGACTGGTATCATCAGTAATATTTTCGCGATAAAACCCACATAAGATTTATTTTATGGAACATAACTGTAGAAAGTGTTCAATTACTCAAATAAGTACCAAGTTATTAATTAACAGTGGCGTATTATTTTTAGACAGTGTTAGAGTTTAGGTGTAAACGGATTCGGAATCAACATTGTTTGAAACTTCTCCAGTGGATAAAAAAATTAAACTGTGATCTTTATTTATTGAAATGTTTCGTTTAAATAAAAGGTGAGATGAAATTTTCGAGATTATTTTTCATTGGTTTTATTTTAGATTAGTTAGACTTATTGCAGATAAATTAGATCTTCTATTGTATAAGCTACCATTAACGATCTTAGGGGTGGGTGGAAATTCAGTAAACTTGTGAGGTTAGGGTACAACCATGTATGAATGTATAAAGTATATTTGTCGTATATCATAAATCCATCCATTTGTGCTCACCAGCAAAGTCTCACCCCAGAGACATAGCTGAGTGGAATGTGCTTGAACATATTCTTTTGGAAGATGAGGAATTCCATAGGTCGGGAGATATCGACTTATTAATATGGTCTGGAGTTTATCTGAGTTTATTATGCATTGGACAAATATCATTAGGTCCTAACCATCCTACACTCCAGAAAACGAAATTTGGTCGGGTTCTAATGGGTGATGGGTGAATAACCTTCCAAAGGTCATTCTTCTGTTAGCCGGTATCATGTGAATACGAATATTGATGCTCAAGCTTAGCTATCGAATTTCTGGGAGATTGAAGAGCCTTATCATTCTAAGCCGTCTTGGTCGACTGAAGAAAATGAGTGTGAGGATATTTTCGTGAAAACCACAGGCCGATACTCTGAAGGCAATTCCCTTTAATCTTTGTTGGGCGATTCTAGAGTTCCAGCACTATGGAGATTTCGTTGTCTAGAATGGAAACTACGGAGAAATCCTAAGCTAAAGTGAGTTTATTAGAGAATAAATTTAGTTAGGTCATATGTCCCCTGTGAATGAGTTAAAGGAGGTAAAGGTAGCATACTATTTTCCACACCACAGTGTATTAAACGAAAAAAATCCGACGACCAAACATAGAGTTGTCTTTGACGGTTCTGCGAAGTCGGACACCGGGAAATTCTTGAATGCTTTTCCGTATGTAGGTCCCACAATGGGGAACTTGCACAAAAATTAAATTTGAAAAATATTTCTCACAACCGTAAGCTAATATTATTAAAAAGACCACAGTTTACAACAAATCTCATTTTTTATGCTTATATAAGAATTATAAGCAATTAAAATGTGTGAAATTCAAATAATTCTTGTACCGCTCCTCCATTGGCTGGGAGCAGCTGTGACGTCAAACAGTTCGTTTGCCTTGCCGATGTGAACGCCCAAACGCTGCATCGTAGTCGCAGATACGGATTTGAGTTTTGCTACTGAAGAGATAAATAATAGTCTTTTTGTGTTGTGTGTTGAAGAGAAATAATTTGTGAATTGTGTGTTATATAAAACAAATATTTAAAAATGATTGACACCGGTTTTTTAAAAGGACAATCTGACAACTTACCACTAGTGGATATTTTTATGGTGGCGTCCTTCATAAAAACACGGAAAGCTTTTCTCTTGCTGAAGTTCGGGGTGTCAAAGCTAACAGGTAGGTTTATTCTATTTTAACAGAAGAAATATTTAGTCGTTTTATTTACATAATGCAATAAATTGTTGGTTTGTATTTAGTGGCCCTGATTTTAGTTTTAAATAAAATAGTAGGTATTGTTGAAAATAAGTATTGTTTTCATAATAAAACGTTTGGCACAAGCATATGTACTATAGAAAACATTATTTACAGATCTGGAAGGCATTCGTATGAAGATTCCGCAATAGGATGGGTGCAGGTTCGAAGAGCTACTGCACTGTGAAAGCTGAAGTTACACCTGAGCACAATGTTCAGTGCTATGACTGTATCGCTTCTCCTGGTAAAATTTAGTGAAATCTGAAAAATATTGTGGTTACAATTTTTAACTAGTAAAAGAATCATTTTTGGAACTACTTATTTTTAGGTGTATGTAAAGCATCTGCTCTGTGTTGTATAAAAATATTTTATTTTAGATATAATTTATATTTTCCAGTGTGTATTTCCTGACCGTTATTATTTATATATTCATAGTAACAACTTCTATTTTGTTCTAGGTGGGTGTAAACACGCTATAGCTTTCTTGATGTGGCTCTATAGAAGAAGTGAAAAGCCCTCTCCAACTGAAGTTGCCTGTTACTGGGCGAAAAGTGAACTCTCGATCAATCAAATACCTGATATTAAAGGATTTTGGAGCACAAGAAGACTTAAGCTCAGATGAAGAAAGCTAAGTTTTTTACAAGAAGTTATAAGCCAAGGCCTGGAAAAGAATTCTGAAAGCCAGTTGTTAAAACATTTTAAACCCGATAGAATAAAGGAACATCTTGGTGTATATCACTTGATGTTGAAATTTGTTAGCAGTGATGGAGCATCAGGTTGTTCAGAATTTCTAGAATTTTGTTGTCAGGGAATGGATACCAGTCTGCGCTCTGAAGCTACGAAAATGACCACTGAACAGTCCAACACAGGTTTGAGGTTTGACCTGTGGCATGGAAGAATAACTGCATCGAAAATATATGATGCAGCGCATTGTAAGAAATCAGATCGCTCCTTGGTGAACCAAATACTTGGTGTAACCAAACTTCCTGCTACAGAAGCAATGTCTCGAGGGAAAAAGCTCGAGCGAGCAGTTGTCAAATGTTTGTAAACTAAATTGAACATCAAACTAAACCATACAGAACTGCATCTTAATGGAAGGCATCCAATTTTTGGGGCTTTTCCAGACGCTATACCTGAGGAATTTGTAGTAGCGATAAAATGTCCTAAATCTGATTAAACTGTCTGCAACTATTTAACAAAATATAAGGAGATTACAGCAAAGTACAACGCTCAGACACAACTACAGATGTATTTGTTTAACAATAAGAAAACTCTGTTTTGTTTTGTGGATCCCGATTTTGAAAATAATTCCAAATTTTCTTATATATCGGTAGAATATGATGAAGAATATACAGTGATGTTAATAGATGCCGAAGAAAATTTTTGGCGACACAATATATTTCCACATTTATACAGGGTGTCCCGGGACTAATGGGAAAAAAGTCAGGAGCGTATAATCTGAGCCAAAATAATGCTAGTACTTCATATAAACTTTTTCTATGCAGGCCCTCGTTTTCGAGTTATAGGCCTCCAAAGTTTTAATTTTGAATTTGGTTTTTATTTTTTTTACTAGTTATTTGATCTTTATAAAATTTACGGCAAAGCTATAATATACGTGTATGTTTATTTTGGAAAGGTAAACAGTTTCACAGTAGTGCCTTGAAGCCAGGGACGGACTACTCGCAATGGTTAGTGATCCAAAATTTTTGCAGGGATGGCACACCCTGTATGAAATTATCGAAATTCACTTCCCCACACATTAATCTAACGAAAAGGTACTCTTGTTGGAATTCGATAAAATAAGCCGTTTGGCTAATATTTACAGTTTTATTAATGTACTACGTACCAATTTACCTAACTAACTTATTAATACGATGTCCAAGATTTACCTACAGTATTACAAAAAAATAAACGGTTTTAAAGATTAAAACTAACTTTTCCGCATCTGTGGCCCTAAACAATATTCTATTATAAAATTGTTACTTGTATACCCTTCGGAGGATGTATCGTGCTAACAAACCGAAATTTTTTCATAAACAACCAAAAATTTAGTATATCTGGATTTATAGGACCAGCCGTACTCGCTCAAGTCAACTGAAAATCAATAGGGCACATCTGTGAGACACCTTGAACAATATTCAATAATAAAATTGATCAACCGTATATTCTCTGGAGGCTATATCGTGCTAACAAACTGAAAATTCTTTCAAAAATGACAAAAATTTGGTACTTCAAGTACCAAAGCACCCGTTGTACTGGCTTTAGTGAGCTGAATATCGATACGGTTCATATCTGAGACGATCTGAATAATATCCAATCATAAAATTGGTCACTTGGATATACTCCTGAGGCTGTATCATGCTAACAAACTGAAACTTCTCCAAAAATGACAAAAATATCGTACTTAAAATAATGTAGCACCTGTTATATTGGCTCTGGGGATCTCAAAATCAATAGGGTTCATCAGTGAGATGTCCTGAATGATATTCAATCATAAAATTGGTGACTTGTTGAACTCCGGAGGCTGTATTGTGCTAACAAACTGAAATTTCTCAAAAAATGTCAAAAGGCCGTACTTCAAGTACCATAGCACCCGCTGTACTGGCTCTGATGAGCTGAAAATCAATAGTGTTTATTTGTGACATATCTTTAATAATATTCCATCATAAAATTGGTGACTCATTGCACTCCGGAGGCTGTATCGTGGCCGACGACAACGACGACGACATACACACATGATTTTTTTTCTAAAAATCGTTTTTTCGTGTTGTTGTTGATGGAAAGCGTAAAAATAACTCAAAAATTTTTGTCAAAATTCCAACTTTTTTGGGGTAAACCAATACTTTTCTCGCATATTAGATAGGTTGGGCGGAAAAGTAATGATTTGATGATAGCAGATGATAAAAACATTAAGAACTCATTTAATAGGAATTGAATAGGTACGCAAACAACGTAATCAGTTGCTTTTAATCAAAATTACGAACACAAAATTATTAAACTATTAGGAAAACCTCAAAAAACACAATTTATAAAACATTGGACTAAAACTAATTCCTAAACAACAATAAAAACTAACGTTATTCTAATAAATGTTCAATATGAGCTCCTCCCACTTCCACGCACATTCTAAGTCTACGAAGGTTGTTTCTTTGCACTTGAAAGAGCAGTCCCATACTATTTCTAATAACATTGCAGTGTAACACAATTCTGTCAAATAAATCTTGCCTTGTTTGCACGGGTGTTGCGTATACCTTACTTTTGAGATAACCCCAGAGAAAGAAATCCATAGGATTAACGTCTCCTGATCGCGGTGGCCATTGAAAAGGGCCTCCACTACCAATCCATCTATTGGGAAACCTTGTGTGTAAATGCTGTCGAACATCTAAACTGAAATGAGGAGGAGCCCCATCATGCATGAACCATAAATTCCTACGAGTTTGTAGTGGCACATCATCAAACAGGTTCCATAACTCATTTTGCAAAAACTCCAAATATCTCTGACCGGTCAAAGTACCGTCAATAAAATATGGCCCTATCAAATTTTTGCCAACTATTCCTGTCCAAACATTAACCATGAATCTATGCTGGTTCCTAGTTTGGATAATGCCATGTGGATTCACATCATCCCATAAATGCATATTATGAGAATTTATGACTCCATCTCTGGTGAAACCGGATTCGTCCGTAAAGAGAACGTTACTAATGAATGTATTGTCTGCTTGTTGTTGTCGCAGAAACCACTGGCTATACTCAAGTCGTGCAGGATAATCAGCCACTGTCAACTGTGTACTTTTTTCATATGAAAAGGATATAACAGCTGTTCTTTTAGGACGCGATGAACGACTGATTTCGAGAAGTTATGTTCTCTTGATAATTTTCGTAAACTCGTTGATGGTTCATTATCAACTGCATTTAACAAATCTTGTTCAACTGCCACAGTACGTACGCTTCGTACTGGACCTTCTCCACCTTTTTTTGGCAAAAAACTTCCAAAAATTTAAAATTTTGTTTTCTATACATGGAAAATTACATTTACTTATTCATACCTGTTTCTCGTAACCTGAGATCAATACGCTCAAACATTCGTCTGTCTGGCAGTGCTCTGTTTGGAAAATGTTCTGCATAAAGCCTTCTGGCCTCTAAACAGTTTCGAGAAGCCAGTCCATACATTAAATGCATATCTGCATACTCAATAAAAGTGAATTCTGCCATTGTAACAGTTAAATTAAGGACTTATGAATTATTGACAAGTAATGACAACGAACTATTCTACACAACGTTTGACAACTAATCCTATGGTTACTTGATAAACGGTAAAAACACTTTTAAAAAGGTTTTACCAACTTACGAATTGATACGTCGTTAATGTTTTTTATCTTCTTGCTATCATTAAATTATTTTTTTGTAGTACTGTAGGCAAATCTTGAACATAGTATTAATAAGTTAGTTTTACCTCGTTGTGTACTTATAAAAATGGTGAATGCGTAAATTGGTACGTAGTGCATTAATAAAACTGTAAATATTAGCCAAACGGCTTATTTTATCGAATTCCAACAAGAGTACTTTTTCGTTAGATTAATGTGTGGGGAAGTGAATTTCGATAATTTCATACAGGGTGTGCCATCCCTGCAAAATTTTTGGATCACTAACCATTGCGAGTAGTCCGTCCCTGGCTTCAAGGCTCTACTGTAAAACTGTTTACCTTTCCAAAATAAACATACACGTATATTATAGCTTTGCCGTAAATTTTATAAAGATCAAATAACTAGTAAAAAAATAAAAATAAAAACCAAATTCAAAATTAAAACTTTGGAGGCCTATAACTCGAAAACGAGGGCCTGCATAGAAAAAGTTTATATGAAGTACTAACATTATTTTGGCTCAGATTATACGCTCCTGACTTTTTTCCCATTAGTCCCGGGACACCCTGTATAACTCTGCTAAAAATATGACATAAATAAATTGTATATATATCTATAGTGAATCAATAAATAAAACAATTTGAAATGTGATAATAGTTTGTTTTTATCAAATTGAATGTAATTAAAACAGTTGAGATTTTATTATTTTCTTATTACCCTGTATGCGTTTAAGAATATTTTAATCAGGGGTTCAATAATAGTCCAATAAACAAAATGGGTCAGTATAATAAAATCAAAATAATCTTCATTGTATAAAAAAATTTATACAAATGTGGAAGTTATCAACCAACGTATTTCAATTACCACCGAGATATACACCTAATGTATACATTATTAATGAAATTAAATTGAAATTTAGAAACTTACACCTCTAGAACAAACAACCTTTTTAACATTTAATTTGAAAGCAGGTAAACTTAACTCTTTAAAATTTTGTATATATTGTAATATCAGTCTCATGTTACTTTTAGACTCTTTATTAACACAGATTATATTTTTACAACAAATCTCACAAATACTGGAATATAATATAATGAGATATCATGTACAAATTTATTTTTTAAAATCATAATTATTTGAGAACTAGTTATTAAAATCAATAAGGGACATTTTTTGATAATTTTATATTAGATTAAAAAAGTAGTTATCGTCCTGAAATTATTCCTGATTGTAAGTTGATCAGACCACATACTATTTTGATAATTTTATCTGAATAAGGCAACAATACAAGCACGTGGAGCTAAAAATGAAAATTCCCTCAATTTACGAATTACTCTTTCTACATGATTTCTCAAAGAAGCTATTCCCTTAGTCTCGAGTACCTCATTTTTACTAGGTTTTGTACCTGCAAAGACACTAGGTGGCCTAATTAAGACACAACCTTTAGCCACAAGCCACAAATGTTCGATATGTTTGAATCCCCTGTCTGCCATGACAGCAACATTTGGAGGCAATATATCTAAAAAACCACTATTTTCTACAATGACTGCATCAGAAATTTCTACTTCTGTTGGAACAGCTCTTATTGGCGATAACCCGACCGTAACTCCACAATATAGTTTACATTGAACAGCTTTACTTCTAACCCTCGGATATGCTTGTGTAGCTAAATAGAAACTTAATATTTAATTTATAGCTGCCGTACCGCTGGCCGACCGAACGAGCTGTCTGACGTAACGACCGTTCCCGCGAGAGATATGTATTTCGAAACAGAAATACTATTTTTAAAAAGATATTTTATTTAATTATTACAAAGAGAGATGTTATTCTCGGAGTGGTTATACAAATACTTATTTACAAATATAAAGCAACTAAATAACTATGATAACAAGTATACATGAATTCTAACTAATGATATATGATACGGTGCAGGTGCAGCGAATTATTACCTCGTAACTCGTCCGTCCTTAAGAGGCGAAAATAACGGAGTGATTTTCGCGAACTGTCTCCAAGGGAATTTCTTCGATGATTTTGACTTTTTCTTTCTTGATTTTTGATTTTTCGCGTCTTCGTCTAATTACGTAGAAGGTTACGACGATACATCCAATGATTAAGATTGTTGGAAATATTGATAGGATTCGGATTTCGTGTGTATTATGTTGTTCTTCTATCGGTGTTAGTTGTTTTGGGATTCTATGGATTTCGTATAACTCATCTAATTTTATTTCTTACATATTCGGCGTTTGATAGTTTCTTCTGATCTTAATTTGTTCTAATTCGATCTTTGGTAAAATTAATGGCTTTCCTTCGCTAATTCCTTGGACTCTGGAAAATTTTAATTCTTTCGAGGAGATTTCGCATCCTTCTGGTATGTTAATAAGGGTTGGTTTTGTTACTTCGAATATTCTGTTGTTTCGGCAGTTTGATTTTATTTCTACTTGTTTCCCAGGGATTATTAGAACTTCATTAGCTGTTATCTGCTCGATTAAAGGATTTTGGATATGGACCTCGGTGGCGTAGCAGCTGTCTGGTAGTTTTCCGCTTCTTATCAGTTCCTCGGTACAGTTATCAATGGGGATTGATTCTTGGGTACAATAGTAAATTTCCTCCAGTTTTTCGCATTCTTGGTTTGAAACCTGGACGTCTTCTTCGTTACGTGCCAAGTAAGGGTGTGAGGGGACAGATATTTTATTAGCTTGGATAATAGGGTAAATACAGTAAAAGTCTAAGGATTTAGTTTTCAGAATAGGAATATGGACAGCAAAGATTAGTTTTGATTCGGTAAAGGTTGCTTGCGTTCCAAGAAAGGTGTAGTATGTTAAGACATTCTTGAATTTGGGAATTTTATTTTTATCATAAATGCTATGCAGATGTTCTATCATGTCAAGAATTTCCTTACTTGATATCATGGATGGGTGAAGAATATTCAATTTTGAAAATAGCAAGGCGTTCTCGAGATTTTCTACGAATAATATTAAATTTTGACAATCGAGATTGATTTGAATAATTGTTCCTTGAAAAGTTATATATTTGCTTAGAGAATCTATTTGATTCAATATTGCGGCTTCAAATTTTACTAGATTATTTTTGAGAAGTTTTTGATTTTGTAAAAGAACTGTTATTGATTGATTATAATGATCGATTAGTTTCTTAAATAAAGCGGTATGTAGATTAACTTCGGTAATGATATATTTCTCATTTGTTTGCAGTAACCTAATAGCATTATCGTATCGAATGCCATCGTCTGAATCTAGGTTTCCAAACAACCATTTATTGACTTTTCCCATACCATTGATTAGACCTCTTTTTGAACGCATATGGAGATATAAATTGTCGAATTTACGTTCTAACGAATTAATAAGAAACTCTGTACGTACTGAAATATGTTCGCTAAGACCCTGATATGAAATGGGATTTGAACTATTAGTATCTAGAATTAATTTTCTTACTGTTAAAAAGTGTGTTTTAACGATATTTATTTGATTAACCACTTCTCTTACATCTAAGTAATGAATAAAAGTATGTTTTGAGTAAATTAACCTAGCTTTACCTAAATCTATCGGAAGAATAAGATTTTCTAAAGGCGTTACAGTTATTTCTTTCGTGAAACAATTAATACTAACCAGGTAAATCGGGATGGCCACCGTTTTCATCTTTTCGATGCTGGCCCTGTAAAATATTTGAATTAGGTTTCGGTTTTCTAACGATGCTTTTATGATAAGTTCCTTTCTTAGTTTTTAAAACTACGTCATCATCTACAACTATTTCGGCTTTTGTGAATTTGGGCATTTTTTTATCTCGATGTTTCGTTCGAACATAAGCTATATGTTGGTTGGAAAAATCTGGCGGTTCATCGCGTTTCTCGTTAGCTTCGTTTATATTCCGTTCTTTCACTTTTTCATTCCGTTCTTTTATCGTTTCATATAGTTGTTTACTGATATTTTTGTGGTTTTGAACATAGTAAGAAAGAACAAGATGATCGTCTAGATCGAAGGGGTCTGGACTTCCAATATGCCCTTTAATGATAACAAATGGGGTAAATTTGGTTACAGAATGTATGGAGTTGTTATAGCTTAAAATCGAATGCGTCATAAATTTAATAGGGGTTAGTTCCGGGTTTTGCACTCGCAGGCATCTAAAATGCTCAATGAGGCTCGAATGGAATCTTTCTACAGGGGAAATGGGGTGGCTATTTTTTGCTGTTGTGAGATGTAGTTCGATTCTGTGTAATTTAGAAAAGTCTTCTAGATCTTTGTTTTTAAATTCGCTACCACAGTCGGCTGTAATTAAAGTAACCCGTGATGAGTTACAAAATTAAGAAGGGTGTCTACTACTGATATGCCGGTAACGGTTTCGATCGGATAGACTTGGCCGTATCGAGAGAAAGAATCAATTATTGTGAGGGGTATTTGATATTCAAAAAACATCGATGTGAATGTGTTCAAATAGTTTAGAAGCTGTTGGGGTGAGATTAAATTTGATGACGGGTGGATTTCGGTCGTACTTATTTTTTAAACAAGTTTCGCAACTATTAACAAATTCCTCTATGTCCTCAGACATTTTGGGCCAATAGTAATTTTTTGTAAGAGACATTTTTAACTCATTGATTCCTCTATGAGCCTGGTGGTAATACTTTAATTTTTCGCATTGCTCTTCTGACGTTTCTAAATCTTCAAGAAATTTTGTACAGTGAATTAATTTAAGAGATGAATTTTTAAAGAACTTTTGCAAGGTTGTAACAAATATTTCCGGTAAATTAATTTGTCTAAAATATAAAGCATACGTAATTCTAGGATTTAAAAAATCTTTGGCGAAAGTGAATATGTTATATTCTAGATTTCTAGAGGGAAGAGTGACATTGAATCTAGTGTTATCGAATATTCTCTCTTGTTTGCAAAAGTAAGAGTTAATTTCTCCTGTTGTTAATCTTATTGGATTTTTATGCTGATTTACAGATTTTTCGGAAATAGGTATGGATAAAATCGGATTCTCTACGGAAGTATGAACCGTGTCTTGATCAGTGTCTTGAGTAATTCCGATATCAGGGGGGCGGATTTGAATATCCTGAAGAATTTTTATTTTACTGCTATCGTTAATTAAATCTTCTATGTCTAACTCAAGGAGATCGGGTAGGTTCTGATTGACTAAGGGAGGATTATCAATTTTTTTGATTTCCCTTCCTATTATTTCATCTATATCGTCGATATTAACATCTAAGGAACTAGTTTCTAATGCATTTACATCTAATTTAGGAGCTGAACGAAAAAGTGCGTCCGCTACCTTGTTAAGCTTTCCTTTTTGGTATTTTATTGTATATTCGAACTCTTCTAGTTTTAATCGCCAACGCATCAGGCGTGAGTTTGGTTCCTTAAGTGAAAACAACCATTATAACGGTTCGTGATCGGTTAAAATTTTAAATTGTCGTCCGAAAAGGTAGGGGCGAAAGTATTTGCATCCCCACACAATTGCTAGGAGCTCCTTCTCTATAGTAGAGTAGTTGATCCCCGCAGAATTTAAAGTTCTGGACGCATAGCAAATGGGGTGATTGTCTTGGCTTAAGACAGCTCCAATGGCGTACATTAATGCGTCCGTCATTATTTCGAAGGGTTTCTCGAAATTTGGATATGCTAAGATAGGCTCGGAAATTAATAGATTTTTACAGTGATTGAAACAGTTAATAAACTCCTGTGAGTGTTCTATTTTGTCTCCTTTCCGTTGGTTACCGATTTTCTTGTTTTTTTTAAAAATTACTAATTTATATTTTTCAATTGCCAAGTGAGCTTTTGAATTCTTTTATTATACTTGTAACGCTGCTAGCAGAGACCTCTATATTTTGAAATTTCAAATATTTTCTCCAAATCATAATCTGCTCTATCTATCATTAGATATATTCTACACAAATGTCATCAGAAATAAAAATGTCAAATTTGATATTTATACTGAATCTTTCAAAATTGATGAATTTACATATAGCACAGTGTTTATCGAAAGTATGGCAGCCAAATATAAATAAATTTCCTTATGTTCTACTTTTCTTTTAAATTTCAAATAGAGGATCTGTATTAATATATATATATATATATATATATATATATATATATATATATATATATATAGACGAAAGAAGTTCGTTGCCGAAACTAGTTAGGGTAACTTTTTTATTGGGGAATGCGGCAATGTGATAAAGAAAACTCTGTTTAGTTAATCCTAAGCTTCCGATAATTTATTATTATCATTATCAAAGAATCTACAATATAAATATTATATGAATTTAAAATATTTTTTGAAGTAAAAATATTTTTTACTTACACTAATTGAGGTTGTTCACAATAATATAATATCTATTTATATGAAGAAGCATCATTGTACAATTTAATCGTTAAAATATTTGAATTGGCATGTTATCAATTTGATGACAATTTGTGACAAGTTGATGTTGTCATAGAAAACATTTTCCTATATATATATATATATATATATTCAGTACATCAGTATAGTATATAATAGAATGTTTACTATACTCTTATTATATTTATATGAAATATAAGTAAATCAATAAACAGAATTATCCTCTATAACGCCTTGATCGTCATTATTATCTTTTTTGTCGAATGATAATAAATAACTATAAATTGAATTTAGATTCTGAATATCAGTTCTTTTATACCCAGAACGTTCAGCATTAGCAGAACACGTTTTCTCAACAAAACATATAATTGATTATAAAAACTTCAAAATTTTGTGTAAAGAAGACAATTGCTCTAAAAGGATTTTCCTGGAAATGACATTCATTGCTCAAGAGAATAATTGTTTAAATAAAAGAACTGATATCAGAATCTAAATTCAATTTATAGTTATTTATTATCATTTGACAAAAAAGATAATAATGAAGATCAAGGCGTTATAGAGGATAATTCTGTTTATTGATCTACTTATAATAAGACTATAGTAAACATTTTATTATATACTATACTGATGTACTGAACATACATATATATATATATATATATATATATATATATATATATATATATATATATATATATATATATAAGAAAATGTTTTCTATGACAACATCAACTTGTCACAAATTGTTATCAATTTGATAACATGCCAATTTAAATATTTTAACGTTTAAATTGTACAATGATGTTTCTTCATATAAATAGATATTATATTATTGTGTACAACCTCAATTAGTGTAAGTAAAAAATATTTTAAATTTATATAATATTTATTTTGTAGATTCTTTGATAATGATAATAATAAATTATCGAAAGCTT
Organism: Galeruca laticollis; assembly: GCA_963921935.1. Taxonomy (NCBI): domain Eukaryota; kingdom Metazoa; phylum Arthropoda; class Insecta; order Coleoptera; family Chrysomelidae; genus Galeruca; species Galeruca laticollis. The sequence goes on from OY998179.1 coordinate 108,801,746, forward strand.
AGGATTAACTAAACAGAGTTTTCTTTATCACATTGCCGCATTCCCCAATAAAAAAGTTACCCTATATATATATATGTATAATATGTATATATATATTTTAAGCAAATCATTTCATTTGTATGTATCAGGATGGATGAAAGATCATTTTAGTTAAATTAATTTATGTCCTAATGACGTATCATTCGCAGAAAACTTAGATCAAATTTGTAGAGTTAAAATTTATCTTTTGTTTTCTTAACCCTACTTGAAAATTTTCTTATACAAAATTTTATGTTGGTAATATTACCCAGGATGACGTCAGAGGAGCATACACTTGAGTAAGGGATACAGGACCGTATCTAAAATTTAGTATAGTTTAGATTATTTTGAAATTAAGAAAAAAATTTATAATTTGGGGAAAAATTTGGTTATACACATTAAAAAAATTATTCAAAGTCAATTTATTTGGCGCTTATTAAATATTGTTTCAATTCATTGAACCTATGAACCCTGAGAATCTGAGTTTTCATTAAACTATATCTATTATTTAAATAGTAACAAAAATAGAGTTCACAAATATACCGGGCAAATTAAATTAACGATTTATAAAATAATACTCGAACCGTTTAGGCTTTTTAATAATTTATAGATACGCTAAAATTATAACCATATCAATACATATATATTGAAACCATTTAAAATTGGTAAGTCCAAATGAAGGTTGCGTAGCTAAAAAAGGATATAGTGTAATGTTTTTCTAATTTATGTAAACAATAAACGGGTGGGATAAATTTCAAACACACTGTATGGCTACTTACTAATTTATTTAAACACTAACTCACTAACACTTAATTTATATATACTTAATTAATCACTTAAATTTAATTTATATGCACACAAACTTGATTATATTAGCACTTTACTGTTCGGTGTATTTTCGTTTATTCCTCGAGATCACTTTATCAACTCCCTAACTCTTCCTGATCAGTCCCCTTATATATTGAAGCCATTTTTACTAGTAAATTCCGGAATGCGGCTTAAATAAAAACAATTGATTCTGGCCGTTTCTAGATAACTCTGGTCACAAAAACAATGTTTACATAAAATAGTCTTAAACAGTTTTTTATAATTTCGTATCCGCCATAATTTTAACTTTTATACCTGGCATAGACAGAGTCGGTTTTAGGGACTATACCAGTGTGCTGTTTCGTAACAATAGGTAATAATTTTATTATTATGTTGTTACAGAATATTATGATAATTATTGATTTTGGGACACACTATACAGATGTAAGTCTAACAATATTTAAAAATGAAAAAGACAAAAATTTAGAAGCAATAGCAAATATGAAATATCAGAATTATTATAAACCTATACAAATAGTTTTAACTTCAATACACTGTTTGCATATAGTGTAAATAATCATTGTATCTAAACAAATCATATTCTTAATTTTGATTGGTGAAGTGACATAGTAGCCGCGAATAAATATGTGACATTATCCTTACAATGACAGAAATAAAACACAGAAATTTTTTTGATAAAAAAATTGAAAAACGGGAGTTGTTGATTGATTATGAGATGGAAAGACAGCAGGAGAAGTCATGAAATTGGAATTTTTAAAAAGCGAATTAAAAATAAAAAGTTAAAAATAAAACCAGAATATTAGTAAAGTGAAGAAAACTAACCTATGAAAGACATCCTATATCTATAATTTTAAACCAGAAAGTGGTGAAATATTTATCATATTTATCGACTGGAAATATATATAAAAAATAGAAGCTTACCTTATTTAATATTCCAAAATAGCACAATATTAATCCATTTAGAAAAATAGATAACCCACATTTAGAAGCACATGTTAACATCCTAATCAGTAGAATTAGAGAGAGATAGGAGCTACCAACGCGCATGACCATCATTCATCATTGTCGAGATGTCCGGAATTTTACTTGTAATATAGGGTAAGTACGGTAAGTAATTCAATTTACAGAAATCAACTTGACAATAATAGAAATAATATATACAAATAAGTGAGCCCATATTTGCATTTGATATATTAAAATCATTCAGTCAAGTTTTTTTCATTTTGATGATAAAGGTATTGAGGGAACCTCAACCTGAGAACAAGAATCTCAATCATAATTACAAGGAGATTCGTAGAAACCTAAAAAAGGGGAAGGAGGTAAAATTTAAAATTATACATAAAAACATAGAACATACATAAATAATAATTAATTATAAATAATATATATATATATATATATATATATTTGTATATATATATATATATATTTATATATATATATATATATATATATATATATATATATATATTTATATAAAAAAGAAGATGTAGGAATATCGCGTGATATGTTAACAACAACAACAAAGAGATTCATGGGTAATTCACGCAAAGTAAAGGGCTACTGAAATAGAGTGGTAACCGTGGACATGCATGTTTCTGGCTCATGAATCTCTTTGTTGTCATATTTATATATATATATATATATATATATATATATATATATATATATATAAAAATATATATATATATATATATATATATAAATATATATGTTTAAATTATTCGTGTACCGCCTATGTGGAATCGAGGAGTTCCCGTTAAACCCGATCGATGAAACTCCAGCGCAGTAGGTGGCATTGGTTTTCCTGCCGAATCGGCCAGTGTTAAACACAACACAGTGAAACACCCTTTTGATTTCCTACTGGTTTTGTGAGTGATATTTTGGTAATAAGGTAACACTAGACACATTGCACTACAGCTTATTAGCAGTATTTTGATAACTTAACACTGTTAGATTTTGTGAATTCCTTGAAAAACCTGGCAACCTTCTGCACCGGCGAATTTTTTTTATTACAACGGAATTTGTCCGGATTGACTCAAATACTTATTAAAGTTGAAGAAATCAAGGGCTGTGACATTCTGTAAATAAAATTGTTTTAATTATAAAAATAACAAAGACCGGACAATATTTATTACGTGTTAAACTGCTTAATTCATTTCCCAATTAATTACATTTTTAAGTGCTAAAAACAAAATTTCCAAGCAGGTTTTTTATGTCCAATGAAACAATGAAAAATTGATATTTTAGCATAAAAAATTGTGATGATTAGAGCATTTCTCAAAACAAACATGACGGAATCAATGCTTATCATAAAAATTTCATGGAAGTTGAGACCTCCTAAATCTTTGTGAACTACAAAATTTAATTATTACTATGGCACCATTGAGTAAACTCAAAATTTTCTTAAACACACAGTATCTTGATAAAAACTAATATTTCTAAAAATATTTGAGAGGCAAAAATTTAAAAAAATTATTTGTTTCATTAAAAGTGCCAAAAAATCTTTAAATTATGAGGTACACTTGGTAGATTTACGGAACTATTACTCCCATAACATTTTTATATGCTGAAATAATTTCATTATTTTGTATTTTCAAATTTATTTGATCAAATACACATTTTTAAAACAAGCATTATTAGATTTTTATATTATTAAAATCATTAGGACGTATAAATACGTTTTTCTCTAATTATTTTGAGCGTAATGGATCAAGGACACAAATTTTATTGTGCTGTATAGTTCCGACGATATATTCGAAAAAAAATTTTTATTTGGAAGACTTTATTTCGATATTAACTACTACCGTATACAATAAAAATTCGAAGTCCTTTTGAGTAATTTATGTAAAACTTCATTTAACAAGGTCACCTTCTCAACGCTTTTAGTAGTTGTAAATTTTACATTCTTGAAGTTAAAGTATGTGACAGAACAAAAGCACTATTATTTCGTGCGACATGTTATCTGTGAGTTAATCTTTTGAGCCAACGAGCAAAAAGAGGTGCTTCACTTATTCTCTCACTAGTTGGTATTCTTTGAAATTGTGATTCATTAGAGTCCAGAAATCTGGAATCTCCATCACTTTTCTTTTGGTCGTTTTCAACCTTATTAAAGTTATCTAATAGACACTAAGATTTTAACTAGAGTTATTAATCGATATAACCTTACAAGGTTCCACTTAGGTTGCATTATTAATCAACAAAAATACTTCAAAATTCCGTTTATTTTCCTGGATGTGCACCGTAGCCAAATTGTATTATAGTGTAATTAACTAAAATATAGATAGACTTACCTCAAATTAGCCTCACAGTTAGAAGCCAAGTAGACAGTGGCGTAGTTTAACAATTTATTGACTTGAGATACACCGCTTGAATCTTTTTATATACAGGGTGTTCAACTTCTATCATTATTAGTATAGGTATAATTTGTTTTAAAACTTCCTCTTCTCAGTAAAAATAGAATGTAAGGAAGTTAAAACGGAGAAAATGATGATAAGAAATTGAAAAATCAAATATATTATATTGAAATATAAAAGAAGTAACATATAGTAAAATTTATGAAGCGCAAATAAATAATAATATAAAGGAATTAAGGCCCGCCAGGAAAATAGAAATAAGCCCGAAGTAGAAAGAAGAAGTATTAATAGCAGATAATAAAAAGGTAATGTCGTATGAAGGAAAAGGAAGAAGAGTTAAAAACTGCTATGATGATGAGTGTGAGCAAGTAGCCGAAGATTGAAATGGTTAAGACAACTCGTACTAATCAAATTTAAGGAAAATAAAGCAAAATATAGAAAGAAAAAAAAATAAACTAAAAGAATTTGTGGATCAAAAAAAGAAGACAAAATGAAAGTAAGATTAGAGAAGTTGTGGCAGTATTTCAAAACAGAAAAATCAGATCATTCCACTAAGAAGTAAAAAAAATAAGAAAAGGTTATCAGAGTAGAAATGATTATATTAAAAACGAAGAAGTAGAAGTGGAAATCGTAAAGAGGCGGAGAGAATATTGTTTTTAAAAGCTATGGAATGTGGGCGAAGGTCAAACAGAAATAAGCACCAATGAATAGAATACGCAGGAAGAAAATTAAGTTATAGGAAGCCCACTAAGGAAGAAATAAAACGCATATTGAATGAAATGAAAAATAGGAAGAGTCCAGAGGAGAATAAAATAAGAAATGATAGTAGAAAAACAGGAGGAGTGCTATTACAAGAATAAATTCGTGAAAATTTAAGGAATGTATGAACGATCTATTTGTATGGGTAACCTTCAACAAATTAATTAGGAACTGCAATTTTGCAAGGTACTTGGTTTTAAGGTGCTAAATGTCCTCTGAAAGCTCACTCCGTCACCCCAAAATTACCCCTTAAATAGGGTATTGTCGACGATTTTTACATATTTCTTAATAAATCTATTTTTTATTTATATCAACGTGTCCCGACAACTGAGATCATTCGCACATGGTACAATTATTAAATATACGAACTGAACATTAACAAACTATTTAGATTACATAAACAAATTAGATTTCATAATATAAATGAATGTCCTTCAAAAAATTGATTAGGCGATGTAACTTATCTGAAATATAGGATTTCTTGGAGCGATGTTCGTAGCTGATGGTTACAGTGTTTTTTTCAGTATTGTAGACATTTTGTGAGTATATGCTTAACTGTGAGACGTATTTTGCAGTGCTGACATTTGGGTAGGTCGGAAACGGCCATTAAATATCCATGAGTCAGTCAAGTATGCCCAATACGTATCCAGCGTACAACGACTGCATCTCTTTGAGATATATGAGATGGGTTTTTGTAATCGATGAACCGCTGAAATTCATGAAGTTTTGTCAAGTGATTTGCCCAGCGGTCACGTATGGAACGTCTTATCCTAGGTATCATGGAGTATCTGGAGGTTAGCTGTCGAAGCTTCTTTTGCAGCTTTGTCCGCAAGTTAATTCCCGGAGATTTCGACATAAGACAGTACTCAGATGAGTGTAACGGTAACACCACAGCTCGCAAGACGATCAATACAGTCATGAATATCTTGGACAATAGGATGTACGGAATATATTTTTTTAATGTAGTTTATTGATTCGAGAGAGTCTGTGCATATAGCTGATTTCTCGTTAAAACTAAATAACTTAGAGCTTGAAGGATTGCCTAAAACTCTCCTGTTTAGACACTAGCGAAATATGGTAGACGATGTTATTTAATTATTTGATGGGAGTTAAACTTTCGTTGTTTCTTTAACCAAGGAGGACAGGATGAGATATGAATGGGAACTGTATCAGATAGGTTGGTATGTGTTGATAGGATTTCTGGAAGTAATTGAAGTTTATTGCCAGAATTACTAGTGGTGAATGAACGATTTATTAGAGAATATACTGTTTTCTCAGGATGTGCTGAAAATTTTGCACAGTATTACATAAGAAGTTGTTGCCGTCTCCACCATAGGGGAGGTTTGTTGGATTCACAATAAATATTTTTAGTAGGAATGGATATGAAAGCTCCAAGACAAATTCTTAGAGTTGTATTGTGAACAGAAATAAGAGTTTTTAAATCAGATTTGCTTCCTGACATGTAAATAAAACTACGTTAATCTAGTTTGGAATGAACAAGATATTTACTGTTTCTAGATAATTCCACAAAATATTGATAAAATGTTAACAATTCCAAGAAATTTGACAATTGTTACAATACTAAATATCATCGTCAGAATGACCGAAGTTACATTTCGTTTGATGCCTAACTGATGTTTAATAATTATTTTTGACTAGACCAAGAAGTGACCTACCTTGAGATTGATTTAATATATATACATTTACAAACAAATTCTAAAGTTCAGAAGAACTTAGAATTATATTTGCAAAAGTTCAGGGAATGTTGGAACAGTATTATAAAGCCAAAAAAGAACATAATTAATGGAAGAAAAGAAAAATAAACTCAAACGGGATAGTAAGCATAACAGATTGAGATGTAATCCAAGTGAGGTTATATTAACCACACGTTGCTAGGATTGAATAGAGAGATAACTAAGACATACTAATATATCACTTACTTTCATTAATGAAAAAAATCATGTTATTTAAAACAATAAGTAGTAAATAATAATATAAGTCATTAAATATTCCAAACATTCAGAGACTCAATAACAATCATCAAACTTTAATTGTAAGTGTTAATATTTAATTATAAGAGTGTAATTGTTTAAAATGAACCGAACAGTTAATGGACAAACAATAGACTTTCAAAATAAATTTTAAAAGAGTTATTGTATAATAGTGTTAGAGAAATTTTGAATGTGTTGATAATTTATATTGATGATGAACTCTACAGTGAATTTACTCATGATTGACATATTTCTATTTAATTCAATAGTTTCATATGTAACTTTCTAATATCCTGTTACATAAAGATTGACAGGAAATTCAATTTACTTCATGAGATCAAGTGAGCTTTTATGAAAGATCTATTTAAACCTGTGTCGAATTTGACAGATGGCTTATTATATTTTGAATCGTCAAAGGGAAATGTAGGAAATATTGTTTCATAATGATTTTGTAAAAAGAATGCCGTGAAAAATAATGAACAAAGGAACTAAAATAGGGGAGACCATATTGAAAGTACGGGGAGTGTAGCTGAAAACTTGGAGTACGAGCAATAATACATGATAAATTAATCAAATAATAGATAAAAAAGATAAAAGAGATGCAGAACTTACCTCAATTAAACCAGAACTAAACTATGAGTCATTTATTTACATATTAAACATCATATCTTGAAAGTGCATATCCTTAGAACAGTTTCTCTACTTACAAACATTCAATTCAATGAAGTATCGAAGGCATGTAACTGTAAAGAGACAGACATTAAGTTATTGGTGATAAGAAAAGTTTTTTTTTATGAATTTTGTAATAGTAAATTGTAGATAATAGATAAATAATCTAAGTAACTTACCTATTAACAATATGAGCTCATATAGAATAATTCTCTTTATAATCTGAAGGTAATTCAATCTTTCCCTATTAATTTCAATCATTCAACAAATAATACTCGTTTCTTTTTAAATTTTGCATAAGAATTATCTCACTAAATAATTTTATGTCAAAGAGCAAATTTCAGATTATATAGGCTATACATCCACTAGATATTGCACGCTGGTCTGAATTTAAGAAAAGGATTTTAACGTTTTGAATGAAATATATTTATTTGTTTAAATTTACTACTAGTGTGTCGATAATTTCTCGAATTTTCAGGTGTAGAAAGAAAACAGATGTTTGATTTTACTGTGGATGTAAACATCTGCAGGAAGGTAGGCAACCCTATCTACGCCAATCCACAGAGATCTTTTAAATAAATATACTATGAGTGAAAGTTTATTTTTCTTTAAATTTTGCCACGTTCTCGCTGATCTTTTGAGCCCTACCTTATCATAATATAAAATAAGAATATCAAATAGGTGTTTAGTAATATACAGGAAGGATATATAGGTATACTTGCCGTATGTACACTACACATAATAAACATACATATAAATATAAATCATATTATTAACAACTATTAAAAAGCACATCATACACACGCGAAAAACGAGATGACGACAATATATATATATATATATATATATATATATATATATATATATATATATATATATATATATATATATAGAAAATTCGAGTATTTTTCTTGGACCTTAAAGTTTATATTTTTTTCATTTATATTTCTTGGGAATTTTTGGTCCTGGATTAATTAAAATATTAGATGGTTTTTAAATTTATAATGTATTTCATTGACGTTTCGGTCCTTTTTGACCATCATAATATAAAAAACACTAAAAGAGAATTCGTTCTTAATACCCTAGTGTATACAATGTAAAATTATGACATACCTGTGGATTATATTCCAGCGAGTGCAACATCACATATTAAAATAAACTAAAATAAAATGAACTTCAACGATACATTTAAAAACATTTCACAAGTACGGTGTGTGTAAATCAACTTTCATAGTAGTTCTGGTGTCTAAGCCTAATGGTATTATTTGAGATTGTTGTTTTTCTCCCTATACGCATTTATTCCTTTTTAATAAATAGTTGTTATGGTTTTTGTTGAGTTACCTACATGAAATAGTTGTTTAATTTATTATTATATTTTATTATATTGTTGAAAATCTTGCTTAAACATTTTGTGTCGGTTTTGTAATTTAGTTTTTTTTTATTTCTCTGTATTTCTATCGTTTCATATATTTCTCTTTTTCTGGTGTGACTTTCATTTTTCAAATTTTTTGTGTTTTCAAAATCAAAACTATGTTTTTTCTCTTGCATATGTGTTGTTAAGGCAGTTTTATTTTTCTTATCGTACTTGTGACCATTTAATCCATTTTTTAAATATTGGCTAGTTTGCCCGATATAGACACTGTCGCAGTCCCCGCATGGAATTTGATAAACTATATTGCTTTTCTTTTGATCAGGAATTTTTGACTTTAATTTACTAAAGTTGGATTTTTACCCTTTATGTGCAATTGTAATGTTATGGTTTTTAAAAATGTTGCTGAATTTTTCGGATAGTCCTGGTATGTAAGGCAAGGAAAGGTACTTTTGTTTGTTTGTTTTGTTTTTTTGAAGGTTTTGATTATGGAAGTTATGAATGCGTTTTTTAAAGATAGTGTTTATCAGTTTTTCTGGGTAGTTATTGATTTTAAGGGCTTTTTTGCTTTTTTTATTGAATTTTCCCAGAATTTTGGACAAGACAGTTTAATTGCACGATCGGCGGGACCAATGATTACCGACTTTTTTTGGGACATGGGGTGTTGTGAATTGAAATTCAGGTATCTGGATGACCAGGTTTCTTTCGTATACCACTCTGTTTTTATACTATTGTTTTTGTGATGGAGTGTTAAGTCCAAAAAAGAAATTTTGTTTTGTTTTTCTATTTCTATTGTGAATTGGAGTTTGTTGTGGTAACTGTTAAATTTATCTAGGATGGTTTGAGTTTTATTTTTTGGTACAGCGTTGATACAATCGTCTACATAGCGAAAGAAAAAAGGAGTGTGAAAATTTAAACTTTTTAGAATGGTTTTTTCCAGGTCTTCCATCACTATCTGGGCTATTACTCTGGATATTGATGCACCCATAGCACAACCATCAATTTGTTTGAAAAATTTCTCTTTGTACATGAAATAAGTAGATTTAAGAGTGAGTTCTATAGCTTCTAGGAACTAATTTAAAGGAATATCGGTATATCTACTTATTTTGTCGAATTTTTTTGTTATTATTTCTTTAGCTTTTGTTATTGGTATGCTAGTGTATATACTATGTCTAGGGATATTAAGGAGTATTCATTTGGTATATGTAAGTTTTTTATTCTATTTTTGAGTTCTACAGAGTCTTTAATGTAGTAGTTATTTTTATTAAAGACATTTTGTAGAATGCCTTTTAAATATTTTGAATGTTTTTCAAAGGGCGATTGGATACAGGAAACGATTGGTCTAAGGGGTATTCCCTGTTTGTGTACTTTAGGAAGGCCGTAAATTCTTGGAGGTTGGGCATTTAGGATTTTTAGCCGTATTTGGTGATATATACATTAAGTTCTCCCAACGAGATATTAACGAGTTGTTATTTTTTTAGTTGATATTAGTAGGGTCTGCTTTTAATTCTTTATAGATGTTATTGTCTTGCAAAAGGTCGTTAATTTTTTTATCATAATCACTTTCATACATAATAACAGTTTTATTTGATTTATCAGAATTTAGGATAAGTAAGTTTTTATTTTTATGTACAAACGTTTTTGTTTTGTCAACCATATTCAACAATGATTTGTGTCGTTTTATATGCACATTTTTTTTATTATTAAAATTATTTTTGTAATTTGTTATTATATTACAACATTTTGACCTTAGTTCGTCTTTGGTTACATGGTTAAAAATTTCTAGGAATATTTCTATGTTTGTAATTATGTCTGAAACTGGTATATCCTCAGGGTTTTTTAAAGGTATCGCAAAGTTGGGCCCTAAACTAAGTATTTCGTTGACATAGTCCGGGATGTCGACGTGTCTAAGATTTTTTACCCAGCAAGGGTTGCTAACAGAGTGTTTTTTTATTTTATTACTAAGGTTGTTGAGTTTATTGATATTTTTTTGTTTGATTTTCTGAAACATAGTTTCGACTTTTTTTGATTCCTTATCAATAAATAAAGTAAACAAGTCATGTGGTAAGAGGGTTTGCAAAACCTGTTTTGTATTGTTGATGTTAGTTTGCATAAGATGTAAAGTTTTTGTTGTATCTGTTATCAAGAGATTTAAAGTATCGTGTACGAATTTTTTTAAAATGCACTCGCTGAACTTTTGTCCAAGGTCTTTACAGTTGAAAATTATATGATTTAATTTTAGTTTAAGAAAGGTTGGTGTCAAATTTTCTTCTTTGCATCTGAGAAGAAAAATTCGTCTATTTTTCTGTTTACATTGCTGTATACATAGTTTAGAGAAATGTTTCATTTGGGATGCTGCGATTTCTCGATAGTTCTTCGCAATATCTTTGTAGGAAAGCACATTTTCACCCATTCTTATATATATTTAGAAAATCTTATTTCATGTACAAAGAAAAATTTTTCAAACAAATTTATGGTTGTGCTATAGGAGCATCAATATCCAGTGTAATAGCCCAGATAGTGATGAAAGACCTGGAAGAAACCATTCTAAAAAGTTAAAATTTTCACACTCCTTTTTTCTTTCGCTATGTAGATGATTGTATCACTGCTGTTCCAAAAAATAAAACTCAAGCCATCCTAGAGAAATTTAACAGTCACCACAACAAACTTCAATTCACAATAGAAATAGAAAAACAAAACAAAATTTCTTTTTTGGACTTAACACTCCATCACAAAAACAATAGTATAAAAACAGAGTGGTATACGAAAGAAACCTGGTCATCCAGATACCTGAATTTCAATTCACAACCATGTACCAAGAAAAGTCGGTAATCATTGGTCTCGCCGATCGTGCAATTAAACTGTCTTGCCCAGAATTCCGGGAAAATTCTATAAACAAAGCAAAAGAAGCCCTTAAAATCAATAACTACCCAGAAAAACTGATAAACACCATCTTTAAAAAACGCATTCATAACTTCCATAATCAAAACCTCCAAAAAAAAACAAAACAAACAATCAAAAGTACCTTTCCTTGCCTTACATACCAGGACTATCCGAAAAATTCAGCAACATTTTTAAACACCATAACATTACAATTGCACATAAAGGGTACAACCTGTCAAAATACAACTTCAGTAAATTCCTGATCAAAAGAAAAGCAATATAGTTTATTAAATTCCATGCGGGGACTACGACAGTGTCTATATCGGGCAAACTAGCCAATATTTAAAAAATCGATTAAATGGTCACAAGTACGATAAGAAAAATAAAACTGCCTTAACAACACATATGCAAGAGAAAAAACATAGTTTTGATTTTGAAAACAAAAATTTCAAAAAATGAAAGTGACACCAGAAAAAGAGGAATATATGAAACGATAGAAATACAGAGAAATAAAAAAACCTAAATTACAAAACCGACACAAAATGTTTAAGCAAGATTTACAACAATATAATAAAATAGAATAATAAATGAAACAACTATTTCATGTAGGTAACTCAACAAAAACCATAACAACTATTTATTAAAAATAAATAAATGCGTATAGGGAGAAAAACAACAATCTCAAATAATACCATTAGGCTTAGACACCAGAACTACTATGAAAGTTGATGTACACACACCGTACTTGTGAAATGTTTTTAAATGTATTGTTGAAGTTCATTTTATTTTAGTTTATTTTAATATGTGATGTGGCACTCGCTGGAATATAATCCACAGGTATATCATAATTTTACATTGTATACACTAGGGTATTAAGGACGAATTCTCTTTTAGTGTTTTTTATATTCTGATGAAGGTCAAAAAGGACCAAAACGTCAACGAAATACATTATAAATTTAAAAACCATCTAATATTTCAATTAATCCAAGACCAAAAATTCCCAAGAAATATAAATGAATATATATATATATATCATAGAAAAAAGAAGAAGATATGATATTACATATTATTAGCCCTATGGGGTTATCCTGGATATCTTTTTCCCCATTTAAGATCTATATAACTGTGCAATGATATAGAAAACCAGGAAAACGATATCTGCTGATTTTCACAATTATCACTCAAGAAGACAGTTTAAAAATGGAGAACTCCCTAGATTTAGCTGTTCGTTGACTACTTCATATTGTGGGTTTCTTAAGTGTCTTATAATTTCAAATTTTTCTAGGAAATCCAGTTCTTGTTTGTTGTCACAAATATGCAGTACTTCTAGTTCTGTGTTAGGTGTCAATGAATGTTTGGTGTCAAGTTGATGTTTTGCGTAGTGTGATTTTATATTTAAAACAGAAAGTAATATGAGTGCAAAATTGTTAAATGTAATAACAAGAATATCTCCATTAAAGAAGTCTACCATATATAAACTTAAATGTACAGAATGTAATGCGGTCTATTTGGGTCCGCCCAGACGAATCCCACGGAAGCCCTTACCACCCGATCCCGGAAAGTCCCCTCTATCGCTTTCTTTTTGGGGAGAATTCCTTGTTCTCCCTCGTGCCTGATTACTTAGAGAGAACACCGGCTGCACAATAAATGAACGTCGTCACCCAGTTGTTAGGATATTCATTAGAGCATAAACTAGCGGTTACTATAAAGTGTGGAACAATTTATTAGAGTCGTGATAGCGGTACACAACGCTGGGGGGCAAGAAGTCATTACACTGGTGACAGTGGTGGGATCAGAACCGTTCCCCATGAGTGGTAATTGCGGTTGTCTGAAACCACACCCTACGGGCGGTGACAAGCGGATACTGTTGTCAACGAAGTGACAACTTGGTTTTCTTTAACCAGGGTCTAGTAATGACGCAATACAGTGCGCTAAACCAAAACCAGTGTGCTTGATGAAGACGTAACGCAGCTACCGCAAAACACACTGGATCTAGACCAGACAAGGTCGATAAAAAATCATATTCAGGCTGATTGACCTGAGGTGATAACTGCTTCGTCACAGAAGTCATTACAAACCCTTCGAAATTTTGAAACAACCAAATAAATCCCACTACGCAAAACATCTACTTGACACCAAACGTTAATTAACTCCCAACACAGGACAAAAGTTAGAAACTAGAATGTTCCAACCCGGAAAGGTACCGCCAGAGTGCTTCTCTTCCGGTTTCCTCTTTCTTCCGAAACTCTTTCTAGTAGGAGCATTTTCCTACACCACAGAAAGGCTCCGGGCCAATAAAGGGCATTTGTGCTCCTTTCCTGGCAAGTGTATTGGCCTCTTCATTTCCCGTAATTCCCGAGTCGCCAGGAACCCAGACTAAAGAGACCCTGTTATTTTTGCCTAATTCATAAAGTTTTCTTCGGCACTCCCATGCCAACTTTGAGTTAATGACATGGGAGCTCAATTATTTGATAGCTGCTTGACTATCAGAATGGATCTATATGTCACGTTTCTGGTAGTTTTTTCTAGGTTCATTTCCACGTATCTGGTTCCAGGCCCAAATACTCCAGCGCCTGCTCTAGTGGTGGGTTTTGAACCATCTGTATACCATCTAATGGTGTTTTCTTTGAGAGTTTGGGTGTAGTATTCCCTTTCCCAGCCTCTCATCGTATTTAGCATCGTGGTGAAATTATTTTCGATGCTTACTTTCCTGGTCATTTCGTCACTGGGAATATTCGCTGATCAGATGTATCTTGTCAGAGAGGACCAAGCTCCCTGATTTTTAATACTCTCATTGCCTGAACTTTCCTTAGATATTCTAAGAATTGCCTCTTGGGCAGATCTTTCTATCACCAGATGTAGAGGTGTGAGATCTGTAATGATCTCAAATGCCCTAGTTGGACACGTTCTCATAGCTCCAGGTGATGCACACACAGGCAAACCTTTGAACTTTGTCGAGGGTCTTTACCGTGCTGTACTGACTTGCTTTTGTGTGCCATACGTAATTGCTGGTCTCACAATCATGGCGTACATCCATCGCAGTTTTTTGGGTTACAGCCCCACCTCTAACCAGCTAGATTTCTGCACGCCATCAAAGCTCTTATTGCTTTACTAGCAGTTATTTCAACATGCTTATTCCACAGAAGCTTACTGTCTAGGGTTATCCCTAGATATTTAACTTCTGATTTCCATTCTACGACTTCCCCGTTTAAGGATATGTGTTCTGTTCGAGGTAAATGGAATTACTATGGTCTTGCTTGGGTTGATGTTTATCCCCACTGACAAGCACCATTGTTCAATGATTCTGAGGCCCTTTTGTAGTAAATCACACAAGGTGCTCTCGAACTTGCTTGTGACTATTGAAACTATGTCATCGGCGTAGCCCATACGTTCGAAGCCAAGCTCCGTTAACCTGTAGAGCAACTCATCTACTACGAGGTTCCATAGAAGGGGAGATATCACTCCTCCTTGAGGTGTCCCCGAATGGCTTTAACTGAGGTGGTTTGATCCCCACCTGTGTCTCAGCTAATAAATTTGCGATTTTCTGATCTAGAATCAACGCAGATATTTTGGTCTGGATTCTATTGCCTTTCATTTGTCGTATTTTTGTCCAAACTTATCCCGGGGATGTGTCAGGGGTAAGTGAGGAAACATAGTTATTCCAAGCAGCTTTTTTACTCTGCTTTACCACCCATCTTGCTTTGGCTTTTAATTTTTCGAAATTTATGTAATTATCTGTATTTATAGTCTTCCTGTATTTGTTTAATGCAGTTTTAGATTTGTAGATAGGAGTAGCACAAGTGTAATTTCACCAGGGAACGAGTTTTCAGGACGCTGGTATTAAATATTTCCCAATGTATAATTCTGCTCCTTGGATTATACAGTTACTAAATGCAGTAATTGATTCCTCGATATTTTCAGAATATTGTAGCTGATATATTCAGTAAATTCTTTAAATGCATTCCAGTCTTCTTTAGAAATTGTCCATCTTGTTTTACAGATTAATGTGGTTTTTGATTTTTGACCATTTTTCGTGACATGCTTAGTTTTAAAGGCATTGAAAAAAGAGAGATTTTTACCCCTTGTAAGGGTGGTTTTGGGATGACGGGCTCAATAGTTCATCGCTGGGGCTTCAGCATGTTTGATGATATACAAAATTAAGCACCTTGCCAAATTGTAGCTTGTATCTAATTTGTTGAACCTCAACCTACATAGACCCTGACCTATGGAGAAGGAGCAAATGTTGGAAGAATGATCGAAATAAAAAAATTGTGAAATTAATAAAAATGGTGACAGGGCAGTATGGAACAAAATGTCCTCAGAAAGACAGAGTAAGATTATATTCTGCAGTAATCAGACCCATCGCTGGTGAAATATGGATACTCTATTAAATTGATAAACAACAGATAGGAAAGAAAAATTCTGAGAACAATATACGGCGGAGTCAACACAGAAGAAGGGTGGAAGAGATGAACTAATACAGAAGTGAAAGACGAATATAACATGTTTTGTGAGAGCGCAAATATTGTGATGGCTGGGACATGTGAACGTTTAGAGAAAGAAAGAATGCAGAAGATGGTGCTATACAGAAACTCGATTGGGAAAAAACGTAAAGGTAGACCAAGGTAGAAATGGAAAAATTAGCAACCATAAATGTCATTAACTAGAAAAAGAAAACGAGAAATAGAAGGTAGTGGATAAGAATAATTGAAAGATTTTTAGTAAGTAGCAGCCTGTTGAGAAAAAATATAAATATCTGTTTTAAAAATGGAACGTTATCTTTATTACGTTGCAAATTGTTCTACCCCACCCTGTACATTGTTCATAATTCAATTCTTTTATGAGTATCCTACGCCACTGGTAGATTATTTCAGTATAGTAGAAAGCACAATCGTTGCAATTTTAGTTAATTATATGGTAAAAACGTTGCAGTAGAAGGTAGAGCATTAGTTAAATATAGAAATATTAAAAACAATAATTCTTATTATTGTTAGATTATGTCAGAACAACCTCTACTCAACGGCCCTACAACCGATGTAAGTTCTACTAAAAATGAAGCTAGAGATACGGTAAGATATTAACAAGAAAACCAATAAAGGTATTTTGTATAAATAGTATTACAGTGAAAACTATCCCCCTGTATAAACCTGAAGGCGACGTTTTATTAAAAAGATGGGAAAATAAAACCAAACATTGTATAAAAAAACTAACATTATTTAACGCAAATACATCAATTATTTGAAGCTTTCAAATTGATAAGGAATAAACTGTGAATATGTAGCAATAGCTTATCTTCATTTTAAAAAGATTATAAGTTGTTAAAACTGCTATTAATTCAGTTTCTCAAAAGTCCACTACTAAAACTATTATTATGGATATACCGTTTTAATGTATAGGGAGCCAAAACTACTTCAAATTAATAAATTTATTATAAGAAATTTATGTGACATCAAATATATACGAATTAAAATTAAATTGAGTTGTCATCAACTATCAAAGTCAAGATCAGAAACAAAACCTAAAAATAATACAAGGTGTCTTCCAGCACACTCCCACCTTGTGTCATCATGACACAATCAATATCCATATGTCTCAGGAACTTTTATATGTCTTCTAGATCTTGTTGTAGACACGTGCTCTCTAATTGTTAATTTATTTGACAACTTTAGCCCTTTTTAACACCATAGACCTCTTCATTTCCAATAAAGTAATTCGTTGTACTGGCCTCAGTGTCTCACCTGTGGCAGTTTTCAGCTTAACCAATCTGACTATTCCATCACGTCCAGGTATAGTATCAATCACACGGTCCATAAGCCATTCGACTTTCCTTTTATTGAAATCTGAGATCATAACGATGTCTTCGACTTTGACTGTCTCATCAGAAGTTTTCTTTATAAACAGAATGAGTTGGGCCAAATATTCAGACTTTAATCGTTTCTTAGTTTCAAACGATACTTTAAACGCCTACTTAGATATTTATCTTCAACTAAATCAAGATCAGTCACACCAATTTCTTTAAAATCTTGTAGGAACATTGCAGGTGTGAGAACAGTACAATCATTTGTATCCTCAGACATGTATGTGAGTGGACGGGCGTTTAAAGCGGCTTCACAATCACAGAGAACGGTCGCTAATTCTTAGAAATCAAGAGTCGTTTTTCTTAACAATTCTTCATCAGCCGTATAAGGTGCCCCCACCAGCTTCCCCACCAAGCAGCTGTTGGAGGATTTATTTTCCAGTCTATTTGGTGAATTGTTGTGCTACTTCTAAGCAATTCAAGTCTTTGAAAGCGTTGGCGCATCCAACAAAATTTGTTCCGCAGTCTGTATATTTTGTTGAAGGTCGACCTCTGCGGGAAATAAAGCTTCTTAGTGTCTGAATAAACGCATTGCTTGACAAGGGGTTAGTTCAAGGTGCACAGCTCGGTAGATGGCACAAGTATACAGTACGATCCAAACATTTTAATTTGATTTGAGATACAAAGGTCCTGCTAAATCTATGCCTACAATCTCGAACACTGCAGCATCACGAACTCTGTTTTCTGGGAGACATATTACGGTAGCTTCAATCAGTTTTCTTATGAATCTCCTGCAAGTGATACATCTACTAATTACTGATTTAACAGTGCGTCTACATTGAAGAATCCACTAATTTCCTCTAAGGATACTCCAACATAATTATTCCTAATGTGTCTAAGGACAATTTGTTTTAGTGACGAAAGTACTTTCTTCCTTAATGGAAATGTTGATACAAAAAATGTGAGGTATCGGAGTGACACAAATCCTCACATGTTTCGTGAAAAACATACACAGTTCCCATTTAAAGTAAATGTCTGGGCAAGTATTTTAGGAAACAACATAGTCGGGCCTCTTTTTATGAACTCTAATTTAACCGGTGAAGTATAACTCGAGATGTTAGAAAACGCAATTGAAGCATTAATTTTTCAAATTCTGGAAGATGATCCAGATGAATTTGGTAACTTGGAAATACCGTTCCAACAAGATGGAGCTCCTGCACACTATTACTTTGCAGTAAGGCGTTATCTAGATGAGGAATATTCTGGAAGATGGATTGGACGACAATAGAATGGCCAACTCGGTCATTGGAACTAACACCTTTAGATTTCTTTCTGTGGGGATACCTCAAATCTAAAGTTTACGGTACAGCTCCTGACGATATTGACGTATTAAAACAATGAATTGTTGAAGAATGTTCCCCTGGCAAATTTTATCGAATCCGACAAGAAATTAATATAGGGTGTTTCACTGCCAGGAAATAGATGGAGCACATTTTGAACAATTATTATAAGAACTTTTTCTTAAATATTTGTTAATTAAATGCTAAACTCAAATTTTAGTGTTTATTTATTGTCACCATCAAAAACAACGTAAATCCAAAAAAAAATTAGTTTAATTGAATAGGTATTTTAAATATCTTCCAAACGAGGTGTCTGTTTTTGATTATATTTCTAGCTGAACTTCGTCAACTGGCCTAGACATTCAACTAGTTAAATAATCTCAATTTGAGAAAAATTAATGTCGAAATTAATAATTTATTATATACAAATTTACAAAATGGTATAAAGTTGTGAATGGTGAACTTCGGTGGTTTCAGATCGGAAGACACTTTATGTTTCGATTTGATGAATATTAAACTAACTTTGCTATTGAGCGTTGAGCTCGATTCGATGAGTGTGAACTCGCGTCGATGAGTATAAAACTTTGTTATCGAGAGTATTGAACTCGCTTCGAAGAATGTAAAAAACTAACTTTGTTGTTGAGCGTTGAGCTCGATTCGATGAGTGTAAAACTCGCGTCGATAAGTGTAGAACTGATGAGTGAGAAACTAATTTCTTCACGTTGTGAGACGTGTTAAATAGAAATCTGTGAGGGGCGTGTTTACACGTGGATTGGGTTGACCAAACGAAAATAAATCTTTCCGATTGGCCAGTATCATTTGACTTGTCGGGTTCCTAGACAAGAATCAACTATGGGTGCCGCCAATAAATAGTTAAATTTCTGTTGAATACTCCAATAGCAATTGTAACCTTTTTACTCAGAAAGGTTATTCAAAAAATATCTTTCATATCTTCCGACCGTCGACCATAAAATTCATGCAGAAGTGACACTAAATTTGGGGTTTTTACAATACAATATATAATAGGGTGAAACGTGACCCTTTCCTAACTTCTTAACTATAGGACAATGTCGACTTTCAAAAATGTGCTAGTTCAATGCCCAAACAAAACTATTTACAATTATTGTTGCACAACGTGATATTTTAAAGACATTTAACAAAAGTTGAAAATAAAATGAAACTATCCTTTGAATTCACAACAATATAAAAGATTTTATCAATTCTGGAACATATTTTTACAACGCTTTTAACTAAAATGAATTTACGCCCTAAATATATACAATGAAGAAAGGAAGCATACAAATATCTTACATATTTTAAAAGTATCGTAAACAATAAAATTCAAGATTTTACAATCTTGAACAGTGTCACTTGCCAGAAGGGCCCATTTAATATTATTGGTTTCAGTTGCCTGGTAACGTCACCGACGCCTATTATGTCACCTGTTACCACTAGTAGAAAAGCTTACAATAGTTCATTTTCACGCTCCAAATTTCATCGCTCTGAGTATAACCGTTTAAAAGAAAAGAAGGGGGAGGGGACTTTTCAGAAGAACTGTATATGTATATACCGACAAATTACCTAATACCAGGTACCTGCATCTCAACTTTGAGTGTAGCTAGGAGTCTAAAAATTTCACTGTCATCTCAGCGCCCCATGTCAACTGACAAAATTCCATCGTGATGGCTGAAAGCGTTCTTATTTTTCGGCCATTCGAAAATTGACATTTTGTATGATTAAAAAGTTACAGTATATATACTTGCGTGCATAGAAATCAGCCCACTACAAACTTTTGACTTTAACTATATGTTTTTTAAAAACTATTCATCAGATAAAAAAAATGCTTTATGGAAGACTATTTAATATTCTTCGATATGAGTTTAAATTTATTGCGTGGTCTAGTGACTGAGTCGTGAACTTCATTTTATTGCTTTTAACTTCTACCGCTTATTTTGAAACAGAAATCTGTAATTGCATAAAAGACAGCGTACTCCAAATAATAGATAGAAGACACTATCAGCGACATGCCTCGGTAAAAATTAATTCGGTCGTAGGCGTCGGTACTCGTTAATGATCTAATAATAGAGCATTAGCCATCGCGAGAACTTCGAGTACTCGAGTAACTATAGCGCCGCTGATTTTTGTATTCGTTACTTCGAATCCGAACAAGTAACGAGTACTCGAGTAATGATTAGCTACTTTTCTTACACCTCTATTGGCTTGATTTGGATAGTTTGTATTGGGCTTTTTCGGTATGCTGTTTTTTCTGGGGGTGTACTTGCTTTACTCGGCAACTACCGTTACATTTGATCAAAATTTGATTGAAAGTCTGTCAAGAAAGTTGATAAATTCGTCAAAATAACGATATTATTTTTTCTCTCAACTTTTACTACAGAAATAACAATAACACGTTCCATTGTTTCCAATTTTCATTGTTTTCTTATCCCCGATGGAACATTCCTAAAAATATACCGACAGAGGTTCACAATTTCCATTTTAAATCAGTTTTACGTCTGGCGTAATAATTTTATTGGTTCTAATAGGTAGTGGAAGAGGTAAATTTGAATAATATGCAAATCAAATGTGTAAACACAAAAAATGGGTCGGAGATATCGATTCGAACTTTTAGTTTTACGCACTGGTGACACGATAACCCAACACACCGTTAAACATAGTTTCTTACTTGATGTTCACTTTATTTGTTTTCTAAAAGTGTCACTTGGGAAATTGCAAAATACTAAACAAAAATAAAATGTAACAACTTTTTTTAAATTATTTAGAAAACATATTTTATTTATGGGTTATTTTCAGGAAATGGACGAATGTATAAAACAAAATAGTTAATACAATCTATTTTATTAAAGATATAACAATAACATAAAATAAGAAAGTGTTTAAACATATTTTTGAAAAAAAAATGAATTCCATGGATATGATATCTTTTTAAAAATGTTGTTGCTAACTATAATATTGAAAATAACGTTCCTACAAAAGAATTTTGAATTATTACAAAGTATATACAAAGGCTATAGAATAGAATTACCTTCCTAAAACAAATACAATTTATCCTTAACATGGTCACGTCATCTCTATATAATATTGATGAAAAACTGAACAAACGTACCGAATAATCCCCCTGTATATTCCTTAGTGCTTGATCGTATTATTTCGAACCAGGTGGCACTGTCACCAAGACTTCTTATACGACTCGTACCATTTTTTCTTCTCCACCGATTTACAAAAAAAAATCGATGTTTCACTTGCTGTTATGCATCGTGAGAGGCACTGACTGACGTTGATTATCATTATATTGTAATTAAAGCAGAAGGATACGTCAAAGTTAGTTTATATTACACAAAATTTAATTTACTAATGACTACGAAAGTTAGTTCAACAAGTTAACGCGAGAAATATAATCAGCGGAAAGCTCAGTTTCAAAAGCAAAAATATGTTTGGAATAGTAGTTTTTTACAAATATTAATACAATTAATAAAATCTTCAGTGTGCTCAACTTTATTTTCTTTTTTCCAACAAACAGTCATTGGTTTCGTTATTTTAGCGAAGTTTTTAATAAATTTCCGGTAATAGCCTAATAACCCTAAAAATTATTTTATTTATTTCTAAGTACGTGGTATGGGAACCATTTTTATAATTTAATTTTTTTTTGGATTTGGTTTTATTCCGTCTGGAGTTATAATGTGTTCAAATAATTAGACTTCTTTTTGAAGAAACTCACATGTGTCTAGTTGAATTTTTAAATGTGCTTATCTTAATTTATAAAAAACTGCTTGTAAATTCTGAATGTGTTCTTGGTGCTAAAAATTATAATATCATCCATGTATACCATACATATTTTGTTTTGAAGTTCCTTTAAGACTTCGTCCATTACTCTTTGAAAAGTAGCAGGAGAATTCTTTAAACCAAAAGGCATGCGATGAAATTCTTAATGACCATTATCAACACTGAAAGCTGTTTTTTCTATTGAATCCTTTGACATGGGGATCTGATGAAAACCGCTTGCTAAGTATATAGTAGTAAAATATTGTGCTCTATCTAATTTATCTAAAATGTCAGTAATATTGGGGACTGAATACCTGTCAGAAATTGTTTTCTCATTTAACTTTCGATAGTCAATCACTAAGCGCCATTGTTAACATTCGAATGCGTCCATTTTCTTGCTCACAAGCCAAATTGGTGAGCGCCATAGTGAATAGGAAGGCCTTATAATTCCTTTGTCTAACATCTCACTGATTTGTCTTCATACTTCTTCTCTATGTATATATGGATATCTATGAGATTTCACATGGATAGGAATTTCATCAGTCGTTTTAATTGAATGTCTAATTTTTTATCTAAATGTTAGCGGATCACCAGGTTTCAGAAAAACCAGAATACTACTACCTCTCTCTTCGGAGTTCATATGATCTGTTCGAATTTAGTATATTAAAGTATAAGTGGATAAAGAGGTCTTTCAAACAAGCGCGAATAGAGCAAGTGTTTGAAAGATCAGTTATCCACGAATACCTACTTTACGCTATTTTTTTTATTGGTGCACTTTGAAATCATAAAATATTATTATTCTATTATTACTACAAAAAAATGGAAGTCCGTCCTCGATGCCCAGCCAAGTTTCATTTCATAAAAGTCCGCCCTCGATGCCCAGCCAAGTTTCGTGAAAGTCCATCCTAAATAGTATTTATTTTTATTTGATGTTACGAGGTACTGCTGTCAGATCAAAAAGTTGTCATAGGTGCTATTCAACGCGACAATCGATTACAATAATTTCCTGTCTTTAAAAAACAACATGTTCAACAATACATTTTCGATATTAATCGATCACTCCGATTATAATAGATCTAAAATTATGATACTATTGAAAACAATCGTAAATCGGAAGCATGTGATTGGTCGAAAAATTTAATTAAACTACCATTTGTCTATGGGTTATGTGATGTGAGTGATATTTTGCAATTGTATTTTACATTTTTAGTTAACAGAACAGCTTCTATAAAATTAAACGTGATTAAACTAAATGAACTTGTGAAATACAAGTGAAATGATCTAAAATAATGATGAGGTTATGTCATTATTCATTTATTTGATTTGTAAAATGACATGACAAATGACAATTTTTTTGGTCGTTCAACAAACATCAATCCGTTTTCGATTTCGATTATAAACAAAATCGGAATCAAGATCGAAGTGTTGAATAGCACTATGATACTTATGTTTCTCGAGTTGTTGTTGTTACCATGGTAACTTTAAAAAACGCGCGTGTTTGAGAGTTCGATTTAAACACTCTGAGGTGTGCTTTAAATAGGTAAAATGAGGAACCAATAAAAAAAATTATTTATATCTGTTCTTTGTATATTATTACTTATGTTTTGATTTTCCTTTATTTCATTCATATAGTTAAAATTATAAGTTTCATATTGAGACGATTCAAATGAATGAGCAACAATAGGTTTATTTAAAGTAACAGAAATTGTTTTATCAGTTTCATTAACTATTTCAACTAATGCGGAGCCATTTTTAGCCACTGTCAATGCCTCTGGAATATACACTTTATCAGAATATGTTTTATTTATTAAAATTTCTTCATTTGTTATACTGACTGGTAAAGATTTTAATAATATTCCCGTGGGTCCCATAGAAAATTCAAATTTTATATCTGTGGGTTGTCTAAATTTTTTAGGAATGGAGACATGATCGCTAACCAATTGTTTATTATTAAAATCTATATTTAGATTCATTCGCATTATTTCTTCAACACCTATAATTCCATAAAAACGTCATGAAATTTTAATTGTAAAAAGTGAACAGATCCATTATAATTGAATTCTGGAACTGCAGGAATTTCTGGTTAGAGATTTATCTTTTTACTTATAACATTTGAGTTATAAATACAATTCGCATAATATTTCTCGGTAGCTGAAGGTCGGAGTGAAGATTGTGTACTGCTAGTATTAACCAAAAGTTATAAGTTAGGTTTTTTTATTTCAATATACGGCAGTGGATTATTTGATACTATATTATTTTCTACTAAAACGATTTTTTATTTGAGTGGCTAACCGAAAATTTTGCTTTTGTTCTGAATTATTTTCTTCAGAACGTTGCCCGTTCTTAAAATCTGTCCTTATTTCTTCTTCAATTTTATTTTCATAATTACTATGATATAATTCTTCAGATGTAAAATTTGGTCTTTGACCGTTATTACGGAAATATTGCCTACTATTCTGGAATATATTATTATTATCATTACTTTGTGGGATAAAATTACTACGATTCCTTGGATTATCTGCAAAGTTTCTAGATGTTATTGATATCGGTTCCGGTTTTGATAGTTTATTTGCAGGTATCTGGTGAGGTCTAAATACCTTACGCCTCGGTCAAAACACTTGAGAATTAGTGGGGTATTTTCGTGATTGCTTAGGCCGTGGTTGAATATTTATGGGTTGACTTGAAAAAGTTGGTCTTTGAAAATTGTTATCATAATTATTATTATTATATTGATATTGACTATAATTATTATTTCTAGCATAATTGAAAATATGGTTTCTATGACTAAAATTATTATTCGATGATTTAACATTAATATTTTTGAAAGATTGTTTTGGCTCATCAAATTGACCAGACAGTCTTTCAAAATTTTCATATTCGTTAAATCCCAGTTAATGGCAGATTTTGAAGATGCTATAGCCATTCTCATATTATTTAAATTATTAGATAAATTTTAATTCTCAAAACTATGTTTATCTATTTTTTCCTTAGTATTACACTTATCAAATGAACAGTAAATCTTCAATATCATTCATAAAAAAAATCAAAATATTTTATTTATTTTTCTTTAGTATCAAACGTATTAACTATTCTTAATAAATCTTCTATATTCTTTATAAAAAATAGATTCAAAATATATTCAATAATATTCTTATGAAAGTAGGCCAAAATTATGTTTCAAGAGATTTGCGAAAAATGCAATTTATCCCATATGATATTTGTTGGAAAATACTTTTCATCTAAAAAAATACGGAAATTATGAGAAATGGGGTTTTTTGGTACGACAAATCGACTGGTGTTGTTTACTTTTCGATAAAATAAATGTTTCAAATTTTAGCAAAGAATTTAAATTAAAAGAAAACATGCCTTCATTTAAAAAACCGAACAGACCAAAATAATGAAAATACTCATTCAGTTTTCTAGAAATGTACTGTCCAAGCTCCAATCTACGAAGAAAAAAATCAGGAGTGTACAACAATGATGAGTTTCTGATGTATAGTGCGTCAAATTTAGAGAATAGAAAAAAAAGGGGAAAATCAAATATCCAACGCAACTCAAAAATTAATAGAGTTACGACAATACCAATATCACCCATCGATTTGGAACGAAATTTCATCTAATCTAACATATTTCGAGAAAATATTTCTATGAAAGATAGGCCAAAAGTTTTAAGAGAATTGCGAAAAACGCAATATTTCAGGAGGATATTTGTCGAAAAATACTTTCACTCTAAAAATACTGGAATTATGAGAAATGAGGTTTTTTGGTACGAATGATGGTTTCGAACTTCGAGAAGGCCTTTTTAGAAAACGAAATACACAAAATGAGACGTCTATTAAGTGAATTTTAACAATACAATCTAACGTTTATTTTGGTACAGTGATATTTATATGTTTTATAATATGCTTATTGGACAAAATACATTACTGCATAATATACAATATGCATTGACGTAACTCCTCCGCCCTAGGAGAGAACTATGGGGATGGACCAGAGTTCGACATGATGGGAAAATTTTTCAGAACATCTTCTCCACTTGTTGTCGTCCGTTTGGATTGACTACTCTTCTTTCTATTCTTTAGTACTAGGTAGATAATGCAGGCTGTAACTATAAAGTAGAATAAAATTGAATAAAAGCTTATACTTTTGAAATGAATCGGTGACCAATCTATCTTCTCGGCTAAAGTTTTATCTTCTTGAATGGCACTGATGACATTGTTCATTTCGTTAAGATCAATTGAATCTAAATACACAGGTTTTAGCTTAACGGTATCTAAAGTGTAATTATTTTTATTAATTTGTAATTTCGGTAAATCAATGTTTTTTTATTCTGGCACTTTGGTCTTAAAAGTTCTTAAATAAATATTGTCTATTAAAATTTCCCAGCGGTTATTAAGTTTGATTAAGTAACTACTGTTTACAGGAATGTTCGTAATGTCTTTGTTACAATTTTGTCTGGCTATAACACTATACGGGATGATCACAAAACAATGGTCAGTTTCCAGTTTCTACACTTTAACTTCACTAATGGTAGATGGAATTTCTCGACAACTGTTTGTAGATTGGAAATATTTTAGAAGTTGGACTTCGCAAGGAGCTTTCTGTGAGATTACTCTTGTTTGTATCTCTCGACAGATGAATTCTTCTTGAATAATTTCTTCACACTTCGAATTTGTAGATGCATAGCTTAGCTCATTTAAAAGGAGAAATTTGGTTTGGGGTATTATAAGTTTAAAATTTTGGTTTGAAGGTGTAGGTATGGGATATAGATGATAGTAGTTATATTCACTAAGTTCTACAATCGGTACTTCTAATATGAAAATAATACTATTATATTTACTGTAACTTTCAACTTTGCTAATTTTCTCGAATAATAGAATATTGTTTAAAGAAGTTTTGAAAGGAAATCTGTTATTTTTGTTAATATTTTTCTTAACTGTGTTTATCTCTAAAAGTATTTCGCTTGGGTTTGCTTTAGAATTGTGAAAGGTATTTATTTTTGCGAAGCTTATAGCTACTTCTATTTTATCGAGCATATCATATATTATTTGAAAGCTAATAGAGAATTGAGAAACGATCGGTTCTATTGAGAAGAAATGGAAAGTTTCTATATTTTCAACTTTTATATTTCGTAATTCTTTTTGTAAATCGTTAATACGTGAGCTTAATATTTCTTGGTTGTGGGATAATATTCTAGAATTGTTTTCAAATATTTTCATTGATGATTCGAGTAATGTTACTTGGTGTTCTAACAATGTTTTTATTTTATTTTGATTATCAGATAAGGCTTTAATAGCTTCGTCATATCGTATTGCATCGTCTTGGTCTAAATTACCTGTCAAGAACTTTATTGCTGAGCCAAGTCCGTCAAAAAGTGATCGTTTTACCTGCTTTCTCCATAGTGGGTTTATTTGATTGATTTGTGAATATATTTTATTTTCTGATACTTGAATTATATGATAGGAATTATCGAAGTGTTCTGTAAAATTAAATATGCTGGGGTGTTTTGATAGAGATTCATGTAGATTGTCATATTGGTCTTTTACAGTTAAAAAGTGATCTGTCAAGTTTGTAATATCATAAATGTGTATAAAGGTCCAAAAATCTGTTTGTACATATGCTGTTCCTAGTCGTAAGGGTAGGAGGCCAGGATTATCGTTCAGGTTATGGAATTTAGGGGTATTTAATCTTCCTTCGGTGGTCCAACAGAGGAACCTGTAATGGGAGGTTTTTTTAGTTCATTAATGTGAATAATTTCTTGATGTGCTTCAAGTTTTTTATGTTTGAGTAAATTTCCAGAAATTTCAACACGATTCCTGTCAAGTATTTGAGTAATTTCGAAAGGGCCTAGAAAACGTTTATCTTTTTTATTTCGTTTCTTGGGGTTGTGCTTGTATACAATTTGACCGATTTTAAATTCATTATTCGAGTCACCTTTTATATTACGTTTCTCTATAATTTTTTCTTTGTTTTGTTTCAATTTGTCGTGTACATCTTTATAAACATGTTGTAATTTTGATTGATGACTGTTTACATAATCGTTATAGAAAGCTTGGGGTATGAAAATTTCGTTAGGATTTCTAGAATCTGTGTGACCAAAAGTAAGTTCAAAAGGGGTAAAACTTGTAGAACTATGTATAGAATTATTATAACCTATTATTGCGTAATCCATTAAATCATCTTCGTCGGGATAGAGTTCTCGTAATAATCTTAGATGTTCAATTAAGGTTGAATGTACTCTTTCGGCTATAGAGTTGGATTCATGATGACCAGCTGTGGTGAAGTGTATTTTAATTTTGTGTAACGCTAAGAGTTCTTTAATAGTTTCGTTATTAAATTCTGTACCTTTATCTAAAATAATTAATTGTGGTACTCCGAAAGATGTGAAATATTTTATTAAAGCTTTGCTTATAATAACAGCTGTTTTAGAAGGAATGTGCACTGCTTGTACAAATTTTGTAAATGCATCTGTTAACGTTAGCTAAGACTTTCTGTCGTAAATAAAAACATCAATGTGTATAATTTGAAACGGTTTGGACGCGGTTTCAGTTAGCATTAGCGGAACATACGGTTTTTGTCTAGCATATTTATTTTTCTGGCAAATAGTACAAGAATTTATGTAATTAGTTATTGTATTCTTCATATTTTTCCAATAATAATTTATTTTTAATTTTTCTAAAGTTTCCTTAATTCCTCTGTGTGTGGTTTTGCTTTCATGGTAATTTTTCAATAAAATCATTTGTTCTTCCTTATCAGATACAGTGTTTACTAATTTAGTGCATTTAATGGGTCTTGGTTCGTTTGAAGAGAAATGTTTCAAGTAAACTTTATTGAAATCGTTATATAAATTTTCTTTGTTAAAATAAATGTAAAGCGTGTTATTAATATCTGTGTATTCTAGTAAAAATTCAAATATGAAACGTTCATTGTCGTTTTCAGGGATTTTAACTTTTATAATTTTCATAAGTATGTTGAGAGATATCTATTTTTTGATATAAATTTGAGTATACTAAAATTTGGTGAACTTTGTTATTTATAATTTCGTCTAATATAGGAATACCTTGGTTAGTGGTTTCATTATTAGCTATGGAATAAACAGTTGAGGAATTAGATTTAGGAGTAGAAAGTTTCGTCCAGTCAGGTTGAGGTGTATTGAGTTCGTCTCTAGAATTTGTAGGTATATCAGCGGTATTATTAGGAGGCTGTATTTGTATATCTGAAATAGTTTATTTTTGATTGGTTTTGTACACACGTAGAAGATTTTTCTTTTTCTAATGAGCTTTCAAACTCATGTAAGAATTCTAAAATTTCTTGATTAGTGTCACCAGGGTTATTAATGTCAAGTTTAACCGGATTCCCATTAGAATTTATTATTGTAGTTATTGCAAAATTATCCACTATATTTACAAAAGCTTTTGGTGTCTCGAGTTCATTACCTAACTTCTCGTAATCAAGTATCCCAATGCCACTTTTGTAATTAACGGGTAATTTAACAATTTGTTGAGTACGACCTGGTATTATTAATGAATAATTTTTTATATTTTCCACAGTATTTGAACCAAATATTAGAGGAATAACTGTGTTAGGGGTAACAATTTCCCTTTTACTAACATTAACGCTAGCATTTAATTGTTCAAGCAAATCTACGCCTATGATTCCATCAAATCTTTCACTAAACTTGAAAAGATAAAATTTATGAGTTTCGTTTAAATTGAAGTTATCAAACAACGGAATATGAGCTACCTCGTCGTGATACGTGATATTATGAGCAGTTTGAATGTTAAATTTTTCTTTAGAAATGCAATTATTATAAAATTTATACGCAAGTTCCGGATCTATAAGTGACTGAACTTCCTGTGTCAACTAAAAACTTTACACTTATTTCTGGAATTTCTATGAATGACAAATTCGTTTTCAAGGCGTTAACATAGATTATGTTATTTGGTTTAGACATGTGCGAGTATGAAAAATCCTGAATATGATTATTTGATATTTCCGTAACGTGAGAGTCTACAAAAGAATCTCTGTAAAAATCATTGTAACTTGTCGGATCATTTACATGTGGATATTCTATTTCCGGCGTATAATAATTATCAGCATTTTCGTCAGTTTCATAATTATATGAATTTTTGTAATAAAATAATTTTTCGTAATTTTCTGTATCAAATTTGTTATCGGTTTGAAGGGAACTATTGATTTCTTGATTTTGATAAGGACTGTCTACAGTTTCATTGAAAAGTTCTGTTGATGTAAATTTGGGATTTGATCGGGATTTGAGTATAGTGTTTCCTGAAGAAATATCCATAGGTTCTGGTTTGAAACTTTGGGAATTATTTGGACGATTGAATTGTTGATTTTTATGGCGAACATTTTGCTGGTTGAAATTTGGAATTGGCTGTGAGGGTCGTTGTATTGGGTTGTAAATTTGATTTGTGAAAAATGGATGACGTTGAGTCGGATAATTGTTATTTGAACGCCAATTGTAAGATTGATTTGGAGGAGAAGGTTGTGTATACCTCTGTGGGTATGATACTGGAGGACTAGTCATTAAATTAGGTGGAAATATTGGTCGGGTTGGTTGAAATTGTGTTGATGATTGATGTGGATGTATATTATTATAATTTGGGGTAAATGAAGGATACTGACTGAAATTTTGGTTCCTTGTAGGTGTTACTCTTAAACTAGGCTTAAATGATACATTAGAATTTAAGGTACTTAGTCTTTGAGTGGAATATAGAAAATTTTCTTCTTCGACAACTAAACTCATAGCTTTTTCTAAGCTGTCAGGTGATCTTGAACGTACGTTAGTTTGTATTGGTACAGGTAATCCACGAACAAAAGTTTTTGAGGCTAAATTGTCATGATTCTTAAAGTGTAAGCGTTTTTCATTTATGTCTAAGTCTAAAGAATTTAATTTGGAAATAATAAGGCTCCTAGAATCTTGGCATCGCATACCAAAATTATAAGGACTTTCATTTTTTAAAGGTTTCATGTTAATAAGATCTTGTACTAGACAGTCAATGTTTTTTTGGTCTCCAAAACTTAAATTTAAAGCTTGTTTAATTTCATCCCACGTTTTTAATTCTGTGCGGGAACCAATTAATATTTGAGCTCTACCTATTAATTTACCTATAATAGCTCTAAGTAAAAATGTATTTAAAGAAGCATCTGTGTTACTAGCGAACGCAGAAGTAAAACTTTCACAATTACCTATAAAAATTTTAAGTGTATGACGGTTTCCATCAAAATTTGGGATTGAGTCTAAATATAATCTAAGTAGTTGGTAGTTTGTACCTGATGAAGTCATTTCTAAGTCGAAATTTTCTAAATTATTTTCAGTTATATTATTTTCAAAATTATTGTTTTCACTTTCTTGTAAATTTAAAATATTTTCAAGTAATATACTCATATTCTCTAGTTCAGATTCACTCATCAAATTATATTAATTATTTATATATATATATATATATATATATATATATATACATATACAACTACAACTACTAAAGAAATGGTTATGGAAAATAAAGGAAATAATAATGACCACTTACGTTATAACTAAAGCTATCATATTCTAGGGTCCTAAGGGTTGGAACGATGCTAGTTCTTAACCCAGGTAGTTTGTGGTCTTCGTTTTTCTTGCTCTTCTGAAGTTCTTTCTGGTGTCGTCCACTGGAACTGCTGGAATCGCTCGATGTCCACTCAAACTATCTGCAGCTTCGATATGCACTCGAATACAGTTTCTGAACACTAATTCGAATATTTCGGTTAATCGTTGAAACGAACAATTTCCCGTGCGATACGTTAAACTTCCGAAATATCCTACTGACTGCGCCAATGATATTTTCGAACTTCGAGAAGGCCTTTTTAAAAAACGAAATACACAAAATGAGACGTTTATTAAGTGAATTTTAACAATACAATCTAACGTTTATTTTGGTACAATGATATTTATATGTTTTATAATATGCTTATTGGACAAAATACATTACTGCATAATATACAATATCCATTGACGTAACTTACGACAAATCGACTGGTGTTGTCCATTTTTCGATAAAATAAATGTTTCAAATTTTAACAAAGGATTTAAATTAAAAGAAAACATGCCTTCATTTAAAAAATCGCACAAATCAAAATAATGAAAATATTCATTTAACTTTCTAGAAATGTACTGTCAAAGGTACAATCTATGACGAAAAAAATCAGGAGTGCACAACAATGATGCGTTGTATGAAGTATAGTAGTCAAATTTAGAGTATCGAAAAAAGAGGGGAAATTCAAATATCCATCGCAACTCAAAAGTTAATGGAGTTAGGACAATAATAATGTCACCCATAGTTTTGGGTCGAAATTTTATCTAATCTAACATTTTTCGAGAGAATATTTCTATGAAAGATAGACCAAAAATATGTTTTAAGAGAATTTGTCGGAATAGTAATTTACGTTAAAAGACCGTAAAGTAGTGTTTTTCAGGTCGAGACAAGCAGGCGAGTCCTGGAAGCTTGGAGAGACCTGAATAACACTAATTTCCGGTTGCGTGACGAACAATATTTTTTTTAAGATGGGCACTTCGATATACATTTAATTCTTTATTTTACTTTTTGTAACAAAGTGATTTACAAATCTAAAACCAGATAAAATAATAAAGATACTGGATACAACTGCATAAATTCATTATTTTGAATATTTATGTTAAATGTACAATTGTGAACGTTAAATATCTGAAGGGAAGATGTGTCTGAAATGCCGGGAATTGTTATATTTTTTGTAGTCGTAGTAACAAAATTAGTTTCCTGTATATTGTTTTTGGAACATCCCGCATGGATTTTGTTTGCTATATCAATTTTGTTTTTTACTGAATCTTCTATGTAACCTTATGCTACAGTGGAGGATTTCCATCCTCCGTGCCGTTTTAAATTTATAATGTCACCTCCTCCATCTACTAGTGAAGTTGCTCAACTTCGACGAAAGCAGTGGACGGTAAATTCGCTTGGATTTTCTAATTGGGGTTAAGGTGATTTTGCTAGGGACTTTTCCCACATAATGCAATCCTACTACATGGGTTGAGCACTTCCCATCTTTAAAAAAATAAGAAGCCGTTTATGGTTAGTATGCGGTGGTCTCAATTGCAAATAACTCCTATAAAGTTGCAAATCTCTTTTGGAATTTACAATGATTGTCCTGGTGGTATTTGTCTTAGGAACCAATACCAGTGGCGCTGCATACGGAGACTAGCACTCTTCGATAATATTCATGGACAGCAATTTATTGATTTCCTTTCGAAGTAATTCCTTTTTATATTCCGAGAGCATATATGGAGGGACTGAAATAAGTGTTTCATCCAATAACTGGATAGAATGCTAAGCGTATGGTGTGGACTCTAGAATTTCCTCAAAGATGTCGCTATATTCCTGTATCAAATTGTTAAGGTCAGTTCTTTGAGAAGAAGGAGTCACTTCTGAAACTCTTAGATTGACTTTGGAGAGATTTATAGTATTCAACGTACAAGACTGGTTGAGATGCTCTTCTACAAATGGATACAATATCGCTCAAATTTTTTAAGAGTTTGTCAACTACAGGCTTATTGAATCCCATGGCTCGAGCTAGTGACGTTGCTTCAGAGACCATTAATGATAAACTAGGGTTACTCCTCATAAACCTGTTGAACCATTTCAAGCCAGCAGATTTGTTTGCTTTCCAGCATTCGGGTACCTTTTTCTTGTTGTAAGTATGTAAAAATTTTTACTTGGGTTGGTGTGAAACCATGATGGAGATTTGCCAAACGTTTGATGTACGAGCTCAATTCTTTTTCTTCTGCAGAAGTAAAGATCTGATGACAGGCATAATTTGGAGTCAATCTGAGATGCTTGGCCTCATTAAAGTCTATGTTCTCCATTTGTCCCCTACATTTATTGACATATCTTCTTAATGTCGTACGGGGAATATTAAAGTATGTTGCCGCTTTTTGTGTAGACCAGCCGCCCTCTAGTACTTTTTGTACTGTTTCCCGCATTACATACTCTGGAGTAATTGTCAGGGAGGGAAATATGTATAAAACTGGGTAAATTATCCCTCAGGATATAACCCAAAAAAGGAACGAGAAGAAGAGTAATTGTCAGTTTCTCACCTTTCGGCATCTTTAAAAAAATTGAAGCATTAAAACCGAATTAATTCCCACAGTGGCCATCCCTCAATGACTCCAAAAAGCAGTGGCCACTGTTGGCTACATCTACCATGGCCACTGTAGGAATTGTAACTTTTTTAGAAAAATGGTAGCTATGATATTCTATACGATTTTCAGCAGATGAAAGTAGGCCACTACATACACAATTAATGCTATGGATGTTACTTGAAATAAAATATAAATGATAATGTACAACTTTACTCACAATTTTGATGAAAACGTAACGTCGCAAAAACACACCTTCTCACTCCTGCACGCGTCTGACAGACGCATCAACACAGTGCAACGTGGCTGTTGCTGATGCGTACCTAACAAGGTTGGTGGCAGTCAGCACTAGGATATAGATTCGCAGAAATTTAAAAGTGTCTACTGTAAGAGCATGGCCACTGTAGGCCACTCTCCCCAACATCTCAAAAAAGTCTTGTTATGTTTCTTGTTTAGTGGGAATTTAAATTGTTTTCTTTAATCGATTACTAATATTACTATTAAGTTAAACTTATTATCAAAAAATATACACCAGTCATAACAATTGAAAATTGTTCGAATTTGACTATTAACTGTAACTGCTTTTTACTGATTTTTAATTTTTTACGTTCTTTCTGTCAAAGTATAAATAACATACCGATATAAGTTTCTTTTTTCCTTCATTAATAACCGTAGTCGTAGAAATAACAACTGGTACGAACGCTCTTCTCCCATTCCTTTGATTTGCGGCACTCGCTTTATGGTACATGCCACAAACATCTGCGTTCGTGGAAAAAGTAAACGATATAGAAGTTGATATGCTACAGCACCCCTTGGTAATAAGAAACAATAAAAAGAGTAGCAAATACAAATTCGTCATAGAAAAATACATATCTTATGTATGTCAATTTTGAGGGTGATCAGTTGAACGGTGTAGAATTTGATAGGCTGCAGCGCCACCTGTTGTGGAGTTACAACAAAGATGATTGTGTAAAAACCTTCTCCATGAAAAAATACACCTACAAGTAAATTTTCATGATGTTCGCTTGCGCGGTGTTACAGTGAAGAGGGAACATACATATATACATACAATGCCATATTTTGATCCAAGTAATCTGCCCTTATTCTATACCTCAATGTTTATAAATCACTCTCTATATTCTCTTTTAAAAGTAGTATTTATTAATATATTAAATTCACAATTTACAACGAGGAATATCCCGAAAATACCAACACCCCACTATAATTTTCACCTCATTAGATGTCGTGTTACATATCCATTATGTACCTAAAAGATACCCCCTTTCAACTCGCGTTCTAAAATAGAGCAAGGGTAGGTCAGTCTTCAGAAAATAAGTTGTTAACATCAACATAAATCAAAACCGGAATCTATGAAATGTTCTTCTTCCGTGACATATCTTTTTCCGTCTTTGTTTATTGCAACCCGATATTCTGGAATTATTAAATACGCTACAATAACGATACATGCATTTATATACAGGATGTCCACGAAAAGTTTCAAATTGAAACGTCGTGGGAATTATATCACCTTCATTTTTATACAGTGTGAACGAAAATAGATCCTTTTCGTAGTTTTAGCTTTTGAATAAGTACAAAATTTAAGATTTTAGTTGAAACTGTTTTACTGAAATGTTTCACTATAATGATTCTATTTGATTTTCTGTATATCTAAAAAAACTTCGTTTATATAACTTGAATGATTTAAAATGTTTTACTAGATTTATTATTGAAACGTTAATAAATGTGGACACAATTTACCCCCACACTTTATACAATTAAAAAGTTTTTAAATAATTTTCCACTTATTAGCCAAAAGTACAGCAAAACGGCAACGGATCACCACCATTCCAAGCACCAGGTCCCCCGATAAATTCACAACGCCCTCTATACAGAAACGATAGTAAAAGCAACTTTACCTACCGTCCGCCGTTTCCGAATCAACCCGCTTGGCAACCACAAGTTCGATCACCAGGTCAACAGCAGTTCGGTCCACCAAGAACACCGATACAGACAGTCCAACGTCCTCCAGGATCTCCGCAGATTCCTTCAGGTCAACCATTTCCAACGAACCAACTGAGAGGTAACTTCAGACCGTTTTCTCCGTTCCCTAGAGGAGTAGCACCTAATCAAAGACCTCCTGGTATATTTCAACAACGTTCCGTACCAGGATTTGGTAACGTTAGACCGTCCTTACCCGAAGGTATAGTAAGATCTCAAACTCTGGATCCGTCAGAGATTGACCAATCTAAACATGAAGAGCCTAAAATTAACAACCCTCTACGTGATTATGTCAAACCACCCTCCATAGCTGCGATGAACAACAGAAGTTACAGTTTGAGTTCGAACCCTCCTGAAGCGACAGCGGAACCTAAAGAAGAGACCAGAAGAAAATCAGTTAGTAGCGTGGAGAGTTACGGTGAAGGCAGACCGCCTTCTAGACAAAGCTCAGATTCTAACGAAAACTTAGAGGAAGTTCCTTCCAGACCAGAATCTCGATCTATGTCGAGGATGAATAAGATCTTGGAAGACGAGGATAAATCGCCCAGTTCTTTAACGGACGTGTCGCAAAAAAGCATCGATATCAGCCCCAATGATAGCTCCAAATCTCGAATAAGCAAGACACCAGAAAGTAGACCTCCGAGTCAAGCACAAATAATTGATGATACTAAAGAAGAACCTCCTGCAAAGGAAGAGAAGCATTTGGATTTGGAGGAAGCTTCAACGGCTAGACCAAAAACGAAAGGTTATTATTTTGACACTAAATCTCATTTCAACTCTTCCGAAACGTATCTAACACAATCTTTTTTGTTTCAGAAGGTGACCATGACAGTGGCGTGGATGAATCCACACAAGGAAACGTAAGTACAAACTCCAAATAGAATTTTTATTGAAGATATAATGTAATATAAGGACTAAAGCTATCAAACCATAGTAACAATATCCTCGAGACGAACCTAGATTTTTATCTTGCACCTACAATATAGGATGTTGAACATCATAAAATTTTCTTGGTACTACTGAGCTGCGATTTGAAAGTCTTCGGGTTTAGTCTCAATTTAAACAATGAACAAACACCTTCACTATGTATCTTTAACATAACTTCTAAACTCTGAAATTTTTTTGAAAGTTTTTTAGTTGGTCCTAGAAATCGCCCATAAGGAGTGAGTACTACTCAGATCTAATAGGTCCTAAAGTGGTTTTCATTGAACCCATAAAGTATCTTTATTTTTTGCCCCAAATAAGCTGAGAACTGGTTGTTGAAGAGTCCTAAAAAGACATTATATTTGTCCACAATAAGTACGACTGATGTCCAATATAGTTCCCCAAATTTTTATCATTAGACCAATAAAGTTTTCCTATTGTTACTTTTAGAAAGATTGTCAGTTGGTTCTTAAATGATCTCAAACCAGTTGTAGAAAAGGAAACAGTGGTCATGTACAACGTAAATGCCAAGGTTTTTCATTGGATACACACAAATTTTTTATTGCCACTTTTAGAAAGATTTTGAGTTGGTCCTTAAATGAACCCAAACCAGTTCAAGAAAGGTAGGAACTACTAGTCGTGTTCAATGTAGTTGCCAAAAAGGTTTTTCATTGGATTCACTAATATTTTTTATTGTTGCTACCAGAAAGGTTGTGAGTTGGTCTTTAAATGCTACCAAACCAGTTCTAGAAAGGTATGAAATACTAATCTTGTCCAATGTAAATCCCAAAAAGGTTTTTCATTGGATTCACAAATATTTTTTATTGTTACTACCAGAAAGGTTGTGAATTGGTCTTTAAATGATACCAAACCAGTTCTAGAAAGGAAGGAATTACTAATCTTGTCCAATGTAGTTCCCAAAAAGATTTTTCATTAATTTCACTTAGACACAGACTCAACTTTTCTTTTGGGTTTGAGCTGTGTTGAGCGGAATTAAATTGGTTTCTGTCGAAAGTATTACTGTGACGAGATTTATTTTATTGGATTATCGTTGTTTGTAGCACTGTCGGTTGGTCGTGATGTAATTAAACATATTTGCACTTTTCACTACTTTTATTTAAGATTTTATTATAATGGTTTATGTTGCTTTTGCAATTAAGACTTTTACTTTACTAATTCATTTTTATGTTTTTTGCATTTTAACTTTATGTGTTAATGATTATTTAAAGTAATTATTCATTGAAATGCCGCGTAGCATATTCGTAATTCGCCGACACATTAGCCGCTCGGAACGACTCGAGTAATGCGAATCTCAGACTCGTAAAGTCCCGACGTATTGGACTAATGCGTCGGGAATTTACAAAACGTTAAATGTCAGTTTGTCAGTATTTTTTAGGCATACATATGTACGTATATGTACAGTGAGGTTTATTAGATTGGAAAATGTAAATAATATTTGCCTATCTAATTTTATTAAAAAACCTGGGACACGTCAAATTTTACATTTGAATGGCCATCTTATTGAAAAAAATATGTAGTGATGACGTCACAACAACGTCCTATTATAACAAGATGCCCTTTTAAATTT
Source organism: Galeruca laticollis (assembly GCA_963921935.1). Taxonomy (NCBI): domain Eukaryota; kingdom Metazoa; phylum Arthropoda; class Insecta; order Coleoptera; family Chrysomelidae; genus Galeruca; species Galeruca laticollis. Next base: position 108,841,218 of record OY998179.1, read on the forward strand.
AAAATTTGACGCGTCTGAGCTTTTTTTTGTAAATTACACAGGGCGAATATTATTTACATTTACCATTCTAAAAAACTCACTATATGTAGATACATAGGTACATATTCACAAAAATAAATAAAAAAAATTGTTGCAACGTTTATTAATAAAAAAAGTTTGAAAAATAAAAGATAATATTTTCGTTTTTTTTTATTTATTCCCCCCTAAACCCACATTATTTTCAACACATATCGCCAAGGAATGGGGTGCTTTTTCAACTTTTTTTTTAAATTGTTGAGACTTTCTTCCACTACACACTGCTTTTTTTCCCGTCATTTTCGTCTTTCTTCATCCAATTGATGTAGGCTGTACAGTTATGTTTTTACCTCTTTTTCGTGTAGCATGCTGTCGTTTCTTTTTACAGACTACGCCTTTATATTTAAAAGCTGTATGCAAACCAGATAATAAAGTCTGCTCTGAGTTAGCAATGATAAGGTGTTAAAAACTGAATGTACATAAAAATTTTTTACAACTGCTGCCTGGTGTTTACAATGTTTACCGGTAAATACCTGTGGACACGTACACTTGAAAATTAGTGAATCGACGATGTAGGTGACATTTCTATCGGTTTCACTTTTAACTTCATATTCAAAGTCATTAAGTTGAACTATATTTTCAGCAGTCACAATCTTTTCATCAGGCAAATAACGACTAATAACTGTCTTAGATGCTCGTTTTAGCAAAATATCCAAAATTCGTTGCTTATAATAAAATTCAAAGTTGGTAGTAATAAAGTCGCAAAGTTGGGGTAAATTAAACGCTTTCGTCCTTTCCAAGGGTATATCTTTTAGCACTCAAAATACGACTTCTATGTAATTGTTGGTGTCAGTTCCCCTTAGTGGTAAATTTTGCCGATATAAAAGGCACCAAGTGTCAGCTCTCTCCATCATATTACTTACGTATTTTGTGAAATTATCATATTTGCAATTTTTAGTAAATTCCAAACAAGAATTTTCTAGGTCTTCATATGTTTTAGATACAAGAATATTTCGAAAATATTTGTGGCAGTTTTGTACGTCCTTTGAAGAAATTTTGTTCTTACCTGATTTAAGCCATTTCCAACAGGCTTTTAAAACGTGGAAAGTACACAATAAATAACAAGAATCAGGCCAAACCCTTTTTAAGGCATTCCTTTCAGCTAGATCGTCATCCGTAAGAATAACCTTTGGTTTTATTTTAATGGGAAAAATTTCATGAAGAGCACGCACAGCTTCTAAGAACACATTTGATTCTTGACTGCTACTAAGGATGCAGCCCAAAGGTAATCCACCAATAGCTGATTGTGTTATAAAATAGTAAACTTTATGATTTTGCGTATCACAGTTGCCTGTGGAATCAACAAACATAATCTCTGACGACTGGGAAAGTGTTGCAACTCTTTGCATGATTGGTGTACAAAGTGCCACAGCATAATGGTCTTCTTTTCGAATTATTTTAAAAAGAGTACCATTTTTTTCTCCTAACATCCTAAGCATATTATCTAAATGAGATAACATATTTTCTCCAGTCTTTTCGCCATAGTTTTTTTTTGAAATGGCTTTTCCATATTGATTCTACATCTGTTTTAGTAGGAGTAAAATGTCTATCTATAACAATATTTTCATAGTTGTCGCCGTGTTTCCCCATCATTGATAAAATATAGGAGTGATATGCAGAGGCTACTAAGTGACCTTTCTCAAATAGCTCAATAATACGATTTTTTACATCCAGGGCAAGTGGTCGATCTCTAAGTGCTGCAGCAGAATTTAAATTAGGATTATGTACAGATTAAAACAACCAGATAAATCCCACTACGCAAAACATCTACTTGACACCAATCATTCATTGACACCTAACACAGAACTAGAAGTGCTGCATATTTGTGAAAAGAAACAAGAACTGGATTTCCTTGAAGAACTGGAAATTAGAAGACATTTAAGAAACCCACAATATGAAGTTGTCAATGAACAGTTGAATCTAGGGAGTTCTCCACTAATAAATTGTCTTCTTAAGTGATAATTGTAAAGATCAGCAGATATAGTTTTCCTGGTTTTCTATCTCATTGCACAGTTATACTGATCTTAATTGGAAAAATGATATCCAGGATATCACCATAGGGCTAATAATATCTAATCTTCAATATTTGTAATATCACATCTTTTTCTTTTTTCTATAACCATATATTGAGCCAATCATAAGTTAGGTTACTTCTTGGTCTAGCCAAAAATAACTACTAAACATCAGGTAGGCATAAAATGAAATGTAACTTCTGTCATTCTGACGATGATATTGATTTATCGAAACAATTGTCCATTTTTTAGAATTTTCAATAACTTTTATTATATTGTGGAATTAACTAGAGACCGTGAGTTTCATTTAAAAACACTAATTTATTTTTATATTTACTTGAATAGTACCTATAGCTTGTTACTGTTCTAGAAACTTAACAAAAATATACACGTACTTACTTGGCAATGCGCACATGTATTTTACATAGGTAAATCCCCGACGCATTGGTCCAATACGTCGGGACTTTACGAGTCTGAGATTCGCATTACCCGAGTCGTTCCGAGCGGCTAATGTGTCGGCGAATTCCGAAAATGCTGCCGGGTATGTATTTGCCGGTAAATGAGAGATTTTCATATCACTTGCTCGGTTCATGTTCTGACGGTGAAGAGGAGGATTTGTAGGCCGGAAGGATATTCATAGGTTGAAAGAATATTCTAGAGTGTCGTTAGAAAAGGGGCGGGGATTACTTGTTTAGCGAAATGTGTACGTGCAGAACCACACGGTTTGTTGCGTATAGCGGGCATTTTTAAGAAAAATAAGCGAAAGGTTTTTTATGTATTCTCCACAGAGAAGTTAGGAAATAATTTTTTTTGAAAGGAAAGTTGAAATTGGTATTTCTGTAAAAATTGGAATATTAAATAGATGATGAGTGATTTATTTATTTGTAATATATATGGAACGTGTGATAATTATTATACAGGGGTGAAAATGAGTATGAATAATTAATAATGCAGGATGAATTTAAGATTAATTCTTGAATTCGTACATCACTAATATTTTTTATTATTGCTACCAGAAAGGTTATGGTTTGGTCCTTAAATGATCCCAAACCAGTTCTAGAAAGGTAGGAAATACTAGTCATGTCCCATTCAGGCCACAGGAAGGTTTTTTATCGGATACACAAAGTGTTTAATTGTTATTCTCAGAAAGGTTGTGAGTTGATCCTTAAATTATTTCAAACCAGTTCTAAAAAGGTAGGAAATACTAATTATGTCCAATTTAGTTCCTAAAGTGGTTTATCATTGGATTCACAATGGTTTTTTATTGTTACTCTCAGAATGATTGTGAGACAGCTCTTACGTGATCCCAAAAAAGTTCTAGAAAGTAGGAAAAACTATTCATGCCCAATATTGTTACCAAAAAGGTTTTTCATTGGATTCACAAAGTTTTTTATTGTTACCCTCAGAATTATTGTGAGTTAGATCTTAAATGATCCCAAAACAGTTCTAGGAAGATAGGAAATACTACTTATGAGCAACGTAGTTTCCAAAAAAGGTTTTTCATTGGACAAAGTTTTTTCATATTGTTAATCTCAGAATGATTGTAAGTTATATTTTAGATGATCCCATAAAAGTTCTAGAAAGGTAGGAAATACTAGACATGTCCAATCTAGTTTCCAAAAAAAAATTTCATTGGATTCACAAAGTTTTTTATTCTTACTGCCAGAAAGGTTGGAAGTTTGTCCTTTAAGGATTCCAAACCAGTTCTAGAATGGTAGGAAATTCTAATCATGTCCAATGTAGTTCCCAAAAAGGTTTCTGATTGGATTCACAAAGTTTTCTTATTGTTACTCTCAGAATGATTGTGAGGTAGCTCTTAAATGATCCCAAACAGTTCTAGAAAGGTATGAAACACTAGTCATCTATAATGTAGTTATCAGAGAGATTTTTCATTGGATTCACAAAGTTTTTTTATTGTTGCTCTCAGAATGATTGTGTTAGTTCTTAAATTATACCAAACCAGTTCTAGAAAGGTAGGAAGTACTAGTCATGGCCAATGTAGGCCTCAAAAAGGATTTTAATCAGATACACAAAAATTTTTGATTGTCACTCTCAGAAAAGTTGTAAGTTAGTTATTAAATAATCCCAAACCAGTTCTAGGAAGGTAGGAACTGATAATTATATCCAATGTAGTTCCGAAAAAGATTTTGAATTGAAATCCCAAAGTTTTTTGATTGCTAATCCCAGAAAGGTTGTGAGTTTGTCCTGAAATGATTCCAAACCAGTTCTAGATAGGTAATAACTACCAATTATGTCTAATATAGTTCCAAAAAATGCTTTTCATTGATTTCACTAAGTTTTTTTATTGTTACCCCCAGAAAGGTTGTGAGTTTGTCTTTAAACGATCTCAAACCAGTTCTAGAAATGTAGGAACTTCCAATCATGTTCAATGTAATTCTCAAAAAGATTTTTCATTGTAATAATCAATATGTTTACTGTTACTATCAGAAAGGTTGTGGTTTGGTTTTTAAATCATTCCAAACCAGTTCTCGAAAGGTATGAAATACTAGTCATGTCCAACGTAGGTTCGGAAAAGGTTTTTTATTGTTACTCTCAGAAAGGTTGTAAGTTGGTTATCAAATGATCCCAAACCAGTTCCAGAAACGTGGGAACTACTAATTAAGCCCAATGTAATTCGTAAAAAGTCTTTCATTGAATTCCGAAAGTTCTTTTTATTGTACTCTCAGAATGATTATGAGTTAATTCTTAAATGGCCTCAAAACAGTTGTAGGAAGGTCGAATGTACGTAACAGAAATGTTTTTACTTGGAACCAGAGAGTTTCTTCATTTCTGGGCACAAAAAGGTTATGAGCTGGTCCTAAAGAGAATTCTAAAAATACGTGATTTTCTTCGAGCAGTTCTACTCATATCTATGCCTGAGAATGTTTATAATAAGTCAGTTTTAAGAAAGTACTAGCTGACCAAGCGAACTTCGTACCATCTAACAGTTAATGAATGTCGTGTTAACTATAATTAAACTTATGTTAGTATTTATTAACATATTGTAATGTTATTCGAATTTATTTAGCAGTAAACAGGTGTGATAAATTTGAAACACACGGTATGGCCACTTACTAATTTATTTAAACACTAAACTACTCACTAACACTTAATTTATATATACTTAACTAGTCACTTAAATTTAATTTATATACACACTAACTTAATTATTAATTTATATCAACACTTTACTGTTCGCTATTTCGGTGTATTCTTGTTTATTTCTCGAGATCACTTTATCAACTAAACTAACTCTTCCTGGTCGGTCCCTTATATGTTGGTGCCTTTTTCACTAGATAATTCTATATTGCGGCTTACTCAAAAACAATTGGCTTTCTGGTCACAAAAACAATGTTTAGATAAGATGGTCACAATCGTAAACAATTCTGAAAAAATCCCTGCGCGTCCGCCATAATTTCAACTTTCATATCTGGCTTAGACAGAGTCGGATTCGGGGATTATACCAGTGTGCTGTTTCGTAACATTACCCCCTCATTAAATGGAGGTTCCTCCTGGAACTTTTGTTTAGCCGAGAATGGATGTTTGAATCGGCAACTGGCGTCATTTCTATACTTTCCGATCTTATGGAAATAGCAGGGCATCATCGGATACTGATAACGGGGGTTGTAGCTGCAAATTAATATCTTGAAAGATAATCTCTACCATATTCCTGATGATTCGCCAATCCAACTGGTTACTCGCTATCATAGGCATAGCCAGTTTCTTCACGCTGGATTCCAACACATGGTCTCGTAGGTTTCGAAGTGCTTCCCACACATCGCGGTAGGTCGATCGATCTTGAAATTCATTTCTAGTTACCACGTTGAAGACGTACCGCGAATTATGTTTCAGTTTCAGTGTCTTGCCAGGAGTGTTCAAGTTTTTTCTAATTGCCCGAAAGACGGATGCCAACCCTCGTGCGTTCTTGAGACGGGCGGGGATGTTGTATGCCAGTGAATTATCTTCCGGGAGAGCGAACAAATCTTGTCGTTGTTCTGAAGTAACTCCATATCTAGTTTTCCCGGTACCTCCATACGCGCCCATAACTTCATCGAAGGTAGGGTCAGATACATCTCAAATATGGTTTACTCCTTTCTCTATGTCATGGTCTCCTTCGAATAGCGCTAGTCGGTTTTGGTGAACTACTATTGGGTTTCCGTTGGGGATCTTGCTTATGCGATATATAACGTCATTGATCCTTTTCTTGATTAAGTATGAACCTTCCCAGGAATTTTGTAATTTTGGAGAAAATCCTTCTCTCCTCGTCGGGTTGTGTAACCATACTTTGTCCCCTTCTTTAAAACCGCCTTTTTTGGCCTGCGTGTCGTACCGACTTTTCATTCTGTCGCTGGCAACTTGAAGGTTTGTTCGAACTAATTCATGAATATCGTCCAGCCTTCTTCTCAATTGGATCAGATAGTCTTCGCCTGCTAGATCTTCTCCAGGCCGACAGCGAAATTCCAGGTCACAAGGAAGCCCCATTTCACGTCCAAACAGGATTTTCGCAGGTGTTTCACCCGTGGACTCATTGACGGCAGATCGATAAGCCAATGCGAATAGAAAAAGATACCCAATATCTCTGATGGCTGGAAACCACTTTGGACAGGTATTTTTCAATAGTCCTGTTCATTCTCTCGACCATTTCATCTGACTGTGGATGTAATGCTGTTGTCCTGGTCTTCTTCATTTCCAGCTTCTCGCAAATCTCCTGGAATAGATGGCTTTCGAAATTTCTTCCCTGGTCACTGTGGACTTCCAGTGGCACTCCATATCGGCTGATAAATTCCTTCACCAATACATCCGTGACAGTTGTGGCCGCTTGATTCGTGACAACGTAAATTTCCACCCACTTTGTGAAATAATTACAACCAGGATGTATTTACCACCATTTTCTGTCGTCGGAAATGGTCCAGCGATGTCTAAAGCAATCCTTTCGAAAGGGCTTCCTACATTGTACTGTTTCATGGGTGCCTCTCTCTTGCGATGTGGTCCATTACTCGTAGCATATGTCGTACATTTCTTACACCAGTCCTTCACATCGTCGGAGCTGTTCATCCACTAAAACCTTTCACGGACTCGCTGAAGGGTTTTCTTCACTCCCAGGTGACCTCCCGATGGACTGTCGTGTAATATCTTCAGTACCTCAGCTACTCTCGTTCTAGGAAAAACTAGCTGTCTCCTCATCTTGGAACCATCATCGTTTTCAAGGACTCTTTTCAACAGCCCTTCTAACAGAACAAGGGAGTCCCACTGAGCCCAATACGCCTTGAGTTTCGGTCAAAAACTTGACACTTCTTGCCAGGTAGGTCGCCGATTTTTTTCCTTCCACTGCCGAATCTTCTTTAGGCAAGGATCATTCTCCTGATCTTCTCTGATCCTGGTGGGTGACCATTCTTCATTGACTACTGTAATTCTTGAAACTGCAACTTCCTTAGATTTCGACTTGTTGCGTTGTGAATAGTCCACGGGGCATTTCCGTCTAGACAAAGAGTTGGCTTTTCGGTGATTCATATCAGCTGGATGTTCACCCCTGTATAATTTCCCCTGTGATTGGAGTTCTTGGGTTACAGGGGTCTTGGGGCGCTTAGACGGACTGCGTACGTGCTCTAGCTCGCCACACTTCCGGTATTTGATCTTCTTCGGCTTCTTGTCTGCCATACCTTTCAACAAGTTGACGATCTGGTCAAGTTTGTCATCGTCATTTTCTTCCTGCATGGTAGGACCTTTGTTGTACCGCGAGCTCTTCGTGGCTGCTTTGCATTGAAGGGATTCTTGGTTTGCAGGAGTCGTAGGACGCTTACACGAATTGCGTGCATGCTCTAGCTCGCCACAATTACAGCACCTGATTTTCTTCGGCTTCTTGTCTACCATACCTTTCAACAAGTTGACGATCTGGTCAAGTCTGTCATCGTTACCTTCTTCCTGTATGGCCCTACTTTTGTTGTACTCGGAAGCCATCGTGGATACTTCATATTCATGAGCAGCTGTCAATGCGTCGACTAATGTTTTCGGATGGGCTAAACGAAGCATCCTCTGCATATCGGGGTCACGTAAGCCAATAATAAAGGCCTGGATGACCAAACATTCCATCATGTTCTCTGGTGCTGACGGATAAGCAAATCGAACTAGTCGGGCAATATCCATTTCATACTGTTAAAGGGTTTCGTCACGTTTCTGCCTTCGGTTCTTCAGCTGGAATCTGTACAAATGTTCCAAATGTTCGTGACCGTATCGCATATCCAGCTTCTTTTTCAGCTGCTCAAAGTCATCCGTTTCTTCAAGAGGTATCGTTTGAAGTACATCTAAGGCATCTCCCCGAAGCGTGATATTCACTGCCTTCTCTCTATCGGACCAATTATTCATTCTAGCAGCTGCTTCAAATTGTTTCACATAATTGGTCCACATTTTTCCATCGAACGTTGGGGCCTTGACTCGGGTAAAACTACCAATGTCTTCTAAGTTAGGGTGTGTTTCTGGCTTGCAAGGTTTTGTTTGCTCGAGTCCTTATATCTCTCATCTTTTTTCTAACTCCTTGATTTTCTCGTCCATCGTTGTCATCTTATTCTCAATCTTCTCGTCTATCGTTATAATCTTATTCTTGATTTTCTCGACTATCGTTGACATATTGTTACGAAACAGCACACTGGTATAATCCTTAAAACCGACTCTGTCTAAGCCAGGTATAAAAGTTAAAATTATGGCGGATACGCACTGTTTTTTTATAATTGTTTACGATTGTGACAATCTTATTTAGAACTGGTTATTGTGACCAGTCTTATCTAGAAAATGCCAGAAATCCAATTATTTTGAGTAGAATTCTTTAGTAAAAAAAGGCATATATATATATATATATATATATATATATATATATATATATATATATATATAAAGGACCGATCAGCGGATAAGTTAGTTGATAAAGTGATCTCGAGAAATAAACAGAAATACACCGAACAGTAAAGTGTTAATATAATCAAGTTTGTGTGCATATAAATTAGATTTAAGTGATTAGTTAAGTATATATAAATTAAGTGTTAGTGAGTTAGTGTTTAAATAAACTAGTAAGTAGCCATACCGTGTGTTTAAAATTTATCCCACCCGTTTATTGTTGAAATAAATTAGAAAAACATTACATTGGTGTCAGGTGTGGGGTAATATATATAAATTGCTACGTAAAAATGGCCAAGAGAATATGTGATTTGAAAGTGGCGGAATTAAGATCAGAATTGGAAGATCGTGAGTTGCAAACGTCCGGTAAGAAAAGCGAATTAGTAGAAAGACCTAAAGTAGCACTGGAAAATGACGGCTATGATCCAGAAACCGTTTTATTTACTGACGAGGCTTCCACCTTAATCTCGTCTATTTCTGCTAATATTTCTGCTAACATGGACGAGAAGATTTCCGCCATGGAAGAGGGCATGGACGAGAGGATTTCTGCCATGGAAGAGAACATGGACGAAAAGATTTCTGCTATGAAGAACGGCATTTCTGATAATATTTCTGCTAACATGGACGAGAAGATTTCTGCTATGGAATAGAACATGGACGAGAAGATTTCTACTATGAAGAATGATATTTCGGCTAACATGGACGAGAAGATTTGTGCTATGAAGAACGACATTTCTGCTAACATGGACGAGAATATTTCTACTTTGAAGAACGATATATCTGCCGATATCTTATTAATGAAAAACGACATTGCCGCTGACGTTGAAAATGAAATTTCGTAACTAAAATCAGAAATCGAGGATTAGATGTCAACGATGGGCGAGAAAATCGAGAATAAAATGTCAACAATGGACGAGAAAATCGAGAATAAGATTACAACGATAGACGAGAAAGTCAAGGAGTTAGAGGAGAATATTGCCGATTCAAGAACGCGAGGCACGCCAGAGGAAGAAAAGAAGACCGAGCAAACGAAACCTTGCAAGCCAGAAACACTACCTAAGTTTGAAGACATTGGCAGTTTCACCCGAGTCAAGGCCCCAACGTTCGATGGAAAAATGTCGTGGACCAATTATGTGAAACAATTTGAAGTAGCCGCTAGAGTGAATAATTGGTCCGATAGAGAGAAGGCAGTGAATTTCACAATCGCGCTTCGCGGAGATGCCTTAGATGTACTTCAGACGATACCTTTGGAAGAAACGGATGACTTCGAGCAGTTGAAGAAGAGGTTGGACATGCGATATGGTCACGAACATTGGGAACAATTGTACAGATTCCAGCTGAAGAACCGAAGGCGGAAACGTGACGAACCCCTTCAAGAGTATGAAATGGATATTGGCCGACTAGTTCGATTTGCTTATCCATCAGCACCAGAGAACATGGTGGAATGTTTACGCATCCAGGCCTTTATTGACGGCTTGTGTGACCACGATATCAAGAAGACGCTTCGATTAGCCCATCCTAAAACATTGGCCGATGCATTGACTGCTGCTCTTGAATATGAAGCAGCCACGATGGCTTCGGGATACAACAAAGATAGGACCATACAGGAAGAAGGTGACGATGACAGACTTGACCAGATCGTCAACTTGTTGAAAGCTATGGTAGACAAGAAGCCGAAGAAAATCAGGTGCTGTAATTGTGGCGAGCTAGAGCATGCACGCAGTTCGTGTAAGCGTCCTACGACTCCTGTAAACCAAGAACCTCTTAAATGCAAAGCAGCCAAGAAAAGCTTGCGGTACAACAAAGGTAGAACCATGCAGGAACGATGACAAACTTGATCAGATCGTCAACCTGTTGAAAGGTATGGCAGACAAGAGGCCGAAGAAGATCAAATGCCGGAAGTGTGGCGAGCTAGAGCACGTACGCAGTCCATCTAAGCTCCCCAAGACTCCTGTAACCCAAGAACTCCAGACACAAGGGAAATCAGACAGGGGTGAACATCCAGCTAATGTGAGTCACCGAAATGCCGACTCCCTGCCCAGACGACCGTGCCCAACAAACTGCTTCCACTGCAACAAGGTGGAATCTAGGGAAGCTGCAGTTTCAAGAACTACTGTAGTCAACGAGGAATGGTCACCCACCAGTATGAGAGAAGATCAGGAGAATGATCCTCACCTGAAGATGATCCGGCAATGAAAGGAAGAAAACCGGCGACCTACCTGGCAAGAAGTGTCAATATTTTCACCGAAACTCAAGGCGTATTGGGCTCAGTGGGACTCCCTTGTCTTGGAAGAAGGGCTGTTGAAAAGAGTACTTGAAAACGATGATGGTTCTGCGATGTGGAGACAGCTAGTTATCCCGAGAACAAGAGTAGCTGAGGTACTGAAGAAGTTACACGACAGTCCATCGGGAGGTCATCTGGGAGTGAAGAAAACCCTTCAGCGAGTCCGTGAAAGGTTTTATTGGATGAACAGCTCCGACGATGTGGAGGACTGGTGTAAGAAATGTACGACTTGTGCTACGAGTAATGGACCATATCGCAAGAGAAAGGCACCCATGAAACAGTACAATGTTGGAAGCCCTTTCGAAAGGATTGCTTTAGATATCGCTGGACCATTTCCGACGACAGAAAATGGTAGCAAGTACATACTGGTTGTAATGGATTATTTCACAGAGTGGGTGGAAATTTACGCTATCCCGAACCAAGAGGCCATAACTGTCCCGGATGTATTGGTGGAAGAATTCATCAGCCGATATGGAGTGCACATGGAAGTCCACAGTGACCAGGGAAGAAATTTCGAAAGCCATCTATTCCAGGAGATTTGCGACAAGCTGGGAATGAAGAAGACCAGGACAACAGCTTTACGTCCACAGTCAGATGGAATGGTCGAGAGAATGAACAGGACTATTGGAAAATACCTGGCCAAAGTAGTTTCCAGCCATCAGAGAGATTGGGACCAGTATCTCTCCCTTTTCGCATTGGCTTATCGATCTGCCGTCAATGAGTCCACGGGTGAAGCACCTGCGAAAATCCTGTTTGGACGTGAAATGAGGCTTCCTTGTGACCTGGAATTTGGCTGTCGGCCTGGAGAAGATCTAGCAGGCGAAGACTACGTGATCCAATTAAGGAGAAGGCTGGACGATATTCATGAATTCGTTCGAACCAATCTTCAAGTTGCCAGCGACAGAATGAAAAAGTCGGTACGACACGCAGGCCACAGAAGGCGGTTTTAAAGAAGGGGACAAAGTATGGTTACACAACCCGACGAGGAGAAAAGGATTTTCTCCAAAATTACAAAAATCCTGGGAAGGTACATACTTAATCAAGAAAAGAATCAATGATGTTATATATCGCATAAGCAAGATCCCCAACGGAAAACCAATAGTAGTTCACCAAAACCGACTAGCCCCATTCGAAGGAGACCATGACCTAGAGGAAGGAGTAAACCTTATTCAAGATGTGTCTGACCCTACCTTCGATGAATTTATGGGCGCGTATGGGGGTACCGGGAAAGCTAGATATGGAGTCACTTCGGAACAACAACAAGATTTGTTCACTCTCCCGGAAGATTATTCACTGGCATACAACATCCCCGCCCGTATCAAGAACGCACGAGGGTTGGCAACCGTCTTTCGAAGAAGTTCGGGCAATTAGAAAAACTTGAAGACCAGATTCCAGCCCCTGGCAAGACACTGAAACTGAAACATAATTCGCGGTACGTCTTCTACGTGGTAACTAGAAATGAATTCCAAGATCGATCTACCTACCGCGATGTGTGGGAAGCACTTCGAAACCTCCGAGACCATGTGTTGGAATCCAACGTGAAGAAACTGGCTATGCCTAAGATAGCGAGTAACCAGTTGGATTGGCGAATCATCAGGAACATGGTAGAGATTATCTTTCAAGATACCGGTGTCCAGATATTAATTTGCAGCTACAACCCCCGTTATCAGTATCCGATGAAGACGGTGCCCTGTTATTTCCATAAGATCGGAAAGTGTAGAAATGGGGCCAGTTGCCGATTCAAGCATCCAGTCTCGGCTACACAAAAGTTCCTGGAGGAACTTCCATTTAAGGAGGGGGTAATGTAACGAAACAGCACACTGGTATAGTATAGTCCCTAAAACCGACTCTGTCTAAGCCAGGTATAAAAGTTAAAATTATGGCGGATACGCACTATTTTTTATAATTGTTTACGATTGTGACTATCTTATCTAGAACTGGTTTTTGTGACCAGTCTTATCTAGAAAATGCCAGAAATCCAATTGTTTTGAGTAGAATTCTCTAGTAAAAAAATGCATTAATATATATATATAAAGGATCGATCAGCGGATAAATTAGTTGATAAAGTGATCTCGAGAAATAAACAGAAATACACCGAACAGTAAAGTGCTAATTTAATCAAGATTGTGTGCATATAAATTAGATTTAAGTGAAGAGTTAAGTATATATAAATTAAGTGTTAGTGAGTTAGTGTTTAAATAAATTAGTAAGTAGCCATACCGTGTGTTTAAAATTTATCCCACCCGTTTATTGTTTAAATAAATTAGAAAAACATTACAATATTCTCAATTTCAGATTTTGGAGACGAAATTTCATTTTCAACGTCAGCGGCAATGTGGTTTTTCATTATTAAGATATCGGCAGATATATCGTTCTTCAAAGTAGAAATATCGCTCTTTATAGTTGAAATATTCTCGTCCATGTTCTCTTCCATGGCAGAAATCTTCTGGTCCATGTTAGCAGAAATGTCGTTCTCCATAGCAGAAATCTTCTCGTCCATGATCTCTTGCATGGCAGAAATGTTAGCAGAAATTGACGAGATTAATGTGGAAGCCTCGTCATTAAATAAAACTGTTTCTGGGTCAAAGCCGTCAGTTTCCAGTGCCACTTTAAGTCTTTCTACTAATTCACTTTTCTTACCGGACGTTTCCAACTCACGTTCTTCCAATTCTGCTCTTAGTTCCATCACTTTCAGGTCACGTAGTCTCTTGGCCATTTTTACGTAACAATTTATTCATATTACCCCACACCTGACACCAATGTAATGTTATTCTAATTTATTTAAACAGTAAACGGGTGGGATAAATTTGAAACACACGATATGGCTACTTACTAATTTATTTAAGCACTAAACTACCCACTAACACTTAATTTATATATACTTAACTAATCTCTTAAATTTAATTTATATGCGCCCAAACTTAATTATCAATTTATATCAACACTTTACTGTTCGCTATTTCGGTGTATTCTTGTTCATTTCTCGAGATCATTTTATCAACTAAACTAACTCTTCCTGGTCGGTCCCTTATATATTAGTGCCTTTTTCACTAGATACTTCTAGAATGCGGCTTACTCAAAAACAATTGGCTTTCTAACATTTTCTAGATAAGACTGATCACAAAAACAATGTGTAGATAAGATAGTCACAATCGTACACAATTCTCAAAAATTCTCTGCGCGTCCGCCATAATTTCAACTTTCATACCTGGCTTAGACAGAGTCGGATTTAGGGACTATACCAGTGTGCTGTTTCGTAACATTATGTACTATCGGGTGTCATCATTATTGTGTGGAACGATGTTTAAATATATGTTTTTTAGGACCAAACAACTAACGGAGATAGCAGACCGGCAAGAAAAAGTGCAAAGTCCAGAACATCGACGTCCACACCAGTAGCTAGATCTTTGTCTAGAGGATCCAAGTCACCCAGCTTGAAGAGTCCAGATTCAAATGCCACCACACCAGGATCGACTAGCGAAAAGAAAAGTAAGTTTGGAAGTTTTCAGCTCCTACCTACCACCCTCCCAAATAGTTCATATTAGCAAAATACTCATCTAATCGGTTCAAAACGGGAAAAGTAGAAGATATAAGCAAAGAAGTGTAAAATACGTTAAAACTTCTAACGGGTTGCAAGTTTGTCCTTTACCTTATTCAAGCTGTGCTATTAAAATGTGATTTTTGTGTTTCTTACAGAACTTCCTATGAACAAAGTCCAAGTGGGCAATGCGCCGTCTCCAAATTTAAAAGTAGTCAGATCTAAAATCGGTTCGTTGGAAAATACGAGTTACAAACCTGGTGGTGGAAACGTCAAGATAGAAAATAAGAAAATAGAGTTCAAAGTTGCGCCAAGAATTGAAGCCAAAAATGAGAAATACACACCCAGAGGTGGGGAAAAAAAGGTAAATTTTCAATATCCAGACGGTATATTCTGTTTCTTTCCATCGATATGTATAAAAACGCTGATTTTATCCGTAATATGATAGTTTTGTCACTTGCCACCTGACAGTATTCACTGTCATTCGTCACATGGCAGCTGTCACTTGACATATATCATATGTGTATTTCCCTGTATTCTCAATCTATTTTTCGCTTTTTCTGATTATTTACTTCGTTTTCATAGTTTTTTGTGTTTATATATGCATTCATTGTCTGTACTTTGTCGTTTGATTTGTGTTTTTGTCTAGATTTTTTTGATTTGCCATCTATTTATGTTTCGTATTTTCGTCTGTGTGCTATGTCTTTCTGTATTTTGAAGCCCTTTTTGTATCTCATTGTGATATCAGTTCTAAATATATTTTAGATAGTTCATCAAAAATTGCAATGGAACGCTAAATCCAAAATAGGTTCTTTAGAAAACACTACGCACAAACCCAAAGGGGGCGACAAAAAAATAGAATCAATGAAGCTGGATTTCAAAGAAAAAGCAAAACCAAAAGTGGGATCCAAGGATAACATCAAGCACCAACCTGGAGGGGGAGATATAAAGGTGAGCGGTATTAATTAAATATATATTATCTTTATTAAACTATCCCTTCCTCTTTGATTGATCAGCCAGAGGATATATTGGAAGATAAAGATATCGTCGATCAGAAAAAGACAGACAAAATTGGTAAAACTGTCAAAGTGAGTAAATCAACCGAAGAAACAGATGTACTTATGCATACCCACTGTTGTAATACACGTATTTCTATATTTAGATCACTTATAGAACACGTAATCACTTTAGCAATTGCAAATTTATTTGTGACATACAGTAAAATATCTTAGTGTTTTAAATGAAACGCACGGTTTCTAGTTAATTCCACAGTATAATAAAAGTTATTGAAAATTCTAAAAAATTGACTATTCAATTTCAGTGAAATATCTATTTTATGAAAACAAGGCAATCACTCACTGCGAAGCACAAAAGAAAACCAAATAGGATTTCAATATTATATATAATCCATTTTAGGTTATGTTTTATGTAGGGGAAAGGGGGGAATGGCGGCCGCCCAAGCATTTTTTTTGTTTCTGCCGTTATAGTTGCTCAGATTTTTAAAATATTACAGTAAATAAAACATCAAACCATACTACTTCAAAGTGTTTTTACTGAAAATAATCAAACAAAATTTTTAAAAAAAACGAACGTTTTTTCAGAATGCTGCGGGTGGCTATAATTACCCACGGTTAAGAGGTAATAGTGATCAATGTCAGTATTACCCCAATTTTACTGACAAAAATCGCGGATATATATTTTTCCCTCAAAATTGGTACAGTCTTTATGTGCTCAAAGACTACAAACACTACACTTGATCCACAGTTCTTTATTCTTACCGAATTCGCCACAAATTGCACAAATATCATCGTTAACGTCGATGTCGCGATCATCTTCTTCTTCAGATAAAGTATTTTCTGTGATCATCTGGGTTTTTAAGCATTTTCTTCTGGGTATTATTCGAGGAGTAGGACTGGGTTTTAAAGGAGTTGCTTTTTCGACACCTATTTTTCGTTTTGTTCTTTTACGAACTTTAAGTCTAATTTGTTCCTCCTTTTTCCGCTGCTTTTCTTCTTAGATTGACTTCATTGGAGTTGACGTCATTATTTCTAAGTGGTGCTTCCTACTGTTATTATGGTTGGATCTTTTATTCCCAACTGAGTTGTCCTTCGAGCATCCAGGTAGTGGAATTATGTCAACAAACGATTAGTCATGCTTTTTATCAGGTGTCGTATTTTCTGGATTCTCCGTAACTTCCTTATTATTATTTTCCTCATCCAGTTCGATTACCTCCTTCTCTTGATTTTGCTTTTTTTCCATACAGTTCTTGTATAAATAATTCACCTGGAGCAAAGTCTTCATCGGTAAAATTTTCTGGTTTGCATGGAAATATTCCTGTATTCTCATATCTTTTAATGGCTTTAATTGGTGTGGCTACGCTACCATATGCATTTTGAAATATTTCAGCTATTTCGGACGTTGTGATACGTTCATGAGATAATTTGCACATTCAATGTTATATGCTGATTTCAAGGATGAGTAAAATGCCACATCCAGCGGTTGGAGCCGATGTGACGTGTGCGGTGGTATTGTTAACACTACAATTCCTCTTTCTTTACAGAAATTGTACCCCTCCAATGTACAGTGGCTACTGTGGTTGTCGACGATTAGCAAAACTGGATCTTCCTTTGATGGTTTTACTACATCGTAAAAATGGTGGAGCCATTCTAGGAATATGATTTCATTTATCCAACCATTGTCAGAGCAGCAGTAAATTGCACTTGGTGGCCCATTTTTCTTTAATTCAGATTTCATCCCTTCGTGCGCAAAAATAAATAAGCGTGGAATATATGTTCCTGAAGCATTTATGCAGAACATAATTGTCGTTGTTTGGCCTCTTTCTGCGCTTGTTATGAAGCCGATTCTCTTTTGTCCTTTTTCAGCAAGTATTCTTCCAGGGTTTTGGACAGTTGTAATGCCCGTCTCGTCTGCATTATATATTTTGGATGCTGAAAACTTATACTTATCCAGATGAGACTTTAAATTAGAGAAAATTAATTCTACTTCAGTTTTGTTAAACGCAGATATGCGGTTAATGCTTGTCGCTTCCGGGTTTTCTAATCGAATAGTTGGGTTCCTTTTTAAAAAGCCGGTCAGCCAATCTCTTCCTGCAGTTTCTTTTTCTTTGGAAAATGGATGAGGTAATTGTTTTTCTTCGGCGTATTTATAGGCACATTTTTTAATCTCTGTGGTAGTTATCCCATAAAAATGTTTTGCCAAATTTATTACTTGCTCTGCTAAAACGTTTTCTTCTTGTTTTGAAAATACCTAATTTCGACCTAAAGAAGCCTCTGATGTATCATTTTGCTTTATTCGTATTTGAAGTGTAGATCTAGGAATAACAAAACTTCTTGCGACTTCATGGACGCTTCTGCCATTATTTATTGCATTTATTACTGCAGTAAGTTGTTGAGCAGTCCATCCTGCTTTGTCGCTTTTTTTTCTTGTAAACTCGAGGCATCTGAAATATAAGAATTTATGAAGAAACATCCTGTTTTGTTTATAAAAAAAAATTGGTAATAGTGGCCGGCCAACATTACCCCTTACACACGAGGCCATCATAACCCTAAAATACATATTTATGTTCATAAACCCACAGTAATTAATTTCTTAAATTAAAACAAAAATTTGTTATGCATGTTTAAACTACATTAAAATTGCAACATTTAGGTACCAATTATGTAGTTAAATAAGTTAAATTGAGTGCTTTTACATACCTTTAAAAATAGGACAATGAAGCATGAATATCAACTAAAACTAACATTGCCAAAAAATTTTGTTTTACCGGCTGAACTTCTTGGTTGCTAAAGTACAGTTTGAATGACACAGATAGAGATGGCGTAATACGTATTAAAAATGAAATAATAATAGGCCAGTAACTGTTACATTTGATGGCTATTATTACCCCACTGGCCACCATTCCCCCCCTTTCCCCTATCTTGAATATTAATTTTGTGAAAACTATTGACTAAGTTATGCAAAAACAATCGTTTCCAACGGTTACGTTTGCAATGCTTCGAGTTTTTGATGATGGGTACCTCGAAAAGTTCCTTTAAGATGTACAATGTGCCCAGGAAGTTGATAATATTTCAAACTTTGCAGCAAAAAAAACATACTGGAATATTCTGTAGAAGTTCCTACCAATAAAATTTAATGTTATCAATTCACCACCAAATTCAGCATTTTTGTACAAGTCACATGCGGAATTTTATCCGATTATGTTTCCTTGTATTATTTCTTGTTATTTTTTGTATTTTGACAGATTGAAAATAGAAAAATAGATATCAAAGCCGGCAGTAAGATTGGTTCCCTTGATAACGTCAAATACAAACCAGGTGGCGGTGATAAGAAAATATTTGATGATAAAGATTATTTGAGACAGATGTCGGGCGTATCAAGTATGGAACATTCTCTATCAACATCTCAGGTGAGTTAATAATTATGTGAATCTGCGAAAGAATCTGGCAACAAGGTGTGATATCAAAATGGACTACCAGTTTAAATCTTATAGTCCAGTCAAGCTTTTAGTATCTCGTCCCTAATATACCTATCCAGAAGCCTTTCTATTCTTTCTAGTAGAAAGGAGGATAGGCTTATTGGTCTATATGACTTGTTCGATCTGGCACTTTGCCCACCTTGGGAAAGTATATGACCTTGATATTTTGCCATATTCTTGGTATGGTAGTAACATCTTAATCCCCATTTGCAATAGTATGAGGTAGTTATGAAACGATAGATGTCCCGTCAGCTGAATTCGTGACCTTATATGGTATTGTTACATCGAACCATCATCGGACGATCGACTACGTCATAATGCTGAATTGCACTATTGGATACCGCATAGCTTCATTATACATATTTTATTTTCAGAATGATTATAGACTTCATATTGTTAACTTCAATCAATATTAATAACGTGTAATTATTGTAATTAAATAAATTTTAAAAAAGTGAAGTTTTAACTTGAAAACATAGAGAGGTCGAAACCATCTGTCCCAGGGGACTTGAATGGCTTAAATTTATTTATAGCCCATCTGATCCTGCTTGGTCTGGTCACCTCAGTGGCTATCTTCCAATCCAGAACACTTGACCTATTCAGTCTTCGGTTTCGATTGATAAGCTTTTCTGTGTCGTCCAGAATTGATGAGGCCGGAAAGTGAGTTTTTAATAGTACTCTCAGATTTTCCTCTTCAGTTTCCTTATAAGTGCCATCTGCTTCCTTAACGAAGCCTACCTCTTTTTTATTGCGCCTTCCTTTGCTAGGACTTTGTCGATACGAGAACATACGGGGATATTTATTGATGTTTGTGCTACCCCATAATGTATGATGTGCATTAACGTCACATCCTACGATTAGCCGCAGCCCTTTTCTCATACAGTGTGCACTATGTCGCTTATTATGTGAGGTGGACATACGGCCTCGTCACCCGGGAAGACCACAAATCTCTTATCTTTCTCTTCCGTGTCTATTGTTAGGATATCCATAACAACATCATCCGTACAAAGTGAGGGTATTAGTATACAATTTACCCTAGTACTTGTTCTTACATCTTTAGGTGATTATAGAACTTTACCTTATTTGGTTGATAAGCCAGCAATCTTTTCGCTTCTTTTCGCCTATCCTCCATGGTTCTTGCAGGAGAGCCATATCGATGCCTTCTTGCTCCAGCCTTCTGACAAGCGTTGGTGATGATATTTTTGCGTGCTGGAGGTTGGCCTGCAGGATTCTTACCTCTCTTTTCACTGAGACGAGATCTCTGGTTCTGGCTCAGAGAGCTCTCCTACCTCCATGGGGACAATCAGCTCCTGGACAGATGCCCTTTTGAGCAGACTGACTCTACTTCCGGTAGGTTGCTCCTCCTATTGAGTCTGAGTTCTTGGGGAATTACCCCCTACTTCTATAGAACCCTCTTCCTTAGGTCGAAAATACTTCCCAATCTAAAGCAAGGATTTATGTTTATCTTGTGGAGCTCTTCCTTGGACTTCTGGTCCATCGAGAAGATCCTCAAGACTCCCTCGTTAGAGGGTTTGCTTCCCTAGTCTGTCCAGAGATTCGTCCCGAGCCCATGGTTACTTATTCTTAACCTGTTAAGGATCCTTTTGGAGTCAAGCCGTTCTCCTTCTTCGTCGTCTGGTACAAAGACAACGCATGCGCTTCGGTATCTCCTCGCCTACTAGTGTCGTAAGGGATGAGTTTTCCCAAGGCGGGATGATATCCTTCGCCCATCTTGCACTTGTGTCGTCCGCGTATGTTAGTTCCAGTAAACTCGGTTTATGTGTAGTCGTCCAGAGGCGGACCTATAGCCTCACTCCGGGATAGCATCATATGCGGCCATGAAGGAATTTTGGACTGCTTTAAGCTTATCCATATCCATCTTGACCTCCGGGAATCCTGTATGAACTGTCGCTACCATTGATTGAAGCGGCAGCTTCGCTGAAGGTTACAACTTAGGTTTTTGGCCGTTTCTCTTTGCGTTGGCTTTCGGGCGGTGTACTTACGTCTGATCTGGGCCGTTTCGCGGCCTTTGTTTGGTAGTGTTTGCCTTGCTGGTTCTCGCTGTATCTCCTTTGCCTTCTCGACAGATCTGATAAAGTTAACGTGTATATAATTTTGTCATTTTTTTACCAGTTTGCCTGTTTTGGCTTTGGAGATACCAGATAGCTTAGCAGCCTCAATTTCTTCATCTGTCATGCGGTCTACCTCTTCTACTATTTTGACCCAGAAAGATTTTGTAGTTGCTGGCCTATCAGCTTGGGTGATATCTTTTGACGATCCTGATCTGCGGATTATCTCCAGATGTTACCTGCCCTACGGACTTAGGAACCTGCTGTAGGACTCCTTGCACTATCGTATTTTAGCTGTCGCTTTCTATCATAGAATTCTATTGTAGAAAGCGATAATCGAATTTTGTAGCACTCTGTATTGCAATCGCCTTCTCTTCTGGTATTTCCGGAATTGATAGGGTAATTTGTTGTTATAAATGTGACCACACTGGTTTATTTATTTAATAATCGTCAATCTCATATCTTATCTGTGGCATTTGTATTTTTATGATTCTGTTGATTGATCTGATTTAAATTGCGACTGAAGGCGAGTTTAAACAACTTTTATTCTGCAAAGTAAAAGCGTTTAGATAATTATGTTTCCTATAAACAATTTAAATTTGGTTGTTGCTGAAGAGGAAGAAACGTTAGAAAACATACGAGTGGAAAGCGAAGAAATATGCGTGTTGAGGCCGACTATTTTACAATTGAAGATGCTCGCTTCAAGGAATTATTTCGCCTAACCAAGGATATGGCACAGTTCATACTTAATGGTATTATACCTCTTTTAATCCAGGAAATAACCCACTAGCTATAGCACCAACATCAGATTTTTTTGCCGCATTGCATTTTTATGCTACTGGAACTTACCAGAGAGTAATTGGCCAAAGCTATAATATCTCAATAGCACAACAAAGTGTTTCTAGAGCCATTGAAGAAGCGACTAAAGCAATAATTAATACGTATACGGCTGAATGGATTAACTTTCCTGTAACTCCCGAAAGAAAAAATACCATTAGGCATAGGTTTATGGAGGCGAAACCTTTTCCAAGAGTAATAGGCGTTATAGATGGCACTCATGTTGAAATTATCAGAAGAACATGCATTTTTAAACCGTAAGGGTTATCACTTTAAAAATGTACAAATTATGTGTGATTTTGATTTACGAATTCTAAATATAAACGCTCGACATGGTGGGGCCAGTCACGAAAGCCACATTTGGAGAACTTCATCAGTAAGGCAACTAATGGAAAGAGCACATGCTATGGAGATAGGCATTCCTGGCTGCTAGGCGATTCTGAGTACCCTCAGGAACCATGACTTATGACTCCTTTATTAAATACACCCCCAAATACACCAGAATTCCGCTATACACAGTGCCATATACAAACCAGGAACTGTCTAGAAAGATGTATAGGGGTTCTAAAATCAAGATTTTTATGCCTTTCAAAGATATTGAGATATTCTTCCACAAAAGTAGGAAATATTTGCAATGCATGTGCTATATTATTGCATAACATTTGCACTGAAGGAAGGTTAAATGATGACTTCGAAATACCTCCACCTCCAGCAGAGAGATGGGATGATATGAACATTCCGCACGTTGCCCATATTGCAAGGGACGGAATCCAAGCAAGACAAGGAATTATAAATCAATATTTCCAGTAATTGTATACCTACTTAAATCAATATAATTATTATATGCTTTCGAGTTTGTATTTCAAGCCCTAGATATAGTAAAATTCAGTCCATTGAACCTATTGGTTATTAATTGTGAGTTTTCCGCACATAAATCCAGCAATAATTGCCAATGTTCTGTACGAATAGGCATATTTATAATTTTTAATAATTATTTACTACTTTACTGATAAAAATACACAAAATAATGACAGAACATCTACACTGTTGACAGGTTAATTTGCTTCCAAAATAGAATATGATACGTCTATACACCTCGCCAGAAGTCTATCGCTTTCGTGATAAGAAAGCTATTTTACGCGCATACAGAGTGCCAATGGTATAGAAATTAGGCGATTTATAGAATTATATAGTACACAGAGTCTTGGCCCTGTTCTTTCTTTGCCGAGTTCTGGTGCTTTTTTACTTTGGGTACTCGGCGATCTTTTCTCGATTTATTTAGGTCCATTTCTGCCCCGCGAGTAGCTAGGGACACTAGTTCACCCCTGCGGGCGTAAGGTCTACATACTATGGGGTGCGACCTGTTATACCAAAGGAACTGTTCGAAGCAGCTATCACGTTGGTGCCAGTCAGGCATCGGCACGGTATCTTCGTAGGTTAGCTTGGGGGATAGATCCACTGAGTTTAGTTGCAATAGGGTCACCACGTGAAAGGTGCGATTTATGATCACACACTCCCAATCATATTGGGAGTACCCAGCGGTCTCGGGATACTTTAAAGAGGTGCAATGCCCCATGCAAAACCTATCCCATGGGCCCAGTGTCTCTATTCCATTCAACTTTACGCCGATTGGAAAAGGAGCACACCCCTCGACCCCTGGTATACTCTGTATATAAGAACTGCTCCCTCAATATGAAGTTCTACTCGTCAGAAAATATATTTCGCACAGGGCGAGTCACTAAGAATGCCGAGTTTGGGAGAAAAAAAATTTTAAACAAAATCGTTTCAATATGGCTTTGGAAGTTTTTTAAGCCTGTGTTTTTTTTTTCGCTATGTTATATCTATTTTATTACCAGTTCTGCACTTTCGACTTTTGAGCTTCATTCGAAGTTACGGCATTTTTAAGAATTTATTTTAAAAATATTACGCTGCTGCCAGATTTTTTCACAATTCTCCCATTTGAGTGAAGCTATTAATTTTTTTTTGTAAATGTTTGTCCAGTCTATCTGTGAATCAGTTTGTGCAAAAAAAATGGTACTTTAGTTAATAGTGGTTTTCGATAAGGGGTTGTATACTTAGAAACGGAATGGTAGTCAAACATATACTCAGCGTTAATGCGCACAAACATTTCACTCGCCAGCTCCTTAACAGTGTGAAACAGCGCGTCCGAAATCAAGCGTAATTACAATAACGAGGAGTTCGATTGATAAACTGAGCCATAACTTCATAATTATTTTATTGGTAGGAGAGGAAGTTTCAGCTACAAGATGTAGATAATTGAAAGATCTATAAGTTTTATAATGGATGTAATTCCATAAAAATGAATTGTTACGGCGATAAAGACAAAAAAGAAGAAAAATAGGAAAGTTTGAGCGTTTCAGACGAAATTACTCTGAAAATATTGGTGCAACAAAAAAAAGTTCCCAATAAAAAAGTTAGGAAATTTAATTTAGAATAAAAAAGGTCTCCACACTTTTTGGTCTAAGATACACCATTCTCTAGATATAGGATCAAACGCGTTTCTTGCGATAGTGGCGCCCCCCTGACACCCCGAGGACCCCGCAAACCTGGCATTACGCTGAGATTACCTCTACAACTCCTTATCGAATACCATTATTAACTAAATTACCATTTTTTTCTCAAATTAAGTCGTTATTGACTGGATTATATATTTTTCTCATATTTATCACCGAAATAACATTCATATGAATCTCCGAATTTGCAAATTCAAAATAACTCTGTCAATCATTTAATATATTTTTTAATTTACAGGTTCCAGAATATCTTTATACATTTTATTGACATACCATCATTTTCATTTTGTAAGGTATCATTTTTTTCTGATAACAATATTAAGTAATGTTTTTCTTAACCAGTACTAACATAAGTTAATGGGGTTTTGAAACACACTTCTTATCAACAGATCAAACTATTCTTGTATAGCTCAATCTATTGTGGGTAAAATCTCCTAACATTTGATTCAAAGTAAAAACTAGTCATTTCAAATGGATAACTTTCCGCATGAATATAAAAACACACCTCGTTTATAAACTGTAAAACTTCTAACGTTAATCATCATCTTTTCATGTTTACTTAATTACTAACTACTTTTAACAGATTGTAATTGTTATAACAACCACAAATATTCAAATTATTTTTCTTTTTGAATAAAACTAACTCCACCTTCTGATTGCATGTTTCGTAGAAATTAAAACAGCACACGTAGTAGGTAAACAAATCGATCTCAACTCAAGCCACACTTTCATTCTCATCACATTAAAACTTTCACTAGATCCCAGTTATACATTTCATGAAGTACCTAAACGGATTATTTCAAGCCACAATTTGTCATAAGAAAAGTAATAAACTGTATAGGTTGTATTATAACAAATATAAGCTTTTGTTTCCATATGTTTCCTACTTGCTACTAGATGGCAATTTGGAACATTATGAAAGTTTAAAAAAAGTTTTAAGAGTGTCAAAATCAAAATAAAAGCTCATTTTATAGCTACTCGTCACTAGATGGAAGCATAACACATTCCCGTAACTTTATGTAGATGGGAGGATAGAAAAGCGCAATAAAGAACATTTTACATTACAAAAAGAAGTTTAGAAATAGCAAAAAATATATTTGCTACTAGGCAGCACTCTAAAAACTCATCTCAGGGTCAATAAGGTTTTGTATCAGTGACAATAAGACCTCAGTTGCTCTTTGAAAAAATCTCGTACCCTAAATGTATCTTTATATAAGTATTGAGTATTAAAATACTGAATGAAATAAGTATCAATTCAAAATAGCAGAAACAAAGACAAACCAATATTTCTACGCCTACTCGCTACAGTTCTGGATTTTTATCAAAGACCAGGGTAAGCAGCAAAGATTATATACACAGAGTAAGCAGTTTCTAAGTGACGAAGCGCAATGAGATGTCAGATTACAGAATGAACAGTGAAATAAATTCTACAGATGCAAGTTCTGCTTAATAATATAAGCGAAACGTAAAGAGATCTCCACGTTTGAAATTGACAGAAACAAAAAAGAACCGATTTCACAGCTACTTGCTACTAGATGGCGCCCTGCAACATTATTTTTTTTATTCAAACTAATCCGCTTCCACCCATGGTGATTAGCGGTGTATAACAATATACAATATTAAATTTTGTTTAGTAAATTAATGCCCTTTAAGAATCCCATCAATTTTTCAACTGGGCAATTTACACCTAAGAGTATATTTAAATCTGTAGGTAGTCTATATTTTAGCCGGTAACTGTCAAACTTAGTGCAATTAATCAGGACATGTTTGACTGTTAAATGTTTTTGACATAGATCAAATATAGGAGCATTGTCTTTATTGAGAAGATAAGAGTATGCGTAAATTTGCAATGCCCTATTCTAAGTCTAGAAACAATCACTTGTGCTCTGCGTGTTGTTGTTGGATGCTTCCACAGCGTCACTGTTGACTTAAATTCGCGAAGTTTGTCTTGCGATCGCTGCCAGTGGTTGTGAACTTTTTCCCGAATAAGTGTTCTCAAGTCACTCACCACGCAATTGGTTATGAGTTCGGCTTTCACGTTTACGATTGCGTTACGCGCACATAGGTCCGCTTCTTCGTTGCCTCTGATGCTAACGTGGGATAAGGATGTTTCAAGGAATAAATGCTACTTAAGGAATCAGTTAAAATTAGGGTTTTGGGATTTGGAAAGGAGGTAATTACTTTGAGGACATGAAAGATAGCATAGAATTCTGCCGTAAATATGCTAGTACGAGGGGAGAATTTTATGCTGTATGATTCAGTTGTAGTCACAATTGCAGCGCCCACTCCAGCCTGCGATTTCGAAGCATCCGTGTAGACTAAGTTAAAGTCATTGTAGTCACGCAGTATTTTGTTGAGTTCTGCGAAGATTTCATAGCGATTTGTATCCCTATCAAGCCCAGTCAGGTTAGTACGGCAGCGAGGGGTAGAAATTGTCCACGGGGCTGGATGTTCGACAGTGGGTGGAAACATTGTTGGGAGCTCTAAATTAAATTTCTAAAAAAGTTCTCTAACTCTGGCGTAAAATGGCTTAGTTAGATGCGGTTTTTTATCAAAAAGATCCCTATATCTGTTGTTGAATGTGTTACTGTAAACTGGTTCTTCAGCATTAGTGGATATAGAAGCCGCGTAATTCAAACTCAATATAGAGCGTCTGTAGCTTAATGATGGTTCACCAAGAAGACTTTGGATGCTGGTATTAGGGGATGTTGTAAACGAGCCTGAAGCTATTTTTAATGCTCTATTATGGATACCATCAAGTTTGCGAAGTACAGTTTTTCTGGCAGATGCATAAGCTATGGAGCCGTAATCTATTTTTGACTGTTGAGCGTTTTATATATAAGCAGTAGCGTTGCTTGGTCTGATCCCCAATTTATATTTCCTAGACTTTTCATTATATTAAGCCGCTTCATACATGTTTAGACCAACTTCTCTATGTGATCTTTCCAGGTAAGCTTTTGGTCGAAGATCATTCCTAGAAATTTTGCTGATGATTTAAAGTCAATATTTTGGTTATAGAACTTCAATTTTGGAGTAGTATATGAACATTTCATGCTAAATACCACACCTGTTGTTTTGGTAACAGAAAACCTGAAGCCTGATTGACGTGACCATAGTTCCAAATTTGTGATGAGTTGTTGCATAAATAGAGATATTGTATTTATATTTTTTTCCTTTTATGTAAACCACTAGGTCATCTGCGAAAACTCTTGTTTTCAGTGGTTTTTTTAAATTGTTAAGAATGTTGTTAATGGCAATCAAAAATAAAGTAGGGCTGATAACTGAGCCTTGTGGGGTTCCATTTGCTTGGCGGTAAGCATCAGATAGTTCGTCATCAAGCCGAACTTTGAATGTTCTGTTGGCAAGAAAGTTTTTGATAAAAGCTAGGCAGTTTCCTGTGATATTCCATCTTTGTAGTTGCATCAGGATGTTTGGAGTCCAGCAGATATCATATGATTTTGAAATATCAAAGAAAATGGCTACGCATACCTGTTTGGTGGCAAAAGCCTCATTGATCTCATTTTCCAAATCCACAATATTGTCTAGACTTGATCGGTTTGGTCTAAATCCAGTTTGTTCTTTGATTAGGAGGTTAGTAGTTTCGAGATGCCACATGAGTCTTTGGTTGACAAATTTCTCTAGCAATTTTCCCATTGAGCAAGTTAGAGATATTGGTCTGTACGAGTTGGCTTCTTGTTTGGGTTTTTTACATTTCAAAAATGGTAGAATAATAGTTTCAGACCATAAAGAAGGAAATACTTTGTCTTCCCATATCTTGTTGAAAAGTTTCAGTAGATGCCGTCTTGCTGAAGGTGGTAGATATTTGAGAAATATGACTGGAATATTTTCTGGACCTGGACTCGAATTTTTCATTTTGTCTAAGGAGCTGTCAAGTTTTTCTATGGTAATAGGAAGATTTAAAGGGTTATCGAGTGTATCTTCAAAACTGATGGAAGTTTGTTCGATTTGAGCCTTGTAATTGAGAAAGTCGCATGTGAAATTTGAAGTTGACGATTGTTCTCGATAGGATTGGCCCAAAATATTGGCTATATCTATTGTGGATGAGTAGTAATGATCCTTGTGCTTAATGCTACGAATAGTGCTTCTTGAACTATGTCCATTCGTTTTTCTTATTTTGGTCCAGACTTGGCTTATTGGAGTGGAAGAGTTTATTCCATAAACATATTCCTGCCATGATTTTTTCTTGGATTGTTTGATTACAAGTTGTGCCTTTGCCTTCTATTTCTTTAGTTCTACGCGATTTTGGAGAGTTTTGTGTTTCCTGTATTTGTTCAACACTGCTTTTGCTTCCCTGATAGCTTTTTCGCACTCTTGACTCCACCACGGGACTGGAGTATGGCCTTTTATGTCTTTTGTTTGGCCAATGTGCTGGCTGGCACTATCCAAGGTGGTTTCATTAAAGTTCAATACACATTTATGGATATCGTTGGTAATATCGCAGCTATCCATATTTAGTTCAATCTGATTTCTGAAGGATGTTCAATCTGATTTCTGAAGGATGTCCAATTTGCAGATTTAATTCTCGATAATAATTGGAAAGTGATCACTTCCATAGTAGTACGAGAGATCCTCCCATGATAGATTGGCAGATAACGCTGGGTCACAGAGGCTTAAATCGATAGCAGAGGTTTCTCCGGTAGATATGTTAAACCTAGTATAGCTTCCATCGTTCAGAAAATCCAGTGGAATGTCGGCAATGAGTTTCTCTAGTATGTGTCCTCTTGGGTTTGTCAATTTACTGCCCCCGATTACGTTATGCTGCAACATTATTCTACAATCAGTTTGGTTGCATATCTTAGCAGCATGAAAACAAAATGAAATGAAAAGAGAAACAGCCTTAAATTTCGTAAAGTCATATTCAATAGTGTATAAAACCAATTGTATTCTTCTGTATAATTTGAAAATTTGAAGGACCTTGACATTTATTCACCTTTCACTATTAATTTCGTAGTTATTATAGCAAATTTGTAGTTATTGTATGTATACACATTGATATGTATTCACTTATTTACTTTTTTCTTTCTGTTTTGCTAGAATTCCATACCTTCACAGCCAGACAAAGTACCAGTTGCCGATGAAAATTTGAATCAAGAACATTAATTTATCGTAATTTTGTTTATCATTTTCTATGAAGGACGTTGTTTGTATAAATATAAATGAAGAAAGAGACGCGATAAAATGAATTTTTGAAATTGAGAAATATCTGTCACTGAAACTAAAGTTTTAGCATGCACTTTTGGAATAACAATACAATTTAGCAGAAAATATGTAAATTTAAAATTAACCATAGTTTTCACTGATTTTTCTTTCGTATTTATTCACTAAATAGACAAAAATTAATATTTTGTCCCCCTTTTAAGTAAAAAATTCAAATCAATTCTTTGACTCATAAGTCAATTTGTAGTTTGAATTTTTTTATTAAAAATGTTTTTTTTTCTAAAATAAATTATCTGGTTTGAAATAATAAAAATTAGAAAAATTCATGGCATTGTTAGACATTTTTTGGACCAATATAAAAAATTTTGGAATAATCCTCAAATCCTGAAACTAAACTGCAAAAAATATTTTTAATATATATTAAAAAAATTTATTGTCATAAAATTGGGGGATTCGTAATTATTTTCCAAATTTTCCCCAGAGGAGTCCGATATTTACCCTTTTTTAGTACAAAATCAGCTTTTTCCAAAAAAATTCACACGTCACTGTTATAAAAGTTTGTGACGAAAAAATCTGTCTTCTCGAAGATTTATTTTCGAATTTTTTCCTTCTTTTAGAATTGAAGACCTACGTGGATAAAGGTCATATGTCACAGAATTGCATTTTCGAGTACCATGCGGTTTAGTGTTTTCGCTCAGAACTTTTCTGCCTAATTGAAGAGTTTGCCGAGTCAAATTGT
The DNA here is from genome assembly GCA_963921935.1 of Galeruca laticollis. Lineage (NCBI taxonomy): Eukaryota > Metazoa > Arthropoda > Insecta > Coleoptera > Chrysomelidae > Galeruca > Galeruca laticollis. The sequence goes on from OY998179.1 coordinate 108,871,867, forward strand.
TTCAGTGGGACTATAATCGATACTTTCAAGTACCCAGACTGAAATTTCGCTAATAGTTATGGTTCGCCAGAAATATTTACTTTTATGGACATATGACCTTTATCCACCAATCATTATTCATAAAGAACGCTAAATCTGCGTGAAAAAAGGAATCATGTACAGAAAAGGAATTTATTTGTTTGTACGTAAGAGTTGTACAAAAGGTAGAATTAATCAATAGTGATGACATTATAACATTAGCATGTTTTCCTCCTCTTTTTTGGATGCGCAATGTTTTCCTGAAGAACATTCTCATAAAACCATCTGTAATCTGCATCGACATATTTTATTTGGGCTTTTAAATTTTCTAACTTTTCCAAAGTCAAACCACCTGTTTTTGTTGTGAGTCTGGTTGGCCTATACAGTGTTCTGTCTACATGTTCCATCCTCCTTTTCTTCAAATCGACCAGCTGAAATGGTGTGTAGTCATCGAAGCACGTCTTGTACCGATAACACCCAAATTCGTCTACTCTAATCTATTTCACATTGTCACGGAAATATACCTTGTTATTCGAACTGTTTTTCTCTTTTTTTAAATAAACCAAGTTTTGATGGGAGTTCTTCAGAGTCATAAAAGAAATTTTCCATATTCACACAAATACTATTTTTGGAACTTGCTGACTTGATAATATCGCGATACTGATCAGGAATAAAAATATTCTGATGTTTTCTAATGACTTTTTCTATTCTTCCAAAGTCCCTATCAGAATCCAAATAGCTGTGTCCAACTTCCGGGAATTTATGTTCTATCACTTCAAAAAAGCCGTTCAAAATCAGGTACTGATATAGGCAAATGATTAAATGATTTTTGTTCTGTCCGGCGCACGAATCATACCATATAATCAAACGATTGATGTGAGGATATTCTTCTTTCAAAAGCTTGCAAAAACGGAACAGGCAATTTGCAATTTTAAAGCTACCTCGTTTAGCTACGTCCTCGGTCCAAGTAAAAGAGTAAGACTTCGTTCCTATAGAAGTTATGCAATGTACGCCAAAATTGTAGAGCCACATTTGACGTAGATATAATGCTTTTGATGTTGAGAGCTTGTGCAACGGCATTGTTTGCTGTAGATCCATAGTAACATAGCAGGTGTTATTGTCTAATAGTGGTTTCTGCCTATCTGCTTTCTGACATTCAAAGGCAACTGTAGAGTTTATTTTATGTTCAGTAGTACTTTCTGCAGAATCGCATACACTGCAGGTATCACTTTTCGGATGCCCGAATGACAGGTTGAATTTAGTTTCAAAAACGTGACGATACATTGATAGCTTTACTGAATATTTTTCATCAAGTCCTTGTTCGTTACATTTTCCTAAGTACAGTTCATACATTTCCGTCACATTAAATAATGGTGATAGATACTTTTTATTCTCATTTTTATTGCGTGAGTAGGTAGACTGTTCGGAAGGAAACATTGTGATGTGATCGACAATGAAGCCTATTACTTCCTCACTTATTTTGTGAGGCCTATTTGTATGTTTACTCTGACAACAAGGAGATGGAACTGCCTGCCCACTTTTTAATTGGCTTTGTATATTTCTTACTTTTTTTGCTCCGATCTGGTAGAGAGCACAAAATGCATCTTTGCAAACCGTTACTTTTTCCATTTCGAGTGTTACCGAATATTTGAAAAAATACTTCCTCAAACTTCGCTTTTTACCTTCCGCACGAATTCGATGTCGAGAAACTGGATTCAGGTCAATGCTTTTGAATAAAATACAAGTTTTTGCGCTATCATCTAATTTATAGAACCTATCAAGTATACCTTTTCGAGGTTGTAAGCTGAATTTGGATTCACACTGTAATTTGCATTTGCACAACATTGGATCTTCCCTAATTTTCTTTTGTGGTATCACTTTTCCTGTCTGAGAAACATATTCCAAACCCTTCTCTCTTAGGATTGATGACTTTCTGCGCTTCCATTCATCAGGGTTTCGAAGCCTTTTACGCGATATCTTCTGTTTTGGAATCAAAACTTTTTTCTTTTTTTTATCTTATTGTTGCTGATTTCTTCTCCTTCTGTAGTCACGTGCAAAAAAGTTTGGTTTGCTGTTTTCTTATCGCTGCTCATTATTTGAGATCCAGCTGAACGGAACTTCTCTCCCTTTTCGGGGAAACGCAAAAGTGTTTGGTTTTCTGTATCTTCATCTCTATTTTGTTCATTTATATTTTCTAAATCATGATTTTCTGTATTTTCCTCACAAAAAATTTTCTTCACATTTTGTCTTTTTCCACAGAATACTTTGTCTGTCATTTCATCATATTCATATAATTCATCAGAATCAGCTGCAGTAGGTGAGGGAACGAATTCATCACCAGACGATACATTTTCATCTGCTTCGCTTTCTGACGTGGTGGTTTCTGTGGGAATAAAATTGCCAATGATAGACAACATGTTGATTCAAAATGACAGTAATTACTTTTCATTGAAAAATAAGTTTTCTGGCTAAATCTTATGAATATGCAAATACCTTTGAAAACGACCCTACTTTCATGAAAGCCCTAGAAAACAAATTAGAGTACAGTGGGCATTGCATTCCTGAAACAGGGCTACTGAAATATTTTAACTTTGGGATAGTTGTCCCCTCCAAGACTTATATCATTTGAACCACTTTGAATTGTTTTTCGGACTTCAAAACATCAATCTATTAATTTGAAATAAGAACCTAGACTGAATACCACACCCCATATCAGAAAAAAACCTTTATTCGATTAAAAAAATAGAGCCCTTCAAACATATTCTTACCTAGAAACTGTCTGGATGTCGATGGTTGGCACAAATCCTGGAAATGCTGCTCATCGGAACCAACTTTTCTGTTTGTTAACTTCGGCAAAGTAGAACAGACTTCATCTACAGACAAAACGTGAATGTAATAAGCCCGAATCTGTTCATGTTATATTATCCTACCTTTCTTTGCAGAATTTTCTTTTTCCATCTCAAGATATAATCTATAAATTCTCCCTCCTCGTCCCTCCATTGTATTTTTACTTTCAAAAACGCAATAAACACAAAAATTTCAATAAACAGAGCGAACTTCAACACAGATTAGAGAACACTTAACTGCCACCACATAACCTCAAAAGTCACAAGTCGCAAATTATTAACACCAACGCCTTCTAAAATCAAACGATTTTTAGTGGATAAACGTTTTATGTCACAACTCTGGGACATAATGCCTTTATCCACTATAGAAACCATATTGTTAGGTGACTTATTACTTTTAGCACTTTCTACTTTCTTCAAATCTTTATCTTTATTATTTTGAAATTTTTTACAGTTAGATTAGTATAATGAAAGCCCAAATAACCGGATTGAAAGATTTTTCCCAAAATAGGCATATGACCTTTATCTACTTAGGTCTTCAATTACAAAAAAACACCAAGGAGGGGGGCAAATTTCTATCTATTTGGTGAATTTGTATATCAAAATAGAAATAAATATTTTCATCATGTCTAAATGTATACATAATCACGTAACCCAGAGAATTAGTTTTTTGGTGTTGTGCTAGATATGTGACCAAAACAAATTTTAAAGTTTTTTTTATTTATTTCTTATTTTAAATCGTGTTAAAATTATTCCAATTTCTAAGACGGTTCTTAGCAATATACATACAAAAAAAAATATCTTACGTGAAATTCTATCACGTGTATACTGAGAAAAATAATAACAAATTTTTAAAATATGAGTAATTAATAAGAACAAAAATAATGTACCCACCGCTTTTTAATGTTATGTCACATTTCTATTTTTATTTTTTAGTTATGGAAGACTTAAAATGTAATGATTATGCGTTTTTAGACCATTTCTCGGTATTTTATTTAGATTTATATAAATGTTCTTTTTTACTTTTAACATTTTTAATAAAAACTATATGGGAGGGAACGTTAAATAAAAAAAATTCAAGATTTCAGAACTAAAATAAAAAATTGAAAATCACTTAAAGGGGCTCGTTTAATACAATTTTAAATATTTTTTCCTGAAAACCTGATTAATTAATAAAAAAAAATAAAGCAAAAAAAGAGTCTCAAAATTGATGTTGAGTTTTCCACAATGAAGGATGCCAAAAAATTGTTACTGAGAAATGGTCTATATCAATTTTATCATAGTAGTATTATTTCTTTTCGTTCTAATATATTTGTAAGGCATTTTTCACAAGTGCTAGTTCCATTATGTTTTTTATTTCTAGTTTGTACCTATATTTGAAGTATTATTGTTAATTTAAATTCAAATAAACTTTGCATATATTACAAGTAGTAGCTTTAATTCACGAATTTGTCATGAAATATAAGGTAGGCAGCACCAACAAATTAATCACCAGCCTCACCACAGCAAATTGAATATCAGTTGGAAATGTATTGTAGGATAGAACACGTAAGTATTTTTATTTATAGTAGAAATGTAGAATTTTAAGTATTCTTAAGACAAAATGAAGCCTAATTGATACTGAATTTATTGATATTTTATTTCTCACACTGTCACAGTTGGTTTGGAAAAGAAAAATATATTAATTGACTAGAATTAGTTCATATGTCTCAATAGTGGCTTTGGATGAATCATTATGGATTGATAATGTTTAGTTTGCTCTATCTTTGATGTTTTGGTACTAAGTGTTATAAAAAATCTTGTTCTTTGTTGCTATAAACATTTTGGTATGTACCTATATGAGTTTATATTTTTTACAGATTTATCTCATAAGAAAGATTTATACCAAGTCATAATTTGAATAAACAAATACTTTTAGAGATATAAATTTTCAAAATTAGTTAAATCCATGGTTTTATTCGACTTTACGGATATAATAAATGTAGTTCATTCACTTTGGGTTTTCTCTCTCTGGACAGCAACAAGAATACTTGAAAGGCCAATCACCCAAACCCCAGCAATTAGGAAAGAAGAGGGAGGATGGGTAAAAAATAATATGCATAAAGTAATCCTCTTTGCAGAACACCTTAAAGGGTTATTCCAACCTAATGAACTGGCCAGCACACAGAGAAAAACAATCAGCTGAAGAAAAATGAATCAAATTGGTTACTCCCAGAGAAGTAGCCCATGAAAGGAAAACAAACCTGAATTAATTATTTTACTCAAGAAAATAATTTTAAGAAAAATTTATGTACAAAAAAATTTGAGATTTAGCTGTACGATTAATGTCGAACTGGAATCTGGAACCAACTACATTTATCTATCCTTATATATATATATATATATATATATATATATATATATATACAGTGCTTCTCAAAAGTCCTCTTCCCCCTCTTTTCTTTTGAACGCTAATACTTAAACTGATGAAATTTGGAGCGTGAAAATGAACGATTCTAAGTTTCTCTACCAGTGGCAACATGTGACGTAATAGACATCGGTGACGTCACCAGGCAACTGAAACCAATAATATTAAATGGGACCTAATGGCAAGTGAATACCTATTCAATAATACTATTTTTTTGAATTTACGATGTTTTCGATGGTTAAAATGGATAAACACTAAAATTTGAGTTTCGCTTTTAATTAATAAAGATTCAAAAGTACGCTTATGGTTAATTGTGAAAAAAATTTAAGTTTTCTAATTGACGTTTTTACAAGCGATATCTTAAATATTTCGTTAAATTATTGTTTAACGAGACTTTTAAGTATATACATAAACAAAATGGTACGTGCTCTAGCTGACAAAGTAACAGCTATCTTAATTATTGGTGAAAGTGGAAATAATTTTCATGCGGAGGAACGATTTTTGATGAGAAATACTGCGATCGCCCTATATCGAGGACTTATTTAAGGGAGCTTTTTCGTAAGTTGCCACAAATAGGTAGTGTTCATGATACCAAACGATCGGGTCGCCCAAATATTAGTATTGATAAACAAAATGATATAGTTGCAGAAATTGTAGTAAACCCTAGCTTCTTCTTCCACAGCCCAAGTATCGTCTACCCGTGGAGTCAGTCATAGTACAGTATTCAGGGTATTGACCAAAAACAAATTCCATCCATACAAATTAAAAAATGTGCATAAACTTTCAGATGACGACCCCGATCGAAGGCTGCAATTCTGTAAAAATATGTCCACTAAAGTTATCCAACAGCCAGACTATGTAAGGACAATTTGTTTTAGTGACGAAAGTACTTTCTTCTTTAATGGAAATGTTAATACTCAAAATGTGAGGTATTGGAGTGACATAAATCCTCACAAAAGTTTAATAATAGGATGTTTTACTGCCAGGAAGTATATGGAGCACATTTTGAACAATTATAAGAACTTGTTCTTAAATATTTATTAATTAATAGCGAAACTCAAATTTTAGTGTTTATTTATTTTAACCATCAAAAACATCGTAAATCCAAAAAAAAATAGTTTGATTGAATAGGTATTCACTTGCCATTAGATCCCATTTAATATTATTGGTTTCAATTTCCTGGTGACGTCAGCGATGCCTATTACGTCATCTGTTACCACAAGTAGAGAAGCTTAAAATAGTTCATTTTCACGCTCCAAATTTCATCGGTTTAAGTATCACCGTTCAAAATACAAGAGGGGGGCAGGAGAATTTTAAGAAGAACTGTATATATATATAAATCTTATTGGGGATAGCAGCAAATGAGGAAAAGTATACTCTATTCAATTCTCCAAGCTTTCGTAAATCTTTATTTACATCATCAGGGAAATTAATCGAGATTGCATCCTAGATCTTGAAAAGCGGAAATGTGTAAAACAGCAAATCATTAAAGAAATAAGTCCAGTTGGCAATAAATTTGCCCACTACTGCTTAAATTTTAAAACATTATTAAAAATAAAAGTTAAAACATTAAAATAACGTGAATCCACACACCCACGTGGACCTGTGAGAATTCTGACGGAAACTGGAACCCCCTTCGGCTAATTCCAAAGCCTCAATCTGCCTACTCCATGGAATTTCACCGAAAAGGGACATAAGAGTAATAAAAATAAAATAAATAAAAATAATGAAAAATTGCTTACCAGTTAAAACACCGTAAAACACTCACTACTGGCATGAAGCCGACTGACCGATAAGTTGTCTGGACCGTGTATTTATGGGGGACATATAGGCGGGTATGGTCTTTTTGGCGCGCGCGGTGCGTCTGCTGCTGGCGGGAGTGGTAATAGATATGGGACGTTCATTATCCTGTGATATTTTAGGAGGGGAATTTTTATTCTTGGCGCAGGCCATGGTGGAAGGCGGTGAGGTGGTATCGGAGTGGGGCGGGTGGAGAAGATGTTTCCAGGTTGATGGCAATCTCTGGCTGTCGTCCCTGGTACTTAAACAGTTTGGACGTTTTTCTATTTCGATGGCTTCTCGAATTATTCTGGACTTAAAGGAGCGAGTTGGGGCGATAGTTATGGTTTGATCGAAATTGATTGTGTGCCCTGTTTGGACACAATGTTGGGCCAAGGTGGACGAAAGATCGTAATTTCTGAGAGACAATGAGTATTCTTTTGCTCCAACGGAGATACGTCCGTTGGTCTGACCTATGTAGGTGTGGTGACAATCTAAGCAAGGGATTTCATATACTCCATGCTGTTCATTGTTAATTTTATCCTTGACAGATCTGATTAGGTGGGAAATTTTCTGTTGGGGTTTGAAGATTGTTCGAATACCGTGTGGTTTGAAGATTTTATATATTCTGTCTATCAATCCTTTAATGTAAGGAAGGTATATTTTTAATTGACTGTCTAAGTCGATGGTGGAAGGTGATGGAGTGGGAGTTGAAAATTTTTGAATGCTCCTGTTGATTTGGAATTCTTTGTAACCATTTGGAATTAGAATTTGTTTTAGAAAATTGATTTCTGATGGTTAATTGGATTCGTCAAACAGAGAGATGGATCGGGATACGAGTGTGTTGATGACAGAATTAAGTTGGGCCGGATGGTGATCGGATAGGGCATTGAGAAAACGGTTGGTGTGAGTGGGTTTGCGATAGATGGAGTGTGAGAAACCATTTGGTGAATGTTTTTTAATCATGACATCAAGAAATGGTAGAGATGAGTTATCTTCCACTTCCATCGTGAATTGGATACAGGGATGTTCGTTGTTCAGATGGAGTAAGAAGGAATTTAAAGTATCTTTTCCATGGGGCCAAATGACGAAATTGTCATCAACAGCTTGATCGGAGGGGAGAGGAAGATAGTGCCGAATTTTCGAAATGTCCCATGAAAATGTTGGCCATAACCGGAGAGATAGGGGATCCCATAGGGGCACCTTTCAGTTGTCTGTGGAAGTTACCTTGGAATATGAAGTAGGTGTGGGACAAATAGTGTTTGATTAGGGAAAAACAATATGAGGTGATGTGGTGTTTAGTGTCTAAGATAGACAAAGTTTCATCGATAGGGATGTTGGTAAATAAGGGGACAATGTCAAAACTGACAAGTCTGTATATTGTTATATAGTCATTTCATACAGGAAGATGTTTAATATAAACAATGTAATTTCACTCATCAAAAACTATTTATTATCATAGAAAAAACAGTATCACTTAAAATAAATATCTCATTGTGAATACAAAAATGAAGTAAATCGGCTTACACATTAAAAATGTTGGCAACATTGTCCAAGAAATGTATCATTTTCAAGATTCCAAATTTAATTGTATGGCTTGAACGTCTAATTCTAATTTTACTAATTTTGAAAACATATATCTTGAAAAGTATTTATTTCCGCTCTTGCGATTTGGTATAAACTTTTTTTATAATAGACTTATCTGTGAAAAGAGTATGTACCCGGAACTCAACCGGAAGAATACTAAAGTTGAAGCACAAATAATTGTTTATACATGTGTTTTCAGAAAAAGAAAGTTCATTACGAGTTGGATGAATTCATGAGTTTACCTTCGAGACCGCATAGTGCTAGGACACTTCATATTCTACATGAAAATGAGGTTGATGTAACAACGAGATTTTCTCCTAAATCTGCATCACTTACGAGAAGAAAATCGCAAGAAAAACCTAGATGGAGATACTAAAATCAATTTATCATCTTCAAATAACCGATTCAGACCTAGGAATGATAAATTACACGTTTCACAGATGAAAATATATTAAATACAGTTCTGGACAAAATTTACTAAGAAATTTTTAAGTTTTAATAACTTTTATTCAAAATTGATTGATTTACAGATATTTTCTGATGAATTTAGATATTTTCTCGATGATTAACTGTCACTAAAATATGTTTTTTCTACTTAAGTAGAAAGCTAGATCCCCTAGTATACCTATTTTTTCTCGTATCTTTGTTATGTGAATTTTGATATAACCATCTTCATTTCAAATAAAATTATTTTTTACTTAAAAAATGGAAATTTTGTCTGGTAGTTGTTGATGAAATCAAGCACTGAATTTTTATCATTCATTCAACACACAGACAGTTCTAGATGAATTCACAATTGGTAATCAAAATATGTGCTTCATGACAATGGATAACGCACCTAAATGTACAGTGTGACCTATTAAATTGAATAAACTTTTTATTTCAAACATTGTTTATTTTTAAAATCTACCAACCTTAAAATTTAGTTCCTTGTGAAACCGTGGATTAAAATGGAAAAGAAACAAGTAAAAGCACTTTTTTTATTAATTTTATTTTATATTTCCCTAAAGAAAATATTTACGCTCTGCACTAATCGCTAGCTAACGCGAAAACATTTTAAAAACAATTACTTGGTCACTATATCAAAGTATTTATCAGAATAATTTTACAAAATCATTTATAATAAAAACACGTAAAGTAAGAAGGTTTAAATAAAACACGAAATGGAAAGAGAAGAAGAAAATAAAACACAAGTGAAGAAAAAGAAGAAAATATAACACAAAATGAAGAAAAACAAAACAAAAACGAAGAAAAAGAAGAAAGTAGACCACAAAATGAAGCAAATAAAACACAAAATTTGAAGGAGAAATGAGAAAATAAAGGAAGAAAATGAGGCAGGAAATGAAAAGAAGAATTGATATTTGTGAATTACAGTTATTGTCAATAATTCATTTTTATATACAAAGAAAGATAATAAATCGCAAAATCAAAAAACAACACTAAATGGAGACTTGGGAACAAAATAAAACATTAAATGAAAGGAAAAGAAGAAAAAAAACACACAATGAAGAAAAAAGAAGAAAATAAAACACGAAATGAAAATAAAATAAACCATAAAATAAAAAGAAAAACGAGAAGAATAAAACACGAAATGGAAATAAAAATAGAAAAAAAAATAAAACACAAAATTAAGGAAGAAAACAAAATAAGATGCTAATGAAAAGAAATAAAAAATAAAACTCGAGATGAAGAGAAAAGAAGAAAATAAGACAAAATTAAAGCAAAAGAATATAAGAAAACATAATGAAAGAAAATAAAAAATATAGCACAAAAAGAACAAAAATAACAAACAAAAGCACATAATGTGGAAAAAACAAAAGAAAACACAAAATGAAAACAAAGGAAGAAAATAAAACAAGCAATGAAAAAAAAAGAAAAAAAACAAGAATTGAAGAGAAAATAAAATAAAACAAGAAATGCAGATTGAAGAAGAAAACAGAGGAAATACAACAATAAACACAAAATGGATACAAAATAAATCAGAAAATGAGAATATAAATTAAAAGTAAATGGAAATAAGATAAAAAAACTAATGAAAAGGAAAGAAGAAAATAAAACAAAATGAAAATAGAATGAAAAAATAAAACACAAATGAGAAGTAATGAAGAAAGTAAAACAAACAAAATGAAATGAAAACAAGAAAATAGAAGACAAAAAGGAGAAAATATAACCCAAATGAAGGAAAAGAAGAAAATAGAACACAAAATGAAAAGAGACGAATATAAAACACAAAGTGAAGAAAATAAGACAAAATGAAAACAAAGAATATAATAAAACACATAATGAAAGAAAAAAAGCATAAATGAGAAAGAAAGGGGAAAATAAAACACGAAATGAAGAGTAAATAAAATAAACGACAAAATATAAACGAATAAAGAAAATAAATGAAAATGAAGAGAAAAAAAGAAAGTAATACAAAAAATGAGAAAAATGAAAGACGAAATGGAAAGAAAAAATAGAATAAAACACAAAACGAAGGAAGAGACCAAAAGAAGACACAAAATGAAGAAAAAGAACAAAATGAAAAAAATTAAGAAAATTAAATTCGAAATGAAGAGAAAAGAAAATAAAACAGAAAATGAAAATAAAAAATTAAAAACAGGAAGAAAATTAAACACGAAATGAAGAGAAAAGAAGAAAATAAGACAAAATGAAAACAAAGAAGATAATAAACCACAATGAAAGGAAATAAAAAATATAGCAAAAAATTAAAATAAAACACAAAATGAAGCAAAATAAACGAAGGCAGATAATGTAGAAAAAAACAAAAGACGCAAAAGAAAACAAAAGAAGAAAATCAAACACATTATGAAGAAAAAAGAAGGAAATAAAACAAAATGTGAAGAGAAAAGAAGGAAATTAAAAATATAGCAAAAAATTAAAATAAAACACAAAATGAAGAAAAATAACAAACGAAGGCAGATAATGTAGAAAAAAATACAAAAGACGCAAAAGAAAACAAAAGAAGAAATGAAGAGAAAAGGAAAAAATAAGACAAAGTGAAAACAAAAGAAAATAATAAAACACAAAATGAAGGAAAATATAGCACAAATGAGAAGAAAAGAAGAATATAAAACAAAATGAAGAAAATAAAACACAAAACGAAGAACGAATAAAAAAATAAAACAAATAAGACACAATGAAAAACGCAAAATGAAGAGAAGAGAGGGAAATAAAACACAAAATAAAGAGGAATAAAGGAAAGCAAAGCAAAAAGAAATGAAAATAAAACAAAATGAAGAGGAAATAAAATACAAAATAAAAATAAGCGGAAAAATAAAAAACAATGAAGAGAAAAGAAGCAAATAAGAAACAATGGAAAAAACACCGAACAAAAAGAATAAAAAATAAGAAAATAAAACACAAGGAAAATGAAGAAAATAAGACACTGAATAAAAAGATGCAAATAAAACATAAAATGAAGAGAAAATAAAAACCAATTGAAGAGAAAAGAACAAAATACAACACAAAGTGAAAATAAAACAAAATTCAGAAAATAAAACACAAAATTAAAATAAAAGAAAACCATATAATGAAGAGACGAGAAAAAATAAAACTCGAAACGAAAAGAAAAAAAGGGAAAAAAATGGAGGAAATGAAAAAGAGAAAACAAATCACAATGAAGAGAAAAGAAGAAACAGCCTCGCACAGAGAGATGTCAATGTGGCGGAGCTCCATCCTGTTGGTAAATGAAATCCTGTGAATATTCCATAACTTGAGGGAACAGCCATTGTTCCAACATATCCAGGCACGCTATTCCTGTTAGTTGTTTCCGCAAAGAAAACAGGTCCATAAACTTTTGAACAAGATCAGGCACAAAATACGTTTATCTTCGGTTTCTTTCATGTTGCAATGTGGAATGTGGATTTTGCAAAACCCGCCACCCCCCGCCAAGCGAACATTGTATCTGTCGACTTTTCCACTAAGGTGCAAAGTTGCTTCGTCGCTAAGAAGTATACGCTGTAGAAACGCCACCCTTCATACTTTCTAGCACAAGAGTGAAAAATTCGAGACGTTTCCCTTGGTCTCATTAGGGTTGAGGGCCTGCACAAATTGTAATCGGTAGGTCTTGTACAGCAAACGTCATCTCAAAACATTCCATAGAGTTGGTTGGGGTATTCCAAGTTCTCTACTAACTGTATTGGTCAACTTACTTGGGTTCTGAACAAAACTTTCTTCAATACATCTGACATCATCCTCAGACACACGCGGTCGGCCTGTGCTTTTTTACACACACTTCCGGCCTGTTGAAATTGTTTAAACCAACGGCTAATGGATTTTCTAGTTGGTCCTTCAATACCAAACTTGGTACGAAATGCCCGCTGGACTACAATTTGAGACTCAAGCAAGCAGAAAACCTTATGCTCCACAGTACCCATCACACTCACAACCTGAAACGAATCAGCGCCGTGCACTCAGGAGATACGCTTTCTCCTGCATTGGGCAAGTTTGGCTACCGCGTAGATGTTTGTCGTGCATCATCAATTTATGATGTAAAAAAAAAACTTTGAAACTTCCTCTTTTCATGGCTACAAAGATTGTTAGTTTTGGATTTCTACTTCAATAAATACGAATTATTAAAAATGATCCATCATTTATAATAACCCAGTATTATGCAGATATTTGTAAATAATGTGCTAAGAATGAGTCATTACTCATTTTCATAAATATTTCGCACAGTTGGTTCAATCTTTCTTACTAAAACCACGTTTATGTCCCTCAAATATTTTTTCGCAACGATATACTTGTTTGTCCAATATATATTTCAGAACAAATACAATAATTTAGTTGTTTTCTTTTGTTTTTTAGCGGTTCTCATTCCAAAGTATATATTGAACAAGCATGTAGACCGTTTCAAATAGGGACTTACGGGCATATACAATTTATCTTGTAAAATCACAACAACCATTTTTAGTTTTCAACAATTGGAGAGTTTGCCAAAATATATAACGAGATTCAAAATTCTTTTAATTTATTTTTTATTTACTTAAAATACAAAATCAATTTATTTATTTATTATTCTTAATCGTCCTCTAAAGTGCCCCCAAGATTCGGATCGAGAATCGAAAGAGCTGCTCCTATTAGGTGTATGGAACCTGTAACGAGCGAGTTGTATTCACCAGTAGCATTCAAGAATTCAACTGCTTTCTCAAAAGACGGCAAAACCAAAGTCGTTTTCGCCTTTTTTAACCGATTTTCCTCCATTTGTAACCATGCTTTTCTGTTTGCTTCGCACTGCACCAATTGCTTGTCTGCAGGACATAGAAAATCCGCTGTATCTTTAAAAATTGAATACAAAAAAAATCCCTAATGAGTGAACCATGAGGTTTTATATTTGTGAATTATAGTTATTGTCAATAATTCATTTTTATATATAAAAAAGAAGAGAGAAGAGAATGTATGAACTTATAAATGGAGGGATAGCTTATTGACGCTGAATTATACAATGATCAAGGCCACAAACAGGAAAGAAGACCTGAAATGAGATGGGAAGATGTCAGAAAATACTTTAAAGCCAAAAACATAAATTAATGAAGACTAAATCCAAAACTGGATGAATTAAAAAAGAGCAATAAGAGGAAAAGAAGACACAAAATGAGGAAAAAAGAAGAAAATGAAACGCAAAATGAAAAACACAATGACGTAATAGAAGAAAATAAAACACGAAAGTAAGAGAAAAGTTAAAACAAGGAAAGAAGAAAATAAAACACAAAAAGAAACGAAAAGAGAATAGCACATAATGAATATAGAAGGTAATTAAAATTCAACTTATTGTACACCTCTCGCTCTTCTGTTATCCTGATAAATAACGAAAACATTGAATTTTCAAAAAAACAATTTCCGACATCTCAGCTAAAAACCGATTTTGTATCAGGATAACAGAAAAGCGAGAAGATATTTGAATTACCAATAGTAACTAATCGTACACCGCTTCGCTCTTCTGACATCCTGATACAAAATCCAATTTTTGTTGAAATAACGAAAACTTTGTATTTTCTACAAAATAATTTCCGCTATTTCAGTAAAAATCCGATTTTGTATCAGGATCATAGAAAAGCGAGGAGGTAAGAAATTGAACAGAAAATAAAATCAAAAGAAGAGAATATAACACATAATTGAAAAGAAGAAGAAAATAAAACACGACATGAAAAAAGAAAATAAAACACAAAATGAAACGAAAACAAGAACATAAAATAACAAATGAAAAGACCACTAGATAATAAAATGAAGAGGAAAGAAGAAAATAAAACACAAAATGATGAGAAAAGAAGAAAATAAAGCACAAAATGAAGAGGAAAGAGAATAAAACACAAAATGAACAGGGAGAGAGATATAAAACACAAAATGACAATAAAAGAAGAAAATAAAATATAAAAAAATGAAAATAAAGGAAGAAATAAAACACGAAAAAAAATTAAGTATGGGAAGAAGAACGTGATACAGGATGATTCATAGATAATATAAATATCTACCTTGTTTGTCATTGTTGCTACCAACATTTGGAATAAAAATTGCCGCATCGAAATCGCAGTGTTGCAACTCTCGGAAAAACACATCGGCGTGTCTGTCTCTCGTAAGATTAAATATCAAACATCGTTTCCTTTTTGAATTTTTAACGTGCGATATAAACCAATCTCTACAGACACGGCAACTGTCCAAGGTGTGAGCGCCATCTAGGTAGAACCTAAAGAATAACAATAGTATTTCATAAAATTGTAAGATGTACAAATTATTTCTAGCCAAATGCTTTTTCTAAATCTTCAAACAATCAAATTTTGTATATTGAGGAAAAATAAATACGTTACGTGTGATTTTGGTGACGTTTGATTTCGTATCTACCTGGCCAATAAGTATTTTCTATCGATTTTTTAGCTAAATCGATATCAAATTTTTTTAAATTGTGATTTGGATCTACAAAAAAAAATAAACAAAAACTAAACACTGAAAGATTGATTTAAACATTAATAATTGAAAATATTTCATCTATTGAATCTTGAGCTGAAAATACTAAGATTTAACCTGATTATGGCTCCTTAATGAGTTACAGAGTGTTTTATTTAACAATTTAAATACTATTTGGGCCCAGTACTTTTAGCTATTTGACGTATCCTTGTGTCATCATGCGACACTTTCAATCATTCTAAATAAATGTAGAACGCTTTGCATCAATCTAGACGCTTTGAATAATTCTAGATTGATTTAGAATCATTCTAGGTAGTTTCATAGCTCTTTGGATCATTCTAGAATGGTTCTAGATCGTCACACAACAATTTAAAATCATTTTAGGTCGTTCTAGAACGCCTTGGATCATTTTAGTTTGATTTAGAATCATTCTAGGTTATTTCAGAGCACTTTGGAGCATTCTAGAATGGTTCTAGATCGTCGTGCAATACTTTAAATGATTCTAAACCGTTTTACAATAATTCTAGGTCATTCTAGAACGCTTTGGATCATTCTAGATTGATTTAGAATCAATATAGATCAATTTAAAGGATTTTGGATCTTTCTAGACCGTCACGCAATATTTTAGAATCACTCTAGGTCATTATAGAACGCCTTGGATCATTTTAGATTGATTTAGAAACATTCTAGGTTATTTCAGAGCACTTTGGATCATCCTAGAATGATTCTAGATCATCATGCAACGTAATCTAGATCGTTTTAGAACGCCTTGGATCATTTTAGATTGATTAAAAATCAATCTAGATCATTTCAGAGCACTTTGGAGCATTGTAGAATGGTTTTAGATCGTCGTGCAATACTATAAATCATTCTAAATCGTTTTATAATAATTCTACGTCGTTCTAGAATGCTTAAGATTATTCTAGATTGATATATAATCATTCTAGGTCGATTCAGAGCACTTTGGATCATCCTAGAATGATTCTAGATCGTCACACAACATTTTAGAATCATTTTAGGTCGTTATAGAACGCCTTGGATAATTTTAGATTGATTTAGAATTATTCTAGATCGTTTCAGACATATTTGGAGTATTCATCAATGGTTTTAGATCGCCGTGCAAAACTTTAAATCATTCTAAATCATATTAGAATAATTCTAGGTGATTCTAGAACGCTTCGGATCATTTTAGATTGATTTAGAATCATTATAGGTCGATTCATAGCACTTTGGATCATTCTAGATCGTCATGCAACATTTTAGAATCGCTTTAGGCCATTCTAGTCGTCTGTATGCCAGTTGTCCCTATGGTAATGAATAAAATACTGTTTGTCCGATATAACTAACGGTATGTTGTGCCTAACATGGTGTCATATATAAAAGTCATCCGTCGGCCTGCCAATTCATTCCCCGACCAATGTATAGGTCAGACATTGAAAGGGTTAAAGTAGATGTGTCATGACCAAAAATTGATGACACATATAAGGACGCACCGACATCATGCTCAAACTTGAGGGATTGTCTTATATAATCATGATACGGATATTTCCACAAAAATCTTCCATTTCTGACATTGGATAATCAGAAGTAAAAAGTTGAAAATAAGAAAAGTTATGAAAATAAATTGCATTAAAATAAAATGTATTATAAGTTAGTGACTCAAGTTCTGGATTCCTGTTTTCTGTAATATTAAAATAGATTTTTATATAAGAAACAATCGTTGTTTTCCATAATCGCAGACATTTTTCAAAGAATAAACAACAAAAATTGTACACAGAATAAAATATACATTAATGAATTTAAATAAATGTTACTTTTTAAAAATATGTAATATGGAATATTTCACATATTAAATAAATGATTTAATTAAATTTATTCTAACCTTTATTAATAAAAGCTTCAGCTAATGCCAACGCCAAACTAGCATTAGTTTTATGAACAATCCTAGGTACGATCGTATCATTTTCACCATAATAATTACAATCTACAACACTCAATGTACACTAAAAACAAAACAAAGTAAACATGGCATCTATAACTAACAGTCATAAATAAATTACCTTCTTTTCTACACTACGTTCTTTAAAAATGTTTAAAATGTTAGGTAGTTGCTGTACCGTTAAAGCTGTACAACCTTCTTTCATAATACCAGCTTTATGCCAAGCAATCGATTCTAAAGTATCACCTAAGAGGGACATATGATCCATGTCCAATGGGGTAATTCCTACTACCGAAGTGTTTCTATAAAATGAATTATTTAATTTAAATAAAAATGGAATTGAGGTATTACATTACCTTACAACGTTTGTACAATCATATTCTCCCCCAATACCCACTTCTAATATAGCAACATCCACTTTATTTGCCAAAAAAACATGGAAAGCTAGTATTGTCATGAATCGGAAATACATTGGCATATCAGTAAAATTCTCCTGAAAATTTATATTTGAATAAAAAAAAACTATAAAAATATGTTACTAACCTTTTGTTTGGTAAGAAGATCGTGTATTTTCCAAAAATGTTGAGCAAATTCCGTTTTTGATATCGGTTTTCCATTAATTCGTATCCTTTCTCTAACTTCAAGGAGATGTGGCGATGAGAAGAATCCGGTTTTGCATCCGTGATTTCGTAAAATGTGTTCCGTATAAGCACAAGTACTACCTTTTCCGTTTGTTCCCGTTACATGTACGACTTGAAATTTATCTAAATCTGATAAATCCAAGCAAGTTCTAAAAAGAATCAAAACTGAAACCAATTATATGAATCAAGTTTATTTGATATTTACCTCTGTAAATAAGTTAAAACTTCTGGTTTATTAGCCACCTGTTTCAATATATTAGTATTTCCAGCATCTTTGATATATTGGGCATTACTTTGGAGATCATTTAAAGCTGCCAATGCATCCTTCAAACATATATAATAAATACAAAACTTAGTTAACGAATACTTTTATTATTACCTCGTACGTTTTTTTACCCATATTATTCTCTAACTTAGGTATTGCACTTGATAAGCTTCTTGTTATTATCTTCAATACCATCAAGCATGGAATCATCATCCTTATATAACCTATAAACTTGAACCATCACATTCTAATTATAAACGTATACAATAAAATTTGATAAAAAAGCGTTATTCAATAATGTTGTTATAATAATTATAGTCTTATCGTGTTCTTCGAAGCCACACATTTTCATGCCATTTATCAAGGTTAAGAAATTGTTTATTTTGATAATTTTGACAAGTAAATAGAACCACAAATCTAAGTTGAGAGCAACGGCAATGTAATGCGACCAATATTTAGTGTTCTTTACACGGTTCTAGTAGCACATTCTGGAATCAGATTCCGGTAGCTCTGTGAAATTATTCATACGTGCAAATCCAAGGAATGTGACTAGGAAAGCGTGAGCGTTTTGCTTGTGCCGCTTTCTTATTGAGAGTTTCAAGCTGCAGAACTTTTTATTCTAGACTTACAATTGGTAAAGTTTGACAGATGTAATTTTTCAGCTAATGATTGAACTAGAATGAGAAGCCCAGGTGCATCAAACCCTCAAAACGAAAGCAGCTTTGTAGAGTTGACACAGAAGGAACGGAACAGGTTCCACGGAACTAGTTAATGCAAGCTATTCCGTGAGTTTGCTCTTTATTAGGCAATCCACTTTTTAGCTGTCAATATGGCGGCGACAGTCAAACATTGGATTATTTACATTCATTTATGTTTATAAAGCTGCAGAGTATAGCAATTTTTCTTTGAACTTAACCACTCAAACCGGGTTAACAATAATATGACGTCACGGTAAACTTCTATGACGTAATGGTTTGTGAAGATGACATATGCCAATTTGTTTTAAGTTTGTTTATGTTTGATGTCGGAGACAACCCTTTGATTTGTTAAAAATAAAAAATATTGCTTTGATCGATTGATATCTTATCTTCTACACTCTTTACGTTTGTCTTGTAATCTCTCTTCAGGTTGTTGAAAATACAGTGAGAATGGATGTAACTAATTTATTAGTTATGGAATTTATGGAGGAAAATTAGCAGAATCAACTAAGTACTTGCCTATTTTCAACAAGTCAATAATCTCTTTTTCGTCAGTAATCTGATACAATCTTTCATTCTCATATACTTTGTATGAATCCATAAAACACTTTTATCCTCAGATGGAACTCCACAAATATAAATAAATCTAAGGTGAATTTCCTCGAGACTAACCAGCTTAACCAGGTTAACAAAACTATGACGTCAGTGGTTAACGTAGTTTGGATCTGTAGTAAGTAATCATTTTGATAGGGGTTTGTCAAATGTCAATATCGTCATTCTATATTATTTATATCACTAAGGGTGTAGCCTCATGCAGTCGCTAGTCGCTAGTTTCCAGCGATAAATCTGGTTACGTGACCGTATTTTAAATTTCCCGCGATTTAAAAAAATAGTGAAAAAGCTGAAATTGTTGAGCTTTTGTCGCTAGAGCTGAGCGACATGAAATTCATAGACAAATCAAATAGTATCATAACTTTTCTCTATTTGCAACTTATTTGTTAATGTTATATGTAAACAATGGATTCAGGCGAGGTAAATATTTTAAAAGATTATTAATTGGTAAAGTATGAAAATATACGTTTAAACCGATAATTTTGTTTCTTTGTTATACAGTTTTATCGAGAAATGATGTAACTTTTTAACCACATTCATTTTTGTTTGTAAAAGTTTTTAGATGACAGATATTAAATGTTTTGTTGTGATAATTATGTAGGTACTTGTTTTGTTTATTTATATAAATTCATCTTCTTTTATTATTAACAAAAAAAGGACAATTTTTTAATGATTGTGATAATTGGAAGAACTGAAAAGAAACAAACTATTCATGTTGACTAGTTTAATAATATATTGTTACATCAATAAATGAAACATTTTTATACTGATGAGAATGAGAAAAATCGCTGTGTATCCTAGTTTAAATCAAATATTTTGTTTCAATTTTCTTTCCTTAAGTGAGTGTGTTTGTGCACGTGCGATATTGAACAATGGTGTTTTCTAGAATCTATTAGGCTCATTTGAGTTTGTGGACTTCTCGGGATCTGGGTTTCTTTCAAATACAGAAATTAATTAGCCATATAAACAAAAAATACAAAATTTTATTTTTTAGTATCAGTTCCGGACAACTTAATATAATAATGTATTCCTACAATAGAATACAATAACAATATACATGCAGCATTCATACAATATTAAGAATTTAACTTCAAATGTGTTCCCATAAATACAAAGCCTGTCCATGGGGTATTGTATGGCTTAATAATAATAATATTCCAAAATAATTTAAAATAAAAAAATTAGAACATTTATATTTATACATAATATTATCAGGAAATGAGCAAACGTTTAAAATTTAACATAAATTAAAAGTAAAACTTCCTTTTTGAGACAACTCCAAAGTGCTCTGCACATTTCTGCAATTATGCTCGCTGTTGTCGTCTCTTCCAGATACTGTGGTACGAAATGGATTTGAAACAGTCACCTGTAGTTAAATATCTGTTGAAAAATTGTATTTAGTTTAATGACTGTAATCAATGTGGTTAAGCAAGACAAATATTACAATATTACCATAGAATTATTAGAAGTTGTGCAACAGCAGAAATGGGCTCCTTCACTGCGTTGTTTTGTTATGAGAGGCCCAAATAAAAATAGCTGCACTTCGAATAGACTGTGACATCCGCAAATAAATTTCAAATTTACCTGCGTACCAGAAGAGTGTAGAAAAAAACTGGTTAAAAAAAGTAATGTTCCATTCGTAATGTATACAATGGGTGAACCCAAAAACGTTTTACGTTTTTCATTTACTATGAGCTGCCAATATTCTTTTTTGCCGAATTTTCTGAATACGAGCTCTGATACAAATTTGTTGACACTGATCAACCCACTTTTGATATTTGTAAGCAAACGACATCTCGTCAATTTCCTACTATCATAGCAGGGTGTCGCTGATTATAGATTAAAACGCTATTTTATTTTTATTCAGTCCTATTTCATTCACTTGTATCACTGCCACAAGAAATAAACAAAATTAGAAAATCAGTTTTAAGGTTATCTGTCATTAATCTTTGTCTGTCAGCTTTCGAGATCGTTACAAGCAGCCATGTTGTTGCTGCTTTCCATCGCGGCGATTTGTGACATGTCGCTACTTTTCTTCGCGGCGATTTGTGAGTTGTAGCGACTTTTTTGAGACGCGGGAATTTCAAAATTCGGTCACGTGACCAGATTTGTCGCTGAAAACGAGCGACAAGCGATAGCATGAGGTTACACCTTAATATAATATAAAATGTTCATCAGTTAAAAACAGAGAAAAGAATATCTATTCACAATTTGGAATTCTTTACCTTTTTGTAGAAGATTAATAATTTCTACTGTATCATTGATATGCTATAATTCTTCGTTTACAATTACTTCGTATACATTCATTATTCTGACCTACTTTTTCAACGAAAGTCCCGTTGTTATTAACATTTAACCAAAGAATACACACCATAGGCCAGTCCAAGACCATGACCTGCGCAACAAGAAAATGGCGGCTGGAGGACCAATAATAACAGTAAACATATAAAATCCCGTGCAGTGAAAGCAAAATTTCTTATTCATAGTGATTTGGAGTGCCAAAGAACATTTAGTGACTCGATTTGTTTCCCTAATAATACTATACATGGCTGGAAACATAATGTTGGACTATTATAAAATATTGCTGGATGAACATCCAGATGAAGCTGCCCCATACAAAGTTAAAATATCCAAAATTAAAGGAGTTGATCCATTTTCATTAAAAGGAATCAACTTGCAAATAACAATAATATTTTCTATGTTTGTTGTAAACAGAGTAGAAACACAGAACAAGGTAGCTATATCATTTTGTAAAATCTACAATGCATTCTAATAAACTTGAAACAATAAAATTGGTAGATATTAAACAAAAACTAACATTTTTCTGTTAACACATTTAAGGCTTTTTGAATCTAAATGCCTTTAAATTTCCTTTCATATTATAACAGCCAATCAAATCATCAGGTTTTAATTAATTTTAAAGGACCTTCAAAAATTTGCAGAATGCAGCCCCTAACTAAATGCAAATATTAAAAAAAAGTATCATACAATTTTATAATCAAATTTATAGCACCTGTTGGTTAAGATGACATACTCGTAGAAATATCTGTATATGAGATATGTGTCACCCTACATCAGTTTACCAAAAGATAATTTCAAATTTGATTATGAAATTGGCCCTAATAAACAAAAGGCTGTCTGTAGTAGCAGTGGTGGGCCTGTGCGCGAACATTTGCTGGGCCCCCATTATGAGACGGTATAGTGATAACCATATTAATTTTGGGTGCACATAAAAGGAATTGTTATAATGATAAACAGTTATTTTCCTGAACATAGAAAAAGATCTGCAAGTACAAATCAAAGAGAATGTGTGATAAGAATAATAATTTATATACGTACAGTTAACAAAACTGAAACAAAACCAAAAATATATTTTCTAAATGAATATGATAAAATAAAAATAACAAAATATTGGAAATACTTTAGCAACAAAAATAGAAAACC
Organism: Galeruca laticollis; assembly: GCA_963921935.1. Classification (NCBI taxonomy): domain Eukaryota; kingdom Metazoa; phylum Arthropoda; class Insecta; order Coleoptera; family Chrysomelidae; genus Galeruca; species Galeruca laticollis. Next base: position 108,895,006 of record OY998179.1, read on the forward strand.
TATCAAATATTTATAAATTAACTAGGTAGTAAAATATTTTTTCTTGCTCGTTTCCGAAGTATTGGTATTTTTTTTCTATGAGAATATTAATTTTGCATTTGTGACCAGTGTGCTTCTCACACATTACAGACCAATAGCTCTGCCACTGTGTAGGAGGCATAGGAAAAAGATAAATTACTATCTTTACAGAACGCAATTAAACATCACGTATTTTAACTACGTTTGACCATTTAATAGAAATCTCAAATCTTTTTCTTTTGGAAGTTGTAGTACTTATTCCAGTGTCTCTATAGCTCATATCATATTCACAGGAGGGGTTCAGTCTGGAATCAATTTATCATGCAACTCTACAGGTTTGCCTAAAAATAAACACATCAGTTATAGTACCATTACCCTAATGAATTAATTCACCTGAGATAAAATGCTTCGGGCACACCCTTGCGATCTTGATTTATGCAGAGAATTTTTCACATTTGATTGCTTTCAACCATTCTTGGCATCTCAAGGCAGATAATTCCTTAAGATTAGTTCTGTTTAAACCATAACACTACTTGTAGAATTCGACTTATCTTGGTTACTTCTGCTTCCACAATGAACTATACAACGAAACCAAGGTATTTTTTTACAAGCAAAAGCCAAACAACCACTAAACACTTCCAACTATCACTTTTGTTTACAGAAACAATTTAACTTTGTACCACTATTTGTCCTCCAGGCGCCATATTGGTTTTAATTTGACAGCATTCTGGAGTGGCCTATTCATTGATTTAACCTCAATAACAACGACAAATCACAGACAAAGTGACAGATCATAGCTTCAAACCACATGTTAACTAACTCGGCCAGATGGTTTGAGATGTTGGTTAAGTGTGACGTCATTGTTTGGAATATGTATCGAGGAAATTAGGGTAGTTAACTTTTTTCTAACCAGGTTAGCGTGGTTAGTATCGAGGAAATATCCCTTATGATAAGGTATACACACACAGTCAAAACGAAGAAATAAACAAAATCTAACCTCCAATAAGATAACATTTCTGTCAAACTATCTCAGTGAGCTGGTTTGTGTGGTTGGTTAACTGGTACGTCATAGTCTGGAATACTAGTGGAGGAATATTGACTTGTTAACTTATATTTAACCCGGTTTGTGTGGTTAAGTTCAAAGAAAAATGGCTTTTTATAGTTATAAAACGGTTTACTTTGTATTTTGTGGGGTTTTAAGGTCTTTTGTAGTGTTTGAAAAAGACAATCTTCCTATTTTAAGATGAAGAGTGCTTATTTTAAATCGTTATTAGTGTAAAATCCAGATGTAGGAGAAACATGAATAGTTTAGCTAATAGATATATTATGTGTAACATTCTGCTATTAAATCAGTGTTGTATTTTATTTTATGTAAATAAATGTAGAACTAAGTTAGCCTTTCATTAATTGTGAGGAATTATATATGTATTTGGAGTTATGTAATGAGTTTATAAATGATTGTTTTTTGTTGATGTTGTCATGTGAAATTGTTTCTATGACCTTAGGGGTTTTATTTTCTAGTTTTTTTTGTTTTTGGGAAAAGTAAACTGTTATATAAGGTTTTTGTTTTTTTATTGTCCCTAAAGTGTGTGACATTTAATGCATTAGAAAAACAATTATTTTACACTGCAAAATATAAATTATATTTCATTTTGACATGTGTACATTACAATACATATTTCTAATATTAACATGAGCCTCATTGTTCAAAGATTTTAATCTTATTGACAAAGCTATGTAAAAATATATTACTATAATAACCCTTAGTACATAAACGTTATACGTATTATGAAGAGACAAGAATTATTACTAATTTAAGTACAAATCAAAATAAAACATTCATTAAATGTTCAGAAATGATAAAAGTTGAAAGTAATATTTACTAATTGTTTAACTTCAAAACTAAAACATAAATACTTAAGCATCATAGACACCTCCATCTCCATAAATTCAATTTGATCATCCTGGAACTGTTGAGGCATTTCATCAATATCCATGACCTGTTGACAAAGTAATTAATTATAAAAATTTTCAGCAACTATTTATACATAACTTAACATTGCTATTACTAAAAATTAACATTCTTTTTATCAAAATAAAGTGTGCAAAACATGCTCATCGAGTATCTTTTCTTGACCAGGACTATTATTAATTATTTTTTACCTTAGTGTCAGTCAGTTTTGTCCTTTTATCTCTGCGATTATTTCGGTCAACATCTGCAGCCCTTTTTTTACTTTCTGAGACACATGTCTCATATGTTGAGATGGTACCCAGTCAGGGTGTCCTTTATCTTCGAGGACAGCAAGTTTGCCTAAAATGAGTTAATACCTGCTTGAGTACAATATACGTAAACTAGGAGCTAGTAGAGTTGATATATTTGATAAGAAGCCTACCAGTTATAAAGTGTCTACAGCAAACTTTCTGGTGTTTCAATATAGATTCGGTCTGATCGTCTCTCTTTATTGCTGCAATCGATGCCACAGACATCCATGCAGCCCTGCGAAGTTTGGTCAAAACGTTTTTCTTCGTTAGAAACCTGTGTTTTGTCTCTGCGGGAACAAAACGAACTTCATCACGATTAGAACGGCTTCCACAACCTACTATAATACATATAGAAGACACACACTACACTATAATGTGGGTGATTTGTGTACACTATTTAAAAACCACAATTTACAACCAATAAACAGAAAGAAAATCAATTTAACGTGGGTTAAACAATCACACTCTACAGTAACTTTGTTATTTATTTGACTGTCACCGCCTTATGGAATTTATTTTGACAGGTCGTTGGATTGCCTAATACGCGGTATTAGTGGTGACGTCATAATTTTGTATCCAAACAAACATAACTACCCATTTCGATACCATTGGTGTGATTTTGAACCAGAGATTATTCCCTTATATTTTGAATATAACTGCTGATTTAGACATTTAGATATACACTCAGACTTTTACAAAGAGATATATTCGATTCCAGGCAAAATAGGTATGTATAACAATATAATTTTAATAAAAGAGTTTTCTAACCTAAACATGCTATTATAAACTTATGAAATACACTTGTAATTGTTTTTATATCTGTATTGTCTAATTTTAGGTTTCTTTACATAAAGAGTAATGGTACTATAATGTCAGAGAGAACTGTAAGTTTTATAGATTTCCAAAGGATCCAAAAGTAAGAAGCAATGGATGAAACTAACAAGAGGCGATTTCGTCCCGCTTTGGTACCCCACTTTGGTCTGTCAAATACATACCAATCGATTTCGTTTCGAAAAACGATGACGTCAAACTTACTTTGGTATCCTTTTTGGTTTGTCAAATCACATATACCGAGATCTGCAGCAGGGTTACTGAAATTGGTAGCTTTCTATCCTTGTCCAAAATAGTTTTTGACTTGCTTTTTATTTGTAAACAAACAGAGTCGTTGAAACGAATTGAATTTTTGGCCAATATTCTAAAATTCTTCAAGTTTTGTCTGTTTTTTCTTTTTTTTTGTCTAGTAATAATGGAATCTGTTGATTTTATTGTAAACGGCAAGAAGTTTTTTTTGGGTTTTTGCTATATATATTTAACTAAAAACTCCAGATAATATAGTGAAACTCAATAAACAACTTTTCCGATCGCAATACAAAACGTAAATGTAAAATTGATCAATCAGCTATACCAATTGAGAACCAAACGATTTCGCTTGTAATTGGTACTTTACGTCATACCGGTGACGTAGGACCTACCATTTGGTTAACCAAAGTCCCTACCAACCATTGCGGGACGAAATCGCCTAAGGTATCTACATAATGATAAATATAACATTTTATTTTGAGTGTTTATACAATATTTGTAAAACAATAGAACCAGATCCCGGAACTTTTTGTGTAGCTGTCATTTTATGGATGGAGAAAAGAAAATTATCCCACTATTTTTTTGTACATGATGAATCTTTGCAAACAAGGTAGAAGCAAACTTATATGTGTTCATTGTATGTTTGATTTTGTACTGTATACATCAATCTCCCTATAACATATACATTAATATTTATCATTACAGATCTTCCGCTTTACATTTTATATAAGTTGCTGTAAATGATTTTTTGAACGTTTGCTATTTTAAATTGAAATTCCTTACTGTACCTTACTTTCCTCTTTCTATTAACTGTAAACCATTGTATTACAAGTAAATATTTCTCTGTGTAATAAAGAAATTTGGAAACGTTTTAGTTTATATTATTTGTTTTTAGACAAAATTGAATATGTTTACACATGTAGTGGAAAAAAAGAGCCTACAGATCAAGTAAAATTTGAAAGCAACCAACAGAAACTCTGCAGCTCATACAAATATGGTTTGATTGAGGCAAAGTTGTGACATGATGTTCTGAGTTTTCAGGCTAAATGGCATATTTCCAGTCATGTAAATTTGCAGCGTTTCCTCAATTTAATTTTCTTGGCACGAAGCAATCAAAAATTTATAATCATGACAACCTTTTATTATGTTAATATAAACAGTACAAATTTGTAAAGGTAGAATGTTATTGAAATATGTGAATTTTTCCTCCGTTCTTGATGTCGAGCAATTCCCACAATAATGTCATTTGGTATCCATAATATTAAATAGCCCATGTCCTCTCATGCAATATGTAATGCACCTTGTATCTGGTGATAATAATTATATTTTTCAATTATCACTAAGTTATTTTCATCAAAATGAATTATGTAATTTCTGTCCTTTGTGAGCGGGTTTAGTTTTTCTACATTCGGATACTTGAAAGGATACTTCAATTAAGCATTTTTCACTAACAAACCCATATTATCATTAAAAAAGGTTTCAAGAGAATGTTGAAACATGTTTTGGTGACACTAGAACAAACAATCACTATTATTTATCTTATATTTTCACAATAATCCAGTAAATATAACCTCAAAAAGAGCTTTTAAAATCAAAAATAAGAATTGCAGGATAACTTACATTATCAAAACTATAATTTTTTATATTGAGTAGACACGATTATTTACTTTTTAACAATTTATTCCTTTCAAAAACACATATGAAACGCTTAAATAATCAAAAATATACACTCAAATGGAATTTCCTATGGCAATAAGTTTTGTTTGGATACAGTTTCAAATTGTGACGTCACACATTCGCGTATACTGAACTGAACAGTTCCATCGGAGAACGACACGAAATTCGCGGTTATGCCACTGACCTATAAATTTGTTGGTTGTTTATAGGTCAGTGGGTTATGCTGAGCTGAGATGACTATTTGAATTAGGAAAAAGGCAAACACGACTGGTCTCATATATCATTAGATATTAAATTAACAGTATATTGATTGAATACTTGAATATGTATTTATAATATAAAATTCAGATTCAAAATACTTAATTATAAACTTTTACTTTTGTGAATAAAAAAATTCAGCACTTAAAAATAAAAAAAAGATCGGTCCTTTTTAAACAGAGCCTAAAAAATATTTAGTTGCATTGTTGTAGGAGTTTAGAATTTTGTATAGTAAAAGAAAACCACCAGGACGTCTGTTCAGTTCAGTTAGGCGGTTCACCAATACTGAATATCCTGGTGAACGGGAGTATAGGAAGAAAGAACAGAACCAGGTTCTAAATAAGACTCTCATGACCTCGAGCTAGTTCGGAAGCTGAGGCGTCCGTATTCATCTATGAAATGAGAGTAAGGCTGGATCCACATGCATCCGTGATCACGGATAGCCGAAAATATGATCATCCACATGTGTCAATCCGTTCAAGCATTCGTTTACGGTACCAAACGTCAAAACAACCTCAAAGTATTCTAATATTTTTGTCATTACCGTATGACTGATAAACCGATCTTCTTAAATTATAAGTGTTTGTCGTAACTAACTGTTAGTGTAAATAATAGGAATTTAATGATTTCCCGTTTAAACAGACAATTAGTGAATGCTCCTCCCTGGGCCCAAAGCAATTTAGAGAAAAAAAAATAGCATACCTAATACCTAATGTATCTGCAAAACAATAGGCTTATCACACAAAACCCACAAAAAAGAGCAATGTGGACAAGACAAATTTTTATGGAGGAATCTTTTCTATACTCGACATTTTTTTAACCTAGGTAAAAAATTCCTCTAAAAAAAAGTCGGCGAATCACCAGAAAAACGTAAACAAAATAATAACCTAACCTCAATCACGCATGAAAAGTTAAAATTAACCAACTTCAATCCGTTGTGACCTTGAAACGTGCGTGATTTTGATCCATAAAATTTCATTAGTTGATATTGATCACGTGGTATACAACGGATACGTATCACGGATACATGTGGATCCAGCCTAAGAACCTCAGAACAAATTTTCTATGGTAAAGAGTAAAGGCTAACCAATTAGTTCATTATTTTTCTGAAGTTTACTAACCCCTTAGTCAGTGATATTTCAGTTGCATATGTAAGAATGAAGTTTAATACTTACTTAGGCGAAATGCTCGTTTTTTTGACATAATATGTCAAATCCAGACTGTTGTCGCACATTCGCGTATTTCATCCATACTCACAACTGCGAAATTCGCCTACGCGCAAGTGCGGATTAATCGCAAAAAAGTTGAAATGATTTTAACTATTTTCTGTCATTACTGTCATTTATAGTGTCATTTTTTGATGGTTTGTACATATCAAAAATTTGTTCTTGAGATATATTAGGTTTGTGTACATACACTACACTATAATATTTTCGTAAATAGATGTTGTAATGACAAGCATCAATGACTGTTTTCTTTTTATACAAATTGGTCAAACACAAACAAATAATAATAAAAACTCTAGGTTATGTTATTTCTCTTGATTTATCACAAACGATACTTGTAAAAATCGCAGAATAGTTAAAATTTCCCGCCGCGAATATTTTTAAATCTGAATTTGACACATTTGGTGCGTTCTTTTTGACTGAGATCTCAGATCACTTCAGTTAAGGTGATCTGAGATAAAGTGATGTGAGTAAACACCAAAAAGGACGACATCTCAATTGAAGCGCGCGATCTATCGATAGATTTAAACTATACAACAGATTCGTATCAGCATCTAATAATGTTAATTAATGTTTCCGTAATTTGTAACAAAAGAGAAATAGATTATGTGTGTTTATTGTTTATATGTCAATGGTTAAAACCTTAGATAACCTTGGTTAAAACTACAAATAAACCAAGCAAATCAAATATTTTTTCATTCCCTTCACTTTATTTCCGACTCAATTCCAACTGATATCCCCTTACAACACATTCAGCATTGGTGAAGGGGAAGGAAAAATCTCAGCTCACTTAAAGTCAGTAAAACAAAAAGAACGCTAACATTACTGATGTGAGCTGAGATCTCACTTAATCTCAGCTCACATCAGTAATGCGAGCGTTCTTTTTGTTTTACTCACTTTAAGTGAGCTGAGATTTTTCCTCCCCCTTCACCGATACTGAATGTGTTGTAAGGGGGTTTCAGTTGGAATTGAGTCGGAAATAAAGTGGAGGGGATGAAGGAATATTTGATTTGCTTGGTTTATTTGTAGTTTTAACCAATGTTATCTAAGGTTTTAACCATTGATATATAAACAATAAATACACTTAATCTATTTTTCTTTTGTTACAAATTATGGATACATTAATTAACATTATTAGATGCTGTCGTATAACTTAAATCTATCGACAGATCGCGCGCTTCAATTGAGATGTCGTTCTTTTCGGTGCTTACTCACATTACTTTATCTCAGATCACCTTAACTGAAGTGATCTGAGATCTCAGTAAAAAAGAACGCACCAATTATGTCAAAAAACTCGAATTTCGTCTGAGTGATTATTAAGCTTTAGTGTTCCTTTTGTTTTCGAATCATCTTCTGTTTTTTATTTATAAACTAAAAATATTCTGTCAATAATTGCACACCGTGGAACTAAATTATGCGCGAGGTTTGTTTTATAGCTAGATAATATATAGGAAGTTTGTGAAATGTTTTCGAATCAAATTTGTTTAATACATGTATAACTTCATTTCTTCCATAGGAACTTATTAACATTAACCGGCAATTTTTTCAATTTAAAATTCAAAGTTAAATTTAAATAGATACAAATATATTCTAGCATTATAATTTTACTGGTAGGTGTGTATACGTAATGCACACAAGGCCATTGCCTATGAATAATTAAATTAGCTTCCCATCAAATTTCTTCATAACCGGGTAAAAACTAAAAATTTGTTTTATCTGATAAAATAAATATGATAAGTAGTATTCTCGATTCAATTTATGTTGTCAAACAATTTCAGAATTACACCTTTATCATCTATGGTATTGAAAAATCATTGAAATGTATTGTAAGAAAGTACATTCAAATTCATAACGTTTGAACCCTTTTGAACTCTCACTTTTGTTTTTCTTAATGATCATTTAACTACGAATAGTATCATGGGAAATTATTTTTAATGATATTAACGATGTGGCCTTAGTGATGGGAACAGACACAAGGTGACAGCATTATTGTTTTCATGATTAAATTTAATTAATTCATGTTAATATCTTCAAGTCACGTTAATATCGCAATATAATTTACATTCCTTATCTAAAAAAATACAAACGAACGTTATAGAATTTAGAAATATTAGAACAATAATCTTTGAGTTAGTTTCACAATTTTTAATGTGAGTTGGATCAAGATTACGTCGTAATTACCACTATACTCCGTTTTTAACAGGCATGGAGTAATAAATCACTCATTTTGGCCGGAACCATATGCGTACCACATTTAGTCATTTGAAAAAAGTTCAGCCCCAGCAAAGTCCCCAGGCCGACTTAAACTTGAAATGGATGACGACTTGATGTTTCCATTTTTTTTCTCCTTCATTAAATTATAAATTAATGTTTTTGAAACACCCATCATTGTTGCAGTAATCTCCAGTTTCATCAACACTTCCTGTCAAATTCATGATTTTTCTTCTAATTTCTTCGTTCTTCAACGAGGAATAGCAATTTAAGGCATAAGGTGCATGCTTTTTTCTTTAGAAAAGAGATCCCAACTCTCTCCAAAATTATGGCTTCGGTTCAAGAAGATTCAGATTTTCCGAAAATGTCTCGAAGTACATTATGGAAAATTTTGAAGGAACTTGGATTTGAATATAAAAAAAATTATCGGAACGCAATGTTGATTGATAGAGACGACATTGTCATTTGGAGGAGGAGTTAGTTGCGCAATATTCGGAAAGCAAGACTCGATCAAAAACGAATTTATTATTTGGATGAGACTTGGTTAAATGAAGGTCATACTGTTTCAATATTTTGGCAAGACACGAATGTCAAAAGTCGGAGGCAGGCAGCTCTTGAAGGGCGGTCAACAGGCCTCAATCCAGCAGCAGGAAAAGGACGTCGACTCATCATAACTCATATCGGAAGTGCCGAAGATTTTGTTAAAGGTGGATTGTTGTGCTTTGAGTGGAAGCAAACCGGAGATTATCATGAAGATATGGATGGAGACGTTTTCGAAGAATATTTCTCACAAATGTTAGATCTAATTCCAACGGGCTCAGTCATTGTTATGGATAACGCAAGTTATCACTCCATTTTAGTGGAGAAATTACCTTCAACTGCATGGCGTAAACAAGATACCCACGATTGGCTAACCTCGAAAAATATTGAATGCCCAGATAACCCGCTAAAAAATGAGCTCTTGCATCTGGCCAATTCACATAAACACACAAATATAGTAGATACGTTGTAGATCAAATGGCATCAGCTCGTGGTATAACGGTGCTGAGGCTTCCTCCTTATCACTGTCAACTCAATTGCATAGAATTAATATGGGCCCAAGTGAAAGGGGAAGTTTCAAGAAAGAATACGACATTCAAAATGAGTGACGTAAAAGTTTTATTCAAAGACGCGTTAGGTAACGTAACCAAAGAAAACTGGAAGAAATGTGTTGAACACGTGATACAAGAAGAATTAAATATGTGGGAAATGGATCATATATGTGAACACATGATTGAACCATTTATAAACAATGTTAATAATCGAACCCCAACAGAATCGTCTGATTCTGATAGATAGACTAGTTTTTGTGTTAGTGATTACTACTATTATTTGTAAGACTTTTTTTATAAATATTCCATTAATTCGTACTTTATTCCTGCATTTTACTTTTTTCCTCTCCTATTGTAAACGGTATATTAGTAGTAAAGTTGATACCTACTGCAAAAAAATTTGCTATTTTTTATATAATATTTTATGTTTATTGTTTAGTCATAGGAACACAAGAAAATGTGTTTTTATTGAATCGATATTGTGAACTCTTTTGAATAGTTTTCGTAATTATAATTTCATAGTGCCTTTATATTCATATACCAAGTTTGTTTTGTCCTGATTGCACGCCTTTGAGTGTTAAATTGTTTATTTGTTCATTCAAATACAATAGAGCGACCCTTTCAATACAATAGGCGACCCAACCGAATACAGAGTTACGGGGTGTCTACCTGAAATTCGTAACAAATGAGAAATTTAAGTACAAAATTAGATAAGAGATATTTTATTATACACCCTGTATCGGTTTTGCATACCCAATGAGCTGATTGTGTGGTGTCATAAAGTGCGCGCGTAAAGTATGAAAACATGATGATGTTTTTATCACCCTAGGATACAGTAATTATCTAGATCGCAGAATGGAGATCTGAGAAGCATCATTTAGGAGAAAGTCGGGTAATTGTGAGCAGCGGGTAATCGTGCGCGTGTTTTTATTTTCATAACCAGCTGATATCGTTTCGAAATCGTCAATTAGGCGACATCTCTTGACCAGCCTTATGTACTATAACATATATGAGTTTGGTAGATCGCTTTGACTTGTTTATCCAAAATGGCATTGCATTGCATTGTTGTTTACGAATCTATATAATTATGACAGAGTGTCCCAACTAAAATTTGTACCCTCCAAATTTTCCGAGTTTTATTCAAATTTTGAAAAAATGCCAGAAGTTAATTTTAACCTACAGGGAGCTGAATTTTCATCGTAAGGATTTCTGGGAGTAATGGTCACTACGATAGTTTTAATGGTCAGCTTTGGTAAAAAAGTGTCGATATTAAAGGTTTGTTCCAACACACAAATTTGATTCGTTCCGAAATCGTAATCGAAATCGTTCTTAAGGATTTGTTACACAGGCGCCAAGTTTTACCGTACTATAACGGTTCCAAAATAGATCGTGGTTGTTTACTGACTCGAGACACTTGAACGAGTAAAACATGTCCTCCACCTCGTTATCACTCATATTGGAAAATATCAACCAAGAGCACAAACAAATATAAATAAGGTCGCTCCCACAAAATTCAACTAATACATAAACAAAACAAAAAATCAAGCCAACTAACCTAAAACTAGATATGGATATATGTACTGCGCAAGTCGATTCCCTTGATACCTGCTTTTAGTCAAGTATCGAAATCATCGTTCTTGAACTGATTCCATAACGATACCAAATCGGGTTGGAACAAAACAATTATCGTTCGCAAAACGGTTCTCTCGTGGTTGGAACGCATTTTTGCTTTTGCGCATGCGCGTTACCGTTCCAAGAACGGGTTTTTGATGTATTGGAACAAACCTAAGTTAAATTACTCGCCAATATTGCAGTTTCGTGCCTGCAAATCATTAGTAGTCAATTTATTCTGTGATCCATGGCTCTAAGTAACTAACTTCACGATACTGTCAAATATTCTGCAATACACTGCTGTTTTGTTTGCCGACTTACACCGGCTTCACAGAACTTCTTCTGCAGCGTGCGGCACATCCCCACCATAGTGCTGATTTTGAAACTTGAAGGAAATATTTTCCGGCGCGCTGCAAAGTGAAGGTTGCAGTCTGTTTCTGTGTATATAATCTTTGAGTCTGTTATTTGTTGCACGGTTTGATGTATATTGGTAAATTGGTAGACTCCGAAAAGGGGCTTTCAACATTTACAAGCTCGGTAATTTTTTTTAGTTTGTCTACATCTAATAGAGAGTTTTTAAGCCTACAAATATAACGGAGATTTTAGGTGTAGTTATGGTTAACTTTATCAACAATACGATTACATAGAACAAGAAAAGAAGGTATTTTAAGCCATCTAAAACTAACGTATGTCACATATCAATTATAATGACCGTTTACGAATTGGAAATATAATCCCATGTTATTTAAATAGTTTAATGGATCAATATTTTATAAATTTAACAATGGAAGAAGCTTTAGAAAATGTTATTGTTAGAAGGATCCTTACAGATTGAATAATAATAATAATGAAGGTTAGGTTTTATGTTTGGCACAATAAATTCTTGACGTTCTCTGATTTTCTAAGAGAAAATATTATGTAATAGCTTTGTTGACAAAAAATATTTGTTCGAATTTGGTTTTAATTACCAAATTCTCCCGTGATTCTATTTCAATTTCCCCTGTATAATACAAGTCGAATATTATGCTCAAAATACATAACTAAATATATCCTTAATTTCAACAGTTAATATTTCTTTACTTCACTAAAAAAGTCATTTAAATTTACTAACACCTAAGAAAAACAGATAAATATCGTTTTCTGAAATTCCACTGAACATATCAAAGTCCCCGACATCTTATCTCTTCATAAAAACTCTCTTCCAAACTCTGTTATCTGTATCTACGAAACCGTTGAAAACCCCACAAAAAACATCTTCATATCTGCAACATTCACTTGTTGTTCGAACGTTACATTTTAAAATACTTTTATCCCATTGGCCAGTTTCTAATAGTTTACTCATTCCTCGATCCTACGTCATCAAACATATAAATACGAAAATAGCCTCATTTTTACTTCACTTCCCAGATAGCTTTCACACTTCTCAGACACCCTCTTTCATCATATAACGTGCTACAACTTCGTAAAACCAGCCGGCGTTTTCAACCCGGGAACCACCATGTGTCCGTAATCTTTATTCTTTTCATAAACCAACATAGTATGTGCACAATACTTTCAGTTATCGCGAAAAGTCAAGTGAATTCTTAATTGTCGAAGCAACAGTAAATAACTTATATTTCATGACAATATAAATCATAACGTGATATCAGTGTTTTAATTTCATTCTACGGTTCATCGTTACTTCAGTGACAAACGGCCGTAGTGGTCCTTCGATTGCCTCGTAAAACAACCAAAAATACATTCCCTCTAATTAACCCGAAGTAAAAGGGTCAAATTAGAACATGGTCCTGTCGAGACCGGATAGAACCAGAAGAAAGTAAAGCAGCCCTAGCAACCAGGAGAGAGCAGTGAAACAGCCCTTGGAGTCCAGAAAATATAGACCCTCAGCGTTCCCGAGAACTTTTCGAGAATTTCGACAGCAGAAACATTCATTAGATAAGGTATTTATTGATAATAAAGGATTTTGTATATTTGCTTATCAACCAACGTAGATTTTGTAAACATAGTATACAGTGTGATTTAAATAAGTTCACCTTAGTATTAATTTATAATAAAAGTTTTTGATATATTTTTCATGCAACATAAACATTTATATTTATATTATACAGTGTGATTTAAATAATTACACCTGGATGTGTTTGATAATAATAACGCTAATTGACAAAGTGATTTCATATTTGTATATAACATACATTCATTATACAGTGTGTCTAAAATAACAATCTGGACGAGTCAGACAAGTATGCTTTCAAATCCCGAATAGTCAACTTAGAAAAATATTACTCTAAATACTCTGAGATTCAAGACCAAATTGAAACCATAGCCGTAGATACTGAAGTAGAATTCGATGATAGAAGTCAGATTGATGAAAAATATTACTCATTACACTGCAAGCTACAAAATGCTTTCGAAAAATTAAATTTCAATCAACCTAATCAATTACCTGTACAGTCTCAGAGTGAAACTCATATTAGATTACCTTCCATAGAAATACCGATTTTCTCAGGAGATAGCACTAAATACACTGCCTTTATAGACCTTTTTAACGCACTAATAGTAAATAATACCCGGCTTACATCCAAGACAGAAAAATTCTACTATTTGAAATCATATTTGAAAGGTGACCCGCTCAATTTAATTTCTCAATTACCGGTAAATGAAACCAATTTTGATGTAGCGTTGGATTTACTGAATTCTAAATATTATAATACACGGCAGATTGTTACTGCCCATTTTAACCGTTTGACAGCCTGTAATAACATTTCAAAATGTACTGCCCAACAATTAAGAACATTCACGTCCGAAGCTAGATCTATCGTAAAGTCATTACTAAATCTAAATATCAGTAAGGAAGAGTTATTTGATGCACTAATCGTTCACATATTAAAAACAAAATTAGATTATAATACAAAAAGATCTCTTGAAGAAAAAGAGACTGATCAAAATTTAATTGCTAGTGATAATTTTTTTGATTTCTTGGAGAAAAAATGTACGGTCTTAGAAAACTTGTTAACCCAAGATCCCAAACCTGATACATCCCATCATTATCGTAATCAGTCTTCTAATGTGACCACACCAACCAACAGAGTAGCATTATTTGCAAACCAACATTCGCATCCCGAACAAAACCCACATCATAACAATGGTCAACGCAATCAACCTTCGTCTAGCGCATACCCTACTTCCAATTATCCATCTTCAACATGCTCATTTTGCAAGGAAACAGGCCATAAAATTTATGGATGTTCCCAATTCGGACGGCTGTCTATCCCCGATCGAAGTAAATACATTAGAGACAATAAAATGTGCTTTAGGTGCCTAGGCTATAAACACTCAATATCCAATTGCATTTCGGTAAAAACCTGTTCAATCTGTCAAAAACGACATCATACCTTGCTTCATTCAGACAACTCATCCATACAAAACTCGGATACAAAAACTTTTAACAGAAGTAATAACCATTCACATCCTACATCTTCAGGACAACGCAGTTACTCTCACTCTCATCCAGAAAATCCAACTGAAATAATTAATGACGTTCCTTCAACCTCCAGGAATAGTCATGTCTTTCCATCAAAAGAAAATAGCACTCAACCCCTCCCTAATTTGACAATGCTCAATTTAAATGGAAGCCATGTGCTTCTCGCCACAGCTAACATTCTTATGTACCCTCAATCAGGCCCCGCAATTACAGCCAGAGCCCTCCTTGACCCAGGAAGTCAAAATTCGTTCATTTGCTCCCATTTAGTTACTCAGCTGAATGGAAAAACATTTAAACAACCCCTCTGTGTATCTGGCATCTGTAATAACAACCAGAATATTGACTCAATGTTTAACCTAACATTTCACCCGACTACTAATGAATCATTCTCGTTTGAAACCACTTGTGCTGTTGTTAAGCAAATAACACGGTCCCTTCCTCAAGTCATGATCGATATACAGTCCTTAGCAATACCAACTCATCTCTTATCTTCATTAGCAGACCATTCTTTTGGTACCCCCCCCCCCCAAATAGACGTTCTCCTGGGAGCTGACATTTATTATACATTACTAAAACCCGGCATTCACAAATTAGGCAAAAACCTATCCACCCTTATATCCACCTATCTTGGGTGGGTAATATCAGGTACGGTCCCCTCAGCTTGTATAAAAAACGACATCCCCATAGTCGCCATGACCCATTCCTTTCATTCCATAGTAACTGAACCGCTACCCACTGTCGACACTTTATTAGAAAAATTCTGGAACCAAGAAGAGATTACTATACCCGAACAATTGTCTGAGGAAGACATGGAAGCTGAGACCATATTCACCTCATCTTTACAGACCCTTCCCAACGGACGATTTAAAGTAGACTTGCCCCTTATACATGAGTCGGCCCACAAAAATTTGAGAGATTCCTTTCTTGTAGCCAAACGCAGATTTCTGTCACTAGAAACTCGATTTTCAAAAAAACCCCAACTTAAAGAACAATATAAAAATATCTTGTTTGAATACATCCAATTACAACACGGAGAAGTTGTCCCTCTTACATTGCAAACACCGCTATTAGATCACAAATATTTTGTTCCTCATCTTTGTGTTTTTAAAGAAAGCAGTTCAACAACCAAAGTCAGGATAGTTTTTGATTATTCAGCCAAAACATCCTCCCAGATATCACTCAATGACATCTCACTCAAAGGACCCAGAGTCCAACCAGAACTCCTCGACATACTAATAAGATTCAGAAATTTTAAATATGCCCTTACAGCTGATATTTCTAAAATGTACCGTCAAATAGAGTTAAATGAACGCTTCCGATTCTTACAAAATGCATTATGGAGAGACTCTCCATCGGACCCTTTCATTTGCATCCAACTTAACACAGTGTCATTCGGACAAACCAGTGCACCCTTTCTAGCATGTCGTGCATTGAAAGAAATAGCTTTACGAAATCCACAACATCCTGAAGTCCAATTGGCACTATTGTCACAAACATATGTAGATGACATACTGACAGGAGCAAATTCAGTCGATGACCTCATTCAACTTCATCAAAATCTCAAAAGCACTCTATCCCAATCAGGTTTCGAAATTCATAAAGTATGTTCCAACTCCTCTAAATTCACTACCAAACACTTAATAGACAGCCCTTCTGAAAAGAATCTCAATTTAGATGACAACCCTAGTAAGGTCTTAGGCATCACCTGGAACCCAAAAACTGACGTATTACATATATCATCCCCTGCCACTTTCGATCGAAAACTAACTAAAAGACTGATGTTATCCATTATATCCCAATGTTTCGACCCTTTAGGCCTGGTCAACCCTGTGATCGTTCAAGGAAAATTAATCATGCAACACCTTTGGCTACTCAAAATAGCATGGGACGATCCCATCAACGACTTGACACTCATAGAGAAATGGCATGAATTTGTAGAAAGCGTGACCCAGTTATCATCATTACATATCCCTAGGTACATATTTGAAAACAAACAAATATCGCACATCGAACTCCACGGTTTCTGTGATGCCAGTTCATTGGCTTATGGAGGCTGTTTCTATCTGAGAACAATTTACACGGATTCTTCCGCATCCTCACACCTTACCCTTTCCAAATCCCGTGTCGCCCCTCTCAACAAACCAATTACAGTTCCCAAATTAGAATTATGTGCCATGGCCCTTGTATCAAAACTTTACACACGACTCCGCAACATCCTTGATCAACAATTAAAAATCTCATCGTTCATTTTATGGTCCGACTCTCAAATAGCCCTATCCTGGATAAAAAGCATACCCACTAGATGGACAGTTTTTGTCTGCAACAGAGTCACTCAAATTCAACAAGCAACACATTCAGCCACGTGGAGACATATTCGATCTCACCTCAACCCTGCGGACATCCTATCAAGGGGCAAGCCCTTAGAATTTCCCAGTACCAAGTGGTTCTGTGGACCTCCTTTTCTATGGGAATCCTCCGACGACACGTCTTGTCACGATACCTTTTCCTGTCTACCGGACCCCCCTGAAGCAAATAAAAAGTCACTCGTCACGACAGCGAAACCAGCAAACCCCTTCATAGTCCTAATAACTCGTTCATCATCTCTAACCAAGCTAGTCAGAGCAATGGCATACATATACAAATTTGTAAATATCATCCGTCATCCAGCTACTACACAAAGAACCTTATCTAGACACAATCTAGACACTGCCTTACTTTTCCTTGTACGCCAGTTGCAAACATATAGCTTCCCAAACCTTTATCGCGCACTACAAAAGAATCAACTACCCTCAGATAAACGTCTTCTATCATTAAACCTTTTTGTAGACAACGACAATCTTATTAGAGTCGGAGGGAGACTCTCCCATGCCCCCGTTTCCTATGAACAAAAACACCCAATTCTACTGCCCGCTCATTGTCATTTCACGACCCTGGTCTTAGAACAAGAACATATACGTTTAGGACACAGTGGTCCTCAAAATGTTCTCGCCAATATCCGTCTAAAATTCTGGCCCATCGATGGCCTGCGTGAGATCAAGCGCATCATAAATAAATGTCTAATGTGCCATAGGTTCAAGGCCATAACGGCACAGCAAATCATGTCTGATCTACCTGCACGTCGTGTAACACCTTCCCGTCCCTTCCAGACGACTGGAGTCGACTTCGCGGGACCATTCTCAATAAAATCATCTCATTTGAAGCGAGCCCCGGTATTCAAATCCTACATTGCCTTATTCATATGCTTCTCGACAAAGGCAATTCATCTTGAGTTAGTCTCTGATCTGTCCACAGATTCCTTTATCGCTTCATTGAAACGTTTCACTTCTAGACGAGGACTTCCATCTGTGATTTACAGTGACAATGGCACGAATTTTGTTGGTGCTAATCATTATCTTGCGGACGTATCTCACTTCCTAACTAAGAATTTTTCTCCCATACATGATCACCTACTCACATCATCAATAGACTGGAAATTCATTCCCCCCAGATCCCCACATTGGGGTGGTCTCTGGGAAGCCGGAGTCAAAAGCGTTAAAACTCATCTAATAAAATTGCTTGCTACCTCCACTTTTACTTTCGAACAATTCAGTACCATACTGACTCAGATAGAAGCCATACTCAACTCACGACCTTTACATCCCCTTTCGACTGACCCTACTGACTTACTGCCATTAACTCCAGGCCATTTTCTCATAGGAGCACCTCTAATGGCACTTCCAGACAAAGATTTATCCTCACTCCCTACGAACCGATTAAAATTCTGGCAACAATGCACTCATACTCAACAAAACTTTTGGAAACGGTGGTCTGTCGACTACCTCAACCAATTGCAAAACCGTCCCAAATGGACTACCCTATCTAACGATCTCACTATAGGAACCATGGTCTTAATT
This sequence comes from Galeruca laticollis, assembly GCA_963921935.1. Taxonomy (NCBI): domain Eukaryota; kingdom Metazoa; phylum Arthropoda; class Insecta; order Coleoptera; family Chrysomelidae; genus Galeruca; species Galeruca laticollis. Next base: position 108,913,814 of record OY998179.1, read on the forward strand.
AAGGACGATGACTCCCCTCCCTTGCAGTGGCCTTTAGCCCGCATAACAGATGTCACAACTGGTAAAGACGGTAAAATCCGTTCGGTCCAATTCAAAACCGCTTCAGGAACTTACACTCGACCAATAATCAAAATCATCCCATTACCCATGCCTGATTCATCAGAAACATAAATAACAAAAGTCGTTTATACCTTGTCAACGTGACAAACCGCTCTCGCTGCACAAATAAACAATCTTATACGTAAAGAAGATCTCTCTTACATTTACTCTTATATTGGTGGTCACATTACTTGAACTTATACGATCATGTCATTTCATTAATTATTCACACATTAATTTTTCAAGCATTAAAACATTACTCTCTTACACTCACCCTCACTCTACAATTCATTCCTCCGCGTAGAAAGGGAGTAGCGCAAGCTACACTGGAGTTTCCACGTTCTCCGAAGAAAAACGTTCCCTTTCTTACCCAGCACCATTCATTCTGATACAATAAAAACCCGGAAAAACACCCACATGAGCTTTCCATGCTCTCTCATGGAATTTCACACCCCTTCACAACTTGGTCCCCCTTTTTGTTTACATATGCCCGAGGTTCCTGGACCGTTACTCCTTAAACAAACTGGTACCACAATTGCTTTAACCTAGAGTCGACGCTTGGCGTGACGTAAGTCGCTAGGCCCCAATCGGACCGGGTAAGCCTCTGCCGGTGGCGAATTGCGCTGGTACATAGATTCAGTAGGCCCGAAAAAACTGCCGCTTGGCCCTTTCCTATCTCTCTCATTACTTCATCTTTCTTTCTCATGAAACTTAACCCAACCCTTACTCTTATACAACATAATCATGTACTCACTCACTTACGCTCTCTCCTTCCTTTTATATTGCTTACCTTCTTATCGTTTACAACTCTAGTCCATTTCTAGAGTATATTGCTCACACTCTTATCGTTTACAACTCTAGTCCATTTCTAGAGTATATTGCTTACACTCTTATCGTTTACAACTCTAGTCCATTTCTAGAGTATATTGCTACATTCTTATCGTTTACAACTCTAGTCCATTTCTAGAGTATATTGCTTACATTCTTATCGTTTACAACTCTAGTCCATTTCTAGAGTATATTGCTTACAATCTTATCGTCTACAACTCTAGTCCATTTCTAGAGTATATTGCTTACACTCTTATCGTTTACAACTTTAGTCCATTTCTAGAGTATATTGCTTACACTCTTATCGTTTACAACTCTAGTCCATTTCTAGAGTATATTGCTACATTCTTATCGTTTACAACTCTAGTCCATTTCTAGAGTATATTGCTTACATTCTTATCGTTTACAACTCTAGTCCATTTCTAGAGTATATTGCTTACACTCTTATCGTTTACAACTCTAGTCCATTTCTAGAGTATATTGCTTACATTCGTGCCCTTACCAAACAAGAACTAGCATACATCTAGGCCTCTTGTTTATTCGTTACAGTCATGACGTTAGAGTCCTTACAACACTCTAACCTCAACTCTTATTCATTCGTTACATTCATGACGCTAGAGTCCTTACAACACTCTAACCTCAAATCTTATTCATTCATTACATTCATGACGTCAGAGTCCTTACAACACTCTGACACACATTAGATAACTTTACAGCCCCTACACATATTTACAGAGTTACTCTCAAAATTATTCACTTTCATTCACAAACCTGCATCAACACTATACACACACTCACGCTCCATACCCTTTCACTAACATCAGCATTCGATGTCTGAGAGCAGCCATCTCTCACCTCTCTTCCATTCTTCCCGCGCCCCCAATATGTTCGAATTTGGTTTTAATTACCAAATTCTCCCGTGATTCTATTTCAATTTCGCCTGTATAATACAAGTCGAATATTATGCTCAAAATACATAACTAAATATATCCTTAATTTCAACAGTTAATATTTCTTTACTTCACTAAAAAAGTCATTTAAATTTACTAACACCTAAGAAAAACAGATAAATATCGTTTTCTGAAATTCCACTGAACATATCAAAGTCCCCGACATCTTATCTCTTCATAAAAACTCTCTTCCAAACTCTGTTATCTGTATCTACGAAACCGTTGAAAACCCCACAAAAAACATCTTCATATCTGCAACATTCACTTGTTGTTCGAACGTTACATTTTAAAATACTTTTATCCCATTGGCCAGTTTCTAATAGTTTACTCATTCCTCGATCCTACGTCATCAAACATATAAATACGAAAATAGCCTCATTTTTACTTCACTTCCCAGATAGCTTTCACACTTCTCAGACACCCTCTTTCATCATATAACGTGCTACAACTTCGTAAAACCAGCCGGCGTTTTCAACCCGGGAACCACCATGTGTCCGTAATCTTTATTCTTTTCATAAACCAACATAGTATGTGCACAATACTTTCAGTTATCGCGAAAAGTCAAGTGAATTCTTAATTGTCGAAGCAACAGTAAATAACTTATATTTCATGACAATAAAAATCATAACGTGATATCAGTGTTTTAATTTCATTCTACGGTTCATCGTTACTTCAGTGACAAACGGCCGTAGTGGTCCTTCGATTGCCTCGTAAAACAACCAAAAATACATTCCCTCTAATTAACCCGAAGTAAAAGTGTTAAATTAGAACAATATTGTTTTCTTAACTATTGTGTTCTAAAACATAAAGAAATATTGTAGTTTCCTATACATTGAAGAAATTAAGTAGGTTTTAACAATTGCGTGTACCAAAATATACCAATTTTGACAACGTTGTAATTGGAAAAATAACCATAAGCATAAAAACCTTCTTAACGGTATTTCTCCGTAAATAACGAAGTCCGTTATCGTTATTAAAGTTAAGGTCTCCAAGTTTTCATACTGCGTATTCTCAGAATAACGATAACCATACCTACGTGACAAAATAAAGGGCTTAAAAACTCTCTAATTCTAACCTTACTTTTTAAGAGCCCAAGTAGCATTCAATTTACAAAGGATATTCCTAGTATATCTATAATGTTCAAAATATATACTGAATATAGTGGATACATTCCCAATATATTGTTTTAAATGTTTATGGTATATTCCTACCAGAATGTACTAATAATATACCAGGAATGTACTTCGTATTTAATTTATATATATGTGAACATTAACAGGGTATATCCATTTAAGGATATACCTGTGACATTCATAGAATATTGGAAAGTACATAATATGTACACGTAAACACTAGTAGTGTACATCCATTTATGGATATACAAGGCCTTTCGATTATTCTCTTTTAGCCGCTAGTAGCAGCTCGCAGCGAATTAATTCCGTTCGTTTATTTTGGGGTGTGACGCCTAGTCTTACCTTCCCCTTGCCCCTTGAGCACATACCAAAAAGTATGAGCTTCAAGCCACAGACATTTAAATATTTGTCGTTTAACGAGGTTAAAGGTTAAGACGGTGCCGATTACGATTTAAACTTATTAAAAATACCTAAATATGCAAAGTTATATTAAACACACTATAATTGAGAACTGTTCTTCTAACAACAGCAATAAGGAACTTGTTAAATGTAAATTCATTTGTACTAGAACCTTTTAATGCTTTTTTATGATCAAATATATTAAGTAAATATTGTTTTGATGGTCTTGCTTGGTTTTCCATAATTAATTAGTAATAATTTACGTTTAACAAATACAGCTAAGTAAAAGCCTTGTTTATAACAAGGGTGAAAGTAACCTAAACTTTTGTAATTACAAAATCTTTGACTTTGACAAGTGATTTTGAGCACAGATAATTTGAGGATCTTAAAAATCCTGTTCGTTTATCTTAAAAGTCGTTACGACTGAGGTGTCACGCACAAGTGCTTGAAGCCCAAATAAACGAAAGGCCTTTTATAACATTCATGGAATATTGGATCATAGACGCGCAGACGTTTGTCAAACGAAAGAGTTGTATATTGTGTTGCCAGCCAACAATATAGTCCGAAGTCGCGTTGGTTGAAATTTTAGGTTATGTGATCTGAAAGCAAAAAGGTTTTAGGAAGTATTTGTTAATTTGTGATAGGAATACTGGAAAAGGTGGTAAGTATTGTGTTCTTTTAATCCATCAAGGGATTGCAGATTTATGTTAACTATTAAATAGTTACTTATTGCTTTTATTTCTGTGATATGTTGTATTCTGAACTGTTGTCTTAATAAAGGTTATAAATGTCATCTTCACAAAGGAGCCGCAGGTTCAATTTAAAAGATGAAAAAAGGTTTACTGTTATTGTTCAAATAATTCAGTCAAGTGTGAATAGTAATTCATTTCCAACGACTGTATTTGTTAGTAGTGCAAATGGTTCTCAGCGAGTAGCACAAGACTCGCTCCAACAAGAATGTACTTTATCCCAGAATCACGAATGTCTCTCCTTGCCCCAACAGAAACCACATGATCCAACTAATCCAACAACACGTTTACAAAAAGATATTTCATTAGAATCCAAATTAGCCGCTTGGTCAGTTGAAAACAATATTACTTTATCTGCATTTAAGTCGTTATTGACTATTTTAAATGAACATGATAAAACACTTAATTTGCCATACGATTCTAGGACTATTTTGTGTACTCCCAAAGTAACCACTTGTGAAATTCTTGGTAAAGGCAGCTACTACTACTTTGGTATTGCAAATGGCATTAATTTACAAGTTAATAAATATAATGTTGAGGTTACAAATAACACTGTATTTAATTTAGCTGTAAATATTGATGGTTTGCCTCTTACAAATAGCACTATCAGTTCTTTTTGGCCAATACTGTACGAAATAAAGTCAATTTTAAGTTTGAAAAACAAAATATTTCTTGTGGCACTCTATCATGGTTCCGAGAAACTTTCTGATGTTTACAGGTTTCTTCAAGACTTTGTTAGTGAAACAAAAGATTTACTAAATAATGGCATTAAAATAAGGAATATATTTAATTGTACTGTAAACATTCAAATGCTTATTTGTGACTCACCAGCAAAAGCATATATTTTAAAAGTAAAATCTCATTCTGAATATTAAAGTTGCACAAAATGTACCATTGAGGGTGATGTAGCAAATAGAACTGTATGATTTCTAGAAACAGATGCCACGTTAAGATCTGATCAGTCATTTCGCAAACAACAACAGCCAGAACATCATTGTGGACAAACTGTTCTCCAACATATTACTAATTTTAATATGATCAATAATGTTCCTATAGATTATATGCATTGTGTTCTATTAGGAGTTATAAAAAAGTTATTATGTGGAAAAAACATGGCTAGATATTTGGGAAACCTCCTTACAAACTAAGAGCGTCTCATATTATTCAGATGTCTCAATACTTACTTAGTTTAAACACATTTATACCTATTGAATTTTCACGTAAATATAGAGTAATTTCTGAATGTAAACGATACAAAGCTACTGAATTAAGATTGTTTCTGTTATATACTGGTGTTCTAACATTAAAAATTGCATTGCCATCCAAAATGTACAATAATTTTTTAACTTTTAGTTTTGCTATTTCAATTTTATCAAATAATGACTTGATATCTAATGAAAATTATATTACATATGCTTATACGTCTATGGAACTGATTTTATGTCTCATAATGTGCACAACTTATTGAATTTGAAAGATTGTGTAAAACAATTTGGAATTCTAGACAACTTTAGTGCTTTTCCCTTTGAGAATGACATGCAAACAACAAACATAATAAAAAAAGTTCGTTCTCATGCAAATCCATTACAACAAGTCATTCGTAGAAGTAAAGAAGAATATTTAGTTATTAACTCTAAAAGTGCTACTTATGAAAATAGGTTTTTAAAACCACTTTTGAGTGGTCCTCTTTTGTTAAATTGTAGTTCTCCTCAGTATAAAGCATTGGAAACCCAAACTTTCATAGTCCTTTTAGAAGAGGGCTATCGATTTCTTATCTTATTTTTTGTTTCCGCAGGAAGTGTGAGACTGATGTTTCCCATGTGCACATAATTGGATATAATTGCTGTGATTAAACTTTGGCTGGTAAGAGCCAAAGATAGAATGGTGAAAGCATCAAAGAAAGCTGAAGATATACCTTACAATTGAATGTAATTTTTGTCTGTTTTAGAGTTAATATTTTTCAGTTTTATATTTTCTTTGAAATAAACAAGAATATTATTATTAATACTGTTTCTTTTTTTTTTTTTTTTTTTTTTTTTTTTTTCCTTTGGCATTAGGAGTGGATCCATGCAGCAAGAAACACTGTTGATAAAATCGCAATAAGTATTGTATGGGTTTGTATACATGCTTAAGGGTTGTATCGACTATGAGGAAAGACAAGGTCACACGCTTCTCGCCTAGGGGTCAATCAAGGCATTATTCTAACAACACAGGTGGACCACGGATAGGAAGGTATATACATATGGGTACAAAACACAAAACATAGGTATTAGCAACTAACAATGAACTTTCTAGATAAATATATTTGTATTATTGATGAATTTGATTATTACGTCAAGGACCTTTTTGTTATTGGTACCCAAGAGGAATGGCATGTTGATTGGGAATTCAATCCCAAGTTCTCTAAGATCTCCTATTAGGATGTTGTTGTGAGTTTCGAATTTCTTGCATTTTAATACTGTTTTCTTTAGTAAGTGCAGCACTTAATCAGACCATCACCTTTATAATTTAACTATTTTATTATAATTGAATGAAAAACAAAAATATTATTCAATACATTTAAACAAACTTTAGTGTACTGATAATTAATATGCATATGAGTCAATAATTATTACTACCTAATACAATAATATACATAATATTTTACTAATTACAATAAAATGGTGGATGCGACCATCTGGGAGTACATCTTAGAAATGGATATACCTAGTATATGTATTGCAGCAATTCTGGACATTTTTAGTATATGAAGGGAATGTTCATAAAGTATAATTTCCCCGAGATATTCCTGTTATATAACATGCATATGTAAAGAATATTCCAAATATCCCTAAAACATTCCACACATATCCACTGCGGTACATTGGGACATATTAGGTACATGCTAGGTACTTGATGAGACATACAAAATGCGTTACCCTAGTAAGTCATATGGATATACATAATGCTGTTTATGAACATTCTATGAATGTACCTTATACTATGCTGAACATTCTCTGTACGTTCCTAGGACATCACAATGTTACTTGGGAGGCTGCAAACGCATGAAGTTAAAATAAAATCAACTTCAAGAAGCAGCATCCTGGTGTTGTGGTGGAAGTGAGGGAGATACAGAAATAACCAATCACAGAAATGACGCACGCTGTAGTCGAAGTTCTGTGAAGCCGGAGTTAGTAAGAAAGGTCAGTTAAAGCCTTTAACTGTATTTAAACGTTTTAAGATTTTTAATAGTATATTAAGTACCAAGTGTCAAAAAGGTTACTTTGTTACGAGTTTTACTAGGCACGAGTGGAGCGAAGCGGAACGAGTGCCTTGTGAAACGAGTGACTAAAGACGTTTTTAACACGAGGTGCTTACTATACTTTTTCTTCGCCCGCAAGAAGGGAATTTTTTTATTATATTTTAATTATATTCATAACATTACGGACGATGGTTGACGGCTGACTGACAAATCAAATGATACAGAACCACAAAATTATCACGAAACATGAAATTTTAACATACAAACGATACACTTGATTTGACGTTTAAAAAACAAAAGATAAACGAGCTGCGACTTTTCGCATTTTAAACACTAGTGTTTAAAGAGCCGTTTTGTGCATGTCAAACCCGTGTTGAAAATGCGATTTTAGTAACGCAAGTAGAAAAAAATATATAGTGAACATTGTTTAGTAATAATATATACGTAACGTGTTATGTAAAAAGCATTTCAAGCACGAATGGAAAACTTATAAACGAAGCCACGTGGTGGCTAGTGCGTAATTCCGTGAGTGCGTAGAATGCGTTACAATACGTGTTACGTACTATACTTTACCTACGATCTACTTGTACCTGTATTAATAATCTTAATAACAATACTTTAACAACATCAACAATAAGATATTTTTAATAGTTTTATTGTATTAAATTTTATTACATAATATTATATTATTTTAGTAAAATTAAAAATGTCATTAATAAAGTTTCTGACGGCGACTTGACATCCGCAATCAAAATCTTAGCTTCAGATGACAGTTTTGCTGATGTCAGTGCAGCCACTTTAACAGATTTAAAATCGAAACATCCTGTAGAGAAACTTAATAGTACGTTCCCTACTCTGATTTCGGAACATATTCCTTTTTTTATAACAGAAGAATTTGTGAGTAGCGCAATAAACTCTTTTAAAACAAGTTCTGCTGGTGGTTTAGACTCTTTAAGACCTTCACATCTACAAGATTTAATAAGTTACAGTGCTGGCCCTTCAGGAAAAAATCTCTTATCATCTTTGTGTAAATTATGTAATTTTATTTTAAATGACACAGTAAACATCAATATCCGTCCTATTTTATTCGGCGCGTCACTATTAGCTTTAACTAAGAAAGCAGGAGGTATCAGACAAATTGCTATTGGTACAGTTTATCGTCGTTTAGTAGCGAAAATAATTTGTTCAAACATCAGAGACAAATTAGGATATTTACTTCGTCCATTACAATTTGGTTTCGGGTCGAAAGGTGGTTGTGAAGCAGTTGCACATGCAGCAAGACGTTACGTCTCTAATCATCCAGACGTTAATAATAAAGTTTTTCTGAAAATTGATTTTAAAAATGCTTTCAATACAATTCATCGCGATCATTTATTAAAACTTGTAGCAGATATTCTACCTGAAATGTTTCCTTTCATCAATCAATGTTATCGATTCCCTTCATATCTATTATTTGGCGAAATCATCATTTATTCGGAAAAAGGCGTCCAACAAGGGGACCCTTTGGCACCTCTCCTTTTTTGCATATCGATACACAAACTTATTAGCAACATTGACACAGAATTCAATGCTTGGTACCTTGATGATGGTTCTTTAGGTGGTAATACCAATTCCGTGTTCAAGTCTCTTGTCTATATAATAAACATTTCCAAGGATATTGGTCTTGAACTCAATTTCAGCAAATGCGAGTTATTTTTCTTAGAATCACCAAATAATCTAGCCATTGATAAATTTAATTCTGTAGCACCAGGCATAACAATTACCAACAGACAAAATTTATTTCTATTAGGTGCTCCTTTATTAAACGAATCATTTCTATCAGCTTTCAATGAAACAATAACCTTTTTCAAAAAAATGTCATCTCGTTTATCCTGGTTACCGACACATATTGCTTATTACCTTCTCAAGAATTGCCTATTAATTCCAAAATTAACATATATCTTAAGATGTAGTCCGACCTGGTTACACAATGATATCCTACTCAATTTTGACAACGCCATTCGTCATTCATTAGAGTAATTAATTAACATTAAATTAGAGTATCTTTCTTGGAAACAAGCTTCACTACTTGTTTCATATGGTGGTTTAAGAATTCGCTCAATCGTTTCAGTAGCTCTTCCTTCTTTTTTGCCATCATTAAATAGTTCATTTAATTTCATTAATTACATTCTGCCTATATTTTTCCACACACAAGACCCTTTATTAATGGAGGCAGAAAATATTTGGTCATTAAAGTCTAACAAAGTTGTACCCGATGATTATAAATCCTTCCAAAAATCCTGGGATATTCCTTTATTGAACATTGAAAAAGAAAATCTGCTTCAGAAAGCTATCAATTTACCAGACAAGGCTCGTTTGAATGCAGCATTTTCAAAGGAATCAGGAGCATGGTTGAACGCTTTACCGTCGGCCCCATTAGGTACGCTTTTAGATGACGAAAGTTTCCGTATTTCTATTGGTCTGCGTTTAGGTTGTCAAATTTGTGTAAAATATCGCTGTCGTTGCGGAGCTGATGTTGATGAATATGGTAGACACGGCCGTTTTTCACGTCATTCTGCAGTAAATGACCTAATCAAACGAGGCATGGCATCTGTAAAGATTCCCTGTTCGTTGGAACCGTCAGGTACTTGCCGCGACGACAGTAAACGTCCAGATGGTATGACCCTCATTCCATGGCAACGCGGCAGGCCAGTTATATGGAATTTCACTTGCACTGATACTTGGGCTCCGTCCCATGTCCGATCCACATCTACTTCCGCAGGCGCTGCAGCTTTACAAGGCGAAACTTTTAAAATCAATAAATACAAAAATTTGGAGAACATTTATATTTTTATTCCTGTAGCAATTGAAACCTCTGGTGTTTTCGGTCATGAAGCTTTAAAATTCATTAAAGAAATCGTTAAAAAAATATCAATATAAACCAATGATTCGAGAGCAACTTTGTTCTTTATACAACAAATAAGTATTGCAATTCAAAGAGGAACGCTTCATCTTTTCTCGGTACGTTTCCCCGTTCTATGCCTCTAGAAGAATTTTTTATGAAACCTAATCATAAGAAACGTAATTCTTCTACAACTTTCAAACTTTCTCACATTACAGACCCTAAAACATGTCATCTTTCCTTTTTTCGACATTCTTATTTAACATCTTCATTCTCTTCTTCAGAATGTGTGCCTTCTGATAATACATGCGTTGACAATTTAATAAATTATGCCCCCAACAAGCTTTTGGGCCTCAGTGTACTAAAAAATACAGATAATCACCAGTCAGAAGATGTCCCATTCATAGGAATACTGAAGAAGATGACTATGCTAGAGAATGATGCAATTCCTATACGCAATAGATTATCTCTAACCAAAACAGTTTTCAAATCCGTAATATCTACATCCAATTCAGTAGCAAACATCATCAATTCAAATTCCTTATCACGCCGATCAAGTGAGAAAGACAATAATAGAATCCGAGATTATTCGTACAATGATAGTAGTTGCGAAAGAGCTTTTAACAATATTTCCACATTCAGATCCCCAAAATTCTTTGGGTCTCAAAGGTCTCAAAAAAATATTGGTAACACATGTTTCATGAATAGTATTATCCAATGCCTATCAAACACAAGGTGGCTATTAGAATATCTAAAGAAAGACGCATACATAAGAGATATTAACATAAACATATTTAGCATGAAAGGAACACTAATTAAAGCATTTGCTGAAGTTATTCAAGAACTTTGGTCTGAAGACGGTTCAGACAGAGTGGTTAATACAGTATCATTGAAAAGTAAGATTCAGCGATTTACTTCAAGGTTCATGGGATACACTCAACATGATGCACATGAGTTTCTTCGTTACCTATTAGCAGGACTTCACGAAGATGTCATCAAGGTATATGAAAAACCAAAGCCCATATTAACTGAAATTGATGACAAATTTAGTGATATCGAGAAAGCACAAGAATTTTGGTTAAGATATGTGAGAATGGACAACTCCAAGATTATGGATAACTTTGTTAAAATCAACAATCAAGTGCACACACTGTGGTCAGTGTTCAGTTACCTACGATCCTTTTTGGGATTTATCCCTTCCGATACCACAAAGAACAGGTCAATTACGACTTTCACAATGTTTAGATTCGTTTACAAGAGAAGAAACACTCGACGGTGATGAGAAACTAGCTTGTTCGAAATGTAAGGAACGAAGACGATGCATTAAATCATTCTCAATTCATAAATTTCCGAAAATACTGGTTATTCACCTGAAGCGCTTTTCGCAAACAGAAAGTTTTAGTGCAAAACTTAATGATTCAATAGATTTTCCAATAGAAGGGCTTGATATGAACCATTACGCGGCTGATAATGTGGCACATTGTATGTACAACCTCTACGCTATATCTAATCACTGTGGAACCATTTATAATGGTCACTACACAGCATTTTGCCGACATCCCTACACGGGACAGTGGCACGAATATAACGATTCAAGAGTGCTATTAATATCGTGGAAATCTTTAGTCAGTGGAGAAGCATATGTTCTCTTCTATGAACAAGATGACACAAAATCCCATCTTTAAGTTTAATATTTTTTTTTTTAGTTTTTAAATTGTATATTTTCATTGTGAATCAATGTCTTATTTGTTTTTTTTTCTGCAAAATTTATTTGTATATACATTGTATCCGTTTAAATATAAATAAAATACTATAATTATTAAAAAAAAATAATTGGTTTAGTAACAGTTCAGTTGTTAAATACAAAGACATATGTTAATTGAACAGAACTTTTCACATACACACCCTCACACACACAAACTACTTATAAAGTTAATAAAATACGAAGTTTATTGACAGTTCTTGATATTCGTTTGCAAATAGTTATCACGGACTACTTAATTTTGATGGTTTGATGGCTTATACCATATACCATACCATATGTATGCTAGTTTACTAATATTATCACACATTCAGACAGCTAAAAGCGAGTTGAAGGAAACGAAATATTTTATTATAGATTTCCGAATAACTCTTATAGTCCAGGCGGTAGAGCAGTAAAAGTAGGGTGTAATGGATGTTGTTTGATAACTCAAAAATTTTTAGGCAGAAAGTTGCCGAATATTGTGTACAACAATAATCTATATTTGCCTACTCCAAAAAGTGCTTGCTGAATGCTGTAGAACAACAAATGTACCGAAATATCGAAAAATTACTCATTTTTCGACACATTTGTGTCTAAAACTTTGGAACAAAACCTTAAATCAGAAAAAGTTACTCTTTCTTTTCTGTTTATTTGACGATTTTCCATAAGGTTATGAGAATCGTGAATCAATTTTCCATTAATAATATGCGAAAATTAGTAAAAAATCATACGTAAACTTTGAGAAATTTTTTCGGTAAGTAAAAATTGATAAATACTCATCAAATTTTCAGAAAAGATAGATAAACATATGACAATTACGCGCAAAAATTTTTGTAACGATCGATGGCGTAGTTTTTCACTGCCACAATAATTAATTAACAAATTATAAAAAAGTTGATCGCGTGTACCCTGTTTAAACAACGGTGAAAAAGGAGCACGCAATTTTTAACTTTTACTTAGTGTCGTAACGAACAATAAGCAATTATAATAATATCCATTTCACGTTTTAATAATTTTTTAATTTTTTTTAAATTTAGTCAAATTTTTTCCATTATAAACAAGGACGGTTAGTTATGATAAACAAAGACCATTTAAGAAAGAAAATATACTTTTTATCAATATTTATTATTGAAACGTTTAATTAGTTGCATGATTTGAAGAACATTAAGCAAAATTATTTATAATGGAAAAAATTTGACAAAATTTTAAAAAATTGTAAAAAATTGTTGAAACGTAAAATGGATATTTTTATAATTGCTTATTGTTTGTTGTGACACTAAGTAACTGTTAAAAATTGCGTGCTCCTTTTTCAGCATTGTTTAAACAAGGTACGCGCGATCAACTTTTTTATAATTTATTAATTAATAATTGTGGCAGTGAAAAACTACACTGTCGATTCTTACAAAAAAATTTTGTGCGTAATTGTCATATGTTTAACTATCTTTTCTGAAAATTTGATAAACATTTATCAATTTTTACTTACCAAAAAAATTTCTTTCATAACCTTATAGGAAATCGTCTAATAAACAAAAAAGAGAGAGTAATTTTTTTTGATTTAGGGCTTTCTTTCAAAGTTTTAGACACAAATGTATCGATATTTCGGTACATTTGTTGTTCTACAGCATTTATCAAGCACTTTTTGGAGATTATTGTTGTACACAATATTCGGCAACTTCCTGCATAAAAATTTTTGCGTTATCAAATAACATCCATTTCGATTGCTCTATCGCGTGGACTATTAATATTAAATGAATTCCTATATCTAATAAATGTTATCTACCATTTATGTATAGAATAAAATCCAACATCTAATATGAAAATCACGAATATTGAACAAAATGGCAACGTATATTGACAGTCGCTAGGGCATTTGTGCGGTTTTCTAACAGCCGTTCGTTTTGTTTTAACGTGCTTAATAGACATCTTACATTGATTACGGACTGTGTATTTTTGACTACATACAGGTCTGGTCGTAGGTACAGGTAAGTTAAGAAGTACACAGAAGGTGTCATTTAAACCGGTTTTTAAAAAATTATAATTTTTTTGTGGAGAGTTATATAAGGACATCCTGCATACAAACAAGTTATTTGAAGCCATCCTGTTTACATAAATAAATATTACTGTTGTTAACAATTAGTCTACTTGGTGTAGCTTTCATTAATATTTGTGATTCTAATTCTGTAAATTGCATTGTAAGCATCATATTTAAATTATTAAAATTCTATATATTTGAAAAATAAAAGTTTTAAAAATATCTCCATGAGTAAGATTATTTAACTGGCGCAGTCAGTAGGATTCAGCGCAGTATTTCGTGAAAAGCCACGGCATCGAGACCGATGTTCCGAATTTCACGTGAGTGTCAAGTCTTTTTCGTTGGAACCTACCATTTCCGAGTGTAGCAGAATTGGAATCACTGGAGAAAACTTTGGATAAGTACCAAGTACTCCCTTTATTTTATTCACTAAGTGGAAATTAGCAAAGGAAATAACGAAGAAAATATTATTTTAAGAATTGATACTTTAATAATTCTATGAATGAATCTCAATTAGATATACATAGTTTGATTTCTGATTTAAATAGAATAATGTCAGAGAAATGGAAGGTAATGCAAACCAAATAAATGTTTCAATGTTGAAATTATATATTGATATGATTCCTCCATATAATGGAAATGAGAGTAATTTATTTGTTTATAAGTAATTTTGTAGTAAACGTATATGTAGGTGCTAATGATCAAACAATTCAGAATTTTATTGTTAAGGTTATTCAGTTAAAATTAGTTGATACAGCAAATATTTTGGTGGCTCAAGAACCGAATTAAACACTTGGCCATTGATAAAAGCAGCAATGTTTCGAAGATAGACGATCATTAGAATGTCTTGAACAAGATCTTATAATGGCTGGTCCATTAAGAAATGAACGTCCAATAAATTTTGCTAAACATTTACAAGTTTTAATAAGCCATCTCGTAGAATAAATAATTTTTCTGATGTTGAAATGCCTTTACAAACTAAAGATCTGTACCGTAGACAATATGACCACAATGACGTTAAGAGCTGTATTAAGAAATTTTTCGGGTATTTTGCAGACAATAATTAGACATAAGAATCCAAGAAATATCGTAAAAGCTCTCGCGTATATAATAGAGGTTGAAAATGTTTCGTATTCTCAAAATTATTTTAAATATTTTGATAACAAACCTAATACTTTTAATAAGCCTAAGTCTCAAATAACTTATTTCAATAATCCTTCTTATCTAAACCATTCTAATGCACAGCATATTCAATCTTCTTCTCCAAATCAGGGAAATACGCCTGGTACTTTCAGAATTTCTTTTAATTCATATAATCAAAATTCTCAAGGAAATTCATTTCCAAGTCAACCAATTACCCTACAATCTCGTCCTATCAATAGACTTTATCCGTCTAATCGAGAAGTTCTTGGATCAACCAAAAACGTTTTTGCTCCCATGGGTCGAAATCCCTCTGGAACACCAGAACCGATGTCAATACAAGAAATACTTTGGCACTTAGACAAAATAATCAGTTTCGACAGCAAATGTTAACTATTCCCGAAAATATCGTTAAATCAAGACAAAATCAACCCCATTTTATAGCTGAAGAACTATTTCATGTGGATAACATATACTTAGAAAACCCATCAGACAATTATCTCGAAGAAACCATCGCACAAACGAATATAAATCCGTTACTTAATCATTCCAATCGTACAAATGCTAATGATGGACATTTTCGGACAGAGAGCCTATTAGACCCTCCAATATAAACGAAATATTTTCTAATTCATATTTTACAGATTTACTGAAGATAACTATAAGAAAACCCACTTACTAACATTCGACTTTCTTTACAGAATGACAGTGGCCCCCTAAGCTTTATTCCATTTTTCTTTATTATTATTTTTTCTAAATACCTTTAAAACAAGGGAATCATTGAAATAGATCATCTTTTACTCAAATCTTTATTCAAAAGTGAACGAAAAATAATAAAACTTGTTTTACAGTAAAAAAGGAAAACCCTATATGGCTATCATTACCCCAACTAGTGGGTAATGGTGACATACGGCCACGATTACCCCAATAAATAGATAAAAGTTTTCTAAGCACAATGATCGGATATGTATGTTTTTTTTCGGTATCGGTACATGCCTTATGAGCCCAATTTCCGCAGTAGTTACACATTAACCATACCTCCTCATTTTTACCGAATTCCCCGCACATTAAACATATGTCAGTCCAATTCGCATATTTGTCTTTGTATTCGTCATCATTGTCTTCGTCTTTGGAACTCATTTCCCTGTCAGTTTTCTTATTCTTTCCTCTAGATAACATTATTTTCTTTTCAACGTCAGGGTTTTCTTTGTGGTCGTCAGTAGCGTCATAGGAAAAAACTTTTTTTTAGAGACCTGTTTGGCACCAGGCTTTGCATGTTTTTGTTGTGCTAGTAATTTTTTGTCAACCTTTTCTTGGAGAACGTCTTTGTTTGGGGTGGACGTGATTATTTGGGAATGTTGTTTTGCAGTCGCCCTCCTACTCCCACTAGTTTTGGATTTTGATGGTCCCGGTAACGGTATAATGTCGTGGAATGACTTTTCAATGTCTGAATATTGGGGTTCTAATGGCTCTGCTACTTTCAAAGTTTTCTCGTATGCTGGGGGTTGACACGACTGAGAAGCTGGAACTATCTGTCTTTCGGGAGTTTCCTGACGTTCATGAATAATAGGAACGTCGTTGATAAGACCATCACAACCATCAGTGCTGTTGGTTCTTTGAAGTGCAGCTGGCTCATAGTCTTCTCCAGTAAAGACGTGTGGATTATAGGGACATATGCCTGTAGTTTGGAACCCTTTTATAGCTATTTCTGGAATAACTACCCTAATAAATGCATTATTGAAAAGCTCTGCAACTTCAAAAGGGGTTATTTTTTCATGCGGGTGATTCCTTAAATACTTACAGCATTCGGAATTGAACGCCGTCTTAAGCGGGCCGTAAAACGTGACATCAAGTGGCTGGATCTTATGTGACGTGTGCGGAGGGATGTACAAAAGAACAACACCGTAGGCTTTGCAAAATTTATAAGCTTTTAGGGTAGAGTGAGTGGAATGGTTATCCATTATCAGGAGAACTGGATCATCCCGACTCGCTTTCACAAATTTTTGGAAATGTTCTAAATACTGCAGGAACAGGTCTTCTGTGATCCACCCTTTGTCCGAACAAGTATACAGAGCCCCTGCTGGACGCCCCTAATGGAGTTGCGGTTTCATTCTTTTTCGCGCATAAATAAACATTGGTGGTATATAAATTCCGGTTGCGCTGAAAGCGCACACTACTGTAATGTTTCGGCCTCTTTCCCGGCTTGTGGCAAACCCAACTTGTTTTAGTCCCTTCTTGGCTGAAATTTTTCCTGGCGTCTGAACTGTAGAGATTCCTGTCTCATCAGTGTTGAATATTCTATGGGCCTTGAAATTATACTTTGCTTGCACTTGTTCTAAATTATTAAAAAATATGGCGACTTCTTCCTTATTAAAAGCTGTTATTCGATTTATTGATGTTGCTTCAGGCTTACGGAGAGCAATTGAGGGATTTCTTTTCATGAATCCCCACAGCCAATCATCACGGGCACTTTTTGAATCTTTAAAAGGACAAGGTTGGTTATTTTTTGCAGCATATTCATAAGCACATTTTTTGATTTATTGCCTGCAAATTCCGTAGAAAAGTTTTGAAAGATGAATAACACGCTGGGCTAAAAAATGTTCTTCCTATTATCGTATTAACTCGTATTAACTCGTATTAACTATCTCAACTATCTCAACTGGGATTCTTTTATTTTTTAAAAGAAAAATTATTGATGTTTTCAATAATGATGGGGTAATGGTGGCCAGCTCCCATTACCCCATAGGGGCCGGCCACGATAACCCCAAAAAACACGTGTTATAATAACAATAATGAAAAAATACTAAAACTAAACAAATTCGTACTTACGACTGGTTTTTCCGAAGTCTATTAATAACAAACGAATACACAACAATCAGTTTCAGAAAAATCAAAACAATAATCTGAATATCTAACCTATCAATTCAAACATTTGTTATAGACTTAGAGGAATAATAAACATAGAGGGGGCTATTCATTCATAAATACGTTTATTTTTGCGGCCAACAATTCTAAACACCAGTAGTGAAATAATGAATGAATTACAAAAAGTGGGGATGGTATTGTAGTTACATGGCATAGGTAATTTCGGCTGTTTTTCTGACAAACTTGGCACCGACGAACCATGATAATCCAAAAACATTAAATTAATTAACTTAAAAGTTTATTTTCACACTAAAAAGTCTTGAAAAGCACATCAAAACGAAAGAACTAAATGTTTACTCTCTAGTCGTAATGGCGCTCTTATGAACAAACCACGTTTGACATTATTTACTACAATACTACGACGATATTTGCATCTCTCTTTATATGGTAATTAAACAAGGACAAAACTACTAGATAGATTACTATTGACACATTATCAGGTACTGAAATCTTGAGCAATGTTGCCACTTTTAGTTATAACCATAAAGGTATCTAAGGATACAACAAATTCTTGTTTAAAATTTATATAAGAAGCCTTTATTAAGTAAAATTCAAGTATTATTAATTAATTTTAAAAGCTGTGACTCAAATGTAGAAATTAGTATGACTTTTTTTTATTTGCATAACTTTTTAAGAAATTTTCAATTAAACTTCTAATTTCTTTTTTTCCCGCAACTAAAGAGGATTTGTAAATATGGCAAAGCAGTGGAAGTGTCCCGCAAGTGAGCTTAGAATGTGACTCAATGTTTGGGGCAGGAAAAAGTCAAAACAAACATATCTATTTTATTTGTTAATCTGAGGTTATAGATTGCGATACCAAAACAGAAATGTCATGTTGACCGCTTCAATTGAAGGCATCGCCGGCCTGTTCTTGTTTAACTAGTTGAGCTCCACATACAGAGATGGCGCAACGGTGTCCTGTTGTGAAATAAAAATTAGACCGGGATATTTTGGGTAGCTCCTATTACCCCGGAGGCCACAATTCTCCCGGTTACCCCTATAGCTCAAAGTGATGACGTCGAAATAAAAGTGCTTGACACTCCTTTATTACCTTTAGAATTAGGCAAAAATATTAATTCCAACAACAAAACATACCTTTTGACATTTTATTGAAGTAGATTTATTAGTTGGGCAGTTAAAAAATGTTGAACGTTTACATAGTAGATTAGAAAGTTATTCAAACTTTTCGTCTCTTGAGGATATAAATCTTAAAAATTGAATAGATGAGTCTTTTACTTGATTAAGATCCATACTGAACGATGAAATAAAACAATATAATTTGTTTAAAACTTCATTTATTTGAACTAATGTTCAATTTATACTTGACGCGTTTCACTAACACAGTAGCTTTGTTAAAACGAATGAAGATATAATGTGAAAATGTCTTAATATATACAGTGCATAAATACAGAATTCTATTTACTAACGTTAGCAATGGTATTGAAAGAAATTACCTGGAAATTCATTCACTACAAACATTCATTCCTAAGCTATCTTCTAGGTAAAAAGGTTTAATAAAGGAGACTGATTGATTTCTATTTGGTCGTTTAGAAGATTACCTGAATATTAATTTTTGTTAATCTCGAGGGCCTCTAGTAAATTTCAACTAAAGGATTTACCAACTACATGGAGAATTACAACAATTACGTTTACGTTCTAGTTTCAAATTTCTAATAGTTCTACCGATATAAATTTTATCACAGTTGTCATTACTAAAGTTTCTAAAAATGATTTAATTTTTAAGGATGGTGTTCCAAAATATGTTAAGCTTTTAAAATATTTATTATTATTTTTATCTGAAGGGAATACTTGAATACTTGTTCTAAAGTCTGTTTTTTCATCTTTTTATTTATGATATTGTCAATTAAATTGGGATCTTAATTATTATTAACTGCTATTTGTTTTATGATATTGTAATAAATACGAATACCTAAAAGATAATTTTATTGTAGAAAATTTCAGAACACACGGTAAAACATATTTTATTTTAAATCATAATATTAAATGGAATACGACCCACATTATGTTTAATAAAACAATACGAAGTCAAAACAGAATAGAGAAATAAAAAACATCTTACTGGGCCAAAGCAAAATAATTGTTTTGAATACAATTATTTCGATAACAGAAACTAGCACGATTCAAAAAAACAAAAGCTGTTTTTTTGGAATTCGACGAAAACCCCAAAACCGAAGTCGGGCGAAAACAAAAAACGAGTGTACAGAGACCAGGAGCGGCAGTGTGTACCGGGGGTCGAACACGCGAAGGTAAAGGTTTTTCCCCTGCCACGGTAAACAATACTAGTGTTTTTAGTGTTAGCGGTACGAGTGGTAAAAATTATCTCCGTTGTGTTAGGAGAGGATAGGAATAATTAAGTAAGTTAGGAATCATAACAGAATAAGGAAATAAAAGACCATAAGTCACTATAACCAAGTATATAGACAAATGATACTAATAGTACGATTTAAGTAAATGCTTTAAGTAAGTCTTTTTCAATTCATAAATACAAGGGGACTACAAAAGTAATTGAATATAGAAATAAATAAGTGGGAACAAGATCACGGGTCATAAGTTTAAAGAGTTTTTCTCCTCTCTTCAAAGAGTAGAGCTCATTTGACAGTCCTAAATAAGTGTGAAGCTCGGTCAAATGAGGAAATGTCATATAAATATGACAAAATTGTAGGTGACATAGTATTGTAACAAAGAAATGTTTAAAAATGTTTGTAAGAAAGATAAGTTGTATTAACAATTGTAAATTTTAAAAAAAATTTAGGATAACAAAACCAAATCAATGGCACGACAAAGTACTATCCTGACCTGGGTGACATTCGTCATGTGCGGGCTACATATAGCAGTTGGGCTAATCGCGTATGAGTGTTCCCACCCCAACACAAATATCACAGTGTTATCGCTAAAAGATATACAAAAGTGTCCGGAACCAGAAAAAACGTACGCGAGTGAAAAAATAGACATACAAGTGATTCAACGAAACGAAATAAAAATGCAAAAAGTATGATCATGCGTAATAGAAGTCACAAAATTCATGTTCTACTGCGGGATGCACAGCCACACATCAGTCGTCAACGGAGGACTATCAACCTACATCCACAAATTGGGAGCAGAAGAATGCAGAAACACCCACAGATATAAACTAATAAAGTTGTACCAACAAACAATAGACAACATACTAATGAACGGTACCACAACAGCGTCAATAAAAATAGGCGGCACACTCGACAATATGGGAACATGTAAAGGTATCACATACCAAGAAAACGGCAGAAGTTGGAACGACGTAGTGATAATAGCAACAGCCAAAATAACAACCAAAGACTATCTAGCTAGAGTAACGCTAGAAACGAACGAGATCCACTTGCAAATTCACGAATGGTTACTGCTTCGACTCCACGGTAGGAGAATCCACCTGGTCCAGTTATGAGCCAACAACATGCGAAGACCATCTGAGCCAGTTATACGAAGGCATAGGCAACAAAATCACAAACACAAAAACACAAGAAGAACTAATAGTAATTGAAGAAGAAGACAAAGTATTCGCACTAACATTACAAAAAAGAAACATACTATGTGGAATAGAAGTATGGCAAACAGAACACCCACGAATTGTCATAACACTTCAAAACACACAAAAATTACATCCGACAATGCCAATTCTAACACAAAACGTCGATCTAATGAATTATGTAAATAGTAAACTACTCTATATTGAACAAGCATATAAACGAGACGTAAACATGCTTTACACAGATACAATACACCGAAGATGCTTAACGAAACGAGAAATACTCAAAAACAGACTGCTAATGGCACATACACTAC
Organism: Galeruca laticollis; assembly: GCA_963921935.1. Lineage (NCBI taxonomy): Eukaryota > Metazoa > Arthropoda > Insecta > Coleoptera > Chrysomelidae > Galeruca > Galeruca laticollis. Next base: position 108,935,772 of record OY998179.1, read on the forward strand.
CTAATGCAGTCAGCCAACTAATGGAAAATGAACCTGGACACATAGGCAGAGTATTAGGCGAAGTACTTTATATCATAAAATGCATACCAGTTACAGTCAAGATAAGACGAACAAACAGATGTTACAACGAACTACCAATAAAAGTAAACAACGAACAAAATTGATGGCTCCACTAACCAGAATAATACAAAACCACGCAGAAGAGATAGATTGCAATAACATGATACCACCACTTTATTTTATAGATGATCAATGGATAGGTCTAACGCCACATCCCACAATAGCCAACCAACCAAAAACAATAAAAGTAGAAGAAGAAATAAACCTCCATTTCGACCCCATTCAACCACTAGGAGCGAAGGGTCTGTACACGCAAGAAGAAGTCAACGCAGCACAAAGAGCCCTCACATTTGGGACAGAGAGAAAAGCAGTAGAGAACATAATTACTCGCAGAGCAGCGGGAATGAATGTCAATAGTCAAGGCTACACCGTATCAAACATATTTGATACAAAAGAAATCAAGAACCTCGCAGAATACACCCTAAAACACACATGGGCATGGTTCACAGAATTAGGTTCAGTCATAAGTGGAATAATTGGAATATACTTCACAATCCAAACCATTAAATACATAGCAGGCACCATACTAAATGGAATTCGTATACACCAAACTTTAGGATGCAGTACAGCACTAATAGGCAGCATATGGGACTCCCTAACGGCATGGATAATTCACTCACATCAGACGAGGAAACCAGAGGAAGAAACAATAGAGATGAACCAAATAACGTAGCAAGAGACGAGACACCCGAGTTCACAGCATTGGACAGACAGAAGTCGCCAGATGAACGATCTACTGAGCAGCAGTCTCGCGAGTGTAAACGGTCGCGACCTAGGTCAAGGATAAAAAGGGTAATAGCGAAAAAAATTGCCAAATACAGTGCCGATCATAAATATTGAGAAAATGTAACATAAATATGTAAAATGTATAAAACTGTAACATTAATTTTAAGATTATAGGCCACTATTGTAAGCCGACAGCCACATATAAATTAAGGGTAGGAATAGTTGTACGGGGGTTTTGAAAAAAAGGTATTGGACCAGGGAGGTCGCAATACTTTTACAAAGGGGGAAGTAATGTAATAAATACGAATACCTAAAAGATAATTTTATTGTAGAAAATTTCAGAACACACGGTAAAACATATTTTATTTTAAATCATAATATTAAATGGAATACGACCCACATTATGTTTAATAAAACAATACGAAGTCAAAACAGAATAGAGAAATAAAAAACATCTTACTGGGTCAAAGCAAAATAATTGTTTTGAATACAATTATTTCGATAACAGAAACTAGCACGATCCAAAAAAACAAAAGCTGTTTTTTTGCAATTCGACGTAAACCCCAAAACCGAAGTCGGGGGAAAACAAAAAACGAGTGTACAGAGACCAGGAGCGGCAGTGTGTACCGGGGGTCGAACACGCGAAGGGAAAGGTTTTTCCCCTGCCACGGTAAACGGTACTAGTGTTTTTAGTGTTAGCGGTACGAGTGGTAAAAACTCTCTCCGTTGTGTTAAGAGGTGATAGGGATACTGAGATTATTCCTTGACGGTGAAAACTGTCTCCTTTTTCGATACACAAACGGTAGAATTACCCTCTACGCTAATTGCCTTTCGACATAGCACGATTCCGTTTATTGGCACGACTCGCGGTGAACAAGCAGATAGAAATAAATCAAGAAAATTCCCGGCGAGACGGAGGAAGTTTGACAAGCAGTAAGTTTTTGAATTAAATTCAGATTGGGATAATTTTTTACTAATGATATATTTACTCGTTATTGGTCGAGCTGGATTCTGAACTTGGGAGTATAGGTCAATTGCTATATACAAGGTGTAGCGATAGCAAATATATTTATTAGACTTTTTTGATTGTTGATTTTTCGAAGAGACTGGACACAGCTGTTCACTCTTAGATTAAGTTTTTCGTCCTGACAAATATATAATTTACCGTGTGTACTGGAATAATTAAGATTTGCTGAGTTCGCCAACTTGACACAAGCTGGGTTTCTTTCTGTTAAATAGGAGTTATCATTTGTTGGGTCACATATTCTCTTCCACCTCGAAGGCAGGAAAGAGATAGAAAGTTAGGCGAGGTTTATTTTGGTATTTGGTAACACAAAGGCCGGAGCGTATGTTTTCCATATTTTCGCGGGCTTCAGCGAACTTGCGCTGATAAGTCAATTTATTATAGAGGAACATTGTTATCAGTCTTTTGTTCAGCCGTAAATTATAAATTAAAACTCTTTCTTATTTTGCCAGTGTAAATGCATAAATTTATCGTAGGTAATTATATTACTGGGGAATTTCGCAACATGTAACGCCAGTGTCGATAAATAATTTAAATTGTTTTCCTTAGCTCATCAGAATTTTTCTTTGTAGAACAAAAATTTCACTTTCGTTCCCTGAAGGTCAAGGACGACCTGAAACGACGTAACGTGAAACATTGTTGCGGTTAAAGGTATTTACACGTAATATTTATTTATTTTTCTCGACACCGGGGAATAGAAAGATTGAGAAACGAATATAATAAACCATACGCCTCTCACGCATTTTTTTTAAAAAAAAGACCAAGCCGATAAGAGGGATAGTTTTGCCGCACCACCGAACAAACGAGAACTCTGTTCATAAATTTGATTTTTTTTATAATTGTAAGATATACAGGGGTAGGTTTAATAATAAACCAATTATAGATAAATATATGTATAGGTAGAGTTATACCAGGGAATTTTGGTTAATTGGGTCATACGGGATTGTAGTTTAGGGTTAGGTATACATATATATATAGCTGTATATGAGGATTTGGAGAAATTATTTTTATTATATATATTTTTGTATAACGTGGAGGTTCTACATTATTTTACCTATCACCCCTACTCCAAAAATTCCCCCTCTGGAAGTGTAACAATCGTGGACGTGTGACCGAGACGAGGAGGACAAACCCTGTCCTGGCAAAGGAAGATTCATCCGTTTTAAGACCAGGCGAACTTAGCAAAAAACAATCGGACTGGATTGTCTTACACGCTCAGCCGCGCATTGGAGGCAGAATTTGGTGGAATCGAAGGACGGGATCAATACAGAGTGACCAAGAAAAAGGTAGGGATATTTATTGGTATTTTGATTAAGATATCGTACATATCTGGTTATTACACTGGTGACAGATTATTTAGAGTGGTGACAGCGGATTTCTTGACCCCCTTTTCACTTTATTACACTGGTGACAGAGTGTAAAAATAAGGTCTAGCGTTATTACATTTACATGTTAAAAAAATAAGGGTCTAGATTTTATTAGAGGTTTATTTTATATTACAATATTTAATTCTTTGTTATAATTATTAATATTTAATGGGACTGTTAAGAGTCTGTGTATCATACTAATAAAAGCTGCTACTTCATGATTGAATGGGTGGACCGAACTATTATGAATTGTAATATCTGTATGTGATGGTTTATGAAATAAAGAAAAATCATGTTTATTATTTATATTTGAAATTGTAAGTTCTCGAAAGTATATATACTTATTTTGTTCAAGCTCTACGGTAAATTTGATATTATTGTGAATCGAGTTTATGTAAGTAATCTAATTGTCTATTTGTACCGATGAAGCTAGCTAAAATATCGTCTACATAACGGTGCCAGTACATAATTTTTTTTACTAAGGGGGTGTTCATGAATTATTTTTTATATATTATCCATGAAAATTTCTGCTAGTAGGGGGCTGAGGGGGTTGCCCATAATCAAACCGTCTTTACTGCTCCATTGAAATGAAAATAATTTTGATTCAACCACACTTTTAATGAAGTAATGATATCGGAGTGAATTATAGTCAAACATACGAAATATTTACTGAATAAAACTAAAATTAAACTGAATAACCTTGTATAGGACGATGTTAAAATAAGTAACAGAAATAAAATAGAATTGTTTAATGGTATTGGAACTATGAATAAGTAAATGGCTTTTCGGAACTTTAGATCACGATGACGAAATCAAATATAATTCTGATATGAAGCAAATAATTCAAAACCAAAATTCGACTTCGCACGAGTTGAAACTATAGTTTTCCCTCAATACTCATCTTAATGATCACGACAACAAAACAATCACTAGGTATAAAAACCATTTATTACTCCAGACTCAATTTAATGATACTTCCACAAAACTCAAGACGTAGCCCATCAGGTATTTGTATATTTGAGTTTGCCCAATGCTCTAAATAATCAAATGATTCTGAATTGCCAAAATTTGAAAAATTTCATAGATACATTTTTTTGATATTTAAACCTATTAAAACTGTGTATTTGTAGTCACGTGTTCAAAAATAGACAATTAGAAATCAATTACACTGATAAGAACCCCATGGGTAATTTATCATTTATGTTTCCAAGGTAATTTGAAAATATTTTCTGTGAATAAGTAAACTTGTCAATTTGACAATTATTAAAAGTGTCGATTTCAAGATTTGGAAACAAAAATAATAATTTAATCGAGATTTGTAGCAGCAATTTTGAATCACCCTGTAGTTGAACACTTCAATAGCAAATTTTTGTTATTATACAATAAGAATAGAATAGCTATAATTAAAGGTAACACTGTCCTTAAAATGTTCCAAGGATGTAGGGGAATTGTGCTCGAGATGACATACTTGCCGAGTTGGAATAGTCGCTATTTAATGTACATACATTTTGAATTACGCGCCTTTTCTTGCGCCCCCTTAAAGCCACCGGCTCAAACAAACTATTGCGTTAATCGGAAGAAGGTCAGTTGTCTTTGAATGGTCGAAAAATACGTTTGTCACATTTTTGTTTACCCAAAATTTTTTTAAGTGTCGTTCGCAGATAGTTTGGTGGGTAACGGAAGGGACTTGAAGGTACGTTATTGTAACTTTCAGATAGATAATTTATTGAATATTATATCCAAGTTATCAAATAACTAGTTTAAAATATGTTTAAGTAAAAATTGTATTATTTAAAAATAACCGTTAATTTTATGAGATGGCATACAACAATTTTTATAAGATGGCATGGTATGCCATCTCAGCAACTCAATTATTAATTGGAAGCAATGTTTCCTTAGACATATGGGTCGCTACAAAAGAAAGTCAAATAGAGAGTCATGGGATGAAAATAATATGCAGGAAGCCATCTTAGCTGTGAAGGTGAAACGTATAGGGTGGCTTTTAGCGTTAAAAACGTTTAATGTCCCTTTTGGGACTTTAAGACGTAGGGCAACTAAGGAGGAAGACTGAAAAAAAGGTTACATAGGAGGTCACAAAAGCACATTCAATTAAAATTTAGAAAATGAACTGGCTCAACATATCAAAAAAATGGAATCCATGTATTTTGGGCTAACAACGGATGACGTCCGAAAAATGGCATTTCAAATTGCGGAAGCAAAACAAATCCCTTATCGATTTTCTACTGAAACTAAAATAGCTGGGTGGACCTGGCTGAATGGTTTCAGGCAACGTAATCCTACGATATCCTTACGATCACCTGAGAGTACTTCTGCAGCTCGAGCTAGAGCTTTTAACAAAGTTGAAATTGAAAAATACTTTCAAATGCTTTCTGGAGTATTGGATCAACATAAATTCCTGCCGAATGATATTTGGAATATGGATGAATCGGGTATTACCACCGTTCCTTTGAAGAATACAAAAGTTTTGGCCACCAAAGGCAGAAAACAAGTAGGCGTTTTAAGTAGTGCTGAACGAGGTCAGCGACTAACGACCGTTTGTTGTATGAACGCAGCAGGTAAGTTTATGATTTCAAGTACCTAGGTACCTATAAAAAATAGTTATGTATTTTTTTAGGGACATATCTCCCTCCTGCTCGCATATTTCCAAGAAAAAACATGAAAGCTGAATTAATGGATGGAGCACCTGTTGGATCTGTGGCATTTACCCAAGAAAATGGGTACATGAATAGTGACATATTTCCTAAATGGTTGAAGCACTTTGCGAAATATGCCAAACCATCAAAGCAAAATAAAATCTTGCTGTTATTGGATGGACACACTAGCCATAAAAGCTAAGATGCACTTGTATATGCTATGGAAAATGGCATAATTCTTTTTTGTTTTCCCCCACATTGTACCCATAGGGTACAACCGTTGGATGTTAGCTTTTTTGGTCCTCTTAATGCTTACTACAATCAAGAACTAACTAATTGGCTTAAAAATAACCCAGGGTGTGTAGTAACTCATTTCCAAGTAGCTTCTTTATTCAGCGCAGCATATATCAAGGCAGCAACCATTCCCAATGATCTAAGCGGATTTTCGGCGACTGGCATAGCACCATTCAACGACAACATCTTCCCCGATTGGATGTTTGCTGCCGCAGAAGTAACTAACGCTGAAGAGGATGACAATCGGGACGAAAATCAAATGCAAGATGGTCAGTTAAATAAAGTCAACGTCATGACAAACTCGGTGCCAAGTTTCCAATGTACCAAGGTCTCTAACGAAAAGACCAATGAAACTATAGTTTTGCCAGGTCCTTCATCAGGTTCTCAAAACATATTTCCAGGAACCTATCAATTGAGGAAATTTCACCAATGCCAAAAGTCGCAGAGAAAGTGCGACGAAAAAGAAGAAAAGGGTCATATGGTAATCTAACAACAACCCCTGAAATTGAAAAATTGAAAAATGAGGAAGAACAAAAGAAAGAAGTGATGTTAAGAAAGGCCGCGAGAACTGTTAAGAAGAAAATTGGTAGAGAGATTGAGCAGGACTAGGATGCACACAAAAAAGAAGGGATGATAAGAAAGTCGGAGAGAACTATGAATAAGAAATTTGTTATGGAGGATGAGAATGAAGATGAGCAAGCCGAGGGTTTTGACGTAGGAGATGACCTAGATGAGGAGGACTCGCCTTGTATTTATTGCAATGAAGTTTTCTCCTGGTCTCTATCAAGAGAATTATGCTTCCAGTGTCACATATGTAAGAAATGGGCCCATGCAGAATGTGATGGAGTAGACAGAAAGACAAAAATGTTCAAATGTGAAATTGGTACCTAGTTTTGTATTTTTTTTAATACTATGCCTTCTCATCAATAGTTACTTTCATGAGATGGCATACCATGCTTCTTTTTCAAAATATACTTTTTCGTTTGTTAATAGAAATACCGTTTAGGTGTTGTGAAAACTTACCTTATTTATTCCATATTTATATATTTCCTACATAATAATATGTTTTTGGTCATAAATTGAAAAATTATAGTACCCAAAATAAAAGTATGCCATCTCAGGCACACTTCCCCTAGAGTACAAATTAGGAAGTCTTTTTATGAAAATACAGAAGAAAAGACAAAATTACGTTTAACCTTTAAAACTAGAATCATTAGATCTCAACTCCAACTGAGATATTCGAAAGGAAGCGAAGCAGATTCATATGAAATTTTAGAGAAAGAAAAAGTGCACCCGGCAATTTAGAATATGCCTAGTCTAGTATTTATGTTTGTAGTTTTAATTATTATCTATATCTGTCATAGAAGAAGAGGTGCAGAAGATGCTAGCCATTCACCACAAAAGGTCCAGAAACCCGAAAACAATTACATCGGTATTGTTTTCGCAAGTTATTTGAAGCCATCCTGTTTACATAAATAAATATTGCTGTTGTCTGCAATTAGTCTACTTGGTGTAGCTCTCAATAATAATTGTCATCCTAATTCTATACATTGGATTGTAAACATCATATTCAAATTAGTAAAATTAATAATATTTGAAAAATAAAAGCTTAAAAAATATATCTTCGTGAGTAAGATCATTTAAGTTGACCACTACTAATTCAATAAGTTTACAATTTTTCAATAATGGTCATACTGGGTGACATTACTGATATAGGTGACTTTAGCACTGGTCACCCTGATTATGAATTTTTGATTTTTCTTAAAGATTTTCTTATTGATAGGGTCCTGGATCAATGGTACCTAAACGAACAGAATGTAAAAAATGTTTTTCATGTTCGAAAGAAAATGTAAGGCTTAAGGCTCCAAAGCTCTTCACAGCAACCTTGAAAAACATCTTCTACAAACAAGATTGGAACAATAAAGTTTTAAGGACATATGGAAAATACTTAAACCATCTAAGATTCGTTGATTACACTGTACTGATCTCTAACAACTCCGACAAGATAATTGAACGAATAAATGAACTTTACGATGCTAGCAATAAAGCATATCCTTAAGATAAATCTGACAATTACAATCACTACGAACTGGTAAATAATAAGGACATATAATCAATAACATCGCACTAGAAATTGTGGAGGAATACATATACCTGGGAAAACTAATACACAAATCTAGTTCACTACTTGTGGAAATTAACAGAAGGATAACATTGGTATAGAGAGCATTTAGACGAGACTTCATCATCTTCATGTCCAGAATCCAGTTTCCCCCAAAAGAAACAAGCCTTCGATCAATGCGTAGGATGTGAAGCTTGGACACTCAAACAAGAAAAAACTACAAGTCACTCAAAGGTCTATGGAACGATGTATGCTTAACATAATAAAAAGAGATAACAAAAGAATAGAGTGGATCAGACAAAGATCCCAGGTAACATATATAGTACAAAGGATTACATCTCTCAAGTGGCAATGTGAAGGACATCTAACCAGAAGGAAGGATGACAGATTTATCACAAATATCACACAGTAGAATCCTAGTGGCGTAAAAAGACCAAGAAGGCGCCATAACCTAAGATTGGATCAAGACATCTAGAAAATAGCCGGAATCATCTGTTACCAAATAGCATAAGACATACATGGACACAAATGAAGATTGACTACGTGAGGGAGGCCTCATTATGAAATAATTTATTGACTACGAATGATGACGTTTTTTAAGGTTCTTTGACAAAATGTATATTTTTAATAGGACTTTCTTGTGTTTTAGTGGATTAAAACAGTATTAAAATGGTTAGAGAGACATTTTAACAAAAAATGGTTAACAATTGTGACGTTTTGGTATTGAATTTAGACCCTTTTCAAATTAAAACATTTAGATTGTGAATCGTAAAAGAACAATTGAAATAAAAATAAACTTACCTCAAAAAGTGTAGTCTATCAATGTATATTGAACATTTAACACAAATTGTACGTTTTACATAACTATCTACAACGCAACTTTAAAATATTTTTGTTAACATTAATTTCATTAAGAACCCAACTTAAAAAACAACATTTACATTGGTAAAACTAGATATATATTGTGACGCCGTTAGTGGCATGGTGTGGTATTAATGGGAGACTAATTATATTTTTACGATATAAGGAATGGAACATATGTGGTTCTGAGTTTATCTGACTTTTTTATAATTTATACAATACGAATATTTTGGAATTGCTACCATCTCGCAGAACTCTCTTTTTTTCGATTATCTTATGTTTCTAAAATCCTTGTCTTTGCATAATTAAACTAAAGGATTTTTTCCTTTCATGATTAGTCAGCACTGTAGCATTTATTTGTCATATTTATGGCACTTTATTCGATTTTCAAGATATGGACTCGTTTGGCCGATATGATTATAATGATGTCATCTAAATATCACAGACAGGTTTTCCACGTCAGTCCTTTTAACATCATTTCCATAAGTCTTCCAAAAGAGGCTGGAGCATTGCATAGACCAAATGGAAATACTTGGAATCGATAAAGGCCATTTCTAGCAGAGAAGGCTGTTTTATCTCTATCATCGGAATGAATGGGTAGTTCCTATTTTCATTCTTATGATGAAGCAGTGATCAACTCAGCCGATGTTGCTGACATCCCACCGCTGTCACCAGTGTAATAAATAACTCTTAATTTCCTTTGGGTATATCCAGTGACCGCTGTCCCCACACTAATAGATCGTTTGGTATATTCCAATGGTATAGGAAACGGTATTATTCCTTTGGCTTCTTTTCTTCTGCTTGTAGTGACCGGAGGGTTCCTACTGTACACTCCTACCCTAAGAAAGCTTTGCAGCGTGCTGTCGCCAGTGCCTTACGGCACAAAATTTGGAGCCAGAAATCTCCCTGCGGGTTACCTAGAGGGAGGTGTTTTCCTGGTTCGAGCGGTCAAGAACTCCTTGGGGCCTCTTAGCTTATACAACGTGCCAAGCCTGAGTTTTAATGCAGGTCGTGTCAGCCTGTTCTAACTTGCTAGTACGAGGGTAAAGGTTGTTGATAAAGGAAACAGACTGGGTGGATAAATATGTACAAATATATATTACAAACAATAGTAAATTATACAGCCCTGATGTGAATAAAATGACAGTTACTCGGGGGGTAAACGCCCCAGTATGTTACATTAAAAATTCAGTTAAGGAAAAACGTCTTTCCAAAGCTGGAAGTAGTTACCCGTTCTCGTGACACCCGTAAATGATGTCTTATATACGACTACCCCTGTATAAGAGATGAAACCAACGAAAGAAACCTTACTCGGGCACAACGTCTTCCAAACTTTTGAAAGGGATCCTTCCTGATTATGAAAGATAAAGTACGATATCACGTATAGTTAAATATTTGGTATAATATAAGAAAAATGATTATCGAACAACCCTTCGAAATTGAATGGTATGAACGTGAAATCCCGTACAGTTGATTATTCTGTACAATATGTTATAATAATTATCAACAAACTTTTGAAATCGAAGGGTATAAATGTGATATCCTGCACAGTTGTGTATCCTGTACAATATCGTATACTAATTATCAACAAACTTTTGAAATCGAATGGTATAAACGTGATATCCTGCACAGTTGAATATCCCGTACAATATAGTATAATAATATATCGGACAAACTTCCGGAATCTAATAAAATAATTTATGATATCTCGTGCATTTGAATATCCTGTACAATATAAGGAAATAAAATATCGAACGAAACTTTCGGAATTAAATAGAATAAATATGATATCTCGTACAGTGGCATATCCTTGCACAATACAGAAAAAACCATATGAGAAAAATGATCATCGAACATACGATATATTTTGTATATGCCTATAATTTTTAGACTAGATCGGTAGGTGAGGGGCTCAGATGTAAATAGTGCACTCAGTATGACCGAAAATATAGGTCTCTTTTTCCTTTTTGGATACCCAGTCAAATCAAATACAAAAATATCAATACAGTATATAAACAAAATAATTATACGTTAAAAACTTACGCTTTTGAAATATCACAACTACACAATATTACTGTCGACGATAAAGTGGCCGCCCATACTGAACCGGGTCACTTATGGAGGCTACCTCACTGTCTCTGTTTTCAAAATTCCTGCTATTTATTTTAAAATTGTTTCGTTAGTGCCCTTGTCTGAAGGTTAATTTTAAATTTCATTATTCTAGTCTGCAACGTTTGTTTATATTTATTGATAAACAAAGCATGTCAAAACACCAGGTATAATGTTTATCGACCTTGCTGATTATAACAAAATTGTTTGTATCAACTTCTTTCCTGGCGGAGGTCAACAATTAGTTTATTATTAATTTGGTTCGAATCAAGAAAATTTTATCTATATAGGGTGTTCTTAAAATTTCCTATGTCATATCTCGTGTTTATTACAACGCTTAATCCTTTCGTTTAGCGAATGGAAGTGTTCTTGGGTTTTGACGTATCGGTGGTGCATTTCTTGTATTAATTCTATGGTGGACCAAGTTGGTTCGCCCTGTAGATTTTCCCTTTTCGAAAAGGCTAAGGTGATTCAAAACAAATTTCTTTGCCTTGCTCGCTTCTTCAGGCGTTAGTTTGTCTAAGTATTTGTTGAGTGTCTCTATAAGTTGGCCGTCGACTTTATTTTGTGGCTCTTTTTCGGGTTTGGGATTATCTCGTAAATTCACTATGCTCTTCACTGGTTCACAATATCCCAACTCGTAATTTTTCTTTAGTTCAACTGGTCTCCTAGATGTATTGGCAACGCGAACGGGAATTTGCTGTTCTATTTTTACCAGACATTTGGCTACCATTACTCCATCTTCTGTCGGTTTACGTGGTTCAATAAAACCAATAGTCAGATCTTTGTATTTTTCTTTAAGATGTGTCATGACAATGCTTTCTGAATTTGCTGGAATTCTTATATCTTCATCAACTATAACTTTCATTTTGTGCAACTGATCATTTTCACCACTGAAGATTACTTCTTCGTTGTCGATGGATAAAATTTTGTTTTTCAAATCTATTACAAATTTGTCTTGCATAATGTCTAAAACCAAAACACATTTCCAATTCGAATGGATGCTGTTACTGTCCCAAAATCGGAGTAGTATGACCAGTTGCGGTTTCCAGCACAATGCCTTTAGGTGTTCTTGCGTAGGTCAAGCTGCTCTGTTTTTAAATCTTTCTCTGTCGTTTTTAAATCTTTGTCTACTGTTTTTAAATAATTTTCAACTGTTGCCAAATCTTCCTTAACTGTTTTAATGTCTTTTTTAGGCCTTCTTCCAGTGTATCTATTTTGTTATCTAAGGCCGCTATTTTAATTTGAAAGTAGAACTAAAATCGGACAGTACCTCTAATATTTGCTTTATTTCCTCCTTCTCCATGTTCCTGTTCCTCTTCTCCCTTTTCTTGTTTTCTACTGTTTCCTCTTCCTCCTTTTCTTGCTTTCTTCTCCGTTCTTTTTCCTCCTTTTCTTGTTTTCCTTGCTCCATCATCTGAAGAAATCATAAAGCTTGTTTATTTTCAGATAAACAGCTGATTCCTTAGTGACAAACAAATATCCATATTAGGCAGATTCAATGTTTCTTCCATACTTGTACGTTTTCATACTTTTAAGAAAATTATTGAGGTAATTCCTCTATATTTATTGTTACTCTTTTTATTATATTAAACAAATGATTTTATATGAATTTTAATTCTGATTGTGGTTATTTAATGTGTTCTTTTATTAATATAGTTTCAATTTATTTTAAATACTAAATTAAACATTCTCAATCAGCTGATGTGCTTTAAGATATAAGATATGTGGTTCAATATATATATATATATGTATATGTATGAAAAATAAATTTCGGTTTTCTACTGCACCTACGATTTAGTCGAAATTTCAATAATTTCGACATACTAGCCTTACCGTTCTTCGAAGAGAAAAATAACTACTTTCTTGGCTAATACTGTGTTTGCGTTGTTATTGGTTACCGGACTATTTAATTTTTTCGCTCATTTATAATTTTTGTTAGCCTAAAATCAATTTTTCAACTCGGGGCATTTTGAACACAGTATAACAAAAGTTCCTTAAGAAAGTTCCGTAATTAAGTCTCTTATTAACAACAGTTTAACATAGCCTGCCATTAAAATGGAAATTATGATCACCATCTTAAATACCTCTGCATTTAATTATAATTCTTAAGGACTAAGTTAGTTAATTGCGGCGGTGGTGGTACCACTTTCGAAGAAGTATGTTGTTTGTTAATGATTCGCTAGTTTGAAAAGAGAAAGAATTCATCGGTGGTCTTCAGTGAAGAAGAAGACTTTGGGCAGTGAACAGTGGCAGTCAATAGTAGAACAACCGGTGCTTTGTGAAGGATTTTTTGTAAATTTGGCGGAAAATGAAGAACGTTATTTCTGTGGTCGCTTTAGCGCTATTTGGTAAGTAACATTTATATTTTTATTTATTTGAACTAATTTTTATTAGAATTTTGTGATAAAAAGTTGAATAGTATATTAAATTTTAGTTTTTCAATGATTCTTTTTCTTTGGTTGTAAATAAGATTTTGTTGAATAATTTAAAATAATACTTATTGAGTTTACTCATAGAATTTGCCAAACATATGGAATATAAAAATTATTTCAGCTATTCAAACTGCTTTTACCCCACTATCTAATTATTTTAATATTATTTAATATTAAATAAATATTTTATTAAAAATATATAGAATTTCAAATTAAAACCTTAAAAGTTCTATTGAATGTGTATTTATTTGAAAAGTTTCATATACACAAATAATCCAGTTACAATAATTGTAAAAGTTATATTAAAGAAAAAACTCCAAAACTCACAGACATATAGTATGTCTAAAGCCAATTTTGATAGTGGTATTTTTAATCCTGTTGATGACAATCGCTGCCCAATGCCGCGCATATATCTTTTATGAATTCGAAAATTTATTATATCATCATTAATAATTTTCGTTCAAAGTAATAGGAAATTGAAATTAGCGTGCATACAATACTTACAATATTTGTAATACAAACTTCTGTAAATAATGCTCGTTTAGCCAGACAATCTGAAAATATTTTGTCTGCGCAGTAGAACCACGGGGACGAATCAAATTTTCTTGATAGAAAAAAGGATTAGGTCGGGCATGTTAGTTTTTTTGTTTTAATGTTACGCATATTTTTGTTGTTTTTTGCTTTTTATTTATTTTTGTTATTTTTTGCTTTTTTTGCATTTGGAAAATACGGTACCCACTGGAGAAACATCAGAAACAAAAAACCCGTTTATAAGATACCTATTGGGAACTTATTAAAAAGGATTTAATATCTGACTGGAATCGTCAGAATATTCTGTAGTAGAATCGTTTCCAGGTTGGATACCTAGTGGGGCTATAGGCGGTAGAAGAGTATATTCGTTTTCTGTTTGTATAATATGAGCAACGGACTTTTGCCACACACACACCGCTATAAATATTTGTCGAATATTGTCAAGGACAACTGCGCTTAAAGTTCGCGACTGATTATATTTAAGTAACGAATTTTCACAGTATCCCAAACTATTTCGAATAAATTAAAGATACAATCACATTCCCAACAATTCATTCATAAATTTGATTTTTTATGAAGTCAACATCAATTTGTAGGCCAAGTGGTGTAGACGTAAGACGAGAAGCGAAAAAGGGATGATCGCCAGAGAGGAAACGTCACGGAATAGGCTATATCTTATGTTATGACGTCGTCTTTAGATAACAAAATATTATGATAACGATTACTATGCATACAACTCTTACACTAAGTTTTTCTAGAATGAAAATGGACTTATTAAATGTAAAACACAAATGCCTAATAATCATTCTCATCTTGGACTTGCAGGATTTATTATAATGTAGTACGACCAGTACTGCGTTTATTAGCTGTATCAATATGTGAAATGTCCAATTAATTCAAATAATAATTAAATAAACCCTCATGCATTTGAAATATTATTTAAACAACTGAAATATTACATTTTTAAATGAAACTGACTATTTCTAAATAATTCCACAACATATTGAAAAATGTTGAAAATTCTAACAAATTGACAATTGCTTCGATACTAAATACCATCGTCAGAATGAGTTTGGTTAAATTATAATTATTTTTGAAGCAAATACAATATTCGTTTCTAAAGTTTCTAGCCAAACGCGTCACTAGTTTGAATTGTACATTAGTTCAAATGTAATGAAGTTTGAATCAAATTAAATTGTTTTATTTCATTGTTATATATCGACTTCCTTATTTGCGGGTAACCACTCCGCCGTTTTCTTGATTTATTTTTCTATAAATTGTCGTATCTTTTTACTTTTTCTGTTTTCTTGTTCCATTTTTCCGGTCCTTTATATCTGTTTCCCAATCATCCAATTCTTTCGTATCTTCTTTAACTTGATCTTGCCATCTTGTCTTCCGTCTTCCTTTTGGTCTTCCTACTTGTGGTATTCAATTACTTATTCTTCTTATTTTTCTTGACGGCTCTCTTCAGAGTACGTGTCGACACCATTTTAATCGTTAGGCTCTTTGGAACCTTACGATATCCTGTCCTTCCGCTTTTTATCTAATTTCATAGTTCATCATAATTTTGAAATCACCCTCTTCTGCTCTGACTGATCCAAAAAAATTTCTTAATATTTTCCTTTCAGGAACCGTTAAAGTGTTCTTCGTTTTTACTTGAAGAACATATTCCCACTATGCAAATAAATATTACAGTTATGATAATTCAACATCACATTGTGATAATGTTCTTCCTTTTTTTCCTCTTGTTTTCATCACATGCACATCTATACAACCGCTTATGCCCAGCTTGTGGCTGTTAACTTTTGTGATGTTTCAACTTAACTTCTCAGCGATGTCAAAGCGCTGCCTTTATACATTACTGTGATGATACTAGAGCTTCCTCAAAAGGAAGTCTTTATAATGAAAAAAAAAACATTTCTGTTACATTCTGAAAAGCCTTTCAACTTCTTGTCAATGTTAATGCAATGTCTAAAAAATAACATCTTATCAATGATCTAAATGCGACATATCAAAAACAATACAGTGTATTATCTTAGATGTTGTATGGACATTACTTAAACCTCTAAATAAACATACCTTAAACATTCTAGATGACATCCTACAGATGTTTCTGTGCCTAATCATCAAATACAGGGTGAACAACTAAGAACGCCGGCTGTCGGCCATATTTCAAAAAATAATCATGGTACAACTTTAAAAAAATACCTTCAGTAAAATGACCCTGAAAAATCGCTGAAAAATATTTTTGAGTTCCTAAAATATCTGCTATGGGGTGAAATGAACACTTAAAAACATAATACTGTGATTATCTCCAAAAAAGACATACTAAAGTTATCCTAGAAATACAATTTTTGATATATTGATGAGATTATGAAAAAATGTAGTTAGGGACTTTTTGTTCTTATTCTTCAAATAAGAGGTGGGGGAAGGTTCAATCTAAAAAACAAATGTAACACTTTTTTGTTTTTTCATCAATCTCAATGTTTTAGGGGTCATTTAATAGCTTTTCCTCTCTAATAAGATATGCTTAACAAAAACAACAAAATTGGACAATTTTGTCAACGCTATGTGAAAAAGTCGACAATTTTTCCATTTTCTCGGAAATTTCAAATGTATTGAGACATTTTTTAAATTCTGATGAAAAGGGATTTACGTTATCAGATATAAAAATTAAAAAAATGCTTGAATTTACATGAAATTTCCTAGTGAATACAAAAATATCTAATTTTGTTATCCATCTTATTAAACAGAAAAACTCTTTTAAATGCAGCTAAAATCATTAATATCGGTTAAAAAACGAAAAAGTTATACATTTGTTCGTAAGTTTGAACCTCCCCACCGATTATTTGAAGAATAATGGCAAAAAATCTCCTTAATTAAATTTTTTCATAATCTCTTCAAGATTTCAAAAATTGTATTTTTAGGACACCTTAAATATGTTTTTTGGGAGTATTATGTTTCGAGTGTTCATTCCACCCCTAGCGGATATTTTAGAGACTGCAAAATATTTTCCAGCAATTTTTCAGTATCACTTACCTGAAGGTAATTTTTTGAAAGTTGTACCATGACTCTTTTCTGAGATGTGGCCTACAGTCGTTCTTAGTTGTTCACTCTGTACATTTAAAATAAAATAGCAAAAAAAGCAATAAAGGATTTAAAACGTTTATTCACTTTTAATGAACAGTACAGTAAATTTGAAAAAAAAACAGGTACAAAATTAGAACAAAAATATCTTGTCCAGGAATCCTACCTAAAAAAAATAAAATTGTGTAAGCATATTACATAACAAGCGTGGAAAGTGGAAACTATTGAACGCATTCAGTGAAAGCAGGGAATAAAAAAGGGTATGTTAATCTGTAGTTGCCATAATGTAACATACTTTGAAACTGAATTAATAAAGTTTAACGGATACACATACATTACAGCTAGATAACAGAACATTTATTAGAATAGTTTTCTAATAATATTAAAACTAATAAACATTTTACACCATAAAGATTTTATGAAACATTACGTTAAATCAACAGAAATACAATCTGATTAAAGAAAATTCTATCGTTTACTTACGATTACTTTTTCTTACGCAAGAGTCGCTGTTTCGAGTGCCTCAACCATTCCATAACGTACACTTCAAAATCCTTATCTGTGAAACATTTAAAGGTGTTCTGAACAGCAGCTAATGAAACAATAACTTTAGATCAAATTGTGCCCATGGAGATCTTTGATCGATCATCATAAACTACATCAAATTTGATTTGCAACCAATTGACTGGGACCCAGTTTCCACAGGATACATGCGGAGCTCTTCAAAGGAATAACAACATATTTTATTTCGAGAGGTGACTTTTCATGATTTACCTTCTATTACATGCCTCACTCCGTTTCGCAGGTAAATTCAGGTGTTCCATGAAAATTCATACTTGTTTTCTGTATAAAATAAAATACTATTCTCATCTTGTTATTTTCATCCTGGAACATATTGTATATGAACATCGTGGAATTGTAGCTTAATGAAAACTAAGCATCATTAATACACTGTATACAAAAAAAACTACTTATGAAGAAGATATATGAACACATTATCAAGTTAAATGAGTTTATAATTAATTGTATCCAATTGAGTATCCAATAGCTGTGTTTCTACAATAATAAATAATTTAATTCTGTTTGTTGATTGGAGCATTCAGTGCCATAAGTGACATATTCTTCAACTAGATTAATATAATTACCATTGTAAGGGGCAACTACAGCTTTTCTATTGTATTCAGTGTATTTTAAAATTGAAATGAGCTTTTTAACAGAAATTTCTGTTTTTGAAGTCTTAAACAGTCTCTAATTGTTCACAAGAATTATTAGTATTAATGTCAAAAATTT
The DNA here is from genome assembly GCA_963921935.1 of Galeruca laticollis. Lineage (NCBI taxonomy): Eukaryota > Metazoa > Arthropoda > Insecta > Coleoptera > Chrysomelidae > Galeruca > Galeruca laticollis. The sequence continues at coordinate 108,954,392 of OY998179.1, forward strand.
TTAAACCTGCAATACTATATTGATGGCTATGACTGCTACTACAATAACTAGAACTAGAGATACTCGATTCAATATTTTTTGTACTGTTTTATACATCTGTATCAGACTATCTGAAATAGTTATTCCCCTTTATTTACATAATTACCAACTATTTGTTTTTTATTTTATTTATGTAAGTAGCTTCTGAAACATCTTGAACATTGAAAATATTTTCTTCTAGATTCAAATCTCTGCCAACATATGAGCATGTTTTATTATTAATAATAATATCTACCCTATTGCAATATTATGTTTTTTGTAGGGTATAATGCATATCTAGGATTTAAAATATTGTGAATCGTTTTTAAAATATACTTACTAACTAAAATATTTTAAAAGTTGAAAAAACCCTTATTTTGTAAACTCTATCATATAATGTTAGTGTACAATTCCGCCACCTGGAATTTCAATGTACAATAGCCGATTAAAGTAAAATCAACCTAACCTAACCTATCTTTTATCTATGGATTAAAGTCTTGAATGAGTATTAAGTTTTAATAATTATGATTTTGGAATAGGTACTTACCGATAACAGATGTTGTTCGTCCATTATAACAAGAATTATAATTAAGCATGGAAACTGAAGCTAAGTAGGAACTAACGGAAACGAAGACCACTTTATTCAAGTACTTGCAAAAAATGTGCTTCCTGCAAATAAAATATAACACAAGACTGAAAACCATCTGCCTTTTCATGCTTGTCATTTGTTTCCACAGATAATGTTCGTTCGTCAATTCCTCTTCTGTTTTCTTCTTTTTTTATGTTACTGTGATGTTTAATATGAGATATTCCTGAGAGTTTTATGAACTAACTTCATAAAGACGTAATCACACGAACTTACTGAAAATTATTTAGAAAGATGTGATAGTAACTGCAACATGTGATCATCTTAGGAACATGTTAATTTGTAATATTACAGTAACGTTCTGTATGTGATATTAGTGAGAAATATACAAATTAACATCGTATGAATGTTCCCTATAGGAAGTTGCTAAAAAGAAGTTCATAGGATGTGTATGTAACTGTGACTTCAAGTATTATTGTGTACATCAAAAATATGTTTTATTCACATGACATGGATGTTAATATTGTTGGTAATAAAATTAAGACATCTAGGAGATATCTTAATAACGTTTTAAATAAACATCACAAAAAGTCTCTAAAAAGAACATCACAAAAAAGTCTTGTTATGTTTCTTGTTTAGTGGGTTGTCTATGCAGTATATTGTTGGTCTCATAGTAGCTTTATACAATTTCAATTTAGTGTTTTTGGTTAGATATTTAGCTTTAAAAAATTTGCTATATTTCCAGTACGCTTTGTGTACGAATTTGAATTAACACTCAAATTCCTACTGTAAATTCTTACTTTGTCTTCACCCTGTACATCATAATTTATATATTCCGTATATAGCATAAAATAAAAATATCATTCTTCCCACATATTTAATATGTATTTAACCATACAAAACCCATTTCAAACTTCCTTCCATATAAAACCACAGATAACTATATAACAATTTCTTTTGTCCACAAAAAATACATGCATCATACGTTCGTATGACGGTTTCATTTAAATCCCTATTTCTCATTGACTATATCCTCACATAACTCTCTTTGTTACCACCCACTTTGAACGACATATAAAAAATCCATAACAACCCATTTTTAACTTAATTTCATCATCATACAAAAAACACCGTTAATCAAGTAACAGAAAAGCATTAAAAAGTCTAATGTCACATCTTGTCATGAATTAATCACGGTACAATGCAATTAATCAATTGCATTGTACCATAAGCAGTTGTGATATTCTCAGTTGTGACGCAATATGAACAAAAATGTAAAATAATGCAAATATAGAAAAAGTGCATGTGATCATCGAATTTAATTTAATATAATAACCAATTCATATACATATAAAAGCAGTCATTACCGTAATATACGGTTGGTCCTTCAGAGCTCATTAAACATACAATGCATCTTATCCAAATTGCTTTTTTCCCTTGATATTAGTGGCAGATCGTCTGCATATCTTATTATTTGTGTAATGTTCTGGGATAATGTTGTGCCTATTTCTATCGCCTTTATCGCTCTATGTTACGCTGTATTGGGTAATACAGTTTATGATGCATTCCCCTGCCTTACATCGTTTATAATATCGTTTTCGTCTGTATATCTTTCATTAGTTATTATTCTTTGTCAGTCGTATTAATTTGTTTGGAATGCCCATTTTCCTCATGTCCGCTATCAGTTTTTGCCTACTGATACTATCAATTAACTAAAATCTAAAAACAATATAATTACCAAAGTCGATTCCATATTCATAGCTTTTTTCTATTGTTTGTGTCATTACGTGCACTGCATCAATGGTTGATATTGCACTTCTGCAGCCATATTGGTGTTCTACTAGTTTCTGTTCCATGCACTCGTTGTTTATTGTCTTTCTTATGAGCGATGTCAGGACCTTGTATACTGTATGGGGTTATTCCTTGGTAGTTATAACACTTTCTATGGTCTTCCTTTTTGAAAATTGGCATTATCAATCCTAAATTCCATTCTACTGGCATCTGTTCTTCCTTCCATATGTTTATTAGTAATTCATATATCTCTCTATTTTGTTCTTCTCCGCCCTTCTTCAACACATCATTAACTATTTCATCTGGTCCTGCTGCCTTTTTAAGTTTGAGATTTGTTATTATTTCTTTGTATTCTGCAAATGTTGGGATATTTTCCTTTTCTACTTCTTCTGTTAACTCTTAATTTGCTTCTGCAACCTCTAGCTGGTTTTTGTATTATGCTTCCAATTCTCTTATGTCCAATCTGGCCATTACTTTGTTTTCTTATGTTGTTTTATTGCCTAATATTATCTTGGCTATTATTTTCTATTTCCATCATCATCTCCTTTATCCACTTGGTTTTTCTTTTCTTCTGACAGCATGTGTTTTGTTCTTTCTTTTATTTTCTTGTATTCTGTCAATTTTGTCTCTCCCTTTGAAGTTAACCATTTTTTTCAAACTTCATCTTTTTGTTAATTTCTTTCACATTCTTCATCATACTCTTTACTACGTTTTTTTCTTGCCCTAGTATTTCGTCTCCGGTTCTTGTAATCCTGGTTTATTGTTCTCCCATTTTTGCTCTATTTTCCATCTGAATCTTGCATTAGTCTTTCTTTAATTCTTTGCCTATATCGTTCTTCCGTTAACTTATTTGTCCCATTTCCATTCTATGGTTATCAATATTCTTCCAAGGTTTACATAATTTTGTATTATTTCTTTCCTGAGGCATTCTTGGTTAAACCAGATGTTTTGGGACGCTTTGCAACGTTTTACTAGTAACTTCTTGTATAGTCGAGTCAAAATATCTTAATTAAAATTACTGTTTCGACTCTTACTCTGTGGAATCTACTCATGCTGTTTAACGATTTAAAAAATACAAGATTTGTTTGTGACATTCATCCGCCTTTATTAATAATAACTTTCATTACAAGTGAGCAAACATACCAGCGTATAATTGGTTGCACAATGTTTTCTTGTGATTACCTATTACAAAATAATTGGGCTAAAATCAAATTATGTAGATAATGAAAAAGAAAATTCTAATATACGATCAAGACTTACAATCTGAGAAAAAAATGAAAATATGATTATTAATCCATGTACGTCAGGAGTCATAAATTTTGGTGGAGGTAAACATTTCTAATTTTTTTATTAGTAGACAAAGTACAATGTGTTATTTTCGTGGCAAAGTTGTATTTCGAAATTGTGGAAATCATGCTTAGCACACGTGAGCATGTCTTTTTCTCACTTGTCTATTTGGCACACTCACTTCGCTCGAGCAGCCAATTTCTGGACGCATGAGAAAATGACTTACTAAAAATAGTTAATATTCCTGACTTTCGCGCAACTTTGTATATATACCTTATAATATCTTTACGCATCATTAAGAAATACCTATCAATACTTTATTAAATAACTTTCAGAATGTCTGACCGAAATTATTTTAATCTAAACATTAACAAATGCCAAGGACATATTTTCGTAATATCTAATTAATGAGTAATAACTAGTTTAAATAATAATTATTTGATACACTTTGTTGAAGCAAAAATTCCATTCAGTAAGCCCCCGCTTTCAGAATGTCTGCTCTCCTTTCTTGTGTAATCTTCTTATTAAAAAAATTGCCTAATATACGAGCGATATATGACAGATGAAAACTCAAACTCAATATACAGAAGCTGGCTCCTAAAGGATCAATTCACGTTATCTAACTGAATATATATTGACATGGTTTATAAAGATGTTTTTGTATTGGTTGTAAGCTTTCATTAAAAAAATGTTGGCTATTAACCCATATTGATTCAAATAAAACTTTTACACATATCTACACGATAAATTTTCCACAAATATGGAGGTATATTGCTAAAGAAATCACCGTTGTATTAGTGAAATTGTATTCATATAAACTATAGGAAATAACGAAAATGGATTGACATTATTTTCATAGGAGTTTTGCTTTAATAAAACGAGTTGAACCAAAGCCAATGAAAATTCAGAAAACAGTTGAATAAGTTGTAATTTTTATGGGATATTTGTAGAAGAGATAAATCATTAAAAACGAAGTAATTGGAACGACTGAATGTAGAAACTACCCTTCAAATTGCAACGTATATTCCAGATCTGGTACACTGTGACAATTATCTGCTTACAAAAATATTCATGTGAAAACCGAAACTACGTGGATTTTGTTGATAAATAAAGACAAAACTTGTGGAAAAATGACGGTTTAACTGTTAGACGAATAAATTCAGTGTTTTGACATAAGTATATAGTGGATGTGAAATAAATATTGAAGCTCATTAGTTATCAAAATATATTCTAACGACACTCATTTCTGTTGTTGTAAATGATACTTTGGAATACTTTATTTTGTGTTCTTGATTCACTTTGTATGAGACAGTTTTGAACGTAGCTAGTTGATGACAGATAGAAAAATATGTAATTGAGTTGTCAATATAGATTCGTACTTTTTCATCGATTTATTTGCGTTGACAGTCATATTTTACATTGTAATTACTCCTCCATCAGAAAATATATATATTTTAACCGGGTAGGTGATTTTGTATAAGAAGTTCCTTAAAATCTGTAAATCTGGCTTTGTTCTGTTTTTGTAAACTTTTTTACGTTTCTTTAGAATGGAATATTAGATTTTCACTTATAATTGCACAAGTGGTTTGTATTTTATCGGGTAAATTTGGGTTGTTTAATGAGAAACTGTTTCCTAGCAATTTGACGAGAATAACTGTCCACTATTAAAAACACGACACCGAAGGTGCAGTGTTTTTAGGTTGACAGTTATTTGAGTCAAATTGCTAAAGGAAACAGTTTAGAATTTGAACAACACAAATTTACCCAATATCAATACAAACCTCGAGTGTAATTCGGCAGGACAATTTAATGAATGAGAAATTTGGAAACATATCTTGCAATATTACATTAAATTTCTCGATGGAAGTATCTGGCTCAAATCCGTATCTTTTTGCATCGCAAAACGTAGAAAATTGTCGCCAGATTGATGATTGCGTCGCAACTGTATTAGTAGGCACACAGGTATTAACAATTTGACTAATTTCGGCGTTCGTGGACACACCGAATAGACTCATTGTTAGTTATTGAAAATTCAATAAGTTGTTGACAAACATGCCAAACTATTTATTCTGGTAACCAACACCGCGATAATTGATGAACAAATGAATAAGTGAAAAAACCACTAACTAGTGTATTTGTCGCTGTAAAAGTTAAAGCTAACTTTTGCCGCTGTCAAAGTGACAATTGCACTGTGGCATATGCGATTTTTTATACATGAGTTAAATTGTCACAATAAAATTTAACAACTGTTAAATTTGACTACATCAAACTACAATAATGCTAAGCCTGAATATTGTCGTTCATGTTAGGATTACCCGACTGTTTCTTCAAAGCATAATGATGACTGGCTAATTTTCTATAAGGTAATCTCACATAATATATCACCTATGTGGTTTCGAAAAAAATCGTCGAGATCTCATGTTACATAATATATTCGATTCCAAGGCTAACGTGACTCCTCTTACTTTTTAGTTCCTGTTAATACATTCCGAACACACACTGACCTACTCTCAAGACGAGCTGATTAATTTTTGTTCTTAGAATGGTATAAAACTTCTCAACGGTAACGAGAACCTTTTGCATCTCAATTTATCATAAAAATGCCTCGAGATAGAGATGGTTATATAACCAAACATTTGCCAAGTTTGCCAAAATAAAAAGAATATTACACTCTTTTTTGATACTATTTACTCCTGAAAACTCTGCTATAATGAAAGAAAGTTATAGGAAATTATATTATGTCTCTCTGATAATAATACATTTATTTTGAACAACTTTCAATTCATCCATTTTTATATTTTGTCCATAAAATTGTTTTTATAGATGATTGAATGATGTTACAAATATACTGTGCGTCAGTATTCATTATTGAGAACTGGCAATAATGATATTGCTAGGTGAATTCATTAGGCTGTGCTATTACACTTCGTTTTCAACATATAGGCAACTCCTTATACCGACCCGATCCTGGTATAAACCTTATACTTTGAGTTTAATTTATAAGCAACTCTATAAACGACTTTGTATTGCAACTCACATATAGTTATATTGAATTTTTGAATTTCTGGGTTCGGAGTATAGTTTTAGTAGTTCACTGATGATTCCTCTTCGATATTCATTTCCTCCTAGCAGTTGGAATAGTGAGAAGTTCTCAAGAAAGTTGATCCTATGCATTGTAGCGTTACTGGGTAATCTGTGGAATTTTTCAAGCCATTCTTGGAATGGAACAGCCTAGGACAACTTTATATTAATTTCTGACTTTCGATTGGTGTCGTTTTGGCGAGATTGTTGGAAAAATCGAATCGAAAACCATTTTTACGGATCAATTGAAGAACTTTATTCCGCTATTTTGGAAATAACAGAAAAGCTGTTCCGAAATTCCCTCTCGAAATATTGAGGGTTCTTTTGCCGGGTGACTTCTTTTACTGGTTGTTGTTTTTTATTAAACAAATTCTTTACTGGGAGACGACTTTTCTTTTAGTGGCTGGAGTCTTCTTTTGCTGGATCAGATTTTACCGATTGACCTTTTTTGCTGTGTCAAGTCAGCAAGTTTTTTTAAGGAAAAATATTTTTTTACGTTATATATATAATTTTTTAAATTGTTTTATATATTGAATTTAATTTTTTTAACTTGTACGACAGAAGTAAAAGAAAAAAGATATGTATAAGATGTACGAATATCGCATGATATGTAACCGCAAACATGCATGTTTCTGGCTCACTAGCCGTCCTCAGTACGGTATAACCGAATGAGGGTGTAAAACTTTTGAACAAAGATGTTGATCGAAACATGGGAAAACACAAAACAACGAATTATAACAGGAAAACCAAACGCACATTCGTGTCTTCAGATGGAAGATCCCGAGTTTTCGGGACAACAACAATATCGACACGGAGGCGCATATTGCCCCCCTGCCTGAACCTTCCAACCCTAGATTTTTTGAAAAATTGAATTTCTTTTAAAATGTTAAAGAACAGTATTTTTCTAAAGATAGGTTTTTCACTTTTTCTGAATTTTCTGGTTTGTAGAGAAAAGTGTTCTTAAGTATTAGGCTTGGGTAAAAATCCGATGAACACCTAGAAAGAACACTATTAAGTTAAATAAATACAGTGTTATTCAAAAGTCCCCTTCCCCCTCGTATCTTTTGAACGGCTACAATTACATTAATAAAATTTGGAGGGTGAAAATAAAGTGTTGTAAACTCCTCTACGAATGGTAACAGGTGACGTAATAGTAATAGATGACGCCACAGTGCCACTCTGGCCAATAATTTTAAATAGAACCTTATCTCGTTTGAAAGGCATTGACATTGGCTACATAGCCGTAATAATTTTGTTTGGGTTTAAATTAATTTTGACGGATAAATTGAATAAATACCAAAATTATTATTTCACATTTAAATATTGAAGATTTTTCAGTCCGCCTCTGGTTAGTTTTTAATTCAATAGTATTTGTTGCTTTGCAAAGTTTTTCTAAATAGCTTAAATATTTAATTTTATTATTGTTTAACGAGACGTTTAAGAGTTTACATAGGCAAAATGGTACGTACTCAAGCCGACAAAGTAGCAGCTATCTTAATAATTGGTGAATTTAGAAATAATCTCCATGAAGCGGAACGTTTATTTAATGAGGGATACCCAGATCGCCATATCTCGAGAACTTATTTGAGGGAGCTTTCTCACAAGTTTGAAGCAACAGGTAGTGTTCAAGATGCCAAACGATCTGGTCGACCAACATTTAGTGATGATAAAAAAATTGATATCGTTGCTGAAATGGTAGTAAACTCTACTTCCTCTTCAACTAAAGTTGCGTCTATCTGTGAAGTAAGTAAAAGTACAGTACAGAGAGTGTTGGCTAAACATAAATTTCTCCATACAAGTTAAAAATGGTGCACCACCTTTCGGATGACGACCCCGACAGAAGACTCGAATGTATGACAAATGAAATTAGTCAAAACCCACATTACACAAAAACAATTTGTTTTAGTGACGAAAGTACTTTTTGCCTCAATGGAAATGTGAATACTCAAAATGTAAGGTATTGGAATGACACAAATCCTCACACCTTTCGTGAACAACATACCCAATTTCCAGAAAAAGTCAATGTTTGGGCAGGTATTTTGGGAAACCACATAGTTGGTCCTGTTTTCCTAAATTCAAATTTAAGCGGTGAAGTGTATCTGGAGATGTTACAAAATGCAATTGAGCCTTTAATTCTTGAAATTCTGGAAGATAATCAAGATGAATTCGGCTACCTGGAAATAACATTTCAACAAGATGGTGCTCCTGCACATTATTATGGTGCAGTAAGACGTTACCTGGATGAAGAATATCGAGGTAGATGGATCGGCCGGCGAGGTCCTATAGAATGGCCACCTAGGTTACCAGATCTGACACCGTTAGATTTTTTCTATGGGGGTACTTGAAATCCAAGGTTTATACTACGGCACCATATAGCATTGGCGTTTTGAAAGAAAGAATTACTGAAGAATGCAATGCTATTTCAGCTGACACATTCGAACGAGTACGACAAGAGTTTACTAATAGGATGTATTACTGTCAGGAAGTAGACGGAGCACATTTCGAACACTTGCTATAAGAATCCATTGTTGATATTTGATTAATTAAATTTAAAAAAATAATTTCAATAATTTTGGTATTTATTTAATAATTTATCCGTCAAAATTAATTTAAATCCAAACAAAATTAATATGGCTATATAGCCAATGTCAATGCCTTTCAAACGAGATATCACTTGCCATAAGGTCCTATTTAAAATTATTGGCCATCTATTACTATTACGTCACCTGTTATCATTCGTAGAGAAGTTTACAACACTTTATTTTCACCCTCCAAATTTTATTAATATAAGTGTAGCCGTTCAAAAGATACGAGGGGGGGAGGTGACTTTTGAATAGCACTGTATAGTAAACCACACCCATGTTCACTGAAAGTTTGCCAAAGCCTAAGTTTGCCACCAGACAGCTGAAAAATGAAATACACAGTTACTTACCCTCTAGTTTTCTGTTTTTTATGTAGATTGAACGCTTGATGATAGCCAACGTATGATAACAAGCATGGCACACAAAGAATAAGAAGATGTAAATTGAGAGGGCGAAGCAACATTCCATTCGTGAATAGTTCAATTTCATCCCCGTTTTTATCGATTGGTGACTTATATCGATATAACAATTGTTTTTTTCTACTTTATACACTCGGTTAAGTTTCAAAATAGAACACTTCTCGAAACGCAATATTTTATTCATCAAAGTTGGTAACACTAACAACGAATATAACCCAACTTTAATCCAAGGAACATTTTAATCAGAACATAATGCATCATTGAACAATAAATACTACAACAAACAGTTCATATTGTCCCATTATTTTCCAAGTACGTAGATGATGAAACAAAGTAAAATACACAAGCTTATTGCAAATTGACACAATTATTCGATTTTCTAACGTTTCAAGTTGACGCATGTCAGCATTACCAACCGCCACGTCATGAATAAAAAATTCCCTACATCGATTAATTACCTTATCTTTTAAATTTGGCCACTTTTTGGACTCAAAAAATGCAAAGTGGGAAAAATAGTATAAAAAACTGTTTTTTTCCTTTAGAAAACTCGCCTTCACCTCGTTTTCTAAACTTGCACGCGTGCGATAAAATGGTGCCTTATGAAACTTGTTCTCTAATATATTATTTTCTCTCTCATTTTTTGCTAGAATAGGTTATCCAGGCAATTTAATGGCCCCTCGAAAGAAACTATGTATGACTTCAAACTACTGAAAAGCATTCTGACTTGAGTGTGTGTGTGATTTGGTTTTCTTTGGCTGCGGATACTATGTGCATTCGCCAGCTTAATTTCTGACTTGAAGATTGTATTTTTTCTCAATAAGAGTAGTATGTCTATTTGACGAATTCATTTAACCATATTTTTCACATAAAAAGAGTGTATTTTCAGAATTTCACGTCTAAAATAATAATGCACCACTCAAAATGAATGGATATTGTTTTCTACTCAAGAAAGTGCTCAAGAATAGTACAAAAGTATACTGTCATAACCAACATAAAACAAAAGTAACAGAGTTAGGTTATAAAATCTTCTTTTTCTTATATTTTTGCAGGAATCTTGGTTCCTCTGTTCACCCTTTGATGCTTTTGAAGTATTTGGCACTAACAGTGCCAGTCAAAGAAAAATGTTCACCTTCATGAAAATTCATTAATTGATAATTATTGAGTTCAATGAGTTTTAGCAATGAGGTACTACCTGGAGTTTTATTAAATACTTTCAATCTCCGTAGAAACTGAAATGAATTCAACAATTCACAAAGATAATATCTCAAATAAAAAAAGAAAATCGATACGATTTATTGCGAATAAAAACTGATAATAATAAATAATTGTTCATCGTTCATTTAAGAATCGTGAACTTATTAGAGAAAGTAGATCGTTCGATGACCATGAACTTTCGTTTGTTTTACTATTAGAATCATTGAAGCGTGCAAGATCGTGGAAAAAAATGAGAAGATCTAGAAAATCTAAGCATGAAGTATTCAATGTACCGAGAATGATCAATAATTACTAAATTAAGAATAAGCAAAATTTGGCAGACATCCACTGATTGGTAATTATATTTAGAACTACGAACTGCATCTATTTTTATAGTGTTTATATCCTCTTCTACCATAGTTTAAAAGTGGTGATATATCACCATGTATTTTGTCCCTCACACTTGTTTTAGCGTTTTTCCATATGTGTCCTGTTTCTTCCAATAATTTTGTTGCGCTAGCATTCCACATACTCCTTGGTCTATCTACATCTTTCCTTTGTTATGTATTTGCTGACAGAAATAAATCAATTTTTGAATATTTAGAGTTTATTCAATACTAAACATAAAACAGGAAAGACTTTATAAAACACGGGAATCGACATTCCGACACCTGTCTCTGACTTGCTAGATTCACATATGACGTAAGCGCCATAGACATTCAACCAAATAAGACTACTACACACTTACACTACATCCTTGTGTCCCTTTTATTCCCAGATTGTTTTGACAAGCCTATCTGCCTTCAATTTATTTAGATTTTTCAATTTTAATTTCATCAACGTTTTATTTTCTCAAAATTTTCCATTTCTATTGTTTCTTCTTTTACCTGATAACATCCAAGATTGGCAGGAATTTTTTTTATTACAATTTTTTGTTGAAATTGGAAAGTCAATAAATGGTTGTTTGGAAATCTAGATTCAGACGATGGCATTCGAAACGATAATGCTATTAGGTTACTGCAAACGAATTAGAAAAATATCATTACCGAAGTTAATCTACATACCACTTTATTTAAGAAACTGATCGATCATTATAATCAAACAATAACAGTTTTTTTACAAAATCAAAATCTTCTCAAAAATAATCTAGTAAAATTTGAAGCCGCAATATTGAATCAAATAGATTCTCTAAGCAAATATATAACCTTTCAAGGAACAATTAGTCAAATCAATCTCGATTGTCAAAATTTAATATTATTCGTAGAAAATCTTGAGAACGCCTTGCTATTTTCAAAACTGAATATTCTTCACCCGTCCATGATATCAAGTAAGGAAATTCTTGACATGATAGAACATCTGCATAGCATTTATGATAAAAATCAAATTTCCAAATTCAAGAATGTCTTAACATACTACACCTTTCTCGGAACGCAAGCAACCTTTACCGAATCAAAACTAATCTTTGCTGTCTATATTCCTATTCTGAAAACTAAATCCTTAGACTTTTACCGTATTTACCCTATTATCCAAGCTAATAAAATATTTGTCCCTTCACACCCTCACTTGGCACGTAACGAAGAAGACGTCCAGTTTGCAAACCAAGAATGCGAAAAACTGGAGGAAATTTACTATTGTACCCAAGAAACAACCCCATTGATAACTGTACCGACGAACTGATAAGAAGCGGGAAACTACCGGACAGCTGCTACGCCACCGAGGTCCATTTGCAAAATCCTTTAATCGAGCAGATAACAGCTAATGAAGTTTTAATAATACCTAGAAGACAAGTAGAAATAAAATCAAACTGCCGAACCAACAGAATATTCGAAGTAGCAAAACCAACCCTTATTAACATACCAGAAGGATGCGAAATCTCCTCGAAAGAATTAAAATTCTCCAGAGTCAAAGGAATTAGCGAAGGCAAGCCATTGATTTTACCAAAGATCGTATTAGAACAAATTAAGATCAGAAGAAAGTATCAAACGCCGAATATGTCAGAAATAAAATTCGACGAGTTATACGTAATCCATAGAATCGCAAAACAACTAACACCGATAGAAGAACAGCATAATACACACGAAATCCGAATCCTATCAATATTTCCAACAATCTTAATCATTGGGTGTATCGTCGTAACCTTCTACGTAATTAGACGAAGATGCGAAAAATCAAAAATCAATAGAGAAAAAGTCAAAATCATCGAAGAAATTCCCTTGGAGACAGTTCGCGAAAATCACTCCGTTATTTTCGCCTCTTAAGGACGGAGGAGTTACGAGGTCATAATTCGCTGCACCTGCACCGTATCATATATCATTAGTTAGAATTCATATATACTTGTTATCATAGTTCTTTAGTTGTTTTATATTTGTAAATCAGTTTTTGTATAACCACTCCGAGAATAACATCTCTCTTTGTAATAATTGAATAAAATATGTTTTTAACCTTACGGTAGTCGCACCTCTTAGTTAGACGCTAGTAGTCTCAGTGGGTCTCTCAGACCCCTTCAAGTTTAAATTTTTTATTCTAATATTCAAAAAAATACGTTAATTTAAGAACATTTGTTGTTTATTAGAATATTAAGACACCCCTGACACACAATTTTAAGTTCTAACTAAATTAAAAATGCATTTCATGGCATTGTCGTATATTTTTGTTTTTTTTTTCCAAATTTTTTATGTTAAAATGCATTATGTCCTGTCGAAGTAATACAAAAAAGTTCACAAAGTATAAAAAATAGAACTAGCAAAAACAGTTCGCATATAAGGGCATCTCACTTCACTAAAAATTACCAATTTTTTTCGCAACAATCGTTACAAACAACGAAGGAATGTTCCAAACACAAGTATATTTTACATTTTGTGCAATAATATCTTGTTTTTCGCTTTTTACCATTACACTTAGAGCAGTTTCCTCTACGGTTATCTCTTTCTGGCATCTCTTCTGGCTCCTGTATACCTAAAATTGCATTTATTCTACTAGTTATGTTTCGCGGAACATTTTAGTTTATCGCACGCTGTCTCACATGTTCGTCAATAAGTTCAAGTGATAGTTTTTCCAAAAATTTTGTCTGGCCAAAAATTTACTTTGGTCAACGTTTCCTTCATATATAACTTGGGAATTTATACCAGCCACGTTCATCATACTAAAGAATACTACCATCGGCCACAGTCTTGTGTTGCGGGCACAATTATACAAAGCACATAATTTATCTACCTTATCTACACCTCCCTTGGTTTCATTGTATGTCGTTACTATTTCAGGTTTCAGTTTTTCTCCAGTATTCTCATCAATGGCGTCACTCTCATGCAAACTTGATAATAAAAGTACAACTTTGCCCTTTCTGGGGATGTACGAAACTAGTGTTGAGTTATTTCTGAATCCAAACATACTAGAAAATGGTGAACGAATTTTACCATCGAGAAATAGTGGGGGCACTTCTCGTTTATTTTTCCTTATTGTACCCACAATTGTTAGTCGGTGGTTGAGTAATATGTCATCAACTAATTGAACATTGGTGAACCAATTATCTATAGTAATGTTTCTTCCAGTATTCCACACAGGTTCACTAAGCCTTTTAACAATACTAGCTGCATCATTATTTACTTTGAACGGTCCTTCCGGTTGAGTTCCGACATATACCTCCATATTTTTAGTATAGTACATTTTTGCATCTGCCAGAGCAAAAATTTTAATACCATATTTATTCGGCTTATTGGGCATGTATTGCTTGAAACGGCAACGTAGTAGTCGCAGAGGGGGTCTCATAGACTTCAACTGTTGCTAACTTCGCAAGTAACACATATAAACTAATGCGAATTGGTGTAAGTCTAAGCAGGTACTTTCCGGAAAGGTACCGAAAATGACCGAACGTAACATTCATATATTACCGAGTTATAACTGAATTTAGAATTTCTAGATCTGTGAGACCCCGTGCGACTACTGTAAGGTTAAAAATAGTATACCTGGTTGGAGATACAAATCTCCCAGTTTTGTTGTTTTACAAAAAAACACTATTGATTATAAATCGTTACTGACACTGCGAGCTTAAATTGCATGACATTTTGTGTAACTCCACAGAAGTGAAGAATACTTTCTTTTTATAGAACCTCAGCTCGACTTGTCGTAAGCAACTTACATAACTGGTTTTTTTTATTGATAATAGCTCAAGTGATTCTATAAAAATAGATTTGTATTCGTATATGTATATTGTAGGGAACTTGTAAATACATTTAGTCATGAAGTTAGACCATACATTCTTTGTATATGACACAAACACACCCACTTACTCATCCGTACTCATACGCAACAAGAATTCAAAGCAGACTTTAATTACGGTATCTTTCAATTAAATTAAATATTTATTTCACATAGCAGGATGTGTACTTGAACATATTTTTTTGTATTAATGTTTAATTTATTGTGCTAACGAATCCATTGTTATAATATTTTTAACGGTTTATCATTTAAGGAAATAAAAAACAGTTTAACGACAATACTGTCTTTCAAATCTATGCCAAACTTATCTAGGTAACAATCAATGAAAACGATTGGCGTACTATAAACATACGGGAATATAAACTGAGTACTTGGTAGGATCGAGAGAAAAAGCCACCTCAAGTTGTAATCTTATATGCGAACTTGTCAAAACCAGCGCCATATTTTAAAATTGATACTTGACTTCAAATCCGATCGACTTTGAATGTATTGGTCCAGCAATTTGACTGAATTTTTATATTTAAATCATCTACATGCTAATTTTTCGCTGCTAAAATGGCTTGTTCGCTGAACCAATCATGGTTTTTATCATTCGCACCAATATTTGTAATACGAAAAAGTGCCCGACCGCTAGTAATATCGGTTTGTATACCTGACACGAACGATTTCCGCAATAAGAGCAAGATCCACCTAATTTCGTCAAAGAAGGTAGTCCTATCAGAAGTGTGACTCAAGATATACCTACCTGCTTGACGGCATCCCAGCCGACACTAGTATACAGATTCTGTGAGCGACTAGATATCGCGAGGCAACGCTCATTACATATTAGTAACGAATAAACAAAGTTTCTCATAATCAATATATCTTGTTTCATTTGGAAACACTAGTACTCATTATTTGTCAACGAAACGTAAGCAAAGGTAGAAGAGAACCAGTTATTATTGGCACAAACTAACTGACATAGTCTATATAAATTGATTGATATATGTTCTCCGGGATACAATACTGTAATGTTTTTCTTATTTATTAAAACGTTTTTATTACGGTTAGCTCACGGTATGGCTACTTACTAATTTATTTGAACACTAAACTACTCACTAACACTTAATTTATATACACTTAACTATTCACTTAAATTTAATTTATATACACCCAACCTTAATTAATAATATATATCAACACTCTACTGTTCGCTATTTCGCTGTATTCTTGTTCATTTGTCGAGATCACTTTTCAAACTAAACCGAACTTCTCCGCTGGTCGGTCCTTTATATATTAGTGCCTTTTTTACTAGATAATTATAGATTGCGGCTTACACAAAAACAAATGGCTCTCGCCTGGTCACAAAACCAATATGTAGATCGGATAATCACAATCGTAAACAATTCTAAGAAATCCCTGCGCATTCGCCATAATTTTAACTTTCATACATGGCTTAGACAGAGTCGGATTCAGGGAATATACCAGTGTGCTGTTTCGTAACATTACCCCCTCCTTAAATGGAAGTTCCTCCTGGAAGTTTTGTGTAGCCGAGACTGGATGTTTGAATCGGCAACTGGCCCCATTTCTACACTTTCCGATCTTATGGAAATAGCAGGGCACCGTCTTCATGGGATACTGATAACGGGGGTTGTAGCTGCAAATTAATATCTGGACACCGATATCTCGAAAGATAATCTCTACCATGTTCCTGATAACTCGCCAATCCAACTGGTTACTCGCTATCTTAAACATTGCCAATTTCTTCACGCTGGATTCTAACACATGGTCTCGGAGGTTTCGAAGTGCTTCCCACACATCGCGGTAGGTAGATCGATCTTGAAATTCATTTTTACACACGTAGAAGACGTACCGCGAATTATGTTTCAATTTCAGTGTCTTGCCAAGGGCCGGAATCTGGTCTTCAAATTTTTCTAATTGCCCGAACTTCTTTAGAAAGATGAATGCCAACCCTCGTGCGATCTTGAGACGGGAGGGGATGTTGTATGCCAGTGAATAATCGACCGGGAGAGTGAACAAATCTTGTCGTTGTTCTGAAGTGACTCCATATGTAGCTTTCCCGGTACCTCCATACGCGCCCATAAATTCATCGAAGGTAGGGTCAGACACATCTCGAATATGGTTTACTTCATTCTCTACGTCATGGTTTCCTTCGAATGGCGCTAATCGGTTTTGGTGAACTACTTTTGGTTTTCCGTGGGGGATCTTGCTTATGCGATATATAACGTCATTGATCCTTTTCTTGATTAAGTATGAACCTTTCCAGGATTTTTGTAATTTTGAAGAAAATCCTTTTCTCTTCGTCGGGTTGTGTAACCATACTTTGTCCCCTTCTACAAAATCGCCTTCTGTGGCCTGCCTGTTGTACCGACTTTTCATTCTGTCGCTGGCAACTTGAAGATTTGTTCGAACTAATTCATCAATATCGTCCAGCGTTCTTCTCAATTGGATCACGTAGTCTTCTCCTGCTAGGTCCTCTCCAGGCCAACAGCCAAATTCTAGGTCATAAGGAAGCCTCATTCCACGTCCAAACAGGATTTTCGCAGGTGTTTCACCCGTGGACTCATTGACGGCAGATCGATAAGCCAATGCGAATAGGGAAAGATACTAGTCCCAATCTCTCTGATGGCTGGAAACCACTTTGGACAGCTATTTCCCAATAGTCCTGTTCATTCTCTCGAAAATTCCATCTGACTGAGTATAATTTGATACAGCCATTCGAATACAATTATCAAAATGTTCATCTGTAAGTCGATTGCGATATTTGTTCTTAATAAACTTCATATTGGAAAAAGAAGATTCACACAAATAGGTTGAACTGAATAATGCTTTCACTTTCAAGGCAACACGGCATAGAACTGAATATTTCTCTTTACTTACAATAGTCCAGATACATTTGGTACTTGAGACTAACGATTTTAAGGCTAAATCATTTTGAAACTCAATTAGTTCCATGTCTGTTGCAGCGATGTCTTTGTCAAAGTTCTGCACAACACAAGTTGCAAACTGTTGGATATCAATTTCCATAAAGGGTGAAACAACAAACTGCGCTACTAAAGCCATTTCGCTGAAATCCTCAAAATGATTTTTGAAGTTATTCTTCAAGGTAAAAACTATTTCTACATGAAATTTGCTGTCATAGGGTTCTAATGGACTTTGAGATATTTTTTCTGAAAGAATAGGAGAATACTGCGCATCGCTGTTAATTAGGTTTTGTTCCCAAAACTCCAGCTTTTTGATAAATGCTTTTATATCAGAAATCATTTCCGCTAGATCTTTGTCTCTCCCCTGAAGCTGCTAATTAGTTTCGTTTAATTTCTCTGTAATGTCCACGAGAAAACCCAAATCTCTAAGCCAGATCGAATTTTCTAGTTCCGGAGTCGGTACATCGCGTTGTTTGAAAAATTGAACTATGCCAGATAGGACATTATTAAAACGTTTCAGCACCCGTCCTCTACTTAACCATTGGACTTCAGAGTGAAGGAGTAGGTCCCCGTATTGACAGTCAACTTCATCGGCCAAGGTTTTGAATAATCTTCTTTGTAACGCTTGAGCCCTAATCTTGTTCACAATTTTTACCACCAGTTTCATAACGTTGTTTAGTTTCAGGAAATTTCCACATAATGCTTGCTGATGGATAATGCAGTGGTAACAGAGAAATTGCGGAAAAGTTTCATCTTTACGACATACCGCCACCAGACCCTTATCACAACCCACCATAGCTGGAGCGCCATCGGTTGTCAAGCCTACCATTTTCGATATTGGAATTTTCTCGGAAGAAATAATATTTTTTAAATGAGAAAACAACTCCTGTCCAGTAGTGTGTCCTTTCAGTGGAATAAACTTCAAAAGATCTTCTTTAATCGTAAAATCACTAAAAACCATCCTGACGAACACGGCCATCTGGGCAGTGTCAACGACATCTGTTGATTCATCCAGTTGAAGCGAAAAATAAACACAGTTATCTAAGTCAGTTCTTAACTGTATAAAAATATCATTGCTCAGTACTTCTACACGTCTCATCACTGTATTAGCAGAAAGTTGCATAGATTTTGTAGCTGAAACTATTTCGTCTTTATTTCTAAAGTTGGCAAATAACGAATCAGCAGCTTCTAAAAACGCCTGTTTAATCATTTCCCCGTCTTCATAAGGTTTCTTTTTTTTGTGCAATTATCTGGGATACACGGTACGATGCTTCAGCTGCAGCCTTATTTTTGTCGACTCTTCTTAAAAATATTGATTGTTGTCCAATTAACTGCTTTTTTAACTGTTTCAGTTTCTCCTTTCGGGCGGCAGCTCGCGATCGACAGGTTATTATCCAAACTCGATTAGAATGAAATTTTATTAATTTACATAGTACAACCTCCGTGATATGTATGCCAAACATTACCGGAATAAAGTAATTTTTCATGGGTGTTCGGTTTTCAATATCACTGAGTATACTATTCATAAATGAAAAAAAATTACCATTTTAACACTAAACAGTGAAAATATTGATAAAATCTGGAATTATTTTTCACGTGTAAATGAAATTTTTATGTGTGCTCTTTATCATATAAACACGCGTTTCTGTTTTTAGAAAGTCATCAACCACCATCTGACAAAAGCAACAGTTGCTAACATTCATTATAAATAATGTTCAATAGAAACTAAATTACAGAAACAATTAAGAGCAATTTTATTGTTATTAAAGCAACTTTCTATGGAATTAAATTAAGTTGAATTAGTTGTTCTATTCGAAAAACACATGCACTGTTACATATTACTGAAACTATTATGTTAATGAGAACGACTTGTTTATTTTAAAATTCAATCAAACAAAAAGTGATGCAGATGTTTGTTTTGTTTTGACTCTCCAGCTTTTTAGACTAGTATAATCCTGAAAAGTAATGCAGATATATGTATTATTCTTTGGGCAATATCAAGTACATGTGAGAAAATTGACAAGAGATGCTGGTATTGAAAAAACAAAGCTCAGCTGAAGTTATATATAAACTAGTGTCTAACAATCAAGATTTTAGAGAGACGAAATTCAAAAGTGCTCCGAAACACAGGGTATCCAGAAACTTTCCTGCCAAACGCAAACTATAGATACCAGATGTGATTTTATGTCCATTTAACCTAATTTACTTTTATCCCAAAGTTTACGAAGGATGAAGTGACTAATGTCTGGTTTTCAGACCAATCACTCCAGGTTCTCTTAGGACAAGTCCTGTTGGTAGTTAAAAAATGAATGCCAACGAATGACTTCTTGAGTTAAGAAAAATACAGTTCTACATAAACTATGCAGTGGAAAACTCTAACAAAGGGGCCAGATTTCAACACCATTTTAAAAAGAAGTGCCAAGTAGCATTTATTGGTACTTCTGAAAGGCAAATTGGATTGTTTTTGCTCGCAGTACAGCCCTTATATAATTTGTCTGATTTAATATTTTTTTCAAATAGTCCCATATATGTGAACAAATTAAAAATAATACTTGTTAAATAAATGATTTATTGAAATTAACTGTCTCGACCCTTACTTCGTGGAATCTACTCATATGATAAAAACTTATAAAACCATCACATATGCAGGAAATATTTCTAATAATATATCAAAGATAATATCTTCAGCAACGAATACAACAATTTCTTTTAAAACAGAAAGTAACGTTAGTACAAAATTGTTAAATGTAAAAACAAAAATACCACCATTAAAGAAGTCAGGTATATATAAACTCAAATATCCAGAACGTAATGCTGTCTATTTGGGTCAGACCCTTAGGAATTTTGAAACCCGATACAGTGAACACTTACGAGCATACAGATTAAAACAACCAGATCAATCCCACTACGCAAAACATCTACTTGACACCAATCATTCATTGACACTTAACACAAAACTAGAAGTGCTGCATATTTGTGAAAAGAAACAAGAACTGGATTTCCTTGAAGAATTGGAAATAAGAAGACATTTGAGAAACCCACAGTATGAAGTTGTCAATGAATAGTTAAATCTAGGGAGTTCTCCACTAATAAACTGTCTTCTTAAGTGATAATTGTAAAGATCAGCAGATATAGTTTTCCTGATTTTCTATATCATGGCACAGTTATACTGATCTTAATTGGAAAAATGATATCCAAGATATCACCATATGGCTAATAATATCCAAGCTTCAATATTTGTAATATCACATCTTCTTTTTTTTTCTATTAACATATATTAAGTCAATCACAAGTTAGGTCACTTCTTGGTCTAGCCAAAAATAACTACTAAACATCAGGTAGGCATCAAATGAAATGTAACTTCTGTCATTCTGACTATGATATTGATTTATCGAAACAATTGTCAATTTATTAGAATTTTCAACAATTTTTATTATATTATGGTATTAACTAGAAACCGTGAGTTTCATTTAAAACACTAAAATCATTTATTGGCAATTAATAAAGGAAACTAACATATTATTGGCAAATAAAAAGAAACTTGACACAAACAATAAAGTATAACTTCTCATTTAATTGATCGACCACTGAGTAGAAAATACAATAAAACAATGACGTTCTATTACTACACAGAAAAAATTTTTTGCAAGTGGTACACTGCATCCTAGTGCGTTTATTACATCCAAGATTTCAGCATCTTTGGGCATCTTTGATGTCAATAGCTTTAGGCAGGTGCAAAGCTTTTGATTTTGCTACCTCTTTGGGTGGCAATGGTCGTCAGATAGATTCCATTTGTTCTCTTCGTTCAAATTCCTCATCTTCTGAGTCTGTTGCACTTTCAACTGAAGTTACATCTTTTATTAAATATTCAGCAATTCTATTTTTGAATTCAACCAGGTCCAAAATATTATTTTCATTTGTACCTAATTCTTTACAATCTAATTTGGACTGAAGCCATCAATTCAAAGCTGTACAGTTCATAAAATGCTCAAAAACCCTCACTGGCTATTTTTTAAACCTTGTGGTAGCTTCTGTATGCTGCAATGATCCTATTTCCCAAGTCTGCCCAAACCATGAATATATTATAATGTCTTACCACTAATGGCTGACAAACCTCGACGTATTTTTATTTGGAGTTTGTCTTGCATTGGGCAACTGGTTCTACGGTGTGAGTTGTACATGCTATCGTCATAGCTTTCTTATCCAACCATTTAATAAGAGTTATTTTTTGTGTTTTCTAACTCTCGATCTAATGGTTCCTCTTCTAAGAAACCATCGTTTGGGAACCTGTTCCGCATTGTAGGTCCTGTACCAGATATTCTTTTTTTCTTTTAGTGTTTCATTCAGATTAACACTTGTAAAATATCTGTCAAAAGTACATATTGGTTCTTGGTAGAAATGTCTCACTAAGATGAAAAACTGCTCTATCACCATCCCCGAGGTTACGGCACCTCTTCAATGTATATATATATATATATATATATATATATATATATAAACAAAGAGCAAACAACAAGTGTTATCATGGGAAAGCACGCAAATATATATATATATATATATATATATATATATATAAATAACCAATGAAAAGATGAAAGAATAACGCGTGGAATATAAAACAAAGACAGAATTAGCGGGCATATCACGCAAAAGAGGTTACAGAGAATGAGTGGTAGCCGTAGACATGCATGTTTCTGGCTCATTAGCCTTCATCGGTACGGCATAACCAAGAAAAGGTGTACAACTTGGGAGCAAAGATGTTAATTGAAACATGAGAAAACACAAACAACGGATTTCAACAAGATAACCAAACGCACATTTGTGCCTTCAAATGGAAGATCCCGAGTTTTCAGGACAACAACCAACAGAGACACGGAGGCGTCTATAGCTCTCCTGTCTGAACCTTCCGACCCTGGAAATAGACAAATAACCAATGAAAAGATGGAAGAATAACAAAATTTCTATATCCAATGATCCAATAATTAACAAAATTTCAATAATTTATACGACTTCAATCAAATCAAATAGAACTTTCTCAAAGTATCAACGAAATAACCTAATTTAATAAGTAAACAACTTTAAAAAAAACAACTAACTAGTATAAAATTTAAACCGACCTTTTAACTTAATGTTCTTTTTCTGCAAACTCGTCGGTATATGTTTATTTATGTGGTTCCGCTGTCGTATATTGGGTTCATGTATTTCTTTACCAGAACTTCCCACCCTAATTTTCTCGAAATGTGTGTATTTAAAAAAAAATCCTGGGACACGTCAACAAATATATCGAAGGGGACAACTTTTTATCATAAAGGCAACGCGCCCCCTTTCACCCCCCGCCAGGGGGAGTTGCCAACTTCAAAATCTTAAATGGGAAGGGGTATCGAGTTATACCTCATTTTAAAGGTCTTTTTAATCTCTACACGTCGGCTTTTTTTTAATTGACCGATCGATCGATCGAAAATAAAAGACATGATACCTACCGAATTATTTACCATACTTACCAGTTGTGTGAAAAAGCAATTTATTAAAAATGGTTTACACTTTAGCTGAAAAAGTTGAAATAGTGTTAATTTACGGCGCCGAAAACCAATGTGCTCGACGAACTGCTGCAATATTTAACGAAAGACACCCAGATAAGAACACCTCTCTTAGGTATGTCCTAAATCTAATCGCCAAATTTACTCAAACAGGATCTGTTGCAAATTTAAAATATGATCAGCCAAGAGTTTTGAATGAAGCCACTCAATTTGAAGTGATAGGTTATTTTGGTATGAATCCTAATACTTCGTTACGTACTATTTCTGCTGCAACTGGAATTTCCTTAGGCTCTGTCCCAAAAATAACAAAAATTAATAAATTCTATGCCTATAAAATGAAAGTATGTCAAGAGTTACGTGAAGACGATTTTGACAGAAGAATTGAGTTTTGTGAACAAATAACTACAATTATTAATAACAATAACGAATTTTTAAAAAATATCTGCTTCACTGATGAGTGTACTTTTTATTAAAATGGTTTTGTCAACAAACATAATTGCAGATATTGGAGCAATGAAAATGACCATGTATTTGTCGAAGGGCATACCCAGCATCCCCAAAAAATTAATGTATGGGCCGGTATACTAGGAAATCAAGTAATTGGTCCATTGTTTATAAATGGAAATCTAAATGGTGAGATGTACTTGAATATGCTAGAAAATACGATCAATCCGTTAATTACCGAAGCAATTGAAAATCAACTGGATAGAGATGGCAACAACTTTCTTGACGAAAATGAGTTATATTTTCAGCAAGATGGAGCTCCCCCCCCATTATGTGCTTTCGGTCCGTCAATGGTTAAACAATGTATTTCCCGGTAAATGGGTAGGGCGAAGAGGACCTATAGAGTGGCCAGCTAGGTCCCCAGATCTAGGACCATGTGATTTTTTGCTATGGGGACATTTAAAATCAGTTGTTTACACACACCCGCCACAAAATATAGGAGACCTTCGACAAAGGATTACTGCAGAATGTCGAGCAATTCGAACAGAAGTGTTTGAAAATGTGCGTCACGAATTTGAACAGCGGTTATACTATTGTTTGGCCAACAATGTGCAACATTCTGAAAAATTAATAAATTGAAAATATGTGTACAATATTGTAATTTAGTTTTGATAAAAGGAATGAGAATAAACAGTTGCAGTTTTTATACCAAAGCTTAGAGTAATAATATACATAGAGAGGGCTATTCATTCATAAACACGTTTATTTTTGCGGCCAACAATTCTAAACGCCAGTAGTAAAATCATGAATGAATTACAAAAAGTGGGGATTGTATTGTGGATACATCGCCTTCGCGTCATCGTCAAAGCATAGGCGTACCAAATCTATTTAAAAACAACAAATATAAAATTATATTATTGGAATTTTGGTGTTTATAAATATTTCATTTGATGAAATTAAAGTTTTTTGATTTTAATTAATGTATTTTTTCACGGAGAAGATTTTTACACTATTCTCTTTGTTGTAATTTCTCACCAGGTAGCGCTGCAGTATATAAAATTCTACACCGTTCAACCGATTACCCTCAAAATGGGCATATATATGTATTTTTCTATGCAGAATTTGTATTTCCTATCCTTTTTGTTGTAACTTCCCACCATGAGACGTTGCAGCATATCAACTTCTATATCGTTTACTTTTTCCAGGAGCACAAATGTTTGTGCCACGAGCCGTAAGGTGGGTGCTGCAGATCAAGGGAGTGCAAAAATGCCTTGCATACTAATTGTACAGAATATTTTTTCTACGACCAAGTTTCTTGATGGAAGCAAAAAGTAACTTATATACCTATTTTATTTAAACGTTGAGCTGCAAGGATTTAAAAAATGAAAAACAGTTAAAACTAGGTATAGTTAATTTTGAAATTTTAACAATTTTGAATTGTTATGCCTGGTGTATCTTTTTTTTAATAATAAGTTTTAATTACTTCTTATATTAATATCTGTCACCGAAATACATTATAAATATAATATTAGATTGTCAAAACGGGTTTTGACATTGAGATTTCCTTCCCACCAGGTCAGCATATCAACTTCTATATCGTTTACTTTTTTCACGAGCGCAGAAGTTTGTGGCACAACCCGTAGGGCGAGAGCTGAAAATCAATGGAGCGAGAGAAGAGATTTGCGTACGAGTTGTGCACAATACTTTTTCTACGATCAAGTTTATTAATTAAAGAAAAAGTAACTTATATAGGTGTTTTATTAAAATTTTGAACAGAAATAATTTAAAAAATGAATATTGGAAAATTAGTTAAGCGTAGGTACAGTTAATAATATTTGAATTGTTTAGTCTGGTCTATCTTTTTTGATAATAAGTTAGAATTAATTGTAATATTAGTGTTTGTCAACGAAATTCATTACAAAGATAAGTTTAGATTGTCAAAATAAAATTTGACATTGATATTTCCATTCCAACAGGTAGCGCTGCAGCTTCTATATCGTTCACTTTTTCCACTAGTGCTGAAGTTTGAGGCACGAGCCGTAAGGCGAGTGCCTCAAATCAAGCGACAAACTTAACCCGGGAACGGTCGCGTTAATAACCATAACTTAAGATGTCGCGTGTTAGATTTGATCAAACATATTCTCATCTGAAAAAAAGTCTATATATTTTTGATATAAATAGTAAAGGCATATATTGTCCACAGTATTCATTCAATTATCCGTCAGAATTCTCACCATGGGCTGCACAGTTGGTACATGTAGCTAATGTAGTTATGGTACTTATGTTCTTTACATATCGGGGAGGCATATGTTCCGCATTGTTGTATCGTAAATCTGTTTTTCTGTCAAGACAGTGTCTGCATATCATTTTAGATTGATTACTTTGTAATTTTATGCACATTGGATCAACTTTCTTTCCATATACACACACGTAAAATTTGGAATAAATAAACGATTGCGTGATAGATTTACAGTAACAAGTGCCTTTATTTCTCGTAACAGTTATCTGTACACCTTCCATTGTTGCAAGCGTTGGTATGTGTCATCCCTGGAGGCATTCCTAGATGGCGACAGAATTCTAGTTACTTAGTGAGTTATTATAAGAGAAAATCTGAAAACGTTAGACAAAATCTAACAACGTGAATGTTCCCGGGTTAATTTTACCTTTTTGTTATTTTCACCATTTTCAATGCACCTCTAAAATCAGATAAATGGCCTACAGCATCTTCGGACAGCTTACTTGGGTTTTCTTTTAGGATTCCCAAAAGTTGTTTTTCAGTTGAAGAAGCAGTGCTGGTGGTAGGAGATAAGGACTCAGCTGGCGTATTATATTCAAAAAGACCTGAAGAACCAGGTTCCGTAAACCTAAAATACATAAATCAGAATAGGTTGTTGATTCTAGTCACTGTAACAAACTGTAAATAAATTTTATTGCCTATTACAAAAACCTTCAAACATTTAGGAGAAAATATATACCACAACAAACCTAACTAAAAAACTAACCCACATGCAAGTATACGAGAATCTGAAGTAAGCAATGATACACCGCTCATAAATAAATGATTCTCAGTTACTGTTACTAGATCATCAACAACTTCTTCTACTGGTAAACTAAAAATAAAACACAATTAACAATTTTTTGTTTTAATAACAAACTTTTAGAAATCTTTACTTTTTTAAATGAAACTAATTGTCAATTTCTTAGAATTTTTAACATATTTTCAATATATTGTGGAGTTATCTAGAAACAGTTAGTTTTATTTAAAAAGTAATATGAGTTGATTCCACAGAGTAAACGTCGAAACAGTAAATTTTATTAAAACGCAGTTTAAAAAAATATACTCCCTAATTTCAACATAAATTACTTAAATATTCACCTTTCGACATCACTTAGAGTAGCACTAGAAGCTTGCTCAGAAACATTTCGTGCTGATAAATCTTTTTGATGGCAATCTGAGTTATTTGTTGAAGACCTGAAATAAACATATTCTTTTAACAAATTAATGTAAATCAACTAACTCAGTCATCATTGCTAACTGAATAAAATGGATCATATGTGGCCAAATGACCTCTTAAAAATTAAAATAATAATTTAATTTTTAAATACAGTTCAGTTCCAAAATAGTAGGCACTAAATTCTCAGAAATATTGCATTAAACCAAGAACAATTGTCGTTTAATTTAGTGCCTACTATATTGGAACTGAACTATAGTTATCTAGACAGCCCAGAGTGTCACCAGTCGCCCAATAAAGTAATGACTTATAATTAATAAACTGTTTAAAAATTGTCTTTTATGGCCGCTTTATCAGCTGTTATAAAAAGAACTTATTATATTGAAAGGAAATTTTGTTTATCAGGACAGCGACTTTTTTATTTTGGGAATTACTTTAAGGGCCCATTGTACCAAGAAAATGTGTAGGTACTTACATTACATCTGGTGGATTAAATTCAAAAACTGACATGGGAAGAGCATCTTTGTTAAGAAACTTACGGCCACTACTCTTATATATAAAATAAGATTGTTTAAAATGCTCCCAACAAATTTCAGGTCGTTTTGGTAGATCATGAGTCTCACTTAGACCCAGTAAAGCAAACCAAATTCTTCTTGTTTCCAAATTGGTGGAAAAACTAGAATAAAACAACGCCAAATAGAAACTTGCTTTTTATAATTAAAAAACTTTTAAGCATTTTAAATATTATTGAAATGAATAATAAAAGTCGCCGCCACTGGAAAGCCGTTCAAATATTTACATACCTGTGGTATGAGAGTTGACAGTTCGGGGTAATTTCGGCCGTTTTTCCGACAGACTTGGCACTGACGAACCATGATAATAAAAAACACTAAATTAATTAACTTAAAACCAAAGTTTGTCACATAACATCGAAAGAACTCAATTTTTACGTGCTAGTCCTAATGGCGCTCGTAATAAACAAACCAAGTTTGACAGTATTTACCATAATACTACAATCCAATACAAATGTTAGTCAAGTACGCTCTGACGATATTTGCATGTCTCTTTATATCGTAACTGAACAAAGATAAAACTACTAAATAGTTTATACTAGACAAACAAAGCAGGTATTGAAATTTTAAACCAAGTTGCCACTTTTAGTTACAAAAAATACTTGTTTCAAAATTTATATAAGAATATGCCTTTATTATATAAAATTCAAGTATTATTAATTAATTTTAAAAGCAGCGACTCAAATGCATAAAATATTATGACTTTTTTTTTAATTGCATAACTTTTTAAGAAATTTTCAATAAAATTTCTAATTTCATTTTTCCTGCATCTAAAGAGGATTTGTAAATATGGCAAAGCAGTGGAAGTGTCCCGCAAGTGAGCTTAGAATGTGACTCAATGTTTGGGGCAGGAGAAAGTCAAAACAAACATATCTATTTTATTTAGGTATTGAGGTACGAAGCAGCAAATAGATTTTCCTAAATATCTCGACAACGAATCGATCAATTTAAAAAAAACACAAACCAACGTGTAGAGATTAAAAAGACCTTCAAAATGAGGTATAACTCTATACCCCTTCCTATTAAGGATTATGAAGTTGGCAACTCCCCCTAGCGGGGGGTGAAAGGGGGCGCGTTGCCTTTATGATAAAAAGTTGTCCCCTTCGATATATTTGTTGACGTGTCCCAGGAGTTTTTTTTAAAATACACACATTTCGTGAAAATTAGGGTGGGAAGTCCTGAAATGAACACTCTGTATATATTTTATTAAGTTTTTTTAGTTTCTTTGATTAAATATATATTTTTAACAAGACTTTTTCTTGGGTTTACTCAGTTTACTGAGTTTTTTTTCCGCACTGTAAAAAATTTCTCGATAACTTCGTTGCTGTGAAGGTAAGAGCTTTTTAGTAATAAAAATCCGAAAACTAAATGGTCTTTTCCATTATAAATTTAGAATATTCACGCAGTTGATTTTTATTTTAAAATTCTCGATAATTTCATTGCTGTAAAGATAAGATCTTTTGGTAATAAAAATCCGAAAATATGTGGTCTTTTCAATTATCAATTTAAAATATTTATGCAGTTGATTTTCATTTTAAAATAAGTTGGAATATCTTGTACATTGGAGTGTGGTAAACCATTTATATATCGCATCTGATTTAATACCTTTCCCGATTTTCCTTTTTCGTAGGTTTCCTGATATTAGTTCCGTTCTTAAACACCTTTTTCGATTTGTAGGGAAAATTCTTGATTGAAATCTCCGGTTGCGCTAGGCATACATAAACGCTAGGGCTTCCTGATATTTTAAATCTAGAATTTCCATATTCTTTTGATAACATTTTCGATTTTAGGGAGAATCTTGATTGAAATCTCCGGTTGCGCCAGGCATACATAAACGCTAGGGCTTCCGGATATTTTAAATCTATAATCAGCAGTTTCAATACCGTTCCCGAATTTTCTTTAGTCGGTTTTGTTGGTATTAGTTCCGTTCTTAAACACGTTTTTCGATTTGTAGGGAAAATTCTTGATTGAAATCTCCGGTTGCGCTAGGCATACATAAACGCTAGGTCTTCCTGATATTTTAAATATAGAATTCCCATTCTTTGATAACTTTTCCGATTTTAGGGAGAATCTTGATTGAAATCTCCGGTTGCGCCAGGCATACATAAACGCTAGGGCTTCCTGATATTTTAAATCTGGAATCCCCAGTTTCAATACCTTTTCCGACTTTTCTTTTAATAGGGTTTCTTGATATTAGTTCCGTTTTTTGATATCTTTTTCGATTTTTAGGGAGAATCTTGATTGAAATCTCCGGTAGCACCAGGCATACATAAACGCTTGGGCTTCCTGATATTTTAAATCTAGAATCCCCAGCTTTGGTACCTTTCCCGATTTTGTTTAAATTTTAGTGAGATTTCTGACAATTTAAGTCTAGAGCCCCGACCCTAGTATTGTGTTTTCCGATTTGATAGGGAGAATCCTGATTGAAATCTCCGGGAGCGCCAGGCATACATAAACGCTTGGGCTTCCTGATATTTTAAATCTAGAGTCCCCGATCTATAATATTTTTTCCCAATCTGATGTTTTTTTTGGAGTAACGCCTAACCCGTCCGTTTCATGAGAGTTTATCAAACATTTGAATGAAAAGACCACCAAACTTTGAATAGTTTTGTTTGCTTTTACCGCTTCTTTTCTTTACATGTATGCTATTTTATGATCATAAACCACTCTCGCTTATGTCCTGCCTGCTTCGTCGCTAATTACTGCATATCAAATATACATAAAGCTAAGTAATACATATGAGCTTTTGGGATACACGGATATTGTCTTCCCTTATGAGTATTGTTTATTTTTATGTATAACGGCTTGATAGAGAGTATAATTGTAATGGAACTGAAATAAACCTGTGTTGTGTTTTATTTACCGATTATAGAATACTACTTCCTTATGGTAGAGTAGTTGTTTGGCTGCACGAATTTTAGCTTCTCCTTAGTATGGATCAGAATAATAATATTTATTTCAGAACTAGCGAGAACGTTTTTTCTATATATTTAGCAATAACCTCCCGAATTTTGACGACAATAGACCCCTGGAATTTACCGTACCTCCATCTGAGGCAACCTGGAACTCTCGACGAGTGACGTCGAGGGGCCGTGGAGACAACCACGTTAAAAATCCGGCGCCCGAGAAAGTGTAAGGTTTCAAAGGTGTCAGAAGTGACGTTCCGAGGCGATAAAAGGTAGAGCAGGAGGCTGCTACCTAATATCACGCGCAACGCAGCGCAGCGCACCGCCACTCCTCCGAGGAAAACGCGTCACAATGTGTATAGAGAATTAAAGCAGCACTGTCAGTTAAATATACATAACCACACAGGAGAGTTGGGAAAAATTTGTGGAGGATCACCTCGAAGTAGAGATGTGGGGTAAACCGTATAAATAAAATACTTACTAATAAAATAAAATGTCCTACAATGCTGCACACACTCCAGAAACTAAGTGGAGAGCAACCAATGACTGGGAAGAGTAAGCGGACTTCCTACTACAAGTGCTGCTGCCTTAGGATGAATAGGTAGCAGATACTGGAAATCGAAAACTGTTTAGGCAGCGGATGATAGATAGATATGCTTACCAGGAAGAGCATCGAACAAGGAGATTCACCAAGGACGAAGTGAGTGTGTGCATAAAGCTGCAGAGCCTAAAAATATTCATACAAAAATGCTTTAAATACTCAACAATCAAATAACACCTACGTTATGTGCGCTTCTACAATGAATGTCTGAGTTAAGTGAAGTTCCAAAACGTCCATAAGCAAGCTGACATAGTGATCATTAATAAACGCGGATATAAAGAACCATCGCAACCAAAACGCTACAGGTCTATATGCTTGCTAAACACAATGGGTATAATTTTCGAGAAGTTACTTTGCAATAAACTGCAAGAAATACGAGAAATAAAAGGAATAAACACAAACCAGTACGGCTATCATAAAGGTAAGTCCACTGAAGACACAATAAATAAAGCAATTCAGATAATTCGTGGAACACAAAACAAATACGTGATAACAATCTTCATTGATATTTCCAGTGCGTTTGACAATCTCTGGTGACCAGCATTGTTTGACAAGCTACGGAAAATAGAGTGTTCATTGGACCTTCATAAAACAATCAGAAGCTACTGTCAGGACACATACGCCACTATGATTTGTTCACCTCACTAAAGGGTGCCCCAAGGCTCAGTATGTGGTTCCGTTTTTTAGACCTCCTAATGGAAGACCTGCTCAATGAATTCGAGCTAAGTGAAAATGCAGAAGGAGTAATTGCATACGCTGATGACCTGATTCTGCGTCACAGGAGCGGATAATTGGAGAGAATTAGAAGCAAAGGCAGACGCACTTATGGCACTATTAGCGAGATGATGCAATGAAGTTAATCCACAGAAAAAACGACATACAATTTAGTAAAAGGGCAACTCGCAAGGGACCCTCTCATAAAGCTGGATAACAAAATTATAAGTAGATCTAGAGCATCAAGATATCTGGGAATCATCATAGATGAATCAGGACTGTTCAGTCACCACATCACAAAAATCTGTGAGAAAACGACAATGGTAATGCATAAACTCTCTGGTCTCGCGCAGAGAGAATATAAATTATCATTTCGCCATATAAGAATCTACTTGAACACAATATTAGCGTCGGTGGCAGAGTACAGTGCCAGTGTATGGGCCCATAGACTAAAAAACTGGAAAAATAGAGAAAAACTAGATACGGCCCAAAGAGGGTTCTTGGTCTGAACGACAGAGGCGTTTGGTACCACTCCGACCCAGGCACTGATAATACTGGTAGGTGTGATGCCACTCAGCCTGGAAGTTAGGCGAAGAACAGCCCTCTATTGGAAAAAAGAACAATCCCAACAATATCACAGCGGTACTAGAACAGGAAAGTATACGCACGAAAAGACATATCAACCAGCATATAAAAACAGAATGGCCACTGGATTGGGAGACTGGCAAAACCGGGAGAAGGATCTACCAATTTGTGCCAAGCATCAAGGCCAGATTGGAACAAGAGTACTTCAACCCAATACCGGGACTAATACACTTTCTCACTGGTCACGGGCCGTATCCGACGTACCTTAAGGAAACAGACAGATGTGATTATGGAGAAGAGGGAACACGTCATGATGAAATGTCAATAGTATCCAGACCCAGACAAACTCAGGCAAGATCTGAAAGATAGAACAATAAGATAAAACTTAAACACGCCAGACCTGTTCGACAAGTTAAACATGCTGGCTGCAACAGTTTCTAAATAACATCAAGATATCTACAATAATTAACGAAACCAGGAGTAGACGTGGTGGGTGTTTTCTGGACAAATCCCGGACTAATAAGTGTCAAGGCTCACCGGATTTGCCAAGGACACACCCATTAAATAATGATTGGTTTAGAGTTAGTATTAACAAAAGCATGTATAGTAGTATTGTGATTATTAAATTAACATTAGGTTAAGAAAGCATGTTAGACTTAAGTTCGAATGTTGAAGTAAGCACCGGTAGATTTAGGAAATAATGTATAAATTGGGATAAGGTTAGATAATAATTAAATATGGGCATTAGAATCAACACTACGGTAGTAGAATAGAAAATAGTAGGGTAGATCGTAGTTAGGTATGTTGTAATAAAAATGAAAAATCAACTCGTAACACGTGCTGAATTATAAACTAGGTGTTAGCCCAATAATGTATAACTACTAATAAATGAAAAAAAAGTCTGTTGACTCTATGCTGTCTGGTATGGTCTGGACAAGTTTCATTCAAGCATCTATCGATTGTTCTCTCGCTTACGTGCGCATCTCGAACTTTTACAAGACGATTTCTGACCTCTACGGCCGTCAAGATCCTGTTACACATAAAAAATGACCATATCAAGCGCTTTTGTACATCTATGGAGACCCGTAACATTCAGTTTTCAAGAAGCGACTCCACTTTTTCAAACAGATGATTGTGAAACTACAAGAACATGTGCAACATAATGTTTTGAAACACCTTGTAGAATTTAATTTTGAAGTACAAACTGGTCCAAAAATACTATTGTACTTTCTTTAATCAAAGTTATTAATAATACATTCTACAAAATAGTGAACGAGCATCGTGACAATAACCAAACAGCATTTATATTTGTGTTTACACAGACTGTTAATATTTTACTCAACAAATAATTCGAATGACTAGATTTCTCTGTTAATGACCTCTCTTCAAAAATCTCAGTGTTTTTTTCTTATCGACTTTTACGTAAGATTTAAAAGGAGAATCTTCTACAAACAATGAATTTCACGGTAAACTTACCCACCCAGTCGTATCGAACATAACAAACCTTAATTTTGTTCCACTCTGATGGAAGTCATAGTTGAAAGTAAGAGTAGATATTATGTAAGCTGATGGGCGTTTATAATTTCTCTCTGTACTGCTTTGGTTTCTCGAAGAACAGCATAATACTATAGAATTGAATTGGCGGCTAATAAGTGACCCGTGAATTTATTCTGAATAACTTATTGTGTCTTGAATGAATTTATTTATAATATACAAGAATTATCAAAAATTGAAGTTTCATTTAACAAACAAAATCTATATTTATATATAGCGACCTGCCCTGGCTTAACACGGGTGTAATTTATAAAAAAGAATAGTTACTATCTGCTACTATACTGTGAGTTCAAAAAGTAACGCATAAATTCATTATTAGCTAATAGTCTAGTCAAGAAGTTGGTTTCCTCAGAAAATTCGTTAGAATTGTGCCTAAAATATGAGCACATTTGTCGTGGAAAAAAAAGTATATTTATTTGTCTTCGTTTATTTTGAGGCCTACCTTTTCCGTTTCTTTTTCGAACTTTATGAAGGAGTCTTTGAGGTTGATATTGCTATTGTCAATGACATCGACATCGTCTGCAACAGCCAGGAGCAAGTTGGGTCCCTCTTAGTGAAATATAGCAGTTGGTTTCTCGATTTTGGAATTCTTAATTACATATTCCAATGCTATGTTAAAGAGCTGAGGTGAGACGGCATCACATTGCTTGAGACCATTATTGATATTCAAGGAGTCGGAGAGACGCTG
This sequence comes from Galeruca laticollis, assembly GCA_963921935.1. NCBI lineage: Eukaryota > Metazoa > Arthropoda > Insecta > Coleoptera > Chrysomelidae > Galeruca > Galeruca laticollis. Next base: position 108,989,542 of record OY998179.1, read on the forward strand.
TCCCACTCTTACTTTAGATCGCGTACCCTCCATGCATACTTTTATCAGCGAAATAAGTTTTTTGGTAATCCAAGCTCTTGCATTGCTTGCCACAACTTTGATCTACATACTCTACCGAATGCCTGTTTGAAGTCAATAAACATTTGGTGGAGTTCTCTGTCGAATTCCTAGCATTTCTCAATTATTTGTCTAATGGGAAAAATTTGGTCTACGATGGACTTATTTGATCTAAAACCACATTGGTAGTCTCCAACAATCTCTTCGGTGTATAGTTTCATTCTCTCCAACAGGATATTGGAGAGTATCTTATTATAGTATGTATACAGAAGAATTATTCTACGATAGTTTGTGCATTTCTTTTTGTCTCCTGTTTTGTGAATAGGGACGATTACTACTTCCTTCCATTCATTCGGTAGGGCCTCTGTCTTCCAGATGGTTGATATAAGTTTATGTATGGTCTTATGGAGTGTTTATCCACTAGATTTTATGCATTCGGCTGGTATGCCGTCGCTACCTGAAGCTTTGATATTTTTCAATTTCTTTATTGCCTTCACTGTTTCTTTGTACGACGGTGGCTGTGTTTTTATTTCGGCCGTGGGGGCGTATTTAAATTTTCCTCCTCACTTAGCAGTTCGAAGAAGTATTTCTTCCAGATATTTAGAATCTATTTTTCGTTGGTTATGAGTTCTCCATTATTTTTTGTGAGAAAGTTTTCTTCTCTAGGTTGGTATCCAGCTTTCTGTTGCGAGATTTCGCTAAAGTACCTTTTTGTTCTGTTATTCTTTTTATTTTCATCTTTATTTCCCTTATTATTGATAGCTGATATTCCCTCTTTTTCCGTTTCACCATTCTGCACGTTGTTATTCTTTGATGTCGATATTCTTTTAAATTAGGTGCTGTTGGATGTAACATTTTTTTCCTAGCCTGGTTCAGTGCTGCAAGTGTCCTATTGCAGTCATCATCGAACCATTACCTACGCTGGTTTTTCTTTTTGCCAAGTATCTGTTTTGATATGGTAGCTATTGCTTCTTCAATGTTAGCCCATAGTACGTCTATGTTGTTTTCGTCTTGTGTTCTTGGTACCTTTCTTGTGTTTCTTCTGTTTTTAGCTTTCCTTTATCCCAAATTGTTCTGGTCTCCTTCTTAGGCGTTGAGCAAGTGGAGATTCTTATTCTAATCTTTGTCCTTACTAGGAAGTGGTCCATGTCTGCGCCTGCTCCACTAAGGCTTCTGACGTCTAAGCAGTTACTACCATAAGTCCTATCTATTATGACGTGGTCGATTTGATTTCTGGTGAATCCATCATTTGAAATCTAGGTCTCTTTGTGAATGTTTTTATGTTCGAACATGGTTGATTTTATTAGTAGGTTATGGGACGTAGTTTTATATCTGAATAATGAGTGGTCCAAAGAACCAATTAAGAATCAAATACAGGATAAGTCTGCATCTAATGTGGAAAGAATATAGTTAAATCGAGGGAGCGATAATATCAAATTGAGGGTATAGTTAAAAACAATAATTAACAGAAAGTACAAAAATACCTTGTGTAAGTGTCAACTATTACATATAATTGGTGAGTATTCTCCGAATATTGAGATAACAGGAAAATTTGCCATAAAACAATCCAAAATTGCTAAATTCGAAATCTAAATTGTGTTAGTTACCAGCAAAAAACAAAAGCGATAAGCGAAGATCGTTCACCAAAATACGAGAACTTGTTTAAAAATACAGTCCCGGACGAAATGAGAATTGTAAATATTGTAAATAGGACAATAACATGTTGGAAATGGAACGTGCAGAAATTGGAAAGAAATAAAAATGAATACAGGGAAGAAGTAAAGAAGCAACTACAAAAGAGCAAAGAACAAGATAATATCGATGAGTAATGGAAGGAAATAAAAATAAGTATAATAATGTCAGCAGAGGAAGTGGTTGGTACAAAGGATACAAGACAGAATAATGAATGGTTTGATCAAGAATGTAAAATAAAGAAAAAAGAAGCCAGACTAAAATGGCTGCGAACTAAACAACTACATTTTTATGATGAATACAGGAAAATGAGAAAAGGGAGCACAAAGTTGATAAAAACAAAAATAATAAAATGTTTAAATGAAAGCATGGACATATTAGAGAATGATAATAAAAATAATGTAAATTTATATCAATATATAAAGAAACAAAGCAGCGAACCAACTACAATGAATCAAAGAAAAAGAGTGAAGTCAATATTACAAGAATTTCTTAACGGAAGAAGATGGGGAGTATGAAGAAGATGATATGACTGATAATGATACAGGTATAGAATACGAAGAAAAACCGACCAAAGAGGAATGTAACGACATAATTATTAAATTGAAACACAACAAAGCAGGAGGGACAGACGGAATAATAAATGAGCTGATAAAATATGGAGGAGAAGACCTAAGACATAAAATATTTAAAATCATAGAAAGAATATTGGAATCAGAAACAATGCCGAAAGAATGGTCTACTGGTATGATTATACCAATAATGAAGAAAGGAAATCGTAATATTTGTAGCAATTATAGAGGAATTAGATTAGTCAATTCCGTATATAAAATACTAACAACGATAATAAATTAAACGCTAAAAAAGGTGATGGAATCAAAAATAGGGGAGTATGAAAAAGGTTTTCGGAAAGGAAAATCAACAGTATATGCCATACATACTATAAATCAAGTAATTGAAAAATGTTATGAACACAATGTTGGAGTCCAAATGTTATTTATTGACTTCAAGCAAGCTTTCGACAGCCTGAAACGGAGGACAATCATAAATAATATGGAACAACTAAATGTACCACAAAAGATCATACGGTTGGTGAAAATGACGATGAAAGATTCTAGGTCAAGAGTAATGAGAAGGGAAGGTCCATCGGAGGAATTTGAAATAAATGCTGGAGTAAGGCAAGGAGGACAATCATAAATGATATGGAACAACTAAATGTACCACAAAAGATCATAAGGTTGGTGGAAATGACGATGAAAAATTCTAGGTCAAGAGTAATGAGAAGGGAAGGTCCATCGGAGGAATTTGAAATAAATGCTGGAGTAAGGCAAGGAGGCAAGCGGTATTGTTTAACGTAGCAGTGTATGGCATAATTAAGACTTGTAATATCAATGGAAGTATAGTTAATAAATCAAAACAAATAATGGCATATGCTGATGATTTAAACATAATAGCGAGAGACCGAAATAGTCTTGAAGAAACATTAGAGAAAATTGTAAAGGAGGCGGGAAAATGAGGATGAAGAATAAATCAGGAGAAAAAAAAATTTATGGAAATGAAAAGAAAGAAGGAAGTCTAACAACCAGAAGCAGTAAAGTTAAATGAATTCAGTTTTGAAGTTGTTAACACTTTTAAGTGTCTGGGAACAATTATTAGTAACAAAAATGACAAAGATTTCAAGCATGGTATAGAGCATATAATACATTTAAAAACATCATGCAGAGTAAGAGAATAAGCCGAGCAACAAAATTAAGAGTCTACAGGACGGCGATAAAACCGGTAGTTACATACGCGGCAGAAACTATGAGACTGACAAATGAGGACGAAGAGCAATTAAGAATATATGAAAGAAAAATAATTAGTAAAATTTATGGACCAGTCAAAATATGGTATAACGAGTACCGAAAACTTATGAATTATGAAATTGGAAATATATTAGAAAATGAGGACATAGTAAACACAATTAATTCAAAAAGGATTCGTTGGTACGGACATGTTAAAAGAATGGAGAAAGGACGGGAGGTGAGGAGAATTACAGAGTGGAGACCGAATGAGGTAAGATTACCAGGAAGACTAAAAATTTGGTGGAAGGATCAGGTTGTGAAAGATATAATGCAGGACAGACCGGAGTGGAGAACAATTGTCGAAACTGCAAAGACTTCTAATAAATTGTAGATAAACAGCAAGAAAAACGTGGGCTGACTCCCCATAAGATACAGGGTCAAAAGAGCTCAATTTGAGCGGCTACAACTGGAGTGTATAGCCTTGCGTATATACATATATATATATATATATATATATATATATATATATATATATATATATATTTTGGTTACTTTCTTGGATTAAAGGTCAAATATACTTAAAAAAACATTTAATAACGACGTACGTTTCGACTTATGAAGTCATCTTCTGGTTAATAAAATAATCTAAAATTATTACATGTATAAATTAAAATTCTGTCAATATTTATAAAATCAAATTACACGAAAACAATATAAATTATTACCTTTCTTTCATTATTTCAGATATCACGTGAAAGACAAAACAATTTCTGAACAGGTACATATTTATCACGCATTGCTTGGACATTGAACTGAATACAAATTGGTCTCTCTATAGATTAGTTGTAATTTTTTTATCATAATTAATATTTTTCCTTTTTATACTTTATCGTTAGTACGGACAAATTATGATTTTAATGCTGTTAAATTTTATAGCAAAGTGCAAGAGATCAGAGCTAATATCATTCTCTCAAAATACCATCATAGATGATGTTTAAATTACTAATATCGCTTCTATTATTTATGCTATTAGGATCTTTTATATATATATATATATATATATATATATATATATATTATAGTATATCTCGACTATGTTTTTAATTATAATATATTATATTCTATATAGTTTTATCGTTGAATTTATTTGTAGCTGTAACTACACTAATATTAAAACACCTTTAGCTAAATATAACCTATAAAATTTTTAATGACAGCAGTTGTCAAATTAATATGCCCGGCTAAATAAATATTAAATTTTATATCCTGAAAGATAAATTAATACACAATATCAATCAACTCACTCTTTTCTCAGGGACAGGGAGGTATCAAAGATTTCAAAGAATAATTCAAAATTTATAAATTTCCAAATAATTTTCCAAATCACGTATTATACTATTCAAATCGAAAGTAACTGTTTGTCCAATACACTATAAGACAATTAAATTATCTTATGACACATATGAAATTACTGTCAGAAATTAAACCAAATGTCACTTCGTGTACTAAATTTTCTATAGGATGAAATTATCAAATGTAATAAGAATGATTATGAAAAGAGAGCCAAAAGGTGATTAGAACTCAAATTTATATATTATATTATCAAATAAACACTTACAAAAATTAAAAACTTTTAAAAAAATATCACAAACGAATACGCAAAAATAGAATTTTCTATCAAAACCTTAATATTATAAACAATCTAAAATTAGAAATTCTTATCTAAATACTTTAACTAAAAGTCCAAAATGACTTATATGTCAATGTAACATTCCCCAATTTCCTTGTAAATTGTCTTTTTCAAAATTTGTCTTGAGTTTACGTAGATTAATATATCAATAATGTTACTATAATTTGATCAAATATTTAATTATATTCCCCAATTTCCTTGTAAATTGTCTTTTTCAAAATTTGTCTTGAGTTTACGTAGAATGATATATCAATAATGTTACTATAATTTGATCAAATATTTAATTCATCAGATGCATCTACTCGAAATATTTTTTACTAAAGGCCTATTAATTCTTGAGAAATAATATATAATATGGACTGGACTCACCACACTGGATACAGATAGACTTGTTTGTATTCTAAAAACGTTTTAGAATATCTGGAACAATTTTCTAAATGACTTATTTAGAAACTGGAACAACACTCGCACTTTACCGCTGTAATTCTCTGCGAATAATACACGCATTGGCTTTCAAAGGCAAATTGTGTTAATTTGATAACAATGCTACAAATTATTCTGATATTCTCAAATAAATTTGAGACAACTCTTATTCCGATGTTCTCTCTCGAGACATTAAAATTCAACGCTATTTAAAAAAATTCTGAGACTACTCTTATTTCGATGTTGTCTCTCGCGATGTTATGAATCAACTCCCTAAACTGTTTCCATAAATAACTCTCTTCTCCTTTGGTTACCAAGAATTCTTTTTTTTTTAAAAATACAAATGTACGTTTTTATATACCAAGAGAGATTTTCATTATTCTTTATAAGTGCCATATTGCTAATAGAGACATCTGTATTCTGGTTTTTCAAATCGTATTAAAATCTATCTGTCATTAAGTCTATTCTGCAGTAATGTCATATGAAATTGAAATGTCAAATTTTATTGGTATATTGAACCTTTCAAATTATTGATAATACAGTGTGTATCACTAGTATTACATATTAATATGCATATTTTCTTTATTTCAATGTTTTCTTTAGAATTTAGATAGAGGATATGTATTACATCCCCCTAATAAAAGAATGATAAATCGATTCTTGTATATAATTATAATTTATCTCTCAAAATTGCCAAATATAATATTAGTTCTTAGTAACATAGTAATATCTTTCAAATAATTATCAACATATCTCAAAATTATCTTGAATCTAATTAAACTATTATTCCTAATTCCCATAAAACTTCTTAAATCTACTATATCTATTAAAATTTCACCGAACATAATATCATTCTAAAATTTCCTATATAAATGTTGATAAAATTTATTTAGGGTCTCAAAGGTTTCCAACTCTGTTCTACACTGTCTTAACATTTATATGTTACAGGATATGGTTTTGTTTCAGCATTTCTCAGTATTTTTTATTTTGATAATCCATATTTTCATTAAGCAACCCTTAGTTCCTTCGGAATTCTTGTCTCATATCTCTTTAATAATTCATCCATAAATTCATAATGTTCTTCTTCACAATTTGACCAATTACCATTACTTTTCACATCTTCTATTTATTCTATCTCACGCACATAATTATTCACCATTCTAATTTCTTTTTCACACAATCCTTCATATTTCATTATCACACTCTTCACTTTTTCTTCATATTCCTTATTTCCACTCATTAACTCCAATTTTATCATAATTCCATTCCTCTTTATATTCCATAACTTCCTATTATCCTCTTCAATTGCCAATACTTCCATATTTACCTCCTCAAATTCAATTATTTTACCATTTGATTCTATCTATCTATTCAAAATCAATTATTTCCTTATATTTCATCAATTCATCAATAACTATGTCTGTATCTAACTTTTTCATCAACTATGCTTACATATCAACTTCTTTTTCATCCTTTAATTCAATCTTTTGTATCATAGATTTGCTGAGTTCATATAACTTCCTTCCGTTTGCTCCTATAAATGTAATTATTTCATCCTGTCCATCTATTTTGTTGCTTAATTTCATTTCTATTTTCATTATCATTTCTTCTATCAAAGTTTCTGAAATCTCTTCTATTCTCAAAATACTTATTGTCATCAATTTTACCTCCATTTCCGTATATTCGATGTTCATTTCTGTAACTTCTATTTTCACTTCCATAATTCATATCAACATGTCTATCAATTCTTCTATTATCAAACCTTGTTTATATAATTTCTATTTACATATGTTTTTAAATATTACTTGTTAATCATAAACCTTTTATTTACATATCGTTTCTATATCCATCCCTTACCATGTACAGTTCCCTTTCTTTTCTAGATTTCGTTCCAATAATCCTTTCATATAATTCAATTTTCTTTTCCTAAACTTGTTCTTATTCTCTTCTCTTATTGTTTGATTCTCTATCGGTTTCTGTCGCTTCTTTCTGTTCTCCACCATATCTTTTTTAATTTTGAAGTCCCATATCTCATCAATTTCTTCCAATAAATGCATTGGAATGTGTATCTCAAATTCTTCCATATCATTGAAAGTAATTTTAATTATTTTCTTCTCCATAATATGTTCACTTCCTATCATTTTATTTTCCATTATATTAATAAAAACTCTTGGATCTATTAATTTCATATTTCTGTCAAGTTTTACTTTTATTTTGACATTTCCTGTATAAATTGTTCTTTCTATATTTTGTCTTATGGTTTCTTCTTTTTCTTTCTTAGCTTCTTGTAATATTTTGTTCATTTTATTTAATTCCCAATTAAGTTTTATCCCCCTATTATAATTATTATTTCTTTTATCATATATCACGATTTGTTTCACTATATTGACATCTAAGTATTTTATTTTCCAATAAATATTTTCTTCATACATATGCATCACTTCTTCACTTCCTAGATTCTGTAAATTATTGTCTACCATTTCATCTTTGGTTAGTCTTTGTACTTTTATAGACTGTATCTCATCAATTTTCTTCTCAACTTCTTTAATCTCCATTAAACTTTGAATTTTTACTGCGTCAGTTTACTTTTCCATTTTATCACATATTTTCTGCTCTATAGTATCATCATTTATATTTATATTGTCATTCATATTTACATCCATCTTGTCCTGCCCCTTTATTTCTTGTATCCTGCTATCCATGTTATCCAACATATCATCGGTCTTTTCAACAATGTTCCCCCCTACTACGTATACTTTTTTTACCATCATGTCCGATTTCATATCTTCACTAAATTTATTATTCCATTTCTTCATATCTTCCCTGATTTTAATGCCAACTTCTTGAATTTCCATGCGTAAATTTTCTTTCTGGCCCTTCATATCTTCATTCACCTTTTCAATATGCTTCCTTAATTGCTCGTTCTCTTCCCTAATTTTCTTAATCTCCTTCAAACTTTCCATTTTCACCTCATCAATTTTCTTTTCTAAGTGATTCATGTTCCCCTTTATATCATTCATATTCTCATTCATTTCTTCCCTCATATTATTCATATTCTCATCTTGTTTATCCATTTTTCCATTAATATTATTTATATCCCCCCTAATATTAGTCATATCCTCATTCAGTTTATCCATGTCCGCCTTCCTATTCTCATTCAGTTTATCCATGTCCGCCTTTCTATTCTCCTCCATTTTCATAAAAAATTGTTGCATTCACTAATCATTTCTATTAATTACTCCTTGTGTTTCCTGTCTCCTATCCTCCTGTTCTGCTGCTTCATCTCCCGCTGTCATATCTCCTTCTGATTGTTCCATTCCTTGTTCTAACTACTGCACCTGAAAATCACCCATACTATGTCTTCTTTCTTCTCTTTGTTCCTCAGATCCACTTTCAACTCCTACCTGTTTACAGTCCCTTAACGTCATTTTTCTTTCCATGATCGATACTTAATTTTTTATGTAATAATAGGGACAAATCTATTTTTGCCCCACTTTGCGGCGCCAATTATAGTATATCTCGACTATGTTTTTAATTATAATATATTATATTCTATATTGTTTTATCGTTGAATTTATTTGTAGCTGTAACTACACTAATATGAAAACACCTTTAGCTAAATATAACCTATAAAATTTTTAATGACAGCAGTTGTCAAATTAATATGCCCGGCTTTTCTCAGGGACGGATCAAATATTTCAAAGAATAATTCAAAATTTATAAATTTCCAAATAATTTTCCAAATCACGTATTATACTATTCAAATCGAAAGTAACTGTTTGTCTGTCCAATACACTATAAGCCAATTAAATTATCTTATGACACATATGAAATTACTGTCAGAAATTAAACCAAATGTCACTTCTTGTACTAAATTTTCTATAGGATGAAATTATCAAATGTAATAAGAATGATTATGAAAAGAGAGCCAAAAGGTGATTAGAATTCAAATTTATATATTATATTATCAAATAAACACTCACAAAAATTAAAAACTTTTCAAAAAATATCACAAACGAATACGCAAAAATAGAATTTTCTATCAAAACCTTAATATTATAAACAATCTAAAATTAGAAATTCTTATCTAAATACTTTAACTAAAAGTCCAAAATGACTTATATGTCAATGAAACATTCCCCAATTTTCTTGTAAATTGTCTTTTTAAAAATTTGTCTTGAGTTTACGTAGAATGATATATCAATAATGTTACTATAATTTGATCAAATATTTAATCACATTCCCCAATTTCCTTGTAAATTGTCTTTTTCAAAATTTGTCTTGAGTTTACGTAGAATGATATATCAATAATGTTACTATAATTTGATCAAATATTTAATTCATCAGATGCATCTACTTTCCAAATATTTTTTACTAAAGGCCTATTAATTCTCGAGAAATAATATATAATATGGACTGGACTCACCAAACTGGATACAGATAGACTTGTTTGTATTCTAAAAACGTTTTAGAATATCTGGAACAATTTTCTAAATGACTTATTTAGAAACTGGAACAACACTCGTACTTTCCCGCTGTAATTCTCTGCGAATAATACACGCACTAGCTTTCAAAGGCAAATTGTGTTAATTTAATAATAATGCTACAAATTATTCTGATATTCTCAAATAAATTTGAGACAACTCTTATTCCGATGTTGTCTCTCGAGTTATTTAAATTCAACTCTATTTAAAAAAATTCTGAGACAACTCTTATTTCGATGTTGTCTCTCGCGATGTTATGAATCAACTCCCTCAACTGTTTCCATAAATAACTCTCTTCTCCTTTGGTTACCAAGAATTCTTTTCTTTTTAAAAAAAATACAAATTCACATTTTCATATACCAAGAGAGATTTTCATTATTTTTTATAAGTGCCATATTGCTAATAGAGACATCTGTATTCTGGTTTTTCAAATCGTTTTAAAATCTATCTGTCATTAAGTCTATTCTGCAGTAATGTCATATGAAATTGAAATGTCAAATTTTATTGGTATATTGAACCTTTCAAATTATTGATAATACAGTGTGTATCACTAGTATTACATCTAAATATGCATATTTTCTTTATTTCAATGTTTTCTCTAGAATTTAGATAGAGGATATGTATTAATATATATATATATATATATATATATATATATATATATATATATATATATTATGATTAACACTATATAGATATAACTTTTATTATGATTGTAATAATTTGCTATATATTTAATAATTTATGGACGCGAACTTACCATAAATAGGTAAGTAAAATTTAAAATAATTATTGTGACTTAATTCAAATTATCATATGAAAAATATTGTAAATCTATATGCTCCAGCTATATATAAGACCTCTTATTTTCAGGGAGTCGGTTCTCGAAAAATTTTCAGTGTTCTAATATATATTTTCTTTTATTTCGGTTATTTTTTTTATAAAACTAAATTAACATTTTCACACAGTTCTATAATTAAGTTTTTATTCTAAATTTTAATTCAAGAAACACCCTGAATATTAATTTTCTCTAATTTGACCTAAATCCATTACTATTCAAAATTTTACCAACACTAACTCTAATTTGTATACTAAAAACTCTTACCTTTTTTTATACAGGACTGCTTCTTTTGAATTCCTCAAACAAAGATCTTTGTTCTCGATAATTCCAATACTTAGTTTACCTTATGAAGAAAATCTAATAAAATTACAATTAACTAAACAAAATCACTATATCTAATGATCCGATAATTAACAAAATAATTTCAATAATATACAAGATTTCCCAAAATTTTCAATCAAATATAGAAGTGTCTCAAAGTATCAACGAAATAACCTAATTTGATAATTACACAACTTTAAAAAAAATAAACTAACTAGTATAAAATTTAACCGACCTTTTAACTTAATGTTCTTTTTCCACAATCTCGTCTTTATATGTTTATTTATATGGTTCCGCTGTCTTATATTGGTTTCATGTTGCTTCTTTTCAAAATATTTATTTCTGTTTTCAATATAATGTTCTTCAAATTATTAGTTACCGTCTCAAATTATTTATTTTGCTAACAATCTTCTAAATATGTTTTATTTATGTCTCCAATCTGTATTAAAAGAATCTCACGTACTATTTTCCCAGCCTTGCATCATTCCATAATATTTAATCTCTGTTTTTCATATACTGTTTTAATTTTCATTAATATTTGTTTTATTCCTCGTATTGATTATGTTATGGTTAAATTTAAATCCCTGAATCACCTCCAATATAATTTATTCCGTTATCTTTCGTCTTTTCGGGATCCAACTTCTGTCACCAAAATATGTCAAGTGAATAGTCCCTCGTTTCCACAACCTCTCTCCTCACTTCCTTCCTTAGTTTCCTTAAAGGCTTGTTCAGATAAATTTTTATTTTTATTTTAATCAATGTCATGTATTGTCAAACTCAGATTTTATTCGATGGAAATTAATAGATCAACTATCAATAATACAACCGCATCGAACATATCATTTTCCTTTCTAATCCTAACATTTCTCAATTAACACATTTCTTATTTCGTACTTCCGTATACCTTTTCAGACGTTAACACCCATTTCACATCTTCTTGTAGTACCTAGACTAATAAATTCATCGCTAGACTCAGATATATTATGTTTCTCAAAATACCACTTTCTTTCAAATACTTAAATATTAAATATGTGATCAACACACGTCACTACAATGGTGGGACAGCCTGTATGTGATATTCTCCCCCCAGAACAATGAACATCTTTGTTCAGTGTTATAAATTAATTGTGTTGATCATCCTTTTTTATGTTTTTTGTCTCATTTTCGTTTTCTTCATAGTATTTATAAAGGAGTTGTATATCATATTTCCCTACGTTCTTTTGTGTTTCTGGTTCCAGTAGTTCATATACGTTATTTCCTAATAACCTTTTTATAATGAATGGTCCAATATAGGGTTCTTGCAATTTAGCACATGTTTCATTCCTTTTGTTGCTCACCCTATGTCTTTTTAATAATACCTTGTCTCCAATATTAAATTTAATTTGTTTTTTATCTTCTTGTTTTCCTTCTTCTCATATTTTTCATTATATTTCATGATGTTTCTTTTTTCCATTTTACATGTTTTCTGTACAATCTACTTTCTGGTTTGTGTATATTATTGTGTATTTTAAAACGAATATGCTTTCTACATAATTGGTTTCGCAATAGTCTTTTCAGTTTTATTTTAACAAATTTATTTTTATATTTTACATGATTATGAATATTAAAATTCATTTTCTCTCTTGTCTCTGGTCCTGACGTGTATTGTCTATAAAACTGATGTTTTTCGTAGAGCAGATCAAATCGGCTAGGATTTTTCAAGATTTCAATGTTTAATTTGTTTACATTCAAATTATATTTACAAATGTACTTTGTTTCTTTGATAAAATTGATATAAGTGTTGATTCTTAATTCCCTTTCCCTTTCTATATTATCTTTTTTATTTAATTTAATTTCCTTTATATTAATATTGGTATTTTCCTTTTTATTGTTATTTAATATTTCTATTGACTCTTCTTCTATTATTGTTTCTAATTTATTACTCATGCTTTGGATTTTATACTTGCTTTTTGAAGTAGTAGATTCACTCTCCTCCCATATTTTAATTCCATTTAAATTGACTGCTGTGCCCTTTTGCTGCCGTTCAGCCTCATCATTTTCATAATTATTTATATTTATAACATTATCATCAATTATTACTCTTTTATCTCTTAAATCGATGATAAAATCATGTTTCCCTATAAAATCTACTCCCAATATAGCATCTACTTTTAATCCTGGCATAACAAAAAAAATTATTTTCCTTTTAATTCCTTTTATATCAATTTCTGCTGATATCATTACTTCAACATTTCCTAGCTTTTTATTATTGAAACTAACCACTTGTTTTTTATTAATTTTTTTAATTTGTTCTTCCTTGAACTTATTTTTGTTTTCTTTATAAAAATTACACATTGAAATTTGACTTCCGGTATCTATTAATCCTATTATTTCTATTCCATTCATTTCCAATTTGAGATATATTAGTTCATTATCATTATTGGTCATGTTTTCTTCTTCAGGTTCTATTTTTATAAATTCTTTTGGATGACAATAGGTGCTTTTTATTGAATTAACCTGAAGATGACTTAATCTGCTCGATATTAAAAATTTTGTCTGCCTTCTGCTGGCTCATGTACCATTGCAGAGGTCATTATATCAATCTTATCATAATCTTCATTCAATTTTTTTTATCTTCTTCCTCTTTTATTCTTGTATGATTGATTTCTGCCCCGAAATTCCTGGGTTCATCATGCTCTTGTTTATTGTGTTTTTGTCTTTGGTTGTACCCATCATTATTTCTTCTATCATCCTCATATTGGTCCATAGGTTCATTTCTATTATAATTTCTCGTATCATAGTTATTTTCATACCTATTTTGATATGAATTTCTTTTATGAAAATTATTTCTATCATAAAATCTCTTCTTATTATTATCATAACTGTTACTATTATTTCCATCTTCCCGTCTCTGTTGATTATTTTCATATCTTGCTCGGTTGTCCTCATAATTATTGTTTCTATGGTTTAGATATCTATATCTATTATGATCATCTTTATCTGGAAAATTCTGTCTTGAACTTCCATTATCATATTTATGGTAATTATTTCCATAATTACTATTTCTCTGAGGATTGTTATTTTTGTTCTTAGGGTATCTTTCTTCCCTATTATCTATCTCTTCCTTCTTGTTCCAGGAAGCTCTCCATCCATCCCTCCTATTATTCTCTTCTCTGTTGTAATTCATCCTCATCGATTTCATGTCATCTATTCTACGGAGATAATCTAGGAACCTTTTCTTGTCTTTCAAATTATTTACCATAATAAATTCGTATATATCATTCGTGAAGTGTCTAGCTAAATATTTTATCGCATCCTCTTCCAATACTTTTGGTGTTAAATATTTAATGTTGTCTAATTTTTGCATTGCATAGTTCTCTCTAGGCATGCCTCCTTCCAAGTATTTTCCCGTGTATAGGTTCTCCCTTATTTTACTTTGAAGTGCATCGCTCCAGAAATATTCAATAAATATATTCTCAAATTGTAGCCAGTCCTCGCATTCTTCTCTTATCATTTCCCACCATAATTCTGCCTTTCCTTCCATCGTTTTCGATACTACTACTTTCCAGTTTTCCTCCTGATTCTTTTGCTGTATTGTGTTCTTCATGTCCCTTAATATTTTGATTGGATTTTTTTTAATATCTCCATAATATTCTAAATCCATCCCTCTTCCTGCTTCCATATAGATTACCTGTTTGTCCCTGATGGCAATTCATCTATCTTCTTATTTATATTTTCTATTTCTCTTTCCACTATGTTTATTTTTGTTTCAACTTTATTGTCAATTACTATCACCTCAGCTTCTATTTTTTTATCATTCTGATTTATTAGTTCTAGTAATTTATCTTTTTCTTTCTCATTATGGCATACATACTCTTCAAATTTTTCTTTTTGATGTTCCTGTTCACGTTTAATATCTCCCACTTTTTATATTACATGTTCTTGTAATTTGTGTATTCTTTTCTCCATTTTGTCAATGTTTTTATTTGCTTCTTCCATCTTTTCATCTATATTCTTTTTCATTTCTTCCTTGGTTTCATCCATCTTTTTCTTCATTTCTTCTTTGTTCTCTTCTAAATTTTTCTTCATCTCTTCTTTGTTCTTGTCCATTTTTTCTAGCATTTGTTTCATCAGGTTTACCATTTCACCTTGTTGTTCCTGATTCCTATCTCCTTGTTCTTGATATGTAAACCGATACTCTTCTGGATCTTCTCCCTCATCAATTAACGCTTGCTTCAATCTATTCTTTAATGTTATTTTAATTCCAGTTGTGTCCATGTTTCTCTTCGCCAGTTCTGTTTTAATCTCTTGTATTTTTAAATCGTCTAAATATTTTTCAATCTCCATTTCTTATTTTGTTTGATTTATTTTATTCTAGAAATTTTTTATGTTACTACTGCCACTGGTAATCGCCCCACTTGATTAGGATGCCAGTTTATTATTGCCCCACGTTTCAGGCGACATATTTATTATGATTAACACTATATAGATATAACTTTTATTATGATTGTAATAATTTGCTATATATTTAATAATTTATGGAAGCCAACTTACCATAAATAGGTAAGTAAAATTTAAAATAATTATTGTGACTTAATTCAAATTATCATAAGAAAAATATTGTAAATCTATATGCTCCAGCTATATATAAGACCTCTTATTTTCAAGGAGTCGGTTCTCGAAAAATTCTCAGTGTTCTAATATATCTTTTCTTTTATTTCGGTTATTTTTTTTATAAAACTAAATTAACATTTTTACACAGTTCTACAATTAAGTTTTTATTCTAAATTTTAATTCAAGAAACACCCTGTATATTAATTTTCTCTAATTTGACCTAAATCCATATTACTATTCAAAATTTTACCAACACTAACTCTAATTTGTATACTAAAAACTCTTACCTTTTTTTTATACAGGACTGCTTCTTTTGAATTCCTCAAACAAAGATCTTTGTTCTCGATAATTCCAATACTTAGTTTACCTTATGAAGAAAATTTATTAAAATTACAATTAACTAAACAAAATTACTATATCTAATGATCCGATAATTAACAAAATAATTTCAATAATATACAAGATTTCCCAAAATTTTCAATCAAATATAGAAGTGTCTCAAAGTATCAACGAAATAACATAATTTGATAATTACACAACTTTAAAAAAAATAAACTAACTAGTATAAAATCTAACCGACCTTTTAACTTAATGTTCTTTTTCCACAATCTCGTCTTTATATGGTTCCGCTGTCTTATATTGGTTTCATGTTGCTTCTTTTCAAAATATTTATTTCTGTTTTCAATATAATGTTCTTCAAATTATTAGTTACCGTCTCAAATTATTTATTTTGCTAACAATCTTCTAAATATGTTTTATTTATGTCTCCAATCTGTATTAAAAGAATCTCACGTACTATTTTCCCAGCCTTGCATCATTCCATAATATTTAATCTCTGTTTTCCATATACTGTTTTAATTTTCATTTATATTTGTTTTATTCTTCGTATTGATTATGTTATGGTTAATTTTAAATACCACTGCCATTTCTCGATCAAGTTCCATTAGCAACTAGATTAAATTGTTGGTTCCAACATGATGGTGCTCCTGCACATTATGGTAGACAAGTGAGAACATTACTAAATCAAACATTCCCCGACTGTTGGATTGGAAGAGGTGCATCCGTACTATGGCCTCCTAGGTCTCCAGATCTAAATCCATTAGATTTTTTGTTCTGGGGATTCTTGAAAGAAAAATTTACTTTGAACCTGTTGAGAGTGCGGAAGATGTAGTAGCTCGTATTCACGCTGCTGTGACATTTATAGACGAAAACATGCTACAGAGGGTTCGTGATTCAATGATAAATCGAGCAAATAATTGCATTGAAGTAGGAGGCGATTTGTTTGAACACCTTTCATAAATTAATTTCTTGTTTTGTAACAAATATTCGTTTTTAATAAAGTGTAAACATTGAATGTTAGATATTTGTTTTTTGTCAATAACTCTGTAACCATGGACATAACGCATTTTTTTTATTCTTACGTTTTAATTCGTTTTAGTCCCCCGATTCATATTCTAAAAGGACGGGCGTCAATTTCTAGACACCCTGTATATATATATATATATATATATATATATATATATATACATATATATATATGGGACGTAGCCAGGTCGACAAGTCTGGTTCCATTGTCGTTGCTAGTGTCATGGAGGCTATGGTTGCCTAGAGTTGTTTGATAGGCTTGTTCTTTGTCTACTTTGGCATTAAAGTCTTCCAAAACAATTGGCATATCATATTTGGGTATACTCAGTATAAGATTTTCTAGTTCGTTATGTAAGGTATTCTTTATTTTCTCGTCTTTTTATTCTGTCGGAGCATGGGCTGAGACCATCGAGTGGTTATACCATTCTCCTTTCAGTCTGATGTAGCAGAGACGTTCGTTTATCGGCTTGACCTCCATAATTGTTTTTGCTATGGGTTCCTTGACTATAAAATCTGTCCCAAATTGGTGTCGACCTTGTCCATTTCAGCTATATAGTATTATCGAGTTTTCCACTCTTTGAGTTCCATTCCCTGGCCACCTCATTTCTTGAATGGCTGTTATGTCCATATTTTGTCCAGTTTTTTAACGGCATGTGAAGAGGCTCCCGGTTTAAAGAGGCTAATAAAGTTCCATGTATCGAAATTCATTATCCTTTTCGTCGCGTGTTTCGGCTTAAGAGATCCGTCCGGGTCCGAGGCGTGTGTTTTGTACTAGAAACTCTTCGAATATGTTATTCTTAGAAACTATTTTGATGAGCTTATGGCAATTGTATATGCATCATATTATAATATACAGTTATAAAAATATGAATCTCTTAGAAAAAGTAAGCCACAATATGAGGCACAAAGAAAAAGAACGTCGCTGTCACAATTTTATGTAGAAATGCTAGCCATCGTTTTTTCAATATTGCATTAAAGATATATACCGTGTGTTACAAATCCAGCAAGAATTTATTTTGTTTCTTTTTAATTCTTCTCGTTATTGCTTATGCTTGTGAATGCTGCATTTGCGCGACACTGTATATCGCCGGAGTCAGTGATACGTTGAAAGTTGGTTAGTTCCGCTACAATTGCGAGTTCGCTTAGACCACATGTGTTCCCAGTACTGATTAGCAAGAAGAATCGCACCTTATCACAGGTTATTGGGCAAAGTTTAAGGCAATAATTAATTACGGTTCATTTGTTCTTGCAATTTATATATTTTTTTAGCTAATCGTAACACCGTGTTTCATTAACAATGGGTTAAATAATGATGATTTACCCAAACATGCCTTATCCAAATGTTGATGGTTTAGGTAATACAGGGTGTTCAAAGTAATCATTCCATTTTCTTTTTTTTACTATTATCGTCGCGTTTCTTAGACGTCTTGGCAAATTCACGGTTTTTCGTACGATAAAAGTGATTATGTTAATATTATTTATGCTGCTCATAGAGGGTGCTACTTAAATCCTGTCGCTGTGATGAATTAGATCATAACTTTTCACCCTGCATGTTTAACAAAAAATCAATTTCAAAATATGAAAGAGCAAGTACTTTTACATCAAACAAGTATTCTGGTTCTTTTTCGATAGTTTAATTCGTTTTCAAGCAAAAACGATTTAATGGAGATTATGTTTTAATCCCAAATTTATATAGTATGATATGTCAACTAAAACAATATCTTAGTAGGCTTGGTTCTCTATATCAGTTCCCATGGTTTTTCATAGATACAAATTATTACTTCATAGAATACTGTTTGTGTTATTTGTTTTTTTTTCAGACAAAATTTAATTGTCGCTATCCTCCACAGCCAACCTAATTATAAGTTATTTCCGAAAATTTGCCTCCAAAATACAATAATCTAATTAAATCTTTAGAATGAGTGAGTTATCTAAAATAATTGTTGGAACAAGCTGGTAATATAAAATTATTCTTATATAATTTTCAAACAATTTATCACAAAAAATTATGTTATATCATCATGAGATATATGTGTATACATAATATCAACCGAATGCCACTTTCTATATACATTATCACCTCGGAGAGAAGGTGGAGTGATATTTTTAGTTACTTTATTCTTTTTTCACTTATACGGAGTGATTCACTCGAAGTAAAAACAATATTTTCAATTATTACTGTGAGGTTTCCATCTCCGACAATGGATACAAACATACAGGTTAGCTCATCGAAAACTTGACAAGAGGGTTTTGGTAGACGTGGAAAACGCTCAGACAGGTCGATTTTAGTTTCAAGTGGGACATTTTGTTATACTACCTGCAACACCGTCACGACAACCTTTGAGTAGTGGGGAGTAAACAACCCCCAAAATTTGAATAGGAAACACATCGTTTGTATGAAAAACTATAAAAAGGAGAAAACTACAGTATCTGGGACACGATATGAGAGGAGAGAGAGAGAAGTATCATCTATTTCAGCTAATCATAAAAGGAAAAATCGTGGGGAAAAGAACGGTAGGGAACGTGGATGACAAATTTAAGAGATTGGTATAATGAGCTAGTTTTATGGGTATCAATTAACAAATGAAATCATATCAGAAGGATTAAGAATAACATATCTTCTTCTATGATAACGATATTTATCTCAAAAAGTTAAAAATATCTTCGAAAATTTGATTTAAAAATTTTATTAGATTTAAATAAACCTCTGTAAGTCGACCAAAGGCAGAAGCGTTGTTACTTGACTATGCAAGTGAAAGTCGACTAGATGAATTTGACAATTGACATCAATATCTACAACCAACCTCAAACAGATATCATCCTCGCCGACTTTTTAGTTGTTTGAGTTATATTATTTTACAGTAAAAAATGTGGTTCTGTTTGATTGCCTTTTAAAAAGCAATCTTTAAAATGAATCCAGGTTTCACGCAAGCTAATTAGACAAATCTTCCTCAAGTGGATGTAGACATGGTGTCTCAGTCACTCGAACTTCCCCAAATAGAAGAAGAATAAGCGATCCGGTACTAAATCGAGTTCGGAAGTGTGGGGTAACGCAATTTGTGTATGTGTGTTACATCACATGTTTTCCAAACAACTCAACCTACATGGAGATCATTTAATTTTCATTATACATACATTTTACATTATATTTTCTATTTTGAAAGCATCATCATTGTAGTTTAAAACATGTATTTCTAAATTTCTTAGACTACGCTAGAGTTACCTTTTTTAATAAGAGGCACCCGATTAGGAGAACATTATTTGAAAAATTACGTTTAGACAGTATTTTGCGTTTCTCTTTAACGAGTGTTACATTTGTTCATAGGAACTGAAAAAGCTTTATGTATCATTGAATTATATGCTGCTAATTTATGTGACATGGGATCATTGGAATTATATGGAATAGTTATATCAGTGTGTGTTGGTTTCCTGTAAATTGAATAATCAAGTACATTATTAACTCTTTAAATTCTTGAATCAAGAAAATTGATTGAGTTATTTTCTTCAACTTCTAATGTGAAGTGTAAATTATTAATGTGGTTGAAAAATATATCTAATTGTCGTTCACTACATATAAAACAAGCGAATATGCCATCTAAATACCTATACCAAAATAAAACATTTTTTGAAATATACTTTCAAAGATTTTTCTTTCTAATTTGCCCATAAAAATCTTTACCAAAATTGGTGATATAGGGCTTCCCATTGATAAACCTTCATTTTGAATATATATCTTATTGTCAAAAGTGAAATAATTCTAATTAATACTTACATCAAATAAATTAAGTATATCTGATATTATTCCTGGATTAATATTTTTATCTTCTAGTAATTTTCTTATAAGTGTTAGACATTCTTTAGGAGGAATTTTAGTGAACTTTTTGGAAACATCAAATGAAATGAGTTTATAGTTATCTTGCAAGTTGAGTGATTTTAATTTTTTGATTAGTTTTACTGAATCTTTAATTGAGTATTTAGATGTATATCAGTAACTATTAAGTATATTAATAAGTTTTTTTGCTAATATATTATTAGGAGTATCAACATAAGAAACTTCAGGTCTAATGATTGGTTTCGTTATTATATGTAATTTAACGGTTTCATATAATTGTGGAGAATGAGGATTTTTATTTATAATGGACTTCTTTTCATAATCACTTAAAAATTTATTTGAATTATTAACAATTTCTCTTACATCACTAGAAAACTTTTTTATTGGGTCTGCTAGAAGGACTTGTACGTTGCTGAATTCTATGTAGTTAGATATTTTTGAGTTATAATCTTTAGTGGTCAATCTGACAGTGGCGTTCCCCTTGTCAAATTTTGTAATTGTTAGGTTATTATCTTCTAGTTTCTTTTTTATTGTATTTAAAACTGTAATGTTATTTATTGTTTGATGTTTAACTTTTGAAGGTTAAATATTTTTGATTAAATTGGCAATTTTTAGTTTCTCATAAAGAAAATTATTTGAATTATATTTTAAAGCTATCTTTGACTCTGTAGCCATTATCTGTTTAATACTATTCCTAAATTTTGGTATTATGCTGTACTTTAAACCTTCATTTAATAAATCTATTTCACTATATGTAAAATTAGTGTCTGAAAGGTTTTCATATCGTGGTGCAAAGTGTGTTGGTATGTTTCTTTTTCATTGAATTTAAACTGTAATGTCATTTTTTGTTTGATGTTTAACTTTTGAAGGTTGAATATTTTTGATTAAATTGGCAATTTTTGTTTTCTCATAAAAATTATTTGAATTAGATTTTAAAACTACTTCTGATTCGGTAACTATCATTTGTTTAATATTATTCGTGAATTTTGGTGGCTTGCTGCACTTTAAACCTTTATTTAAAAATTCTATTTCTCTATCTTTAAAATTAGTTTCTGAAAGGTTTTCTAATCGTGGTGCAAAGTGTGTTGGTATGTAAGTACTTACTGTTTCATGATGATTAAAGTATTGAATTCCTTGTTGTGTTTGTTCAAGTTTCTGTAGTTTATATTCTTGTTTCTTGAATTTCTTGTGCTTCATCGTGCTGACACTTTCTCTGACTTTGTCATCTAAACAGTCAAATTCTACTGGATGTAATTGGAACGTGAGTTCAGAATGTACAACTTTTACGTAGTTGTCTAAAGAGTCTCTTATTTTAAACCATTTTTCACATTCTTCTTTAAGCCATACTCGTTGAGCACATTTTATAGCTTTTTGTGCTTGATGTGCTTTAGTGTGGCATTTTATATTTATATAATTTGGTATTACCTCTTTTTAAAGCATTCTTGTGATGCATTGTGAATAAAGTGTATGTAACGATCCTATTAGCTATACTCTCAACATTTTTTTAATAAAACAAATACATCAAAATGTAAGCTTTATTGTATGAATGTATAGAAAAATATAAAAGGTATATTACGTACTACTTAATAATGAAGGGCAAAATTAAAATCACATATTATGTATTTCTGTTTCGTCTCCTTAGTGCTCTTAGCTTCATTAACATTTTTTCAATTCTATTTTTCTTCTTCTCCTTAGTTTTTTAGCGTTTTCTGGCTGTTGGAATATTGGTTTGGATTTTTTGCTCTAACCCTCAGAAACCATTTTTCCTGATACAGAGGGCTATTAATATCAGCTCTTGAGAAGGTCTTATCTATTGTGCTGTTGATAGCATCTACCTTTTGCACGTAGCTATAGCCAGGCTTTTGGAACTTCTACTCAATAGTTAAAATATTGTGATTTTCCTTATTAAGGAATTTTATCAGAGCTATTCTCACATGTGAAATTGCGATTCTCTGGTACAGAAGCGTCAGACCACAGCACAAGATTAGAAATAGTGGGGTATTCTCAAAAAATATGTGCAGATGCAATTATAAATAATAATAAATCTTTTCCACTTTTCAAAAATTGTTTTTTACAAATGGAGTCTAAGTAACTCAAAATATGTATTAACTGATCCAACCCCTAATTAATCAAATAATTATTTGATGAAAACGAAGGTATCCGGGTTTTAGATACATTTTATTCACTTAAGAAAACCAAATATTATTTTGTCAATAAAAATTTCGATTTAAAACATATCTACAATAAATACTGGTCAATAGAAAATAAAATTGTAACCTTCGTTATTTTACAACATAATTTATTTCGGGTCATGCTACGTAAGTTTGTTACGTAATTTGATAGTTCAAAGTTAAAGGTCACCTTTTATTAAATCTCCTAGTCTTCTCACTACTCGTACAGAAGAAAGGAAATAGTAGGTACGACTTTCTCTATACTTTCTATTGCAGTATCACCATCGACCTAGGAAACAGATATTTGCCTTACATTTGTTATATATCTATAGATAATTGCTGGAAACGAACAAGCCGGTTTCAAAATTATTGAAAATGTCACTTCATACAGCGTGGCTCCTGAAAATCAGTACTCAATTCAGGATCCATGATTTTTTAAATAATATAACAATGGTACTAATAGAGCTGGGTAATTCCTAGATAAAATGTAATAAATAATCACAATTCCTTTTTTTATGATTTGTAATTGTAGTTATGTACTTCTATTTTAATAAAATAAATTTGAATTGTAATTGTAGTAAAATCTATGTTGCAATTGGTAATTAAATTACTTACATTCTTGAATTACAATTACTACTTATATGTCCAAATAGTTTTCAATTAGAAATTCTGTACGAATTACGATAACTTCTTACTTGCACATTTCCATTTCCAATTACAAATCAATTACAAATACTCTTCTAATCACAATTACTTTTTATGTGTACATTTTCTTTTCCGTTTACAATTCAATTACAAATATTGTTCTAATTACAATTACTTCTTATATGTTCAATTTATTTTCCAATTCCAATTCTATTACAAATACCTTTCTAATGACAATTACTTTTTATATGTACAATTTTTTTCCAGCTACAATTAAATTACAAATACTTTTCTAATCACAATTATTTTTTATATGTACACTTTCTTTTCCAGTTACAATTCAATTATAAATACTGTTCTAATTACAATTACTTTTTATATGTTCAAATTATTTTTTCAAGTCCAATTCAATTACAAATACTTTTCTAATTACAATTACTTTTTATATGTACACTTTCTTTTCCAGCTACAATTCAATTACAAATACTTTTCTAATTACAGTTACTTCTCATATGTTCAATTTATTTTCCAATTACAATTCAATTACAAATATTTTTCTAATTACAATTACTTCTTATATGTTCAATTTATTTTCCAATTACAAATACTTTTTTCTAATCCCAATTATTCTTGTAATCACAATTACTTTTTATATGTACGCCTTCTTTTCTAGTTACAATTCAATTACAAGTACCTACTTTTCTATTACAATTAATTCTTATATGTACACTTTCGTTCCCAGTTACAATTCAATTACAAATACTTTTCTAATTACAATCACTTCTTATATGTTCAATTTATTTTCCAATTACAAATACTTTTCCTAATTACAATTCAATCACAAATTCTTTTCTAATTACAATTGAATGGTTTATTTGAGAAAGGGTTCAACTAACATTTTGTTACTTTTAAGAGAATCAACAAAAACTTATTGGTAGTTTGAAAAAATATATGATAACGATATTTTTTGGCATAATTAGTTTAAGACCCAGTAGCTTAGATGCTTTCAATATTAAAATGAGTATTTTTTTTATAATGAGGGGAAAATGGAATTAGAAAATAATGCAGGCGGCACCTTTCTCAAATATATGGTTTTTTACAAGAAACCACTTGAATATATTTTTGAAATATCAAATGAGAGTTGTTTTTTCTATAAATCACCTAATTAACAACAATAATAATAATTTAATTGTTAAATATTTATTTAAAAATTTAACAAAAGTAAACCTGTAGAGCATTCTCCTTCTTATTGGATTTTTTTGGCCATGCCAAAATTTCTTGATAGAATGGGTGATACGCCTCTGGAACGTAGGATATCGCTTCACCGATATCTGTTATTTTTGTTTCCAATATTGGAACTTTTCCTTGACGAGGCTTTTTTCAGGCATTCTAAGAGCAACTCTTCTTGGCGTATGGATTTGAAAAGTATGTCTGGTCAAACCTCGAATGTATTCTGAGTACACAAGATATCCAGGTGATTCTGAGTTATGTATCATTTGGTAAAATTGGGATATAGAAAAGGCTTGCTTTTGTGCTCTGGGAATTTTTGTGTGTGAAGTCTCCATAGATATGACATATATTTATAAAATTATGGCCACCAATTTTTAAAATCTGCTTATGTCTTTTCCTAAAACATCCATAACGGTAAACTTGTTTTGGGCACTTGAAGCTATTATTATTTGGGCGTATTCGTGAACAGAAAACATGCGATCAGATTTCTTCAAACGCCGTTTAATGATACCAAAGTCTCGGTCATTAGACAAGAAGGAATGTCCTCTCATAGGAAAAAATTGTTCAACTTTGTTTAATCTTTTAGTCTCAACTAATGCTGCATACATACGTACCATGGTATGATTTTTGTTTTTTCCAGGACAATTATCACTATAAATACGTATTTCTTGGACATGTTCTGGAATTTCTCATTGAATGTAATCGCACAAAATCGATCATACTTCGTTGGGGCCCTTACTGGCAATACCTTCATGGTAAACATAAAAGAATGCTTTGTCTGTCTTGGACTGGAGCTTCAGGGTAGTGTATATTCTGCATGTAGTCAAAAGTTATGACTGCCAAGCGTCACAATTCTTGCACTCTTCAGTAGATTCCTTTAGTGACCAATAAAACTTTTTTGTTCTTCGTTTATGAACCGCTAATTCGGCAACTGCTACTTTTTTAGATGCATCTCGAAACGAAGGACTTCTTATTTTAAGATCAAGTTCTTCACACTTATGGACGGCCAAAATGAAGATCAAAGTGCTCATGAAAATACTTCACAAATTAGTAATATCGAATTTTGGCAGTTGGATATTTTACTTTGAATATATCAAACATAATTTTCACATTTAGTTTAGTATATAGGTACGAGGATATATTGAAAAATTCTTAGCCTACTATAGAACCAAACGAAGTTTCAATGTCAAAATATTTTATTACTCAACATATTCTCCTCTTAATTGGATACATTTATTACAGCGAACCTGCAACGTCTCTAGACCTTTAAAAAAATGTTTCATCTTGCTCTGCAAACCAGACCTCCACAGCTTTTATTACCTCCTCGTTGGAAGAAAATTCACCTTTCAAACTTTTTTTCAGTTGAGGAAAGAGATGATAGTTGGACGGAGCCAAATCTGGTGAATACGGGTGATGTTCTAGTAATCCAAACCCTAAATCACGAATTTTTTGCATGTCAACATGAGATTTGTGTGCAGGGGCGTTCTCATGCAAAAACAAAACACCTTTGGATAGCTTTCCGCGTCATATCTCTTTAATTTTTTTCCCGGAGAGTGGTCAGTAATGTCGAATAGTAATCTCCAGTTATTGTTCTACCCTTATCTAAAAAATCAATCATGATTACTCCATGGTAATCCCAAAAAACTGAAGCAAGAACTTTTCCAGCAGATTTTGGATACGAAACTTCTTAGGTCTTGGAGAACCAGAGTGTCGCCATTCCATCGATTGTTGCTTTGTTTCTGGATCGCAGAAATGTACGCAAGTCTCATCCATAGTAAGAATTCGGTTTAAGAAGTCTACATCGTTTTTAAAGCGAGCGCAGATCGAACGCGATGCTTCTACCCTTGCACGCTTTTGGTCAACATTCAAACATTTGGGGATCCATTCTGCAGCAATTTTTGTCATGTCCAAATTGACGTGAACTATATAATGAACGCGTTCGTATGAAATATTCAGTGCTTCAGATATCCGTTTTAGCCCAATTCGACGGTCTGATGAAATCATGTCATGAACTGCATCGATATTTTCGAGGACTGACATAGAAGCTGGCCTTCCCGTTCGGTCATCGTCTTCAATGGAAAATTCAACCCTTTTGAAGCTTGCAGTCCAATTTTTCACGGTCGCATACGAAGGACATTGATCACCAAGGGTATTAAGCATATCTTCGTAAATCTGCTTACCTCTTAACCCTTTTAAATACAGGTACAATACTAGAATTTTTCGATTTTCACAATTTCAGTGAACATATTTTTTCTTTTAATTTATTGCGTAACTCTGGTTTACTTTTTTGACGTCAAACTTTACACTTCTAATAAGTTATTGTTCGTTGCTATGGTAACGCAATATTTTGTTTATGCATGGAACTGCTCTAGGCTAATTAGCTATCAATTCATCCTCGTATGTTTTGTTGCTGTAGTGAGCTTCCTTAACAGGAAATGACTCAATATGCTGACGAACTAGCATATTATTCTCTTCTGAAATAACATTGCCCTTCATGTTTTTACGCCGCCTGTCGTATGGAGCTATATTTTGTTTTAAAAGGTTTTTCAAACGCTTTTAATAACAACACTGAACAAAATAGTCAATGCCTTTTCATACACCTTTCTTCGTTTGCCATTAATAGGCACCTAACTATAAAAGGAATAAGTTTTTCCTTTGCGTTCTCTGAATTTTCTGGTTTAGATCTTTTTTTGACATCAACTATTTCTAAATGAACTTGCAAATATATGTCCTGATCATTTTTAAAATTCAGCGAATGAAACCGATTGAAAAGTTCAGCTTTTATATCATCGTTAAATTTTTCAAAGCATTTCGCTGGGCAAAAAAAAAAGATGAATGAACATAATAATCAGAAGAATTCACTGACTGCAAACTTACCGACAGCATTTCCCTTGGAATTAACGTAAGTCTTCCCCTGTAATCTGGACTTCTTAATAACGTTCCTTTGGTAATTTTCGTCATTCCTAATACCTCTTTTCCTTTTCCTTGTAGCCTCTTCTACTGAGCTTTCTGACTGGCTGTTGTCGATATCTCTCATGATTATTATTTATTTAATGAATAAAACCACTTTACAATATACACTTTGAAACAACAATATTAACACAACGGTTCAAGGTTAATTCTACTCGACAGCTGATATAAACTCGCTGACGGTTGGTGTATCCATTTATATGAGAAAGGTTCTAAGTGACGTCACTTGGTACCTTTCGCAAATAAACGCCGAGAACTAGATCGAATTTACGTCATTGTACTTATGGAAGATGGTCCTTTTCTGCATTAAAAGATGCGCTTACCTTATAAAAATGCGATGAGCTGAAAAACTCAAAATGGCCGAAAATGTTAGTTTGTCCCTTTCTCAAATAAACAATTCAATTACATTTATAAGTACTATTACTTTTTCTAACCACACTCACTCGTGCGTTTTTATGAGACATACGTGGTCTAAAAACATAATATTATTTGCATGAACTTCTATAAAATCCCATCGCCAAGCCAGAACTCGTCTCACATCTGCTTTAATTCATTCATCTTTTGATTGCCAAGAGATGTGAATTATTTATGTATTAATCCTGGAGTTCTTCTATGGATATTCTTGATATACTATCTGCGTACTTCGTTGCACCTTTGACGTACTGTATTTCAAAATCGTATTCTTCCAAATCGATCAAATTTCACATTTTTCCTAGACAATTTATTCACCTCTTAGTTGATTAGAACTTTTATCGCTGAAAATTTTATTCAAAGTTTTCGGATTAGTTCCGTTATGTTTCTTATATGTTGATTTATTCCATCCTGTATGTATTTCTAATTGATTTTTCCTTTCTTCTAGTTCCTTTAGACTATATACGTTGTCATTTATCATTAATGTATTATCAATTATCTTAGCTTTTGCTCCACTTTCTCTCGCCTGTTTCATATATCTTGTTAGCTGTTTTCTCTGTTCCAATATATCTTTTGGGTAATCTTCTTCAATATATATCTTTGTTCCTTTTAATTGATTCGTTCCTTCCAAAGTTTCTACTTTCTTATTCACATTTTTCATCATTATCAGTACTGGCATATTTTTGTTAATGTTTTTATTTCCTAACCTTTTACATTTCAAAATATCTGATTTAACATCTACTGTATTATTAACCTTTCTCATTACATCTTCTAATTTATTTTCTAGTTGTTCCTCATCTTCTTCGCTTCCTTCTTCTATACCATGCGTTATCAAATTCTTCTCTCTAAAATTTTTCTGAGTCTGTGTCATGTTTCCTTGCAAAAATTCTGTTTTTTTCTTGAGTTCCATATTTTTCATCCTTAATTCATAGTTTTCCTAATTTCTATAATAGAGTTTTCCGTCGTGATCAAACTTCTAGCTTTCCCAGTCAGTGTTGTCTTAATTAGTAGAATCGCATTTTCTTCATTACCCGTCGCGTTTATTTGTAACAAATCTAATGAGTCCAAAAAAGATGGCAACTTGCTTGCTTCCCCGCTGAATTCAGTAGGTAAGACCTTACTCGCAAAATTAAAAAAATCATTCATACTTGTCGCCATTTTCAATTATTTGCTTATTGCTTGTAATACACCCGTATCCATCTCCTCAAATATAAAGGTAGGTATTTTAATGATACAATTCAATTCAATCCTATCTGAATAATTTTTACAACTTTCTTGTTGTACTAAACTTGAGTTTTTCCAAGTTTTACCTATTGATTTAGCAAAATTATTATGAAGATTTATTATACTATTAATTACTTCAAAGTGAATATCTGGATTTTTGGGAGTTTCCTTTTTCAAAACCCTCTTTCCGTGTTTATTTATTTCTTCTACAATTGCCCTTAGCTTATCTTCGAAACCTTCCCACGTTATTGACATTTAAAAGATTTACCATTCGTTCATAAAAAAAGAGTGCATAAGTTATAATGTTATACAGTCAAAGTTCCTGACGTCTGCTTCGCTGCAATGCCTTGGTGGTTGATGTCTCTTTTCAACGCTCTTCGATGCGTTTTTCATAGCGGCCATATGAATTTCAGAATGAAAGCTACCGTTATTATATATAATAAAACTGTTATATGCGTTGTAAAACTGTCTTGTTGCACCATAAAATTATTGTTGACGGTACCTGTTTCCTGTACCTCTTGTTAAGTAGGTGAATCACCCATAGCTTTGCTTCTCCAGGGTGCCAAATTTAAATAAAAGACCATATACCTCCACTTGTTTGAATTACTATCAATTCGCAGGATTATTTACCATTCACCATTTGTTCACAGGAATATTTACTATTTTCCATGTACCATTTGTTCGCAGGAATATTTACCATTTATTTTACCATTACCATTACCATCCTGGCTGGATCGCCATGTCGTGGTTACTTAGCAAGTGCCCCTCGTATATACTTTAACCATAGAGCCATTCATCTCCGGGAAACGCTTACCTAGTGAACCATTCTTTAGGATTAGGAAATAATATCGGTTTCAAAACTCCCCGGGTTAACATATATTTATAAACTACAGATATAGATTATTGACACACAATACATACGTTTGTACTATTAATAAGTATAATGCTGAATCCTTCTCAAAGTATTGTACTTTCTATTTATAGGAAATTATTAAAGCTAACACAGTCACTGCCCCGTATTCTTGACCTTGTAGGTCGTGCGAATACGATATTTACAAAACGGACGTGTTTGTTATCTATTTCACTGTCCTTGTCAGTAAACTGGCCGCTATCAATATTTGAAATTATTGTTTACACAAATCTAACAATGTCTTTTTGAATAATGTCCTTTGGCATCATCACAGAGAGCGCTATCCCATGAAAAGAGCTTTAATGAAGTAACTATTAAAATGATTGTTTAACTAAAGTCAAAAATCCATTTTTTGGTACAATTTCCCATCCAGAATTTAAGTTACGTTGATTTCCAATAGTTCAAACAAAATCTATGAAAACTTTAAAATATATAGTGGTATCTTGTGATGTTGCGTTTAAAATGATTTTCAATTCCCTATTCAGCAATATAGCATTTTGTGATTTTTGGACTGAAGAAAATAGATATTTTAGTATCTAGAATGCTAAATGATACTTCTGCGTCAAAGAATGGAAGTTATTTTACTGAGCTTCAGCAAGGCAAAATACCCATTCAAGAACGCAAAAGCATTTCGCATTCGAGATGCAAACACAATTTTTTCGAAAACTGTATTAAAACTAATTCAAATGTCTAACTTTTACATATCAAAAAATAAAAAGGAGGGTATTTAGAACGGCATTATATGCATACTTATATTATAGAGGTACAGTATAGCTTGTGTTTTATTCAAAATAACATGTGATATTCGTAATCATTATATACTAGGATATGTTTTAGTTAGGTAATTTATTAATATCAGTAAAAACCTGAATCAGCAACAACCCTGATAATTACCTACCTAATTTTTATTCTTATAAAGTGTTTACACAAAGCAACTTCTCCAAAATATCCTCTCAATTTATTTTGAACAGCACGTTCATTTGAACTACTGCATTTTTTTAAAATTTGTCTTTCATTTTCTAGGTTATGTACGTGCTCAAAATGCAGTACAAGATGATCCTTGCAAAATGAAATCTCGACTAGTGGGAGATATAACGTATTGCGACAGATATTGGGAATGTGTGAACGGCCAACCTGAATTATACGACTGCCCGAATGGTCTAGTATTTGCAGGAAAAAATAAAGGAGTGACAGAAGGATGCGATTATCCTTGGAGGTCGAACTACTGTGATGGAAAACAGCAAGCTAGTAAGAAATAGTTGCATTATTAATTATTTTAATTGTATTCAAAAAAGTGTTCGTTGGACAAACATACCAAAAATCTCAGGCTAGATTATGAAAACATTCAATATGCAAATAGTCGAAGGATTGTTTATCTACTTCTTCACTTATATTAATCAATAAATCAAGTGTTCTGGAAGAATAATTGGTGGAAAATGAAATTCTTATCAATATTTCTTATAGCGTTACTAAAAATATATTGTTTTTAAGAAACACGCCGATATTCATTGTGTCAAAATAGGATTAAAGATCACATGGCTTGATGTATGACATTTTGAGCATGATTTATTCCATGTGTTATTACTCTATGTCTTTGGTATTAGAAATGTAATGTAAACCAAAATTAAACGTATTACCATAAAAACGGAAAAGCTGACAGCAGTGTAAATGGAGGAAATATACAAAACTGTTAACTGGCGATCTTTCCCAGAAGGAACTTTCAAGCCCGAAGAGAACTTTTTATATTCTGGTCTGGTCACAAAATTAATCCACATAACAATAAAACTAAGCCAAGTCAAGTGCTTTCGTGTGGTAACCAAAGATTTGTTATGACAACCAAGTTGTCATCAAGACGTCAAAGTTTTAAGTCGAAGTATTGTCGATGTGTCCGATTCTGGCATTTTTCAAATAATTTTCAATAAAAGCAATATTTTAATGGATTCTTCAGACGAAGAGCTCCCAGAAGCAATATTAAAGACCGCTGATGAGGTAAATTCAGACCTGTTACCAAGTAAATCACGAGAAACATACGAACAGCAATACAACCAATTTTTAAACTGGTGTGAGGAAAAAGGAGTGAATAGCTTCAGAGAAGAGGTTTTTTGGCGTTTTTTTCCGAGCTGAGTAAGGTACTGAAATCCAATACCCTATGGTCGCCTTACTCGATGGTGAAATGTTTAATTAAAATAAAACAAAACCTGGACCTAAGCAAGTTTCATAAATTGACATCGTTCCTAGAAAAGCAAAATGTTGGTTTTCGATCACATAAAGCGCAGATTTTTACCAAAGAAGACATATCCAAGTTTATGATAGCCCCTGATGAGACATATCTTATGATTGAAGTAGGTACCATTTTAGCTTTAGCCGGTGCTCTTCCTAGAGCGGAGCTTGTGAAAATTACGCTTGACGACATTCAAGATAAAGGAAACCTAATTATTGTGAAAATTTCCGATTTGAAAACCATACCTCAAGATCCTTTGTTATATCTGAAGACATAAATAATGGAACCTTTTTGAAGCTCTATAGAAAGTATGCAAATTTACGGCCTCCTACCACCACGCACCGTCGTTTTTCCATCAATTACAAAAAAGGCAAATGGTCTGTTCAGTGTGTAGGCGTAAACACATTTGGTGAAATGCCGGCAGAGATCGCTACCTACTTAGGCCTACCTAACCCAAAACAGTACGCAGGTCACAGTTTTAGACGATCCTCGGCAACGTTTGTAGCAGATTCAGGCGAAGGGGTAACCAACATAAAACGTCTTGGAGGCTGAAAGTCAACTGCTGTTGCTGAGAGTTATTTGGAGGACTACGTAGAACAGAAGAAAACCATCTCGAATAAAATTCTCTCATGTACTGGCAACTTGCAACCGATGCCGTCTCCGTCATCTTCATTCCCTTTGCAATCTACGAGTGTTACTCTTAACAGCCAGTTACCACCAACTAACTACTCTGGACTGGCTATTCTGACGCATTTGCAGAATGCAACAAACTGTGTTTTCAACATTAATATTAATAATAATTAGTGGATTTTCATGGAATGTATTGTATGTTGAAATAAAATATATATTTTCAATGTGCTTTTAGAATCTTTATGCGGTCGTAGAAAAAATAATGTTCCTAATTCATGCGTAAAGTGTCTTTCCCGCCTTTGACTGCTTGCCCGAACTCCGCTTCGCGTCGTTCGGGTCAACGGCAGTCGCGTGCGGGGAAGTATCACTTTCCGCACTTGTTAGGAAAACATCTATTTTTGTTTTAACAAAACAGAAAAAACCAAAATTATATGCATAATTCACAAATGAATAATTTGCAACGATAGCTGACAGCAGCGCACTCATTGTGGCACCAAGATTGTGACAGTTCCGACAACGAATCCATTTTTCTCTCGCTCGTGATTGAGAGTATAGCTCATTGCAGTAAATGCAGCTAGCGTCAGAGTCATCTTCATCATTAGAATTGTCGTCATTTGAAATGACAAGTTGGAGTTTAACTGCCCTGCTTTGTTGTTTCCTTAGCTTCATTTCCTTTTCAATCACTTTTACTTTAAGTTCATTTATTTCTGGTGTTGAATTCAAATGACCAGTTTTTCCACGTTTTCTGGCTTTTCTTCCATGAGTACCAATAGCTACAGCTTCGGGAGGAGGTAAAATTTCTCTCACAGAGATGTCAAGAACTGACGATGAAGACAAGTAAAGACCAGATGTACTTGGTTGATCTTGAACCTCTAATTCCATTTGGTTTTTGTTGATGACAGCTGGATTCTCGGAAATCTGCTTTTTAGTTGCTAAAGCTGGTGCAAACTGCCAGTCCTTGAAAATATGGGGATTTAAAGGATAGATGCCAGTCTTTTTAAACGAGTTTATTGCATTTGATGGTACTGCACTTTTCAAATAAGCTTGATTGAGAACATTTGCTATTTTAAATTGAGTCACTGCCTTTTCCGGGTTTGACGCAGCAATAATTGGATTTCTTGATCGAAATATATATGAAAAGGACGAATGAATCCAACGTCCAATGGTTGAACGTGATGAGAGCAGTGTACAGGAAAGCAAAATACAATTACACCATTTTCTTTCGCAAACTGCAGAGATTCAAGGCTACTGTGGCCATCTAGTAGTAAAAGCACCTTATTCTCATTAGAAGCTTTAGTGTACCTTACGATATGCTTTAACCATTTACACAAAATTTTGCTGGTCATCGAACCTTTTTCTTGTGCAAAAGCTATGCTACCCGCGGGAGCACCATTCATAAGCTCATCTTTCATTCTTTGACGAGGTAAATAAGAACAGGAGGAACGTAATTGCCAATGGCATTCATTGCGCACACTACAGTTACGTGTTGCACTACTAAGCGCACCAACTTGCTTGCGATCTTTCGCTGTGTAAATTTTCTGGCACTTCTTCTGGACCGTAGTCAAAGCTGACTCGTCCATATTGTATATATTTTCGGCGAGAAACTTGCGTTTCTCCATAATAAAATAGGCTTCGATATTAGGCTTGTTAAAAGCTTGGGCTCTAGCTAATGATGTACTTTATGGGCTCCTCAAAGATATTCGTAGATTGCGCTTCAGAAATTCCCTGACCCATTTCTAACCTGCCATTTTTATTTCGCGATTAAAACCATGTTCTACTGTATTTTTTTCGGCCACTGCAAATACCATTCGTCGCAAATCTTTGGACGTTAGTACAAAAAAACGTGTATCCATATCAATGATATGACTCGCAATCTCCTGTTCGATGCCTTTAGAGAAAATTGCTTTTCGACCCCCCAAAACACCCTTACACCTATCCTGTTTAGCCAGACGTCTTCGCAAGGCTGTTTTGGGAACACTAAACGTCCTTGTTGCCAAATTATAGCCCATATTGTGGTTTTGAACATTGAGCATAGCTTGTCACATGTCATCCTCGTCCCATTGCTGCCTTTTCTTAAATGCCATATCTGCAAAACCATGAAAAACATAATTTAAATAGTGCAACTAATGCATTGCCAATGATGGACCCCTAGTCCATCATAAGACACAGTTCAAGGATCCGTCATAGGAATAAGACATAATTCACTAAAAAATGCCAAGCTCTTTTATTCTTTGCCATAACCTCAATTTTTGCCCGGCAGTCAACATGAAATAGTTTCTGTAAGTTGCAGTAACAAAAGCAGATTCTTACTGAGCATAAAAAATTACCTAACATCATGCCAAGCCACATTGTTATATCAATAATTACCAGTTTTGACTTAGTTTTTTGTTCTCACCTAAACGACTTATATCCGCATGAACGCTTGTAATCAACTGGTTTTAAACGTCAATCGTCCTAACCAAGATGTCGGTAGTCCGTTATGCGCGGTAAATTTGAAAATACAACTTCTGGTCCATCATAGGCGGGGGTCCATCATGGGCACGTTTCCCCTATATACAGTGGCAATACGTCCAATTGTTACATATACAGCGGAAGCAATGTGCCTCATAGCCAAGGACACAGAAAAACTAAGAATATTTGGAAGGAAAATCATAAGAAGAATTGACGGCCCCAAGAGAATAAATAACGATCAGTCCAGGAGCCTAAGCAATAGTGAGATTGACGATTTTCTAGAAGGAGAAGATATCGTTAATGTAATTAAAGCCCAAAAACTACGGTGGTAGGGCACATTCATTGCTGACAACCAGAGAAGCTAATAAGAAAAATCACTGCATGGACCCCACAAACAATAAGACCAAGGGGAAAGCCAAAAGAAAATGGAGGAATCAAATACATTGAAATTCTTGAAATTAGAAACTGGAATAAACTGTGCCAGAACAGGAAAAAGTGGAGAGAAATTGTAGACAAGGCAAAAAAACACAAGAAACTGTGAAGAAAAAGAGACATTAAATAACAAGGCGGAGTGATTCACCGCAATACAGGAATCCTAGAGCTTCTAGAAGGCGTGCCAATTATCTCACCAGAAATGTACAGACCCATATATACATTAGCATACCTATCCAGCTACTGACACACCTCAAAGAATTACACTGAAAAATCAAAATTGCGAAAACAAATTTAATATGTTGAATAGCGTCGTACACACTGGCCTCACCAACATGAACTGTTTGGCACTTTTTATTCACTTGTAAACGCGCTTCCCGCCAAGCACATATTGTACTATCGATCCTAAAAAACGTGAAACATTGTATTGACCCGTGTTACCTGATGTCTTAGGGTACCCGATTCTCCCCTACTTTCTTCCATAGGTTAGGTTAGGTTAGGTTTCTTCCATAGGTGCGAAATATACTAGTATTTCCTTATTTGTAAAGTACGCCAATGCACCTCAATAATTGATATCTTGATAGATTTGCATATATTTTTAAAATAGTATACACAGATCTTTATATCTCTGATATAATTTTTTTGTAATTTTTGTGTATTCTTCAGACTCGCCAATTGGAACGAATCATTGTGGATGGCTTTACGGTATTTTTGGACATGAAACATCTTGTACAAGATATTGGACGTGCTGGAATGGAACAGAAGTAGAACAATTTTGCATCGGAGGTCTTCTATACAACGAAAAAACTCACTCGTGCGACTGGCCAGAAAACGTTGATGGATGCCAGAAACATCGTAAGTTATCTTTTACAGCCTATCAACGTTAATAGACTAAATTAAATCTCTATAGTTGGAGATAGCGCTTTCTGTCCTTTTGGCACTTCCTCAAATACTGATTAATTATCATTGAAATAAATGTTCCAGCTCTCTGCAACGACGATCCCAACGGCAACGTACCACTCGGAAAATCCTGCAACAGATACTGGCAATGTCAAGGAGGTTATCCAAGGCTCCAGAGATGTCCTGCGATGTTGGTATTCGATAGAGACGCTTTGAGATGCGTCGTACCCCCAACTGAAGACTGCGATATACCATCTACTATTCCTCCACCGCAACGAGACGATGAAGAACTGGATAACGTTCCCCAAAACAATCCCAAGAACAGAGGAAAGTCCGACTTCCCTAATTTGCCTCCGGGAGCTATACCCGTACCTGAAAATAACCAGAACAGACCTAGAAATTAAGTGCTAGCGAGTAAAAATAATTAAGTTTTAATTGTTGAACTGGATTTATTGTTAAGTTGAAATAACGAGTGTGTCGTGTAATTGAGAAAAAAGTGAGAATGTTATAAACAAAAACTGATGTTATTATGTATTAGCCAGTATATTACAGTAAAAAGTACCTTATTGAAAATAAAAAATGGAAACTGCCTCTTGTTTTATTTGAATACAGGTTGCTCAATTTTCAATAGTATTTCTAAAGTCAATGTGAAGACATAAAAAGCAAGGTTGTCAGATATATTTTCTAAAATCTCCTAAACAAGGGCTCTCCTTTATTCAGTAAATTGTTAATTCATGACGTTTTAAGAAAGATAGTTTGAACATATTTAAAAAAGCATATTATAAGTTTATTAGTTAACAATAACTCGTTTGACGTTGCTGGGAAAATAATTAACTAAAACAATTTTGTGTATATTTGTAATAAAAGTTAGGACACCTTAAG
Source organism: Galeruca laticollis (assembly GCA_963921935.1). Classification (NCBI taxonomy): domain Eukaryota; kingdom Metazoa; phylum Arthropoda; class Insecta; order Coleoptera; family Chrysomelidae; genus Galeruca; species Galeruca laticollis. Next base: position 109,027,701 of record OY998179.1, read on the forward strand.
ATAGGTTTTAATAAACAAAATTGAACTCGACGCCTGGACTAAACATTAAAAAAATAAAACACTCAAAGGTTACAATTTAAGACTAAATGAAAAGTGAACTAACTATATACTAGGGAAAGTGTGCCTTTAATGGTCCCCTTAAGGAACTTCCATTATAATTTTTTTGCTTTTGTAGTTATTAATCTTCCTTTTACGTAAATCTCAACTTAATACAAAGATTATCATAGTGTAGGGTGAATTTGTTAACAATTAATTGTCTGTTTCATAGCGCCAGAATTTTTTTTATGAACCCAAGGAGTCCATCGTTGGCGCATATGTGCCTATGTCGGCCCCTCAAAAAATAAAACAAATAAAATTATTTTAAAAGGTTTATTAAACAAAATTATCGTTGTACCAAGAACAAAGTGACATTGAATAAACGAAATTTTTTTTTGCTTTAACAAAACAGAAAAAACCAAAATTAAATGGATAATTCACAAATGAATGATTTGCAACGATAGCTGACATCAGCGCACTCATTGTGGCATCAATATTGACAGTTCTGACAACGAATCCATGTTTCTCTCGCTCGTGATTGAGAGTATAGCTCATTGCTGTAAATGCAGCTAGCGTCAGAATCTTGTTCTTGCCCTAAATATTCTTCTAAGATGGATTCATTATTAGAATTGTCGTTATTTGAAATGACAAGTTGACGTTTAACTGCCCTGCTTTGTTGTTTCCTTAGGTTCCTTTCTTTTTCAATCACTTTTACTTTAAGTTCATGCATTTCTGGGGTTGAATTCAAATGACCAGTTTTTCCCCGTTTTCTGGCTTCCCTTCCATGAGTACCAATAGCTACAGCTTCGGGGGGAGGTAAAATTTCTCTCACAGAGATGTCAATAACTGACGATGAAGACAAGTTAGGACCAGATGTACTTGTTGATCTTGAACCTCTAATTCCATTTGGTTTTCGTTGATGACAGCTGGATTCTCGGAAATCTGCTTATCAGTTGCTAAAGCTGGTGCAAACTGCCAGTCCTCTAACATATGGGAACTGAAAGGATAGATGCCTTTTTTTAAACGGGTTTATTGCATTTGATGGTACTGCACTTTTCAAATAGGCTCGATTTGAGAAAACTTGCTATTTTATATTGAGTCACTGCCTTTTCCGGGTTTTGACGCAGCCATAATTGGATTTCTTGATCGTAATCGTATGAAGAAGACGAAATAATCCAACGTCCAATGGTTGAACGTGATGAGAGTAGTGTGCAGGAAAGCAAAATACAATTACACCATTTTCTTTCGCAAACTGCAGAGATTCAAGACTTCTATAGCTACTGTGGCCATCTAGTTGTAAAAGCACCTTATTCTCATTAGAAGCTAAGCGCACCAACTTGTTTGCGACCTCTCGCTGCGTAAATTTTCTGGCACTTCTTCTGGACCGTAGTCAAACCTGACGCGTCCATACTGTATATATTTTCGGCGAGAAACTTATGTTTCTCCATAATATTAGCTAGTGCATTAAAATAGACTTCGATATTAGGCTTGTTATAAACGTGGGCTCTAGCTAATGATGTACTTTCTGGGCTCCTCAAAGATATTCGTGGATTGCGCTTCTTAAATCCCCTGACCCATTTCTAACCTGCCATTTTTATTTCGCGATTAAAACCGTGTTCTACTGTATTTTTTTGGTCTACTTCAAATACCATTCGTCGCAAATCTTTGGACGTTAGTACAAAAAAACTTGTTCCCATATCAATGATATGACTCGCAATCTCCTATTCGATGACTCTAGAGAAAATTGCTCTTCGACCTCCCAAATCATCCTTACATCTATCCTGTTTAGCCAGACGTCTTCGCAAGGTTGTTTTGGGAGCACTAAACGTCCTTGTTGCCAAATTATAGCCCAAATTGAGGTTTTGAACATTGAGCATAGCTTGTCACATGTGATCCTCGTCTCATTGCTGCCTTTTCTTTAATGCCATATCCGCAAAACCAAGAAGAACGTAATTAAAATAGTGCAACTAATGCATTTCCAATGATGGACCCCCAGTCCATCATAGGACACAGTTCAAGGATCCGTCATAGGAATAAGACACAATTCACTAAAAAATGCCAAGCTTTTCTATTCTTTGCCATAACCTCAATTTGTGCGCGACAGTCAACATGAAACAGGTTCTGTAAGTTGCAGTAACAAAAGCAGATTCTAACTGAGCATAAAAAAATTACTTAACATCATGCCAAGCCACATTGTTAATTCAATACTTACCAGTTTTGACTTAATTTTTTGTTTTCATCTAAACGGCTTATGTCCGCATGAACGCTTGTAAACAACTGTTTTAAAACGTAAATCGTCCTAACCAAGATGTCGGTAGTCCGTGTTGCGCGGTAAATTTGAAAATACAACTTGTGGTCCATCACAGACGGGGTCCATCATGGGCACATCTCCCCTATTCCCGCCTGAGTTAATGAATGTCATCCTCCAAGATTTCAGGTGGTCTTCTTGTTCTAGTAGGTCTACTGTTATCGTAATTATGCACGGGAGTACTAGTATCCGCTTCGGACATTTGATGGTCAACTAAATGACAAGGAGGTGTTACAGCATTCTCAACGCTAGTCCGTGTATCTTGAAATTGTTCATTCTCAGCAATTTTTTGTAGATCTTGAGCGGCCGGAGGAGAATCTTCTCCTGAAACTTGTAGAGTGTCATAATCGTGAAGTGGGGCTAGATGTCTCAGAGATACTGTAGTTTCTCTTACATCAGATAAACTTGAGCATATTGAGGATTCACATGAACAAGCTCTACTTTTTCAACTATGGGATCATTCTTGCTTGTCCGATTAAAATTTCTCATCAAGACGGGACCAGTACCTAACTAAGTCAGAAGAGAGGTTCCGTTCATTGAGCGTCTCAGATGGGTGAACATTCTTTCGCGAGGTGTAAAGTTAGTGGTTGGGCATAGTAATGATCGAATAGAGTGAATATACTAAGGCAATACTTGTTCTCATTGATTAATCAGGAAGATTACGAGACTGAAGAGCATTCGCACTGCCCACTTCCACGGGGATTGTATGGTGTAGTTCTTCTCGTAGCAGCAGAAGTTCTAAAAAGGACTTAATTTCTCGGGACATAAAGGAGGAACCTTGATCAGTGTGTATAAAAGAAGGTGTCCCGAATAGAAAGAAGAGTTGTTTGAGATCTTTGATAACTTCAGCAAAAGTAGTACTAGAACAAAGAAATGCAAACGGGAATCTGGAGAATTCGTCTACAATCGTAATCGTTTTCCGGAAGAAGTTGGAAGAGGGCCTTTATATCAAGTCTCTCGAAAGGTATTGTAGATTTGATGAGTCTATTTTGTACTTTATGTTTAATTTCATTGCCAATGGGGCAAGAACTTGTTATTTTGTGATTTTCTTCTAGTGAAAAAGGCAAATTCTTTGACCTTAGCCAGTGTTACATCCGGGTAATACCAGGATGACATAGTGATACATTAATTTCTGAGAGTTTACTAATATTCCTTGTGGAAGAACTAACTCGACTTAAGGCGTCAGCAGCTCGATTTAAAACAATAGGACGAAAGATAATATCGTATTTGAAGGGTGCCAATTCTAGACGCCAGCGTAGGATTTTATCATTTTCAGCCTTTCCATACGCCCTGTTATCAAACATGAAAGATGTGCTTTTTCAACTAAAAATAGTTACGCAATAACATTTGCGGATAGATTTGACGATCGTATAAGCTTCCTTCGGAGAAATTGCTTTTCCAAGTGACCAGTTTATGTTTTTTATATTATAATCCACGATAAGAACAATATCTCCAAGGTTTATGCGAGATTTATATTTTTGTTTCTTAGAGTGCAATTTTAATTATATCAAGTACTCAGATCGGAATCTTTTTATGAAACATTTCCTTAGTTTAATTCTATACTTTTGATGTCTTCTCAACTTTTTTGCTTCTACTGCATCTAAATAAGGAATACCAACTTCTCTTAAATCCTGTAGAACCATTAAAGGAGTCAGTACTGCCATATTATCATCTGAATATTCTGATATATATGTTAATGGTCTTGAATTCAGAATTGCTTCACAGTCACAAAGAACTGTAATGTAGGACAAATGAACAATCTTTTCCCGATATCTTTTTCAAAATGACTTTCATCATTTGGACGCGTTTCTCCCACCAAACGCCCCACCATGCAGCCTTTAGAGAAATAAACTTCTTCTTAATTGGCGTTTCTCTCGTTATTTCGTCCTATTTAGATTTTTAAGCTGATTTTCAAAAACAACAAAATTTCTTCATTTATCACTATATATCATATTTGTGTGTGTGGACAGAAGAGAAAATCTAATATCAGGTCGCAGGTATCAGAAGCCAAACGATGTAAAAGAGCTCATCACATAATAGTTCTTAGCAGCTTACTAAGAACTACCTTACAATTTTTTCCACTTAATATTTCAAAGCAACCTATATCAGTTTACACCTTACCGTTTCATAAAAACTATCGTCTGAACTCCCTCATCTGCAGCAAACAAACTTTTTTGTGTAAGAAAAACCGACCCCAGCGTGCATATTTCACTAGCTGTATTTGACCGTTACATTTTAAACTCTCGCCTACCATTGGTCGATGTTCCCTGGTATGTCACATGACTTCCCACTTCGCTTCCAACACGTATAAATGAATAAGACCCAATTGTTCATCATTTTCCTAGTCATCATCCATCGAACATGTTACTCTAGTTACGAGAGAATACCGGCATTTTTGTACCGGTATCTTATGCTACATTCATTCATTAATCACCTAAAGTGAACAAATAATATATCTTCGATCAACAGTATCAAGTGATGGTCTTAATTGTCCCGCAAAATGAACAACATATAACTTATTTTTTTCCAATATTCGTCGAGTAAACATGTTCTGATAAATAGCATTTATCGCGACGGAATATTACTGATAATAGTTTGCATAAAAACAAAAAGGACTAAAAATCGAATGTGATAGTGCTGTAAACTGAATTCATACTTTTTATACTGTGTACAAACAATAATTTAAATACAATCAAAAAATGATGCCAACTGGTAATGGACCGGGTTTTTTGGACTTTCCACAAGTTCAACCAACACAAAATAATGTACAAGGTCAAACATATATTCCGATGTTCCAAAAACCAAATAAAAGACAGGGTCATGCAATATTCAACAATGGCATACCTTCACAAATGATTCCTTCTCAACCAATGCAATCACTGTGTCGTTCACAATCAAACCAGTATTGCATTCCGCCAAATCAAGAACAATATTTAAATATGCAACAATCATCTAGTAATCATTCAAATACTCAAATACATAATACGCCGTATTCAAGAATGACTTCTTGCAGCGAAGATGAGGATAACACTTATTCTGCTCAAGAAAATCCATGGCAAGTGGTCAAAGGAACGAAAAGAAGGAAATACAGAAGTAGTAAAAATGCTGAAGAAGAAATTTCACTTAACAATAAGTACACGGTACTAAATTCACAAACAGATGGTTTCAATAATAACAATAATGATGGTGAAAACACTGAAATAAGTAAACCTCCTCACATATTTGTATATGGAGTAGTCAATTTACCAGAGATATAATTGAAGCCGAGGAATACACAACAAGAAGCATGGCCAATGACACTATAAAAATTTGCTGTCAAAATCCGGATACATATAGAAAACTGGCTAGTTACATGAGAGAAAATAATATAATCCATCATACGTACCAACCCAAGGAAGAGAGATCCTATCGTGTCGTAATTAAATATTTGCACCATTCAATACACTTGATTGATATAAAGGATGAATTAATTAAAAAAGGCCGCAATGTGAGAAATATATTCAATGTTAAACATCGAATAACCAAGGAACCTCTTAACATAATTTACGTCGATTTGGAACCTTCTGATAACAATAAAAAAGTTTACGAAATAACTAGGCTCCTAAATAGTGTCATACAAATAGAACCACCAAAACAAGACAGCAAATTAGCTCAATGTACAAGATGTCAATTATATGGCCATACGAAAACCTACTGTAATAGGCCATACCTATGCGTTAAATGTGGTGGCCAACACAGCACAGCAAATTGTAAAAAAGTAAAAATACGCCAGCTACATGTGGTCTTTGTGGAGGTGGTCATCCAGCTAATTACAGGGGCTGCGAATTCTACCAAAAAAACTATAAAGTAAAGATAAATAATAATAGGATTACTATGACACAAAACAATACAAAATCGACTGATCAAGGCCAACAACCTCAGCCCAGACATACTGATAGGAGCTACGCGCAGGCAACTGCAGGAGTAGAAATACATAATAGAGCTAATGGTGAAGAATCTTCAATGACATTAAATAAATTCTTAGATGAATTTAAAGCTATGTTTAACCAGTTAATACAGCAGAATAGTATGGTTCTCAACATGTTGACAATGCTTATCAACAAATAAAATAATGGCAAAGTTTCTCAGAGTTGCATTGTGGAATGCTAACGGCCTTGTTCAACACAGGGATGAAGTCCAGTTATTTCTTAGACAAAACTCAATTGACATTCTTCTAATCAGTGAAACCCATTTTACTAATAAATCTTACTTTAGGATTCCATTCTATAAAATTTACTACACAAATCATCCGGATGGTACCGCGCATGCGGGCATAGCTATTTTAATTAAACAAACAATCAAACACTGTGAGCTATCAAAATATAAGGAGGAATTTCTACAAGTCACATCAATTCGAGTAAATATAGTATCCTCCAAAATAAACAGTACCGAAAATCAAAATTAATTTTTAATTTCTGTGATGTAAGTGTTCAAAATGTTCACCATTTCGACGCAAACAAGCTTCATATCGATTTTGTAAGTCAATAAACATATTTATAAAAAGTGGTTGATGTAACTGCCGAAAAATATTTTGTATTCTTTCCCGTAGTTCGGCAATATTCGCCGGCGGATTTTCCGAGTGAAATATTTTGTCCTTCATTATGCCCCAAATGTATGCGTCAGGTGGCGTCAGATCAGGTGAATGAGAAGGATATTCGAAGTCTGTTCCCCGAGAAATTATTCTATTATCGGAATGCTGACGGAGTAAGTCTAAGGTGCGCACAGCTGTATGGCTCGTTGCATCATCTTGTTGGAACCATTTTGTGCGAAACTGTAGATTTCGTGCACGGCAAAAGTTATTTAGATATCTCACAAAAGGTATAATAATTTTCTCTCTATAACGCTCTTGGTTGACAGTAAGTGGATTCTGATTATCATCTTCAACGAAATAAGGACCAATCATTCCATGACCAGATACCGCGCACCAAACGGTAACTCCAAGACTGTGGAGTGGTTTCTCTACAATGACATGAGAACGTCAAATCCAAGGAATCTGGTTGTTTGTCGATTAATATAGCCGCTGAGTTGAACGTGACTCTCGTCTGAAAACCATATGTTTTTTAAAAATTCGGGATCTTCGTAAATTAAACTCAACATGCGACCACAGTAAATTTCTCTTGTCCGCAACATTTAGTCGTTGTCCAACTTGAATACGGTATGGATAACCACCAATTGATTTGAACATGCGACGTAAAGACGTTTCACTAATGTTGAGTTCACATGCAGTTCTTACAAGACTTCTTTGAGGTGATTGCACAACTTGGTTAAAAACACGTCCTTCATTTTCGTTAGTGCATACTGTTTTTCGACGACCTGAAGAACCTTTACGTTGACACAATACACTACCAGTGCGACGAAATTTTTCAACAACATCACACTTTTACTAGGAGCTGCTTTATTAAATTTTTGTTGATATCTTATTAACACCTCTTCTAAGCTTGGACCATCATTACGACCTTTTCCGTATGAACGAAAATAATGCTCTACCAAAAAAACCTTTTCTTCCGTTGTTAGAACCATTTTTAAATCAAATTTAACTGCAGCGTACCATTAATATATCAACTAATGACAATTAAGTCAAATATGACAAATCCATATTACATAAACAACTCCACAGCACTCTCTGTTTCGGTACTGTTTATTTTGGCGGATACCGTACAATGCCATACGAGATAACGATTACTGCAGTTTATTGTCCCCTGAAGCATAACCTAAAAAAATATCAGTTTGAATCATTTTTCAACACACTTTATAGCAGGTGGAGACTACAATAGTAAACATCAGATGTGGGGATCTCGAATAACTACCACAAAAGGTAGAGAACTATCTAAAGTAATACAGGAAAAAAGATACTCCTTTTTGTCCACAGGAACACCAACATACTGGCCAACCGATATAAATAAACTGCCAGACCTGCTAGACTTCTTCGTCACTAATGGCACCTCCCCAGCATACATAGATATTATTCCAAGCTATGATCTATCTTCAGATCATTCGCCAGTAATTCTGACTATCAGTTCGTGCATACACATTCAAACTACACCTAGACTACACAACTTCAAAACCAATTGGAACCACTATAAACATAAACTCAATGAAGAAATACACTTAAACATAAGCATCAAAAACCCAAATGAAATCGAGAAAGCCACAAACGATTTCATAAATCTACTGCAAGAGACAGCGCAACAAACAACTCTTGAAATAGTAGTTAAAAAAGACGTTATGAATATACCTCTAGAAATTAAAACAATAGTAGCTAAAAAAAAAAGAGCGAGAGCAAAATGGCAAAGGAGTCATAATCCCGCAGATAAAAGGAACTTCAATAAACTCAGCAACGAATTGAAAAGTAAATTAAAAGCAATGAGAGAAGAGTCCTTTAAAACCTATAGGTCTAATTTAAATCGTTTTGATAACTCTATTTGGAAGCCAGTAACGTCTAAAAATAAACCCATATTAACATCTCCTCTACTACGACTAGAAACACAGACACATGCTGAAGAAAAGTGGGCCAAATCAGATAAAGAAAAGGCAGATTCATTCGCGAAGCACCTCTCAGAAATCTACAAACCTCACAACACAATACCAGACATAGAAATTACGTAATTTCTAGAACTCCCTATCCAAACAATAGACCTGATTAGACCAAAAGACATAGCAAATGAAATAAAATTTCGAAACATTAAGAAAGCTCGAGGAATGGATTTAATAACTCCAAAGATGTTAAAAGAGTTACCGCGAAAGGGTATAGTACTCCTCACTTACCTATTTAATGCAATTATTCGAATCCAATATTGGCCAGAAAAACTCAAAATTGCTGAAATAATCCTAATACTTAAGCCTGGGAAAGACCCACATTAAGTAAAATCTTATCGACCTATCAGTCTGCTTTCAACTATATCAAAATTATAAGAGAAACTGATTTTTCGAAAAATTGAAACCGAAACTGAATCTCAGTTTGGATTCCGACTAGCCCACTCCACAATCCAACAGTTTCACCGCATAACCCATACAATACTAAATTCTCTAAACAGCAAAGAATATTGTACCTCAGTATTTCTAGACGTTAGACAGGCTTTCGATAGGTTTTGGCATGTTGGACTATTATACAAGAATAAAAAACATTTACCAACATTCTTCAAACTATTGGAATCTCATCTAAACAATCGCCAATTCAGAGTACGAATAAAAGGAGACGTATCTGTTATGCTGCCTATCAACTCGGGTGTACCACTATTATATATCTTGTTTACTTCAGATCTCCCATTATCACCAAACATCACAATAGGAACATTTGCTGATGACACGTCATTCTAACTACCCATACTAATGTGCTACAAGTCCACCATATCCTCCAAGAATATCTTAAAAAATTAGAGAAGTGGTTAAAAGATTGGAGTATCGAAATAAATGAGACAAAATCTAAACATATAACCTTTACTCTAAGAAAAGACGTATGTCCTTCAATACAGTTAAATAACACACAGATCCCACAATCGACATCAATGAAATACCTGGGCTTACATCTAGATGCCAAATTGAACTGGAAGGAACATATCAAGAAGAAACGAAAACAAATAGACCTAAGAAGTAGCGATATTTACTGGCTAATTGGACGGAAGTCTTCTCTTTCCATCGAAAATAAAATCCTATTATATAAGGCAATAATTAAACCTATATGGACCTATGGCATCGAAATATGGGGATGCGCCAGTAAATCCAACATAGCAATTGTACAAAGAAGCCAGTCTAAAATACTAAGAAATGCCCCATGGTATATAACAAATAAAACTATCCACAATGATCTGAAGATCCTAACAGTAAAAGAAGTCATTCATGAAAGAAGTGCTAGCCACCACAAGAAACTAGAAGCCCATACAAATCCTTTACTACAACCGCTACTTGAAAATGATGTAATAAGAAGATTAAAACGACGATGGCCAACTGACCTGCGAAATTAACAGGAAGCAAAAGGTCCCTTCGCTGGAGAGGACCTCATCATGCTAGTTGACCTCAGCTTCTTCCCATAGCTAGGTCATATGCCAGCACATTAGCTTATAGAATACCGTGTATTTTGATTGCTGATTTATTGAATAAAAAAAAATTCCAATATACGAAAAGTGCAACAAAACATCCAACTCCTATAAATATAAAAGTAATTATTACCGTGAATCACAGTTGGTCGTTCGCAGCCCAGTAAAAAGTGATTAACATACAAGCAAATAAAACTTCCTGCATTTTGCTGTCTCACCAATTAAAAAGAGAACGTAAACCACCTCTCGACAAATATATTTAATTCTTCAGTGTCTTTAAGGCTTGTCACTACGTTATCTACATAAAAGGCTTTGCTCAAATTATCAATGACATCAGGTTGGTGGTATCTGTAGTTCAGTTTGTTTTCAAGCAAACAAATAAAATGCAAAATACAACAAAAATATGCATAAAATTAAAACAAAAAACGAACTCCATACTTTTACTAATATGCCCTACCCAATTCTTTTTCCTGGCAAGGAAAGCTCACACCTCCCCGTGGCTTTTGTTGGACAGACAATTTTTTTCAGATTGACTAGCTAAATGAGCATTATTTATAGAAAATTATAATACAAATATTGCGAGTTTTGTATGCACGCTTATTTTAAATTTGTTATATTACTTTGAACGAGAAAACTTATTTCATAATTTTAGAATTCATTGAAGCCATTCGCCGTGGGATTAAAACATCTCTCTTCGCATTGACATTTGAAATACTTTACAATTCAAGCCACTGATGGAGTTAATACTTTGTCTTTCCCTATGAAACAAAAAAAAAGTTTAATGATGGATTAGTGCATTGAAAAAAAAAACCAAGTAGAACTAAAACTAGGATTTATTTCTTCTTCTTCAACTTATACAATATGTTTATCTATCACCTCTTTTTTCATAACTGCGGTTCTGAAAACAAAATACAGTAGTTAGCACTTGGAAAAAAAATTTTTAAATGAAAATTTTTTATACAATCATAATGTAAATTAAGTATTCGTAAATTTTTTATGGTATTGTAATGTATTGAAAAAAATTCTAGTGGCACGAGACCAATTGGAGAGGCTTATTTCAAGTAACATTTTCACATCAAATTAACAACAAAAATACAATTTTTTTGGTAAATTTGTGAATTTTCTCAAATAAATGTTTTTATGTACGTTTTAGAGCGAAAGTTATAGAACGTGTTAAGGTCTATGAAAAATTTCAGTAACTTTCAGATACATTCAAATGCATTCTTTTCGAACAAATTTTGTTACTTACAAATTGTTGGTACAAGCATCAACCATTTTAGCGTAATATGGAGAGCAGATGTCATCGTTAATAAATTTGTTATGTAGATTGATTGCATGAGTTAATTGGAATATTAACAATCGCTGATAGAAATGATTAGTAATTTTATATTTCTCGCATAATTGGTGATACAGCATCTGAAAATAACAAAATATGTTTAGAAATAATATAAACCTATTATAATTTTAGTCTTTGATTGAGATGAGTAAGGATTTTATACTATTTTTCAAATCAACAATAACAATCCAGGTAACATACCAACAGCAGACTTTAGACTAGAAATAAAGAGAGGACGCGTAATAAATATCTGGAGCAACCGTAAAGAACTACGCCGGTAATCGATCGGTCCGCCATTAGATTGGTGCTAAACGTCTCGAAGACACCAACGTTGGTTGTTTTTTTTTGCGATGTTTATATCAAAGAACATTTGTGAATTTGTCATTACAGATGGTTTATTGTGTTGCATACCAGTGTAAAAGTCGAAGTGAGAAAAAACCAGATGTTACGTTTCACAGGTAAATATAAAAACTGTAAACTTGTAATTAAAGTGTTATTCCGTAATTAATCAATTTGTTTTTTATATATGATGCATGCCTAACTTCAAGGATAATAAATCTTAACAGATGAGTTTGCTTATGCAATGGTTTTAATAATGATTTTCCAATTCATCATGATAAATATTCCCAGACACACATATTTTCCAGTGGCGGGCGGCTCAAAATTAGATTTCATTTTAATTAAATTTACAATATATTTTTGGTACCTATAACTTATATTATTCGGATTCCAGGAAGATTGTTTGGTTAAGTTCTTAGTCTGCATTACTGAATATCAACCAAATCATATTGATACTCCATAAAATTACACAAAACAAGGCTTTTTTAGTCAGTTAACGTTTAATTAAATTAACTGTCTCGACCCTTACTTCGTGGAATCTGCTCATAATAGTGTTTTAAATGAAACTCACGGTTTCTGGTTAATTCCACAATATAATAAAAGTTATTGAAAATTCTAAAAAATTGACAATTGTTTCGATAAATCAATATCATATTGATTTATCAAAACAATTGTCATTTTTTTAGAATTTTCAAAAACTTTTATTATATTGTGGAATTAACTAGAAACCGTGAGTTTCATTTAAAACACAGTTAATGTTTACCTATCTATGGTATTGTTTTAGATTTCTTCAGATCCAGCTAAAAAAGCAATGAATATGATAGACTGGGTATCAATACCAAATGAGAGAGGATGTGTTTATGCAACAGGTTGCAAAAACGTCTGCTAAATGGGGTAGTCCCTACAATCTTTCCAGAATTTCCCAAATAAATGTAAGGAAAGAAGGTATGTTTAATAAAGTATTTTAATGATTGTAATAAATAATAAAGTGTTTATAAAAATCGCCTGCATTTATTTCGATAGATCGGAAAGTGCAGCGAAAATTATTTAACCAGAATTTGAATTGTGTCAACAAAAGGTAAAGTACATAGTGCTACTAAAAACAAACAATGAAAAACGTTAGATTTTGTAAAAACAATTAAATAAATAGGTTAGTGTAGTGTTAGGTTACTAAAATAAAAAGCAATTGATTTATATTATATATATATATATATATATATATATATATAATTATTAGTGGTTGGATAGATCAAGTATCTCCGAAGAGCAGATCTGGGTATCTTGGTCTTACGCTACCACGGAAATAGTATAATCAAATAGTAGTTGAATACAAAATATAAATGAAATGGATAGTGATGATGCACATTCTATAGAAGATTCAAAGAAAAGAAAAATGGATGGTTCATTTGAAGTTAGCAAGAGAACTACCCCGCCTAAAAGTAAAAAAGATGAATACTAAGATCAAATCATAACGTTAATGAAGGAAATGTTTGCAAATCAAGAGGTTATGGAATGGGAACAACAACTAATTAAAAACGAGATCAAAGAAACTAAAGATCAACAGGCTCTGTTTAACGAGGAAATATTAAAGTTAAAGTTGAAAAAAAAGTATTGAGAAAAAAAAAGCAATTAGAAAAGAAAATGCAGAAATGAAAACAGATATGGAAGAGATTTAAAAAACAATGTAAATTATAGATAAAGAAAGAAGAAAGAATAATGTGATGATAAATGGACTGAAAATTGATTCTAATGAGCCGTCGAAATTGGTAGAAAATGTCAGAACCTTTTTGAGTCAACAACTAAAAATAAATATCCAGCCTTAAGCAGTTAACAAGACAAGGGAGAAAATGTGTATAGTGGAATGTCAAAAAGAAGCTGATAAAGAAAAAGTTATGGCAAATAAAGCTAAATGGAAGGAGAGGAAAGAAGAATGAGTTTTTATAAATAATCATATGACCAAAAAGGAAAGAGAAAAATAAAAAGAGATAAGGATGTTTGCAAAATTAGAAAACCAAAAGGGAAAAGACGTAAAAATGGGATACAATAAGGTAACATTAAATGGGCAAGAATGGAGGTGGGATAAAGAAACAAATATAATGAAAATACAGGAAAAATACATTAAAAAAACTAAATAAAGAAACAAGTATTCATGGTAACAAAGAAAAAGACACGGCAACGGAATTTGATAAGAATAAAGTAAAATTAGCAACGGAAATATGGAGAATTGGAACATGGAATGTTAGAACTATTTTAGAAAAAGAAAAAGAGTTAGAAGAAGAGATACAAACATGAGAATACTAGTTATAACAGAGACAAAAAAAGGACAGGGGATAGTGAAAATGGATAATGGTCATATACTCATATATAGTGGTATTGAAAATGAGAAAAGAGAGGCAGCAGGAGTTGCATGCATAATACATAGAAACTTAGAAGAACAAATTACTGGATAGACGGGATGGTCGTAAAGATTACTGGTGATGCAAATGAAGAATAAAAATATGTACACAAAAACTATAATAATAATTGTATTATTAGTTTTTCTACAAATTCCCATTTTATATATCCCCCTTCTTGATCTATTATTCCTGCGAAAATTAGATAATTGAGAACTACACCCCAAAACATGTGACAAATGTTCTTTTATGATCTGTTTCTTAGAAACAATTTTTTTTCCCATACCTTCTGCTGTAAAACTCTCATTTTCTTTGTTTTATTTTCATTCCCTAAATCATCTTATACATAATTTCTTGTTACGTAGAGTCTGTCTCGTACACAAAGGTCGAACAATTAACAATGCTCACACTTAAACTCTTAATAAATACATTGTGTGTATTTTCTTCTCTGCCAAAATGCGTCAAACAGCGTTGGTGCATGAGCGGAACACGATAGCCCCCGGCATTCCGAGTCCTCTCTTTATCCCTAGTCTAAGCAGCAGATATACAACATTTTACTTCTATGGAAATTGAGGATAACATCTCATTTCAATGTTAGAAAATCATCTGAAATAGATCAATTAACTTCTAAAATGCTTAAAGAATAACTTTGGCTTGCCGGAGGTTTAAGGGAACGCATTGTTACGACAAAGTAGCTGAGCTGATTGTAGAAATTAATTCTGATTTTGATTTAGAGCTGACAAAAATCGTAAAGACTGTCACAACCTAAACACCCGACCTTGGGACTCCGCACAGGTAGTGAATTCGGCCTTAGTTACACTATTTTTTATTACCTCAATTGGGATAAGGTGAATCAACAAACAAAATTTCGGGACAAATGGATTTATTTGACACACAATAATAAATCTACAAAAACCGTATATTCTCGATACAAATACAAATAAATATTAGTTATACAGTAAAAATGTCCAACTCAATATTTTATATATATCAAAAATAAGTTAAGGACTTATCTTGGGAAGACTCGGGACGTACAGCTCGCAGCAGTAGTCAAAAGTTGAGACGTCGTTGTCTGGACTTGGACGCTGTATGATCCGGTGGAGTGGATAGTCTGTAGAGTCCGTAGCGGTCCGTAAAGGTAAGTCCGTGGAGGATAAGTTTGTAAACGGTCCTTAAAGTGGTCCTTAAGGTAAACGGTACAGGCTGCGAGCTGTAGGGAAAGAAATAAAAAAACAGGAGAAACAGTAAAAAATTGAAAATTGAAAAGGAGGAATAAAATGTACAGGTAGGAGCTTATACTCCAATACATACAAAAATTTGAATTTAATTTTCAAAATAAAACCACAGAAAACTGTTCATTCTTATCCGTCCTGTTCCCAAAATAATCAGAAAAACCAAATTTAAATCGGTGAAAAATAACCATATAAAGAATCTGTTATAAATTCGCTTCATAAAATAACTTAGGGCGCCACCAGATTTTTTTTAAAGAAAGATAATACCGGCGAAGAAGAAAAGGAAAACGCCATAACAAAAACATTGTTTTTTTTTAAAACGAAATAATTTAACTAAATAGAAAAATCGAAATAGAATCATTTGTAAGCACACAATTACAATTTGAAAATATATAGATAACTTACCAGCGAAGAAAATTAAAAATCACACACAAAATGATATGATTAAAAAGGAGAATACTGAATACATCTCAGCGAAGACATGAACCAAAAGAGCGAGTTCCACTTCAATCGTAGTTTAAGTAGATATTTCAACGATGGCAAAAACGATTACCGATGTATTCCTAATATTTCAAATAATAGGAATTGGAATTAGAGGTGGGAGTAGCCGACGAATAAGTAACGCTCCAAAATAATTGATAAAAATAGTAACATGTCTCAGCGATATGTTACACCCCCTCTCCTCGGAGAAAAAAAGGAATTCGAAGAATTACTTTTTTTGTAAACCTGAACAGCCTACAAAGAAAAGTAGCCAAAACAATAGGAATATGGTGACCAGATAAAAGAAGATGTAGTAGTGCTTACAAATTCAAGAAATGAAAAGAAGATAAGAAAAAATAAGAAGAAGAAAGGAACATATTCAATGAAAGTCCAAGCATTGTTGCTTTCTAACTCAAGACTTCAATTCATTTTGAAAACTAACAAAAGTATAAAAAAATATAATAGGTGCTTATGCCTATTATCAATAACAATAATTGCAAGTTAAACGCAATTATGCTCAAAAAAAATGTAAACAAAATGCAGTAAGCAATTATAATAGGAGCTCATTCCTATTAACAAAAATCAATCAAAAATTAAACGATATCAGTTATTGGTACCGTACTGAGATTCGAAAATAACCAAAAGATTAAATTAGAGGGGTAGCCTCTACCAAAATATGAAATGATAACATCTCAACGATATGACAAGAGAATAACTATATTATTCGTCTAGAAAAAATAATCACCAAACGTGATATAGGGTGGTTAAGATCTCAGGTACACTAACCTCAAAAGAAAAACTAAAGTAATCAGAAAGATATAAGGAAGAAGTATTAGGTGAGCAAGACCAACTCAGAGTTATAGATGGATGAGAGCATCAATCATGCAGGAAGAAACCTCGCGAGAGATGTTAATCGCGTCGTGGTTATTTATTCCCCACAATCAACTTCGCATCTCTACAACTACCGAAGTGTAGACATGATCGTCCAACAACTACATTACTTGCAAACGGAAACAAAAGAATTAACAAAATCAAAAGAAAAAAGAAAATAAAAAATAAAAAACGAAGAAATGTTGAGCAAGCTCGGGTAATTAACAAACCCAGCGTTATGTAGAAACGCCACAACTAAAATGGATATTTCCTAAGAAAATTTCTTAGAGAAAAAATGACTGGATCTCTAGATTTATAACACCGTAATGCAATGCCCATGCGACACATCCTTCCAGTGCGATAACATGACAAGTCATCAAACCACCCTTTCGGAAAAACGGCGTCCCGTAGGTACGATACGTTATGTAATGATGACACACCATGACACACCTCTGAAATTCAGATTTCCACTTAAAGATATTGTTTAAAAAAAAGTACACGGTAAGGGACAGAAATCTACTAAGAAAATTTTTTAACGTGACCAAAAATGTGTGTGTGTATTTAATAGTATATTATACACCAAGGTGGTGAAGACTATTATTATCAACCGAGCACCAAAATTATTTTTGCCCCGAGCGAAATAAGGTGCGAGGTTTATAAATGTCTTCACTACCGTGGTGTATATACATTTTTTTCCACTACTAGCCAAATTTGAGACAAAAATCAAAAATAAAAAACATGTCATAGAAATCATGTAGGTATAATTTAATCACACAGCAATAGAATACCATTATTCCTATAGTTCATAATCAACAATATTAAGTGCAACAATTAACGAAACCAATTATACGATCACATCCAAAAATTTCACAAAACGTGGTTTATGTGTTACTTTGAACTTTGAACAATTACAGCGGTAGTGCGTTCACAACACTTGGGGTACAAAGTGAGCGTTCATAAAACATTTAACATCTGCTTCACCATAGAGAAAGTAATATATTATTTGTCTATGTAGTTCAAGGTTAGCTACCAGTTTCTATCAACAGAAGATTTTCAAATTCCACTGGTGATAATGTTGAAAGTAAGAACATTCCTCGATCCTCGTTTTCCTAAAATTAACGGAAAATAAAAAACACATTTCAATGTCAAATTATGATAGTGTCGATATACAAATCGTTCAAACTGATTTCTCCTTAGGTGTTTACTTTGTTGTCTGACTGACACTGACACTGTTTTCGCTCCTCACCTCAACCATATATTATGAACGCATTCCTTATGTCATCAGAAATTTTTGGTTGAGCGCGAATTTTAAACTAATGACAGTTTTATTGAAATAGTTTTATCTTGGGTAATTTCAAGCAGTAAATATGTTAAACACAATCTCCTGGGTATACAAAATTATGTTGCACTAGTTTTTGTTAAGCTATTATCCCTGAATTCTAAAAACATTTGAATTTGTCCATTATTGACCTAGGTTAACAATAGAAAAAATTATTAACCACTAATAGAGAAATTCAACTTCTCAGTTGGCTAGATGACACAATAATTGTCAACTTCACAGCTAGTAGTGGAAAAAATACATTATATAACTATACGGAAAAATAAAAAGAAAAAAACAAGGCATGGCTTTCCCCCCCCTTTCCTACTGTTGGAAAGTTTGGAGAGAAGAAACCCACCTAGACAGAACCAATTGCTAAACATTTAGCGATAACACACATAGAATACTCAAAATCCAAAATAGAAAGTTATATAGAACTTAAATCGGAAACACTTTCGCCATGAAAGTACGAAATTATAAAGTATTGTATTGCAAACCACATAGAAAGTCGTACAAAAAAATAGTTTTGTCAACAACGGAAATAGAAAACAAAAGTATGCCGCAAAAAAAATACTATCAGTACACCAAAATGATCCATAAATTGTCATGTAACAAAAAGAGCGAGTTTTAGTCGTATCAACATACAGGGGCGATAAAAATCAAGCGTATACTGAGAACGAAAACGCTACCAAGTGAAAATATAATTTCTCAGTACACACAACAAAAGAGATAGGGGACTACTCAAAATTAACTGAATTCAAAATTTGCCTAAAGCAAGAAATTTCAGAAAATATTCCAGAATAAAGGTTGTTCCAAACTAAACTTTTTTCTAAAGGTGCATAACGCAAGAAAATCTCAGAAAATTTGAAACATTCGCGGGAAAAAGTTTTGGCGTTTTTTCAAAAACCCAAAAACAAAAAAGAGATACGATAAAAAACACAAACATAATACATCAAATGTATTATACACAACATAATAGCAAGGATCCAAAATAATGTACTCTAGATACAACATCAAGAGAAAACATAAGGCATACAAAAAATAAAGATATTAGTGCTTTTGCACAACGGTAAAGACAAATACAAAAGATAGTATATAGAGGTACTATGACATATACGATAGTAGAAAAGCAAATTCTACTAAATGAAGACACAAAATGCCTTTTTGACCTAACACAATTGTTGAAAACAACAAGTACAAAATACTTAAGAAACATTTTGATAATAAATCAAAATTAAGATAAAAAGAATAGTCACGTCAAAAAATTTTAATCCAAAAACTTAATATAGAAAAACGGGATAAATCACCAAACTAATCAGAATCACTTTCTGATCTGATTCGCAAATTATAACCATGGTCAGATAAATTCGTATCAACAGAATGTTGATCGGAAAACTCATCATCAGGAAGATTTTCATCTACGTCAATAAACTGATTTTTTAAATCTGTAACATGCCAATTACCTAAATCATTACCGGAAAGGTCTTTTAAATTATACACTTATTTCGAGATAACTTTGTTGACAATACAAGGTATGTACTTAGGAGCAAATTTAGCTGCAAAATTGTTAGATTTTGATGAAAGAACATAATTCTTTTTCCATAACCTGTCACCAACATGAAATTACAAATCTCTCTTTCGTAAATTGTAATGTTTTGCATTTTTCTCATATCCATTTCTTAACTTTTTACGAACCTCAACAAAAAGTTTAGGATGTGTTTGAACATCATTAATTAATTGTAACTTTTCACCAGTGTTAATAATGTTATTCGCGTTTCCAGAAATTGCACCATAAAAATCTCCACTTAACGGAACGTTTCGAGCAAAATTTAGAAAAGCTGGGGAATAACCCGTAACGTCTTGTTTCGCGGTTCTAATTGCTTGTGCAACCTTATGTAACGAAGTGTCCCAGTTATTGTGAGACAAATTTTCATGAATATAACACCTTAGAGCTGTAACAATTGTCTTATTTGTTCGTTCTGTGTGATTTGCTTGGGGATGATAACGAGCGTTATAAAAAAAATTTTGCACTTTGTACTGTGACATTAGATTCTTAAATAGAGAAGAAGTGAAAACAGTACCATTGTCAACAGAAAAGATTTGTGGAACACCAAAAAGAAGAAAAACTTGATTTTCTATAAACTTCACAATGCCCTTAGCAGTTGCGTGTGGCATTGGATGAACAAGACATAATTTTGTAAACCAATCGGTAATTACTAAAACAAATCTGTTACCAGATTTTGACTTTGGATATGGACCTATAAGATCAGCAGAAATCCATTGCCAAGGAAAATTAATATCTTCGTATTGACCCATAACACCAGCTTTAGGTAGATTTTGAGTTTTACAAGAACTACAAACAGAGCATTTATTAACGTAGCGAGATACAGAACTTCTGAGTTTTGGAAAATAATAAATTTTAGAGATACGAGAAATGGTTTTAGATATGCCTAAATGAGCACTTAATTCATTGTCATGAAATAACCTTAATATGTCAATTCGGTTGGCAGTAAGAACAACAATTTTCCAATTAGATAGATTACTAGATATCGGATTCGACGAAAACATATGTTTATACAAAACATTATTGTCAACCTAAAATGTGAGATATAAATCGGGATTATTCGAAACTTTCTCAATCATAGTAGTATACCAAGCATCTAGTTTAAAGGTACTTACGTCAATAACAGAAATTTCAGATAAAGAACGAGATAAAGCATCACTGACCACCATAGTGGTTTCTGTGTTTGATTTCAAAATCGAACTGGGAGAGCCTAAGAGAAAGATGTGCTAAGAGACCTGAGGGATTCGAAAGTTTAGAAAGATACTGCAAAGAAGAATGATCTGTCTCAAGAGTAAAATGAGTGCCTTCAACATAGCCTCGGAATTTTTCAACACCAAAAATAACTCGTAAAAGTTCTTTTTCTGTTGTACTGTACTTTCTCTCAGTTTTATTCAAAGTACGACTTGCATAAGCAATAGGATATTCCAGACCATCGCATTCCTGATACAGGATTGCACCAAGACCAGTTTCGCTAGCGTCAGTTTGAATGATAAAAGGTTTAGAAAAATCAGGACTTGCAAGAATTGGACTAGAAGTAAGACGTTTCTTAACTTCAGTAAAAGCATTTTCAGATTGCGAAGTCCAAGAAATGGATTGACCTTTCTTTCTGCCATGAAGAAGATCAGTGATTGGAGAACAAATAGTAGAAAAATCTTTAATAAATCGACGATACCAACCAATAAGACCTATGAGACGTTTTATCTCAGTAGTATTCTTTGGAGCTGGATAATTCAAAATAGCAGAGACTTTGTCGTCATCTGTGCGAAGAAAATTGAAAATTACACACAAAATGATATGATTAAAAAAGAGAATACTGAATACTTCTCAGCGAAGACATGAACCAAAAGAGCGAGTTCCACTTCAATCGTAGTTTAAGTAGATATTTTAACGATGGCAAAAACGATTACTGATGTGTTCCTAATATTTGAAGTAATAGGAATTGGAATTAGAGGTGGGAGTAGCCGACGAATAAGTAACGCTCCAAAATAATTGATGAAAATAGTAACATGTCTCAGCGACATGTTACAAGACTATTACCGATATGGTCAAAGCTTTCAAAACAAATTTAAAATATTCAGATACAGGAACAAGTGGAAGAGATTCAGCTCGTATTCAAAATACTCAAGTTGTGCATAAAATAACTGCAGGTAATATGGCAACTCCAAGGACTTATCCCTTCAAATTGCAGAAGACGAAAAAAATATCAAATTCTGGACTAGCGTTGCTTTTATGGTTTTATTAAACAATAAAGTTACAAACGGCCATATTGTCGATCCGGGGTTGGTAATATGGCCACATACTTAAATATGATAATTTTATGCTTAAAAGTAAAGTAAGTAGGCATTACCCAAAAGAAAAATTGGAAACATAAGATAAAGTTAATAACCAAAAATATAAAAAAAAATTTCATCAAAATATGGACAAATGAACACTTCTATTTTGTCCTTTGGGGTGAGCCTTATGCATTCTTCATGGACATACTCCCTACAGAAAGAGCACAAACGCATATACGCTACTCTGTCTTCTTCGCACAATTTACAATACCAAAATTCTACTTTGTATTTAGATTTTCCTTTCGAAGAACCCGTTTTTTTGGTAACACTTTCTTTACTTGTGCTTCCTATTTCGTCCTCTGGTTTGGAAGTGCTCGTAAAAAAATCCTTCGTGACTAATTGTGCCCTGCTGTTAATAGCAATATTTCTGGGGTTTTTAACCTCTATTGCTGCTCGTTCCGGAGTATCAAGCATGTCGGTGAATGAGACGTTGCCGGAATTGTAGGAGTCATTTTACATATCCTCAGATGCAGAATCTTCATCTTGATCTTCATCAATATTGTAATCGTGTAGACTAGAAGGAGAAGGAGGTATTCTAGTTCGGAGAGGTTTTCTTTGTTTTGTGCCCGATGTTAAAGGTACACTGTCATCTTCCGCAGTGCAATCTCCACTATGTGGTTCTAGTGGTCTTATGGCATCTTGTGTTTCTGGTACTTTATTCGTGACGGTGCTGGAAGCAAATGCTATCTCCGGAATTGCATCAGGGTTAAAAGGATAAATTCCCGTACAACAGAAGTCAGATGTTATATTTAGAGGAGTCATAGAATTGTTCCAGGTAGTGGAAAATATTGTTCCAAATCGTTATTTGGTAATAACTCGAGCCTGGTAATTCGAATAATATGTCATCACTTCGTCGTCCCAGTAATATTTGAATGATATGAATATTGCCTTCTTCATAGGCTGAAGTTAGTGTGTGTGGTGTTACTGTGAAGACAGTACAAGGTAATTTCGTATTATTCGGCTACCTGGCCATTCTGTAGTCCAAATGACTTTTTCTCCGTCAAAAATTATTAGACAAGGTCCAGGTACTTTAAATTTTGAAAAATGATGAGTCCAATCACAAAAAGTTTCTATGTTCATACTTCCTTTTGGGGTCATGCGCACGGCTGTCCCTGAAGGTAGAGAGTCAACCCATTGTGACTTCATACGTTTTCCTTTGAAAAGCACCAAGCCCGTCACCACAGGAAACAATTGTTACATTCTGTCCGTGCTCATTGGCCACAATATGTACCCTTCTTACCCCTTTTTTAGCCAGAACTTTTTGTTGGCGATGAAGGTTTAATCTACAGCCCTTCTCATCAATATTGTAGATCCGTTCAAGCGTATTCAAAATGTTCATATCTTTGAAAATGCCTGCCTAGCTTTCTGAAATGATCCTCTACAATAAACTTATTCAGTTTTTGTGCCCTTGCTTGATTTGAGTTTTGTGCTCTTCTAGGAATAATATGGGAATTCCGTTTCATGAATCCACGTAGCTAGTAACGACCAGCCATTTCTTTGGCATTTTGAAATGGATTTGAGATATTATTAGCTCAAGTAAACCGGTAAACGCATCTGCAAAGAACTGTTGCTGTTAATGGGTATCTAATTTGTGAAAGCCGAATAATTCTTTGAACCAATTCTTCTTGCTGAGTTTTTGTAAGTATCGTCTTTCGACCTAAAGAAGATTTATCCTGCTTTCCTTCTTCTAAATACCTTCCAAGTGCTGTTCTTGGTATATGGTATCTATCACTTGTTGTTTTAACTGCCATGCTGTTTCCGATCGCCGTTAATGCCGCAGAACAAATTCTCTTTAGTCCGTGTACTACGCAGTCCTTGACACTGATAACGTGGCATTTTTAGGCCTGCAAAATTACTTTGACTCAGTGTCTTGTTTTAAACATTGATATCACCATTAGTAGAGTAATATGGCCATGGCCATATTGCTCTACTTTTCACCTGGACATATAACTTTTCAGTAACATCTTAAAATATTTACCAAAATTATAACTTCTTTAGAACTGTTGTACAACGTAAGAGAGAAATTAAAAACTTACCAGAGCAACAAAATAATTGTCCCTTTTAATGAACACTTTTAATAACCTGTTGACTCTCGTGATGGCAAATACGCTTTGGTGCCGATAGCTATTTCGCAGGATATCTGGCGACATTTTGGTACAGAAGGTCGCTGTAAATTATTTTCTACTGAGAAATAAATTACCTGGCCATATTGCTCTACGTAGCCATATTACCTGCAGTTACCTGACGATGATAATAAGAATGATAACTCTAATATAATTTCCGGAGGCATCTGAAGAATTTGAAGAGTTGCAACTACCTAATCATGTGCCACACAAACATTACATTTAATAGCTTCAATATACTTAGATAAGGCTGGATCTCAAAGTAATTTATACAAAAAACTTCAGTTTACAGCCATTGCAAAATGTCAATCAGTTTCGAATCTTTGTTCAAGGTCTCCTAAAGTCTGTGAAATCTATTCATAATTAACTAGAAAATCTTCTACTTCTCCATGTCCAACACGATGGAATTCATACTATAATTCATTTGCTGCAAAGTGTATCCTAAAGGAAACTGTAACGGTGCTTGAAATAACAGTTTAAAAAGGAATTTAAATTGAGTTTTTCAATTAATAAATAAGCTGTCGGATGTCTTATACCAGAACTAATGATAATGTATATAATTCTAAGCAGTTTACAAATGGATAAACTTAAATACTGTGTTATATTGATATAAATTATCGAAGAAAGTCCTTATAGACAGTTTGTGAGAATTGTTTATAAATTAGAGGAACCAAAAGCAAAAGATGCCGTAATAGCACCCACATCTTATGCCTTTTTAAAAATTAAATGTGCGCCAAAAGCTAGCAGGAAATACGTTAAAGAACTTTTTGTTTCAAAGGTGAGAAAAAAATTAACAGGTGTGAGCTGAATAGTCTTGTCAGCTGACACCTTCATAATAAGAAGAAGTAGTTGACACGTTCTTCTTTTTTCATGTTATCTATTGTTAGCTTTGGCAACGTTATGCTTTGGGATACTTCCTACCTAACATATTTTTAACAACATCTTTAAAGTGATGGAGTTTATTTTCTGTCCAGTTATATATTACAATGTAAAGTATGTTTTAGGTAATAACTATTTATGCATTGTTTAATATAAACACGTCACCTAGCTTGTTCAAAGAATTACTTTCACGTGTCTTGAGGTACAACTACCAGTTCGTCCTTGGCACAGTAATGGTTTCACCTTGGGATGTAATTATGAAACTGAGTATCCTGTCCTAATATTTTTTTAGGTTCTCAAAATTATCAAAATAAACTATTAACCCCTTACAAGTCATTTTATTGAACATTATTAATTTTAAAACAATATCTGGTGGAAATTTGATACCCATATTTCCAGGAGGTACATGAATCAGCATGTGTTCCTTGAAATTAACACCTGGAAATATAAAAGCGGGTGAAATAATGCAGCACTAATACAAGCAATTATATTAACGCTACTCCCACGTTCACAATAAATTTATTGGCATTTTTATCTCGCAAAATACGTGGCGGTGTGTGAACTGTAGAACAACCTATTTCATATAAGTTGCGCACGTTTTGGGATAGAAGGAATTTCTAGTATACACTTCCTTCAGTTTTTCGAAGAAAAGTTTCACATTAGCCTTTTTAAAACAGGCCATTCTTCCTAAACTTGTCTAGCGAAATCCTTTGTTTGTAATTATTTTCAAACGATTGATCTGTCGGGTCTTCCTCCCCTTTCTCTGACAGTAGGCTAATGTTTTCATTTCTTCTATAATGAGTGACATTGGGCAGACTTATGATGTATTCAAGAAGTTTTTTTTCCTATACTTTGGTAAAAAGGTTATTCACAATCTCTGTTGTGAAGAGAGAATTATATTGTATTTTCGAAAGAACATTCACATTCTTTAATGTGAAGAGAGAATTATATTGTATTTTCTTTGAGTTTTAACTAACTTGATGATTGGGTGTGGTTGAAATTTAACATATTACACTTTTCAGTATTTATTCAATGGTTGTTGAAAATTTTATTACTCCATTGCAATCAAGAGCGTTACTATTGAGTTTAAATATTTTAATTTATGTTATTTTAAGAGATATTAGCATTTTACTTTTTTACTTTCTATTAAAAGGCCGGGACTTTGCCAGTAAATGTTGAGAGAGAAACTACATACTGGTGCTGTGGTTGCCGTAGGAAAAGAGCGATTTGTAGGTTCTTATCGTATTTATACGTTAAGCATATGGGAGAAAGGGGGTAGAGATTTTAAGTAGTGTAATAAGCACACATATGGCAGGGAATTTAGGACACCCTATATATAAATTTTTTTAAATCAAATATAATTTTAATCAAAATACGATACAAAAGTCTAAAAAATCGACCTAGTTTTCTATTATTGTAGGCAGTAAAAACTGAACAAGTAATTATGAAAAATCAACAAATTAGCTCCAAGGTTGTCACGCATAAATGTCGAACACCAAAACACCGTTGTTTATGAACGCCATAAAATACGGACGAATTATGCAATTAGTATAGAGAAATTTAGAACAGCAATTAAAGATAACCTTCAACACTCAAAACACAAAACTCATAGAAGCAAGGACGAGTAGGTGACGCATCGAAAAACAGCAACGTTTGCTGAAATAACAAAACCAACTCGTCCCAATAAACTCGAAATGAAAAGAAGGAAAAACGACGACAGTACAGTACTTCTAGCGGTTGTCAACATACAACAGCTCGCGTTTTGACAGTGCGTTTCAGAGATTTTGGCGAAGTGCTGGAATCAGAGATAGCCGATCAGAGCTCATCTCCCGTCGACCGATCGAGAATAGGATCCAGACGCCGTTTTTTCATTTGTGACGTTCGACCCGGATTTTCCAAACTGTAAGTTTTGAATCTGAAAACCTTTTTCATTTTTTTTGAGAACACCATATTATTATTTTTGTCTGATTATCCATCCCGCCATATAAGTGTTATACTGAAGCTTGAGCCGTATATCACCTTAATTAGAAAGTATTATAATTTGTAAATTTTTTCACTATACAATTTTATTCAAGGATATTTACGAGGGGTACACACCCCTAAACCTGAACCTGAGCTATACAGATTACTCCAATCATGCGCTGAAAAATTTACGTATCAGTTATTATAGAGCTTTATTCCTGAGATATCTATTTATATTACTGTATGTTTTTTCCAGACTAGTGAATAAGCATTTTACACTTTAATTAAGGAGAAGTCTACTCAATACCAGTTTCTACCCCTGGTATATAGAAGACGCCAATGACTTTACATTTATAGCTTTAGTTGTATTCGCTTCGAAAACTAAGATTTCATTGTTCATTCAAAATTTATCGGGCGCCGAAGGTCGCCCATGTCAGCAGAAAAGTCCGTTTATAAAATAATTTTTTTGCAGTAAGTACTTCAATGTTATGAAAGTCAATGAAAGAATCATTAGCTAGCTCACGGTTTTATGTTCATATTTTAGTAAGGAGACGCCAGATATTTTTTTCTTAAGCAAAACCCCGGTCACTTTTCACTGACGAGATAAGCTTCGTTGTCCTTACCGTACACTAACTGAACGAGATGGTGAATATAACAACGAATCCTATTTTTCCATTGGCGGAACGAATAATTTTTATTGTATTATGCTTTCATTGTATACCGTAGGCGTCGAAAATGTACCCTAAATTATTTTATTTTTGTTTGTTGTTAACTTTATTTTGCTACTTACTTGTTCGTACTATAGGCATATTTATATGTTATCTACCTGGTCTGTTTCCTTTACTCCCGACAAATCCCACCCTAGACACAGGTGGACTGGAACCCGTGGACGTACAGGGTCCGGAAGACAAGGAGAACCTCAGAGCTCAGGCTTGACACATCGTTTAAGCCCAAGAGGCCCCACGGCACCCTCCCGCTCGAGCCAGGAAACTACCCTCCCTCGAGGTTCTTTAAAAGGGGATTTCCTGCTCTCTTGTGCCCTACGGCACTAGTGACAGCAATCGTTGCAACCAAATTCCAAAAAAGAGAGAAAAACAGAAGGAGAAAAAACAACTTCGTCGCAGCTCATTACACTATTCACCTGATATCTTTATTGTCCACCTCTGTGTTCTTAAGTACATGCATCAGTTTTTTGTGTTTAACTCAATCAAAAGCTTTCTCGTAATCGATGAAGCATACAATTACATCCTTGTTGACGTCATAGCAATTCTGTACTAGTACCTGAACTCCAAAAAGTGCCTCTCCTGGGAGGAAAAAACAACCGCGTCGCAACTCATTACAGTAGTCTACGTGACATTTTTCATTTGGACTACGTGACACTTGTCATGTTAGCAAATTTAATATTATTTGTTCGTACGGAAGGTTGCATAATTAGTAGAGAACTGCTGATAAATGTAATTAATTGAATTTCTCAGGAAGATTCTTCTCAAATTGGAACAAACTTGTTGTATTGCGTTGTTAGCTTCATATTTAAAATTATTTTCATCAGATGAACTATGTTTTTATATGTCTCCCAAGTGTACTTTTTGTGATGCCATACATATCTGCCTCTTCCCACAAAAACCGTTTGTGCGTAATAACTTCATTGGCTGCCGCTTCCATTTTTACCACTTCTATATTTTATCTTTTTCGCCTAGGAGTACTTCTTGGCATCTAAAATAAGATACATAAATTTAATTTATATCATGAACATATTTGGTTGTACTTTTGGACACGTCCCATGGTACAACCAGAAGTTTGTTCAACCAAGTCCGCATTTAACAAAATTATATTTTAATTACTAAAATAAATTTTTATTCATGTTCATTATCTACAATCGGGTTTTGCATATCGTTACAATAACACTATACTAATTAAATAATTAGATTAGTGCTTACCTTTGCTATAAACACACCGCCAAATTGACAGATAATTTTTACTTCAGAACTACACAAAACTTATCCTCACTTTCACGCTTATAAATAGTGACTGATATAAAAATAGTGTCCAGCACGAATCAAAGGCAGTATGGCCCATAGAACTGAGTATTAATTTTTCTTCGAATATCATATTTCAAAAAATCGTGTACCACAAGTTATTTTGGTTTTCAAGGATTCTATTCAGGTTCTTTAATTTCTCCGCGTACTTATTCCTCTTTTAAAATTTCATATGTAATAGTTGTTCTAACAATACCATTATATCTGGAACACATTTCAACCAAATATTTTTTATCTTTGTTGGGTGATCCATAGACAAAGCTTCAAAAACATTTGTTACAATTTTTGTCTCTCCAAAACTTATACAAATTAGTTGGGATTTTCTATAAAATTTAACTTTACCTGCATGATTGTAGTTATGGCCAAAACTATTACTTGGATAGTGGGACAACAGATAAAAGTAATTCCTGAAATAATTCCGGAAATAAATCCCTTCCATTTTTTTGTTGTCTCTTTCAATCCTAAATAGGAACTCATTGCCTGAAAAATAAATGTTTAAGATTAAATATCAAAAATGAAGTTGTAGGAATGAAATTGACTGACTCGCCCCTTACTTCGTGGAATATGCTCATATTAGTGTTTTTAAATGAAACTCACGGTTTCTAGTCAATTTCACAATATAATAAAAGTTATTGAAAATTCTGAAAATTTTTTAGAATGTCCAATAACTTTTATTATATTGTGGAATTAACTAGAGACCGTGAGTTTCATTTAAAAACACTAAGTTGTAGGAAATTGAAACTATCCATTACTACTGTCAACTTTTCTTATTTCCATAAAAAATTCTCAATGTTTCCTAAAAATAATGTCTTATTATTTGCGAATTCTTTCAATTTTGTCTACCAAACAATAGACTTGTTAAGAACTGTAAAAATTTGAAAATGGACTAAACGCCGTTGGTGTATCATCAAAAACTCATCGTTAGTCAATTTTTCATTAATTTAGTTGACTAAGCATTACTATACTCAAAGTACGAAACATAATTATTAATCATATAATTTAACGCCTCGAGAGGCATACTGGGTGGCCCAAGCCAAAACTTGGGAATGGGTAGATGATAAGAATATAATGACGGCACTTTATATAACTTTCTCCTACGAACCGCCTTTGTCGAATTATAGTGCTTTAAAGTTAAAAGTTAAAAAGGGGGTTAAGGAGTTTAGTACATGGACACTAACTCCAGGGAATAGACGAGGAGGTTAGGCAAACTTCTTGAGGACACTTATCCCAAGACCTCGGATAAGAGGTCCGTCGGCTCTTTTATAGAGCCAAACATGACGGTAATTGGCAAAGGTACACTGAGAAGCTGACTCAGTACAATAAAGTGATTAGGAAGGCCAAAAAGCTTAATTTTCAAGCCTCTTGCGAAAAGATCACTTACACTCACACAGCGGCCAGACTACAAAAGGTCGTGGCAAATGGGGAACTGACCCCACAATGTCGCTGAAAAAGCCAGACGGATCATACACGGAAGGTGAAGAGGAACAATCGATTCTTCTTCTTAGAACCCACTTTGCAGGTACTAAACCAGCAACAAGCACCGAAATAGCAATGAACTACTCCAAAAAATCCCGCAAGAAAGATTGGGACATTGCTAAGAAAATATTTACCAGACAACGGTTGGAATGGGCAATAAGTACCTTTTAACCATATAAATCACCAGGAGTGGATGGAATATTTCCAGCACTCCCACAGCAAGGGATAGAGGAGATTCTTCCTCGCCTGCTGCATATTACAATAAGCAGTCTAGCAGTGGGTCTAATACCTAAAAAATTGTGAAGGGCAAGGGTAACCTTCATACCAAAAATAGAGAACAAATATGGGACTGATTCCCGATCTTATAGACCCATCTGTCTAACATCGTTTATACTCAAATCGATGGAGAAAGTAGTGGATAACTACATAAGAGCAGAGAATCTGGAGAATATACCACTTCATAAATGTCAGGATGCCTACAGATCGGGTCGATCAACTGAGACGGCTCTGTATCAGCTGACCGAAGTCATCCAGAGAACTCTGAACAACAAAGAAATCGCAATGTGTACATTACTGGATATATCAGGGGCCTTTGACAACACAACACATGTGTCTGTCAAAGAAGCACTAAAAAGGCGAGTAGTGAATGAAACCATTGTAAAATGGATGTATGAGTTGTTGACAACGAGGATAGCTGAGACACAGGTGGGGAATCAAACCACCTCAGTTAAAGGCACTCGGGGGACACCTCAAGGGGTAGTGATATCTCCCCTTCTATGAAGCCGCGTAGTAGATGAGTTGCTCTACAGGCTAACAGAGCTTGGCTTCGAATGTATGGGCTACGCCGATGACATTGTTTTAATAGTCAGAGGCAAGTTCGAGAGCACCTTGTGTGATTTATTACTAAAGGGCCTCAGAATCATTGAGCAATGGTGCTTGTCAGTGGGGCTAAACATTAACCCAAGCAAGACCGTAGTAATTCAATTTACCTGGAAAAGAACACTTTCAGCCATGAATCAGCGAATCTTCCCAGTGACGAAATGATCAGGATTTTATCCCAACGCGCGTCGGTTAGGGGGATCCCTCTATGGAAATCTGCCTGCCTAGTACGACGAAATCCTAATGGAAAGTATAAATATCTACCACAAAAGGGCTTTAATATTCTATTTATATTATTAGTATACTTATTAGACCATCTCTAAAGGCGATTTCCCCAATTTGTTTTTCAAATTTGATTTATAAGCCCGAATTTTTACATTATTAACTACTACGTATTATTAAGAAAAAAATATTTATTATTTACATCACATAAAATAATAAAGGGTAATTATAGATGGTTTTTGAAGCCATAAATAATTATGTCTGTACAAGAAAAACCAATTGTAGAAAAACCTAATGGTTTTTATTTCCTTATTCATTTAATTAATAATAAAGAACACATTAATGTTATTTTGTTTTGTAAACTCGATTTTATATAGCATTATACATGTGCCACAGTTGATTATTTTTAAATCCAAATTCAAAATATTGTGTTACCCTCGTACGTATTAGCAGCCTCACAACCTTTAAAAATTTGCATGCGGAATGTACGTCGCCTGCTCTTCCCGGTAACTGCGTTTACAACGTGGTCAAGTTGTATGGCTTTCTCGCGCATCGTCAGCTGCCAAAATTAATATGCCAACCTGTAATTGTCTAAGTTTGGTATCATCAAAACGAGATTTAGTATCTAATTCTAAGTATTTAGAACAGTTATATATAATACGCTCTTTTTTGCAAAATGTACACTTTGGGGTGAAAGTAGAATTTAAAGTTTTTATAGTGGAATAGGTTTAAGTTTAGTTTGATAGTTGACTGCGTTTTACCAAATGTGTGTTTACCTTCCTCGAGAGACTCAAAAATATCACATCTTTCACGTAAAAATGTTAAGAAATCGTCCACTTACTAACAGGGTGTCCCAATGTTGGACAGGTTCACCTAGGGCTTTTAGGTATTTAGTGCTTTCGTCATATAATTGAGAAAGTGTGGTATATGATACCCTAACAATAGCTGGCAAATTGATAAGTGATATTATTTGATTATTGACAAGCTTTTCAATGTTTTCCTATTTCTCAAATGAACAATCCCAAGCAATTTGGTAATTTGTATTAGAAATTTCAAGAGACTCAATAAGCTCAAATGCCTCTCCCTTTAGTGAAAGACGTATATAGTTTAGTTTTTGTACTTTATGCATGCAAGGATGTTTATTTATAACAGATATAAAAGTTTATTTAAAGAATACCCAGTTTTGATATGGTCCATCAAAGGAAGAAAGATTTATGTCAGGAAGTTTTATATTCTAGTTTTGTGGTGATGAAGAGTTTGTATTAGTATTAGCTGGAGATTTATGTTTTAATAAAATTTGTTGAGCTTCACTGGTAATGATATATAAAGTGTCCTCAAAACTTGTACGTTTTTTTTCGTCTGGAATTAAATCATCACCCGTCTGAGATTCGAACTCAATTTTTAATTGGGTATCATTGAATTTATCAAGTATAGTTAATGTTGATTTTAGGCGTGATTCTAGATTTATCAAATCAGGTTTATCATTATTATGTATTTTATGTTTTGAAACGAGTTTAAGAGACTTTGTAATAATTCTTGAGGTAGTGATATCTTCAGCTACATCAGACATGTTAAATAAGATTAAGAGAGCTTTTACATTAGTTGATTCAGAATGAAATGGGATTAGGATGGTACAATTAAGGATAAAGGATGCACACTTACCTTACGACAAATTTTTCAAGTTTTTAGAGTCACAGCTTCCACAAATCACTGTATTATTGGGCTAATGAAGGACCACACTGTCTTGTAATATAGCTTTATACACATTTAATTCAGCATGTGTATGATATGATTCTATAAACTAGTAGAGGACTGTAGATTCTATGTATATTCTAAATGGAGCACTTACCAAATATCTGGGTGAAACAAAGGAACCCCAACTCCGGCTGTCCTGTCCAAGTTTTTCCAAATAAAACTAGGGATTAAGGTACGGATAAAAGGGTAAATAGGGGAAATTGACAAACTCCTAGTTTACACAATGTTTCACCTAAATTCACTATTATTTTCGATTGAAAAATGTTTCTATATTGAATTATTAACGATATTTTTCGATGATGATGGCTTATTCCAGTGCTTTATTCCAACTCACTATCTAAACTACTTTTTCTAATAATACTAATTATCTATATCGGACCGGTCTTTACAAACAAGGTGTGTTGCCTATTACTAAGGAATAAAAATTTTAGTATTTTCGCAAACAGCATGGGATATGATAAAATGGCGTAAAAGGTTTTAATCATTGATAAAAAAGCAAAACTTTTTACAACTTGGATGGAAACGTTCGCCGATCGCAATATCCTGCGGCGAACGTCTATATTCTCAAACCTTATTGGTTCGTCACTGGGTGTGGGACGAAAACGTTGCTTTGGAACTTTGGATGATTCTGTAACTGGAGGTGGCAACCAAACGATGGCTCGGAACGTAACAGTATGTCTCACGACATTTTAGGTATGTAATGAATACTTATTTTGTCTTCATTTTCAATGCTCGCTTTGTTAATTAAAACATTTATACATTAAAATTAACTCACCCTGTACAAGCCCACGTAAGCACCGATGAAAATACCAAAATAAATATTCGATTTATGGAATATAACTCCAAATATCTTCTTTGGATCTTTGAATAACACGTTCATTTTTCCCAATAAAAGTTTTGTTAGGTTAATACCGGCACCTATAAATGAATATTTAAGAAATCCCTGCAATAGAAAATAATTAAAATTACTAAAAAATTATATTTGAATAAGAGGAAATGTGAAAAAATGAGGTTATGTTGATAATTATTATGATAAAAATATGTTGGCGTTAATTCTGATTTTATTGAGTGCATACAATAAATAATAATGTGATGGAATTTTTTTCGATCGTTTGCTAAAATTCATTTC
Source organism: Galeruca laticollis (assembly GCA_963921935.1). Classification (NCBI taxonomy): domain Eukaryota; kingdom Metazoa; phylum Arthropoda; class Insecta; order Coleoptera; family Chrysomelidae; genus Galeruca; species Galeruca laticollis. Next base: position 109,062,443 of record OY998179.1, read on the forward strand.
TTGAAGTGTTTCTTCAACAGTTTTACACTATTAATTAATCAAGATCTACTGGTATACTTGCGAATTTGAAATACCGTGTTTATGACAGGGAGCATTGTGTAAATGTTAAATACAACAAGAATGCATAAAGACCACAGACACTGCCTCCTCATAAATTAGAAATTATCCTTTATACCTGCGCCCTAACAGGGTCGGAGTAATCACCAACCAGGTAAAGCAAGGGTGCAGTCTATCAGTCTGTGACTGTCCATTGGAAAATATTGTGTCGAATGAAATGGAAATAGAGAATGAAGTGATTGAAATTAGGTCCAACAGTGATACTATTCAAGATTGTAAAATCTTGAATTTTATTGTTCACTATACTTTTAAAATATGTAAGATATTTGTATGCTTCCTTTCTTCATTGTATATATTTAAGGCGTAAATTCATTTCAGTTATTAGCGTTGTAAAGATATGTTTCAGAATTGATAGGATCTCTTATATTGTTGTAAATTCAAAGGATAGTTTCATTTTATTTTCAACTTTTGTTAAATACCTTTAAAATATCACGTTTTGCAACAATAATAGTTTTGTTTGGGCATTGAATTAGCACATTTTTGAAAGTCGACATCTTGTCGCATTGTCCTATAGTTAAGAAGTTAGGAAAAGGTAACGCTTCACCCTATTATATATTATATTGTAAAAACCCTAAATTTAGTGTCACTTCTGCATGAATTTTATGGTCGACGGTCGGAAGATATGAAAGACATTTTTGAATAACCTTTCTGAGTAAAAAGGTTACAATTGCTATTGGAGTATTCAATAGAAATTTAACTATTTATTGGCGGCATTGAAGTAACCTATTCGGAACAATGGTTTCGGAAATATTTGAAAACCATAGGTTTTGAATGTAAAACGGAACGGAAGGATGAGCAACAAGGAAAGTGGACGATTAGAAAGATTGCGTTGGGAGTACTTACAAAAATAAGAAAATTTGGCCAAGTAGGTCGATACATAGTTTGGTTGGATGAAGCATGGCACGATAGACATGACGTTATAAAGAAAGGATGGACTGATGGCACAAAAAGTTGTTGTCTAGATGCCCCTCCGCCTAGGGGAAAAAGAATAATAATTTTACATGCCGGTGGCAGCGATGGACGGGTGTCCAATGCGTTACTGTTGTCCGCAAAAAATATAAAAGAATGTTCAGCTGACTATCACGAAGACATCAATTCACCACTTTTTGAGACTTGGTTGACAAATTTGCCCGATAATTATGTCATTGTGATGGACAACGGTCAGTTATCATTCAAAACAAATTAACAAGAAACCCACCACAAGCACGAAAAAAGCAGAAATCCTACAATACGAGTATATGGCTGAAAATGATATAGAAATACCTAAATCAAAAAATATCTTCTAACCATTATAAAAGACCTGAACATTCGTACAAAATATCGGATTGACACAATGGCACAGACAAAAGGGCATACGGTACTGCGTCTTCCGCCCTATTACTGTGTATTAAATCCCGTTGAACTCATCTGGAGTACTCTAAAGCGGGGAATTTGGCGTAAAAATAGAGTTCCAAGGCTAATTCCTGCTGTAGTACATTTAATTAGAAGCAATTGTTTTCTACTTTTCTCAAATTTTTGAAGACGTCCCTGCGTAGGGTCTGATTGTGTACTTGGTCTTGATTTACAACTATGCTATTTACGGTCCATAAATTGTTCCCCACTGGGTAAAGTTAACAACGGTCGAATATAATAAACACGGTATTTCAAATTCGAAACTATAATTCACGTTTAGTGAAATCCCTCTCCAGACATTATCAATGATCGCATCTAGACATCTTTACAGCCGACTGTCTGTTTTCCAATAACACACATTTAATTCATTCCAACTAATTCTTAAGCGCCGCACACCACGATAACCACCAGAAAACAAACCCAACTCCAGCCCTGCAGAGGAAAAAAATCCTATATCAGGGCCAGAGTCAGTGAGTCCATAAAACTGATGGTTTCATAGTTGCATGAGAGAAGTATTACTATGAAATGAATTGAGGGGTGTAACAACAATAGTGTATGATAGTGTAAATATTTACTTGTAAAGAACATTCTCCAATTTGCTTATAAGATTTTTGAGTCTGATCATCACTGTGGTTATCTTCTTTCAACTTTGGGGTAAAAAACCTGAAAATGAAAACAAAAAATGCGTATTGCAAAGGTACATGATACTTTTTGCTGCAATCAAACGTGTTTGCTACTATTATAAATAAGTTGACATTTTGTTGAGTTTCCTTGAGCATGATGACTCAAACTGTAATTAAAACTCACCAAAAATAATTAAATTCGATTTCCTTCTTCCTATTTTCGAAAAGGTGCATTAATATCCCACTGGCGATCATGAATAACGCCGTTTGTTGCACGGATGATAATTTTAACGCGTTTAAACATGATTCCACAAACTGAAAACAGAAGAATGATAAACTTTGATATTGATTTAAAAAATATTCACTTGAGGTATAAATATATTTGTAGAGATGGGATTCCATTTATACCTCTACAAGTTTAAAAATAACCAAATTTTGACCATTTGCCAAAGGAAAAATCACCTATTTTATTGATGGAAAACTTGACAGATACATTAATTTAGGCTTGGAAATGATAGGAGTATTGTATAAGTTATGGTCCAGTTTCGCCATCTTAAGCCTAGTCAGTACAGCTAATACGCGAGTCATTTGGAGACGGCTGCATAAATGCATATATTATTGTAAAGAACTGACAGGACGTTTCCCACTCAATAATTATTTTTAACCTTTTCAGCAAACATGAGGTGACATCCTGTTCTCACAATATTTTTATAATTTTCTCATGTTATTTAATTTTTCTGTATTCAGCATTATATTCCATTTTTATTATTTGTTAATTCAAGAAATAGTCAGTCATAGTTTTGTCACCTACTGTAAATAATCATTGAGTTTAAATAAATATTTACTAAAAAGTATATTTCTTACATTTAAAATTTAACTTGCGCATCTGGTGATGGCTGATACGTAATTGTTTCATCATTTCGCTTTTGTTTACAGAATTTTGGATTGAAAATACTGAATTTTTGAAAATGGGCTATTGCTAAATTATAATTTCAAATTAATTTAAAACAACCAATATATCAGAAGTGACTACTCGTCACTCGCGTCAGGTCACTCCTTCTTTTTGTGTTTTCCCTTTCGCCTCAATTTTATTTTGTTATTTACTTAAAAAATATATAATCTACGGGCAAATTATGCATACATTTGCCAAATAATTTATATAATCTCCTGTTTGCAGCTTCAATGATAGTTGATTAGGAGAAGAGACAAATGTTTAGATATGTGAAAATATAATAAAAAAGTTAATTTGAGTTTCAACTAAACAATTTTTTCAATGAAGGATACGTCATGTTCACAAAATACAACTTATAAATAATGAGCTTTCATTCAATCTCACACCAACCAATGTAACGATTTTATAAAAATAATGACTTTAACAAGAAACATATTTTGTCCAATCTGGTGTCTTTTGGTTATTTACTTATGTGTATTACCAACCTGTTTTCATGTATGAATCTGTCTGTCAGTGTATGTCAAGGGCGGATCCACGGGAGGGGGGGGGGCTTTGGGAGCTCATAAAAAGTCAAACATCGCTATAAATACTAATAATAAATAATAAATACAGTGTTTTTAAATGAAACTCACGGTCTCTAGTTAATTCCACAATATAATACAAGTTATTGAAAATTCTAAAAAATTGACAATTGTTTCGATAAATCAATATCATCGTCAGAATGACAGAAGTTACATTTCATTTTATGCCTACCTGATGTTTAGTAGTTATTTTTGGCTAGACCAAGAAGTAACCTAACTTGTGATTGGCTTAATATATGTTTATAGAAGAAAGAGGAAGATGTGATATTACGACTATTGAAGCTTAGAAATTATTAGCCCTATGGTGATATCCTGGATATCATTTTTCCAATTAAGATCAGTATAACTGTGCAATGAAGAACTGGAAATTAGAAGACATTTAAGAAACCCACAATATGAAGTTGTCAATGAACAGTTAAATCTAGGGAATTCTCCACTAATAAACTGTCTTCTTAAGTGATAATTGTAAAGATCAGCAGATATAGTTTTCCTGGTTTTCTATATCATTGCACAGTTATACTGATCTTAATTGGAAAAATGATATACAGGATATCATCATAGGGCTAATAATATCTAAGCTTCAATATTTGTAATATCACATCTTCTTCTTTTTTCTATAAACATATATTAAGCCAATCACAAGTTAAGTTACTTCTTGGTCTAGCCAAAAATAACTACTAAACATCAGGTAGGCATCAAATGAAATGTAACTTCTGTCATTCTGACGATGATATTGATTTATCGAAACAATTGTCAATTTTTTAGAATTTTCAATAACTTGTTTTATATTGTGGAATTAACTAGAGACCGTGAGTTTCATTTAAAAACACTAATATGAGCATATTCCACGAAGTAAGGGTCGAGACAGTCAATTTCAATAAATACAGTAATTATATATTATGTTTACCAAAAGCTTTATTTGAGAATATAAATAATAAAATAAATATCATTTTATCAAAATAATAATTTTATTTATTTTACATCCACAAAACCAGCCGCGCCGAGTGCGTCTGAATTTAGGTAGTCGGCAAAATGCTCAAACACGGCGCTTCCCGATTGAAGATGAAGACAATCGCAGGCCACGTCTTTGGTTTGCAGAACATTGAAATAAAAACGTGTTTTTATGCATTTTTTCTCTGTGAAATGGCTTTAAATAATAAATCTATATTTCTGGAAGATAAGAAGAAATTTATTTTATTATTCAGATTGTGTTTGACGTTCATAGCGAATACAAGTTATTTTTTGTCTCATTTGGACCTGCGTAAAATGAAGCGATCACAAACGACCTTAACATCTTTTTTTACAAAAAAGCCAAAAAATAATACGGTTGTGGAGGTGGGACATTGTGGTAGTAGTGTTATAGAAGAAAACATCGTTATAGTAGCATCAACAAGTAGTGGCAGTACTGGCAGTGGCTCGCAAGAATTTGAGGCAAGTGGTAGTAGTCAACCTAGCCGTTTTCCTGAGGAGCCCTCACAGCAAAGCGTAAGTATATAATTATAATATGTCTTTTCATATTTCGTAATAAATGATAAAAAGGAAAAAGAGATAAAAATAAACAATATTTTTTTGTATTTTCAAAGAATTACAGGATGTGACGTACAGCTAGATCTAAAAAAAAATATTTTAACATTTTGTATTTTAGTTTTACTTTACCGTTATTTTCAAATATGTGAAAACTGTTAAGTGTTGATTTGGGTTAGAAGCTTCTTAGAGCGAAAAAAAGGAATTCATATTGATTTTGGTTTATTTAAGCATTTTATAGGATGGTAATGGTAATGGTATTTTGTCTTTGCGTTTGAGTTTAAAATCTTAATTACATAGGCAAAAAAGGGATTTTATTGAATTCGTACTATTCGTTCTATTTTTTTCCTGTCATATTTGTAAAGTTCAAATTTGGTATATAATTCTAACTTAATTTAAATAAAATTATAAATAATATACTTTTTGAATTTAATACCTATGACCTGCTTTATTTGTTAAATAATGTATAGGTCAACCAAAAGTCAAAGAAATTTGCTTTTAAATATTGTAACGTCAATACTATACGTCAAAAATATCGTATAAAAATAAAAAAAACTTTACAATACAACTATGAAATTAAATTTGTTCATTTTTTTTAAGAATGGCAGCCAGCTATATGATATTGGGGATGCAGTCGGATAATCTTTAATTGTCCATGAAAAAATAAGTTTTTTAAGCAATACTTGGATCCCTGACTCAAAATATCTTTTTCCATTGCAACAAGAAGGGAAATAGCAAATGCGTAAATTCGGTGTTCATTGGCTACAACAGTATAACTGGCTTGCGTATAGCGAAAGTAAAACTGGAGGATGGAGGATTTTATAAATTTTGTGTGCTATTTGCATCAGATGGCGGAGGAATGGGTAGCCAAGTAAGAATAAAATAGTTATATAATAGGCTCATTTAGTAATATTTCCCCAAAGTTACTCTTTCTATACGATTATTGTAGTTTACCTTTTATTTTAAGCTTTAAAAAAAGAATTAGCCCAATTGGACGAAAACTACCAAAAAGTTTAGAGCTAGAATAATCTAAGGCTGTTTTAAAATGTGACGTCATACAATCTTTTTACATATAAATTGCGATCTTGGATACCTGCGCTACCTGCTTCGAAAAACATTGTCGCTACCTTTTTCTGACATTTGCTCACTCAAGCTGACAGACGCAAAGCAAAGATAATGCGTTGTGGCAACGAATTACCTGGTGAAAAAAGATGGTCTGACGTCATAGGTTTAATTAATTTTATAAACTTTAATAATTTTTTCAGGTGGGTAAAAATCATTAAAAAAATGTGATACTTTGCATACTTACTAAATTTATTATGTTATTTCAGAGTTTACAATAAAAAAATTGGTAAATGAGCCTATTGTTTTAATGAAATAAAGTTTTGAAAAACTAACTGAAACTAACTAAACTATATCGTAACCTAAGCTTATTATTTTTCAGACTCTTAAAATGCTTGTAAGGGAACCGCTAACTAAGTTTGAAAATGCCCGGGAAATGCTTACGCAGCATGAAAACACCAACTACCATAAATTATCAGTTAAAAAAGCAAATGATTTTTTAAACATACAAATGTCTGAAAAGTCTGTCAGTATTTCTGTGCAATTAAATAAACATAAAGCAGAAATAATTGAAGCTAATCGACAGCGGTTAGTACCGATTATTAAAACAATTCTATTTTGTGCTCATAAGAAATTACTACTTAGAGCGCATAGAGATGATGGTAATATAGATATTAAAGATAGCTCAAACCAAAATCTTTCAGAAAGTAATGATGGCATTTTTAGGAACTTATTAACTTTTCGTACAGATTCTGGAGATTTAAACCTTAAAAATAATATACTAACAGCACCAAAGAACTGTACAATGATTAGTAAAACAGTCCCAAAATGAAATAATATTTTGCATTGGGAAGGTTATAACTAATGAAATTGTTAATGCTAGAAAACAATCAAAATTTTTTACAATAATTTGCGACGAAACAACCGATATAAGTGCCAAAGAACAAATGACATTCTGTGTGAGGTATTTGGATAGTACGTATGATATAAAGGAAGTTTTTTGGGTTTCATTGAGCTGCACTCTACAACTGGCCAATGCATCAAAGAGGCCATAAAAAATCAAATTAAGCAACTTTGACTTTCTATTGATAATCTTCGTGGACAATGATATGATGGAGGCAGCAATATGGCTGGAAGGTTCATTGGAGTCCAAGCCTTAATAAGACAAGAACAGCCCTTGGCTATGTATTTATACTATTTAAGTCATTGCCTCAACTTAGCTATTTCCAAAAGTTGTGAAGTTTCTGAAATTAGGAACATGATGGGTATTTTGGGTAGGGTATGTTGTTTTTTTAGTTGCTCTGCAAAAAGAGTTTTAGTTTTTGAACAAGCCGTTGATGACTTAGAAATAACCGAAATTAAAAAAAAGAAGTTAAAACCTCTGTGTGCTATGCTCTGGGTTGAGCGTCATAATAGCGTAATAACTTTTAAAGAACTATATGAAGCAATTTGCAATGCTCTTGCTAGTTTGGAACAGGACAACGATACAGAGACTTCAAGTAAGGCAATGGCTCTTACACCCAGAAATTCCCAACCAATACTGGTACAGGAACTATCAATTACCGCGTAGTAGTATAGTCTCTATCAGTAGACTCAAGTTTGGCCATGCATGCTATCCCGCACATCTTAATAAAATAAAAGTAATAGATTCGAACTTGTGCGACACTTGTTACCGTATATGTGACTTGGAACACATTTTTTCTAAATGTAATAAATATACATAACATAGAGAAGATATGTATAGAGAACTAATAAAATCGATGTTCTACCTCCCTTCAATGTAATGAACTTACTAGCATTAAATAAGCTGCCTGTTTATAATGTTTTACTGACATTCATTAAAGCATGCAATTTAAAACTGTAATATTATGTAGCTCCTTCTCCTCTGTAAGCGAACCTAACCTGATTATACCCTATTAGTACCGTGGTCTACCTTTTCTGTGAGTTAGCCACCCTGAAAGACCCCTGGGTGTGAAACGTATACCCTTAACCTATCCAAATTGATTCTTACAGATGACATATTTGGTACCCTTTTTAGTACTGTAGCTCATGGCTGAATGGACTATGTCCTTCGGCCAAAAAAAAAAACAAAAAAAAATGGCTTTTAATGCCGCCATTAGAAGAAGTGATTTTGTTATAGTTTTAGAAGTCTCCTCGTTTTTAATGTCGTACACTGTAAATTTAAGCAAGTATTTACAAAGTGTTGAAATTGATCTTTCCACTGCCTTTTCGTACATAAACGATATTACAAGCAAACTAGAAAGTATAAGGCAAAATGGAGAACTCCAATTTAAACCAATTTTCTTGGAGGCCCATCACGCTCTTCAGAGAATTGGTACGACTATTACTATGCCTAGACTTTGCAACAAACAAACAAACAGGAGAAATATAAAGGCAAATAACGAAGAAGAATATTACAGAAGGGTGATATCCATACCTTTCCTGGATCATATTATAATCCAAATGAGAGACCGATTTAATCAACTTTCTACTGTAATACCCATAGAAGGTATTATTCCAATACACCTTAAAAAATATACTGATGCCAAAATTGTTGAGGCTGCAAGAATATATGAAAATGATATGCCAGGATCCACGCTGGAATTACAGGCGGAATTAGCGATATGGAGACATAGGTGGAGTGACACTGTCAGTGTTGATCTACCAAAATCATCAACGGAAACCTTAAAACGTATGTCCAAAGAAAGCTTTCCCAATATAGAGATACTACTAAAAAAATTTGCCACAATCCCTGTAACAAGTGCTACGGGCGAGAGAAGTTTTTTATCGCTGAAACTACTAAAATCCTATTTGAGATCAACTATGGGACAGGAGAGACTCAATGGGCTAGCTTTGGAATACATTAATAAATCTAGAGAACTTAATATAAATGATATAGTTAACACTTTTTGTCAAATGAAGGCCGGAAGAATTGAAACTTGTAATTGGTCTACTTAGATTATCCGTAATATAAGTTGTTGTATTTATGTATATAATATATTATAATACATTTTTTTGTACAATTAAAAAACTTAAAAAAAATTATTCAAGCCCCCCCTTTGTTAAATCCTAGATCCGCCCCTGGTTAGGTTAGGTTAGGTTAGGTTAGGTGTATGTACTAATTAGTTAATGGAAGTGGTTTGAAAAAAATATTTTTCTTTATAAAATATATCAAAACTATGACAATACTCTGATGAGTTTAATTTTATTTAAATAAAGTTTGTAGAAATACATTTTTAACTGTTGGACTGTCTTTCAAGAAACTCAATGTTCTGTTTTTTTTTCTAGTCCTTGAGTGTATAACCTCACATACATATTTACGTCAAATGCTGAATTCACCTATGAATTGTTTGTTGTCTTGGATACCAATTTGATTTATTAGAACATAAGACCGTCTTTGGATAAATCTTTGCGATTGAAATTATTCTACTTACGGAAATCACTCAACTTGAGATGTGTACATGGCGCAAAGTTTTACTGACATTACGGATGGCAGTTTTGATAGTATATTATTATACTTTCACGACTGTCATATTTAACTGGGTTGTTTTAACCTAAATATGCCTTTTTCAAGTTGATTTTTGTTTTAAATGTATAAGACTAATAAGTTCATTGAAAAGATCACTTTTATCGGAGAATAAATATTAACCTAATCCAAAAATAAAATAACTTACCGAATTAAAAAATATTAAAGTATTCAATGTTCGGTTTTCTTCTGATTCAATTAATATAGATGTTCCAGATATCAACCCCGGTACCATCAGAGTAGTATAATAATGCAAACCAAAGGTTTTGCTGAAAGTTAGTAGATTTCAATGACTGTACTTGATAATCAACATGATAAATATCCAATGGAAGAAATGATTCGTCTTGTGAGTTTTCAAAAATATAGTAAAAATTGCTGAAAATTCACTTTGACAGTGTATAAATTCTGAATAAGAATTATTAAAATATCTTACGCTAATACGCATATTGAACCCAATGAAAGTGTTCCCATGAAAAAACCATATAACAATGTTCTCAAAACACGTCTTAGGGAACGTTCTACCAGATTCTTCTTTTTCATCTTGTAATCCATGATTAACCGCACCTTAAATATAATATAAAGAAGAGTGTAATTACCCTGTCCAGTTTAAAATTTGGAAATGGTAAGAAATATAGATAAAGCTCATTATCAGCACCTATTTGCCCCACAACAGTATAACTTATGATACAATTAAGATTATTGGATTTTTGTGATATACTGTTTAGATTGAAAGCATTTCATTCTTGCGCTATACGACATCCGATTAATTTATGCTCAATGTCATTCGATTCTCTAAATACAACGTACGAAAGACGTTTATTTCTTAGTCTTTTCATGACGTCACGATCATAGCAGATATCGTTGTTGGCGGTTGATTAAAAATAATATTTTCAAATTGAATTTCTAAAGCCGTTACCCATTTTTATAAATTTAAGTCGATATATTAGGGATTCTTAGGACACAGATTTTGTGAATTAAACATTTTTTCAATACATTTTGGTATAAGGCATGCAACCGACAGCTGCTAATGATAATACCTATAAAAAGTAATCCTTCAACAATACCAGCTGAACTTTGCTAAAACCTAAGTCGCCACCTACGACCGTAGGAGTTGCCGCCAGCTCTCGCGGAGATGGGAGGGGTTCAAAATTGTGTTCAAATAAAAATAATGATCTAAAGGCGCCAATTATTGTTTAAGAACACTTTCTTTACCGGCATCCTGTCCCCTACAAAAGTAATTATTTAACCAATTTACACTTGATATTAAATTTTTTAAATCGATTTTCGTACATAAAATATTTATTTGTTAAACGATTTAAAAAAGTGACATTAGGGTGAGACAAAGTATTTTATGTACTCATGTGTCAATTTTATGCACTCATGTGTCAATTTTATGCACCGTTATGTCATCAACAAATCTATGCAATTTTTAGTCCATTTAGACCAACCTAAATGAGATATTATTTGGTTTTGGCATACCTGCGGCTTATGCGTCAATTTTTCCATTCGTGAAAAAAAGCACCACTTATGCACTTGTTGCATAAATACCTATTCTGTTTCTTCTACAGGAGTATATAAAAGGGCACATGTTCATTTTGTGTAAGATACCTATTTAAATGTAATAGGATTTTAGCTTATAATTATAATTATTATACTCATTTAATACCTATCTCTAATACGTTTCGGTTTTATTACTTGTTTTGAACCATCTTCCGATTTCAGTTACAATTGCGGTTTGGTGATATTAAAATATGTTTGAACTGAAATCTAAAGATTGTTTAAAACAACTAATGAACTGAAACGTAATATAGTATTTATGATTTTAATACTTCTTTTAAATGGCCGAAAACCACGACAAAATTTTTTATTTCACAGAAGGGTCACTGAAAACAAATTTAACTACTTCCTCATTTTATTTGTTTAAAAATACAAATGAGTAAAACTGTTAATACAACATTTATATCGACTTATTTTATAGTCAGGTCATTGAACGAGTCTCAGATGCCACGAAAGTTAGCCAAAGAACGCTTTTCCGTTTAAAAAAAGAAGCTCTGGCAGGAAGTAATGCTGACACTGATGTACCTACTAAAAAACAAAGGACGTCCAGTATCCGTATGGATATATTCGACAAAACTGTGCTTAGAAGGTGCATAATAAATTATCACATATCCGAGAAAAAACTACCCACGTTAAGAAATGTACACCAAATTGCAGATAGTTATGGCTTCTCAGGAAGTTGCGAATCTCTGCGGAAACAAATACATGCTTCGAGCTTTCGTTGGACCAACATGAAAAACAACAGAAGTTTGTTAATGGAACGTCACGAAATCAAACATTTACTATATTTAAGAAACATAAAAAAAGTGCAGAGAACAGAACAAACCTATCATTTATATGGATGAAACATACATTCATTCGTGTCATACGCACATTAAAGGATGGAGCGACAAGAGTAACGAAGGATTAAGAAAACCCGTTTCAAAAGGTTATAGGCTCATCATTGTGCACGCAGGAAGTGAAAATGGTTTTGTACCTAATGTTGGTATTATGTGAAACTCCCAGTGAAAAACAGGAGATTATCATAATGAAATGACGTACGAAAGTTATGAGAAGTGGGTACAAGAAAAACGTATTCCAAACCTACCAAAAAACGCTGTTGTGGTAATTGATAACGCCCCATATTACAATCTAAATGAAAAGTTACCTACGACTGCTTGGACTAAACAACACTTAAAAATCTGGCTTTCTGAAATAACACATATTACAGTGAACAAATGTTAAAACCGGATCTTTATAACGTTGCAAAAATCTACAAAACACAATATAAAACTTATAAAATTGATGAATTGTTTATTCGACATGGATTGCAAGTTTTAAGGTTACTCACTTATCACCCGGACTTAAATCCAATCGAAAGTATTTGGGAGGCACTTAACGAATATGTGCACAAACGAAATGTTACCTTCAATTTTACAAAGAGTAAATAATTCAGTAATGAATTTTTTGACACATTTTCTGCAAATGATTGGAAAGTTAGATGGTAAAAAGATGAATTTATGAACATTGAACCACTTTTTGATACTGTTGTAGATACTATTATTATTAATTAAAATATCCTCTCTTTTTTGTGTACTTATAATTTTTTTAAAAGTTAAGATCAAAAACCAAGTAAGCTTACTATTTGCATATTAAAAAAAATTAAATGTAATTAAGCATGGATAAATTTCTTGAAGCAGTGATGGAAATGCTATTAAATATGTGATTTTGCAGAATATAAAATAGTCCCAGAGCTGGCTCCATAAAACTGTACCGATAAAGTATACGACGTTTGAGTTCGTAAACCCCTAGAAAATAGTTGTGACGTTACCAAATGGCTGTTCTGCCTGTTCGGACAGGCCGCATATGAAAATGCCAGCCGAGTTTCCACGTCGAAAAATGTGCCTAAAAAACCGATGGGGTACACGCGTGAAAATTTTTTTAAAGGTTTTTATAGAGTTCAAGTAAGAGCGGTAAAGCAGTGGCAGAAATGTAGCCGTTCAGAAAACCTCCGGCAGAAGCGATAAAGACTGTCGGAAAACTCATGTGAAAAAACCGATGGGGTATACGCGTGAAAATTTTTTTATAGGTTTTTAGAGAGTTCATCTAAGAGCGGTAAAGCAGTGGCAGAAATGTGGCCGGTCGGAAAACCTCCGGCAGAAGCGATTAATAGTGCGTGCGAAAAAACCGATATGGTACACGTGCCAAAATTTTTTACGTGCTTTTAGGGATCTCAACTAAGGTTTATATGATAATGGCAGAAATTTAGCCAGCCAGAAAACCTTCGGAAAAATTCAAAAAATGTCGACGTACATGTAAAATTATATACATTCGCAGTTGTTGCATTCAAAACCCTTTTTTTTATGATGCCATTCCAAATATCTTTTTGTTCTACCCCAAATTGAAAAAAAAATCACCTTGATACGCTGAAAACTCGCTGAAACATCATCATTTATAACTGAGCGCTCGATTTGAAGCAGGTTTCTCCGTTTCTGGCGCATCGCGCCGCCGCCGTCGCTGGCCTCTCATATCATAAAGATTTTTAATCACAAGTCCTATTGGTAATATAAAAATTATAACTTTTAGCGAGTACAGATAAAAAGTGAAACTGAAAATTAAAAAGGATCCGCATGTGGAGACAGAGAACAATAGGCAGGCGGCTAGACATATATTTTTTTTCCAAAATCAAGAACGTGATATTCTTTTTTATTGAAATAACAATGTTGTCAATTATAAAAGTGAAGGAATAATGTGATTGTAAAATTGCATTTTATAACGATAGGTTATAAAGCAGTATTTAAATCGATACTTATTAGCTTCATACGAGCAAATTGAATAGGCGCACTACGTCCGCGTTTCCGAGATGAGAGGCCAGCGACGGCGGCGGCGCGATGCGCCAGAAACGGAGAAACCTGCTTCAAATCGAGCGCTCTGTTATAAATAATGATGTTTCAGCGAGTTTTCAGCGTATCAAGGTGATTTTTTTTCAATTTGTGGTAGAACAAAAAGATATTTGGAATAGCATCATAAAAAACAGGTTTTGAACGCAACAACTGCGAATGTATATAATTTTACATGTACGTAGACATTTTTTGAATTTTTCCAAAGGTTTTCCTGCTCTCTAAATTTCTGCCATTATCATATAAACCTTAGTTGAGATCCCTAAAAGCACGTAAAAAATTTTGGCACGTGTATCATATCGGTTTTTTCGCACGCACTATTAATCGCTTCTGCCGGAGGTTTTCCGACCGGCCACATTTCTGCCACTGCTTTACCGCTCTTAGTTGAACTCTCTAAAAACCTATAAAAAAATTTTCACGCGTGTACCCCATCGGCTTTTTCACATGAGTTTTCCGACAGTCTTTATCGCTTCTGCCGGAGGTTTTCTGAACGGCTACATTTCTGCCACTGCTTCACCGCTCTTACTTGAACTCTATAAAAACCTATAAAAAAATTTTCACTCGTGTACCCCATTGGTTTTTTAGGCACATTTGTTCGACGTGGAAACTCGGCTGGCATTTACATATGCGGCCTGTCCGAACAGGCAGAACAGCCATTTTGTAACGTCACAACTATTTTCTAGAGGTTTATGAACTCAAACGTCGTGTACTTTATCGGTACAGTTTTATGTAGCCAGCTCCCCGACTAAAAGAAGTGGAGCAAAACCAAATAGAATATCCACAAGGCCCTATTATTGAATTTGATTTGAATAATATGCAAGAAGATAATGTATAAAACACTTTTATGTTTGTAAAATTGAAAATATCTATAGGTTGACATAGGATATTGGAATCCCTGAAACAATGTATACTTTCACTCGTAGTTCTGTTATAGGTTAATGCTAGTATTATGAGATACAAAAGCGAAAGTAAGTATGCACATTACTTTTATCTTCTTTACATATTTTATTGGTACCTTAAGAGTTGCATAATGCAAACCACAATACAAATTAAACTAAACACCATCTATACACACGATGATAAACAAAAACCTTAACCTCAGAAAACCGATGAGAATTGTTTTGTTTTGTCAACTGAGCAGGAAAGTTATATGCCATATTTACAATAACACTAAACGGTACGTAACAGTAAAATACACGAAGCGCTAACGTTATTAGCGTTAGAGACGTAAAAAAGAGAATCGCCCATTTAATAAACATCGAAATATCTACCGCAAGGGTAATTACCGCAAAGCATTTTTTATCAAGCAATGTCTCTCTGATATTCGGGATCTTTTAGAGCTATTTTTAAATGATAAATTGTTGTATTACATCCTATAATATTCAATTCATATATAACTTACGATAAATATAGGCATAAAGAATTTTGTGGCTCCTATCATCACATTTAGTATTAAGTGGGAAAGTGCCGATGTACAACTTGGTGTCCAAAAATGCAAAAATTCACATCCTCTATCTTTAAGAACATGATTGTAAAACAATTCTTTGCTAACAACTGTCATATTTTTGTTAACATATATGTTCAACTTTGGATTACAATTATTTGTAACTTAATCAGAACATTTTTTTCAAACGACGATAGTGTTATTAATATTCAAGAGGTATTGTAGGCAAATTAGAAAGATCAAAAAAATAGAAAGTATACAAGATTATGCGTTCTAGTTTGAATTTTAAGAATAATACCTTGTACACAGTGTTCCAAAATACCAAAACATAAATTTAATAATTTGACAAACAACAATTTAGCCAAATACAAAATGATAAGTGGCAAATTGTATAATTGTGCGAGCTTAAAGTAGGTAGTTAGTTAAAATATTTGAGTAGTTATTGAAGTGAAACTGTATAATATAACATTTGGTGTCTTTGTTTTCTGGAGCTATGCGTTTGTCAAACTCTGTTGCTGCATTGGCGTCGTTTTTCTTTTTAATATGTTTGTGATATAACTAGAATTTCGGAACACAAACGTAGGTATGACAACAAAAAATTAGATTCTAACTATTCAAATCATTTATTAGAAAACCAAAACATTTTCGACCCAAATTTTGAAATTCTCCATGTAGTCGGTAAATCCTTTAGTTTAAATGTATTAGAGGCCCTTGAGATTAACAAAAATAAATATTCAGGTAATCTTCTTAACGACCAAATAGATATCAATCACTCTCCTCTATTAAACCTTTTTACCTAGAAGATAGCTTAGGAATGTTTGTAGTGGATGAATTTCCAGGTAATTTCTTTCGATACCTCTGTTAATATTAGTAAATATAATTCTGTATTCATGCACTGTATATATTAAGACACTTTTATCTTATACCTTCATTCGTTTTGACAATGCTAATGTGTTAGTGAAACGCGTCAAACAGTTTAAATTGAACATTACTTCAAATAAATGAAGATTTAAACAAATTATATTGTTTATTTACTGTAGAGTAGAAGCGAAAGCTGTATTTTTTTCTGGAATATCCTTCTTTTTTTGATATTAGTCGGCAACACGTTTTCTGATACAAAAGTTTTTTAGCATTCCCAACTACCTTTGTTTCAAAATGTCCCGAAAGTTAGCTGCGTTGGTCATCCCTGATTTCGTTACGTTTAAAAGATTGTTTTGGGCCTCTCTTCTTATACTGAACAGTATGTCGAGAACATCGTGAACCTTAATTCATAGGTGGTTTTTCAGTCAATTTTTGACATTTTCCAGTTTCACTATTCTTCTGAAAGACATATCAACCAAATAAGATTCGAAAAAGTCTGATGATATAAATTTAATACAAAATTTGTAGCAGTTTTAAATATTTATTTTGTAAATGTTTTGATCAGAAATAGGATAATCTTAAAATAAAGCCATCATATACTGTACCCGATAGGACTTTAGAAGTACTAATTGCACAATATTCTAGTCTTAAGCGGGGTAGTTTAACCCGTAACCATAGACGCGGGTTCATTTTGACTCCTCGTTCATTGCGATTGCGCTATTTCTAGCCACTCCCACTATCTACCGCGCTTAGCGGTTCGGTACCTTTCCATCTTCCAGTATTAGGCTTGTAACCAAAGAGTGTAGTTTGTGTTGATCGTTTTTGAGTTGTAATTAAATTTCAAATTTACGACGGGGTCAAAAAGACGTCAGGTCTGTATTTACGTTATTTATTTTATTTTACCGATGCATTATTTTCTTGTTTTTTTTTAAATTACAAATGAATTTCGATGATCAACCTGGTCCTTCCAAGGGGTAAAGTATGGCGACAAGAACTACGAAGAAACATTACTAAAGTGAGCTAATGAGATACTTTCTAGTGACAGTGACGCAGATTCCGACGCTGAATATATTCCAAGTGACCATGAGAGCGAATCGGAAATCGAATTGGACGAAGATATAGAAAGAGAAGAACTTACAAATAAAGAAAACCAAAGTGAAAACTCTTCAAATGGGCCAAACAGTCTCCATATAATAAGAGCACACGTATTTTGCAGCAAAATATATATAAAATGTCCAGGTTCAAAAAAAGTAAATAGCCAAAATGTCGATCCTGAAGGAGTCTGGACATTTTTTTTTGATGATAAGATCCTCACGCACATTCTACAGTGGTCTAATGTGCGTATGCAAATTATCAGATCAAAATATAAAAATGTAAATAACAGTGACACTCGGGACATTGATATTATAGAATTCAATGCCTTTCTTGGATTGTTACTACTAACATCTATTTATAAATCCAATCATGAAAATATAAAATCGATTTTTGCTACCGATGGATCAGGTAGAGACAGATTTGGATGTGTAACAAACTCCAATAGGTTTGCAATAATTCTGACTTGTTTACGCGTTGATGATCCCGAAACTAGATCCGAAAAAAAAACAAATCCATTAGCTCCGATTTCAGAAATATTCAATGCTTTTATTGAGAACTGCCGTAGCGTTTACGCTTTAGGTATAGGAGTATGTGTAGATGAGATGTTAGTTTCATTTCGAGGCAGGTCAAAGTTTAAGATGTATATGCCTGCAAAGCCCTGTGAGTACGGTATAAAAATAATGGCCCTGACAGATTCTCGAACCGCATATCTTTACAGTGCTTACATATATTGTGGTAAAGATTCTGATGGTTTTGATTTATCCGACGAAGAAAAAAAATACTCTGAACCAACACAGGCGGTGCTAAAACTTACAAAACCAATTCACGGCATAAACCGAAATGTTACTGCCGATAATTGGTTTTCCACGATAGAGTTGGTAAATGTGTAGAAGACAAAAAAACTGACCTATGTAGGAACTTTAAAAAAAACCAAAGGGAAATTCCAACGGACTTCCTACCCAGTAGAAAAAGGCCTGTTGGCTCCAACTTACATGGTTTTACCAGGGACATGACTATAATATCCCATGTACCAAAACAAAACAGGGCAGTACTATTGGTCTCTTCAATGCACCACAATGAAAGTATTGACAGTGATAACGGAAAACCAGAAATAATATCTTATTATAATTGTAACAAGGGTGGAGTCGATACTTTAGAGGAAAAGTGTAGCGTATATTCAACAAGTCGACGAACACAACGATGGCCAATGGCTATCTTTTTTCGAATGTTAGACATTGCATCTGTTAATTCGTTTGTAGTTCATCAGTCCTATAGAGATAATGCAAAACTTGAACGATATGATTTTATAAAACAATTGGGAATGGAGCTACTGGTTCCAGAAATGAAGCGAAGGTTTCAAAATTTTCGCATTGCCCGTGAAGTTAGAATGTGTATCGGACGTGTACTGAAAATAAAGGACGAACTGGATGAATATAATAACGAAGAGGAAAAATTTAAAAAAAGAAAGAACTGCAGACGGTGTCCTTCAAATAAAAGAAGAGAAACATTTCATTTTTGTGCTATATGCAAAATTCCCATTTGCATGGAATGCACAAGACGAGTTTGTAGAGACTGCATAGCTGGAAAAATACAGGTTGTAAACCTATTGCACGTTTTGCCATGATTTGGTTTTTTTTTGCTAATATGTTTTTTCATTTTGTGTTTGTTAGTTTGTTTAGTTCTTAACACCAAATAGTATATTTGTTTATTTTTTCTTTAATTATTAATACCAAATTTATGGATATGTCAAAAATACCAAAATTTTGTATCTTTACATATATATGTTCTGTAAAAGCTGTTTTTTGTTATAAATCGAATAACTTTCTTAGAAGGTACCTTGATGAGGTTGTTTTGTTGGTATAATAAAGATATATTTGTTTATTTTCTTATTTTACATTTGTTAGAACGTTTTGAACATAGAGGTCAATGTTATAGTGTAACTAAATTATCACGTCTGTGGTTACGGGTTAATAGGAAGGGGATATTTCGAGTCAAATGCTAGATTTGGCTTCCAAAATAACTGTCTCTTTTGATAATAAGAATGATAATGTACAGGTCGACAAGCGTAAGGATGCCTCCGAGAATTGGTTGCGCAGTAGACAAAACCCTGGAGTGGGGCATGAGCTCAATCGCTCTGCCTTATTCAAGCAGTTAACGTCGTGAGTGTACAGTCAGTGGAATAAAATTATTGTCGCGTTATTCTGATTGTGTGTGGAATGTGAAATCCTTGTGTTGTGTATAGTTTTGAAATATTATTAGATAGGTTATAGTGTAGTTTGTTGTGTTTGAAAATGCCGTCAAAGAGTAAAGTGAGAAATAAGATTCTGAGTGGATAAAGTAGGAAAGTTGTCAGTAATGGTGGTGAAATCAGTATTCCTCTTGTGAAGGTTCAAGAACGAGTTATTGCCGCAACGGGAGACTTAATAAGCAGGGTTGTGACTTTTTGCTTTGTAGATTGATTGCATAAGTGAATTGGAAAATTAACAATCGCTGATAGAAATGATTAGTAATTTTATATTTCTCACATAACTGGTGATACAGCATCTGTAAATAACGAAAAAATTTTAACAACCTATCTTAATTTATATCTTTAATTGAGGTGAATGATAATTTTATAATATTTTTCAAATGAACAACAACAATCCAGGTAACATATCAACAGCAAACCTACACTCTTTTACTCAATAACAGAAAATCACCTGGAGTAGATCAGATAACTTATTTTCATAGAAGATTTCTGTCCCTTACCGTGTATTATTTTAATATCTCACAATAGCAATCCCATAACGAACTTTTTGCAGGTTTTCGCTTTCCTGCTAAAAAATTTTGGTGTATTTTTTTTTGTTAAGGACTAGTTCTGTGACAGGCGTGAAGCTAGTCTCGTAGCGTGTTTAAGTAGACACCTGAATTTCAGAGGTGTGTCTTCATTCTATAATGTGTCGTACCTACGGGACGCCGCTTTTCCGAAAAGTTGGTTTGGTGACTTGTCATGTTATCGCACTGGAAATATGTGTCGCATGGGCATTGCAACACGGTGTTTTAGATTTAGAGATCCAGTCATTTTTTTCTTTGGAATTTTCTGTGAAAATTTCCATTTTTGTTGTGGCGTTTCTACATTACGCTGAGTTTGTTAATTACCCGAGCTATCTCAAGAATTTCTTAGTTTTTTTAATTTTCTCTCATTCTTTTCTCTCTCTCTCTTCTTCTTTTTGCTTGTTTCCTCTTGTGATTTTGTTAATTATTTCGCTTTCTCTTGCAAGGAATGTAGTTGTTATACGACCATGTCTACACTTCGGTAGTTATTGAGAAGTTGATTGTTGGGAATAAATAACCACGACGCGATTATTATCTCTCGGGAGGCTTTTCCTGCACGGTTGATGATCTCATCCATTTATGAATCGGAGTGAATCTTGCTCATCTAATACTTTTTCCTTCTTCGTTTCAGTTTTTTCCTTTTGAGGTTAGTGTACCTGATATCTTAATCATCCTATATCACACTTAGTGATTATTTTTTTTGTTGATCAGGAATTAAGTTGTTCTCTTGTCTTATCGTTGAGATGTTAGCATTTCATATTTTATTAGAGGTTACCCCTCCAATAAATTTTTTCTATATTATAGAATCTCTGTATGGTAACAAGAACTGATTTTGATAGGTCGCCCATTTTCTTCCTTCCATTGCCAAATCTTTTTTAGGTGCGGATCATTCTCCTGATCCTCTTTGATCCTTGTGGGCGACCATTCTTCATTGACAACTGTAGTTCTTGAAACTGCAGCTTCCCTAGATTCCGCCTTGTTACAGAAGGAACAGTATATTGGGCACGGCCGTCTGGACAGGGAGTCGGCATTTCGGTGACTCACACCAGCTCGATGTTCGATGTTGAATCATTCGGATAATGAGTTTCCCAGCCTTTTCAATTTCATCTAATGTCAGAGTAGTTTGCCTTACTTTGGTGTTGACTTCATCCAAATTTAAAACTTCATCTATTTTTATTTTTCCATTTTTCTTTTCTTTGCAGTTTGTAGCAAATCTTAGTATCCATGCAACTAAATTTAAAATCTTCTGGTACTTTGAAATTCGAAAATAATACCAATTTGAATTTTTCTTATTGTTGACTGAAGTTGAGGTGCTATTTTTCTTTTCCTCAAAAACAATATGTTCATTAACTTCAGTTTTTTCTTTTGGCCAATCATCTGGACTTTTTTCAGCCATGTCGCACCTTTCCAATAGTTTCTTAGGTGAACAGCTTCTGGATGGTAAATGGGCTAAATTCAACTCTCCAGTGACAAAATACCAATTCTCAATTTTTGTTAAAGTTCTTATCTCTTGAACCCTGTTCGATACAAATTGTTTCCATTGATACTCTTGTTATATCCAAAATGGTGCTGAAATCAGACCAACAAAATAATTGAATAAAAGTAATCGTATCTATTTTGATTGAAGTGAATATTATATAATATCAATTATGTATTGTAATAATATCATCCAGCATTGAATATTATTTTGGTAATAGCTATATTTAAAGCAATTCTATTTCAGTGATATTGTTGAAGATATAATAGTATATATGAACCATCAACTTACAAGAAATTTCGTCGAGATAATCAAACTATAACTGAAGCGGAATTATTACAGTGTTTGGAAAAGTCAGATGATGAATTTGATCTTACTGCTGATGGGGAAATCAAAGGTAATTCTGATGTGGACGATGGTGAACAAGCTGAAGAAGGTGCTGATGAATTACCAGTTGAAGTTCAAGGGGGTGTAAAAATATTGTTACCAGTAGCACCAGTTCAGAGACCAATAATACCTTTTTCTGCAAATTCTGGACTCAAAATAGTCATGGGAAATCATACACCAACAGAATACTTCAATTTACTTTTTAATGAAACTTTTTACGAATTAATTGTTAACAATTCCAACTTATATGCAGTCGAGATTTTATCAAGAGGTACAAGTAAACAAAGTAGAGTTGCGGCCTGGAAGGATTTAAATAAAGAGGAGTTTAAATTTTTTCTTGGTCTCTTGTTCCATATGGAAAATATAAAACTAAATAGAATCAACAAAGTATTCGTTTATTATTCCACTATTTTCTACCTTTATGAGCCGAAATCGGTTTCTGTAAATTTTACGAGCTTCGCATTTTTCTACGAACGAAATAGATGCACAGAGTAGATTTAGAAAAATCCTTCCTCTGATGAATTTTTCAACTCAAAGATGGAAGAAATTCATTATCCAAAACGGGAACTTTCTATGGACGAATCTATGGTGCTGTGGAAAGGTCGACTGTCATTCCGACAGTACAATAAACAAAAAAGTCACAAATACGGGATAAAACTCTATGTGTAGCGCAACTAACCGGAACGGTACATAAGATACTAGTATATGCAGGTTCAGCAGATGTGGGAAAAGTGAAACATACAGCAAAAGTTGTCCAAAAATTTAGCGACGGTAAAACCGGCGTTGGACATGCGTTGTTTATGAACAATTATTACAATAGCCTTGAGTTGTCTACGAAATTGTTGCAATATAAAACATATCGGTACTCTTCGTAGAAAACGTGCAGGCAGTCTGTACAAAAACAAAAAGAGCAGCTCTAGCCTTTTACGAAAAGATTGCTAGTTATTATAACGATTTAGATATCACCATACCAGTTAAGCTCATATCTAACAATAAACCCAGAACTCCTCCTTGGACTATTGCTATGCCATTTTGATATTTGTAGCTTCAATATACAAAACACAGCCCTAATTAAGTAAAACTTTCAAAAGGCCCTCATACGTACAAATCTACACGGATGAATTTGTTCTATTTAAGGTGCCTAGGTTCTCTATACAATAATTGTTTCAACGAATAATGAACTGCGTTTTGAATAAAATTATCGAAAATAATCATTATTAATTTTGATTGAAATAGAAACACTGTTAGAAAATTCTTACTTAAAAATTACTATAAATCAATCCGAGAAATTATAAAATCTAAAAATACTCGGTGAGTTTTCAAAACAAACTTGATATAAATTTAAAACGCGAATTTTACAAATTCAGATCACAAAAATTGTCTCAACGTTGTATACGGGGAGATGCAAAAAGGTGGGTTAAATTAATTGTGTTAAAATATGCTGGAGTTTATTTAATATGAATGGGAATAATTTTTTTTATGTTTTGAATCAAGCTAACTGTTCCTAGATAATGCCGCAATATATTAAAAAATGTTAAAAATTCTAAAAAATTGACAATTGTTTCGATATTGTTATCATCATCAGAATGACAGAAATTACATTTCATATGATGCCTACGCGAAGTTTAACCCCTTCAAGCCCATGTTGCCACATGTGGCAACAAGCTCCAATTGATCTATATCCCAGATTACCACTTGCGGCAACAAATGGTATATTTAAAATAAACGTTGGAATAATATCGTAGTTGAATACAGCCTAGGGACACTGCAGACCGTGCCATCTATAGAGCCTGTCGAGTAACTAAAATCGGTAGATAATTCCAAAAAATTAACGAAAAGTGTAACGTCGTTACTAATCAAATTTTATTGATTTTTATTACTGCGTATGCGCGTATTGCTCGTCCCCACATGTTATATGTTATACTGTTATCATTTCTTAATTCAAGTGTAGAGGTTATTATAAGGTTACGATATTATGGTGTATTTTTTAATTGCTATATTGTAATATTTATCTGTTGTTTCGTTGCTTTATTGGTATTAATTGAAAAGACAATGTCAATAAAGTGTATTTTGAAGGAGTCTTATGAGTGGTGTACTCGCTAAGTTTTATTAAAAAAAAATTTAGCATTTTTCCTTTCACAATTAACAACCATTTTTCTTTATTTTATAAAACACAGAATTTTTACTAATTTAATCTTTTCTTTTTACAGTTTAGTTCCTCCAACCCAGGAAGATAAAATTAATATGGCTGAATCGGTGGTAATAAATCATTAAATTTGTCGACGAGGAAACGATGGAGGATAAGATCCCTCCATTTTCAAAAACAGAGTTTCTTTAGATTTGAGAAAAACGAAGAGAGGTTATTAAGACATTTTGATTTGCCTTCCCATATGAGTGGAAATTAATAAAAATTGATGGTAAGTTTTATTGTATTCAATATAGCATATTATAATTTTGGACATTTTAAAATGTAAATTGAGTGAATGAAAAGATGAGTACTGAGTGTTTAATTCCATTAAAATTCCAGCTAAGTGCTTTCAGCCATTAGGCCATTGTGAAAGCTCTCGTCAAGAAAAAAACATACAGAAGGTGTCAAAAAACATCAAACCCTGTAACTGCTACATACAATGAAATAAAATGTTTGATGTTACATCATTATTTAAGTAAAATTTGTTAAAATTACTCTATAAAGAGCGTGTATTGTAATTCTCATAACGAAACGTCTAATTTTAAATTATCAACTAAATGATATACGTGTACACCCTCTTTATAGGGTAATTTTAACAAATTTTACTTAAATAATGATGTAACATCAAACATTTTATTTCATTGTATGTACATTGTACCTGTTGTATATTTTTCTCTTGTCGACAGCTTTGAGAATGATCTAATGGCTGAAAGCGCTTAGCTGGAATTTTCATAAAATTACACACTCAGTACTCATCTTTTCATACACTCAATTTATATCTAGTGTGTACACCATACTCAGACAATTCCATTTTATAATGTACCCATTGAAGAAATAATAATCTGGGTTTTATTTTATGTTATAGTTTTTCCCTCCACCAGCTATGGGATGGAAGGTATTAACCCCTTGCCGATTTTCATATATAGCCCATGGTATGACAATTTATGGGAAATGAAGTGAGTATTAACTTTTGTTGAGGCAAGTATTTGGTCTAGCGGTAACAAAAAATCCAAAATAACCAATAAAGATAAAAAATAAAAAAATTAATAAATCAAAAAATAGTTAAAAACCAAATAAAATCAATAATTCCTAAAAAAATCGAAAGCTCCAAAAAAAGGAAATCAAAAAAACAAAAAAAATTTAAACATTCAAATATTTTTTGATATTTTTTGACATAGTACAAAAACATGTGTAAACTTATTATTTCAAAAATAAGCGCATTTTGTTTTCATTTGTTGACATACATTTTCATACATATTTGTGTTTACTTATTTATTGTTGTTATTTTGTGTGTTTACTTGTAGAACCTCAACCAGAAACGAGAAAGGACTTGCACGAGACGGTGGGATTTTTAAGAACCCTTAAGAAACATTTTAACATGCATAGACTGCCAGGAGCTGCAGAGTAACTTTAACTGCCTTATGCGATGGTTTCATAAGAACGGAATGCTTTTAAATGTAGACATATACAAATATACGAGTACTAGGTTTAAGCTTGTGATATAAACCTATTTAATACTTCCAGTAAAGAAATAAGGATGTGTTTTAAGTGGAAATGAAATGTTAGGTATATTATTTTAAATGTTGTACAGTCCAAGTGCTGTTTAGCACTCTCATATGTAATTACTTGGCACCTTGTATTTACAGAGCTGGGC
The DNA here is from genome assembly GCA_963921935.1 of Galeruca laticollis. Lineage (NCBI taxonomy): Eukaryota > Metazoa > Arthropoda > Insecta > Coleoptera > Chrysomelidae > Galeruca > Galeruca laticollis. The sequence continues at coordinate 109,088,576 of OY998179.1, forward strand.
AGTAATTAACAACTTTTTCTTTGAAAGTATTTTAATTACTTTTGTTCTAACATTCACAGTAATTATACTCAAATGTTTTCTTTCACAAAAAGTTGCTAAAAATAGTAGTTAACTACTCATTGCTAACACTTTTTTTGATTAAGTAAGTAGCAGTTATACTTCAGCAGTTTGTCCAGCTCTGTGTGTTTATACGAGTGTAATAATAAATAAATAAATTAATATAAACTTATCATAAATAATTTTCTACTTTTATCTTAATTTAACATCTTTTAAAAATCTAATGATCCTCCAGTCTAGAATGTATGTAACTCAAATTATTTTTTAATTATTCCATTGGTTTCACATTATAGTTCATTTATTGTCATTCTGTTTGTTAAGAAAAGTAGTTTGTGAAAGAAATTATTTGTTGTGTATTTTTAAACCAAAATAAAGAAACTGTTTATATGATTACCGTTTTATTTTCTCCAATATAATTAACCATTTTTGGTCCATCCTCTGATATTTCATTTAATTTAATTAAACATCTAATCATTAATGAGTTAAATTGAACCATAAATGGTTATTTTGTAATGAAATAATTAAAATACAGTAAGTGTTTTAAATGAAACTCACGGTTTCTAGTTAATTCCACAATATAATTAAAGTTATTGAAAATTCTAAAAAATTGACAATTATTTCGATAAATCAATATCATCGTCAGAATGACAGAAGTTACATTTCATTTGATGCCTACCTGATGTTTAGTAGTTATTTTTGGCTAGACCAAGAAGTGACCTGACTTGTGATTGACTTAATATATGTTAATAGAAAAAAGAAGATGTGATATTACAAATATTGAAGCTTAGATATTATTAGCCCTATGGTGATATCCTGGATATCATTTTTCCAATTAAGATCAGTATAACTGTGCAATGATATAGGAAACCAGGAAAACTATATCTGCTGATCTTTACAATGATCACTTAAGAAGACAGTTTATTAGTGGAGAACTCCCTAGATTTAACTGTTCATTGACAACTTCATATTGTGGGTTTTTTAAATGTCTTCTAATTTCCAATTCTTCAAGGAAATCCAGTTCTTGTTTCTTTTCACAAATATGCAGCACTTCTAGTTTTGTGTTAGGTGTCAATGAATGATTGGTGCCAAGTAGATGTTTTGCGTAGTGGGATTTATCTGGTTGTTTTAATCTGTATGCTTGTAAGTGTTCACTGTATCGGATTTCAAAATTCCGAAGGGTCTGACCCAAATAGACAGCATTACATTCTGAACATTTGAGTTTATATATACCTGACTTCTTTAATAGTGGTACTTTTGTTTCTACATTTAACAATTTGGTACTAACGTTACTTTCTGTTTTAAAAGAAATTGTTGTATTCGTTGCTGAAGATATTATCTTTGAAATATTATTAGAAATATTTCCTGCATATGTGATGGTTTTATAAGTTTTTATTTCATCAGCTTGTTTAGGAAATATTAGTTGTAATGCCACTTTTTCCTCTTTTTTACTAATTAGCTTATTTATCATATCTAATGGATAACCGTTGGATGTTGCTATTTGTCTAATTGTATTAATCTCTCTATCAAAATTACATATGTTCATAGGAACTGAAAAAGCTCTTTGTATCATTGAATTATATGCCGCTAGTCTGTGTGACAGAGGGTGATTGAAATTGAATGGAATTGTCACATCAGTCTGTGTTGGTTATCGGTAAATTGAATAATCAAGTACATTATTAACTCTTTGAATTTTCAAATCAAGAAAATTGATTGAGCTATTTTCTTCAATTTCTAATGTAAATTTAATTAATAATCATTCATTGACACCTAACACAAAACTAGAAGTGCTGCATATTTGTGAAAAGAAACAAGAACTGGATTTCCTTGAAGAATTGGAAATAAGAAGACATTTGAAAAACCCACAATGTGAAGTTGTCAATGAACAGTTAAATCTAGTGAGTTCACCACTAATAAACTGTCTTCTTAAGTGATAATTGTAAAGATCAGCAGATATAGTTTTCCTGGTTTCCTATATCATTGCACAGTTATACTTATCTTAATTGGAAAAATGATATCCAGGATATCACCATAAGGCTAATAATATCTAAGCCTCAATGTTTGTAATATCACATCTTCTTCTTTTTTCTATTAACATATATTAAGTCAATCACAAGTTAGGTCACTTCTTGGTCTAGCCAAAAATAACTACTAAACATCAGGTAGGCATCAAATAAAATGTTACTTCTGTCATTCTGACGATGATATTGATTTATCAAAATAATTGTCAATTTTTTAGAATTTTCAATAACTTTTATTATGTTGTGGAATTAACTAGAAACCGTGAGTTTCATTTAAAACACTAATATGAGCAGATTCCACGAAGTAAGGGTCGAGACAGTTAATTTCGTTAAAATACAGTAAATTTGAATATACCGCCAAAACCTGAAATTACAGAAATCTTTTCAACATCACTCAATTGTTTAGTCGACAGGCTTTTTAGATGGCGCCACAATCAGTGTCTCATATATCTGTGGGGTATCTGTGGTTGAATAGTATACCCTGGAATGGGATACTTAGGGGGGGGGGAAATAAATTTGATTGGCTGATCCAAGGTCAAACGCATGTATAGTCCGCATCCATATTTTTGGAGGTCTGCAGTGTAAAATGTTATTTGCAACGGTGCAGTGCTGCAGTATTAGATAGTTTTTTGTGCGTTTTACGTGAAAGGATGTCCGACGTGAGTGATGATCAACCATTTGAGGATTCGGGATCCGAATATTTACCTAGTGGTCCTGATGTGGATAGCGAAAGCGACGACAGTTTATCGAGTATTTCAGAAGACGAAGATCATGTAGCTACAATCATGGGAAATTTTACTGTTGTAACAGATCCATTTTTGGTATGTTGAGCTTTTCTATGTATATTTTTCAATTTTATCTTTTATCTAATATTGTTATAGGATAAAAGAGCTACAACAGTGCCTTTTTCTGGTGATTATGAAGGCTTCCACCCCGCAATCGAACTAGAGAACATGAAAGACCCTGTACATTGTTTGGAGGCATTTCTGTCTAGAAACATAATTCAGCATATATGTAATTGTGAAATGAATTCACGATGTCAAGTCGACTTAATTGACATGCAGACCCAAGAAGATGGTCCATATAAATTTATATTGGTATACCAAGACCATTTTACGAAATTCGTGCAGCTGCGTCCGCTCAAGACCAAAAAGGCCGAAGACGTAGCATATTCGGTGTACCTAGCATTCTTCAAAGCGATACTGGCAGAGAGTTTTCGAATAAAATTATCCAGGAAGCTTGTAGCATGTGGCCCGAATTGTATATGGTAAACCGAGTCACTCTCAAAGCCAAGGGTCGGTAGAGAGAGCCAACCTCAGTACGTGGTTGGAAAATAACAACACCAATAAATGATCCGAAGATGAAGGTTCGTTCAATTAATGAAAAACAGAGCGCATCACACAGGCATTAACTGTACTCCATATGAAGCCATATTTGGGACGATGTTAAAAGTGGGACTCAAAAGTTCTTCTGTACCAAATGAGGCCTTGGTTGATATTAATTCAGAAGAAGAATTAGAAAAATTCTCATCCACCGAGGGTACTACTATCGAAAATAAGCAAGTTGCGTTCAACGAAAATAATTAAGTAGAGACTACTGAAGTTGATCAAATTGTGTCCATCGAAAATGAAACAGTCCAAAGAGAATCCATTAAAAATGATAAAGTAAAGTTCATTGAAAATGGAACAGGTCAAAGAGAATCCATGGAAAATGATAAAGTAGAGTCCAACAAAACAAAATATGTGGAATCCACCGACAATGTAATACATTTATGAACGATGAAATAAAACAATATATTTTGTTTATATCTTCATTTATTTGAACTAATGTTCAATTTAAACTTGTTGACGCTTTTCATTAACACAGTAGCTTTGTAAAAACGAATGAAGGTATAATGTAAACATGTCTTAATATATACAGTGCATAAATACAGTATTCTATTTACTAACGTTTACAATGGTATTGGAAGAAATTACCTGGAAATTCATTCACTACTACATTCCTAAGCTATCTTCTAGGTAAATAGGTTTAATAAAGGAGATTGATGATATCTATTTGGTCGTTAAGAAGATTACCTGAATATTTATTTTTGTTAATCTCGAGGGCTTCTAATACGTTTAAACTAAAGGATTTACCGACTACATGTAGAATTTCAAAATTTGGGTCGAAAATGTGTTCTCTAATAAATGATTTGAATAGTTAGAATCTAATTTTCTGTTGTCATAGCTACGTTTGTATTCCGAAATTCTAGTTTTAAAATTTCTAGAAGTCCTACCGATATAAATTTTATCACACAGTTATAATTACCACATTTTAATTTATAAACTCCTGATTTGTTTAATTTTGAAGATTTAGATTTATTATTTTTAATGAATTTGGATAAATTGTAATCAGTTTCAAAGGAAATATTCATGTCATAGACATGAATATTTCCTTTAATATATTTGTTTAATATTATTCGTAAATATTTGTGATATTCTGTACATTAAACCTTTATTTAATAATTGTACTTCACTATTTGTATAAATTTTTCAATATATTGTGGAATTTTCTAGAAACAGTTCTACAGACGACAAGCAGTCTACTTGTAATTTTCCACGCAGCGATAGATCCTTGGAGCATAATGCCGGTTTCGTCAACATTGTAAATTCGGTCGGGACTTATTTTTTGTTTTTCTAAGACTTCAGATAACAGTGAGTAAAATATATTAACAGAAGGTCTGTTGAAGCCCATAGCTCTAGCAAGTGACGTATGTTCTGGAGTCCTTATTTTCAGATTTTGATGCCGTCTTAAGAAACCATAGAGCCAAGCCTTACCAGCTTTCTTTTTCTGATTATTAAACTGCTTAGACAATCCATTACGATGAGCAAGCTCAAATGTCAGGTCATCTAGTGTAAAGCCAAAAAGTCGCGCTTCCATGGCCAAAATATGTTGTACTAATTAATCTTCCTATGCTGGTCTAAAACCTGTTCGATGATTAGATGTGTTTATTTAATAATAACACGTATGTTACCTGTTCCACTAAAAATTAATACAAAATGTTTACAACTTAAAACTAATTCCATATACAATTGTTGGTCCTTGATTCTGTGGGGCTTCCCTGGGGGTGGTCGCTTGGTCAGATTGTCTATAGATCTCCTCTTATTCTACGGCTTCTCGTAGTAAATGGTCGGGTTCGGTTGTACCTCGTCCCTTTGACGTTACGGCAAAGATTTATTAATGAATCAGTAAACTTACTCAATTTTGTCGACATGGGATACTCGTTTTACCCTTCGTTCAGGTTGCCTAAAATAAATGGGGTGTATTCGGTACCAGATCCCGCATTCAATACATAGCTTGACCCCCGTGAGGTGGGAACTCGCTTCAGTGTCGGGCTCAACACACCTCCGGGATTTCAGCTAGACGGGAAGGCTTCTGTCCTGCGCTCAACACGCTCCAGGATTTCAGCTATGACGGTTGGCTTCCGTTGTAGGTTCAACGCGCTCTAGCGTTTCGGCCGAAAGACGGGGTTTGCTAGTGTCTAAGCCTTAGGTTCAACACAACGAAGGGGTCGACGACAAGTCGGGTATTAATCACAATCCTATGCTCAACCCGCTCCAGAATATAGTGTATTAACTCGGTTATCCACCGCTAAAGCTTCCTATCGTTTCTAGACGTGAGGATCGAGCTTGCAGGTGTATTGAAGTGTATCGGTGTTAGTAATATCGGTCGAGCTGTCAGCGAAACGGTGAAAGTGTGATAATTTGGTTTGGGTAGTGTTCTGAATACCAGTATTAGTGTTTTAAATGAAACTCACTGTTTCTAGCTAATTCCACAATATAATAAAAATTGTTGAAAATTCTAAAAAATTGACAATTGTTTCGATAAATCAATATCAAGTTAATTTCTGAATACCAGTTCCTCAATGTTTTGTTTTTAATTATATATAGAGGGTGTTAACTTATATGTTAGACGACAGTGTCGTTATATAATATTGCGGGATAGATAGCTCCAACGGAATAGAAATAAAAAGGGGTATCCTATATTTTGATTTATAGGACCCGTTTTACTGGCTCTGGTGAGCTGAAAATTTATAGAGTTCATCTGTGAGATACCTTGAACAAATTCTTTCCTCGCATCTTATATAGGGTTGGTTGATTCCCGTCTTCCGAGCAGTTCGTTTGATTTAAAGCCACAGAGGTGAAGATCTATCTAGATTAATTGTTAAAATATTCCCAGAAGGAATCTAACGTTTTGTAATATCACGTTACCTTGTTACCTATGATAAGTGAAACGATTCAGACAAACAGTTAAATACTCGTTTTTTGTTATTTTTCATGGCCAAATTAGTCGTTTCCCTTTGGTATTGTTTTTATCCTTCTTATTCCTTTGCACTGATATTATTTGAATATTACCTTCCTTACTGAAATATTTCGCCTACTTATAACTTGCTTATGACTGAGGATAAAGCTGTTCTATGTTGAAATGAAAAGTAGAGCCACTTAGTAAAGGTGCAGAATAGTAAAATGAGAAAAAAATTATGAGAAAAAGATAAAAAAGAGAACCGCATAAATTATAATCAGAGAAAAGGAAAGCATAAACTACAAATAAGAGGGAAGATGTATAAATTTGTGAATGATTTCGAAAGACCAGGGATATTTGTTCCCAACACTATCGCTACTTATAATGAAAACTGCGGAGAAGTGATAATGAAACAGTCTGTACCGTTTTATGGTTTATTGGTAAGTGACAAGGTGAAACGTTACTGACCTCAAGCGGATAAAACTACTTGCGTCATTATTCAAAATCTCCACAGAAAAGGAAGAATCAAAATATTGTAATATAACAGCGACTTAGAAGGAACATCAGTGAGGAAAATCTGAAAAACAAAACAAAGAGAACCAAAAGAAAAAGTAGCAAACAAAAATTTTCGAGTAAATTTAGTTGAATATATCCCCCTCATGTGTAAAAAATCCCATAAGAGGAGTGCAATTATCGATTGATTACAGCGGTAACTGTACTGTACAAATCGAAGGAGCACTGCGATAATTGCATTGTTTACGTATCGACGGTAATCCCATTGTGAATCCATGATAATTAAAAATAAAATCAGTTTGACAAGTAAAGTCAAAAAATATTTTTAAAAATGTCTCGTTTCGGATGTGATTCATTGGGAATTATAGAAAATAAAGTGATGGAAAGCGAACCAAATAACACTAGACACAACAGACATAGACAACACGCTGTCATGCAAAATTTTCGGTATTTTTTATGCACTTGTGCAATTACTTCCGAAAATCAGTATCAAACACAATGTTAACGTACTGTCATAGAAACGATATCGATTTCTAGATTGTATTATATTACCATAGTAACTCTACTACTATTGTATTACCATAGTAACAGTACTGTCAGACGAATCGACTAAATATACGAGAAAATGCCCGGTAAAGGCAAGAAGAAAAAATCGAAAAACGGCGCTAAAAACGGTGATTCCAATAAGAAAAAAGGAGGAAAGCCTAAAAAATCAGGCGGAAGAAAATCGAGATCGAAAAGTGCCAGATGTAACGTTGATATTTTCACGGAAATAGCCATGGAAAACGCTTACACTACTTGCCATAACGTTCAAGACTTACTAAGATGGAGAGGTTTCCCGTGGCCGGACGCGCAAAAGAAGAAGAAAAAAGGAAGGAAATAAACGGATGTTCCATAATTTGTATTGACCTGTATTAATTAATATGTTTTGATTGTAAGACATTGAACCGTTAATAAAATAAAGGTCAGTAAAATTCCTATTATTTATTTCGTTTCAATGAATTTCAAACAACATTTTGAATGTGATACAAGCTTTAATAATACACTGGCCGATTAAAGAATTCTCCAACAGCACATTACAGTCGATTGTAATATTTTAGTTATTGTCAAGTGCCTGTTCTTGTACAGGATCTATGATCAATTTTAATTATTCAGTGAAAAAAGTGATATTTATACTGAGTGAGTTTTAAGTAGGGAACGCTTCTGTAGGTGTGATGACAGTATTAAGGCATCAAAAAGTTAATAGTTTTAGAGAAGAATATGTGATGAAAAAATTCTAGTTTCAATATAAAAATCAAGATTAATAAGATTTTCAAGAAAATAAAAGTATAAAATACTACAATCCGCCATGTTAACCGAAACAGCGTATCAACTACCTCCGTGAGTATTGCTTGAAATTTCGTTGTGATTACGCATTTCTATCGATTCCTACATCATTTCATAAGTTAATTTGTTGTTTTCGTGTTGCGTGATTAAAATAAAAAATCTAAGAATCATCAACGATGAAACAAGTGAGAGTTTCTTGCATCAAATAAAGATTTTGGCTTCCTTGTAAGTACTGGGTATCCCAAAATTGGTATCTTTTGTAGGATATACCGCAAACTAGAGGAGATAGAAAAAAAATAGTTAAGACGTTATCACTTCTTTTTTTGTTAAATAACGATTTACCAATCAAATCTTCAATAGGTCCATTCATAAGACTGTTGAAAAGTGTCGAAAACGACAGGGTTCTAGAACTTATTTATTAACAACAATATTTAAAAACTTTATAATAACTTCTCATAAATATATTATGGAAGAGTTCAGTGGCGCACCAACATTTTGTTAGGGGGTCTTCGGAGTGTAAACAAGTGATCAATTTTATTGATTTTTAAACTACCAGTGCCAGTACCACGGGAACTATAAATTCAGATATACTAAATTTTTGATGAAAGTTAGTTTTAATCTTTAAAACCGGTTATTTTTTAAGATGTTGGTGTATGTGGGATTATGTGGATTTGCTGCAACATTAGTAGCATAAGGCATGCTGAGTAGTTATCTTCTATGATGTAAATGCGGTTCGCCCGCTTCATACAGTATACTTGAAGTATGACTTATACAAAATGCTCCAATGGCTAAACGAATGGTAATATTATTGACGACGTTCAATTGTTTGAGAGAGTTGTTTATACCCGTTTGCTCCACAATCAATTTAAGATATATTAACTGCTCTGAAGAGTAATTGGGTGAGTTGTGCTGCTCAACATTTTGATTATTTTTAGACTATTTTTGCATGTCCTCACAAGTTCTAGACTATGGTCCTTCCAATTTAATTTGAGATCAATGATTGCTCCTAAAAATTTGTTAGTTTGTGCGAAGCTGAGACTTTCATTGTATAGTGTGAGATAAGGATCATAGTCATTGTTGTGTTTTGAAAATATAAGTATTGTTAGCGGTTTAACGGACTTGATTTTGGTTGATTACAAGACGGCAGTTGAAAATACACTTACCTTAAATATTGTTTTGTGGTGCATCCAATTTCTGTGCCTTGAAGCCTTCGATGGGACCTTTAAAGAGCAGCGGTCGCGGTGTATTGGCGGCATAGCGCCATGTAAATGTTCTCCAAATTTTTGTATTTATTGATTTTAAAATTTTCCCCTCGTTAAGCTGCAGCGCTTGCGGAAGTAGATGTGGATCGGACATGGGACGGAGCCCAAGTGTCAGTGCAAGTGAAATCCCATATAACTGGTCTGCCGCGTTGCCATGGAATGAGGGTCATACCATCTGGACGTTTACCGTCGTCGTGGCAAGTACCTAACGGTTCCAACGAACAGGGAATCTTTGCAGATGACAGGCATCGTTTGATTAGGTCATTTACTGTAGAATGACGTGAAAAACGGCCGGCACTTAATTTGCAGCTTAGGCCATGTCTACCATATTCATCAACATCAGCTCCGCAACGACAGCGATGTTTTACACAAATTTGACAACCTAAACAGAGACCAATAGAAATACGGAAACTTTCGTCATCTAAAAGCGTACCTAATAGGGCCGACAGTATAGCGTTCAACCATTCTCTTGATTCCTTTGAAAATGCTGCATTCAAACGAGCCTTGTCTGCTAAATTGATAGCTTTCTGAAGCAGATTCTCTTTTTCAATTTTTAATAAAGGTATATCCCAGGATTTTTGAAAGGGTTTATATTCATCGGGTACAACTTTGTTAGACTTTAATGACCAAAGGGTTTTGTGTATGGAAAATATAGGCATAATGTAATTAATGAAGTTTTTTGAACTATTTAATGATGACAAAAAAGAAGGAAGAGCTACTGAAACGATTGAGCGAATTCCTAAACCACCATATGAAACAGGTAGTGAAGCTTGTTTCCAAGAAAGGTCCTCTAATTTAATGTTAATTAATGACTCAAAATTGATTAAGATATCATTATGTAACCAGGTCGGACTACATTTTAAGATATATGTTAATTTTGGAATTAATAGGCAATTCTTGAGAAGGTAATAAGCAATATTTGTCGGTAACCAGGATAAACGAGATGACATTTTTTTGAAAAAGGTTAGTTTTCCACTGAAAGCTGATAGAAAGGATTCGTTTAATAAAAGAGCACCTAATAGAAATAAATTTTGTCTGTTGGTAATTGTTATGCCTGGTGCTACAGAATTAAATTTATCAATGGTTAGATTATTTGGTGATTCTAAGAAAAATAACTCGCATTTGCTGAAATTGAGTTCAAGACCAATATCCTTGGAATTGTTTATAATATAGACAAGAGACTTGAACACGGAATTAGTATTACCACCTAAAGAACCATCATCAAGGTTCCAAGCATTGAATTCTATGTCAATAGTGCTTATAAGTTTGTGTATCGATATGGAAAAGGAGAGGTGCCAAGGGGTCCCCTTGTTGGACGCCTCTTTCCGAATAAATGATGTTTTCGCCAAATAAAAGATATGAAGGGAATCGATAACATTTATTGATGAAAAGAACAATTTTAGGTAGAATATCTGCTACAAGTCTTAGTGAATGATCGCGATGAATTGTATTGAAAGCATTTTTAAAATCAATTTTCAGAAAAACTTTATTATTAACGTCTGGACGATTAGAGACGTAACGTCTTGCTGCATGTGTAACTGCTTCACAACCACCTTTCTACCCGAAACCAAATTGTAATGGACGAAGTAAGTATCCTAATTTGTCTCTGATGTTTGAACAAATTATTTTCGCTACTAAATGACGATAAACTGTACCAATAGCAATTGGTCTGATACCTCCTGCTTTTTTAGTTAAAGCTAATAGTGAGGCTCCGAATAAAATAAGACGAATATTGATGTTCACTGTGTCATTTAAAATAAAATTACATATTTTACACAAAGATGATAAGAGATTTTTTCCTAAAGGGCCAGCACTGTAACTTATTAAATCTTGTAGATGTGAAGGTCTTAGAGATTTGATATGTGCAAAATTAGAAATTGTATAAAATTTTATAGCAAATTTAAATTCTCAAAAGTATTGGCTTATATGATTGTTTATAAACTTACATAATTTAATTTCACTATTAAAATTTTATAAAAAGTATTGACATATAATCAGACTATAATTGATTTTAAAATTTAAAAAAGATATTCTATTGTGTTTAGTTTTCACGTCTGTCGGCATTCCATATAAGTGCCTATTTTAATCGTTTTTACTCACTACTTTTTAGAGGCGATATTATTACAATAAATACGATACACTCTGTATATTTAAAAAGAACTCATCGGCTCTACATCTTTATGTATGTTACGATCAATAAACAAAACATTTTTGGAACGTTTTTGAACCCACAAACTGGATATTTTAAGAACTTTATTCTCAGATATATTGTCTCATATAGGATAGAGTGGCGCATAATTTCAATTTCAACAATTTAGTAGTGATAGCTGGGTAATTTATACCGATACAACTTTATTGACATTGTTGATATACCAGTTAATTATAAAATAATATCATTGGATGTAATATCAATGTACACTAATATACCTAATGAATTAATAATTAACATAAACATGCTAGCTCTAGATTCAAACTATACAAAACTGATAATGAAAGAACATATTAAAAAAGAAAATAATACAGTCAACAATAAACAAGACGTTAACAATTTGAGTCAGATTTATCATAATTAAATAAAATGATACACCTAAAAATGATTTCCGTACTCCCCTGTATAGTGTCGTGGAATTTATATCGATGGTACTTGTTCTGATATGTCAGTTTTAATGATGTTGGATTAGAAGACCGGGGAGTCAAAAACGTTTCCTATAATGTGTGTTCACCACTCTACTACCCGGCTTAGAAATAAAAATTATATAAAAAATAGGAAAAAATTCCCTACAAAAATTTGAACTTAAACAGAACGTGAAAAGTGTAAAATCGAATGGAAACTATAATAAATGTGAACTACCGAATTCAAAGTATAGGATAATTTCTTTACCTGAACTCTAGGAAGTGATGAAGCATCTTTTTTGATGGCTTTGAAAGCTCCTTCTAATTCAGGCGAAATGAATATTTTATTGACTTCATGATATTATGTGACTGATTCTGATCTAAAATTTCATTCGAATCTGGTTCTATTTGGGTGTCGACTAAAAATTCACCTGGTAACCTCAAAGATTGACCATATACCAAGTCCGCTGCAGAGCAATGCAAATCCTTCTTGAGTGTGGATCTACCCATTTTCACTTAATTCAACCCTAAAGGCCGATGACAATTGTAATAAATATCATCATCAGAATGATAATATCGAAAGAATTGTCAATTTCTTAGAATTTTAACATTTTTTAATATACTGTGGAATTATCTGGAAACAGTTAGTTTCATTTAAAACAGTAATATTAGTAGATTCCACAAAGTAAGGGTCGAGACAGTAAATTTCAGAACAAATCTAAATCTTCAAAATTAAACAAATCAGGAGTTTATAAATTAAAATGTGGTAATGACAACTGTATCGGTAGAACTTTTAAAAAGTTTTAAACAAATTAAATTGGTTTATTTCATCGTTTAGGATGGATCTTCATCATCTATTCAATTATTGATACTGTCTTTTTTCCGATATAAACCATTTAAAAAAATGAAAGGGCAGAAATGAAAATGAAACAAATCAATTTGCGCAAGCATCATTGACCGATGACCTAAAAATAGCAAACGCCTTCAATAAACATTATGCGGAAGTGGGGAAAAACTGGCTTCAATAATTCAAAAACCTATTACTGATCCAATGCCAAGAAAATCTCTGCCACACACAATGTTTCTTAAACCTGTAGATGAGGAGGAAATATGCCAGATCACAAATTCATTGAAACCAAATAAATTGCCAGGAATTGATAAAATTAAAGCTGAAACTCTCAAAGAAATTCAAATAGAAATCGCCAAACCCATGGCATACTTCATTAACAAAATAATGAAATCTGGTGTATGTTCCTCTATACTCAAAGTAGCCGTTATAAAACCACTTCATAAAAAAGGAAAAAAATGTGTGATTGAAAATTATAGACCAGTTTCACTTATATCCAACATCGCGAAATTTTTTGAAAAAGCTCTCAAGAATAGACTCAATGATTATACAAAGAAAAACAGTTTGGGTTCAGAGAAGGCAAATCTACCCAAGATGCTATAATGAGCTTAACATCCCCAGTTTATAGAGCGATAGATAACGGAAAACCTAGTATGCGTGTATTTTTAGACCCATTCAAGGCGTTCGATACTGTAAGCCATACACAGCTTCTCTAAACCTTGGAAGGTATTGGACTTCGGGGAAAAACTTATAATCTTCTAGAAAGCTATATGTACCAGAGAAAACAATTTGTACAAATTGAAAATAAAGTTAGTTCAGAAGAGTTAGTTCAGTTTGGTGTGCCACAAGGCACTGTCCTTGGGACACTATTATTCTCAATATATCTTAACAACTTACTCACCTTGAATAGTACAGGAACTATAATCAGCTTGATGATACAGTGATTTTGAATGAGGATAAAAATTGGCATGACCTGAAAGAAAAAGTGGAAGCTGATATGCCACAAATTATCAATTGGTTCAGTCATCAAATATTGACAATAAACTATGAAAAAACTAAGAAAATATGTTCTCAACTTAAAATCGAGATCTGGTTTAATCTCTTTTTGACTGACAGCCTTTTTAAATCTTCATGTTACTATTAATTGTGTTATATGATTCAATGTCGTTCGTCAATTGGAATACTCTACAAAGTGTTTGTTTTCTATATTTTATTGTTAACGTTTTCTATTTTTATTGTTAATTTTCTCGAATTTATGAACGAAATATGTTGAATGCCTAAAATGGAAATCAACATTGTGAAAGTAAACCTGTTTAACATTCTGAATATCTGATGTGCTTGGGAAGTATTGTAAATACTTTGTATTTTATCGTGAATGTTTTATATTTTTTATTGTTAATTTTCTCTTATTACTTTTCCGCCCAACCTTTCTATATGCGAGAAAAGTATTGGTTTACCCCAAAAAAAGTTGGAATTTTGAATTTTTTTTTGAGTTATTTTTATGTTTTCCATCAACAACAACACGGTTTTTATAAAAAAAATCCTGTGTGTATGTCGTCGTCGTCGTCGTTGTCGTAGGCCACTTTTCCTTAGATGTCTTGTTAGCACGATACAGTCTCCGGAGTGCAATAAGTCGGCAATTTCATGATTGATTATTGTTAAGAACATGTCACAGATGATCACTATTGATTTTCAGTTCACCAGAGCCAGTACAACGGGTGTTATGGTACTTGACGACATTTTGTATTTTTTTGAGAAATTTCAGTTTGTTAGCACGATACAGCCTCCGGAGCTCAACAAGTCACCAATTTTATGATTGAATATTATTCAGGGCATCTCACTGATAAACCCTATTGATTTTTAGCTCACCGGAGCCAATACAACAGGTGCTACAGTACTGTAAGTACGATATTTTTGTCATTTTTGGAGAAGTTTCAGTTTGTTAGCACGATACAGCCTCCGGAGTATATACAAGTGATCAATTTTATGATTGGATATTATTCAGAGCGTCTCAAAGATGAATTCTATTGATATTCAGCTCACTAATGCCAGTACAACGGGTGCTATGGTACGTGAAGTACCAAATTTTTCTTATTTTTGGAGAATTTTCAGTTTGTTAGCCTCCAGAGAGTATACGATTGATCAATTTTATGATTGAATATTGTTCAAGGTGTCTCACGGATGTACCCTATTGATTTTTAGTTGACTAGAGCGAATACAGCGGGTCCTATAAATTCAGATATTTTGAATTTTTGGAGAAATTTCGGTTTGTTAGCACGATACATCCCCTGAAGTGTATACAAGTAACAATTTTATGATAGAATATTGTTCAGGTCCACAGATGCGGAAAAGTTAGTTTTAATGCTTAAAACCGTTTATTTATATATGAAATGTGTTAAATGTTAAAAATCAGTATATTAATATGAAAAAGGTGAATTCAAACCTACTTTACATTGTCAATATCTATGCAGAAAGACTATTGGAAATTTAAATGCGTAAAACCCCCGCGCAACTTCAGTTTTAGTGGGAATTCCATGTTTATTTATATGTAAACAACAATTTTTATGTAAACAATGTAATAACTTTTGATAAATAAACAAACTTATTATTATTATCTAACATTGTGAAGGAAATGTTCTCTTAATAAGTAGTAAGGGAACATTGCCTAAATTCAAAAATATGATTTCAATAGCATTACGTCTACTTTTTCTATGAGAGCTCTGATCACATGGACCGAGAATAGCCACTCTGGTAGGTTTAGTAGAGGGGATATTCCAGTGGGATGTATTTAACATCAACAGTTTGAAGTACAGAACATAACTGGCGCAGGGCACGATGTTCTTATATCATCGAGTATCCACGGGTATAACGTGTATGTCCAATACACAGTCTCATAATTACTTTTTCTTTTTTGGAGAGTGTGGTGTCATGGTAGGCTGCATTTCATGAAGGGCGGAGTGAGTTGTTTTCCAAGAGTCTCTGAGATGTTTTTTAACCAGATATTTTAGGTTCTTATGAATTTGTAGAATTGTTATTTAGGTTTTAGTTGTAGCTGCCAGCTTAGCAACGTTGTCGGCTATTTCATTTCCAATAATTCCAATGTGCGATAGGGTCCAGATTATAGTGACCGTAGTGTTTTGATAGAAGAATTTCTTTCGTAGATTTCTTGTTTTAGTGGGTGTTTAATTTTTCTTATTTCTTGTATTGATGGGAGAGTCTGTGTATATAACGATATTTTTTTATTTCCTGTGTTAATAATTTGAGCATTGCATGCGGTGAATATATTACAAAATTGTCTTCGAGTGCAGTTGTGTGAAGGATATCGTTTAGTGAAATGACCACGCATCCCACTCCGTTGCTATTTTTGTAAGCGGCTGTTACATGATTTTGTCAAACTTCTGTTGGTTGATTCGTTCGGTGAATGTTTTTCTCATGAGTATGTTTCGGATTTCTTGATTTTTAAGTTCCAGTAATGATGTGTCGATCTTTGGTATTGGATTTTTCCATGGAGGAGAGGTAGTGGAGTGAGGTTGAGGTCGATGTTGTCTAGGATAGATTTTAAAGTGTCGATTTGAAGGGTAATTTGATTCGTCGTTATGTACGATTGGGATTAAGTTGAGGACTAGTTGATGAAGGTTGAACTGAAATGTGTTTGTGAAAGATATTGACGACTCATGTGAAGGGGAGGTTCGTTAGCTTCCACATATAAGCGGTAGGTAGGGTTGGATTTAAAGGCGCCAAGGCATATGCTATCTTGTGGATGGTATTGAGCGTGTTTAAATGTGATTTTGAAAATGAGAGATAATTGATGCTTCCGTAATCTATTTTGATTTGATTACAGCTCTGTACACTCTGAGAAGTATTTTCTTGTCACTACCCCGATAATATTTTAAGTATATTAAGCCTTTTCATTCTGTTCGTTTCCATTTTTGGAATAGTTTTTGGTCAAACGTTAAGCCCAGAATTTTATGGTAAGTTACTACAGGTAGGGTGTTTCCATTAAGTTTCATATTAGGGATCTATTTATTATTTTTCCTTCTACTCTTGATGATTTTAGTATTAGTGGCACGATGATGCAGGATTAGTTGCTAACACGGATTATTACTATTTGTAAGATGGCGCAGATTGATTCTGGGTTTTCTAACGTAGCTACAGATGATTAAATCGTCGAGTCGAGTCGAGTGTGCAGGTACATTTGTATTGTCCGTAAAAAATGTTTCTAATCAATTAAAAAGTCAGCAGTAAATGATAAATTTGGTATTAAAATGATTGGTAATTGAAGACCTTTATCGTTGTTGCAATTGTGTGATTCCTTCTTGTGTACAAACAGTGAAAATTGCATTTGTTTTGTTTTTGTACTATTTTTGGTAATTACTTTTAAACTATAAAAACAAGTCTTAATAAGCAACATTTATACTAGTTTGTTTTGGTGTATCCATTGGCGTGCCGAATTTTATAACAAAGATGGGAGATAAATGTACAATATGCAAAGTCAATCTGAGTGATAAGGATAAATTGGTTACTTGTGACAGTTGCCACGCCGCATTTCATACTACTGATGTTTGCACTAATCTTGCAGCATCTGAATTTAGGGCTGTTATATTACAAAACAGATCGCTATTATTCTTCTGTAATGACTGTCGAATGGCATTTAAAAAAATTCCATTATTATTAAGACAGATGGAGGATCTCAAAAATGATGTAAAGGATTTGAAAATGAAGTAAATATACTAAAGAATGAAAATAAAATATTGGAAGAACAAGTGCAAAAGATAAAAAATTGTGAAATGACATCAACTGATATGGAAGAGGTCATGAATGAAGTGGACGAAAGAAGAAAGAGGTCAAATAATATTATGGTTTTTAATATGAATGAATCGGCTACTGCGAATAGAAATGAAAGAATAGAAGAGGAGAAAAGAACAATAAGAGAGGTTTTATCAAATGCGAATATTACACTTAATGATTTTAAAGTTATAAGAACTGGAAAATATGATGGAAGAAAAACGCGTCCTATAAAGGTTATCTTGGAATCTAATGAGGCTGTATTAAATATTCTAAAAAACCGTAAAAAAATTACTGAGAAAATTCCCTCTATCAAAATATTCGCAGACCAAACAGTAAAACAGCGTGAGTATTATAAACAGTTAAAATCTAAGTTAAATGAATTAGTTGCTGCTGGTGATAATTAAAAAATTATTAAATATTCGAATGGCGTTCCCAAGATAGTAAATAAAGATCTTTCAAAAAACTAAATACTAAAGTTAGAAAAAAGGAGTCTTCGTCAATTGAATATAATTCAGATATTATTTACCTAAATATTCAAAGTTTGGTGGCACACAAAACTCAATTGATAGCTGACATTGTTTGTTACCATCCTGCCATTATCTTGCTAAGCGAATCTAGAACTACAAGGGCTATAGAGAATTTTGAACTTGAAATATCTAACTATTCACTCATAAGATGTGATTCTAACTCAAGACACACAGGAGGAGTTATTATGTATATTAGAAGCGATATACACTTTTCTAACAATAGAACTTATGTTCACAATGAAAATTATTGGTGCAGATTTATATCTGTGAGTTATGGTGGTGCCAAATGGGTAATAGGAAACCTTTATCATTCACCTAGTGGTAACCATGCAGCGTTTCTTGATCAATTGGGGGTAATATGTGAGGAGGTATTGTGTAAGAATTCTCGAGTGATTTTAACGGGTGATTTTAACTTAGATTTTTTGTCAAACGAATTTTATGTAAAAAAAATAAAGATATTTTTAATGCTCAGGGAATATGTCAGAAAGTGAAAACATATACAAGAATTACTAATACCAGTAAAACTTTAATAGATTATGTACTAACAAATGTTGACAATTCACTATTTAATGTATTAGATGAGCCCAAATTCACTGATCATTCTGTAGTATCTGTTAAATGTTTTCAGGTAGATAAATCTATCATTACAAAGAAATGTACTAGAATGGTTAGAAAATTAACTGATGAAAACTTATTTACCATAAATTTAAATTTAATTGATAGTCAATTTTTACTTAGTAGTACTGACGTTAACGATATTTATAATAATATTAAATGTGTTTTACAAACAGTTGTTAATGAGATTGCACCCAAAAAAGGAATAACATATTGTGAGAACGATTTACCTTGGTATGATGGTGATATAAAAAAAATAAGTAAATATAGAGATGTTGGATATAAACCATTTAAAAGTAACTCCAATAATATTTACTGGGAAAGCTATGAACAAAAACGTAATGCTGTTGTTACTTTGATTAAGGAAAAAAAATAATTTCTATTATAATCATATTGATAAAAATGTGATGAATCCCCGTTTAATATGGAAAACGTTGAAGAAATTAATCAATACGGAACAACTTAATAATAACTTCTCTAACGGTGTTCAATTCGAGAATAATGGCCATGTTGCTTTTGTGAGGGATGCTAGTGGGCTTTCTGAACATTTTAATAACTTCTTCGTTAATGGTATTGATGATATGGTGTCTAGTATTGAACATATTGAATTTATTTGTGATATTCAAATGTGTGAGAATATTTTTAATAGTTTTAAGTTAGTTTCTTTACACGATTTAGGAATAGTTATAAAAAATTTAGGAAATAGAGGAAGTACAATTTGTGAACTAAATAGTAAAATCGTAAAAAATTCTTCTGAAGTTATTGGGCATGTGTGGTGTCACTTTGTATATGTATCATTGGAAAGTGGTACATTTCCTGACGAATTAAAAACTAGTATTGTCACGCCTATTGAAAAGGTTGCTAATACAATTAAAAGTGGTGAATTCCGACCAATTAATTCGTTACCATTTGTAGAAAAAGTATTGGAATCTGTGGTTTACCAACAACTCTTAGAACATATTAATTCAAATTGTTTATTATTTGTTAACCAGTCTGGTTTTAGATCCAAGCATTCATGTGAATCAGCTATTCGGCTGACTGTCACTGAGTGGAAAAATAACATTAGCAAGCACTTGTATACTATAGCAGTATCATTGGATCTAAGACCAGCATTTGAGACTGTTAATAGAGCAATACTGCTTAAAAAATTGGAGCGATATAGTATAAAAGGTAAAGTGTTTAATTGGATTAAGGGATACCTAACAAATAGAAAACAAATAATTAAACTTTGCGATACAATGTCATCAGCTATTGAGGTAAAGCATGGTGTTCCTCAAGGTAGTATTCTAGGTCATCTACTCTTCTTAATGTATGTAAATGACATGGATAAGTGTGTTAAATGTGACTATATTCATATTTTTGCTGATGACACTTTAATTTCAGTTAGTGATGTAAATTAAGACAAAGCTATAGTAAAAATGAATAATGTTTTAAGGAGTATGCATACCTATTTAAAAATGAATAAATTAAAGCTAAATGTGAATAAAAGCAAAGTTATGATAATTACTACACCACATAAATACAAACAAATAAATATTGAACACATTAATGTCAACATAAATAATGAAAAAATTGAGATCGTAAAAGAGTTTAAATATTTAGGATTTATGTTAGATAATATCTTGTCATTTGATAGTCACTTTGAATATATTACGAAGAAAATTTTGAAAAAGCTGTATTTTTTATCAAGAGTGTCACAACACTTAAGCTTAAATTCAAGAATTACTGTATACAAAACCATCCTTCAACCTCATTTTGAATATTGTCCAACATTGCTATTCTTCCTTGATTTAAATAAGATGTGTCAATTACAAACGTTTCAAAATCGAACAATGAGAGTTATTTTGAGGTGTAGTAGAATCACTCCTGTATCACTTATGCTCCAAACTTTGCAGTTGTTTACTGTTGAGAGACGGTTGAAATCTTGACTATGGTTTATATTTACAAAATGCTACACAATCTATTGCCAATATATTTTAATAAATTTATCGTATTTGCTAATCAAATTCACACATATGATACTATAAACCAGAATAATTCATATGTAAATACTCAAAGTAGTACATATAATGTGAAAACTTTATTCTTTAAAGGATTTATTACTTACAATAATTTACCGAATAATGTCAAAAATTCAAAAAGTCTCTCTGAATTCAAAAGACATTTATCATTCTTGTATAAAGATGAATATGAAACATTTTAGTACATTTGTGTAGGTGCTGAATTGCGCTGTTTTGCAATGTGTTTTAATATTTTGAATAAGCTCTTTTCAGTACCTTCAACGTTATTATAAACTAATTATTATGTCACATTTGTGTTAGTGTATACTTAGTGTGCGATATTGTAATTTTTTTTATATTATAAATTTTTATGTATATTAGGGTTTCCTGAATAAAGATTCTTATTATTATTATTATTAAATAATCAGCATATAAAGCATGTTTTAATGGTAATTGAAAGTTTTGAAAAACATGGATGATAGCTGAGATGAATAAAATAGCGTTGAGCATTTGAAAGGGCTTTTAGTATATTATTTTTTACTATCTATAATAAAATCTTGCTCCATTTCTCAAATTAAATGTCGGATAAAAATATTCATCCTGTATAACTTAGAATATATCTAGAGATAAATTAACCCAGTTTTCCCCACTTCAATGAACTGTGGGAGTACGTGTAATGCTCGCCAATCATTTTAGATTCACGAATTTTACATTCGATTCTAGTTATAGACAGAAATCGTATAAGCAACTTGAAAATATCGCGATATTTGGCATCGTTCGTTGAAAAATAATTGGTAAGTGTATTAAAAATTATTTCATTGCCAAATTTTGTTAAAAATATATCGTGAATATGTTTTTTTCTCAGTGTGTAGTATTTTTTAGCATATAACGTTTTGAGATTCATTTTTATCAGTTAAAAATATCCAGTAGAGGCCTTATAATCTGTGTTTTACATATGTGTATTATAAGACTTTAAAAGATCTACCCAACCCTTTATATTTTTAGTGCTAAGACTGAGGACTGACCACTACATCAACACTCACGAGGTGTGTTCCAACTGAAGTGAAGACCGTTTTTGTACCGTACAATTTCAGTAACGCAGTAGATTTGTTGTCAGTTACAAAGACTTATTATATTCACTAATAATTAGCAGGTCAACTGGATTTGTATCATACATGAATGGTTATCATGTCAGTTGGAACAGACATACGATTAGACTGTTTGACGCACGTTGCTATAACCAAGTTATCGCCAAAATTTTTTCGATATCTAGGTTACCGTAACGCGCTTCTGGTGTACTGGTGGTAAATATTGTGTTCAGCATGAATATCCCCCATGGTTCCAGAAATTCTAATTTTGTCATATATTTTGCCACCCTCTTCTTTCTCTTACTTCTTGCGTCCTATTGACTATTATGTCAGTTCTATTTCCCCAAATATGTCCTTGGTACTTGCCCTTCACATATACAGGGTATTTCATCTCAGACGAGCCACCATGTATATTTCTTATCCCATAGTGATTACAAAAATTTCCCGAAACACTTCGGATGATTTTCCTTGGGGAACATATTTTGACGTATATTTGAGGCTTGAACAAGCAACCCCCTAAGAGGGGGCGCTTCAACCCCTCAAAATTGAATAGGGAAAAGGGGTCATTCGTAAGGTCTTGGAAGTCTCTTTATAACGGTGTATGAAAAAAATCACATTCTTAAAAAAAATTGATTGTTTTATCAACAAATTGATTTTTAATACATGAAATGATCAAAGAAACGTGATAAACACCTTTTAAGAACAAAAAATGAAGGCAAGATAAGAAAATGTATTTATTACTTTTCCGCCCAACCTATCTAATATGCGAGAATAGCTATTTGTATTACTAGGGAGGAAAAGGCACTTTACTCCAATGTGATACATATGATTTTTCCTCCTACCCACCTTTTTTTGAAAATTTATTTCCTTGTAGTGAAAAATATGCCAGTAAAACATTCTCTGAATATTTATGTATCTTGTTGTCTTCAGCCCATTGCTTATATTGTGCATATTGTTTTTCATACCTGTCTTTAGATTTTTGTGGTAGTAAGGTTAATGACGCTATGTTGGCTTGTTCCTTTATTAGGTGGTGTATTTGGAAATTTAAAATCACTTGAATCGCTCTCCATTTTACAAAAATTCAACTAAGTTTAATGAATGTAGCGACTTTGCACCTGAAAAGTCAATCGCCGTGTTTACTGTCAGTGAGCCACAGCATACTATGCTTTTCTTATTCTGAACTCAAAAAACGTATATCTAAGATTCCTGAAGTTGAAATTTGTATTGAAGAACTACGTTGAAGTAACATTAATGTTTGATTTTTACCAAAAAATAGGATATACAGATGTTCTAGAAATTATGGAAACAATATGAATATAATGAATTCACAAGTTTCATCGTTTACAAGTTACTTGAAATGAGGGGGAGGAAAAATACTTTACTCCCTAGGGAGAAAAGTACTTTGCCTCCCTAGGGAGAAAAAGGATGAGTTTCCTCCCTGATTTGAGGAAGGAAAGTGTGTACTTTCTATAGGGGTAGGAGGAAAAAGTATTGGTTTACCCCAAAAAAAGTTGGAATTTTGAATTTTCCTTTGAGTTATTTTTACGTTTTCCATCAACAACAACACGAAAAAATGGTTTTTAGAAAAAAAATCCTGTGTGTATGTCGTCGTCGTCGTCGTTGTCGTCGGCCACTTTTTCTTACATGTCTTGTTAGCACGATGCAACCTCCGGAGTGCAATAAATCACCAATTTAATGATTGAATATTGTTAAGGACATGTCACAGATAAACCCTATTGATTTTCAGCACACCATAGCCGGTACAACGTGTGCTATAGTACTTGAAGTACGACATTTTGTCATTTTTTGAGAAATTTCAGTTTGCTAGCACGATACAGCCTCCGGAGTTCAACAAGTTACCAATTTTATGATTGAATATTATTCAGGACATCTCACAGATAAACCGTATTAATTTTCAGCTTACCAGAGCCAATACAACAAGTGCTACAGTACTTTAAGTACGATATTTTTGTCATTTTTGGAGAAGTCTCAGTTTGTTAGCACGATACGGCCTCAGGAGTATATACAAGAGACCAATTTTATGAGTGTAGATTATTCAGAGCGTCTCAAAGATGAAATCTATTGATATTCAGCTCACTAAAGCCAGTACAACGGGTGCTATGGTACTTGGAGTACCAAATTTTTGTCATTTTTGGAGAATTTTCAGTTTGTTAGCACGATACAACCTCCAGAGAGTATACGATCGATCAATTTTATGATTGAATATTGTTCAAGGTGTCTCACACATGTACCCTATTGATTTTCAGTTGACTAAAGCGAGTACATCGGGTCCTATAAATCCAGATATACTACGATTTTGGTTATTTTTGGAAAAATTTCGGTTTGTTAGTACGATACATCCCCCGAAGTGTATACAAGTAACAATTTTATGATAGAATATTGTTCAGGTCCACAGATGCGGAAAAGTTAGTTTTAATCTTTAAAACCGTTTTTTTTATTTATTAGTTAGAGAGAATTTATTATTGTATGGAAGTATCATCGTCAGATATTGATTTATCGAAACAATTGTCAATTTTTTAGAATTTTCAATAACTTGTATTATATTGTGGAATTAACTAGAGACCTTGAGTTTCATTTAAAAATACTCATATGAGCATATTCCACGAAGTAAGGGTCGAGACAGTCAATTTTATTGTATGGAAGTCAATGGAGGACAATTTAGACATTGGATTTAAAAACGCACTTGACTGAGAGGAAACACCCTGTATACAACTTCTCTGTGTCTTTTGATTGCCTATACAATTACTTTGAGTTGTATCACTGTTAAAGCTGAACGAAGTTGTGCTGATCTTGCAATCTCTTCTGACTTCAAAATGGCTCTACTTCCATCCTCCCTCCCCCTGCCGCAATTTTTTCTGACTGCGACATTGCTCATTCTATTCCTCACTATTCTCTTATTGATTCACTCAGCTTCATCGTCCGTTCTTGTCAGCGTTAGTCCCACATATTAAAAATTTTGTACATGCCTTCTCTTTCGCCTGTTCTGTTTCAATTCATATCTCTACCAGCATCATCCCCAATTTTTTGATATCCTGTGTGTAGATTTTATTTCTTGTCCAACAAATTCTGGCAAGTTATTCGTACACAACATATCGTAGAGTAATACTTTCGTCATTATGACCTCAAATTTCATCACTTTTTTCGTGAATTTGATATATTATGACTAATATTATTCATCCTTTTGGACATCTAATTTTCCCAATTAGTTTTTGATAGCTTTAGTACTCGTCCAATTAGGATTTTTGCCCATACTTAATAAACTTGCTACTTTTTCATTGCTTCCATCATTTTCACAATTTTTCAACCTCTATGTTGCCTATCTTTTTCATATTCATCCTTTTTGCCCTCACCTATATTTAACAGCTACTTGAATTAAGTTTTTTATCCAAATAAGATGCAGCTATATTTCATCTAAGTTTTGTAATAATGTGAACTTTCACCACTGTAATAAATTGTCTATTTATTCTGTCACCAGTGTAGTGATCGGTAACTTTATCCTTTATATGTAATCCAATGTAATGAATATTTGGTCACCACTGTAATAACCGCTGTGGTCGTTTAGAATTCACAGCCCTCCGTTACCAGTGGCTGACAACCTTTGGATTCCTATTTCCTTGAATTTTGCAGCGTGCTGTCACCAGTGCCTCATGGCACAATTTAGAGCCAAGAATCCCCCTGTGGGTAACCTCGGTGGAGGTGGTTTCCTGGCGCGAGCGGACAAGGTCTCCGTGGGGCCTCTTGGGCTTATACAATGTGCCAAGCCTGAGTTCTAATGCCGGTCGCGTCAACCCGTTCAATCCTGCTGGTCCGAGGGTAGGGGTTGTTGATAAAGGAAACAGACTGGGTGGATAATATGTACATATATATTACAAACACAAAATAATTAAGTACAGTCATTCAGCCCTGGTTGGGACAAAATAAAAGTTAATCGGGGGAGAATGTCCCGGTACAATACACTAGAAATTAACTAGGGAAAAGCCGACTTTTATAATCTGGAAGTAGTTTCTCTTTATTATGACAAAGTAAAAGATGTCTTGCATATGACTATTCCTGTATGAGTTATGATTACAATTAATATGACTCGAGAAAAATGTCTTCCATAAATCTGAAAGTAGTCTTTCCTGGCTATGACATAAATGAAAGATATCTGGCGTATGAATATCCCTGTATAATATAAGAAAGTAACTATCGGGATTAGTGCAAAGAGTTTTTCGAAATCTGAAGCTAATCTGACCTGGTTATGATATAAATAAGATATTTCTTACATATGAATATCCCTGTACAATATAAGAAAGTAACTATCAGGATTAGTGCAGAGTCTTTCGAAATCTGAAGGTAATCTGACCTGGTTATGATATAAATAAGATATTTCTTACATATGAATATCACTGTATAATATAAGAAAGTAACTATCAGGATTAGTGCAAAGAGTCTTTAGAAATCTGAAGGTAATCTGACCTGGTTATGATATAAATAGGATATTTCTTAGGGTTCCCCTGGATTATTAAATCGATTGCAAATCGTACTATTTTTTAAATATGTTAGGTGAGGGGCTCAAATGTCAATAGTGCACTTAGTATGACCAGGAAATGTATCTTTGGACACCCAGACAAATCAAATAAATGTCAATACGATATTTATTCAAAAAAATAAATATAATGACAGAGAAAAAACTTACGTTTTGAAATATCACAAATCACAACAAAACAATATCACTGTTCACGTACGGGCCGTCGAAGATGGGGGAGTGTCAGGCCACACGGTACCTGATCACTCTATGAGGCTTACTTCCTCACTGCCTCTGTTACCAAATTTTCTGCTATTTATTTCAAAAGATTTGGGATATGTTATTTGATTTCCTTCGTGTTGCCCCATCTTTTTTATTCTCGTTATTGAAGGTTAATTCTCAATTAATTTTTTTATACTAAGTTGCAAGGTTTGTCTATATTTTTGATAAACAAACCATCGTGTTTTTTGTCATCGACCTTGTCGGTTGTGTAAATTGTTTGTTTAAATTCTTTTCTGCTGTAGGTCAACTTTTGTTTTTATATTAAATTGAATTCGACTTATTTTATTATCAAGAAAATTATATCTATATAGGGTGTCCCTAAATTTCCCTTTGCCAAATTTCGTGTTTATTACAGTTTTTATTCAAAATGTATCTTATTATTTTTATTTTCAGTTCCTCCAAGATGGGTAAGGTAGTAGCTGCGATTGGTATTGATCTTGGTACTACGTATTCTTGCGTGGGTGTGTGGCAGCATGGAAAAGTTGAAATTATAGCCAACGATCAAGGAAATAGAACAACACCTAGTTACGTAGCATTTACTGACAGCGAAAGACTGATAGGAGATGCGGCAAAAAATCAAGTGAGTATTCTATCCACACTAAATTTAGTACACTTTGTATTTAAAGGTTAAAACAAAATCGAATTGCAGAACATTTTTAAGGAACAACCACTGATTAAGTAAACGCTTCGGTTTTATATGGCTGTATTTAACCAAAACGAAAATGACAAATAACTACCTATATATATTAAAAGAGGAATTGAAATTGGAAAATATGATTGGAAAAACATTCTAAAAATGGAATTCATATTTTTATTTCTAAAACTTGCGCAATTTATCAGGTATTACCTAATACCATATGTTCAAAAGATCACCTCTGGTTAAGATAAGTACAATCTTATTCTTCCTTTTTTGGAAATACAAGTCACCTTTAAAAAAATCGTATTCAAGAGAATCGAGATCAATAGTATGTCGATAAATTATACCACAATTCATACATACAGTGTGCGTCATTGGTAAATACCACATAACATAATTTCTTGTTATGTATGCACCTATTATTTGAAGAACTTAATACAAAAAGGTGTTAACTCGAAAACGTTAGGCAAAAAGGTATTAACTCTTGAGTTAACACCCTTTTGCAATTAATTTTGGGTTAAGAAGATCGATTTTATCATAAACCAAAAATCAGCTCTCAACGATATCAGAGGGATCGCCATGTTAACAGATATATTCAAACTTCTGAAGAACAGCGGAATTTGTAGCCGAACACATTAAGTATTTTCCTACTAACATGTACCATTATTTAAAAATTAAAAATCCAAATCGACTGTATATTTCACCATGGTTATCCATTAGAAAGATGTATAGGTTGTATGAAGAAAAGTGTTCAGACCGAAACATTATTCCTGTTTTTTTTACCCTATACAGAGATATTTTGGCAAATTATTTTAATTTTGACTTGGGTTTTTCCAAAACCGATACTTGTAGAGTTTGTGATGTGAAAGTGAAGGAAGAACACGCTACTAAATTCAGAAATGCTTTTAAACAACAAAAAATTGATCGCCAAACTGCAAAAAATAATGATAAGGCTCTGCATCTTACTTTCCATTTGCAGAAAATACTTCCTTTACTAAAAATGTTCACTAGTAAAGTTTTTCACTTATGACATGCCATCTTAGTTCACCCGTTATTTGCACTTTCATCCGGTTAATCTCCTGAACGAGATTATCAAACTTTCCAGCTGCATATAGTGAACGGACATTTCACGTTCCTATTCTTAGTTGGGACTTTGGTATTTTGATCCGGGAGATTCTTCGCACCCCTTGCCCATTCAATAATCGGAGAGCTGATGACGAATTTTGGGAAGGTTCTTTCGGCAAGCTGAAATTACGAAAAATTACAATGTCGTCAAATGACGAATCCAGTCCTGGCTGTCATTTAGCGAATTAGCGGTTATTTCGCTACTGCGCAGCATATAACATTTGCAAAAAAAAATTCAAAACAATATATTTTTGGAAACTTGAATTTTTTTTAATTTTTTAATTTATTATTTCTAGAATTCCAAAAAAAATCCCTGACGTTTTGTCGGTTATTAAGGATTGCCAGACGACTTCAAAATTGTTTTTTTAAATTACCAAAAAATATTCTTTAGGCAATCTGAAATTTATACCAAGTATTTATTAAGTGATTTCAATAATACCTGCAAATTGCCTGACGATTTTGCGGGTTATAAACAATTACCAGACGTTAATAAAGTTTGTAAATAATCGCAATAAAAAGTCTTACATGCATCCGTAAGTGCAACAAGGATAGCTATCGAGGCATGCTGTTAGCTGCCGGGGCCAGAGCTCCTCGCGCTATGATTGCCTATTGAGAAACATCGTGTTTCCAGCTTTCATTCGGCACTGCGTTCATAACATATTATTAGGTGCGTTCTTTTTGACTGAGATCTCAGTTAATCTCAGCTCACATCAGTAATGTGAGCGTTCTTTTTGTTTTACTCACTTTAAGTGAGCTGAGATTTTTCCTCCCCCTTCACCGATGCTGAATGTGTTGTAATGGGGAATCAATTGGACTTGAGTCGGAGATAAAGTGGAGGGGATGAACAAATATTTGATTTGCTTGGGTTATTTGTAGTTTTAACCAAGGTTATCTATAGTTTTAACCATTGACATATAAACACACATAATCTATTTTTCTTTTGTTACAAATTATGGATACAATAACATTATTATATGTTTTGTTTCTTATTGACGCATGCGTCGGCAGATCGCGAGCTTCAATTGAGATGTCGTTCTTTTTGGTGCTTACTCACATCACTTTATCTCATATCACCTTAACTGAAGTGATCTGAGATCTCAGTCAAAAAGAACGCACCTATTGTCAGTTCAAGCATTTGGAGCCTCGTGAAAAATTATCTAGTGTTTTGGTACCTTTTTTTAAAGATTTTATTAAAATATAATTTCTTTTTTAAAATTTAGCATGTATGTATGTGTATATATGACCATGTGAATATTTGTGTATATAGTTTGGACTGTTTTATATCAGTGCTTATAATTTTTTTTTAGAATGTTTTAGAGTTTTATCATCGTTATTTCAAGTTACAATCTAAGGAAATTATGAAAAAGTTGGAAACTATGCTCCGTATATTAAAATAAGGCATATTTTTCTCCAAAAATACAAAATTGTATTAAATATTAATAATTAATTTTAGATACTTTTTTTTCAATTTTCTTTTGTTTTCGAGACTAAAATAAATTAGATTTTAATTAAATAATGTATGCAGCGAACGAAATTAATAATTTACAAATTTTGAATCAATTGTCAAATTTTAGCGAAAAAAATATAAAAAATTACATATTTCTGTTTTAAACGCAGTGCTGCAAACACGAGGTTTCTCAATAGCCAATCACAGCGCGAAGAGCTTGGGCCCCGGCAGCTGCCAGCATGCCTCGATAGCTATCCTTGTCGCACTTACGGATGCGCGTAAGACTTTTTATTGTGCTTACTTACAAACTTTATTAACGTCTGGTAATTGTTTAAAAGCCAGACAATCGTCAGGCAATTTGCATGTATTATTGAAATTACTTAATAAATACGTGGTATAAATTTCAGATTGCCTAAAGAATATTTTTTGGTAATTTAAAAAAAATAATTTTGAAGTCGTCTGGCAATGCTTAATAACCGACAAAAACGTCTGGGATTTTTTTTTTGAATTCTAGTAATAATAAATTAAAAGATGAAAAAAAATTCAAGTTGCCAAAAATATATTGTTTTGAATTTTTTTTTTGCAAATGTTACATGCTGCGCAGTAGCGAAATAACCGCTAATTCGCTAAATGACCGCCAGGACTGGATTCGCCAATTGACGAAATTGTAATTTTTCCCAATTTCAGCTTGCCTAGAGGACCTTCCCAAAATTCCTCATCAGCTCTTGTACTACAAGGGCTGCCCGAGAATGGGGGCCGTTTTGTCTGGTTTTTTCGCCATAGCAATTTCCTGGGGAAAAATTGAGCAATGTGCCTTTATTACTTTTATTTCAGTCGCTCCTGACATGAAGTTCAGTCGCTGTTGACAACCGCCCATTCTGGATTAGACTCTGTCGGTATTCGCCATATCTGGCTATCCTTAACTTAGTTTAGCCTGCAAGTCGATGCAGTTGCCCGGATGTGGCACGCGGAGCCATAAGGGAGAATTAGGTGTCCTGTGAGAACCAGCCATCGCCGACCACTCCCCGATTATGTCATTAAGTGCGACCGTATTTGATGAAAGGTGCTACCTCTACAACACAACCCTTACACTCCATCTTTATTACTAGGAAAGCTAAAACTGATGTCTATCAAGGGCAGAACAAGTTTAAACAATATTCTATCTATCTCATTGGTGATTATTTCGGGCCACAAACCGGGGTCGGGCGGAATTATATCGACACTAGCCTCATTGAAGCCTTCATCGAAAGTGTCACTTCCCGCAGGTATTTCGGTAGCTGACATTACCGAATTTCTTACACAAGCTGAATTGCCTGAAGTGGATTGTTCAAGTGCTGTAGACGAGGATGGTGTTATCGCTTCATCGGGCTCTGCATCAGTAAAAGCTGTTTTGCTGCTACAACCGCCGCCACTTGTTGTAGGACCTGATGTTGCCGTGATCGCCTCTGTTACTGTCTGAACAGGAAAAATCCAGAAACTACCGCCTGACATGTTCTCGCAACATAGGAATCGGCAGTAACTGGATGATATAGGTACTAATAAAATTTCGTGTGTATTTATACCTAATCCTATTTAATTTCTCAACTTTTAATTTAAAATTAATTTTTGTTATTTTGCAATTTTTTTGGATCCTGGGTTTTGGTGCCCCTAAAGGATGGCGACCGTGTGCATTGCACATATGGTAGCGGGAGCCTGTGCCTGTTGAACATAAAAGTTAAAGTATAAAGTTGGGCATTCCCAATATATATAATATTTCAACAAATATTTTAAAACAGTATTTATATTGTGCGATTTTAAAGAATTTCCTAAAATAAGGACACTTCTTCTTCTTCTTCTTTTCTGAATCCTTTTACCCTTTCAGGCGTCAGATGTGGATACCGTTAAATGTACCCATTTCTTCCGTGCCTTTCTGTCTCTTCCTAGATTTTTCATTTCTGCTATGGTCTTTCCTCTTTCTAAACCTATCTCTTGTATTTGGTCTAACCATTTCCTTCTAGGCCTACCCCTTTGTTTTTTGATTGGTTTTCCAATCTCCATTATTTTCCTAGTTAATCTATTTGGTACCATTCTTACCATATGACCGTACCAGCTAAGTTGTCTCTTTTTTATTTGATCAGTTATCGGTTCCTGTTTAGTTGTCTCTCTAATGACGTCATTTCTAATCATATCCCATTTAGTTTTCCCTGCAATTCTTCTTAGATGCTTTATTTCTATGGCATTTATTTTAGTTTCGTCCTTTTTTCGCACAGTCTAATTTTCACTTGAGTATATTATTATAGGAACTGTTATCATATTATGAATTCTATATCTTTATGTCCAAGAATTGTTTTATTTATATATTTTTGCTGATTTATTTGCTCTGCTTGTTATATCTGCATCTATGTTTCCATCTTCTGTTACTATACTTCCTAAATATTCAAATGTTGTTACTCTTTCTTGAGTCTGGATTTTGCATTTAATACATCTATTATTTTGATTACCTGGTTGTTTTTCATTTATCATCACTTTTGTTTTATTTATGTTCACCTCCATATTCATGTTCTCTACTTCTTTAGTCCAAATAGCCACTAATTTTTGGATTTTGTTCTTTGTATTCGCCACTGAAACCACATCATCTGCATATAGTAGACTACTCATTTTATCGGTTCTAAATTTCTGTGTCCAATTATAGTATTTAGCTGCTCATATTTTTCTTTGATTCGTTTCACAATATTATCCATGATTATTATAAACAGTGGTGGGCTTAAACTATCACCTTGTTTTATTCCCTTACACATTTTGAATTCTTCAGACCTTTGGCAATCTGTACCTTGGCTCTAACTGTCTCGTATACACTTTTAATTATATTTATTAAGGTGGGTGGTACTTCCATTTCCTCTAGGGTTCTTCATACCTCCCTTCTATCTACTTTATCAAAGGCTGCTTTTAGATAATTGCTGCTCCCTCTTCTATTTTTCTTTCGATTATATTCCTTAGTATACAGATATCATCATTCGTTTGTCTTTCAGGTATAAAATCTCCCTATTCTTCTCCTAATTTTGGTTCTACTTATTCTCTTAATCTTTTTTCTATTATTTGTGTGTACACTTTATAGCTAGTTTGCGCGAAACATATTGCTCTCTAATTCTCACACTGTGTCTGTTCTCCCTTTTTATAGATGGGTACTATTAAGTTATTTTCCCATTCCCTCGGAATTTTTTGTTGTGCCCATGCTTCTTTGAATACATTCCCTATCCATTCTTTTCATCTTTCTCCTAACGATTTAATAATCTCTGGCGCTATCCCATCTTTTCCGTTAGCCTTGCCTATTTTGATTTTTTGTATTACTTGATCTATCTCTTCTTTATAGGTTCCTTGTAGTTGGTCGATTTCCTCTTCTGCTATTGTTATATTCTCTTCCGGTGTTAATGTATGGAATTGCTCTGTATAGTATTTTTTCCATGTTTTCAATACGTCTTCCATTTCCGTTTGTACTTGGCCTTGTCGATTTTTTATTGCTCTTATATTTTTATATTTATTTCCTCTCAATCTTCTTATTCTTGTCCAAAATTTGCTATTATCCATCTTATGTAGATCTGTTATTTCCTCTCCGAATTTTTTCCATGAGTCAGGTTTTGCTTTTTTGACGGGTCTCTTTGCAAGAGTTTTCTTCCTGTCATATTCTTCTTTGTCCACATGTGATTTTGATGTGATATATTTTTTCCATGCCGTTTTCTTCTCTTTGACCGCTATTTTAATTTCGTTATTCCACCAGTTAGTCCTTTTTATATTCTTATTATATTTAATTTTTCCACATATCTTCTCTGTTTCTGTTAGTAGCGTTTCGTTAAAGGCGACCCATCGTCCTTCAAGTGTCCAATCTGTTTTTTCTTTTTCTAGTTTATCGAATTCTTTGTTCGTCTCATTTTCGTATTTTTCTCGATATCTTTATTTTTAAGTGTATGTGTTGCTAGTTTACTGTAGTCTGTAGTAGCTTCTTTCTTGAGTAATTTTACTAGACAAGTTGTCACTACTAATCTGTGGTTAGATAGAATTTCTGCTTCTTTCTTTGTTTCAATTTTTAGCATTACTTCTGTTAGGTTTTGTGTATATGTTATGTAGTCTATCAGGCTTTTAGCGTTTCTTCCTTCTGACACAAACGTGTATTTATCATTTAGTTGTTGTTCCCACATCGTATTTAATTGTTTCTTCTCCGTGTTTTCCGATACAACCCATTCCTCTATTGTAATCATTTACTACCCTGCTATTCCAATCTCCCATTATTATTGTCTATTCGTTTTCCTCCCTTACTTCATCTAATACTCTTTGCAATTGCTTTAAATTGTATTACCTTTTGTTTTATTTCTTCTGTAACGATTATTCCTACACCCTCCTTTGCCCTTTGTTCTGGTTTTACTCCTGAATAATATAATGTATGCTTTGTTGTTAGTTGCGAACATCCTTTGTCTTTTTTCTTCGTTCCACTTAGTCCTAGAATTTGAATATTATCGTTGTCCATTTCTTCAGTTGATTCTAACTCTTTCCCTGTTAATGTGTTTATATTCCATATACCTATGCACATCTGTAATTTTTCCGTGTTTTGAGGTCTGTGTTCTTTACTGTTACTCTGTTGATGATAATCGTCCTTTAATTGTTTATGCCTATTACTTGCTATTCTTCCGTTTTGTATTTTGTTATTTAACTTACCGTTATCATTTCCCTCGTTCTCAGCTTGAGTCATTACCTGTGTACTATCTTTTAGTGTATTGTTCATTAGTATTTTTGGTTCTGCTCTCTAGTCATCAATTGTAATTCCTCTGAATCATCATACCATTTCCAAACTATTCCATTTACTATAAATTTCTTGTATCCTACTTTTGTATTTTTTCCCTTTTCTTTTTCTTCTTTGGCCTTTCTTGTAATTGTTTTTTTGTATTTCTAATTCTTTTTTGGTAAGGCCCGACTCAATAAAAATATGTTGCTGATAATTTCTCAGTCTACTTTTGTTTCTTAGAATGTCCATTTTATCTGCGAAACTTTCCATTTCAATTAAGCAAACCTTTTCACTTAGTTCTTGGGCGCTTCTTATTTTGACATCCATTTGCAGTCCTTTTGTTATAAAGCTTTCCATAGTTGTCTTTAGAACCTTATCATCTTTTGTATTCAATTCTAATCCAGTGATTACAAAATTTTTCTGTTATTTAGTGATTTTATTTCGTTCTTAAGTTACTGGTTTTATTTCTAATATCTGTTTGTTGTTCTCGCTGTTTTCCTTTCTTAATTGCTTCATTTCATCCATCTTTTCATCGTTTTTGTTCATCAAGTCTTGCATCATTTTTATAATGGTTGCTTTCGAACTCTCTTTTTCTTCTGCGCCTTTCTTGGGTGTTCTCCTAGTTATTTTACTTTTGCCAAAACTTTCATCTAATTACCTCCATTTTCTTTTATATTCTACATCTGTATTTGTTCCGCACCCTAAAGGCATTTTGTATGATTTTCTTTTGTACAGTCCACGAAATCTGTGTCTCTTCTGTAGTTTGTGTACCGAGAACCTGCTTAGTTCAGTCCTTAGCCTACTCAGAGCTGACCGATTTCGTTTATGTATGTAAATCTTATATTACTTTTTACTTGGTAAATATTTAAATCCGAACATGTCTTTAAATCCTACTTAACTGTCTTGCCTGTGTAACAATTACCGGTTTTGCTGGCAGCTAATCAGAATTTTGTAGTGTTTAGTTTTTATATTTTGTAGTGGAAACTTTTTATTTACTGTATATTTTATAATGAATATTTTTATTATTAGACTCAATTATGCTAACTATGCTAAAATCTTACTTTGATTTTGCTCTCTCCAATTGTGCACTCACTTCACCTCTTTATATATTACTTCCTATAGCTTTTACAATTATTTGACTCGTAATTTATCTGATATTCAGCTTTATTGCGGAGCAAATATTAAATCACTTTTCAAAACTCAGTGCCAGGACCGGAATCCTAAAATAAGGACACAATCACTTTAAATCAAAAAAATACATAAAATTTTTATCTAATGGCGAAGTATCTCTATAAAACCCTATCAATTTGTGAGATTTATTCGTTCTCTGTTGTTTCTCAATTCTACATTATAATAGTCGTTTTTAACATAACAATAAACGAAGTTGTTTACTAGGTAGCCATGAATCCCAAAAACACAGTTTTCGACGCGAAACGTTTGATCGGCAGAAAATTCGACGATCCTAAAATCCAAGACGATATGAAACATTGGCCATTTGAAGTTATCAACGATTGTGGTAAACCCAAAATCCAAGTCGAGTATAAAGGGGAAACCAAAAAATTCGCACCTGAAGAAATTAGTTCAATGGTCTTAACTAAAATGAGGGAGATCGCGGAAACTTACCTTGGAGGTAAGTAGTTTTTATTTAATCACAAAGTAATACTTAAAACGTGATCTTGATCTTGCTGTTATATTTCTGGTTAAACATGAAGGCTACAGACTGTTGATCAGTTATTAGAAGAAAATATTTGCCAATCAGGTAGTGTCTCAATTTCTTCAAGCTTTTCACTATGGCTCAAGCTTCCTTTTCGATGGAGAACTGTTTGCAATCGGAGTTTGATAAGGTGCGTGAGAAAAAAGCTACTGGGCGTTCTTCTTAAGTTACTGTAGCTGTCAAGGCGAATTCAGATGCGTTGATATCGACCGTGAAAATCTCGTCGCTAATCGCTACGAAGGCCCGTGCAAAATCTCGTTGTCGCTGATCGCTACGAAAACTGCTGCTTCGATGTTCAGCTTGAGTTCTTCGAAACATTTCAAAGCGTCAAGCGCTAATGGGAAGCTATTCACGTTTTTGAGTGTTTTGGTTTTTTTGAGAAACGTATGATCCATTTTGGGTAGTGAGCAACCGTGCTGTTATATAGTTCACTTTGCTATTATGTTATTTGTTTATTGTCACTGTCAAGTTAAAAGTTGATTAAAGCCTCAATCCAGTTTAGGTTTATTATTACAATTTAATCAACTTCATTTTCTTCTGCAACATCAAATGGATAAGCTTCTCAGACATGAAAAGTTAGAAGTCGAACCCTGTTAAAGCGATGCACCTTAACAGTGGACCCATTGGATTCGCTCTTTCGAAAATTTCATCGAAGCTGCTAAAGCTATGGAAGAAAGAGATCGACTGAATCTTCTCATCAACTATGTTAGCCCTACCATTTATGGATATATTACCGATTTTAGTACATACGAAAAAGCGATCGACATCTTGAAAAATATTTATGTCAAACCAAGGAATGAAATATTTGCCAGACACTCCCTTTCAAAGAGACGACAACAAACTAGTCCATTGATCAATATTTTCAAGTTTTGAAGCAAATGAGTAAAGAGTGTAATTTCAAAGCAGTATCTGCTGATGAGCACAGAGATGAATTTATCTGAGATTCATTCATCCGTGGTCTTATATCATTACAAATTAGACAAAGACTACTTGAAAATAATACACTAACCTTGGAAAATGCTTTTGATAATGCGAATTTAGAGAAAATTCAGTTTCGCCAACAACGTCTACTGCTTCTTCCAAATGCTACTTTTGTGTATATGATTATCACCTTCGTAGTACGTGTCCAGCTAAAAATTCCAACTATCATGCATGTGGCAAGAAAGGTCATTTCACAAAAGTCTGCAAATCCCGAGGAAACTCAATGAAATATACCAAACAGACATCATCTCTACTAGCGACTATTTCAGCTGCCTCGCCAGCTTGTCTATCGAAAGCCATCCTTCAAGTTGAAGTTGACGGAGTTGTGACAGATGCATTGATCGATACGGGAAGTTCGGATAGTTATATATCAAGTAAAGTTGTAAGATCCAGAAACTTGAAGATATTTCCTTATGCATGTGATGTAGCAATGGCCTCCACATCGTTAGTATCACGAGTGATTGGATATTGTATCGTTTCTATAAGAATACTGGATAACATCTATCGAGATTTCAAACTTCTAATAATGGATGAATTATGCGCATATATAATTATTGGTCACAATTCACTCAAAGAACACTCAGATGTGAAAGTAACTTTTGGTGAATCGAGGTGCCCACTCACAGTATGTAGTTTAGCTATTGCTAATCTGGACCCAATTCCTCTATTCTCAAAATTATCTATAGACTGTAAACCTATTGCAGTGAGATCACGTCGATATTGTCCTGACGATCTCGAGTTCATAAAAAAATAAGTCGAATGGTTATTGAATGAGAACATTATAGAACCAAGTGATTCACCCTGGCGTGCACAAGTTCTGATAACTTCAAAAGATAA
The DNA here is from genome assembly GCA_963921935.1 of Galeruca laticollis. Taxonomy (NCBI): domain Eukaryota; kingdom Metazoa; phylum Arthropoda; class Insecta; order Coleoptera; family Chrysomelidae; genus Galeruca; species Galeruca laticollis. The sequence continues at coordinate 109,126,815 of OY998179.1, forward strand.
CCATAAAAAACGAATGGTCATTGATTATTCCCAGACAATCAATAAATTTACTATGCTTGATGCTTTCCCTCTACCCCGGATTGAATATATCGTGGAAAAGGTATCAAAGTATGATATATTCAGTTCCATAGACCTTCGTAGTGTCTATCATCAGATCCCCATCAGATGAGAAGAAAAGAAGTTCACCGCTTTCGAAGCTTGTGGTAACCTTTATCAATGTCTTAGAATTCCGTTCGGAGTTACCAATGTAGTTGTCTGCTTTCAGAGGGTAATTCAAAACATCATCAATAAAGAGAGTTTGAAAGATACTTTTGCGTATTTAGACGACGTGACGATTTGCGAATCCGATAAAGCACATCATGACCGTAATCTTCATCTTTTCATGAAAGCTGCCGAGAAGTATAAACTAACTTTAAATAAAGGAAAGTGTTCGAATTTAATTTAATTACCAAATTCTCCTGTGAATTTTTATTTTCAACTTTCCCTGTATAACACAATTTAAACTTCATTCCATATAAAAAAAACCACAGATAATTATATAACAATTTCTTTCCTCCACGAAACTACATGCATCGGCTGAGTTTTCAACAGTCATATGACAGTTTCATTTAAATCTCTATTTCCCATTGGTTACATTCTCACATAACTTTCCTTGTTATCACCCACTTTAAACGACATATAAAAATATCCATAACAACAAATATTCAATTTTTCATCATCATACAAAAAACCGTTGTTAGTCAAGTAACAAAAAAAGCATAAAGAGACATAACACACATCTTGTCATGAATTAATCATAAAAAAGTAAAAGATATCGATTGCATTATATAATAAGCAGTTGTGATATTCTTATTTGTGACGCAATATGAACAAAATGTGAAACTATACAAATATATAGTAAAGGTGCATGTAATCATCGATTATCACTTAATATAACAATTAATTCATATACGTGTGAAAGCATTTATTATCGACATATTAAGACGATTGGTCCTTCAGAGCTCAATACCATAAAAGTGAATACGACATTCCGCAATTTTGCTTTTCCAACATAAAAGAGGAAAACGCTGAACAGAAAGTGTGTGTTTTCTTCGAACAAAATAAAAATTCTTGGTTATGGTATAGAGAATAAAACAATCAAACCTGACCCTGATAGACTGAAGCCACTTCTGGAACTACCTATACCAAACAACATGTCCTCTCTCTGTCGAATAATGGGAATGTTTGCACATTACTCAAAATGAGTTCCCACGTTTTCTGAAAAGATTCACTCATTGGTAGAATGCAAAACCTTTCCTTTGTCAGAGTGCTGTAGCAGCCTTTGAAATTTTGAAGAAAAGCATTGCTAATGCAACTGTTAAATCAATTGATGACACTGCTATGTTCACTGTGGAAACCGATGCCTCAGAAAATACGATAGCAGCTCAGCTCTCCCAAGATGGCAAACCTGTAGCATTTTTCTCAAGGACTCTCTCTAGTACTGAAAGAAGACATTTATCTGTGGAAAATGAAGCATACGCTATAGTTGAAGCCCTCAAGAAGTGGAGACACTTCCTAATTGGATGACATTTCAAACTCATAACAGACCAGAAATCAGTGTCTTCCATGTTTGATCATAAAGTTTCAAGTAAAATGAAAAATGAAAATATTATGCCGATATTGATCCGCAGAACGTTATTTTATGAACGCAAAATTATCCAGAACGTGTTCATTCCCTAGTCGGTATAAAAAAAAACAATTTAAATTCAGTACACTTTCTAAATAATATCCTCAACAAATTTTAACTCGTTTAGGTAAAGTAACAGATGCCGTGGTAACGGTACCAGCCTACTTCAACGATTCCCAAAGACAAGCAACCAAAGATGCAGGTGCCATCGCTGGACTTACCGTTTTGAGAATAATAAACGAGCCTACCGCTGCTGCTTTGGCATATGGGCTCGATAAAAACTTGAAAGGAGAAAAGAACGTACTGATATTCGATTTGGGAGGTGGTACTTTCGATGTATCAATACTAGCGATAGATGAAGGATCTCTATTTGAAGTCAAGTCCACTGCTGGAGATACACATTTGGGTAAGTCTGTATCTCATAAATCTATATAGGAGGCGTCACTAAACACTATTTATTTTCCTAACAGGTGGTGAAGATTTCGACAACCGTTTAGTGAACCATTTCGTCGAAGAATTTAAAAGAAAACATAAGAAGGATCTGAGTCGCAACACCAGAGCTCTCAGGAGATTAAGAACTGCTTGTGAAAGAGCGAAAAGGACTCTGTCTTCGAGTACTGAGGCTAGCTTAGAAATAGACGCTTTACACGAAGGCGTTGATTTCTATTCAAAAATAACAAGAGCTCGCTTCGAAGAACTCTGCATGGATCTGTTTAGATCCACTCTTCAGCCGGTAGAAAAGTCATTGATCGATGCCAAACTCGATAAAGAAACTATCCACGATGTAGTTTTGGTGGGTGGTTCGACCAGAATTCCAAAAATACAAAAGATGTTGCAGGACTTCTTCTGTGGCAAGGCACTTAATCTCAGCATCAATCCGGACGAAGCTGTAGCTTACGGAGCCGCGGTACAAGCTGCCATCCTCAGCGGAGATACTAGTTCTCAAATACAAGACGTTTTGCTTGTAGACGTAGCTCCCTTATCACTAGGTATCGAAACAGCCGGTGGAGTTATGACGAAAATCGTCGAAAGAAACTCGAGAATCCCTTGTAAGCAACAACAGACTTTCACCACATACGCCGATAATCAAAACGCGGTTACCATTCAAGTGTTCGAAGGAGAACGCGCTATGACCAAAGACAACAACCTTTTGGGAACTTTCAATTTGACGGGAATTCCGCCTGCTCCTAGGGGAGTACCTAAGATTGAAGTCACTTTCGATTTGGACGCTAACGGAATTTTGAACGTTTCCGCTAAAGACAGCAGCACTGGGAAATCGGAGAAAATCACCATAACTAACGATAAAGGGAGATTATCGAAAGCTGATATTGACAAGATGCTTTCTGATGCTGAAAAATATGCTGCAGAAGACGAACAACAGAGACAGAAGATCACTGCGAGAAATCAGTTGGAGACTTATATTTTTAGTACTAAGCAGGTAAATTTGTTTTTATTATTTCATTATACAGAGTGAGCTTAAGGTATGGGACGCCTTAATAGGCATTATGAAATCGATTTTTTTTTGAACAATTTCACATATTTTTTTATTCCGTTTTTTCATTCAAAAGATTCGAAATTCTGTAGTTCCCAAAATAGAAGGAACAGAAACTGTTCGGGATTTACTTTTTACAATTATGAAATTAGTGATATAAGGCGTCTATTCTATTTATTTTGATCTATTTCCATTTTATTACAGGCAACGGTAGTTTGGTCTCGTGTTGAGAAGGCACTTATAGCCACTAACTTTTCTTTTATTACGAGGCGTTTACGACCATTAAAGTGAAGACTAAGGACTTAACGTTACAATAGACATTCAAACTTGTCGGAGAATTCATAGAAATGTGAAAGTTCTTGTGATTGATTTGATATCGTGATATATGGCATGTCATATCACAACAACTTTATTGATCTATAAAATATATAAGTTATTCACTTTTAGGTTAAATTTTACTCTCTAAACATGAATAAGTGAATTTTCATTACTTAAGTGAGAATTGTACCACTTCATTCAAAAAGTGTTATTAATAGCACTTGGAACTGTTGAATACCTACTAATTTAAGTGAACATTCACCTATTTATGTTTAGAGAGTAAAGTTATTATTCGTAAAATCATTGAATTCACTTACCGATTACTAACATTGGTCCTTATTTGTTATTATTAAAGCTTATTCAATGTTTATTCACAAATGAAACGTTTAAATATTATTAAATTGCGTACCAACAAAAGTGAATACATTATAAAGATTGATACACGTCATACATTTTTTTACCTTTAATTTTAATTCAGGAATACAGATTCATTGAATATATTTGTGCAAAGTACTAAATAATATTCGGCTTTTCAATAACGGCAAAAACTCGTTAAACCGCCAATATACCGCTTCTACTGCTATAAAGGTCCTATCGAAGTCTTCAAGGTGCAGCACTTGAGGTAAGTGCATTTTCAACTGCCCTCTTGTCGTAAAAAAAGAAAAGTCAAATTTTTCAAACCGCAAAGCAACATTTTTGGACCCTCCGAGCCATGGATAATACCTTAATTTTCTTGTATCCTTGGATAAATCATTTTATAAAATACACCTGTTGCTAGATAATTCCACAATATATTGAAAAAATGTTAAAAATTCTAAGAAATTGACAATTGTTTCGATATTAAATATCATCGTCAGTATGACAGATGTTTAACCTTTTGTGGGTGACGTGGTTAAATTGGTACATAATTGGTAACATCGGTCTATGAGACCAATTTTAGATCCGATTTTTTTTACGTCTTTTTTTTATTGAAAAAATATATCTTAGTTGTTGGCCCTGTAACAGTTCCGATGCTTTAAAATATGCTATGATGTATTTCCCGTTATTTTTATAATAAAAATCTTAATAATAAGTAATCAATTGAATTTTTGGTAACCTTATATTTAAAAATTGAAAAAAAATAAAATATACTTCTTAATACAAAAACGAATGCTAAAACTCTTAACTGATGAACAAAATAACATAATTACTTCAATATTTTCCCTCAGGTGTCCATAGATAAATGAACATTTAAACCAAACCAACACAAACTTATACACCTATCAACACAATAACTTACATTATCATCTTCTGGTTCGCCGGTCTCGGAATCAGTTGGAACCTCATCAAATAATTTTTGCAATGCCTCTTGCTCTTTTTCGTAAGACATAGCTGATTAGTAGAAACTAAAATGTAATGTTATAAGCAAAAATGAAATAAAAAAGCATTTAATGCTTACCCCAAAAAATATGAGTTTGGTAACGTCGGTATCTCACACCGCCACTTTGCAAAGGAGAAAAACGATACGCACTACACAGAAAACGATTCTAAAAAAGTGGCCAAGGATAAGGGTAAAAGGTACCTGGCAGCGCACAGCGAGAAAGAGATGCGTTGCGTTTTAAAACGAGAAACAAATTTTCCTCGGTCTCAGGGACCGCGCGTTACCAGTGAAAGGTAAATAATTATTGTTGACTAGACCAATAAGCGACCTACGTTGTAATTGACTTATTATATATTTATAGGAAAAAGAAAAAGATATGATATTACAAATATTAAAGCTTAGATATTATTAGCCTTATGGGGATATCCTGGACATCTTTCCCCATTTAAGCAGTATACCTGTGCAATGGTATACGGTGTGTTTCATTGGGAAAGGGCCTAACTTTAACTATAGATGGGGAATACTTTGGTGCTTCCAAAAACCTATATTTAATGTGTCTTCTGCATTTTATAACCGAGATACAAGGTATTTTATAAATTTATCCTATTTCTTTCGAACCTCATAACTTCCGAGTTACCCTGTATATTATTTTGAAATTTGGTACCTAGAAACTCCATCAAAAGCATCTCCAAAAAGATAATGCAGGTCCGGCTTAACAAAAAATTTCTAAACTCGTCTTTCCTTAAAACGACACCCTGTATATAGATTTTTAAAATGCTCTTATAATTGGTAAGAGTATAAAAAATCGAATGTACTTATTTTGCTTTTTATTTTTCCGCTCACAATTTTACTACCAAAAATTTACCGTCAAAGTTATAATTTATGCACGTTTTGGGGGTTAACAATGGTATCGGAGAGTTTTTTTTTTATTTTTTAGCTTGAAATGAAATCTATTCAATACATCTAGAGAAGTATCCTAGAAACTCAATTGAGTTTGTATGTTTACGAGTACAGACCACTAAAAAATGTGATTACAGGGCCGTACTTAGGACATACTCATTCAATATGTTTCGAATATTTCGAATACCCTGTATTAGGATATGTATCTGGAAAGTATGCACTTCTACATTTAGAATAACAACAGTAAAATACGAGAAATAAATTGATACTTCAGAAAACGTTGAAAGTACTCGTATAAACTAGATAAATACTTCAAGTAGGCTATGGAATAGACACATCATTGAAGTGTGTGTCATTTGTATCTAGTTTCTGTCAAACAATGTTTAATGTTTTGAACTTCCTACAGTATTTTTTTTGCCTAGTGAGTATCAAATCATTATGCCTCATCAATTTTCTAACTGAGAATACACAGATATTTTATTTATTTATGGATTCTCTAATGGTAATGGTACAGCTGCAAACACTGAATACGGAAGAAGGTTCCCTTACCGAAGGTTACCAAACCGTAAAACATATATTCGTATTTTTAATTACTTAGGAGAACACGGCAGATTCCCAACGGTTACATTAAATGAACATCAGAAAAGAAGGCATTTAAATACGGAACAAAATATTTTGAATATTGTTAATCATAATCCGGAGATTAGTACAAGAAGAATTGGACATGCTACAAATGTACCTCATGTTACTGTTTGGCGGCGACTAAAAAAACATAATCTTTATCCATTTCATATACAAGAAGTACAGCGACTTCAAGCAGGGGGCGAAATTCCACGAACGAATTTTAGCAATTGGATCATTCGAAATGCAAGAATTTTAAGTAGAGTTCTATTCATTGATGAAGCTCAATTTACAAGAGACGGCGTTTGTAATTTACGGAAGTCGCACATTCGGGCAGAAGAAAATCCATTTGCTACAAGAGAGGCGCATACGCAACGCAAATTTTCTGTTAACGTTTGGTGCGGTGTCATTGATAATAAATTAATAGGACCACACATATTTCCAAATAGACTGACTGGCGAAGTCTATTTGGATTTTCTGCAGAATATTTTGCCAGTGCTATTGGATGATGCAGACGTAAATGTAGCAGGAATGTATTATCAGCTTTACGGTGCTTCGGTGCATTACAGAGTCATAGTAAGAAATTTTTTAAATGAAAATTTTCCTAATTCATGGATAGGCAGAGGTGGTCCCAATAACTGGCTTTCAAGATCACCTGACTTCAATCCTATGGATTACCATGTTTGGGGATATCTAAAATCAAAAGTATATGCTACCGACATCGATAGCAGAGAAGAACTTCTTCGAAGAATAGAGAATGCCTGCGGAGAAATCAGAAGGTCCGTTCGCATTATTACAAAAAGGACAAGAAAGTGCATAGAGCAGAATGGAGGTCATTTTGAGCAATTTTGGTAGGTTAGAATTGCTTTGTTTGGACAATGTTGTTAGAATTTGTTGTTTTCTTTTCATGTCAATTAATAAAATTAATAAAAACCTCTCCGATTTTGGAGGATAAATTTATTTTTCGTATTTTACTGTTGTTATTCTAAATGTATAAGTGCATAGTTTCCCGATAAATATCCTTATACAGGGTGTTCGCTATATTCGAAACATATTGAATGAGTATGTCCAAAGTACGGCCCTGTAATCACATTTTTTAGTGGTCTGTACTCGTAAACATACAAACTTAATTGAATTTCTAGGATACTTCTCTAGACGCATTAAATAGATTTCATTTCAAGTTAAAATATAAAAAAAACCTCTCCGATACCATTGTTAACCCACAAAACGTACATAAATTATAACTTTGACTGTAAACTTTTGGTAGTAAAATTGTCTGCAGAAAAATGAAAAGGAGATAAGTAGATTCGATTTTTCATACTCTTTCCAATTATAACGAGCAATTTTAAAAAAATCTTTATACAGGGTGTTGTTTTTGGGAAAGACCAGTTTTGAAATTTTTTGTTAAGCCGGACCTGCGTTATCTTTTTGAAGATGCTTTTAATGGAGTTTCTAGGTGATGGTTATTACGTGTACCAAATTTCAAAATAATATACAAGGTAACTCGGAATTTATGAGGTTCGAAAGAAATAGGATAAATTTATAAAATACCTTGTATCTCTGTTATAAAATGAAGAAGACACATTAAATATGGGTTTTTGGAAGCATCAAAGTGATCCCCATCTACAGTTAAAGTCAGGCTTTTTTCCAATGAAACACTCTGTATAAAGCCAGGAAAACTATATCTGCTGATCCTTACAGTTATCATTTAAGAAGACAGTTTAAAAGTGGGGAACTCCCTAGATTTATCTGTTCATTGACTATTTTATATTGTGGGTTTCGTAAGTGCCTTCTAATTTCCAATTCTTCAAGAAAATCCAGTTCCTGCTTCTTATCACAAATATGTAGTACTTCCAGTACTATGCCAGGTGTCAATGAATGTTTGGTGTCAAGTGGATGTTTTTCGTAGTGGGGTTTATTTGGTTGTTTTAATGTGTATGCTCATAAGTGTTCACTGTATCTGATTTCAAAATTTCTAAAGGTTTGACCCAAATAGACAGCATTACATTCTGGACATTTAAGTTTATATATACCAGATTACTTTGATGGGGATATTTTTGTTTTTATATTTAACATTTTTGTACTCATATTACTTTCTGTTTCAAAAGAAATTGTTGTATTTGTTGCTAAAGATATTATCTTTGAAATATTATTAGAATCAACAAAAATACAAAACATACTCAGCAAGAAAGAAACTATATCATGTGGTGTGCCCCAGGGGACGGTGTTGGGGCCTTTGCTATTCAATATTTATCTAAATAATTTATTTTCCATGCGAACACAGGGCAGCATCATAAGTTTTGCAGATGATACGGTCATATTCTATGAAAGTAACACATGGGACGACTTAAAGAATAAAATAGAAACTGACTTTGGTAACATTAAGAAATGGTTCGATAATAGACTACTATCAATTAATCTCAAAAAAACTTTCTACCTGCCGTTCTGTAGCTTATCTGCGAACCTCCCAACATTTGACAAAATATCAATAGAAGATGACCTTGAAATCTTACCATCGAAAAGGGTTAAATACTTGGGTATTATGATAGACAGCCACCTTAGATGGGACGTACATATAAACTATTTAGTAAAAAAATTACGTAGTGTTCTGTATAGAATCAAACAAGTCTCACATATACTCAACTTTAAACAATAAAAAAGTCTTTACCACAGTTTAGTTGAATCGCATCTGGGCTATGGTATTATAGGATGGGGTGGAGTATCCAAAACATACCTGAAATCATTAGAAATCATACAAAAGCGATTCTTGAAACTAATAATGTGTAGAAAAAACCGATATCCAAGTGAAGCGCTATTTGAGGAGACACAGGTTTATGATTTGAGGAAACTTTATTTCTTGGAGGTAGGAAAAACACAATATTTGCATAAGAACGAACTCCTTACACATTCTCACCAACATAAAACGCGACAAAAGGACAAGTTTATACCCCCATTTATGAAGAAGTCAGTCGGTCAGAGATGCTACCGATATCTGGGACCAAAGGTATTCAATTGCTTACCTGATAGTATTAAGAACGCACCCACAATCCAACGCTTCACTAAAACAGTTAAAGATTATATCAGAGAGCTACCAACTACCTACGTAAAATCAATAATAGGAAACTAAAACAAAGAATAATGATAATTAAAATGAAAACTATTTACATTACTAACAATTGGTATGATGTTAGAGTACTATTAATATTTTTTTTTCATATATCTAATTAGGTTATTTAAGCACTACTTTTTATGTATTTTTAATTTTAAATTTTAACTTCACAATTAGGAACTATTCTGTACATTTCAATTCGTCTTGTGTTTAGTGTGCCGTTTTGTGTATTGTTTGTTTAATTAATTATATATTCTCGCTCTACATACAGGTATATATGTGTATTCCGATATACATACTATACCTCGTAGATTAACCTCTATTTATTCACACATTACCTGTATATAAATTGTTATTTTTTATCTTTACCTTGTGAATAAATTATTATTATATATTATATTATAAATATTCCCTGCATATGTGATGGTTTTATAATTTTGTAACTATTTATGTTTGAGGGCGCCAGTATGTAAAGCTTTATCGTTCACTTGAACAAAATCCAGTTATGAGACTTCTCAAGGGTGGTCTAACTCCAAGTTAATGACACACTTTGTATAATAGAGGATGATCAGACTGTAAAAGTTCAGGGCGCCACCACCTTTTCAAACGTTTCGAAAGAACACAAGAACAAACTATGGTGATAAAGGTGGAAACACCATGTAAAATAATTTACTTTAAATTAAAATATTATAAAAAATTAATATTAAAAACGTTAAAAATAAAATCAACCCGAACACGAAACTCTGTGGCTCTCACAGCCGGGTGGATTAGAAATAAAAGAAATTAGATCTAAGAAAAATTAATTTAATTCTGCCTTGGAACGGACGGAAAAATACAGGATGTACTTAACTGACGGTACTCTGGTGGATGGAAATGGTGTTTTCTATGGTGCAAGATGTCTCGGATCAATGGAAGCTGTCTTCAACGGTAAAGGTGTCGTAGATGGATGGAAGATAAATGGAAGCTGTCTTCAACGTTAAAGGTGACGTAGATGGATGGAAGATAAATGGAAGCTGTCTTCAACGTTAAAGGTGTCTTATATAGATGGAAGCTGTCTTCAAAGGTAAAGGTGTCTTAGATGGATGGAAGATAAATGGAAGCTGTCTTCAACGTTAAAGGTGTCTTATATAGATGAAAGCTGTTTTGTAGCTCTCACGTAGCTCTGACGTAGCTCTGACGTAGCTGCTATGCTTACCTAAGAGTACACAAGAATCAGGGATATGTAGGAACTTGATCGTAATGGGGCACATTGTGTTGGTTCGGCTTTTCAGGTTTAAAAGGAAGGCAGTTATTTGAATTTACAAAAATAAAATTTACTGAAAGCTTCCCAACATATATGTCTCCCATATTGAAACAACAAAAAACAATTTAACTAAATTAGTAGTGTACTAACGTTCTGAAAAACTTATGAGAGCCAGAAAGTTGTTATCTGAATAAATAAGGTGCTTAAAAAGATATCTGAAACCTGTAGTGTCAGTATCCTTCATAGGAATGAATATTCTATGGGTTTTAAAATGTGATTATAATGTTATTTATATTGAAAAAAGATATTTTGCAACATAAAAAGCTCTCAAGTATTTACACAAAATTAAGCAATGATTTGTATTTATTTTAAAATGAATATGTGGGTATAAAATAATGATTCCGTGAACACGTGCAACTGTAATTTTTCTCTGAATATGTAAAAGAACAGAAATGAAAGAAATGCAATAAAAATAATCTCAGCGATTATATCAAATGAAGCTTAGAGATTATAAAATATAACTTTCAACTTACCATAGCAAATTAAGAAAACTTTCAGAACAAGAGATAACGTGAGTACGTGTTTTCTCTTCAACGTCGATATCGGAAAAGGGAGGATTTTCAGCTTGTAGGGAACAGGGTGAAATTGACAAATGTCAATTGTCTCAACGTTCAGTTTTAATTCTATGGTTGGGAGTGGCTAATGAGACGGCAAGCGGAAATTACACGGAATTTATTATATTAGAACGAAACAGGTCGATTGACATGTTACAATTTATTATTACTTTGGTTTGTTTAGCAAATATTAGTTATAATGCAACTTTTTTATCTTTTTTATAAATTAATTTATTCATTATACGTAATGTATAACCGTTGGATGCTGCTATTCGTTTAACTGTATTAATTTCTCTATCAAAATTACATTTGTTCATAGGAACTAAAAATGCTCTTGGTATCTTTAAATTAAATGCTGCTAATTTATGTGACATGGGATGATTGGGATTATATGGATCAGTGGTTTCTATAAATTGAATAATCAAGTAGTTTATTAACTCTTTGAATTTTCAAATCAAGAAAATTGATTGAATTATTTTCTTCAATTTCTAATGAAAATTTAATTCTTGGTGTAAATTATTGATATGGTTGAAAAATATATCTAATGGTCATTCACTACGTATAAAACAAGCTAATACGTCATCTACAACATACCTATACCAAAATAAGGTGTTTTTTGAAATATTACTTCCAAAGATTTTTATTTCTAAACTGTCCATAAAAATGTTTGTCAAAATTGGTGATACAGCTACGGCTTCCCATTTGTAAACCTTCATTGGTTGAAAAATGAGAAACGCTAATAGTAACAAACAGTATGAGGCTCTTCACCAATCCACCTTCAAATGTCTTTTATCCGTATCCAGGATCTTGACCTCGGGAAAGTTTCCGGAACCATTAACAATTTTGGATTCTATCCCCAAAACGTGCGACCAAAAAAAAAAAAAATCAAACTCTTTAAACCGCAAAGCAAAACTCACATAGGCATATATTTTCAAGATCAAGAAAAAATGAGCCAACAAAAAATAAAAATACAGGGTGTCACATTTGAGTATTATTGTATTGAGGTTAGATCTCCTGTTTCTCTAAACGAATAATGAAGTTTGTTATTTTAAATGGACTTCCCTGGATTCTATTTTTATTTTTAAAGTCCTTGAATAATACTGAATATATTTCATGTGAAATTGTTGATACCTAAATGACATAATTTCGGAGTAACAACTAAAGTATGATATAGCTGAACACTATGCTTTAACTGTTTATATTATATCTGGTTCCCTGAAAAAATCAAACATTCCACCCTATATTTCTTCCCCAAATCTTCAAACATTTTCTTTCCCTTATTCCAATTCTAGTTACTTTTCCTGTTCTCTTCATATCACTCTCAAATGTAAGTTTGAGCTTAATTATTTCCCCCTTTTCTTTCACTTCATGTTTCATCTTTACAATTATTTATTATAGGCTGTAGAAGATGCTCCAGCTGATAAACTAACAGCAGAAGACAAAAAATTGGTACAAGATAAATGTGCTGAGGTACTATCTTGGCTAGATTCCAATCAGTTGGCTGAAAAAGACGAATTCGAACATAAATTGAAAGAATTGCAGCAGGATTGTTCACCAGTAATGATGAAACTCCATATGGGATCTCAACAAGGACAAGGTGGACCAAAAGTCGAAGAAGTTGATTAATTTTGTAATATTAAAATACTTTACTCATACTTTTGTTATTATTTAAGTTATGTTTCAAGAAGCGCTAATCTTTGTAATAAAGCTTGAAATAATTAATAATTTTAATAATAATGTTACCTAAAAATTAAAGAAGAGATATTGTTGTACTTTCCTTCGAACTCACCCGATTTGGATACAAGTGATTTATTCTATGCTGCTTGCAGAGAGTTGTTTCTTAATAGATTTTTGCTAATGAGTATACTAATTAAATACAAAAAAAGCTTACATAAACATGTATTAAACCTAGAGGACTTAATTATTACCTTAAAATATAGGGAATTTCAGGATTAAGTATATCAACACTATTTTATTGACAAAAATATTTTCTGGAAACTCTCAATGAGATATACAAGAATACGATATAACATTTCGTTAACATTTTACACTGAGAAAAATGAAACATTTTTGACTACATTACATTTAGTTAAAATCACACTGTATACTTTGCAAATTAAAAATTATGATAAAAATTTTAATTCTCTTCTCATAGTTCAACCAATCTAGAAGCTTCATATAATTATTGAGAAAGGAATAACGGAATCTAATCAGATATTCAAAAATAAAAAAACTTTCTTTCTGTCTCTATTTTCATGTAAGTAGTTGCAGAAAACAAAATAATGATCAACACTTATCCCAATCTATGATTTGTTTCACACGTTCCACAATAGGTTCTAAAGCCGTGTTGTTATATGTCGTGATTGTGAAACAAGGCTCTAGCTTCTTTTCAGTGTTACCCAAGAAATTTTTCACATACATCGGTACTTTGTGTCCAATATGACCATCATTAACTGAAACAAAAATGGATCATTAACAAAGATTCAATTAGGTGTATTTAAAACGTCAGCTCTGATGGTATAACCACATAATCAGATATTATTTTAACTCGTTTAGCGTGGAAACATTTTTTTTTTGTTATACATAACAGACATAATCAGGTAAGTTTAAAAGAAAGGTAATTTTTACTTCAATTTAGAATTTAAACATTTATTTGGTTGATAATATTGCTAAAATAAATCATTTCATTTTATGAAATCCACTTCTTTAGTTCCATTTTAAAATAAATTATAGCTGTTTAAGTTTTGTAAGGTGCAATGTTACAATGAATATAGACAAGAAACCAAATAATGTACGCTACGTCGTTCAATGGTTTTTTTGATCGCGGGGAATATATTCTGTCATATTTACTGGTGTTTTGGAAATGTTCATGAGAGGTTGATTGAATTTTTCCTTGTTTGGCAAATAAAAGTATTTTCTTGCAAAATAGCGACCTAACATAAAATACATTATACTAATTTTATAACTGATTAGTTGGATAAATGATAGGTTTTTGATCAATTAATTTCAGAATCCATTTTTGTATTACACGCACATCGTTTAGATACGAATCGTATACTCCCCTCATCCCAGAATACTATGGTTTAGGTGCTACTCTATTAAAGAAAAACATCTAGTTTTTAAGCTGGCGGCAGGTGAAAAATCTCGTATATTAAAATTTTAGTAAAAATCCCATACTTTTTTACAATTTGTTTCATTTGTAGTTCCCAGCGTAGATGCCGATCGATTTTAATACAAAGAAACTCCCGCTTCCGTAATTTGTTGACTGTAGCCTACATTTAACGGCGAGTACAGTTTATTTACGACAAAAAGACGATGATGTCATTTCTAGTTACTTTCCTTTAGTTACGTCAGAATAAGTATTAATTTACCAACTGTGAATACAATTTATCCTCAACAGCCAGGGCAATTTACAGCTAACGGCCTGGCAAAACTTCAAGACGTTGTCAAATCAACTGGTAAAATTCCCCAGTTTGTTTTGACGTTTATTGGCATTCGATCATCGTCTAATATTTACAAGTTTTTTTGGTGCTTTTAAATTCATTGCTTCTTCAAGATTAAAAAAGCAGTTATTTTCATAACTAATTATTTAGGCAAATCTACAGTGTGTGGTTAATAAAATGCCGAAGCAGCTGAACAGAAAATGTCAAGAGATGGTAACATCTTTGTTGAGCTATTTTGAACGAGAATGCCGAAACGGGGGCCCGCTTCTCCCGCTTACTGCTGTAAGGCATGTAAGTAATAGTATTCGCTATTTGTATTCATCATTATTAATATTATTGTTACATATTTAAATATAAATGATTAAATGTTTTTAATGTTAGGTTAGGTTTATTAAACTTGATAATATATTATTCTTTCATAAATTGTAGTAATTATATTGTAGAGAGTTGCAGAAGCTTTAGAACAGCGTTACCACTGTTAACCGTATTGCCGCCAAGCATAATAGAGGTGAACAGCCTAAAAGCCCACCTAGAAAGAGATAACGTATAAAACCTACTGCTGAAATTGATAACTTTGATCAAAATGCTTTCCGAAATGTCATATACGAAATGTATGGAAACAGTGAGTATATTGAATTTACTGTTTTATTTAATTCACAATTAACTAACACAATATTTTTTCAGAGGAACACATAACCTTGGAAACTTTAAGAGACAAACTCCAGGGGCGTGAACTCTTTAATGGTTGTTTAACATCACTCTGGAAGATAGTGAAAAACATTGGATTCAAATACCAATCGTCGTGGTTTAATGGAGGTGCCACATATTGCATTAAAACGTGTACATTTTCTACATGAATATGTAAAGATAAAAAGGGAAAGTTTATATCAATTTGCGTTTTTGGATGAGACCTGGATATTTAAAAAGGGTACTGTTGGACGTTCTTGGCAAGATTCTATTCATAGAAGCGTGAAAAGAACCAAAATTGGTGGTCCAAGGTAATTGAATAATAGAATTTAGCAATTAATTTATGATGTACTAACACTCCTGCCATTTTAAGATCTTTTCAAATATTTACTAGTCACACTATTTAATTTAAATCTATATAATTATTAATAGTTGTTTTGAGCTATGCGGTCTATCTAGTAATTTGTTATTTCCTTATTGTAGGTATATAGTATTGCATGCTGGTTCCTCTTCTGGATTTATTCCTGGAGCAGGGCTGGTTTTTTTCTTCCAAAAAACAAGATGGTGATTACCACGGTGAAATGAACCGAGAAATTTTTTTGCATTGGTTTGAAAACCAGCTTTTAGTGAACTTGGAAGAACCTGCCACAATTGTAATGGATAATGCAAGTTATCACAGTACAGTGATCAATAAAGTACCAACAACAGCTACCAAAAATGCTGATATACAGAACTGGTTGATACAAAATGATATTCCTTTTGAAAATACTTTCCTCGGAACCCAATTATTGAATTTGGTACAACGGTAAGTTGATATAAACAGTTTCCAATATATTGTGGTAATACTTAGATAACTTATTTTGTTTAAATATATGCATTTTTGTAGGAATAATCCACCAACAGTATATGAAGCTGACATATTATTTGAAAAATATGGTCACGAAGTGCTTCGACTTCCCCCTTAACACTGTACGTTCAACACAATTGAACATATTTGGGGCATAGGTATTAGTATATTACGTAACGAGTGTTGTAAGAAGCATTTTACGCACGAACGGAAAAGTTACGCACGAAGCCGCGTAGCGCCGAGTGCGTAATTCCGTGAGTGCGTAAAATGCGTTACAACACGTGTTACGCACTATACTTTACCTACGACCTAATTGTATTGATAATCTTATTAGGGGATTTAAAGTACAAATAAAAACGTACATCCTCGATGCCCAGCCAAGTTGCATTTCATAATAGTCCATCCTCGATGCCCAGCCAAGTTTCATGAGAGTTCATTCTAAGTAGTATTTATTTTTATCAAAAATATGTGTAGAATTACCGGAATTGCAAAAAATAGCGTATACACATCTCAACTATAGTGACATTAATCCCTTAGGTGGATTACTTCTCTCAGAAATCAAACACCACCCACGGCATTAAATGGGTCACTTTAATCGCTTGGTGTATAATAAACTATTGTTTACTAAGATGATACATTAAGACAGCTAAAAGATGCGGATTGAATGAAACGGAACCAATTATCATATAATTCCAAATAACTCTTAGTATTAAATAAAATCTCATCTCTAATAAACGTTAACTACCATTTATATATAGAATAAAATTCAACGTCAAATATCTAATATTTTGAATAAAATGGCTACGTCTATTGACAGTTGCTAAGTGGTTGCTATGTAAGCCGTGCGATTTACTTTACAGCCGTGCGTTTTGTTTTACCGTGCGTAATAGACGTCTTACATTGATTGCCGACTGTGTGTTTTTGACTACTTACAGGGGTGGTCGTAGGTAAAAAAATTTATAGAGATCATGTGGGAACTGATGGTACTTCAACAGAACAAGCAATAGGTGTATGGAAAAAGTATTTAGAAAAAGTGACTCCTGATATTTGGTCAAAGACTGTAAAGCACATTGAAAAAATTATACAAAATGGGTGGGATAGAGAAGTAGCATTTGATAGACAGGATGTGCCTCCACTTATTATTAATTTTGACAGTGACGATGAAGATAATGATGATTTTGTAGTGGAGTAGTGGAAATCTTGTGTTTTATTTTTTGTATATTTCTATCCAATTTGCTTCATTTCACCTTTTCAAAAACAACTAATAACTATTATTAAATTAGGTACAGTTATTTTATAATACACAAATTAAAACAACGACCACAGTATCTCTACATAAGTAATACTGATAAAATGGGAGATTTTTAATTTTTATATCTTGTAACAAAATTTTATTTTTTGTATCTATATTTTTCTTTTCAATTCTATTTTTGTTATAATAAATATAATAGATATTGTATAAAGAAACAATATTTAAATTTGCATGAAGATGATTACAGCTTGTATTGATTCCTTTTAGCATTAACCCTTGCAGTCCTCTTGAAGATGGTTCTATAGAGCATAGAATAAGGTATAGGGACCTATAGTTTGTCATTTAACCCTCTTCTATGTAAAATAATTAAATGTTAATTCGAATATAGAATGATTGGTTTCTGTTTCTTGTATCTTATCCATAGTTTTTCATGAATAAATATGTATATTAAATTAATCAAGCCTATCATACAAGCCTTTTATTTTTAAATAAATATTTTTGACTTACGCCCTACTATGCACGGAACAATGAAAAAGAAGTACTGTCAATCTAACATCAGATTGACTTTTCTAGTTTTCGTAAAGTAAAGGACAAAACTACAGCTCGGCAACATCACAATATTTTGTTTTGCAACGTCATCGTCTTTTTATCGTAAATAAACTGAAGTAAATAATGTGATGGCATGTTGATGATGAGATTACGGATCAGAATAATTAAATATTACATCTAGTAACTCAGTTGAATATTATCTATTTTGTGAAACTCATGATTCTCAAAACACATTTCACCAGTTTAATTATTTAAGTTATATTTTAGAAAATGATTCTACATTTGTAAACAAGTATATAAATACAAATACAATATTTTCTATAGAAACACTTTGTGTATAAACTTTTAATAATATAACTTAATACGTGTTCTGGAAGCCCTTGATACATAATGGGTCCCTGAGACCCGACGCGATCAAATGTGTATAAAATTTCATTAAAAAAATGGTTGATCAATTATACAATAAACGATGACATATTATTTTTAAACGAAACTAACTGTTTCTAGAGTAGATTCCACAGAGTAAGGATCGAAACAGTAGATGACACATTCGCTAAAATTTACAAGTAATATTCTCACCTAAAATTCCAATGGTTAATACATCGTCAGAGAATATTCCATTGCAAGTACAATTTTCCCAGCCTCTTCCTTCATAAATAGTCCCGTCTTGATCGACAATGAAATTATATAAAATATCGGGTTCTTTCAACTGATTCATGTTTTGTCTTTGAATCAATCTGACGCAACTGGAGTAGTAATAGTTTCCTCCGCACACATTTATATCTGACGCGTTTATTTCTATGAAAGAAACATTGTGCAATGGTAACTTCAACCTTAACATTTCTTGTGTTGGGTATATTGTTGTCCATTGGCTTTTAACAACTAGGTGGTAATGGGATCTTTCATAACCTGTAAAATATAGTAAGTTAGCAATTGAAATCATCAATTTTGTATCAAATTTTTATATATGCTCTTTGTAATACAGTTCGTGTAATGTTGTCACTTTTTCGAGCAACATTACCGATGGAAAAATTTTTAATTAAAAGAAAATTCATCCTTAAAAGAACAGCTCGATTGTTTTAAGACATGATAAATTAATCACCGAATGTATGCTATATATGCAAAGCACGGTCCAGTTTTATCAAGAGCCTTCACAAACTGTTACATTAGGCACAATTTATTATGAAGTGGTGGGAATATGATTTTCTCTCGTTTAACTAAGAGATCGTTAATAACGTTATGTTTTCCCACTTCCAGGTATTCTCCCTTAGGTGACTCTTTTCTAATCCAATGGTGTGTTTTATCTCTGTTATCTCAGAGGCACAGGAAGCATGGATATTTGGTGAAACCACTCTGCTGTCCCAGAAGGAAGTTTACACGAATGACCCATTGATGCTCAGTATACTTTATTTTTGTCAATACCAAAGCAATGGTGTCGCATGCATGATTTTTTCATTTTCGTTGAGTGACCAATTGGTATTGAACCATATTTGTTTCCATTGTGTAGAAGGACACATTTTAAACTTCGCTTTGAGCTATCAATAAATCAGCGCCATTAATTTGGAGAATAGTCACAAAGTCCCATTTATTCTAGAAGGCCTTTAACATCCTGGCAATATACAAGATTGTCTTCTTGAGAAAAAAAAGGTAGAAAATCATTTTCTCTAATGCGGTAAAAAGTAATCTTAGGAGCTAGAATTTCAGAAGCTTCCTTTGAAAGGTTGAGATCTGTGCTGAGGTCGGTTAACTCATTTTGATTAAAACGTTGAGGGATTGATGTCGTCCCCAAATAATCACTTTTAGAAGAGTGATCAGAGGAAAAATTCTCGTTCTGGTCAAGCTCTGGTAGCTGATGAAATGTGAGAATTGGTACTTCATCTGAATGAGCGACTGGGCGCCTAGCAGACTCTTAAACAAGATAATTCAACTTGCTACAGTTGTTTCGATTAATTCCATTGAGATTTACTAGACAGAAGCGACAGTCATTGAAGTGATTTTTGGGTTCCTCCAAACCATGCGTACGCCAAATTTTGAACATTTTCTTTTTCCAGCAGTCCACCGTTGTAAATGTTCACTACACGTTTTACATACCATATGTGGTGCCCAGGTTTTATCCTGATCATCAACTTTAACGCCAAAGTATGCTGCACAAAGTGATAATTGCGAGTTTGCTGGACAGCTAAAGACACTATTCAGAACTGCGTAACAAAAGTTTGGAGGTATGGATCCTACAAAAAGACCAAAACAGAAAGCATCAAAAAAGTTTGCCCCAATAGTCGATATTATGAACAAGCAAGTACTACCACTCCTACTAGATGTTGATTCCTACAATGAGCTCCACGATCTTATCTACTGCGCAGCATTCACCGCTACGAAAGCCTATGGAGCCAAATTACATGAGCAAAACCGAAGGAAAGCAGGCAATACAGACATACCGCCGTGGAAGAAAAGACTAATGAGCAAAATTGAGATAAAACGAGCAGAAATAGCAAGATTTATTTAATAATGGAACTCCCAGTAAAAACCGAGGAAAAAAGTTAAAAAAATATTCGAGAAGTATAGGATCCACTCACAAAGAGATGTACCGAATAATGTACCCAACGACTTGACACACTCCAAAAAAAAACTGACTATGTTCAGTGCAAGACTCAGAAGGTACTCAAAAAGCGACAAGAGGAAACAACAGAACAGAGAATTCAATAACAACGAAAAGAAGTTCTATAGAACACTGAAAAAACAAACGGGAGGAGAAAACCCACCCAATCAGGATCAAATAATATCGTACTGGTCTCAGATATGGAAACAGAATAAAGAGTGCCAAACGAATTCAAACTGGTTACGCAAAGAAATAGAAGACAGCAGCATAACGCAAATGGAAAAACCAGCTTTTCCAGAAACTATTGTCGCAGAAGTAACCCGAGATACCCACAGTTGGAAAAGCCCAGGAAGTGATAAGATTCACAATTTTTGGTACAAAAAATTGACCTGTATCCTCACACAACTAGCGGAATTCATCAATGATTTCATCAAGAAATCAGAGAATATGCCCCTTTTCCTCACTAAGGGTATTACATACTTACCAACAAAGGGCAAAACATGTGAGGACCCCTCCAAATTTCGTCCAATCACCTGGCTCCAAACCGGATATAAGATTATCACCTCATGCATCATAAGAATCCTTAGTGCACAATTAGAAGATCAAGGGAGAACAGAAGGGATGGCGAAAAGGGACGAAGGGCTGCGAAGAACAACTTGTGATAGATTCTATAGTATTCAATGAAGTCAAGAAGATGAACCGCAAATTGTTCTGCTGCTATATCGACTACCAGAAAGCATACGACTCGTTGCCACACCCTTGGTTGATCAAAGTGCTGGTACTGTACAAAGTCCACCCAACACTCATTACATTCCTAAAGAACACTATGGATAATTGGAGAACTGAGATACAGATAAAGGCCAGTCCAACACCTATAACCATTCCTAAAATACATATCACCAGAGGCTCAATGAGATGTGTTGAGCCCTTTTCTGTTCTGTATATAGACTAAAAGTCGATCAAAGAAGACACATCATCTCGCACCAACTATACATGGACGACCTGAAACTCTACGCATCATCACAAGACAAACTCAAGGAACTGATTATAATAGTGGAAAAGTTGTCCAATGACATATGTATGAGATTTGGGTTAGATAAATGTAGAACTATACATATGGGAAAGGGTAGGATCCAGACAGGGAATGTGCAACTTGCAGATGGAGGTATAATAGAATCAATGTATCGGCAAGAGCTTTACAAATATCTAGGATATCAACAAGCAAGGACCAGCGACCAAAAAAGGATCAAGGAAAGCCTAACAAGAGAATATATGACTAGCGTAAACAAATTGTGTAAAACCGAACTGAACAGCCGAAACATATTCAAAGCTCTCAACACCCTAGCTGTACCCATTCTAACGTACTCATTTGGGGTAATAAACTGGACAGTAGCAGACCTAGATAATATTATGCGAAAAACAAGAACAACACTAACAGAGTACAGAAAACACCAACCCAAATCCAGTACAATCAGAATGACACTTCAAAGGAAAGAAGGAGGCCGAGGTTTAATAGACATCAAAAACCTGCACAACAACCAGATCAAAATGATGAGATCATACTTTCACAAAAGAAAAGAAACATAATCGTTACACCAACTTGCATGTATGACAGATAGAGGATATACACCACTGAACCTATCCAATGAAGAAGTACAATTAGTATAAAGGAGAAGAGGAATGAATGGAAAGACAAGGCCCTTCATGGGCGACACCCGCATGATCTCGACCTACCCCATGTCGACAAGGAAGCGTCGAACGAATGGTTAAGGACAGGCGAACTAATCCCAGAAACGGAGGGCTTCCTTATAGCAGGATCAGGTGATACACACAAAGAATTACCAGAAATACATTGCCAAAGAACCAAGTGTGACAGATGACAGATGTAGGAAATGCAAGGAGCAGCCGGAATCCATCCAACACATCACGGCAGCATGTTATCACAGAATGATTACTTACACCACCATAATCAAGTCACTGCTATCATCCACCAAGAAATATGCCACAATTGGGGAATAATAGAAAGCAGCAATAAAACACAGTACTACGATTATCAACCAGCTGCAGTAGTACAGAAAGATCATATCACAGTTTACTACGACCGATCCATCATAACAGACCGGAGAATCCCCTGCAACAAACCAGACATAGTTGTAAGAGATAACAGACAGAAGGAGGCATGCATCATCGACATAGCGGTTCCTAACACCCACAATATTATAACCGGTATCGAAGAAAAGAAAAGAAAGTACACTGACCTCGCCGATGAAATCAAATACCTGTGGAATCTCAACAAAGTGACCATTGTACCCGTTGTCTTGTCCGCCACTGGTGTGATCCCAAAGGAACTACATAGAAGCCTCAAAACACTGGCATTAAATACCAATTTGTACAGGCCCATGCAGAAAGCAGTTGTACTGAATACAACAAGAATTGTTCGAAAATTCATGAGTCAAGAATAGCAGAGAGGGCTTAATAACCCACCCATACCTCGCTAAATGCAAACACCAGGAATGAAGTCTGATGAGAATGAAATAATAATAATAATAATAATAGAAGAAATCGATAAATACTCACCTCTGGCAATAGAATTAAAACAAATGTGTAATCAAGAAAAAATCACAATCCTTCCATTTATTATGTCTGTTTTGTAAAGAAACTCCACAAAATAGAATTCTGCTAGAACATACACCAACAGGTGCAAAAGGTAGTAATTTTGAAGACCTGCCACATGGCACGAAAGTTTCTGAACATGGACATATAAACGGACGAAGTAGCACATGAACGGACAGAAAACCGATTCTTTCCTGCATACTTGGTTTTCAACCCGTAAACAGGAGAAAATATCCAGAGGAATACCCTGAGAAAAAACTAAATAATAATAAGAAGAAAGTCAGGAGACTCCTCATTCGTGCTTTGTAAAATAACTGCTGTACCAAGTTGGCTGAAAGGTTGAAATTAACAGCTCGTTACAAATAAATTGTACAGAACCCGAACAGTACAAAACTCGTAATACAAAATCAGGTAAATCGCACTTCGTACAAAGTAGTCTATACACTTCGCGCTCGGTACAAAAATTACTGTACGGTGCGCGAATTGTACCGGGTGTCCCAATAAGAATGGCTCTCGGCCATATCTCGTGAACAGTTGATAGTACAGCTTCGGGAAAAAAAATTATAGCAAAAGTGACCTCGAGAAAAATCTGGAACTTATTTAGAGTTGTAGGTTCACCGCCAGAGGGCGTAATTAAATACCAAAAATTATAAAATGAATAATTTACAAATTTCGCCTAATTAAGATGCATATAAACTATGATTATAGTATTCTTCAAGAAATTCAGCGTATATTTGATTCTACAAGTTTTAGTCTATCTCTTCAAATAAGAGGTGGGGGGAAGCGGGAACTCTATTATGAAAAAACGCTTGTAATTCGAGTTCTACTTAACCTATCAATGCAAACTTAGTATTTTTGAAGAGAGCTCCTTTAACGTATACGCTAGAGGGCGCTATTTATTTATTTTTTTTAAATCTAGCTATCCTTGAAAAATGTTGAATGGAAACATGCAGTTTTAATTAAGGAATATGAAAGTAGACCAAATTAGCAACAGAATAGCGAAAACCGCACGTCGATATCTTTTTCGTATTACGAGATATCCTGAGAAATGTGTAAATTTTAAGCATTATCCTTTAAACATAAATTACTCCGGTTTGACTGAACGAATTTTAACATTTTTTGACTCCTCAAAATTGTCTTTCCTTGTTCTATTAATAATAGTTCCAATTATTATGTCAATATTACTTATGCTGTCACCGGGAAACTGCGTTATGGAAGTTAATATAACTTAAGGTGCCTCGCTAGTGACGACCTAAATGTTCAAATTGTCGCCCATCATTTTCGATACCAGCGTTTATTCTTTGAAGAGTAGATTGAACAGCAGTCTCAATTTCTGCTCTCGAAATAATCTGAATGGCGTTTCGTATTCTTTAGATCATGTTAACTCTAGTAGTGGGTCTAATTGCACAAACAAGGTCTTTAATCCGGCGCCAGAGATAGAAATCTAAGACGGTTAAGTCTGGTGACCTGGCTGGCCAAAAAATAGGCCTCCACGTCCTATCCACCTATCAGGGTAAGCATTATCTAAAAATTCTCTAACTTGTCTGGAGAAACGCGCCGAACACCCATCGTGCTGAAACAACATGGACCTACGAGTTGCTAGTGATATATCTTCTAGAAGAAGTGCTAATTCATCCTTATAAAATTTAGGTGGCGTTCCCCGTTAATTGCGTTGTCAAAAATGAAAGGTCCAATTATCTGACCATCTACAATACCACACCATACATTCACCGACCATCGCCCCTAATACTGAAATTTTTCCATCCAGCGTGGATTATTCTGTGACCAATAGTGCATATTATGCCGGTTAACCGTACCACCACTACTAAATGTAGCTTCTTCTGATCACAAAATACGTGACAGTAATTGAGGGTCGTCATATACCATATGTAGTAACCAGTTGCAATAATCCAACCTTCTGTCGTAATCACGATCAACCAATTGTTGATGCAGTACTATATGATATAGATGAAATCTAAAAGAAATATGATGTCCTATTAAATATCTTTCCGGAATGATAATAGTATATTACATTACGAGTGCGAAAAGTGATACTTTTCACACGAGTGGGAAATATTGTAGCACGAGGCATAAGCCGAGTGCGACAATCCCACGAGAGTGAAAAGTCACTTCCGCACAAGTAATGTAGAATATTTTTCCTACGACCACCCATTTTATTGAACAATATGTAAATATCAGATCGTGTATATTGAGTGACCTGACTAATCTGACGTTTTATTTGTCACAGTATATGATTGAATATTGTTTATATAAAAAGTGCACATGTATTTACATATACTTCCATAGTGAAACAAAGAAATAACGATAATTATTGTTTATTTGGAATAATGACAAAAGTAAGTGTAGTGTATGCAGATAAGGGCATGATGTCATCACATGAGATGGTCTACCCGGACAATCACTCAACAGCTTGTTAGTATGATTTAGCCTACCGACTGTGGAGTGCGGGTCACGGAGAGATTATCAATCTTACATTGGCGACGAGGATACTGGTTAGAATATCTTGATTTGATAATTTGCGTATTGCACTAAAAATCATTGTGTGTGCTGAATAGACATAAGGCCATATAGGTAAGTGGTTATTTAATAAGAATAATGATGTGGTAAAGATTAAATTCGTATTGCATGGAAGAGACACTTTAATGAAAGTATGCTTAAATGCGTGTGCTAAAAGATTAAATTCGTATTGCACAGACAATAGAAGCAATAGATTAAATTCGTATTGCATGGAAGAGACACTTTAATGAAAGTATGCTTAAATGCGTGTGCTAAAAGATTAAATTCGTATTGCACAGACAATAGAAGCAATAGATTAAATTCGTATTGCATGGAAGAGACACTCTAATGAGAGTATGCTTAAATGCGTGTGCTAAAAGATTAAATTCGTATTGCACAGACAATAGAGGCAATAGATTAAATTCGTATTGCATGGAAAATATACTCTAATGAGAGTATGCTTAAATGCGTGTGCTAAAAGATTAAATTCGTATTGCACGTATATATATATATATATATATATGTATGTATGTATATATGTATATATAAAAACTCAAATGCTTATAAGTAATGATTGAAATTCGTTATTTAATTTGTAATACGAGTATATTGGCAAAGCAATGTGTAATACATTTTTTTTTATCGTTGGGTGTATGCTGGCGTTGTTTATAATTGAGGAATTTAAGACAGATAGCTTTGATGACTCATCATAACAGAATAGAAATAAATACGAGGGATCCTTAAATATTTTTTTTCACATGGGTAGAGATTACATTGCACATATTTGGTTACATACATGTTTAAATCCATAGATAAAAATGTTTAGATATTTATAACTTATTAAGGCACTGAAAAAAAAATAATTCATTGTACTTGTAATTGTTTTGGTAATTAGTCGAGATAGTCGAAATTCACCCATAATATTGTGTGATATACCTACGCTGACATTTTTTTAGAGAAATGGAATTATTGGCATCTGGATTATCCTCTATATCACCATTTGATTGTGAAACAGACGATTCTGCTCTGCGTAGCAAATGGGAAAGATGGAAGAGATCTCTAGAAATTTATTTCGAAGCCGCATCAATCACTGATCCAGTAAAGAAGAAAGCTATATTACTTCATAATGGGGGAACCAGCTTGCAAGAAGTATATTTCAGTTTACCTGAGACAGATACCGAAAATGAAGAAGGCAGTATAAATGCGTACGACAGGATTATTAGAAAATTAAATGAGCATTTTGCTCCAAAACAAAGTCGTATTTATGAACGTC
The DNA here is from genome assembly GCA_963921935.1 of Galeruca laticollis. Taxonomy (NCBI): domain Eukaryota; kingdom Metazoa; phylum Arthropoda; class Insecta; order Coleoptera; family Chrysomelidae; genus Galeruca; species Galeruca laticollis. The sequence continues at coordinate 109,153,915 of OY998179.1, forward strand.
ACATTTTCCGTTCAATCCAGCAAGAACCTAATGAGAAGTTTGACAACTTTTTACTTAAACTGAGACGTCAAGCAATTAAATGTCAGTTTGCAAATAATGAAGAACATATCATAGACCAGATCGTCGAAAAATGCAATTCCGAAAAATTAAGGCGTAGAATCTTGGAAATGGACGATTCTAAAACATTAACTGATATCACTAATGCAGCAAAATCATTAGAAACAGTACAGTCGCAAATGGGCAAATATAATTCCCCTAAATCTGACAATAATTCAATAGACATAAACAGAATCAGAGAGAATACCATCACAAATAGAGATCCTAAGCCAGGACCTTCGGGATTTCATAGGATGGAATGTTTCCGCTGTGGATTTAAAGGACATTCCGCTAGAGACGTTAACTGCCCTGCCCGCAACAAAACTTGCTTACAATGTGGCAGGATTGGTCACTTCAAAATAAAATGCAAAATACTAAAAAGCACTTTTAAAAGAAATAATAGAGAGGATAATCACCAAGCTACCATATCTAAGAAAAGGAGAGTCACAGAAACTGTGAACTTACTGGATGACAGTAACTCATAAGATGAATATATTTTCCACATGGAAGAAGACGACAAAATCAAATGCACATTAGGAGGTGTTGAAATTGACTTAGTTATAGATTCTGGAAGCAAAAGCAACATTATAAGTGAATTTACTTGGCGATTCCTGAAGGAAAAAAAGGTAAAAGTTACTAATCAAGTAAAGAAGCCAGATAAATTATTCCGATCTCACGCAAACCCAGAACCGTTGCAATTATTAGGAGCATTTGAAGCAAAAATAAGTGTGGCCTTTAATCAAGAAATAAATGCTAAGTTTTATGTCGTTAAAAATGGCCAGACAAACTTACTAGGAAGAGAAACAGCCCTCAAATTGGGTGTGCTACGAATAGGATTGAACATACTATCGATTAAGGAAGAAACATCAAAAACCCCTTTTCCAAAGATGAAAGGAATTTCTATAGATATCCCAATAGATCATAACGTCCTTCCAGTTATTCAACCTTTACGTAGAATACCAGTGCCACTCGAAGAAAAGGTAGATAAGCAACTCAAGAAATTGATTCAGAGTGATATTATTGAACCAGTAGACGGACATTCAGAATGGATATCACCAATTGTTCCCATATTGAAATCCGATGGCGAAGTAAGAATCTGCGTAGACATGAGAAGAGCGAATCGCGCGATACTGCGAGAGAATCATCCATTGCCCACGATGAACTCATTTTTGCCCAAATTACGGAAAGCGCGTTTCTTCTCAAAGTTGGATGTGAAACAAGCTTTTCATCAAATCGAAATATCACCCAGATCGCGACACATCACCACCTTTATAACGCATAAAGGATTATTCAGATACAAAAGATTAATGTTTGGCATCTGCTGTGCCCCAGAGATATACCAGAAGGTGACAGAAAGGATGATAGCTCAATGTGAAGGTTGTTTCAACTTCATAGATGATTTTCTCGTATTTGGTGAAACAGAAGAAGAACACGATGTCCGGTTAAATAAACTGATAGAAACTTTGAAAAATAATAACGTGCTACTGAATGTCGACAAATGCACGTTCAAGGTGACAGAAGTGGAATTCCTTGGACACATTCTCACAAGAACTGGAATAAAACCATCTCCAAATAAAGTGGAAGCTATTAAGAGATTTAGGAAACCCGAAAACACCACAGAATTGAGAAGTTTTTTAGGATTAATAAATTATGTAGGAAACTACGTGCCGAATTTGGCCACGATCACAGAACCTCTAAGAAGAGCACTAAAAGAAACAACTAAAGAGAATAATATAGTTTGGAACAGGGAACAACAAATGTCATTCAATAAACTTAAGAAAGAACTATCCAGTGACAAATGTTTAGGATACTATTGTCCCACAGCTAAGACACAATTAATAGCAGACGCAAGTCCAGTAGGCCTAGGTGCAATATTAATACAATGCAGCTCCTCAGGTGAACCTCGAATAATTGCTTATGGAAACAAAACATTATCAGCTAACGAAAAGAAGTTTTGTCAGACTGAAAAAGAAGCTCTTGCCTTGGTTTGGGCAGTGGAACATTTCCATATTTATTTATATGGTAAGGAATTCGAGCTAATAACTGACCATAAACCGTTACAATTTATTTTCACTCCAACATCCAAACCCTGTGCAAGAGTAGAAAGGTGGGTGCTCCGTCTACAATGTTACAATTATAAAGTTATTTACAGACCTGGGAAAAGCAATATAGCCGACCCACTTTCCAGACTTTGTGCCAACTTAGAATCGGCTGCATTTGAGGAGGATGAGCACGTTAGACAGATCGTAGAAAGTTCAACGCCAGTAGCTATTTCGCTAAGTGAAATAGAACAATTATCAAAAAAGGACAAGGAGATACTACAAGTAAGAAAAGGTCTGTATGAAAACGTCTGGCTGGACTCCGCAAAATTTTATAAAATTTTCCAAAATGAGCTATGTTTTTCGAACAACATACTGCTGAGAGGGAACCGAATAGTCATCCCGAAGTTATTACGTGAGAGAGTTTTGGAATTAGGCCACGAAGGTCACCCAGGTATTGTAAACATGAAAAGGAGATTGAGGACCAAAGTCTGGTGGCCAAAAATGGACCAAGACGCTGAAAAATTAGCAAGAACTTGTAAAGGTTGCACTCTCGTATCGGCACCAAGCGCACCCCAACCATTAAAAAGACGGGAATTTCCCATTCAACCATGGGCGGATGTAGCCATAGACTATTTAGGACCCTTACCCGAAGGAAAATACATTTTAGTGATCGTCGATTATTTTAGCCGATATATGGAAATAGAAACAACGAAGTCTATAACGGCAAATAACACCATTCTACTTCTTCGTAAAATTTGCACTAGACTCGGATATCCATATTCAATAACTGCAGATAATGGACCGCAATTTGGAAGGAGCGCAGAATTCAAAAATTTTTGCAAAGACAATAATGTTAAATTATTCACTACTGTACCCTATTGGCCGCAACAAATGGGGAAGTCGAGCGTCAGAACAGAAGTCTCGTAAAGCGACTAAAAATCAGCAAAGCACTTGGAAAAGATTGGCAGCTGGATCTTCAAGATTATTTATTAATGTATCATAACACACCGCACCCTAGCACAGGAAAAACTCCTGCAGAATTATTTTTTGGACGAAAACTAAAAGACAAACTTCCGATGATCCCTGACTTTAACATAGAGGAAGAGGTACGAGATAAAGATAGCCTGGAGAAACAAAAAGGAAAAGATTACGCGGATAGACGGAGAAACGCTAGAGATAGCGAAATAATGGAAGGAGATACAGTTATTCTTAAACGTATGCGGAAGGAGAACAAATTAGACCCAACATTTGACTCCACACCACATACGGTTATTTCAAAAAAGGGTGGAGACGTAACAGCAACAAACAATGTTACCGGGGAAGAGGTAAGGCGAAATGTGCTCCACATGAAACGAGTTGGGAAGGAATGGAAAATATTGGAGAATGACCAATGAGAACTTTGCGCATATCAACGTACTTAGTTCACAGTTGTTATGCTGAACAAGTTTATGTTCCTCAAGAATATATTTATCTTGTGGTAATAATACCTAATTCTTAGTTATAAAAAAAAAAAAGAAAAAAAAAGAAAAAAAAATGTTTCCCATTTTTCAATTGACATGTTAAATAAATATTTCTTGGTAAAGTTTGGTGTTTCAATTCTTAGATGAAAGGAAGGGATGTAGTGTATGCAGATAAGGGCATGATGTCATCACATGAGATGGTCTACCCGGACAATCACTCAACAGCTTGTTAGTATGATTTAGCCTACCGACTATGGAGTGCGGGTCACGGAGAGATTATCAATCTTACAGTAAGTACTTATTAATACAACTGGCGAACAAGTTGAGTTATATACTTTACAGAGCGAGCATGCAATTTTCAGGGCGACGCTGAAGGCAGAGTTGAAAAATGATCGGAAAAACGCATTTTCTAAAGTGGCAGCACAAAAAGTTACTTTCCGCACTAGTACTTTCCTATGTGGTCGTAGGAAAATAAATTATTATGTTAACATATAACCATGCTCACAAATAATATTATGCGGGTATATTTTGTTTAAGAAACATATCTATTTACATTATAATTTACCTGTGTCCTGTCAAAATACATTGAACGGTGGTTCTGCTTATTCCCAAGTCTCTACTTATTGCTCTAATACTTATGCGGATTATATTGCACATATGCCAAAACATTTATTGTGTTTTCCTTTGAACGACCTCTGCCGCGTCTTCTAAATACAGGAAGATTTACATTTCCAGTCGTTCTTAAACGGTGTATGAGTCGCATTCATGCGCAAAGCGATAGAGGAAAGTCGGCTCTGTTACACTCTGTATGTGAAACCCAAAAATATTGGCTTGGGTCTAGGTACTTCAGTGTTGTAATTGAAAGTATAAAACGGGTAGCGCGTTTCAGCCCATTTATTTAACTGCATTTTTAGTATAATTATTACGGACGTAAAAAACAAACAAGCTTTGGATCTTTGAAATTTATTACAAAAAAAAATTATATACCTGATCAATAAAAAATCATAACAAAGTTGTCATATTACACGTTATAATTTTAATAAAAAATAAATAGTTACTTAGAGAAAGAAAAAAAACAAATGTTTGAAAATATGTTTATATGGGGTTTGACAAAAAATCATACTAAGAGGCCATAGAGTGTTCTTGACAAATTTAATTAGTACAAAATTTTAATGTAAAGAAAGAAAAAGAAAATACATACACAGGATAATTCCAGAATATTGTAAAAATTGCCAAACATGAAAGTTTTCAAAAAAATCGTCCAATTCCTCCTCATTTTCAGGGTTGTCTTCATCCGAAAATAAGGAGGAATCAGATTCACTGTCGTATTTTAGTGAAATTACGAGATCTTCCACTTCATCCATTATATATTCTTTTTCGACTTTTTAAACGTGAGCACAAATTTGTTCCCATTGTTCCATCCCATCTTTGTTAAATTTGTCTTCGGTCATTTTTAACACGTCATCGAGTTTAAACGTCGTATTACATGCAGCGACGTGATTTTTCACCAGTGCCCTTTTTTTCGATAGGATTAAGCTCAGGATGATATGGTGGTAAACGTAGAACTGAAATGCCCCGTTCTGCTAAAATTTTATCGACGGCATATTGTTTATGAATTGGCTTGTTTAATTGAATTTTTGCATACAGTTCAGCCTTCGTTTCCTTTTCTTCGAAAAAAATGCTTTTTTCCCTTAATCAGTTTTGCATAGATGCTTTTTTCCATGAAAAATTAGGAATTGGTTAGACCAAAAAATTATGGTAGGAGGTCTTATCTATCACAAGGACAGATTTCTTTGTGATTACCATGAATTTTTCTTTAAGCCACTTGCTGAAATTATTATGATTCGTTTCATCATGATAGTCGCCTATTTTAAGACCCGATTTAAATATGGTTAGAGCTCCGGGTACAAAGCCTGATACGCCCCCGGCGTGTAAAATTATGAGTCGTTGTCCTTTGGACACAGGTGACTTTAGACAATTATTTGTTCCATCGTCCCATGCCATTGGTACAGTATGTGAACCATGAATATATGTTTCATCGCAGTATAAAATCTCCCGCCCTTCTTTTTTATATTTTTTCAATTTTCTTAAATATTCGACTTGTTTGGATTTGATATCAATTTTTTCGACTAAGACCTTTCGGTTGTCTTCAGTTTTCAACGGAATTCCATTTTTCGCACCAATTTTCGAAATGAATCGATTTTCCCTGTAAAATTAATCCCTTCTTCCTTTTTAACTTCCATCGTTGGTCTTCGTCTGTGATAGCTACATATGAATAGAATATTCTCCTAATAATTTGCTCTTCAAACTCATCTACTGATCCTCTTGGGGTACATGGTTCCATATTATTTTTTCTTGGTGACTTAAACTTTTCACCACATTTTCTTAAATCAGCTTCTTTAATTACTCTTCTTGCGGTGCTCAGCCCAGCACCAGTGGCTAACGCTACTCTTTCTTGTAACCGATTTAGGGGAAGTTTAAGTTTACCTTGTTCCTTTTCTTCTTTCATGGATTTATATACGTTATAAATTATTTCACGACTCTGGCTGTGAACCACTCGTTTAGAATTGCTCATGATTGAAGATATGGCTGTGTAAAAAATTATAATTTTATAGGGCCCATTGTACTGGCGCTGATGACCTGAAAATCAATAGGGTTAACCTGTGAGATATATTGAACAATATTCAATCATAAATAAAATTGGTGACTTTTTGCATTCCGGACGCTGTATCGTGCTAACAAGAAATAGTGGCCGGCGACGATATACACACAGAATTTTTTTCCTAAAAACCTTTTTTTCGGAGGTAAATACATAAGAGATCATTTTTTTATCAATAAATACATGTTTGATTGTATGAAAGTTTTATTGTCATGGCAATAAATCGAGAATCAAGAGAGTGAAAAAATCACGAGAGCTTGCTCGAGTGATTTTTTTACTTCTCTTGATTCGAGAATTTTTGCCGTAATATTAAAATTTGAATACAATTTGTAATGTATTTCTCGATTAAAAAAATTATCTCGAATGTATTTTAGGGAGATAAATACACAACTACATAAATGCAGACAATTTATTAACTGTACTTCCGGAGTAACACTTTGTAAAGTTTTTTCAATATTTTCTAGAGATTCTTGGCCAAATATTACCATTTTGAAAAGACGTTGTATTAGGAAAACTCAAAAATAATCTGACAGTGACATTCACGGCATAATTGATTAACAGCAAGGCGCATATTTATCAGTTATCGGGAAATCTAGGTAGCTTTTCCATCATTTGAAATGATAGTTAATTGGTTGATTTTAAGAAATTGAAGAAATCTCATTGACTGTGATGATAGGCCAGTATTAATCGCTGAAAAACGTGAAAATAACTCAAAACAAAATTCAAAAATCCAGCTTTTTTGTGGGTAAACCAATACTTCTCTCGCATCATAGATTGGCTTGAGAGAAAAATAAAATAATATTTCATATCGTAAATATGCAACCAAAATAATAATAATAAATAATAATGTATAGGTACATAACTAAATTTATAAGTCTATAACAATCGTAAACTCCTTTTAACTATTAACTATACTGTCTATATCAAACACTAAATATTAAAACGCGTTACCCTTAAAAAAAACACAGAAAATAATAAGCTCGCTAACACCTCAAAGATACGATCGGTTCAATACGATGTATGAAAATAAAATGACGATATTTTCAGTAAAGAGTGTAGGTATCTCGGAGTCCTATATTCGTCGGGATATTGTATGGCATATACCCTCGCCGCAACAGTTGCATTTCTCATACATTCAAAGTAAATGCCTATCATATCAAATGCTGCTTCGTTTGTAAGAATCATCTTAGATATAACTTTTAAGTAAATTCTATATCGAATTTAATGCACACAAATCGCAATGACACGTAAATGAATAAATTACTAGGTTTATTAATTTGACACAAGACATATCTTTTTGTTTTGTTTTTTTCATGGCCCACTACTTGTTTTTATATATATCCATTTTAACTTCCATAACGAAGTTTTCCGGTGACAGCATAAGTAATACTGACATAATAATTGGAACTATTATTAATAGAACAAGGAAAGACAATTTTGAGGAGTCAAAAAATGTTAAAATCCGTTCAGTCAAACCGGAGTAATTTATATTTAAAGGAAAGTGCTTAAAATTTACACATATCTTAGTATATCTCGTAATACGAAAAATATATCGACATGCGGTTTTCGCTGTTCTGTTGCTAATTTGGTCTTCTTTTATATTCCTTAATTTAAAAGTGCATGTTTCTATTAAACATTTTTCAAGTATAGCTAGATTTAAAAAAATAAATAAATAGCGCTCTCTAGCGTATACGTTACTGATTAGGTTGTTTCGAAATTATAACTCTTACATTGGTAGAAAGGAGCTCTCTTCAAAGAGACTAAGTTTGCATAGATAGGTTAAGTAGTACTGGAATTACAGGCGTTTTTTAATAATAAAGTTCCCGCTTCCCCCCACCTCTTATTTGAAGAGATAGACTAAAACTTGTGAGATAAAATATACGCCGAATTTCTTGAAAAATACGATAATCATAGTTTAAATGCATCTTAATTAAGCAAAATTTGTAAATTATTCGTTTTATAATTTATGGTATTTAATTACGCCCTCTGGAGGTGGACCTACAACTCTGTAAATAATTTCCAGGTTTTCCTCGACGTCACTTTTTCTATAATTTTTTTTCCCGAAGCTGTACTATAAACGGTTCCCGAAATATGACCGAGAGCCATTCTTATTGGGACACCCGGTACAATTTCCGGCTTGGTATGTAACATATATATAAAAAATTTATCTGAAAAAATTCCGTTACTTTATTTGTTTATCAAATGGAAATTTTATTCCTTCTACAGTCACTTGAGACGCGCAAAGTTTGACTGACATTCATAGATGGCAGTTTTGGTAGTTTATTTTTACTTAAAAATGAATTAACATGTTTATAACTCACCCAACCAAAGCAACAGAGTAATTCCTACAAGCAACCCAACAATAACCATCAGTATGAAAGTAACTAGCAACGCTTTATCGCACATACTCCATATTGTATTAGATCTTGGTATCAACGGTGTGGATTCTCCATTTGCTTCCTGGTTGTCCTCATCATCTTCAGGGTTGCTATTCAAACTTTCTCTGAGTTTGTTAGCACTCAAGTCAATTGTAACGCTTTTAGGGTTTGTTACAACCTGACCAGATTCCTTCGAGCTGGTTATTATACTAGCTTGATTCGAACTATCGGTTTTCGGAAGGTACGTTTTACTTCCATAATCGCTTTTGCTAACGAGAATATTTGTTGGGGAAGTATCGTTACTCAAATAAAATTTGCTATTAGGTGTTGGTTGATTACTTTCAGCATTCGAAGACGAGATTTTCTCCGAGGACTCCTCTGTGAAAATAGAATTATCATTTTATTGAAAAATGGGAGACATTTATGTTAAATATTGGTTGGATTATCTTGATCCAACAAAAGGAGTGTGAATATAGTAAATATTTTCATAATAGTAATTATTGTTGAAACATTAAGTGGAAACGTAATGAGATAATGACTGGAAGAAAAATTGATTAGATATGTCAGTAAATAATTTTTTATAATGCTATTCAAAAGTCCCCTCCCCCGTATCTTTAAAACGATTATACATGACCAATAATTTTAAATCGCTCCCTAAGGGGGTAATTTTGTATATTAAGAATAAAAATGCGAAGGATACAATTTAACTTATCGTATATATTGTTCAAATAGATCTCCGTTGACTTCCATACAATGGTATAATGTATTTTCAAATGCTTCGCGGATATTTCTGAGCTCATCTGGAGTCAATAAACAGAATTCTCGAAGGTTTCATTGACGCTAATCTTCTGCAAGTAGCTTAGATTTCAAATGACCCCACAAAGAAATAAACATGTAGGGTTTAAATCGGGTGACCAGCTGGTCACTCCACAGGTCCCCTTGTTCCAATCCATCCATCAGGAAAGTGATTATTCAGAAAATTACGGACCAGTAGATACACCGAAATGTGGTGGTGCACCTTGTTAAAACAGTTCTTGTTCCAAGAAGTCGGTGTCGTTCTCAAAAATTTAGGTAATCATTGTAATTTTCTAACATATGTAAGTAACTGTCCTCATCCAGATAACTAGGAGTAAAGACGGCACGACAATGTCTTGCCCTAAAATACCAACCAAGACGTTTAATTTCTGATGAATCTGGGTATGACTTTCAACAAATAAATGTGAATTAGTTTCACTCCAATATTTCTACACCAGGTGGCATTACAACTAATATTTCCTAAACAAACTGAAGAAATAAAAACTTATAAAACCATCACATATGCAGGAAATATTTCTAATAATATTTCAAAGATAATATCTTTAGCATTGAATACAACAATTTCACTTAAAACAGAAAGTTACTAAGTACAAAATTGTTAAATGTTTAAACAAAAATACCAACATTAAAGAAATCAGGTATATATAAACTCAAATGTCCAAAATATGATGCTGTCTATTTGGGTCAGACCTTTAGAAATTTTGAAATCCGATACAGTGAATACTCACGAGCATACAGATTAAAACAACCAGATAAATCCCATTACGCAAAACATCTACTTGACACCAACCATGCATTGACACCTAGAACTAGAAGTACTACATATTTGTGATGAGAAACAAGAACTGGATTTCCTTGAAAAGCTAGAAATTAGAAGACACTTAAGAAACTCACAATATGAAGTCGTCAATGAACAGATAAATCTAGGGAGGTCTCCACTATTAAACTGTCTTTTTAAGTGATAATTGTAAAGATCAGCAGATATAGTTTTCCTGGTTTTCTATATCATTGCACTGATCTTAATTGGAAAAATGATATCCAGGATATCACCATAGAGCTAATAATATTTAAGCTTCAATATTTGTAATATCACATCTTCTTCATTTTTCTATTAACATATATTAAGTAAATCACAAGGTAGGTCACTTCTTGGTCTAGCCAAAAATAACTACTAAACATCAGGTAGGCATAAAATGAAATGTAACTTCTGTTATTCTGACGATGATATTCAGTTATCGAAACAATTGTCAATTTTTTAGAATTTCCAACATTTTTCATTATTTTGTGGAATTAGCTAGAAACATTGAGTTTCATTTAAAACACTAATATGATTCGAGTAGATTCCACGAAGTATGGATCGAGACAGTTAATTTCATTTAAGAATTACAGATGATTATCTGAAACCTTGTTATAGTCTGACCAAACTTACCCATTTCTGCAAATGTGTATTCCATTGTAACAGAAAGGTTAATTTTCCATAACGCTCTTAAAATGCACAATAATCGGAACCTTCAAATTGATAATATGTAATTAATTGTTAAAGCAACTGTTATTTATCCGTAGAAACTATATATGTTAAACAGCCAAATAAAATTTTTTGAAGGATAATGAAAAAAAGGCTGCATCTTGCTTAAAATGTAGCGAGAGATAAAAAGTTTCAAAAATTATGTATTAAACCAATGGTATCACAATACTAATTTAATTGTAACCTCTAGAAAAGTTTGTGGGGTTTTAGGTGTTCAAAACTCCTCTGAACTTTATGAACTGTATAGATTTCGTAATTTTACATAAGAAAGATTATCCTACGATAAGAAAGCCATGTATCCATTTTCATCACAAAATGTTAAACAGTTCATCACATATCGTAAAAAATCGATTTTCATTTTGTTCTTTTCAAGAGCTATAACTTATTTTTCTGCACATTTTCATTAAGGTAAGTTATGTTCAATCCAGTTATTTTTGAATCCGGAGTACGTGGTTCAATTTATGCCCCTTTTTTTTGTTCCCCCCCGTATACATTGTCAGTTCCTTAACCTCGCTTATTAACATTGAGACTGATTTTCTAATAACATTGATTTACACTTTTCACCTACGTTTTTAACATGAAAGTGATTGATATAATCAAAATTAACGTTAATCCACATCGATAGTATAATCAAATGCACCGAATAATTAATCATTAAATATATTTATAAATAAAACAAGACCAGTAACGGATAATTATGGGGTTAAAGAGATTAATAACAAATAACTTGTGGATAAGATAGGTGCTAATTTGAAACAGGTTCGTTTCCTTTACGATTAGATGTACTAAATCAACTAGATTTTATTTTATAATTGAAGAAAATAACAAATTAATAATACAAGGTATTTCAGAAGATTATAATTTTTTTCTTATTCTTCCTTGTGCTCCTGCAGAGCATCAGATTGACAGATAAGGTAAAGTGGGCAAATGGCGGTCACTTAAGAAAAAGTTTTTTTCTAAGTAAAAAAATGAGTCGTAATTTCAAATAATTTTAAGATAGCAATCACTAGTGCACTTAAAAACTGTTTTGATCTGAAAATCTTTCAAAATGTTTTCTATACTTTTATGATAACAAAAAAACAAAAATGTGCATTTGACTGGCATTGTCATACAGATAGGGGAATTCCTGTCACTTATGCAAGCAATACCGGTCAAGCAGAAAAATGCTTTAAATATAATTAAGTAAACTTAAATAAGCATTTTTTACCAAAATATTGTTTATTGAAATAAAAAGAAAATAAAAACAAAAACAATCTAACTATCTATGTAAAAGGCTGACATTTATCACATGTGTATCCTACAGGTGTGTCCCATCCACTGCATTCAGAATGTGCCCATCTTCCGCATAGGGTACATCTGTACCACTGCTCATTATTCTTTCCATAATCATTACATATCAAACATATATCTTCATCGACATTTTCATCTTCATTATCATCATATTGAACATCAACATCAGAATCTGATGAGTTTTCATCAAATAACTTTCTTTTATGGGATTCTCTCTTATTTCTTAAATTATACCTTTTTTTCATCAAGATTCATTTTAGAAGGTTGTACCTTTAATTTCTTCTTTTCCTTTACCTGTTTCTTGGCTTCCTTTTCTTCCAACTCTTTCTTCAATGGTGTAGCTGTAAGTATTTTCGCATGCTGTTTTTGCCTGCCTGCTCTCTTCTTTTTCTCTGCTAACTTAGGAACGGGAAGAATTTGTTGAAAAGAGAGAAATCCTGAAGAAGTTGAAGGAATTTCATGTTGCTCTTTATTTGTAGAAGTCTTTGGTAGAGCATCATCGCTTGCTACAGCTTGGGGATCATTGCTGAAAGACATATCAGCTTCGTTATCTTGTATGGCAGTGACGTCCTGATTTAATAACTCAGAAGGCAAAAAGTATTGTTCATTAAAAACGTTGCATTTAAGAGTATAGATACCAACGCTTCTGAAACCAGCTTCTCCTTTGCTAATTGTAGCCACAGTTGAATAAGTTTTATTGAATAAAGGCGCTACATCATAAGGAGTGATACTTTTCATCAACTGTGTCTTCATAAATAAATTGCACTGATTTCTGTATTCGGCTTTCAGGGGCCCGTAGAAGACCACATCTAATGGCTGTATTTTAAGTGAACTGTGTGGTGGAATTGATACCATAACAATATGATTTTCTTTGCAAAACTCGTACGACTTCAAAGAAATATGGCTGGAGTGGTTGTCTACAATTAATAAAACCGGCTCGTCTTTCGTGGGTTTAGCGTGATTTCTAAAATGCGTTAACCAGTCACATAAAATATTTTCATCGATTCAGCCATTCAGTGAACATTTATAAAAAGCTTCTGCAGGACCATCTTTTTCCAGGAGAGGGCTTAGTGTCTTTCTGGGGAAGATAAACATGGGCGGAATAAATCTCCCTGCAGCATTCATAGCACACATGACGGTAATATTTCGGCCTCTTTCGCCGCTAGTTACCACACCAACTCTTTTTTGTCCTTTGGTTGCAAGTATCTTTCCTGGATCCTGGACAGTTGTGATTCCCGTTTCACCTGCGTTATATATTTTGCTAGGGGAAAAGATATATTTTGAAATCACTTCTTCCACCAGTTTATAAAATCTAGCTATTCCATCCTTGTTGAAACCAGTCAGACGATTTAGACTGGTGGCCTCAGCTTTTCGCACTGATATGGTGGGATTGCGTCTGATGCAACTTCTCAGCCAGTCTTTTGCAGCCAGCCTTTGCGTTGGGTTAAAATTATGTATAATATGGTTTCTCTCAGCAAACTCAAAAACAAACCTTCTTAGTTCTTTTGTGGTAACACCGTAAAAAATGGACGCCAAGTGTTTAATTTGATTTGCAATTTCCAGTTCCTGTTCAGTTGAATACACAGGTTTTCTTCCCATTATAGGTGCTGAGTCTTTTTTATTTTTTACCCTCTCTTGTAGCGTTGAAAATGGAATTGCGTATTTTTTTGAAGCTTGTCTTATACTCGTTCCATTTTGAATGTCTTCTATCGCTTGCTTCAAATTATCTCTATTCCATTTTGCTTTACCAGTTAATCTTTTGCGAATTCGAGACATCTGTAAAGACAATTGAAAATGAAATAACCATTAACATAAACAGTGGGTAATGCCGGTCACTTGACCGGTATTACCCACCTGTGTTGACCGGCATTACCCGCCTGTAACAATTTTTATTATGGGTCATTTTTATATGAGAAAAAAATATTTTTTATTCTATCTTTTTATAGGACACTAAACAGAAAAAGTCAACCTTTATGTATCAACTAAGTTTTTATGAAAAGAGAGAAGGATTTTATTTCCAAACCTTATTTCACTTACCGTAAATCTTACATCAGAATTGCCGACAACACGTGGTGATCTGCACTAACCAAAGTTTTAACACAAACTGAATATCAAGCGGCTGTCGAAAATCGTAGGTCAGCTGGCATATTTGAGGCCACATTGCATTGTTGCCAAATCAAGTAATAATCATTTTTAAGGTCTGACCGGCATTATCCATCTGATCGGTATTTGCCCACCTTACCCTAGTACTCAAATGTACCAAGCAACAGGAAGCACCTGATAAGAAATTTTTGTGTAAGATTTTGGTGAAGATAATATTATAAATTAAGTTTTTATCCATGTTTTAAATAAAAAAAACTCGCATTTTTTTTATTTATGACATTTATAATAATTGAGCAACCTCAAGGATATATCAGGCTATCACAAAATTTGATTGATATTGTTGAAGCTTTAGGAAAATATATGAATCTACTGATCATTATATTTTGTTTATGTTGTTATGACATCGTTAATGTCAGAAATCATGAAATAATTGTCAATGTACGAATGTACCGTTTATTAATATAACTAAAAGGGTGTATAGTAAATCTCTGCCTTTTCGTTTTGCTGTACTGTCAACAGATAAATCCAGAATACCGCTAACTCCAACAGGTTATGGGCCCAGATGGATATAAATGAATAGTACAAAAATTTGCAGAATGCCTGATACATCAAAAATAAATATGTTCATCCCAGTTTCAACTTCTGTACCCAATATAGAGAAGTTGGAGGGGCAATCAAACTATGACTCATGGAAATTTGCAATGAAAATGAGTTTAACCCTTGATAGATAATGGGAAATAGTGACAAATGGTGTGAGTTCTCAATCTGATAAATTAGGCAAGGAGAAACAGTATTGCTCTAGCCAAAATTTGTTTTAGTGCAAAACCCACATGCTACGTTCACGTTTGCAAAGCTGTAAGTGCTAAAGAAGCTTGGGAAAATCTTCAGACTGCATTTGAAGCAAAAAGTATGAATCGTCGGTTTGAACTTCAGAAGCATCTATTTGGAAGCAAGATAGAAAAATTTTCCTGTGTAGAAGAATATTTAAATGATATATTATTATAAGAACGGTTCATAAACTAGCAGATATTGGTATGTTATTGGATGATGAATTGGTTGCATTTGTAATGGTAAATGGATTATCCTCAGAATACGATCCTCTAATAATGACATTGACTCATATGGATAATAAACTTCGCTCAGAAGTTATAAAAACCAAACCTCTTGAAGAGAGTGCACGTCGTAAGGCTCATTCAAATGATTCAGACTCAGTGCTGTATTCAAAGGCAGGTTAAAGTGAGCAGACCTTTAAGCGGCTTCCCAAGAAATTTATTTGTTATTCTGGTGGAGAAAAAGGTTATAAAAAAAAGACTGTCCAGTGAAGAATGAAAAAAGTGATACAGAAAAGAAGCGGCAGCGGTAGCTGCTTTGGCAAGTCAACCAACTTTGAATTGGATAATAGATTCTGGAACGACATCTCATATATCGATGCATGGTGAAGATATGTCCAATTACAAAAAATATTCACCAATTAATTACATACGAGAATTATTTGGCAATCCTAACAAGAAACGAAGAAGAACTGGGTCAAATAATGAAGAAAATAATAGAAGAATGTCATAAAATGGGACTATATATGAACCATAAGGAAAGCAAGATAATGAAATTAAGAAAATCGAAATTACAGTGAGAACGTCCTTAGGAGAATTGAAGTTGAGGAAGTGGAAGAATTCATTAAACTAGGAGTGAGGAAAACGAATAAATGCGAAGAGGCAAAAGAAATAGATGCGGGGGAATAGAATCACTGAAGCTTTAATTAACATGTTAAGATCAAATAGACTGTCCAGAAAAACGAAAATAAGAACATCCAAGACCATAATAAGGCCAACGGTTTTAAACGGATCTGAAACAAGGATATAAAATTAGCTAACCAACGAAATTATAAGAAGATAGAGAAGGGGGATACTTAGAAGAATTATGAAAAAAAATGATGAGTATCTAATGCAGAAGTATATGAGATCTACAATGAATCGCAGTGAACATGGTAGTACAATCGAGGAGGATGCAGTGGTTGGGACATTTGGAAAGCATGTCATAAACTAGGACGATGAAGAAAATAGCATATAAAATAGCAAATTCCAACAGAAAAAGGGGATGTCCAAAGAAAAGATGAAAGAAGAAAGCGTTACTGGAAGACGTGAGAGAAAGACATGTGGTCAACTGGAAACTAATAGCAACGAACAGGAAAGAATAAGAAAATATAATGAAGCTCAGGGTCTAAAAGTCCTACCAAAAGCTAATATATAAACAACCAGAAAGTCGAGACAGAAGAACAAGACACCGGCTCAGAATATAAACCAGTTTTTCAGTCAACAGATTAATTTTTATTCACCGTATTCCCCTGATTTTATATCGTGAAACTAACTGTTTCTAAAAGTGTGAATAAAACATTTTTCAGTCTACTGAACTAAAAATTGTGGAGAGGCTAAATCATTTTTTAACGAAGAACTTATTTCCACCATATTCGCCCTATTTAGCACTGTGTGCCCGTCCCAAAACCACTGAATTAAGTCCTCTCCCCAAAACAAAAAAAGTCAGTGGAAAATTATGGTTTTTAATCCACAAACTAATTATCATTCTCCAAAATCGTCAGATATAGCACATTATGACTTATATCTTATCTCAATGCGTATAGTATATCGCAATATAATCCTTCGTATTTGCCTCATTCTGTACCTTGCAGTTTTCAGTGATCAAACCGATTCTTGTCCCCTATATTAGTCCGATTTTGTACCGTTTTTAACAAGAACCATCCACCATATCCCTCTATTTAGCACGGTATGATACCTGCCACTTCAAATAGTTGAAAAGTACACGAAAATAAATATTTGTTCAGTATAGATATTTGCAACAGTGTAGATGAGATATAAACAAGAAAATCCAGTATAGTCTGTTGGAGAACGAGTCGCTCCAATATTGTAAAAATTATATAATTTTTAGTTCCTCCTAATGCTAATTGTCAACATGACATTTATGGAAAAGTCAATAATCTAACCTCATTTGAATATTGTTTTTGGCGTCTGTTAAATTATAAATGATGAACGTTCATCTCCATAGGTAGTATATTTTTTATTAGAACAAAGTAGTCTATCAATGACATTGTCACTTTTTGAAGAACTCAAAAAAGTAATAGAACATTTTTTATCGCCAACAAATAAGACCTTGATAGTTTTTCCTCATTTTAATTTCTTTGTATATTTCTGGTGAACCTAAAATTATTTATTTGTTGTAGTTTTTAATTAAGGGTGTATGAGCACAAATATATTGTAAAGTCACAGTTATTGTTTGTGGTATTTAAAGTTAGTCTAAGAAGTTTTAAGTTATATATGTTATCAAATATTTTAAATTCAGATTATTGTGTTTAATTAAAATAAGTTAGGTTTAATTTTGTTTGCAAACTTATAAAAGCAATAATAAGTTTAACTGGCACCAATGAGTTTATGGTCTATTGCATTTCGACAATTAATAGGTCGACCCTACTTTATTGTTGGAATCAAAGAGTGATTGCAACATAATCTGGTCTGGAATTATCACTATGCTGCACAAAGAATTTTGAAATGAACTGAAAAATGTTCCCATTGGAGTTATCAACCGATAAGCATCACACAAAAATGACGAGATAGCTTAATGAAAATATATTTGACAAAGAAACTAATTTTTGTCCACCATGTTTCCTCTATCTAGCACCTTGCGAATTCTGCAAGTTCCGATAGTTGAGAAATACACGGAAAGAAACATTTTTTTCAGTCTACATATATGCAGTAGTGTAGCTGAGATATAAACAAGAAAATCCAGTATACGTCAAGTCTGGAACTATAGTTTATTTACGATAAAAAGACGATGATCTCATTTTTAGTTACTTTCCTGTTTATCAGAATAAATATTAATTTACCAACCGTGAATACAATTTATCCTCAACAGCCAGGGCAATTTACAGCTAACGGGCTGGCAAAACTTCAAGACGTTGTCAAATCAACTGGTAAAATTCCCCAGTTTGTTTTGACGTTTATTGGCATTCGATCATCGTCTAATATTTACAAGTTTTTTCGTGCTTTTAAATTCATTGCTTCTTTAAGATTAAAAAAGCAGTTATTTTCATAACTAATTATCTAGGCAAATCTACAGTGTGTGGTTAATAAAATGCCGAAGCAGCTGAACAGAAAATGTCAAGAGATGGTAACATCTTCGTTTAGCTATTTTGAACGAGAATGCCGAAAAGGGGGCCCGCTTCTCCCGCTTACTGCTGTAAGGCATGTAAGTAATAGTATTCGCTATTTGTATTCATCAATATTAATATTATTGTTACATATTTAAATATAAATGATTAAATGTTTTTAATGTTAGGTTAGGTTAATTAAACTTGATAATATATTATCCTCTCATGAATTTAAGTAATTATATTGTAGAGAGTTGCAGAAGCTTTAGAACTTAGCGTTACCACTGTTAACCGTATTGCCGCCAAGCATAATAGAGGTGAACAGCCTAAAAGCCCACCTAGAAAGAGATAACGTTAAAACCTACTGCTGAAATTGATAACTTTGATCAAAATGCTTTTCGAAATGTATGGAAACAGTGAGTATATTGAATTTACTGTTTTATTTTATTCACAATTAACTAACACAATATTTTTTCAGATGAACACATAACCTTGAAAACTTTAAGATAAGAGACAAACTCCAGGAGCGTGAACTCTTTAATGGTTGTTTAACATCACTCTGAAAGATAGTGAAAAATATTGGATTAAAATATCAAAAAGATGATCCTCGTCGTAGTTCAATGGAGTTGCCACATATTGCATTAAAACGTGTACATTTTCTACATGAATATGTCAAGATCAAAAAGGGAAGGTTTATATCAATTTGTGTTTTTGGATGAGACCTGGATATTCAAAAACGGTACTGTTGGACGTTCTTGGCAAGATTCTAATCATAGAAGCGTGAAAAGAACCAAAATTGGTGGCCCAAGGTAATTGAATAATACAATTTAGGAATTAATTTATGATGTACTAACGTTCCTGTTATTATAAGACCCTTTCAAATATTCTCTAGTCACACTATTTTATTTAAATCTATGTAATTATTAATAGTTGTTTTGAGCTATGCAGTCTATCTAGGAAACCTAGTAGTAATTTGTTATTTCCTTATTGTAGGTATATAGAATTGCATGCTGGTTCCTCTTCTGGATTTATTCCTGGAGCAGGGCTGGTTTTTTCTTTCAAAAAACATAATGGTGATTACCACGGTGAAATGAAACGAGAAAATTTTTTGCATTGGTTTGAATACCAGCTTTTAGTGAACTTGGAAGAAACTGCCACAATTGTAATGGATAATGGAAGTTATCACAGTACATTGATCAATAAAGTACCAACAACAGCTACCAAAAAGGCTGATATACAGAATTGCAGAACTGGTTGATATAAAACGATATTCCTTTTGAAAATACTTTCCTCAAAACCTAATTATTGAATTTAGTACAACGGTAAGTTGATATAAACATTTTTCAATGTATTATGGTAATACTTAGAAGATAACTTATTTTGTTTAAATATATGCATTTTTGTAGGAATAAACCACCAACAGTATATGAAGCTGACATATTATCTGAAAAATATGGTCACAAAGTCACTGTATTATCAACTCAATTGAACATATTTGGGGCATAGTTGAAAAATTTTATAGAGATCATGTGGGAACTGATGGTTCCTCAACAGAACAAGCAATAGGTATATGGAAAAAGTGACTCCTGATATTTGGTCAAAGACAGTAGAGCACACTGAAAAAATTATACAAGATGGGTGGGATTGAGAAGTAGTATTTGATAGACAGGATGTGCCTCCACCTATTATTAATTTTGACAGTGACGATGAAGATAGTGATGATTTTGTAGTGGAGTAGTGGAAATCTTGTGTTTCATTTTTTGTATATTTTTATCCAATTTGCTTTATTTCCACCTTTTCAAAATCACTAATAACTATTATTAAATTAATTAGGTACAGTTGTTTTATAATACACAAATTAAAACAACGACCACATTATCTCTACATAAATAATACTGATATATCTTGTAACAAAATCTTATTTTGTGTATCTATATTTTTCTTTTCCATTCTTTTTTTATTATAATAAATATAATAGATATTGTATAAAGAAACAATATTTGAATTTGCACGAAGATGATTGCAGCTTGTATTGATTCCTTTTAGCGTAAACCCTTGCAGTACTCTTGAAGATGGTTCTATAGAGCATAGAATAAGGTATAAGGACCTACAGTTCGTCATTTAACCCTCTTCTATGTAAAATAATTAAATGTTAATTAGAATATAGAATGATTGGTTACTGTTTCTTGTATTTTATCCATAGTTTTTCATGAATAAATATTTATATTAAATTAATCAAGCCTATCATACAAGCCTTTTATTTTTAAATACATATTTTTGACTTACGCCCTACGAGGCACGGAACAATGAAAAATAAGAACTGTCAATCTAATATCAGATTGACTTTTCTAGTTTTCGTTAAGTAAAGGAAAAAACTACAGCTTGTTAACATCACAATATTTTGTTTTGCAACGTTATCGTCTTTTTATCGTAAATAAACTATAGTATTGGCTTTGTAAAGAATTCGAAATGACCTGAAAAATCTCCCCATCGGAGTTATCTGATAAGGTGTTAGATCGAAAAATGTCCTTAGCTTACATACAAAAGTAACGACAGAATTAGTTTATTGAAGAGATATTTTGAGAAAAATTTAGAACAGACTAAGCAGCTATTCTCAAAAAGGTGGTCAGTGAATTATCTGAATAGACTGCGGAGTAGATCAAAATGGCTAAAAATATATGAAAACCTACAAATAGAGGAATAAAACATTCCACCTCTTAATTGGCCTGTGGCAAGAGTAACAGAAACATAACCGGACCTGATGGAAATATCAGGGTCGTCCGCCTAAAAACTAAAACAGGTGAAATTCCATGGACTGTAACAAAACTATGCACTCTCCCCAAACAAGACACAATGTCTTGTGCAGAGGATCATTAAATATTAAAACTTTGTGAATCAATTATCCAGTCGTCTAATTAATCTCAATTAGCGGTCGCGACCTTTTTAGTTATAAGTTAGTTTTAATCTACAACAAAACGTTGATTTTAATGTATTGTTATTTATTTCTATTTCCCAAATGAAGCAAATATTTCATTTCCGAGGGAAGTATGTTGCAACTTGGTAACTCCGCTCATCATGATTGCGGAACAATTAACAAAGGCATTGGATCTGTAAATTACCAGTCAAATAACTCCTCTGAAATGGCGCCTTTTCAGGAACCCTTGTCAGCGGGAATCAAACGCCCAATTATTAATTACTAAAAGTATATTCAAGTGCCCACTGATCGACTTCCTAAGCCCATTAAATTTGTAATGATAAAGCAACAAAATATTACCTATTATTATTGGACCACACAACCGGCATTGTCCTCGAAGACGAAAATATATTATTGTTGAAGGTAAATGATACAATTGTTTTCTTCATTGCACTGATTTTTGCAGGTAGTTTTGATAATGGGAATATCTGGTGCCTTGCGACGAGATCAGTTAGTGAAAATGGCCATTGAAGATTTTCAGGAAGAGAATGTTGTATTATTAGTAACCGTTCCTGATACCAAGACGGATAAGAAGCGTGTTTTCACTGTTACTAATATTGATTTCATAAAAATGTATCGTAAATATGCAGCTCTTCGACCACAACATATTGTTAATAATCGTCGTTTATTTTTGAGATACGTAAACGGAAAGTGCACCGCACAAGTTGTTGGAGTGCATACCATTGGGAAAGTGCCTAGTATCATTGTCAAGTATCTCAGATTACCAAATCCTGAAACATACACGGGTCACTGTTTTCGGAGAAGCTCTGCCTCGCTGCTTGCCAATACTGGGGCTGGTATGTCAATTCTTAAACGTCACGGTGGATGGAAGTCCATGACAGTAGCGAAAAGATATATAAAAGACTCTATCGAAAATTTCCAACTCAGTTATTCAGAAACAATAGACGTAGTTGCTCCATCTGGAGTAAATATAAGTAATAATACCAACTGTACAATTAATTTTAATATTCATCCTAAATAATATACCTAACTACTTATGTATTTGTTGGTTTTTAATAAAAAATGAACGGTTTTAAAGACTAAAACTAACTTTTCCGCATCTGTGAGATGCCCTCACCGCCCTACAAAATTTTACGAATTTAGGGTAATTCAGGTCTGCTGAATTCAAAAATAAAAGCAGTTTTCCCAAATTGGCTCTAGTTTTTGAGGTAATGGATACATAATTTTTTAAGGAATTTAGCTATAACATATGCTTTTTATTTTTTAAGAAAAATTTACGAACAAGAAATTTACGCAGAAACGAGAGTTCGACCCTGTTTAGTGAGCGTACCACGTGCCGACTGCTCGTTTGTCTTGTGTCTCTTGATTTTAACTGTCAGTTCAGCGTGAGCAGTTGTTCTACTAAGACTTAGCGTCGCGGTTATTATGCTTTTCTTACGTATTTTGTGTATTTAGTTCTTATTGCCTACCTAGTGAACTTATTTAAATTTAATAGACGTCAAGTGGAAGGTAGAAGTACATGTGACGAATATTTGTACCTATATTTTTAACTAAAGTTACTCTTTTTTCAGAGGAATGAGTTCTTCACGCAGAAGCTGTTTGAACAGCCCTAATGTCTTCTGCTACATTTGTGGCGAATATACTGTAGCGAAACAAAGAGAAAATATCACAGATTTTGTTAGACAAGCTCATCAAGCTTATTTTGGCGTACAGCTTGGAGACCAAGACAAGTCCCATATAGTGTGCAAAACGTGTGTCGAACGTTTACGACAGTGGTCAAACGAAGGAAGAAAAAGTTTGAAATTTGGTGTGCCCATGGTGTGGAGAGAACCTAAAAACCACCATGATGATTGTTATTTTTGTTTAGTTAATGTAAAAGGTTTTAACAAATACAAGAAAGCCAAATGAGATTATCCTGATTTAGAATCAGCACGAAGACCTGTGCCACATAGCGAAGAGATTCCCGCATCAGTATATACAACACTGCCAGATGTTCTGATGGCGGAAGAGGAAGAAGAAATTAGGGACCAGAACAGTAGCAGTGGAAGTGAATATGAGCAGGAAATACAATCAACACCACAGCAGTTCATTCAAGAAGAACTGCATGACCTGATACGGTATCTCGGTCTATCAAAGCAAGCATCTGAACTTCTGGCATCCAAGTTAAAAGAAAAAAACTGTCTACAACCAGATATAAAAATAACCATTTATAAAACAAGAGAAGTGAAACTTGTTCCTTACTTTAGTCAAGATGAAGATCTTATTTATTGCAACAACATTTCCGGACTTTTTCGTCAAATGGGAATACAATTTGTTGCAGGTGATTGGCGACTATTCATAGACAGTTCCAGTAGAAGCTTAAAGTGTGTTTTGCTACACAATGGCAACCGATATGCGTCAATTCCTATCGCCCACTCAACAAAACTTAAGGAAGAATATCAAAACATCAAGTTTGTATTACAGAAACTGTCTTATGAAGAACATCAGTTTTCCATTTGTGTTGATCTAAAAATGGTCAACTTCTTGCTTGGGCAGCAAGGTGGGTACACAAAATACCCTTGTTTTATCTGCTTGTGGGATAGTAGGGCGAAACAAGATCATTGGAATATGGTTAATTGGCCAATAAGATAAAATATGACTGTATGAACAGCAAATGTCATAAACGAACCATTGGTTGACCGTAAAAAAATCATTCTCCCACCGCTCCACATCAAGTTAGGACTAATGAAACAATTTGTTAAGGCTTTGAGTGAAGATGGTCAGTGCTTCAAATACATTTGTAGATCGTTTCCTAGGCTAAGTATGGAAAAGCTAAAAGCGGGTATTTTTGATGGCCCTCAAATTCGCAAACTTATTAAAGGAAGCTAATTTTACAAATCACATGACGACACTTGAAGCTGCTGCTTTGTTATGGTAGTTAAAAATTTCTTGGGTAATCACAAAGCGGACAATTACGAGGAATTAGTGCTACAGATGTTATTAAACTTTAAAAACTTTGGTACTAATATGAGTATTAAAGTACACTTTCTTCACAGCCACTTGGATAAATTTCCCGACAATCTTGGCAATTTCAGTGAGGAACAAGGGGAACGGTTCCACCAGGATATAAAGGAGATGGAGGTAAGTTATCAGGGCAGATGGGATTATCATATGATACAGACTATTGTTGGAGTCTCCAAGGTAATTTACCTGTCGGTCCTCATAAAAGAAAATCCTACAAAAAGAGCTTCTTTCCTACGAATTAGATGTAATTTTTTAAATCAAATTATTTCTTTGCTGTTATACCTATTCAATAAATGAATTTTATTATTTTTTCGTTTCTCTTTTTTTGAAACCACTTTAATATTTTTTACTAAAAGTTGCTTATAAGGGCCATTGGTCTATTAAAATGATATTTTTCTCTATCTTATCATATTTTGATAATATATCTCAAAAATTAGAGCCAATTCACCTAAATGGACTTCCAATTCGTGATCAGCACCACGAAATTACCTAGAAATCGCCCAAATACTGTTGACAATAAAATTAGTGTTCTATCATAAAATTGTCACTTGTACAGTACACTTCGGGGGACGTATCGTGCTAACAAACCGTAATTTCTCCAAAAGTAACCAAAAATGTAGAATATCTGGATATATAGGACCCGCTATACTCGCTATAGTCAGTTGAAAATGAATAGGGTACATCTGTGAGACACCTTGAATGAGAGACCTTGAAAAATATCCAATTATAAAATTGGCCACTTGTATACTAACAACCCGAAAGGACAAAAAATGTGGCACTTAAGTTACCATAGCACCCGTTGTACTAGCTCTGGTGAGCTAAAAATCAATAAGGTCCATCTATAAGACGCCCTAAACAATATTCAAACATAAAATGGGTCACTTGTATACACGTTGGAGGCTGTATCGTGCTAACAAATTAAAAATTCTCCAAACATGACAATGTATTGGTACCTCAAGTACCATAGCACTCGCTGTACTTGCTTTAATGAGCTGAATATCAATTGGGATTATCATTGAGACGCCCTGTATAATATTCAATCATAAAATTGGTCACTTGTATACACTCCGGAGGTTGTATCGTGCCAACAAACTGAAATTTCTCCAAAAATGACAAAAATGTCGTACTTAAAGTACTATAGTACCTATTGCACTGGATGTGGTGAGCTGAAAATCAATAGGGTTTATCAGTGAAATATTACGAATGATGCTCAATCATAAAATTGGTGACTTTCTGCACTCCGGAGGCTGTATTGTGCTAACAAACTGAATATTCTCAAAAAATTACATAAATGTACTTCAAGTACCATAGCACCCGTTGTACTGGCTAGTGTTAGCTGAAAATCAATAGGGTTCATCTTTGAGATGTCTTTAACAATATTCAATCATAAAATTGGTGACTTGTTACACTCCGGAGGCTGTATCGTGCTAATAAAGACATGTAACGAAAAGTGGCCGACGACAACGACGACGACGACATACACACAGGATTTTTTTTCTAAAAACCATTTTTTCGTGTTGTTGATGGAAAACGTAAAAATAACTCAAATTTTTTTTTCAAAATTCCAATTTTTTTGTGGGTAAACCAATACTTTTCTCGCATATTAGATAGGTTGGGCGGGAAAGTAATAATCCTTGCCTTCATAGTATTTTAGAAATGTCAAATTTGGAAGTGATTTTCAAATTTGGAAGTGACGTTTGGTTTCGCGGCCGTTGCGAAACTTTTTAATGACCTCAAGATTATCTTGCCTCGGCCACGAGTGGCCTCGACGATAACTGTTCTTTCGATACGTTAAAAAGGTATTTCGCGGCCTAATCTTACAAATAATTATTATGTGTTTAGAGCAGAAAAGACCACCTCAATTAGCTATGGTTTATTTTACCGACCTAAACAATTCACATTCAACACGACAGAATAAAACAGAAATCACACTTCGCTCTCAGATAGTCATCAAAAGATCTTCGAACAATCGCCTTTAAATCTTCCGGTAGTTACCAACCCTCATTTTGAAAAAAAAACAAATATATTCAGGAGTGGAACAATTAACCCAGCTTGGATTGAAAACAATCTAGAAAATAAATTGAAATAACTCGTAAATATTAATAAACTCAAAGTAACTGGTAATGGACCACAATTGTCTGTGGAAGAATGCAATAGGTTTTTCTAAATATGTGGGTATGTTACAAATGTGTAATTTCCAGAGGTACAAGGATTAAATGAATGTTTTCTAAATTCAGGAAAATCCAAATAAGCAGAAACGCACCATCCAAGTTAAATTAAAACATTGGAAGATAGGGGTTTATCTGTTTGCGGAAGGGTTATGGTTACCGTATTCGAAAGTATTGAGGAAGGTGGGCTTCCAATATTTTCCGGTAAAATGCCTGTTGTGGACCAAGTAGAGTCAACAGACTAGGTTTATAAAATGTGCAGTATTGAAAGAAAATGTTTGCACACTGGATCAGAGAGGCGATATAGAAAATTTTAATGTTAAAAATAAAAATGTAAAGGGTAAAATATATTGGAGCCATTTGATAAAAGCCGTGAAAGTCGAATTCAAACCATTCGAATTCAAAACATTCCTAATAGAACAGGAAGTACTACAAAAAGGCAACACCTGAAAGGCACAAATATTAGCATTGTGCACGATCAAAGACAGAAACAGAGAGAGGAAAGTAAGTTACTACGAAAGTACCTTCTGAAGGCTAGGCAAGAAGAAAACAATACTTGCTATATAAAAAACAACAAACTACATGTGAATACAGAAGTATACCCAGTCTCAGATCTACTAGCCCTTGAAAATCAAATTGTAGAAGAACCGAATTCAATTAGTGCTCCATCGACTCCAACTCCCGAAACACTGCCAGAAACCAGACATCAGCAAAAAATAAGAAAAACTTCTATTACAAGCAACCAGCAAAGATCTTCCAGTGCTAGATTACATGAAAAGAAGAAATAATTGCAGTGATCACGTACTTACCTCACACTTGTAGCAAAACCTTTCATTCATGACCTAATTTATATTTATAATAAATCAATCCAGCTTTGTCTTTTTCCCAAGCGAGGAATGAATCAGTTCATTAAAGATTACAGTTATAAGGAGTTCGCAACAAAATTTTTGGATAGTGCAAATAATTTCAACACTTTGAGGTTTGGAAATGATTACTTGAAAGTCTGTCAACAAAATGTACGTAGTATATCCAAAAACTTTGAAAAATTGGAAGTTTTTTTAAATCAATTCAAAGAACCATTCGACTGTATTATTTTAACAGAAACGTGGAAAATTCAGAACAAGCATTTTTTCGATTTAGACGGATATGAGTCAGTCTATAATCAGGGGACATTAAACCAAAATAATGGCGTTATAGTTTATATAAGGAACACTAGGAAATATAAAACAAACATAGTTAAGTTAGGTCCGTGCAAATTAATTGAAGTTTTGATCGATATGGGCGAATGTATAAAAATTGCCTGTATTTACAGGCCTCCATCCACCAACGAAAAAGAATTCGTTTTGGAACTCCAAAACTACCTGGGTCAACAACGGTACCATGAACATTACTTCGCAATGTTAAGCAATATAAATGTAAATCTCTTTTCAGACAATAATCTGACTAATGATTACCTTGATATCCTCAGTGAAATCAATTTCACATCGATAGTAAATATCAGTACAAGGACACAGATGAATCGAGTATCTGCATCGATCGTATATTTGTTTTGTTAGGGCTCAAGTTGGCGATTTAGAAAGAACACTATAATGTCTTTAAAACCAACAAATGAAATTGTTCAAACTGAAAACCATCATCAGGCCAACATCTCAAAACGTATTAATTATAAAAAATGAAAAATAAACTTAACAGAAATTAATTGGAACACTTTGTACGAAATGAATGACCTCGTACTAGCTAATTCATTTTTCTCAACAAAAATCTCTGAAATCATAAAAGACAGCACTGTGACATTCGAGAAAAGCAAATCAAACAAAAAAAAGATTGGATTACAGAAGGAATTATGAATTCAATTATCAGTAGAGACCGCTTATTCAAAAAATATCAAAAGAACAACAACAATTTGGAACTGAAACAGAGATTTATTACTCATAGGAATAAACTCAATACATTAATAAAAATAACCAAACAAAATTATTATAGTGCTGAAACTGAAAAAGTAAATATAATCCCAACCAGATATGGAAAGTTATCAATTGTATAACAGGACACAAAAATAAAAATACTGTTATAAATCGTGTGTTGAAAGAGGATAATAGCCTTACCGAAACAGATCTCGAAATGGCTGAAACGTTTGCCAATTTTTTTACCAAAGTTGGACCAGATCTCGTAAAAAAAACATAAAAGCCCCATTATCACCACCTCCATCCGTAAAAATTAATCCCAATTCCATGTTCTTGACACCTACCACGGAAGAAGAAATATTTGACAGAATAAACACTCTAAAAATCATAAGGCGCCTCCCGAACATAAAATATCTGTCATTAAACCAATCCATAAATCGGGTAATAAACAAATTATATCAAACTACAGACCACTATCTTTGATTATTAGCTTTGCAAAAGTTTTCGAAAAAGTGATAAAATCACGCCTGGAGTCATTTATGAAGAAATTCGGATTGTTGAACGGAAATCAATTTGGATTTAAAAAGAACCGATCAACGGAGGATGCAATTTTAGCCTTGACGTCTAGAATGTATAAAGCCCTCGATAACACCAAACCAGCATTATGTATTTTTATTGACCTTGCTGAAGCATTTGACACCGTAGACCATGCACAATTATTGGGAGCCTTGCAAAATATGGGTTGTAGAGGGCGTGTTCACGAGCTTTTTAGTTATATCTCAAACCGCCGACAATATCAGTTATGTAAAGCAAGTGGAATGTGGAGTACCACAAGGTACCGGTTTAGGTCCACTATTATTTATAATCTACATAAATAGCTTGCTTAATATCAATACCAGCGGAAAAATATTCAGTTTTGCTGACGATACCGCAGTGCTTTATACCGCTGACACATGGAATGATCTGAAACGGAATGCTGAGAATGATTTCACAAAATCCATAGACTGGTTCAATCAGAAGTTGTTGACGATAAATTTAAAAAAAAAACATGGCACTTCCACTTTCAAGCTACGTGAATGGATTACCTGACTTCGATACACTAGATATTCCATATGACAACCAAATTATTGAAATTGAACTGACAGATAAAATGAAATATTTAGGTGTCACCATAGATCGCCACTTGAAATGGAATATTCACATTGAACAAGTCAGTAATACGCTTCGGACAATGATATATAAACTCATATATCTTGCTAAAGTGATGAAAGTACCTCAATTGAAAATGGTCTATTTTGCCCTTGTTGACTCTAGGATAAGTTATGGTATATTAGGGTGGGGAGGACTCTTTTCATTAAATCTGGAGAGGATCAATGTACTGCAAAATTTTTTTCTGGAAATTATTTTGAAAAAAGACCGTAACATTTGAAGTGATGCTCTCTATGAAGAAAGCAGAAAACTTGACCCACGTCAGATTTATTTTCATAAAATAGCATTGTGTTGTCAAAAAAACAAGGATAAGTTCTTGCTTCTTTCCCATTTTCATGAGACCAGAAATAAAACAAATCAAAGATTTGTCCTATCAACTTCAAATAAAACTGTTGGTCGAAAATGTTACACCTTTCTTGCCCCTAGAGTCTTCAACTACCTTCCACAGTAATTGAAAAGTATAGTTAATTATAATTTATTCAAATCGAAGCTTAAGCAGTTTATTTTGATAGAAGAAAAATACACCATATAATAGAGAATAAACTGAATGTATAGAATACCACTTAAAATTTCACATTTGACTTTCTGCTTATATTTAGTAGTCCCGTCTTTATTAGTATTGAAATTGAAAATCTCGTAACAATTTTTTTAGCGGACAGCCTCTAGGCTTTGTTAATTTGTCACTAATAGGCATACACTTACTGTTAGTTAAGAAAACATAATGTACTACACCGAAATTGTTGCTAACTCTTTAATGATGTTCCGCATAGTTCGCAAAAGTCCAACGCAGACAGCCCTTTGGCTTTGCGGTTTTGCGGATTTGTGCTGAGCATTCTTGATATGTTTTAAAATAATATTATGATAATTAGTTTAAACACGTTTTTATTGTATACACTATCCGCAGCGAGCCAATTAGGCTTTGCGGTTTCTTTTTGTTTATTTGTCCGATTATTTATATAATTATATTTCTTTTGTATTGTACAAATAAAGATTTTCATTATTATCATAAAGCCAAATGAAAATATTGCAGCCTCAATTGGAAAATTGGCAGAGTATATATTTTAAATGAATATCTTTTCATCCCGATTATTGTTTTGATTGTTGATTTTACAAATTATTATTCAGCTGATTATAATATATTCAAGAAATTTAATACAACTTTCGTAAAATACATCACACATTTATTCATAAAACGGTAAATAAACAAGAGATCATTACACTCTTAACATTTTTTTGGCATTCTCAGATTTTGTTTTTTTCTTCTCATGATGTCTCGTTCATTTTCATTACAAAATGCTAGACCGTTCTCGAGATATTGGAAAAAAGATATTTTCATTACGTTTGATTTATGTTACACCCTGTAATATGTGTTTCCTCTAATACACTAACGAAGCTATTATTTCAAATTTGGAATTACCATGTATTATCAAATTTGAAAATCATTCTTTCACTTTCATTAGTACTATTTAAGTCGTGTTTAAATTTTGTTTTTATTTAGTTTCAATAAATAAAAATAATAAAAACCTTACTGGCTGTGTCCGGTTTACTGTTGATATCACTCATTGTTTACAACTTTTCTCACAATTTCCTCGACGACAAAAATGGCATTCTATATAATAATTAAAATTAAACTAAATTGATAAAGAATCAAAAACCGGCTAGGTACACCAACTGACATGCGGATTGTCGGGTTTTCCTCCTACTACAAATTCATATAGTACGAATCGCGTACAACTTACACAGTGGAAATACTACCATAATATATCAAGTAGTAGAGGCATTACATTTTCGGACGAAAATGTAAATTAATTGTTTCCGAGGTGTTAGGCCGAGCATTAAAATCCGGGAACGTGTTTTTACCTACGTGGTACCATACAATTTTTTTCATAAATCGCAATCAACATTAACATACATAAAGGAGTGTTTTAAATGAAACTCAACGTTTCTCGCTAATTCCACAATATAATGAAAAATATTAGAAATTCTAAAAAGTGTTTCGATAACTGAATATCATCGTCAGAATGACAGAAGTTACATTTCATTTTATGCCTACCTGATGTTTAGTAGTTATTTTTGGCTAGACCAAGAAGTGACCTACCTTGTGATTGACTTAATATATGTTAATAGAAAAAAGAAGAAGTTGTGATATTACAAATATTGAAGCTAAGATATTATTAGCCCTACGGTGATATCCTGGATATCATTTTTCCAATTAAGATTAAGGAAGGGAAGGAAGGGGTAGTCGTCCCTATTCATAAAAAAGGAGACAGAAAGAAATGCACAAACTATCGTGGAATAACTCTTCTGAATACATGTTATAAGGTACTCTCCAATATCCTACTGGAGAGAATGAAACCATATACCGAAGAGATTGTGGGGGAATACCAATGTGGTTTTAGACCAAATAGGTCCACCGTAGATCAGATTTTTACCATCAGACAAATAATGGAGAAATGCTGGGAATTCGACAGAGAACTCCACCAATTGTTTATTGACTTCAAACAGACATTCGACAGAGTATGCAGATCAAAGCTGTGGAAGGCAATGCAAGA
This sequence comes from Galeruca laticollis, assembly GCA_963921935.1. Taxonomy (NCBI): domain Eukaryota; kingdom Metazoa; phylum Arthropoda; class Insecta; order Coleoptera; family Chrysomelidae; genus Galeruca; species Galeruca laticollis. The sequence continues at coordinate 109,186,211 of OY998179.1, forward strand.
ACTTGGATTCCAAAAAAACTTATATCGATGATGAAAATATGCATGGAGGGTACGCGATGTAAAGTAAGAGTGGGGCAGGGTCTCTCCGACTCCTTTAATATCAATAATGGTCTCAAGCAAGGGGACGCCCTCTCACCTCAACTCTTTAACAAAGCATTGGAATATGTAATTAGGAACTCCAAAATTGAGAAGCCAGCTGCTATCTTTCATAAAGGAGGACCCAACCTGCTCCTGGCTTTCGCAGACGATGTCGATGTGATTGGCAATAGCAGGATTGACCTCAAAGACATTGGTACGCTCATGTGAGAAGAATGGAGGAGAGCAGACTGCCACGCATCGCACTTGAAGGGAAACCAACAGGGAAAAGAGCACCCGGTAGACCACCTAAGAGATGGAAGGACAGTTGGCAGTCCACCTCCCAGGAAACGATAAAGAGGAACTTTCAAAACTAACAGATCGCAAGATCTTAAATACGAATAAGAAGAAGAAGACCTCAAAGACACCTTCATAAAGTTCGAAAAGGAAGCAGAGAAGATAGGCCTCAAGATAAACGAAGACAAGACCAAGTATATGTACCTCAGCAGAAAAAATCGGAACCGAGATACAGTAGGACAAAACTTCTGTATCGAAGGCTACAACTTTGAGCGGACAAGACAATTTAAATATCTGGGTACAAGTATTAGCGATAACAACGACATCACAGAAGAGATAAATAACAGGATACAGGCTGCAAACAGATGCCTTTTTGCTCTTCAAGACCTAATTAAATCTAGAATACTTACCAGGAAAACCAAGCTGAACATATACAAAACAATTATAAGGCCTGTCGTAATATATGGATGTGAGACCTGGACTCTAACGGTTGCAAACGAAGAACGACTTAAGGTATTTGAAATGAAATTGCTAAGCAAAATATTCGGCCCAAATAGAGACGAAAATACAGGACAATATAAAATAAAAACCAACCAAGAACTCAAAGAACTCTACACTGATACCAACATAATAAACGAAATAAAGGCCAGGAGACTACAGTGGGCAGGACACGTTAAAAGAATGCCAGATGATAGAATATTAAAACTGGTGTGGGAGGAGGTCCCGGGGGGAAAACGCCCATCAGGTCGACCCCGCCTCAGGTGGAGAGATAATATTACAAAGGACCTAAAAGCCATGAATATCGAAGATGGACCCGATCGGATGCTAGATAGAAAAAGATGGAGACGTGTGGTTGAGTCGGCAAAAACCCACCCAGGGTTGTGAAGCCACTGATGATGATGATGAATTAAGATCAGTATAACTGTGCAATGATATAGAAAACCAGGAAAACTATATCTGCTGATCTTTACAATTATCACTTAAAAAGACAGTTTAATAGTGGAGAGCTTCCTAGATTTATCTGTTCATTGACGACTTCACATTGTGGGTTTCTTAAGTGTCTTCTAATTTCCAACTCTTCCAGGAAATCCAATTCTTGTTTCTTATCACAAATATGTAGTACTTCTAGTTCTGTGTTTGGTGTCAATGAATGGTTGGTGTCAAGTAGATGTTTTGCGTAATGGGGTTTATCTGGTTGATTTAATCTGTATGCTCGTAAGTGTTCACTGTATCTGATTTCAAAATTTCTAAGGGTCTGACCCAAATAGACAGCATTACATTATGGACATTTGAGTTTATATATACCTGATTTCTTTAAGGTTGGTATTTTTGTTTTAACATTTAACAATTTTGTACTTACCTTACTTTCTGTTTTAAAAGCAATTGTATTCGTTGCTAAAGATATTGTCTTTGAAGTATTATTAGAAATATTTCTTGCATATGTGATGGTTTTATAAGTTTTTATTTCTTCAGTTTGTTAAGGAAATATTAGTTGTAATGCCACTTTTTTTCCTTTTTTTTATTAATTAGTTTATTTATCATATGTAATGGATAACCGTTGGCTGTTGCTATTTGTCTAATTGTACTAATATCTCTATCAAAATTACATTTGTTCATAGGAACTGAAAATGCTCCATGTATCATTGAATTGTATGCCGCTAGTTTATGTGACAGGGAGTGATTGGAACTATAAGGAATTGTCACATTAGTGTGTGTTGGTTTTCGGTATATTGCATAATCAAGTACATTATTAATTCTTTGAATTTTTAAATCAAGAAAATTGATCAAGTTATTTTCTTCAACTTCTTATGTAAATTTAATTTTTGGGTATAAATTATTAATGTAGTTTAAAAATATATCTAATTGTCGTTCACTACCTATAAAACAAGCTAATATGTCACCTACATATCTATACCAAAATAAAACATTTTTTAAATATTATTTTCAAAGATTTTTCTTTCTAAACTGTCTATAAAAATGCTTGCGAAAATAGGTGATATAGGGCTTCCCATTGGTAAACCGTCATTTTGAATATATATGTTATTGTCAAAAGTGAAATAGTTCTGTCTGATACATACATCAAACAGATTAAGTATATCTGATATTATTCCTTGATTATTATTTTCATCTTCTACTCGTAGTAATTTTCTTACAAGTATTAGACATTCTTTAGGAAGAATTTTAGTGAACATATTAGTAACGTCAAATGAAATAAGCTTAGTTTCATCTTGTAATTTGAATGTTTTTATTTTTTTGATTAGTTCTATTGAATTTCTAATTGAGTACTTAGATTCATATCCGTAATTATTGAGTATATTGTTAAGCTTATTTGCCAATATATTATTAGGAGTATTAACATAAGAAACTACAGGTCTAATTGGTTTCGTTATTTTATGTAATTTAACAGTTCCATTTAATTGTGGACAATGAGGATTCTTATGTATCATGGACCTCTTTTCGTAAACATTTAAAACATAATTTGAATTAATAACAATATCCCTTACATTATTAGAAAACTTCTTTGTTGGGTCTGCATTAAGAACTTTTACATCGCTAGATTCCATAAAGCTCTATTAAGAAGTTGAAAAGCTTCAAGAATTGGGTAGGGGTGTGTGATCGATATTGGACAGCGGTTGATATTCGACCACTCTCCCCTATTGTTAAGCTTCTTTGACAATATAATATTAGGAGTATTAACATAAGAAACTACAGGTCTAATTGGTTTCGTTATTTTATGTAATTTAACGGTTTCATATAATTGGGGACAATGAGGATTCTTATTTATGATGGACCTCTTTTCGTAATCACTTAAAAGATAATTTGAATTATTAACAATATCCCTTACATTATTAGAAACCTTCTTTGTTAGATCTGCTCTAAGAACTTTTACATCGATAGATTCTATATAGTTATATATTTTTGACTTATAATTTTCAGATGTCAATATGACAGTTGTGTTCCCCTTATCAGCTTTTGTAACTGTTAGGTTATTATCTCCTACTTCCTCTTTTATTGCATTTAAAACTGTAATGTTATTTTTTGTTTGACGTTTAACTTTTGAAGGTTCAATATTTTTGATTAAATTGGCAATTTTCAATTTCTCATAAAGAAAATTATTTGAATTTGATTTCAAAGCTATTTCTGACTCTGTAGCTATAATTTGTTTAATATTATTCGTAAATTTTGGTGGTATGCTGTACATTAAACCTTTATTTGAAAATTCTATTTCACTATCTGTAAAATTAGTGTCTGAAAGGTTTTCAAATCGTGGTGCAAAGTGTGTTGGAATGTAGGTACTTACAGTTTCATGATGTTTAGAGTATTGAATTTTATGTTGTGTGTGTTCAAGTTTCTGTAGCTTTTGCTCTTGTTTTTTAAATTTCTTATGCTTCACCGTGCTGACACTTTCTCTAATTTTGTCATCTAAACAGTCAAATTCTACTGGATGTAATTGGAACGTGAGTTCGGAATGTACAACTTCTATGTAGTTGTCTAAGGAGTCTCTCACTTTGAACCATTTCTTACATTCTCCTTTTATCCAAACTCGTTGAGCACATTTTATAGCTTTTTGGAACGAAGTTCCTTATCGCGCGTTGTGCAAGGAGGCTAGACGGAAAAAATTCTTACGAAAAGTTGTCACGACACTTTTTGAAGCTATTGTAAGCTGTGCGGCGTGCGCATGTTTCTCCAACCAAGTCATACGATTTATAATCTCCACATTTTGTGTGTTTAGCAAGTGTACGCGTCATAATTTTAATAAATTCAAAAACAAATCATATTTTAATATTACTTAGTATAGTTTTTTGTCTTTATTATGTTAATTAATTGTTGAGATTCTCTACAACAAAAATTGAAATAATATACTTCAGTTGCTTGCTGTATAATGAATAATACTTTTGAAATCTCCTAAACATATTTCTCGGTAGTATACTGGTCAGTATCCCCGCCTGTTGTCGCCTAGTGATGTTAGCGTTAAGACACAGCCAATACGTGGATACTCGGTATCCCCTCCAACGGCTCCCGCTAAAAATTATATCTACGAGGATATTGGCGATAGTTTTAGTTGCATGTTAGCAGCGTTGGAGCACGGTACTGCCGCTGTTGTAATTTTTTTATTATAATACGAGTTTTTTAGTGATTTCTAATAAAATGGCAGGTAAGTTCGTGTAGATACAAGTTGTATATATAGCATATTTTTATGATAAATGTTATTTGATGAATTTCGGGCATTTTACACTTAGTAATTTAGGTGGTCGATCTTCTGGGACACAAGGCACTGATGGGTTTTTTGTTTACAGACAGAAAGAAATATTCTATTGCTGATTTGGAAACTATGAGTCAGGAAGCATCACTAACTCTTGTTGAAGACATTCCATCTGATGCAGACTCAGAACTTGATGACTGCTCCGATGACGATACTGAAACAGATTTTTTAAATCTGGAGCCTCTGCCACTTATCTCGGAAGAAATAAAAAAAATGAGGACGTGCCAGAGGTAAATGAAATTGAGGACGTGCCAGAGGTAAATCAAATTCAGGACGAGGACGTGCCAGAGATAAATCAAACTGACGAAGACAGTGACGATGACATGCCGTTGGATATGCGTATAAAAAATATTTTCTTCTCAATAGAATTTGGACCAGAGACTCCGAAAACTGCATTCAACATAAAAAAAGTTTCGATGAACCGATCGGTCCCAATCTACCGGACAATATAGATTCTCCGACAGATGTTTTTCTCCAACTTTTTACAAAAGAACTTATTGAATATATTGTCTTTCAAGCTAATTTATATGCGGTGCAACATTGTGGTGGTGACGAAAATCGCATTGTACATACACAGACTAATGCGGAAGAAATGCGAGTATTTCTAGCAATACATTTACTAATGGGAATAAAGCATCTCCCGAGTTTGAGAGACTACTGGTCTTCCAGTGCAGATCTTCGAGATGTTTATATTAGTTGCTGTATGCCAAGGGACCGATTTGAGTGGTTGCTATCAAACTTAAATTTGAACGATAATGCTCTTCAACCTAAAAGAAATGAAGCCAACTATGACAAGTTATATAAAGTTAGACCTTTATTGAATCATTTATCAAAAAGGTTTGCTGCATGTTATAATCCCGCAGAAAACCAAGCAATCGATAAGTCTATGATAAAATTCAAAGGACGTAGTTCTTTGCGGCAATATTTACCGATGAAGCCAATAAAAAGAGGATATAAGGTTTGGATAAGAGCGGACGAATCTGGTTTTGTATGTCAGTTTGACATATACCCAGGAAAAGCTGCCGATTCTACTGAAAAAAAATTAGGAACCCGAGTTATCAAAGAGCTTACTCGTCCATTGGTCGGAAAAGGCCATAAAGTTTATTTTGACAATTTCTTCAATTCTGTGGAACTAACGAAAAGCTTGCGGGAAGGTATCATTTATGCATGCGGGACAGCAAGGAAGGGAAGAAAGAACACACCAATAGATATAAAAGAGGATAATCAATTAGCAAGAGGGGAGTCAGATTGGCGAGTTAGAAAAGACGGCACTGTTTTTATAAAATGGAAAGATCGAGAAGGTGTTTTGTTTCTAAGTAATCATCATAACCCCGAAGATATTGACACAGTTTCTAGAAAGAAGAAATTACTTGTCCAAAACTAGTCAAGGACTGCAATGCCAATATGGGTTTCGTTAACAAAATGGATATGCTGAAGTCGATTTATGAAGTGGACAGAAAATCGAAGGAATGGTGGCACCGGATCATTTGGTATTTTTTAGATGTCTCACTGGTGAATGCTTTCATTATTTTCAAAAGTAGAGCAGCTGGAAAATCGCTTACGCTGAAAATGTTTAGGTTGGCAGTTGCAAACGGTCTCATTGGTGCCGAACCCGCCGTACCTAGAAAAGGACGCAAAATACTTAGTACTGAAATAAATCACTTCAAACGTACGGTGCCGTTAGAAGTTCGCTTTGATAAATGTGCACATATGCCAATTCACATGAAGCCAAGAAGATGTGCCTTTTACAGTAGCCGAAAAGAACCTCACAAGTCTTCCTGGAGCTGTAAAGCATGTGATGTAGGTTTGTGTCTTAACTACAAGAAAAATTGTTTCTCTTTGTACCATTCAAAATAAAGTATTACTTATGAAAATATTTTAGTAACTTATGCCTAGTGTCCCAACACCTAAGACATGGTCTATTTTTTTTGTGGTTTGAGAAAAAAAATTAAAATGCATACCATTAGTTTTAAAAATAATACTTTTATATAAAATTACCAAAAAACTATTTAAAAGTAAAAAAAAATTAATTCCGGCGTCAAAGGGATAAGCTCGCTTCACAATAATATCAAATTTACCGTAGAGCTTGAAAAAAATAAGTCTATAAACTTTCTAGACCTTACAATTTCAAATATAAATAATAAACATGATTTTTCTATATTTCATAAACCATCACATACAGATATTACAATTCATAATAGTTCGGTCCACTCGAACGACGACGACATACACACTGGATTTTGATTTTTTGTCCAAAAACCGTTTTTTCGCGTTGTTGTTGATGGAAAACGTAGGAATAACTCACATTTTTTTTCAAAATTCCTACTTTTTTTGAAGTAAACCAATACTTTTCTCGCATATTAGATAGGTTCGGCGAAAAAGTAAAAACTGTTGTAATATATAAATGAAGATTATTCTGTACGTAGGATTGCTACATATATACAGAAGAAACGTCTTAATTTAAGTAAATTGAAAAATATGACAGGAATTGATAATATTCGACAATATGTATCTGTCTCATACGTGGCCCGTACTATGTAAACTCTGATAACCAAAATCTCAATTAATGTACATAGGAAACGAAACGGATAACAAAGCATTTATATAAACATTGTTTAAACAGTAAATTATTCTGAACATAAGTAGATCACCGAGACATACGACGATGAATAATGTGTGGAAATACCTATTCATCAACTGACTGGTGGTATTCACATGTTACTATTGCCTGTATCCACTTTTACATTGTTCCTTACTATACTAAATCCCCCTTAATAGAGAAATAATTTTTTTTTGTTAATGATATAAATAAATGTCTTTTATATATAAAATCTTGTATTTAACATAAATCTAATCCATGTTGGGAATATATAAAATGAATACCGTTTAGATAGACATGCTTAATTCCAAAACAAACGATGTTTGCCGTAAGCTATTAAATCAGAACTTATAGTTAAATTTATTCTATTCGTGTTCATTTTAATTTAATGAATTACGGCACGAAATTGGGGATGAAATGCGTCGTTTACAGGACGGGTTTCAATAACATTCACTGGGATTATGTACATGGAAAAATTAAGAGATTATTTTCATAAAATGGTTTCATTTTAAGGTAAAACAACAACCATAATAATTTGGGTATCATTACCGCAATCTGCAAAAAAGGAGATAACACAAAAAGGCGAAATTACATAGGCAGCGTATTGACTAGTACAGTGTCCAAAGTATACGCCAGAATTATGGAGGAAAGACTATGGGAAAAGTGGTACATACATTAGAAAAAACGCAGTTTAGATTCCGACCAAACAGTGGAACAGCCGACGTGATGTTTATTATGAGACAACTAGGAGAAAGAGCCACAAGAGAAAACCGAAAAAGATACTGCTGCTTCATAGACCTGACAAAAACCTTTGATTAGGTAAAAAGAAAGGATATAAGAAAAACTCTAAGGAATAGTGTGTGAAAGTTTAATAATAGGAATACGATGTCTATATAAACATACACATATAAAAGTTATTCAAGAGAAATCAGAACTATTTGAAACCACATTAGGAGTAAAACAGGAAGGTATCTTGAGCACTATTATTCGAGATGTAATAGATGAGGCAATTGAAGAATCTAAGAAAAAAGTTGAGGCATATGATGTAGGATACTGGAAAATGAAAAAGGTACCGTCAAGTTGGGTGCCTTGAGACTGCCTGGTGACTTGAGACAAAACTTTAGGTATTTCTGAGAAGGGTTGGCAACGCCGCAAATTGTACTGGAATTCAGTTTCCACGCGGTATTCATTCACGACAAGTCTATTCAAGTTGTTTTTATAGTTTTTGCTGGTTAATTAAGAAGGTAAGTGCGGTTGTAGTATTTTATTGTAAGAATAGGGTTTGTGGGATTTATAGGTATGTTAAAAAACTTTATGTATGTAGTCCAAACTGACAAATTTATGGGAATGGTCATATTTTACATTGATGTTAGTGTGTATAGGAAGTATTTATTGCTACATACATTTTTGTTAACATAAACAGTTTTTTTTTATTTATATAAGAAAATAAAAAATGTGATTTATAGGGGCGAGATGAGACGTGTATCAAGTCACCCCAGGGGTAATTTGAGACATGTCTCAAGTCACTCTACTTAAATAATACGTGTTCATTTTGCAGGTATTTACAAGAATGGGTTGATACAAAAAAAGTAGGCGCCAACTATAGAAGATATGACGAAAAAGATTTAGAACTTGCAGTAGCTGAAAGAAATAGAGGTGTTTCATTGAGAAAACTTCAAAGCAAATATGGTATTTCAAAGGATACGATTGATCGAAGAGCAAAAGGACGTCATATGAAAAAAGCAGGTGGACAAACTGTTTTCACGTCAGAGGAAGAAAAGAAGATGGTGGATAACATTTAGTTAGCCAGTGTCTGGGGGTTTCCACTAACATCTATTGATGTAAGGTACTTGACTAAGTCGTATTTAGATAGTTCTGGTAGACAGGTATCAAAATTTAAAAAGAATTTGCCAGGAAGAGAATTTATGAGAAAGTTCATTGAAAGACATAAGGATATACTCTCACAACGCTGGTGTGAAAATATAAAACGGGCACGGGCAAGTGTTAACAGGGAGGTAATAAATAAATATTTTGACGAGCTGGAAGTAAGTTTGCAAGGGGTTGAACCAAATGCAATGGTCAATTATGATGAGACAAATATAACTGACGATCCTGGAAAAACCAAGTTACTTGTCAGAAGATGTGCAAAACACGCACATCGTATAATGGACAACTCTAGAAGCAGCCATTCCATCATGTTTGCAGGATCCGCATCGGGTGAACTTTTGCCACCTTACATAGTTAATAAGGCCGAAAATTTGTATAAAACGTGGACAGAAAATGGCCCTGCCGGTGCTAGATACAATAGGTCAAAGAGCTCCTGGTTTAATGAAGCGATTTTCGAGGATTGGTTGAAATCTACGGCATTACCGTATTTTAAAAAACTCCCCATTGAGTCGCCAATAGCTCTAATAGGCGAGCCATATTTCACAATCCGTAATTGACTTATGCAGAGAATATAATATTCGATTTATCCTGCTACCTCCAAACAGTACCCACATCTGCCAACCCTTAGACGTAGCATATTTCAGACCACTCAAAAGCGCATGGAGAGATGTTCTTTTAAATTGGAAATTGAAGCATCGGGGGGTAGTACCGAAAGATACTTTTCCCAGACTGCTAAAAAATTGTTTGGATCAACTTGATGTAGACAACAAGACATCAGCAAATCTCATAGCTGGATTCCGTGAAAGTGGAATTTATCCAATCAACAGAAACAAAGTACTAGATAAGTTGCCACCGAGCTTAGAACAGCCAAATGATGAGAACAATTTTGTAGTGTCAATAGATAATGCTTTTCAAGTCTTTTTAAGCAATCTATATACGAAGGAAACAGTAACCGGTACGAGGAAAAGAAAAAAAATTCTAATAGAGCCTGGAAAGAGTTTTGAAAATACTACTCTAGAGAGTGTTGAAAATTCTACTCTAGAAGAAGTAGAACAGACGGTAGATGAAAATGGAGTCAATGGAAACCAGGAAGAAATTGAAGAAGAGCTACCTGATTTTACTCAATTTAATAACCCGACACCGTCAACATCAAAAGAAAAACCTATTATTTCTCGAAAAAATAAAAAAAGTGTAGATTCCTCCAGTCACAGTAATGATTCCTTTTTCACGCAATGTCATATGATAGCCCTGAAGATTTTGAAGAAGACGTGGATATGGTTGATCCTTCGGATTTAAAAGTTGATGACTTTATTTTGGTGCAATTTTCATATGAGGCTCCCCATTAAGCCAGTTATTTTGGAAAAATTCATTGGATAAATTATTGAACTAAAGCCGGATTTAGTTCTGTGTAAATTTATGCGCAAATCACCACAAGGAAAAAATATTTACGTATTTCCAGATATTTATATTTATATTCCGGATTCAATGCATTTATCCAAATGTATGTTTTGAGCAAAAGCTTATTATTTATAAATAATCGTGATTCCAAAAAATTTTTAAATACCATTATATCTTATTATTGTTAATAAAAATGCATAAATTACTATGATAACAACAAAAAAGTAATTTTAATTACATGTTCCTATTCATACTTAATTACTTTTGTTAAAAACAAATTGTACATAATTTAATTATTAATAACATTGCTCTCTTTACCAATCTTGATGAAGTTAATGGTTTCTTAGATAAATGATAAATAATGATTCAGGACACAGAGAGGTCGATGCAGCTTATGAGTCAGGGAGAGGCGGCGATACTTAAAGGTAGCGACGCATACTTGTGAGCGCGCGAAATTAACAATTAAAAAACAGGTATAAACAATGAAATTTTCTTAAATCTCTATTAAGAATATTATTAACTATTGTATAAAGAATTTAAAAGAATTATTATTTATATTTTATTTTTTTAATATATTTTTCATGGGTCAAAAGTACTCAAATTTGAGATTTTTCGAACATTTAAAAATTCATATCTCTAAAAATATCAACTTTATCGTGAAAAGTCATAAGGCCTTTTTTATTTGTATTTCAATAAAGAATATAAAAAAAATTTGTCCGGTTGAAAAATAACAATTCCTTCCAATTGTTTAAACAATTTCGGTTTAAACAATATGGCACTAGGTTGCCCCATGGCAACATGCATTTATATCATCAGTAGGGCAATTCAAAGAGGATCGCATAAAAAAATTGAGGTGGAATAGTTTTCGGCACTCATGCGCCGATTCCTCCTGGACTAATAATGCTCGGGGCTACATACCTTGGACATGGTCAGATATCAAGTACTTTCTCGTTCAATATCTCTTTGCCATACTAATTTTTGGTTAACGAACGTCAGAGCGAAACCGTCTCTGTATATAAAATTTATTTTATTGTATCAGATTTCTTCAATTTAAATTGGAATGTCATTTCTAAATCAATTCCTTCCTTTCCAGTATCTCGACTAGCGGTCTAAGAAAATTTACTCAGTTACAGTGATTCCTATCTAATTTTTTTTAAAGATCTAATGTATAATTTTATTCAAATTATGATTGTAATGAACATGCAAATGATAAATTAAAGAAAATAATTGCGTGGTAAAATTTTAGTTTGAAGTTTATCATCAGACATAATGGCCGACGATGAGGAACTTAATAAGGTAGGGCTAAGTAATAAATTTTAAAAATGTAATTCCCTATTTTGCATTGCAGATTTTTATAATCGTAATAAAAATTCAGTAAGCTTTTAATTATAATTGATTGCTAATAAAGTTTGGGTTAGTGCCTAAAATGTATGTTTATACAATTTTCAAAAATGTGAATATTAAATAAAAGATTAGATAAAATAACATGTATGAAGAAGAAGAAGAAATACTAAATAGGACTACACTAGAAGACACTTTACAAAAATTACAAAATGCGATACAATAACAGCAGAAAAAATATGAAGAACACCGGAAAAAATGTTACATTTCAATATGAAAAGAGAAAGAATTACCACAAGATTGGAAAAAATCAATAATTGTATCGATATATAAGAATAAAGGAAATAGAAGAGAATGCAAAAGAGGAATATCACTCCTTTGAACCAAAATGAATTTGTTTTTATAAAATTATAGACAAAAAAGAAGAAAAGATTATTCTCAGCATATATAGACATACAATAAGCTTTCGACAAGACTGAGAGAGAGAGAGAGAGAGAGAGAAAGAAAATAGAATATCCTAAGACTACGAAGTGTCAAAGGCAAAACAATAGAAGTTATACAAACAATATATAAGAATAGCGTAACCGCAATAATAACTAACAACATGAAATCGGGAATATTTGCAATAACAGAAGGACTACGAGAAGGAGGCATCTTACGCTCGACATTATTCATTATTTAGGTACATGGTTGAGATTATTAAGAAATGTACTAGAAGAAGCAGAAAATTGCAAGTAGTACACATACACTTAAATAGAGTAGATAAATATCGAGAGGAACATTCGCTGATGATATGGTGCTTATTGTCAGCAAAGAAGCAACGTAACCTAAAGCTGGGTACAGACATAGAACAAAACTTCGTATCGTAACTCCGTCGCGCAACAATTGTTTGTTACGCATCGAAGATACGGCGTGTCAACAAATATAGCGTATCAATACATCGTCGCGTATCTTATAAACGGGACATTTTGCCGTTCCGTCTTTACTAAAACAGAACAATTGAATCAGTCTTTTTCTTGTGTGCAATTGAGGTACAATACCTTTTTAAAATTTCTAAACAATCGATAAGTGCTATAGTTCCTGAAGTGTGCGAAGCCATTATAGAAGGATTAAAAGAAAATATACAGGTAAGGAACTGTTTTATTAAAGAAGTATAATAAACACACATTAAACAAAACAAATGCTAATCTTAAATTCTCTAATTCAATATCGGGCATATCCAATAGTGGGCGTGGTAATTATATGCTGGAGATGGTACCTGTGAATGCTGTTGAGTAAGACTTGAAGCTTGGCTATCCTGATACTGTTCAAATTGAGAATGTTGTGGCACAGAATTTGCAAAGAATGACTGAAGAGTATGAGTACGGTATGATTGCGAATAATAAAAATTGGTTGAACTTTGTTCGAGATGGGTCTTGTCTGCTTTAAACAAAATTAACATAATATCTTGTTGTACAGTACTTTGTAATTCAAGAGAATATTTGGCCAGTTTTTTAGCCGCAAGATTTCCAAATATTTGACATTCGTTTTGCTCCTGTGGGTTTCTAGAGTTTGCTGATACTTTTGACAGTATTTTAAAAGCTTTATCTAATTTCTCAGAATCTTCATTTCTCTTTTGGCGTTTCCTACTAGGTGTCGCTTCATCGCTTTTCTTTTCGGTACTAGGTGTTGCTTTTCTTTTCCGTACATTTTCTATACTTTCCCGATTCTCTTGTACAGCAGAATTTTTATCGTTATCTGCTAATGTTCCTTCATCACCCGATATTTCCTTTTTATCATTATCTTCTTCTTCGTGTACAATCTAAAATTAAAAATAATTTAAAATAAGTATTTAATAAACAAACTTATTTAGAAAATAAAAATATGTCCTATTTTTGGCGCACTGTATAATTTGTTTCAACGAAATTTGTTGTAATTTTTACAGATACCTTCAACACCAGAAAGATGGTTAGAAATAGCAAAACAGTTTGAGAACACCTGGAACTTTCCACATTGTCTGGGTGCTTTAGATGGGAAGCATGTTGTTCTACAAGCTCCAATTAACACCGGAAGTGAGTTCTTCAATTACAAATCAACATTTAGTGTAGTTCTTTTTGCCCTAGTTGTTGCTAATTATAACTTTTTGTATGTTGATACTGGAGGCCAAGGAAGAATTTCAGATGGTGGTATCTTTAAAAACTGCTCGCTTTACAAAAAAATAGAGCGAAATGACTTAAATTTACCTCAACCAGAAGCTTTACATGGCAGGCAACAGAAAATTCTCTATTTTTTTATTGGAGACGAGGCATTTGCCTTAACTGAGTCGTTTATAAAACCGTTTTCGGGAATACATCCTAAAGGATCATTGCAAAGAGTGTTTAACTACAGATTATCTCGCGCACGAAGAACTGTAGAAAATGTATTTGACATCGCCTCAGCCGTTCTTAGAGTACTTCGTAAACCGATATTACTTGAACCAAGAAAAGCTGAATAAGTTATAATGGCAGTAGCCCATCTACATAATTTTTTAAGAGAAAGTTCCACATCTTGTGCTTTGTATACGCCACATGGAACCTTCGATACAAAAATTGATGGAAAGCTTGTAGAAGGAAAGTATAGAACTATAACTAATGAACCAATGTCTTCTTTATTTCCAATTAGAAATATTCCCAGAAGACCAACCGAAATGCAACACGATTTAGAGACGAATTGTCATCGTACTTTCAAAATGAAAATCGATTTTTGTGGCAAGATAATTATACGTAATTCGTTTTATACTTACGGTGCTTTGTGTTTCCCGAACCTTTTTTTTGGTCCCAAAGGAATAGCAAACTTTTAAAGGCAAACAAACCAACTACTTTTATAGATATCTGAAACAAAATAGAAATTAAATTAATTTTCAATTATTCAAACTTACCTTTACCCGTACCGTGGCAGTATTCAATTTTTGCTTTCTCTCGCCTAAGTCCTGACAGAAGAACATTAATTTTTTTTGCATTCATCTACTGTTGTCCGAAACTCTACAGCAAGTTCTTCCCAAGCATCATGCTTCTTTATTTTATTATAGTATTTGGGATGTTTTGCATTCCACAAAATTTCTTTATTACGATAACTATCTATTTATGAAATCCAGGGTAGACTCTTCTGTCCACTCCATGTTTTCAACTGAATAAACAAAACGAAAAATAAATCGCAACTGTGTACCGCAGACCTGTCCAGACATGCTAACAAGTGATGCAACATCAGTGTGTATCATTTTTTTGATGTGGCGTCAAAAAACCGACAACCGATGGAACGCCGAGATGTTACTATGTTCTGGTGTTACGGTGTTACGCAGTGCCGTCCACACTTGTTACGCGATGGCGTTACGATACGAAGTTTTGTTATATGTCTGTACGCACCTTAACAATATAGGTAAGTATTGACAAGGGTAACACGTAACAAAAGTAGCGCGGTGGGCACACGAATCCACACCGTCTTTGTTTTACCATTTTTATTGCAGAACGAAATGGTTTGTACTTCTCTTTTAGTTTTATTCTAAGGAACAATTTTGTTTAGGCAATGATAATATGAATCGCCAAAGTTCCTATTTATTCATGCTAGAAGATGAAGCCCGAAAGAAAAAGTAGCTTTAATTCAAAAGTAACTATATAGGGTAAGTGTACATAATTCCGACACTATAAGAAAGCAAACTAAAGAAAACATCATGATAAAATAAAAATCGTGTTTAAAATGTAGGATACCTTATATACTAGTCAAGTTTGTTGATTATAGAAATGAAAAATAGCTCTACTGCTCCATCTATAAAAAAAATATTTTTTTTATTGACCTGCAAATGGTAAATTCCGATCCCTGAAATTTTTCTCTGTGCAAAATTCCGGCAGTGAATTGAACATAAATTCGACAGAGTTTTCAAATTCGACACATTAAGTACATAAATCAAACAAGGTTTTCAGTTTACTTTATTCAATGATGAATTTAAATTAAAATTATTGAAAAGTAATCTAGACAAAGGAACCATATTTATTGATTTCCTCAATTTTAAAGTAGCCTCTTTTCTTAATATTTTTTGGTGGTTGTATCATCTCTATTATTTCTATACAGTCGTATCAAATCTCATCTCTCTAATCTGGCCACTTCCAATTAAGTCCAGTTCTAGACATGGTATTAATTAATATTTTCTCTTTCTCAATTCCAGTCATCTTTCCTGGATAGTAATTATTTTCATAATTTACTATCACAAAGTCCCCAATTCCAATATTTCCTTTTTCATTTATTTTTTCAATACATACTTCGCCGTCATCCTCGCTAGGCAACCCATCTTCAGTTTCGCCTGATTTTTGTTGCACTTGTGTTCTTGCAGGTCTCTTTCTTGAAATATTACTTTTTTCGGCCCTTTTCCTGTTTTCCTTTTCCTCAAGTTGTTTATTTTTTTCATCTTCTCTTTCCGAGTAATACTCTTTCCATGCATGAAGTTGTTACGGAGGATATCTATTCCTTTTTTTACCTAAAAATTTTTAGATGGAGTTGGTTGAAAATTAAATGGTGATGGTACTAACAGGCTAGAATTCTTTTTAATATTCTCTTTTGTCCTGTCTGGAGGTATGTTATGAATTGTCTCGAGAACTTTTTTCCTTGCATTTTTAGTTTTTTCTTCGGTATTCTCCACTTTTTTGGTCTCTTTTATTTTGTCAACGGTTGTTTTATGTTTAGTTTTTCCAATTTCATTGTTTTGTTTTTCATTTAAATCATCGATCTCCTTATTTTTAAGTTCCCAAAAAACTATATCCTTTCCTCTAGTTTCAATCTTTTCGTCTTCGATCTTTCTCATTTTAATTTCAATGTTGATAATATTATCATTTAATACATCAGTCTCTTTTCTTCATTTTTGGTGCTTCCTTTAATATCGTTACTTTCGTCTTGTACTTCCCTGCTTTCGTCTTTTTCGTTTTCTTGGGTTTTTTCAGTACTTATGTCAGTCTTCTTTTCCTCAATGCAAGTTTCTAGTTCTATAGCTCTAATTTCATCTGGATGTTCTCCAGTTTCTTCTTTGCTTCTCAAGTATTTTTGTCATTTATTCCATCGATCTTGAGCCCTATCAACATAATATTTTGACCAATATTTATCTTTCTCTCATTTTCAAATATCTCTTGATTAATTTCATTTTCAGGTGTTTCCACTATTAACGATTCCCAATCCCGTTCTAAATCAATTCACTCCTCCACTTCAATTATCATATTATCTCTTAATGTAGAATTTGTTGTAGTATTTTCAAAACTTAGTCCAGGTATATTAAAAATGCTTAAACAAACTTCATATAAACTTGTATCTTCCGTATCTCCATCCCACTCACTGCGTTTCAAAAAATAAAACTTTTGTAGAGTTTTTTATGTGATCCTCTTTGAATTGCCCTACTGATGATATAAATGCATGTTGCCATGGGGCAACCTAGTGCCATATTGCTTAAACCGAAATTGTTTGAACAAGTGGAAGGAATTGTTATTTTTCAACCGGACAATTTTTTTTATATTCTTTATTGAACTATAAAATAAAAAAGGTCCTATGACTTTTCACTATAAAGTTGATATATTTAGAGATATGAATTTTTAAAGGTTAGAAAAATCTCAAATTTGAGTACTTTTGACCCATGAAAAGTATATTAAAAAAATAAAATAAAATATAAATAATAATTTTTTTAAATTCTTTATACAGTAGTTAATAATATTCTTAATAGAGACTTAAGAAAATTTCATTGTTTATACCTGTTTTTTAATTGTTAATTTCGCGTGCTCACAAGTATGCGTCTCTACCTTTAAGTATCGCCGTCTCTCTCTGACTCATGAGCTGCATCGACTTCTCTGTGTCCTGAATCATTATTTATCATTTATCTAAGAAACCATTAACTTCATCAAGATTGGTAAAGAGAGCAATGTTATTAATAATTAAATTGTCTACAATTTGTTTTTAACGAAAGTAATTTAAGTATGAATCGAAACATGTAATTAAAATTACTTTTTTGTTGTTATCATAGTAATTTATGCTTTTTTATCAACAATAATAAGATATAATGGTATTTGAAAAATTTTTGGAATCACTATTATATATAAATAATAAGCTTTTGCTCAAAACATACATTTGGATAAATGCATTGAATCCGGAATATAAAACATTAGATTTTACGAATTTCGGATACAAACTAGAGAATGATACTTTGCTAATATCATTTATAAACAAAAGCCCATTTCCAACTGATCAAAATCTAATGTTTTATATTCCGGACTCAATGCATTTTTCCAAATGTATGTTTGAGCAAAAGCTTATTATTTATATATAATTGTGATTCAAAAATTTTTTCGAATACTATTATATCTTATTATTGTTGATAAAAATGCATAAATCACTATGATAATAACAAAAAAGTAATTTTAATTACATGTTCCGATTCATACTTAAATTACTTTTGTTAAAAACAAATTGTAGACAATTTAATTATTAATAACATTGCTCTTTTTACCAATCTTGATAAAGTTAATGGTTTTTTAGATAAATGATTAATATTGATTCAGGACACAGAGAGACCGTATGCAGCGCATGAGTCAGAGAGAGACAGCGATACTTAAAGGTAGCGACGCATACTTGTGAGCGCGCGAAATTAACAATTAAAAAACAGGTATAAATAATGAAATTTTCTTAAATCTCTATTAAGAATATTATTAACTATTGTATAAAGAATTTAAAAAAAATATTATCTATATTTTATTATGTTTTTTTCATATATTTTTCATGGGTCAAAAGTACCCAAATTTGAGATTTTTCGAACCTTTAAAAATTCATATCTCTAAAAATATTATTTTTATCGTGAAAAGTCATTTTATTTGTATTTCAATAAAGAATATAAAAAAATTGTCCGGTTGAAAAATAACAATTTCTTCCAATTGTTTAAACAATTTCTGTTTAAACAATATGGCACTAGGTTGCCCCATGGCAACATGCATTTATATTATCAGTAGGGCAATTCAAAGAGGATCGCATAAAAAAATTGAGGTAGAATATTTTTCGGTACTCATGCGCTGATTCCTCCTGGACTATGTGGTCTTCTATGTATCTTAGATGTTGAACAAATTCCAATTTTATTTCTGGGATTTTAGACATTTTTTCAATGTTTACAACTTTTTGCACTACTTTGGAATAATCCACAGTAGACTATCGAATGGGTATAAACCACAAACTCTAAGTGAATTTTCAAATATATTTTTTAAATTGGTAACATCTTCAATAGCCATCTTCAGAACAGGAGTAATATTTTCCCTATTTAATATTTTTAATCCATTTTCGATCCTATAGGTTTTGACGCATTTTTTCAACTCTATTTCAAAGACCTATATAATCCTACATCTAACGGTTGGAGAATGTGAGTCGTGTTGGGAGGAAACAAATTAGAATAATTTTTGGTACAAAATTTTCTGAGACTCCGAGTAATATGAGATTTATGTCCATCCACATATAGCAATATGGGAAATTCAATCTTCATATATACTACCCAAGGATATAAAATATTGGATATATATTCGAAGAATGACTCGGAAGTCACCTAGTCACTGTCGGATTTTCCAATCTTCCAACCATTGGGAATTTGCATAACAATATGTTTGGGAGTTCTGTCATATGGGTACATGACCATTGGTGACTAATTCACCTGTAATCAGTACAGTAAGACATTCTTTATCATTCCTAGCTTTTTCATAAACAGTTTTACTGCTTTTCTAGGCAAGAACAGTATTACCCTTAGGGGAAAGGAAAAATGCGATTTCGTCTGTATTGAAAATCCTATTGGGATAATTTATAAATATATTCGAAGATATAAAATAATTTTGAACTTCATCAAAACAATATTTTATTGATGCTTCGGTGACAGCTGCATGGGAAGGTGTAAGGTTTTCGGACATCCTCTGAGAAATTTGGGGATGTCTTTTAAGAAACACCTCATACCAATCTCGCCCAGGACGTCCAGCAATACATTTATTGGGTCGTTTCAAATCTTTACAACGAATTACTACGCTACCCAATAATTGGTCTTTGTTGATGGTAAAACCCATTCTCGCCATGTTTAAAATGCAATTTACTATTATATCTTCCTCTTAAGATATTAATACAGTTGACACTCCACTTTTGCATACCTCGGGGTAAGTTCCATCCATTTTTCCTATTAATGTTATTCTAGGAACGTTGTACAACTTTGAGGCAACAACGCATGCTATTTGGCTCTAAAGAAACTCAAGACAGCCCTAAGTTTCACACTTATAGAGATCTTTCAAATTTTGTGCTCAATGATTTTTGTGCAGATCTGATTGCTACCAACTTTAATGATATGTATCGAAGCAGTACAGTGGATAACAAGATTGAGTGTTTTTCTAAATTATTTTTAGACGTCTTTAACCGTCATGCTATTATAAAAACAGTTAAAATAACAAAACCTAAATCACCATGGCTCACTTCAAATCTTAAGCTAATGATGTCGTTAAGAAATAAAGCTTTAGAAAGATTTGAAAAGTCTAAAAAATTGGCCCATATTAATTATTATAAAAATCTCAGAAATTTAACATATAGGACAGTCAAACTTGAGCTTATTTAGAGTTCAAACTAACTACACAAACGAAATAAAAAATCTGGAAAGAGTTAAAAGCCCTTGACATTTATGATAAAAAAGCTAATCGTGTAATCCCTCCTCACTTGTCTGACATTAATAAAATTAATGATTATTTTGTTAAAATAACCAATACCGTTCAAATACCCGATAATAATCTATTAAACCATTTTAATAGTAATAATAAAGCTAATGCAGGTAACTTCGCATTTTGTGAAGTAACTGAAGATGATGTATATCACAAATTATTGTCTATAAAGTCTGAAGCTGTTGGTGCTGATCATATCAGCTGTAAAATGTTATTATACGGTTGCCCTTTCTTGTTAATTTATTTGAAGCACATTTTTAATTTTATTATTTCTACAAATACTTACCCAACAGTTTGGAAAAAGGCTTTTGTGGTTCCGTTACCTAAGATCTCTTCACCTATGAACTTACATAGCATTAACAAAGATATTGAATCGTTAATAAATATATTCAGAATGTATTGCTTAACTGTTAATCCCACTAAATCCAAAATGCTTCTATTTGGTCGCACCGCTACAAAAAACCGATCTCGTAATCACATTAAAATGAAAATTGGCAGTGAAGGTCTCCGGCTAGAAAGTTGTGCCAAAAATTTAGGCATTCTCATTGACGAGTCGTTCAAATTTAGCTCTCATGTGTCCGATATTGCTAGAAAAGCTTATAGTAGCTTGAAATTATTATATGGAAATAAAGATCTGTTAAACAATAAAACTAAAAAAAAGCTTTGTGAGTCAATTGTTTTATCACATGCTAATTATGGAGACACAGTTTATGGGCCATGTTTATTTAAATATGATGAGACAAGATTACAAAGAAATCAGAATTCTTGCTTCCGATTTATTTGTGGATTGCGCAGAAGGGAACACATTTCTTCACATTTAAAAACACTTGGATGGCTAAATATGAATCAGAGACGAATATGAATCATGCTTGCACTTTATTTATGAAATCTATTAAAACTTATACACCCGCATATTTATATAACAAAATAACTTTTAGAACTGACGTTCATAATATTAACATTAGACATAAGTATAAACTGACTCCACCTATCCACAAAACCTACTTAACATTTTCATTAAATAAATTTAAGTATAAGGTTAAAACGGATTTAATTAATGGCAGGCTTGAACTAGACTAATGTTTTTGTTGTTTATTTTTTAACTATTTCAGTGGATCTTGTCTTGATGTGCTTGAACTTATTCGTTAATTTACATAGTTGTGTTCTTTTTTATATTTGTATTTTTGTATTTGTAATTCACATAGTTGTGTATACTTGAAAGGTTGAGTGGAAGAGCAGAACTTGGGTAATTGTTACAGATTAGGTAAGCTCTGCACTCTGCCTTTTGACCACGTTTTGTAATGTTTAGCTACTGTAAAACTTGTGTGGTCAATAAAAGCGTGTTATTATTATTATTATTTGGTCTGCTCCAGTTGACACTCCAGGGTGAGTATTAGTTAGAATGGGACCTGGAAGGCGCAGAATCTCCTGGTTTGAAAACTTTAGAAATTGGTTTTACCCGTCTACTCGAGTATTATTTAGAGCAGCATTCAAATCGCTTTGCTTATCGCCAATATCGGGAACGCCGGATTGGCACTATTTGAAGAAGAAGATCCAGGTCCACCTCTTCTAATCCAACATTCGGGAAATTTTTGATTTAATTAAACTCTTTACTACTACCCACTGGGTCAAAATGACCCAAGGCATATTCACTTGTACTGTTTATGGTGACCCACGGAAGGGGGAAGCGCGTCTCGCTAGGAATTCTCGTCATACTGAGTGTTATGACGAATAGTATAGTTTGAAGTGCCTCAGTAGTTGTGGGTATAGTTTTTGTGGCTCTAGTTGGTCAAAATAACCCAGGAATAATAATATCGTAAGTATTTTGTGATATGGAACGTCAGTTATTTTATAGTCATATTATGTATATGGATAAATAAGTTTGTGCAGATTATGGCAAGAATAGTACTCTCCGACGCCCAATTATTGCAAATAGTTTTCGGGAAGATCTGGAGTCTAGAAATAAACCAGGAGAAAAAATAATTGCTTCCAATGAACCACCAACCAGCGACAGAAATGTTATTGAGGATTGACGTATTGCATTCGTAATCATTTTTGACAAAGGCAACGAAACCGATAAAAATGAAAGTGAGTTAGAAGATTACAGTGCAGACGATCTCTCCCTTTTGTCAGTTAACTCTCGAAACAGTATAGTGACATAATGTCTCAATTGCTCGATTCTTTGGTTTAATCCACCCAGCGCGTCGGTAACCTTCCTCTTAGACGTTTGCCACTGATTTTTTCTTCCCCAGAGGGAATAATGTTGGGAAGTAGCGAAGCTCAAGAATTGTATAGGATAGGGTGATGAAAAGTGTCTAGAATAGGATGGTTTTGGTAGAAGACGATATATATATATATATATATATATATATATATATATATATATATATATATATATATATATACGGTATCCGCCAAAATAAACAGTACCGAAACAGAGAGTGTGTGGAGTTGTTTATGTAATATGGATTTGTCATATTTGACTTAATTGTCATTAGTTGATATATTAATAGTACGCTGCAGTTAAATTTGATTTAAAAATGGTTCTAACAACGGAAGAAAAAGTTTTTTTGGTAGAGCATTATTTTCGTTCATACGGAAAAGGTCGTAATGATGGTCCAAGCTTAGAACAGGTGTCAATAAAATATCAACAAAAATTTAATAAAGCAGCTCCTAGTAAAAGTGTGATGTTAGCTGTTGTTGAAAAATTTCGTCGCACTGGTAGTGTATTGTGTCAACGTAAAGGTTCTTCAGGTCGTCGAAAAACAGTATGCACTAACGAAAATGAAGGACGTGTTTTTAACCAAGTTGTGCAATCACCTCAAAGAAGTCTTGTAAGAACTGCATGTAAACTCAACATTAGTGAAACGTCTTTACGTCGCATGTTCCAATCAATTGGTGGTTATCCATACCATATTCAAGTTGGACAACGACTAAATGCTGCGGACAAACGTGCAAGAGAAATTTACTATGGTCGCATGTTGAGTTTAATTTACGAAGATCCCGAATTTTTGAAAAACATATGGTTTTCAGATGAGAGTCACGTTCATCTTAGCGGCTATATTAATCGACAAATAACCAGATTCCTTGGATTTGAACGTCCTGATGTCATTGTAGAGAAACCACAGTCTTCGAGATACCGTTTGGTGCTCGGTATCTGGTCATGGAATGATTGGTCCTTATTTCGTTGAAGATAATAATCAGAATCCACTTACTGTCAACCAAGAGCGTTATAGAGAGAAAATTATTATACCTTTTGTGAGAGATCTAAATAACTTTTGCCGTACACGAAATCTACAGTTTCGCACACAATGGTTCCAACAAGATGGTGCAACGAGCCATACAGCTGTGCGCACCTTAGACTTACTCCGTCAGCATTTCGATAATAGAATAATTTCTCGGGGAACAGACTTCGATTATCCTTCTCATTCACCTGATCTGACGCCACCTGACGCATACATTTGGGGCATAATGAAGGACAAAATATTTCACTCGGAAAATCCGCCGGCGAATATTGCCGAACTACGGGAAAGAATACAAAATATTTTTCGGCAGTTACATCAACCACTTTTTATAAATATGTTTATTGACTTACAAAATCGATATAAAGCTTGTTTGTGTGGAAATGGTGAACATTTTGAACACTTACATTACAGAAATTAAAAATTAATTTTTATTTTTATTTTTGGTACTGTTTATTTTGGCGGATACTGTATATATATATATATATATATATATATATATATATATATATATATATATATATAATTTTAAATTAATTATTTGCCAACTTAATAATCAGGATTATTTTTTTTGGGTTTGTGGCAATGATACCAAGTGTACTCTTTCAAATATTTATTTTACGAGCTTTCGAATACAATCGTATTCATTTTCAAGTAATTATTTAACGAGATTGCAGGTAAAGTTGTAAAATATATGTATAATAAATAATTTCAAATAGTATCCAAAAATTATTATAAAACTTCAAAAAACAATATATGTATTAAATAATGTTACCAAATCAATATTGACTTGGTAACATTATTTAATACATATATTGTTTTTTGAAGTTTTATAATAATTTTTGGATACTATTTGAAATGATTTATTATACATATATTTTACAACTTTACCTGCAATCTCGTTAAATAATTACTTGAAAATGAATACGATTGTATTCGAAAGCTCGTAAAATAAATATTTGGAAGAGTACACTTGGTATCATTGCCACAAACCCAAAAAAATAATCCTATATATATATATATATATATATATATATATATATATATATTAATATATATATATATAAATATATATATATATATATATATATATATATATATATATATATATATATATATATATATGATATGATGTTGGACTGGCTAGGTGTCGGAAATTTATAAGAAGAGATTGATTTTATTTTTATGAATTGGGAATGTCTTCATTGTATGAAGAGAGAAATTGACAAGAATTTGAAATGCATTAGAATTTTGGAATTTTTGCAAGAAAAGTGTCTAGGAGACATTATTTTAAAAAGGGTGTTTGGTGGTGGATTTGTATATGTTTGTGGAGACGAGCTTGAGGGGGTTTGGGATTGTATGCGTGGTACAGCGTTAAACAACAATAATAATAAAAATCATCAAGCAAATGGGCTGGTACAGCCGCGGCTGTAGTATTCCCTGCCTCGGTCCATTTGGCTAGTGTATAAATTCACCATGCTATAGGGAAACCGTAAAAAACCTATAACACCGACAGGTACGTTAAAGAAGAATAAAATATTTGTTTCACCAGAAATATTACCTTGTAAGAAGCGTAAGTTGCTTCCTCCATTCTTGGGTTTACTTCTGCTCGCACCATTGCTCAGTTTCCCAAGAAAACCAAGTTCGTGATTGTATTATTGACAATTTACAACAATAATGTTGTAGATGAAACAACAAAAAAGACGGATATGATATTATTACAATGGGACAAATGGTGTTGTTGACGTCCTAGCTCAGAAATGTTCAGCTTATTCGACCCCGCAGGACTCGCCAATGGCCGAGGGTTATTTCTCATGTGATTCTGAATATCTCGGCAATCAATAGCAGAGTAATCTATCAATTTGCTGCCAAAGGAAAAGACATTTCTAGACTGAATTTACTTAAAACGCTTGGACGGCAATGCTCACATGAGATTCAGAATTAACAATAACAAAGTACCACGCAAATTGAGAGAACTGACCGCGGATATACTTGGGATGTTTATAGAAACTCATTGTGTTTCTTAGCAAGCTTAGGGCGCATCAAAGAAAAAAAGACGTAATTTCTGTCCACCCAAGAAAGACACACATTTAGGTTATGTTTTGGTAGAAATTTTATTAATAATGTTTATTTCATAATTTTTTTGTAAGTAAATAGGATTATTTTCTCAAAACTGTTTTCATTAGCAACATAAGAAAGTGGGTAAAATTGAACAGTGGATAGCTCTACTTTTGGGAGAGTCTTACAAAATATCTAGGTCAACTTTAAATGTCTGCCAGGCCTTGGCTCCAACTCTATGATAAGAACTGAGTCATCTTATCTTATAAGAATATCGCTGTATGTAAAATATATTACCACGTCCACCCTAATTGTATATTTTTTTATTAATATGATAACGTATACAGAACACCCTCATATGTAAATGCATCAAAAGAATTTGCCACTTGTCAATTTGTCCTCGATTCCCACCTTCCAAATGTGTCGATCTTCGATCAAACCCTGTTGCTAAGTTACCTAAAATAAAAGATATAGTAAAAGTCTCCTCTAATAATAATAAACGCGTAAGATTTGTTAAATTCGAGTTCAAAGTTTCTATATTATTTTAAAATAATGGAAGAGAAGCGTGCAAGTAGTGGTGCTAAAAAGGCGAGCAGTAAATTAGTGCTTCTGCAAGGTATAAGGAGATTCGCTATGCCTAGCAGGTCCTTCAGCGAGGGCACGCAAAATGTAAGTCGATACT
The DNA here is from genome assembly GCA_963921935.1 of Galeruca laticollis. Taxonomy (NCBI): domain Eukaryota; kingdom Metazoa; phylum Arthropoda; class Insecta; order Coleoptera; family Chrysomelidae; genus Galeruca; species Galeruca laticollis. The sequence continues at coordinate 109,212,765 of OY998179.1, forward strand.
TGGGTTTAATTATCGATTCGAAGGGTTAATTGTGTTGATATGTACCAACCCCACATGCATGTCTAATGTAATTAATCATATATAACACTTTAATAAAGGTAACCTAGCTTTTTTTCACATATGACAGACTTCAACTGTTTTTGGTTGGGTATAAGCCATCGTTTCTTACGAAAATATGGATGTTAGGGTAGCCGGACGTGAATACAAGATTGGAACGTGAACTTTTGGAAAATATTTGTTATACAGTGTGTCTTCTTTAGTTGGAATCTAGTGGAATAGTTTCTTGTCACGGATTTGAAAATAAATGTTATATTAAAGAACCTGCAGTACATTTAATCAATTCAAGGAAAAATATACTAATATATTTTCTAGTATTTATCCGTAGGTTAGTTAATTAATGGAAATAAAACGCGGCCATCTAGAATGCTAATGCTAATAGAATAAAGCATTACATGAAAAAAATTAAATTGAATTCAACTAAAATCAGCTAGAATAAGTGTTAAAAATGTTTTCCGTTATAAAGTTTAGGATTCGTCAATTTTTCGTCAACCTCAAAATGGTTGTGTCTGAGTTAGCTATAGAAAATCAATATTTATTGATAGTTTTTAATAAATAAGTAATGGTTTTTAACTTTACAGTACTCGCTCCCCTTTCCCGAACACAGGGCAGAGATTCTTCGCGTGTGTTATACAAATAAATTTCGTGCTTATTTGACACCTGTACTTTGTTTTGCTATCCTTCTGACAAAAGTTGCATCTTTTTATCTAACCAAGTGTTTCTAGAACTTCTACGGCGTCTAAGGGACTTGTACCGGCCACTTCTTGTCTTCTTTGGCGTACCTTTTGAGGTAAATTTGATAATTGGGATCGTCTTCAGTCAATGCCAACGCCAATGTCAATGCGGCCGTACCCATTGCAAGGCTCCGGGCAGCAGGTCTTTGCGAGTCCTTTTGTCCTTCGTGAAAAGTATGTGATGCGAAGTAGGTCTGGTTGTTTGGTTTAGGTATTTGTCATGTTTAATGAGGAATGCCAAAATTATACAAATAAATCAAATTTGATTTTTAAAATATTTTACATTGAAAGATTTACAAAATTAACAAATACAGAGATGATAAATTTTAAAATTGACGTTTGAGGCTTTTCCTAAGACTAAAATCTTTAACTAAAGCACAATTCCTCTAATATGTTTTAATAATTTTAAGCCTTGAAAAACTTCTTTCAGCAGACGCAACTGTCACAGGTGTGGTACCAATAATTCTCAGGACTATTTCGATAGTGGGGTAAACTTCAGTTAATTTTTTTTCTATTATGTATTTTAGCACCGAGATAATGTCATCGTTTCCTTCATACACACGGATAAACATATTCAGTTCTTCGTACAATTTATGTCCATCAATATCACTTGATTCTCCTACTGTCATAGATATTTGCAAGTCGCTGCATTGCTTTAAAAGTTCACTTTCACTAATTTCCTTTAATTCTTTCATATTATACATGAAACCAAATATGCTCTCATGATGTTTAAAACCCTCAAACCTAGAATAACAGCTTGCGCGCACATTGTCGACAATGACATAAAAATAGTTTATTTTGAAAATTTCTTCATGAGTTTCATCTTTCCCTTCATAATCAAAATGCCTTTTTTACGTCGTCTTCTGACTTCTTTGAACTGTCTGTCAATATCATTTTTCTCGGCTATTTCTCTTGCTGTTACAAGGGATGACTGAAAACCGTTTTCTCGATATTTAGCGAGCCAATTTGTGAATGCATCTAGGTGTTGTATAGCCACATCTAAGAGCATGTTTTCGCTTTGCCATATTTTACTTATAACATTTATCTTGGTAAGAATGTCATACCATATGAGAAGTGAAACTACAAATTCGTAAGTACTTAGTTCCTTTTCTATAGAATGGCATTCACTGACCAACTAACAATCTGTTGTGTTTTGTGCTAAATCCTTTAAAGCATCACATATATCACTTAGTTGGCTGACTTGAGGCGGCAAACAAAGTGTACAACCTTTGTAGCAGACCAAAAAAAGATTTTGCTTGGACACAAGACGATGCTGCATCTCCTAGGATGAGATTCCAGCTATGACTCCCACAAGGTAAAAAACAAGCAAGTCGATTAATTTCAAGAATACGGTTTTGGACAACACTTTTGTCACCACGCATATTGGCACCATTATAATATCCTTGGCCTCTGCAGTTTTGCAATGATATACCTAACTGTGATTGTATAATTAGTCAAACTCTCAGCTGTGTTTTTTTCGACGGCTAAGAAACCAATAAAATGTTGTTCAATTTCAGCTGTATTTTTATTAAAAAATGTTTGTTTTATTATCCCTTTTTTATTTGGAGGTAATAAATGGAACAGGTGTTGTAGTTTTTTACTTCGCTCGAAGTAACTTATATGATGTTCACTGTGGTATACTTAGGATTATGTCAGTTGTATAAATTATCAATTATGTCACTTTCATGTTAGTTATATTGCTCAAAGATATAAGTTGTTCTTTTTGCTTGAACACGTAAGAATTTCACTGAAGCAGAAGTATTTACACTTTTAATTATATAATCACATTATGTGATGGAGTTAATGAATGAGTTATTTATAATAATGATTTACCGGTCTCATGCCGATGTTGTCTTATACGATTAGTAACGTTGTGTACGACGCATGATTGATGAAAAGAGAGAATGAAGGATGACAGATGTGTACGAATGCCGACTGGGAAGTGACTAGAATTTGGGTTTTATGCATATTTATAGGTTGGATAAAGTGGATGCGAGGAAGGAGGAAAATCTTAGGATTTGACCAATGGGATAAAAGATTTTGAAATGTAACGGTCAAATAGAGCGAGTGAAAAGTATACAGTTGGGGTGATTTTTTGTGGCCTAAAAAGGTTTGGTAGATACAGACAACGGAGTTTGAAGAATGCGGTCACCAGTTGTAATGTAATCTTTAATTCCAGATATGTAAGATATCTTGATAAAAATACCAAAAGAGCATCCCTACCTTTTCCTTGGTCACTCTGTATTCTTCGATTCCACCAAATTCTGCCTCCAGTGCGCGGCTGAGCGTGTAAGGAGATCCAGTCCGATTGGTTTTTGCTAGGTTCGGCTGGTCTTAAAACGGATGAATCTTCCTTTGCCAGGACAGGGTTTGTCCTCCTCGTCTCGGTCACACGTCCACGGTTGTTACACTTCCAAAAGGGGAAATTTTGGAGTAGGGGTTATAGGAAAAATAATGTAGAGCCTCCACGTCATACAAAAAATATATATAATAAAATAATCTCTCAAAATCCTCATATACAGCGATACATGTGTATACTTAAACCTAAACTACAATCCCGTATGACCAAACTAATCCCAATTCCCTGGTATAACTCTACCTATACATATATTTATTTATAATTGGTTTATTATTAAACCTACCCCTGTATATCCTACAACTATAAAAAAAAAATCAAATTTATGAACAGAGTTCTCGTTTGTTCGGTGGTGCGGCAAAACTAGCCCTCTCATCGGCTTGGTCTTTTTATTCAAAAAAAAATGCGTGAAGGGCGTATGTTTTATTATATTCGTTTCTCAATCCTTCTATTCTCCGGTGTCGAGAAAAATAAATAATTATTACGTGTAAATACCTTTATATGCAACAATGATTCGTTTTTCGTCGGTCAGGTCGTCATTGACCTTCAAGGAACGAAAGTGAAACTTTTTGTTCTATAAAGAAAAATTCTGATGAGCCAAGGAAAACAATTTAAATTATTTATCGACACTGGCGTTACAAGTTGCGAAATTCCTCAGTAATATAATTACCTACGATAAATTTATGCATTTACACTGGCAAAATAAGAAAGAGTTTTAATTTATAATTTACGGCTGAACAAAAGACTGATAACAATATTTCTCTATAATAAATTTGACTTATCAGCGCAATTTCGCTGAAACCCGCGAAAATATGAAAAACACGCTCCGTCCTTTGTGTTACCGAATACCAAAATAAACCTCGCCGAACTTTCTATCTATTTCCTGCCTTCGAGGTGGAAGAGAATATGTGGCCCAACAAATGATAACTCCTACTTAACTAACAAATCAATAAAAGCGGAGAATTCTTTATAATCCCCAGAAAATATGGAAAGATTGATTTTGGGTAAGCGAGGGTAGGGGGTATTACACAAACCGAGAGGTAGATGCACCTCACCGAACGATTGACGCGTTGTGTTATGATCATTACACAATTCTTCGACAATAGATTTGATATAATAATATTCATCAAGAAAACCTTTTCTAATGACTTATTCGTCGTCCACATTTTCCTCCGGTTGACTTAGTAATACACTTATGATGTTGTTATGCTGTTTAATAATTTCTGTTTTATGTTCATTTAGTTCGCGAGCTCTACATTTCAGTAAATTTCGTAAAGACCTATCAACTGTGGCGCGATTAGCTAATTCCCATAATATGTGCACGTCATTGATGCAACTATTGCGGTAATATTTGTATTTAGTGAGTTTATCCATTTTTTTTCGAAATAACGCGATTAAAGTGACTGTGTTGATTTTATATCCAAAAACCTGACTTCAAATTAACTGCGTTCAGATATTTTATAGCGAAAGAAAAAAAAACAAAAGCGATCTGATTAACAGTATATCGACATATTTAAACAAAAAAACAACTGCGATCTGATTAACCGGATATCAAAATCTAAAATTAAAAATTTTGCGTTACTATTAATTTGCTTGCGAAATAATTAATAAATTTGAATTTGTGTATCTACAATGTGAAATAAACGTGTTTATAGCTAAAAACCCATAGTGTTCCACAAAAACCAAGCGATAAGATATGTCCACTTCTTTAGTTTGTTTGGATTACTTTTAACAGTAAAATTTAATTGCAATATCTATGTTGAAAGGATTATTATCATGCGAAATGAAGATATAACAAAGCTTAAAGTAGTTATTAGATAGAAGGACCTTTAAGAGAAAATTAAATTCTAAAACACACTAGTTCATATGGGTCGAAGGATCAAATGTTACGAATAGCTCAAAAAAATATATAAATTGCAAGAACAAATTAACTGTAATTATTTATTGCCTTAAACTTTGCCCACTAACCTGTAATAAGGTGCGATTCTTCTTGATAACCAGTACTGGGAACACATAGGAACATATGCGGTCTTAGCCAACTCGGAGTTGAATCGGAACTAACTTATTTTCCACGAATAATTGACTCCGGCGATATACAGTGGCGCGTAAAAGCAACAAGCAATAGGCAATAACAAGAAGAATTAAAATAAAATAAATAAATTGTTGACAGATTCGTAACAGAATAATATAATAAACACGGAATATGACAAAGGGAAATTTAAGGACACCCTATATAGATATAATTTTTTTGATTATAAAATAAGTCGAGTCCAATTTAAAATAAAAACAATTGTTGACCTACACCAGAAAATAATTTAAACAAACAATTTTACACAACCGACAAGGTCGATGACAAAACACACGATGGTTTGTTTATCAAAAATATAGACAAACCTTGCAACTTAGTATAAAGAAATTGAAAATTAACCTTCAATTACGAAAATAAAAAATATAAGACAAGGGCAAAATCCCAAATCTTCTGAAATAAATAGCAGAAAATTTGGTAACAGAGGCTGTGAGGTAGTAACCCTCATAGAATGCTCAGGTACTGTAAGGCCTGACACTTCGACGGCCGTATGTCAACAGTGATATTGTGTTGTTGTGACTTGTGATATTTCAAAAACGTAAGTTTTTTTCTATGTCATTATAATTAATTTTTTTTGAATAAATATCGTACTGATATTTTATTTGTTTTGACGGGGTGTCCAAAGGTACATTTTCTGGCCATATTAAGTGCACTATTGACATTTGAGCCCCTCACCTAACATGTTTAGGAAATAGTACGATTTGCAATCGATCTAATAATCCAGGGGAACCTTAAATTTTAGTCAAGAGAATTTAAAGATTATATACAGGGATATTCATAAGTAAGAAATAGCGTATTTATACCTTCAGATTTCGAAAGAATTGCTTTGATAAATATTTTCTTATATTGTACAGGGATATTAGTATGTAAGAGATATCGTATTTATACCTTCAGATTTCGAAAGACTTTTTTTTGATAATTATTTTTTTGTGTTGTACAGGGATATTCATATGCAAGAAATATCGTATTTATACCTTCAGATATCGAAAGACTTGTTTTGATAAATATTTTCTTATATTGTACAGGGATATTCGTATGTAAGAAATATCGTATTTATACCTTCAGATTTTGAAAGATTTTTTTATAGTTATTTTTCTTATATAATACAGGGATATTCATACGCCAGATATCTTTCATTTATGTCATAATCAGGAAAGACCACTTTCAGAATTTTGGAAGACGTTTTGCCCGAGTCAAATAAATTTTTTCTCATTCCTTATACAGGGATAGTAATCTTTTACTTTTGTCATAATAACGAGAAACGACTTCCAGATTATGAAAGACGTTTTTCCCCAATCAATTTCTAGTGTATCATACCGGGACATTCTCCCCCGAGTAACTTTTATTTTGTCCAAACCAGGGCTGAATTACTGGATGCAATTAATTATTGTTTGTAATATATATGTACATATTATCCACCCAGTCTGTTTCCTTTATCAACAACCGCTACCCTCGGACCAGCAAGCTAGAACGGGTTGACGCGACCTGCCTTGGAACTCAGGCTTGGCACATTGTATAAGCCCAAGAGGCCCCACGGAGAGCTTGTCCGCTCGTGCCAGGAAACCACCTCCACCGAGGTTACCCACAGGGGGATTCCTGGCTCTAAATTTGTGCCGTAAGGCACTGGTGACAGCACGCTGCAAAATTCAAGGAAATAGGAATTCAAAGATTGTCCTACACTGGTAACGGAGGGCTGTAAACCCTAAATGACCATTAGTTATTACAGTGGTGACAGCGATTTCACCACACGGTATTAGAGGATAAATATACAATCGGATTTCTAACCGATTTGTTACACTGGTGACAACAGATTTTTGACCTACTTCATTACACTGGTGACAGCGGTGGGATATTTCAGCAACATCGGCTGATGTGATCACTGTTTCACCATAAGAGTGTACAATAGGATCCTTTAGATCATTACAATTAAAATCGGAATTTACCGATTCATTAGCCCTTATTTTAATTTACCATTATATTACAACCTTAATATGTAATTGAGGATAAAAATCGAAAGTTTTTAATAAAAAATCGTTAAATTTTTTTATATTGAATAACATTTGCTTGGGTTGTTGCGCGAGGCCCTTGCAAGAGCGATGCACCGGGCGATTGCCCTGTTCGCCACCCCCTAAGGCCGCCTCTGCTAATTAATGTATATCACCCTGTCTAAGATAAAAATCAAAGTTTTTTTGAAAGCTTTTGCTTTAGAAAATATGGAAATTATTTCATACTTCACGGACAGATTTCAATCAAAAATTGAAATGTTTTTACATTAACTCACTTACAATATATAACATATATTGTTATTAATTGAATCTTTTTGTAAAAACTACCCGCCATTGGTGTATATGTTGAATAGATTGGTGCCAGTTAGCGCGTGCACTTTATTCGTAACATCACACTTTGTTCTACATAAAATTTTGACACTATCATGAAATTGAGTGGCACGAAAGAGGGGCTTTTAAATGAACTTTCCTGCGAGTTTTCCTTACTGCTGTTTCTAATTTACGCCAGAGTGAATAGTGCCAAGTTCGCGACATTACTTCGGATAGTTTAAGTTGAAAAGTATCCTAACATTTACAAAAATTGAGGGTATTGTGGGATATAAAAACGAGGTTAATAGTTTATGTGGAATGAAATTATAAGTTTTGCCTGAAATAAAAATGCAATATGTGAATTAATCTGTAAAAACTCCATTGGTAATTTTTCAAACTAGTGAGATAAGTTGGGTTAGTTTATTAAAAATGTTCAAAATGTCATCCGTTTGCACGCATAATAGAATTCTATCTTTTGTTTAAATAATGCATTGATCTTCTAAACTAAACGGTTGAGGATCAGCTGTGAGGTCATTATAGTGAAGTTTAATTTTGTAATTTTGTCTTGTAAGTCTTGACATAAATTTACCTCTGTAGCAAGGTAAAATTTATTTTGATCTTCTTCTTGTGTTTCCTTACTTGAATAATAACATTATTATTAGAATAATGTTATTGTTTTTGGTTTTTAATAAATAAGTATCGGGAAAATTGCACAATTTTAAATATAATAATTTTCACATGACCCATTTTCTGACATCCTAGATAAAATTTATACATTTGGAAGGTGGTTTGTAGATTTATGTAATAATTCTCTTATTATATCGTACGCACCATTAAAAAATTGAAATATGGGTGGATAAATTTAACTCGTGATGTGGAGTCACACACCACATGTTTCCTTTGTATAACGGAGCTATAAATAAAAAAGATGGGCAAAGCCACTCCCTCAGGGTATTACAGGAACTACAGTAAAGGCAAAAATTGCTCTAAAAATATAATCGTGAAACGCTAGCTTCAGCTGTCATCTGAGGAAAAATGAACGATTTCTCCTCATTCTTGGTTCTCATGAATGAGACCTCAAAATACCCTTCACTACATTCATTAGTAAACTTCAACATAAAATGCTTCACAGCTTTTTTCCCCAACATTTTTACCAGTATTAATTGCGAACCACAGAGTAGACGTTAAGGAGGTCTTAGGATAATATTTCTCTTGGTGATATTGTCCTCACTAATGAGTTCAGTGGGTACGGATATTTGGAACTCATCACTTATGGGATTCCACTTTACACCTAAAACTTTAGACGGAGATTGATCTAGGTTTATGTCAAATTCAGTTGTTTGTGTCTGCGATATATTTTTGAGAAAAGTTTGGGAGTTAGAACCCCATTTATGCAAATGGAAGCCAGCCGGTTGAAGCTACGATTTCAATTCGAAATAGAGTTTTTCGAGGGATTCCATTGAATCACATCCCGTTGAAATATCGTCTACGTACGTCTGTGTGAGAACTGCGTCCGAGGCTAGAGGAAGTTTTTATTGGTACTTGCAACCTCGTTCAAAACTTTAGTTCAGAGGAATGGACTACAATTCATACCATAAGTTATTGTTTGTAATTCAATACATTTAAGCGGTTCTTTAGGTGAGTCTGTCCACAAAATGTTTTGGAGGAACACGTCTTTGGGGTTAATTCGAATGTGTCTAAAAATTTTCTCCAAATCAACAATTAACGTGTATTTGAAGGTTCTGAACCTACACAAAATATCGTATAAGTCAGACTGAATTTGATGACCTTTAAGACAAACGTCGTTTAATGAAAAACCGGAGTTGGTTTTACATACGACTCGCAGCTTGGTCGCAATTCGATCTTGTTGATAAACTGGCAAATGAGGGGTAAAATATTTGTTTTGTGAACGTAAATTTTGTGACGATAGCGGTACATATTTCGCATATTCTAGAGATATGTATATTCATGAATAAATTTCTTATAATCAATATAGAGGTCGTGATTTTGGTGCAATCGGTTTTCCAAAGAGAAAAACAGTGAGGGAGTCACCTAAGTTTTTGTGTTCTGTGACAGACTTTAAGGGAATATCAACTTGGAAATTGTTACTTGCGCAGTAGCTAACAACACTAAGTTATTTTTTGTTGAGAGAGCTGAGAGACTGGACGAGTTTGGAAGTGTTTGATTTTCTTGGATGCTTTGAGATGTGGACGGACTGTCCTGAGTTTGAGTAGGATTCTCTGAATGATTGTTGAAAGTTTGAGTGTTATGTTGGAAACTTGAATTTTGGGACCGAGAATTGTCATATTGAGATTTGGGTTAAAATTGCTATTGTTTGAAGGCCTTTGTCCGTTATTACGTGGATTTTGAGAACGTAAAAGAGAATTATGTCTTTAGTGACAATGGGAGCATGACCTCTGTGACAAACAGGTATCAACACTGTGTCTAGTGCCTAAACAATTTACACACAGTTTTTTGTTTTTAGCAAATTAATTTTGCTTAGTTAAATTGTTTGTAAGATAAGATGATTGATTGTTCAAGTTTTTGTTGAATTTTGGTTGGGATTGCGAGTGAAAGGCTACTTTACTTTGAGGCCTTTTGTGCGAAAATGAGTTTTGTTACGTTTGTGATTGGCTTGTTTTACAAGCAGCATTGTCGAGAATTTCAATTTCCTCTTCAAGAAATTGTAAAAATTCATGGACTGTTCGTAAGACGTCCCTGTTCATGAATTTTTCGAATTCTTTTTTGAAACCATAATCTAATTTTTGTGGATAAAGATAAGTTATGAATGCCTCTAATAAGACTTTGTGATCAAATTCAAGATTCTGTAAGAGTGTCCAGTTACGCCTACAAGTTGTAGCAAAATTTGAAAGTTCGGTAGGATTGTGCTCATTTAACTGTGGTATGTTCAATAATTCGGAGAAATGTACATGTACAAGTTTTGTTGTTTCTCTTAACAAGTTTATAGCTACATGCAAATTTCTATTGTTCACTTGTAATACATCTACAATACGTAGGGCACCACTTTCAAGATAGCTTTTTAAATAATAAAATTTCTCGGCATCTGATTTTAGTTGTGGATTTTCGAGGACACTAGTTTTGAACAGGATATAGAAACTCTCCCATCCAGTATGATTTCCTGAACACTTTTTTATTTTTATTTCAGGTAGTCTAGTACCTGAGCTGTTGTTGATTCTATTGGGGTTTCCCCAACTGACTCTATACGGCTACTTCCAGGTATAGTTAATTTTTTATTCGCTCTAGCTAATTGACTCCTAGTTTTACGATATTCAATTTCTACTTTGTTCCTATCTTCCTGATCTGGGATTCCTTTTTCATTCTTCTTAGGTGGGTGAATTTCTATTTTAGTTTGTGTGATTTCATACTGCTCATAGTTTTGGATAATTTCCTCTTGTAGAATTTCCAGATCAAATATATCTAAGTTGTTTAAGTCTGATTTTACTTGGATATTTATTCTAGGGAATTTACTTTTGATTGACTCGCGTTCAGTTCAGTTCTTCGATCCATTTTTATGGTTTATTTGTTTCAAATTTAAGAGCAAAAATGTGAATGATATATTTATCACATAAAATCAGATGCTGGGAATTTTTGAGATAATGTTTTATACGAGCTACTGTAACTAAACTGAATATTGATTTTACATAGAACCTCAAATATATTAAGCAATTTAAATAAATCTCATTTTGCAATTTTTCTTCAGTGAGATAGTGATGTACAATAAATTAGAATAGACTGAACTTTTCCAAACCAGCGAAGAGTTACCTACAGTTTCTTGTTTACAGGTGTAAGTTTTTAGATGATTCGATCGGTTGAATTTTTCTGATGGCACACTTGCTGATGGTACACTTGTTGATCTGTTGTTATCACTTTTTTGTTTGCACTTTATTTGGCAAGAGAGTTCGCTTCGATTTACGTGTATGAGATTACGTTTAGTTTAGAGTGACAATTAGAACTAAATGCAATTGTTTTATAATTGATGTAATTAATCCATCTACACACTTTCTAATGACACTAACTTCGTTAAAATCGGTTGATCCAGACCAAAATTATAGGTATTTAACCACAAACACTTCCCCCTCTCCCTCACCCTTTATTTGAAAAAGTAAAAAAAGTACTTGAACAAATTTGTGCGGAATTTAGGCCTCTTTCTATTTTACTTATTCAACACTTGGTATTATTGGGCATATTTCACAAATAACTGGATTTTAAATTTTTCTTCACATGTTAACCTAGAGATTTTAAAGTTGTTTGCAGCGATTTCTCTTGGCCTCTTTTACTAAGGAATTTTTTCTCCTAAAATTATAACATGAATAGTTTCTGATATAAAGCCGTTATATACATTTTTTACTGAACAAACACAACATATTTTACTTATGCTAGCAACGGGTGACGTTTTTTTAAACACCCTGAATAATTTCATTCAAATAGGGTAATTTCATTAATGATGAAAAAGCAATAAATACATCGACTTTAAAAAATGACAATATACAAATATACAACTTGTATATTTCGAATCAGTTATAAAAAACGAATCTCCTAGTTTTGAAGCGTCATGCAAAGGAAATTTAATTTTGCTCCACGACAGATATTATTTATGAATCAACGGATTTTAATTAGTCAATTATCTTCTATTTTATTACGGTTTGACATTAAACACTTTTCCATTTTTTGCAAGAAAAATTAAAACGACAACCAGTTTATAACAGAATTTTGTTTAGTGCATTGCTAATGAGAAAGAGTATCATTAAACTTCTCAAATAATTCAACTACCAGAAATAATATGTATTATTATATTAACATTAATATCAGATCAAAGATTTTGGGTCTAAAAATTATTTAAATTAAACGTAGATACATAAAAAGTGAGAAAATAAACTCACCAGTGAATAATCTAAGGTTCAAAAGTGGTGGAGTGAGCTTATAGCTTAACTAAGTACAAGACCATAACAATATTTGTTGTGGTGAGAATTAGCGTCCCCAGAAGTTCAAATTGTTGATCTTTCAATGAAATCTAGCTTATTCTGCAAACTTTTTTCCAAAAATTGATAATTTCAAATAATCGACACACTTTACTTTTAGATGATAACTGATTTTTATGCAAAACATTATTATTATATATGGATCTGTATGTTTTGGTGAAACATTATTTTTTTGGACTTTGTTCAACCAAATCTGATTTTACAGATGGAATTGACATTTTTAACTCTCAAATTTTTATAAACTGAATTTTTTTTTCTGAGAATTTCGTTTTTTGCTGAGCAATTTCACATTATCGATAAAGCTTGATTTTTTGGGTAAAGTGTGACTTTTACATTGCACAATCAAAACTTTTTTTATTATCTGTTAAACATCATTTCAATAACTCTTTCCTCGAGAAATTTGCAATTTTTTGGTAAAATTTGACTTTCCACTTGAAATTTTCGGATAGAATCTGATTATTCTTCACAAACTAACATTTTGTGGAGGTTGTATTACCTGTTAAACGTGATTTCAATAACTTTTTCTAGGTGCAATTTGTCATTTATTTGTGAAATTTGACTTTTTCTTATATAACTTGATATTTTTCAGTGGAAATCTGATTTTTTCGTACAAACAAACTTTTTGCGGAGGCTGTATTATCTGTTAAACATCTTATCAATGACTGTTTTCTGGCGAAATTTGTAATTTTTTGGTAAAATTTGCCATTTCACTTGAAATTTTCATATGAATTATGATTAGCCTTTACAAACTAACATTTTGTGGAGGTTGTATTATCTGTTAAACATCATTTCAATAATTTTTCCAGGTGGAATTTGAAATTTACCCTGAAATTTGACTTTTTCTTATAATATTTGACATTTTTCAGGTGAATCCTGATTCTTTCTTGCATACAAACTTTTTGTGGAGGTTGTATTAGCTGTGAAACATTATTTAAATGATTTTTTCCAGTGAAATTTATAATTTTTCCGTGAAATTTGACTTTTTCCTATAATATTGAACATTTTTCAGGTGAAATATGATTTTTTCGTGAAACAAACATTTTGTGGAGGTTGTAAAACATCGTTTCAATGACTCTAGGTGAAATTTTTTTGTGAAAATTGACTTTTTTCTGTGATACGTGATATTCATGTTGTATAACCTGTTAAACATAATTTCAATGACTGTTTCCTGGTAAACTTTGTACTTTTTTCTGATTTTTTTGCGGAATATGACTTTTTCCTGAATTACTTGACATTTTCAGGTGAAATCCGATTTTTTCGTTCAAACAAACTTTTTAGAGATGTTGTATTACTTGTTAAACATATTTTCAATGACTTTTTCCCAGTGGAATATCTCATTTGTTGTTGAAATTTGACTTTTTCGCATTAAACTTCACATTTTTCGGGTGAAATCTGATTTTTTCCTACGAACAAACTTTTTTTGGATTTTGTATTACCTGTTAAACATCATTTCAATGATTGCTTCTTGATGAAATTTTACCCTTGAAATTTTCAGATAATTTTATTATCTGTTGAGCATCATTTCAATCACTTTTTCCGGTGAAATTTGTCTTTTCTCGTGAAATTTGACTATTTCGTATAATACTTGACATTCTTCGGGTGAAATCTGACTTTTTCGTAAAACAAACTTTTCTGGAGATTGTATTACCTGTAAAACATCATTTCAATAACTTTTTCCTGGTAAAATCTGCCATTTTTCGTGAAATTTAACTTTTTCATATAATACTTGACATTATTCTCAATTCTATAAGTATATGTATATTCCAGTATCCAAGTTAGATTTCTTAATATTAATTGTTACATAGTACTATAAATTATTGTTTATATTACGTAATATCCTCAATTTTTTTTCAAAATTGAATGTGAAAAGTTTGAAATATGTTCGTGCACGGTATTCACGATTACCCAGTTTCCACATCGGAAGAAGAACTTGAAGATGACGACGACGAAGATGATCCTGAGAAACTACTCTTGGTAAATACTTATTAACAAACATTATATATAGTTGCAAATACTTAATAAAAAAAGAGAACCATAGTTTCTGACATTTAACGTTGTCAAATATTATTCTTTACTGTTTTTTCTTCCTCAAACCAACACAATTCCTTCTACATATTATTGTGTCACATCCGTGATTGGACGTAAGCTACATCTACCTGAGTTGTACTCTCCAGTTACCGCAGATCGAAGGATCCGAACAACTATGCAGAATACTGTCGATGGTTTACCATTATCGAGTTTGAATTGGGATCGCCTTGGTTAGCAAGCGGAGCACAATTTTGCTCGACCAGGACGACCATCCAACACCCTTAAACGTTATAAAAATGTTCGAAAATAATATTCTACATACTGGGTTAGTATAATAAATGTATGACATTTTGTCTCGATTACAGGTTGAATATGGCGTCAATATCTAGTTTAAAATTATTTTCCCCTTTATCAGAGGACGAGGAAAATTGAAAACTTGTATTTCTTTAAAAACTTTATTGTAATTTACCCTCTATAGACTTGAATGTTTGTGGAATGTAGTTGACAATAATAAAAGATTATATTTATTATTTATAATGACGTCTTTCTTATTTATACAGCGTCGTCGAGAAGAATGCGAGCGGAAAGCGAGAAGGGGTGAGATGGATCCTCGTTTGGAATTTACTTTCCAACTACTGATGGATGCCACTGGTCTACCGAGGAACGAAATAATGGATCATGTTTTCGAAGGAGATATGGTAATTGATTGTACTGACCCATTTAATGCGGGTTGCGTAAATATTTTCAACTTTCAGCTAGATGAAATCAACCAACTGTTTTTGCCCCACATGAAAACGAAATTGATGTGGTTCTACCAAGACATGGAAGAAGTATCGCAGGAACCTTGTATAGATCTGAACAAACCGAGTACTAGTAGACAATTACAGCAGACATCAAGCAGACTCACTTTGGTACAACAACATACTTATAAAAAGAAATTGTTTCTCACAGATGGCGTGAGTGTACCGTTGACAGGAACACTCATATACATATATAGGACTAACAGTAGCAAGCAGCTTCCCGAAGAAGGTTTTCAGAAGGTGAAAATTAACTATCCTTCGATATATAATTTCATTTATCATAATATCGAACTAAGAATAATTGAAACAGTAAAACTGTAGATAGAGCAAACTAGAAAATTAGAAATCGACAGCAATACACTGCACAATAAAGTAAATGTGTATTTCCACTTACAGCTGCCTGTATTGTGTCAATTCATCGACTTCTTATTTCCTCACCTATTTTCGGTATAATTAGTTTCGTCCTATGGTTCAAAATCTGTTGAAAACCATATTGAGTATTAGAGGATGTCCCAAATTTAGTTTTCACGTTTCAGACAGTCAATGTCCTTCATAAGAAAAGTGTTCTACAAAAGACTGTTTACGCAATGTCCATCACATATAATTAATAATATGTGATGGACATTGCGCTCGCAGGCCCTTGTTTTATGGTAAGTTTTAAGAAATATATTTATATTGTACGTCATGTTAATTGTTAACAGTCTTTTGTAGAACACTTTTCTGATGGACATTAACTGTCCGAAACGTGAAAACTGAACTAAAATATAAAATAAAAAACTGAAAATCCTTTCCAATTTCATGCAGAGCCATAAATCCCAAGAATAATTGTTTGAAAAATAAATAAAATAGGTTCAAAAAATAAACAAACCAATATATATATATATATATATATATATATATATTGTTGTAAATAGAACATATACAGAATCCTGATAAAGGATATAAAATTAAAATTTTGTCAATAATAATAATTTTTAAAAATGATGTATCAAAATAATAAAATACCTCGTATAACAATATAACTAAGTACGACCAATGGGTATAATCAAGAAGATAGTAAATAAATATAAAAAGAAATCATAAACAAACATCAGAAAAACAGTTGTAAAAATTAATTCTTCAACTTAATAAAAACAACCTTAGACAGAACCTCACAAGTAAACGCAGATCAGGAAATAATATAACGCTGCATGGAATCTTAGACACCCAGAGCATCTGTTTATATTTCAAAAATAAATAGAAACTTCTAACAAATGTAACTAAAACTATAATGATTAAACAATAAAAAGACATTTAGAAGTAATAAAATATATAGAATAAGATATTTAGTTAATAATTAATCATAAAAGTAGGTATAGGAAATAGTATAATAAGTAGGAATCTGTAATATGGGCAAGGTCAAGTTTATACCAAAATAAAACAGTTGAGACAAATTATACGAACATAAATTATTTTGAATGTGAAAAACAATAATGAAATAAATGATTACCGACATAGTTTATGTATATAGGTGTAATAATATCAAACATAATGAGAAATGAATTGTATATATGTATAATAAGTAAATATGTAGATTGTAGAAAACGTAGAATTAATGAAATTGCATTGACCAATCAAAACAGCGCAAATAAACAGTGATATGGAAAAAGACAATAATAATAAGGTGTGAGTGAATAAGTCAATGACAATAAGTATATTAGGTATAAAAAACTATAGTTTACAATAAGTTTAAGTCAGAAAAACAATAAAAACAACAATAAACAAAGTGACAGGTGAAATTTTCAATCGAACTTTCGAG
This sequence comes from Galeruca laticollis, assembly GCA_963921935.1. NCBI lineage: Eukaryota > Metazoa > Arthropoda > Insecta > Coleoptera > Chrysomelidae > Galeruca > Galeruca laticollis. Next base: position 109,229,939 of record OY998179.1, read on the forward strand.
AACAAAAACCACTTCCGGTGACAGACGATAAAAAGGGTTGTGTTCGATGTAAAATGCGGGAAATTGGTAGTTGAGAGTCAGTGGTCAGATAGGTAACACTAATAAAGTTATCCTAGTAACAAATTTATAATTAGTCAAAGGAAAAATATATAAATCAACATAAAATCTAATCAATTTTAAAAATAAATCAAGTGTAACAAACGTTTGTGAGACTACAAGTAGCAGAGGAAGAAAATTATCACCCAGATAATGAAAAGCAAAGGTATTCAACATCAAAGGCGGGAAGATATATGGGAAGCGTCTCCTTCGATGTAGCATCATTTCAAGAAAAAGGAACAAAAGGTCGGTTGTGTGTTTATTAAATATATTTGGTACCAAATAAATGAAACTTTCAAATGAGAACGTATAAATAATAATTTTAAAATGATAATTTCAAGTGATATAAAAATTCTAAGAGCTCATATACCTGGTTTAAAGTTTATCTTTACATGAATATAATATACCAGAGAAAAGTAATATTAAAACTTACCATTATAAAGTGTTGATAAATGTATAATTTCTTTCATGTCGAACTTCACCAAAAATATATATAAAAATTTCCACTAGTAACAGACCACAACTAATTCCAGTTTATATCAATACACAATTATTACCATACAGTAAAATAATATTTAAAAACGTAAATTTTGAATCGATAAAATATCAAATATGTTTCCAAGTTCACGTCCCGAAGAAAACTAAAATTTAACATTTTAAAATCATTTCATAAATCCTCTCAGTTAAAAGAAAAGGAAACACTTTAAAAAGTTTTTTTGTTTAACATAGAAGCAAAGTTAGAAAGAGCAGGTGTTTGCAAATTTCTAAGAATTTCAACGCTCACAAGATTTCGACCAAGTTATGAGCCCGAAAAAGTCGTGGTTAAAAAGAAAGGTATAATTTTTTTGGAATATAAAGAAAGTCATATTCAAAGTGGAAATTTAGATATATATAAAATAACTCATTATTTATGTATAACGTAAGAATTGGTAGAACAAAAGGTTAATCATTTATTTTATTAATAAATAGTTTCATCAGTCTAACTGTATAATAAGCTGTAACAAATAGTTTGTATATGAATCATTTTCTTATATATGTTTTCAAAGGTTTTATTTCACAAAATTTTCTATCAGTCACATAAATATATCACATTAATAAGCAAGGTTGATTTTATTATCATAATATGCCCAGAACCCTACTGGTTTTAAGAGTCGTAAACGAATAAGAGCAGCCGAGGTAAGAAAACATAAGAATTAAATAAACTACATGTTCATAAATAGCATAATAAATAAAAGGAAGCATTGAATAAAAAATATGTAATTTGGCGAACCCAACAATAGTATATAAAAGTTTAAAATTTGCAATAAATATAACATCATTTCATATTCACAAATCCATATATTCAAATCATATATTGATATATATTAATACTTAAAGTCCAATTATATTCAACTAGTATAAACTATATAAATAAATTAAAGTAATCAAATTAACTTGCTCCCAAACGTGGGGCAATTAAAAATAAAGTTAGTAATCATATTTAATATATATATAGTTTATTTGACCATTTTTAAAGACATTTAACTAGTAGTTAATACATTTTTATTTAACGTTTCGGTCTTTCCATGACCTTCATCAGAAATAAAAATTTTTCTTAAAACTTCGACAGAAAGTTCATTTGAATATTCATATACTTTATAGATGTTTAGGACGTATCACATAACAGAACATAACTCACACCCAAACAAACCGAACATTGTAAAAAACATGACATTCATTGATGAAAATTTGTATTTGAATATTCAACCTCTGTCAAACATTTCGATCTTCCACGTCTTCTATTCCCCTGGTTGGCAATGTATCTTTGCTTTTGTTACTGATTTTGGCCCTTGTCTCCAAATATGTCCTAGCCATTTCATTCCGCTCCCCTATTTTCACTGGACCCAATATTGTTCGTATTATCTTTCGCTCATTTATTCTCAACTTGTCTTCCTCTTTCTTTGTCATTGTAATCGTTTCTGCTGCATACATTGTTATGGGTCTTATTATTGTTTTATATATGTTCATTTTTGTTTTCTTGGTTAATATTTTACTTTTCAACAGAATTTTATTTGTTGTTTGTTGCTATTATTTTTTTGTCGATCTCCGTTTTTCTTTCCCCTTTATTGTCTATCATTACTCGTAGGTATTTAAACTTTTGTACTTCTTCGAACTTTTTGTTCCTTATTTGTATTTCTTTATTTTGTGCTGCTGTCCCAAATCTCATTATCTTAGATTTCTTCCCATTAATTTTTAATCCCATCTTTATCCCTTCTTCTTCAATCTCTTTTAGCATTTCTTCCATGATTTTTCTTCTTCTTGACACTAGTACTACACCTTTGTTTATTTCGAATTCTTCCGTTTCCTCTTTTTGTGTCGAAATACCAACTTTTGACTCTTTCATTGTCATCTCTATTAAGTTTATTATTTTTTTACTTACTCCTTGTTCCTTCAAAGCTTCCTTAATTTCGGTGCTCAATCAAAGGCTTGCTTGAAGTCTAAAAATAACATTTCCATTTCATATTGATGTTCGTTTGCTTTTTCCACAGTTTGCTTAATATTATGTGTTGCATCTATTGTTGCATCTATTGTTGCTCTGCATCTTACGAATCCGCATTGATATTGTCCTATGATATTATGAGTTTCAGCTATTAGTCGTCTTTGTATTATCGATGATAATATTTTATAGTGTAATACCTTTATAATTCTTGCATTCTTGCTGGTCTCCTTTTTTGTGTATTGTTATAATTTGTCCAAGTTCCCACTCGTTAGGCAATTTTTTCTATTTCCATATTTTTTCAATCAGTATATGTATTCTTTCATGCAACATGTCTCCTCCATATTTAATTAAATCCAGATTTATACCATCCTTTCCAGGTGCCTTTTCGTTGTTACCTCTCATTATAATCTCTTTTACTTCCTCTAGTGTTGGTTCTTGCGCCGTAATGTTTTCTTCCTCTCTTTCATTTTCAGTTATTTGTTCATTTAGTAATTCTTTAAAGTATGTCGTCCATACTTCCTTGTATTGTTTTACCTCTTCCACAATTTTTCCTTGTTTGTGTTTTATCTTTCATTCCATTTCTCTTTCTCTATTTCCTTTATATGTAAGTCCATCCATTGCCTTTTTCTGATTATTTTATTACTCTCATACCTTATTGTATATTTTTCTCTATCTTCTTGTTTGCTTGTTCTCATACATGTCAATCTAGCTTCCGTTTTCCTTACCACTATTTGTTGACATTCTTTATTATACCATTCTTTTTTCTTCTTCTCTATTTCCTTTTTACCAATTATTTCTATTGCTACCTCTTGTATGCCTTTTTTTATTACTCCATTCTTCCTTCGCGTCATCAAGTTCTTTACTCTGATTTGCTGTTAGGTAACTTTTTCCCTTCCATCTAATTTCTTGCATATCAGCTATATTTATTCCTCACTTTCCAAATTCCGATCCTATTTCGTGCATTTTTCTGGCCAATAACATTGTTCTAACATTCCATGTGCTTATTTTCATTGTTTTGTGTTTTGAATTTGGTTTACTTTTTAGTTTTATTTTTTTAGTCATACGGTTTTCATCTCTATTTTAGTTCATTCCTTTTCATGTTCTTGTTCGTGCCCAGCCGTCATTTTTTGTTCTTTTCCTTCCATTTCATTTTCGTTTGCTAGTTTTTTGGATTGATATTCTTTATTTAACTTTCCTTGTTGTCCTATCTCCATTCTTCTTCGTTTATAGTTATCTTGTTATATCCTATCAGAACCATGTTTCCTTTTTGTCTCTTTTCCCTTGCTATGTCTTTAATTCGCTTTTGTTTCAATTTCTCCATTTTCGTTAAGTCGTTGTTGATGTATACTCTCACGTCTTTGCTGTCCTTCAGTTTAGTTTTGCTCTGCATTATTTTTTCTTTGTCGTATTCATCATAGAACTGTATCAAGCACGTTCTGGGTCCCAGTTTAGTTACTGATTTCTCCTTAACATTAACAGGCTCTTCCTCATCTATTGGTAGCCCACTCATCACCACGTTGTTTTTATTTTACCTTTCTCCATCCATTCTATTGTTTTTTTATTTCTTTCTATTTTTTATTGCTTCGTTTTCTCTCATTATCTTGATTATCTCCTCACTGAGCCCTTGTTGTTCTACTCTGATTTGCTTTATTTCATTCTTTATTTCTCTTTGCTCATATTTCATTTCTTCTATCCCTGTATTTATTGTTTTTATTTCACCCTGAATGTCTTCCTTGAATGTTTGTAATATTTTTTGCTATTTCCTCCATTTCTTGGTTTTTATCTGGCGAGCATGCCGTCACTTTACTCTATCTGAATATTTTCTCCTCCTCTAGCGATTCGTCGTGCTCTCGTTTACTTCTTTTTCTGCGCATTCAACCCCCACCCTACAACACAAATTGACCAAACGCGCCTAGAATTTCTCAAATTTTCTTGGGACTTTCACAGTTCGGCCCTGTGTTAATATATTCACTTATCTAGGTCGCTTTTACAAAACTTGTTTTTACTCTTTACTGATAAGGGTTGTTATTTTGCACTATTGTCACTTTATGCATCACTAACTTAATTATGCCCAAATTAATATAACTATATTAAAAATAGAGAGGCTGTTGTAGATGATACTTCATTTTTTTGTTTATGTCGTTTTCAGAAATAAGGACATAAACAATTTTATGTTTAATAGTTATTTATTGTATAGTTATTCCGGCTAGACCGGAAATAAGCTCCATCAATTTCAATAAAGTTGATGTAAAATATGGTATACCAGAAATGAGTTTTATGAAAAAATTTGCCTCGAAGGCATAACTTCCTAGATTTTGAATTCTTTGTCTCTCATTAGTATTTTAAATAAAACTCACTGTTTCTAGCTAATTCCACAATATAATGAAAATTGTTGAAAATTCTAAAAAATTGACAATTGTTTCGATAAATCAATATCATCATCAGAATGACAGAAGTTACATTTCATTTGATGCTCACCTGATGTTTAGTAGTTATTTTTGGCTAGACCAAGAAGTGATCTAACTTGTGATTGACTTAATATATGTTAATAGAAAAAAGAAGAAGATGTGATATTACAAATATTGAAGCTTAGATATTATTAGCCCTATGGTGATATTCTGGATATCATTTTTCCAATTAGGATCAGTATAACTGTGCAATGATATAGAAAACCAGGAAAACTATATCTGCTGATCTTTACAATTATCACTTAAGAAGACAGTTTATTAGTGGAGAACTCCCTAGATTTATCTGTTCATTGACGACTTCATATTGTGGGTTTCCTAAAAGTCTTCTAATTTCCAATTCTTCAAGGAAATCCAGTTCTTCTTCTTTTCACAAATATACAGCACTTCTAGTTTTGTGTTAGGTGTCAATGAATGATTGGTATCAAGTAGATGTTTTACGTAGTGTCGTTGACTACCCATAAAACAAGCTAATATGTCATCTACATATCTATACCAAAATAACACATTTGAAAGTAATATTTCGGAAAATGTTTTATCTAAACAAAACATCTACTTGACACCAATCATTCATTGACACCTAACACAGAACTAGAAGTGCTGCATATTTGTGAAAAGAAACAAGAACTGGACTTCCTTGAAGAATTGGAAATTAGAAGACATTTAAGAAACCCACAATATGAAGTTGTCAATGAACAGATAAATCTAGGGAGTTATCTACTAATAAACTGTCTTCTTAAGTGATAATTGTAAAGAGCAGCAGATATTGTTTTCCTGGTTTTATATATCATTACACAGTTATACTGATCTTAATTGGAAAAATGATATCCAGGATATCACCATAGGGCTAATAATATCTAAGCTTCAATATTTGTATTATCACATATTCTTTTTTCTATTAACATATATTAAGTCAATCACAAGTTAGGTCACTTCTTGGTCTAGCCAAAAATAACTACTAAACATCAGGTAGGCATCAAATGAAATGTAACTTCTGTCATTCTGATGATGATATTGATTTATAGAAACAATTGTCAATTTTTTAGAATTTTCAACAATTTTCATTAATTGTGGAATTAGCTAGAAATAGTGATTTTCATTTAAAACACTAATATGCGTAGATTCCAGGAAGTAAGGATCGAGACAGTTAATTTCTTTGTCTCTCGTCTGTTGTGATGCTTTCTAATAACGAACGCATTTTGTAACCAGGATGGTAGCATAACGCCAATATGACTCCATTTATTTCAGGTGGCAGTTCAAAAAACTTATCAAATCTTATTTCTAAGCTCGCTATTCGTTGTGAAATAACCCAAATTGCAATCCTGCGATCTAATCTAGTTCTTACAGACATTTTAGTAGACAGAAGTTTGATACAGGAACAATTGTTACCCTCATGGATGTGACGAACGTGCAAGTATTAAATACACGATTATTCTCAAATAAATAATGTATAATTGTGACATGTTTCTGTTTTGATTTCAGGATCTTTTTGGCGGTATAATCGATTCTAAACATGTCGGTTTGGTAACCAGCATCCAACGAATCATCGAATTCGTTTTTATGGAAGCCTTAGCGCACCCGAGTTTGGATTGCGAAGATGACGCCGCTTCCTGTCCAATGGTTAAAAATAATTTACTACCTAATTTAAGATCGTTTTGTAGCGTTCTGAAAGGTTAGTGTTTTGGATCACTTTACAAATCAAAATTTCAATAATGTTGTTTACAGTTTGCGAAGAGGTATGTGGCGGAGGTAACTTATTCGATGATGGGAAGACAATAATGGCGCATCTGGATGCTGATGAAGTAAAAGAAATAGCGAATCATTCAGATAGAGTTCAATCGCTTGAAAACAGAGTTAAAGGCTGGATTAAACGATTGGATGAGATTTTGAAAGAAAGCGAACAAATCAGACGGGAAAATGATTCTTCAGGTATAGATTGCTTATGCTTCCCCTTCTCAATTTTTTGCTTGTTAATTTTATCTTTCTTACCTTTAATTTTATTCTTCAAATTTCATTTTATTCCACTGCCTTTTTTCTTCGTCTTCTTTCAATTCTTCGAAATGAAAGGAAACGATCCTTATTGTGCTTTTATTTTTATTTAAATACCTTTCAGGACCGCAGGACGAGTTAGAATATTGGAAAAAGAGAGGAGCTCAGTTTTCACAAATCGTGAATCAAGTAAACACACCTGAAGTTCAAATGACTATTTTGTGTCTGAAGTTGGCGCATGCAAAAATTTTGAAAGACTGGAAAGAGACCGACAAAAAAATTACTTTTTGCTATAACGAAGCCAAAGATAATGCAAAGTTTATACAAGCTTTAGAAACGAAATGTCACTCCTTATATTTGGATGACCCGGTAAGGAGATTAGTTATTACCTAATGACTCTGAGAGATATTTTTATTGTATTGTATTGTTTAGCTATAATCAATCCTAATCATCCTTTCAACTTAAATCCAAACAAAACCATGCAAGCCAGAAACACACCCTAAGTTAGCAGACATTGGCAGTTTTACCCGAGTCAAGGCCCCAACGTTCGATGGGACAATGTCGTTACGTAAAACAGTTTGAAGCAGCTGCTAGAGTGAATAATTGGTCCGATAGGGAGAAGGCAGTGAACTCAACTATCGCACTTCGGGGAGACGCCTTAGATGTACTACAGACGATACCACTTGAAGAAACGGATGACTTCGAGCAGCTGAAGAAGAAGATAGACATGCGATATAGCCATGAACATCTAAAACATTTGCACCAATCCCAACTGAAGAACCGAAGGCAGAAACGTGACGAAGCCCTTCAGGAGTATGAAGGGGATATTGCCCGATTAGTTCGATTCGCTTATCCTTCAGCACCAGAGAACATAATGGAATATCTAAGCATCCAGGCCTTTATTGATTGCTTATGCTATAACGAGGAAAACCTACAAACCCTCTCAGTGCTCGTTACAGGTATGCGGGTTGTCTCACGTGGTACAACCCGTGCTCGCCAGTCGACTAGCTTCGAGTCGAAGAAGGGGTGGATTCTTCAAAAAAAATTATTGAGTATACAAAAAGGGCGCCAGAGAAGTTTTGGCAAGCACCCAAGACTTCCTAAGTTAGCCCACAACTCCTCAGTGGGTTAACAACACTCACTACACACTCCAAAGGTTAAACTGATAGGTAAATTATCATAAATAAATAAAAGTCAGCAAATACACCCTGATTGAAATTTTAATTAATCTTGGTGGACCAAAGGTCTCTTTTCAAAATATATGATACAATATCATTACCAAAAGAAAAATATTATAAAAAAAATCGTCTGAGCTCAGCTGAAGGCTGTAATCTCAGGGTGCAGTAGAGCTGAGGGCCCCAAACTACACCGATGTCTCAAAGCAAAGATTCTAGAGAATCGATCAGATTGTTCATGTACAAAATTCCAAAAATTACAACGATAATATATTGTATATATGTCCAAAAAAACACCAATGTACAGTTACAAGGGTTCACACTTCCGCAATTTATACCAATATAATGGTTGCATAAGCCAGAAATTTAAATTACAACGAGTTTAGCGTTGCTGGAGAATATACAGCTCAAAATTATATACGGCGCAAAATTATATACAAGAAACCATTAGAAATAGGCAAAAAAAAACTACTAAATACCGCTATACTAGGTACGTACCAAGTGTTCCAGCGTATCTTAATCTATGCGCAAGATTTCAAAATATTTTAAATACAAAATTCAAGTAAGGAAAAAAAAATAAATAAAACTTAATATAAAAAAAACGGTAATTTGTGAAGCATAGATGTGAATTTACTACTGAGTTTAAAGAAATAAGAAAGGAAAACTGTAACCTTTCCTTTCCCGGCACCAGAACAGGAACTGAAATTCCTCCAGATTAATCCAGGCCTCCTGGAACTGGTCTCACCGACCCATTAAATTCCAATCAGCGTTTTTATGTCCGTATACTAAAACCCCCCTTTTATTGAATCCTACCAGCTAACGCCGTCTACGGGAATTTTCCACGTGTTTTCTTAAATCCATCAATTCTACTGGAATCCTTCGGTCATCGGCACCCCCTGGTCCAGTATATTATTGGGTCAGACCTTCGATTAGTTAAATCGAGCGATATTTTCTTCCCCTATGCAAAATTTATCAGGCTTTCCGTGAAATAGCGTTATGGCTCCCAGAGCACATGCAAATATCTTTTGTTCAGATGTGTGTTCACACCTTGACGGCAAATGGAGGACTGAAATTTTTAACTCGGTTCCGACAGCGCTGTGACTTCTCTCAGTCGACAGGTTAGCCAAATTAAATTTACAACGGCTCGGCGAATTTTTCGCGTTACAGATTCCCCCCCTTTCGTCAAAGAAAATTAACCCGGAAAGGTTAATTTTCATCGTCAGGCGGTTGCGTAGAGTATGGTTTCAAGTCCTTGCAGTGCCATACTCCTGCCGTAGCTCCATCCTTATCGTGTAACTCATACGTCCACGGAGATACCCTCTTAGCTATCGAGTAGGGCCCTATATACTTAGGCGCTAGCTTACGCGTGTAAAACCTCGCAGCATCCGAAAGGACAAAATTCCTCTTCCACACTAAATCGTGCGGGAGATACTCAACATGCCTACGCCGCAGATTATGGCTATCACAAGCCTTCTGATTGGCATCCTCTAACCGTTTCCTGATGTCAGCGAACAATTTCCTAAAACTCTCATTACGACTACTCTCGGGAGTTCTCACACTATCTCCCAGATCTAAATCTGAATTATCAACATAATCGGCACCAGACAACAGCATAGACCTACCAAAATTAGCGAAATACGGTGTTACCTTCGTGACTTCATGAGTAGATGTTCTAATCGCACATCCTATCTGAGCGAGATGCTCGTCCCAACAACGATGATTATCCGAGACATAGGAAGCCATCATAGTCTTAATCACACGGTTAACTCTTTCACACGGGTTAGCCCTTGGATGATAATTGGCATTCAGCTTGATACGACAGCTATATCGGGAAGCTAAACTTCGGAAAAGATTACTACGATATTGGGGACCATTATCACACAAAATCACCTTGGGTACCCCATATACAAGAAATACTTCATCTTCAATCTTACGAGCAACGGCCGCTGCAGACGCTGTTCTAAGTGGGTATATCAGCACATACTTGGTCAAATAATCCGTAACGACAAGAATGAAAGAATTACCTCGCTTCGACCTAGGAAGAGGCCCCATCAGATCTGTGCAAATCATTTCCCACGGCCTGCTAGGCTTTGGATGAGACGCCATCTTATCAACAGGTTTACCTTGTGACACCTTATGCGCCGCACACACCTCACAACCATTAACATACCTAGCGACGTCAACCCTCATTTTCGGCCAGTAAAAACGCTCAGCTACTCTGTGGAAGGTTTTAAAAATACCCGTATGTCCAGATGTGGGAGGGACATGGGCTTCCATGATTATACGCGACCTACCAGCCTTGGGAACTACCAGTTTCCAAGATTCACCAGGCGACAGCGGTTGTGTGTACTTATTGACAACATGTTTGAAGAGGAGATTATCCTTCACACGCCAATCCGGAAATTTAAGGGGATTACTAGCGACATTCTTCACCATCTTACAATACCACTTATCATTGGTTGTATCAAACGGAGGGGGCGGTACCTCTTCAGATGAAACCCCCACAGACACCTCATCGACAACAGGGACGGACCGAGAAAGAGCATCTGGTACCACGTGTTCACGACCTTTGCGATGTATAATTTGGAAGCTATACTGTTGCATTTTGACTGCCCATCGGGCTAGACGACCCTTCGGACTCTGCAACTTCTGTAGCCACAGTAGGCTATAGTGATCCGTAATGACGGTAAAAGAAACACCCTCTAAATAAGGCCGAAGTTGTTCAAGTGCCCAAACCACAGCGAGACATTCGCGTTCAGTGGTGGAAAAATTCCGTTCTTGGCGAGTAAGAGATCTACTTAAATAGCAAATAACCTTGTCACCATCCTCGTGAGGCTGACTCAACACAACCCCTAAACCATAACCACTACTATCGGTCTGTACAACAAAGGGTTTATTAAAATCGGGACACGTAAGAATCGGCGCAGAAACCAAACATTCCTTAACACGACGAAACGAAGACTCACATTCAGAAGACCACACAAAAGGACGATTTTTCCTCAGAAGACCCGTAATGGGGACCATGATGGTTGAAAAATTAGGTATAAATCTCCGGTACCAGGAGAAGGTTCCAACCACACGACGAACTTCCGTAATATTACGAGGAGTCGGTAACTCCAACATTGCCTTCACCTTATCCGGATCCACATGCAACCCAAAACGATCAACTACATACCCAAGATACTTCATTTCAGGACGACAGAACTGACACTTATCCACGCTAACAGTAATTTTAGCATCCGCTAACCTCTTAAAAACCTCTTCGAGCACCCGTACATGTTCTTCGAAAGTTTGCGTACAAATAACCACGTCGTCAAGATAGACAAAAACATGCGGTTCAAGATCATGGCCTAAAACATTGTCGATAAGTCTCTGCCAGGTAGCTGGGGCATTATGTAAACCAAATGGTAGTCGTTTGAACTGGAATAGACCCCTATTAGGTACCGTAAAAGCAGTGTATTGCCTTGAAGATTCGGCTACCGGAACTTGCCAATAAGCGGACTTGACATCTAAACTAGACAAATATTTAGCCTCACGCAACTTCTCTAAAGTATCCGTTACCAGGGGAAGAGGGTAGCTATCTCGAACAGTGACAGCATTCAACTTCCTGTAATCAACGCAAAATCGATAGGAATCATCCTTCTTCTTGACCAGCAAAATTGGAGAAGCCCACGGACTATTGCTGGGTTCTACAACACCTAACTGCAGCATCTCATCCAATTCAGCATCAATATGCCTCTGTACAATGGGATTGACCCTATAATATCGCTGCTTGATGGGGGGACTAGAAGTTACTATCACGTGTTCTACTCTATCGGTACACCCTAGACCTTTTCCCATAATTTCCATATTCCTATCAATCACCGCTTGAAGTCTCTGCTGTTCCAAAGGAGTGAGTACTGTTCTAGACGACACATGTTTCACACTATTTATCAACACAGGATCTGCCGAAAAATGCCACTCGTCATGGCGAAGATCTGGGACGACACCCATCAAATTCCAAAAATCTACACCAAGGATCAAATTATGAGTTAATTCAGGGACAACCAGAGCCTCAATCAACCGCATACGACCCCTCAAAACCACGGGCAACACTACGGTTCCAATACTCTGTAACACATTACCATTTGCCACTGTACAATTAGTCGTCCTACTTTTATCCAAAGTCAACCCTAAACAAGAAATCAACTCATATCCTTTACCTCCTAAAACAGTTCTTGAAGCGCCCGAATCCAAAAGACCTAACAACGTTTTTCCTAGGATATCTATCTTAAGATAAGGACGTTCATCATTAACGACATGATCCAACACATAATCTATAACGGCACGAAAACTACTGATCGGGGGGTTTTCACGGACGCACTCTATCCGATCATTCAAGCACGCCTCGGTTCGTTTACGCTGGCTAATTCTGGAAGAGCAATCAGGACAAGTCCTAACCGTGAATCCTTCTTTCTTACATCTAAAGCAAAATTTCCTATTACTACGACACGCTACGGCCCGATGACCTGGCTGCTTACAACGGAAACAAACGAGCTCATGAACTCTAGGAATAGATGACGAAGTAGGGAGGGTTAGAGTTCCAACCTCAGACACAGGTTCCACATGCGATGACACATAAGCTAGGTCTGGCTCCATACAATTTAGTTCCCTCGAGGGTACACTGTAATTCTCGATAGCCGATTTCCTAGCCTCCAATTTACGACCCAAGGTCAATAACTCACGCACGCTATTAATTTCTATAAGTCCAAGATGATGTTGGTAGTAAGGCGTGATATTCCTTAGCAATATTTTAAGTTTAGTTTCCTCCGAAATGGAACAAGTCAACCTTTTAAAATAACCAGACATCACAGCCAGGTAAATTCCCATACTTTCATCAGGACCCTGAGTTCTACTCTTAATTTCCTCGAACAGTTTTTCATTATAATCCACGGACAAGTACTCCTCCCGTAATAGATCCACGAATTCATCCCAAGAGTTGACCTCTTCTCTATAAGCTAAATAAAATTGATAAGCCCTACCAGAAAATAAATCGATACCACTAGCTAACAAAATTTCCTTATCCACATTACGCGAAACTCGATACTCTTCCACTTTCTCCAGGAAGCTCGATAGTGAAATACCTTTGGGGTCTCCAGAAAACACTAAACCCCACTTACTAGGTAAGATCGTCTTAATACTAGACAAGTTCCTCGACGCATTACCAGGATTAGGAAGTGGTCTGATTTCATTGTGAGTCGATCTACAGATTGTTGACAAATGTGCAAAAGACGGCCCAGGTTGAGAAAGAATTTCTAACTGGGGGGGTTGAGATTGACGAGAACGCTCATGTCTAGAAGCCTTACTTCCCAATGATTCGAATAAAGAGAGAGCTTTAGCCATTAGTTCATCTACTTTCGCCCTTTGTCGAACACCAGCATCACCTGCTTCGAAATTAGTCGCACGTTCCAACCGACCTATGACATGCACCAACTGACTCTGTAATTTCTGGAAATTATCACTCACACGAGTTTCATTGAACTCTTCTACACCGGGCTCAATCTGATCTAACTTATTCTCAACTGCACTCAAATCTTCATCAGCTGTATACGGATACTCTGGCGGATCTATACTATCATCTTCCTTCTCTACCTGCAACGCTAAAGTTAAACTACGCCGCATCTCAGACACTGTGCCACTTGCAATACCACGTATTGTCAACTCATACACAAGCTCATCCTGAACCAACCGATTAACTACAAACCTACGAGACATTTCTTTTTCTTTTTAAGTTCAATTTGACAAGCGATCCAAGCAACAAACCAATTTCCAACCCAGCGGAACAATAATTCTTCACCGACACACCTGTACCTCAAATGGTCTCCCTCCAACTGAAACCTAATAAGGAATTTAAAACCCAAATCCAGTTACCGAATGTCCAAAAGTCCCTATTTGTCCGAACAATATCTCCAACCCACAAAGTTTCCACGAAGTGTACTTCTCGAACCAACGCAACGTTCCTTCCTCAAAAGCGATTCCAAAATACAGGAGTCCACAAGCCCAAGGCACCACTTCCAAAACACCGACCCGCTAAGGTTCGAACCCACAATGCAGCCTACAATCGTCGAAAGTCAAATAAACTTACCATAAAGCAAAGTATTTACGAATTCAGTTACTGTTCTGATACTAAAATTTATACACAGTGTGACCCAATATGTAACTCACCTTTTAAATTTACAATATCTATAAATTACAAATATTATACAATAGATAATCAAATAAAATTTTCAAAATTACAATTTTTATTGAAACAATAATATCGATATCAGAAATCTTCTTAGTCACTTGCTACCTGAAAAAGAATAAAAAAAAACAAAACGCATCAAACAATGAACAATCTGTCCGTTTCCTGTATTGAAACTTCAATTTAATATTTAACACTGCTTAACAAAATTAGGTGAATTTGTTTACCACTTACGCCCCATAAAACAATTCCCTTCAAGACCTCAAACCCCAGATTTACTACAAACACTTAAATCTGGCACTATCAATAACTAATTAAGAGAAATTATTTCCGGGTTACGCCCACAATTGAAACAATTACCTTCAAAGTTAAGCAATCCCCAGATTTACTATAAAAAAACCCAATTAAATCTGGTGCAATAGATTACAAAAGATACAATAACTGAAGTTAAATCTACAATGACTGAGTTTCTAAGAAAAAGTTGAAAATTTATCAAAGTTTAAAAAAAAGATAAAATCTACAATATTGAATTTTTCAAAATTCCAATAATCAATCAGTATGAAAAGAAAATAAATGTTGCCCACGAACCAATAAACTCTTTTTTGATTTGTACTATAAAATTTTCAGTTTGATATATATTATGATCTCACAGAATAAGGTAAGTTGCTTACAAATTACGTCCAATAAAACAATTCCCTTCGAATTGAACACAACCCCAGATTTACTAAAAACACTTAAATCTGGCACAATCAAAACATATTAAGAGAAATTATTTCCAGGTACGCCCCAATAAAACAATTACACTTAAATCTGGTGCTAAAAATAAACTGAAAATAAATCTGCAAATTTAACTTATCAAACGTTCAAGTTTAATCAAATGGCTACAACTGAAATTTTGATTTTTAAAGTTTAAGTTTAATCAAAGATGCTAAAAAAAAATTTAATTTCAAAAGTTTAAGTTTAAATTACAGGATATGTATTGCTGACAATAAAAAAAAATACTAACGGCCCCACGTTGGGCGCCAAAAACATATAACGAGGAAAACCTACAAACCCTCTCAGTGCTCGTTACAGGTATGCGGGTTGTCTCACGTGGTACAACCCGTGCTCGCCAGTCGACTAGCTTCGAGTCGAAGAAGGGGTGGATTCTTCAAAAAAAATTATTGAGTATACAAAAAGGGCGCCAGAGAAGTTTTGGCAAGCACCCAAGACTTCCTAAGTTAGCCCACAACTCCTCAGTGGGTTAACAACACTCACTACACACTCCAAAGGTTAAACTGATAGGTAAATTATCATAAATAAATAAAAGTCAGCAAATACACCCTGATTGAAATTTTAATTAATCTTGGTGGACCAAAGGTCTCTTTTCAAAATATATGATACAATATCATTACCAAAAGAAAAATATTATAAAAAAAATCGTCTGAGCTCAGCTGAAGGCTGTAATCTCAGGGTGCAGTAGAGCTGAGGGCCCCAAACTACACCGATGTCTCAAAGCAAAGATTCTAGAGAATCGATCAGATTGTTCATGTACAAAATTCCAAAAATTACAACGATAATATATTGTATATATGTCCAAAAAAACACCAATGTACAGTTACAAGGGTTCACACTTCCGCAATTTATACCAATATAATGGTTGCATAAGCCAGAAATTTAAATTACAACGAGTTTAGCGTTGCTGGAGAATATACAGCTCAAAATTATATACGGCGCAAAATTATATACAAGAAACCATTAGAAATAGGCAAAAAAAAACTACTAAATACCGCTATACTAGGTACGTACCAAGTGTTCCAGCGTATCTTAATCTATGCGCAAGATTTCAAAATATTTTAAATACAAAATTCAAGTAAGGAAAAAAAAATAAATAAAACTTAATATAAAAAAAACGGTAATTTGTGAAGCATAGATGTGAATTTACTACTGAGTTTAAAGAAATAAGAAAGGAAAACTGTAACCTTTCCTTTCCCGGCACCAGAACAGGAACTGAAATTCCTCCAGATTAATCCAGGCCTCCTGGAACTGGTCTCACCGACCCATTAAATTCCAATCAGCGTTTTTATGTCCGTATACTAAAACCCCCCTTTTATTGAATCCTACCAGCTAACGCCGTCTACGGGAATTTTCCACGTGTTTTCTTAAATCCATCAATTCTACTGGAATCCTTCGGTCATCGGCACCCCCTGGTCCAGTATATTATTGGGTCAGACCTTCGATTAGTTAAATCGAGCGATATTTTCTTCCCCTATGCAAAATTTATCAGGCTTTCCGTGAAATAGCGTTATGGCTCCCAGAGCACATGCAAATATCTTTTGTTCAGATGTGTGTTCACACCTTGACGGCAAATGGAGGACTGAAATTTTTAACTCGGTTCCGACAGCGCTGTGACTTCTCTCAGTCGACAGGTTAGCCAAATTAAATTTACAACGGCTCGGCGAATTTTTCGCGTTACAATGCGACCCCAAAATGCAGAGGACGCTTCGTTTAGCCCATCCCAAAACATTAGTTGACGTATTGACAGCTGCTTTTGAATATGAAGCAGCAATGAAGGCTTCGGATTATACCAAAGTGAGCACCATTCGAGAGGAAGGCGACGAGGACAGATTTAACCAGACCGTCAGTTTGATAAAAAGTATTATAGATAAGAAGCCGAGAAAGATCATATGCTGGAATTATGGTGAGCAAGGGCATGTACCCAGCGCCCTAAGACTCCTGCAAACGAAGAACCCCAGTTACAGGAAAACTAGAACGGGTCGGCTACGAGGGGGCAGCACCGACCCACGATCGTTCCAAATACCCTCTCATACTGATAGCTTCTTTTAGATGTCGCAACGACAGTGTATATGTAGATGGCGAAGTGAATGTCAAGAGATATACTCTGCTGGTAGACACTGGAGTAACTAAAACCATTATACGACCAGCGATAATAAACCCCAAGAAGAAGCTTCAATCAACGAGGCTGCGACTGCGGACCGCCACGGGTGAAAATGACAACGTGTCAATTGAGAATTGGCACAAAAAGTTGACGCGTACGTTAATCGCAGCTGACATCGAAGAAGACGTGATTATGGGAATAGACGTGATGAATCTACATGGTTTCTAATTGGACTTTAGAAACAGAACAATTAAAGTGGGTTCAGAGGGAGTAATCTTTCACCCATATGAAGGCAGCACGGTGTTGGCAGCTGTACAGGAAGATGCCGTTCTAACTCCACGAAGCGAAACCATGATAGTAGCACGGCTACAGGGAATCAAGGAAGTAGGTATACTGGTTATGATGGAGCCAAGGAACCACGACGAAAAAGTTGGCAAAGGAGTACTAATTGGAAAAGGATAGGTTACGTTAGCGAATGAGATCCCAGTACGTGTGATAAACGTGAACAATTACACAATTACCATCAAAAAAGAAACCAAGATTGGATCCTGTGTACTAGTGACGTCTATAGTTCGCCAAACAACGGCAACTGATAATTCCAATGCCAGATTCGAACAAATATTATCAGTAGCTGGTCAATACTTAAATCAAGCTAAAAAAAGGAGAATGAGCGGATTTTTCTTGCAGTATCGAGACCTATTTGTACCAAAAGGAGGGTAAACTGGTAGAACATCAGCCGTCAAACACAAAATCGATACTGGTAATGCCAAGCCAATTAAGCAATCAGCGCGAAGAGAGAGGAGGCTGAAAGAATAATTCGAGAGATAGCAGAAGAAAAAGCAATAGAACCATCTTGCAGTCCATGGGTGTCTCCAGTAGTGCTATTCAAGAAAAAGGATGGAACTACGAGATTCTGCGTGGACTATTGCCAGCTAAACAACGTGAAGAAATACAGCTATCCTCTGCCTCAAATCGACGATACGCTAGACACTTTTGCCGGCAGAAAACTGTTTTCCACCTTAGATCTGAAGTCTGGTTATTGGTAAATATAAATTGACCCAGAAGACAAATAGAAGACTGCTTTTACCACCGGATCTGGATTATGGCAACTCAACGTCATGTCACTCGGGCTCAGTAATTTGAAAGGCTCATGGAAATTGTTATGAGAGGGTTGTCTTGGATAACATGCCCGGTCTATTTGGACGACATCGTAGCACTGGGGAAGACATTTAACGAACACATGAAGAATTTGGAAGATGTATTCAAACGACTCCAAGCTACCCAGCTCGTGTTAAACCCGAAGAAATGTCAGCTATTCCAAAACCGAGTCAACTATCGAGGTTATACAGTGAGCAATGAAGGAGTGACGGTGGATCCAGAGAAACTTTCTTCCAAGTGACGTCATGCGTATTCTGTCACGTCTTTCAACTGCCGTGTCTCACTTGTGTCAATTTCATGTGTCATTTATCACGTGTGTTAACTGTCATCCATCTTGTGCTCCATCATGTGTGTCAACTGTCATGTGCCATGACATCTATCTAGTGTTTTGTGACGTGTGTCTTCTGGTCCGTGTCATCCATCTTATGTTATGACTTGTATCATCGTGTATTTTGTGTACAATTTATTAAATTGAGAAAATTTCATGTTTTTCATGCGGTGATTCGATCCCACTAACTCTGATTCCAAATGCGATTACACAAGTTAATGCGCTGCGGAGACCATGTTAATAGTATGTACGATACTCATTCCATAGCAGCGACTTATTATTCGATTTACAAAGTACCATTAGGGCATTATGAGACATATTATAGTCGTGATGTTCATTATACCGGGTAGATAGGATTTTAGAAAAGCATAATTTAATTGAATTATTGTATTGTGAGTCTGGGAGGGGAGGAGATGATTATATTCTGTAAACAAGGTATGGTTGTAAATATGTTCAATATACAGAGTGTAGTCATAAAGAAGTAAAGGCATAAGCAATTACCTTTGGTTGGATTGAAGTGGGACAAACACATAATTTAATACCAAGGGGAATATATAACATATTATACAGAGTATAGTCACGTAGAAGAAAAACAGATTATTTATTTATTCAGAGTATAGTCGTAAATAAGTTTTATTTCAAAAAGGTATTAGTATATTGGACTGGACATGCTTATGTTCAGTATACTATGTGCAGCCGTAAATATGTTCATTGCTAAAAAGGCATTAGGATGTTGGAGTGGGATATGATCTGATTGCGGTACTAGTAGAGCCGTAAAATGAATTAATTGTAATATGTCCTCAGTCGACGTCGACGTCAAATTGAAGAATTTATGATAAAAATAGATCGACTGAATAAGGATTAGAATAAGAACAATTAATATTAATGAAATGTATAACTAGAATTAATTAATAAACATTTTAATATTGTATCTCATATTTCCATCCCAAATATGTAAGTCAATGAACTCTGGGTGCTGACGTTGCTAAAATAACTGAAATATGTGAAGTGTGTTGTAATATTTTGACATAATTCTTTTTTGGCTTGTCATCAAAATTATGAAAATACAAAAAATGTCAAGTGTTGTTTATAATAAAATTTTCAAAAGTATTATTTATAGATAATAAGCAAAAACTATATTAAAGAGAAAAAAGAGGAACTGGAAAGGATAATTCTACGAAAAAAACGAAAAGAAACCTTAGAGTGGCAGACTTGTATTTTACAATGTAATAATATATTATTTCGAATAATAATAGTGATGAATAAATAACTAATAAAAAGAAATTATTCGATTAAAAGAATTAGTGTAAGAACAATAACACTTCAAATTCGACGCATGCGCAGATCGAGTTGAGCCAAACATAACCAGAATGGACCTTAGCGTTTTTCCATGTTATTTTACATAAGAATAAATGAGCCAGAACCCGTGCCTATCTACTAATAGACGAGTACGTTGTAGGATGCCATTCTCGAGTTTTTTGCTTAGAACACATTTAGAAATTCGTTTTGGTTTATAACAGATGAAGCAAATTTTATAAGTCTGAAAGTTAGTTGACTGATTTTTCCTCCTTATTTCCATTATTATTATAGCTTTGCTTCAACCACAACTGATGCTGCTTATTTCGTTTCTTGAAAATTATAGTTTTCTTGATTGAAACGTATTGAACACAAGTGAAATTATCTTTGTTAGAAATCGACTCCTGTCGTTCTGGCTACAACTAACTTCTTAAAAAGGTTAAACCTCAACAAATATTTGAATATAAATTGGTGTCAAATATATTCAAATCTGTATCACGTGCAGACATCTTCTTGTATAAATATTATTTATTAATTTTTTGTGATTTTTTTAGGTTAAAATGCGATCTTCCATTATGGGATTACTACAAACAGTACGCTTGATCCACAGCGTGTCACAGTTTTATAATACATCTGAAAGAACATCTGCTCTCATGGTCAAAGTAAGATATGCACTTTATTTTATTTTTACTCAGAAAAATATTTATACCAACTACTGGATGAAAAAGCGAAGTTACTGACATTTACTTGACTAGTTACCAGACTGGAGTTATCCAAACATGAACTAATTGATCAAAGTTCAAACTTCTATCATTGATTGACTGGTACCTGACTTGATAGTGGGATTCAAACACTATGGTTTATGTTTTGTGACTGAGGCTTGGTCAAAGTTCAATTCCTCCTTGTTCCCTGCAGTTAAATGAACTTAACAATGACATTGATATACGAATTTTTAACTATTTTTTAATATCTTTTAAGATAACCAATCAGATGATAGAGACTTGCAAAGATTACATAACTTGTAGAGGACAGGAAAGTATTTGGTCGCAGGACAGGGCTCACATGAAGGAAAAACTGACGCAATGCATAATTTTGAATAAAGTTTATAGAAAAACATACAACATTGTCAAGTCGCAGCCATTTCTACCGGAACATCAACAACAGTTCAACTTCTCGGAAAACTACGTTTTCGGAAAATTCGACGCTTTTTGTAGAAGGCTGATGAAAATAATTGCCATGTTTGATCTCATAGATGATTACAGTGGATTGTTTCAACGTAGAATGGAAGGACTGCTTCTAGGAGACGGTAAGAAATATTTATTCTATTTCTATTATTGTACTATACAGTGTTAAAAATCAAATCAATTATTCCACCTCAATTAAAATGGGTCTTATGATATACATAGTTTCCATCAAACCCTGCCCAAACATTAACCTTTTGAGGGTATCTCGTATCAAGAGAGGATTTTCTGTTGACCAGTAGCACCAATTTTGCTAACTAGCATGAGTTCTTCTATCAAAATTGTCATTAATAACTTCCTGAGTATGTATTATTATTTTTTTTTAGTATATTTAGAACGGAAGTGTGACTCACATTCAATGTTGCGGATGCCTGTATCTTCGATATATAATATCAAAGTTAAAGTTTCACATCTGATTTTTATCATCACTAAGTATATTTACAGCTGCTTTTCTCATCGGTCTTACATGTCCAAACTGGTTTCCTATTTTACTAATCATCCTTTGTTATATTGGTGATAAACCATTTATACCATCTCTTTTTGATTTCATGTACTTTTTGGTAATATTTATACAGATCAATTATGGACTACGAAAGAATCGATAATCAATAAAATCTAGGACCAATGATATTTACTTATCTTAATTAATGTATTAATAAGATCTTAACTTACTATTAATAATTGCGGTGATTGTACTTAATATATCGATATAAATGCTGCGTGGTGTTTATGATATTAATTTCTACTGTTGATCTAGTCGTCGTGTTTAAATATTATAATCTGCATAATTAACCTTTCTAAATAATTACTATTAAGCACATCTGATCAACTTACCTGGTTGATTGGTCTAAAATACTCGTATAATATATAATATATAATATTAATGCATGCTAATAATCGAAATCCTTGTTTGCAATTTTAGAATGAGAATAATCCAGAACCCGTCGCAATAGAGACATTTTTATTGACGGAAAATGACTTAAAAACCGACTAACTGCTTTTCAAAAACAATTACGACCCTTTTCTTATGAACTTGCGTTATTAGCGGCCTTTACAGCTTCGGTTACTCCAACAAATCCAGATAATCATAAAGATGTTACTGATTTTGTGTTCATGGTGTAAATATTAATCTATGTTTTATCTACAGCTTTGGAAGAAGCTATTCAAAAATTCGGAGAAATCAAACAAATCGTTATGAACAAATCCTACGATTATTTGGATCATCGAAACAATGAGTTCGAATCGGATTTCAAGACGTTTTTGGCGAACACTGAACAGTTAAGGCAAAGCATTGCGGAATCCATTGAAAGGAATTTCGATAGCGTTTGGGAAACGCCGCAAGGAATACGATTTTTAACCAGATTTGAAAAGGTATAGTATTTTTAAAAACCCATTTTTTCACTATATAAATTGAATTATATTTACTTCGATAAACGTGATATGGATGATAGATTTTATCGTTAATGTACACCACCTCGCATGGCTCGCAATTTCAACGAGAAATGCGCTTGTGAACCATGGTTCAGACCTCTGGGATTAGTCAGTAACAATTAACCACGGATCTTTAGGAAATACGCTTAATTAAGTAATAATAAAAACACGTTCACGTTAATACGCGTCAAAGGTACAAAACAACTGATTCTTCAAGGCTCCGTATCGTAAATTCCAATTAGTAATAATTCTCTGTTAGTTATATGTCTCAGTCGTATCTATACTGTGTCATCGACTTTGTTGACAATGGTCATGGCACATTGTTATTATTATATCATAACCCAGTGCATTTTAAAAACATACGAAATGGTTTAAGATGGGGAACGCTTACTTCTAATCACCACAAGGGGAATTATTTCTTAAAAAAGGCGATCATAAATTTGAATTGAATGTTTTTTATAGGTGAGCGAAAAAATTCCGTTGGCAAAAATGCAGGAAAAGTACGAAAGAATATTGAAATATTGTGAAAAAGAAGTTGAAAGGATAGTGAAAATGTACAAGAAACAAAAAGATGATCCTCCTGTGTCCCGCCTGTTTCCACCGATTGCTGGTACGGAGAATTTATAATAATAATATATATTAAGGTGAAATATTAATAAGAGAAATATAAACTAATAGAATTACATGTATAAATACCGATTTTCAACCAAATAAAATTATAATACTCATAACTATATGGTATTCAAAGGTACATAATGTTTAACATGTCGATAAACAAGCCGATTGGCGCATAATTGTGCAATGCGTGCACAAAAGTCAATTATAAAAGGTATTATTCCATTTTAAAAGAGAAACATAAGATATCGAAAACAAATCTGTATAATTATATTTTTTTAAATACATTAATTTTGATAAACTCTGTATACGATAATATAAAATACCGAAAACAAATCTCGATAATTCTATTTCTCTTATTGCTATAACTTTTTGATGAACCTTGTATATGGTAAAAAACATTTTGAACAATTTATTAAACGTAATGTCACATGAATGATATTTTATACAAATTGACGTTTGTTGATATCTAGATTGAGTGTAAATAAAAAGGTGACAGTAGTGCGATCGCGGAAATTTTTTGAACGGAGTGAAAGTGTAAAAAAGGAACGTGACAGCGGATAGGGTGGATTTCTAAAATAATATTTGTTTTCAAGAAGAAAAAAGGAATGATGAAAATAATTGAACGTTGTTGATTGGGTTTTGGAGAGAAGCGTCGTGTGTGGTGAGCACGACGACGATGAAAGTATTTTTTTTTCAAATTAAGGTTTAACCGAAAAACTACAAGTAAAAGTTAAAATTCGATAGATAATTAACAGTCATAAATAGTGATGTGTATAACGTTAAAATATTAACAACTAACGCTAGTGTGAAAAGTTTGTGATAACGTTTGCGAGAACTTGGTAAGCTAATAATTTACCTTTATTAATTTGACGATGACCATATGATTTGCTGAAAGGAGAAACTCTTCATAAAGGAATGATTCCAACATAATATGCTTCGTTTTCCATGTCGGATAGAGAGGCTATTCTACATCTATTACTACCAATTTCTTATTTGATTTCGTGAACTAAAACGAATCAACAAGGAACTAAATGTATTTAAAATCTCTCCATATATATACAAACATTGAAGTGAGTTTCGAAAACTAATAGAACGCGGCTGAAATGTCGAAAAGAACATAAGAATGGATAGGGTTGATCTAGGAATAAACATTTATCTATTCCAACAACAAAGAAACAATTAAAAAAGTTGAAGGTTGTTGATTGTTGGCTTGGGGAGAAGCGTCGCGTGTGTTCGGGGAATGGCAACGAAAAAGTATTCTCCTTATTAATTTATAAATTTTTACTGAAATAAATATAATAACACAAATAAAACTTCAATAAAGTATAAGGTAACATAAGTACTAATAAATAGAACCATAATATCACTGGATTAAAGAAATAATAGTGTAAAAAATTAAAATCTAGTGACTATCTACAAGAACTCTGGTAAGCTAGAACAATTTACCTTTAAATAATTTGCTGAGAACCACTCTGCTACTGTTATAAACGAGAAACATTCCAAGAGAAATAATTCACATTTAATTGTTTCAAATCCTGGATGGAATATTTGTTCTATCGTCACTACGAACAATTTACCTGTAATCCCGTGAATCGAATAAGGAACCAACAAAGAACTTTCACTCTTGATTTTTCTGAAACGAAATTTTAATCAACTTTTCTAAATGTTAGGTTAGGTATAACAATATTATCGAAATAAAATTTTATATAGTTATTAAATAATAAATATCCACTAAATCACGAACATCACACACTTAATAAATTCAATACATAATTACTTACCAAATTTCCATCATTTTAATAATCAAAAATATATCGGACACAACACACATTGTTTTCACATAACTTAACATTATAATTCATTGCATGAAGCGGACGGAATTTTAAATAACTAGAGTTGGGATTGATTCGGTAACATGATATCATGGTTCGACAATATTGAGGTGTATATATTTTTCTGAATTTACTTGTAATAAAACTTGAAATCCAATTTCATAATGAGTATTATGTTTAAGTATTATATAAAGGTTCATATTTTGTTATGAGAATTGAACAATTTTCTCCAATTCCATTATAAGAACATCAGTAACTATCTTAAAATTTCTTACTTCATTGTTTATCTATGACTTTTTGTGTATTCTTCTAGTATCTCTACCTACAAGTTTCCTGTTGCTGACGAGCGTTTCATGCCGAACTCATCCCTGAGATATTAATAATGAAGAATAAAAAATATTTGACTAACACAAAGAAATTAAATTGAATTGGTATTTGTTTATGACCATAAAATTGAATAATAATAAATAAATAATTTACTACAATAAAATTAACTCTATATTTGCTTTTAAATACTAAATTTCATTACATTTTCGACAATTGAACAGTATATTAAGTTATATGTATTATTACAATATATATATATATATATATATATATATATATATATATATATATATATATATATATATAGAGAGAGAGAGAGAGAGAGAAAACTCATCACAATATCTAGAAGTGTTAGAAGGTATTGATGTGAGAGGTTTTCGTAATTGTGGGGAACGAAGTTGGTTAGAAATCACCAAAACATAGGGAATTATTTGTTTTTTTATCATATTTGAATGAAGCTAAAGTGAATTGAATTGAATGTTCAGTGGATACCTATCATATCATTTATTTACTATAAACATTGAAATACTAAAATAATATTCAAAATATTTACCATGATGTCAACACTTTATTACATAGTTGAATGAATGAATGTTTATTTATAAATACATATACATGTTTACATACAAAAAAAATAAAAATACATATCATCGAATAATAATTTAACATAACATAATAACTATAAAAAAATAATTTGAGGTATGGTGTTCATGAACAGATGTGATGTACATTAAATAAACAAGAGTAGTGGGGTACCCGACTAAGTTCATCAAAGAACTTGTCTTCGGGTATTGATTCTTTATAGAACATATATCTTAAATGAGTCTGACAAATGTTGAAACTTAAAAAACATAAATATTAATAACCAGTATTTACATTTATCATTTTTTATTATTAATTATGGCACTAATAACTAATAACTTTTACAGGTGAAAGACATATATTTAGGACAATTAACATTTTTATAAACTAAGAATATACACTAATAGGTACACACACATATAGACACAAGGTGCAAAACAACAAACAACATTTATATAATTAAAATCGGATCAATTACATTAGCGAAATACTTTCTGCCCTTTGAAAATATCTATTCCTTTAATTTGTTTTTAAAAAGACAAACTGAATTATATTTCTTCAAAGTGTGGGGTAAATTGTTCTATAATTTTGGTCCAATAAAGCAGAAGCTTCTCTGGCCAAGTGCTTTATGTGTAACAGGGGCATATATAGCGGATTGTGTATTCTGTCTCGTTCCGTATGTATGTGGTACATTATATGTATAATGCCTGTTAGAGTACAAGAAACAAAGGATTTTGAAGCAAAAAAGTTGCCGAATGTCCAATACCTTTTGAGTTAATATATACTTGATTGGAGGAGAATATGCGAAGTTTTTTTAGAATAATTTTTAGAATGAGTTTCTGAACGGTATTGATCGAGTTTAGATAATTATTCCTAATTCCTCCCCAACCAATGATACCATATTATAGTAATATGGATTCAACAAAAGCGGAGTATTAGTTTTCAGTTGTTCATGAGATAAAAATTCTACTAGTTGTTTGAATCTGTAGATTAGGCCTCTGAGCTTATTTCTGAGCTTATTGGTGATGTTGCGAGCATGAACGTCCCATTTCAAAAAGAAGTCAATATGTATGCCCAGATATTTGACCGAGTGTACGAGCTCAAGAGTACGATTTCCTACAGAGATAGTATTATAATCCGGCAAAAATGGTTTATATGGAGTAAATAGTATTATTTTAGTTTTAGTGGCGTTAACAGTCAATTTGTTCGACTCAAACCACTTAAGGATATTCTGCATATCGTCAGAAGCATTTTTTGGATTTCTGACCAGTTTTGCCCTTCGTAAATAATAGCTGTGTCATCAGCAAATGACAAGATTACTCCAGTTGAGTCCAACTGTAGCAAATCGTTCAAGTAAATTATAAATAGTATCGGCCCAAGAATGGATCCTTGGGGAACTCCGACTGGTACCAACTCTTCTTGGCTACACATATTATCAATGTTTACAACTTGTTTGCGGTCTTTGGGATAACTTTCGAAAAGGTCTAGTGCAATACCGCGAATTCCAAGACGTTCTAATTTATCAAGCAATAAACCATGATTTACCGTGTCAAAAGCTTTTGCTAGATCAACAAATACTCCCAAACAAGATTTTTTGTGATCAATAGCTGAATAAACGATGGATGTTAATCTAGAGATAGCATCCTGAGTAGATTTTCCCTCCTGAAACCCGAATTGGTGAGAAGAGATTATTTTATTCTTGTTCATACATATATCTCTATAAATCTTCATTAGATATAATAATCAGTTCTAAATTTGGCATTTATTTCATAGAGATTATCCAAAACAATGAAAAACCTAAAAGAATGTATACAAATATTTAGATCATTATAATACATACAATTTAACAAGAATTTACAAGCAAAATTACGTTTCCAACGTAATCTTGACAATATATAATTACAGTGCTCGTCATTGTCGTCCCTATACCCTCTTTTGAAAACAGGAAATACGTATTCCATTAATTTCAAGTGTCAATTAAAAACAGGAATAGAATTGATAACATAGGCGTCTCAACATAAGTTTAGACAAGGTATAATTTTATTTTAAATAATAGACTAAAACAAATAATTCTTTATTAAATTATATAAAACAAAATAATAAATTACATGAAAAAGCTTTAGGCCTGAACTCAAAGAGATTGAGGAGTACACATGCTCGACTTGATATAAATAAACAATAATAATTATAAATTATCGCCGCAACAATTAATTTGAGCTAGCCGAACAACATTCGTTGAACCTAAAATAAAAAAAATAATTATAAAACAATAAATATAAGGCCAATATATATATATATATATATTGACCTTATATTTTCAGAAAAAGTTTGACAGCTTTTAAGAATTATATCTTCTAAATTTTTATTTGCAACCTTCTATTTCAGGTAGAATAAAATGGGCAAGAGCTTTAGTTTCCCATTTGGACGAGCTTTTATCTAGTGTGACAACACATCACATACTAAAAAATCTTGCAGCTACCGTTGAGTTGTCTAAAAAACACAGGACAGCTGAGGTTATGTTGAAGACATTCGAAAATGACATGGTGGCTTTGTGGATGAATCAACACGTCAGTATAACGAATTATTATTATTTGATATCAATAACACTGGCCAATCTATAAGTGTTAATGTTTTTATAATACTAGACGTATTCGTAATATGTTCAATTAAAATAATAGTCCATTCTACAGGGTCAATAATGAAAGACCAAAATGTGGCTACCAATTTTATTGTGGGTATTTTGATGAAAATTCCGTTTTTTCTTCGTTAAAGTTGGTTTGTCTCTTTGAACCAAACATGCGCTCATCGAAACGTAACATAAAATAACAGGAACGAAGACTAAGCTTATTCGCTGTGAGATTGTTATATAGTATAAGAATTATAGCGTAATTTTTTTCAGGTGTCAGAAGTGGATCCCTGTTTGCTGAGAAACCTCTTGACTATTTGTCAGGATCAACAAAAACTAAAAGTGAACATTCATCAAGCAATTCCGCTATTGATTAAAGAGTCAGATTTGATGATCAAAATGAAACTACCGGTACCAATGGTTGCTCTAGCGCTATATACGAAACAAGACCATTTCAGCTGGGTACAGGATTCTTTACAAGTAAGTCTGTAGCAGGAGATAATAGAAACATTATATCTTCGTAATCAATGTTGTCTAATGTGAAGTATATAATTAGGGATATTCATGGAGAAATAAATAACTATTATAACAAACACTGTTTTGTGGGTTCTTTGTTAACTAAATGAAGTGTTAACACTAAAGTTTTAGAGCTGTTATTTCTCATTAACAACTGACAAGTACATGTGTTTCGTTTACCCCTGCCCTCCGATGATCCCGCGCCTTTCTGACATCTGCCATCCATCAAGATTGCCCACTGTCCTAACTTTGGCGTGTTCAGTAACAAAGCCCAAGACTACACATAACAAACACTTCATTAATTAGAACTTATTACAAAGGGCTATAATTAACAACTAACTTATAACGTACGACAGCTGACATTAGACTGTCGTGGCTAGAGTTTCGCAGCCTAAAACTACAATTATGGAACGTTAATATACAACAATATGTCTTTGACATCCTGTAAGATACAATAACAGCGATTTTGAATTAAAATATGTGAATTTTTAAATGGGACAGCCCGTATATTTTCTATTACAGTTTTTTTTGCCGATGGCCAAAAATTTGAATTTTTATTTATTTCTCTTCGCAGTTTTTGATCAACGACTTTCTCAAAGCAGTTAAAAACGTAAAATTGGAAGTGAGACCATTATTTCTACCTCATTTGATAAAATTAACTCATAATATCGAGCCTGGAATCACTAAACTAAATTGGGTATCGCCTGATTGGCAACAATTCGTAGATAAAGGGAATACGGCCATTCATAATTTCAAAGAACTGGTAAGTTTATTTTTTCATGGAATTATTACAGCTGCTACCTTAGACTATGAAAGAGTCATAGTCTAAGACTGCTACCGATTCTCCCTTACCAGCTTCTACTTTTGTTTATCTTAACACCTTCATTCAAGTTTCTAACCATCATCGCTTCTGTTACAATATCGCCTCTTGAACTTCTCCGTAGTTATCCCATTTTTTTTCGTTCTTCGTCCGGTGATATCTACTGATATTTTCCAAGACTATCTATTGTTCTGTATTCTCTGTACATACCTAACCAGATCAAATGCTCCGCTTATATTTTCTCCTGAATATTTGCCGTTTTCTACTCATTTAATAGTGTCATTATCCAAGCTTAAATCTTTGACTTCTTTGCTAATTAAATTTCATCTTTTAGTTTATAATTCCCATCATTTTTTAATTAAATTAGGTTTTGGGCTTACTGTTGATAACCAAGCAAGTAAAGAACTTCTTGTACTCGTTCGTCACTTAGATCTGTTCATTTTCATTTAACGGATCATGACAAAAGGCATCACAGGTGCTATAAATATCATTGCATAGTGAAAAGTGAGTTCCCGATAGGTAAAAATATTGAACCTTACTTCCTTGGTCAAAATTTCCAGCAACTGTCTTATCACAACTTCGAAAATTTTGCAGAACAAGGAACTACCTTTTGTTAGCCAGTCTCTTCAGCTAGAGTGTAGGAGGAATTGAAATTACCAAGGAAGTGAAGTAGCACCTTCTAACATCTATATTTTTTTTCGTAGCTAAATTTCCTAAATATCATAGTTTTCTTTGTTATTTATTGATATTGTAAAATTTATAGAGCTACTACTTGCTCTTGGTTCAGTTATAAGAACTTAATTGTTTGCAGACCGACAGAGTTCACGATATTTACGTAAACAGAGTTCTGGAAGTTTTGGAAAGCATGCAAGTTATCGAACTGTATGCCTTGCCGGATATCGAAGAGGAACCTTGGAGCGTCGATTTATTCTGTAACAAAATTGATACGATTTGCAGAAACTCCGCTATAGAACTTCAGAAGAAAAGTTTGATGGTAGAAGAAGCCGTAGAAGAAATATTATCGTTAGTAAAAAGGGCCAATATCGATCCGCAATGCAGTTTAGACGATGAAGGTTTCATGTTCGAAGGTTAAGTGATACTTTATTAAACTATTTGTTTCTGTAGTTCTTTAAATATTACTTTGTTACTTTTTCTTCATCATCTATCATAAGATGTTTTCCTAAATCAATTTTCTACATACAAACACACACACACACGATGTCTAGCTGAGTCGGAACCATCGCGAAGTCAACTACTATCTAACACAGATGCTCTCAGGACATGGCTGCTTTCGACTTTCGAGTATTTCCATCGCTGATTATCCACAGTGTCCGTCCACTCCCGGAGTAGCTGAAGACGTGAGGGACGTATTTTTTGCTTGTCCTCATTTATGCAATGCCCTTGAGATTGTCCTCGAACAGCCAATGAACCGGACAGTTGATTCGATACTTTGATCGAAGACGGTTTGGAACGCCCGCAGTACTTTCGCAACGAAGGTAACTCGTTCCACAGAAAGGAAGAGAGTCAACGACGATCACGGCTAGAAAGAAAGAAGCAGTAACTTCAATTACCATAAGGAAAAGCAACAGCTAGATCCTTCCCCCGGGAAGTGATGCATCGAAGATGACTTGGGATGACACCAATATTTTCGCAACGAAGATAACTCGCTTCACAGAAAGAAAGAGAGCAAAAGATAATCACGGCTGGAAGGAAAGAGGCAGTGACTCTAATTACTATAAGAAAGAATAACAGCTAGATCCTTTCCCCGGGAATTAACGCCTAACAGCGGTTTCCGCGCGGGAAACAGAGGAGATTTTCAGTCTGTTTTAAGTATCTCATTTCCAACACACCAGGCTGAACAACTATTCCTGATGATACGTAATACTCACAGACAATGTGTTTTTGTTCAGTTGATTTCAATTTCCAGACTTCATGAATATTATTATGGAACTTTATTTACTTTTTCTTAAAAATTCTTATCAATTATTGTATTATTATGATTGTATTTGTAGATGAAGAGAAAAATACTGAAGTGAACTCCAGTCAGCAGCCATCCGATTGGACTTTGGTATGGGAATGTTTCGAAAAACCTCACATACTTATCGGAGGAAATGTCATCAAATCCGTTCAGGATATAGTGAAAGGAGCTTTAGGTGAAATGAGAAGATACTACAGCAGAAAAATCATTGATGTACTAGTTAAAGTTACTCGGAGTTCCTTAGATACGTTGAGGAAACGATTTTCGATGGAATGTGAGTAGAAAGTGTTGGAAATTAACTTAGGATTAATTGGGATGTTTTCGTACAGATAAAAATGAGAGAACTGCGGTTTTTAAATTAAACTCTATACTTCTAATTCCAAAAGTGGGAATCAAACCGAATTTGGATGAAGTTCAAGAGATTCTCGTATTGGTTGGAAAGACTATCACGTCCGTGGCGAAAGGAGTGGGACAATGGACGTTAGGACAAGGACAGGTTTGTATAGGATAAATCTGAGATTGAGTGTTTGAGAAGAAAACATTTTGTACAGAAAAAGCAGGGATATATAATAAATGAGCGATGAGAATATTTTACAAGATTTTTTGAGTACAGACAAGTTTGAATAAAATCTAATAGCAACTGAAATTATTTAATGAGGGATTTTTGCATCAATCAATTCAGAAAACCGACAGTTCCGGTAAAATATACTCCATATTTTATTTGTTCAATGATTTGGACCGAGCCGGTGATTACATGTACCTACTTTCAAAGTAAGTACTTTTTCGAAAAAGGAACTAAATACAATTACAAAGTACATGTCTTGAAAATAGGATTTATATGAATTACTTCTATAATACTTTTACAATCAAAATTGAAGAATTTTTTCATTTTTTGAATAATTGGAAGTGCATTACTATCTTCTTCTTCTTCTTCTTCTTTTAAATACACCTATTGGTCTGTTGCTTGCTGAAGCCGTCTCTGGATGGTTTCTTGCGAGGTGGACTGCCAGCTTTCCTGCCACCTTTTTGGGGGTCTTCCTGGTGGGCGATTTCCGTGTGGCTTGCTTTCCATAATTATTCTCGGTAATCTGTTTTCGTCCATTCTTCGTACGTGCGCGTACCATTCTCTTCGTCTCTGTCTGTCCCATCTGACTATGTCTACTATGCTGCATTGAGCTCGTATGTTAGTGTTTCTTATCCTGTCCCGTCTGGTCTTCCCTAGGATAGTTCGTAGGATTTTCATTTCGGCCGAGCGCAGCATACTTTTTGTTTTATTTGTGTCTTCGCGTACTTCTATTCCGTAAGTCATAATAGGTCTGATGCAAGTCTTATAGATCTTCATCTTGCTATCTGTTCCCATGTGCTGGTTTGACCATATCACATCTCTAAGACATCCTGACAGAGCTGCTGCTTTAGTTATAAGACTTCTTACTTCTTTCGCCGGATCGTGGTAGCTGCAGATGTCCATGCCTAGATATTTAAAGACATTGAGTTGCTCGATTGGCTTATCCTCTACAACCGCTTTACACCTGACAGGTTCTCTGGAGAATGTCATAGCTTTGGTTTTTGATGTTGAAATTGCCATGTTGAGTTGTTGGCTGACTTGATAGAATTTAAACAGCTGTCTCTGAAGATCGTTCTCCGTTTCTGCTATAATAGCTGCGTCGTCTGCATAGCAGACCATAGATATTTTTGAGTGGCCCATTCTGTACCCCAAATCTAAGGATGTGACTTGTTGTATTATTTCATCCATCAGGGGGTTGAAAAGGAAAGGGCTCAGGCTGTCACCATGCCTAATTCCGCCTGGTGTTTTTATGTTGGATGTAGTTTGTTCTCCTGACTTGATCTTTGTCACATTTCCAGTGTTCAAGTTTTTAATTAGTTTGGTGATTTGGGACGGGGACTGTCTTTTTGTTAGAATTTGTAGGACGTCTGTCAAGCGCACTTTGTCGAATGCCTTTGTTAAGTCTATGAAGCAGATGTAAGCAGGCTTGTTAAACTCTATTGATTTCTCCTTTAGTTGTTTCATTATGAAGAGAGCGTCCGTTGTTGACCTGTTTGTTCGAAAACCAAGCTGTTCCTTTCTATTCTTGATACGTGATTCCAATTTGTCTTTTAGGATGCTAGTGAGCAGTTTCATGGACGTACTTAGCAGGGTTATGCCCCTGTAGTTTTCAGGTGCTGTCTCTTGCCCCTTTTTGAAGATGGGAATAGTGATGCTGCTGCGCCAATCTTCGGGAATCTGTGATGTATTTAAAATTTTATTGAAAAGAGTTAGCAACTTCTCGATGAGTTTCTTTCCCCCATATTTTAGCAATTCATTCGGGATGTTGTCTGTACCCGCGGCTTTCCTGTTTTTCAGCTTTTGTATTCTTTTCTCAGCTCTTTCTCTGTTATCAAAACATCATCGGGTGTTTCGTCTTCATTCACCCATGTATCAGTTGTTTCTTCATCTTGGTACAGCTCTGTAAAATATTTTTCCCAGATGTCAGGTGATATGTTTTTAGTTTGAACGTATTCATTTACTGGTTTTTTTTTGTTTTTCAGTATCTTCCAAACCTTTCTTTGGGCTCCATAAAGGTCGTGTTCCATTTCACTGGTGAATCGTCTCCAGTGTTCCCTTTTTATGGCTCTGATAGCTGCATTGGCTTTGTTTCTGTTTTCAACGTATCTCGTTCGATTGGTTTCTGTTGGTGAACTTAAATACAATAGGTAGCTTTTACGTTTCATATCTGCCAGTTCCTTCACTTCCTTACAAAACCATGACTTGATGTTCTTGTTGGCGTTTATGTTGATTGTGCGTTCTCCCATCGATTCTGTTGCAGCTTCTGTTATGCATGTTTTTATTTGTTGCCATCCTTCTTCAACTTCACCTGATGTGCAAATGTTATTCAGTTTGCTTGATAATCTAATTTCGTAAAGCTGTCTTGTGCTTTCGGTAGACAAAGATTCTATATTGAATTTTCTTATGTAGATAGGCTTCTTTACAACTTTACGAGGTTGCTCCATTAACATTTTGCATAATACAAGCTTATGATCTGTTCCTAGATTGGCTGATGTTAGAGCCCTTACGTCTAATATTTGAGAGGGTGTGATTGCTCTGTTGGTTATGACAAAGTCTATCATGGAGCGTTGTCCTCTTGTGTTGGCAAAAGTGTATTTGTGCTGTTCTTTGTGTTGGAAGTATGTGTTGTTAATTCTTAACTCGTTCCTGGCACAAAAGTCTATAAGAAGTTCGCCATTTTCGTTGGTAATTGGCTCGTTGAATTTTTGTTTCAGATTGGGTATTATATCATTTCCAATTCGGGCGTTAAGATCTCCGAAGACAATGAGTTTGTGGCTTCTGTCGAGTTTGTCGGTAGTATCTTGCAGTGACAGATAGAAGTTTTCAGACTCTTCAATGGTTCGTGATGTATCAGGAGCATATGTGCTGACGAGGTGGGTGGTGAGTTCATTGATTTTGATGGACACTCTTAATATTCTATCGTTTACGTATTCTATGCTTTCGATATTGTGCTTATACCTCTCATGCAGTAGTATTCCGACTCCTGAGTGTGCTCTTTCCTGTTTGGGCACTCCACTGTATATTAAGATGTACTCTCCAAATTTTGAGGTGCCTTGGCCTTTTTTCCTTGTTTCTGATATTCCACATATGTCGAGTCTGTGCTTCTTCATTTCGATTGTGATTTCCTGGTCTCTGCCATTCCATGATGTTATGTTCCAGCATGTCAATCTTGTTATTTTCCGTTTCCTGAATCGTCGGTCCTCATTCTTTGCTTGGGTCGTTATCCGTTGTGACTGTCCGTAATCCGAGGCTATTGCTTCAGTTCTGTGAGCGGTAGTGATTTTTACCTTGGGTAGGCTGCTAACCTTGCCCAAGAACCCTCCTCCTTTATCCGGGCTTGGGACCGGCAGTGACAGTTGTTGGGCTACTCAATCCACCCAACGCCTGCCCCAGGCGGAGTTCATTACTATCTAAAGGAATTAAATCCCAGTACAAATAGGTACATCAAGTATGATTTTACTAGTACTTCTTACCTATTTACTAAATTTTTTAGGCATGTGTGTGTGTTTTTTTGAAAGTAGGAAAATAATTTTATTCACAATCGGTTGTGTATATGGTTGTGATATTAACTGCGGATCCTAATGGTTCCATTAGCAAAACCAATTATTTTACTTACCATAATTTTACTGTACATTGATAGTGTAATACGAGTGTGGGTTGAAACAATTTATTTCTACTAAACTACAAACAATGAATGAACTCCAAACAGAAACAACTAAAAAGGATATTTATCTTGAGAAATATTTTATCTTCTCAACGTCACAATGACACTCCCCCTGTCCCCTTTTTTAGACGTCATCTCTCTTTTTCTTGTCAGTCCTCCTCTTTCTGTCAGCATCCCTATTGTAATTTCGCTGTCATATCTATAGTCGGAAGCCTGTTACTGTGTAGCTATTCCGTTACATTGTCCCCTCCTTAGATGCATTACTCCTGGAATGCTTTTATCATCTTCGGATTTGTGGCTGTAACAGCAGTTGGTTCCGTTCTTACAAAAAAGAGGTCTCATATTGAATTAGCAGGGGACTGTTGTAAATCCAGGTTCTGGGCGGCGGCGACTGCATACCAGGAATTCGATCGCTGTCTCTCTGAAGATTACTCCATTCATGTTCCGAACAACACTTCAATTCAAACCAGGGTGACTACCGCCCAACTTTGGCATAGTTAACTTGGACAGGTTGGCCTTCAGAGCTTGATCCTTCAGCTGATGATGGGCCTTCCAGACGTTCTCGTACGAAGGTTGCTGGTTAGATGTACTTCTGGTTATCAGGTAGAAAATAAATCGTGGATCATCTCGAAGCTTCAGGTTATTTCCTACTGCTGGATGTTGTCTCTTTAACTCCTCTTCGCCACCATACTTTTTCCCGAAAGTATTGGCTAAACCATGTGGAACGTTGAGGTTGGCAGATGTGCTATAAACTAGGAAATACTCCTGCGGCAACTTGAGTAGATCCTGTTTGATTTCCTCTGGTTCCCCCGAAGACCTTCATGAAGTTCTCGAACTTTGAATGCTCTTCGCCCAGTAGTTATTATTTTTACACACCTTCATCGTGGTCCCCGGCATATGATGCTAGCCGATCAGAATAGAATCAGCTTTCCTCTAGGAGTTTTAAAGATTCGATAAATAACATCGTTGATCTTCTTCTTGATGACATATGGGCCCTCCCAGCTCTTCTGTAATTTTGGACTCAATTCTCATCTTCTCCGTGGATTGTAATTGCAGGTTAGTACGAACCAGTTTATGGGTATCTTCCATCTTTCTCGACGCCATCGTCTTCATCAGGCTCACCAGTTCTTGTAGGATCTTTTAACTCCGCTCCTCTAGGTGCACCTCTTCTCTGGACTGGCTGGTAACCGATCTAACTCTGGCATGGGAACGAGACGCTTCAGTGGCTACTTCAAACTCCAATGCCGTTGAAAGGGCATCCACCAGAGCTTTGGGACGGGCCAAGCACAGCGCTCTTTGCAACTCCTGGTCTCTTATGCCTGGACAGCCAAGGTGATTCTTCTAATGATGTCGTCGGCTTTTGCCGCCGTATTGCCAGTATTGATCGAGTGGTTTTCTAGCGCCACTAGAAACGGATGAAGTTCAAAGGTGCTTGTTTTCCAGCCAATCGAATTGGTCTTCCTGGGTGCTAATCCACTGCTCCAGTTTGTGGATAATTCCCAGAGTATCGCGCTATTATCCCTGGCGGTGTAGATATCTAACATCTGCCAGGAGTATTTTCCTCTGACAAGGCTGCTGTTCACGAAAGTGACGTCCACTATTGGACTCACCTCTCCTTTAGTAAATGTAGAATGTTCGCCGCTGTTCAACAACACAACATCCAGTGTTTTTTAAACGCCAATTCGAGAAAATAAAAATGACTTTTTACACTTGTATCTTAAATAACTACTTACGAATTATGAAGCGGGCGCAAATGGGACCTTATGAAAGTTCATGTAGGCAATTTCTTGTTTTTAGATCACGTATATATCTCATAAACATGGACTAATTGTAATTAGAAGAAGTAGTAATTGTACTTATAAACGTAATTGTAAATTGAAAAGTTTTTTAATTGAATTGTGATTGGAAAAATAATTTTAATTGAAAAATAAATTCTACTTCTAAGACGTAATTTTAATTAGAGAATTTAAATGATACAATTTTACAAATTTCAGTTCCAACACAGATTTTGATGAAATTGCAATTCAAAATTACTTCAATTAAAAAAGTACTTAAATAAGTAATTATCAATTACTTTGTCACTATTAATTACTGAGCTCTGCAAAAATAGCATTTCTGAATGTAATGCTGAAAATACAAAAGGTTTTCTCTTTGTGTACTTATTCTGTTTTATCTTCATATAATTCGTATTTTCCGTGAGATTATACTTTTAGAAAAATTGTTTTATTATTTGCTCATTGGCCTGTTTTTAATTTTGTAGGGTATTTGTGACGTATTAGTCTCTTCAATATTTGTTAGACGTCATTTTGTATTGTATTTTGGTGTTTTAAGTAAATATATCGAACTTTCCACAGTTACACTGGCCGATGTAATTTTTGTAACCAAGTTCAGCTTTTTATGGTACATAGTGATTTGTTTCTAATCTAATTTTATTTCTATACTTAAAAATAAGCAATGAAATCGTTGTATTCAGCGGTACTTACTTTTATGTCGGCAGGTGTAATTTGAAAACAAAAATAATTGAAGGTTTCTTACTAATCTTACAGCGAATGAATTTCCTTTTATTTCACGAAAATAGAGTTCTCGTAAGATTAGTGCTGGATCCCTTATGTAGACTTCACTCTCTTGAGATTTAATTATTATGGAAACTATTTTTTCTACGTACAGGATTATTTATTGATATAAATTGGCATGAACAAAACATAATTTCTTTGAAAGTGATGTGGAAGTATAGTTTATCTAAGGTGAATGTGGAGAGATATAATTTTAAACCCTTTGATTGCAAACAGAACATATATCTTTTATAAATTCGATAATTATGAAATAAGTTCAACGATTCGCCGAACTTCTATTATCACCATTCTTGTTTATCTAACTTTAGAACCGCAACTAAACAAAACCGCGCGAAGAGTCTGCGAAGAGTTTGCATTGTGTGTGTACGTTTAGTGAAATACATGTTATAAAAGTTGCTCTGAAAGAAACTATCGAAAACTGTGAGTAAAGAAACATATTAAGTAAATTAGAAAAATTATGTTTAACGATAGTACAGTTGCAGTCCAAGATTTGCATTAAAGAATCCTAAAGAATGTTATATAGTTATTATAGATAGTGTTAGATCAAAACAAATCCAACAATCCTTATCACATACAAGTTTTTTTTGTATGATAAGTACTTAAATTAAAGGCAACCATACGCGTAAAATGGAAGAATGCAGCCAAGTTTCAATAAGAGAAATTTTAGAAGAAATTAAAAATAGTAAACAGGAACTAAGAAGAGCTATAGAAGCATCAGAAGTCAACATACTTCTAAAGGTAGAATCTCTAAATGAGAAAATAAGAAAACAAGAGGCAGAAAATTTGAACTTCGAAAAAAAGGTGGAAAATTTGGAAGACGTAGTAGGAAGAATAATATTGTTGTATTTGGATTAAGCCAAGAGATAGCAAACATTACCGTCGAAACTGTGTACCAAATTATCTGGAATGTTGGGTACGACAATTCAAGAGGAACAAATAAATAATATATATTCCTTGGGCAGAAGTAAGAAGGCGCCGTTGAAAGTAGAATTTGTTTCATATCTCACTAAAAGCAAGATATTGAAAACCAGCAGCAAGCTTAAAGGAACAGATATATGTATATCCCATGACTTGACACCAGCGCAACGTGAAACTACTGCGACTTTGAGAAGACATTTGAACAAGGTAGAAACATCAAACAACAAATGTTACATCAAAGGAGAAAAATTGTACGTAAACGATGTTATCTATACAGCTGGTGAAATCTTAGAAATTGAGCAAGCAACCGAATCTATACACCAAACCCATAGTGGTCCACCAACTCCCTACTCAAATAAAAAAGACTAAGTCCTCGAAGAGTTAACTACAATAAAACCAAAAAGAATAGAACAACAAGAGCTAGGAAATAAAAAACAATTAAAATACCTAGCAAATACTCCTATTAAAACAGGAAAACTTCAAGGAAAACAGGGACCTTCGCAAAATCGAAATACCAGATCCCGGACTGGCTCTGGCAATCTCGAAAAATAAATAATTGCAGTTATACAGCAGTTGTTAGTAATATATGTTTTCATTCATTATTTTTATAATCTCATTGGATTGTGCATTTAGATTTAGTTTTTGTTGTACTTGGTTGTGGGACTTCATTATTATTGGATGTATAGGCACAGTCCTAAATATGTATTTTAATGCTATTATTTAATTTTTAGTTTGTGACTGATTTTAACTCCAGATTTTAACTGTTTGTTACATTATTTATATATCTATAATGGACCAGTATGTGAGTGATTTCAATGTACTGATTGTTGAAACATATAACGTAAGAGATTTCAGAGAATGTGATGAGATTTTCAAAATTAACCAAACTAACCATAACTTTACTATACTTCATCACAATATCAGAAGTATAATAAAAAATTTGGATGAGCTTAAACTCTCGTTATCTAATGTTACGGATTTTGATTGTCTAGTTCTAACTGAGACCTGGAAGATTACTGACATCAATTTGTATAACATACCGGGATATTATATAATATACAACAACGGCGATCTGAACCAAAATGATGGAGTTGTGGCTTACATAAACTGCAGATACTCGTTCGAATATGATGTCCTAAGATTAGGACTGACAAATATTTTGAAAGTGACTGTTACTATCAGTAATAACAATAAAATGAAGACTCTTGCTTTTTATAGATCACTGTCTAAGGAAAATAATAATCCAAGTGTACGTGCATTTACCAATAATTTCCATAAATTCCTATATAACAGTGGTATCAATTCTGAAAATTGTTGTTTGTTTGTTGGAGATATTAACATTGACTTATTGGATTTAAAAGGTAATACCATGGAATATGTAAGTGGCCTGAGTGAGTGTGGATTTACATCCACCATTAATAACTCAACCAGAATGGCAGCTTGCTTAGATCACTTGTTTGTTAAGTCAAGAGCTAAACATTCTAGAAAATAATATTCCTGTAGTGATAGAAACTAATATAACAGACCACTATACAATAGCGCTGCAAATAGTTTTTGATAATAAAACAACTAAAAAGGTAGCTGAGTATTTTACTAAGCATGTCAACTATAAAAAACTTGTAAACAATATATCCAAAGAATCATGGGATATTATCCTAAATTGTAGTAATCCAGACCCTGCAACAGAAAAATGAATAACAATTATACAGAAAAACATTAATAAAAGTACCTATTTTAGGAAGGGAAATAGAAAAACCACAAAAATTGCGCCATGGGTTACAAAAGCTCTCATCGAATCCAATAATGGAAAAAAAAAGATTGTATCGACAAACAAAGCTCCATCCCAATGACTGTGATTTACTTGTAAAATACAAGGTGTATAGAAATAAATTGCATTCGCTTATCGAAAAGACAAAACGCAAATTTTATACGGAAATGATCAAGGAAAATTCAAATAACAATAAATAATTATGGAGCGTGGTGCAAGATTTGAGTGGAACAAAAAAAGTAGAAATGCCTTATGAAGCTATTAAGGGTCCAATGGGAAATATATTGACAAACCCATGTGACATTGCGAATTAATTTAATCGTGTATTTTCAGGAATGGGCAAGAGGTTGGCCAAACAAATAAATGGTAACCCTCAGCAAACATATGGTGATAGTGCCTCTTTGACAAAATCGATTGTTTTATTACCCACAAATAGGTATGAAAATGAAAAAATAATAAATGAATTGAAGAGTAAAAAAGCAACTGGTATTGATGAGATAAGTGCGGAATGTCTAAAAGCAATTCCACCATTTATACTTGATCCTCTAGTGCATATAATAAATATGTGTATAGAAAAAGGTACATGGCCCAAATCCTTCAAAAACACTGTAGTCATACCCGTATACAAAAATGAAGATAAGACCCTTGCCGCGAATTATAGACCTATATCACTGATTCCGCACATGGCAAAAATTTTTGAAAAACTGTTGAAAAATAGACTCACATCGTTTATAAACGAATATGATTTAATTTCATCCAAGCAATTCGGTTTTAAGCGAAATAGCTCCACACAAGATGCCGTTTTAAATTTAACATCAAATAAAGTCTGTTTGTGTGTTTTTTTAGATCTAGCCAAAGCTTTTCATACTGTTAGCCATAGCAATCTATTGCACACATTGGAAAAAATTGGCATACGAAACAACTGTTTAGAACTATTTAGGAGTCAGAGAGACAGCAGATAGTAAGGGTTGCCGGACAAGCGAGTGGTCAGAGGGATGTAACATATGGAGTACCTCAGGGAACAATTTTAGGCCCCGTTCTATTCAATCTTTACATAAATGGATTATTTTCATTGCGCAGTGCAGGACATATAACTGGGTTCGCTGATGACACTGCTATTACTTATGAATCAGATAACTGGTATGAGCTGAAATTAAAAGCAGAAACTGACCTAAAACTAATAAAGACCTGGTTTGATAATAAACTACTTACCATGAATTTCAAAAAAACATATTACCTACCACTGTTTAGCTCCAATTTAAGCATCGAACTATTCAAACCTCTTGAAATATCACAAGACGGACAAAATTTTAGTATCAAACCTGTAACACATATGAAATATTCAGATATTATCATAGATGCAAATTTAAAGTGGGATTATCATATTAAATTTATTATAAAAAAACTACAATTCGTCCTTTACAAATTTAAATACCTCAGAAAATTCATCCCTGCTAGATATATTCGAATGATGTATTTCGCACTAGTAGAAAGTCACCTCCGTTATGGTATACTGGCTTGGGCAAGTGCCCTGAAAACTCACATTCATCCGTTAGAAATCATTCAAAAAGATTTCTAAAGATCATCATGTGTAAACCCTATACCTATTCTCCAGATCGATTGTATAGGGAAAGCAACATATTTGATTTGAAACATTTGTACTTTCTATGTGCATCTATAAAATACCACACAATAAAAAATGTAAGAAACTTACCTGCACATAGATATGTAACTAGAAACAAAAGCCACAACATTGCTCCGAGAATGATAAAGTCCTTCTGTCAACGATCTTTTTCATTTCTAGCTCCGAAAATCTATAATTGTATTCCGGATAGTATCAAGAATACGAGTAGTGTTATTGTTTTCAAAAAAAAATTTAAAGAATTTCTCTTGGAACAGACGATAAATTTCTGTCATATTGTTATGGTGGGGTAAACACATATTACTTCACCTACTTTAAAAACATAGAAGTTACGTTTACTCAATTTTCTGCGCTCGCTTAAATCTAATATTGTCCATATATACATATATTTACTTTGGTCCTAATTTTATTTTGTTTATTTTATTCAAAACTGTTCAATAAGATGCAATAATGTTAAATTTAGTGAATTTGTTTTGGCTTGTATTTTTTATTGTGTTTTCCGAAACAGGTGTATACACACCTCTCGGATACCTTAGGGTTTATTTATTTATTCACTTACATAGTTGTTTAGTTATTTTATATAATTGTGTAAATATTTTAAAATTATCACGGATATTAGAGTATCAATCAAACTCAACAATGCAATTTTAATTTTAATTTTAGATTGTCTAGGTGATGTTCAAGATTTATACAAATACTTATATTTTAAATGTTTTATTCTATTCCACGCATGAGGGCTTGCCCTCCTGTGGTTTTTCTAAATTTAAGGAGATTTTTATGTACCTACGTATATATTTTGTAATTGTA
Organism: Galeruca laticollis; assembly: GCA_963921935.1. Taxonomy (NCBI): domain Eukaryota; kingdom Metazoa; phylum Arthropoda; class Insecta; order Coleoptera; family Chrysomelidae; genus Galeruca; species Galeruca laticollis. The sequence goes on from OY998179.1 coordinate 109,273,934, forward strand.
AATTTACATGGTAAATAAATATTATTATTATAATTATATTTGTTACACTGTTACCTCACCCTACCTCAACAAACCAAAAAAAAACTAAATATAGTTAACTGTATTTTTTTCGGCTGTGTGGTGTGAACCGTAGGCTCCGGCAAACTTGCCGTGAAGACGGGTGTGGATCACTATTTATTTATTTAACTTAGTACTTACTTAGGGTGCCATCTGATTTTTAACCAAGCCTAATCCTTATCCTTATTCACGTTTATCACACGTACTGGGATCTCTTTCGCCGACGTAACCAATACTTTTCCAATTAGTACTCCTTTGCCAACTTCTTCGTTGTGGTTCCTTGGCTACATCATCACCGGTGTACCTTCCTCCATGATTCCCTGTAGCCGTGCTACTATCATGATTTCGCTTTGTGCAGGTAGAACGGTATCTTCCTGTACAGCTGCCAACACCGCGCTGCCTTCGTATGAATGAACCAATACCTCCTCGTAACCCACTTTAATGGTTCTGTTTCTAAAGTCTAATTGGAAACCATGTACATTCATTACGTCCATTCCCAGAATCACGTCTTCTTTAATGTCAGCTACGATTACCGTATGCGTGAATTTTTCTGCGCCAATTCCCAATTGGATTTGTGTCTCACCGTGAACGTTGGCACTCTCACCTGTGGCGGTCCGCAGTCGCAGTCTCTTTGGTAAAAGCTTCTTCTTGGAGTTTATTATTTCTGGTCGTATAATGGTTCTAGTTGCTCCAGTGTCTACCAGCAGAGTATATCTCTTGCCATTCACTTCGCCATCTACATATACACTGTCGTTGCGACATATGAGCGAAGCTATCAGTATGAGAGGGTCTTTGGAACGATCATGGGTCGGTGCTGCCCCCTCGTAGCCGACCCGTTCTAGTTTTCCTGTAACTGGGGTTCTTGGTTTGCAGGAGTTTTGAGGCGCTTACACGAACTACGTACATGCTCTAGCTCGCCACAAGTATCTGATGAGATATCGGCTTCTTGTCCGACATACTTTTTATTGAACTGACGAACTGATCAAATCTGTCTTCGTCACCTTCTTCTTAGATGGTCCTAATCTTGTTATATCCTGAAGCCTTCGTTGCTGCTTCATATTCAAGAGCAGCTGTCAATGCGTCGACTAATGTTTTCGGATGGGCTTAACGAAGCGTCCTCTGCATATCGGTGTCACATAATCCATCAATAAAGGCCTGGATGCACAGACATTCCAACATGTTCTCTGGTGCTGATGGATAAGCAAATCGAACGAGTCGTGCAATATCCACTTCATACTCTTGAAGGGCTTCATCACGTTTCTACCTTCGGTTCTTCAGCTGGGACTGGTACAAATGTTCTAAATGTTCGTGACCGTATTGTATGTCCAACCTCTTCTTCAGCAGCTCGAAGTCATCCGTTTATTCAAGCGGTATCGTCTGAAGTACATCTAAGGCATCTCCCCGAAGCGCTATAGTTAGGTTCACTGCTCTCTCCGTATCGGACCAATAATTATTCACTATAGCAAACTGTTTCACATAATTGGTCAACGACATTTTTCCATCAAACGCTGGGGCCTTGACTCGGGTAAAACTACCAATGTCTTCTAACTTAGGGTATGTTTCTGTCTTGCAAGGTTTCGTTTGCTCGGTCTTCTTTTCTTCCGCTGGCGTGTCTTGAGTTCTTATATCTGTCATCTTTTTTTCTAACTCCTTGATTTTCTCGTCCATCATTGTCATCTTATTCTCAATCTTCTCGTCCCGATTTTCTCCTCCATCGTTGACATCTTATTCTCGATTTCGAATTTTAGAGACGAAATTTCATCTTCAACGTCAGCGGCAATGTCGTTTTTCATTAATAAGATATCGGCAGATACATCGTTCTTCAAAGCAAAAATCTTGTCGTCAATATTAGCAGAAATGTCGTTCTTCATAGCAGAAATATTGTTTTTCATATTCGTTGAAATCTTCTCTTCCATGGGAGAAATCTTCTCGTCCATGTTAGCCGAAATATCATTCTTCATAGTAGAAATATCGTTCTTCATATCAGAAATATCGTTTTTTACATTCGTTGAAAGTTTCTCTTCCATGTCGGAAATCTTCTTGTCCATGTTGTCTTCCATGGCAGAAATATTAGCAGAAATTGACGAGATTAAGGTGGAAGCATCGTCATTAAATAAAACTGTTTCTGGATTAAAGCCGTCATTTTCCAGTGCCACTTTAAGTCTTTCTACTAATTCACTTTTCTTACCGGACGTTTCCCACTCATGATCTTCCAATTCTGCTCTTAATTCAGTCACTTTCAAGTCCCTTAGTGTCGGCCATTTTTAAGTAGATATTTATTTATATTACCCCACACCTGACACCAATGTAATGTTTTTATTATTTATTTAAACAGTAAACGGGTGGGATAAACTTTAAACACACGGCATGGTTACTTAGGAATTCATTTAAACACTAAACTTTTCACTAACACTTAACTTATATACACACAAACTTAATTCTTAATTTATATCAACACTTCACTGTTCGCTATTTCGGTGTATTCTTGTTTATTTCACGAAATCATTTTATCATCTAAACTAACTCACTGGTTGGTCCCTTATATATTAGGGCCTTTTTTACTAGATAATTACAATCGTAAACAGTTCTAAGAAATCCCTGCGCATCCGCCATAATTTTAACTTTCATACATGGCTTATACAGAGTCGGATTCAGGGACTATACCAGTGTGCTGTTTCGTAACAATATGATTCATCATACTTCCTTTTTTTCGCCTTCGAAACCGTGGAGCTTGACGTCGTTGCATCATCGTCTGGAGTTTTAAGCGCCTTGTTCCTAACTAATAAATTTATAACATGTATTTTTTTAAATATTTTCAAACCAGCTTTTTAAGAACGTCCCGGACTAACAGTTTACTGGATAAAGGATAACACTTGTATTACAATTTTAGAAAATGTATCTGACAACCTTGCATTTTTGTATCTTCACATTGCCCTTAGATATACTATACCATTTTCTCAACTATTAAATTTAGATGTACAATGGGTTCTAAAGAAATAATACAAAATTTCCATATAAGTGAGTGTTCAATACTCTATAATAATTTTTAATTTCTGTTTCCCAAATTAAAAATGTATATGATACATTTGCAAGGACAGGCTGTATAGTCAATTTAGAAGTACTCCCACGGCGACGAAGGAGTAGAACAGATTAATACCGACATCAATAGAGTATACGTCGATACAAAAATTTAGTTACGGTCTATGACCTATTAGTTTTAATGATAACACATTTACGGAGTTTTCGCGCTGTGCATCACTCATCTAGAGTCAAACAGCAAAAGGGCGCCCTTTATAAGTGAAAACCAGGAGAGTGGTAAGTACTGCTATTTTTTCTATACATCTGTCTTTCAATCTACAGTCCATTTTTATACGTTTCCCAGAAACTCTGGTGTTTCACACGGAACAGTGAGCGAGGTCCTGTGCTTTAACATTGAGTCGTTTCAACTAGTAATGTACCCTAAGCATTTCTCAACTATCTACTATTTCTCTTATTCACAGGACACCATGTTAACTCAATGAATAATCCTGTGCAGTGCGAATATTAATTTATTTCAATTAGAACTAATCAAAATAGTTGTTTCAATATTATTAACATAGTATTTTTTTCCATACCACTAAACTCACTTACTCACACCACCGTATAAATGTTAATAACATCACTCATAATATATAAATCACCATCTCTCACATTCACTCTCTTATTCGACTAACCGCTTCGAAAACATAACCTCACATTACTGTAAAAAAACACGTACCCGGGCATGCGGCTTTGTATATAAGGCAAACACCCTGAAGAAATCAGCATGGACAAAAATTGCTGGTCCGAAATCTAGTCTAATGGATATAGTCAATCGTTCACGTTTCGATCAAAAGGGTGCGAACAAAGGGACGATAAAAGGTAAAGAGGAAGATGTGAAGAATGTGAGGAGGAAGTTGTACCGATTACTCACCGAGGAGAAGCCCACTATTCCGCTACAGCAGAGGAACTTTTATAATCTTGTGATGGAAAATAAAGAAGTTGTCAAGACTTTGTCGTTGCTATCTACTTGTACGCAAGACATGAAACAGGTAAAATAGTAAATAAACCACTAAAAATTTCTACTTTTCATAGCAACATAATGGGCATACAAAGATATTTGAAATTTTTGATAATTGGGGCACTTTTAGTAAAGTAGAAGCACCATATTCCGCCACAGTTTAGGCTTTTTTGAGTTCGGGTTCATATATTAGAAAAACTGATTATAACGTATTTTTTTGGTGAAAAAAGTAATTTATTCCAAATTTTAGCTATATCCATAGCAATCTTTAATTTTCCAATGAAACCAAAAAAACTCTTTTTCCGCCTACCTCTATCCAAAGTATACTTCCTGGCCTCGTTGTAGGGAGCAAAGTCGTACTTTTTCTCGATGCCCAGCCAAGTTTCGTAAAATAAGTAGTATTTATTAATTTTGTTTGTTAGTTTCATAAATAAATTATTGAAAATGTCTTGCTATTTGAGGCAGGCGGAAAAATCATATGTGTAACATGGATGTAAAGTGCCTTTTCCTCCCTCGAATGATTACTGCCCTCCGCTACGCGTCGGGCAGCAAACTTCATCCTCGGGAGGAAAAGTAGCACCTTCCTTCCTTGTTATACAAATAGCTAACAATTTATGTAGGTCAGAAGTATGTTTAAAATTTGATTTCAATTTATTTTCATTCAAAATATTGACACCAATCTCAGAAAATATTTGAAAGAAATATGTCGGAATAAGGATCCGCTTTTTATGGTCCAGGAGGTAATTCCGCCCTAATTTGACTCACACACCTAAGTGTTATGATATTTTGATACTTACCTAAGTAAGTATACCTTTTTTTAATTTCCAACAAAATGGCACATAGAATAATGATTAAAGCTAAAAATAAAAGAAAAATGCAAGTATTCAAAAGTAGCGGTTAAACAGCTTTTGAGGAAATAAAACAAGCTATATCTTCTTAAGTGATAATTGTAAAGATCAGCACATATAGTTTTCCTGGTTTTCTATATCATTGCACAGTTATACTGATCTTAATTGGGAAAAAGATATCCAGGATGTCCCCATAAGGCTAATAATATCTAAGCTTTAATATTTGTAATATAATATCTTCTTCTTTTTTCTATTAACATATATTAAGTCAATCACAAGGTAGGTCACTTCTTGGTCTAGCCAAAAATAATTATTGAACCTCAGATAGGCATCAAATGAAATGATATTTAATATCGAAACAATTGTCAAATTTCTTAAAATTCTTAACATTTTTCCAATCCATTGTGGAATTATCTAGAAACAGTAAGTTTCATTTAAAACAGTAAGCTATGTCTATTTATGAAGTCTCCAAAAGTTTACGACATACCATTAAAGGACATGGGAAAGGACCAGAAGAAGCAAAATGATATTTTCAAGACAATTGGAAAGTCGCCTATCTTAACAGGTGAAGAAGAAAAGCTACTGCTTGATTGGATCCATTTTCTGGGAGATGCTGGGTTTCCTGTGTCTAGAGCTCAACTTATTGACGTGTTATCTACATTAATTGAAAATCTGAATCGCCCCAATCCTTTAAGGATGGAAGACCAGGAAAACAACGGTACCAGTGATTTTTAAAACGAAACAAAGATAACATAAAACCTTACTTCAAGCCGACCTGGAGTAACTGAGAAGGCCATTAGGAATTGGTTTGTGACATGAATATGTTGTAATGGAACAACGAAAATTTTAGAAGACCCCAGTAGAGTCTATAACTGTGATATGACCGCATTTTTCTAACTTATAAAACCATTATATACGCAGGAAATATTTCTAATAATATTTCAAAGATAATATCTTCAGCAACGAATACAACAATTCCTTTTAAAACAGAAAGTAACTTTAGTACAAAATCGTTAAATGTAAAAACAAAAATACCACCATTAAAGAAGTCAGGTATATATAAACTCAAATGTCCAGAATGTAATCGTCAGACCCTCAGAAATTTTGAAATCCGATACAGTGAACACTTACGAGCATACAGATTAAAACAACCAGATAAATCCCACTACGCAAAACATCTACTTGACACCAATCATTCATTGACACCTAACACAAAACTAGAAGTGCTGCATATTAGTGAAATGAAACAAGAACTGGATTTCCTTGAAGAATTGGAAATTAGAAGACATTTAAAAAACCCACGATATGAAGTTGTCAATGGACAGTTAAATCTAGGGAGTTCTCCACTAATAAACTGTCTTCTTAAGTGATAATTGTAAAGATAGCAGATATAGTTTTCCTGGTTTTCTATATCATTGCACAGTTATACTGATCTTAATGGGAAAAATGATATCCAGGATATCACCATAGAGCTAATAATATCTAAGCTTCAGCAATTGTAATATCACACCTTCTTTTTTTTTCTATTAACATATATTAAGTCAATCACAAGTTAGTTCACTTCTTGGTCTAGCCAAAAATAACTACTAAACATCAGGTAGGCACCAAATGAAATGTAACTTCTGTCATTCTGACGATGATATTAGTGCTATTCGATCTTGATTCCGATTTTGTTTATAATCGAAATCGAAAACGAATTGAACGACCAAAAAAAATTGTCATTTGTCATGTCATTTTACAAATCAAATAAATCAATAGTGACACAACCTCATCATTATTTTAATTCATTTCACGTGTATTTCACACTTTTCATAAGTTCATTGAGTTTAATCACGTTTAATTTTATAGAAGCTGTTAACTAAAAATGTAATATACAATTGCAAAATATCACTCACATCACATAACCCATAGACAAACGGTAGTTTATTTAATTTTTCGACCAATCACATGCTTCCGATTTTCGATTGATTTCAATGGCATCATCATTTTAGACTGATTATAATCAGAGTGATCGATTGATATCGAAAATGTATTGTTGAACATGTTGTTTTTTAAATGACAGGAAATGATTGTAATCGATTGTCGCGTTGAATAGCACTATTGATTTATCGAAACAATTGTCAATTTTTAAGAATTTTCAACAATTTTTATTATATTGTGGAATTAACATGAAACAGTGAGTTTCATTTAAAACACTGAACAAGAGGGGATTTTAATTCTGTTCCTGAGATAGAAAAGATAGACTAAACGTGCAATATTCTCTTTAGCGATATGTATAAATTGTTATAAGTTGTAAAGTTTTGATGTTTTTGTTATCATAAGCGGAATATCTTTGAATTTACTTTTATCGTTCTACATATTTGTCCCGTATTTAATGTTTTTTGTGTTAATTACAAACATATTAAAAACAATATAAGTAATAATTTACACCGAAATTAGGAACGTCTTCAGTCGTAGTTAAAAATTTACGTCTGAATAAGGAGATTCTGGCATGTTAAAAAAAATATTTTTTTCTTCAAGCGTCAGTAAATCTGTCATTTTTCGACTGTGTAGGCGACCGTAATGTTTCATTTTTCCTCCGCCGGAGCTTTAGTTTTCACTTTCCCACCAGCGGACGGAAATGTGTTATCATAGCTGCATAAATAGAAACAAGACAACAAGCGTCAACAACTCAAGATTTATTAAACTAAAAACAAAACTAGAACATTTATTTATCATTCAAATGAATATTGAATGTACAATGTGAATTTGTTGCATTATAAAAATTAAACCGTAGCGTTTACAACTGTATCGTTTTCGCATTAATTTGTCGACATTTGAAGAAAAAACAGCATATTTCATTTGGAGGAAAAGTTACTTTTCATGACTTGCTCTCTATTACCAGCCTCACTCCGTTCGGCTGTAAACACGAGCGCATCATGAAAAGTATCACTTTTCCTCCATATAAAATAATATACTATTGGTACACATCCTTTAAACATGAAAAACTTAATGAAATTAACTGTCTCGTGGAATCTGCTCATATTAGTGTTTTAAATGAAACTCACGGTTTCTAGTTAATTCCACAATATAATAAAAGTTATTGAAAATTCTAAAATATTGACAATTGTTTCGATAAATCAATATCATCGTCAGAATGACAGAAGTTACATTTTATTTGATGCCTACCTGACGTTTAGTAGTTATTTTTGGCTAGACCAAGAAGTGATATTATTAGCCCTATGCTGATATCCTGGATATCATTTTTCCAATTAAGCTTCAATATTTGTAATATCACATCTTCTTCTTTTTTCTATAAACATATATTAAGTCAATCACAAGTTAGGTCACTTCTTGGTCTAGCCAAAAATAACTACTAAACATCAGGTAGGCATCAAATAAAATGTAACTTCTGTCATTCTGACGATGATATTGATTTATCGAAGCAATTGTCAATATTTTAGAATTTTTAATAACTTTTATTATATTGTGGAATTAACTAGAAACCATGAGCTTAATTTAAAACACTAATGAAAAACTTAGTTTCTTAGTGAGAAATATATACGAAGTATTTTGCTCCTACTATATACTAAGACATAATTAACAAATATTTTTTTCTAGTTTAGCAGTTTATATAGATTTTAAAATTTGATTTGATTACAATAGAAGAAAATCCTTATTTTGACGTATTCAACATTAACTGGAAACAAAAATGGGCCCTTATTCCGATGTATTTTTTTAAACATATTTGTATACGTTTGTGTCAAAATAAGAAAACAAAACCATTAAACATCTATTTTTAAATCGTTTGGTCGACATAAAAGAAAAACGCAACCAACTTGAGTCAGCAAAGCATTCAATATTCAAAATATTTTTAATTACTCAACCAACCTAAGTAAGTACTTACCAAAATGCAAACGTTCACTCTCTGACACCTAGACTGACCCAGTCGGCACTAAAATGCAAACCAGGTCCATCCAAGGGTTGCATACTTCACCAATCGGATAAATTTGATGGTGTTTAGATATTCGTTGTCAGTTTAAAGAAAGTAATTGACAAATTTTGCCTCAAGAAATAGGGGAGATTAGGGCTCGATTCAGCATACTTCAGAATATGGTGCTTTTACCTTACACACATAAAATTAAGAGAGATTTTTTTCAAGATAGCATAAACCACTCCTCGTAACTCACTTCATCTTCATAAATGTTTACATCTAAAATCGATATACGGATTTATTACCATAAAATTTCCTGTAATTTGATACTCCACATGATTTTTTAAAATTTTGATTTTTTCAAGATGGCGGCCAAAAAAACACATTTTGTGCAACAGTACAGATATATATTTTTGGTATGTTGATTAGGAACATGTTACCTACCATTTGAAATAAGAATCATTTTGGTTCAAATTAGTTCAACCTCAAAGTGTTTTTCCACTTACTTATATTCCACTAATTCGCAACTGCCAAGCTAAATTTGTCAAATTATTTGATTATAACCAGTTAAATTCAAAAAATTTCTCATTTCATGTAGGAAGTAACACAATTCATGGCTCGATGGCGTGCTTACAACATCCTCTGGAGGAACGAAAAGACACAACGAGAATTATTAACAGCAGTTTTAACGGAATTCGAATCGTCGCTAAGGAAACACGAAGAATTAACAGATAGATTGGCTACAGAACCGGACACATTCGTTATAGCCAACTGTTTGGCCATTTCGACGGAAAATCTCAAATTCGGTTTGTTAACTGAAATCAAATCTTGTACTCACAGGTAACTTTGATGTAGCTGACCGTATAGTGAAGTGGAAATATCAGCGACAATAAGTACTGATTTTATTGGTCGTGTTAATCTGAGCACACCTGTTTTTTTTCATTCCTATACAATGAATTTGTAAACTGATGATTAGTCAATTAATTTATGATATGTTATGCATCAAAAGCATTTTTATCGCCGCTTCACTATACTTTCTGTCTCAAACTATACTAATTCGAATTTTTCGACTATCTCACTTATTATCATTTCAAGAATCGGCCAGGCTATGAAAAAGAAATATCGACGAGAAATGGACTACGTTTACGCAGTCATAAGCGAAATGGATAGGAAATTAGAACGCACCATCAGAGATCTAGATGACGTCAGACTAATAATGGACACTTTGAAAAAAATCAGAGAACAAGAAGTCGATATGGATCTAAAAATTGAACCAGTCGAGGAAGCGTTTAACGTGCTTCACCGTTATAAAGTACCAGTAGAAAGAGAAGTGACAGAGCAGGTAGACAACCTCAGATACACGTGGAAGCAACTACTCGATAGAGCCATGAAAGTCCAAGTGAATTTATTAAATATGCAACCGCAATTTGAACAGGATCTTAAAAACAATTTGAGCAGGTTCAAACAAGATAAATTTGATTATTGTAATCAGTATCGTACAGCTGGACCGATGCAGCCTGGGTTAACTCCGAGAGAAGCTTCCGATAGGTTGATTTTATTCCAGGTAAGTCTCCTGTTACAATGAGAGTAGGACATGTCATACATACGTTAAAGTATGAAAGTTAGAAATATTTGATCTTACTACAGTAGGTAAGAATGCTCGGGGTTACAAATTTGGACTAAAGGTGACTTACTCAGATAACCGGTATGGAAAAGTCGGGTAGCATCAAACATGATAACAAAATATTGCAAAACATATCTTTATTAATAAATTTGTTCAACAAATTTATAGTCAAATGATTATTTTAGATATATCTTACATATATAAAAAACAAACAAACAACAACTTTATAAAATAGAATAAAATAAAATAAAAAGAAATTAAACATTTTAAAATTATTAATAATTGGCAGGTAATACCGGACACAAAAAAAAATTGTGGATACTGCCGTAAAAAATAAAAATATCAACAGTTATCACACTTGTAATACTTTTGACCTTTTTCAACGTCAGAACAAGTCTCATGGACCCAGTTTTTACACTCACAACACAGTCTTCGTCGAAACATTCTTGACAAATGACTCAATAATTTTCCCCATTTTCCTGTTCTTGGGTCTTATCTTTATGCGTTTTTTTTTCTTCTGTTCTTGTGCAACTTTTTTCTGAACTAGATTAACATTTTCACTTAAATTTCTCTTTACCCCTTTAGCCTTATTTTTATTTTTCTCTTCCAGCTCATTTTTAAATGGTGTGGAAATAAGCACTTCACTTTTTTCAGCACCTCTTTTTCTTGAAACCATTCTACGTTTAGCAGCATTGGGACTTGGCGAAATTTCTTTAAGAAGATCACTAATACTTTTTTCAAAAATCGTATTTGGATCCAAAGTATTTTTTTGTGATGATTTTCTGCTGCCTATGGTGAGATTTATTTGTTCAGAACATTGGGGGCTGGTTTTGGAAGTCGAATGTTGACAAGTTTCATTTAACGTGCACAGTTTTACGAGGGTGTTTTATTTTTAGATGTACCAGGAAGCTCTTGTTCGTTGAGCTTTGGTGGAGTATTTGGTATTTTTGGACATTCTAGAGAGTCCATTGACTCGCTTTCTGCCTTGTTACATCTCTTAACAATAGTGGATGTAAATGCATGAATTTCCCTTGGTTCTGGGACGTCCAATCCTTGCGATGCAATAAATTTCAAGTTCGTGAAAATCTACGAATTCAGTGAATAAATGCCGCTACACTCAAAACCCTTCTTAGATAAGTCCATCCTGCAAATTTTCGTAAAGGCGTCGTTCACCAAGCCTGCGATTTCATAGTCACTAATTCTGATAAACGGATTTTGCTTCATCCGTCGAGATGCTGCTTCATTGTATGTATCCTTGAATGGCTTCATTACACACACCCACATCCAAAGGTTGCAGCTTATGGGTGCAATGAGGGGATAAGCTTAACATATGGACATGGTTTTTCCAGGCAAAGTTGATGACTTGTAAATCTTTATGGCTGCAATGCCCATCGACAATTGGAATAACTGGCTCCCCTTCAGATGGACGTGTGAATTTTACAAATTCCTGGATCCATTTAAAAGAATGTCACCATTCATCCAGCCAGAGTGCTGTGCATGGAACATGGCACTCTCTGGAGCTCCAATTTTCAGTCGGTCAGTAATTTTTTTCCTAGGAAAAATGAATAGTGGAGGTATGAATTGATCTCCTGCTGCAGTGATACACAATAAGGCGGCCCCTTTCTCCAGAAGTCATTTTGCCAACTTGTGTCTTGCTTTTCATTGAGACGACTTTCTGCCGACAGTCGTGGACTGTAAACACACCGGTTGCATCAGTGTTAAAAAATTTATTGGCTCGGAAGTTATATTTTTGCATTTGATCTTCAAGTTTGTTAAAAAATCTTGCAACTTGTGGTCGATAAAAGCCTACTGCTCAAACTCGTTGACTCCGCATTTCTTAAAAACAGATCTGGATGGCGCTGAAGAAAAGTGTAGTAAAAGTCTTTCGCAGTAGTCTTTTTTTCCCTGTTGAATCTATGTGGAATTTTTAAGCGCTCCGCCACATCAAACGCAAGTTTTAAGAATTCTTTATTGGTGAGGGGCATTAGGCGACTATCCAAATCCCGCATGTGGTTCATAAATTCCTGTTCAGAGTTGACGGGAAATGTGCAGCGATATCGTTGGATTAAGTTTTGTTTCTTCGTTTTTTTTTCAAGTATTTCACTTTATCAGCAAGATTACTTTTAGGAACACAATAACATTTTGCCGCATCTCTTATTGCTAACTCGTTATCAAGCACTTTTCCAGCTGCGGTTCTCATATGCCCTTGGTCCCATTGCCCTCGTATATTTTTATTAATAAACTTCGGGATTTCATATGGTCTGTAACAAAATATTGAAATTATTTTGCGTTTGGTCATACCCGAAATGTTTGTGTCCGGTGACACCCGACATGCAGCTAGTAATCAATTAACTATTTACTGGTAGGTAATTGAAATGCAGAGTAATATGAACACATTTTTATATTCAATACTCATATATGCACGCATTATGTAGAGAACACCCACTAAACACTTACCATTTAAAAGAAACAGGACATCAACTTTAATTCTGTCCACGTGGAAATAAAAAAAATCACATACAAAAGTTTATTGTCTGAACCGCACATCGTATCGAAGTTAACTGAAGATATGTTGCTACACGCAGCGAAGTAGTTCGTGCCTCCATGCGATGGAAGCGGCAAAACGACAAATAACAGAAAACGGTAAACGTCCGATTATACCCGCTGTCCGATGCTACCCGATTTTCCCCTAATGAAGGTGTGCAATAAATAGACACATTCGCGTTAAATAATGAAATTAAAACTTCTTCTTCTCCAAGTACCTATCCGTTCCGGATGTTGGCTATCAGCATGGCTATTTTCACTTTGTTGATGGCGATTCGTAAAAGTTCTACTAATGATTTGTCAAACCACGAACTAAGATTTGCCAACCACGGCCCTTTGGTCCCGTACTTTCTTGCTGTTAATTTTTCCTTAGAGGATTCGTTGTAATAGCCTGTATCTAAGTTTCCTATATTTTACGGTATCTAGCAGTTCTGGTTCCTTATGCATTCGTCGCATTACTTCTATGTTGGTAGTTTTTTGTATCCAAGATATTTTCACTATTCTCCTGTACAGCCAGAGTTTGAATGCTTCAAGTCTCCTGGTAGTTCCTTTAGTGAGTGTCCAGGTTTTTACGACATACAGAAAGACTGAAAGAACATACCAACGCAAAAGTCTGATAATCACGTCTAAGGACAGATTGTGGCTATTAAAAAACGAGCTCATTTTAATAAACACTGAGCGACCCAGTTATCGTTAAGAGTACCCCACTGATTTACTCTTTGTATTGATGTATAAATTGTCTTCCTTGCCTTTCTTTTACTTAGGAGTCTTATTTTGTTTATATTCATTTCCAGCTCGTACTGTGAGCTACTATTGGTCAGCCTATCCATCAACTTTTGTAATCTTTGAAGACTATCTGCAAACATGATGGTATCATCTGCCTATCTTATGGTATTAAATTTATGGTGATTCTTTCTTCAATTCTGTCGAGTTTTTTTCGAAATATGTATTCTGAGTACACGTTAAATAAGATAGGCGACAAAATACAGCGGCCTCACTCCTCGCAATATTATTATTTGTTCTGTGTGACTGCCGTTAATTCTCAAAACTGCCGTCTGGTGCCAATACAAGTTTATAATTATGTTTAAATATTTTTGAGTCATTCCTATTTTCTTCAGTATGTCGACCATTTTATAATATTACGCTCTGTCAAACGCTTTCTGATAATCGATTAAGCAAGCAAATACATCACAGCTGACATCTCTGAAACTCTGGGACAACACCTGAACACCAAATAGGGCCTCTCTGTTACCTGCGGCGTTCACATACCCAAACTGATTCGGTGCAATATGTTCCTCACAAAGTCTATATATTCTTTTGTGTATTATCATGAGAAATAGCTTTAAGAGATGACTCATCAAACTTATTGTTATCGCCACATGTTTTCGCCTTTGCTGTTTTGGGAAGTGTGATGAATTCTGACCTCAACCAATCCGCTGGAATTTCTCCTGTTAAGTAGATGTTAAATATTCTAGAGAGTCATTTGATGTTATTCTCCTTCAGTAATTTTAGGATTTCAGTCTGTATTTGGTCCAGTCTAGCTGCTTTTCGTGGCTTCAATTCCGAAATGGCGGCTCTCACATCGTCAACCAGAATTTCCGAACCATCTCCAGCAATTCCCAAATATGGGTTGATATCGTCCCACCAGTTTGGATTTAAACAAAACAGTTCCGCACACAATGCTTTTTTAAATTTAACAACCAAAACGTTTGATGCTCTAAATAAGAATAGAACGTGCCTATGTATTTTTTTGGATTTAGCGGAGGCATTCGATACTGTCAACCACAGTAGTCTATTAAAAACGCTGGAGAACTACGGGATACGGGATACTTGTTTGAAGCTATTCAGGAGTTATCTCTCACATCGACAACAGGTCGTCAAAATCAATGGATTTATTAGTGAAGAATGCGATATAACATACGCAGTACCACAGGGAACTATATTAGGCCCTGTGTTATTCAATCTCTACATGAATGATCTATTTTCTTTAAATAGCGCTGGTCATATAATTGGTTACGCGGATGATACTGCAATTGTTTATGAGGACAGTAATTGGTATGATTTAAAGCTAAAAGTTGAATCTGACCTAAAGCTAATTAACTATTGGTTTGATAGTAAACTATTAACCATAAATTTTGAAAAAACTTTTTACTTGCCTATTCTTAACTCCCAACTCATCTAATGAATGATTCTATCCACTGAAAATATCACAGTTTGATCAGGATTTATTTATTGAACCAACAAACAAAATAAAATATTTGGGGGTTAGATTGGATACAAATTTAAAATGGGATTGTCATATTAAATATATAATAAAAAAATTACAGTTTATTTTGCATAAATTTAGGCACTTGAAAAAGTATGTTTCTAGCCAACATCTCCACAATTCATATTTTGGATTGGTAGAAAGCCATCTTCGATATGGAATTCAGGTTTGGGGAAGGGCGTTGGAAACTCACCTGCAGCCATTAAATATAATCCAGAGGAGATTTCTAGAAATCATAATGTCTAAACCGAACCTTTATTCTTCAGATCTTTTGTATTCTGAAAGTAGAATATTGGGTCTGAAGCAACTATACTTTTTATGCGTTTCAGTGGAATATCATGGATCAAAGAATACATACAACTTACCAATCCATAATTACAATACTCGGGATAGACATTTTCATACAGTCCCTAGGATGATAAAAACGAGTTGTCAGAAAACATATTCTTTCTATTCCGTTAAGATTTACAACCGTATTCCAGATTATATTAAAAGCATCCAAAATATTCGATTATTTAAAAAGAAACTTAAACACTTCATTTTAGAGCAGAAAAGAGAATTCTGCGATATAAAAATCGTAACGTGAGAAGTATCTACACCTACACATGGAAGGTTGGAGTTTTCGGTGTTCAATCACTTAAATAGTTTAATATACTACAGGTTTTTTTCTGTAGTAGTACAGGTTCATTTTCTTTATTCCTTTAATTTTTCATATTATATTTTTTTAAATTCATATTTTGTTGTGATATTCTGATTGTGCTATGTATTATCTGTGATATTACTGCCATCATTATTGTTGCTAAGTTTACTATTGTAAGTGTAACTAATTTTGTCGTACCACTTACAAGCTGTTTTTTACAGCTTCTGTGGGGCATTGTGTTTATTCACGATTTTTGATCTAAATTTGTTATACTTTGTAATTTCTAGTGAATAAACATATATTATTATTAATTGGCTATATTCTTTGCGTACATCATGGAATATATTGTCGAGATATGTTTTGCAGGCCTCCTTCTTCTTCTCAGCGTCAATGATGATTTATCCGGCTTCGTTACCCAAAGCTTTACAGCGGCATTTCTCTGTTACTTCTTGGCTTCCTTGTGAATATTGAAATCATCATGCGTGTTTTGATGGTGTTCAATTTCACGACATTTTACCAGTAGTTCCTGCTCTTTCGCTTTCCTTATTTCCTGTCTTCTAATGCATTGTATTCGCTTACCTTCCATTGGGTTTCCAGTATTTAATATTCTTTCTTCCATTAAGTTTCATATTTCTGTCGTCATCTAAGAGTTTTTCTTTCTTTTGCTGGTTTTTATATTTTTTCCTTTACTGTTTCTACTGCTCGTTGTAATTTGGTGAGTTCTATATCAACGTTGTTATTTTCGTTTGATTGAATGTTGGCGTTGAGCATTGTCGCTGCTGCTTCTTCTGTTACCGGGATTTTTAATCATAACTTGGAGTCTTTTTAGTGTTTACCTTCTTCATTTTCAACTTAAAAATACTAACTAGGGGACAGTGATCTGATCCAATATTAGCTCCTGGATATGTTTTGAGAGATAGGCAGTTATTTCTAAACTCCTTATTGAGTAACATAAGGTAACATTAACCTAAACAAGACCATAGTAATTCCATTTATCCGGAAAAAAACACTTCCAGCCATGAAACCCATATCCTTAAACGGGGAAGTCATAGAATGGAAGTCAGAAGTTAAATATCTAGGGATAACCCTAGACAGTAAGCTTCTGTGGAATAAGCATGTTGAAATAACTGCTAGTAAAGCAATAAGAGCTTTGATGGCGTGCAGAAATCTAGCTGGTAAGAGGTGGGGTTGTAACCCAAAAATACTGCGATGGATGTGCGCCATGATTGTGAAACCAGCAAATCAGTACAGCACGAGGAAGACCCTAGACAAAGTTCAAAGGCTTGCCTGTGTGTGCATGACTGGAGCAATGAGAACGTGTCCAACTAGGGCACTTGAGATCATTACAGATCTCACACCTCTACATCTGGTGATAGGAAGATCTGCCCAAGAGGCAATTCATAGAATATTTAAGGAAGGTTCAGGCAATGAAAGTATTAAAAATCAGGGACCTGGTCCTCTCTAACAAAATACATCTCATCAGCGAATCTTCACAGTGACGAAATGATCAACAAAGTAATTTGAAGATAAAATGTATTCACCTTCTTCTTCTAATCCTCTCAATACTTCCGAGAGCTCTTTTACGGCGCCTTTTAAACTTCCTCCATTTTAACTGTATATCTCTTCTGTGTATCTGTGAAGAAAAAGGCAAGAACAGCGTAGGTACACATATTGAAAGGCAGGGTTAATGGTAAACATGGTAAACTTATAATAATTATACTAAACTCATGTCTGGCAGGCACTGACTCTTTAATCTACGTCTATTGCACTCTCAATGTTTCTATTACTTATATATAATTATTTTTTTAGAATCGGTTTGATGGTATGTGGCGAAAACTTCAAACGTATCAAAGCGGGGAAGAACTTTTTGGTTTGCCTACTACTGATTACCCGGATATGGCCCAAATTAGAAAAGAGCTGAATCTTTTGCAAAAACTTTATAAACTGTATAACGACGTTATTGATAGAGTGAATAGTTATTACGACATTCCTTGGGGAGAAGTTAATATTGAAGAAATTAACAATGAATTGATGGAGTTTCAGAATAGATGTAGGAAGTTGCCTAAAGGTATGTGCTAAGCATCTAATTCTATGATCTTCTTTTAAAAGTGTCCTATTTATGTAATGAATGTTGACGACAAGTCGTTTCGATATTGGGCTGCTAAAAAAAGCGCATGTGTGTCGAGGTTTGTGTAATATGTTATGTTCTTTAACCACGTGTATCACTTTCTCCCGATTCTTTTTCTGCTGATCTCCTTCATAATCAGCTTAAGAAAGGAATGGCATGTTATATACTAAAACAAGTGTCTACCGCCCATCTCGTCACTTAACCACTTTCCAGCGCTCGGCCGTTAGGAATCATGTTTGCACCTTTCTCCAACATATTATTGAAAAAACAAGATATACATGTCATAACGGATTCCCTGTAGCTTGATGTAGTATAGTTATTTTCAACAATCTTAACCTGTTACTCAAATATTCCTCCTAATTTATATTTTCAATTTGTTACCATTATCTTCAAACTAATTTGATTAATTCAATCCAGCTTGATTAATAATTTGACTCAAATATAGTAGCTCTATAGTTATTGTGATTTTAGGTTTGAAAGAGTGGCCGGCATTCTTCGCCCTTAAAAAGACAATAGACGATTTCAACGACATGTGTCCCTTGCTGGAATTGATGGCTAACAGAGCCATGAAACCAAGACATTGGCAACGTATCATGGATTCTCTCAACCACATCTTCGAATTCGAAAGCGAAGGTTTCTGTTTGAAGAACATTTTGGAAGCTCCATTATTACAACACAAAGAAGATATCGAGGTAGCTCCTAAAATTCTTTTTCAAGTCAAAATAAGTAGTTCAGTGATTAGCCCAAAATAACAAATGCTAGCAATAAATGATTTTAATATAATGAAATTAACTGTCTCGACCCTTACTTCGTGGAATCTACAAATATTAGTGTTTTAAATGAAACTCAACGTTTCTAGCTAATTCCACAATATAATGAAAGATATTAAAAATTCTAAAAAATTGACAATTGTTTTGATAACTGAATATCATCGTCAGAATGACAGAAGTAACATTTCATTTTTTGCTTACCTGATGTTTAGTAGTTATTTTTGGCTAGACCAAGAAGTGACCTACCTTGGGATTGACTTAATATATGTTAATAGAAAAAAGAAGAAGATGTGATATTACAAATATTGAAGCTTACATATTATTAGCAATATGGTGGTATCCTGGATATCATTTTTCCAATTAAGATCAGTATAACTGTGCAATGATATAGAAAACCAGGAAAACTATATCTGCTGATCCTTACAATTATCACTTAAGAAGACAGTTTAATAGTGGAGAGCTTCCTAGATTTAACTGTTCATTGACGACTTCATATTGTGGGTTTCTTAAGTGTCTTCTAATTTCCAACTCTTCAAGAAAATCCGGTTCTTGTTTCTTATCACAAATATGTAGTACTTCTAGTTCTGTGTTTGGTGTCAATGAATGATTGGTGTCAATGAATGGTTGGTGTCAAGTAGATGTTTTGCGTAATGGGATTGATCTGGTTGTTTTAATCTGTATGCTCGTAAGTGTTCACTGTATCTGATTTCAAATCAAAATTTCTAAGGGTCTGACCAAAATAGACAGCATTACATTCTGGACATTTGAATTTATATATACCTGATTTCTTTACTGTTGGTATTTTTGTTTTAACATTTAACAATTTTGTTGTTACGTTACTTTCTGTTCTAAAAGCAATTGTTGTATTCGTTGCTAAAGATATTATCTTTGAAATATTATTAGAAATATTTCCTGCATTTGTGATGGTTTTATAAGTTTTTATTTCTTCAATTTGTTTAGGAAATATTAGTTGTAATGCCACTTTTTCCTCTTTTTTATTAATTAGCTTATTTATCATATGTAATAGATAATCGTTGGATGTTGCTAATTGTCAAATTGTACTAATCTCTCTATCAAAATTACATTTGTTCATAGGAACTGAAAGTAGAAAATAATAACCTAACAGTTACAAAATCTGATAAGGGGAACACAACTGTCATATTGACATCTGAAAATTATAAGTCAAAAATATATAACTTTATAGAATCTAGCGATGTAAAAGTTCTTAGAGCAGACCCAACAAAGGAGTTTTCTAATAATGTAAGGGATATTGTTAATAATTCTAATTATCTTTTGAATGTTTACGAAAAGAGGTCCATGATACATAAGAATCCTCATTGTCCACAATTATATGGAACCGTTAAATTACATAAAATAACGAAACCAATTAGACCTGTAGTTTCTTATGTTAATACTCCTAATAATATATTGACAAAGAAGCTTAACAATATACTCTCAATAATTACGGATATGAATCTAAGTACTCAATTAGAAATTCAATAGAACTAATCAAAAATTGGAAACATTCAAATTACAAGATAAAGCTAAGCTTATTTCATTTGACGTTACTAATATGTTCACTAAAATTCCTCCTGAAGAATGTCTAATACTTGGTAAGAAAATTACTAGAAGATAAAAATATTAATCCAGGAATAATATCAGATATATTTACTCTGTTTGATGTATGTATCAGTCAGAATTATTTCACTTTTGACAATAACATATATATTCAAAATGAAGGTTTACCAATGGGAGGCATATATCACCTATTTTGGCAAACATTTTTATGGACAGTTTAGAAAGAAAAATCTTTGAAAATAATATTTCAAAAAATGTTTTATTTTGGTATAGATATGTAGATGACATATTAGCTTGTTTTATAGGTGGTTAACGACAATTAGATAAATTTTTCAACCACGTTAATAATTTACACCCAAAAATTAAATTTACATTAGAATTTGAAGAAAATAACTCTATCAATTTTCTTGATTTAAAAATTCAAAGAGTTAATAATGTACTTGATTATGCAATTTACCGAAATCAACACACACTGATGTGACAATTCCTTATAGTTCCAATCACCCCCTGTTACATAAACTAGCAGCATACAATTCAATGATACATAGAGTATTTTCACTTCCTATGAACAAATGTAATTTTGATAGAGAGATTAGTACAATTAGACAAATAGCAACATCCAACGGTTATCCATTACATATGATAAATAAGCTAATTATTAAAAAAGAGGAAAAAGTGGCATTACAACTAATATTTCCTAAAGAAACTGAAGAAATAAAAACTTATAAAACCATCAAATATGCACGAAATATTTCTAATAATATTTCAAAGATAATATATTTAGCAACGAATACAACAATTGATTTTAGAACAGAAAGTAACGTAAGTACAAAATTGTTAAATGTTGAAACAAAAATACCAACATTAAAGAAATCAGGTATATATAAACTCAAATGTCCAGAATGTAATGCTGTCTAGTTGGGTCAGACCCTTGGAAATTTTGAAATCAGATACAGTGAACACTTACGAGCATACAGATTAGAACAACCAGATAACTCCCATTACGCAAAACATCTACTTGACACCCACCATTCAATGACACCAAACACAGAACTAGAAGTACTACATATTTGTGATAAGAAACAAGAACTGGATTTCCTTGAAGAGTTGGAAATTAGAAGACACTTAAGAAACCCACAATATGAAGTCGTCAATGAACAGATAAATCTAGGAAGCTCTCCACTATTAAACTGTCTTCTTAAGTGATGATTGTAAAGATCAGCAGATATAATTTTCCTGGTTTTCTATATCATTGCACAGTTATACTGATCTTAAACGGAAATAAACGGTTTTAAAGATTAAAACTAACTTTTCCGCATCTGTGAGACGCCCTAAACAATATCGTATCATACACTTGTCACTTGTATACACTTCGGGGGATGTATCGTGCTAACAAACCGAAATTTCTCCAAAAATAACCAAAAATTTAGTATATCTAGTTTTATAGGACCCGCTGTACTCGCTCTAGTCAACTGAAAATCAATAGGGTACATCTGTGAGGCACCTTGAACAATACTTACTCATAAAGTTGATTAATCGTATACTCTCTGGAGGCTGTATCGTGCTAACAAACTGAAAATTCTCCAAAAACGACAAAAATTTGGTACTTCAAGTACCACAGCACCCGTTGTACTGGCTTTAGCGAGCTCAATATCAATAGGGTTCATCTTTAAGACGCTCTGAATAATATCCAATCATAAAATTCATCACTTGTATATACTCCGGAGGCTGTATCGTGCTAACAAACTGAAACTTCTCCAAAAATGACAAAAATATCATACTTAAAGGACTGTAGCACCGGTTGTATTGGCTCTGGTGAGCTGAAAATCAATAGGGTTCATCAGAGAGATGCCCTGAATAATATCTAATCATAAAATTGGTGACTTGTTGAACTCCGGAGGCTGTATCGTGCTAACAAACTGAAATTTCTCGAAAAACGACAAAATGTCGTACTTCAAGTACCATAGCACCCGTTGTACTGGCTCTGGTGAGTTTAAAATCAATAGGGTTCATCTGTGAAATGTCCTTAACAATATTTCATCATAAAATTGGTGACTTATTGCACTCCGGACTTGCAAGGAAAAGTGGCCGACGACAACGACGACATACACAGGATTTTTTTTCTAAAAACCGTTTTTTCATGTTGTTGTTGATGGATAACGTAAAAATAACTCAAAAAAAAATTCAAATTTCCAACTTTTTTGTGGGTAAACCAATACTTTTCTCGCATATTGGATAGGTTGGCGGAAAAGTAAAATGATATCCAGAATATCACCATAGGGCTAATAATATCTAAGCTTCAATATTTGTAATATCACATCTTCTTCTTTTTTCTATTAACAAATATTAAGTCAATCCCAATCACTTCTTGGTCTAGCCAAAAATAACTACTAAACATCAAGTAGGCATAAAATGAAATGTAACTTCTGTCAATCTGACGATGATATTCAGTTATCGAAACAATTGTCAATTTTTTAGAATTTTTGATATCTTTCATTATATTGTGGAATTAGCTAGAAACGTTGAGTTTCATTTAAAACACTAACTGATTTTAATATAAACAAAATGGATGCGACTCAGATTTGTTGCTATTGAATTATTAATTCATTTCAGGATATTTGTATCTCTGCTATGAAAGAAAAAGATATCGAAGCTAAGTTACGTCAAGTGACCAACGAATGGACGATACACGAATTGACATTCCAAACGTTCAATAATAGAGGAGAGCTTTTATTGAGAGGCGATACTACGGCCGAAACTATCGGTCAATTAGAGGATAGTTTGATGATACTGGGATCGTTATTATCTAACAGGTATAATAAATTCTATACAGGGGTAAACAGTACAGCTTTTGTCCTTACGGCAATGATAGGTTACATTTACAAAATTATATAAATTTCGATGAAATATTGTGAAATTTCAGAATATTTTATTGGTAGCGGTGAACCTTTTCTTACTGTATTTTTTTACATTTCCTTAACATAAATGATCAAATTTTCAGGTTCAATAATAGAAGTTTAGATTATTTGATGCTGTGCAAAAGTGATAGAGTTTAGAAATTTAATTTGGCTTCGATGAACCTAACTTCGTTTGTTGATTGTCGAATAATGGTTTAAATTTTTTCTATATCCGAATTAAATATTCTTTCATTCAATTTTAATTGTCCTATAGTACTATTGAGATTTGTTATAACTGAGTCTATTATTGATATTTGATTTTTTAATAAGTTTTCTATCTGATGTTGATTAGTTTTCAGTTTGTTAATGCAGTCTGTGTAATATTCATTCATTATTGATTCAAATATAGTACAGATATCATTAATTAAACACTACTAGACATTTCGACAGGTACGTATCGTGGCTCGTGTAGTGTGTTACAGGCAAATCGATTGTAAGTAAATTTATTATTTATATTGTCAGTTTACTAATCATAATACATCATTGTAAACCGCTAACTGTTAATATCCTCAAAATGAATAGTAATTCGGAGGGGGGAGAACCCCCTCCTAAGAAAAACCCACCAGATAAACATGAAAATCAAATGGAAATCGATGGGAGACAATAATTAATCCTCGTTTGTGTCTTTTTACATCAAAATATATTTCACTAAATTTGTCACCAATGGATTTTGTAATTTGTTGCAATAATGCCAAACGTGACTTTACCTTTTATCGGAAGAACATTATATTTGAGTAGTTTGAACAAAAGGTATTTTTAATTGTATCTAGAATTCTATTATTTCTTTCAAATAATTGTTTAAAAGCTGCTATAAACTCATGTACAAAATTAACAAAACACTTATAATTTGGCATATTTTTGAAAGAAATAAATTTGAATTAAATGAAAATAAAAAAATGAGATATCAATCAATCCATATTAATATATATATATATATATATATATATATATATATATATATATATATATATATATATAATATAATTAAAAAAATATTTAATGACAACAAAATGTAGTAAATACAATATTAATAATGTAAAATAAGAAAAAAAGACTTAAGTACTAGGGCAGAGGCAGATATGAGATGTCGTACCTGAAATTGAAAAGAAACTGATGAGCAATTAAGTCTACCAAAAGTATTTTTAAATTAAAGAGAGTAGTTAAAAATTTGCATTGGTAAATAATTAAAATAATTATCTTTCTCAGTCATATTTAGCTAGAAAACAACAATAATAAAGTTGATTCATGTCAAGAACGTATTGGCTTAATTTCCATTTGATAGAACTGACCAAATATTAATTCTCTATTCCGTCGACACTGACCGCAGTGTCCAACTATCGATCGATAAAACAAAACAGGTCAACAACACTAATTATAGCAACAAGAATAATAAACAGTCATTCTCGTGCCACATCAGTGTGAAAACTAGCACACTGACCGCAATGTCACTAGCTCGTACAAACCACAGTACGAGCCCTGCAAAACTGACCACAGTAATCCCAACACAAACGCATACACTGACCGCAGTGTACTGGGCCGGAACAAACAATGTAATATTACTAATCACTTTATTTTTCATCACACCTCGTAGGTAAAAATATATAAGTACTTTCTGAAATTAATACCTTTTAATCAAATAATACAACCCTGTAAACTTTAAAAATAAGGCTGTTTTAATCAGAGTTTACCAAATTGACTACAAAATATTAATTGGTAATAATATTTAATTTAATTCAATGAAATTACTCAATTGTGAAATACAACAAATGCTAATGGATAAAACTTAATTACTCGTGAGAAAACTCACCTAGAACGGTTCGGAACGGCAAAATTCAGAACACACTCACACACAAATATTTTATCTTTCCACTATATTTGTAAAATGAACCTTCTCTGTACGATGGGTAATTTCAAGCTGTGCCTTACTGAGCCTAGAAATTCTTTCAAACGACCCTTAAGAATACATAATATTCCTACAACTTTCATCGACAGACGATATTTTATCTTCGACATGGCCCATAAATTATCTAAGGGTTCTCGCTTATCAGAAATTTATATTTAAGACTATTTCAAGGCTGTTACCGTAACCCATGTTCACGCTTTAAAACTATCAAGTCAGCTACACATACTAAAATGACAAAATATTCTTACATTTTTGAATAAGAATAACTCTTACAAGTTTCAACCGATTAATAGTATATTAAATACCAAGTGTCAAAATGGTTACTTTAGTCACGAGTTTTACTAGGCACGAGTGAAGCGAAGCGGAACGAGTTCCTTGTCAAACGAGTGACTAAAGACGTTTTTAACACGAGGTGCTTACTATACTTTTTCTTCGCCCGCGGGAAGGTAAACATTATATTATATATTAATTATATTCATTACATGACGGACGATGACTGACAGCTGACTGATAAATCAAATGACGCAGAATAACAAAATTATCAAGGAGCATGAAATTTAATATACAAGAGATACACTTGATTTGACGTTTAAAAAACAAAAGATAAACGAGATGTGACTTTTCGCATTTTAAACACTAGTGTTTAAAGAGTCGTTTTGTGCATGTCAAACCCGTGTTCAAAGTGCGGTTTTAGTAGCGGAAGTAGAAAAAATGATTTTTTTGCATATTGTACGAAATTAATTGAAATTATCATAAGCATTTGGAATTCTTGTAAAAATAAATTAGACAATTTTGGATACCGGGTGGAATCAAACAGTATTTATGTACCGTAAATTTTAAACACCCTGTAGGGTGAATTGAAGGGTACAGATTATTTCTTTGCAAATTATTGGAAAGAATAATTAATTCTAGATGTTTTGTTTTTTGATTAATTCCAATATCTTTCTTCTTACAAAAGATACAAATATTCAAAGCAATCTCTACAATTTTTGGAAATTCAAATTTAACTGACAGAATATCATTTACAAAATAAAATCTAGGTGATTAGAGTTTCAATTTAATCAACGATGAAAGTGTTAGAGCTACAACTTTAATTCGACAGGGAAGAAGTATGAGTTATGTGGCCGCAATTCATGTTCGTGTATGTGAGTGACGTGAGCTCCTGTGAAATTTTAAATAACTTAGGAAGTATGGTAGTGAAAATTATGTGTTAACAAAAATCATAAGAAGGCAACTCCAAGTAATTCTGTAGTATAGATGAACTGTATGTATTATGTTTTTTTTATTAGAAAATGTTTGATTGAAGCTTCAAAACTCAACACCAAGTAAACTAATGAGAAGAAAAACAATTAAAATAAGTAGAAGAAATTCCTCCGACTGATAACACTGTTTATTTATCTATATATTAAGCGGACCACACACTAATAGTTGTTGGTTTTTGAAAAAATGTTTTTCAATCACGAAAACTATGAATGAGATAGTTATTAAACGATTACTTGAAGACAACACTAAAAATATTCTTGCGGAATAGGAAGAAACCTAACGAGTAATAGAAACCAACAAAACGAGTATAGAAATAATACAAATTACAACCGAAACATAGAACATGCTAACAGAGGAAATACTGGAAATAATTCAAACAATACCCACTACGAATACAATAACGATAATAATAGAAGTTTAAATAGTAATACAAATAATAGAACGACGAATACTACAAGATACAGGAATTATCCAGCAAATAATTACAATCATAACAATCAAGGAAGGGAAAGAAATAATTTTAACAATGTAAACAATAATTATAATAATAGAAGATACAATAACTACAATAATAATAATAATTTAAATAACAATAACAATGGTTATAACAATAATAGGGATTCAAACAATAATAATCATCAGAGCAACTACTTTACAAGTAGGAACTCTGATGGCAATTTAAATCGAAGGAATGATGACGGCCAAAATAGACGGGTCAACTTCCAGAGGAGAGCAAGCAGTCAGGACAGGGCAAACTCTCCAAACAATCGAGTTGAACTACATGAGTCGTCAAACAATATTCATTCTCTCATAACAACGACTGCTGATGGTGGTGTACAAAATGCCACTAATCAGAATTTTCATTGAAGGATGGTGTAGCACGCAATCGGTATAGTTATGTCCATCCTAGAGAATTCCTTAAAGACATAGATTGCCTAGAAAATATAGAAAACAATTTATTAGTATCTATTACGGGAAAATTGTCACATTTAAATGTAAATATTTTAATTGATACAGGTTCAGAAACATCATTAATCACAGAAAGTATTGTAAATAAATTAAACTTGCAAAAATATATTATGAAAGTGCCAAAGGTAAATTTATTAGGTCTAAATGAAAAAAGGTTTAGCGAGGTTAACAAATCTATTATTGTAAAACTACAATTACAAAATATTCATTTAGAAGTACAATTACTGGTTATACAAGGTATGGAGTACGATATATTATTGGGTTCAGCCGAATTACTAAAACATAAGATAGATATCAATTATGAAACAAGAACGATAGGCGTCAATGGAATTGGAATAAAATTCAATGAAAACAGAGAACAAATAACGAACAAGAAAATTATGAAGATTGCAGAAAAAAAAGTTAGCAGGCTAGAAGTAGGAGAAATGGAAATGAATAATGATTGTTATGATAAGAAAAATGAATTTGAAGAAAGAAGAGATGAAGAAATAGTTTTAGATGATGAAAAGAATATTGATAATTGTATTGAAAATAATATGAAATATAATAATTGTGAAGATGGAATATGGAATGGAGAATATGAAGAAAATGATATTAATAATTATTTAAAATATAATATGGGATGTGATAATTATGAAGATGGGATATGGAATGAAGTACATTTGGATTGTGGAAGAGGAAGAAAGGAAGAAGTACGGAAATTGTTGAGAAAATATGAAGGTTTATTCAATGGAGAGGCAAGAGTTGCTAAAAATTTTATACACAGTTTGAAGGTGAAGGATCTGGAAACGTTCAGAGCAAAAAGTTACCCAATTCCATACAAATATAAGGATACAATGCAAGATGCGATAAAAAAACTGATGGAAGACGAAATTATAGAATATAGCAATACTTCATATATAAACCCCATTGTTATTGTACAAAAAAAAGGATGGAGACATGAGAATCTGTCTAGATGCAAGAAACTTAAATAAACATTGTATACCAGAATTTGAGGCACCATTAAATATTGAAGCGATACTTGGCCGAATTTCAAAAACTAAAATTTTTACAAAACTGGACCTGAAACACAGTTTTTGGTTGATACCACTGGATGAGAATAGCAGAGATTATACAGGTTTCATGGTAGATGGAGTAGTATATAGATTTAAAGTAGTACCATTTGGAACACAATCGGCTACGTCAGCTCTACTGAAAGCTCTTCATTAAATTTTGAATCAGTATGAAAAATTCACACTACACTATATAGACGATACCTCAATATATTCCGAAGAAGAGGAGGAGCATATCAAGCACATAGAGATAATTTTAAAAGCTTTGGATGAAGCCGGTTTGAAATTAAACATAAAAAAATGCCAATTCTACAAGGAAGAAGTAGTATATCTTGGATATAAAATTGACAAAGATGGAGTAAGCATGGATCCAGATAGGATAAAAATTATAAAAGAATATAAAGGACCTACTAATCTTAAAACGCTACGAGGCTTCCTTGGTGTATTACACTACTTCAAGAGATTAGTGCCAAATTTAACGGAAAAGGAAATACCACTTATAGAACTACTGAGGAGAAATGTGAGATGGAAATGGACTCATGAAAGAGAAGTGGCTTTCAATAAAATTAAGGAGGAGTTCACAGAGAACGTGAAATTATATCATCCAGATTACACGAAGACATTCATATTAAGAACAGATGCTTCACAAAATAGATTTGCCGGAAGTTTGGTACAACAACACGAGCACGGAGAAGTTCCCATTTCATTTGTGTCAAGAATTACGGAAAAGGCTGAGAAAAACTATAGCGTTAGCGAGATGGAGTTAGCTAGCATATTATTTTGTGTGAACAAATTAAGATTTTTTTTATTAGGTAACAGATTTACTATTGAGACGGACAACCAATCTCTCACAACTACTTTAAAGAACAAATATGGAAACAATAGGATACACAGATGGGCTTTGCTTCTACAGGAATATTCATTCGATATTAAATATATACCTGGTGCCAAAAATATAGTTCCAGACGCTTTGACGAGAATGGATGGGGAAAGCAAAATACAAAGAAACAAATACGTAGGAGTGAACTTAATGAAGGAGGAATTAGGTGTATTTTCAATATATGCAATCATGGAAGACCAGAGAAATTTGACAGATAAAGAAAAACATAATTGCCAAACAAAGGACAATATAATCTTCAAAATTATCAAGCAAAAGGAGTTATATGTAATTACAGAACATTTGACAAGAAAAATAATCAAAGAATTACATTTACGGTACAATCATGTAGGAATACGAAAATTACACAATATTTTTAGGGAAAACTACATTGCAAAGAAAGATCTACCTATCACAAAAAGCATAGTTACTAGATGTGAACTTTGTCAACTTGGAAAAGAAAAAAAATCATCACAACGAAAATATGCCAAAATCATTAGTAACGAAACATCCTCTTGAAGTCATAACGGTAGATTTCATTTCAAACATAATACCCAGTGAAGAAGGTAATCAAAACATATTTGTAGTCTTGGATGCTTTTTCAAAATATGTAACCTTATATCCATGTCAACGAACAAATAAAAAGACGGTAAAGAAATGCCTGACAAGCTACTTTCTAGAAGTGGGCATACCGGAAAACTGTTTAATGGATAATGCTACTTATTTCAGTAACGAAAACTTTAAAGCAGTGTTAAGAAAGTCAAACGTAAAGCCTCTCTTTACAAGTATTAGACATCCATGTGCTAATCAAACGGAGAGATACATAAGAGAAGTCATCAAATGTCTGAGATTATTGGTTCACGATCAACAACGAAACTGGGAAAGGAATTTGAAGAATATAGAATTCTGTTTAAATAATGTACCACACGAAGTAACTGGAAGATCACCCATATTAATTATGAAAAACATAGTACCTGAAAGACCATGGATATCAGAAAATGTAGAGAAATATGAACAGATAATCAAGGAAACGAGGGGAAGAATTTCCAAGAATGCTGAAAAATACATAAGAAAACGAAGCAAGAGAATTAAGAAGAGAACTACTTTTAAGGAAGGAGAATTAGTAATAATTAAAGCACTTAGAATTCCTAATCATAAGCGTAATATTTGTGCAAAATTACAATTACCTTACGAAGGTCCATATAAAGTAGTAACATCTAACGGCATAAATAGTTACAAACTCGTACATCCTGTAACTGGCAATGTTAGAGGAATTTTCAATGTGGACCAATTGTATCGATTCCATCCTGAATTCAATGAAATACAATAAGTTTAATCTGCAAAGAATTAGTTATAATTAGAATGAAATATTTTTAAGTTGAAACAGGGAATTAATTACTTGTAGGAATAAGGTGTAAGATAGGTAAAGAATTAGAAATAGATTAATTAGGTATAATAACAAATTAATGATTGATTTTCACAAAGATAGAATATAATGAAGTAGATTAAATGATAATAGATTATTACAAAATAAGAAAAACTTAAGTACTATTGAATGAATTTTATAATAAAACATTCTAGATCATTGTAAACAATAATTAGAATGATTTTATAAAAATTCAGGGAATGTTATAACGTATAAATAAAGATAGAAACACTGGTATAAAACAGATTAGTTGGAAACTGATTAGAAATTAAAACATTAGACTATATTTTATTAGAATCATAAATACGAGACATTAAAATTGCTCATATTAACTAAAAAAGTAATACAACTTATGTATATAATTAATAATTTGAGAAGACTCACATAGAATTGACAAAAGAAACATTACCTTGATCATATATCCAAAAGCCATAGAGTAAATATCGTCCATCGTATTAAATACCTCATGTCAGAAAAAACGATGAACATATAATCTAGAAAGAAACATGAATTAATAAATATTCGAAATAAAAAGGATATTGTCCAATATTATAACGCATTTTTACTAGAAACATATGGGTTAGAATATTTAACGCTGTAATACCAATACGCTTAGCGACATACGCTAGCGACAAAATATAGATGTCAATATGTATCAGCGACAAACGTTGAAAGTAGAGTGATTTCATAGATGAAATGAATAGAAATTAATTAATGTGTTTAATCGAATATAATGAACATAAATAATTAGATTAAGGGATATTAATAAATGTTTTAAAAGAATTTATGTTGATGGCTAAACACAATTGCTAATTATAATAAGAAAATTGAACTGAACATTGATATTAAAGACTATTGTATATCGCCTAAGAAAAACTATTCGTCCCATAATAACAAGATGAACTTCAATATTGAATAAACAATTTTTAGTGAGACTAATTTTTTGTATGTAGGTAAAGATATTAGAATGTAAGGTGAAATCATAATTTTGAGTGCGTTAAAAAAGAAAACGGTGATTGGTTTATGTGACATGACAGAAGGAACTTTCAAACAACAACAAGTGTAACAAACATTTTTGAATATAGTGAGCTGAATTAAAAAAAAGACTGTTTGTTGATGGTTGAAAAGAGTTGAAGAAAAAGGGTCGGTGGCTTGGCTTCGTTTCTAGAAGGTTGGGTTTTGAAGTGCTCCAGAAATTTTAAGAAATTATCCTCAAAATGAGGATAAAAACATAGCAAACTATTGATAAAACATGCACATGTACTTACCCAATGATTGTAGCTGATTTTCCAGAGTGAAAATCATATTTTCACATATTCATTCAACTGTAAAATTCGGAAGCTGCTTTCCAGAGTCCCGAGAGACAGATCCTGGTTCCTGAACACAAGGTCAATGTATTGTTGTACAACAAGAGTTATAAAAAACTCATTAACGTCAATCAAATGTTTTCTTTAAAATCTCATGAGTAAAATAAACTTTGAAATAATGATCGATCTGAAAAACAATTAAAATTAGAGACTCAATATAGCTATATTATTAAATAATTCTAAATGATAAATGGCCAATCTAAAGAAATAAAATTTAATACTTACGCATTTCTCAAATAAGAAACTTAAGAAAGATACATCCAACTCTTTTATGTAACATTTAAACTCTATGTATATAAATTTCATAACTATTTCTTGTACCATATTATTTGTATTTCTGTATGTATAAATCTCCCAGCATAAATTCTTTTAACTTGTATATGATTTGAAACATGTTCTATGACACAGCATAGAAGCTCGCTGTGAAACTGAACAGACCCGACGCGTCTATCAAATGTTTACTCTAGCGCATCGTTACCTCATGTTCTTGAGCATGCGCACAGAACGCCACACATAAGAATAAAATCAATAATTTCATTTGACCCATACATGGGCGTCGCATAAAATTTTTATAAATAAAATTAAAATATTGTTTTCAAGTAAAATGTTTCTTTATTTATTTATCAACTGAATTTATTCACAACCGTAAGAACCCAGATAACAGAAAGAATCTCATACTCTATACATACATAAAAATTCATTACAATAATTTCGTCCCAACATAGTGGGCTATTCAAATATCCTATTAATTATATCATTATTATAACATAAATAATATTAAATGTTATAATATATATATATATATATATATATATATATATATAAAAGAAGATGTAGGAATATCGCGTGATATGTTAACAACAACAACAGAGATATTCATGGGTAATTCACGCAAAATAATATATATATATATATATATATATATATACGATTTATTTTCGTCCGGAAAGAACGATAATATAATTGGTTTCGCAGAAGGTACTGCTATATTCTATAACGCAAATAACTGGGAAGATTTAAAAAGGATGGTCTAAACCGATTTTTCTAAAATAAAAAAATGGTTAGATTTCAAATTATTAACAGTTAATACAGAAAAAACCAATTACGTCTCTTTCATTTGCAATGAATTCGGAATGCCTTTATTTCATGAGCTAATAATACATACTAAATCGGATACATACCGAATATTGCCTGAAAAGAATATCAAATATTTAAGAATTATATTAGACCTGCATTTGAAATGGGATGCTCATATAACATATGTGGTGAACAAATTGCGTACTATTATACTATGGAAATTTAGAAAACTCAAGAACATTTTATCATCAAACTATTTACGAACTCTTTACTATTCGTTGGTGGAAAGTCACCCACGTTTTGGAATTACTGTATGGGGCTCTACTTTAAAGACTCATTTGCACATACTCGAGGTAACACAACGAAGATTTATAAAATTAATATATTCAAAAAGCGCGAGATATCTCAGTAACCAATTATATACAGAAGCAAAAATGCTAGATCTCAGACAACTATATTTCTTATCCGTATGTATTAGATACCACACACATAAACACAGTAGTAAGTTACCTACTCATTCGTACGATACAAGACAAGGTCAGTATTTTGTGGTTCCCTTCATGACAAAAACAATTTCTCAAAGGTCTTACTCTTATTTGGCCCCTAAGTCATACAATACAATTCCACAAGACTTGCAAAAAATATTGAATATTCATAGGTTTAAAAAGCATCTTAAGCAGATTATCGGAAATAATCGTGTTAATATAAGAAGTTATTTTGAAACTTAGATTTATTTGGACATGCTTAACAAAAAGTTGATTCGTTTAGTTGTTTTAGTATTGGCACTCACCCTGTTTTCGATATTATTTTTTTTAGATATTAGTGTATGTATAGGTATCTTATTTTATTTTATTATATATTCTCCTAATATGTTTTGTATACCGTAACAAGTGTTCTCCGCTTTATTCAACAAATTTAAAACTGTAATATGTATCCATATTTACCTGTGAATAAAACTTATTATTATATTACTATAATTTGTTAGGAATGAATACTTCAACCATCATTCGAATGTTCAGAAAATTTAGGGAAACTGGATCACACCATCGAGTCAGTGGTCAGGGCAGGAAAAATATTACCAGCCACCTTGATAAGCGTTTTCTTCCACAACTGGTTTTAAGAAACCGAAAAAAGACAGGCAGAGAATTGAGCAGTCAACTTGAAATGGTCAGAAATACTAGAATTTCATCTAAAACGGTAAGAAGATGGATAAGAATTTTCGAATTGTCCAGTACAAGACCAGTTCGTCGTTTTTTGCCTACAAGAGAAAACAAGCGGCGCAGTTTCATGTTGGCATTGGAAACTCGAATTAGTCTGAAATCACCTGATGGACGTGACAGAGTATGGAGGATACCTGGGATACCTTTTATTTTTAAATAAATATTTTTGACTTACGCCCTACGAGGCACGGAACAATGAAAAAGAAGAACTATCAATCTAACATCAGATTGACTTTTCTAATTTTCGTTAAGTAAAGGAAAAAACTACAGCTTGGCAACATCACAATATTTTGTTTTGCAACGTTATTGTCTTTTTATCGTAAATAAACTATATGATTTTTTAGATACAACGCACCGTTTAAAAAACAAATTCAACAATGGGTGTACGATTTGTCAAATACTAATGAAATCTTGGAACGATGGCTCTTGGTTCAGAATATGTGGGTTTATTTGGAAGCTGTTTTCGTTGGTGGTGATATCGCCAAACAGTTGCCCAAGGAAGCCAAAAGGTTTTCCAAAATAGACAAATCTTGGGAAACGCCAGGCGTCGTTAATTGTTGCGTCGGTAAAATTTATATAATATTATAATTGCTGTAATTATTATAATATTTATTTTTTCTAGGGGATGATCTTCTCAAACAACTCCTACCACATCTACAAGAACAACTGGAACTCTGTCAAAAATCTCTGAGCGGTTATTTGGAAAGAAAACGAATGATGTTCCCGAGATTTTTCTTCGTGTCGGATCCGGCGCTTCTAGAAATTCTCGGTCAAGCTTCCGATTCGCATACGATTCAAAATCATCTTCTTTCCATATTCGATAACACGCGTTGTGTTAAATTCCACGATATTGAATATAATAAGATAACTGCTATTTTTTCTTCAGAAGGCGAAATGATCCAGTTAGAAAAAGCCGTTAGAGCGGAAGGCAGTGTCGAAACTTGGTTAACCCAACTGTTGGTAACGTCTCAATTATCTCTACATTCAATAATAAGAAACGCTTTTGGCGTTATTAACGATGTCAATTTCAATTTGTTGCAATTTTTGGATAAAATGCCAGCTCAAGTAAGTCACAAAATCAACCAGTAGAATTTAAGAGAAACTAAAATTGGCAGATGAAAGATAACAAAATTAATCCTAAAATAAATGGTCACTGCATTTATATCTAAACATTTATTTATTTATAACTTTTTTCGTCCATTACAGATCGGTCTGTTAGGGTTACAAATGATATGGACCCGAGATGCAGAACTAGCTTTGATGCAAGCGAGACACGACAAAAAATTGATGCCGGACACTAACAATAAATTTTTGGAGCTGCTAAATACGCTCATCGATCAAACAACGAGAGACTTAACAAAAATTGAACGAACCAAGTTTGAAACTCTGATTACCATCCACGTACATCAACGTGATATATTCGATATTCTGGTTGGTATAAGTTTTATTCAAATATTCTCATTCTGATAGATCGGGTCTGTAGGTTGGATGATGTTATCATGTTTTGAAAATATTTTTATAATAGTTGAAACTATATTTTAGTGTCGGTTGAATGTGAGACACGTTAACGACTTCGAATGGTTGAAACAATGTAGATTTTATTTCAAAGAAGAACAAGATAAAACTCTGATTATCATCACTGACGTTAATTTTTCATATCAAAACGAATATTTGGGATGTACTGACAGACTTGTTATTACTCCTTTAACTGACAGGTTTGTGTGAATTGATAATAAAGTTCCCCTACTTGACTGTTATTTTTTAGGTGTTATATTACCTTAGCGCAAGCTTTAGCTATGAGCATGGGAGGCGCTCCATGTGGACCGGCAGGAACCGGTAAAACTGAAACGGTCAAAGATATGGGAAAAACTTTAGCTAAATACGTGGTGGTTTTTAATTGTTCTGATCAAATGGACTATCGCGGTCTGGGGCGAATTTACAAAGGTATGTTTCATTTTAAAATTTCAATTTACTCTTATCAAAATACTGGAAAACTGTTATTCACTCACAAGGTTGACATGTTGTCCTATCAGGTAGAGATTTAGTAGGAATTGCACAAACTGGTTCTGGAAAGACATTGGCATATAATACGAAACCTGCAGCAGTTCGCATTAACAACCAACAGAGACCACAGCGCTGTGAAGTTCTTATTGCACTCATTCTTACTTAAACTAGGGAATTCGCTCAACATATCCATATAGATATGGGTTTTGGACCTCAAATTAGAAAAATCAGTCAACAAATTAGATCGGATAGACAAGTTTTGATGTAGTTTGTTACTCTTGCCCAGTCAAATTGTCGTTTGTTTAAAACAAAATTGCGGACGCTCTTTTCTCAACAGTGTTATATATTTTTAGTGCTGCTGAGTTCGAATTTATGGTTTGCTGTCTTACAGGTGATCGGCTTCATAGCCCAAAATGCAAAAAAAACACTTTCTTCCATTTTACTTTTATATCTTAAAAACCATACGTTTTTTGAAAATGAACGTTCTATACAAAATTAAAATAAATAAAATTTCCTACAAAATGAACTGGTCAGCTTTGATTTTCTGAGAAGTTATACCGGTGCTAGAGCTCAGTGAAAACCAGAGTTTTTATGTTGTCACAATAACATCAAAAACACCCACTTCCATCTTCTACAACTCCTTCTACAACTCGAGAAATATATATATAATAATAAACCCTTATATCATACCGACGTACAATACAAAAAAGTCCCAATATGAAATTTTCTTATATTTTGTACGAAGTTGTTGATGTTGGAACACGACCCTTCCCATTGCTAGTACAGTTTTGCGCAGAAGAGTCCTGTGAGCTTATACCTACATCGTCTTTGCAGCTAGTCTTGAATTTTTTGCCAACTTCTAACCCCATTTTATGGGAAACAAGTAGTTTCCTATCCACTGCTGCACCTGATGAAACAGCCTGAAGGCGTGTTGTTGAGCGGCAACTTCAGTTGGAAGTAAGAACGCCATGGTTTCTGATACCTTGTAGGCTGATGTGAAGTATAGTTTGTTTATTGTTGTGATTGGGTGGGTTGGGTTAACGTTATAAAGGACAACCAAAAACCGGCACTAGCTACTGTTTTTGTTTGGATAAACTGAAGGATCAGTGAAATTAGTAACACATGATTCCAGACCCGGAATTTTGGTAAGATAATGATCCTGAGAAATGTAATCTTGCCTTGGTTGAATAACGCGGACGTAGAATCTCAACCACTCATTGCATGAAGAAAAACTATGTGATTGGCAACACTCTTCTGCACCGTTTTTGGTTGATAGAGAAGCTGAAGTGATTTACCTCCTCCTGCTTTAAGGGAACGCACATTACGGCGCTCTTGAAGAGATCCAGGAAGGTCGAAACTGGTCAGCGTACTATGCCCTTCTCCTTACAGTTGTGAATCAACACAGATGTCTGTATCGATAAAAGGGTTTAAATCTTCATTTATTTGAACTAATGTTCAATTTAAACTTGTTGACGCGTTTCACTAACACAGTAGCTTAGTCAAAACGAATGAAGGTGAAATATAGAAATGTCCTAATATATACAGTGCTAAATCTATTTACTAAGGTTAACCATGGTATTGAAAGAAATTACCTGGAAATTCATTCACTACAAACATTCCTAAGCTATCTTCTAGGTAAAGAGGTTCAATAAAGGAGACTGATTGATATCTATTTGATCGTTAAGGAGATTACCTGAATATTTATTTTTGTTAATCTCTAGGGCCTCTAATAAATTTAAACTAAAGGATTTGCCGACTACATGAAGCATTTCAAAATTTGGGTCGAAAATGTGTTGGTTCTCTAATAAATGATTTGAATAGTTAGAATCTAATTTTTTTGTTGTCATAGCTAAGTTTGTGTTCCGAAATTCTAGTTTCAAAATTTCTAAAAGTTCTACCGATATAAATTTTATCACAATTGTCATTACCACATTTTAATTTATAAACTCCTGATTTGTTTAATTTTGAAGATTTAGATTTTTTTTAATGAGTTTTGATAAATTGTGATCAGTTTTAAAGGAAATATTCATGTCTAAAGTTTCTAAAAATGATTTAATTTTTAAGGATGGTATTCCAAAGTATGTTAAGTTTTTAAATTGTTTATTATTTTTATCTGAAGGGAATACTTGTTCTAAAGTCTGTTTTTTTATCTTCTTATTTATGATATTGCTAATTAAATTTGGATCGTAATTATTATTAACTGCTATTTGTTTTATAATATTTAATTCTTTGGTATAATTATTAATATTTATAGTATATAACAATAATTATATATTTTATATATGAATGTCAATGAAAACGGAAATCGTGGTATGATGACATGGGTACCAACTAATAATAAAGAAATATATATTGAATGAGTAAAATAAAAATTGAAAACTATTGAGATATTATGTTTAATAATGTAATAAATAACAAACAAAAATAAAAAGAAATGAATGCAAGTATAACACAATATTATTTATGTTGTAAGATTTGTGAAAGTAATAAATAAGTTGCGACCAATCAAAAGACTATGATTATGTGAAATAATTATGAAGACAATCATAAATAATAATAGTGGACAATTTATTAACAATTATCAATATAAAGTGTGAAAAACAGCGAAATACAGTATGTTTATGTCAGATATATAGTGATTTTGAACATTAATAAAATGACAATCAAACGCTTTAAATATAGAAAATTCTCGAAATGTACGGACTTCCGGTTATCAACAAAGCTTGGGGACGCGAAGAAAACGAGGAGAGTGAAGCCGAAGCTGAATGGGTTAACAGCACCATGTCTAACCGTATAAAAGTTTTAAGTAAAAGTGGTTAAATTAAATATAATTAATTATTCAACACATTAAATTCGTTAACAGAAGACCCAGTAACAAGTGCTTTTCCGAACGAGACAAGATATCCAGGAATTAAGAGTACATCGCCAGTGTTTAGTGACGCGTTAGTACGGACATTTTTCGAGAGAAAGAATTATCAAACAGGTCAGTGATATTTTTTTAATCTTTTGGATCCAAAGAAATAAACAGATAAATAAAAATGATCATTTTCGTAAACAATAAAAAATAATAAAAGGCCATCATATATGAAACATAGAATAAAAACTATATAGTAATATCATATAACTGTATCATAATCATTATAACGATGTACCAGAGTTCCAATGTATATTTTGTATGTATTTAGTTTATAGGAATTTTTTAACACTATCGCCATTCACAAATTTCATTTTTTCACACATACAATTCATTCATTTAAATATTATCATTATTATGAAAATATGTTATGCAAATTTTAGAGAAAATCACTGCATCGTATATATTATAAACGTACATATTTCAATAGTTTTCTCTTAAATTTGATATTGTTTCTGTATAAAAAGTTATAGCGGAAATCTGCTCTGTGAATCTTCAAGGTTAAATGTTGGATATATTTTATGCAAATTAACTCCATAGGCGTCTCATAAATAAGTTATGATATTTTTTTTATCCACTAAACTATTAAAGATTTATATAAATAATTAAATATAAGTTTAGACAGTTATCCATTCTTTCAAACAAAATAAATTTCAGTAAAATGATAGCAATGTTGATTTCTTAATTATTTGCCTATGAATCCTACTGATATTAGGACTCATCATACTCTAAAACAAAAAAGAGCAACCGAGGGAAAATTAAATAAAGAGCATGTTTATAAATAGCCAGGTAAGATTAAGGTAAACAATTCTTTAAATTCATAGAATTAATATAATATATATTTATTCATCCATTTATTTATTTATTTATTTAAGTATTTATTTATTTATTTATTTATTTATTTATTTGATATCGTATGTTTTTCAGAACATTGGTTAGATAAGAATAACTTGGAATTAATCAAATTAAATGATTATAACTTCATTTCCGATTTTACTCGTTCTAGAAAGCAACATGGGGGAGTGGCAATATTTTCAAAATCGCATCTAATATGCAAGGCAGTTGATCTGAAGCAGTTTTCTGTTATCTACAATGCCGAGTTTTGTGGAGTAGAATTGAAAGACACCATAATAATTGCTCTTTATAGATCGTCAAGTAGAGATAATTTTACCATATTTAAAGATCAAATTATTAAACTTCTTGAATATATTCATAGAAAATACAAAAACATTGTCTTGGTAGGGGACTTCAATTTAGACATTTCAAAGAACGACGATAAATCCAAAGATCTTAAAACAGTCTTCACAAGTTTCGGATTACGCCATACGATTGAGGAGCCCACTAGAATAGTCCTGAATAGTCAATCCTGTCTAGATAACATAGTTACAAACATAGACCCTAGTCTCACTAAAGTGGGAGTAGTAGATCCTCTAGTGTCTGATCACAACGGCCAATACATATATTTTAATCACCTATTGAATGAAAATGTCCCCATTATTAAACGTGTTATTAACGACGCAACAATAACGGCTTTTTCTGATAAACTTTCTGAAGTTTCTTGGAATGATTTGGATGTTCATAATATGGGTGCAGATAATTTGGCAGAAAACATATTGAATACGCTGAAACATATCTCTGATACTTGTTTTTGTGAAAAAACTGTTAAAACAAATAAATCTAATATCAAATGGTTCAACAACACATTGCGTAGTATGAGAAAAAATGTCATTACAGCAAAAAACAAATTTATGAATACTTATTCGGAAGGTGATTGGGTGAATTACAAAAATTTAAACAAAATATATAAAAAAGCAATTCGCTCTGAAAAGAAGTTAGCCTACTCAAAGATAATAAAAGATTCGGATAATAAAAATAAAACATGTTGGACAATCGTAAATTCGGAAAGAAGAACTAAAATTAATAAAACCAAACAGTCCGATATATCACCACAAAAATTCAATGAATTTTTTACATCGGTATCGGAAATAGTATTAAAATCTCTTGGTGATTCTCAATACGAGTCGAGTTTCTTTTTAAATAAACTAAATAAACCTGCATTTTCATTCTTTATGAGTGCAATCTTGGAAAGTGATGTCCATGAGGCTATATTGAAATTAAGTCATTCGTCATGTTTAGATTTTTACAATATAAATAGCAAAATATTGAAACGTTGTATACACTCATTGACATATCCACTGACCATTTTATTTAATAAATGCTTAGAGGAAGGATCTTGGCCTGACTCCTTTAAAATATCAAAAATTATTCCATTATATAAAAATGGTGATATAGATTCTCCAGAAAATTTTAGACCCATAGCAATTTTACCGACGATTAACAAAATATTTGAATTGATAGTCAAAGAAAAATTAATCAATTATTTGGAAGATAAGTCACTTCTAACGGAATTTCAATTCGGCTATCGCAAAAATAAATCATGCATACGTGCTCTTCTTCGACTCTTAGAGGAAGTTGTACAGAAACTAGAGGAAGGCGTCAACTCTGTTGCCACGTTATGCGACTTAACGAAGGCTTTTGATTGTGTTCCAGCGGATTTACTCCTAAATAAACTGGAACTTTACGGTATTATAGGAAATGCACACAAATTACTGACATCTTATTTAAGTAATAGGAAACAGTATGTAGTTTGTGGAAACAACCAGTCTGATTTACGTAATATAGACAACGGCATTCCTCAGGGCTCGATTTTGGGTACAATACTTTTTATAATATTTGTTAACGATTTACCAGAGGCTATTGACACTTTTTGTATTTTATTCGCTGATGATACTACAACTTTATCTGATGGCACACAAGCTGGTGATAATATTTTGTTGAATCAGTGGTTCCTGGCAAATAAGCTGAAACTCAAAGACACTAAAACGAAACACATTCTTTTCAGTTTAGATAAATGGGCTATAAAATCAGAGCCAGTTAAATTACTGGGCATTCATTTGGATACAAACTTAAGTTGGTCACCTCATGTTGACTACCTTTGTTCAAAATTAGCGAGCCAAGTTTTTGTAATTCGTCAATTAAAATCATGTATACCAACTCATTTGTTAAAGTCTGTATTTTATTCACTTTTTCATAGAAATTTAACATATGGTATTATGCTATGGGGCAGCAGCACATCAGTGCACAAAGTATTTGTGCTACAGAAAACTGTAGTTAGAATAATTTACAACGCACCAAGAAACACCAGTTGTAAAAAAAATTCAAAAAACTTGAAATATTGCCGCTTCCGTGCTTGTATATTTTCGAAGTGTTAATTGAAACACATAAAAATCGATATGTTCTGACTAAACATGCATATGTTCATAATTATGATACTAGAAATAGTAAAGACATTGTCATTCTCAAATCAAGACTGAAAACAACAAAAAACAATAAGTTGGATGTTACATTGTACAATTCATTTGTAAAATATTTTGAACATATAAATATACGTGATATGACGAGAGTTCAATTTAAACATTTTGCTAAGTCTTTTCTTTTAAATTATTGTTTTTATACAGTTGATGAGTTTTTGGAGGAATTGAATACTTGGGCTTAATGCTTATATGTTTGTTTGTTTAGTTTAATTTAATTTTTACTTTCTATTATTTTTTAACTTATTTTATATTTTAAAATTGTCATATTTTCATCAATATTTTTACTTTATGAAATGTATGTCTGTATTTATGTAAAATTTTTACTTTGTATTATTTTTATTATATTTTAAATTTGTCATATACAGCACTATACAATCTTTAATATTTTTAGTTGGTAAAATGTATTCATATGTACTACTTTCACTGACTTCTAATGTACTATGTATGTGAATGGGGTCAATGAACCATCTATCTATCTATCATATTTATTTATTTATTTATTTATTTATTTATTTATTTATTTATTTATTTATTTATTTATTTATTTATTTATTTATTTATTTATTTATTTATTTATTTATTTATTTATTTATTTATTTATTTATTTATTTATTTATTTATTTATTTATTTATTTATTTATTTATTTATTTATTTATTTATTTATTTATTTATTTATTTATTTATTTATTTATTTATTTATTTATTTATTTATTTATTTA
This sequence comes from Galeruca laticollis, assembly GCA_963921935.1. NCBI lineage: Eukaryota > Metazoa > Arthropoda > Insecta > Coleoptera > Chrysomelidae > Galeruca > Galeruca laticollis. The sequence goes on from OY998179.1 coordinate 109,317,464, forward strand.
TTTATTTATTTATTTATTTATTTATTTATTTATTTATTTATTTATTTATTTATTTATTTATTTATTTATTTATTTATTTATTTATTTATTTATTTATTTATTTATTTATTTATTTATTTATTTATTTATTTATTTATTTATTTATTTATTTATTTATTTATTTATTTATTTATTTATTTATTTATTATTATCAATTTATTTCTTTTGCAGGTTTAGCTCAATCTGGTTCGTGGGGTTGCTTCGACGAGTTCAATCGTATCGAACTTCCGGTATTGTCCGTGGCAGCTCAACAAGTTGCTGTGGTGTTGGCAAGTAAGAGAGAGAAGAGGAAGACATTCCAATTTACCGATGGGGATATAGTGGAAATGTGTCCCGAATTTGGAATATTTATAACGATGGTGAATATTTTTCAGAAGTAGATTTGAATTTTTGTTGAAACCTTTCGGATTCTTTACTTTCTTATTTTCTAATAAATGTTATCTAGTGGGCTTTGTAAATTTGCAACCTTTACTGTTTTATAACGTTTCAAGGTTTCGATATTGTTTGCTGTAGTTGTAGTTTTTTCATACTTCTGTAAATATTGTTATATTTTTTAGTTCCTGATATTTATAATTAATTTTTTTATATGCCTTGACAATTTTTGACGGTTTTTTTGTGATTGTTTTCTATTTGTCGCATGTAAAATGGCTGAAATTTCAATGAGTATTTTTCAATACAAAACAACATTTCTGCCATCTCCATGCTCTGGCCACAAATTTTTCACCCAAATCTCGTATTTTTTGTAGATTCTGTCAGTCCAATTTTCACTAGTTTTGATATTTTCATGATATTTTTGTAGTTATTTTGGTTATCGATACATTCTTGATATCGATGGGTTTTTGACAAAACATCGTAAGCGACGAGGGTCAAATTTTACAGGAGGGCTTTTTTCCTTCTCATTATTTTATTTTTGAACTTAAATCTGTTAAATTCTCTTTGTAATCATTTGTATTTTTATAGTTTAGTTTAGATTAGTCAATTTTAGTCAACTTTAACATATTCAGGTATTTTCGCAGGTCATGATACTTTGTCAATACATTTTTTGAAAGCCATGTCGATGGGTTTTTGATAAAACATCGTAAGCGACGAGGGTCAAATTTTACAGGAGGGCTTTTTTCCTTCTCATTATTTTGTTTTTGAACTTAAATCTGTAAAATTTTTTTGGTAATCATTTGTATTTTTATAGTTTAGTTTAGATTAGTCAATTTAAGTCAACTTTAACATATTCAGGTATTTTTGCAGGTTATGATACTTTGTCAATACATTTTTTGAAAGCCATGTATATTTGTTTGTCGCTTGAGATACACTTACGATGTTTTGTCGGTATCTTTTTTTGAAATAAAATTAATTGCATTATAAATAAAAACTCTGTACTTAAAAAACGAAAATGACAATAATAATAACATTTAAAAATTATTTTAACCTTTCATCTTGAATTATGTCTTGGTATTGGTCTTCGTCATCAGTTTCTGCTAAAACATCCGGAGCTTCTGCCCTTCCTTGGAATTGTTGGTATTCGTTAACAAATTTTTTTGGGATAACATGCTTCTTGCAAAGTTCCATTAGATTTTGAAACTTCGGAAGGGATATTTCTAAAGGACATTTGTATATAGATTCCAGTGATTTTTGGGGATTCTTTGATCTTCTACCTGAATATATAAAAAAATAGGGCTTTAAATATTGTAATTTCTGAAAACGTTAACAAACCTTTAGGAGCTCCATTAGGAATTTGGAAAATAAAACTTTCAGCTGTATCAGAATAAGAATGTTTAATTTTGATTTTTACTTTTCCTTTTTCCAATAATGCAATTTTCACTTGACTTATTTGGAATTTATTTCCATCTTCAAAGTTCTTCCTATTATTTGGAAAGAAATTTTCGCTCACCGCTTTCCAAGATAAAAATTCAGAATACTTCATTCTAATAACTTCCAAAGGTTTAGAGTGAACCCTAGCGTTTGCTATCAAGGTGGCCCATTCTGACGGTGCCCAAACAATGCGCCTACGAATAAATCTTTCTATTGTGCCATGAACTGCATCTACTGACATGTAAGTATGTCCAGGTAAAAGGAAAGTTATTTTAATGTGGCGGATATTACTTGCCTTTTTTAGGAACGTATTCAACATTATTAGCATGGCCTTATTTTTATTTTGACCAGTGCAGCTGTCACAATATAAAGCAACACTTTTAACGTTTTCCCGACCATCAACTTCAACCAGATATTTGTGAAGAATTGAGCAAATTTCATTGGTGCCTCGGTTTCCATCTGTTTCGCCCCATAAATAGCAATAAGCACTTCTTGTTCCGCTTTCATACACAGTTTCGTTGGAAAGCGCATATTTACGTGAATAGTATAATAGTGTGTTGTCTCCATGGGGCGTATTTAAAACTTTTTGCAAATCGAAACTTGCGCAAACATAACTATCGTCTTCTTTTGCAATATTCTGGTCGGAAAGAAACTGTTGTTTGCTCTCATCTTTATCTCTAATATGAATTTGGTACAACAAATCTTCAGCTTCGCTAAATTTGTTTTCTTCTTTTTTTCGAGATTCGCATATGGTGTATTTATCCTTTTTCGCAAGGTGAAAGCCGATATTATATTAAAGTCTTTATTAAATATTGATTTGAATACTTTTAGGGATACTTTAGTTTTTATTTTGTAAATTTCTTGTTGATCCTTTACAAAAATCCGGTATAAAAAAGACACATTTCTCAGTTCGCTAGATAGGTATTTTTTGGTTGAACTTTCTCTACAATAATGTGAGGCAACTGCAGGTTGTAGTTTTGTGAGGCGGATTATGTTTTCCCCTTTGATCGGCTTTGGCAAATATACCAGGACCTGCATGGTACTTAGTGTATCGTAATGTCATTTGTGAGATGCAAAGCGTTTTTAAAATAAATTGTTGGTACACTTCAGTTTCAACCTCATTCCATTTAATAATGTAACTAAAGCTTCTAGTTCTTCTACTATGTTCTACATTTTTTGTTCGCCTCCGCTTTACTTCTTTCTCCTTTATACATGATAAAATCCAATCTCTTTGCCTAGAATAACTGCCCAAACCCCAGTAGTATTCAAATATGTCATGTCGTTGTTGTTCTGTAAAGGTTCCTGTACATCCAATTAGGCATCTTTTATTTTTACACGGATTTTCTTGAACGGATTTATTAGCCCCTAACGCTTTCTCAGTTTTTTTTCTTTTCTTTCTTGATTCTTTTTTAGTTTTTTTAACCCAGAAATGCCCACAATGTCTGTTGCGATATTATCTGTTTCTTCAATAATCTGATCCAGAATAGCTAAAATCGGAATGTTTATCTTCATGAAAAGAGTAATCGGAGTCAAATCTTTTTAACGTCTTGCTTTTAGGAGAACTCTTCTTATCATAGTTTTCGGATTCTGAACTGGATGAGTAGTCTACCAGTTTATTTGGTAAGGCTGGTTGTTGGGTACTAACCGAAACATTAACATTAGTTTCTCTCATGGTGTCATTTAAATTTGTCTGAATAGAAACATCGTTTTCCATATTGAATTTTGAAACGTCTTCAACAAAGTCATCTACAAGCATTATCGGAATGTTAGCAATATCAATTAAAATATCTGACTGATCTTGTACAACTTCCATTATACTATTAGATCAACGTTATTTTCATTGTCAATACTTTCAGTGTTGTTTTCATTTTGTACTGGTTTTAAAACTGGATAGATATTTTGCAATTTATTCGCGTTGTCATCACTTACACATTCATTTCGAGTAGTAGTATCGGCAATATCACGCAATGCCATTAAGGCTATGCGGTAATCTCTTGAATGAGCCATCTAAATAAATAAAAATTATATAACTAAACGTAAAAACAAAAAATAATATATTATAACTTACCAACAAAATAATTTCAAAGATCTTTAATCGCAATAAAATAAATAATTATAACGTATTTTATTTCTAATTATTATTAATGGAATACGATGCACTCGTCAATAGGCATCTGAAAATAAGATTTCAGCGCTATTGCGGCAAATATTGGCATTGATCTTTTGTTGATGTATGTTGTTTAATGTGAATTTCTGAGCAATTACTTTGTTTTTGCAATTTTTTACCTTTATACGAGAATATTTTATGTGATAAAGTTGATATTTATCAATAATTTTATAGGTAAGTGACCATTTTGACTACAGTCTACGTCTACAATATATAGAAATTGAACAATTTTAAGGTTATGCTTGATTTGCTAATGTTTATTTCGAAAGTCAATGTATATTTTTTCATGTTTAAGGTATATTTTGCCAAGATGAGGTTGAGCATAATATACTATATGGAATATCTAGAAGGCACAAACACATCTAGATGTGTTTATGAAGGTGAGGAAGTGTTAAATTCTGGACATCTAATTTTGTGTGGTAAACTGGACTTTAGGAGCCAAGTTAACAATATGTTTGTATGTGTATAAATGAAAAATTGGAAGTCAAACACATGAATTGTTCATGTAGAGCTGGAAAAAGTGGAAAGTGCAAGCATATTTCTGCACTTCTAATTAAATGTACAAGGTATATTTTGTTTCCAATTTAAAAATAGGCGTTATATATAGTGTTAGAGTAATTTTAAATAACATTGGATTTTGTTTTAGGGTTGATTTGGAAACATTTGAGATCATTTCACAAACAGATCTAAAATGTACCTGGTCAAAACAAAAAAGTATGACTGAAGAAAAATACCAAGGTGTGTTAATACACAAGATGTCTTGTTTAAAAGATATGACACAGGACAAAGAAATGCAACTGGTGGTTGATGAAAATAAAATGTATGATTTTTTTGTTCAAAAACTACCATCCTCTGCACTTGCAAAACATAGGTAGGTTCAGTAAATTGTTACACAGCAAGAAAGCTGTTTGACATTGTCTTCTGCACTTTGGAATTTATAAATAAAACTAATAAATATTTTCATTTTTAGGCTTGGACGAAGGCCAGTTACTGATAATTTCACTCTTTTGCCAAATGATTTTAAAGTGCATGATCATTATATTAAAAATATTTTAAATAATGATGTTCAGTCACTACTAATGATGGAATTGCATTCTTTATAAGTACATTTTCCAAGTGACTGTTGTGAACAATTATATGTTGAACTTTTTGGAAATTATGAAGAGTCATTAATTTCATCAATGCAGCAGTCAAAATCGTGACATGATCAGAGAAAATTTCGAGTGACTGGATCCCAAGTTTATGGTTTGTATACGTATTCTGTAAAAGATTGGGAAAAGAAAGCAATACAGTATTTGTATCCAAAACAATTTACCAATAAATTTATTAAACATTAAACATATGAGGCTGAAGCTAGAGATGTCTTTAAGGAGAAATCTGGTTTCATGGTTTTTGAATGTGGGTTATTAATTTCACATTTTTTTCCTTGGCTTAGATACTGGATTAATAATGGAGGAAGATAAACCTGTAGCTTTATTAGAAATAAAGTGCTGATATAATGGTAATTTTTTTAAAGCCGTCTATTGTCAAAAACTATTTTCTTTTTGTAGGTATTTCAGCTACAATCAAAGAAGCTATTCCGAAGGCAACATTTTTGAAAAAAAATAATGGTTCTTATGAACTGAAAAAAAGGCAACAGTATTATGGCCAGATACAGTTGAGTATGGATCTATCCAATGTAACAAAATGTTATTTTGTAGTATATGCCTCATTGGATAAAACCTTAGAAATTTTTGAAATTAATTTTGATCATGAATTTTCAAACGAAATGTTGTCAATTGTTAAACATAATTTTCTTAAAAAAATGATGCATACTTTGTGCAGTAACAAATGAATGTATTAACTAATTAATTATATTATATGTGTCCATTGGTTGTTTTTTGTTCCTAATAGGGAGTGTGGTAATCAATAAAACATTTTGTTGTTTTATGATTAATTCGAGGAGAACGTAACAAAATATAAATGAATGCTAGTGATATATAAAACTGCTAAAATATATAACAAATTCTAAAGTGCTATTTATTCTTTAAGATGTCGACAATTAGCTAATATCGCACTCGATAATTTGGTTAATCCGCAAACTATAATGAATATATAATGAATTTTTTTAACCAGAGACCACTGTAGTTTTTAGCTTAAAATTTTGAAAATCTTCATTCTTCGATTTGCCCTCTCAATGTGAACACGAGCCGCTGCTATTTTTGAATTTAAAATCGATTGTTGTGCAGTCAATTGACTTTTTTTTTAAATGGAGGTCTGATTAATTTTATGTTGAAGGTCTAACAAATATCATCAATCAAAAACCCCGTATCAACCATAATTGCATCTTTATTACTATCAAGTTTGAGTATAACGTCACTTTGCTCAAACATTGTCTTGTCAGACGATCTTCCTCCATAAGGGTCACTAACATAAGTAATAATACCCCCAGGAGATACACCAGTCATAAATTTCACAGTAGTGTTTGATTTATATTGTGAATAAAACTTTATCCTACAATAAAGGCACTTTGGCCTCTGTATAGTTATTTATGTACAATCAAGAACTGATCTAACACTTTGAAAGTCCTTAAAACATATTGGCATATTTTGTACAACTTCTTGTCCATCTGGAAACTTTATGGCACCTTTTAAAACATTACTTAAAATTGGAAGCATATCAAAAATATATTTTTTACAAAGTTCTTGAGATACAGCAAATAAAATTGAAAGAGTTATATAAGAAAAGTCACATTTCAATTTTGTCATCACTAGAATTATACGTTCTCGTATATTTAATCTATGGGATCTCTGATCAGTGTAATTCATTTCTACACCTTCGAAAATTGTATTCAACAATTGAAAACTACAAATTCCAGTGAAACTATTGAGAGCACTGTCTGTGGTCAGCAGATCACACAATTTTGCGATCTTCGGAGAGTTTACTTGGACCTCAAAGTCTCGAAATGTAGTGGGTCCTTCATAATTTGGCTGTTCATTTAAAAGTGTCAGTAGACCTTCTGCAGCTTCTAAGTCATCATGGGAATGTTCAGGCACTGGTGGTCCTTGTTCAATACACTGACAATCAATAAACTCTGCACTCAGTTTGAGAAACTTCTGGGTTTACTGCAGTTTGAACAGAGGAAATTGGCAAATTCTGTGAAGGAATAGCTATCTACTTCAATCTCCTTCTACCTGGAGCATTAGCATCTAAAAAAACTGATTCGTAAACATAATTTTAAAATGATAAACATCGTATTTACCTCTTCGGAAAAAATCGTTATCCGTGAAATGTTTAGAACAAACCAGCATATATTTGGTTACTGGTTTTTCAATTTTAAAATCCAGGCTTTTCGTCTGCATATCCAAGTGGGACGACCTAAGGCAGACTTTATTTTCACACGATGTTTTTCGGAAATTGGGAACAAATGAAAACTCAGATCTGGATTTGTTTTCGCCCAAGACGAACACTGAGGTACTGAACAGTAAGAATTATTCATTTTTTTAAATAAAAAACTCGCAAAAAGAATCAATTTAACACACAAATCAATAAATGCTTCCCAACAAACGCAAAACACGAAGTGGAATTCAAACTGAATGCAAGTGAAAAGGTTTCCATCTATGACCGCCAGAGTGCGTATCGCTTATTTTGATTTGCCTATACCATTTAAAGCAAACTGAAATGAAATTAATTTAGTTTACTTCTAAACAAGTCGATGCAGGCTTGTTACTGCCCAGTCCACCTTAAGGTAGAGAGGCAAAAAGTTATCGTAAGCGACATTAGGATAAATCGTAACCACCACGATTATACGGCGCATACGATGTTTTGTCAGGGTCATATTGGCGGTTACGATGTAAATACGTCCGTTATGAAAACCGTTACAAAATTACTGGTGGATACGATAACTTTAATACGAGTTTTGTATACGTTTTAAAATAATTAACAGGCTGACCTAAGTTATGTGTATGTTCATCGTAAGCAACAGTTTGGTGTGAAAACATAATTTTCGAGAAATTAGTCGCTTACGATGTTTTGTCAAAAACCCATCGATATGTGTGCAGTTTTATTATTATTTTTTTGAAGTTTCTTAGTTGTTTTTTGGGTAATCATAATTTTCGAGAAATTAGTCGCTTACGATGTTTTGTCAAAAACCCATCGATATGTGTGCAGTTTTATTATTATTTTTTTGAAGTTTCTTAGTTGTTTTTTGGTTAGGTTAGGTCCATTTTCTTTTGGGATTTGTTAGTTTGCACCATTTATTTTTCTATCTATTTTGCTAATGCTCGACCTTAAAATGAAAACATAAACAAAAAATTTATTACCAGCCTCAATTCTGGAATAAAAATAAAATCCATGTCATCTACATATATATTTTTCAGAATCCCGGTTACGCCGGTAGAAAAGAGCTTCCAGAAAATCTAAAGATACAATTCAGGACGGTGGCTATGATGGTACCAGACAGACAAATCATCATAAGAGTCAAATTAGCCAGTTGTGGATTCTTAGAAAATATAACACTGGCTAGAAAATTCTACACCCTGTATAAATTATGCGAGGAACAATTGACCAAACAGGTACAAAAATTATAATTAGAATAAATTGTTAAATCTAATACTTCCTTCCCTAGGTTCATTACGACTTCGGCTTAAGAAACATTCTTTCGGTGCTGCGTAGTCTTGGAGCAGCTAAAAGAGTAAATAATAAGGATTCCGAAAGTACCATAGTTATGAGAGTACTGAGAGATATGAATCTTTCGAAATTAATAGACGAAGACGAACCGCTTTTTATTTCATTAGTAGCGGATCTGTTTCCGAATCAAACTTTGGAAAAAACAGCTTATCCGGAACTTGAAGAAGCCATCAACGCTCAAGTAGACCAAGCCGGACTAGTAAACCATCCATCGTGGGCTCTTAAACTAATTCAAGTAAATATTATAATCAGATCTCTTGTAACTGTAGAATCAACATATTGCTATTCCTACAACTGTTTTATTTTGCTCTGTATGTAGCTAAATCTACCTCTAACGTTATTCAAAACAATTCGAATTCCTACGAAAGTTCGAAGATCAAAATTAAGGTTATAATCTAACTCTAATTTCTTATTTCTCTTCTTAGTTGTACGAAACCCAAAGAGTTCGTCATGGAATAATGACTTTGGGTCCGACAGGAGCCGGTAAGACAACGTGTATACAAACATTGATGAGGGCGTTGACCCAAATGGGCGATATACACAGGTATGAGTGAGAAAAGTAATCAGTAATATTTCTTATATTTCGAAATATTTTTAGAGAGATGAGAATGAATCCGAAATCTATAACAGCAGCGCAGATGTTCGGTAGATTGGACGTGGCGACGAACGATTGGACAGATGGGATTTTTTCAGCATTGTGGAGAAAAACGTTGAAGTCTAAAGCAGGTGAGCTATCAGTTATCTTCCACTTCTTTGAAACTCACTTGGGGCTAAGTCGTATAAGTTTGGGGGACTTTAGTTTTATACGAGTATAAATTTGTCCAAAACCAAATAAGTGCCCATTCCTTTCAATTAGAATCATTTTTCCATTTCTAAAACTCACTTGGTGCTGAATGAAATGAGTTTGGTGGGCGTTGTTCCATTATTTTGATATAAAGTCGTCCAAAACCAAGTAACCTCCCCTTTTTTTTTCATATTATAACCATCAATTTATCTTCAAAACTTACTTAATGTACTTTATTCACATTATTTTGATATGAACTCGCTCAAAATAGGGTGACTTTGTTGAAATATGATTTATTTTTGAATAGTATGTAGAGTTTCTAAGCGCTCTAATTTATTTACTATATTAGAGCCTTAAGAAAGTTTATTTAAGAAACTGTCAGAGAAACAAAAAATTATATATACGGTAACTCATTTAAAATAAAGTAATAGTTTGTAAAATTCTATGATTGTTAAATAAATACTTAAACATATAAAAGAAGTGTTCAATCTACAATTTCATTAGCAAAGTTCCCATTTCTTTCAAGTAGAACCATTATTCCATCTTCAAAACTCACTTGGTACTGAATCTGGTAGCCTTTAATTCCATTATTCTGTTACAAACTCGCCCAAAACCTAGTAAGTTTCCATTCCTCTCAATTATAATCATCGTTTTATCTTCAAAACTCACTTGGTGCTGAATTTAACCCATTATTTTGAAATAAACTTATCCAAAACCGACTGACTTCCTTTCAATTAGAACAATCTATTTCCAAAGATCACTTGCTGCGGGATCAAATGGAATTGATGTCACAATTCGGCTAATGTATTATAGACTATCGATTAACTCCTTATTGTTATAGGTGAACATGTCTGGTTGGTACTGGATGGTCCTGTAGATAGTATCTGGATAGAAAATTTAAATTCCGTTCTAGACGACAACAAAACTCTCACTTTAGCTAACGGAGACAGACTTTCAATGTCGCCTACATGTAAAATTATCTTCGAACCCCATAATATAGATAACGCATCACCTGCCACGGTCTCTCGGAACGGAATGGTGTACATGAGTTCATCCGGATTGAATTGGAAACCAGTGATTAGGGCATGGTTGAAAGGAAGGACGGCGAAAGAAGTGGAAATCTTCCAGCATCTTTTCGACGAATCATTTTCGAAGATGTTCAGTTGGGGATCACAAAATTTATCTATGGTTATCGAGGTCCTACAGTGTAATATCACGTTACAGATCACTAAGCTGCTAGAAGGTATGTAATGTTGTTGAAACCATATGTCGTTGGTAATGGCATTATATCGTGCTTTCGACATTCTCAGCTGTGAAATGAATTCCATGGTAACTAGGTCATTATTCACGGAATACTGATTGAAAAATAAAAAAATATAAAACATAATCGGTTTTAAATATTACCAAAAATTACTAAAAACTACTAAAAATTACTAAAAATTACCAGAAATTACCAAAAATTACCAAAAATTACCAAAAATTACCAAAAATTACCAAAAATTACCAAAAATTACCAAAAATTACCAAAAATTACCAAAAATTACCAAAAATTACCAAAAATTACCAAAAATTACCAAAAATTACCAAAAATTACCAAAAATTACCAAAAATTACCAAAAATTACCAAAAATTACCAAAAATTACCAAAAATTACCAAAAATTACCAAAATATACCAAAAATTACCAAAAATTACCAAAAATTACCAAAAATTACCAAAAATCACCAAAAATTACCAAAAATTACCAAAAATTATCAAAAATTACCAAACATTACCGAAAATTACCGAAAATTAACGAAAATTACCAAAAATTACCAAAAATTAAGTGATTTCGCCTATCCTTTGGGTTTCTATATTTAATTTTTTCATATACCTATATCGGTATTTATCACAATCTGTACAATTTAGAGCCAATCAAATAACTACAAGCACAAAACATTAACCGATGAGAGACCTCAAAATTAAAAATTGAGAAATATATTAACACTAAAACAGGCCGAACTAAACTTCACGATACGTTACCACCAAATGATATTGTAATGTTTTTCTTATTTATTTAGACAATAAACGGGTGGGATAAATTTTAAACACTCGGTATGGCTACTTACTGATTTATTTAAACGCTAACTCACTAATCACTAACACTTAATTTATATATACAGTATATTCACTTAGACTAATTTATATAAACAGTTCACTAATTTATATTCACTAATTTATTTGTTTATCTCACGATGTCTAATTATCAACTAACTAACTCTTCCTGATCAGTCCCCTTATATACTAGTGTCTTTTGTACTAGAGAATTCCGGGCTGCGGCTTATACACACAAACAATTTTTCTGGCCTTTTCTAGATAACTCTGGTCACAAAAAACCAGTTGTAGATAAGATAGTCTCAATCGTAAACAGTTTTTCATAACTGCGTATCCGCCATAATTTTAACTATTATACCTGGCTTAGACAGGGTCGGTTTTACGGACTATACCAGTGTGCTGTTTCGTAACAATATCTTGATACTAAATAATTGTTGGCCGCATCGTGTCAGCTACCAGACAACGACACTTTCTCCTGTTTTTATGTGGATATACAGAGCAAGCCAAGAACAGCCAACTTACTTAATCCTGAGTCTCAGGCTTGGATTTCTACCTCAATATAAATTTCATAAGAAAAGTAATTAGAAGAATTATTTATTTGAATTTTACATATTTCCAAGTTTCGACTGGTATTCAATTAAATCAATGCCTAATGTCACGTATTGCGTAAAATACGTAACATACAACATGACAGATGACGTTTGAGGTGATATAACTGTTGAAGTGAGGAAAAGATACTTTCTGTGATTACAATTTCAAGAATATTAACGCATACATTGTCATCTCCTGATTTGATTTCAATTTATCAATTTCAAATACAAATTGCCTCTTTGTTCTTGTGACATTCAATTAATTTAATCAAATTAATAATTACAGTTATTTTTGTTAATTACAAAATATTTGTCAGGTTTAATTCCGAAGCAACAAACGGTGGAAGAGGATATTTCCGCTGTCAAATCAGATGCTGGTGATTTGGAAGACGAAATAATCGAAGAAAGTGAAAAAATTGAAGAAAGTAGAGTGTTCACTTCAGAACATTTATCCAAACTATACGTTTTCGCTTTGGTATGGAGTATGGGCGCTTTTCTGGAAACCGAAGATAGAATTAAATATGATCTTTTCATCAAAGACGAATTGGGATTTCTAGATTTACCTATAAACGATAGAAAAAACCAAGACGTGAGTAATCAGGGTAGCTCATAAACTGAATGTTAATTTTGCCTAATTCTATAAAACTAATGGAGTGCTACTGCATATTACAAATTATGTAAGTGTAGTGAATACAATGGATTACCTTTAGAATAAGGCTTTATTCTACAGAAAATAACTGACATAAAATTATTGACAACTTTGTAACACAATTCACAATATCATGGATATAATTAAGAGGGTCGTAATATTATGACATTCTACCCGCCTTCTTATTTCTCGAGGAAGTCTTCTAAATATTGAGGACGCCTTCGTGTCCTAACTGGCCCATTGACATTCAGTACTGCGTCTTGATTGTTCTATTCTTGAATGGAGTGGTCTTGAATCAGGTGGTCTTGATTTTCTTGAATGCTTTGGTCTCAACTTTCGTAAATGCTTTGGTATTGATTTTAATGCTCTTGATTTGAATGGACTTGATCTTGATTAACAGAATTTTCATCGCAGCGAATTACTGATATATCTCCTCGAGAAGCTAAATGCCGAGTTGAAACTGTCTTTCCTCCTCCATTTTCCAGTCGGATATGGGCGTATTCCGAGTTGGCTTCCAGGAGTTGGACTTCGTCAACTAAGGGTTCGTATTTATTCGATCGAACAAATCTCTTTAATAGTATTGGTCTTGGTGCAGCTAACCATGTAGGAACTGACGATCCATAAGTTGAGCGTCTCACATATTTAAACATACGTTCATGTGGGGTCGAGTTGATAGCAGTACATAAAAGAGATCTAATAGAGTGAAGAGAATCCACTAGAAACTGCTCTCACTGGTTTATTTTCAAATTTAGAGATTTTAAAGCCAACTGGATGGTTTGCCATGTAATTCCATTAAATCGTTCGCACTGACCATTACCCTGAGGATTATAGGGAGTCGTGCGACTTGAAGCCATACCATGAGACTCTAAAAATGACTTAAGTTCACGGGACATATAAGAAGTACCTTGGTCAGAATGAACATATGTCGGAGTGCCAAATGTAGAAAATATTTGACGCTAACATTGGATAACTGTAGAGGATGATATATCGGAATGGGAATCTGGATAATTCATCAACAACGGTTAGTAAGTACTTATTTCTTGAAGATGAAGGCAAAGGACCTTTAAAATCTAAATTAAAATGCTCAAATGGTGAGGTGGCTTTGATTAACGTTCCTACATTTTAATGAAATTTTGGTTTAATTCCAGCACAAACAGGACATGAGGAGGTAATTTGACGGACGTCTTCCACAGAATAAGGGAGATTTTTGCAGCGTATCCAATGGAAAAACCGGGTAATACCAGGGTGACACAAAGAAGAATGTGAATCAAATAATTTCTTTTCATCAGCCGATGACATGATTGCAGAAGTAATACGGAAAAATGTATCAGCTACCTTGTTTTGACTTCCTGGCCTGTAAACGATATCATACTTGTAGCATGACAATTCCAAACGACAAAGTTGCATTTTTTCATTTTTGATTTTGGAAGAGGACTTGTTATTAAACATAAATGATGACTTATGATTCGTAATGAGCTGAAAATGTCTATCAATTAAAAAATGTCGCCAGTTTTTCAGTGCTTTTACTATTACGTACGCTTCTTTTTCAACTGATGAATGCTTTTGTTCCTGAGAGGACAAGATTCTTGAGAAAAACGAGTCTGGTCTTCCTGATTGGGATAATTGAGCAGCTATCGCAAATTCTGAGGCATCGGTTTCAACAGTTAACATAGCGTCGTCATCAATTGAAGAAATCGAGGAGTTGGCTATGTTTTGTTTGAGCTGTTTAAATGCCAAAATTACTTTTTCAGAGAATGGAAAACTTGTGCGGTATGCTAGCGGCTGAATTTTTTCGGAAAATTTAGGAACCCATTTAGAGTGGTGTTTAAACATTCTTAGAATTCTTCGAAGAGAAGGTGTAGTATCAGGTATTGGTAAATTCAAGAGAGGCTTAAGTCGTTCTGGGTCCGGCTTCATAGTTTTGTCGCATATTAAATAATCAAGAATGCAAATCGAATTGAGGGAAAATCTTGATTTTGTTTCATTCATTGTTAAACGGTACTTCTTAATGACATCCAAAAAGTTTTGTAAATTTTGAACATGTTCTTCTTGTGAGTTACCGCAAACAGTGACGTCATCCAGATAAGCGTAAACGCTTTTAAGATTTTCTTTCTTGATGATACTGTCGACGGTTCGTGGGAAACAAGCGACTCCATTGGTAACACCAAACGGAATTCGAGTGAATTGGTACAAATTTTCACAAGCTCCAAATGCTGTGTTGATCTTTTCTTCATCTTTAATTGGAATTTGGTAATAGGCACTACGGAGGTCAATTGTACTAAAAACGGAATATCTCGAAATTTGGTTCACAATGTCTTCTACCCGTGGCAATGGATATGCATCCAATAATGTATATTTATTTATGGTTTGAAAATAGTCAATACACATACGTTTCTTGTGGTTTTCACTTAAAGTTGAGCTCGCCAAGCGGATATACTGGGTTCTATAATATTTTCTTTTAGAAGATGTTTGATTTCTTGCTCAATAAAGTTGAGGTCTGAGGTTGTATATCGACGGGATTTTATTGCGATTGTTTAGCAATTAAATGTCAAATTTGAAAATAGACTGAATGGTTCAACATTTGCTACTACTAAATTGCATATTGATAGGGTAGATTTATCACCTCCAAAAAGAATTTCGAGTCGGGAATGTTGCTTCAGAATATCGTGACCAATGATCACTTCAGTGCAGAGTTCATCAAGGACTAAAAACTTTACATTTGAATAAATGTTATCCAAAATTTGTAGGCGTACAATACAATTTGGAGGTAGCAATTTTATTCCTATTTTAGGCAACAGTATTCGATTACGTGGTCAACAGCGAGGGAGAATGGGTCCACTGGAACACGATGTTAACCAACTACGTTTACCCCGAATTGGCAACACCCGAATTCGCCTCCATTCTCATACCAATTCCAGACAACGTTCGGATGAACTACTTAATAGAAACTATAGCTAGACAAGAGAAAGCTGTACTATTGATTGGAGAACAGGGAACGGCGAAAACGGTGATGATGAAGAGCTTCATGAAAAAAGCCAATAGCGAAATTTATTTGAACAGAGCTTTCAACTTCTCAAGCGCTACCAGTCCATACCAGTTCCAAAAGACAATAGAAAGTTACGTAGAAAAGAGGATGGGAAATACTTTCGGCCCACCGAATGGTAAAAAGATGATCGTGTTCATTGACGACATAAATTTACCGGAAATAAATTGTTGGGGAGATCAGGTTAGTTACAGTATAAATAAATACGTAGAGTTTTACTTTCCTATTATGTTATAAATGAAACAACTGTTTTAAATAATTCCACTTTTCAGGTAACGAATGAGATAGTCAGACAAACAATGGACATGGGTGGTTTCTACAGCTTGGAAAAACCTGGAGAATTCACCACAATAACTGATGTGCAATTCGTTAGCGCTATGGGACAACCTGGTGGTGGTAGGAACGACATTCCTTCGAGGTTAAAGCGACAATTCTGTATATTCAACTGTCCTTTACCGAACGAAGTGTCCATAGATAAGATATTCGGGGTTATTGCTCAAGGTCATTATAACGCGAAAAGAGGATTCACTTTGGAGGTTAGGAATTTGGTGAAAAAATTGATACCTTTAACGAGGATGCTGTGGAAGAATACGAGGATGAAATTGTTGCCTACACCTGCTAAATTCCATTACGTGTTTTCTTTGAGAGATATGTCTAGAATATGGCAAGGAATGGTATGTTTTCTTCTTTTTCATTCATAGCAAAGAAAACTATAGTTTTTCATCATTATTTTTATTTAATTTATAGAAATTAGTGATAAATTGATTGAATTTAGTGGAAAATTGAACAAAAAGTTGATTAAAATTAATAAATTTCAAAAAACTCAGCACATAAATCGTTTTGACATGGAAAATATATTATTTAAGATAAGAAAAGTGGATTAAGTTAGGTTAGGATGCGTCGAAAGACCCCGGGGAGGTGAACTAGAAGTTCATTGAGTAGTTTCCACGATATTGAACATATACAACTTTTCCTCTTATTCATAATAGTCAGCAAATCTTCGAATTTACTACTACAAAATTACGCTGTCTATATCCTGAAACTCTTCTTCTCTAAAAAAAATATTTGTCCCATCAATTTCATGTACCTCTTATTGTAGATCGGCACATTATCAACCGTCATAGAATCAGAAGGTTGTATGATGGTTTTATGGAAGCACGAGTGCACTAGAGTATTCTCAGACCGATTCACCATAGAGGAAGATAAAAATTGGTTCAACAACGAACTCCTTAATTTAGTTCAAGAGCATTTAGGAAATGAACTCAAGATGAAAACAGAACCCAGTCCAGTTTTCGTGGATTTCATGAGGTAGTTTGGACAATATAAATTACAAAATGGTGTAAAATCTTCTATTTTTTCAGAGACGCTCCCGAACCTACCGGAGAAGAAGGAGAGGATGCCGATATGGAACTTCCAAAAGTCTATGAACCTGTCATAAATTCCATCGAATTGAGGGAGAGATTGGACATGTTTTTGGCACAATTTAATGAAATGATCAGAGGTTCCGGAATGGATCTGGTATTCTTTCCAGACGCCATGCTACATCTAGTGAAAATATCGAGGGTAATCAGACATCCGAGGGGTAACGTGATGCTTGTAGGTAAGAAAACGTGCAAAATTCAAAGTTTATAATTGGTAGATGGCAAGAAGGCAATTGAACATTCATGGCGTGAAAACGTCGACAGGGTTAACATTTTAGACACTCCTGGCTTGGTGAGTACACCAAAGCTCGCATTTTTGACACTCTTGCCTTGGAATGACTGCCAAAACTCGTATATTGGACACCCTTGGCTTAAAAGGAATACCAAGGTTCGTATTTTGGACACTGGTATGGAAAGAACGCCAATCCTCGCACGTTGGATATCCTGGCTTGGGAAGATTGACAAGGCTCGCATTTTAGACACGCCTGGCTTGGAAAACATGCTGACTTCCACTTTGGCAACTCTTGGTTTAAATAGACTGCCAATACTCGCATTCCTGCCTTAAAAGGAGTGCCAAAGCTTGCGTTTTGGACACTCCTGACTTAAAAAGAACGTCAGGGCTAGCACTTTGGACACTTCTGCTTTGAGAAGAACACCAAGGCTCGCATTTTAGACACTTTTGGCTTACGAAGACTGCCAAGGATCGCATTTTGGACACTCTTGGCTTGAAAATAAAGTCAAGGCTCGAACTTTGGACACTCATGGCTCAGGAAGACTGCCACGCTTGCATTTTGGATACTCCTGGCCTAGAAGGAATGTCAAGGCTCACACTGTGGACACTTCTCTCAAAAAACGCTAATGCTCGCGCTTTGTACACACCTGGCTTAGAAAGGGGACAAGGCTCGCATTTTGGACTCTCCTGGCTTGGAATCACTGCCTAAAGTAATCTTTTGGACACTCTTGGCTTGGAAAGAATACCGAGGCCCGCTTTTTGGCATTCTTTATTTGGAAAGATTTCCAAGGTTCGCATATTAGACACTCCTGGCTTGCAAATAACGCCAAGGAAAAATTCTGGACACTCCACCCTTAGAAAGCTTACCAAGGCATGAACTTTGTACAGACTTTGCATGGAAATATAGACAAGGCTCACACTATTTATGCTAGTAGCTTTGAAAGAAGATCAAGGCTAGCACATTGGACACTTCTGGCAAGAAATGGCTAGGTTGCCACTTCGACACTCCTGGCTTGGAAAAAACGCAGGGCTCGCATTCTGGATACTCCTGCTTCCAGAAGAACGCCAAGGCTGGAACTTTAGATACTCCTGGATTAAGACTACTGCCAACACTTGCATTTTGGACACTCCTGAGTTGAAGAGGCACTTTTTACACGTCTGGCGAAAACGCTGAGGCTCGCGTTTTGAGCATTCTTGCTTTGAAAAGAGTTCCAAAGCTCGCATTTTGGACACTCCTGGGTTGAAAATAACGCCAACGCTCGCGTCTTGGGCTCTTTACCCAGACAGCATGGGATATTCATAGAATAATCTTCAAATACACCAAAAAGCATAAGAATATTCCGAATCAACTAAGAATATTCTTATAATATTAATATTATTTTTGAATATTCTATTAATATTCCTTAGGGGATATTCACAGAACAAGCCTGATGAATATTCTTAAAATATTCATTTTAGAATATTATCAAATTGACTATTCTTAAAATATTCATTTAAGAATATTACCAAACTGAATATTCCTAGCATATTCTTTTAAGCATATTTACTTATGATTAAAGAAAATTAATATTATTTTTCACATGGGACGAAAGTTATAGTTCAAACATTTAACCGGATATTCAACCCTACGCATAGGTGTAAATAGTTAAAATCACCTTCATACAAATAATAAATATAATATATCAAATTAAACCATGTATTAAACTCATTGAAGTTCAGATAGAGATTATAAGATAAGAAAAAGATATAAAAATATCCTTGATATGAACACTACTTAAATGGTTGATACGGTGTGGATATAATGTTATTCGTCATATCGTCGTGTGATAAAAAGAGAACAAAGATATAAATGATAATTATAACATTCAGCGTAAAGTCAAATCAAGACAGGTACCCAATCGCGTCAACAAAAAGCCGCCAGCCAATTAAAATGCAACTGGCGTTCTCTGTACACACGTTTATTGGTTAATTTCTAATATCATGTGTGATGGGCTTAAGTCTGGCATGCTCAAAGTCAAGTGTCAATAGGTTCGTTTCTCTTCCGTTTTATCCATAAATAAGAGAATATTGGTTTTATCTAATATCAACCTATGAACTGGAGTGGATTGTGCTTTAGTTAAAGTTTATTTTGATTTTGTTTTCAACAATATCGTGACTAGTGGAACTCTTAGTGAGAAATTATTGTATTTGTTATGGGATGATTAACTTGCGCAGTTCGTGGATGTCACTCAAGAACAGGAGAAGAAATAATTATGTTTGGATTTCCCAAAGACCATGTGAGGTAAGAGTAATTGTTTCTATATGCAACATATTATAGGTATATATTACTTTTTTAATATTTTACATGTACCTATGCATCGTAAGTTGTTTAATTCTCTATGTTTTTGGTTTTTAACATTGATCTGTCTCTCTGCCTTTAATAACATGAAATAATAATATGTACTACAATAAGCTTTCTGCTGACGAGCCCTGTTCAGCTAAAAATATATTGAATAATAAATTAGTAGTTGATATAGACATGTGGATAACTACATTTATTTACTTTATAGGGCACAGGGAAAGACTACAGATGCTTTACAATAGAATTATAGGTTGTGTGAACTTCACTGTCAGGAAAAATTTATTTCCAAAGGAGGATATCCCAAGCATTTGTTTCAGCTAGCTGTGCCTACCCTATTTCCATGGTTAAAAAGCAAAGGTCACATTTTATTGAATGATCCACCAACAAAAATAGTTACTCAGTCTGGTAAATATTAAATTTAAGTAGACATTATAATCAGCTGTTTTTGATATTTATTTTTTGTCATCTGGCCGCATAATTAATTAATACTTTTTGACGGGATTAATACCTTCTTGAAATTTGTATAAGGGAATATCCTGGTGTTAAGATAATGAAAACAAAAAAATTAAAACATTTATATCGGTTTATAAAACTAAGTCAACATTCATTTAAACAAGTAAATTATCTTAAGAACTTGAGGCTGGTAAAAACTTACATGAGAAGAGCATACAATAATTAATCACCATATGCTTTGGTATTTAAGCGACAGTACAGAATACCAGTGTCAATGTAATGTATTCTGCATAGTGACAAATTTAAGAAAATATCGATATTTTTTATACTCATATTTGTAAAATTACTACAAATGATTACTACAATTACTTTTATAATTGCAGATACCACACCATTACAGCAACCGGCACATTCATCTCAGGCCGTTGCAATACAGTCTAGTGACTGTGATGATATAACGCAAGTTTATGAATCCACACGCTGCCAGCTTTTAACACCGCTCTACCCGAACGGGTAAATTGATATATCTGATTGCAAAACGTCAACAATAAGGATGTTTTTCAGTTATACCTCAGTTATGTAGCCTTAACCGGACAGTTTTATCCATTTGGGTATAGCTAAAAACTCGCAGTGTGTGGGCCCTATAAATATTTACAAAATTTAAAAGATTAACTCTATATTTTTTGATAGAAACAAGTATTTGGTCAATTTTGTTTTTTCTTTATTTTTCATTTCTCACAAGAGAATGTAAGTGTCTATAAATATTTACGAAACTGATGTTCAACTAATAGATTAATGCTTTATATATTTTGTGAAGCTCTGTCGTTTTGGTTTAAAAACGATAAAATGAAATTTATAGTTGAATATTTATAAATTTTAAAAGTTTATAGAGAGTTATAAAGTTTATGTTTGTCTAATAAAAATTTGGACAATTTACTATTGAATTTTATTTTATTATGCTTAGTTAGTTAAAATATATTTTTTTCTTGGGTGTAACCAGAATTAAGCACTAATGTTATTGGACTCATGTTCTGAATGCAATTTGTACATGTGCCACTTTATTCACTTTAGAAGCCACCATCCAGTAAATGGTCGGGTAGAGAATTCCATCAGTTATGAAAATTTATTGATTTACAGAAATTTGGAAAAGTGCATTTACATGAATCCTATATACTAACCCTCCCCTCTCCCCCATTAAATGTATGGTTCTGAACATTCTGAGGATATTTCTGCAATATTCTGAATATACAAAGAATATCCCATGAATATACAATTTGAAATAATTCTACAAAATTCCAAATGAATCTACCATGAATATTCATAGTATATATTGAATATTCTGGAAACATTCATTGAAGAACATTCTTAGATAATGCTTTTCTGAATATTCTCGGAATAATCCTAGCTTATATATAATACGAAAAAGAATATTCATTTGCAGTACCGTTCGAACCTTCGAATAGAATAGTTGGTTTGTGTGGTGTGTCTTATCTTTAAATAGTACAGTAAATTATCTTTGACTAGTTTTCAATTTATTAGTATAAATAATAAAATATTTGGCATTGGGTAAGTTAATTCCTTTATATTATTATGACTGAAGATGCAGATGGGGGAGGGCCCCCATCTCAACACGACCCTCCTGATAAAATGGACATTGAAATAAATAAAAAGTACAATTTAAATAATAAATATACTTCAAATGATATCGGACCGTTCTATGTTATCGTTGAACCTTCAGAAACAGGTATTCGTATTTCGGCAGTTAAGGTAGGTCATTATCTTTTTAATGAAAGGAATTTAAAAAATGATATTGTAGATATTAAGTTAGTTGGTAGAAATAAAGTAAAAATTATTTTTAAAAACTATCATACTGCAAATTCAA
Organism: Galeruca laticollis; assembly: GCA_963921935.1. Lineage (NCBI taxonomy): Eukaryota > Metazoa > Arthropoda > Insecta > Coleoptera > Chrysomelidae > Galeruca > Galeruca laticollis. The sequence continues at coordinate 109,339,632 of OY998179.1, forward strand.
TTATAGGACATGAAATAATGAAAGATAACAAATTGATAGCGTATATTCCGACCTTTTTCAATCATAAAAAGGCGTAATTAGGGAAGTTGATACATTTTTAAATGAAAAATATATATTGGAAAATATTGAAAGCGATAAAAAAGTCGTAGACGTTACGTACCTAGAGAAATGTTAATTGTTACATTTTTAGGAAATTCTTTACCTAGTTCAGTTAAAATTGATTTAGTTCGGTTCGTAGTAGAACCTTATGTTTATCCAGTAGTGCAGTGCTACAAATGTCTTCGATATGGACATACTAAAAAATATTGCAAAAGTACCACTGACAAATGTATAAAATGTGGACAAATTCATGATGTTGAAGACGGCGTAGAATGTAAAAGTGAGGAATTTTGTATATATTGCGAACAAAACGGTCATAAGTTTGTCTCAAAAGAATGTCCCAAGTACCAGCATCAATTAAAGGTTAAAAAAACCATGTCTGAACAAAATATTTCATTTAAAGAAGCGGAATCAATGGTTAATAACCCAAGCTACTCCAAAGCTACCTCAAACAATAGGTACAATTTATTAAACAACCTCACAAACTTCCCACATCTGAATGACGACAAAGATAGTGAGAATTCTTCAGGTGGTAAAAACTGGGTACCACGTCCACAGTCCCAACCTCCTAAAAAACGCAAAGCCATTTCTCCTCTTATAGTTAAAAAAACCCCTACCTTCAAATCTCAGGCCTCAACTAGTAATTCGGTTTTGCCTAATCCCCATAAGGATTATTTCCAGTCATACAGAGAAAAGCTAGAAATCGAAATTTCACATAAAATTCCTTACATTTTCGAACATCTTATCAAAAAATTTAATTTAGTTGTGCCAGACTGGGATATTTTTCAAGAAACACAAAACGAAATTAAAATAATTATAAATTCTTTACCTGATTCTAACGATGATGAATTCTATTAGAACATTAAATATAATTCAATGGAACTGTAATTTAATAATAAAAAATAAATCTAACCTTTTAAACTATTTAGCTGGTTCAACTACTAGATTCGAACTAATTGCTCTAAATGAGACTTGGTTATCTCCAAATAAAACGTTTTATGTAAACGGGTACAATTTTGTACACGTTGACAGGACTGACGGATTTGGTGGTGTCGGAATCCTCATTCTCAGAAATAGTTCTCCGTAAAAATTTCAATTCCAAAATAGAGATTTGTGGAGTGTATCTGAATGACCTTAATATATCTATACTTTGTGTTTATAAGCCTCCTAACATACAAGCGACTACGAAAGACTGGGAACATATTTTCTTGCAGACTCAGGGTGATGTTATTGTATGCGGTGATTTAAACTGTCATCACAGTCGTTGGGGATCTACACTCGACAATACACAAGGTAACAGATTAATAGACGCTATAGATGAAACAAATTTAATTATTTTAAATGATGGCAATCCAACAAAAGTTGGTAGGCCTAACGAACGACCTTCGCCAATAGATCTTACCCTAGTTTCACCTAGTTTGATGAGTTACTCAGAATGGAATTTAATAGATGATACATTAGGATCTGATCATTTTCCTATACACATCTCTATATCCCGACAATATATCTCATCTCCTGTATTACCATCAAGAAAATGGATAGAGTCTTCTGCCAATTGGGAGCTTTTTCAGGAGTCCATAGTAAACGACCTCCTAATTAACGATATAAATTCATTAGAATCTTTTCTTGAAATAATAAATAAAGCAGCATCCAATTCTATGAAATCTCGTACTGGCGGATCTAAAAAAGTGTCAAACCCCCTTTGGTGGGACAATGATTGTGTTCAAATTATAAATAAACGGAAGAACGCGTATAAAATGTACAAAAACACTGCAAACTTAGAGAATTATCTACAATTCAAAAATATTCAAGCGAGAAGCAAACTATTATTTAAACAAAAACAACAGGAATGCTGGAAAAAATTTGTTTGCAGTTTAAACAAAAACACACCGATCGCAAAAATTTGGGCATTTGTTAGAAAAATATCAAACAAAAATTCTACGATGAAAAAACAACCAATATCTGAAAGCCTTACAAATCAAATTTTTGACAACATTTCTCCAAGTTTTGTTCCAAATAGAATAGAAAAACCGACAGAAAACCACAGCAATCACAATGTCGACAAATCTTTTGATATCATAGAACTGGAAACTGCAATCAAATCCACAGTACAGCTCCTGGTAACGATAATATAACATATGATATTATTAGAAATATGCCATTACCTGCGAAAACAATTTTACTACAAATATATAACGATTGGTGGGTAAAAGGTAAGTACATTGAACAACTGAAACAAGTAACTATTTGTCTAATCTTGAAACCACAAAAAGACAGAAATTTATTTACGTCTTATCGTCCTATATCACGAAAACTTTTGAGAGGATGATTAAAACAAGACTGGAGTGGCACTTGGAACAACATTCAATTTTACCCTGCACAGAGTATGGATTTAGAAGGGGCTACGGTACTCTAGATGCAATAACTCATTCAGTTAGTGAAGTTCAAATTACGTTTTCTAAAAACAGATATTTAGTTTGCTTATTTCTTGATATAAAAGGAGCTTATGATTGTGTGGATATCAATTTACTAAAAGACAAAATAGTAAGGGTTGGTTTTAGTGAAAGGACTTCTCAGAGTATATCACAATTATATTATTCGCGTACAATTTATATTAGGGATCATAAAAATCAATTGCACCGTCCCAGAATTGTTTATCGTGGATTGCCTCAGGGATCTGTATTGAGTCCTTTATTATTTAATATATATTCTGCCGATTTACATACACGGTTTTCTAATACAATACAATGCATTCAGTATGCAGATGATATTTGTATATACTCCATCCAGGATACATACGCTGATTGTCTTAAGACCTTGGAAAATATTATGCAAACTGTAGTTAAATGGACTGAAGAAACATGTATGACCCTCTCATCTGAAAAATCCACAATTATGTTTTTTACTAGACATAGGCTTCGCACACCGGAGAGCCTAACTCTGTGTGGGCGAGCGATGTCTGTAGTAAACGAGTATAAATACTTGGGTATTATTCAAGATACTAAATTATTATGGTCCAAACACATCATACATATAAAAAACAAATGTGAAAAGGGGTATAATCTCCTAAAATGTGTCACAAACCGCAGATGGGGCGCAGCCCCTGCCATCGCTATAATGTTTTATAGGTCTTACGTCAGATCAATTATAGATTATGGATGTTGTTTATATGGATCAAGTAGTAATTCCAACTTATTGAAAATAGATCGAATTCAGTATAAATGCCTTAGAACCTGTGTCGGCGCAATGAAATCGACACCCGTGAATGCATTAATGGCAGAATGTAACGAACCACCTCTATTTTTACGACGACAATAATTGTCTCAAAAATATTTAATTAAACTTAAAACCCTCAGGTCTGACATGATAAATAATTTATATAGTATTTCAATAGAAGATCTTACAAATCGATATTGGAGATTTAAAAACACACCTCCACTTGCGGAAGCCTTCATTCAAACCAATGAGTTCAATAAAATATACAGAACCAACAAAACATTACCTATATATAACATTCCTTATCAAGCTATATTTAAAGTCCACAAAGTCATAATCCCGAATTATACGGAATCTAACCGCATTAACACAATCCTGTTTAAATCCATACTAGCAGATTTTTCTGACGAGACAATAATATACACTGATGGATCTAAGACGAGGGATGGAGTTGGATGTGCTGTGTACATTCACAATACAAATCAAACGTTACGAATCAGATTACCTGATATATGTAGTATATATACTGCGGAGCTGTATGCTATCTTACAGGGCCTCTCCTGGCTGAAATCAAATAAAAAAGATGGCGGTGTGATTATATCTGATTCTAGATCAGCATTGTGTGCTATAAAAGGGACTCATCTCGAAAGAATGAAATGTCCAATTTTATGTGACATTAAAACAATATTGATGAATTTGAGTATGACATTTATTTGGGTTAAGGGGCATACTGGAATATGTGGGAATGAAAAAGCTGATCGATTAGCAAAAGATTCGGTACTGAATGGAGATTTTTGTAATGTGTATACTGGAAAAGACGCGATTAGCTCAATAAAAAACACTGGGAAAACGCTTCACAATCCTCAAATAACACCTACTTTCAAATTCACCCTACCTTACCCTCACCTCCAAACTATATTTTTGATTATACAACTCCTAAATTTTATTCAGCAAGTATATTTAGAATGAAGACTAGCCATGGAAGATATCCCGCCCATCTTGCCAAGTTGGGTATTGTACAGTCATCATCCTGTACCTGCAACGATAATTCTTATGCTGATCTTAATCACATTTTCTTTGGATGCAGCAATTACATTAACAAAACAAACAGTTTAATAAAGTCACTTGTTGAACGAAACTACTCCCTACCTTTAAACCTCACTCACCTTTTAAGCTCAGATAACTGTCATATTTTAGATCTACTGGTAAATTTCATCAAAGACGTAAACATTAGTATTTAGGTGGACTCATTGAAAATTTCTGTGGCTAATGGACTTGCTTCCTAGCCATTTTCTTTCACACACACACACACACAATATTCATTTGGGAATATTCTCTGAATGTTTAGGATATTCCCATTTTCACTTTCTAGGAATATTCCAAAAAGCATAAGGGTATTCTTGGCATTTTTAGAGAATATTCCAATATGCCAAAATGAATATTCCACGGATATTTATAGAATATCTAATGTTGTCTGGGTAGGCTTACTAAGGCTTGAATTTTGGGCAGTATTGTCATGGAAATATGGACAAGGCTCGCACTTTTCATGATCCTAACTTAGAAAGAAGGTCAAAACTCGAACTTTGGACACTTTTGCCAAAAAACGTCAAAGCCCGCACTTTGGACACTCGTGATTTGGGAAAAGATTAAGGCTCGCAATTATGACACTCTTGGTTTGGACATAATGACAAAATTCGCACTTTAGTCATTCCTGGCTAGGAAAAAACGCCAATTCTCGCACTTTGAATATCCTGGCATGGAAAGACTGCCAATTCTCGCATTTTTTGGACACTCCTGCCTTGGAAGGGCTTCCAAAGCTCTCATTTTGGACACTCTTGGCTTGAAAAGAACGCCAGTGCTCACACTGCTTTGAGAAGAAGGCCAAGGCTCGTTCTATAGACACTCCTGGCTCATAAAGACTGCCAAGGCTCTTATTTTGGATACTCCTGGCTTGGAAATATTGTCAAGGCTCGCACTTTGGACACTTCTGGCAAAAAGCGTCAGGGCTTTGTACACACTTGGCTTGAATAGAATGCTAAGGCTCACTTTTTGGACACTCCGGCCTTGGGAAGGCGGACAAAGTACGCTTTTTGGAAACTTCTGGCCTAGAATCTGGCTTGAAAATACTGCCAAGGCTCGTGTTTTCGACATTCCTGGTTTGGAAAAAATGCTATGGCTCACTTTTTGGGCACTCTTGGCTTGGAAAGAGTGCCAATGTTCGCATTTAGGATGCTCCTGGCTTCGAAATAACGCCAAGACTCGCATTTCTTCAAAACTTTTGCCTTGTAAAGACTGCCAAAACTCGCATTTTGCACAGTCCTGGCTTGAAAAAACGCCAGGACATAACAGATTTGAAAAAAAACGCCAGGACTCGCTTTTTTGACACTCCTGGCTCAGAAATAATGCAGGTTTCGCATTTTGGACACTACTGCTTTGAGAAGAACGCTGAGGCTCGCACTCGAGACAACTCTGGCTTAGGAAGACTGCCAAAGCTCGCAGTTTGAATACTTCTGGCAAAAATGCCAAGGCTCGCGTCATGGACACTCCTGCCTAGAAAGGGCGGACAAGGCTCGCATTTTGGACACTCCTGGCTTGAAAACACTACAATTATTCATGTTTTGGACACTCCTGGCTTGGAAAGAATGCCAATGTTCGTTTTTTGGACAATATATCCTTGGTAAGAGTGCCAAGGCTTCCGTTTCGAACACTCCTCGTTTCGAAATAACGCCAAGGCCCGCGTTTTGGACACTCCATGCTTGGAAAGTTTACCAAGGCTTGAACTTTGGACATACTTGGTCTGAAAATATGGACAAAGCTCGCACTTTTTATAGTAGTAGCTTAGAAAGAAGATCATGGTTCGGACTTTGGACACTTCTGGCAAAAACTGTCAAGGCCCGCACTTTGGACATTCCTGGCTCGAAAAAAGAGCAAGGCTCGTACTTATGATAATCCTTGCGTGGAAGAATACCAAGACGTTCTATTTGGATACTCCTGAAATTTTTATATCTGCGACACATTTTCTCCAGTTTTTTTCATATTTTTTTATTGTATAAATTGACTGGATTTGTAACTTTTAGGTGTTGGTGGTAGTGGCAAACAGTCTCTAACGAAATTGTCCTCTTTCATAGCCGGATATAAAACGTTCCAAATCGCTTTAACCAGATCTTACAATATAGGTAATTTTTTGGAGGATCTTAAAGCTCTATATAGATCATGCGGTTGTCAAGGAAAAGGTACGACGTTCATATTTACCGATCTGGACATAAAAGAAGAGGGATTCTTGGAATATTTGAATAATATACTTTCTTCGGGTGTTATTTCCAATCTGTTCACCAAAGACGACCAAGCTGAAATCATTCAAGAACTAACGCCGATTATGAAGAGAGAAAATCCGAAAAGGACATTAAATAACGAGGTTGTCATGGAGTACTTCATGAACAGAACCTGTCAAAATCTCCACGTCGTGTTTTGCTTCTCACCAGTAAGAATATAAATTTGATTATTTTCTTTTTAAGAAGAATATAGTTTTTCAATGTTTTTCTAGGTTGGTGAGAAATTCAGAAATCGTGCATTGCGTTTTCCGGCTCTGATATCCGGTTGCACAATCGATTGGTTCCAGCCCTGGCCAAAAGATGCTCTGGTACTCGTAGCGCAACATTTTCTAGACGAATTTGAAATTGCTTGCACCAAGGAAGTGAAAGAGGAGTTGGTTGTAGCTCTGGGATCCATACAAGATGTAGTGGCCCAAACATCCGTCGAATATTTTCAGAGGTAAGGTCACAGTCATGTTCATAGTATTATTTCAGGATTTGTATGTATGTATGTTTATTCTTAATAAAAAAATTTACAATCAAAAGAAAATACAGGTTATAAAGACAAAAAGAACGAATGATAAGAATAGTATACTCGATAAGTGAGTGAACAGTTGTTTCGAATGGAAATATTAGAATATTAAAATTTATATTATAAAAATCAAATACATAGCACATCAGCAAACAAAAAAGAAAAAATAACTAATATCTAACATCTTACATGTAACTTCTAACTTTTCACATTTTACAATATATATTTACGAGCGAAAAGGATTTAGGTTTCTTTGTTGAGTTTATCTATACTACATTCATATTTCTATACAATTATGTACCTCATGTCAGGATTTTCCCAAAATATACAATTTTAATTTATTTTTGAATGAATGTTCGCTGTTTGATACTTTTAATGATTCCATTAACGTGTTGTATAATTTTGGAGCCAGGTAAGTATAAGATTGTTGGGTGATTGTTTTTGTCATATGGGGTACAGGTTGGTATCATAGGAATGTATAGTTATTGGAAATGAATCCTTTGTCTTACGAAATTTAGTAATTGTACAATAATAGAACAATTGCCTTATATCCATCACTTTTGCATTTATATACAGCTGATCTGATGAATATTGGTATGGTTTATTCAGAATCACCTTTAAAAAACGTTTCTGTGTTATCAACAATAAGTGTATGTGTGTTTTTGATGCAGCTCTTCATCCCACTATTCCGAAGCGAAGATGACTTTGGACGAGAGCATAGTATAAAAGTTTTAAGCAATGCGCAGGAAGTAGTTTTTTTAAATACTTTATTTTATATAATATCACTTGTAACTTTTTTACAGTTAACTTTATATATTCATCCCACCTAAGATGTGAGTCGATTGTAACACCTAAATACTTAACATTATTCACAGCTTGGATGCGGTAATTACTATCATCTGTATTGATAGTTATATGGTTAAAAGTGGGTAGGCCATATTTATTGCAGCTAAATGGGATATAGTTGGTTTTATCTAAATTTATTGTGAGTAGTTTATGAGACAGCCATTTTCTAATATGTTTAAAATCACTTTCTGCTTTTTTTCAAGCTCATCCCAGGCGTTAGCGGTATAAAAAATAGCTGTATCATCAGCGAAACCAATAACGTGACCGGCGCTAACTAAAGAGAAAATATCATTCAGATAAATGTTAAATAAAAGTGGTCCTAGGACTGTGCCTTGCGGTACCCCAAACTGAACTTTCCTGTACTCGCTATAGACCTCATCTATCTTAACACTTTGTTGCCTGTCAAGTAGATACTCTTTAAATAATTTCAAGCAGTTACCCCTAATACCTATCTCCTCTAGTGAATTGCGGAGGGAGAGGTCCGTCAAGCTGCCCCCCCCCGGTTGGAATTTTTCTACCAAAATGCTAGCACACATAAAGGGCACCTAGCACAACCTAGCACAACCATTTTTATAGCTAGCACACCAACAGGTCACAATAAAAATGCTTTTGAATTCGGGTGGGGCCAGGTTAACGCTAGCCCCCCCCGGTTGGAATTTTTTCGCCAAAATGCTAGCACAGATAAAGAACACCTAGCACAACCTAGCACAACCATTTTTATAGCTAGCACACCAACAGGTCACAATAAAAATGCTTTTGAATTCGGGTGGGGCCAGGTTAACGCTAGCCCCCCCCGGTTGGAATTTGTTCGCCAAAATGCTAGCACAGATAAAGGACACCTAGCACAACCTAGCACAACCATTTTTATATCTAGCACACCAACAGGTCACAATAAAAATGCTTTTGAATTAGTAAAACGAATAAAAAAAACTTAAGTTTTTTAAACAAAACTTGTGTTAAAATGAAACATTTTATTGAAAACCGCATGTTTCTATCTCAAACCGTTTAGAAGTTATGGGCAGTTTAAATGAGGGAAAATAAAGTTGAACACCCGGTAATTCAGACAAATATCGATTAATAAAATGAGGAAAAATTTATATGTCTCGATCTCGATATCGACGGCTAGTAGTTATGGAAAATTAAAAAATAAAAATTCGTAATAATTACTTACCTCTATGATTAAAAATTATAATATAAACAATATACACAAAATATAAACTCTGTTTATGATAACTTTTCAATTACTAAAGAACTATTTAACTTTTTGCTTAAATTAGAAAAAAATACACAGTGGTGAAATTCAAAGAGCAAACAAATGGACGGATTGGCAGATTGGCAGATTGTCTTAAAGAGCTGAAAGGACTGAATAAAATTCTTGTACTTTCAATTTGACCCATGGACATTGGATATTTTTTACTAGCTCAGAACTATTCTAAATAAATAAATTGTAAGAAAGCCAGATGTTTGGGTAGGAACGGCAGGTCTAGAGGGCTGAGCAGTATAAAAAACGTACTTTTTCTTTCATATTACAAGCAAAATGTTACTGTAAGCAAAATTGATGACATAGTTTATCGTTAAAATTTGAATCATTTTTATAATGCCGTTTTTATGGGTCTTAAGAGTAAATAAAATTCTTGCACGTACATTCAAACTGGCCGATTCAGATGTTTGGGTTAAGAAAGGGTTTCCGCGAAGGGCTGATGGTTGTAATAATATGTATTCTTTCTAATAATTTTACAAGCAACACGGACTATATAAGTAAAACTAATGATCTAACTATTTTCACGAGTGTAATTCGATAGAATATTTCTCGATAAGACGACATAAAACTGTATTAATGCGAAATTTATATTACGTATTTAAACAACATTACATGGTACTTAATGGTTCATTTTCAATCACTTATTTTTGGATTAAACTTGAAGAATCGTTTTCAAACCATGACATTTATATGATACTTTAAATTAAAATTATGATAATAACAACAATTGTTACTTAGACGTTACTTAGATACGGACTTAAAAGGGAAATTATCGGCCCTGCCGGAGAGTCATCTCCGAAAAGATCCTGCTTCATTAGGAATTTTTACCATATGAGTGGAATGCACCGAAAATTTTTCGTAACTACAGTAAGAAACAATTAAACCAGCCGTTTTACATATATATTCAACCTATTCATTTATCCATTCATTTATTCATCGAGTAAGTATACCGTTATTTCACTGACCTCCGTCCCACTCCCCAGCATCAAAAGTGTAGTTAGTATGCTTGCTATAAAAATGGTTGTGCTGGATGTCCTTTATCTGTGCTAGCATTTTGGCGAGAAAATTTCAACCGGGGGGGGGCTAGCATTAACCTGGCCCCACCCGAATTCAAAAGCATTTTTATTGTGACCTGTTGGTGTGCTAGCTATAAAAATGGTTATGCTAGGTTGTGCTAGGTGTCCTTTATCTGTGCTAGCATTTTGGCGAAAAAATTCCAACCGGGGGGGGGCTAGCGTTAACCTGGCCCCACCAGAATTCAAAAGCATTTTTATTGTGACCTGTTGGTGTGCTAGCTATAAAAATGGTTGTGCTAGGTTGTGCTAGGTGTCCTTTATCTGTGCTAGCATTTTGGCGAACAAATTCCAACCGGGGGGGGCTAGCGTTAACCTGGCCCCACCCGAATTCAAAAGCATTTTTATTGTGACCTGTTGGTGTGCTAGCTATAAAAATGGTTGTGCTAGGTTGTGCTAGGTGTCCTTTATCTGTGCTAGCATTTTGGCGAAAAAATTCCAACCGGGGGGGGCTAGCGTTAACCTGGCCCCACCCGAATTCAAAAGCATTTTTATTGTGACCTGTTGGTGTGCTAGCTATAAAAATGGTTGTGCTAGGTTGTGCTAGGTGCCCTTTATGTGTGCTAGCATTTTGGTAGAAAAATTCCAACCGGGGGGGGCCAGCTTGACGGACCTCGGAGGGAGTCGTGGTGGACGGTATCGAAAGCCTTGGGCAGATTTATGAAAATACATAAGCAAGTTTTGTTTTCATCTTCAGTTGACGTTCCTTCTCTAAACCCAAACTGCTGTTTAGAAAGTATTTTATATTTATCTAGGTACGAAATTAATTGTTTTAAAGTATTTTTGAGATATGAGGTAATGAAGAAATTGGACGTTAATTTGTAATCGTACTTTTGTTACCTTTTTCATACACTGGGATTATTACTGATTTTTCAAAAGTTGAGGGCTATACGTCCTGTTGGAAGCACTCATTAATTAAATTTTAATGGTTCAACTATGTACTCCGCGACTGATTAGATTGTTTCCGCTCTAATATTATCTGCTCCAGCTGCTTTTAGCAATAGTCGTATTTTCTTTGTGTTATCAAAGAATAAGTTTATTTTTATAAGTTCGGTATTGCGTTTTAAGTAGTAGATTATCGGGATTTTTGTGTAGCTTTTTAAACATTTTATTTTTTGTATTGACAGATTTTAACAATTCGTTGGTGAGCCAGGGTGCAATTTTTGTGTGTTTTCTTTTTATTAGTCGCTTTTCAGTACAATTACCAATAGTGTTGCTAAGTATAGTCACAAATTTATTGGTTGCAGTATCTACATTGGTTGTACTATAAATTGAATCCCACGTTGCATTCTTTAGGACATTATTTAATTTATTTATGTTAATACTTTCAGCATAATGTTTTTTATTTATACATGATGCGTTCTTTGAGTTTAGCATTACTTGCAAGATAGTAGTTGCATGGTCAGTTATATTCGTCTATAGGCACAATTTGATCTATAATATGTTGTTTTGATTTTATGAATATATGATCCAGACAGTATTTTTCTCGTGTGGCAATATTAATCATAGAGCTATATCCGAACTCATTAAGGGTATTATTATATTCAGTTGAAATACTATTGCTTTCTATAGTCCGGTCAATTTAGACATTCGAAGTTACCTAAATTCCCACCAAGCTAAAAATCGGTAAGATTGTTTAAAATATCATTAAAGACAAAATTTGGAAGTTCCCCATCTTTCCCCTGTAAGGAAAAAATTTTATTCAATGCCAAAGGTAAAAAAAATGAGTTTTTCGCGATTTTCAGCAAAACGGTAAGTTTTATCATAAAAATACCGTAGACAAAAATTGTAGATCATAAAATTATCTACAAGAAATTTATTAATACTTTTTTTTCTACGAGCCACTGTTTTTGAGATATAACGATTCAAAAGTTGTAATCGTCATAATATGCACACGTTTCCTCGCCACCTATGAGGTAGAGTACTTAGCGCGTTTTTTTAACGTGGTTTCCCCAATAGGCCTATTCCACGGGTCAGTTTTGATCCTGTTTAATTTGAAACTATTGAAAAATAATGGATATTAGCAGAGATTGAAAAGATAAAAACAATTTAAGTTAAAAAAAAGTATTGAAATTTAATCGTCCGAGTCGTAACATTCAAAATATTCTTCTTGATCTTCTTGTTCTTGTTTGTCTTGTTCTTGTTCTTCTTCAGCTTCATCCCGAGTGCATGTAAACTGCGTTAATAGTGATGTATCGCATGTTGCCTCGTTGGAATCAAACGGATCCTCTACTGTTGGTGATTCAATATTAGAGCACAACCGGCCTTGACAATGTGTACATGCTGGAGAACAGAACAGTCCGACTTTTTTGCAACCACATTTAGCACTGCATCCCTTTTTGCAGCTGCAAAAAATCGAGTTCAGCAGTTTTTCCGGCGCAGGTGGAAGTAAAGTGTGCACTGGTTCTAATGAATTGTTGACCAACTTCCAACCCCAGTCTGTAGGGTCTAGCTGATAACCAAGCCACACTTGAAGTTGGTAATATACCCTAAAAAGATGTTGATGAGCAGCAACTGAGGTTGGAGGAAGACAAGATAATTGTACTTGTTTTTTACTTTTGGTGTTTTTAAAGAAACCTGCATATCTATACTTATCTAAGCAGGTAGTTTTTTAGGAGCTCCGTACATAGAAAGAAGAAAGCGAATGCCGTTAGTAATAATTTCTTGTCGAGTAGAATTACTATTTTTAAAAACTTCAGCACATTCAATTAAATTTTGTTTCTCAAATAGTTTGAAAACTGTTATTTTACCCCTCCTGTAAAATGCAGATGTCGTATCACAGCCAGTTATTGCGTGTAAAAATAGTACATGATTTTGACACTTTGCAAAAGTAGATAAACTTTTTGATGAATACATTGATGAATCCGATTGATGTTGAGCTTTTCCTGGTTTTAAGAAGAAAATAGTTTTTTCAGTTGGAGTTCGAGCAGTCAGTAATACGAGTAAGTCTATATCTTCACCAACAACAATAGTTGTTTTCGTCAAATTGAATTGCTCAATTGCTGTTTCAATTATCAATACATCAGCATCATTATTAGCTTGTCTTACCAATATATTTTCCGTATTGAATCTTCCTTTCAACATTAAAATGAACCGAGACTTGTGAGTATTAGAAAGAAATTTTTGTTGGCTGGTTGGAACTGTCATATTTTCATCAAATAAAATATCAATTGATGAAGATGTTGCTAAAGTTCGACGACACTGTTCTGCAGCTTTGGTATTTCTCGTGCAATCATTATAGCCATCAAATACGACAGTAACTCGGGAACCAAAATGTTTCTTCCCTATCCCACACAACGCGATGTAGTAAGTATATTACAACTCTAGAGATGTATAATATACGTGGCGTACTCATGCATATTATGACGATTACAACTTTTTGAATCGTTATATCTCAAAAACGGTGGCTCGTAGAGAAAAAAGTATTGATACATTTTTTGTAGATAATTTTATGATCTACAATTTTTGTCTGAGGTATTTTTATGAGAAAACTTACCGTTTTACTGAAAATCGCGAAAAACTCATTATTTTGACCTTTGACCTTGAATAACATTTTTTCCTCACAGGGGAAAGATGGGGAACTTTCAAATTTTGTTTTTAATGATATTTCAAACAATCTCACCAATTTTCAGTTTGATGGGAATTTAGGTAACTTTACTCTTATTTTTTGGTCTAATTTGACCGGACTACTAATATATTAATGTTTAAATCCCCAACGAAAAGGTACATATCTTCATCATTATCAACACTTGCTTCAAAATAATTTTGCAAACATGTTACAAATGCAGCGACGTTTGTTGTATGCTGCAGATATAACTACACTATTACTTTTATTAAGTAGGATTTTAACCTGCTGTAGGACGTTAATATTTGGGTAGGTCTCTATTATTTTATAAGTATAGTTATAATTACTCTTAATGTACATAACAACACCATCATTTTGGTTGTATTTACTTTCATTATAAATGATATCATAACCTTCAATATGGTGTATCCAATATATTCCATGTTTCAGAGAATTTTGAATTCATTTAGATTTTTGTTTATACTGCGAATATTATTAAGTACTATTTTAAAATTTGAATTCAATTGGTTGATGGACAAAACCTCTGTACACTATTCAATAGTTTCTAATTTATATGCCTCTATATTCGGTACTTAGAAATCTCGTATATATTGTTCCATGTCAAAGATACACACTAATTAAACAAGAATTATAGATAAAGACAATCACGAACTCAGACAAGGAAACTTAACTACATATATTAATATACAGATAAAGTTTGCAATTAAAAAGCAGAAAGACGTGATAATAAAGAATAAAATTTAAACTATTCAGAGTTAATTAATAAAACTAAAATTTATTATAAAGATCTAGGTAGTATACTTCCTTTCCATTATTTAGTCTGTGATGCTAAGCAAGTTTTCGGCTTCTTAGTGTCAGCGTTGACTATCAGTGGTAGTTGTGGATTTACCTCACTTGTTTTTGTGATCTTCAGACAAATTAGGAGTATTGGATGGGGGGGGGGGGGGTGATGGTTTCTGTTCTTGATATTTTTGTCAATTCCTCAAGAGTGTGAAACTTGTTATCCAAAACCAGTTTATTATTTTCATTAAAACATTTAGAGTATTCCCCTGTTTTACGGTTGTTCTATATGGCTCCTAGATTTCAGATTTTTAAACGAACCATTATCATTTATTATGGATAATAACTGATTGACTATATATTTTCTTCCTTTCATTCTATTAATGTCAAGCCTAGTCTTGGTTGATAGTCTAGGGATTGATTCCTCGAGCTCCTTCACTTGATTTGGCTCTGCCGAGGGTATAAAAACCCATATGTATACGATATCAATACGAGATGTATTGCTATCTTCTTCCAATTACTTGTCCCTTCAATATTATATCGTGACTTGTACTGTGAATTTTGTAAAAGAAATGAGTTCTTCACTTTTCTCGAACACAAACTATTCATATGTGATTCTATTCCAAATATTTTGTTTTCCAGATTCAGAAGGGCAACTCATGTAACGCCGAAATCGTATTTGAACTTTATAGCTGGTTATAAGAACATTTACAGTAATAAGCAGATAGAATTGAGCAATGGTGCCTTGAGGATGGATACCGGATTGGAGAAACTGGCCGAAGCGTCTTCATCGGTATTGGTTCTGAAAAAAGAACTGGCTGTTATGGAAAAAGAGCTTGTTGAAGCTTCGCAGAGAGCAGAACGAGTACTTACCGAGGTAGGGATCTAGTATTTGGATTATGTTTTTGATATCGCGTTTTGCTATAGTTAAGATAGAAACTGAAAATATGTTTAAATTGCAGGTAACCGAGAGGGCGATGCAGGCTGAAATTGTCAAAAATCAAGTTCAAAAAGTGAAGGAGAAAGCCGAAGTTCTCGTACAATCGATAGCAGTCGAAAAGGCATTAGCAGAAGAAAAGCTAGAAGCTGCTAAACCGGCGCTCGAAGAAGCCGAGGCCGCTTTAAACACCATCAAACCAGCACATATTGGTGAATATATAATATAGAGGGTTTATCACAATGAGTTTACATTATTTGTAAATTGTATCATATGGCGACGTCGAAAGTATAAAATTTGGTTCATCTAATATACAAAACCAAAATTTTGTGCGATGTATGGGAGGTTGAACGAATGGTTTATTTATCTTGTTAAGAGGTTGAAATTATTACTGCTTACTTAGAGACCAGTAGTTTAGATGAAGAAATCCATTGAATATAAAAATGACATAAGTACTAATTCGTTTCTTAACCCGTTCGCTGCGGACTGGTTTGAGGCTACCCACCCTCAGAGGCTGAAATAGTTTTTTTTCAAATAATACACAGTTATGATTCCAGAAGAACAAAAACAACATTTATTCCTAAAAAAACTCAAAAATAACGCCCTGAGGGCTAGGACGTCTTAAGACGCCGTCAGCCTCTTGCAAAAAATAGTTCACTAGAGGCGGAAGGCGTCTAAAGACGCCTTGTGAAAACATCACATTAAACACAGAGAAATACTTAAGAAAAATAAAAAGCTACATATTCATGTGAAATTAGGCAAAACAAGGTTCGAAACACAATGCCGGCTTTCCAGGGCAGGATGGACAATGGAAAACTGTTTCTCTGCGAACCTTATTTTTTTTTGGCACAGTTAGTGCACTTGCGATGGGCATGTTTCTTGCATCCACCTGTTCCAGGATTTTTTGCTGGAACGTGGGTCATGGTGCGTGTTTTTTCGGCAGAGCTAGGACCTTGTTTTTCAGGCAGTAAATCAAGAATACGAAGTCGATATTCATACAAGGAAATTCTTGGTTGTTGGTACTTTTTGAATAAAAAAAAAGAATTTACTAAAAGCATGTAACAAATGTATAATGCAATTTTTTTATATCACCGCAAAGTTTTTCTGTCGCATGGATAGTACGGCATCATCTGGTCCTTTTTGTCTATACCTCCCATTGATTTATTATATTCGCAAATAGCTTCCGGTTTTTCTTTTTCTTGTTGGCGTCTGTTATAATACTTTTTAAGTTATTTCCAAATTCTGTTGATATATACAATACGTCTCTATTATCCCTCCATTTCCCTATCATAACTCCGTTCGAGTAGCGCGCAATCGTTTCTCCTTTTTTTAATTTGGCAGTCTTCACTTCAACCGGATTTTGTTTACGATCTACCCTTAGAGTACCAGTACAATAGGTTTTCCGAGACAACAATTTCCAGACGAGGTCATAGCTATTGTAAAAATTATCTAAATACAGGGAGTGTCCCGCATCTAGTTTCTCTTCCATCAAGTTGAGCACAACATTGGCAGAGTGCCCTTTACCCCCAAAATCGTCTAGAGTACCAGTGTAGATGGAAAATTTCAAAACCGTTCCATCCGGCTCCGTTAACAAATACAATTTTACTCCGTATTTGTGTCGCTTATTTTTTATATATTGCTTGAAAACTAAGCGTCCACGCCACAGTACCATGGATTCATCTAAAGATAAATTTTTTCCTGTGTAATAAACTTGTTTCATTTTTGAGTTGAAATAGTCTACAACGGGTCTTATCTTAAATAATCTATCCTCCGGTTTTGGCTCTTGAGGTTTAGGATTTCTGCTAAAATGTAGACATCTTAAAATGATCATGAAGCGATATCTATTCATGTAGTTCGAAAATGCAGATATATTGAAAAGCCGATGTGTTTTCCAGTAGTCCTGTAGCCTATTCAGCCTAATAGTGCCCATATGAAATACTAGACATAAAAATATTTTCAATTCTTCCTTCGTCAATGTTGCCCACTGAGTTATTCGTGAGTTTTCTTTTGTATTTTCCGACAGAAAAACGTCTTCGGCATAGCATTAAGTTTCCCGAACTATCATTTCTAGGAAATCGTCATCAAAGAGTAAATCAAAATAATGTTTTGGTTCATTTCCTAAAACAATATAAAAATACCTAATAAGAGTGAAACACTTAAAATACAATTAAACTTACCGTTAGGTTGAACTAAAAGATCCCTCTGTTTTGTAAATGGTATTTGTGTCATATCATCTTCCACAGCGTCCCATATAACTACATCTGCAGGTGTCTGAGCAGGAGCTTTTCTTTTTAATTTGGGTGTTGGGCTTCGTGGGGTTGCTAAATCTAAACTATTGTCCAAAACATCGGTAGCTGTTACCCCGAGTACCGATAAATCTAGTTCTTCCTCACTATCGCTAGACCCAGCCCATTCAGCATCCGATTCTTCAAAGTCTGGGTCACCAATATCATAATCCGAATCAAGAAAATACCGTTCCAATTCATCCTGAGTCAAAGGAACAGTTCGTTTGAATGTTTTTTTGCTTAATTTAGGTCTTTTAGCCCCTGACGGTCCTGCCGTACGATCACACATCGCGAACTCAAACTGTAATACTTTTACGCTAATTTAGTACGTCTACAAGCGGCTGAGAACAGCTCAACATCCCTGCTCAAAGGCTTACGAATACTAAAGCATTATACGAGACATTGTACGGGCCGTCGAAAGACGCCGTTCGCCTCCCACCACAGAAGCGGTGGGCGTCGAAAGACGTCCTCAGCAGCGAATGGGTTAATAGGTTCTTTGCAGATTCCTATCAACAATTCTGTACATTTGCTTTTTCGTTTCTTTCTGCTGCTTCGTTATCTTCATTTAAGTTCCCCAAAGTTTATATTTTCGCCATCCTACAATAATTTGGCATTCCTTTTTCTTGTTTCACATTTAATTCACCGTTTCGTTCAATAATTTTTGATTATTTTGATAAAATTGCTTTGCCAGAAAGATGTAGAATGATACCATATTTCTGAGAAATTGATAGAACTTCCCAGAAAAAAGATATCAAACTGATGTGAATTATATTTCTTAGGAATGTCTAATCTTTCATATACCTCTTATTGTTTAAAATCTGGGTTTGCTCTGCCGTTTGAGCGATTTCCATTTCTTCGCAATTTCTGAAGCACCATTTTATTCTTCTTTTCCAGTTTTCTACTTTCTCGTTGACTATCAATTGGAAAAACCATTAAATCAAACTTTGAGTGAAAATTATTTTTCCCGTTTTTAGCGACTGTTAGAAAACTAGGACGACCTCCGCATTTAATCATGAGAATAATGGATTGCGTTTTGATATTATTCCAAAGAAAACTACAACCGACTGTTGCTGATACTGCCACGCCGTGTCCAAAACCTTCCTGGGCCGAATCTTTGAAGGTGAATTAATAAAATAATGAATAATAATAAATTTGGAAACAATTTTCGATATATTAAATCTATTCGCACTTTATACTAATACTCTTCCTCAGATGATGGCTTCAACAACATTCCTGTTGCAATTACAAAATTATCCAAAAGACATTATCAACAATGAAATGGTAGATCTATTACAACCTTATTTCGAACTGGACGATTATAACATGGACACTGCTAAAAGAGTCTGCGGAGATGTTGCTGGGTTATTATCATGGACGAAGGCCATGGCATTTTTCCACGGCGTGAATCGAGAAGTGTTACCTCTAAAAGCGAATTTAACACTACAAGAAGCAAGATTAAAAGTAAGTATTACATTGGTCAAACACAAATAAATGTTCGGAATAGATCCAACGAGCAATCTAATCTTTTAGCTCGCAATGGAAGATCTAGCTGCTGCTGAACGACAATTAGAAGAACGCGAACAATCATTAAGGGAAGTGAAAGAGCAATATGATGCTGCTGTGATGGAAAAACAGAGACTCACAGAAGCGGCGAATTCTTGTTTGAGAAAAATGAATACGGCAACTGCTTTGATAAACGGATTAGGAGGTGAGAAAGTCAGATGGACTCAGCAGAGTAAAGAGTTCAAGCAACAATTAGGACGATTAGTAGGTGACGTCCTACTTGCTACAGGATTTTTATCGTATTGCGGTCCTTATAACCAAGAATTCCGTGCGAATTTAGTTAAAACTTGGATGGGGATTTTACAGAAGCATGTTATACCTTTCACTGTGAATTTGAATATCACGAATATGTTGGTAGAAAACGCCGTTGTATCCGAATGGACACTCCAAGGATTACCGAATGATGAATTGTCCGTACAGAACGCTCTAATCGTGACTAAATCTAGATCTTATCCGTTATTGATCGATCCACAGATACAGGGAAAGATTTGGATCAAAAATAAAGAAGCTAATAATAATTTGCAAATCACGTCGCTTAATCACAAATATTTTAGGACGCACTTAGAAGATTGTCTATCATTAGGTAAGTTTAAATACGATCAATTCTGCCTGCTTCATCATTGCACTATTCCAGTGATTAATACTGCGTCTACGTGTTCACTTTAGGGGTGGGTTGAATATTAGAAGTGGTTTGACTTGATAATTTCCTACTGATCCTGTATGTTGTTGTCATAGTTTTACATGAATGTTTTTTGATTATTATTAATTAAAAGTCAAAATAGAAAGTCGGAGCTTCTTTATTTAAAAAACCATTATAATTTCCTATAAATTGGGCAAATAGTTGGAACTACGCTACAACTATAACAGGTTATGGGCCCAGGACGATTTGGATTATAAAGTTTTGAAAGTTCTCAGCAAACGACGCAATTCGTACTTTTAATCGAAGTAAAAGCAGACGACGAACTTTTCCTACTAAAAAGACGACGAAGAATCTGATTCGAAGATGGAAGATCTAAAAATCGAAAAGCTTAATCCAGAGAATTATCGATATTGCCTAAGGAATTCTAGAGGTGAAGAATTTGTGGAATGCTATAGATCCTGATTTGAAAGATACCCAAATTCAAGAACCCAAAAATAAAAAGACTGATCACAGTGCAAAGTCGATATTATATCTGTTGATTGGAAATGATAGTCTTGACGATGTTATGGAGTGCAAGACGGCAAAAGAAGTATGGGAGACATTGGAAAGCGTACACACAAAATATGATACCTGGCATGGGTTACTACGCCTGAAGGATTTCGTAATACTACTAAGAATCAGAACGAATCAATCCATGAGTATTTAACGAGACGTAATAGCCTCTATCATAAAGTCAAATATGCAGGGTATGATTTCAATGAAAAAATTCAAGCTGGTTTCACGGTACTCGGTTTACCAAGCCAGTATGAGTACCTCGCAAGAAACCTCTGAGCAGACAATGTTGATTTGAATATGGCCTCTCTGAAATCAAAATTATTGGAGGAAGAACGGATAGAAAACACGTGTAGAACCGAAGGTGAAGACGAAGCAAAAGCACTGACAGTAAGAAGAAAGTACGGAAGAAACTATAAACACAATAGACAAACCAATACTAATAATTTTAAGGAAAAAGGTAGGCAGGTCCATGCACAAAATTCAAATCAGACGAAGTCCTCTCGTTCGCACGATTTTCTGAGGTGTTTCCGATGTTTGAAAATTGGACATATTGGAAAAAATTGTTCTCTATCCGTCGGAAAAGAAAAACCGTTGTTGACGAAAGAAGAAGCAGGTACCTCAAATTCCAATTTGGCGTTTAGTGCCATCAAATCTACTCCTGATTTCGCTTATCATCATCGTTTATCTTATATGGCAAATAAAAGGACTGAAAGAAATATATGGATATTGGATAGCGGATCTACAGATCATATGACGAGTTCAATGGAAAAATTTCAAAATTTTGTTCATCATGCAACTAAAGCAGGTGGAGGAATGCTCGTTTCTACCGGTTTTGGAGATGTGAACTTGAAATTATCAGACGAAAATGGATCGACTCAACTTACTTCATTAAACGTTCTATGTGTACCGGAGCTGAAGACGAATTTGCTATCCTTGAGTTTAGCAGCCGAACGAGGTCTTAGGATAGTTTTCGAAAACAATTCTTCGAAAATTATGACACCGAATGGAGACGTCATTGCGATCTCAACCAAAATTGGAGCCTTACATTTTATCAAAGAGAGACATCACTTGGACACGATCAAACCATGTGGCAACAAAATGACGAATACAACGATATCGAAAGAATCTCAACTATGGCATAGACGATTGGCACATTCAAATATATCTAGCGCAAAGAAGATGTTTGGAAAAATATATGTGACAATTTCAGATGACATTGACGCCGAAAAACTAAACTGTGAAATATGCTACCAGGGGAAGTTGAATAGGAGTCCTTTTTTAAAAGGTATTTCGAGTATTTTCGTGGGCTATGACAGCAATTCTAAGGGGTATCGATTGTGGAATCCTATGAATGATAAAATTGTCATCAGCCGCGATGTCAAATTCGAGGAAGACGTATTCCCTTTGCTGAATCATCAAGATGAACCTTCCAAAGGAGATATATTTCATAATGATTTTCATGTTCGTGGAACGGATATATTCGCAATGAGAAATCATTCTTCTAGTGAAGAAGTAACAGAGCAAAATCAAACAGAAAGCAGTCCAGTCGAAAGGGAAGATAATGATGAAACAATAGTAGAAGAAAAACTACAAATGAGGATATATCAGGAAATAATGCAGAAGAATATAGAGATACAGAAATCAAAACAAGATCAGGAAGAGCAATACGAAAACCTGAATGGATGACACAATTCGAAGTTGGCGAAAATTCAAATTCATGCAACCAAGCAATTTTGAACAGGCGAGATCCTCGCAATTTAAGAGAAGCATTGAACGGGGATAACAAAATCTCCTGGAAAGAAGCCGTCATCGAGGAATTCGAGAATCTTCTCAGGAATGAAACTTGGATTTTCGTGGAAAAACCAGAAAATAGGAGAATCATTAAAACGAAATGAGTTTTCAAGTCCAAAAACAACGTTGATGGTGTAGTCGAAAAATATCGAGCAAGAGTTGTGGCTTTGGGTAACATTCAAATGCCAGGTATTCATTTCGAACAGACATACTCACCAGTTGTACAGAAAAAATCTATGAGGTTACTTTTTGTCATATCAGTTGAGAAGAAGAGGTCTGTACATCATATAGACATTACTGCAGCATATCTTTCAGCTGACTTAGACGAAACAGTTTATATGGAAATACCGGATGGATAGTTCCAGTTGTTCGATAAACTGGAATTGAAGTTTCCTAATTTATCAGAGAATTATTCAGATGGAAAGAAAGAACTGGTTTGATGTTGAATAAGAGCATATATGGCCTACATCAATCGGGTTTTATGTGGAATAGGACACTAGATCAGTTTATTAAAAGAACAGGTTTCTCCAGATGACATGATATTCACAGCAACTTTCATGAGTCAGTTCAACCAAAATCCTACCAAGCATCACTGGATGGGAATAACACATATGCTGGGATATTTGAATTGGACCAAAGCGTATGGCATTGAATATAAGAAGACAGAGAGAACAGTCGAAGCTTTCACAGATGTAGACTGGGCTTCAAATTCAATGGATAGGAAATCATTCAGCGGATATGTATTGGTTCTCGCAGGAGGAGCCATCAGTTGATGTAGCAGAAAACAGAATTGTGTTGCTCTCAGCACTGTCGAATCTGAATTCGTTGCACTTAGTGAAGTCTCTAAAGAATTCATGTTTTTGAAGAAGCTAGTTCATGAAATCCACATGGAGAATGTTTTTGCTGAACCATTTCCCATATTTGTAGACAATCAAGGATCAATAAAATTAGCAGAAAACAACACAACATCTTATAGATCCAAACACATAGACTTGAGACTATTTTATATCAGAGATTTGATAGAACAGAAGAAAATAATTCTGAAATATGTGGAGTCAAAGAATATTCAGCTGGCCAATTCACCAAGATCATATCAGCAAATGTTTTGAATGATCATTTGAAGAAATTGGGGATCAAAGATCCAGAGGAAATGTTAGAAGTGGTTTGACTTGATAATTTTCTACTGATCCTATATGTTGTTGTCATAGTTTTACATGAATGTTTATTTATTATTATTGATTAAAAGTCAAAATAGAAAGTTAGAACTTCTTTATTTAAAAAACCATTATAATTTCCTATAAATTGGGCAAATAGTTGGAACTACGCTACAACTATAACATTGAATAATACGAATTTGTGGAATATTTCGGTTGAAGATCAATTTTTGGCAAAAATGTATATAAGTAAAATTATTTACATATTTACAACTACAGGACCAACAAAATCAATTGAATAAACGTGGGAATAGCGCTCCTTCTACACCTACTACAAATCAAGCAATAAAAACCCCCGAGCTCTATGAAGGCACTGCCGGTTTGAGGATTGAAGTCATCAACGATAACATAGAGAAAATAAAACCGAAGGTGGGCAATAAAAATCAAGGGAATACGGACAATACTCCTAAGAAAGTAAACGTTACAACTCTAACGAGAAAAACAAGAGCAGGCTCTTCTTCTAACCAAAAAAATCACTGATGTGTATACATGTATTTATGTGTTTATTTTAGTTTGTTTTAACTGAAATTTTATCATTACTGTATTGTACATATTATTTTATTTTACTCTATTACTCGAACAACTAGTGTATGTTCTGTGTCTTGAGCCTACATTGATTTCTCTTTGATTTTTTTTTTGAATTTGTTATTAACGTTTCAATTACTTGAAAATGGACCAATATATAAGAGATTTTAATTTTCCAAGTATTGACACATATTGTTTGACAGATTTAGGCCAATGTAATCAGTTGTTTGAGATTAATAAGCATAATGATAATTTTACGATTTTCCATAATAATATTCGAAGCATATCAAAAAATTTGGATAAGCTGAAGGTATCACTATCTGATATCCTGGGTTTTGATTGTATCGTTTAGACGGAAACATGGAAAATTATCGTTACGAATCTATATAATATAGCAGGTTACAACTTAATTTATAATGAGGGCGATTTAAATCATAATGATGGGCTGGTAGTGTATGTTAAATCTGCTTTCAGTTTTGAACATAGTATTATAAGTCTGGGACCAACTAAGGTTCTAAAAGTTACAATAGATATTCAAAATAATACTAGGATCGTAATTTTGGCGTGTTATAGATCACCATCACAGGAGAATTATAATCCTAAAATACCCGAGTTCATCAATAATCTAGATACTTTGTTAAGGAATAGTAGTGTAGATACTGAGCAGTACTGCATATTTGTGGGTGATATCAACATAGACTTACTTGATTCAGATCATAATACAATAGATTACATTAGTACCTTGAGCGAATATCGATTTGTATCTACCATTAATAAGCCAACTAGACTGAATTCCTGCCTAGACCATCTCTTTTTATATTCAAAATCTAATAAAAATTTAGAAAATATTATTCCTTTGGTAATAAAAACTGATATAACAGATCACTACGCAATAGCATTACAAACTATAATGGACAATAAAGAACGAAAAAAGCCATTCGAAATGGTAACAAAGCATGTTAACTACCAAAAACTTAAGGAAACTGTTTCTAAAATATCATGGGATTCGATAAGAAGTTGCTATGATCCAGATGATGCTACAGAGAAATTTATTTCAATAATTCAAGAGAATATTGATAAGTGCCTTTATTATAATAGACACAACCGGAAAAATACCAAAATTGCGCCATAGGTAACAAATGCTCTACTGAGGTCCATAAATGAAAAGAAACGTTTATTTCAGTTAACCAAAAAAAGTCCGAATGATCGTAAACTACAAAAAAAAATTATTATATTACAAAAATTACCGAAAATTCCAATAATAACAAACAACTGTGGAATGTAGTGAAAAATATTTGTGGATCAAGCAATTCACGAGTTAACATGGCAAATATTAAAGATCAAAAAGGAAATATATTAACTCATCCTCTTCAAATAGCGAATGAGTTTAAATCAACTTTTTCTGAAGTAGGGAAACATTTGGCCGAAAAAATTGACAAAAACCGACAGCGGGTATATGATAGAGTTTTTTTCTCAAATTCAATGTTTTGCTACCAACAAATACATTTGAGGTGAAGTCCATTATAAATGAATTGAAAAACAAAAAAGCAACTGGTATAGACGAAATTAGTGCTGAGTGTCTAAAGGCAATACAATCGTATATCCTTGATCCGCTGCAACACATAATAAACAAGTGTATGAAGGTGGGAATATGGCCTAAAGTGTTCAAAAAATCTGTAATCACACCTATTTATCAAAATGGAGACAAATCCCTTCCTATTAACTGTCGACCAATATAATTGGTACCACATATATCAAAATTTTTTTAAAGAATATTAAAAATAAGATTGGATTCATACATAACCAAATATGGGTTAATATCGTCCCACCAGTTTGGATTTAAACAAAACAGTTCCGCACACAATGCTTTATTAAATTTAACAACCAAAATGTTTGATGCTCTAAATAGGAATAGAACGTGCCTATGTATTTTTTTGGATTTAGCGAAGGCATACTGTCAACCACAGTAGTCTATTAAAAACGCTGGAGAACTACTGAATACGGGATACTTGTTTGAAGCTATTCAGGAGCTATCTCTCACATCGACAACAGGTCGTCAAAATCAATGGATTTATTAGTGAAAAACGCGATATAACATATAGAGTACCACAGGGTACTATATTAGACCCTGTGTTATTCAATCTCTACATGAATGATCTATTTTCTTTAAATAGCGCTGGTCATATAATTGGTTACGCGGATGATACTGCAATTGTTTATGAGGACAGTAATTGGTATGATTTAAAGCTAAAAGTTGAATCTGACCTAAAGCTAATTAAGTCGTGGTTTGATAGTAAACTATTAACCATAAATTTTGAAAAAACTTTTTACTTGCCTATTCTTAACTCCAACTCATCTAATAACCGATTTAATCCACTGAAAATATCACAGTTTGATCAGGATTTATTTATTGAACCAACAAACAAAATAAAATATTTGGGGGTTATATTGGATACAAATTTAAAATGGGATTGTCATATTTAATATATAATAAAAAAATTACAGTTTATTTTGCATAAATTTAGGCACTTGAAAAAGAAATTGACTGTCTCGACCCTTACTTCGTGGAATATGCTCATATTAGTGTTTTTAAATGAAACTCAAGGTCTCTAGTTAATTCCACAATATAATAAAAGTTATTGAAAATTCTAAAAAATTGACAATTGTTTCGATAATTCTGACGATGATATTGATTTATCGAAACAATTGTCAATTTTTTAGAATTTTCAATAACTTGTATTATATTGTGGAATTAACTAGAGACCTTGAGTTTCATTTAAAAATACTAACTTGAAAAAGTATATTTCTAGCCAACATCTCCGCAATATATATTTTGGATTGGTAGAAAGCCATCTTCTATATGAAATTCAGGTTTGGGGAAGTGCGTTGGAAACTCACCTGCAGCCATTAAATATAATCCAGAGGAGATTTCTAAAAATCTTAATGTCTAAACCGAACCTTTATTCTTCAGATCTTTTGTTTCCTGAAAGTAGAATATTGGATCTGAAACAACTATACTTTTTATGCGTTTCAGTGGAATATCATGGATCAAAGAATACATACAACTTACCAATCCATAATTACAATACTCGGAATAAACATTTCCATACAGTCCCTAGGATGATAAAAACGAGTTCTCAGAAAACATATTCTTTCTATTCCGTTAAGATTTACAACCGTATTCCAGATTATATTAAAAGCATCCAAAATATTCGATTATTTAAAAAGAAACTAAAACACTTCATTTTAGAGCAGAAAAGAGAATTCTGCGATATAAAAATCGTAACGTGAGAAGTATCTACACCTACATATGGTTACATTGGCTGAAGGTTGGAGTTTTCGGTGTTCAATCACTTAAATAGTTTATTAATATACTGCAGGTTTTTTTTTGTAGTAGTACAGGTTCATTTTCTTTATTCCTTTAATTTTTCATATTATATTTTTTTAAATTCATATTTTGTTGTGATATTCTGATTGTGCTATGTATTATTTGTGATATTATTACTATCATTATTGTTGCTAAGTTTACTATTGTTGTAAGTGTAACTAATTTTGTCGCTGTACTTAATTCAGATACCACTTACAAGCTGTTTTTTACAGCTACTGTGGGGCATTGTGTTTATTTACGATTTTTGATCTACATTTGTTATACTTTGTAATTTCTAGTGAATATACATATATTATTATTATTATTATTATTAGGGGAAGTGTCCCTAAAATGGGATACTTAAGGTTTGAATAGCCATAAATAATCGAGAAATCAAGAAAATCTCGCCAAAAATTTACAAACATGTTCTCTGAAGTGTTTTTAAACGGTTTTATTCAGCTCACCCCGTTTGTTTTATTATTTATTCTTGGGTCAAATTTAGTAATTCAAATTTCACCCTCTTCCTGTCAACCGATTAATCTGAAATTTTGTATACACTTTGGATTTTGGTGACAATACAATTATTTTTATTCATTATCATTATATATTCAAGATGGCCGCCGCTACAAAATGGCGGATAATTTATGTTTTATTAATCCCATCAATATGGGTATCAAATGAAAGGGCTCAACAAGCAGAATACAATATACTATAAAAAATTGAAATCCAAGATGGCGGCCGCTACAAAATGGCGGATAACGTAGGTTTTATCAATCCCATCAACATGGGTATCAAATGAAAGGGCTCAACAAGCGGAATACAATATACTATAAAAAATGTAAATCCAAGATGGCGGCCGCTACAAAAAGGCGGATAACGTAGGTTTTATCAATCCCATCAATATGGGTATCAAATGAAAGTGCTCAACTAGTAGAATACAATATACTATATAAAATTAAAATCCAAGATAACGGCCTCTACAAAATGGCGGATAACGTAGGTTTTATCAATCCCATCAACATGGGTATCAAATGAAAGGTCTCAACAAGTAGAATACAATTTACTATGCGAAATTGAAATCTAAGATGGCCGCCGCTACCAAATGGCTGATAACAATTTTTTATCAATCCCACCAATATGGGTATCAACAAATAAAAGGGCTTGACAAGAAGAATACAGTGCACTATACAACCTCAATATTTAAGATGGGCGCAGCCACTAAATGGCGTATAATAATAAGATTTAAATTTAGAAATTGAATCTGTAATTTAGGTATCTGATTAATCGTTGGACTGCAATAGTCTAACGGGCAAGAAACCTTGCAATAATGAAGCACTAAATGAATTAAACAGAATGCGAAATAAAAACTAAAAACCAAAAAATAAAAATAGGTAAAAAAACTTTTTAAGTTAAACGGTTTTATGTTAAACATACATTGCAATGTTTAAGATAAATGTACTAAAAACCAAAAAATTATAAAATAGATACAGTCGTGGGAATTATAAACATATGCATAGACTAGACTAAAATAAAACCGTGGGGCACGTCAATTGTCTACAAATTATCGACTTAATGTGCGATAGAAGAATCGTTTAATTCGTCGTTAGGCAGTTGCCCCACGGTTTTATTTTAGTCTAGTCTATGCATATGTTTATAATTCCCACGACTGTATCTATTTTATTATTTTTTGGTTTTTAGTACATTTATCTTAAACAATTCAATGTATGTTTAACATAAAACCGTTTAACTTAAAAAGTTTTTTTACCTATTTTTATTCATTATATGTCCAAACAATTTTTACAACAACATATAAATATCAAAAATATAATGCTTTTTCCCGTTTTAGGGAGTATGATGTTTAAAACGTAATTCATATGTTAATTACTTGTCAAACTTATTCCAAAATGATAACAAGGTTTTACTTAAAAATGTTTTATTGGACATAAAAATATTAAAATAAACAAAAGAAGCGATCCACTATTAAAATAAACAAACAAAAATAGAAATTAGGAAGAAATGCAGTAATCGCAGAGAAAGTTTTCCTCGTCTTCCTCTGCTCCGGAACAAGCATCATGCACCCATCGGTTACAACCCACACATTGGATCCAGCCTTCTCCTTTTTTACTCTCACTAAAATTGTTTCCACAATAAAAGCATTCAGGGTCACTGTCGTCTTCAGATGTGCTAATATCCACGTCCTTTTCAATCTTGGCAACAGCTTTCTTTTTGTTTTTAGTTTTTCCAATTTTTCTCTTTATATTAGGACGTTTATTGATTTCTTTCGATCGCATTTGTTCCAATGAATTTCTTAGTACTGTTTTGTAAGGAGTGCTGGTGAAAACAACAGTTTTACCAGTTTTTTTCTTTTTGGAGGTCTGTTGTGTTTTCTTAGTCACTTTGGGATAAGGTAGAATTGTTTCCGGTGAGAAGTACAGTGTCTCGCTCAAAACTTCTTTTTGGCCTTTCGACGTTGAAGGTTGAAGAGTGTAGGGGGTCTTCTCTTTTTATATTCCCGACGGTCTTGCTGGTGTTTCAAGTAGCACTTCTTGTTGAACCTCATCTACGTTATCATTTTCATCGAGATGTGAACCAGTTTCCGCAACTTCTCTAATGTTAATGTGAACGGGAACCTCTTCGGGAACATCAGTAGGTTGTGCAGCAGAAAACATATCTTCGGTGAATACATTACGATCAACTGGGTATATACCTGTCTTCCTAAAACCATTTATTGCGTTTGTAGGAGTGCTGGCTCGCAAATAAGCCTTACCAAATAATTCTGCAATTTGATATATAGTGACTACTCTTCCAGGATGATTACGTAGAAAACATTCAACTTCTTGATTGTAGAAAGTTGAAATGGGAGCCATGAATGGAACATCAAGGGGTTGCATTTTGTGGCTACAATGCGGAGGTAAATATAAAATAGTGACAGAATACTTTCTGGCTTTTCCTATAACGTTCAAATTTTGTGTGTGTGTTTTATGTCCATCTAAAATCAACAATGTAGGGGCGTTTTGGGATGCACCAGAGATCTTCAAAAAATGGCCAAACCATTGCTCAAATAAATCGAGTTGCATATAACCTGTGGGCTAGCAGGTACAAATTGTTTCAGGAGGCGCACCATATAGAAACTCTGTTTTCATGCGAACACGTGGAAATATAATCATAGGAGGGATATAGCTGCCAGCAGCATTCATACAAATAACTGCGGTACACAAAGTGCCACGTTCAGCAGAAGTAAGTGACCCTACTTGCTTACGTCCTTTCAATGCAATCACCCTCGAGAGACGTCGCTGTACAGTGGTGATCCCTGTCTCATCAACATTGTAGATTTTTGATGGAGAATAATTATGGTTTTGTTGAAGTGGTTCAAGTAGGTCAAAAAATTTGGAAACGTTTATTCGGTTGAAACTTCTGGCACGTGCAGCTGAGGTTGCTTCTGGAATTCGAAGTGATAGTCTATTTCTTCTAAGGAAATTTTGCAACCAGTGCCAACCAGCTTTCTTCTTAACGGTACTGAAGTGGTGCGATATGTTATTATATGTCTCCATGTTGGTAATAAACCGAACAAGGTCCATTTCTTGCGCCTCGTAATCTTTTCTTATTTTGTTTTTTCCTTTAACACGACGTTCTAAAGTACTCTTTTGTACGTGGCAAAGTTTTGCCGCTTCCAGATAACCACATTCTCGATTTAATACCATGTCTATTGCTTTTTTCATGTTCTCCTCAGACCACCCCTGTCGGTTGGTTTTTCTTGAGTATGCACCCGCCATATTGTGTATCTATTGATACTGCAACAAAGAAAAAGCAGGTAAAAAATGTTATCAAAATAGTTTAGGTAAAATAGGATATCTCATTTTAAACAAATGCCACATATGCCGTTTTATCTATACCTCAACATTTGACTTCCGTGAATTTTACAAACTTAACCTTAAAATATATTGATGAACTTTCATGACTATATCAACGTTTAACATCTTATCTGATGCTTTAAAAATTATCAACACATTCTTTTCACAAATAAAGAAGCAATCCTTACTATTATGAGTTATTAATATTACATTAAAATATTGAAAAACATAAAAACTTACGTGTGTCAACAATCACATTCACTATGAAACTGAAAGTCCGTTAGCAAGTTTAAAATCAGTACAGCTTGCGCTTGGGCAATATTTCGCTAGATGGCAACACTCGTTTCACAAAATAAACATGGTATCCCGTTTTAGATTACTGTCCCATTTTAAGGACACTTCCCCTATACTGAATTCGGATCGTCTTACTTAGCTGACAGAAAACCATTCCGCTAGACCACGATGCTTATTAATACAAATAAAATAATCTTGGTTTAATAGAAACGGTTTCAAGAAATCACTGTATGATCATTTGAAGAGTTTGTTCGTTGAACACCCACATTTATATTTGCGATCATAATTTTCAAGAAATTTAATCACATCGTATCGTATGAATTTTTCAAATTTTTTGTATTCCTGTTTAGGAAAACCTTTGCTAATAGAAGATATAGACATAGATTTAGATCCTGTTCTAGACAACGTTCTAGAAAAGAATTTCATCAAATCTGGCTCAATAGAGAAAGTCATAGTAGGAGATAAGGAATGTGACGTTCTCAAAGGATTCATGCTCTATATTACAACAAAACTACCGAATCCACCTTATTCACCAGAAATAAGTGCGAAAACATCCATCATCGATTTCACCGTAACAATGTTGGGTGAGTATTAGATTTAAATTCAAATCAGGTGTGCTTGAAGGTCATGAGAATGAAGATTCACATCAGAGGCATTATTATTATAATATTATTTAGGCTTGGAAGACCAACTTCTGGGTAGAGTCATTCTAATGGAAAAATCCGATTTGGAAGCGGAACGCGTCGCATTGTTCGAATCCGTAATGCAAAATCAAAGAAGAATGAAAGAGCTAGAAACTAATCTATTGAGTAGATTGAACTCTACTCAAGGATCTTTGGTTGATGACGAGGAATTGATAAACGTGTTGCAGGTGACTAAAAGTACGGCTGAAGAAGTTACGCAAAAATTAACGGTGTCAGTGACGACTGAGAAGAAGATCAACATAGCGCGGGAAGAGTTTAGAGCTGTCGCCGCCAGAGGATCTATCTTATATTTTTTGATTGGTAACAACTTATTTCATGGAAGTTAATGTATTTTTTATTGTTATTTCATTTGGTTTCAGTGGAAATGAGTAATGTGAATGTGATGTATCAGAATTCGTTGAAACAATTTTTGATACTTTTCGATAATTCGATAACCAAGTCGGAAAAGAGCAACGTTACAGTAGATAGGATAAGTATTATCTTGAAACATCTGACACATGAGGTAAGATTCACAATATTTCAAAATTATTAGACCAATTTTTTTTACTGTGATGTGTGATCTGAGGCTTTAGTAGATATACAACGTTTGTATGGGAGCACTTTCAGAATCATAGATAGAAGCTGCAATAGGGGCAACCTAACATAACAAACCCCCATCTCTCATATTTGTCATATGTCACGTCTGTTCAGTGTCACCTCTCAAAAATGTCGTATGTCAACTTTCTTGTGTTCTGTGACGTGTGTCTTCTGCCATCTGTTCCGCGTCATCTATCTTCTGTCATGTGTTCCATGTCATCCGTCTTGTGCTCTGTATCATTGTGTATTTTGTGTCATCTATCTTCTGTGTGACGTAATGAAATATGATCAATGTGGAGTGGAGGGAGTGAGGGGGCGAGCGCATGTCACATGGCCAAAGGGCATTGTGAGGTGTGTCTTCTGTCGTGGGTCTTCTATCCTATGGTGTGTGATAGGTGTCGTCAGTCAGCCGTCTTGTGGTCCGAGTCATCTTGTGCTCTGTGTCGTCCATCTTATCTGCTGTGTCAGTAGTCGTGTGGCCTGTGATACGAGTCGTCTGTCATGCGTTAAGAGACTTGTGTCAAGGCTATGACGTCTGTCATGTGCTCTATGTCACCTTTCAACCTTCTTGTGTTCTGTGGTGTGTTTGCTACCCTTCTGCTAAACCTGTGATGTGTATCGGCTACCCTTCTGCGAATCCTGTGATGAATCTATCTTTTGTCGTATGGTCTGTCACGTGTGTCTTCTGTAGTATGGTCTGTGATGTGTGTCGTCTGTCATGTGTTAAGTGGCGTATGTCTTCTGTCAGGGCCGTCATGTGTCAACTTTTTGTGTTCAGTGCACAGACAAATAATAGAGATAAGACGGGCAACTCACTGACAAAAAATGTTTAGAGTATAATTCTACAAAATACATATCTAACAGATTTTATAATTAATGTCATACTTTTTATTTTTGGGGGAGCTGCAAGCACATTTTGTGGATTAAGTGGAAAGGAAAAGCAACTTTCTTCTAATTATCCCCAGCAATGAAATCTACAGAAACAATATACATAGTAGTTTAAATCTGATAGTATTACAATAAAATGCTTACCAGGTAAATTTAAAACAGGAAGTACAATTTTTTTTAGTTTTCCCTCTTCTTTAGATACATCCAAAAAATGATTACCAGAAACTACTTTCCCCCTTAAAATGCTTCTTGGCTGGTTAAATAAACTGGGGTTATTTTTTCGTTACAACCAAATATTTTTTATATGCTCGTCCGCGGGATTAAAATATCTGTAAAATATGAATATAAACTACTCATTTTAACTATTAATGATATTTATAACCTACCTTGGAGCATCTTGATCTTGGTTAATGCAATTGGAAGCAACACGCTATCGAGGGGCTGGCATTTTGAATTAAATAAATAAAATAAAATAAATTAATAACCAAACAACAGTAATGGCAAACTTTAAATGCCTAACCTCAATTATTTGTCTGTGGATGTCAAAGAGATTAACGAAAGAGAATGAACGCGACCAAAATTCTTCCCCAATTTGAAGGCCACAGCTACTAGGGCTATTCAGCCTAACGCAACCGAAGTGACTTGTTCTTCGTGACAAATATAGATGGCGCGAAGAACGCGTATCTTTTTTAATAAATATAAGTGCACACCCCCTGGTTCAGTGTCTTATGTTAAGTCAGTCATACGTATTCTGTTGTCAATACAGTCTACGCTATTTGTCGTCAAAACGGTTAACCTACACTGCCAGCCATCTGTCGTCAATACAGTCAAACTACATTGTCCACCAGGTGACGACAATACAGTCAACCTACATTGTCCACCATCTATCGTCGTTACAATTAAGCTACATTGCCCGTCATCTGTCGTCAAAACGGTTAACCTACATTGTCCACCATCTGTCGTCAATTCAGTTAACCTACGTTGTCCACCATCTGGCGTAAAGCAGTTAACATACATTGTCAAATATGTCTCTGTCGTCAATACCGTCAACGTTTTCGTCAATGAAAACAACATGTTATCCTCATTAAGAATACAAGTTTTCACATTATCATTGTAATAAATAAACATTTTAAAACGAAAAGAATAAATCATTTCCAAAAGATCCTTTCTTTTTCCATCAGTTATTCTTCTCTATCTCGTTTTCTAAAGACAAACACACGTGTTTCTTAAAATAGACAATTAAACACTAAAATCTTTTTCAACCATCATCAACGTCTAGAAAGAATTTTGCATATCAAAAAATGTCGAAAGATTTTGGAAAGCATTTTTTTTCCATCTACTTATTTGATGATAGACACACATATTTCTTAAAAGAGACTTCTTCATCAATAAAATCGTATTTTGTACTCACATCTTAATAGTATTTATGCTTCTTAAAAAATCCATTATCTCCATTCAAAAATAAACATTATGAAACATAAAAAATAAAAAGATATCTAAAATTTTCGTTAAAAATAAATAGAAAAACTTACCTTTGTAATACCATCAAATGAACATATTATCGTATCTAGTGACAACGACTACAGTCTTTGTACTTAAAACATTGTAATATTCGATAGACAAACAATTATTTCAATGCTGACGAAAATCTTATTACAAATATATACATGCTTATCGTTGTAAATATGATACATATAACAAATGACAACTTATGACCGATGACGCAAGACTTCAATTCCGATATGATGCAAATTTTCGTGAGGTTTGCTATGTTAGGTTAACCTATTGCAGCTTCCATCTATGATCTTGAAAGTAGGGGAAGTTGGGGCAAAGTGGCCCCTCGGGGCAAAGTGATTTTATATAATATTTCCAACATGGTTACGACATCTATAGTTGTCTTCGCGTATATCATTCCCCTTACGTATGTACAGCTAACTTAGTCTGCATTTAACCACGGTCGAGACTGCACGCAATTTTTTCGTGAAGTGAAAAGTTTTGAACCACGTGCTTGTAATATTCATTGGTAAGTAAAGTAGCAGTTTAGCTGAAAATACAAATTGTTTGTTCGGTATCATATAAGGTTAGAATGACATTTTATATATATCTGAGACGTACATCGTACATGTAAGCAATCAAACAAAACAAGCTAATTTTTTTATTACTTTTAAAATACTGCTTCGATACGTATTGGAGCAAATTGGATTTCCTATCATGGGGCAAAGTGGTCCACTTTGCCCCTAAAGTGGCCCACTTTGCCCATAAAGTGGTCCACTTTGCCCCTATAGAAAAATTAAGTTTATTTTTTTTTTCAGAATAAATTTCCATAATGGTGCGTAAATATATACGTAAAACTCAGCAACAATCTTGGTCGGAAGACAGTATTATAGCAGCTACACAGGATGTCAGAAATAATATACTTAGTGCAAAAAAGGCAGCAAGTCAATACCAAGTCTCTTTGACAACACTTCGAAGACGAGTCAAATCGAACAAGGATCCTGAAGCAGCTTCAAGAAAATATCTAGGGTGATTTAGACCTGTTTTTTCGGCAAAGCAAGAAAAGGAACTTGAGGATTTCGTCATAGAAATGGAAAGTAGGATTTTCGGCCTCGGCACGCGGAAACTGAGATACCTTGCATTCCAGTTTGCAAAAAAAATCAGATTGCTCATCATTGTAATGCCATCAAAGGTCTTGCAGGGCATGATTGGATTTATGGGTTTTTAACCAGAAACAAAAATATTTCTCTAAGACTGCCAGAATATACGTCAGCTACTAGGGCCTCGTCTTTCAATAAATTTAATGTAAGTTCATTCTTTAAGCTTCTGAAAGAAATGTTCGAGAAACATAATTATCCACCCAGCAGAATTTTTAATTGCGACGAAACAGGTGTGTCTACGGTACCAAATAGGCCCTCCAGAATATTCTTCAGTAAAGGAAAAAAACAGGTGGGTTGTCTTAGTTCCGCGGAAAGAGGCACCTTAACTACTGCAGATATTTGTTTCAATGCCGTTGGATTCTATATTCCTCCACTAGTAATTTTCCCGCGAGTAAGAAAATGCCCAGCCCTTGAGCACGGGCTTCCCCCGGAATCGATCGTTGAATATCACCCGAGTGGGTGGATGCAGAGTGAGATTTTTTCTGATGTTTGGTTTGATCACTTCCTGAAATATACTAAACCCAGCGAGACTGACCCGGTGTTACTGATTCTTGATGGCCATGCAACGCACACTAAGAATTTAACGTTAGTTGAAAAGGCAAGGGCAAATCATGTGAACATAATTGTAATACCTCCACATACATCCCACCGGCTACAGCCATTAGATGTTGCCTTCATGTTTCCGCTCAATACGTACTATGAACAAGAAACGAAGAAATGGTTACTGAATAATCCTGGGAAAGTGATAACATTATATCAAGTCGGAGAACTGTTTGGTAACGCATTTAAACGGGCCGCAACTGCACAAAATGCTATTAATGGCTTCAAAGCCACTGGAATTTATCCATATATTTCGGAAGTATTTCCAGAGGAACTATTCAAACCGACAGAGACTACTGACAGACTACCAGAGGATGAGCGTCCAAACACTCGGCAATCAGTTCTACCTGAGAATAGATTTAATGAAATAAATCAGTCTCCACAACCAGGGCCCTCTAGAGTTAGATCCCAGTCTCCTATAGTCCATTCAGTACTAAAAAAATCACAAGCTGTAGATCCTATTTCAAAAGAAATCTCTGGAAACCTATATTATTCACCGCAAGACATATTACCCTTACCCAAAGTGAGTGATGTAGGAGCGCCCAAAAGAAAATTAAAAAGGGGGAAAACCATGGTGCTAACATCAACCCCCAAGTATGAAGAGTTAAAAGTTGCAAGAGAAATTGAAATATCAAAAGACAAAAAGGAAGCGGTTAAAAAAATTGGTAAAAACCAAGAAAACAAAGATACAAAAGGGAACAAACACGGATGAAGATACGTCGACAGACGGTTCAATTCTGGTTGAGTTGGTAAATTCAAGTGATTCAGATAGCGATCTAGAATTTTATCCTAAGACAAAGGAATTCGATATAGAAGAGGTTGACATCAGAAACCTAAATAATGATGAATTTATATTAACAGAATTAACATGTGACAAATTGAAAAAAAAAGTTTCTTGCCCCAATAGTTAGCATTGAAAAACCCTCTGAACCTAAGATTATTGTTTCCTTTTTGCGGCAATATAGACAATCGAGAGATATTTTTGTTTTCCCTGAAGTGAAAGACATTAGCGAAATTGTTATTAACGAAATTTTAGGAAAAGTTAAAGTAGGAATTTTGAGGCACGGAAAAATTAAAGTTTGTTAATAACCTTTTTAAATTTTTATTAGGAATATCTTTGTTTATGTCAGTTGTTCCTTTCTTTTTTTTATAGAGGAAATGTTTATTTTTCTTTCATTTCACTAATAAGTGGTGCTTCATAGTAAAAAGCCTACAATCTTTTAAGGTTTTCTTTGATACATAATGCTCAAAATTGTTAAAATGTCGTTTTCGCTGTTTTCATCACAACAATGAAGTGTTATTTGTTTTTGTAATAAACTCTTGTGTACGAAAAGTGTTTTCTTTTATCTGGTAATTACTTTCCACTTTGCCCCGATATACGTATCCTCTTTGCCCCATATATGGGGCAAAGCGGATATTTTGCATTAACTGGATATGTCGAGAAACAACAGCTAAATCATGGAAGAAGAGACTCCAGTCATCCAAAATACTCTCTCAGTTACTGAAAATATTTATAGGAAGGCTTTGTTAAGGTGACCACTTTGCCCCAACTTCCCCTACTCCCGTACATACGTTGTATATCTACGAGCTTTTCACATGTCACTTTCGGATTTCCCTCCGGCTACACTTAGGTGACTTTTTTACATCCACTAATATTCAGTCTTAAAATATCACTAGTATATGTATAATCGTTCCAAAGATACAAGGGTGAGGGGCCGTTTGAATAGTACTGTATAGTTCACACTTTTGTCGTACTTCAAACTTCTTCTACTTTTTCCTCAGTTGTTTCACTGGTCTGGTGACTTGATTTTAGGTATGGACTTTTACACAAAGAAGTTTATATGAGAGACATAAGTCCCTATTCACTTTAATGATGGCTATGAAAATAGATCTATACGAGGGCACCATCAAACACGAAGAATTTATGGCTTTCATCAAAGGAGGAGCTTCTCTAGATTTGAACGCAGTCGCTCCAAAACCTTTTAAATGGATTTTGGACATTACTTGGTTGAATCTAGTTGAAATTAATAAATTACCAACTTTTTCAGAGATCTTAGTAAAGGTAAATTATAAATATATAAAAATAACCTCTACTTTTACTTCCAAACTTGAACGAAATATGAATTACTAAAATGAACAACGTTTCAGATTGAGACGAATGAAAAAGATTGGCGAATTTGGTACGAAAAAGAACGACCAGAGGAAGAAGATATTCCGTGCGGTTATCAAAAAAGCTTGGATGTGTTCAGGAAGCTAATTCTTATCAGATCTTGGAGTCCAGACAGAACTCTATCTCAAGCTAGAAAATATATTATGGGTAATTGTTTTGTATATTAGTAAGGTCGAGGGAAAAAATACCTGTTTGATGTTTGCCGACGGTAAGTAGCTACCTGTCCACAGTGATTTGATACGACAGGTCGCGGGAAAAGATATCTATTGGATTATACAGGCTATGACGAAGATGTTCGTTGATTATACAAGATATAGTCATGATAAAGACATTAAATGACAAAAAGGCATTAACATATATCTCTTTTTTTATTATTGTATTATATTCTCTGTCAAATTTTAAGTAGTTCCAATATTGTATGTTCTGTTCTAGATTCGCTAGAAGAAGAATTTCCATAATTCCTCCTTATTACGATAGAAACAATTTGACAATTTCATTATTTCCTTCGTTAAATGTGAAACAATTTTTTGTTTTAGATTCACTAGAATTAAGATAATTGTTTGGTGCCCTAGATTCGCAAAGGAACGTAAACAATGTTTGTGTCATCTGCATAAACTACTTAGTGTTCTGTATAGACTTTGTTCCCAATTTATCTACACTTCTAAGGAACAGCACTGTTAATTAGAACCCAAATTGAATGATTCATACACTAAGATTTCTGAAAATAGTTTCTAGTTAAATGGAAGAAGGAGGTTATCAAAATTCTCGATCTCGATTAAGAATCCAAGCTTAGATTCGCAAAGAAACAATTTGACATTTTAACGAGATTTGGCAATTATTCAATATTCATTTATTCTTTTCCTTTCATAGATTCGCTTGGAGAAGAATATGGAGAACCGTGTATTTTGGATCTAGAAGCTACTTGGAACGAATCAGAGCCAAGGACGCCTCTAATTTGTATACTTTCAATTGGATCCGATCCTTCTCCACAAATTTCAGCATTAGCCAAATCTAAGGATATACGTAAGTTTCCTATTAGAAACTTTAAACGCACTAATCTATCATTATTTTCAGCTCTTAAAGCCGTTTCCATGGGTCAAGGCCAAGAAATCGTCGCCAAAGATATGATAGAATCGTCAATGACAAACGGTGGTTGGGTCCTTCTACAAAACATTCATCTATCCTTACCGTTCGCCACTGAAGTGATGTCGATGATAGCAGATACGGAAACTATAGAAGACAGTTTCCGAATCTGGTTAACAACGGAAGTCCACGAACTGTTTCCTATAGGACTATTACAAATGGCGATAAAATTTACAAACGAGCCACCGCAAGGTATCAGAGCTAGCATGAAGAGGACGTATCAAAATATCACACAGGACTTTTTGGATTATTCTACACAGGTCCAATGGCCTCCGTTGTTGTACGCAGTTGCATTTTTGCATACGGTTGTTCAAGAAAGACGAAAATTCGGACCATTGGGTAAACCTTTTTTAGCTTATTTATATGTTAACTCCAAACCGGTCAAGTTGTATGAATAGCGATATTTTCTAAACAGTGTGTATCAAGACGGATTCATACTGTCTATACAAGGTGGTGATACACAAAAGCTGGTGGCCATATTATCTATAACTTTGATAAAAATTGAGCTGTACCATGGTCTGATGAGGTATTCTTCAACAACAAGTTCTTTTTAACCTTTTGGTAGATCTGTTGGCTAATTTATTTTTGTTATTTGTGTTCATAACCTCACCAAATTTGGTTCCAAAGTGTTCAAACCACCATTTAAATAGAGTGTTCCTTTTCAAAAGCGTAATACGCTCCTGCTTTCACTAGAGCGTAATATGCCCCTGTGTTTGACATAATTTGGTTGAGCGCGTCAAAACCAACCGGCGAACCCCTCCCTTTTTTGTGTAAGTGTAATTCGCAGTCGTTAATTTGGTCTATAACGGAGTACTCGCACTCAATTCAAGTCCCCTTGAACATCGATGCTAATGTCATTATCATCGATAACAGATATTGTAGTTGAACTGCAATATCGGCTTATTTAATTTAAAATGTAAATATTGTTACGAAATCGCACACTGCTGTAGTGCCTGAATACGACACTGTCTTGCATGAAAGTTAAAAGTTTGGCAAATGGGTAGGGGTTTCTTCCAACTACTTATCATTATTTTTTGAGTCTATTCTTATCTAGAGTTCCAGGAAGGTCGATTGTTTTTGGAAGCCGCAATCGAGAAGTTTCCTGAACAGAAGGCACCTAATGTATAAAGACTACCTACCAGCGGGAGAGTTAGTTTTACAATTTGATTTCGTGGCAGAACAGTGAAATAGTGAATAGTAGTGTTCAATCCCCACGGCAACTATTTAAATAATTTTTGGAAGCATTTAGCATTGCCCCCAAGTTAAAGCATAGTTCGGCGCGTGCCAACTAGATTTTAGGCGAAAACCTAAGAGTAGCGTTTGAACGGTGCACAGTACATGTTGTCGATCGTGGTAAAAATTATTTTTACCTTTAAATTAAGTGTGTAACTCCAGATTTTAGAATTCACGTGGTGGTCGTATTTTCATACTCAGTCGGTACCGACAAGAAGACCTACTGTCATAACAAGGGTAAGAGATGTTATATGCTTCCAATTTTTTTATATGATTTTTTATTTATTGCATCACTTTTATTGTCGGTATCAATCTATGCGTTGAACCAAACATAAAGAAAAAACAATACAGTCCATTTATTACCCGCCCATACAAGTAGAGTATTTATATAAATTAAGTCTAAGTAAATAAACAGTAGTGAAGTGTTGATATAAAATAGTGTAAGTGTATATAATATAAATTAGTGAACATTTTAGTGAATAAATAAATTAAGTAATAAAAACTTTTAAATAAATGAGAAAAAGATTACAATATGTTTTTTAATTTTTAGTTGTATAACTGATCGTGACGGTAGTGCTGTGCGAGGTCTTATGTCAACACCTTTTTATTAACATTACTGTGAATATTACTACAAACTTTATCTGCCGTATTAACCTCCAGGTTTGCCATATTGCTCTACCAAGCTTATTCTTCATTGTTTATATAATTTATACGTCGAACTGTTTTGGATCTAAGAGATATTTAGACTACAGAATTTACCTTGTATGTATTTTTTCTGGACCTCTGAATGAAGAAATATCCAGTTTAATATTTGTATTCATCACTGCATGCCAAGTAGGCCAGATGAACGCAATAGCATTTCCGATGTTTGGCAAAGCGTTTTAGATAAGGTATAACCGGAAGCGTGTATTTTCTTACCTGTTCTTTATCTCTAATCAGATAGTTTTTCCCAGACCTCTGATATTTCTTCAAGTTTAAATGCATACAGTCTCTAGCTGTTTAACTAGAGTGGCCCTTCGGTAAATATTAGTTTTGACCTGCTCAAAATTATGTAGGAAAGCCAGCCCATAACTAGAACCAGCAATTTGTATGCCTCCGTTTCCGGACACAAAGCTTTATACTGAATTTGTGTGAGTTTTGTAGAACATACTTCATAATTGGGGTCAAAATATAGTGAAGCTTTTCACTGAAAATGATCATCAGGGATATTTTTTTGGTTTTATGTTCCAGGTTGGAATGTTCCATATGAATTCAATCAAGCCGATTTTGCGGCCAGTGTCCAATTCATCCAGAACCATTTGGATGATATGGACCCTAAAAAAGGCGTTTCGTGGCCTACTGTTTGTTATATGCTCGGTGAAGTACAGTACGGTGGAAGAGTAACAGACGACTTCGATAAAAGGCTTTTGACGACGTTTACACAGGTAAACTCTTTATTATATACCTTACCCGCTTCATTCCTCACCTGATTTCGTTCCAAATACTTATACTTATTCAGTTACTTGCTCACACAGTACGAAATAAAATAACAACTTAAGAAAACGTGATACGTGATAAATATTCCATAATAATCATTCAAATTTGAGCAGAAGTAAACTGTCAAGAGTTTAGTTTGATATTCAACGTCTACTGCTGTATTAATATAGAGAAGTTTTTTTTTTGTTTCAACTTCAATTACGAACATGTCTCCCTTGCATGTATGGCTGATTTACATCCACTGTGAC
Organism: Galeruca laticollis; assembly: GCA_963921935.1. Taxonomy (NCBI): domain Eukaryota; kingdom Metazoa; phylum Arthropoda; class Insecta; order Coleoptera; family Chrysomelidae; genus Galeruca; species Galeruca laticollis. The sequence continues at coordinate 109,383,050 of OY998179.1, forward strand.
GTTTGATGCTTCTCAAAAAAGCGATCAACTTGCATTTTTTGATATCTATATTTCTGCCTACTTTTAATATACTTTTCAACATAAAATATTTTGTTCATAACAATGATGAGGCAAATATTTTAGTAACATTATAGAAACATGTTTATTGTTCCTTTTACATCACTTTTTATTGAGCTCGGCAAATACTTTTTCGTATCCGTTTTTTGATTTCCACGGCAATAAATCTAAAGTTGCTTTCTGAGCTTATTCAAGGTATACACCATTTCTCACAAATTTGTTTAACTTTTCAAAAATCAATTTTAACAAATGCGGTCGATTAACGATCTAGAATATTAAGGTAATAATCCAACACCTCCCGTTATTTTTCAATTAATGATAAATTTCAAAGTTTTTTGAGGTAATAACCCTATCAGAGTGTCATTAAGTGATGACATCAGATGAGTTTTCGAAAATTCTGATTCTAAACTAGTGTGATTGTAAATACAACGATGTTTAACATACGTGAATAAAATGCTAAAACGCTCGAAACAACGATTTCATACTTTTTCAATATTCGATTATGAAATTAATAAATTCAACATTTCAAATGCAAACTATTTTATGTTTATCTCTATTGTTTGAAGGTATGGTTTTGCGACGTTCTTCTTAGACCGGGATTTGAATTTTATAAAGGATACAAGGTACCGCAGACAAGGAATCTTCAAGGATACCTCGACTACGTAAATAGTCTACAGGCAACGGACACTCCAGAGGTATTTGGTTTACACGCGAACGCAGACATAACCTATCAAATTAACACCGCAAAAGGCAAGGATCCTACTTAAAATAGATATACACTTGAAGAAAGATAAAATCGTACGAAACGACTCAGTCGAAATAATAGAGTTATATCATTTATTAGAAGATACAGTAGTACCTCAATGGCTATTCATCCTGAGAAAATGATCTAAACAAAAAATTAAATTTAATATTTCGACCTTAACTTTGTGGAATCTACTCATATTACTTTTTTAATTGAAACTAACTAATTCTGATCAATTACATTCTGGACATTTGAGTTTATAAACTTACCGACTTAAACATCGATCCATTCAAAATAATGATTTATTTAAAAATGCTCTTACTTTCAAATGGGGAAGCTGATTTATTTGAATTTTTTAGCATTTTTTAAATAAAATACTGTAGTTTTAAGATTATTATTCGGACATCTAATAGTAATTCAGTATACGCTGGATATACAGGGGGGAAAAGAAAACAATTTTCCTCTACTTTTTACACACCCTGTAGGTTAATTCTGCTAGTAGATCTGCACACAATTAACTTTATCAAGAAGACTGATTTGTTTCCAGCATTTGGTTCTTTATTTATCCCGATATCTTAATTTGTTTGTGAAATGTGATGGTTTAAAGAAAATGCAACATTTTAGAAATGGTCATAATTTAAATGACTGTAGAGAATAAACTACAAAATAAGTAGAGTGCTGTGGCAACTCACAATATGACGACTGTCAAATATTCGTGTTACTTGGCAATTGCAGTTTAATTATCACTTATAATTGCAGAAGTGGTTTGTATTTTATCGGGTAAATTTGGGTTGTTTAATGAGAAACTGTTTCCTAGCAATTTGACTAGAATAACTGTCAACTATTAAAAACACGACACCGAAGGTGGAGTGTTTTTAGGTTGACAGTTATTCGAGTCAAATTGCTAAAGGAAACAGTTTAGAACTTGAACAACACAAATTTACCCAATATCAATACAAACCTCGAGTGTAATTCGGCAGGAGAATTTAATGAATGAGAAATTTGGAAACATATCTTGCAATATTACATTCAATTTCTCGATGGAAGTATCTGGCTCAATTGCGTATCTTTTTGCATCGCAAAACGTAGAAAATTGTCGCCAGATATATGATTGCGTCGCAACTGTATTAGCAGGCACACAGGTATTAACCATTTGACTAATTTCGGCGTTCGTAGACACACCGAATCGACTCATTGTTAGTTCTTGAAAATTCAATAAGTTGTTGACAAACATGCCAAACTATTTATTCTGGTAACCAACACCGCGATAATTGATGAACAAATGAATAAGTGAAAAAACCACTAGTGTATTTGTCGCTGTAAAAGTTAAAGCTAACTTTTGCCGCTGTCAAAGTGACTATTGCACTGTGGCATATGCGATTTTATATACATGAGTTAAATTGTCAGTATTTAATTTAACATCATGGTTTTAAAACCTACTGATGCAGCACGAGCAGTTGCCCTGGTACAAGATGGTAGGTCTCAGTATTATGCTTCTAGAATATTGGGTGTTACAAGGTGTAGCGTCCAGAGAGCTGCACAACGTTTCAATGAAACTGGTAGTTCTTCGAGACAAAGAGGATCTGGCAGACGACGTTCTACAAATGTTCCAGATGATCGTTTTGTAACATTAAACGTTTTGCGAGAAAGAAATACTACTGCTGTCATGGCTCGAAATCGTTTGGAAGAAGTATGCCAAGTAGTTGTTAACGAAATAACGATTCGAAGGCGATCACGAGAACATGAATTACGCTCCAGGAGATCTGCAACTGGTCCGGAGTTACTTAGGAATCACAGAACAGCTCTTCTTCGATTTGCCAGGGAGCATCAACATTGGAATGTCGATGACTGGAGTAAGATTTTATTTTCTGACGTTCTCCAGATGGCCGTGAGAGAATAAACCGAAGAAGAGGCGAAAGGTTTGACCAAGCAAATTTTTCCACAAGACTCAGTTATGGAGGAGGATCGGTAATGGTTTGGGGCGGTATAAGCATGGAAGCTCGTACTGATTTAGTCATTGTTGGCGGCGGAGCAATGACAGCAAACCGATATATTCGTGATGTGCTAGATGCACATGTAATTTTATTTGCACCGTTTATAGGAAACGAATTCATGTTTATGCACGACAACGCTCGACCACATATTGCGAGGATTGTATCTCAATATTTGGACGAAACAGAAATTCAAAGGATTAACTGGCCATCACGTAGCCCAGACCTCAATCCAATTGAGCACGCCTGGGACATGATGGGCAGAGGAGTTCGTAACCGAGTTCCTTCTCCAAGTAGTTTAAATTTTTTGAGAGATGCTTTGGTCCAAGAATGGGATCAGATTGACCAGATGGAGATTCGACATCTAATAGAGGGTATGCCACGACGCATTGAGGCAGTTATTCGCGCTCGTGGGGAAAATACCCGAAATTAATTTGTAATATTTATTAGTGTATTATTTGTTGCTTGATTTGTTTATAAAATTATTTATTACTCTACTAAGACTGAATAAAAAATTTAAGAATGTTGCATTTTCTTTAAACCGTCACATTTCACAAACAAATTAAGATATCGGGATAAATAAAAAAACAAAATGTTGGAAACAAATCAGTCTTTTTGATCAAGTTAATTGTGTGTAGATCTACTAGCAGAATTAACCTACAGGGTGTGTCAAAAGTAGAGGAAAAATTATTTTCTTTTCCCCCCTGTATATCCAGCGAATACTGAATTACTTTTAGATGTCCGAATAATAATCTTAAAACTACAGTATTTTATCTAAAAGTTGTTAAAAAATTCAAATAAATCAGTCTTTTTTAATTGGGATATTTTTGTTTTCACATTTAATAATTTTGTACTCACAATACTTTCCGTTTTAAAAGAAATTTTTGTATTTGTTGCTAAATGAGATATGTGAAATGCTCCAAAGCCAACATTTAAAAAGCATTAAACGCCTTCAAATGTTAGAACTAGTCAAGGTCGCTGTACTGTCTTTAGTTTAGAGATTGAACAGAAGCTTGAGGATCAAATTTCAAAACTGGGAAAATGTTTTATTAGCTTAACAATTTTGTGATATCCGTTAGACTACTTTGGAGTTTGCAGAACAAAACGGCATCAAAAATAATTTCAACGAAAATAATAAGATGGTGATTTATGGAAAGACAACCAAATATTTCTTTAAGGCCACCAGAAGCGACTTCTTTGGCTCGATGTAATAGTTTCAATGATGTGACATTGACTTTGAGTTTTATTCAGAAAAAAAACTTATAAGAAATTTTTTCATCCAATCCAATATTTCAACACGGAAGCCGGAGAAAGGACGATATAATCGATGAGAGTCAACCCCCTTACAAGATGAACTTTTTTCCAAAAATTTCAGAACACCTTAAAAATTTTACCACGAGCCGCCATTGGATGAGACAATACTCTGGGCTAGTTGTGACTCAGTTTCAAGTTGCACAAAACCTTGGAGAAGCCTACGGAAAGTCAGCAACAATGGTAAGAGAGTTAATGGATTTAGAAAATCCGGGATATGGCCTGTTGACAGAAATCTCTTTCCAGATTTATATTGTGTAGTGGGAAAGGTTCCATAGTGGGACAATTCAAATTGCCCACTAACGGTATCGCTTAAAATACCGAAAAAAGTTGTGTCAACTGCATCATATATGCGCAGTGGATATACCCTTGCCACTCGCCGCTAGAGTCTTCAGTATGGCGTCAATCTCTTTAATGTGAGCATCAGAGTGTCAAAGTTTTTTTATACGACCACGTGTTGAGCACAGTTTAGGCCAGAAATATTCATTTTTTTGTTCCGTATTTGAGAATAATTGTAACCAAAGGTGTCTTGAAGGTGAGTTGAGGTTATTTTTCAATGTTATTTGTTTGTTTTTTTTTAATTCTGAAAATGTTAAAAAATGTATACGGGTGTATAGTGGGACAGTGTATAGTGGGACAGAATTGCACATTGTTGTTGCAGAGTTGCATATTTGGACAAAAATTTTTTTTTGCTCTGTAATAGAATATTTTTGCTTCTTTCAAGTTTAACTCTCTAATTACCTTTTTTTCCAGAAATGGACAAGAAAAGGGGCCGCAAAAATGAAAAATCGTTTCTTGAGAGTAGGAGAATACACCTTGAGAATGCTGAAAAAATGCGAAAGGCAGTAGAGGCTGTTCTTAGAAATGAGATCAATATTAGGAATGCTGCACTTCAATTTAGAGTTAGCAAATCAGCGTTGCATAGACACTTGAAAAAATATAACGTCAATGAAGCAAACACGCAGGAAGTAAATTTTCAGAGGCAACATGGCTTCAAGCAAATTTTCAGTGACGATCAGTGAATATTTAGTTACTTCATCCCAAATGTGCTACGGATTAACAAGCAAAGAAGCTAGAGAGTTGGCTTATAGATATGTCGACGCAAATAAGAAAAAAATTCCAAGAAAATGGTCAGAAAATAAAATCGCAGGGAAAGAATGGTTCAAACTTTCCCGAATCCGACATAAGATAAGCCTGAGAACGCCCGAGGCCACAAGTCTGAGTCGCGCAACTATCTTCAACCGCCACAATGTAGAACTTTTTTTCAAAAACTTGCGTACAGTTCTGGACAAATACAGTTTCAACCCCAACCAAATTTTTAACTGTGACGAAACTGGTGTAACTACTGTAGATAAGCCTCCAAAAATAGCTGCACCATGTGGTCAGAAACAGGTTGGTAAAATTACTAGTGGCGAAAAAGGTATACTAATAACAATGTGTGACACTATATGCGCCAATGGGACATTTATACCACCCTTCTTCGTTTTTCCACGCATACATTTCAAGCCACACATGCTGCTTGTTGCTCCCCCTGGACCTAAAGGAACAGCGAATGCTAGTGGACGGATGTGTGGTAGTAATTTTATAGAATACTTACAGCATGTTTCAGGCACCGTACATTGTAACAATGACAATAAAATTTTACTTATTCTTGATAACCCCGAGAGTCATACAGATGTAAGGGTACTTGAATATTGCAAAAAACATGGCATAGTTCTTCTTACATTACCACCTCACTGTAGCCATCGTTTGCAACCTTTGGACGTCAGTTGTTTTGGCCTTTTCAAAATCTACTACAACAGATCAATGCTACAAAACTCCGGCATTCCTGTGACAATCTATAACATCGCCGATATGGTTGGAAAATCGTTTCCACTAGCTTTCACACCTAAAAACATTATCAAAGGATTTGAAAAGACTGGCATTTATCTTTTAAATGTTGAAATATTTCAAGATTGCGACTTTTTAGGGTCCTACGTGTCAGACCGAATTGAAACCAAGAAACCAGTTGAATGGGCCAATACAACTGCAGATAACTTTGTTGAAAATCCAATTCTAAGTTGCTCTGGAATGTCCAGCACTGGAAGAAAATCACTCAAAGAGAATATTGTTACCCCGGAAGCTGTAAGACCATTTGCAAAGGCTGCACCTCGAAAAACAAATACTAGTGCCAGGAAAAAAACTACTTCTACTGTATTGAATGATACTCCCATAATTGAAGAGAAGAAAGAAATATTGAGGTTGAAGTTGGAAAAAACATCTCAAAACCGACAGAGAATTGAGAAAGCCAAGGAAGTTAAGAGAAATTTATTCGCGCCGAAAAATGACAGCTCAAGCGAGAGTGACTTTTCAGTGACTGAAATATGTGGTGATGAGTCAGATGCGGATATCTCCGATTAATTTATGAAGGATCAAAATGAGATACTTAATATTTCTGATTTCATACTTGTTCAGTATCCCATGAAAAAAAGCACCAAACACTTCGTTGGTCAAATAGAAAAAATAGAGAAAGAGAATACTGAAAACCGAGATGAAGATGTTGTGTCGGAAAAAAATATCATTAAAAAACGTCCAATGCCTTTTGCTTCTGGTGGAACTGAAAGAGCAGCTAAGCAGTGGCTTTTTGATTTCGATTTCGAGGACTTTCATATGCAATAATGCTTCTCGCCACTGTTAATTTCTTTCTTGTTTTAAATTTTTAGCCTAGTTAATACTTTCCCATTTGTACTACCTCTCCGAATATATTTATTTTTGATAGGTAAGATGAAAACTATAAGTTCAAGTTATGTTTTCTAGCTCAAGTTATGTTTTCTAGTTAAACTTTTGTTGAGAGATATGTCCTATCATTACGATTGGGCGACCTACCCAGTTTATTTAGAAGATTTATTATTTTGTCAATAAACGACCAAAATTTATTTTTGTATTTATTTATTTGGCTTCAAAAACCATTGTCCCACTATACACATGCATCTTTTCCAGTATGCAACATGGGGTGGTTGCATACTGGGAAAGTGGTGTATAGTGGGACCTTCAATTTTTTCGTCTAAAATGTAAAAATTGTTAAAATTTTTGCAGGTGTTGATAAACAAACTAATGTTGAATATATTCGAATGTTCACAATAGTTGAATATTATTCAACAAATTTTCTAATTCAATTACAAGAATATTGTCCCAGTATACAACAGTCTCCCCTACCATAGTATGCACTACAAACTAATAAAAGTTCAAATGAGCCTGAAACAGAAAATAGTGGTATAGCACCAATGCATATTTCTGCACATTTGGCAGTGATAACAACATTGCACTAACTAAAGTTATCAACAAGATGCAAACGCCTAGTTTTAATATGTCTTTCGAAGAAATACTCTCTGTGCCTACTGCGAAAAACGTCGAAATGGAACGGAAAACTAATGGAGCTAAAATATCACCACAAATGTTGACCTCAATACCATACAAGGAGGAATTGGAAATCTGAATAGAGTAAAACAATCAATCCATACTTGACCGTACGATTTCATCAGTCATCAAGTGTACACTTTACAAAATAGTTCAATCAAATTCACCATTACATGAAGATAAACCCATAATAAAATGATTTAACGTTGAGAAAATCCATGTATGGGACAGTGTTACATTTAACTGCACTTTTTTTAGGCATTCTTGATACTATTTTAAACGTCCAACCAAAAGAAGGAGGTGGAGGAGGGGGCGAGACAAGAGAAAACGTTGTATATTGCTTAGCCGAAGATATGTTGGAAAAATTACCGAAGCCTTATAACAGTTTTGAAGTTAGAGAAGCTTTACAAAGAATGGGCCCTTTGTTGCCGATGAATATATTTCTAAGACAAGAAGTCGATAGGATACAGAAAGTTCTGAAAGAAGTATGTTTGTTAGGGAATTTCTCAACTTCAAATACGAAGAGTTTTTTTTAGGTGAAATCAACTTTGACTGATTTAAAGTTAGCCATAGATGGTACGATTGTTATGAGTCAAAATCTCAGAACGTCTTTGGATTCTATGTATGATGCTAGAATTCCGGAAAGATGGCAAAAAGTATAATACTAGTTATTCATTTTATTTGTTATTGATGAGAGTTTTTGTTTAAGATATCATGGGAATCGGCGACGTTAGGTTTTTGGTATACAGAACTTTTAGAAAGGGACGCACAATTTCGTAGCTGGTGTCAAAATGGAAAACCGACTGTTTTTTGGATGACAGGATTTTTTAATCCTCAAGGATTTCTCACCGCTATGAGACAAGTGAGTATGTAGAGTAATAACTGTATTGTGATATTTAGAAAAATGGTTCAAATATTTCGGTAGAAAAGCAGTGGGAGTTCTTTTTGTAATATATTACCGACCAAACCCGATTTTAAGATGAACGGGTATTCCCCGGCCAAAACATTTCGTCCTATACGTGATAGAACGCTTTAGACTAGGACAAACTGGTCAGTCCTGTGGCCGACAGGAGAAACTAGTTTAGTCTAGCATAAAATGGTTGACCCTGATATGAACAAGTACTTGTAGATCCATTCAAAATCTTTACAACGGAATATAACATTTGAGATACTTGGTATACCCATATGGAGTTATAGCCAAAATTTGTGGTCCTCCCTTGATTTTCTCGTCCATCGTTGTCATCTTATTCTCAATATTCTCGTCCATCGTTGTAATCTTATTCTCGATTTTTCCGTCCATCGTTGACATTTTATTCTCAATTTCAGATTTTAGAGACGAAATTTCATTTTCAACGTCAGCGGCAACGTCGTTTTTCATTAATAAGATATCGGCAGATATATCGTTCTTCAAAGTAGAAATATTGCTCTTTATAGTTGAAATCTTCTCGTCCATGTTCTCTTCCATGACAGACATTTTTTCGTCCATGTTAGCAGAAATGTCGTTCTTCATAGCAGAAATGTCGTTTCATATTCGTTGAAATTTTCTCTTCCATGGCAGAAATATCGTTCTTCATAGCAGAAATCTTCTGTCCATGTTCTCTTCCATCGCAGAAATATTAGCAGAAATTGACGAGATAAAGGTGGAAGCCTCGTGATTATATAAAACTGTTTCTGGATCAAAGCCGTCATTTTCCAGTGCCACTTTAATTCTTTCTACTAATTCACTTTTCTTACCGAACGTTTCCAACTCACGTTCTTCTAATTCTGCTCTTAGTTCCGTCACTTTCAGGTCACGTAGTCTCTTGGCCATTTTTACGTAGCAATTTATTTATATTACCCCACACCTGACACCAATGTACTATTATTCTAATTTATTTAAACACTAAACTACTCACTAACACTTAATTTATATATACTTAATTAATCACTTAAATTTAATTTATATGCACACAAACTTAATTATTAATTTAAATCAACACTTTACTGTTCGCTATTTCAGCGTATTCTTGTTTATTTCTCGAGATCACCTTATCAACTAAAACTGAAACTTCTTGGTCGGTTCCTTATATATTAGTGCCTTTCTCACTAGATAATTCTAGATTGTGGCTCACACAAAACCAATTGGCTTTCTGGCATTTTCTACATAAGCCTGGTCACAAAAACAATGTCTAGATAAGATAGTCACAATCGTAAACAATTCTAAGAAATCCCTGCGCGTCCGCCATAATTTTAACTTTCATACCTGGCTTAGACAGAGTCGTTTCGTAGCAATAGGTATTATCAAAACACATAACAAAGAAAGGGCCTTATCCGATGTATACTAATAAAACGCATTATAAAGATAGGGCCTCATCCGAATTATACTATCAAAATGCATTACAAATAATAGGCCACAGATGTTTCGTTTGAGTTGTCATAACTACAAAACAAAGAAAAAGCATTTTTTATCTGTATTACAATAAGACCGGTTGAAAAACAAAATGTAAATGCAATAATATGAACTGGGAAGAACACAAACATACACTGACATTATTTAAACAGGGTTGAACGCAAGTACATTAATTATTTGAAACTTTCAAATTAATAAGGAAAGAGTTTGAATATGTAGCCATATAGCTAACCTTTATTTTAAAAACATTATAAGTAGATATAGTATCTATATATCTTATGATATGATATCACATTTTTGATAAGGGGTGTACTTGCGTCACTTATTTTTACCTCGTCAATAGGTTTTTGGACAGATAGAATTACGATGCATTTACTAATTAAATAAAAATCAATTATATTAATTTTTGCATAGTGTGTGGTGTTTTTCTTTCATTTGCGCCTGTTTGTCATACAGTTTTTTGCGTAGCTGCACCTTTCACAACCTTCACCTACCAGTAAAAAGAGTTAGGTAAGGTTAGGTTAGGTTAGGGTAGTTAGAGAAATTAAGAAGTTATAGTTTCACTTTGTTTATTTCGTGTTATTTTTTTGTAGTATTGTCAGATTGACTGACAAGAATAATAAAATAAAAAGTCAGTTAAAATTCAGAAGGTTTTCCCTGTTTTTTTGCAAAGTTTTTTACGACCACGAAGCCTTATTTATTGAAAATATCGAGATAACAGCTCATTATTTCCGTATTCTGATCAAATAGCTTAGCATTTGAAATAAACAAGCGGAAGTAGCAAGGATGAAGTGGGACGCGTTAGGCGTGAGAAATATGATCGGTGGATTTCCCTCATCTACAATACTCTACACTTACTCGCTTAAACCTGTTTGACTAGGCAAAACTAGTAAAGTCTAGGCCAAACTAGTTTAAATAAGTGCAGTCAGATGAATGTACCAGAGAAAAACAATTAGAGAAAAGAAACCAATTTTGTATTTTGGTACAATAAACTAGTTTATCCTAAAGTCTACTTATTCATATTAGGTTCAACTAGTTTCTACTGTCCGCCATAGCAAGTACTAGTTTGGCCTAGTCCAAACCAGTTTATCGTACCGCATATAGGAGTAACTAGTTTGGTCTGGAAAAAATTAGTTAATCCTAAAATTGGGTTTGTTCGGTAACATATACATCTAAATAACTTTGTTTTTGATGTTCAACTGAATCAATCGCACAGTTAAGGATTCACTTTTTCGAAGATTTCAAAAACTTCAACGTCTCATCTCCAAATCTAATGAAACCTCTTACAGACCACTCTCCATCTATCCATTTTTCCTCCGTTCTGCGCTTTGTTTGATTCCCTTTCGCTACAAGATTTCTTTGGGGTTTTATTTACACAGTTAAGGCAGACACTTGACGATATTGCTGAGATGATTTGTAAATCACACCAATTCAGCTTCGTCAAGAAGTGTCAGCTAAAACTGGGTTTTTTTTTAATATTTTGTGGACTGTTATATCGACAGAAATTTCGTTACGCTGGAATAATTTTAAAATATATACATTCATCAAAGAAACAAACAGTGATCGTTACTTGAAGTTGTTTTGAAATTGTACACTCAAAAAGGCAATGAATGAAATTCTAATTATTATGTAGAACCCACAGAACTAAAACATAGAGGAGAAGTGAAATACTAATACTTCCGTGCTTTGGAAAACGTTACCATGAGGAGGCTGCCATTTTGCCAAAATAACCATGGTACCCACATGCGCAGTGTTGACCATTGTTTAACAGTTGCATATTTTTACTTGAGTTTCCTTTAATTTAATTATAGAAAAGAAAATATTTTAATTCCCTTTTAAGTATGTCTTATGAAGGGTATAAATGTTTTATTTGGTCTTGCGAAAGCAGTGGTAATATTCCTGGAATTCATTATTTTCGGTAAGTGATGTTGAAATAATCAGAACCGTCTTCCAATTATTATGAATGTTAAACATGAAAAGGGGAGTTGAAATGACCTATGCGAATATTATATTGTTCGATTTTAGATTCGGATCAAGACTCGAAGACTGGTTAGCAGCTATGGAGATGTGTGATGCCTGTGCAAACGCCAGAAGTGTTCTTTGTTCTAGACATTTTGATCCATCGGATATTAAGGATTGTGAAACTCCTGCAGGTCGGGCTCTACTGGTGTAAGGGGCATTACCTAAGTATTTTCTTTTAAAAAGAAAGAACGAAGTACCAAATCTCATGTATATCCCCAAGAAAAAGTGTATCAGGTTGGAAGTTATGTTATATATTTTTGAATAGTCGCCTATATAACACAAATGTAAATTTGCATGGTGCATATTGTTTATAGATTGTTTTGGTTACGCTTGTACATTGTATATATTTATTCTATTTGGTAGGTACCGCTGAAAATAATTTAATTATGGCGAATATATTTGGTTTTACACAAACCGACATAATTGGTGCTTTCTTAATAACTCATAGTATAGCCGCCTGAGGATTTATAGTTTTATAGAAGAGTTTAATTCAACGAGACCCCTGGAATTTTCCGTAACCTCTATCTGAGGCTATCTAGGACTCTTGGCGCTAACAGTCAAGGGGCCGTGGACCAAACCACATGATTTTGCATCGAGGGTGTCCAAAGTAACGTGCCCAGTTCGTAAGAACCGAAGGGAGGTAAAAATATACATCACGCAATAAAGAAACAAATTGAACTCTTCTTAACTTCAACATCTATCACATGAATTGTGATGGATTAATTTATCTGAGGTCTGTTCAAAATACTGAGAATATAAATTAATGAAATTTTCATAACTATTAAGATCTGTCATAAAACTTGAAACTCGTTTAGATTTTAATGAATAATTTATAACATGAACAAATATTTATAAAAATAATAAGTTTTTGTCACACTTTTTTCGTGATCGTTTAGAGTCTTATATGTTTATTTCGTTTCAAATAATTAGGTCTCCATTGAAGTGTACCTTAAATGATGTGAAGACGTCCCTGAACACTTGAACTGCGCATGTGCGCACCATGCTAATTTTACCAATATGGCAGCCTCCTAGTGTAAACCAAAAACTGAAACACTATTTCACTTCTCTCTGTTTTTAGCTCTGTGGTAGAACCTATTGGTCTCCTTCTACTCAGTATGATACAGAGTTTTTTTCCAGTTACTATAAGTTTTTAAATAATTATTTTGTAGGACGTAACGCGAGCTCACAAAGGTTGGGCGTTAGATTCCGTAGTACTACAAAACATGATCACTAAAAACGGTAAAGAAGATATCAAAGAAGGTCCTGCAGAAGGTGTATACGTCCATGGTTTATTCTTAGAGGGAGCTGGTCTGGACAGAAGAACCGGTAAATTGATCGAAAGTAAACCTAAAGTACTATACGAACAAATGCCAGTCATTTACATTTTCGCAATAAATACGACAGCCGGTAAAGATCCGAAGCTTTACGAATGTCCCATATACAGAAAACCGCAACGAACCGATCAGAAATACGTCGGATCCATCGACTTCGAAACAGATCACAATCCGAGACATTGGACGTTGAGAGGAGTGGCATTGTTATGTGATATTAAGTAAATTAGTAGTAGAAATATATAACAAAAAGTTAAGTTATAAAAAAATGTATAAATATATATTACAATAAAATAAATATTGATGAAAACATTGCAAAAACTACAAATACATTAATAAATATCTCTATTGCAAGCTGACTAATTCAATTCAATCCTTGATTCTTAGTGACATAAAAATAGAGAGTATCAATATTTTTTCTTCCTAATTGTCAGTAATAGTAATACTGTGGACGATAATATCTTCTGTTTGCTTTTTGTATTCTATACATTCCAGCCATTTTCTGTCTGTAAACGAAGAGAGGTCTGAAAATAATCATATCGGCCGTCTCCATATCTTCGTCTTTCTCCTCATGAGTTGTAGTTGCTTCTATTATTTCGTTCGCATTTTGTTCTGGATAGTTTGTTGATTGTAGGTTTTGCGTATCTGAGTAAGTTGATGAATTTTGAATCTCCTGATTGGGAACCGGGGAAGCGAGTAACGTAGAACATAAAGTTATTAAAAATGTGAAGCAAATCTGGAAAGAAGAGGTTAATTAATTGAGCTCATTAATTATAAAAAATAAATTAATAAATTATTCGCTTAAAAATCATTTTCATTTCTCATTGGCTGTTGTGTAATTTAGTCAATCAAATTACGCATTCTTCATTCAAAAATTCATTAGAAATACAATATTATTTCTCATTTATTATTAATATAAAGTATATTAGAATGCAAAATGATTATCAATCGTTAACTTAGAAAATAAATTAGATGTACAGAGTTATTCATTTTATTATAGTTAATATAGCCTATTCTTATTTTACTGATTTCAAGAATATATAATATGTTACCCCCATCTTATACCAATTACTTTAAAATGTAATACAAAGAAGGACAGAGGAAGGAGCAAATTGTATCATTTATCTACTTGAGGGAAGAATTCGATACGGATTTAGAAGTACGCTGCGTCTCTCTCGCTCAGTTTAAGTGTAAATAATAATTAGAAAAAGAGCAAGAGCTTTACAAAACACGTAAACCTTTACGAGATTAGATCATATCCAAAAATTCTGTAGTGTCCCATAAAAAGTTACAATTCAATAAAATTATCGACATAAAATATGTTGCAAATGATAGCTTAATAATAAACACTTATAGTCTATATAAATGGAATGAAAATCAGACCAGGCCCAATATAGTCTAATATCAACTGTACAACAATATTTACAATTATACTACACAAATCGAAAAATTTAGTCTGCTTGAAAGCTTATAGCTAAGCCACTCAAATATTGTCATTAAAATTATTGGTGCCTTAATTCAATCAGTGTCCTAACTCGTCCTGATTATTGAGCATCTTTACCAAGACACCCACACTGTTCAACCCTTAACTTCAAAGGGGATAGAAAGAACTTCAATCGCCAGTTCTTTATTTGATGATAACTGTACACTAGAGAAAGGCTTGTACAAAAACTCACTGTTCAGTCCTTAACATCTACGGGAAGACTGATGAACTAAGTTTAGCTCTAAGGGAAGACTGAAAAACTCACAGAATTTAAGAGCGGTTTCGAACAGATCTTTTAACTGTTGTTTTGCTTCCACTCCATTGCAGAATAGTGGTACCAAAAATTTGATTCTCAACCAATCAATTAAATTAAAGACAAAGTGAATCGCATCAAATTGTACGATTTCTAGACATCTGTCTGCTTTTCTAATTATAAACTGTATTATATAGGTTGGCAAATTAATTTTGGCAGTCGGAAGTTTGGCAACGTCCGATGCGACGTAGCAAAGACGTATGTGTGATAACCGGGGTTGTGCAATACTAACTTCTTATGGCGAGTCCAGAAAGTAAAATTGTTTATAAAAAAAATGAGTGAGTAGTGTCGTGCAATAATTATGAAGGTTTTAAATTTCATGACCGAAGAGGCAAACAATGGCAAGTCGACAATTCCATTAACAAAGGTAAGTTTTAATTATTGTAATAAAAATTTTAAACCAAAATAATTATTTAACAAATTTAGACTCGATAATAAATTTTTTAAATCGATTTTCGTACGTAAAATATTTATTTGTTAAACGATTTAAAAAAGTGACATTAGGGTGAGACAATAGTATATTAAGTATCAAGTGTCAAAAAGGTTACTTTAGTCACGAGTTTCACTAGGCACGAGTGGAGCGAAGCGAAACGAGTTCCTTGTGAAACGAGTGACTAAAGACGTTTTTAACACGAGGTACTTACTATACTTTTTCTTCGCCCGCAGGAAGGAAAAAATTATAATATATTAGAATTATATTCATTACATGACGGACGATGTCTGACAGCCGACTGACAAATCAAATGACGCAGAATAACAAAATTATCACGGAACATGAAATTTAACATACAAAAGATACACTTGATTTGACGTTTAAAAAACAAAAGATAAACGAGATGTGACTTTTCGCATTTTGAACACTAGTGTTTAAAGAGTCGTTTTGTGCATGTCAAACCCGTGTTCAAAGTGCGGTTTTAGTAGCGGAAGTAGAAAAAGTATTTTCTTCACTCATGTGTCAATTTTATGCACTCATATGTCAATTTTATGCACCGTTATGTCATCATTACAAACAAATCGACGCCATTTTTAGTCCATTTAGAGCAACCTAAATGAGACATTTTTTGGTTTATGCATGCCTACGGATCATGCGACAATTTTTCCATTCGTGAAAAAAAGCAACACTTTATGCACTTGTGCATAAATAACTATTCTGTTTCTATCTACAGGAGTATATAAAAAAGTACATGTTTATTTTGTGTAAGATACATATTTAAATGTAATAGGTTTTTTAGCTTATAATTATTATACTCATTTCATACCTATCTCTATTACGTTTCGGTTTTATTATTTGTTTTGAACCATCTTCCGATTTCAGTTACAATTGCGGTTTGGTCATATTAAAATATGTTTGAACTAAAATCTAAAGATCGTTTAAAACAACTAATGAACTGAAACGTAATATAGTATTTTTGAATTGAATACTTCTTTTAAATGGCCGAAAACCACGATTTCAAAGAACGGTCACTGAAAACAAATTTAACTACTTCCTCATTTTATTTGTATAAAAATACACATGAGTAAAACTTTTAATACAACATTTATATCGACTTATTTTATTGTCAGTGTTTGGGCGGCACTTAAAGAATATGTGGCCAAACGAAATGTTACCTTCAATTTTACAAAGGTCAAATAATTCTGTGATGAATTTTTTGACACATTTTCTGCAAATGATTGGAAAGTTAGATGTGACCATATTAAAAAGATTGAAGATGAATTTATGAACAATGAACCACTTCAAGATATTGTTGTAGATAATATTATTATTAATTTGACCGAAGACGGAGATAGCGAGGATGATGAAGTTGATATAGAAAGTGACTTTGAAGAATCATTTATAGATGCACATCATTATTTTACTGTTGATGATCCCTGTACATCTAAAACATATTTTTCATTAGAGTGTTTGTTTGTAGGTGGTATGACTGAATACAATAAACGCAACAAATGTAAATAGGTGTAATAAAATCGTAGATGTTAGAGACGAATTCCACTAGAGTAATATAATGTTTGTAGCACATCTGTACATAGTTCTAAATAAACAATAATTGAAGGCACCCAGTACCAAGATTTTTTGTTTTGCCAGTTCTAACTCTGTAAAAAGTGTGAAGGGATGTTCTAATGTTATAGTAAATATTTGCAAAAAACCCAAAAATTTACATATAAAAGTAGAAATATCTACCATAAAAATGCTTTAATATTTTATTTATATTATTAGTATATTCATTAGACCATCTCTAAAGGCGATGTCCCCAATTTCTTTTTCAAATTTCATGTATAAACCCGAATTTTTACATTATTATCTACTACATATTATTAAGAATAACAATTTTAGAAAGTTCAACAGGTAGGAATGTCATTAACTATTACTACGAACAGATAAGAAAAATTGTTGGCCATTGATAAGTTTAGAAAATCGTTTAACAATCTTTATCATATTGTACGCTTTATCTACAAAATCTACCTGACTTCCAATTTATAAACAAATAATCCTCAATGACGAAAATGATGAAGGGATCACTTAAAGGACATTAATTTGCAGTAAAGGTGAAAGTTTATGTCTCTTGGAATCTACTTATTATTTATTATTTATATCACATAAAATAATAAAGGGTGATTATAGAATTCCCCGTATGGTTTTTGAAGCAATAAATAATTATGTCTGTACAAAAAAAACAATTTTCGTAGAAAAATCTAATGGTTATTATTTCCTTATTCATTAATTTATAATAAAGGACACATTAATATTATTTAGTTTTGTAAACTCGATTTTATATAGCATTATACATGTGCCACAATTTATTATTTTTATATCCAAATTCAAAATATTGTGTTACCATCATACGTATTAGCAGCCTCACAACCTTTAAAACTTTGCATGCGGAATGTACTTCGCCTGTTCTTTCCGGTAACTGCGTTTACAACTTTGCCGAGTTGTAGGGCTTTCTAGCGCATCGTCGACTGCCAACAATAATTTGCCAGCCTGTACCTAATTCGGCGTCAACGTACTTTGTATCTATTTATAATATGGAAGCCAAATAAACCCTGAATTTATCTTTTACCAAGCAAACAGGCGCCTAAAAATGTTATAGTCTACAATCTATATAGATAAAATTAATCAGCAGGTCAAAATACACAACTTTTGTTTCAAACATTTTTGTCTAAAATTACCCATTTACTTTTTTGACCCATTTTTAATTTACGTTTGGTTCCAAAACTGTTTTCCGTACATGTTTGTGTTGCTAGTTATGATAGCTCACGTGGTTCTCACCTAAAACTGCCCCTATTCAGTGTTTCAATTCCAAATTATTTTGCACAGATGTACTAAGTTGCGAGTGATCTCTGTGTTGGCCACAACAAATTTTTATATTGTTTATAGTAATAAGTTAAAGTAAGATTTTCGACATTTAATAACTCAAAAACGGTATGAGGTGAGTAACATATTTATATATTTTAAAATCAGGAAAAAGAACAATTTAAAAATTTTAAAAATTTACAGTGTATCAAAAGAAGCTATAATTTTTCTTGTATTCTCTAAAATTTGCAGGCTACTATACTTTCAATAGAATTTTCAGAAAATTCAGTTATATACTCACAACTTTTATTTAAAACTTTTCGCTACCTACTGCGGACTTTAACACTCCATCGGACGGGCGGATAGGTAGTTACATTAGCGGACGGGTTAAGCCTATCAGAAACAAATTTCAAATATCAAAAAGTTCATTTTTTGATTTTTTTTTTCAACGAAATCTTTTCAGATTGGTTAAATTGATAATCATTCTCATTTTCATTATATTTATTGTAGGCGATTTAACAAAAAAAAATTGCGGATTATAAAGAAAACAACAGTTATAACACATCATTTTATTTATGACATTGTTCCACATGAAAAGACTAAAATCAGCTATATTCAACGGGTACACATGAATAAAAAAGGTATAAATAAGTATATAAAATAAAAGACAAATTAAAAAATAAATCGACAAAAAAAATGTTATGCCTTAAATTCAAAGTTGATTCCGTTAGGCGCATTCACCACAGCAGGCAGTAATGTGCTCCATGCAAGCCAAGATTTGCAAAACTTACAAAAGTATCTTGTTTGCCGGTTTTTACAGTATTTACTGTATCCTCGTTTGTTTGGAGGTGGATCCTGTGGTGGTACCATATTCACTCTTGCAAATTTAGCGGCCGTCTGTCGAATATTTCTTGGCAAATTTAACATAGTTGCTCTTTTTGCTATGTTTACTTTCACCAACTCTAACCCTAACTGTTTTAAAAATAATCTTCGATTTATTTGGGATTCAGGTTCATTATAACTTCTATGAATGATAAATGCGTTGATACCCGTTAGATTCAGCATGCCATAAAATATCACTAACGGCCATCTTCTTGTATTTCTCGCCACACTATATGACGAAATCATTTTATCAACAACATCGACCCCGCATTTGGTGGTGTTGTAGAATTTAATGATTTCAGGTTTTTGTGCATCACCCGTGCTTTCATCTATTACACCTTCTCGATGGAAAGAAGATATCATTAGAATATTTTTATTTTTTTTTAGGAACATGAGATACTAAAGTCATATATGTTCCAAATCCAAAAACAGTCGAAGGAATAGTTCGCTTATTTTTCTCTCTAAATTCCTGTGGTATGCGTTCTGCTCGGGAATTTAGTGCTCCGACAATTGTTAGTCTATGTTGTGTAAAAGCTTCTTCAGTCAGGGCAAAACTGTTGAACCACCTATCCACAGTGATATTTCGTCCCGAATTCGAAATATGTTCAAACATTCTAAGAGACACTGCTTTTGTTGAATTGTCTACCTGAAATGGCCTTTCTGGTCGCATACCAGCATAAATTTCCAATTTTGATGTATAAAAAGTTCGAGCATCAACTAGTGAAAAAACTTTTATGCCGTACTTACTGGGTTTCTTAGGCATAAACATGCGGAAGGCACATCGACCGCGAAAAGGTAACATCATTTCGTCTAATGTGGCGTACTCCCCTATCGAATAATAACGCTGGCAATTGTTATTGAATATTTCAAATATTTCCCTTATGGGCGCCAATTTATTTATAGATTGCCTCTCTGCTCTCGTTGTCGTATCATCAAATCTGATGACTCTCAGAAGAAATCGGAATCTCCTTTGTGACATTGCTGCTACGAATATTTCCGATCCCATTCCATCATTACTCCAATACTCCTCCAAAATTCGTCTAGCTGCTCGTTCAGTGCGGGCAAGATAAAGCAAGCCAAAAAAGCACTTCATCTCTTCTTTTGACGTCAGAGCTGCATCGTTTGGATCCTGGTACTTGCATGCTATTTTTTGAATATATAAATTTGTATACCTCACAACAATATCCAAGATGTCATCAAAAAAGAGATGCCAAATATCAATAAGTTTTTTAACATTTTTTGCTTCCCGAAGAGGCCCAGGTAAATGCGTGACAATATTCTCTCTTCTTGTGCGAACATTGCGTGCACCGCCAAATTTTCTCCATTTGCGCCCATCCTTTGCATGATAATACAAACGCCGATCCTCTGTTGGCTCATCAGTATCTGCATTTGTTGCTTCTATTTCATTTTGTTCCCTCTCATTATTTTCAGTCTCAGAGTCAGTGTCATGTTCACTAAATTCTACATGATCTGAGTCCACTATTGAACTGTCTGAATCTGCAGCCCCTTCCTCGTCAGTTGGAACATCTTCACAAAGTTTCATCAAACGTTCAAATTGCGTTTCATAGGTATCCATTTCAATTGAGCACTATAATAAAACATTTATGTTCTAAAAATATTATAGATATAACAATATGAAAATCACTTACCATGTAACAAGAAGAAATATTCAGTATTAATGTGCACAAATCACAGTATACCATGTGTATGTATACACAAACTAACAGAAACGGGACATGAATTATAATTGAGGGAATCCCCCAAGCACTATCGCATCTCGTATATAGATTCTAAAGTACAATAATTCAATATCTCTACCATAGATGGTGCCTAGAGTATGCTACGTATTTGAATACACGTTTGAACGGGTTAAGCCTGTGAGTGCAAACACCGCTATAACGCAAAACATTGGATTCCTTTTTTAACACAATTTAGGCTGTAAACTTCATTTTAAATAGTAAAAAGGTATATAGGATATAAATATCCCAACGCCATAAATTAAAAAGTTATTGCTAATTTTCAAAACCTTATGCACTGATAGGCTTAGCCCGTCCGATGGAGTGTTAATATACATAGTATTTATTCATTTTCAAGCAAGCAAAAAAGTATGATGGAATAATTAACACTTCGATTTAACTAAAAAACATTTTCTTCAATACATACCACCCTGCATAATAACTAATACTAAGAATTGAAAATCATCTTGGTAAATCATCTCCGGTATAGGGAAAAAGTAATATATTTTAAAAACAATCCTTTTCAAATTAACGAAATCAATTAAATCTTGAATTTCACTTACATGTACCATTTTTGCAGCTTTATTATTCTCACTCGCAAAACACTTTCCTATTTACCATGAAATTGAAGGAGCTCCTTCAATTTATGAGTTAAATACGTTACTAGAAATAGTATTAATTAATATTCTCGGTAACTGAATCTTTTGGTGGGCGTTTAATCGTAAAAAAACAATTGAAATCAACAAAAAATTAATCACCGGCAAATCCAGACGTCAGCACATACAAAATATTCAGCACAATATGCAGAAATTTAACAGTAAATGAATGTGTCAGAACACACAATTATTTGTTAATAATATTTGAGTGAGTTACTTTTTTCGGGTCATATTTGTCATCTTCTGTTAAAAGAATAACATTTTTTTTATTTGCGAAGATAATAAAAGTTATAACGGATGAATTGCGACATCAGAAATATGTTTTCTCGTTTGGTATGCAGCTAAGGAATAGAAGATTTTCACAGAAGAAAATGTAAATAATTTATAGAAAATGCTCCGGTTGACATATCTAGTATTGGTTTTAATTTGTTGATAATGAAATTAATTAATTAATTTGATTATGATCTAAGTATTACAAGATTATTTTCTTTTTATTAATTTATATAAACAAAGAACTTTGGGAACAGGATTTATGATAGCCAACACACAATGCAGGGAGGGCGAAAACATTCAAAGCGATATCAGAGCGAATATGTTACTTGCAAATTAATACAGACATGGGAAATATGAGCATTTTAAACATACACGCACCAACAGGAGGGGAAGAAGATGAAATAAATGAAAAACTATTACGACGAAATGGAAGAAGCGTTTAACATGATGCCAAAGGAAGACATCAAAATAGTAATAGGCGACGCCAACGCAAAAATCGGCAGAGAGTATGTATGTACCAGTAATCGGAAAATACAGCAAACACGACGGAACAAATGATAATGAGAAAAGACTGATTAATTTTGCAACCGAGATGGGGCTAGTTATTGCCAGCACAAAGTTTGAACATAAAGAAATCTATAGAGTAGCAGACCACTTTTTAGTAGTCGCGAAAATAATACAAAACGGTAAACAAAGAAAGTAAAAGTTAAGGTGCATACCAAAAAGAAGGCTACTGATGGAAAGGCTTATAGATAACAAAACAACAAAAAGAAAATACGAAGAAAAATTGAAGAAAACCCTAGAACAACAACAAAACCATAACGTAAACGATGAATGGAGACATTTAGAGGAAACTAAAAAAAAGACGGCACGGAAAATAATACCACCGAAAATAAAAAAGGGAAAAGGAGAAGAACGGTTAGATGAAAAATGCAGAGAAAAAATTAAAAAGAGAAGCCAAGCCAAACAGAAAATGTTTTAAACTGGTACATATAAAGACATAAGACAATACGAAGAACATAGAAGAATAACAAAGAAGATATGCAAGGGGACAAAGCGAAAAAGAATGGAGGACAAAATAAGAAGTATAGAAGAAAATTTTGTAAGTAAAGAAATGAAGAACTTTTAGCAAGAAATAAAATATAATAAAGGAAAACTGGGCAGTGGACCATATGTATAAAGAACAAAAAAGAAGAAACAAAAATAGATGAAAGCGAAATGATACAAAGAAGGGAAAAGTATTTCAAAGAAATATTAAATAAAGAAAATGAGAACGCGCAGCAGGAGGAGCTTACAACCCAAAATAGACATAACGACGGAGAGATATCACCACCATCGAGAGAAGAAATCTCAGAAATAATACAGAGACAAAGGAACGGCAAATCTCCTGGAGAAGATGGAATAGAGCCAGAGCTGATAAAATACGGCTGAGTCGCACTAAAGACGAAGATCTACCATTTGATATCAAATATATGGGAACAAGAGACAATGCCAGAAGCGTGCGAAACCTCAATAACGTTACCAATTCACAAGAAAGGGAAAATGGACAGAGTGTATAAAATCATGGCCAAAACCATAGAAAAAAGGTTAAAAGAATATGTAGAAAACTTGTTCGGAGACTATCAGTGCGGATTCAGATCTGGAAGATCAGTCATGGATCATATTTTCACCCTAAAACAAACGCAAAGAATGGGGTACGAATTCAATCTACCAATCTATGCCATCACTCCCAAAGGGCGTATGACACAATAAATAGAAAATATTTATACAGTATTATGAATGATCAAAGCATCCCAAAAAAACTGATGAGTCCTACCAAAATGACACTCGAGCGTAGAATAACTAAGATCAAGGTGAACCAAAAAAACATCAGAAAGCTCCGAGATCAATACAGAATTAAAACAAGGAGATTCGTTGTCCACCACCTTGTTTAACATTGTATAAGAATAGATAATACGGAAAACCGGCATGAACAGGGCATGGACACTGAAAACTAAGACAACACAATTACTGGCATACGCGGACGATGTAGTACTGCTATCAACATCATAAAACGAACTGAGAAGAATATGCAGAGCGTTCATCGAAACATCAGAGACAATGAACCTACGAGTCAATGAAGACAAATCGAAGTTTATTAAAATGGCAACACCTCAAAGGAAAGGAGCAATGAGGAAGTTTATAATACAACTGAATGGACAAAAATAATGAGCTTCGAACAAGTCCAAAGCTTTGTATATCTAGGTGTGGTTATCAAGGACGACGGCGACGAAGGAGGGAATTTAGAAACTAGGCTGATGAAAGGAAATAAACAGGCAGGAGCATTGAACAAGATAATAAGTTCAAAGAAGATCTACACCGCCGCACCATTGTTACACATTATAAACATGTCTTTCAAAACAGGTGTAGTCCCTGCTCACTTCAAAGCAGCGATTGTCCGTCCTCTATATAAAACTGGTAATAAATAAATTAATAATTATCGACCAATTTCATTATCATCCTCACTTTTGGAAATATTCGAACTAGTAATAAATGATAGACAAATGAGTTATCTAGATAAAAAATCATATACTATCACCCTCTCAATTTGGATTTCGAAAAGACTTGTCAACCCAAGATGCAATAGCTGAACTAACTACTACGGTCTATCAAGCTGTTGACAATAGTCGACCATGCCTTGGTGTCTTCGTTGATCTAGCGAAAGCGGTTGATACGGTATATCACAGTCTCCTGTTGGATAAACGTAAGCACCTCGGAATACGAGGAGTAGTGCATGATATGCTTAGAAACTTTTTAACATACAGGAAACAACGGGTCCAGGTTAACTCTCTCTTGAGCAGTGAAAGAACTTGTACTTTTGGTGTTCCTCAAGGCACTATACTTGGACCCATACTCTTGATAATATTCATGAATGACTTACTTCTTCTTAGGTGTTCGCGATATGGCTGAAAAAGCCTTGATGGTTATTGTTGATTGGATAAAAGTCAACATGCTCACTATGAACGTTGAGAAAACCCAAATAATACCATTTACTTCTTATGCACCCCATTTACCGTCCTATAATATGTTAAATGTAGATAAACAACCTGTCTCACTAGTAAACTCTGTAAAATATTTAGGTATCCGTTTAGACAGTTTCCTAAAATGGAACATTCAAGTATATGAAATGAAAAAAAAATTGAGAATTTTACTATATCGTTTTCGTCAATTTAGGCATTTCATAAGCACTACCCATCTAAAAAATTTATACTATGGTTTGGTTGAATCTATATTACAATACGGAATCGTCGGCTGAGGCGGAAGTAGAAAATGTCATATCTTACCAATACAAAAAAGATTTTTGAAAATCATTGTGAATAAACCCTTTTATACTCCGAAGCACAAACTCTAAACATAAGGCAATTATATACCAAGGCCATTATTGCATTAACCAGCAAATGTATATCGAAATATCTTTCTAATGTTAACCACACTTATTCTACAAGGAAAGCATTTAATGTTATTACTCCTCGAGCAAAGACATTTTATCTACCTGGCACTATTCTAAATACACACTTAAACGTAAACTAAAAGCTTGATTATTCTCTATTAACAGGAGGGAGATACGAAATATTATTGATCCATCATTGTTATCCATATGAATTTGTGTGTTAAAAATCTTACGTAGTGGAATAATTAAAATGTATATATTGAAGAGAGAGAAAACATTTTAAGTGTTGTATTCATGAATATTTATAGTTATATATGTAGGATTGTTTTCGTTTGTATAGGCTGAATAATATTCCCAGAGGTGAATATAACAGTTTTATTCTAAAAATACCTCAATTTACAGTCAAAGTCGATTTTTTTGAAGTTGTCCGTCACAATATTCTCTCGTCTCTCCCTTATTGAATCCCCGGCAACCAAAAACTCTAAAGGTCATAAGATGATTCTCATCAAGTGTTCTAAATGTAAATAAGTAAAACTTCAATAAAACGTTAAAAGAAAATCACAACAATAACACTAACTAAATACATTAAAAATTCAATTATCTACATTCTGCCATCCTATTGTGAATCCGACCCGCCTCTTTCTGTTCGTCACCAAAAACAAACTTTTGCTCCTTCCTCAAAAGATCACTCAAAGGTTTCGCGATAATGGAATATGAAGAGATGAACTTGCGAAAATATCCTGTTAAACCTAGAAAATATTGAATTTGTTTAAGAGTCGTTGGTTGTGGAAAATTCCTGATTGCCAAAGTCTTCTCATTTGAGGGTTGGACTTTCCCACCCTCAATGATAAAGCCTAGAAATGCTATCTGGGTTTTTAGTAATTGATATTTCTTTTTTTTATGTCTAGACCATAGTCTTTCGCAACCTGAATAACTTCTCTTAACCTTGCAAGTCCTTCTTCTTCATATAGTAAAGCATAATATTTTTCAGCAACAATTTTCTAAAAACAGTATTCACGAATCTCTGAAAAACTGATGGACTATTGCATCATCCAAAAGGACATTTTAGAAATTCAAATTGACCGTGGTGTGTAACAAATGCGGTATATTTTTTACTTTCTTCTTCTATTCCAACGTGAAAAAATCCATTCCTCTTATCGATGGTACTAAAGTATTTAGCAGCCTGCAATCTATCTAACACATCTTCGATTAAAGGAAGAGGAAATCTATCCTTTACTATGTTTTTGTTAAGTTTCCTGTAATCACAACATATTCTAGTATTGCTATCTTTCTTTCTAACAAGAACTATTGGACTAGCAAAGTCAGATGATCTACATCTTATAATTTCTTCTTCTAGCCATTCTTCTATTTGCGCCTCAACCTCTTCTTTTTCTGGTACAGCTAACCTTCTTGGACTTTGGTATATTGGCTCTTCATTCTTCAATAGAATATGCATTTTAACATCAGCTTCCATAATCTTCTCAGGATAATATTCTTTTATAAGTTTCTTTGATTCTTCCCGAATTTTTTCATTTTTTATATGTGTAATATCAAATATATCAGTTTCTCTATCAGCTTCTTCGTCTATTATTATCTTCCACAAAAAATTCTGCTTTTCCTTCTTGAAAACAACAATTTCACCATCTCTAAAGATAACATCTACTTTCATATTTTCAAAAGATTCGCTATTCTTGTTAACTCCATTATTTTCAGTATCATCTTCATCGGAACTCACCTCACCTTCCGATTCTTCTTCCACTTCATCATCTGTTACTTCATTCTCATCATTTGACTGTAGGTTGTTCATGAAGGAACAAATGCGTGCAACTACTTCTTCATCACTACCAGAATAATCAAGATCAAGTATATTACAAATAGCAATAAGATCAGGAAACTGCACTTTTTAGTTTTACCTCATTTATTTTTTGTGCATATTTCGAAGACTTTCTGTCTAAATGGAAACCAGAAAATGCACGTACCTCTTTCCGCGTTTTCCTACCTTCCCCCTCGATTCCAAAGGCGACTACATGTAAAGCCTGTACTGCCTTAAGTGAACTACTGGAAATATTTTTTCGGATTCTTGGAATATCTCCGAAATTAGTCATTGTACGCAATTAAAATATATACGATATCAATAAATATGTTAAAATAAATAATCAAATAATACTACAAACATAATTCACCTTATGCCTCAAAATTCAAACGAATTTATAACAAGTCAAGTTGCAACTTATTTCTTATTCGGAAATTATCAAAATGAACCTGAACATCGTGACGTTCACAAAATATGGAGCGAAAATGAATTAATAAATCAAAATAATTGATTACGTAACCCAATCAAAATAATTAAAGCAATTATATCTTCTATTAACAGCTGGTGTAATATGATTATCTAGCTCGTCTATTGGAAAAATGTATCGTACCTTGTTTATTCCACAATAATAATATGCAATTGCGTCTGAATTTCTTTGAAGTCTTCTTACTCCCTTCCACAAGTGTTACTTCTTTGTCTGATTGTATTCGAAGTCTTCTTACTCCCGTCTTTTCACGTCTTTTGCTGCTTTCTTCGAAGTATTCTTACTTCCGTCTTTTTACTTTTTCGTCTGCTTGTATTCGAAGTCGTCTTACTCCCGTCTTTTCACGTCTTTTACTACGACTATAATTTTCGCTTCGACTATAATTTTATCTGCATCCTGGTTGAGCCCCCAAAAATGTAGGTTTGTTTTCGTTTGTCTAGGTTGAATAATATTCCCAGAGGTGAATATAACAGTTTTATTCTAAAAATACCTCAATTTACAGTCAAAGTCGATTTTTTTGAAGTTGTCCGTCACAATATTCTCTCGTCTCTCCCTTATTGAATCGCCGGCAACCAAAAACTCTCTAAAGGTCATAAGATGATTCTCATCAAGTGTTCTAAATGTAAATAAGTAAAACTTTAATAAAACGTTAAAAGAAAATCACAACAATAACACCAACTAAATACATTAAAAATTCAATTATCTACATGTATGTACCAATATTGTGCATGTATTTTACAAATATCTTCTATGTTACCTTTTAAGTTAGTAATTAGGTAACTGTTGTTGGGATCGTTAATTATTGAGGCGGCTAACTCAAAGACACATTCTTAAATGAACTTTTTTGAGTTTCTTGTATTTTTTATCTGCCTTTTCCTGTTACCCTACTAATTAACTGTATGTTTTTTTTGATGAATAGAAAATTATTATTATTAAAAAAAATTATAACAATTTATGTTGGAAACTTGTAGGAATTTCAGGTGATATTTAAAATACTATATTATTTTATATATATTTTATATGTGTACAGTGTTGGGAACATTACGAGGGAACATACGTTTTACCGTCAATGTGTTAAAAAGATACAAATACATATAAATTCAGTGTATTATTCTGTTTCGCTAACAGGATATCATAAAGTCGAAAACGTGCAACAACTGTATGTGTAGAGGCGTGATGGAAGTATACTCCCACCACGTGTAAAGGTATGTCTGGTAGGCACCGCCTTCGAGAAGCGTGCAAATACAGATGTGTAATGTGGACAGTTTAGTTTATTAATTGAGAAATAATGAGATTGTACTAAACTGATATCTTAATGCAATGAACAATAAAAAAAATCAATATTACTTTCGTTTATCACTTCATGATTAATTTACAAAGAATTAATTAAGTAGTAATAATCTAATTCACTATATTAATTCGGTTAGTATACGCTAATATGATTTGAACAATAAATTACAACCTACCTAGTAAGTATTTGAAATAAGTGCCACTAAAAATCACTGGAGGATAGCGTTGATTGATGATTTATATCAATCAACGGCGAAAATCTAAAAAAATCACTTTCGTTGATATTGAGGGTACAATTAATGAATATAAGCATAATAATTGTCATTAACATCATAAGGAATATTCTATGGCAACAAATACAGAGTCCAAAAGCGACAATATGTTGTAAGAAAACAGTGTATCACCGTTTTCTTTAACAGTGTATCATAACATGAGAAATAGGTCGTTAGCTAATATTTGTTTATAACTGTCTTCTAGTTACAAGAATATCTCAATATAAACCGCCTGTTTCCTACGCTCCTGATAAAACGATTCCGTTTATAGCTCTAATTATTCTATTTTTATCTATCCCCTCTCTCCATTTTCAATCCACGTGCTAGAATTGTAAGTGCCCTTAAAATTTTCCTTTTTATTTGTGAGAGAAATTAGTCACATTTAATTTCAACGTAACACAATAAGCCCCTCAAAGCCAACGGGAAATTATAACGGTCACATGGCGTTACCAGTGTGTTAGAGAAAGACAATCGTGAGACAGAGAATCAAAACCCAGCGTAGATTACTATACCAGACGAATACGAATCGCGCGTGCGCCTCTTGAAGATGTTACAGTGTATAATCTGTGTACTTCACTAAACGTTGGTTTGCGAATGAGTAACGATCTTTTGCAAATCTTATAAAATGAGTATGAAAGTACACCATAAAGTGCAAATTGTAAAATGGTACTACCAGGGTCATTTATATCGAGAAATAGCAGAAAATGTGTTTATTGTGGCATTCGAAAATGCCCAACCAATAAGCAAAAAACAAGTGAGAACGGTTATAAAAAATGTTTAAGAGCATGGATGTGTCAATCCTACTAAACATGAACGGCGTACACAAAATCGTCAAATCCAACCCGAAAAAGAAGAAAGAGATATTTTAGTTTGTGCCAGTGTGGAAAATAATCCCCTACAATCGTTCACTCATTTAGCAAAGGATTTTGATGTTGATCCGAAAACGATTCGGACTGTATTAAAAAAAATGGTTATCGTAGTTTCAAACTGAAAAAGAGCCATGACATTTTTCCAGACGATCAATTTCGTAGAATGGAATTTTGTGAAATAGTTATAGAAAAAATACAATTGGACGCAAACTTTTCGAAAAATATTTTGTTCACAGATGAATAGACTTTTCCCATACACGGTGCACATAATTCATCCGTTATTCGATAATGGTCAAGGACAAATCTACACAAACATTACAATAGTAGAACTCAATATTCCCAAAAGTTAAATGTTTGGGCTGGAATATTAGGTGGAACATTTAATTGGACCATTTTTTATTGACGGCAATTTAACCGGACAAAAATATTTGGACATGCTCGAAAATCAAGTTACTCCTGCCCCTATACAAGTAGGTGTCAACTTCAATGAGATATCTGGTACCAACATGACGGTTGTGCATCACATAATTATCGACTAGCAATACATTTTTTAAATACACAATTTCCCAATCGAATAATCTCCACGAATGGTAACATTAGATGGCCTGCGAGATCTCCAGATCTGGCTCGCAACGATTTATTTTTCTGGGGTTATGTAAAATCGAGAATTTATGGATTCCAAGAAAGCAGAGCCACTTCTCTAAATGAACTAAGGGAACAAATTTGTATGCAAATAACACCTGAAATACTCATACGTGTTCGTCAAGAATTTTATAACCGTCTCAGTTACAATTTAGCTCAAAACGGGGGATTATTCGAACATTTGATTTAAGCTCATTGAAGAGTTGAGAAGTTTTATTTTTTAATTTATTACATATCAGAATATTACTTTTATTTAAAAATTGTAGGCATTTTCATTAGAATTCGATATTATGTTTATTTTCAAATACCGTCTTTTAATTTGTACTGTATGTGATTACACAGAGAATTCGTTCTTATTTGCATACAAACGATAAAGATACCGATTTTTTTTACTCACATTCGAAACACAGCAGATGTTTCGAGACCAATTTCACGTTGCCAAATCTGAAAAAAAGTAAAGGTTTTAACCGCTTTCAAACTGAAAACTAGAACAATTTCCAGCATTACAATAAAATATTCAACGAATAGATGGAATTAATTATATCTTGATCTTTTACAACCTCTTGAATTATCATTAATAAAAGCTTCTACAATGAAAATTGGCGACACTGTTAGCTAGGTTAGCATTGTGGGTTTACGCATGTATTTTCCACTTTATGAGATCCTGTTAGCGAAAAATAAGAATTGAGCTATTTTGAAACACATATTATTATTAATAAAAATTAAAATACTACTTATTTCGCATGTAATGTTATGTTATCCTGTTAGCGAAGAAGAGTAATACACTGAGTTTATGTATGTATTTTGTCTCTTTCTAACACATTGACGGTAAAACGTATGTTCCCTCGTAATGTTCCCAATACTGTATAGTTCGAAATCTCATGTTCGAAAGATTGCCAATCCAAAGTCACGTATCTTACTTCCTAAGACATCAAACAAATCAAATCGAACACAAACCTAATTTAATATAAATGTTTGTATCTTTTATATCGATAGTTATCTGTCTAACTATTCTTCTATTCACCAGCAGCGTTGCTTCTGTCTTTCCTGGAGCGAATTCTAAACCTCTAGAAGTTATCCATTTTACAATCCTGTGCACCACTATGTTTGTCATCGTTGTTTCCATTTACCGCTTACAGTAACTGCCAAGTCGTCAGCGAATCCTACGAGTAGGATTCCTGGTGGCACGTCTAAACGTACGTCATCATAATAGACGTTCCACAAAATGAGTCCAACCACTGACCCTTGCAGCAGTCAACTTGTCATTTGCATTGTAATTTTTTTGCCAATTAATATTTTCCTACCTGTGAAATAGATTTTCACCATTCGTATAAGATATGGCGTTATTTTTTTTATTTTCTAGTTCTTTCACGATGCCTTACCAGGGTGCCGAGTTGAAGGCGTTTTTCATATCTAGGGTCACAAATAAGCATAGTTTCTTATTTTGGTATGCAAAGCTTTTTGTTTTATTTGCCTCTTCTATTACTCTGAGCATAGCGTCTACGGTCGATTTCTTTTTTGTAAAGCCAAACAGTGTATGAGCGAGGACTCCGGCTTTGCGTATTTCTTCGACTAGTCTCTTTTTTATTAGATGCTCTAGTAGCTTGCCCATGCAGTTTATTCAGCATAATGGTCTATATGTGATCAACAGATTAACCTTCAGACTGGGCTGACTTTCATTAAATTTTTATTTAAATAACATATGTAAATGCCAGACTCTAAACTTTAACGTTAATGAGACCTAGTTAAGTCATTGTTAGAGAAGGCTCTCGCTTACTGTAGTGAATAATGCACATAAAAAATGCCGGTCTTTTTACTTTAATCTATGTCAGGCAAGGCCTGACTTTTAGTCTATTTCAAACGAAGAGCAAAGAGAGATGGGATTTCATGTATTTTATATTTACGCCAGAATTTTGGAAAAAATAATATGAAAGAAATAGTAGAAAATACATTATACATATAAAATGCAGTTTCGAGTTCGATCTAATAATAGTGGAGACGCTATTGACTTGATTATTATTATCATGAGACAGCTGTGGGAGGAAGATCCATCAGAAAAAATTAAGACATAAACTGGTATTATATAGAACTAACAAGAAGTCAAGTTATATTAAAGAGGATATTAGAATAATGTTACAAATGAAACTCAACGTTTCTAGCTAATTCCACTAATATGAGATGATTCCACGAAGTAAAGGTCGAGACAGTTAATTTCAGGATATTAGAAGATGAATAAGATGACATAATATCGATTTTAATCACAAATGAGGAAATTTCCGAGTACATCAAGGTATGTGTTACGACATTTTTTGCATAATATGCTATTCAGCTATGTACTACAGAAAAAATGTATTTGTTTTAACAGTATAATCAAACAACGATTGAATTTATTAAGAATATGTGAAAAAAACGAATCAATAAGTTTGTTTAAACAATTTACAATAGAATAACACATTTTCAATACCAAATAAAGTTTTTGAAGGTTCAACATCATATTTACATACAGTGTGATCCTTTCACCGTGCCCGGGGGAGTCGGATGGAGGAGGCTGGATGTGATCCACCCCTAATCTTCCATGCGAGTTTCCTGGGGGGGGGGGTTGCCCTACCCGACACGGCGCG
Source organism: Galeruca laticollis (assembly GCA_963921935.1). NCBI lineage: Eukaryota > Metazoa > Arthropoda > Insecta > Coleoptera > Chrysomelidae > Galeruca > Galeruca laticollis. Next base: position 109,416,348 of record OY998179.1, read on the forward strand.
TCCCAATGGCTCATAGGGTGTCTCCACGGAGAGTGGTCGATCATGGTTCCTGCGCTCTTAAGAGCTGCGAGGGAGGCACGAGCGACCAATCTCGGGGATAGGTGATGAATAGGAACGATCCGTTCTGAATAATCGCCCGCGGATCAAAAGGGATAGAGGAGTAAACCTGACAAAAAATCATCGTCGCTGACCTCCTCGCCTCTGCTGAGCATCTTACAATCAGTTAAGGGGAAGGAAAACTTCTTCTTCATGACTATCAGGTCTCATCTACTCTAAGTAACCCTTCAATTTCTTGTACTTTCTCTATCTTTCTTTTCTTTTCTACTCTTCCATATTAACACAATAGACCTTCTTCACTTTGGATCGCATGTCTGTCTCTCTTCTTTCCTCTCGCCAACCAGGTCACTAAATTTCTTTCTTTCTCTCCTTCTTTTCTGCATTCTTTTCCACCTACCATATTCTTCAATTTCTTCATGGAACATCTCGGTCTATCCCCCAGATGATCAATTCAACTGAACGACCACATACAGGGGAGGCAGCTGTGTGGGTCTACCCGTTGGCAAACCTGCGTCCAGAGGCAACCGTGAAAAAAGCCTAGAGGAGTAAACTTCAATAATAGAACCCGTAATCCTCGCTGTTAGCTACCGTGGCCATGGATGAATGGCTGCACGAAACGCAGTCAGAAACGGTGCCTCTGGGATACCTGGCGACCTCCCAGAGTATCTAGCCTTAGCGGGGTAAGGGCGCACTGTCCCGCCGGACCTTCATTCGTCCCAACTCGTGGGAACTTTATGGAGAACCAAAAAAAATTAAAAAGTGGGAAGGAGAAGAAGGAAGATGTGGTGGAAGTGGAAGAAGTGAGAGTCGAGGGAGATGCATGGCCTTACGATGATGTTCAGAATGCTGAGGAATTTTTTCAGAGTGCACATAAAAAATGCATCAAGCTGAATAGGACTGGTGAGGTCTGTCAGTCGACTATGATTGAGGAGGATAAGGAAGAAATGAATAGCCAAACCAAGCAGGAGAGTTCAAATGAGATGGTAGATGCGGTAATGTCCTACTTGATAGATGATGTGGTAAAAGACAAGAATAAAAGAAGGAAATCAGAGGATAGTGGGGAGGAAAGGCAGGAGAGAAAGAAAGAGAAGAGGGAATGAAAAAAGATAGCAAAGAGGGCCAACATGAGGAGGAAGCACCCGTGGAAATGCATAAATCTGTATCGGGGACAGAAAACGAAGAACTCAAAAGGAATTTAGTACAGAAGACGGAAGAGGGTCAGGCGAAAATCAGTGATGATGAATTTAAGGAAATAAGGTTGCAGATCAGAAAACTGGAAGAAACCATCAGCACTCTAAACAATCTGGTAAAAAAGAGTACAAATACAAAATTAGAGATAAAAGCATCGGCCACAGAAGCGCATAGAGAAATGGGTACCCTCATAAGATTAACAAACCAAGTTAATAATAAAAAATTAGAAATAGAAAGAACGGGAATTAAAAACAAGGTTAGGGTGGCCAATATTGGAACTCAAGTAGATGAGGGCGAAATACTAAGCGAGACCAGGAGAGAAAAAGAAAGGGTGCAGGACCTGATCATGACAGTACTAAGGGAAGAGGAAACGAAACCGGAAAACCTTGTGCAAATAATAGACCAGGCATGGCCGGAAGCAGCGTACACAAAGACAAAGGTCATAGCACCAAAAGATACGGCAGAAGAAGTCAGTAATGCTGAATGTGTCTTGGTGTTACTTAAGGATAGGTACGAGGATAACACGGAGGAGGTAAAATAAAAAATGAGTGCAGTCAGTATGTTCTACGAGGAAGGTTTAGAAACAGTAGTTGTCGAGAAGCTGGAGTGCAGTACCAGAATAAAAATCAGAGGAGGAGAAAAAAATCGGGAAAAGATCATATTTGGGACCAAACAAACAGCTGACGTAGTCACACTCTGCGAGGTTATAGAAAACTTTAGGAAACTATGGACCAAAAACTCGAAAAACTACGTAGTGCTAGCGGGGGTTGAAGAAGAAAAGAGGGACTACGTAAGAAAAACGATGGAATACATAATGAGAAAGGAAGACGTCACAATCGTTATGGGAAAACAAAAAACTTATACTAGAGGTACTACCCAGCCAAGAACGCCCACAGAAGCAGTGATTATAAAGGCTGGAGGCGGTGGCTTTGCACAGGCCTTAAAAAGTATTAAAAGTAAAGTTGACATCAGGAAGCTAGGAGTGGATATTGCAAGGGTAAGAAAAACTAATAAAGGTGATGTATGTCTGGAGATCAAGGGTATAGAAAATGCAAACAAAGTAAGAGCCGAGGTCCAAAAAAATTATAAGGAAATCACGGTCTACCACGTTAACAAAACGGAAATAATAAATATAATGGATATCGAACCAGAAACGACGAAAGAACAGTTAGAGGAAGAACTGGGGAAAGCAATCCCAGGCTATAATAGAGATCAGTGCGTGGTTAAGACACTGAAGTTGACAAAAATAGGATGTCAGGTCGCAACGGTAGCGCTAAAGAAGGACTGGGCGGACAAATTAATCGCAATAGGGAAGGTTAAAGTCGGCTGGGTAATGTGTAGAATACAACCCCAGGTACACATAGTAAGATGCACGAAATGCCTGCAATACGGACATAAAAAGAATAATTGTCAGGGAGAGGACATTGCAGGGTGTTGCTATAAGTGCAAGCAGAAGGGACACATGGCAAAGGAGTGTGCAAACGAACCTTTCTGCATAACATGTGCGGTAGACGGACATAGGGCAGATAACTTTGCCTAAATATAAGGAGAGATACATAGCTGCCAGAAGAGGTAAAGCAAGCAGGCTCAGAAGCAGGGTCTTTTCAACCTATCAAGATGAAGTTTTTACAAATTAATGTTGGTAGAGCCAGAGCGGCCCAAAACATGGCTCTAGCAAGAGCCGCTCAAGAAAATTTGGATATAGTAATAATTTCTGAGCCTAATATGGAGATGGCGAAAGGACAAGGGTACATCAAGGATATCGATGGAGACATGGCGATATATATGAGGAACAGAAATGTGAGGATAAAGAACCACGAAATAGGATGCGGCCATGTGATCCTAAACTTAGCAAATTGGGCAATCGGATGTGAGTATATATCGCCAAATATTAACATCACAGACTTCCAAACCAAACTAGATGAAATGATGGAGAAGCTTAGAAAATACCTCCCTAGAGTGGTGATTGCGGGCGATTTTAACGCGTAGTCCGCATCATGGGGATCTCCTCGCACAGACAGAAGGGGAGAATACATAGAAGCATGGATGGCAGAATATGATATGCTTACAGCTAACAATGGAAACCCAACATTTGTAAGAAGGCAACAGAGATCACACATAGATATTACTTGCATGACTTCGGAAATGTACGGATGGGTAAAAGACTGGAAGGTTGACGATACCCATGTTTTTACGGACCACAGATTCATCACATACTAGATAGGGACCAATAGAATAAAAGACAATGAGTACACCAACTTGACCCTACATTCAGAATTCAAAACCCTGTTAGAAGAAATAAAAGAGGTATACCCTTCAGCTAAGGAGCTAAACGAACATGTCAGCGATTTGGTTAAAAGCGCCACGAGAGTAAAAGTTACGAATAAAGTACAACCGTATTGGTGGAATAACGCTATTGAGGAGGCAAGAAACACCGCAATACGGAGTAGAAGAGTATACACGAGACTGTGTGGAACTCGAGGCACGAATAATCCAATAACGCTACAGGCAAGGGAAGAAAAAAACAGATCCAGAAAAGAGCTAAATCGACTAATAAGGGGGAGCAAAAAAGAAAGTTGGAGGAAACTTTGCGATGATCTGGAATCAGATATTTGGGGACAGGGGTATCGCCTGGTCACCAGAGAATTAGGAAGGCCAAAACCTCGATACGAACCTACAACTGCTCAAAAGAGTGAATGGGCCAGACAACTGTTTCCACTAGCTGAGAATCCAAAAAATGGGAGATACGTTGACACACAAGAAGATATGGACCTAATCACTATTGAGGAACTGATAACGGCCAAGGACAACATTAAACTCAAGCGAGCCCCAGGGCCATATGGCATACCACCAGAAGCAGTTAAGTTATTGGTAGAAACTAGACCAAGAGTGATACTACGTATCTTTAATCAATTGGTCAAGAAGCAGGAGTTCCCGCGGCTATGGAAAAGGGCGAAGGTAGTACTAATCTGGAAAGGTAAGGTAGCAGTGGAAGCAAAGTCTTATAGACCGATCAGTCTAATTAGCTGTATAGGGAAACTGTATGAGGCAATCATAAGAAATCGTATGGTTAAAATAATCGAAGAAAGAAATCTGATGTCCGAAAATCAGCATGGGTTCAGAACAGGCCATTCAACAATCATGGCAATAGAGCAAGTCAAAAATATAGTACAGAAAAGCCGGAAAAAATGGATTGCGTTGACTGCGATAGATATAAGAAACACTTTTAACACAGCTTCGTGGGAAGTAATTATGAGGGCATTGGAAGACATGGGATTTCCGAGATATTTGACAAACCTCATAGACAGTTATCTGGATGCACGCACGGTCATGGTGGGAAAGGAGGAGCTACATGTGAACGTAGGGGTTCCACAGGGATCGGTACTGGGGCCGACTCTCTGGAATGTAATGTATAACGGTGTACTTAACTTACAGATAGAAGGGGTCACGATCATTGGTTTTTCTGACGACATCGGTATCATAACAGAGGCAGAAGACAGAGCGGATTTAATATACAAAACAAATGAGGCGCTCGCAACGGTAAGCCACTGGATATCAAACAACCACTTGACCATGGCAAAAGAAAAAACGGTAAGCGTAATCCTTAAGGGTCCCCGAAACAGAAGTGAAGTTTATTTCGAAATTGAGGGAAATACTATAGCTCCGCAAAAAACATTAAAGTACATTGGGGTACTAATGGGCTCAAACATGGGTCCTCATATTATTATGGTGTGCGAAAAAGCTAAGAACAAAATACGGGCGATAGGGGGATTGCTGAGAAATGTAGGAGGGCCGTCTAGCCGGAAGAGGGCTGTACTGTATGGAGTGGTCCAATCCACAGTACTTTATGCAGCCAGTATCTGGAAGGAAATGGTGCAGATTGATAAGTATAAACAGGTATTGAACGGAACACAGCGCACGATGCTATTGAGGTTGGGATCTGCATATATAACGGTATCTGCTGCAGCGATACAAGTGGTCATCGGTATACCGCCCATGGATCTATTGGTATTGGAAAGAGATAGGCTACACAATAGAGAGGGAGGAATACCAAATCACGTAAGAAGGGAGGAACGGGTTAGAACGATCCAGGAATGGCAGACAAGGTGGGCATCATATACTGGAGCGACATGGACTAAAAAACTGATTAACAACATAGAAAAATGGAAGGGATGCAATTACAGACGAACTAACCACTTTGTAACGCAGGCGCGGACAGGACATGGTACCTTTGGATCATTCACTAAAAAAATCGGAAAAACCATAACGGACTATTGTATGTACTGTAACGACATTAGAGATGATCCTGAGCACACCCTCTTTTAGTGTAGTAGATGGGACCAACCGAGGATAGAGACGAATTTGGCTGTAGGAACTATGTCACCGGGAAATATCATCCAAAAAATTACGTCTCACAAATCCACCTTCGAGATCATATTCAGGTACCTGGAGAAAGTTATGAGGGAAAAGGAGCGGGAGGACCGGCTTAGAAGGTGAAGGAGGAAACAGGAATTGAGGATGTAACCTAGCGGAAAGTTGAAGGATATGAAAAAAGCTGCTGAAGATCTATGAGATATCCTCGACAGGATGGTACGGCTCTTCAGTGGGCTGGGGTGAAATGGTTTTGGTGGGTAGGCGGTCGTGCCGGGGGTATTATGAGGGGAGGAAACAACCCTTGTGGTACTGTCGGGGTGACTGAGTCCCACATAACCCGGAAATGCATCTGCATTGTTGGGTAAACATGAGTTTTTCTACCGTTAACACCCCATAATAAAAAAAATGTGATCCTTTCAATAATAAATTTGATCAAATTATCTCTGTTTTCGAAAAAATAATTTCAAGAAAAATATGTTAGTATATTGAAATATGAAGCAAAAGAAAATTCCAGATGAAAATAAATTAACAATATTTTTCAATAAATTTTATTAGCCATTTCTATTTCTATTTCTGTTTCTATTGTCTCTTTGAGCAATCCGTTTTCTGTAAACGAAAATCGGGCGGAAATTCCTGTAGGCAGTTTCCAGTATTTCATCTTCTTCATTTTCTACTATAGGAAGCGATGAAAAGGCATCTTTTGGTTGATCTGATGAAGTAATCTCTTTTGGTGCTTGTGGAAATCCTAACGTTAGTATTACATGGAGAACAATCACCAAAATGGAAATCTGAAATATTGGAGACAGTAAATATTAGACGATAAAACACCTACAATTTTAAAATTATAATCTCAGCCGTAATGATACATTTTTTTGTTTTTTAAGATTAGTTTTAGAATGTTTTCTTGAACGTTTTTGAAAAACATTTAAAAATAATGATTTGGTGGAATTAAGAGATAAAAATAATGGTAAAGGTAAAGAAAAAAGCCGGAAAAAAATATATCCAAACAAAAACACAAGCAGATAAAGATAACTATAGTAAAAAGAGGAAGAGAAATCATAGAAAAATTTTGGTCAGCTATTGACAGAAACACATAAGGTAGATAACCGAAAATTCTGGACACAGATAAAAAGAATGAGAGGTTATAAAGGAAAAGAAATTGAAGCAGTGACAAATATGAATAATCAGTTACAAACAGGAAAGACAGAGATAATAGAAACGTGGACTAGATATTTCGAAAATTTTAATACCTTAATACAGGAAGAAAGGATAGAAAGAACAGCACGAAATAAGCAGAGAAAAAGTCGAACAAGCTACGCATAAAATAAGGACAGGAAAAGCAAGTGATAATGAATGATCATATTTTTATAGTATGAAACCTAATAGAAAGAAAACTAGTAGAAATGTTTCAAACGTTTATTGATCTAAAAGTTTTCGACACAGTGAAAGAACAGGAATCTGGAGATGCTTGGATGAGATGGATATAAATAGAGGACTAAAAGGGGTTATCAGAAGCACACACAAGAACGTAAGGGCTAAAGTACAAATGGCAGGAATGAAGTCAAAAAAGATGTTAATGAAGAGAGGGATAAAACAGGGGAGTAACTTAAGTCTGCTTTTATTTTTATTAATTATGGATAAGATAACGAAAAGAATTAAAAACGAAACTGAACAGTTGAACAGGATAATGGGCTTCAAAAATCGGAAACCAGGGAAATATACTACATATGCAAATGATGTGGTATTGTTAGCAAATACCAGAAATAAGATGGAGAAGCTAGTGAATATATGAACTGCAGAAATAGAAAAATTAAATATGGGAGTGAATACTAATGAAATTATAGTGATGATCATAAATTGTAAACAACAGGATCAAAATACTAATGAAATAATATACAAAGACGAAACACTAAAAAGAGTAACAAGGTATGAATATCTGAGAAATATATTGTAATATATTGATCTGATCTTCGCTGAGATTTTTGTTCAGTTGATTTTGTCAATGTCAAGTTGTTAAAAGTCGAATAAAGCCTATTTCAGTTCAGGTTTATTTACTACAATTTATTCGACTTTTTTTTGATTCTACATAAGATGGATAAACTACTCAGACCAGAAAGGTTAGAAGTTGAACCAAGCTCTAGTACTGCCGCTCAACAGTGGACACATTGGATTCGGTCATTCGAGAATTTTATTGAAGCTGTCAATGCCACAGAAAGCAATAAGCAACTGAATATCCTAATTAACTATGTCAGTCCCACTATTTAGGGATTTATCAGTGAATGTTCAACCTATGATGAAGCACTCGCAATCTTGAAAAAGGTCTATGTCAAACCACGCAATGAAATTTTTGCTCGATACTCCTTTGCAACAAGGCGTCAACAAGTTAGTGAGTCTATTGACCAATACTTACAAGTTCTGAAGGAAATGAGGAAAGAATGTAATTTTAAATCTGTATCTGCAGACGAAAACAAAAATGATTACATAAGAAAATCGTTCTTCAGTGGTCTCAGCTCTCCTCACATCAGACAACGACTTCTGGAAAATAATACACTAACCTTACAAGATGCTTTCGACAAAGCCAGAGCTCTTGAAATGGCTCATTATCATTCAGAGGCTTATGTATCTTCATATGGATCCTTTAATGCAGCAGCTAATATGAATACAGACAATCGCTCTGAACAAATTCAAGAATGTTCCGATCAACCAACTACTTCCGCAATTTCTTTTGCGGTTTAGATTATCATTCTCGTGATATGTGTCCAGCTAGAAATTGCAACTGCCATGGATGCGGGAAGAAGGGACATTTTTCAAAAGTCTGTAAATCTCGAGGCAATTCAGCAAAATCCACCAAATACTCAACCAAACAGACATCATCAACAATCCTGGCTACAATTTCAGCTGCATCCCCAGCTTGCCTGTCAAGAGCAATCCTTCAAATTGACGTTAATGGAATTATGACGGATGCGTTGATTGATACAGGAAGTTCGGATAGTTTCATAAATAATAAAATAGTACGAGCAAGAAAAATGAAGATATTTCCTTCCTCATGTAATGTAGCCATGGCCTCTACGTCTAAAGTGTCTCAAGTGATCGGATGCTGTATCGTGACCAATAAAATGTTGCAGAATATATACGAAAACTTCAAATTACTGGTGCTTGATTATTTGTGTGCAGATGTGATAATAGGTCATGATTTACTCAAAGAGCACTCAGGTGTAGAAGTGACTTTTGATGGACCAGGAGATTCTTTGGCAGTATGTAATCTAGCTTTGGCTAACGTTGATCCATTTCCTCTATTCTCACATTTGGCTCCAAATTGTAAACCTATCGCAGTGAGATCTCGCCGATACACATCTGATGATTCTAAATTCATTGATAATGAAGTGAAGAGACTATTAGAAGAAAATATTATTGAGCCAAGTAACTCACCGTGGCGTGCACAAGTTTTAGTCACCTCAGGCGAAACTCATACAAAGCGAATGGTAATTGATTATTCAGGAACAATAAATAGGTTTACATTACTTGATGCTTATCCATTACCACGGATAGATGATATTGTTAATCAAATAGCAAAGTACGAAATATTCAGTACAATTGATCTACGCAATGCTTACCATCAGATTCCCATCAGAGATAACGAAAAAAAGTATACTGCTTTTGAAGCTTGCGGTGAACTTTACCAATTCCGTAGAATTCCATTCGGAGTAACTAATGGGTAGCCTGCTTCCAGAGGACAATCCAAAATATAATCGAAAGTGAGGGATTGAAATATACATATGCTTACTTGGATGACGTAACCATTTGTGGATCGAACAAGATGGACCACGATCATAATTTACAACTCTTCATGAATGCTGCAGAGTAGTATAGTTTAACGTTGAACAAGGACAAAATAAATATACTATTACGGGGAAAACAATTAAACCAGACCCAGGGAGACTCAGACCACTTTTGGAACTTCCCGCACCAAATAGTTTAGCTTCCCTTCGCCGTATAATGTGAATGTTTGCTCATTATTCCTAATGGGTGCCTAATTTCTCTGAGAAAATTCAACCACTGGTACAGTGTAAAACATTTCCCATGTCTGAAAATGCTATTACAGCATTCGAACTATTGAAGAAAATTATTTCCAGTGCTGCCGTGAAATCTATTGACGAATCCGTTATGTTCACCGTAGAAACTGATGCGTCGGATTTTGCTATTGCTGCCCAACTCTCTCAGAATGGAAGACCTGTAGCGTTCTTTTCAAGAACTCTTTCAAGTACCGAACAGAGACATTCATCCGTTGAGAAAGAAGCATATGCTATTGTGGAAGCCCTCCGGAAATGGAGACATTTCCATATTGGCCGACATTTTCAGTTGATTACTGATCAAAAATCGGTATCTTTCATGTTTGATCACAAGGTTTCCAGTAAAATCAAAATCGATAAAATCATGCGGTGGCGCCTAAAACTATCATGTTTCAGATATTATATTATATATAGACCTGGAATCGAAAATACAGTAGCAGACACCTTCTCGAGAATAACTTCATCATTGTTAAATGAAGATAACAGGAAGACTCTTTATAATCTACATAACTATCTGTGTCATCCTGGAGTTACTCGACTGAACCATTGGATTCGCTGTAAAAATTTACCTTTCCCTATGGAAGACATTCGAAAACTAACTGCATCATGTCCCATTTGCGCTGAATTAAAGCCTCGATTCCATAGAAATCGAGGAACTCTAATAAAATCTACATCTCCATTTGAAAGGTTGAATATATTCAAGGGGCCTCTACATTCTTCAACAAATAATAAATATATATTAACTATTGTGGAATAATATTCACGATTTCCTTTCGCTTTTGCTTGTCCAGATATGACCTCTACGACAGTTATAGAATGCCTTCGTCAACTTTTCGTTATTTTCGGTACTCCATCTTATGTACATTCTGACCGAGGACATATCTCAGGAACTAAAAGAATTTCTAGGATCACTTGGTATAGCTTCAAGTTATACAACAGCTTACAATCCCCAAGGAAACGGCCAATGTGAGCGTTATAATGGTATTATATGGAGAACAATTCAACTTTCGTTGAAATCACAGAGACTTAGGATCGATCAGTGGGAATCAGTGTTACAATAAGCTCTTCATGCAATAAGATCTTTGTTATGTACAGCAACCAATTGCACTCCACGCGAGAGGATGTTCAGTTATCCTCGACGATCCTCTAATGGTACTACAGTTCCAACATGGCTTTCTGTTCCTGGTCCAGTATATCTTAGGAAACATGTAAGAACCAACAAGTACGAACTATTGGTGGAAGAAGTTCAACTAATCGAAGCAAACCCTGATTATGCACATGTCCGCTTTTTGAATGGTAAAGAAACCACTGTTTCAACCCGTCATTCAGCTCCTCAAGGTGATATGACCTTGTTGAGTGAATCAACTTCAAATCTACATCAAGAAAACTCAAATACAACCTCGAATGGCAATACCGATCTAGTTTTATTGGAGAAGCGAAAATCCAATCTTCCACAGGAGACAGCTAAATTAGTCAAGTAGAGATGCCAGAAAGCATAGATGATATTGCTGTTGGACGACCAGTTCGAATTAGGAATTCTCCGAAGTATTTGGAGGACTTCGTGATAAACTGAGGGGGGATGAATGTAATATATTGATCTGATCTTCGTTGAGATTTTTGTTCAGTTGATTTTGTCAATGTCAAGTTATTAAAAGTCGAATAAAGCCTATTTCAGTTCAGGTTTGTTTACTACATATATTGGCAGATGATGGGAAGATTATAAATAAATAATAAATAAATAAATGTTTATTTTATATATTATCATTAGAAACAGAATAATATAAAAGTATCTCAATACAAAATATTGGATAATATTAAAGCAAAAATAACAAATAGGGAGAATGGATCAACGGGATTGTACTACAGGCTAAATAAGACAATACTGGGATATAAAAATATTGACATGGAAGTGAAAATGAAAATCCATAATGCAGTAAAGGTACCAATAATAACATAGGCAAGTGAAAATTGGATGAATCCAATGTGAACACAATTGAAATGAAACACCTAATAAGAATAGCGGGGAAAACAAAGTGGGACAAATGTATAAATGAAGAGATAAGAATAAGAAAAATAAAGAGAAAACAGTTTATATTGGTATGGACACATTTTCAAAATTAAAACAGACAGAATTGCAAGAAAGTTGATAGATGCGAGAAGTACTATCCACAGAAGAAGATGTACATCGAGAAGAAAGTGAATTAACCATATAAGGGAGATAGGGGAAGAAATCAAAAGCCCTAGATAAAATGAAAAGATTAGCAAAAGATAAGATAAATTGGGTACGAGAGGAACAGGACTTATCCGACACCTAAAAAGGTAGTAGGAGAAGAAAAGATGAATTTTTTACGAGAAACGTATTGCATAAGAAAATTAAAAATGGAAAATTAAACTTATAGCGAATATTGGCTCCTCTGCTTGACAAAGATGTCTCACACTAAGAATTACCATCCTTATTTGATCTTGATTAGTTTGTTCCAAAATTTCTACCAATAACAAAAACAGTTGATCTAATGTGTTTGGGGGGTTAGGTAGTTGTCAAAGTCCTCTCCCAACGATGTCCTTACCGTGCTCTATTGGATTTAATTTGGAACTTCTCTTGGCAGGGATTCCGACCTCCTGACGATATTACTGCACAATCCTTGCAATGTGTGGACGGACATCATCATGCATAAGAAGAAAAATTTCCCCAATAAATGGAACAAATAGTAAGACGTGCTTTTCTAAAATGTCTGTAATGTCTTATATTATAAGCCGCCCTCTAGCTATCCTAACTAACGCCTTGCGATCCTCCAAATTAATTCCACCCCATACCATTACAGCATTTACAATGTGACATTATGCGTAGCATTTCCTGGGCATTTTGTATACTCTGTTCCACTTGACATCAGAAAAAAGAGAGTACTTGGATTCATCGGTGAATGTTATTCTTTCTCAATCTTCATTATTTCAAACATGTTCACAAGCAGATGCCATCGTTGCCTCCTATGCTTTGATCAATAATGGGCCAGTGGGTGCTCTTCCATAAGCAAAAAGTCTTATCTTATCGTATTTTGGCTTATTTCAAAATTATAACGTTCCAAAAATTCGTTTTGTAAAGAAGTACAGGTGAGAAATATTTGTCTAGGTGTACTAATTCTCAAAAACCGGTCTTCATCAGAAGCTGTTATCCGTCTACGTCCTTGGCCGATCTTTTGAAGTTACTCCCAGTGCTAGCAAAAAGTATTAAAACTTATGAAATAGTTGACTGAGTGACATTAAAATGTTCAGCGATTGTAGCGATTCTAGTACAGTCAGATTCTGACAAATTTAGATTTACTTGCTGCTGGTGGTACATTATAAGGGACATTTATTTAAAAAAATTTCCCAAACTTCAATTGAAATTAAATTGGAGAGCTGCTATCAGGTTTTCAATTTCCTAGCGAAAAATGCCATGTAAATATTAGCTCCTCCACTGTTACCAAATTTTCTGGCACATAGATAAAAATTTCTCTTTGGATAATGTCTCCTGTGTAGGATTATATAATATAACTATATACTCATTTAACTTCCAATTATTAAATAAAACTACAATATCAATTATTTTGCATTTATAACTACTTATAAATGCTAGGAAATGTATTAACAAAATTGTTCAAAAAAGATATGCGGGATTAGACGTGGGTATCGTCCTTAAGAAAAATACTTGTATATTATGTTCCTGTTAATATCCTTTCTATAAAAGGGGTAATGTATTAACTATAATACTAATATTTTAAGTTTCAATATAATCTTCTCAAACAGCTCCGATTTTGATGATTTTTTTTAAATTTTTTATATCAAACAAATTAGAAAAAATTTGGAGCGGGGACAAAATGATTTATATTGTTTTTCTACTTCCGCTACTAAAACCGCACTTTGAACACGGGTTTGACATACACAAAACGACTCTTTAAACACTAGTGTTTAAAATGCGAAAAGTCACATCTCGTTTATCGTTTGTTTTTTAAACGTCAAATCAAGTGCATCTTTTGTATGTTAATTTCATATTCTGTGACAATTTTGTTATTCTGCGTCATTTGATTTGTCAGTCAGTTGTCAGCCATCGTCCGTCATGTAATGAATATAATTCATATATAATATAATTTTTTCCTTGTCGCGGGCGAAGAAAAAGTATAGTGAGTACCTCGTGTTAAAAATGTCTTTAGTCACTCGTTTCACAAGGAACTCGTTCCGCTTCGCTCCACTCGTGCCTAGTAAAACTCTTGACTAAAGTAACCTTTTTTACACTTGGTACTATTGCATTTATTATGTAATGCTGAGGCAGTGCCCTCTACAATTGGTATTAAACATAAAAAAATATCTTCCACATTGAAATCTACTGCTGTTCTGACAATGAGCGCCAAGTGTTTTGTTGTTGATTTGTCTGTGCTTTCATCAACAATCAAGGAACATTTTTCAATTTGTAAAGTCCTAACTAATTCGCTGTGAGATAATTTTCTTGTTGCATTTGTAACAATGGCTTGTGCCTTAGTTTTTTCGAATGTATTTCTGAATCCGAGCAAACTAGGGTGGTAGATAGGCAGACTGAAGTGAAAATTGGTAGATCTACCAAAAATTTGGTAGATATGACATCACTGTGTGCATACCTCAAGACCCGAACCCATACTAAAACGGCGCGGATTAGAGCGCCTACAATAAAGATAGCAAACATGCATAAGTTTAGCCGGTTTTCGATAGGGGCGGCATTTGGTTTATTCATATTTACACATTCTCTATGTATAAATATTAAACCTACAAATTGTTATAATACAACATTTTACATTTATGATGGACATTCTCGGGTTTTACAACTTAAGTGTCTAATAAGTTCTACTATAATCGTTTAACCAATACCATTTACCGTGAAACGTATTATACTTCACAATTGCTAGTTGTTTTTTATGTTTGGTTTGATCATCCCGATAATTCCGAATGTCAACTGACGATCTAAATATATGGGGAATCGATATTTTCAGCGATTCTTGAAAAGGAAGATCTTCCGCGTAGTGGGCAGTTGACAATTTCCGTAAACCTGCAGAAGTTTTGTAAAAGTTCCGATGAACTGTGCCCACTTATGTTGCTAGTACTTATGTCATTCATTTTTAAATCTACAAACAACAAATGACTTTAGTGAATTCAAACTCATACTGAAGCTAGTCTTGTGAGAAAAATGTAAGCATTACTATTCTTACATAACAAACATTTCATTTTATATCAGAAATAAATCTGAATGAAGAAATCAGCTTTTGGTCATAGACGTAGACGTTTCAAGGAAATCACTTGTTAAAACAGATTCATTATCATCTGAAACAGAAGCTTATATTTTAGAGATTATTCGTGGCAATGAATATATTTCTGATTTAGTGTTGTGTATGGCTTCGTATACGATCAGGGATCGAAAATATGATGTTCATATCAGATATATGACACCCCTAAATGCAAATCTCCATAAAATATATTTTCAGGAAAATAATTTATACAGGGGATTATACAAGTGACGATTTTGCTTCTCCAAAAGTTGTGAAAAACAAACAAAAGATTGAGGGCAAAAATTACTTCTATGCAAAGCCTCCTAGATTTTCTTAAAGATAAATCTCCTATACCTGAGTCATCTGAGGATACAGTAAGGGTATCATTTGTTATGATCTATAAAACACCACACCACAGATAAATATATCTATCCAAGAAATTCCTCACCTCGAATTCGAAAAAAGCCAGTTGCCACCACCCGACATCATTTACACATCTTTCAATGTCTCGTAGTCACTTTTCTAACAAATTTTAATAAAACTCAAAAAATCCTAAAATTATTCCAACTCTTCTTATCAACTCTCATGACATCGGAGACGCCCAATCCCGAGAGCATTTTCCAATTCCCAACAATTTCAATCACCCACCTCGTCTTCTATTAACTGTCCGCAACGTAACGTGGTTCGTCTTATTCATTTTCGACCTTTACTTTAGACTTCTAAATTCCCCATCCTACACACTTTTAAAACCAAGTTCTCACACAAATCATCCAATTTCGCTGCTGATTGTTCCTGCCTCTCTCCGGTTGATTTCTAGTAAAAAAGTATCACTCACTCACAAAACCAAACAAACACACCCCCAACCAGCCCTGCAAAGGAAATATATCCTATATCAGGGCCAAATCTTAATACCCACCAAATTTGTTCCACTATATTAATGACAGACAAAACATAGATTAGTTTTTGTATTATTTAACAGGTAATTGCACTTGAATAATTATTCAGAATAATGACTTGGAAAAAATGACAGGGTTATATATTCCTATAATCACAGCATATAAAAGTTAAAATTTCAAACTTGGGACATAATATAATAAAAATTGTATTAAGTAGTTTTTAGTGTATTAATACTATTTTTAATTCTGAAAATTTATTTTAAATAAACGGTTTTAAAGTTTAAAACCAGCTTTTCCGCATCTGTGAGATGTCCTGAATAATTTCCATCGTAAAATTGGCCACTTGTATACACTCCGGAAGCTGTATCGTGCTGACAACCCAAAATTTCTCCAAAAAGGACCAAAAATGTGGCACTTCAGGTACCATAGCACCAGTTGTACTAGATCTAGTGAGCTAAAAATCAATAAGGTTCATCTATAAGAGGCCCTGAACAATATTCAATCATAAAATTGGTAACTTGTATACACTTTGGAGGCTGTATCGTGATAACAAACTGAAAATTCTCCAAAAATTACACAAATTTGGTACTTCAAGTACCATAGCACTCGTTGTACTGGCTTTAGTGAGCTGAATATCGACAGGGTTCATCTTTGAGATACCCTGAATAATATACTTGTATATACTCCGGAGGCTGTATCGTGCTAACAAACTGAAATTTCTCCAAAAATCACAAAAATATCGTACTTAAAGTACTATAGCACCTGTTGTACTGGCTCTGGTGAGCTGAAAATCAATAGGGTTCATCAGATAGATATTATGAATAGTATTCAATCATAAAATTGATGACGTGTTACACTCCGGAGGCTAACAAGACATGTAACGAAAAGTGGTCGACGACAACGACGACGACGACATACACACAGGATTTTTTTTCTAAAAACCGTTTATTTGTGTAGTTCTTGATGAAAAACGTAAAAATAACTCCAAAAATATTCTCAAAATTTCAACTTTTTTGGAAGTAAACCAATACTTTTCTCGCATATTAGATAGGTTGGGCGGAAAGGTAATAAATGCTTAGAAATTTACAGAGTGTCCCGCATAAGAACCGACACAGTCCAAAATATGACGATTGGGGGCAATTTACCTCTATACCAAGTTGAATCCATGAGGAGTTATAGGGCCTCAAACTAGGTCCCAAAATTTCGGAAAAAATTAATTTCTTCGCAACATTTTAACTTAAAACTACCAGATTTGGTATAGCGGCCACCGAAAGTCATAGTGTTCTGGGAATGACCTCTGATATAATGCCACCAACAGTAAACTAAAATCTGCCTTATACTGTCCTATTTCCAAATAGAGATGAATGGGTCCTCCGCAAGGATGAACTCTCAAGAGCAGACATCTGTTGGTACACTGATGGATCAAAGAAATGTCAACCTCTCTGGGATCCTATGCAACCGTATTTCAGGCGGAAATGTATGCCATTGCTTCATGTGTGGAGAGTTTGGGGCAATCCAACCACACACATAGATCAATAAAAATGTTCACGGACAGCCAAGCAGCCTTGAAAGCACTTGTACCGTGTAACGTCCACATTGGTTATAGACTGCCAAAAAAGACTCGCCTCAATAGGAGAACGGAACAGGGTATCGCTGGTTTGGATCCCTGTCCGCTCTGGTATTGGTGGTAATGAGAAGGCTGACTCTCTTGCAAGAGAGGGTGCCGCTTATGACTTTATCGGACCAGAACCTACAATTGTGATCGCAACAAGTGTTGCCAAACAAACACTGCATAGTGTTTTAAATGAAACTCAACGTTTCTAGCCAATTTCACAATATAATGAAAAATGTTGAAAATTCTAAAAAATTGACAATTGATTCGATAACTGAATATCATCGTCAGAATGACAGAAGTTACATTTCATTTGATGCCTACCTGATGTTTAGTAGTTATTTTTGGCTAGACCAAGAAGTGACCTAACTTGTGGTTGACTTAGTATATATTAATAGAAAAAAAAGAAGATGTGATATTACAAATATTGAAGCTTATATATCATTAGCCCTATGGTGATATCCTGGATATCATTTATCCAATTAAGATCAGTATAACTGTGCAATGATATAGAGAACCAGGAAAACTATATCTGCTGATCTTTACAATTATCACTTAAGAATACAGTTTAATAGTGGAGAACTCCCTGGATGTATCAGTTCAATGACGACTTCATATTGTGGGTTTCTTCATAAACACTAAATACGTGGACTGCACGAAGAGTTTTGGACTTCTGGCATAATATACCAGGATTGGTTCTTTCAAAGGCCTTCATACATCCTTCGAATAATGTATCCAAACAAATGTTAGGCTATAATAGACACGATCTACGGTGCCTAACAGGCCTTCTAACAGGCCATTGTCGTTTGAATCATCATATGCTGAAACTTGGACTGTCGGACGATCCGATTTGCCGTCTTTGTTTGGAAGATGATGAAACAGCAGAGCATATAATTTGCGCCTGCCCCGCCGCGGCTCGAGTCAGGTATCTGATGTTTGGCAAGGGCCACTCTCTTGCCCTCGGACCTGAAATATCATTCACTGAACAAATTAATCGGCTTCGTTAAGAAGCTGAGTTTGTTTGGTGAAATTTGAATAGGTATGAGCCACAATAGACTCTCGCGAGTCGCAGTGGAGGGCCTCATTGACCCACTCATTATAAACCTAACCAAATTTGGTACACTATATGAAACTGTTGAGGGCATTGAGTAATGTTAAGTAGAAGGCGATCGAACCTCTCCGGGGGGCAAATTAGGGGTGACCTAGCCTTAAAAATTCACAGAAGTTTTTTACATGTCAGTTGATTTGAAATTTTTCATTCTCAAGCCATAGATAATTTAATTCTAAAACTTTTTTACTCTTGTAATTTTTTCGTAAAACTTAGTAATTTTCAAGGAGAAGTCGAATAATTTTTATACGTTATTTACTCCATCCATATCATGAACTTTATTTCACATTTAACAAATTAATTGATACAAATCAATAAGAACAATTTAGTGGAAAAACAAATAAATAATATTGTAGAAAGAATATGAACATTTTAGTTTAAAGAAATTGCTGAAAATTTTTACTATTTTCTCTTAGACACAAAATTATTCTTCGCCGAAAATTGAAGTCGACTCTGGCTAGTAGCTGATGATTATTTTTTTATTATACTGCAGTTGTCTGCAATGCAATTCCACAATTATTCTCGGGAATTAACTGGAGAAGAATAAATAGACTCCTTTAATGCCCCCCAAAGAATGTAATGACATTTACCGAGGTCCGGTGAGCGGGGAGGCCAAGCTTAAGGACAATTATATCCTCGTCCAATCCACTTATTTGGATATTGGCGGTTTAAAAATTCTCTCGCATTGACACTAAAATGAGGTGGTACTTCATCATGTATAAATCTCAATGTTAATGGAAGAGTATTTTGGAGAAACTCTAAGTTTCGCCAATTAGCCGGTTTGATAATATAACTGGTCCAATCAAATAATGATCGATAAGACCGACCCAAACATCAATCTTAAGCTCACGTTGGAAATGTCGAGGAGTTATTACATGGTTACAGGGTTTTCATCTGAATTCTCATAATAGTTATGCATATTTGTATTACCCTACGAGTAAAGCAAGCCTCATCAGTAAAATAATTTTCGTTTAAAAGTGAATATCTTGACGTAAAATAAATCGACAGAAATTCACTCGCTGAACCAAGTGTTGAGGTAACAACTCTCCCACTTTTTGGTCATGATATGGAGTGAGTAAATTACGTCTGGTTTTGGTGTACAAATGATCTTGATATGTCACTCTGTCTAGATTATTGGTTCCCAACGGGGGCGATACCGCCCCCCTGTGGGCGCTGCAGCCTTTTAGGGGGGCGGTTGCGGATTCAGAAGCAAATAATAGGCAGTCAAGAGGAATGGTGAAATAGAAATGATTTAATAAGGGTTAATAAGCAGTTTTAAATTAGCATTAATAATAATACTAATAATTATAATAATTTCTTTTAGTTCAGAATTGAAGTATATTACTTGTCCTCGCACGTTGATAAGCGAACGCGCGATGTTCATACAAAATAACATGTTTCGACATGTTCGCACACAGACAAGTTGAATCATGCACGAAATGAATCGTATAAAAGCAACAGCTCTACGAATTTTTTGTTAGTTAGTTGTATGTGCTTGGCCGCGACATATAGTCGTGAATCATAAGCTCTGCCGTAGTAAATAATCGTGAGTGGTGTGTCATTTTATAAACATTACTATCTATAAATCTATTGAGAATTCAATTTTTGTATGAAAATGGCTGAATCTACTTCTAAATTAAAAAAGAAATGCTGGCAATACAGTATTGAACATTTAAAATATGGATTTGCGGAATCTTCTACAAACAAATAATTACCTATGTGTTTCATTTGCCGAATAGATTTTTCAAAAGAAGCTATGAAACCTTCTAGGCTACAAGAGCATTTACATAAAATGCATCCTGATAAGAAGAACAAAGATATATTCTTTTTTCAAGAACTCAAAAAACAATATTTAAAACAGCCAACTATATCAAACCTTTTTGCATCGTCTTCTAAACGAGACGATGATGGGCTACGAGCCTCATATAACATTTCGTTGTTAATCGCAAAGTCAGGAAAACCACACACCATTGGCGAGGAACTAATTTTGCCGGCAGTCGAAGAGATATTAAAAACTGTTCTCCATCATAAGACACCATTTGATATAATTAGAAAAATTCCTATCAGTAATAATTCAGTGCAAAGAAGAATAGATGAAATGGCAAATGACGTTGAAATATCATTAAGCGATTACCTAAAGACTTGCAAATGTTCCATTCAACTCGATGAATCAACTCTACCAAGTAACGAAGCTCTACTCTTATCATACGTACGATTTATAAAAGAAGAAAACATTCATCAAGAGTTATTATTTGCTAAGAATTTGGAATCTGATACAAAGGGACATTCTATATTTAATATCATGCAAGAATTTTTTCAAGAGAAAGAAATTCCTATTAGCAATATTTTGTCTGCTGCTACTGATGGTGCTCCAGCAATGACCGGGCGTCATAAGGGTTTTATAGTACATTTGAGAAAAGCAGTGCCAAATGTACTCGCTGTACATTGTATTATTCACCGTCAGCATTTGGTTGCAAAAAAATTAAATGAACGTCTGCATGCGTCCCTCAATAACGTTATTAAAGCAATCAATATCATTAGAAGCAATTCATTGAATGACCGTTTGTTTCATAAGATTTGCAATGAAAATGTTGAAGACTACAATCGCTTGCTGCTGCACACAGAAGTACGTTGGCTCTCTAATGGTGTTTATCTGAATTTTTTTTCAATCTATTTGACTCAGTGTTGGCATTTCTTGAAAAAAACAAACAATTGCGCGAGAACCTGGTTACGTCAAAAAATGACATCGCTTATTTGACGGACCTGTTTAAAGTATTTAATCAAGTTAATCTACAATTGCAAGGTGATGATTTGAATTTAATTAAAACTAAAAACGTCATAGCTGCTTTTGCAGGAAAACTTCTTATATTCAAAAGAAATCTTGGTAGAGGTGAGTACAACCATTTTCCCACATTATCAACAGTGTCTGCAAAACCGGAAGATTTACTTACTTACTGCCACCACTTGGAAGTTCTTCATGTTGATTTCACAGAGCGTTTCCAAGATATTTTAAACATGGAAATACCAAGTTGGGTTATAGATCCTTTCGCAAACACAGATACTGAGGGCTCATCAAATTTGGAAGAGGAGCTATTAGAACTCACAACTAACGAAGAACTGAAAGTAAAATTCAAACGTGGATATCAAGAGTTCTGGCTTCAAAAACCAATACCAGTTCTCTATCCTGGATTGTGGACTATAGTACAGAAGTTGTTAATTTCATTTCCTTCGTCCTATATGGCTGAGCGTGCATTCAGTGCAGTAACTGATTTGCTGTCAAAGAAGAGGAACAGACTATACATCACTGAACGTGGCGATCTGCGATTGATGTTAACGAAATTTGAACCCGATATTATCAAACTGGTAACACTCCACCAGCCTCAACCGTCTCATTGATTTTTTCTTTATTATTAATTTTGTATTTCTTATTGTATTGCATTTCTTATTTCTATTATGATTATATTTCTTATTGATTCTGTGTTTATATTTAAAAGTTTAATAAACAATTGTATTGTACATTTGGTGGTCGTTTAATAAATTTCTACTTCATCATTCCTCTAAAATAAAATTTAGACATTAACTGAAATTAAAGCTAAATACAGATCAATTGGGACGGTACAGATGATATTGAAATAAAATTAACTACTTTGGACTAACCAGCGTCTGGGGAGCGGTGGTCCAGAAAAGGTTGGGAACCACTGGTCTAGATAAAATTATAGTGGTAATATGCCGTTGATCGTCAATGGTATCCGAAACAAGTTCTTCATCTCGCACACTCATTATATTATATTATTCGACTTTTCCTTGAAAATGACAAAGTTTTTTGCAAAATTACAAGAGTATAAAAATTGTTAGGAATAAATTAGGTATCCACGGTATGAACATAAATTTTTTCAAATCAACTGAGAGATGAAAAACTTCTGTTAAATTTCCTCCTACTTACTATTTCTTACCTTCCACTCAAAGGCATCAACTGAGGTTGAAAGCATTTGCCTTTACATTGTCTTTTTATTCCCCAAGAGCATACAGTTTTGTGAGAAATACATATAACAGATCCTTACCTCACTTGCAAACAATATCTGAATGGTTTCGGTCAGTAGATAGTTCTCCTGGATTTACCGAAGAGGAACATACTGCTTTGAAACTTGTGACAAGAGATATGTTGGCTCGGGGACAAAAATTTTTGTGCATTCTGATATTAGACGGAATATCAATCAGAAAGCAAGTAGAGTGGACAGGAATAATGTATTCAGTTTATGTAGATATAGGTGCAGATCTTGACACAGACTCTCTACCAGAAGCTCGAGAAGCCTTGTTATTCATGCTTGTTTGTATTAACGGCTCATAGAAAATTACAGTGGGATATTTTCTCATAGATGTTTTGTCAGCTAAGGAGAAAGCAGGGTTATTTAGAACGTGTTTAGAATTTGGAATAATAAACCTAAACTGAATTGAGGCTTTAATCAACTTTCAACTTGACAGTGACAATAAACAAATAACGTAATAGCAAAGTGAACTATATAACATTCTTCCCCTCTTCAGTTTCTTATGCAATCCTCAAAATGCTTTGGGAGGTTTCTATTCCGTTCTGAACGACGAGGCAAAATCTCTTTCATTTGATCAAATTGAACATTGGGATTGCTTTCTTCCTTGTCTGAGCGTTTCTCTAATATCACCGAACCATCAGTTGAACCTGAGCCCAAATTTTCTTGATCCAGATTTGTACTGGTTTCCTTCAGCAATGATGTACCTCTTCAAGGTGCCAGATGTCGAGTTGAAACAGTAGTTTCTCTACCATTAGAAAACCGTACGTGAGCATAACCTGGATTTACTTTGACCAGTTCCACTTCTTCCACTGAAGGTTCGTATTTAATCGCTCTAACGTGCCTTCTTAAGAATACAGTGCCAGGAGTAGATAGCCATGTTGGAATTGATAATCCATTTTGCGATCTTCGTGGATAAATAAACATTTTCTCATGAGGAGAACAATTAGTTGCCGTACGTAGAAGGGACCTTATTGAAGGCAGAGCTTCTTGCAAAACTGAATCCCATTTATCTATCTTCAGGTTCTTAGATTTCAGTGCCAACTGAATGGTTTTCCATATTATACCATTATATCTCTCGCATTGTACATTCCCTTGAGGATTATACGCAGTTGTACGACTTGAAGCTATACCGTTTGATTGCAAATATTCTTTAATCTCATGGGATATCAGCGAGGTTCCTTGGTCAGAATGTATATACGTAGGCATTCCAAAGATTGCAAAAAGTTGTTTCAAGCACCAGATGATGGTTGCGGAAGTTATGTCTGGACATGCAAAAGCAAAAGGGAATCGTGAATATTCACTAACAACAGTTAAAATATACTTGTTAGTTGTTGATGGTAGGCGTCCTTTAAAATCAATGTTGAGCCTCTCAAATGGAGATGTCGATTTTATTAGAGTTCCCTGACTTTTATGAAATCTTGACTTGATTTCGGCGCAAACTGGACAGAATGCTGTAATTTTTCGAATATCATCCAAGGAAAAAGGTAGATTTTTACATCGAATCCAATGATACAACCGCGTCACTCCGGGATGACATAAGGAGGTATGTAAGTTATGTGAAGTTTTATCACTTTGTTCTCTCGATATACCTGAAGTTATTCTTGAAAAAGTATCAGCTACTGTATTTTCTGGTCCAGGTCTATAAATGATGTCGTAACTGAAACAGGATAATTATAGGCGCCACCGCATAATCTTTTAATTTTTTATTTTACTTGAAACTTTATGATCAAACATGAAAGACACTGATCTCTGGTCTGTTATGAGTTTGAAATGTCGTCCAATTAGGAAGTGAGTCCACTTTTTGAGTGCTTCAACTATAGCGTATGCTTCTTTTTTCACAGATAAATGTCTTCTTTCAGTACTAGAGAGAGTCCTTGAGAAAAATGCTAAAGGTTTGCCATCTTGGGAGAGCTGAGCTGCTATCGTATTCTCTGAGGCATCGGTTTACACAGTCAACATAGCAGTGTCATCAATTGGTTTAACAGTTACATTTGCAATGCTTTTCTTTAAAATTTCTAAGGCTGCTTCAGCACTCTCAGACAAAGGAAAGGTTTTGCATTCTACTAATGGGTGAATCTTTTCAGAAAACTTGGGAACCTATTTTGAGTAATGTGCAAACATTCCCATTATTCGACAGAGAGAGGACATGTTGTTTGGTATAGGTAGTTCCAGAAGTGGCTTCAGTCTATCAGGGTCAGGTTTGATTGTTTTATTCTCTATACAATAACTAAGAATTTTCATTTTGTTCGAAGAAAACACACACTTTTCTTTATTTAAAGTTAGGTTATACTTCTCGGCAGCTTTCATGAAAAGATGAAGATTATGGTCATGATGTGCTTCATCGGATCCGCATATCGTCACGTCGTCTAAATACGCAAAAGTATCTTTCAAGCCCTCTTTGTTGATGATATTTTGAATTACCCTCTGAAAGCAGGTCTATGGAACAGAATATATCATATTTTGATACCTTTTCCACAATATCTTCAATCCGGTGTGGGGGGAAAGCATCAAGCATAGTAAATTTATTGATTTTCTGGGAATAATCAATGACCATTCGTTTTTTATGGTTATCGTTTGAAGTTATCAGAACTTGTGCGCGCCAGGGTGAATCACTTGGTTCTTTAATGTTCTCATTCAATAACCTTTCGACTTCTTTTTTTTTATGAACTGGAGATCGTCAGGACAATATCGACGTGATCTCACTGCAATAGGTTTACAGTCTAATAGATAAATTTGAGAATAGAGGAATTGGGTCCAGATTAGCAATAGCTAAAGTACATACTGTGAGTGGACACCTCGATCCACTAAAAGTTACTTTCACATCTGAGTATTCTTTGAGTAAATTGTGACCAATAATTATATTTGCGCAGAATTCATCCATTATTAGAAGATTGAAATCTCGATAGATGTTATACAGTATTCTTATAGAAATGATACAATATCCAAGCACTTGTGATACTAACAATGTGGAGGCCATTGCTACATCACATGCATAAGGAAATATCTTCAATTTTCTAGATCTTACAACTTTACTTGATATACAACTATCCGAACTTCCCGTATCGACCAATGCATCTGTCACAACTCCGTCAATTTCAATTTGAAAGATGGCTTTCGATAGACAAGCTGGCGAGGCAGCTGAAATAGTCGCTAGTAGAGATGATGTCTGTTTGGTATATTTCATTCAGTTTCCTCGGGATTTGCAGACTTTTGTGAAATGACCTTTCTTGCCACATGCATGAGAGTTGGAATTTTTCGCTGGACACGTACTACGAAGGTGATAATCATATCCACAAAAGTAGAATTTGGAAGAAGCAGCAGACGCTGTTGGCCAATCTGAATTTTCTGTAAATTTTTGAGATTGGTCTTCGTTTCTGTTAGCAGGAGCAGCAGCATTGAACGATCCAAATGGTGATACATACGCCTTAGAATGAAATTGAGTCATTTCCAGTGCTCTCGCATTGTCAAAAGCATTTTCCAAGGTTAATGTATTATTTTCAAGTAGTCTTTGTCTAATTTGTGATGATATAAGACCACTGAAGAATGAATCTCGGATAAATTCATCCCTGTGCTCATCAGCAGATACTGCTTTGAAATTACACTCTTTACTCATTTGCTTCAAAACTTGAAAACATTGATCAATGGATTCACTAGTTTGTTGTCGTTTCGTTGAAAAGGAGTGTCTGGCAAATATTTCATTCCTTGGTTTGACATAAATATTTTTCAAGATGTCGATCGCTTTTTCGTATGTACTACAATCGCTAATATATCCATAAATGGTAGGGCTAACATAGTTGATGAGAAGATTCAGTCGATCATTTTCTTCCGTAGCTTTAGCAACTTCGATGAAATTGTCGAAAGAGCGAATCCAATGGGTCCACTGTAGAGGTGCATCGCTTGAACAGGGTTCGACTTCTAACTTTTTCGGTCTGACTAGCTTATCCTTTTGATGTTGTAGAAGAAAAGAAAGTTGATTAAATTGTAATAATAAACCTAAACTGAATTGAGGCTTTAATCAACTTTCAGCTTGACCGTGACAATAAACAAATAACGTAATAACAAAGTGAACTATATAACAGAATTTCTCTCAGAAAGTCGAGTGGCTATAACATATTTGACATTTGATGGACCTCCTGTCAATTGCAATATGATTGAAGCAAATTTAAAAACAAATTTGAATTTTTATTGAATATCCAGCTATCCAGAAAAATAGTTTTGTATATCTAGACCCTAGCCACATGATCAAATTCGTACGAAATTATTTTAGGTCATTAAAAGTTCTTAACGATGGAGATGGGGGAATCATAGGTTGGTATTTTTTGGAAACACTGTATAAATACTAAAATAATGAAGGTGATCATGCTGCGACAAAATTAAAATTGCGTCATATGTAATGGATAATAGAAAAAAAGAAAGTTTCTATTGCTACACAAACTCTCAACAAAAGGGTTTCAGATGCCCTGATTTTTCTGAGCCAGTACTTAAAACTACCTTCATTTGAAAATGTAGGTGCCACGGCCCAATTTATTGTTACTTGCAATAACTTATTAAACATTTTTAGTTCACGTAATAGACTAGCCAAGTATTTTTATAAGAAGCCCCTAACTTCAAGTCATTAGCAAATCATTTTTAGATAATTGTATAGAATATATTATGAATTTAAATGTTACAGGTGTATTATTATTGAAACATTAAAGAAAGAGTGGGTTTTTGGGCTTTATAATTAATATTAACAGGCTATGTACGAAGCTTATGTTGTAAAAGAAAAAAATATTTTCCAGTATACAAAATTTCTCAAGATCATCTTGAAACGGTTAAGGAGTAAAAGGAGCTTCAATAATAGGCTGAGGCTGCCTACAAAAAGATCAATATTCACTAGGAGATAAGTAAGCCATCAACTGGAAACGTCAAAGATCTGAATAATATTACAATTTTGACATGTGGAAGTTTAAGAATAACACAGAATGAAAATTTTTTTTATTTGGGAGAGAGTTATGTTTCATTTCAAGAAATTTTGAATAGAGATTTCTCTAAAAATATTTTTTTTCCAAAGTAATAGCTGGAATCTTGTGTTGTGTTGGGGATAGAGTTTCATACATATCTGGTTACGTAGTTAAAGGGCTAAAAAATGTGTTACTTGCACAAAACGCCTGAATGCTGTAGAAACTGAAGTATCTCAGTCTGATGAAATTTGGAAAGTTAGCAAACGCCTCTCTATTTATAATTGCAATATGTATGGTAAGAGAGAAACATTTCAGATTTTTCCATGAGACTATTTTTAAAATACTCTCAGAATAAAACTTTACTACATATTTCAATAAATAATGTATTTAATAATTTAGGTAGTAGCATTTATGACTATTTTGATGATAATTTCTTTGAAACTTCCCACGGTGAGTCACATTCAGCTCAGTTAATTAAATTACATTGGAAACAATATTTTACATTGAGAATCCATCTTGAAACACGCAAAATTGTGGATTTCCCAATGCAAAGCCAAATAAGAAGTATTAATACTAAGGTAATAATTCAAAAAGCAGTGATTAAAATGATATTTTACCTTATTCTAAATAAAATTTATTTCTTCTGTGAACCTAAACATTTCATGTGATGTTTATAAATTTGAAAATAAAATTGTATTTTTATTTTTCTATCCCGTTTCCTTCCCATATCTATATTAACACAAACGTAAATAACGTGTTCAGAATATTAAAAATGTTCCCTCAATTGAACCTTATGTTCTCCCTGTGTTGAAACGCCCATGTTCATATTTTGGTTAGATCCCCCATGTTCAACATGGTGTGCTCTCCCCGCCCCCCCCCTTGAACTGTTATAACAAACAATATTGGCTCGTGGTTTTTACAATTTTATGAATGATTGGGGATGTGAAAATAATCCTCTATAATTCTCACAATAAGTATTATCTCTCTTTTTGTGAATTGGACATGTGATACCATTGTTCCATATATTCGGGAGCTGTTCATTTCTCCGTATTTTTCTTATTAAGTCGCAGATCCTCTGTTGCAATACTGCTCCACCTGTTTTCAGGACTCCAACTGTTATTTCGTTTGCTCCTCCACTTTTATTATTTTTTTGATTATTAACTTCTTGCAATATTTTATAGTCTGATGGTTTCTCTGGGGTCACCATATTCTGGTTTATCATTATCTGGTCCAGCTTGTACCCTCCCACCATTCAACAATGGTCCTTGTAGATCTGCTATTATTTCTCTCTCATTATTTCTACAAAAATTAGTAGATTTATATCATTTTCCATGTGCTTTCTTTACCTTTTGATAGAAATTTCTGATTTCTTTATTTTTATACTGTTCCTAAATTATGTATACATTTTGCATATCCTTTCTCTTCTTCTGCCGGCATACTTGTTTGGAATTTCTTCTTGCTTCCTCATAAATTCTCTTATTTTTCTCCGTATTTATTTTTAACACGTTAAGCCGTGCTACAGTTCAGTGATCCAATACCTTCCTACAACTGTCGTCAAACCAATCCTTTGTTATTTTAATGTTTTAGTCTTCCTAAGCTACTGTGTTAGGAGCTAATGATTGTTTTTTCTATATTTTCCCACTCCGTGTCTATATCGTCTGACTCTGGCAATCCCGCTAATTAATCTTCTATCCCAATCTGTAACTTTTTCTGTACCTTTTCCTTCTTAAGTTCTTTCACATTAAATTTTCTTATCCCTTTAATATTCTTGTTTATAAACGTAGGTATTTGTTGTTCTATTTTTAATATTACTAGGAACTGGTCTGAACTAGCGTCAGCTTCACGATAACTGTTCACATCTTTTGTGGCACTCTTATGTATTTTTTCGATAAGTGCATGGTCAATTAGGTTTTTAGTCTTCCTATTAGGTGCCGTCCATATTACTTTATGGATATCTTTATGATCAGAACGTGTGCTTTTTATTATCATATTATTCAATTAAACATTTTCCACTTTTATTAATTTTCAGGTGTACATTTTTTCATCCTGTTACATGTTTTGTTGTTCTTCACGTCCGAGTTTAGAGTTCATGTCACCCATGACTATTTTTACACCAAACTTTAGTATTTTTTCATTTCCTCGTAAAATTTAGTTTTTAAGGTAAGGTCCTTATCTTCTGTGGACAAATGTGCGTTTATTATATTAAGTTTTCTATATTTTCCTTGTAGCCTCACTTTACAAAGTCTGTCTGATATTGCCTGAAAACCTACTATATGTTGGCTGAGCTCTTTATTCACTTTGAACCCTGTTCCAAAATATTTATTATCGTTTCCACTATTAAAAAAATAGATTCTCCTATTTCTATTGTTTCATGGCCTGTAAGACTGAAATGTCAATGTTGTATTTTCTCATAATATCTACCAAGCCCATACTTGATAAGTTCCGCTTACATTCCAAGTCCCAATTTCTTTCAAAAATCATGATTTTCCTCCATCCCTCCCCTTCTTTTTATAAATTGTTTCTTGTCTCTTATCTATACTGCGTCATAATTTCCTATATGTGGTGTAATCCTTTACCCTTGCCGAATCGTTATCTATTTGATCATCCCTTATCTTTCTGGCAGTTATTGGTTTTTTGTACCTGATTTCTGGGCACTAGGGATTCACTTTTATTATTCCATACCCACTCCTCGTCATCTATATCCAATTTACCAAATGTAGTCTTAACCGTTTTTCCCTTCTTTTCTTCCTCCTTTGAAAACGTTCTTATTTTATTTTGTACTTCTCTATCTTCTTTGCGCATGTCGTTATTAAGGTGAATCATTACCTCCCTTACATTTCTTAGCTTATTTTTGTTGACCAATGACCATAACCAGCTGCTTGCCTGTATTATTATTTATTTCTAGTAAACATGTGTTTTCTCCAAATTTTCCCGCTTTTTTTATTTTTATATCCACCCCTAGCTTAACCTCTTCATCTCGTCTTTTACGGCTTGTTCTTCGTTTCCTATATCTATTATTATCCCCTTCTGTTGTAATTGGTATATTTCTTCATTTTCTGTCCTCACTAACGTATCCTCTGCTTTAATTAATAATAAAAAAAAATTCCTGCTATTATTTTCATACTCAACCAAGAAAATAATTAGTTTCCATGCGAAAGTAAAGAAATGAATATCATAGATGTTGTTTAAACAATATAAATAATTTCGTCACTGCTGCAAAAGGTTTCTGATTTTGAACAATATAAAAAAACAAAAGTTAATAAAAAATCTCCAAAATCGGAGCTGTTTTTAAGGACTTCCGAAGATTGCTTGCTTTATATATTCATTGACATGACTATATTCCAAAAGTCCATTCAATCTTTAGAAAAAAAACTTACCTGATAGAACTTATAGAACGCAATTTGCACCATGACAGTTTGAAATCATTAAGTAAATATTTTCAACTTAAAAACTGTGAAATATGTGATCAGTTTATAAGACGGTATTTATTTATACAAGCATTCGCTGTTTGTTTTTCTAATAACAATTTTAGAAAGCATCATTTCCTTGCATAAAATTGTGAACAAACAAACAAACTCACGTAATAGTGTACAGGGGGTGCCAAATAAACGAATAGAAGAATAGTAATGTGGATTTTGGATATTGTTAAAAATTAATTTCAATTTGACATCTACCAGACACATTCATGAAGAATGTCTTAAATATTTTAGGCTACACTAAAAAGCCATAATATGTATAGTTAAGTTAACTTTTTATGAGATAAGGCGCCATTTTGGCAACTAGTATTGATGTTTTATTATTTTCACAAGAATGAACACCTTGGATGATAAATAATAACTATAATATATGATAATTAAACAATAAAACGAATAAATTACATTTATTGATATAAATAACATATTTTAATCAATATTCAGTGTGCGAAAACTACCGTCTAAGCTTCCGTTTCCAGTCAAATCTACTTTAGGGTTGTTTCTTCTCGTTATAATGCCTTTATCGCTTAGAAGCTTGATTTTATCGAACGACAATAGCCTATCTCTTTTTTCTGCAAGTTCTTCTTTGAATAACGCGATCATATCTTTCTGGGAAACTTCACCACCCATCTCAAGCGGCAAGCATTTTTTCCCCAATTTCTTTTGAATTTCTTCGATGGAATCGTACAACTAAAAACGAAAAAATTGTGATATAAGAGAGATTTCAGTTATACACACTCATATATGGAATCACTTTGTATATGCGAATAAAATGTTTTTTTTTAATGCTCGAAGACTGGATTTGGCACCAAATGACTTTTTTATGGGGACATTTAAAATCTAAAATTCACAAAACAAAACACCCCAATATTGATTATCTCAAGCGGAAAATAATTGAAGAATGTGCAAAGATTTCGAATAAACAATTAGTAAGATTTCAGGGATAATAGCTTAACAAAAACTAGTGCAACATAATTTTGTATACCCACGAGATTGTGTTTAACATATTTACTGCTTGAAATTACCTAACAAGATAACATTATTTCAATAAAACTGTTTAAAACTCGCGCTCAACCAAAAATTTCTGATGACATAAGGAGTGCGTTCATAATATATGTTGTGAGGTGAGGAGCGTCAGTGTCAGTCAGACAACGGAGTAAACGCCTAGGGAGGAATCAGTTTGAACGATTTGTAGATCGACACTATCAAAATTTGACATTGGAATGTGCTCTTTATTTTTTGTTAATTTTAGAAAAACGAGGATCGAGGAATGTTTTTACCTTCAACATTATCACCAGTGGAATTTGAAAATCTTCTGTTGATAGAAACTGGTAGCTAACCTTGACCTACATAGACAAATAATATATTACTTTCTCTATCGTGAAGCATATGTTAAATGTTGTATGAACGCTCACTTTGTACCCAAGTGTTGTGAACGCACTACCGCTGTAATTGTTCAAAGATCAAAGTAAAACATAAACCACATTTTGTTAAATTTTTGGATGTGATCGTAGAATTGGTTTCGTTAATTCGTTGCACTTAATATTGGTGATTATGAACTATAGGAATTGCTATTGCTGTGTGATTAAATTATACCTACATGATTTTTATAAGACTTTTTTTTTGTCTTAAATTTGGCTAGTAGTGGAAAAAAATGTATATACACCAGGGTGGTGAAGACATTTATAAACCTCGCACCTTATTCCGCTCGGGACAAAGCCCCTCGCGAAATAATTTTGGTGCTCTGTTGATAATAATAGTCTTCACCACCTTGGTGTATAATATACTTTAATACTAGCAGTGTGTATAATATCAGTGATCTAGAAAGTTAAGAAAAGAAATAAGCTGCTATAAAAATTGTTTTACAATGCACTAATCTTGATTTACAATGAGATGATAATAAACAGATTTTAATCAGAATGAATATAAGTAAATAAAATTAGTATTGGTTACTATACTATTTACTAAAATTTAATTATAGGTAGGTTTGTCACAAAAACCAAGATGCTCATCTTAAAAACTAAGTGATGCAAATTTATTGAATTTATTTTACTAAAACTTGTTGAATGAAAAATTCGATTGATACAAATTGCAGAGTTGGAACATCCAATCCACAAAAAACTAAAGGTACTTAGCTTCTTTTTGTTCCACAGAGGAGAACAATATCTAAACTCTCATGAATGACAATGGATTATTGTTGTCCTCGCAACTCCATCAGAATGTGATTGAGGTACCAAAAAAACCATAGAAACATCAAAAGCATAAAAAGCTATGCTGTAGAGATACTCAACGATATTCTCTCCAAATGTGAGCTAACATCTCACTTATATTAAGTCATATAGAAGCCTTCGGAAGTAAGACGGAAGTCCTACGAAAGCCGCAGTAGAAAGATCTGGCCCCGTTTTAAATCTCGATGGTTAATGACAATTTGAAGCTCGATCGCCTCGACAGCTTCCCTTCGAAAACCAACCACCTCGTTCGGAGATTCTCGAACAGCCAGAATATTCGAACGTCTACTGACAGATAACGGTAGTGACTATTCCACCATCAAACCGGAATTATACTTCGCTGTATAAGAAACTGACTAACCTCCCGGAGGAGATTAATAAGAGAAACTTAAGGTTTCAGGAACACTAGCAACGCCAAAAAACTACTAATTGGAGTAAAACTAGAAACTTCAATGAACTCTGCTCAACCTACAAACACACCTTTAAAATTTAATATTGAAAAATTATTAAAATTTATTAATGTTTTATTTTAGAACTGTTGAGGAATTAATACTATAAATGAGCTAGATACTGACGAAATTTTTTCGTAACTTTGATGATTGATGGGCCCTCGAGCGGACATGTACAAACTTTGAAATAATTAAATTAACTGTCTCGACCCTTACTTCGTGGAATCTACTCATATAAGTGTTTTAAATGAAACTAACGGTTTCTAGTTTCCATAATATAATGAAAATTGTTGAAAATTCTAAGAAATTGACAATTGTTTTGATAAATCAATACCATCGTCAGAATGACAGAAGTTACATTTTATTTGATGCCTACCTGATGTTGGTAGTTATTTTTGGCTAGACCAAGAAGTAAACTAACTACCTTATGATTGACTTAATATATGTTAATAGAAAAAAGAAGAAGATGTGATATTACAAATATTGAAGCTCAGATAATATTAGACCTATGGTGATATCCTAGATATCATTTTTCCAATTAAGATCAGTATAACTGTGCAATGATAGAGAAAACCAGGAAAACTATATCTGCTGATCTTTACAATTATCACTTAATAAGACAGTTTATTAGTGGAGAACTCCCTAGATTTATCTGTTCATTGACAACTTCATATTGTGGGTCTCTTAAATGTCTTCTAATTTTCAATTCTTCAAGGATATCCAGTTCTTGTTTCTTTTCACAAATATGCAGCACTTCTAGTTCTGTGTTAGGTGTCAATGAATGATTGGTGTCAAGTAGATGTTTTGCGTAGTGGGATTTATCTGGTTGTTTTATTCTGTATGCTGGTAAGTGTTCACTGTATCGGATTTCAAAATTTCTAAGGGTCTGACCCAAATAGACAGCATTACATTCTGGACATTTGAGTTTATATATACCTGATTTCTTCAAAGATCGTATTTTTGTTTTAACATTTAACAATTTTGTACTTACGTTACTTTCTGTTTTAAAAGAAATTGTATTCGTTGCTAAAGATATTATCTTTGAAATATTATTAGAAATATTTTCTGCATATGTGATGGTTTTATAAGTTTTTATTTCTTCAGTTTGTTTACGAAATATTAGTTGTAATGCCTCTTTTTCCTCTTTTTTATTAATTAGCTTATTTATCGTATGTAATGGATAACCGTTGGATGTTGCTATTTGTCTAATTGTATTAATCTCTCTATCAAAATTACATTTGTTCATAGGAACTGAAAATGCTCTATCTATCATTGAATTATATGCCGCTAGTTTATGTGATATGGGGTGATTGGAACTATATGGAATCGTCACATCAGTGTGTGTCGGTTTTCGGTAAATTGAATGATCAAGTACATTATTAACTCTTTGCATTTTCAAATCAAGAAAATTGATTGAGTTATTTTCTTCAACTTCTAATGTAAATTTAATTTTTGGGTGTAAATAATTAATGTGGTTGGAAAATATATCTAATTGTCGATCACTACCTATAAAACAAGCTAATATGTCATCTACATATGTATACCAAAATCAAACATTTTTTGAAATACTACTTTTAAAGATTTTTCTTTCTAAACTGTCCATTAAATGTTTGCCAAAATAGGTGATATAGGGCTTCCCATTGGTAAACCTTCATTTTGAATATATATGTTATTGACAAAAGTGAAATAATACATCAAATAAATTAAGTATATCTGATATTATTCCTGGATTAATATTTTTATCTTCTAGTAATTTTCTTACAAGTATTAGACATTCCTTAGGAGGAATTTTAGTGAACATGTTAGTAACGTTAAATGAAATAAGCCTATAGTTATCTTGTAATTTGAATGTTTTTATTTTTTAATTAGTTCTTCTGAATTTCTAATTGAGTATTTAGATGCATATCCGTAACAATTAAGTATAGGGGAGAGTGGTCGAATATCGACCACTTAAGCAAAATTGTTCATAACTGTATATGTAATATATGTATAAAGACGCTTTGTATATGAAATTACCTCAAAAACTATAAGTAACGTTATGGCAAAAAAAGATAATGGAATAAATAATGTTTGTTCTTTTCTAATGTACAAAACTCATACCGGTACTTTTCTGTCGGGTAATATCAACCAAATTTTTTAAATTTAGTTTATTCAAAAAGTAAGGTTACAACAAACTTTTTAACATTTACTACAAACATAATCTTTAGCATTTTCAATGATTGTGCAATCTGCATGCGTCCACACGGCACATGAACGGCATCTCCACCATACTTCATTTGATTTTCCAAACTCTTGACAAACAGAACATATCGGCATTTGTAGAATTATCTTTCTTTTCGGGAACTATACGTCGTGAAGCTTTTTTCAGCTTCTCCTGTTTAATATCTTTTTGTTTTTCTAACTTCTTCAGTTTTTGTTGCTTTTTCTCTTCTTTATTTTCCAATTCCTCTTTTAATGGCGTTGAGGTCAGTATCTGGGAATGCTTGGTTTTTCGCGATTTGGTTCTAGTTGTTACTGTTGGCAAGGGTAGAAGTTCTGCAAAGCTTCTATTTTCCACGGGTAGCTGAAGTGTCGGATCATCATCGTCGGTCAATTCATCGTCTACAATTTCTTCAAGCTCTAATTCTGAAGATTCACTACCAAAGGAAGGTGTACGGTGACGTTTTGTCTTAGATGGTCCAGGGATAGGCGACGGAGCTTTTAATGGAGATGGTTGTTGAACTGTGGAGGTAGGTGATATAGGAAGTGCTCTTTTCATGGAAGGTGGATCGTGTTGTTTTATCTTAGATGGTCCAGGTACAGGATGCAGTGTTTTTTCTAATCGTGTTATTGCATTTGTTTCAGCAATTATCGGTTCTTGATTCTGCTCAGCATTTGGCGCTGGATCGACTAGTAAGGTACTGAACTCTTCATCACTGAATACAGATCGGTTAAATGGATAAATGCCAGTAGTTTCGAAAGCCTTGACCCCTTTTTCTACAGCTGCCACTTTATTAAAAGCAGTTTTAAATAACTCCGCAATATCCGTTTGCAGAATCTTCTCGTGTTTTCTTGCTTTGATATATCTATCGCATTCTTCATTGTATGCACTCTTTAATGGTCCGAAAAAACCAACATCGAGCGGTTGCAACCGGTGTGAAGTGTGGGGCGGAACTGAAACACCTTTAATGCCATTATCTCTGCAATAATGATATGACCTTAAAGTTGAATGAGTGGAGTGGTTATCCATTAATAACAGGACCGGATCATCTTTACTAGCTTTTGTAAATTTTGCAAAATGTTGAATCCAGTCTTCAAAAATCTCCTCAGTAATCCATCCAGACTTAGAGCACCTATATACAGCACCAGTTGGCCCGTTTCTTTCTAGAGCTTCTTTCATTCTCTTTCGTTTGAAAATAAACATCGGTGGAACAAACGAACCTGCAGCACTCATCGCTACAACAACAGTTACAAGTTGGCCCCTCTTACCACTTGTGACAGCTCGTACCTGTTTTTGACCTTTCTGGGCAATAATGCGGCTTGGCACGTGAACGTTACTAATCCCTGTTTCGTCTACATTGAAGATGCGATGAGCTTCAAAAGTGTGTTCAGAGTAGAGCTTATCTAAATTATCATAAAATATCGTAACTTCATCTTTATTGAATGCCAACACACGGCTCAGACTTGTGGCTTCCGGTTTACGGCAGCTCAATGTCGGGTTGCGCCGCATAAATGCATAGAACCAATCTTTTCCACACATTGCTTTCTCTTTATTAAAAGTGTTTTTTATTTTATTGGTTTGTGCAAATTCGAATGCAAGTTTTCTTATGGACGAAGATGTTAGTCCATAAAAAAGGCGAGAGAGGTTTATAACATGTTTTGCGAGATCTTCTTCTTGCTGAACAGTAAAAACAGATTTTCTGCCCATTTTGTACTTTTTTGTAGCGAAGCGACCTTTTAAACGGTCTTGTAATGTTCCATATAGAATATTGAACATTTGTGCAGTTTTTCGTATGGAAGCAACTTTGTCATGTATTGTCTTAAGCGCACGTTCCATATCCTTTTCAGACCACGAAGCGCGAGAAGTTTTGCGTGTATACTTTTGACGAGGCATCTGTAAAAGAATAAACGCCATTGGTACAATATCGATCACAGTAGGAAAATATCGATCACCCCGGTTGACATTAGCCGACTGCACGTGGTAGACAAAAAAGATGAATTACAAAAAAAATCTGTGAAAATGTAACGATAATTCATCACACATAATAAGCACATACATATCTAATTACCTTACTGCACAAAAATCAAAGCTACAATCAAATTAAATCATTACTTACTTTCGTATCGGTGTCACAAATATTATAAGGAATAAGGCAAAATTTAACATCAAGCATTCACTACGGTCAAACATCGACTAAGTGCGTAGGTGACTGTATACATAGTAAATACCATCCCAGCGCATGCGGTCTCGCTCTATTAAGAAGTTGAAAAGCTTCAAGAATTGGGTAGGGGTGTGTGATCGATATTGGACAGCGGTT
Source organism: Galeruca laticollis (assembly GCA_963921935.1). NCBI lineage: Eukaryota > Metazoa > Arthropoda > Insecta > Coleoptera > Chrysomelidae > Galeruca > Galeruca laticollis. Next base: position 109,454,582 of record OY998179.1, read on the forward strand.
GATATTCGACCACTCTCCCCTATTGTTAAGCTTCTTTGACAATATAATATTAGGAGTATTAACATAAGAAACTACAGGTCTAATTGGTTTCGTTATTTTATGTAATTTAACGGTTTCATATAATTGGGGACAATGAGGATTCTTATTTATGATGGACCTCTTTTCGTAATCACTTAAAAGATAATTTGAATTATTAACAATATCCCTTACATTATTAGAAACCTTCTTTGTTAGATCTGCTCTAAGAACTTTTACATCGATAGATTCTATATAGTTATATATTTTTGAATTATAATTTTCAGTTGTCAATATGACAGTTGTGTTCCCCTTATCAGATTCTGTAACTGTTAGGTTATTATCTTCTACTTTCTTTTTGATTGCATTTAAAACTGTAATGTCATTTTTTGTTTGACGTTTAACTTTTGAAGGTTCAATATTTTTGATTAAATTGGCAATTTTTAATTTCTCATAAAGAAAATTATTTGAATTAGATTTTAAAGCTATTTCTGACTCTGTAGCTATAATTTGTTTAATATTATTCGTAAATTTTGGTGCTATGCTGTACTTTATTCAGTTATCGAAACAATGGTCAATTTTTTAAAATTTTCAACATTTTTCATTATATTGTGGAATTAGCTAGAAACATTGTGTTTCGTTTAAAACACAAATTCGAAATAATTTCTAGCAAATTTTTCTTGGCCACTTTCTTAACAATAATTTTTACCGAATGGTCGTAAGTTAAGCATCCTCTTACCTCGCTTATTTCACCACCCAGTTGCCATTTGAAGCTTGGTTATATTGAAACTGCTACAGTTATGGGAACACATATGGTAATAGGACACCGCTAGACTGCTGAATTGCAATCTCACGGATTGTTTTCTTTATAACGTTTTTCATTGTCACATTCAGATTTTATATAACTTCCTAGTTGTAAAGTCTCATTTTAGTTAGTAGAAATAAAAGTTATGTTTTAAAAAGTAGTTCATATTAACTACGAATTTAATTGGCGCAGCCAGTAGGATTGCAAATCGGTTCAACAAAAAACGTGACACCGGTCCGTATCTACGGTTTATTTACAATCTCGAACTTTGTGTGATTTTTGTGGTTTCACGTTAAGTTCAAGAATCCAGTCCAGGGAAGAGGGAGCACATCGCCCAGATCCTAGTGGAGAAGAATGAACATTTTCTTCATAGTACTGTAAGTCGAAAAACATTCCATTTTTCCTTTTCCAAATAAACTTTCGCTTCTATTTACGTTTTATACACTTTTAGAAAAGTAAATCATCTTTTTAACATAAGAAATATAATTAAGATTAGTTGATGAATGACTCAATTGTAGAAGAATTAGAAGATTTATTTAATTCTAGTATAACTTTGGAAGAAAAAAGTAATATACCAGAAATTGAAGCAATGGCTAATCCAAACTATCAATTATTAAAATTATATATTGATACTATCCCACAATACGAGGGTAATCCTCATACTATAAATATTTTTCTAGATAACTGTGACACACTAATTCCTCAATTTTTCGATGCAACAAATCCACAATTAAATAGTTTTTTATTACGCGCATTGTTAAGTAAATTAGTAGGTAGAGCTTTATAGGTTCAAGAACTGAATTACGAACATGGGCAGAAATAAAACAAGCTCTTCAATTATGTTTCGGAGATCAGAGAAATATAGATTGCTTAGTGCAAGATTTAATTGTTTTGAGACCATTAAAAAATGAAACACCATACAATTTTGGTATGCGATGTCAGGAAGCACATAGCTTAGTAATTTCAAAATTAAATGCTTCAAATGATCCAATTGCAGAAAAAACTATTAAAATCAAAAATTATAACGATTTAGCACTTAAAACTTTTATTAGAGGTTTAACTGGTCAATTGCAAAATAATATACGTTTGCGAAACCCAGATAGTTTAGAAGTAGCTATGTCTTTAGATATAGAAGAAGAGAATTTTATGTATAGTCAGAATAGAAATAATACTCTAAATAATCAATCTTACAAACCAATACTGAGAATCACTCCATCCAGACAAACTAATCATCATCGCAATTTCTTCCAGAATAGCAATGCTAATTACCAACATTTCAATTCGCCACCTTCTCAACCTATTATTCCAATTAATCGAAATTCAAATCCGGGTGTATCTAATAATCAATTCTCGCAACCACAACAGAATTTTAATAATTTCAATCGTCCTTTTATCCAAAATTCACAACCCCAGTGGAGGAACAATAATAATTTTCAAACTCAGAGACAACCATTTTCCAATCAACCCAGGCAAAGCCAGATATTGAGAGCACCCTCAAATCAAAGCAGAAATCAATCAAATCCCAACAAATCATACAAACCTACTCCAATGGACACATCATCAGGTAATACAATGTTAGCACCTCAGAGGAAATTTACCTCTACAGAACTGTTTGCACATGATGTAAATCATCAAAATTATGAATTCGATAACCCGTTTGAGAATCAAATACAAGGTGAATGCTCATACCAAATCCATGATGTCCAAAATTCTGATTATTTTAATCCACATGAAACCGATGAAACATATCCAGAATATGACAATTCTAATCAATATCAATTCGATGATCCTTATCAAATTTCTCAAGACCCAAACGAAAATTTTCAACAAGAAGCCTCACAGAACAATCCCCCCTAATAACTTTAAATATATCCAGAGCAAATTTACCACATATTTACATCCCCGAACTAAAAGCATATTTTTTGATCGATACAGGTAGTACTCGTAGTATAATTAAACCTGATTTAGCTTATCAATTTTATCCAAATGAAATTTTCAAAGAAGATTTTCAAATACAAAGTGCTCATAATATAACATATCATGACGAAGTAATCGAAATACCAATTTTCAAAATTTTCAGAGTCTCAGAATATCACAAATTCTATCTCTTTCAATTTAGCGATAAATATGACGGATTAATAGGCGCTGATTTATTGAAACAATTAAAAGCTTCAATAGATATGAACTCAAAATTTATCGTAACTCCATTTGCAAAAATTCCAATGATATACGAAATTGAGAATGAAATATCGAATATTCAAAATCCTAAATATCAAACATATCACTTGATAATACCGCCTAGAACTCAACAAAAAGTTAAAATACCAGTAAAAATGAAACAAGAAACCGGACATTTAGAATATAAAAAGTTTGCACTTCATATCGAGATGCCGGTCGCTGTAGTAAATGTAGAAAATTACTTTGCTCTTACTACGATAATAAACTCTAACACTAAATCTGAAATAATCGAGTTTTTCGAACCAATCGATATTGAAATTTTAAATATAAACGAAATTAATTTCATTGAAAAAATGGAAACTGATCATGAAATTAGTGAAGAACATGACCTTATTTTAAAGACAAATTTGAAAAATATTGATCTAAATCATTGCAATCCAGAAGAAAAAGACGTTATCAAAAAATTATGTTATGACTATCGTGACATTTTTTATTGTGAAGGGATACCGCTCTCTTTCACTAATCAAATAAAACACAAAATAAATTTAACAGACGATACCCCAATATTTACTAAGACATATCGTTACCCCGAAATTTATAAAGAAGAAGTCAAAACACAAATAAACAAAATGCTTGATCAAGGTATTATTCAACCTTCCAATTCTCCGTACTCATCGCCAATTTGGGTGTGCCGAAGAAAACAGACAAATCAAATAAAAAGAAATTCTGTTTAGTAATATACTACCGCAAATTGAACGAAAGAACCATACCAGATAAATACCCATTGCCAAACATTACGGAAATTTTAGACAAATGAGGCAAAAGTCAATATTTTAGTACTCTAGACCTAGCTAGCGGATTCTATCAAATCCAAATGCACGAAGAGGATATTCCGAAGACAGCATTTTCAACTCAAAACGGACATTGGGAATTTAAACGTATGTCAATTGGACTACGTTCATCCCCTTCTACATTTCAAACAGTCATGGATAACATTTTACGAGGTTTGAATAACGAAATATGTTTAGTATACTTAAACGACATTGTAATCTACTCTACATCATTGCAAGCACACGTAGAGAGACTTAAAACAGTATTTGACCCATTACGACGATCAAATTTTAAAATCCAACTTGATAAATCTGATTTTCTAAGAAAAGAAGTCGCGTACTTAGGGCATGTTATTACACCAGACGGAGTAAAGCCAAATCCTGACAAGATAAGTGCAATAAAAAATTATCCAATACCAAAAACTCAAAAGGAAATCAAAAGCTTTTTAGGACTATTAGGTTATTATAGACGATACATTAGAGATTTTGCTAAAATAAACTAACCGTTAACTTCATGTCTGAAAAAGAATGCTAAAGTCAAACACGATCAAAATTTTATCTCTGCTTTTAACACTTGTAAAAATCTATTAATCAATTCACCTATACTTCAGTATCCAGACTTTTCTAAGCCCTTTGTTTTAACCACGAACGCTTCAAACGTAGGAATAGGCGCAGTATTATCTCAAGGTCCAATTGGTTCGGATAGACCAATTGCATACGCTTCAAGAACCTTCAATAACTCTGAACAAAAATATAGTACTATTGAAAGAGAATTACTTGCCATAGTATGGGCTTGTAAATAGTTTAGACCATATCTGTACGGTAAACGATTTAAAATATATTGTGACCATCGTCCTTTAATTTGGCTATTCAATCTCAGAGAACCGAATTCAAAATTAATACGCTGGAGATTACGTTTGGAAGAATTTGACTATGAAATAATTTACAAAAAAGGTACTTTAAATTCTAATTGCGATGCACTTTCTAGAGTAGTTATTAACGCACTCCAAAATTAGACCAATTTTTAAATTGATTCAATGATTAATAATCCTGACGAAATTACAGATCCTTATGAATTAGACCAATTTTTAAATGATCTTATAGACGAACAAATAAATGACAATATAACCGATGCCAATTCGCAAACAGCTGACACAATTGACACCGACTCAAATACACAACACACCACTTTTAATGAAACAACAAATGACGGTATACGAATATATGACGAAATAATTAATAATAAAGTTAATCAAATTATAGTCACACCGCATCCATATCCTAAATTAATAGTTGAACAGGAATCCTACGAAAATCATAAAATAATAAATGTTAAAATTCCCGGCGGGCGTAATTTCGGCCGGTAATCCCTTGGCCTACCTGCATAAATCAAAGGGTACCATTTATGACAGGGGTAATTTCGGCCGAGGGGTTGATGTTTACGATGAGATTAAAATATTGGTAATTACGCTTAATAGTTTCCTTTAAATGTATAAAATTCACAAATAACAGGTATAAAATTATTATAGCTAGTCAGTATTATAACTTATCTTTAAGCTACTAGTCGATAGAAAGCATAAAATATATTATTTGTATACGATGGCATCAGTTTCAGTAATTAAGAGTTCACGCGGTTGTGACTTACTAGTTGTAGAAAAGTTTCAGTTTTGTAAACAGGACGTATTAAAAAGTGGTGAAGTACGTTGGAGGTGTATAAAGAAAAATTTAAGATGTTTAGCCAAACTGTACACTGTTGGTGCGGAATACACAGTTACTAGAAGTGAATTAATCCACAACCACGAGTCCGATGAAACTACGTTGGAGAGAAAAATAGTGACGACTTCATGCAAGCGCAAAGCTGAGGAAGACATATCGGAGAAACCTTCAAAAATTATTAAAAGCGTTCTTTCAAATCATTTGCCAGAGAATTTGTCATCGATAGATGTCAGTCTAATAAGAAGAAATTTGTACAACAGCCGCCGTAAGCTCCTACCAGCCCTGCCTAAGGATATTCACGATGTACATTCTGTACTCGATAGTTATGGACCGAAAACCACAACAGGTGAAAATTTTTTGTTTATTAACAGCACAGCTGATAATATCATTGTTTTTTCTTGCCATACAAATATAATAAGTTTATGTAAAATGAAAGATTTTTACATGGATGGCACATTTTCTTATTGTACAAAATATTTTTATCAGTTATTTACCATCCATGGACTGGAAAATGGGCATTATGTTCCTCTTTTGTATTGTCTGTTGCCCAATAAGACCAGTGACACATATATGAGACTTTTTCTGTTGGTAAAATCTAAAATTTTTGAACTTTATAATATTGTTTTTGAACCGAAGGAGGTATTTGTGGATTTTGAAATCGCAATTCATAACGCATTAAAAGTTGTCTTTCCCAAAACCAAACTAAATGGTTGTAGATTCCACTTGCACCAGGCGTGGTATAGGAAAATACAATCATTAGGGTTAACCCAAATGTATAAAGATAAAAACTGCGAGGAAAGCAAATGGCTTACTCATACTTTTGGGCTAACTTATTTAGACCCCTCTGAAGTTGAAGATTGTTTCATATTTGATCTCATGTCATACAAACCGGACCATAAACTTATAGATAAATACGCAGACTATTTATTAGAAAACTACATAGCGCCAGAATCTCATTTTCCACCAAATATATGGGCATATGAAAACCCATCAATTAAAAGAACCACAAATGCTTGCGAATCATTCCATTCGCACTTTAATTCTAGTTTTTATTCAAGTCACCCTTCTATATTTATTTTTATAGAAAAATTAAAAGATTGTCAGATCGATGCATATTTAAAAATAAAAAATTTAAATATTCCAGCAAAAATTAAAGACAAACAAGTAAAAAACAAACTAAAATTTATCGAAAACATGGTAAATATGCTTCGATCTGACAATATTTCTAGAATTAATTTCGTTAAATCTGTATCACATCAAAACGTTTTTTAAAAATTTATAGTTTACCTAAGTTATAGAAATAAGTTGATGTAATAATTTTATTGAAATAAAGAAATATTTTAATATAAAGCATTCTGTTATTTTATTTGATTTGCGGCCGAAAATACCTATGAGATAAGGAAGCAACTTAAAACCTCCGGCCGAATTTACCTACCGGCTTTTAGTACCTGCCCTTTTTCCGGCCGAAATTACATCCGCCCAAAATTCCGACCCAAAATAATGAAAATTTTATATTTTTAAAAGACTACACAATTATGAAACGTTGTTACTGCATGTATTTTCACAATGATTCTCTTTATAACGATTTCAATAAAATATATTTACATAACTTTTCGGAAAAAGGCCCAAATTTAATTAGATGCTTAAAACAAGTAAACACAATCAACGAAAAGGAAGAACAAATAATGCTAATAAAACTTCATCACGTTGGTAAAACTAACCATCGTGGTATTGTAGGAACGTATGAATATTTAAAACGGAGCTATTATTGGAAAAATATGAAAACTACTATTACTGAATATATAAACTCGTGTGATATTTGTCAACGAACAAAATATGGCAGACATCCTCCATACGCACCTCTGGTAATAACTGAAACAGCATCAAAACCTTTTCAAATTGTTCACATAGATTTATTTCATTACAACAATAAAATATATTTAATTATTATTGACGCATTTTCAAAGTTCGCACAAGCATACCAAGTCGAAGGCAAAACGGCTATTCATGTAAGTAAAGCATTAATAAAATACTTTTGTTCTTTTGGACTACCAGAAAAAATTATTCTTGACCATGGTACTGAATTTAATAATGATACTGTAAAAGAAATTTTAAATTTACATAAAAACATCACGAATCAAACAGTGTAGCAGAACGATTCAATTCCAGTCTAATAGAACATCTCAGAATTCTAAAAGAAATGCACCCCAAGAAGAACTTTTAAATGAAATAATGATTGTAAATGAGCAATTGAAATTCAATAAGCTTCCATTTGAACCAAAAGTAGAAAATATTCTTTTATATGAAAAGGTCACAGAAGTAAAATGTTATACCAAGGGATACAAAATAGTATTTATCTTAGAAATTCCTATAGTAGAAAGCGAAAACTACAATTATTTCCACATATACTCATTGCCTGTACCCACACAAAACTCCTACAAAGTAATTCTACCTCAAGCGAAATTCCTTATCCAAAATTACCTTTCCTATATGTTTTTCGACGAGAATTGTCAAGAAGTTTCATCTGAACAGTATATTTGCTACCAGAAAGGAGCCATTATCATTCCAAGAAGAAATCCTATGTGAAATCCACATGCTTCGCTACTTCAAGAACGTCTCATCATGCCAACATCTAATTGTTTGAATGCCTAAATTACGCATTCAAAAATTAGAGAAGAATCATTGGATTCTAATATCTCCTGAAATAAGTGTAGTTGATCAAAAGTGCGGATCTAACAAAGACAATTTTCCAATTCAGGGAACTTTTATTCTAGAACTTGATTCGGAGTGCGAAGTGGACATTGATGGTATTAAAATTAAACATTTTGAAAATTATCAAACCGAACTGAATCTAATAAACCTTCCAAATTTAACATTTTCAAGTGAAATAGCAAATTTTCAAATGGAACCAATCCAATTAAATTCTATCAATTTAGGCGACTTTAAATATGTTCAAAGTGCTTTCGACATTCAAAAGCAAAAAATCGCTAACATTTCGTCTCCAATAATATCTGCAAATTTTAATATTTGGACTATTTTTATTTATTTCATCATATTAATAATTATTTTGTATTGGACTGTAAAATTCATTCTAACAAGAAGAACCCGAAGAAGAAGCCAAGGCGAAGAAATCCAGAATGGCCCCAAAATTTGGAATTCTGAAATTCAACAAATTACTTGAATTTCTGTCTAATGGCGGAGGAGTTATGGGAACGCATATGGTAATAGCACACCGCTAGACTGCTGAATTGCAATCTCACGGATTGTTTTCTTTATAACGTTTTTCATTGTCACATTCAGATTTTATATAGCTTCCTAGTTGTAAAGTCTCATTTTAGTTTTTAGAAATAAAAGTTATTTTTTAAAAAGTAGTTTATATTACCTACAAATTTAATTCTACTCATCCATAATTATGTCTATTGTTATAATTATGTATTTTATGGATAGGCCAAGCAACAAATTTCCCATTGGTTGATCTATTAATTATGCTATTAAATCTTGTTGCATATTCAATAAATTCAATTGGTAGTATTGTATTGTAAAATAAAATGACATACTTACAACAAGTCGTTCACTTAATTTGGAGCTGATTACCATTTTGGACATTTCATAAATGTATTTGACGGAACGTGAAGTGTTCATTATGGAAACCTCGGCATGTCTCATGGGAAAAGATTGCTAAAATAAAAAATAGAATTGAAAAAGAATATAATGATTTTATGCTTCAACTGTTTTATTACTGAGACTTTGGACACTAAATTATTGTTCATGTACAAATATAACCAGGGCCCAAAATGTAACGGATTCATTCATTTTCTACATTACTATGGATAACAAAGTTCATTATATTACCAAAAAAACGGAATATCTGACAATAATGTAAATACAACAATAAGATTGGCAAAGTTACAAACACGATTCGATTTTTAATTTTTGATATCATCTTTTATTTTGTTACCTTACCTCCCCCCATTTTAATAGATATCTATAATCGTTTGTTAAAAATAATGGTACAAATGCTGGTCCAACACCTTCTGTACATAATACGTGAGTTATGCCCATTATTTGAGTTTCTTCATTATCTATTAAGGTTTCTAAGGTTATTACACTCGCCCTTTGGACATCTAGACTTGTAATTTTCGATAAATCCATGTTCTCTGCAAAATAAAATTAAACAATATAACGCCAAAACAATCTGTTCTGATTTAAAATACTTCCTGTGAAATTCCCTTAAAACTATGCACTCATTAATATCACACCTACTAGGTATGCAACCCCTTATGCACATGATACTCTACTTGGCAACACTGTAACCTTTAAAAACATATCTGACAACACATAAAACCCATTCTAGAAAATTCTGTGACAGCCCGCTTTCTTCTTCTTCCAAATTAATCGCCTATGTATACTTTCGCATCCTAAAAACCTGCCTCTCTTGGAACGTCGACAATACAACATATCTACTCTCCTAAAACTTCCCAACGCCTTTATTCCTTTATTTTCAAAAATCCTACCTATACCCAATTGTTTAGTATGATTCTTATTTATTCCTAATCACTCCATAATCATGAAATATACCTTTTATGCCATATTCCAGTCTCAGATGTCAAGACAATGTGAGCTAGAAAGTGCACCCGATCCACACCCTACCTACAACTTTTATACAGCGAAAAAGCTAAAAAAGTTATCATTTAATCACCCAAAATTGAGAAAAACACATTTATCGTTATTAATTGGAGCGCTACAAATCGATTCTGTCAATTACAAAATAAAAAGTGAGAGTTTTGAACCAATAAGGTTTCTACTACATACCTACCTACACAAGAAAACCGTCATAAAATTCTCAAAAGACTGGATTCATAATCGAACCAGCTAACAACACGAAAATCGTACCAAATATATACCTCTAGATTAATTCAAAATTCTTTCATGGACCTTCGAGCCGGATAAAAATATTTTATGTTCCTTCGAAAAGCAGAATAAAACTCTCTTAATCCTGACGAGCTGGATAAAATCAAGAAAATCAATACTTTCAATGCCTCCTGGACGAGCGAAGTCAATGCACATCAATACAACCAGTGCGCAGTGAGAACAAAAGACAAACACTACCGACAAGTAAAATCAAATCGTTTTAAAGCTTAAGATACATACAGTGTACGCCAAAATTTGAAATTTAAAAAAGCACTAATCCAATTTTAAATCGCTTCAGACATTTAATTATAACTCTCTTATAAATAAATTGTTTTCCAGATGAGATCATCGACATTTTATAAACATGAGTAAAGAATATGAGGAACTTTTGATAATAATATTCGATAAACATATTTTTCATTTATGCTCCTGTTTTGTAATAAAACGGTGCTATCTATATTCATTTCTTGTGAAACACTGATAAATCTCTTATATTAAACAAAATTAATTTCGTATTTTCCTTTCACAAAAATTGTTTTGATATCCACATTTTAATAATACTCGTTTATATACTTAGTACAATATTACAGAGGAATCCAACAAGAAAGATGCCTTTAAAGCACCAGTCAGACATTGCCATTCATATTGTAAATTGCAAGACGCTTTTGATAATTTAAACTTAAAAACAAATCCGAGAAATCTCATCCAAATTTTCATAACATACAGGGTGAATATCACAACCGTTTACCGTTCATAGACATACCACTATTTACTGGAAATAATTTCAAAATTTAAAATTTTTATAATTATGGCTATACTTACTAGGTAAATCTCTAAACTTAATTCCACAATTATCAATGAAGGTAATTTTGATGTTGTCAGAATTTTTAAATACTAAATATTATAACAAAAGGCAGATTGTTACTGCCCATTTTAATAGCTTAACCTCTTGTAACAATGTAACTAAGTGTACGGCATAGCAATTAAGAACATTCACAACAGAATCTAGAACTATAGTAAAACAAATATTAAATTCAAACCTATGTCAAGAAAATTTATTTAATGCTCCAGTGGTTCACACATTAAGAAGCCAACGTAGATTTCCTCATCGTTACCATGCTTCTGGTGTGACCACACCACACAACCAAGCAACTCTATTCTCAACTCATTATTCACACTCTCAAACCAATATTAATTTCAGATCAATCCTTACCCAAAGCAGTATACAATAATTATTCTCCTAACCCACCCACTTTCAGCGCAGCATAGCACCCCTTATGACCACTTCATCTTCCGTTCTCAGGAAGTGGACAGCAACAAACTTAGAAACTCCGACTATCAGACGCTTAGAAAACTTAAAACACTTGGAAAATAAAAACATTTTTATACTTAGACACTTTGAAAATATTCAGACCTCTAGATACAGGCGGAAATTTGAAAATATTCGGATGATACTTGGGAGATACTTGGAAGATACTTGGAAGATACTTGGAAGATACTTGGAAGATACTTGGAAGATACTTGGAAGATACTTGGAAGATACTTGGAAGACACTTGGCAGATACTTAGAGGATACGTGGAAGATACTTGGAAGATACTTGGATGATACTTGGAAGATATTTGGAAAATACTTGGAATATACTTGGAAGATACTTGGAAGGTACGCGAAGATACGCAGAATGTAGTTGCAATATACTTGGAAGGTACTTGAAAGATACTTGGAAGGTACTTGAAAGATACTTGGAAGATACTTGGAAGATACTTGGAAGATACTTGGAAGATACTTGGAAGATGCTTAGAAGATACCGGGAAGATACTTGGAAGGTACGCGGAAGATACGCGGAATGTAGTTGTAATATACTTGGAAGGTACTCGAAAGATACTTGGAAGATACTTGGAATATACTTGGAAGATACTGGGAAGATGCTTGGAAGTTACTTGGAAGATACTTGGAAGATACTTGGAAGATACGCGGAAGACGCAGAAGATACTTGGAATACACTTGGAAGCTACTTGGAAGACATTTGAAAGATACGTGGAAGATACGCGGAAGATGCGCGGAAGATACGCGGAAGAAACTTAAAAGATACGTAGAAGATACTTGGAAGATACTAGGAGAAAACAAAACTTTCTCTTGACTAGAATTAGACATAACCTTACCCTTCCATTTACAACAGGAACAAATCTCTTTCTTGCCCTGCAAAGGAATCAGCTCCTTTAGACAAACACCGTTCATCACTACACTCATTTATAGACAGAGACACCCTCATTTGAGTCAGATAAATATTCTCTTACCCCTACTCTTGCGCACGTGGTCACACTCCCTCGCAATCTTACTCTTACCCACATTCACTCCTACTCTTTCTTGCACTCATAATCTTACTCACACTTACATTCGCACTCGTGCTCACACTCGAACTTGCACTAGTAGTCACTCGTGGTCACACTCACCAGTAGCCTTACTCACTCGTAATTGCAGTTTCACTCTTACTTGCATTCCTACTCTACTCTCACTCGTATTCGCACTCACTCCCACTTGTACTCATACACTTACTTGCACTTGTACCCATACCGTACGCTGACTTGTATTTTCACTCTCTCTCACACTCTTACGTGCTCTCGCACGCTCACTCATACTTACAATTGCACTCTCGCTCGCATTCAAACTCTTATTCGCATTAGAACTCGCACTGTTCCCTCTATTCGTACCCACAATTGAACTCTGTCTATTACTCGTACTCGTACTTGCACCCTCAATCGTACTCTCACTCGTACTCATACTCCTACTTGCATTCGTACTCTCATTTGCACTCGGAGTCTCACTGGCGCCCTCTTCGCGCAATCAATTATATTTATACTCTCACTCTTACTCGTACACTAAATCGTATTCTTACTTTAACTCTTACCCGTACTCACACCCACTCGTACTCTTACTAACACTACTCACACTCATACCTTCACTAGCTTTCTCATTCTTCCACATATTATATTATTGTTACGTTCCGATATTGCTAGTATTACTGGCCACAGTAAGCCATTTCGGAACGCTTGACAGTGGCAGTAATTTTAAACTGCAAATTCATCTCGGAACAATGCGGGCAGTAGATCGGTGACAAACTTTGGTTGTACAGAAAATAACCTATTCCTATTGTTTTCATGTTTATTGAAACGGTGGAGAAAATGAAACGTATATTATTGGATGAAATATTAAGTGATAACAATTCTGATTCATCAGAAAAATCAGATAGCTCAAGTACCTCAATATCTAATGAACCTATGAATGGAAGATTCCATAAATTTAATTACTATTCTTCCTAAGATTAGAGGACCAATTAAAAGGATACCACGAATAGAGGGTTACATTCAAAATGTAGTCGGTAATTATACTCCAGATATTTTCAAACTACATTTCAAGTAAGTAAAGAGAACTCAGGGTCTAAAGGGTAGTGAAGCGTCTCTTACAGCCTCTCCTATCAATTTTTGCTCGCACCTCCACGTCGGTAGACTCTGGTAAACCAACTCTGGAGATTCAAGATCGGGTAACCAACCCCGGTGGCGGATCTACAGCAGATGGACTAACGCGAGAGGGAGATCACAAAAACTCACCAAGACGCTCGGCAAGCGTGGTGTTTTAATTGCCAAAACCTTTCAACTTAATATGTCGACTTCAAAACGAAATAGTGTACCCCAGGTGGGTAGAGGTACCTTACAATCCCACACCGATATCTCGGTCAGCCTCATGGATTCTGGGGGAGGCAAAAGAACGACATCCACTAAGAAAAATAAAAATAAAAATATTAATGGACCTTACAACAAAACACCAAATTGCTTACTAAACATTGCAACTTACAACTCTAGATCAATCAAAACAAAGGAACGTCTGGTTGAGTTAGAGTACGAATTGGAGAAAATAAACTGGGACATTGTAGGCTTAGCCGAAACAAGGAGAAGAGGAGAACAATACCTCCATTTAGATTCTGGGCATACTTTGTTCTACAGAGGAAATGATGATGATAGCAATGGAGGAGTTGGAATATTAATAAATAAGAAACTATCGACAAACCTGAAAATCCTAAAAACAATATCTGACAGAGTAATATATATCGTGCTCAACATAAATAGAAATATAACACTAAAATATATACAAGCCTATCTTCCAACTTCTTCACATGATGATGACGAGGTGGAATCTGTATTCGAAGACATATCAAGAGCAATAAAAGAGAACCCAGCAACACTGTTCTGGGTGGGTACTTCAATGCAAAAATAGGCAGGAGAGCAGAACCAACGGAAACACACATAGGACAGTTTGGACTTGGCACCAGAAATGAAAGGGGAAACATGTTGGCAAACTTTCTAGAAAGAGAAGGACTTTTTCTGATGAACACTTTCTTTCAAAAGAGAGAGAGCCGCAAATGGACATGGAATGGCCCAGATGGACAAACCAAAAATGAGATTGACTTCATAATCTCCCGCCATAAACACATAATTCAAGACGTAGATGTAGTCAATCAGTTCAGCACCGGCAGTGATCACAGGATGGTAAGATGCAAACTACTCATAAACACAAAAATGGAAAGAAAACGGAAGATGAAACAAACGATATGAGGGGAAGTAGGGAGAAGATAGCGGAAAGAAAAGAAAAATAGAAACAAAAGCTGAATGATTTTTTTTCTAAAAACCCAGAAGTAACAGGAGAGTCCCTGGATGATAGAAATAGGAGAATAACAAAAATTATAAAAGAAACAGCCGATCAGATAATAGGCCCCCCAGAGAGAACGCCGGATAAACTGTCGATGGAGACAAAACACCTCCTAGAGAAAAGAAGAAAATTGATAACAGAGGGTGAAAGGGACACTATTTAGTACACAGAAATCAACAAAATAGCGAGAAAATGGCGAAACAGGACATACTAATACATCAAACGAAACAAGTACAATCCCTATTAGACCAGAATAAGGGACTAAATATATTTAAAAGACGCAATACACCTAAGAAAGAGATAACAAAGATCAAAGATGCGAAAAACAACATAGTGGAAGACAGAAAGCAGATATTAAAAGTTGTGGAATCTTTCTATAGAGATCTGTACGAATCTAAAATACCAAAGATAACGACAGTAGAGGACAAAATTCGAATAGTAAATGTCAACTCAGAAGAAATGCCCGAGATAGATATGGAAGAAATGGAGAAAGCGCTATCCCAGATGAAAAATGGCAAAGCAGCGGGAGAAGACAACATTCTGCCTGAAATGCTTAAGGAAAGCGATATCAAGACGAGACAAGAACTACTAAAACTATTCACTGAGTGCCTAACAGAATAATATATACCCAAAAGTTGGGAGAATGCTGTAGTTGTTCTGATCTACAACAAAGGTGACCCAACCGATCTCGAAAACTACCGGCCGATAAGCTTACTATCACAGATATATAAATTATTTACCAGAATCATTACAAACAGATTGGAACGAAAACTCGAGGCTTACCAACCAAAGGAACAGGCTGGGTTTCGAAGCCATTATAGTACGACAGAACATCTACACACCGTAAGGCAGATGATCGAGAAAGCTACAGAATATAACATAAGCCTATGGATGGCTTTTGTCGATTTCCGAAAAGCTTTCCACACAGTAGAAATCTGGGCAATAATAAAATCATTGAGAAATGCTAGAGTAGATCAATGTTATATAAACCTCATCGGAAACATCCATAGAAATTCTTCAATGTCGATAAGACTTCACGAATCACCTGACAAAATAAACGTAAGGAGAGGAGTTCGGCAAGGAGACGTTATATCTCGAAAGCTATTCACTTTAGTTCTCGAGGATATTTTTAAGAAGCTACAGTGGGAAAACAATGGATTGAACGTACATGGTGAACGCTTACACAATCTGAGATTTGCTGACGATGTTGTACTGTTTGCAAAAGATAAACAGGAATTGATAGACATGTTGGAAGAACTACAAAATGAGGCTGCAAAATTAGGATTACACATGAACAACACAAATACCCAGTTTATGACAAATATACCAGATGCAGACGATACAATACCGATTCATGACAGCACAATAAAAAAGACGGAAACATACATATACCTGGGCCAAGCTATAGATAACACCAGGCAAACAAAATCAAGAGATGGAGATTGATAGAAAAATTAGACTGGGATGGGCAGCCTACGGCAAATTAAAGTACATCTTCAGCATGAACATTCCAATGAATTTGAAAACAAACGTCTATAACGAGTGTATACTGCCTGTTGTCACGTATGGTTGTGAGACCTGGGTAATAACCAAGAAGATAAAACATAAATTGGAAGTACATCGAGAGCCATAGAAAGACGTATTTTGGGAATTTCCCTGAGAGACCATAAAACAAATACTTGGATACGAGAAAAAACCAAAGTCTTCGATATAATAAAAAGAATTGGTTCCCTAAAATGGCAATGGGCAGGGCACATGGCCAGGCATACGGAAAACTGGAGCGGGTATGTCACCAAATGGAGACCTTGGGCAGAGAGGAGGAGTGTTGGAAGACCCCAGCAAAGATGGTACGACGAGATAAAGAAGGTCGCTGGCCTGAACTGGTATCGAGTTGCGCAAGATCGAAGCCGATGGACGAATTTGAAAGAGGCCTATATCCTAAGGATAGAAAACGGCTAAAAATAGAAAATAGAAAGAGAACTCGGTCAGTTTTGAAGCTCTCTCCTGATGGCCTACAAATATTGCCTAGCAAAATTCGCATCTAAAAAAAATCATTCTTAAACTGGGTTAACTGCATCTATATGAACAACAGTGGAGAACAAACCTTGAAGATTAGCAGCGGTTTCAGCATCAACTTCTACGCTAAAATCTTCCAGTAACACTTTATACATTTTTTGGTGTATGCAGATTGGGATAACAATATTTTTTAATCTATAACATTAACAACTTATCATTCATGTACTGTCCGCTGTCACATTACTGCAACTACATGACCATTTCTATTAAAGTCGCACCAGTAAATTTTTTAGTCTCTAACAGGGCTTCTTAGAAAGTGCCGCGAAAATATTGCCAGTGAATTTCAGTAAAATTGGAACAGCTAAATTTACTGGGCAGTACTGTTCGGGAATATCGGAACATGGCATAAATATGTAAGCTTTGTATACTGTATGGTGTGTATGTAGCCCAATATACGAGTATAAGAACGCCGCCTAACAAGTATGACGTAGCACACGAAGGGTGACAGTGACAGATAGCACATTCGAGATAGAGAATTTAAAAACCTACTCGTGAAGTGATTTATTTGAAGAATCTAATAGTAACAAGGAAAAGAAGTAAATTTCATAAAATTGCTAGTTTAGCTAAGTAAAGTAATACAGGGTCGACCTACTAAAATATTGGAAGTAAAAAAACTTTAATTGTCGATTTTTCTATTTTAGGTTAGTAGATTATAGTTCATAATGTGTAAATATTTGATGTCTATTAATTTCAGTGTTTTAATTTTATAATAACATTAAACTTTTCTATTTTTAGATAAATCAAATTGTGCGTTATTTACTCCCGTATCATCTAACATATTACATATATAATATATTATATAAATATTATTAAAATACGTCTCAAAGTGCTTTAAAAAGCGTTGTACAATGCACTCTACAGCTGTATATGCCCCGCGGATGCCATGTTTATTTAAGTGACAGATCGCTTAAGTGCCCTACACTTTCGTGTAGTGAAAACCTGTCGCTTTTGAAACCATCTCATCTCTACCCTCTCAACATTAATCCTGAATTCATTCACAATCATTATTAATTTACTAGAGGACCGCACGGGTATAATTTTTTAAAATAAGGTGACAATGTGAAGTTACTATCTTTAATATTAATACGAAACAGCACACTGGTATAGTCCCTGAATCCGACTCTGTCTAAGCCATGTATGAAAGTTAAAATTATGGAGAATGCGCAGGGATTTCTTAGAATTGTTTACATTGTTTTTATGACCAGTCTTATATAGAAAATGCGAGAGCCAATTGTTTTGTGCTAGCCGCAATCTAGAATTATCTAGTAAAAAAGGAACTAATATATATAAAGGACCGACCAGCGGAGAAGTTCAGTTTTAGTTGATAAAGTGATCTTATTTTATTTTATTTTATTTATTTGGGATACAAACAGGACAAACCCATAAAAGTATCCACTAAGAGTTACACATAGTTTTACAAATTAGGTAAAAAAGAAAATATAAATACAATCATATAACTACATAAAATAAAAATAAATACAAGTATACAAAAAAAGAGAGAACAAGAGTAGGTAATAAAACAAAATTAAATTTGCAAAAAATAATCTTTCAGTAGTTTTTTAATCAAATCTGCACTGTGGTAAAAAATATCCATTTCAACAATACTGCACAATTTATTGTAAGTATTTGTTATTCTGTGAGCAGGAGAATTTAGAAAATAATTGGTGAGTGCCTGATGTGTGATAAAGGTATAATTGTTTCTAGTTGAGTGGCTGGGAATACGAAGTGTTGTGAAGTTCAAGGCAATCTATATTGTTATTGAGGATTTGGTGAATGAATAGTACATCCGCAATTTGCCTACCATGCTCTAGTGAAATTATCTTTAAATTAGAACGAATACGTTGCCTATCCACATCGGGATAAAATTTTCTTTTACAATATGAAATAAACTTGTTCTGGACTGTTTCTAGTTTTGAAATATAGACCGAATAACGCGGGTTCCAAATAGTAGAACCAAACGTTAATATACGATTTACGTATTCCATATATAATTATCTAACGGTAAAAGGATTTTGAAGTTCGAAACATGTTCTATATATGAAGCCCAACTGCTGATTAGCTTTTCTAGTTATATTACAAATATGCCGATCGAAAAGTAATTTAGAGTCTAAAAGAATACCAAGATCCCTAACCGTATCTACAGCGTGTAGTACGCTATCAGAAATTTCATGTGTTGTAGTTCAAGTCTGAATTACAACGAGAAAATTGTGTATAATTACACTTTGAGACATTTAAAAACAAATTATTCCTCACACAGTAGTCGGATAAATTGTCTAAGTCTTCTTTCAATCGAACTCTGTCGTAAGTACATGAAATTGAGTGATATATTTTCAAATCATCGGCATACATAACAAACTTAGCAAATTGAAAGCAACTGGAGATGACATTTATATATAAATTAAAAAGTAAAGGACCTAAATGGGACCCCTGAGGTACTCCTGAAGTAGTTACCACAGCCTTAGATTTAAGATCACCTAAAATTACTTGTTGTGACCTATTTCTGACATATGAGTCGAACCATCTTAATAAATTACCATGTATACCTACTTCAGAAAGTTTTGAGATAAGGACGGAATGATCGATTTTGTCGAAGGCCTTACTGAAATCAGTATACACAGAATCAACGTTATGCCTATCATTTAGACTTTTAAGTATGTATTCAACGTATAGGAATAAATTTGTATCTACCGAACGTTTTTTCATGAAGCCATGCTGTTCAATGTTAAGAAGGTTTTTTACGTCATGATAAAGGAAATCAAAAATGATACTATCAAACACCTTACTAAAGATGTTTAATTTAGAAATAAGTCTATAATTTTCAACTTTATTCTTGCTTCCAGATTTATGAATTGGTGTAATAAAGGCTGTTTTCCATGTATCAGGAAATTGACCTGAATTGAGAGATTCATTAAATAGCAAACATAATGGCTCAGTTAGCGATTCCTTACAATTTTTAATAAAATCAGTAGGTAATTCATCTGGCCCAGGACCTTTATTGGGTAAATTTTCAATTTTTTTATCAATAGTTTCACGAGTAATTGTGTAGTTAGAAATATTCAGTGGTGTGGTAGTATACATATTACCAAAGTTACTAGCATCACTACTTACAAAAACAGAAGAAAAATAACCTGAAAATATATCACAAATTTTCTGTAAGTCGGTTGTAGGGCCCTGAGTAGTGAGCAAGTTATTAGGGAAATTATTTGCTTTTCTTTTGCTTTTTACAAATTGCCAAAAATATTTAGAATTATGAATAATATTCGTTTCTACAGTAGTCAAGTATTTTTTATAATCTTCATTTAAAATTTTGATATGCCTCGTAAAATTTTGAAATTTTGAATGTTAAGTAATCTAAATTATTAAGGTATTTCTTTCATCGACAGTGAAATTTAACTTTTTCTTTAATCACTTTTATTGTAGAAGAAGAGAACCAATGAGGGTATTTTTTATAATAGCTGGGATATTGAGGTACATGTAAGTGAACGATCTGGTAAAACAGATTAATTGATTTATTTATGTCAATTGAATTGAATCGACGAATAACAGTAAAGTGCTGATATAAATTAATAATTAACCCAGATAGCACCAGATATCCATGGGATGTTCTAACAGTCTTCGATTTGGAAGATATATATCCAAATATTATAGGGTTATTCTGGGGATATCTAGAATACCTGTAGGTACACCTAAATCGAATATTCAGTAGTAATACCACAAGTGATTGAATTTTCGCGATAAGTCTGTCGATTCATTTTTGAACGAAACTGAATTGTTTCGAGAAAACACCACGAGTCCGCAGGACGAGTCGTGTTTTCTCGAATCAATTCAGTTGAGATCATAAATGAAAGACAGACTTATGAGATAAATTCAATCACGAGTGGAATTTTATTAGACTACTTCACAAACAGAGTGAAAGATAAAAAATCTGAAATTCGCAAAATCTGGTAAATTGCTTCCAAATGGACTCCTTCGATTTCCTCGTATTTTTCGGTACATTTTCATCGATTTTTTCGTTGATTGATTCGATAGAATTCATCCCAAATCTACTCATTTTTGAATGCGTGCACAGCGTAATCACTTATATTTGACGTTTAACTGTCACATGCACTATAAACAAATCTGAAAACACCGAACTTGATAGGCCAATCAGAGTCAAGAGTCAAGTTTGGTATTATCGGTAAGCCGAACTTAACTAGAGTTTCTGATTGGTTCATTTCGTAGGTGAGTGAAATAGTCAATGTAAGTCCAGTTGGAATATCCTCAGATTATTTTTTTTAGTAATATTCGAATCAAATAGTTCTAAGAATATTCTATGATTATTGACTTTTGTTCATGAAATTGACTGTCTCGACCCTTACTTCGTGGAATATGCTCATATTAGTGTTTTTAAATGAAACTCAATTGTTTCGATAAATCAATATCATCGTCTGATATTGATTTATCGGAACAATTGTCAATTTTTTAGAATTTTCAATAACTTGTATTATATTGTGGAATTAACTAGAGACCTTGAGTTTCATTTAAAAACACTGACTTTTGTTCAAACGATCTTTCTGTTCCATGGGCATGCGTCAGTAGTTGCAGTTGACGGTAACGACCAGTGAAAATGGCGGTTCGACCATCTTATATAGGTTATTGTTATTGGTGAAATAGTAGTAGTATGATTAATTATTTTTGATTGTTAATTAGTTAGTCAATTTTTTGCCAGTGTGAAGTGGTTTAAATATGTTTCTACGGTGTATTCTATGCTACGGGTGGAATTAATACATACGACCTCACGCATTAAAACAGGTACGTTTTATTATATTTTTCTAATGCCTGTTGATTTATCAATACATTTTTTAGAAAATTATCGATTTGCTGCTAAAACTTCCAATAAATGATGAGGCAAAGTTTGAAGAAGTTGAGTCAGTTTTGCTAAAGAATCCTATGAATATTTTGTAAGTTGAACATTCAATATTATATCCAAATCAAAATATGAAACTGCCTCGATATATTGGAGTATTTATGTGTTACTTTTATATTTTAGTGCATGAAAATATTAAAATAATTGTTGATTTCATAAATTTTTGCAACAAAATTAATGGATAAATGTTTTCAATTGTAAGTAGAGTAGAAATTCACATCGTTGCTTAAGGTACAACAAAATTTTATTTTCTCAGGTAGTTTCACGTAATTATGTTACCGAAATGTATGCTATGAGTTCCTCAATCAAATAGCCTATAGTTGCATCTATTCCTTTTATCAATTGGGATTGGCTAGAAAACTCTACACAACTGGTAATCTGATAATTCAAAGTTAAATTAGTTCTGGCATTTGGTAAATAAAAGTTATTGCTGGTCAATTGTACAAGTGTCTAGTTTCAGGCATATGTATACTGTTCACACAGATGGAAGCGGTCTTATAATTTTGTTCGTTTGTTATAACTTTTCTTATAAACTATAACTGTTCAATTTTTAAAACTTATGAGATTAACTTCCAAATTAATATAATTTCATCTTGTACCTCTGGCAAGATAGGAAGGTTCTTATTTGCAACAATATATTAAAAGATTCTTGCAAAAAATCCTGATAGAGTATTTAATGGAGGGATACAGTATGTATGGATACAAATGGAAAAATGCTTTGGAAAAACAAA
This sequence comes from Galeruca laticollis, assembly GCA_963921935.1. Classification (NCBI taxonomy): domain Eukaryota; kingdom Metazoa; phylum Arthropoda; class Insecta; order Coleoptera; family Chrysomelidae; genus Galeruca; species Galeruca laticollis. The sequence goes on from OY998179.1 coordinate 109,477,452, forward strand.
GCTCTTTGAAGCAGTACTAGGTATAATCATGTTATTTTCTTTGGAATGTACAGGGTGTCCCAAATTGGTGTGTTTTGCAGGGTATCTCGTAAACTAAAAGAGATAGAAGAAAAGCAGTTAAAATGTGATGACTTATTTTTTTGTTAAAGTAACGATAGCCTAATTAAATCTTTAGTAACTCCCTGCAGTTGGAAGATACAGGGCGATTATTGAAAACTGTCGAAAACTACAAAGTACTATAACTTCTTCATTAAGAAAAATATAAAAAAACGTTACCAAAACTTTCGATAGATATAATATTAAAGAGTTCAGTGGCGCACAGAATTTTTTTGTTAGGGGGCTCACTAAGGAAATATAATGCAAACTTATGTTTTTTTTAAATGGGACACCCTGTATATTTTGACGTTTTTCGATTCCTTTTTTAATTCTCATTCACCTGATATGACATATTATATATCCATTTTTAATGGTTGGAGCTACAGTGCGAATAAACCATTTATGGATGTTATCAGGTGAAACACACTTAAAAAATTGAACACTCAGTAATGAAATTTAACATTTGATTATAAGGATACTGATGGGTGACAATTTTATTTATCATAATTATAATTAATAAAAAATAAAACCAGATTAAAAAATAAAAACAATAAACTTATGAATCAACAAGAAATATTGTAACAACTAATCTACCTATAACTAATTTTATTAGAATATAAAAATTACATTAAATGTTCAAAATGTCCTCCGTTTTATTGATTAAAAAGTTTTTCGTTTAAATAATCTACTAACTAAAATCAGTGAACAGTGAAACAAAGTAGGTAAATATAGCTGATTATTGATTTTAAGTACCTATATTATTATTTTGAAATTATTGAATCCGTTTTTTGGTAAATAACATCACGAAATAAGATGTCTGTATTTTTTTACCGATTTTACTTTCATTTCTAATTATGTTTCACCCGATATGTTGTTATATTTTAGTTTGTTTACCTCAATTAACATGATTGTTATATCTTATAAGAATGTTAATTTCATCAAGTAGACATTGGTCCTCTTACCATTGAAAATAAAACAGAACCTGTGTCACCTGTCAGAATTAATTTTACGACGTGCAGTCTTGTCAACAACATGAATTTTAAAAATTATGGAAAATATGATATGCATGTGGCATATATTGAATGTCAAAAGAATGTTATTGGTGCTTCTGAATTATATTTTCAACGATATCCAGAAAGAAGGCAACCTGACAAGAGAATTTTTAAAAAACTCGATTCAAATTTAATCGAGTATGGATGTTTTGTGAAACCACGGCGTAAGTACGAAAAAAATCATGAAGAAAGAGAGGTAAATACGTTGGGATATATCCAAGCACATCATGAATCTTCTCTACGTCAAATTGAAAATGAAATAGGTGTTCCAAAAACTACTGCAGGAAGGATTTTAAAGAAATATAAATTTAGGCCTTATCGGACATCCGTCCGTCAAAAATTATACCCAAACGATTTTTTGAGAAGAACACAATTTGCACAGTGGTATATAGGAAAATGTAATGAACATCCAAATTTTTATTCAAAGGTAATATTTAGCGATGAAGCTCGCATAAGCAGTGCAGGAATATTTAACAGACATAATGAACTATATTGGAACGACTCAAATCCACACTTAGTTCAGGGGATCAGGAGACAAGGCAGATTCGGCTTTAACGTTAATTGTTTTGTCAAACATAATACATTAGTTTATCATATATTTGATGATAAACTAACTGCTGCTGGATATATAGATATCTTGGAAATAAACTTACACCAACTTTTGGAAGAGGAAGTGTTGGCTGATAGGGACACATTTTGGTTCCAACAAGTGCACATTCTCAATTGTGTAAGATCAGTAAGAAAAAGGTGTCAATTATTATTACAACAAAACGGAGGACATTTTGAACATTTAATGTAATTTTTACATTCTAATTAAATTAGTTATAGGTAGATTAGTTGTTACAATATTTATTGTTGTTTCATAAGTTTATTGTTTTTATTTTTTTAATCTGGTTTTATTTTTTATTAATTATAATTTTGATAAATAAAATTGTCACCCATCAGTATCCCTATAATCAAATGTTAAATTTCATTACTGAGTGTTCAATTTTTTAAGTGTGTTTCACCTGATAACATCCATAAATGGTTTATTTGCACTGTAGCTCCAACCATTGAAAATGGATATATAATATGTCATATCAGGTGAATGAGAATTAAAAGAGGAATCGAAAAACGTCAAAATATACAGGGTTTCCCATTTGAAAAAACATAAGTTTGCATTATATTTCCTTAGTGAGCCCCTAACAAAAAAATTCTGTGCGCCACTGAACTCTTTAATATTATATCGATCGAAAGTTTTCATAACGTTTTTTTTATATTTCTCTTAATTAAGAAGTTATAGTACTTTGTAGTTTTCGACAGTTTTCAATAATCGCCCTGTATCTTCCAACTGCAGGGAGTTACTAAAGATTTAATTAGGCTATCGTTACTTTAACAAAAAAAAGAAGTCATAACATCTTAACTGCTTTTCTTCTATCTCTTTTAGTTTACGAGATACCCTGCAAAACACACTAATTTGGGACACCCTTACATGTAAATTGATTTAATATATCATGTACAAGAAACAAGAACTTCTAATCACTATTCTGTTTGGAATATTTTGCTTTTTACTTGTCTCCTACAACACTTATTTTTTAAATTACATATTTGATGTTTAACTTCATCTTTTAAGTTTCAGTTTTTGGGATTATATTTTGATTGTTATACATACATACACAAAAATCACAGTAGAATAGAAATTGCTTATTAACAAAAAATATAATTATTTTATTGTTTCAGATGCCGTCCAAAAGTTGGACAAGAACATAACAAACAGAGAAGTTGAATTGAAAACAGGCATTTTCTTATCCAAATGTAAGGAACGGCAGAAATTTGTTTCAAAAATGTCCTTGTGTATGGAGGAAGTCAGTGAATTTTGGAATCTCTGATTTGAAAATTATGTTAGTTTCAGTTATGTTATTAGGTACATCTTATATTTATGTATAAATAAATTAATTTGAACGCAATGTTTCCCGTGTTTTAATTTTTTCAATTAAAAATATTTTTTTCTATATATACAATTCGAAATTTTGAAAGATTCCTTAGATTTTTGTAAGATATATACCAGGTGTGGTGGTTACTTAGTAAGTGCCACTCGTATACTTTACATTTACCATAAAGGTATATTATCTTTGAGGAAAACACTTACCTAGTAACCGGTCTTCGGGAGTTGAATAAACGACATCACGTATACAAAATCACTGGGCTTTTTGATATATTTAAAAACACACAAAATATAATATCATATCAGTTGACTTATTCAGACTACTAATAACAATTGATTTCCCTGTTTATGTTTGTAACTAGAACGTGCTTCCTCGCATAACTAACATTGACCTTCCTAGATCAACGTTCGCTAAATATTGTAATTAATATTAACCTAATTTAAATCTTATTCCTAAGCTAATGTCCTTTTACCGTTACCGCCCTTTCGGGATCACTACATCATCCCCTCTTGGAGGAGAAAAATTATCATTTTAATTTTTCGATATTACCTATACCTATAACAGTTTTTATTGAATGTTTTTGTTTACTAAACACTACTTGTTCATTTATAAACACACTTCACTTGTTTACAATTGATTCCGGTCGTTGTATCTATACATACGATTCTTATGAACTGTCTGTAGGTTATTGTCTGGAGATGTAATCTCACAATTTACACCTTTAATTCCCGTTACCTTAAACGGACCTAAATAATGTGGATCACATTTATTTCTCCCTTCGTTATTTAAAATAACTAATTCGCCTATTCTAAAATTTACAGGTGAAGAATCCTTTCCACTATTACTGACTCTACTCAATTTATTATTTATTAAAAATTGTCTGGCTCTTTCATTAGCGTATTGTAACTTGTACTTTAATTCTTTATCGTATCTTTCAAAATTGTAACACGGTTCAATTTTTACATTTAAAAATTCTTGCAAATTGGGTTTTCTCCCGTATAATAACTCAAAAGGAGTGTATCCGTGATACGTGTTTGGTGTTGTATTATAACAATATGCAAACATTTTTACAAACTCGCTCCAGTTATCCCTAGAATCTTTGATAAAGTTTCTTATATACTCATTAAATGTTCTATGTAATCTTTCACAACTGCCTATGGCCTCGTGATGGTATGCTGTTGAAAAATTATGTTTTATATTTAAAAGTTCCACTAAATTCTTCATTATTCCGTTCTTTGATCTGTTCTTATCTCCTTCATCAGTCCGTAACTCGGTATAAAATTGTGAAATATTGCTTTTGCTATAGTGTGTGCTTCCTTATTCTGAACCGGTATCATAACTGCGTATTTAGTTAATTCGCATAATATTGTAATACAGAACGATTCCCGTTGTTACTTTCTACGAACGGACCTATTGTGTCTATGTAAATAATATCAAACGGTTTTATAGATGTATCTGTTATGACAAATTTTTCTTTATGCTTAAGCTTTGCTTTATTCACTTGACATTTATGACAATTCTTTACATACTTCCTTACATCTTTCTCCATGTTTTTCCACTTGAAGTTTGCTCTTATTTTCTTTAATAATCTGTTATTTCCTACATGTCCTCCAAACATTGGATCGTTGTGGTATCTTTCTAATATCTTTTGGATCTCTTCTTTTTGCTGTATCGTTTTTGGTACTTCACATATACATACTTGAATACTTTTTAACCTTTGATTTCCTACTTCTATTAATTCTTCTACTGTGCACTTTTTGAATATATCATCATTTGCATATATTTTCATTCTTTCTACTCCATTTTTTACCGATAGCTCTTCAAGCTTTTCCAACGTTCGTCCTAAGTCGAAGTTGGGTAATCCTGTATTTAAGGCTTCCCTAAATTTCAATTCATTTTTGATCCGAATGCTCATCCTTAGTGAGATACGGTTATTTTCAAATTGTAAAATTGCTAATTTATTTGAAACATTTACTACTGAAGGTTTTTGTATTCTTACTTCCTTTGTTTCCACGTTATTCCTTTGATCCTTTTCTGTTTGAGCGTCTTCTTTTCGCGTTTGTGCTCTTGTGATTGCCGAGACATGTGAATTATTTAAATATAAATCCTTAAGTTCTTCTATGGATATTCTCGATATACTGTCCGCGTAGTTCGCTATACCTTTAACATACTGTAATTCGAAATCGTATTCTTCCAAATCAATCAAATTTCAAATTTTTCCTAGACAATTTGTTTATCTCTTAGTTGATTAAAACTTTTATCGCTGAAAATTTTATCCAAAATTTTCGGATTAGTTTGGTTATTTTCCTTATATGTTGATTTAATCCATCCTGTATGTATTTGTAATTTATTTTTCCTTTTTTCTAGCTCTTTTAAACTGTACACGTTGTCGTTAATCATTACTGTATTATCAATTATCTTAGCTTTAGCTCCACTTTCTCTCGCCTGTTTCATGTATCTTATTTACTGTTTTCTCTGTTCCAATATATCTTTTGAGTAATCTTCATCAATATATATCTTCGTTCCTTTTAGTTTATTCGTTCCGTTCTAAGTCTCTACTTTCTTATTCACATCTTTCATCATTATTAGTACTGGCCTATTTCTGTTACTGGTTTTGTTTCCTAATCTTTTACATTTCAAAATAGGGAACAATGGATTATTGTACTCTCCCTTTTCTCCTTTAGTTTCAGAGAATATTATTTATTTAAATTTGGGATATACCGTTTGCTTACTGAATATGTGCGAGAGAGAAGCTTTCCCTGGCGGGTAATTCTATTCTCTCTCACACGAATGGAGCTTATGGATAACATAATTGGCGATATTGAACGAAAGTTGCTATCATTCCTGGTGGAACAAGAAGTTGGATAAGAATCTATATGTACATTAGTGTCGTTCATTAAGTATACAGGATCTTCCAAATTTCAATCAATCTTTAAAACTAAATATAAAAAGGGAGGAGTACTATGATTCAATGTTACCCGCTCAACAGGTATCATCCATATTGGGATATTCTACAAATATTTGAAATTTTGCTATATCGATGGCTTAAACTGTAAACCGACTCTCCACTTTTTAATGAAATTAAGATTTTAATGCCATCTGCCACAGAAAATTGAAATCTATAGTCAGTTCACGTAAAAAATATTTGAAATTTACAGCTTTCTTTAATTCATGATGCACGTATACTAGCTATCTCCGTGGCATCAAATATCAACAATGCAAAACTTCTAACTCCTGTGTCAGTAGCCATTTTAAATAGTGTAAGTCGAGGTGATACGAGACTCTCCGCATTTTGCTCCAGATTTTACTTTATAATTGAAAATTAGTTTATTAAATAATAAATAAAGTTGTGTAGTGATATTAGAGTAAGTATATTAATTGATTGGAACATGCCTATTTTAATCATGCCAGAATTATTAACCTTAAAAACTCGTACATGGAGTTAACGGTTTTTCAAAAATAAATTATATATTTAATTTGGAGTTAGCGGTTTTTTCATAAGTAATATATTATTTGTAGCTAAAGAAAATACGATATATACAATTGAAGACAATGCAATGAAATGGATAATGAGTAAGGGTAAAAATAAGAGAAGTACACGCAAGAGTTTAGTGAGAATGGCAACATGAAATATCAGGACAATGCTGACAATGGGAAAAATGGAGGAAGTTGCAAAAGAGATGTTGGAATATAAAATAGAGATATTGGCACTTCAAGAAATACGCTGGAAAGGTGAAGGACAAATAAACAAAGGAGAATATATATATTGTTTTATGGAGGGGAAGACAGTCGAGGAAAGAACGGCACAGGATTCATGATAAGCAAAAGAATAAGAAATAATATACTAGATTACACAGTTATAAGCGGTAGAATATCAAAATTAAGATTAAAAAACCACATGGCAAATATTGCAATAATTAATTGTTACGCACCGACGGAAGAAGCAAAAGATGAAGACAAAGATGAATTTTACGAGAAATTGGTAAAGGTATGTGAGGAAACCGCAAGACATGATATATTAATAATTATTGGAGATATGAATGCGAAAATAGGATAAGAAGACTACTTAAATAATGTTGCAGGGAAGTACACTATACATGAAACATCTAACGATATTGGACGGCGACTATGCAATTTAGCTGAGGAGCTCAACATGTATATTAGCAGCACTAGTTTCAAGCATAAGAAAGAACATAAAATTACATGGATTATACCTGGGACTACTACGGGGAACCAGATAGATCATGTTCTGATAGCAAAAAGAAGATCAAAGATGATACAGGATGTAAGATCATACAGAGGAACAAGTGTTGATACTGATCATCAATTAGTAATTGTCAAAATGCAAATGAGAATTGTAAATATAGTAAATAGGACAACAAAATGTAGGAAATGGAACGTGCAGAAATTAACATTGCTGAGAAGTTAAGTTGAAACATCACAAAAGTTAACAGCCACAAGCTGTGCATAAGCGGTTGTATAGATGTGCATGTGATGAAAACAAGAGGAAAAAAGGAAGAACATTATCACAATGTGATGTTGAATTAACATAATTGTAATATTTATTTGCATAGTGGGTGCTTTAGTACAAATTATATCAACCCAACGTCACAGAGACAGAAAAGATGAAAAGGTGCTCTGTAAATTATAATTTGAGAAAAGGAGAAGAGTTAATAAGGGTATGCAAGACAATGTTTTTAAACACTTTATGTATTGGCAAGTGCTCCATTTTACTGGAAGGAGACAATGCAAAAGCAAAATATTAATGAAATTCAAACTGAGAAGCAAGTGAATTCTATTCAAACAACCTGTTCTGAATCCAAAAAATCAAAATAAAAAAAAATAAATCCATTCGAGCTGGAAAACAAATCTATGAATGAATTTCTTGATAACTTACCGACCATGGAGTCACATTACTGTAGAAAATCGACTGAAAAAAAGTATCTCTTACCCGATTGGCCGTCTAAAAAAGCCCTTTGCGATTTCTATGTAATAATTGGTGCAAAGAACGTAACTTAAAAGCTTTATCTGTATGCTCTTTTAATAATGCCATGGGTTTAAAAAATATGTCCTTGTATCATCCAAAAAAGGATCAATGTTAGATTTGTTTTTCACATAAGTTAGGACATTATCCAGACGAGGAACATGCTTTACATCTTGAAAGAAAAGAAGAAGCGCGTAGAGAAAAAGATTTGGATAAAGTAACAAATAAATACACATTTACCAGGGACTTGCAAGCTGTCCTTTTAGCACCACGATCCAATGTGACTAGTCTGTATTATAGAACCAAACTTTGTGTTCATAACTTTTGTTTATTTAACCTAACAACTCTACAGGGAACGTGCTATTTATGCAATGAATCAGAAGGGGGACTTAATGCTGAAGAATTTGCCTCGATTGTGACTACATTTCTATTGGAGAAAGTAATACCACAATTAAAAGAGGAAATAACCAATGAAAATAGAAGAATTATTCTCTACAGTGACGGATGCACTTACCAAAATAGGAATGTCACTATGAGTAATGCACTATTAAATTATATTATAAATAATATAATAATCGAACAAAAGTTCTTGGAAGTCGGGCATACGCAAATGGAAGCCGACAGTATGCACGCATCCATTGAAAAAAAATTAAAGAACAAAATAATTAACGTTCCGGCCGAGTACATTCAAGTATGCAGACAAGCTAGGAAAAATCCAGAGCCTTACATTGTCCAGTATCTTACCCATGACTTTTTCAAAAACTTCAAGGATGTGAATTTTTTTAAGTCAATCAGACCTGGAAAAATGAAAGGTGACCCCAGGGTTTGTAATTTTTTACTCTGAGATGAATTTTTTGCTTTTAAGGTTACGGATTTGCGTGCCCTGCAATACAATCCCGACGGAAACATTTTGTTTAAATTAAGATTCAGGGATGATTGGGTCACATTACCACAAAGAAAAGATTATAAAGCTACGACGAAAGTTATGAATGAAATTCCAAGCTTGTATGCAACCCGGCGTAAAATAAAAAAGAAAAAATTTGAGGATCTACAAGATTTGAAAAAAGTGATCCCTTCCGACTATCATGAGTTCTATAATAATATTCCATTTGTGAATTAATTATATCATTACATAATTAGTAAATATGATTAAATATTTTTAGAAAAGTTTTGTTGAGACTTTGTTGAGATTAGTATGAATGTTGTATTGTAGTTTGTAGTGGAGAATTTAAATAAAAACCTTCTAACTGAGAGTGAATATTGTTTTTATTTCACACAAAACGGCTATCTCCTAAATTTGCGTATAAAAAACAAAATATAAACAAATATGTAGGTATTTAATCACAGTAAGAGTTCCTAATTACTACTTTATTATTATTAATATTTGTGAAAGCTTTTAAGTTTACTCTGGGCATTCCAAATAGTTTTTATTATCTCCTGTAAAATTTGCATTTTTGGAGTTAGCTGGTTTACAGTTTAAGCCATCGATATACGTTCCACAGATATCCTTATTATATTCATAATATTACTTGGATATTTGTAGAATATGCCTATGGGAATGTTCTATGAATATTCTGGATTATCTTGCTATATACATTCAGCAGATATCCTCAGAATATTCTTGAATATTCCTTGGAAATACTCGTATTTATAGAATATTCAAAAAATTTCTCATTTCACGGTCCATAGAATATTCGAGAAAGGACATATATATATATATATATATATATATATATATATATATATATATATATATATATATATATAGGTGGGGATAACGGGGATTTCAGTCCAAAGAATCAACGCCAAGATCTTTTATTTACAAAATGCCGCCAAGCTTTCGTGTCCTTTTGACACTTCTTCAGGGCAATGTAAAATATTTTAAGTAAATTCAATATAAATAATCATTAAAAAATTTGTAAATATAAAAATAAATATAATTATAATATACTTGATGTCATATTTCACATAAGACAAATCGATACATAATTTACATTGCCCTGAAGAAGTGTCAAAAGGACACGAAAGCTTGGCGGCATTTTGTAAATAAAAGATCTTGGCGTTGATTCTTTGGACTGAAATCCCCGTTATCCCCACCTATATAGCATTTTTCAGTCGTTATGTCGTTATTTAAATATATATGTATATATATATATATATATATATATATATATATATATATTTAAAGTGGGTCTATAGAATAATACAATATCCGAAAACGAATATTTTTAGTACGGTCATTGAATATCTAGTGCTATCTGGGAAGGTTGTGATTATATAAATTAAATTTAAGTGAATAGTTAAGTGTATATAAATTCAGTGTTAGTGAGTAGTTTAGTGTTTAAATAAATTCGTAATTAGCCATACCGTGTATTTAAAGTTTATCCCACCCGTTTACTGTTTAAATAAATATGCAAAACATAACATTGGTGTCAGAAGGGGGATAATATGAATAAATATCTACGTAAAAATGGTCAAGAGAATAAGGGACTTGAAAGTGACTGAGTTAAGAGCAGAATTGGAAGATCGTGAGTTGGAAACGTCCGGTAAGAAAACTGAATTAGTAGAAAGACTTAAAGTGGCACTGGAAAATGACGGCTTTGATCCAGAAACAGTTTCATTTAATGACGAGGCTTCCACCTTAATCTCGTCAATTTCTGCTAACATGGGCGAAAAGATTTCTGCTATGAAGAACGACATTTCTGCTAATGATTTCTGCTATGGAAGAGAACATGGACGAGAAGATTTCTGCTATGAAGAACGACATTTCTGCTAATATTTCTGCCAACATGGACGAGAAGATTTCTGCCATGGAAGAGAAACTTTCAACGAATGTGAAAAACGATATTTCTGCTATGAAGAACGACATTTCTGCTAATATTGACGACAAGATTTCTACTTTGAAGAACGATATGTGCCGATATCTTATTAATGAAAAACATTGCCGCTGACGTTGAAAATGAAATTTGGTCTCTAAAATCTGAAACCGAGAATAAGATGTCGACGATGGACGAGAAAATCGAGAATAAGATTACAACGATGGACGAGAAGATTGAGAATAAGACTACAACGATGGACGAGAAAATCAAGGAGTTAGAAAAGAAGATGACAGATATAAGAACTCAAGACACGCCAGCGGAAGAAAAGAAGACCGAGCAAACGAAACCTTGGAAGACAAAATCAATGTCTAGATAAGATAGTCACAATCGTAAACAATTCTAAGAAATCCCTGCGCATCAGCCACATTTGGTTACAAAATACTGAGGTTGAGTATAAACGAAATAATGAACTACATAATTGTAGAGATCGATTATTTATTAGTAGTTATAATAAATTATTGGTCTGTAAAGTGTTGTACGACTTTTATTAATCAGAAAATGGATATACCTACCAGGTGTTTCAGATCTACTATTTATTGCTCGATTTAGGTGAAGGGAATGGTTAACAAAACAGATAAAGTTCTTTCTAATAACGTTCAAACATATATTTACGAAAGTTTTGAATCTTTTATATTGGAATTATATCAGATCAGATTATAACTAAACCATTTCTATGTTTTAAATAAAATAAAAGTAGTTCTTACCGAAATTATATAAAACGACTCTTCTTCCATGACAATCCCGGAAAGGGGTGGCGTATATGTGCCTATAACAAAAAGTGAACATGCTTCAATGCTATTATAATAGATCTTTATGCTTACCCGTCGTTTATTAATTCATTGGTCCTCCCAACTGTATAATCCAAATTACATAAAATATGTCTAAATTTATGTCGGAAATTCAAATACTTCAAAAGGGTTTGTTGGGCCATTGGTATACTATATTTCCTAACACGAAGAAATCTAGTTAAAAAATTGTCGTCTGAAAAATAAAAAAACAGATTTTTATCACCATACGGAAGAAATAAGCACGTTCCGCGGACGTGCCTATTATGAGAACTTCTTGACCTACCCAGCAAACAGTTTTCAATATCACGATTTTGTTGAATCCAATTCTTCAACTGCACTAGAGAATCTTCACGAATACTGTTAGTTTCTCTTATATAATATTTGGCTTCTTCGTACAGGGAGCTGGAAATTAGTTGCTCAAGATCTAAAATTATTTTTTTCCTCAGATTAGAGTAGTCCGATTCGTTATTCGTATGGTCCATAATGAAAGGATCTAAAAAATTAAAAAAATACCTTCATATTTTGGGCACCGATAGTCGATTGATGAGATAACAAAAGGATGATATGAAAAATCTATTAAGTAAATTAAGAGTCAGCTTCAATTCGAGAGTAATTTTTAGATTTAGATTACAGCAATTTTTCGTAAATTGAATACTTTTGAATTTTTTGGACAAATTCAAGCAATTTTTAAATTACTTTAGAAAAATTATAGTAATATCTCAAATAATAATAATAGAAGTTTTATTCATAATCACAAAAACAAGACAACAAACACATTCACAAATTTCGAAGATATTAATACATCGAGATGACTATAATTATAAGATAAAATAAACAGAATATACTCGATAAGCGAACAAACGCTTGTTTGAAAAAAATTTAAAATTCAAGTAGATATAATACATTACAAATAAATAACCATAAACTTTATAAAAAAATTATAACTAAAACTTAAAATGATAATATAAACTAATATAAATTCAAATGTATACAGTTAATTATTTAAAAATTGTTAATTTCAATTAATTAAAGTTGAAAGAAAATATAATCTAACACATCCTAATATCCTGATTTAGCTAGGTATCAAAATATGTACGGACTAGTACCGTAACGAGGGTATGAAGCGTCTGTGGCAAGTTTTTTTGCGTCCCCGTCCCGGAACCGAATAACGACAAAAAATAAAAAAAACGTATGCATGTCTAAGTTAAATTGGACTAAATACATTATACCCACTTTATGACCCGCACTTTGTTACGAGTGGACCTCGAGAAGTCAGACTTTTGCGGAGGGGGGGACGGCTAGATATGTATTTCCAAACAGAAATACTATTTTTAAAAAGATATTTTATTTAATTACTACAAAGAGAGATGTTATTCTCGGAGTGGTTGTACAAAAACTGATTTACAAAATATAAAGCAACTAAAGAACTAAGATAACAAATATACATGAATTCCAACTAATGATATATGATACGGTGCAGGTGCAGCGAATTATTACCTCGTAACTCCTCCGTCCTTAAGAGGCGAAAATAACGGAGTGATTTTCGCGAACTGTCTCCAAGGGGATTTCTTCGATAATTTTGACCTTTTCTTTCTTGATTTTTGATTTTTCGCGTCTTCGTCTAATTACGTAGAAGGTTACGACGATACATCCAATGATTAAGATTGTTGGAAATATTGATAGGATTCGGATTTCGTGTGTATTATGCTGTTTTTCTATCGGCGTTAGTTGTTTTGCGATTCTATGGATTTCGTATAACTCATCGAATTTTATTTCTGACATATTCGGCGTTTGATAGTTTCTTCTGATCTTAATTTGTTCTAATTCGATCTTTGGTAAAATTAATGGCTTTCCTTCGCTAATTCCTTTGACTCTGGAGAATTTTAATTCTTTCGAGGAGATTTCGCATCCTTCTGGTATGTTAATAAGGGTTGGTTTTGTTACTTCGAATATTTTGTTGTTTCGGCAGTTTGATTTTATTTCTACTTGTTTCCCAGGGATTATTAGAACTTCATTAGCTGTTATCTGCTCGATTAAAGGATTTTGGATATGGACCTCGGTGGCGTAGCAGCTGTCTGGTAGTTTTCCGCTTCTTATCAGTTCGTCGGTACAGTTATCAATGGGGATTGATTCTTGGGTACAATAGTAAATTTCCTCCAGTTTTTCGCATTCTTGGTTTGCAACCTGGACGTCTTCTTCGTTACGTGCCAAGTAAGGGTGTGAAGGGACAAATATTTTATTAGCTTGGATAATAGGGTAAATACGGTAAAAGTCTAGGGATTTAGTTTTCAAAATAGGAATATGGACAGCAAAGATTAGTTTTGATTCGGTAAAAGTTGCTTGCGTTCCAAGAAAGGTGTAGTATGTTAAGACATTCTTGAATTTGGGAATTTGATTTTTATCATAAATGCTATGCAGATGTTCTATCATGTCAAGAATTTCCTTACTTGATATCATGGACGGGTGAAGAATATTCAGTTTTGAAAATAGCAAGGCGTTCTCGAGATTTTCTACGAATAATATTAAATTTTGACAATCGAGATTGATTTGACTAATTGTTCCTTGAAAAGTTATATATTTGCTTAGAGAATCTATTTGATTTAATATTGCGGCTTCAAATTTTACTAGATTATTTTTGAGAAGTTTTTGATTTTGTAAAAGAACTGTATTTGATTGATTATAATGATCGATTAGTTTCTTAAATAAAGAGGTATGTAGATTAACTTCGGTAATGATATTTTTATGATTTGTTTGCAGTAACCTAATAGCATTATCGTATCGAATGCCATCGTCTGAATCTAGGTTTCCAAACAACCATTTATTGACTTTTCCCATACCATTGATTAGACCTCTTCTTGAACGCATATGGGGATATAAATTGTCGAATTTACGTTCTAACGAATTAATAAGAAACTCTGTACGTACTAAAATATTTTCGCTAAGACCCTGATATGAAATGGGATTTGAACTATTAGTATCTAGAATTAATTTTCTTACTGTTAAAAAGTGTGTTTTAACGATATTTATTTGATTAACCACTTCTCTTACATCTAAGTAATGAATAAAGGTATGTTTTGAGTAAATTAACCTAGCTTTACCTAAATCTATCGGAAGAATAAGATTTTCTAAAGGCGTTACAGTTATTTCTTCCGTGAAACAATTAATACTAACTATGCCTAGGACCAGGTAAATCGGGATGGCTACCGTTTTCATCCTTCCGATGCTGGCCCTGTAAAATATTTGAATTAGGTTTCGGTTTTCTCACGATGCTTTTATGATAAGTTCCTTTCTTAGTTTTTAAAACTAAGTTATCATCTACAACTATTTCGGCTTTTGTGAATTTGGGCATTTTTTTATCTCGATGTTTCGTTCGAACATAAGCTATATGTTGGTTGGAAAAATCTGGCGGTTCATCGCGTTTCTCGTTAGCTTTGTTTATATTCCGTTCTTTCACTTTTTCATTCCGTTCTTTTATCATTTCATATAGTTGTTTACTGATATTTTTGTGGTTTTGAACATAGTAAGAAAGAACAAGATGATCGTCTAGATCGAAGGGGTCTGGACTTCCAATATGCCCTTTAATGATTTCAAATGGGGTAAATTTGGTAACAGAATGTATGGAGTTATTATAGCTTAAAATCGAATGCTTCGTTAGTTGAATAGGGGTTAGTTCCGGGTTTTCCTCTCGCAGGCATCTAAAATGCTCAATGAGACTCGAATGGAATCTTTCTACAGGTGAATTTGAGTTGCTATTTTGTGCTGTTGTGAGATGTAGTTCGATTCTGTGTAATTTACAAAAGTCTTCTAGATCTTTGTTTTTAAATTCACTACCACAGTCGGCTGTAATTTTATAAGGTAACCCGTGATGAGTTACAAAATTAAGAAGGGTGTCTACTACTGATATGCCGGTAACGGTTTCGATCGGATAGGCTTGGCCGTATCGAGAGAAAGAATCAATTATTGTGAGGAAAGGGGTATTTGAGATTCGAAAAACATCGATGTGAATGTGTTCAAATGGTTTAGAAGCTGTTGGGGTGAGATTAAATTTGATGACGGGTGGATTTCGGTCGTACTTATTTTTTAAACAAGTTTCGCAGCTATTAACAAATTCCTCTATGTCCTCAGACATTTTGGGCCAATAGTAATTTTTTGTAAGAGACATTTTTAACTCATTGATTCCTCTATGAGCCTTTTTGTAAACGTGGTAATACTCTAATTTTTCGCATTGCTCTTCTGACGTTACTAAATCTTTAAGAAATTTTGTACAGTGAATTAATTTAAAAGCTGAATTTTCAAAGAATTTTTGCAAGGTTGTAACAAATATTTCGGGTAAATTAGTTTGTCTAAAATATAAAGCATACGTAATTTTAGGATTTAAAAAATCTTTGGCGAAAGTGAATATGTTATATTCTAGATTTCTAGAGGGAAGAGTGACATTGAATCTAGTGTTATCGAATATTTTCTCTTGTTTGCAAATATAAGAGTTTATTTCTCCTGTTGTTATTATTACTTGATTTTTATGCTGATTTACAGATTTTTCGGAAATTGGTATGGATAAAATCGGATTCTCTACGGAAGTATGAACCGTGTCTAGATCAGTATCTTGAGTAATTCCGATATCAGGGGGGCGGATTTGAATATCCTGAAGAATTTTTATTTTACTGTTATCGTTAATTAAATCTTCTATGTCTAACTCAAGGAGATCGGGTAGGTTCTGATTGACTAAGGGAGGATTATCAATTTTTTTGATTTCCCTTTCTATTATTTCATCTATATCGTCGATATTAACATCTAAGGAACTAGTTTCTAATGCATTCACATCTAATTTAGGAGGTGAACGAGAAAGTGCGTCCGCTACCTTGTTAAGCTTTCCTTTTTGGTATTTTATTGTATATTCGAACTCTTCTAGTTTTAATCGCCAACGCATCAGGCGAGAGTTTGGTTCCTTAAGGGAAAACAACCATTCTAACGGTTTGTGATCGGTTAAAATTTTGAATTGTCGTCCGAAAAGGTAGGGGCGGAAGTATTTGCATCCCCACACAATTGCTAGGAGCTCCTTCTCTATAGTAGAGTAGTTGATCTCCGCAGAATTTAAAGTTCTGGAGGCGTAGCAAATGGGGTGATTGTCTTGACTTAAGACAGCTCCAATGGCGTACATTGATGCGTCCGTCATTATTTCGAAGGGTTTCTCGAAATTTGGATAAGCTAAGATAGGCTCGGAAATTAATAGATTTTTACAGTGATTGAAACAGTTAATAAACTCCTGTGAGTGTTCTATTTTATTATTCTTTTTGAGACAGTTTGTTAACGGTTTTGTAATCCTAGCAAAATTGCGAATAAATTTCCTATAGTATCCTAAGAGCCCTAAAAAGGATTTTAGATCTTTTTGCGTTTTAGGTATGGGAAAGCGTTGCACGGCTTCGATCTTTTTGGGATTTGGTTTAATCCCGTCGGGCGTCACAACGTGCCCCAAGAATTCTACTTCTCTACGCACGAATTCGCATTTATCTAGCTGTAACTTTAGTCCCGCTTGTCTTAATTTTTCGAAAACTAATTTAAGGTTTTGTATGTGCTCTTGCAACCCTGTACTAAAAATAATTATATCATCCATATACACAAGGCACACCCTGTTCTGCAAATCTTTAAGAACTTCGTCCATTACCCTCTGAAAGGTACTGGGCGAGTTCTTTAGACCCATGGGCATACGTAAGAACTCGTAGTGACCATGGTCTACGTTAAATGCCGTTTTTTCTATCGAATCCTTGCTCAACTCTATTTGATAGAATCCGCTAGCAAGGTCGATGGTACTGAAATATTGGGCACGCCCCAATTTGTCCAAAATTTCATTTATATTTGGGATGGGGTACCGATCGCTAATAGTCTTTTCATTCAGCTTGCGGTAATCTACCACAAGCCGCCATTTTTGATGCCCCGATGCGTCTAGCTTCTTTTTTACAAGCCATATGGGAGAGCTCCATGGGCTCGACGACGGTCTAATTATGCCCTTGTCTAGCATATCATTTATTTGCCGTTGCACCTCTTCCTTAAGGGCATACGGGTACCTATACGATTTTACGTGTACTGGAGCTTCGTCGGTGGTTTTGATACAATGCTTAACTCTTGAAGTGAACGTAAGAGGATCGCTGGGTTTTAAAAATAATTCTTTATATTGTTTACATAACTTAATTATTTCCGACTTTTCTTCCGGATTCATGTGATCAGCTCTAATCAAGTTTTGGATTTGAGTTTTATTTATTTCAAATTTATCCGGACTATTAAAAGTTTCGAATTTATAACATTCGTAAAAATTAGGGTTATAAGGGGTTGCACTTAAGGGTTCTAATAACGTTATAGCTAAACTTTTATTTGTTTCATTAATAAACTCTACTAGTGCTAAGCCGTTATTGGCTATGGTTAGCATCTCGGGTACATATATATCACCTAAAACTATCTTATCAATTAATATTTCTCCGTTCGATACTGTAACAGGGACTTGCTTTACGATTCTTTCACTAGGACCAATTGATATTTGGAATTTAATATCGGAAGGTGTTCTAAACTTAATTGGAATTACAGCCCTATCACTAACAAGACACTCGTTATTCAAATCTATATTAAATTTCATGGAAATTAGATCGTTGATACCAATAATTCCATCAAAGAATTCGTGAAAATCGTATAATATGAACCTTAACATATGATTCCTGTTAAATTCTTGGAAAGCTGGTATGTCGGCTTGAAACTGCACATTTTTGGTTCCCAAAGAGGTTGAGAGTGATACATTTGAATTAAATATGCAATTGGGATAGAATTTTTCGGCAATGATAGGCTTTAAGATTGATTTAGTACTTCCGGTGTCTATTAGCAGATTTAATGGGGGTTTAGAAATACTGATATAGGGTAAGGGATTATTAGAGGTAATGTTCAGTTCGATTAAGTTATGGGGTTTACTGAGGCATTCTCTTGAAAATTTTCACTAACATAATCAGAATCTATATAGTTTTCTTGCTCGCGAAAATGGGGGTTTGCGTCGACGTCGCCATGCGTCGGTTCGCATTCCGTCCCAATGTAGTCATTAGAAAATAATTCTTCAGCTATGAAATTCGACCTTTGGCCGTTATTTTGAAAATAATTGCTTCTAACATTATTGGATCTTCTACTGTATGATGGGGGTAGTCTTGAATTTGTAGAAATAGCCATTGGCTCAGGTTTTGGAAGACGATGCATAGGAGTTTGATTAGGTTTGAAAACATTACGAGGAGGTCCGAAAACTTCTGAATTAGTTGGGTATTTTCTGGGTGGTAATTGTTGGGGTTGAACGTTAATGGGTTGACGAGGCCACGAAGGGCCTTGAGATAAATACGCATTAGAATTAGAGTTTGAGGGATAAGAAGAAGCTGACTGATGATAATATTGGTTGCCGTGGTGTTGATGAATTCGGGGGCCGTAATTCTGATTTCAGAAATTATTTTTGCTTTGGTAGGACCTTTGATCATTTGAATGAGAATAAAGCTTTTCGAAATTTTCAAATTCATTAACATAAGCAATAGCATGCTCCAGTGATGCTGGTTGCTTTAAATGCATGTTGTTTCGTAAAGTACCGGTGCAGCCCGCAATGAAGGTATTTAATGCCGTATTGTCACAAAATTGCATATGTATAATTTTCTCGTTTTGGTTAAGATTATTATCATTACTAATTCTTTGTATGATGCTGCTTCTCAATAATTGCAACCTATTCCCGAATTCTATCAAACTTTCATTTTTATGAGGCCTATTTCGCGTGAGCTCTTGCGTTAAAGATTCTAAATTCCGTTTGTCCGAAAAACATTGCCTAAGCGCACCTTTTAACAGTTCCCAACTATTCAACTCTACTCTATTCCCGACCATTAGTTCGGCTTTTCCGACAAGCTTACCCTGAATGCATTCAAGAATATGATCGCTCAAATCTTTATCATTATAATCCTTATACGTCGCGATTAGGTTATCACAAAGAGAAATAAATTTGTTGAGAGTATTCGTATCACCATCATAAGGTTTGATATTTGAAATTTTTGACTTAAACAACTCCCAGTTGATAGGACGAGGTTCTAATTGACCGATTGGCATTTTAACTTTACTATTATTACTTTCACTGCTGATATTCAAACTTTTAAGAGATTCTACTATGGAATCAGTATCAATCAAAAATGTTTTAATTAATTACAAAATAAAATTGTCTTAACAACTATCTTTCCCGAATTAATGAAAAATAAGGAAAAGGCAAAAAGGAAACTTAGCACTTACCTCGATGGTTTTCTGGCTAGTTGTACCTTCCTCGAGTTTTTGTCCACCACGTAACTGTACCACACAAGGGACGATTTCCACAGAAGGGACGATTTCCACAGAAGGGATGATTTGCACTGGTTCCACTGAAGGGATGGGCTCCACTGAAGGGATGTAAGTTCGTATTTTGTAAACACGTTAGGACAACACGCGTTATCCTACTGACTGCGCCAGATATGTATTTCCAAACAGAAATACTATTTTTAAAAAGATATTTTATTTAATTACTACAAAGAGAGATGTTATTCTCGGAGTGGTTATACAAAAACTGATTTACAAAATATAAAGCAACTAAAGAACTAAGATAACAAATATACATGAATTCCAACTAATGATATATGATACGGTGCAGGTGCAGCGAATTATTACCTCGTAACTGGCTTTCTTTTTTTTGTCACGTATTTCCACGGTGTGTATTGTAGCCGGTGGGGTGAGTCACAAGACGTACAAGCGTGATGCATCTTTTAATTATCTTTTGCAGGTTTATTCAGAAATTTACGGACAATGTTAAAAGTTCCCAATATTGCGGCTCTTTGCAGTTCCTTATGTACTCCGAAAGGTAAGTTTAGTTCTTCCCGGTGTTTTCTGAGCTTTTTCGATACCTCGCCAGTGGCCCCTATGACAATTGGGATTGTGCGCACGGTCTCTGCTTGCCATGTCTCCTCCATATCTTCAGATAAAGGTAGGTATTTATCTTGTTTTTCTTTTTCTTTTTTAAATACGTTTGCGGGAGCAGGAACGGATATTTCAATTAATGACATTTTTTTCTTCTCTTCATCGTATAGAACAATTTCCGGTCGGTTGTGCGTTATTTCCCGATCCGTCTGGATTTCTCTGTCCCAGTACACTAAAAAACCATTATTCTCTGTTACGTTCTTCGGGTTATATCTGTAATATGGTATCAGTTCGTCCTCTAGTCCCAATCTGGAGCAGATTTCGGCATGAATAATTTTTGCGACGTTATTGTGTCTATTTGTGTATTCACGCGAAGCAAGAACCTCGCACGAGCTTATTATATGTTCTTATTTTCGTGACGTTTGTTACACATGCGACATCTGGTGATGTTGATGCTTTCGTCCTTTACTATGTACTTTAAGTGTGCTCTGGTTGGAACTACTTGGTCTTGTATGGTGAAAAGGAACCCTTCTATTTGTGGGAATATTCCACCTTTTGTTAGCCAACTCAATGTTGCCGTTTTATCAATTTGCTCATTAGAGAGAGTGTTGTGATACCGTCCATGCAGTTCCTTTTCTTTCCATGTTGTTTCTACTGACGCTATTGTGTATTCTTTATCCGCTTGAAATTTTTTATTATTGAGGTTTAGTGGTAAAAGTTTCTTGTCTATATCAATGACAGCTCTATGTAGTGGCGATAGGTCGTGTTTTGCATAGAAATATTTCCTCAGTAGTTCTATTCGTATCTTATATCTGAGGCGGAAGTCAGTTTCCTCCTTTGTTTCGTGGTAGGTGGAACCACTCTTTGGGGGCTTTCGGGTGGTGATTTCGGTGATTTGTGAATGCTACCCGTGTTCTTCTGTTGAGCTCCTCTAGCTCTGTGGTCGTCCATGGTATCACCCCGAAGCTGTAGGCAACAACTGGCGCGGCATATGCGTTGTATGCAGTTGCTATATTTTGTCCTGAGAGCTTAGACTTTAGGGTTAATTTTGTTCTTATTATGAATTTTTCCATCAGGTTGTTCTTGACTTCATTAGTTTCGATTCCTCTAGCTTGTGCAAATTCCAGGTATTTGTAGGTTTCGTTTTTTTTTCATGTTGGTGATGGTTTCCCCGCCTGCTGCTTGGGTGAGTTTATGTCCACTTATTTTGTGCCATTTTCCTTGCTTCATACTATTTGTCTTACACTTCTCTATTCCTAATTTCATCCGAATGTCGTTAGAAAACTTTTCGACACAGCGTAGTTGTTGCTTGAGTTCTTACTCAGAAGCGGAGTAAAGTTTAATGTTATCCATGTACATTAGATGAGTCAGTTTTGTGGTTTCATTGAGTTGATATCCTCCTTTAAGATTATTAAGGGCAGTAGATAATGGATTTATTGCCAGGCAGAACCACAGTGCGCTCAAGGTATCCCCCGAAATATTCCTCGTTGGATGTTTATTTGAATTTTTTCTGCATAGTTCCCTATTGATAGCTCTGTCTTCCATTTACTCATCATTTTTTGTAGCATCTCAATGATAGTTGGATTGTCTTTGTACGTGCTTAGACACTGTATCAGCCAGGAGTGGGGCACACTGTCAAATGCTTGTTTTTAATGACATGCTCTGTCAGTGCTGTGTCTATGACCAATTGTTCCTTGCATCCCTGTGCCTTTCTCTTGCACCCTTTCTGTTCTTCAGCTAGGAGATTATTATTCATAAAATATTCGTAGATTTTATTACAGATTACGCCGCTTAGTACTTTATACATCGTAGGAAGGCACGTTATGGGTCTATATTTGGACGGATCGTTTGTTGGTTGCTCGGTCTTGGGGAGGAGGTATGTGATTCCTTTTGTCAGTAATTCAGGGATGCTGCTAGGATCTATCAGGAAGTCGTTAAAAAATTTCGTAATTTTTGGCCTTATTGATTTGAATTGTTTCATCCAGAAATTTTGTACTTTTTCAGGTCCTGGGGCTTTCCAATTAGGCAGTCGTGTAAGGACTTCTCCTATATATTTTTGTGAGATCTTAGGTGGTAGCATCATTGGGATTCTTTCCCTAGTTTTATTCTCATCTTTAATACAGTTGGCTGTGGATTTGTGTGTTCTAGGCTTTTCCCATATGTTTTCTCAAAAGTCTTTTATCTCCTGAAGTTCGGGGTAGGAACGGTTTAGTGAAGGATTTTTATTATTAATGGACAATTTGCGGTAGAAACCTCTCTGATCTTGGCTAAATAGTTTGTTATCAGTTCTACGCTTGTAGGCTTCTTTGTACCTCCAAGTCTGGTGCTCACCACTTTAAGTCTTTGTTTAAGAAGATCTAGGATTTCTATGGCCGTTGCATTTATGTCGGTAGGGGCGAGTATAGTTTTGGCGCATTTCTCTATTCGCTGGCTATGTTGTTGATTTGTGTATTCAGTGAGGCGCCCTATCTCTTGTCTATGTGATTTCATTTTTATTTCGAGTCTGTGTTCCCATTGTGGTTTTCACTCATTGTTTGCTTTTCTTCCATCGGTTCTTGCTTTGACATTTTTCCCGCATAGGGAGGCCGTAGCGATCGCTGCGCAATATACTATAGTATGCAAGTCAGTAATATCTTGACATTCTTCGGTTTTGGTGGTTAATACTATATCCATCTATCTTATATATTCTGTAGCTTGATGGTCGTTCCTGATTTTGGGTATGCTTGACTGGCTAGACTGTTGGTTCCATTCCGGAGTATTTTTCGGCTATTATTATTATTATTATTATTATTATTATGTTGTATATGCTCGTCTTATAACGGTGTTTCAGAGAGGAGCGGTATGAGTACAAGTTCCTTCATAACTATTTTAAGTTGAGGTGTCTTCTTACTATTGCTGCTGTTTCCAGAATACTATTATTATTATTATTATTATTATTTGCTGTGGTGGTCCAGGCATCAGGCCTTTTAATAATACTATATTGAATATTATTAACCTTTGTTTGTGGGGGAAAACCTCACATAGGGCACCGGCCGCTCGGTTTCTACCGGTAGTGTCAGACTCCTACTGACTAAAAAAACCTTTGGTGAAGAGCTTCGTCAGCTTTTCATTCAGGATGTTTCTTACTTTTGGCAACTATGACGACTGCAAGATCATTTTCGTATGCGATTGTACTCACTGCTTCTAGTGCCAGATCATTCAACACGTCATCATAGAGCATGTTCGACAGGGTAGGTCCTAGAACAGAACCCTGTAGAGCTTGGACTTCTAGTATTACATCTTTTTCTACCTGTCGGGATGTATTCTCTAGATAGCTGTCTACTATTTCCAGAAGATATCTAGCCATCCCTCTTGCTTCCAATTTCTGTAGGATTTTATCCCAGGATGCCGCGTTGAATTCATTTTTTACGTCCAGTGTGATAAGAGCCGCTCATTTGTCATTTGGTCTATCATTTACTGCACTTATTACCCTTTCTATGGCCTGTATCGTTTATTTTCCCTTTCTGAATCCGTATTGTCGCTCTGAGAGATTCCTAGTAACATCCAACTATTTTACCAATCTTTCTCTCAACAATCCTTTGTACATTTTACTAATGGCGTTCAGTAGGCAGATTGGTCTAAACTGCATGTCATCTACATTTCCTTTGGGGATTAAAACTAGTTTGGTCCTTTTCCATTCACTCGGAAAACACTTTTGTATGAGAATCGCATTTAGTGGATTGATTATTGCAGCTACCAAGATCTGTTTCACTATCTTGATGGTTTCCGTGGTGCTTTCCTTGATTTCATCTTTTTCAATGACTATTTCCAGTTCCTCCTCTACGAACGGTACTACAGCTTCTTCGGTTCTAACTCTCCTCCAGGACTTGGTCTTTCTCGGAAATAAGTCATTGGTTACTTTTACCTTCTCCTCTGCTACTAGTAGGAAAGGTACACACCCTACCCGTTTTTTAACAGCTAGTTGATAACCTTTTACCCAGATATCTTCCTCCAGTTCTTTACATAGCTCGGTCTAATGCTTCCTCTTTGAATTATTTACCAAGAGCTGCAGCTCTTTCTTACATTTTCGTGCTATTTGGCGTATTTCCTTTACATCCTCTAAGTTTATTGGTGATCTCTTGCTAGCCCTAGTGGCCCGCCTTCTCAGACTATGGCACTCTTGTCTTTTTTCTTTGATTCTCTCATTCCACCAAAAAGAGTCCGTGTGGTTTCCGTTGTGCTTAGGCGTCCTCTGTATGCATCTGTCATTGCTCTTCCTAAATATCTTGTTATTTTCACTCCTGATGTAATTCTCCATTTCACGAGCTTCTTGAATAGGTCCCAGTCGCATGTCACTCTACTTCTGTTTTCGTTCTGAGTTTTTCCTCCTATTGATATAGAAAAGTATATATACTGGTATTCAGTGAGCGTTTCTTCTTCCAATACTTATGTCTTTTTGAAGATTGAGAGTCGAGCATGTAATATCTATGATCCATAATTCAAGATATTTAGGTCTAGTTCTGACATCAATTCATCCCAGTACTCCCCTCTCTTGTCTCTGACAGTTGAGCCCAGGGTAGTGGATTTAGCGTTTATATCTCCCATGATTATATTTTCTCCTGTTTTTCCTCTTACGTCGTCCATTATGTTATCGACCCATTTCTCAAACTCTACCGTTGGTTTCTTTGGAGAGACGTACAGCAGTATATAGAACAGGTCTTTAGTTCAATTCTTATGTATCCTTTCTCAAGGTATACTTATAGAGGGCGCATTTTTTGACGGATCGAAACCAAACTCGCTACAAAAATTAGTTCGGCGAAAACCTTGGACGAGTTCGCTAACGCGCCAAATCGGCCCAGTAGAAACAAAATTGCGGCCTGTCAAAATTGAAAAAAAATCGTATTTCTTTTGTTTTTGATCTGACGCAAAAATGTTACTGAGATTTGCTTTAGAACTTAACACGTTCTACAACTTTCGTATGAAACACTTTTTTCTATAACGTACATGAAAACATTTATTTTAGAAAATTTAAATTTTTGTTTTGTTTTGAATCTGATGCAAAAACTTTACTGAAATGGGCAGTCCAATTGGTCTTGTGTCATTGGGATTATTTTTACTTCTAACCTTTTATTTAAAAACAGAACACCTGCATCTGTCCTTCTGTCTTTAATCCATTGCCTGTTTTCTATTAGGTCTTTGTTGGATTCTCCTACTACTAATATATGTTTATTCGTTTCGATAGCTTTTGGATATGCGAGATCGACATTTTGGGATACATTTTTTCCTCCTGTTGCTACAAATGCGTTATTCCTGTTAGGTTTTCTGCATTGTGGGCATTTTTGGTTGTATCTGTGACCTTCTATTTTACAAACCATACATGCTGGTTGGTTTGGACAGTATTTCGCAATATGCCCCGGTTGTGTACACTTTGCGGTCTATCCTCTCCGTTGCAGTTTTCTCTCCGGTGTCAGAATAGGGGGCATTTGAAGCATTTTTGTATACTACTACTTTTTCTAGTACTTCAGTTTCATCTCTCGCCTCCTGTATAATTTGTTGAAGGGCCATTGCCTTTCCACTCCCTCCCCTAACTCCCAGCATAATGTTTCCTTGTTTGGTTTTCCTTATGGATGTTACCTCTATCCCTTTATCTTCTATAGAATACTATTAACCTAATCAAAATGAGTTGCCTGTGTAGGGATTTGGGCCTAAAGGGTCCAACTCCCAACAGGGTTGCCTCAAAGGAAACGTCACATGAAAGAATTAAAATTAAATTATAAGTAATCTACACTAGCTCTTTAAATAATAAGTTCGATGACAGAAGTGAGAAATGTCATCTGTTTGTCAGACAGAAAAACGGTGTGTCTCCGTATGCCGGTTGTTGCAATGGCATTTACATGTATTTTAAATTACATGTATTAAGTATTTGTTTCATAGTACATTTTTTATTGTTCCTGATGAACATACTTTACTATATTAATTAAGTTCTTAAAGAGCCAGCGACTTTTATTGGCCCCAGCTATTGAAGGTTTCTTTGTTGTCCAACACAGGGGTGTTGGCACCCGATCATGGGGGATGCCTAGTGGTTAAATG
The DNA here is from genome assembly GCA_963921935.1 of Galeruca laticollis. Classification (NCBI taxonomy): domain Eukaryota; kingdom Metazoa; phylum Arthropoda; class Insecta; order Coleoptera; family Chrysomelidae; genus Galeruca; species Galeruca laticollis. Next base: position 109,504,182 of record OY998179.1, read on the forward strand.
GTTTCTACCCAGCCTGTATCTCGTTCAATAATGTGTTTTGAAAAGGTATTTTTATTAAATAAATAATTTATAACATGAATAAGAACAAATTATTAGTCATTTATACTCACAAACTAAAATGTATACAAAGCATAACACTGTTTTAAATGAAACTTACTGTTTCTAGATAATTCCACAATCTATTATCTAGAGACAGTATGTTTCATTTAAAACAGTAATATGAGTAGATTCCACGAAGTAAGGGTCAGTTAATTTCACAAAGTTTAATATTACAATATTACTGCAAATACATCTACTATATCGTCATAATTTAATGTTTTCAATCATAGACATGTTTGTTAATCGCTCTTGTCCAATAGAAGAACGAAGGTATGAATTAACAATTTTTAATTAACTAAACGAGCGTTCGCAGGAAGCTGTTGCTACAGGCATTGTTATGAAAATCCTTAATGCTATGTCTAGATTTGGATAGGTGTTTTGTAATAAGAGTTCATAATTTTTTTGTAGGATTTGAAAACCAACCATATTCCCTAAATTTTCAAAAACTTCCATAGCTTAATATTTAAAACTCACAATTTCACATACAAATTCTGGAGCATCTCTCGCTCTTCTATATCAACGCAATGTCTGCTGCACACCTAGTGGCACCATTTTTAAAAGCTTGTCCATTTCTAAAATTGAAGTCGCTTGCTACTTCTTGCAGAATGTAAAGTGAATCTCGTTCACCACTCGTAGTATTTCTCGTCGAAGAAAGAGTAGAGTAAATTTCGTTTACCCCTCGTAACATCGATGGTAGTCGAGTTTTCGGAAGAGTTCGTTTTCATTTGGATATTTAAGCCAATGCGCGCTGAGGTTGGGCCCTTAATTCATCTACTTATTGTTGAGTTCGTCATCTTACCGTATCGAAGTGCATTCATAAGAATGGTAAGTGTTTTCGCTTAAAATATATAATATTTCTCCGCTAATTCTTTCTTACATGATACTTAATAGTTTCAAATTAATTTTTCTTTAAAACATTCAGTACCAGAGATATATTATGTCGATTTCGTTTTTGTTATATATATTTTGCTCTAGTTCTTCATATCTTTTTTTTTATAACAATGGGATTTTACATTAAAGAAATGTTAAATTGAAACTAAGTGAAATGGTAACTTTTCTTATGATTCTTATTGTGCTTTTATTTCTAAAATCTCTATTAAAATATTGATACAGGAAACATGAACCACGTGTTCTGGTTTTTTTATTTTTTATACCAATGGAATTCTACGTTGAAAACCATTAAAATAAAATTAAATGAATTGGCAACATTTCTTATGATTTTTATTGTGCTTTTTGTTTCTAAAATGAATGAACTTTCTTAAAATATTGTAAAATACAGGATATATGAACCACGTTGTTTGATATCATTTCATAATTTAGTACGTATGTTACTTGTACTTACTGTAATTTCAATCTCCAGATATCCTGCATTTTACTGAATTCAAGAACTATATCTGATTCAAGTGTCTTACCTAGCACTTTTCCTTAACGGCCTAAAAATTATTTCACTGGCCTAAGCCTTCGTATCGACCTAAGCCTTTTCACCAGTTGAATTCTACCTGCTGGGACCACGGCTCTATTCAGAACCGACTGGACTTAACTAGACGCAGCCAGCTGATTGATTCCCGATTCCCGTCATCCAAATCATCGTTGGAAAAGAAAAAAAAACAACGAAAGTACTAACGTTCACAATCGTAAAAACTATAGATTATTTCCAACTAATGTTCAACGACTAATTAACTTAATAGTTTGTACCACATGTAAATTATATCTTCTTTCTAAAATATTTAATTCATGTTTAAAAACTTTCTTTATAATCTAATTTTTATTTGAAATTTCAATTTACTTTCAGTTTCTAGTTTTCTTTAAATTAATAAATTAAGTTGTAAAATTTAGTAACATTTTCATCTTCAATTTTTCATTCAACATATAATTTTTATTTAATAAACTACTTGTAAATAAATTTTCAATTTTCATCCAATATATAATTGTTATTCAATAAAACTACTTGTAATGAATTTTCAATTTTCATCCTACATATAATTGTTATTCAATAAAACTAGTTGTAAATTTTAAATAACGTTGCTCATATTTTTTTATAACCTTCCAACTTCTTGTTTTATTGACTGGGATTAGTTGATGTGAGGTAACTTATAGACTAGTAGGACTCAGGGTGGCGCCGACTTATATTTCCGTCTCGTTACGTAAAAATAATTAGGATTACCCGAGAACCGGTAAGACCTACTCCTTGGGTCTCAACTAGTATATAACCCACGCCTGAGTAGCTCTTCGACGAAGTGGCCGTTGCAATTTTGGCGCCCAACGTGGCGCCTAACATGGGGCGCCGTAAATCTATCCTTGAGTTGTATGAGAATATTATCTAAAACTTCATACAGCAGTAGCGTTCTCAGCAGACATTTTTTTTAAACATATATATTTTTAAACACCGTACATACTCAATTTCTTATATTTTCATGGGTTTAGGTCAGAAATAAAATCACTTGCTTATAGTGGTAACGTTTCGGTTTATTTTATTTAAACCATTTTCAGGCGGTTGATTTGTGTTTGAATTCCCCCTATTTTCAATTTGGTGACGGTTTCTATAAACAAATTTTTTGAACAGCAATGGGATCTCCAATTTCTGCTCCGATTGCAAACTTAGTACTTGAATATTTAGAATCCAATGTTTTAGCCGAGTTTCCAGAAAAACCAATCTTTTTCAAAAGATACGTCAACGACTGTATCCTTTGTGTACCCATTGATCAGACTGAAAATATTCTAAAACGTTCTATTAGCTTCAATAAAAAATTACAATTCAACATAGAAATGGACAAAAATCGTTCTATTAATATGAATATAGAATATGACAACAAAGGTCGAATATCTACAAATTGATTCACAAAAGAGGTATGGTCTCAACGATATTTAAACTATAATTCATACGCTCCCATAAAATACAAGAAGAGTGTTGTCACTGGCCTCACTGATAGAGCGGTACAATTCACTTCCAAAATATAGGCCTATTAGTATTAAAAAAAATTAAAAATACCTTAGATTTAAATAATTAGCCTAAACATTTTTATGAACCCATTATTAAACAGAGAATTAACAACTATTACAACAAATTAAAATTTAATAGCCAAAGTAATCCATCAAAATATATTTCACTTCCGTACATTCCCGATATAAATAAAGCGTTACAAAATGCCTAGAACCATTTAATATTAAAATTGCTGATAAACCAAATAACATTACAGGAAATTGACTTTTTTCTAAACTCAAACCAGATAGTAAGAACACAATAAACTCAATATTTAAAATAAATTGTTCTGATTGCAATGGTACTTACATTGGTCAATCTAGCCAATATTTACATAAGAAAATTCAACAACACAAGCAATCAGTTCGAAATAACAATGAATGTACTGCATTATCAAAACATTCACTTGATAAAAACCACTCTTTTAATTTCAACAACGTAGAAATAATAACTACAGAAAAAAATAATAGTAAAAGATTAATAAAAGAAATGATAAATATTAAGAAGAATCCTGACTCAGTCAATTTCAGAACTGACATAAGTTGTATATATACGAACTTACTATTATTAACGAATATATACAGCTTACCTAGTTATTAAAAATTAAAAAATAGATCTCTAATTCTAATTTTAATTTAATTAGGACATTCTGTAATATACATTTCAACCATCTTTAACATAGTGCATTGTTTATATTGTTTGTTTTTATGTATATTAATTGTCTTTTTTTAATTTAAGAAATACTACTGTACAGTAGTAGACAAGCCTCTACGGAGGCATAATAATATATATATATATATATATATATATATATATATATATATATATATATATATATATATATATAATGGATATTTTTGTGGGGATGTGGCAATAAGACTCTAGAGTAAATTCTTTTAGATATTTATTCCCGAGCTTTCGAATGATTTTCATTCATTATCAAGGGCTATAAATAATTGGTCAATGTTATCATTAATAATAATTAAATGAAATAATGAATACTTACATAAAATCTTGATAATGAATGAAAATCATTCGAAAGCTCGGGAATAAATATCTAAAAGAATTTACTCTGGAGTCTTATTGCCACATCCCCACAAAAATATCCATTACAAATAAGTTGGCAAATATCTTTTTTCAAATTAATATATATATATATATATATATATATATATATATATATATATATATATATAAATATGTATTTAAATAAATGTATTGTGTTTTCAAAATTTTTAGAAAGGTTTGAAAATGGTTTAAATAAAATAAACCGAAACGTTACCACTATAAGCAAGTGATTTTATTTCTGACCGAAACCCATGAAAATATAAGAAATTAACATTTTTTTTATTTTGCGTCGTCTTTTTTCGGAAATGCAAGTTTCAATATGTGTTGTTTCGGCTAAACTTCTTGTTGAATTGTAAAGTATATCGCAAAAATCATTTCGGTATTGTTGAGTTTCATTTTTTAGACAATTTATCATTTTTGCAGCATGTCGACTGTAGTTTTTCTTTCTTGTGTTTCTTGTGAAAGCAAATTTACTTTATTTATTTTCCCTAATATTGTATCCCAAAATATTAATAGCACAATAAATTTAAATTTAGTTAATTAATAATTTTATCAACAATTTAGCATTTATCACAGAGTCTACTGTAACTTGTTTTCGTCCATCACAGATTTCATTAAGAAGTTCTATATTAAAGACAGTTGATTTCGTAATATTTTAACCGCTGACCACCTCGTGTCACTTAAACCTTTAAGATGAACCGATAACTTTTCCTCTAAAAGATCCCATCTACTAGTAAAATTTACAAAAAAGTTATGCAATTGATGCAATTATAACTTGTCAATGTTTCGTTTAAATTTCGTTAAATCCAATTAAATGATTAAATTAACAGAAATACATAAAATGACATTTTTCGGGATTTTTTATAAAATTATCTACAGTTAAAGAAATAATGAATTCATTCCACACGGTATATGTATGTTTATAGGAATGAAAAATGTCATGAAGAAAGATATTTTAGAAGATATCATCAGTAAATATATATGAATAAATATACGGCTGGCGACGGGTCCTGAATTTGGTTGATAATACCGCGCTTATTTCGGTCGTGTTTTACTTTAATAAAATAAACAGTTTTCATTAAAACCAATACAAATACTCTAGTGTATCATAAGTTAAAAGTGGTAGTGCCCATCCACTGATCTCAGACAATCACAGTGAGTACTAGATTAACTTGTCTCTTCAATCGGGCTTTTGTTGTGAGTAGTTCTCGACAGGTTTTTCGGAACCAGTCTTAATTACCGTAAATTAACCTGCGACAGAGTCGGCCTCAGAATATTGTCTAAAGCATGTGAAGATGACAGACAAAATCTCAATCGATGGAATAAATCCATCACAACAAACCTACCCCAACATACTAGCTACACATAAATACCCTACAAAGGAACAACCCATCATCCTTACATCAATTGATGGGGCCAAGATTCACGACTGCATCGTGGAGGTTGGATGCATAGTCCAGCCGAAAAATGTTTTATATGCATCTCGGATCACAACAGAATTTGTATCTACCTTTCCTCCAAAACAACAGTTAATAACGTGATTGCTCAACATAAATCTATTGAAATAAATGGAATCGATAATGAATGTCGACGTTTAATAACTCCGTCACAACGTCTAGTAATATCAAACGTATGCCCAACAATACCTAATCCACAAATCGAAGAAGAAATTCAAAAAATGGGAATAAAAACAGTATCGCAAATGACATTCCTAAAAGTAGGAATGCCTGAAGTAGCTTACAGTCACGTATTGAGCTTATGCAGACAAATTTTCATCCCTCCTCTTGAAAATGAATCTATTCCAGAATCTTTCGTAATAACAAATGATAATACCACCTACCGATTATTTTTTTCAATCGATGGATTACATTGTTCAATGTATTAAGCCATAGGTCACGAAGAATCCGCCTGCTTAAAACAAAGAAACACACTCATCTTCGTAGAAGAAATGAATACGGAAATAATCCTGACCAAACAAAAACATCAAAAACAAATTTTAATGAAGAAACAGTCAAAACACAACAGAAACCAAAACAAAGACAGCAGCTGAAAGTTCCTTGCCTGAATCATCAAGACCGTCCGCAATCTTACCAACCACATCTCAAATTTCCACAGCAACGGCTTCCTTAAACATAGTCAAATTTTCCAAGCCCACATCTACACAGAATTCACAATAATACATGCAAACTTCTGGAAAAAATTATATACTATAGACGGACGTGGCATTTGGAAAATGAGAATATGCTTACACACAATCAAAGCTGCTCTCGTAGAGGAAGAAGTACTACTGACCATTTAATAACGCTCGAATCTGAAATTCATGAGGCTTTCAAAATAGATCAAAAATTAATATCCATATTCTTATACTTAAATAAAGCTTTTCACAACACTTGGAGATATCACATCTTGAAAACACTAGAAGAATGGAATATTCAGCGCCACATATTAGCATACATAAAAAACTTTTTGAATAATAGAACCTTCCGAGTCAGAGCAAATGGCCACAAATCTTCAGTAAGACAACTACAAATTAGAACACCCGAAGGATCCATTTTAAGCCCTATTTTATTCCTCGCAGCAATAAACAGTATCGTTAAAGAAATGCGCAAACCGATAAAAATCAGCTTATATGCAGACGATCTAATTATTTATATTAGAAGCCAAAATGTAACATTAGCGTCTCAAATTTCGGAAACGTGCCTACATAGCTTAGAAAACTGCTCCCTCAAAACAGGTTTCCATTTCTCACCTGAAAAAACACACTATATGGTCTTCGGTAAAAAGAAATATTTGAATAATTTAAACATTTATCTAAATGAAAAGCCAATATCCAAAGTTGATGAAATGAATTTTCCGGATCTCACTTTTGATTACCGGTTAAAATGGGCAACACATTTGGCAAAATTACAACGATCATGTCAACCAAAAATAAATTTACTCAAGATTCTATGAAACAGTACGTGGGGTTCAGACACTGCAACCTTACTCAGTCTATACAAATCCTTGATAAGAAGCAAGCTGTACCATGGAGCTGTCTGCTACGAAACCGCCAACAAAACTTTTCTGAAAAAATTAAATTCCATCCATTCCACTGCCATACGAGCATCAATAGGTGCTTTCAAAACTAGCCCTGTATCCGGTCTTCCAGCATTAGCAAATGAACCACCGCTACATCTACGTCGACAAATGCTCTCCCTAAACTATGACGCTAGAATATCAGCAAACATCTTCAAATTATCATATTCCTCCACATTTTAAATTTTGCTAAAAACAAACCCTCAAAAAAGTGACGTTTCTACCAAAGGATCAAAAATATAAGTTACGACAATGAGCAATTTAAACACTCTCTGACATCAAAATTAGATATCCCTTCAAAGATAATTCAAATACCATATATAGAAACATCCCTAACATTCTATCAAAAACAGACCAACACTCCCACTCAGATACAAAATTCCTTCAATGAATTAGCATCAAAATTTTCCACTTTACACCGATGCATCCAAAACAATTACAGGAAATGCTACAGCTTACATATGTAGAGAAAAAAAATTTGCTCTACGTCTGCCAACAAAACTGTAGTATATACAAAGGTGAGGCTTTTGCTATGCTCCATGCCCTCAAAATGTGCAAAACATCAAATGAAAACAACTTTCTTATTATCTCTGACTCATTAAGTATCCCAACAGATCTAAAAAATGTATATTCTTCACACCCAATCAATGAACTCATTAAAAAGGAACTTTTTGCAATATAAAAACATCTCATTTTTATGGGGACCATCACACATGGAAATAAAAGGTGATGAGGAAGTCGACTCACTATCCCTAAAATCACCTTCTACTGATAATTTACCCTCCTTACCAAATTTCCTCACACCGATCACAAATACTCAATAAAAAATACATATACCAAAAATGGCAAACCATTTGGGACGACACTGAAACCAATCTGAGTTATGGAACGTGCATTTGATGATTCAATAATAATTTCAATAACAATAATGTGTAATATAAATATTTAATTCAATATGTCAGCAAATGTTTTCCTTTTTAGATTTTGTACATATTTTATTCAGAATGATATTAGACTTACAACTGTTAAGAAGTATATTTGTGTATTAATAAAGTAGTTTGTTTTTTAAAAAATTCTTTTTGAAAACCAAATTCAAAAAGTGGCGCAGTCAGTAGGATACTGAAAGGAATTTCACAGTGAATATTCCTTCGGTTCCAATCGTTTGTTCAGTAACGAATTTCGTCGCTCCGTACGAAATCTTGAAAAAAGTGCTCCAGCATCCAGAAGAAGAACTGAAGTCAAGTTATGGTGAAGACAGCTACAATACTGTAAGTTGCTCATTTCCCTTTATTGTATTTATCCTGTCTATGTCATTCTCCTCACTTGTCGCTAACTCCATAGAGGACATTAACGAAAGTGTGTATAGTTTTAGTATTGAAAACGAAATAGAATTAGATCTTTCAAATTCATTTATTAATTTATCGATAACAGATTCATTAGATATTTTAGACGATAATATGGCGTTACCTCCTCCAAAATTCGAACCAAAATTGTTAGAAATAGTACCAAGATTTGACGGTAACTCATTAGAGTTATCATCATTTCTAGAAACTGCAAATACTATTATTAATACTTATTGGGATAGAACGCCAGGTAGCGAAAACTGTGTACAAAATATTAGTATAATTTATGGTATATATTCCAAATTAGTTGGTAATGCTAGGGAAGTATATAGTATATGTATTAATAAAGACTGGAAGTCAGTCAAATCTGCTCTTATATCTCATTTTGGAGAACAACGTGACGAAAATGGCCTTTTATTCGATTTAGATCAATTAAGACAAACTAATACAGAAGACGCGTTACATTTTTATACAAGAGTAATGAGTAATTTAAGTGCTCTTCATAATTATTTAGATACACACGGAGAAAATGCTATAAACATAGTGAAAAAAGAATTTTATAATGTTCACGCTTTAAAAATTTTCCTTGCTTTGTTAAAAGAACCCCTAGGTTCTACTATACGTGCAATGCGACCATCAACAATAGCTGAAGCTAGGCAATTTATAGTTGCTGAAAATAATATAAGATACAAAGAAATTCAGATCATAATCATAGACCTAAAGCCGTACAAAAATATAATTCAAATTTCAGAACCAATCAACATTTTCAATTACGTCCGAATTTCCCCATCAATAATTATCCAGTCATGAACACTCATAGTTATCAAACTGCTCATCAAGTTCCGCCCCAATTTATGGCGAATGCGGCTACACAAAATAATTTTCCTAGAGGTCCAGTAAATATTCAGCCACGCCCAAGTGTCCCACAACGATTCCCTAGTAATCGACAAGTTTTCGGTCCTCCAAAACCTCCAACAAATGTTTGGAAACAAACTAATCAATATCAAAATCAATCTAGACCCGTTCCAATGAGTGGTATATCTACAGCCACAAGGAGACCAACCCACAATCAACCCTCAACAAATCACAATTTCTTTAGGCCTCAATCTCGACCAACATTTACCTCAGAACAATTATATCATATGGAACAAAATTCTGACTATTACTATGACACATATAATTCTCAAAATTTAGATAATACTAATACAGACTATTTTAACTACGAAAATAATGACGAAGATTCTAACAATATTCATGACATACAATTCTCAAATGAAAATTTTCAAGAACCAAGCCCAACAGAAAACCAAACATAGAATTACATTCTCTATACGACCGTAAAGACCTTCCTTACGTAAAAATATCAGATCCTCCTCTTAAATTATTAGTTGATACAGGTGCTACTAAATCATTCCTAAATCCAGAAATTGCCCAAAAATATTTTGAAGATTGTATCGAAAACGAGCCGTTCACGATTAGCTCAATATTCCAAACAACTTCTCGAGACCAATGTGCTAAAATTCCGGCATTCCCCGAATTTAACTGTAATAAAAAAATAAAATTCTATTTATTCAATTTTCATCATTTCTTCGATGGTTTAATCGGATACGAAACATTAAAAGATTTATGTGTAGAACTCGACTTAAACAATTCTTTACTGAAAACACCGACAGCAAAATTACCATTAAGTCATTACGAAGCAAAGGGTAAATTATTATTTTTCGCAAAAATTGAACCCCACACGATAGAATCTGCTAAAATTCCTGTCTCAGTAAATTCTGGCATTATTATTGTTCCCCAATTAAAAGTATTCAACTGTAAAATTAAAGAAGGTATCTCCGAAGCAATTAATTGTTATGCACCCATAGAAATCATAAATGATACTGATGAAGTTCAAGAAGTTTATTTGTATAACCCAATAAAAGTTCAACTATTTACAAACGACTTAGAAATTTTTAATATGTCTATTAAAAGTAATCAAAATTTAGAACCATTCGATATTACTGAAAACATTAGAACAAGTCATTTAAATTTTGAGGAAAAGTTGCAATTAGAAAAAATTTGTAAAGAATTTTCTGACATTTTCCATACAAGTAATTCAAAACTAACTTTCACTAATCAAGTAAAGCATAGAATAAAAACCACAGACGAAATACCAGTTTATTCGAAAACATATAGATACCCATATATTCATAAACCAGAAGTAGAGCGTCAAATTAATGAAATGTTAGAACAAGGTATCATCAGACCGAGCGATTCCCCGTAGAGTAGTCCTATCTGGATCGTAAGTAAAAAACCAGACGCATCTGGAAAACATAAATGACGAATAGTGGTGGACTACAGAAAAATAAACGAAAAAACAATTGACGATAAATATCCTATTCCCCAAATAAATAATATCCTCGACAGACTAGGTCGCTGTCAATACTTCTCAACCCTAGATCTCGCAAGTGGCTTTCATCAAATCGAAATGCATCCTGATGATATTCAGAAAACTGCTTTTAACGTAGAAGGTGGACATTTTGAATATGTAAGAATGCCATTTGGATTAAAAAATGGACCAGCTACATTTCAGCGTGTCATGGACAATATCTTAAAAGAACTCCAAAATAAAATTTGCTTTGTATATATGGATGACATCATTGTTTTCTCAACGTCACTCCAAGAACATATAGTCAACTTAAAGAAAATATTCCAAAAATTAAGAGACAGTAACTTTAAAGTGCAATTAGATAAATCAGAATTTTTAAGAAAAGAAGTATCCTTTTTAGGTCACGTAATCACTCCAGACGGTGTTAAACCAAACCCCGATAAAGTCAATGCTATTCTAAATTATCCTATTCCTAAAACAACCAAAGAGATTAAATCATTTCTCGGTTTAGTTGGTTATTACAGAAAGTTCATCAGAAATTTCGCTCATATTACAAAACCATTCACTCGTTGCCTAAAAAAAGGAGCTAGTATCGATATCAATAATCCGTTGTACATAAAAGCATTTGAAGATTGTAAATCTTTACTGACCAATGATTCCATTCTTATTCATCCCGACTTTACGAAAGATTTCATAGTTACTACCGATGCAAGTAACGTCGCCATCGGTGCCGTTCTATCTCAAGGACAAATTCCTCATGACAAACCTATTGCATTTGCCTCCAGAACTCTTAATGAATCCGAATCCAACTATTCAACTATTGAAAAAGAATTGCTTGCCATTGTTTATGCTACGAAATACTTCAGACCTTATCTTTTTGGACGTAAATTCAAAATCGTTACAGATCACAAACCTCTTCAATGGCTTATGTCCCTCAAAGAACCAAACTCTCGTCTTGTTCGATGGAGATTACGATTAGAAGAATTTGACTATCAAGTTATATATCGAAAAGGCACATCTAATAGCAATGCTGATGCTTTAAGTAGAATTGAAATTCATCCTATTGAATCAAGCACATCCAAATATTACCTATTATAGACTTTATGACAGAATTTGATGAATTATTAACACAACAACCACTATCTTCGGAATCCAACACCAACAACAAAACTGACCTAGACAATGTTCCTCAAGATAACAGAAACCCAGAGATAACCGACCTTGACATTCAATCCGTTCTCGAAGAATTTGATCCCACCGACAACAATGACGACATTGCGACAATACATACGAGTTTAGAAAATCCTATTTTAGGTATTCACATCACTGAAACTCCTCTAAATAACTTTCTCAACCAAATTATCATAATTAAAGTAGACAGAAATCCTAGACAAGAAATTAGAAAACTTTTTGAAACTCACGTAAGAACTAGATGGAAAATATATGTAACAGTAGAATCATTTCAATCTCAAATAATAAATTTCTTAAAAGAATATGGTGTACCAAAGAAACAGTATGCTTTTTATTTTCAAAACGACGAAAATGAAAGTTTATTCAAAAATATGTGTAATTTTATCCCTCAAGTATTCAAACACTCTGCATTTGAACTTTTAAAAACAAATAAATTATTAGTAGATGTTACTAGAGACAAAAGACAACAGGAACTAATAAAAGAACAGCACGAAGGTATAACCAATCACCGTGGTATTCAAGAAACTATAAATCAACTCAAAACTAAATTCTATTGGCCTAAGTTACACGAAAATGTGAGAAATTTCATAAACAGTTGTCCCATTTGTCAACAAGTAAAATACGAAAGACATCCTCCACTTGTCAAACTTCAACTAACGCCAACACCCAAAAAACCTTTCGAAACAATACATACAGACACTTTCAAATTCGAAAATTCCATAGCACTAACGATATGCGATAGTTTCTCAAAATATGGTCAAGCTTATATAATTCCAAGCATCACAGCTCTACACATATATCAAGGCCTAGTACAATTCATAGCATCCTATAAAATTCCAGAAAATATCATCTCGGATAACGGTTCAGAATTTCTTCAAAACATTTTAAAAGATTTCGCAAAACTTTACAAAATCAATTGGCATTATACGTTACCCCTCAACCCAAATAGTAACGCTATAGTCGAAAGATTTCATTCCACTTTACTCGAACATATGAGAACACTCTCAATCACACGCCCAAAATTAAACCCATTTGAAAAATTATTCTATGCAGTAATCGGTTATAATAACTCTATTCACTCAGCTACAAAATATAAACCTATAGATCTATTACTAGGACACCTTCAATTAGAAAATCCTATCGAAATTGATAGTAATGCAGAAATGATTAATTTAAAACTTAACGAACACAAACAGACAATGATAGATATTTATAAAAATCTGAACAAAACAATGACTGAAAATAAATCAAAAATTATTGAAAAACTAAATGAAAAGAGACAAGAACCTCCAGACATACAACCAGGTACAATTGCCTACAAAAAACAAACCGAAAGACAATCAAAAACGAAACCACCATATAAGCCAGAACATGTTATTAAATCACAAGACCTTACAGTTACTACACCTTACAATACTTATCATAAACAGATTTTTAAACCTCCCAGAAAATTAACTACCGATTTTTCACAGGTTAATAATCCTCCCTCTGATAATGAGCCAGAAAATAGAGATCCTGAATCTGAATAAGAACCCCGGAGTTCTTCCGTTCAAAATAGGTACCGCAAAAATCAAAACAGCCTCCCACACCTTCTTACACTATATTCCTACAAAATCAATAAAAGAACAAGTAGTCTTGGTAACTAACAAATTTTATGAATTCAAAAGATTATTAGAGAAAAGTCACCCTATAATAATTACTAAAATACTAGAAACTTATATACATTTAGAATACGAGGTTATTTACGTCAATAATAAGTTAAACGCTATTTTTCCACAGGTAAAAAGTAAAATAGCATTATTTTCTCCTTTAGGAACATTTATCAAAAGCATTACTTGTAATATGGACCAAGAAGATGCAAAAAATATTTATAATAATATTGTTCAACTTGAAAACAACGAAAATCAAATAATAAAGAAAATTAATAGTCACATTTCATTGAACTCAAAATTAATGCAAAATGTACACAAGACATTAGATAGTATAACGGAAAAGCAAAGTCGCATAGTAAGCAAGATTGAATTACTTAAAGCGGTTTTCAATGAAACAGAATTTAATCAAGACCTTTATATTGAATTTCAAGTAATTTTTAATCAAATAAAAATAAACTTAGATTCTTTGTCTGCATTTTTAGCGGATATAGAAAATTCGATTACTTTTGCTTATTTAAACATTCTTCATCATAGTATAGTTAATTTAGTAGATTTAAAAGAAATAATTTTAGAGATGTCTAAGATCCATACTAATTCACAAATGTTATTTCTAGACAATGAAATTTTAAAATATTACAGAGTAGTAGAAACAAAAGTACATTACTTAAATGATAAATTAATGTTTTCACTAGATTTTCCTTTAGTTAATCAAAACACTTTCGACCTTTATCACCTTTACGCTGTACCCAATATCAACCAAACCCTCCTTCTACCTACCTACTCATGAGCAACGAATACTATCAGTACCAAGAAGAAGAGTGCTTCGATTTACAGCCCAATTTCCTGTGCCTCCATAAGCAATTACTTCCTATAGGAAAAGATGTCGACTGCATAACGTCATTACTATCAGTCCAACCCACAAGAGTGAAGTGCCAACAAGTACCTGTCAAAATAAGCAGCCAAATCGTAGAAGAAATCAACAGTGGTCACTATATTGGAGTTTTTCCTGAAACTCAGAAAGTCCAGCTTACTTGTAACGAAAACGACGTTGTCGCACTAAAAGGTACTTACTTAATCAAGGTACCACCCCAGTGCGCTATAAGTACTACCAGGTTCACCTACAGTAATGAAAAGGGACTACTTATTGGTCACCCTATAGCTTTAAAAGAAATTGAAGAAATTACAATTCACACAACACCTGTAAGAAGACTAGAATTAGAAAAAATCCACCTCGATGAAATCCATAAGATTCAACAGCAAGAATTAGAAGAAACATTACCAGAAGTTCACTTAAGAAAACGATTCGATTGGTCCATTGGTGCAAACTCCATGTTAATATCATTAATTGTTATTTATTGCCTTGTCGTAAACAGAAAGAAGATTGTTCATATATTCAAGAAAAATGGAAGTCCAAAAGAAACTACAACAGAACATGATGAAGCTCAAGTTGCTCCACCCAGGCTACACCCTTGAGTTCCTTCTGGGGATGGAGGAGTTATGGAACGTGCATTTGATGATTCAATAATAATTTCAATAACAATAATGTGTAATATAAATATTTAATTCAATATGTCAGCAAATGTTTTCCTTTTTAGATTTTGTACATATTTTATTCAGAATGATATTAGACTTACAACTGTTAAGAAGTATATTTGTGTATTAATAAAGTAGTTTGTTTTTTAAAAAATTCTTTTTGAAAACCAAATTCAAAAAGTCTGAGACAAATAATGCCTGAAATTGAAACCAAACTCCCACTACTCAATAAAAGAAGGGAACAAGTTATAATAAACCATTTAAAAATTGTACATACACGCCTAACACACCAACAGCACTTAACAAAAGAAACCATACCTCTATATCAAACATGTCAAACCCAACTCACAGTAAGGCATCTGTTACTTAAATGTCCAGAAAACCAGAAAATGAAGAACAAAGAAGACGCCCTAATTTAGGACACACTTTAAAATCAATTCTTTCTTCAACTAGAAACAAAGTGCTATCTTATCTCAAAGACATGAACTTAACATCTAAAATTTAATTTTTGTTATTATAAATGTACCACACTATTTTGTATATATCTCCCCTGCTAATAACTTTTAGTAGCTGATCCAGGATTATGTATGTATAAATAAAATAAAAATATGGCTGCAGCTAGTTTCATATAAAAATAATTAAAATGCAATAAAATGTATACATTAATAATAAGAAAAATTGATACTTACTGTAGATGTTTCTTTTCAATAGGTTAAAAAGTGACTGGGTAAATCGATTACTATTAATTCAAAATCTAATTACCGAAAACGTCCATTAAGGTAACAATAGTAGGATTTTCCTAAAATTAAGAAAACCTTAATCGTATATACGAGTCAATTACTAGGAACCATTATAATTTGAATATTCAATGCAAATTAGTCAAGAAAAAACAAGAGAATATAATGAATAAATGAATCAAACGAATTTAATTAGTGATTTAAATAAATAAATATAAAATCTATGAGGTTACTATACTTGGAAAATAACTGGATTTAAGGAAAGATTTGTTAAAAACACACAAATAATATGACCCAACAAACAGTTCAGGTGTGGTACAGCTTTCATAATTTTCCATTATTTTTCACGCAGGTAGACGATTAAACAAAGTAGATAGTACAAACTTATTGCAAATTCATATAATTATTCAATTTTCAAAAGTTTCAAGTTGACGCTAATGACAGCATTACCAACCGCAACGTCATGAATACAAAATTCCGCAAATCGATTTAATTATCTTATTTTTTTAAATGGAAACAAAAAACGAAAAATAGAGAAAATTGTATCAAAAACTTGTTTTATAAGGCCTTTAATTGCACTTGTCCTTTGGAAAACTCGCCTTCGGTTCGTTTTCTAAACTTGGATCCGTGCTATAAAATGATGCCTTATGAAATTTGTTCTTTAATGTACTATATTATAATTCGCGTATAAACGAGACTTCATTACAACTTTGTTTATAGTGTCACAACGAAATATCTTTGAACACTTTTTTACTAATTTTTAGTATCATACAGTTGGTTATTGTATTTTATTTAACTTTAATCTTAACTTAAAACTAATTATAAAATGAAATTGACTGTCTCGACCCTTACTTCGTGGAATATGCTCATATTAGTGTTTTTAAATGAAACTCAAGGTCTCTAGTTAATTCCACAATATAATACAAGTTATTGAAAATTCTAAAAAATTGACAATTGTTTCGATAAATCAATATCATCGTCAGAATGACAGAAGTTACATTTCATTTTATGCCTACCTGATGTTTAGTAGTTATATTTTTGGCTAGACCAAGAAGTAACCTAACTTGTGATTGGCTTAATATATGTTTATAGAAAAAGAAGAAGATGTGATATTACAAATATTGAAGCTTAGATATTATTAGCCCTATGGTGATATCCTGGATATCATTTTTCCTATTAAGATCAGTATAACTGTGCAATGATATAGAAAACCAGGAAAACTATATCTGCTGATCTTTACAATTATCACTTAAGAAGACAGTTTATTAGTGGAGAATTCCCTAGATTTAACTGTTCATTGACAACTTCATATTGTGGGTTTCTTAAATGTCTTCTAATTTCCAGTTCTTCAAGGAAATCCAGTTCTTGTTTCTTTTCACAAATATGCAGCACTTCTAGTTCTGTGTTAGGTGTCAATGAATGATTGGTGTCAAGTAGATGTTTTGCGTAGTGGGATTTGTCTGGTTGTTTTAATCTGTAAGCTCGTAAGTGCTCACTGTATCGTATTTCAAAATTCCTAAGGGTCTGACCCAAATAGACAGCATTACATTCTGGACATTTGAGTTTATATATACCTGACTTCTTTAATAGTGGTATTTTTGTTTTTACATTTAACAATTTTGTACTAACGTTACTTTCTGTTTTATTAACAATAATATAATGTAAGGGATATTGTTAATAATTCAAATTACCTTTTAAATGATTACGAAAAGAGGTCTATCATACATAAGAATCCTCATTGTCCACAATTATATGGAACAGTTAAATTACATAAAATAACGAAACCAATTAGACCTGTAGTCTCTTATGTTAATGCTCCTAATAATATATTGGCAAAAAAGCTCAACAATATACTCAATACTTACGGATGTGAATCTCAGTACTCAATTAGAAATTCAATAGAACTAATCAAAAAGTTGAAATCAATCCACTTGCAAGATAACTATAAACTCATATCGTTCGATGTAACTAATATGTTTACTAAAATTCCTTCTAAAGAATGTCTAATACTTGTAAGAAAATTACTAGAAGATAAAAATATTAATCCAGGAATAATATCAGATATACTTGATTTATTTGATGTATGCATTAATCAGAATTATTTCACTTTTGACAATAAGATATATATTCAAAATGAAGGTTTACCAATGGGAAGCCCTATATCACCTATATTAGCAAACATTTTTATGGACAATTTAGAAAGAAAGATCTTTGAAAGTAATATTTCGAAAAATATTTTATTTTGGTATAGATATGTGGATGACATATTAGCTTGTTTTATGGGTAGTGAGCGGCAATTAGATGTGTTTTTCAACCACATCAATAATTTACACCCGAAAATTAAATTTACATTAGAAATTGAAGAAAATAGCTCAATCAATTTTCTTGATTTAAAAATTCAAAGAGTTAATAATGTACTTGATTATTCAATTTACCGAAAACCAACACAGACTGATGTGACAATTCCATTCAATTCTAACCATCCTGTCTCACACAGACTAGCAGCATATAATTCAATGATACATAGAGCTTTTTCAGTTCCTATGAACAAATGTAATTTTGATAGAGAGATTAATACAATTAGACAAATAGCAACATCTAACGGTTATCCATTAGATATGATAAATAAACTAATTAGTAAAAAAGAGAAAAAAGTGGCATTACAACTAATATATCCTAAGCAAGCTGATGAAATTAAAACTTATAAAACCATCACATATGCAGGAAATATTTCTAATAATATTTCAAAGATAATATCTTCAGCAACGAATGCAACAATTTCTTTTAAAACAGAAAGTAACGTTAGTACAAAATTGTTAAATGTAAAAACAAAAATACCACTATTAAAGAAGTCAGGTATATATAAACTCAAATGTCCAGAATGTAATGCTGTCTATTTGGGCCAGACCCTTAGGAATTTTGAAATACGATACAGTGAGCACTTACGAGCTTACAGATTAAAACAACCAGACCAATCCCACTACGCAAAACATCTACTTGACACCAATCATTCATTGACACCTAACACAGAACTAGAAGTGCTGCATATTTGTGAAAAGAAACAAGAACTGGATTTCCTTGAAGAACTGGAAATTAGAAGACATTTAAGAAACCCACAATATGAAGTTGTCAATGAACAGTTAAATGTAGGGAATTCTCCACTAATAAACTGTCTTCTTAAGTGATAATTGTAAAGATCAGCAGATATAGTTTTCCTGGTTTTCTATATCATTGCACAGTTATACTGATCTTAATTGGAAAAATGATATCCAGGATATCACCATAGGGCTAATAATATCTAAGCTTCAATATTTGTAATATCACATCTTCTTCTTTTTCTATAAACATATATTAAGCCAAGCACAAGTTAGGTTACTTCTTGGTCTAGCCAAAAATATAACTACTAAACATCAGGTAGGCATAAAATGAAATGTAACTTCTGTCATTCTGACGATGATATTGATTTATCGAAACAATTGTCAATTTTTTAGAATTTTCAATAACTTGTATTATATTGTGGAATTAACTAGAGACCTTGAGTTTCATTTAAAAACACTAATTATAAAATGGTCTGATGTAGTTGTAGCTAGCAAATTACTAGATTAAATGCCCTTAAAGGTAAATTGGAACAAATTATATATTAAAAATTTTAATAAATAACGTTTATTCATCAATGATTTGTCAATTGTTCATTTTGTTATTTTATATGATCAATATATAAATAGATACAAGGTGTTCATTTCAGGACTTCCCACCCTAATTTTCTCGAAATGTGTGTATTTTAAAAAAAATCCTGGGACACGTCAACAAATATATCGAAGGGGACAACTTTTTATCATAAAGGCAACGCGCCCCCTTTCACCCCCCGCCAGGGGGAGTTGCCAACTTCAAAATCTTAAATAGGAAGGGGTATCGAGCTATACCTCATTTTAAAGGTCTTTTTCATCCCTACACGTCGTTTTTTTTTAATTGATCGATTCGTTGTCGAGATATTTAGGAAAATCTATTTGCTGCTTCGTACCATTAAAATAAAAACTGCAACTGTTTATTCTCATTCCTTTTATCAAAACTAAATTACAGTATTGTACACAGATTTTCAATTTAATAATTGCTCAAAATGTTGCCCATTGTTGGCCAAATAATGGTATAACCGCTGTTCAAATTCGTGACGCACATTTTCAAACACTTCTGTTCGAATTGCTCGACATTCTGCAGTAATCCTTTGTCGAAGGTCTCCTATATTTTGTGGCGGGGGTGTGTAAACAACTGATTTTAAATGTCCCCATAGCAAAAAATCACATGGTCCTAGATCTGGGGACCTAGCTGGCCACTCTATAGGTCCTCTTCGCCCTATCCATTTACCGGGAAATACATTGTTTAACCATTGACGGACCGGAAGCACATAATGGGGGGGAGCTCCATCTTGCTGAAAATATAACTCATTTTCGTCAAGAAAGTTGTTGCCATCTCTATCCAGTTGATTTTCAATTGCTTCGGTAATTAACGGATTGATCGTATTTTCTAGCATATTCAAGTACATCTCACCATATAGATTTCCATTTATAAACAATGGACCAATTACTTGATTTTCTAGTATACCGGCCCATACATTATTTTTTTGGGGATGCTGGGTATGTCCTTCGACAAATACATGGTCATTTTCATTGCTCCAATATCTGCAATTATGTTTGTTGACAAAACCATTTAAATAAAAAGTACACTCATTAGTGAAGCAGATATTTTTTTAAATTCGTTATTGTTATTAATAATTGTAGTCATTTGTTCACAAAACTCAATTCTTCTGTCAAAATCGTCTTCACTTAACTCTTGACATACTTTCATTTTATAGGGATGAAATTTATTAATTTTGTGGACAGAGCCTAAGGAAATTCCAGTTGCAGCAGAAATGGTACGTAACGAAGTATTAGGATTCATACCAAAATAACCTATCACTTGAGTGGCTTCATTCAAAACTCTTGGCTGATCATGTTTTAAATATGCAACAGATCCTGTTTGAGTAAATTTGCCGATTATATTTAGGACATACCTATGAGAGGTGTTCTTATCTGGGTGCCTTTCGTTAAATATTGCAGCAGTTCGTCGAGCACTTTGGTTTTCGGCGCCGTAAATTAACACTATTTCAACTTTTTCAGCTAAAGTGTAAACCATTTTTAATAAATTGCTTTTTCACACTGGTAAGTATGGTAAACAATTCAATAGGTATCATGTCTTTTATTTTCTCTATCAAAAAAATTTTTTTGCATTTTTTTATACAAAAAAGTTGTAAGGAATAACAAAACAAACAATTGCAGTTTTTATTTTAATGGTACGAAGCAGCAAACAGATTTTCCTAAATATTTCGACAACGAATCGATCAATTTAAAAAAAAGCCGACGTGTAGAGATTAAAAAGACCTTTAAAATGAGGTATAACTCGATACCCCCTCCCATTTAAGATTTTGAAGTTGGCAACTTCCCCTGGAGGGGGGTGAAAGGGGGCGCGTTGCCTTTATGATAAAAAGTTGTCCCCTTCGATATATTTGTTGACGTGTCCCAGGATTTTTTTTAAAATACACACATTTCGAGAAAATTAGGGTGGGAAGTCCTGAAATGAACACCCTGTATATTACATTTTTTGATAAATAAAGCATGCTAACGTTTATTCATCAATGATTTGTCAATTGTTTATTTTATATGATCAATATATAAATAGATATATATAACGTTCGAGTTTTGGGGTAAATTACAAGTTATCTGTGTGCAATGATATATGTGTTAGTTTTTAAAGTAACTGTCCCGGTTGAAAATGCAATTTATTTAAGAAAAATTAGCAGCAACATTACATGACATAAAATAAATTGAAATTGACAGTTCTCTTAAGTTACTAACCAACAACAACCTTTTTTTTCAACTTGTTACGATATTTAAAATTATTTCTAACACCTTCTCCTAATTTTAAATATCTTAATTAAGATTTTAAAATAACAAAACAATATTTTTTTTTAAAACTAGAGTTCATACATGAGAGAGTTGCTATGTTTCTGAAATTTAACGGTTCCTAGACACTTTGTAAATATATCCGCCGTTTGTAAGTCGGCAGGGCAATATTTTATCTTAACAACACCATCACTAACCTTTTCATTAATAAAATGATACCGCACATCAATGTGTTTACTTCTCTTATTGAACTGTCCGTTTTTTATTAATTTTATCGCACTTTCTACATTTAAAGTTATTGACACTGGTACACTTTTGAGTTTTTCAATTAGTGATTTTAAAAACAAGAGCTCTTTCACACACCTGCTTCTGCAATATATTCCGCTTGGTGCGGGAGAGATATACGATTGGCTGTTTGCGGGAACACCATGTAATAAGTCCATTAGCAAAAAACACCACATACCCTCTTGTACTTTTTCTACTTTCTCTGTCACCCGCGAAGTCAGAATCACAATATGCTGTCAAAATATAGTCTCCATTTTGGGCACTTTGATCATTTTTAAAGCAAATGTCCATATTTTTATTTTTGATTACATTTGACAAATCTAGATTTGAAAGATTTTCCATTTTTCGGCTTTCATAACTGACTACATAAGAAATATCAGGTCTTCCAATGGCTTCTCTAAATGGAACATTTTTGGGTTTCTTGTTTTCTTCTTTATATCCCTTTGTGTCTTCAAAATGAATTATTGGAGCTGAAATTGGTTTTGCTTCTTCCATGTTAAACCTTTTTATTATTTCTTCAGTGTATTCCTTTCGACTGAGTATTATTGTTTCTTTTTCTATTTTTATGTTTATTCCGAAAAAATTGTCTAATGTTTTATATTTTACTATCTGATAATTTTGCTCCAATCCTTCTAATAAATCTTCTATTTCGTCCCATGATTAAGCCATCATCAACATATATAGCAAGGAAAAGATTACTTTCTTTGTTTTTAAATATGCATCTTTCACTTAATTCTTAGTGAAGACAAACCAAAATCTTTTGAAAAACGTGTAAAATGCTCATTCCAAAGAAGAGAAGAAGTGTTGTTTTAGACCATACAAGACTGCAAATTTTGTTTTTATTATCCTCGTAGCCGTCAGATAATGACATATAGAGTTCTTCATGTAGTTCGCCACATAGAAACGCTGTTTTGATGTCAAACCTTTTCATTTTGTAGTTATTTTTGACTGCTAAGCCAAACATTCCCCTTAGAGCTGTTGAGCTGACTACTGGACTAAAAGTATCTTCATAATCTATCCCGTACTCTTGTTGACACCCTCGTACTACCAACCTGCCTTTAAATCTTCCATCATTTTTAAATTTGAACACCCATTTGCTGGTCAGAGTCTTTTTTTCATTAGCTTCTGACAAATCAACTAAGTCCCAAGTTTTATTGCTTCTTAAAGACTCCTTTTCTTCTTCTATTGCTTGTATCCAATTTTCCTTTTCAGAGCTGTTCACTGCTTTTTGATATGTTAACATCACATAATCGTTATACCTTTTTGGCAAATTTATTTTTCGTCCTCGTCTGTTTTCTATTGGGTCTTCTCTTTCACCTTCTCCTAAGTTTATAATTGGTTCAAATTGTTCATTTTTGTATTTATGCTGATTCTCTTCATTTTCGCTGTCATCGTTCAGATTTTCTTTATTGCCATTGTCATTATTTAGATTTTCTACTTCTTCATCAGTTGATTTGAGTTTTTTAATCTCGTCTTCTTTTTGCATATTTTCATGGTTTTCTTCTTTGAAAATAACATCTCGAGAAACTACTACTCGTTTTTTATGATTATCAAACAATCTATAGCCATTTGGTGCATAACCAATAAAGATATATTCTTGACTTCTTGGCTCTAGCTTTTTAAGATATTCTAGGGTTTTTGCAAAAGCTTTGCAACCGAAAAATTGAAGTCCGGACATATTAGGCTGCTTTTCTGTCCAATTTTCAGATGGAGTTTTTCCAGTAATGCTCAATTAGGTTGGACTGCGATTTAGTAGATACGTGGCTACATAAACAGCTTCACCCCAAAATTTTTTTGTTAATCCTGAGTTGAATATTAATGCTCGCGCCTTTTCTAGAAGAGTTTGGACTTGTTTTGATTTTATACAGACCTCGCATTCTTTTTCAAGATTAGTAAAATCATTCTTATTTACTTTCATTCCGTCAGAAATATCTAAGAGTTTTTTAAATTCTGTAATGATAAGTGTCCCAATTTCATATGCCATTCATTAGCTTTTAATTTTATTTGTTTTTCAGCAATTAAGCTTTCATTATCTTCACAAAAATTTATTTCATATAGCCCATTGCTTTGTTTTTCTCCATTTAATACTTCCAACTCATTTTTTAAAACAACACACTTTATCTTTGGTAAATTTTACATCACCCCCTTTGTCAGTTATAGCACTTACTGATAAAATATTTTTACTTAGATCGGACACATTATTTAGAATGCAAGACTTATTAGTAATTTGTCCAACACCTTCTGCTTGCATCGTTTCATTTTTCTTTGCTACACAGATTTCCCTTTTCTTATTTTTCACATAAAAAAATCCTTATTTTTACACATATGAGACGTCCACGATTAAGGTGGTATCAAATTTTGAGTCACAATTTTTATTTTTATGTGTTAGAAAGCTTACTTTACTACCATCCTATTTTCACTTTTGATGACTTTTTCGGAAAAAACAGTTTTCCTCTGTATGGTTATTCTTTTTACATATTGTACAACATTGTTTTACTCTGCAATCTTTCATAAAATGTCCAATTTTTCCACAATTATAACACTTACGTCTTGATGCTTGGTTAACAAATTTTTCTTTTGTAATGTGCTTTTCTTCAGCTTCAAATGTTAAACTTTCGTCTTTTCTGTTCCTTTTATTTTATTTTCTTCTGAAGCTAATCTGGATATTAAATTGGTCAATGATCTTTCTGTTAATGGGGCTGATTCCCAGGCTGTGACAAAATGTTTGTATTCTTCAGGTAGAGTAGAAAGAATTTTAGATATTATCATACCATCACTAACACATTGCTTTAATGTTTTAAGTCGAAAGGCTAAATTTTCAATGGTGCTTATGTGGAGTGACATCTTTACATGTTTATCAAATTTAAAATTGAAAAATTCTTGTAACAGATTACATTTTAGTCGCTCAGAATCCTTTTCGAAAATGTTACACAGTTTGTCATACATTTGACATGAATTTTCACTGTTTATTATATGCATTAAATACTTTTTATCTATAGTTGTCATTATCATTTTTTGTGCTTTAGCATCCTTTTTATTCCATTCTGCTTTCTCTTCGGGTTTTGTCAAGTTTTCAAACTTCCAATCTCCATTTACAATTTCATATAGTCCGTTAGCTTTAAACAGTATTAGAATCTGAAAATTCAATACCTCGAAAGCTTTATTATCGCATAGTTTTTCAATCAAAGCACTTTCGTCAGATTGAGCCATTTTTATTTTATACTATGTCGCTAAAGTTCTCACTCAATTTCAAAGTTTTTACCGGGAACAGCAGATTTTACAATCACGATTTTTATTTCTCACAAAGTTTTTAATTCACTAAGTGTTTACACAGCTGGTGGGCAACTGAACTGATCTGGGTCCATAACCTGTTGATTTTTAGTTTTTAAAGTAATTATCCCGGTTGAAAATGCAATTTATTTAAGAAAAATTATCAGCAACATTACATGACAAAAAATAAATTGAAATTGACAGTTCTCTATAATTACTAATCAACAAAAACGTTTTTTTTTCAACTTGTTACGATATTTAAAATTATTTCAAACAATATGAAGAATCTCTTTTTTAAACAGATAATCATCAACTATTTGCTTAAATGAAAGTTTGTTTAGAATTTACACAATTGTTCGATCATAATATGTCAAAAGTGCTGAGCAAAATTGGCTGTGATCTGACCAATCAGGAATCTACTTAAATTCAAATCATTCCTCCTAGTTTAAAAATAGAGATAATGTAATTCTATTTAATTTAAAATACTCAATAAATACGAATTATTAAAAAAATTGTGTAAAACGTGTTTCAAAATGATCTTTTGTAGTCTTGTGCTTTGCGCAACTCACCGCTTCGCGGTTCGAACTACAAAGCGAGTCATTGTGACACTTGTTATACAAATAATTGTTAATAATTGTAGTGGAATTTGGCAACAAATAATTAACAGCCTCTAAGTTAACACTTGAAGGTATATGATTAACGTCATATAAAATATGTGATACTCATTTTGAAGAAACTTGCAAAGATCCTAATGGCAGATTATTGAAGTTGTTTCTGCCAACACTATAATTGTCTAGTAAGTGCTCATATATATTGTTATTATTATAAATTTTTATCAATATATAAATATTATAAATAAAATTTTATTTGCCCCAAGTTGCGGCGACAAATTGTTATGTTTTTTTTATTTATTCAATATAAGAATTTTTATTTTACCTTGTGTATTAAATTTTCTTATGTAAATATAAACCCTATTATTTAATTATCCTTTACTTCACGATTTTATGCAGTATATTAAAATTTTTAATGTAGTAATTTTGATTTATCCTGTATAATGATTAAAATTTGTTTTATTGATATAGATCTTATGGTTTTCCTTAATTTCACATTTTAGAATTACCTTTTCACCATAACTTGAATAAGCGTCCGGTCTAACAGTAACCAAAGTTATTTGGCCTTGAATATGTATGAAGCAATGAGATTGATTATCTTGTTCCCAGAGGTGCCTTCAAATATTGGGTGAATTAGTGGTGTATTATTATTATATAATTATTGAATTTCAAAAATTATTTAAATAAACTTGGGCGCCTTGTGAAGTTTTCTGTAGGCAAGCTACAGTTTCTTCTTTTTCTAAAATATAATAATTCAAATACGGTACTTACTATTGATTAAACTTGGCAGTGACAGTTCACACATTTGCTCTTGAAATAATTTAATATATGTTTTTATTTTGAGTAATTATTCAATTAGTATAAATTATAAACTTTCAACCAGAATTATTAACTATTATTGACTTATCTTAACAAAACTTTGTAATTATTTCTAATGATTAAGGTTATGAGTTAAGATATTTCGTTATAACTATCAAATCAGAATTTTAACCTAAAGAAAAACGATTTTCGCGATGAGATCTCAAAAGTTGATAACATGCATATTAATCAAGAAAGTCTTACCACAAAAGCGATTATACACTTGATTCTACTATTCTACTGGGAATTGGAACATGATATCGTTCACTCGTATCTTATCTCAACGGGATACAGGAATCTGATTGCCTACAGATGAAATTTACTTGATCCAGGTAGTTAAATACGTTTTCTCACAAAAGGCTTCTTTTCAATGCGTTTTTTCTCCAAGAACTATCTTTTTTGACAACCACTTTTTTTGTAATTTTAATGTATCAAATTTATGTCACCGTGCTATTTATTTATTAGTGTCCTTAGTTACCAAAATATCTAAGTAAGTTTCATTTACAACAGTATCTAAATTTTCGTTAAATTTTCAGTGTGCATGCTGATATTATTTTATTATAATTATTGGTCTTATGTTCATTCATATCACTGAAATGCCTGTTTTTTCTTCTTTCTTTTAATATCGGTTGCATTTTGTTTGCTCATCCTTATATTTTGATATATTCATGTATACGATGACATGTCATGAAATTTTACAGATTTTTCTATTCAATTTATAAATTGTTCAGAAATTTCGTCGTGTTAATTGTACAAATGGTCTTAATATTTCTTAGTAACTTACTAATTACAGTAAATCTATTTTTAGCACTTCTTTAATAATATTATAATTATTATCTGCTTTCAATTCTTCCTTATGATAGCTTCCAATTTTCCTAATTTCCATCATATTCAAATATTATTTTGCCTCACATTCCATTTCATATTAAGTCCTTTGCATGAACCAATGCCCTATTACACCTTACTTTAACTATAATTGTCTGGAAAATTGTAATACCACATTGTCCGTTTCATTTTTCAACATAACCTATTACCTACTAACTAACTCATAACAATAAAGTTTTTCATTTACTATTCTATATAATAAATTCATTTTATAAAAATTTCAGATTGACTCATCGCATTGAAACTATATCAACTGCAGTTTTTAACAAATAATCTGAATAATTCAATAAAATACGAAAGAATTTTATAACTAAGTGAAAATAGGTATCATACTGTCTTCTTGTAAATATAACTTCTGACTTCTACTCCTCTACTAACTTACCATACGTTCCTAATTCTACTTCTTTATTTACAATCAATAGTGGCTCATTTTAAACCAGTATAATATATTTATTGTGGCAATCATAGATGTTTGAGCTACAATAAACCCATAGAGGAACATTGTGAAAAGTTATGCAGATCAAAAGAATTCTTATTTTTGTTTTTAAGTTACCAAAAATGTAGAGATATTTTTTGGGTACAGCAGCAACCATCATTTAAACTCCCAAAAAGCTAAAAGGTGTAGGAGATATATTATGTATTATTGTATTAATGAATATGTCATTTTAATAGATCAATTATCAATATATTTGTTTATTGAGCTATGGCACAATTTGTAGATAATTATGATTTTAATTATTCCATCCTTTTCATATATTAAATCTAGTAAACATTACCATAAATGTACAAATCTTGTATTTTGAAAAATAATTGGGGCTATACAATGACAATGATAGTGATGATTATGACAATGATTCATAAATAGACCCTAACGTACTACTTACAAATAACAATTATAAAAATGCGGAGGGGCATATAGCCCCCCTGCCTGAACCTTCCGACCCAAAGTAAACAACAAAGAAGATGTACGAATATCGCGGGATATGTAAATAACAACAACAAAGAGATTCTTGGGTAATTCACGCAAAAAGGAAAAGGGCTACTGAAACAGAGTGGTAACCGCAGACATACATGTTTCTGACTCATTAGCCGTCCTCAGTACGGTATAGATTTGTAGCGCTGTGGCATCCCTCGACATACACAATATGTATATAGAGCAGCCCAAATGCATCGAGATCAAGCAGAGAGTGACTTTCTATTATTTGGCAACACTTGGATCTTGATAGATTATTAGCAGGTAGATTTGAATTTCTTTAAGAATCTTGTATATTGTGTATAGATCGCGTAAGAAATGAAAAAAAAACAACATTATTCCACAACACATTACACATGGTGTCAAGAATGTCACTGCTGCTGCTGTAGGAAGAACACTACATTTTGCAACACAGTTCAATCACAGGTTAAGGAATGGTCTTCTTAATTTGGAAATTAAAATCACACATGACAGTATTCGAAGTTTGGAGAAAGCTTTGACCAGTGCCGTTCCTGGCGGGTTTGCAGCGAATGACCCGCACGCAGGCGCCCAATTTAAGGGGCGCCAAATTCAACTATTCGCTACTCTTGCAAAAACGCACTTCTAATTGGAAGAAAAATCGGCATTAAAGGTATTAAAAATCAAATTATAGCAAAGCTGTAAACTTTGATTACAGGAAGAAACAGTAAACTAATATAAGAAGTAACTTCTAGACTTTGCTTCTACACTGGAATTTACATGCAAAAAATCTGTTGACGGCGTATCGGCACTCGGCGTACGGGCGGCGGCGTATCTTCAAAGGATGCCGCTCGCCTTTGGCGGCTCGCTTGACAAATAATATACATGTTATTGTTTTTTATGCATTTATCGGCGGCGTGTGCCTCAGAGAGGTCGAAGGTGCAAAAAATATTTTTTTCTGAAAAGTTCTCCAAAAAAAACTTTTTTCGGCTCCAGATTTTTCCACCAGATTTTAGCGGTGATATAAAACAGGAGAATGTGGCTTGTTTCAGTCAGTCAGTTCAGTCATCGAGTATTCGTCGGTGATTTTTGACGATTAAAAATAATTTCATTTGAATATAATATTACGTGTTGCCGTTGTGTTGCTGATTTTAAATGTTAAGGTAAGAGAAGATGAAAGAAAACGTGTTATTAAATCAAGTAATATTTCGATTCGAGAGTTTTCTGATTATATTTTGACTCCGGTCAGCTTTTTTTCTAATAATTTTTTTATCTCTTCAGAAATGAGTAATGGCAGTAAAAAAATTGTCTGGAGCCCAAAATAAAAAACGTCGATTGAAATTGGAGGCAGAGCAGGATAAACTCTGCGGTTCGCTGAACAAATTCCTTCAACTCAGCAGTTCTTTGGCGAATCCACTTCTGTCAAGAGAAGAACAAGTTGTTGCAGAACCGATGATTATTATCGAAGATCAGCAGCGAATGGAAGTTCTGGAACGCCTGTTTCACCTGATCCAACTCCTGAACTGGGTCATCCGGTAAGCGAGAATGAAGAAAGATCTGAGCACAGTGACATTGCTGATATTAGTGATATTGATATTGCTGATCCATCTACATGGCCAAATAATTTGAGTCATCATCTAATCCAATCAATCGTGACAAAGGGAGCTGCTCAAATTAAACAAAATTTTCCTGTTGAGGAGTCTGGTGGGAAATTTTCAGTAACGCAATATCTTAGGAAGTTGCCAAACGGCGAAATATTTAATAGGGATTGGTTGGTGTATTCTAAAAAAATTAATTGCGTATTTTGCATTTTTTGTAAAGTTTTTAGCGCTTTGTCTCATCAATTGACCACTGGGTACTCCAATTGGAGGCACCTTTCAGTTAATATTTCCCGACATGAAAATAGTATGGAACATATGAAAAGGGCTCAAAAATGGCACGAATTAAAATTGCGTTTGAGCAAAGATTGCACAATTGATAAAGAGCAACAACATCATTACGAAAATGAAAAAAGACGATGGCGTGCAATAATCAAAAGAATGATTTGTATTGTGCAATATTTTACCAGTCAGAATTTAGCATTCAGGGGTGACAGCTCTAATCTTTTCGAATCAAACAATGGTAATTTTCTCAAACTGGTCGAAACGATTGCCAAATTCGATCCGATTATGATGGAGCACCTGAGCAATATTCAAAGGTCTGAAGAGTTGAAAAAAAACATGCCCCATTATTTAGGCAATCACTTTCAAAATGAATTAATCCATCTATTATCAAAAAATATTCGCATAGAAATTTTGAACTCCCTCAAGAAAGCCAAATATTATTCAATAATTTTGGATGAAACTCCAGATGCTAGTCATGTTGAGCAGTTGACTTTCATAATTCGCTTTGTTCATTTTTCTTTAAATGAGGTTGAAATAAGAGAACACTTTCTGGGGTTTTTTAATGTTTTGGATAGTACAGGAGAAGGGCTTTTCAATCTGTTGAGAGATGAGATACTACCAACTTTTGAAATTGATTTTCTTAATATGAGAGGTCAGGGTTATGACAATGGCGCAAATATATCTGGGAAGCATGTGGGCATTCAAGCTCAATTTAAAAAAGTTAACCCGAGAGCTATTTTTTTGCCTTGTTGTGCTCATACATTAAATTTGACAGTTAATGATGCAGCTAAAATCTCAGACGAGATTGTAGTTTTTTTTTCAATTATTCAGGAGCTGTTCAATTTCTTTTCTGCTTCACCCTACTGGTGGATTATTTTAAAGCGAAATTTAGAAAACCTCTATTTAAAGTCAGTGAGTAAAACTCGATGGGAAAGCAGAGTCAGAGCCGTTCAACCTCTTAGATTTCAACTTCTCGAGATTTGTAGGAGTTTACTTGATTTGATGGAAGATAATTCAAGAGACATGGATACCAAACATTCAGCAAAGGTACTTTTAAAAAAAATTAAAACGTTTAAATTTATTTGTTCCATCATTATTTGGTACGATGTATTGTCAAAGGTCAATATAGTGAGTAAAATGATGCATAATCCAAATACAGTTGTTAATGAATGCCATAGAGAAATAAAAAGTCTCATCAACTACTTCACTGAAAAAAGGTCAGATGAAAATTTTGATGTTTTTGTGAATGAGGCTAAAGCCGAAGCTGGAAAAAATGATGTAGAGCAAACATTTCTTTCAATTAGGGAACGAAAGAGAAAGCGCCAATTTTCATATGAAAGTACAGACGATCCAGTTATAGATCCAAAGCGAAAATTTAAGATCAGTTTTTATTTCCAAATTTTGGATACAACAGTTCAATCCCTACAAAGTCGTTTCGAGAGATTGAAGCAATGCAATGATTTATTTGGATTTTTGAGTGATTTTCAAAACCTAAATTCTGATGAGATTAAACGATCGTGCATAGATTTGGATTTGGCTTTGCAAATTCACCATGAAGGAAATGTTTGCAAGGATATTGATGGTCTTGATTTGTACAATGAAATTTCATCATACAAAATCCTTAATCCTGTCAAAGACTCTCGCAATACCTCAGACTCACCCATAGATAATCTGAATTATATAACCTAGAAAAATTTGCAGTCTTTGTTTCCAAACCTGTCTATAGCATTAAGGATATTTTTGACGCTGCCGATTTCTGTTGCGTCTGGCGAAAGGAGTTTTTCAAAGCTAAAACTTGTAAAATCTCATTTGAGAACTTCCATGTACCAGGAAAGGCTTTCAGATTTAGCTGTTATTTCAATCGAAAATAAAATATGTGAAGTCATCGATCACAATGAAATGATCAATGAGCTTGCATCCGCAAAAGCAAGACGTGTTATGTTCTAAAACTGCCTTGTTATTTGATCATTAGGTACTTAGGTATTAGACAGATCTTGCGCATTTTCAAGTTAACGGATTTGTTTGCGTTGAGCGCCGTTTGAGAGTTTTAACTCATCTGAGTCAATTGAGTTATATTAGATTTTTTGTTAATTTCCGAATGGACGTGTTTTATTTATGAACTATATTGTACGTTAATAGTCTATTTTATTTGATGTCGAAAATAAACTTTCTGTCTTATTTTTTCGTTGTTTTATTTTATTACGCCCATTTTCATAATCAAACACTTACACTAAAGTGACTTTAGTCTTTAGTCTATAAGGAAACTATTCAGTTCAAACCTCAAACTAAAAATGATTATGAAAATTGGCCTTATCATCAAAATTTAAGCATAGTATATAGTGGCGCACAAAATTATTCTTGCACGCAGGCGTTCGTCACCCCAGAAACGGCACTGGCGTTGACTATTACTAAATTTAACCAATACAGTGATAAAATACAAATAAAATTGAATAAACATTTATACATCCACAGAAGTATTGTACATACTCGTACTTGTATGTGGTGAATATAGGCGGGTGTGTCATAATTTGAAAAAACAAAAAATGCAGTTAAAAATAATATAAATCGATTTTTACATGATTATATTTCAAACATACATTTCGTATATGAGTTTACTCTTCTCTGTTTTTGATTCAGCATTCTATCATTTTGTGTATTTTTGTTTTGTCTGTTTCTTTAAGAAATGTTACAAGTTGGGTTTTGAAGCGTTTAAAAGAAGTGTCATCGATAATTCTCTGTGGTAGTTGCCCGAATAATTTAGGTGCCAAGTAGGAGTAACCTTTTTGATCTATTGTTTTAAGAGCTGTTGGTATACAGTATTGATTATTCGATCTTGTCGCGTATCTATGATTTTGAGTGGTAAGTTCGTATTTATTCCTATATTGATGGCATCCTATCTGAATAATGTATAATTGTCTAACATCTAATATTTGAATTTCAGTATAGAGTAGTGAGCTTGAATATCTTGTAGGTTTGTTGAGAATCATTCGGAGGAATCGCCTTTGAGACACTTCGAGGGCATTTAGATAGTTCCTTGATACTCCTCCCCAGCCAATAATGCCATAATTGAGGTGTTACTCAACCAAACTGTGGTACAGTATTGTTTTACATTTAAAGCTCAAAAATTGGCTTACTTGCTTAAATCGAAATAGGATACTCCGAAGCTTTTTAGTTAAATATTCCATATGATGGTTTCATCGTAAGTGATTGTCAATGTAAATACCCAAGTATTCAATTCTTTTTGCAGGTTTAATTGAAAAATCTTGTTGGATATTAAGATTGTATTTTGGCAGAGACGTTTCATGACTACTGAAGGGTAAGTATACAGTTTTGTGAAAGTTTATTGATTAATAACCTTTTACCATATGACATTGCTAAAAATGTTTATAAAAAACAATCTATTTCTTACAATCCACGCTTCTTCCAGATTAAGAATCGTAATATACTAAAATTAAACAAACTTAAGCAGAATTCCATTTCTAAAATTATCACACCAAGCAATTCGATAAAAAACTTAACAGACACAGACTTTCCGTCTGACATTTCAAATTTCTTAGCTTTAGGACCTAAATTCAGTATAGAACCAAAGGTTAGTGACATCAATATTCCTAGTTTTTTAGCTGATGTTGATCTTATATCACAGCGAATTTCAGACATTGAAAGGAATATAGTATTGGCACAAATAACTAACATTATCACTAACTTTTTACATTCTAGTTCGAACTGTAACAATTATTTTTACAATAGCTACTTAAATTGCAAAAAAAATTTAAAGATTACCCTCACTTGAGAGTTATCCAATCAGACAAAATGAAGGTTACCACAGTCATGACACGAGAACAATATACATCATTAGCTAATAACATTTTACCTACTA
Organism: Galeruca laticollis; assembly: GCA_963921935.1. Lineage (NCBI taxonomy): Eukaryota > Metazoa > Arthropoda > Insecta > Coleoptera > Chrysomelidae > Galeruca > Galeruca laticollis. Next base: position 109,538,767 of record OY998179.1, read on the forward strand.
CGAACCTTTACATAGAGATCCTTCGAATAGCATCCAACAAGAATCGAATAAATTAGTATCAGAATTAGAGAGAAAGAAAGTGATTTCGAAGGAGGAGGGAATAAAGTATAGGTTTTACAATGGCACTTGCAACAAATTTTATGGCCTTCCAAAGATTCACAAACCCACTTTACCACTTAGACCTATCATTTCTGGCGTCAATAGTAGTCCTAACAGAGGTGTTGCGCAACTGGTGACTGATATTTTGACAGTATCATACAACTCCAATAATGATTATTTCATCACAGACTCTTTCGAATTCAGAACTTTTATTAATGAATTTCAACTCAACCTCAAAATTACATAATTATCAGCTTAGATGTGGTTTCTTCGTTTAATAATGTCACTGTTTCATTAGCCAAAGATAGCATTGACAAACATTGGGGTGTGATATCGCATTGTAGAATTTGTTCCTCAAATTGATTGAATTCTTATACGATACTACCGTCTTTACGTTTGATAACACTTCAAACAGATTTTAGGTATGCCGATGGGCAGTCCAGTTTCACCTATCAATGTTCCTTTCTTAAAAAAATATGTGGATGATATAATATTAAGTGTCCCACAAAATAGTTTAGAACATATGTTACTTGTGTTCAACTCTTATCATGAAGCCTTACAGTTCACGATCGAGGAAGAAGATGAAAATTGCAGTGTCCCTTTCCTAGATACTAAAGTGATCAGGAGAGTGGATAACACCACTATTACTAGTTGGTATACCAAACCTGGAGCCTCAGGTAGATTCTTACATTATTAATCGTATCACCAACATAAACAAAAAATCAATCTCGTTCTTGGCATGAAAAACAGAGTTATCAAGACTAGTCACATTTCGTTACGTGTTCAGAATTTAAGAAAACTTTCAATGTTTTTTATCAACAGTGGTTATCCTAGAAGACTGGTTTATTCTTTGTTGTTCAGTAGATCTTCCATCGGTGATTAGCCTCCTTCTAATACCGCTCCTTTAAATCAAAATTTACCTAGACAGTATCATTCATTACCAAACATTCACACTATCAATAAATTTAAAAAGATTTTTTCAAAATTTCCTTCAATCACTTTAGCTAGTAAAAACATACTCACAATTCAGAACATTTTTTCAAAAATCAAAGACAAAGATCCTGTGTTAGGTCCATCCAATGTGATTTATTGCATTCCATGTTCGCAATATGATAAGAAATACATCGGTCAAACTAAACGCAGGCTTAAGGACCGTATCTGTTCACATAACAGTGATATTAGAAATTTCAGAGAAACTTGCACGTTGGCAAGTCTATGGATCTCATACCTGATCACGATGGTGTCACTGTGTTAGATCGCGAGTCACAAAGAGATCATTTTTGGAGATGTCTCACATTTTTAAAGAACCTAATGCTATGAATGCCAGAACTGATATTGATAACGTTAGCATTATTTACTCGTACCTTCTTAGTCTTCCGTCTTATTTACTGGCACTAACCATCAACTTTCACAATAAATTTCAGTTGTTGGACCTTTTCCTCTTTCTTTCACCTATTACATATTGGCATCATTTTGATGACAGAGTTTTGATTCTGCGTTTATGTCAGTTGTCAATTGTCAAATCATAAATAACAGACATTCCTCGTGTTCCTGAACATGTGATTGAATCATTTTTATCTTTTCCTCTTAATATTAATTTTAGTCAATATATTTATTTATCAATGTAATGTATTTATCACACGTTGTTGGTGATTTCGTCAGTTATGTACATTTTATTTACATCAAACATATTGAACCTCACTTTCGTAATTAATAATATTCAATTCTTCTTATTGGTATTTTGATATTTGATAATTTATTATAGAGTTCCTGATGAAGAGCCAATAAAGTCTCGAAAGCTTGAACAGAATGAAGAGTCCACTTTTCATTTCTCCTTTGATTAAAGACCTGATTAAGAATTTTAATTTATATTGTTATGTAATTTTATTATGATGTATTATGTGATGTATTTATTTTATTTATATAAAATTTGATAGAATTTAATCTTAACAATATTTTTACTTTACTTGATACTATTGAATTATAATTGAAATAGATATTAATATTTATATTTATTATATTAGCCTAGCGCCAGTTCAATAGAAATAAATTTAGATGTACTTACTGTGGGTTCCTCAGAGACGTCACGTCACTCTCAGTATAGCATGAAACGTTCTCTTCAAGTTGGAATCTGGTTCTATGGGATATTTATTGAATACAGAATATAAATCACGTTTATTAATTATTTATAATGAGAATACATAATGTAATTAATTATATGGAAAACATTTAAAACGTTCCTGAAAAAAATTGATCTTTGGAGTGATATAACCTTGAATAAAATTATATTAGATTTGAAAACATGAGAGTTTAACTTTGTCTGTACTATTGATTGGTAAGTAAATTCACTTTCTTTTTTAATAAGTATCTTATCTAATTTTATACTAAATTACAAAAGAATTATTTTTAATTGTTCTTCTAGGCTGAATCATATATGAAAAAAATTTCAAGCATTTGCAAATCACACCTTAAAAAAACTGTTTATATCTTCTTGATGGACGATTATGGACCTCTTTTTCTCTCTTTAAAGTTCCATATTTCTACCTGAACTACAAAAACGAATCATAGAACACAATACAAGTATTATAAGCTGTTGTAAGTACTTGGAATTCAAAATGTATATATCTCTGGAGTATATGTAAGTAATTATATTTCTTTTATTTTAAGATATCTATATGAATCATGTATTATATTTTTTAAGTAATATACCAGGAAAATTTCTCCAAATTTCAGCAATTTTCTCTCCTCCAACTCTCTAAATAACTACATTGATATGTTTTACATCATCATGGCTACCCAATATACTTCTGTCTCAAAATTGTACAAAGCCCACTTTCTTTAGGTCCGTCAAGCTGCCCCCCCCCCGGTTAGCTTTTTTTTACCAAAATGCTAGCACACATAAAGGGCACCTAGCACAACAATTTTTATAGCTAGCACACCAACAGCTCACAATAAAAATGCTTTTGAATTCGGGTGGGGCCAAGTTAACGCTAGCCACCCCGGTTGGAATTTTTGCACCAAAATGCTAGCACAGATAAAGGACACCTAGCACAACCTAGCACACCATTTTTTATAGCTAGCACACCAACAGCTTACAATAAAAATACTTTTTAATTCGGTTGGGGCCTGGTTAACGCTAGCCCCCCCCCCCACGGTTGGAATTTTTTCGCCAAAATGCTAGCACAGATAAAGGACACCTAGCACACCACTTTTTATAGCTAGCACACCAACAGCTTACAATAAAAATGATTTGGAATTCGGGTGGGGCCAGGTTAACGCTAGCCCCCTGCGGTTGGAATTGCTTCGCCAAAATACTAGCACAAATAAAAGACACCTAGCACAACCTAGAACAAAATTTTTTATAGCTAGTACATCAACAACGCTTTTGAATTCAGGGGGTGTACGGTGTCTGCAAAATGACGCTATGCTTACACGAATGAATGAAAATGTTGGATGTATTTGTCCCTAAACATCATTTTCCTATGAAAAATGGCCCCTAAACAGCATTATTGTTGTCAGCTGTTGCCGGATTGTGCGTGATATCTATATTTTCCCATCTAGCAGGATATTTGTTTAATTAATAATTAACTATTATTCAATTCATATTTATTTTCAATTAATGCTAAAAAAACGAAAGACTACAGAAAACCTTCACTTTTAAAAATGATTTTGTCAAAATCATAGTAATTTTAATAAAATAAAATAATAAAATTGAACCGTTTAGTCACGGAATCAGAAACAATCCGTGCACAAATAAGTTGCAAATTACGTCACACTATAAAAAAGGCAACCACAAACGTTTGCGTATAGACATGTTGGATAAATAAATGTCCAAAAAAGCGAAGCCGTTGGATATGTCCTTTGGACAAAGTTGTGCAATCTGGGAAGGGGCGGCTGAGATCCCTAAAAATGTTCCAATATATTGAGAATACATGGTTTAGACTGATCATGGTTCACTGTAGTCCTTATTTAAAAGAAACACTCAAACTTTATATTTAAATTTGCCAGAATATTTATTATCGAAGTTGATAGATAATTAACCATTGTAATAGATATGTTCCAAACAACACAAAAACCGTACAATTACGATATAAACCCAGTTGACCTGCTGATTAGTGAATGTAATGTCTGTGTAATTTACATCAAATTTGTTGCGTTACTGAGATTGTACGGTAATAAAACGGTATTTACTTCGGTTGGAACAAACCTAATGATAACATAAATATTGCATTTCACTATCAGATTTTTTTTTAAATTCCCAAGTTTACTTAGAACGTGCATCTTTTAATTCTTAGAGCCGGTTAATCAGAGCTTCAAATATTTCTGAGGCATATCAGAAGATGCCAACACTACTATGTATTTTTCAAAGTTTTTAGTATGTAACTGGCAATGTATGTTTGTTCGGTTGCAATCTTTCAGCTCAGTTTTGAAGCAGATATCTTCAACCGATTGAGTTGAAATTCTGTATACACGTCTAGTTTGCATGCCAATCCATGATTATGTATGTGACGTCATTATAAATTCAACATGGCGGATCATCAAAGTTGGCGGACTGAAGAAAGTGGACTAATTTTTTTATGCTTTCTTACAATATGGGTAATGGAAGGACTTGCTAAGAATACGAATGTGAGTTATAGTCCATTGCTCCTTTCCGTCTACAATTTTGGTGTACTTGGGTTTTTTGAGTCCTGTATTATGACATTGAGGTTGAATTGTGCGACTGTGCTACATCGATTGGTTCACTTTGACTTGTGTTATTTGCCGAGATCGGCGGATTGTTAGATTGGGTCTTGAAAAACTGAAAGGACGGAATAAAATTCTTGTACTTTCAATTTGACCCATGGATATTGGATATTTTTTACTACCTCAGAACTATTCTAAATAAATAAATTGTAAAAAAGTCAGATGTTTGGGTAAGAACGGCAGGTCAAGAGGGCTGAGCATTATAAAAACGTACTTTTTCTTTCATATTACAAGCAAAATTGATGAAATAGGTATTTTTATTTTTCTAAAAACTAGGTATAATCCAATTAACTGTCTCGGCCCTTACTTCGTGGAATCTACTCATATTAGTGTTTTAAATGAAACACAATGTTTCTAGTTAATTCCACAATATAATGAAAAATGTTTGAAAATTATAAAAAATTGATAATTGTTTCGATAACTGAATATCATCGTCAGAATGACAGAAGTTACATTAAATTTAGAATTTTCAAACATTTTTCATTATATTGTGGAATTAACTAGAGACATTGAGTTTCATTTAAAACACTAATAGGTATAAAAATCAATGGTATAATCCATCTGAAGTTCTCATCGCACTTTTTAAAAGGATCGTTAAACCAAGTCTATCGTTAAAATTTGAATCATTTTTATAATGCCGTTTTTATGGGTATTAAGAGTAAATAAAATTCTTGTAGGTACATCCAAACTGGCCGATTCAGATGTTTGGGTTAAGAAAGGGTTTCCCCGAAGGGCTGATGGTTGTAATAATATGTATTCTTCCTAATAATATTACAAGCAACATGGACTATATAAGTAAAACTAATGATCTAACTATTTTCACGAGTGTAATTCGAAATAATATTTCTCGATTAGACTGTATTAATGCGAAATTTATATTATTTAAACAACATTACATGGTATTTAATTACTCTTTTTGGTTCATTTTCAATCACTTATTTTTGGATTAAACTTGAAGAATCGTTTTCAAACCGTGACATTTTTATGATATTTTAAATAAAAATTATAATAATAACAACAATTGTTACTTAGACGTTACTTAGATACGGACTTCAAAGGGAAATTATCGGCCCTGTCGGAGAGTTATATCCGAAAAGATCCTTCTTCATTTGGAATTTTTACCATATGAGTGGAATGTTCCGAAAATTTTTCGTAACTGCAGTAAGAAACAATTAAACCAGCCGTTTTACATATATATTCAACCTATTCATTTATCCATTCATTTATTCATCGAGTAAGTATAGCGTTATTTCACTACCCTCCGTCCCACTCCCCAGAATCAAAAGTGTAGTCGGTGTGCTAATTATAGAAAATGGTGTCCTAAATTGTGCTAGGTGTCCTTCATTTGTGCTAGCATTTTGGCGAAAAAATTCCAACCGGGGGGGGGGGGGGGGGGTTAGAGTTAACCTGGCCACACCCGAATTAAAAAGCATTTTTATGGTAAGCTGTTGGTGTGCTAGGTGTCCTTTATCAGTGCTAGCATTTTGGCGAAAAAATTCCAACCGGGGGGGGGCTAGCGTTAACCTGGCCCCATCCGAATTCAAAAGCATTTTTATTGTAAGCTGTTGGTGTGCTAGCTATAAAAAATGGTGTGCTAGGTTGTGCTAGGTGTCCTTTATCTGTGCTAGCATTTTGGTGCAAAAATTCCAACCGGGGGGGGGCTAACGTTAACCTGGCCCCACCCGAATTCAAAAGTATTTTTATTGTAAGCTGTTGGTGTTCTAGCTATAAAAAATGGTGTGCTAGGTTGTGCTAGGTGTCCTTTTTCTGTGCTAGCATTTTGGTAAAAAAAATCTAACCGGGGGAGGGACCTACTTGCTATAGTTTTTTACACTTCTTACTAAGTGAATCTTTTAGCACTGATATTCACTTCAGTGTTTGACATAGTATACAGTATATTCTTTTTATATAAATATAACAAAATGTTTATTATTATAGATATGAATTGAAAATTGTTCTTCTAGTTAAAAGTATACGAATAATTACATCTTAATACTGGGTTATATACAAGGTGTTTCATAAGGAATGATCAATATTCAAACTACAGATGTAGGACATTAAAATAATAATATTTCGTTAAATAATACTGGATTAAATGTTATATACTACTAAGATACAGGGTGTTAAAGTTACCAATTTTTTCGTTTCATGGCAGTAAATTCACAACATGCTTATAAATTTCCACCAAATTTGGTATATCGGTACTCCTCTAGATGAGGAATATCATTTTATTTGTTATTTCACATTTTATTATACGGAGCACATGAGCGATACCTGAAGATGAAATGTGGCCACAACTTCTTGATAATATTGACTGGAAAACATGATATATACATTATTAATTTGTAAATTTGTTATACGTCCTACGTTTCTGATATTAAAGCGATATCAATTCTAAGATCAGATAATATATTAATCAAACTATTAATCAAACGTGCGTTCCACTGAAGAATATTCAAGTTATTAGTATTCTTCAAATTCATCGTCAATCATAATAGTCTCTTGTCCAGGTTCTTCATTGCTAGAAAATGCAATTTTTTTAATATATTTAACATCTATTGAGAAAAGTTCTTCAAATGAGTTTATTGAGCTGAGGACATTTTGGATTGCTACTAAGACTTTTTCTGCTAGATCTTCTTGAGTATCGGAATTCTTACGATTTTTTTTGGAGGGGTGCGTAATTGGTTTATCAGGTCCGAATCTGAATGGATACATAGGTGAAACATCGACTTCTGTAATGGGGGATGAGGCTTTTCGTTTCTTCTGGCCATTAAATTCTGACTGTGTTACGCAGCGGCTATTTCCATGATTTTCTGGATTATGAGGACTTCATGTTGCTGTCGAGGAGTAGGTATTACTTCTATGTTTGGCGTTTGGATTTGGAAGAGAGGGGAACTCTTGTTCATCTAATGTCGTTAGTGTCTGGAATCTATTGTTGGTTTTGACTATATTGGCGTAAGAATTGTTATTCATCCGTTTAGCTTCTAAGAATGTTAAGTTTTCCTCAGCCATCTTCTTTTTAATTTCTTGTTGTTTGTTATGAGCGGGGCAAGTTTTGGATATTTATTTATGCGTGTTAGTTTTACAATTTATGCAGCAACTATCTTGTGGATCGCGGCAGAAATGCATATCGACTTTATCTTTTCCACAGTTTATACATAGTGCTGCGACATTGTTTTGCTACATGGCCGTATTTTAGACATTTAAAGCATTGCGTAACTTTATTTACATATGGTTCAACATTACATGCTACAAAATTTATATATATGACGGAAGGTAGTTTATTACCCTCAAACGTGACAATTACAGATTGTCTTGGTACTAAAAGTGTCTCATTATTACGTGTAATTTTTCTTTTAATTCTACTAATGTCTGAAATAGTTATAGGAGAGAGAAAGTTACTGAATAAATATTCTTCATCAAAAATAGTATCAACATTTTTTACTCCTTTTCTATTTAGCAAATTATTTGGTATGTACGCTTTTAAATGTTCATTGATCAGATCAGGATTAGTAGGGGAGCGACGGGTAATACGACATAGTCGGGCAAAATGGCTTTTGTTTCCTACAGAAAATATAAACGGCTTCAAGTTCCCTAACCCTTACCATTTTGCGTGAATATTGACAACGCTGTGCTGAGTGTAGTCTGAAGTGTATAGATGCACGTTTGACGTAGTTAGTGCGTTATCTGTGTAAGGGTATTTGTGATTCCAATGTAAGTAATAGTTCAAATTACTATTTCACCAATAAATATTGTTTTTTACACTACTTTGAATAGGTTAGAGTAATAATACGAATATTCACGACAGACAGCGTAAATTGTTTTTTTTTGCTTTTATTGTTGTTTAATTGTACGAGTATTAGTAATGAAAAACAACAAGGCGTGTAAAACGACATAGCAAGATGGCGGGTAAAATGAATTACTATGTCATCTTACCCGCCCTTTTCTTTATAACTAATGAAGAATTATTTCTGATAGTTTACTCGTATAAACGAAAGACGACTAGGGGTAATTCAAATGTTGCGGACATGGAACGAGCTTTAGAAGCTGTTCATAATGGATAAATGGGTTGGTTGAATGCAAGTAAACATTTCAACGCACCAACTGCTACCCTCCGCCGTCGAGGTCTTAACAAAATCAAAATTGCTACAAATGCCACAAAACATTTGGGCTCTTTACAATCAGTACTCAATGGAGAGGTGGAAGCTGTAATAGTTAACCATATTCTGGACTTGGAATCCCGTTTTTTTGGATTAACAAGAACAGACGTAAGAAAGCTTGCATACGATGTTGCTGGAAAAAAGAAGATAAAACATTCTTTTAATAAAGAGAATAAGAAAGGGTGGTTACGTGGTTTTCGGCAACGTAACTCTGAACTGTCATTGCGTCTCCCAAAGCCACCTCTCTTGCTAAAGCTGAGGCTTTCAATAAATCCCAGATGGAAAAGTTTTTTAATAAACTTGAACAAGTTATCGAAGAACATAAAATTCATACACACGATGGTCTTTAATATGGACGAATCTGCGATAACAACTGTTCAAGTCCCTCCAAAGGTGTTCGCCAGGAAAGGCAAAAGGTAAGTAGGCGCTCTCACAAGTGCAGAGAGAGGTGTCCATACAACCATTGTGGCCTGCTTTAGTTCTGGAGAAACATACGTACCACCAGCAATAATATTTCTCAGGAAAAGATTTAATCCTGCCTTGTATGACGGGGCACCAGTAGGGACGTAAAAACTACATAATGAAACTGGCTACATGACGGGGGATTTGTTCCAAATATGGATGCGACATATTGTTGAGCATGTCAGACCAAATTTCGAGAATAAAGCTTTATTAATTCTTGACGGTCATTCATGTCATAAAAGCTACGAAGCTTTGGAATTTGCTAAAAAGAATTTTGTGATACTACTTTGCTCGCCTGCACACTGTACACATCGCCTCGAACCTTTGGACGTTGTATTTTTTGGCCTCCTCCATAAGTATTACAACCAAGAAGTCACACAATGGTTGAGAGAGAATCCCGGTCATTCTGTCATTTATCAAGTATCCAAACTTTTTAAACACGCATATGAAAAAACAGCAGCACTAGAGAACGCGTCAAGTGGTTTTCGTTCAACGGGGATATCACCTTTTAATTCCAATATTTTTCCAGAACATATATTTTTGCCTAGTCTAACTACCGATTTGCCTGAAGATGCACCTGCTGCTGAAAGAGAACTACCAAATGTTGATGATTACTATATGAAAGAGTCAGCAAATAATGACCAAGGTTGTCCACCCTCTTCAGAAGAAATTCATATTGAGGCTATCCTGAAGGATCTCTCCCAAGTTCCTCAGAGTCATAAAAGAGAAGCTGTTAAGCGCAAAACTGGTGGCTACCAAGATGTATTAACCGAAAGTCCCTACCTCAAAAGCCTTCTCGAAAAAGAAAAAGGGAAGAAACAAGAGCAACAGAAATGTGGTAAGAAAAAAACGAATGAAAGATAAATTAAATGGCGAAGAAGATCCCTTCGGTGGTAGCGACGAAGAAGATGAATGTGTATGTATCTATTGTAATGACATCTTCAGTAGGTCAAAATCTAAGGAATCGTGGTTACGGTGCCAATTTTGTGATAAATGGACACTTGCAGAATGCGCAGGTGAGTCGGCAAAATCAAAATTTTTTATTTGCGACCTGTGCAAAAATTACTGTCTGATATTTTATCGATGCTTATTTTGTTTGTTGAGTAGCATAGTATTTAGCTATTTTAGTTTTTTATTGTATTTCATATTGCCCGCCCCGGGTGGGCAAGATGGTTTTTTAACAAAAATTTTGTTTTTTGTACTTGCAATAAAGTGCTTTATACCACTAGTAATCTTAGTGCCTAACATCATAGAAAATTCTACCAGTTACCACTTTACAATAAAATTTTGTATTCATCTTTACATAGACATAGTTTTTGTGGAGACAAACACTAAGTATGTCATTTTACCCGCCTTTCCCCTAAAGTTTATTAGCATCAGATATATTTTTAACTTGAACTCTAATTCTATTTTTGCCCACATTATCAATTTTCATTATATTTTGAATATTAATTTTTTTTTGTAGGGTATTACCTACGGCCATGGGATGTAATTTGCCAATATTTTGATCATTGACCCTTTCAATGAATACTTTTTCAGTGTTGATAATTTGTGAGGGCACCTTCCCGTTATTTACATTATTATTGTTTGTTCCCCCTTTATTAGGGGGAGAATCGTCTTCCATAGTCACTGTTACACTCACTGAGTGTTATTTTCACTAATAATAAAATTGAAAATCCAACTCAAAAATATTTTATCAATATTAATAATATCCGTTTATATTCGACACTCAGAACTAACGTCTTTATCGTACCGAGTATAAATTCGAACTGAACAACTCTGTTTGAAAATTTAAGTTTAAGTAGATATAGCTTTATCTCATTACTTTTCGGATTTTTCCAATCCTTATAACTATCATTTAATCTAATTAATATAAAGGGTGTATCTAACATATCTCTATATCTCTCTCTATATCCAAAAAACAAACAACTATTAAAAGCTGTTTTTCTCGCAACAATGGAAACAAATAAAAAACAAGTGATTATATAAGTAAATTTATTTGTTTAGCTATTTTATCCACAGTCCTTTATTGATACACTACTGAATATATAAATAAGTCGTAGGAAACTTCAGGATTTGTGATGATGTTGTGGTACATTTCATAAAAATACAAAAAAAAATCTTAAACTAACATAAATATATAACTAAACACATATTTAGATAAAAATCAACATTATGCAAAAGATACTGCAATGAAACTAACAGAATTCAAAAAAATAAATAAGCTTTCCCGAGAAAAAAAACAGCTACATATCATATAGCCACAAAAGAACTTGTTTTTTAAATCTGGTTTTAAAAACTGTTATTTTTAAACTGTTACAGGTGAAAGTGAAAATTCCCATCTCTATACAATATAATTGTCTGCAAAAAAATACCGGAAGTACGTAAGTAGAAAAAGAGGTATTATTATACTTGTAAACACATCATTTTGAAATCAGTTTAATTATGCTAATGCTGATTTTTTTCTTTGATTTATTGTTCATAGAAATGTTTATAAAAATATCAAAATCATTATCTACACTAACGGACTAAATAACTTTGTTCACGTCTAATGTGCAGTTGAATAAATGGTAACACAAATGGCTTTCAATGAGTTTATTTTGATAGCAGCAAGCTCGAAGGTCTTGAAAATTTTTACGAAACTAGTTAAGCAAATGAGAGAATATGAAAAGAGCTTGATAATAATAAATTATAATAAAAATAATGGAATTTAAGTATGTCGAATCCCACGATGTTGCCGTATATATTGTAAAAATATCATTGCAGTCGGAAATGTTCGTGAATTTATCACAAACGACTTTTCTTAAATTAATCTAAAAAAAACACGGCAACGATAGATTTTTACAATAAAAATATTCTACGTAGTATACAGTTTTTAAAAAATGAACATACAGTGCGCCCCTAAAGTTTGGAAACTGTAAGATACAGTAACAAAATTTTGGTTATGTATATTAGATACACCACCGGATTTAAAATTTTATATTCTCAACGTTTGACCATTTTTAGTCAAAACAAAATAGGAGGAACTAAAAATACTAGTACCAATTTTTTGATGCGTAAGAGGAGATCTCATGAATAAGAAAAAAATAAAGTATCTCCAAATCCCGGCGCCGCTGGGGTGTAATGATCCCAAAAGGACATTATTTAAAAGACATTATTAGATTTTAGTAGACATTAATTTCAAATATTGCTAGCGGCCAGCGAACTGGAAGGCCATTGGCAAGGTGCAGGAAAATCAATAACAAACACGTCCATTTTATAAATATTGTGTCGACAAGGTCAAGAAACGGATTTTCCTATATATATATATATATATATATATATATATATATATATATATATGTATGTATATATGTATATTTGTATATATATATATATGTTTATATATATACATATATATATATATATATATATATATATATTAATACATATCCTCTATCTAAATTCTAAAGAAAACATTGAAATAAAGAAAATGTGCTTATTTGGTTGTAATACTAGTGATACACACTGTATTATCAATAATTTGAAAGGTTCAATATACCAATAAAATTTGACATTCCAATTTCTTATGACATTAATGCAGAATGGACTTAATGATAGATAGATTTTAAAACGATTTGAAAACAAGAATACAGATGTCTCTGTTAGCAAAATGGCATTTATACTAAAACAATGAAAATCTCTCTTTGTATATGAAAACGTAAATTTGAATTTTTTAAAAAAAAAGAATTTTTGGTAACCGAAGGAGAGGAGAATTATTTATTGAGACAGTTTAGTTACTTGATTTTGATATTCCCACGAGACAACATCAAATAAGAGTTGTCTCGAATTTATTTAAAAGAGAGTTGATTTTGAATCTCTCTCGAGACAACATCGAATAAGAGTTGTCTCAAATTTATTTAAAATAGAGTTGATTTTAGATTCCCTCGAGACAATCATCGAATAACAGTTGTCTCAAATTCAATTCAGTATATCAGAGTAATTTGTATGATTATTATCAGTTCAACATATTTTGCCTTTTGTAAAGCCAGTGCGTGTATTATTCGCAAAGAATTACAGCGTTAAAGTGCGAGTGGTGTTTCCGGTTTCTAAATTATTGATTTAGAAAAGTTGTTCCTGAAATTCTAAAAAGCGTTTTAGAATACGAACGAGTCTACCAGAACCTAGTTGGTGAGTCCAGTCCATATTATCTATATTATTTCTCGAGAATTAATAGGCCTTTAGTAAAATTATTTCGAAAATAGATGCATCTTATGATTAAATACCTACTTTGAAATTATAGTAACGTTACTTATATAAAATTCTACGTCTAGTGAAGACAAGTTTGGAACAGACAATTTACAAGGAAATTTGCGCATTTTACATTGACAGATATCAATTATAAAAGTAAACATTTTGAACTTCTGGTTAAATTATTTAGATAGGAAATTTCTAATTATAGGTTGTTTAATATTAAGGTTTGATAGAAAGTTCTATGTTTGGTTTATGCGTTCATATTTTTTGAAAAGTTTTAATTTTGTAGTTGTTATCTGATAATAGATTATATAAATTTGAATTCTAAATCTCTTTGGTTTTTTTTTCATATTCATTCTCATTCTATTTGATAATTTTTATGCTAGAGAAAATTTAGAATAATTAGTGACATTTGGTTAATTTCCTGACAGTAAATTTCATATATGTCATAAGAATTTAATTGTCTTATAGTGTATTGGACAAACAGTTACTTTATATTTTGAATAGTGCAATACGTAATTTGGAAAATTATTTGGAAATTTATGAAATTTGAATTCTTATTTGAAATCTTTGATCCCTCCCTGAGTTAAGAGTGAGTTAATTGATTGTGTATTGATTTATCTTTCATAATATAACATTTAATATTTATGGAGCCGGGCATATTAATTTGACAACTGCTGTCATAAAATTCAATAGGTTATATTTAGCGGTAAAGGTGTTTTCACATTAGTGCAGTTACTATCACAAATTGTGACGACAGCAACAAATAAAATTCACATCATATAAATTCATATATAAATCATAATAAAATTAGTAAAACACATTAGATATATTATAATTGTCAACCGAAAGTGGGACAAATATTATTAAAGAATATAGAATAAATTATATATATATATATATATATATATATATATATATACATATATGTATATATTTTAAACCTAAAGAATGGTTCACGAGGTAAGTGTTTCCCGAAAGATGAATGGTTCGATGGTTCAAGAAGTACATACGAGGGGCACTTCCTTAGTAACCACCACATTGTGATGATCCCAAAAAGACATTATCAAAAGAGAAGACATTGTTAAATTTTTGTAAATAATAATTTCAATGTGGTTAGCGGACACCGAACTATTAAGGACAAGTAAACATAACAAAAACACGTCCGCTTTATAAAACATCGTATTCACATGATCAACAAGGTCAAGAGTACGGGCCACTGACTCATTAGTTCTAATACTTCCTATAAATATAAAGGTTCAACAATTTAAGTAATGGTTCATTATTATTATTTTGAATAGTACCAATGTATGTATTGTGTATCTATAATCTGTGTTAGTAGTTTATAATTATATTTATCCCAGTGAGTTTTAAACGATGTTATTTATTCAACCCTAAAGAATTGTTCACTAGATAAGTGTTTCTCAAAGGTACATGGTTCTATGGTTAAGGAAGTCTATACGAGGGGCACTTACTAAGTAACCACCACATGGCGATCCTGCAAACTACATGGTAATATGGTAAATAATCCTGCAAACTACATGGTAATTGTGAATGGAAAATGGTAAATATTCCCACAAACTACATGGTAATTGTAAATGGAAAATGGTAAATATTCCTGCAAACTATATGGTAATAGTAAATGGCAAATATTACTGTGAACAAATGGTAAACGGTAAATAATCCTGCGAATTAAAAGTAATTCAAAAGAGTGGAAGTATATGGTCTTTTATCTAAATTTGGGACCCTGGAGAAGCGAAACTATGGGTGGTGTAGTGATCCCGAAAGGACGGTAGCGGTAAAAGGACATTAGCTTAGAAATAAGATTTAAATTAGGTTAATATAAATTACAATATTTAGCGAGCGTTGATCTAGGAAGGTCAATGTTAGATATGCACGGAAGCACGTTCTAGTTAAAAACGTAAACAGCACGATCCATTAATAGACGAAGGTCAGGCACGCAGGACATTGTCCGAGACACTTCCTATAAAATAGAAGTGTAACGAACCAAGAAAATCAATTGTTATTATTCGTCTGAATAAGTCAAATGATATGATATCATATTTGTGTATTTTGAAATATATTAAAACGCCCAGTGATTTTGTACAAGTGATGTCGTTTATTCAACTCCCGAAGAACGGTTACTAGGTAAGTGTTTTCCTCAAAGATAATATACCTTTATGGTAAACGTAATGTATACGAGGGGCACTTACTAAATAACCACCACATGGCGATCCTGCAAACTAATGTGACATGGTAATTATAAAATGGTAATGGTAAATTATCCTGCGAAGTTAATGGTATAATGGTAACAAATAATTATGGTAAATTATCCTGCAAGTAAATGGTAAAATTTGATCCTGCGATCGAAAAAGTTAAGGTACAATTAATGGTATAAGGGTAAATGATCCTGCAAAATAAATGGTAAGGTCGAGTGGAACTATATGGTTTTCTATCTAAATTTGGGACCTTGGAGAAGAGAAACAATGGGAGGCTCATCAACCAAACAAGAGGCAAAGGAAACGGGAATTGTCAACAATACTTTTATGGTACAGCAAGACAGTTTTGCGATGCAAATAATGGTTCGATTGTACATTATAAATATAGCTTTCATCATGAAATTTATTTGGTCATTGTGGAAAACGCACCGAAAAACGTTAAAAAGGGACATTAACCGAAGTATTGCAGCAAAGAAGACAACAGGAACTCTTACTGTGTAAAAATAATTGTAAGTACTTATGCATTCTATTCTTATGAACGAATTTATAAATGTCAATAACGTGGGAAGATTTTGAAGATAAGTTACGATTAATTGTGGAAGAAGTTAATAAACAGGGAAAATGGGGTTTTGAAAAAGGAAACTCCTAAAAATCCTGATATACATATCGAAGTAATCAATAGCCATAGTAGGTCTTTATAATAATTTTGCTAAGTTAACAGCCAAAAATTGGGAAAATTTAAGTTTAGTACAACAGGAGACTTGTAAAAATTATTCGAATAGGATTAGGGATAAAGCTGATAGGGCATTTCAAGCGTTAAATTGTATTGTTAAAATACCTACCTCTATATTTAAGGAAATTGACACTATTGTATTACAAGCAATAAGCAGACAGTTAAAAATGGCGACAAGTATAAATGAGTTTTTTAATTTTGCGAGTAAAGTTTTACCGAACGAATTTAACGGCGAAGCAAGCAAATTACAATCATTCATAGACTCATTAGATTTACTACAAATAAACGCGACTGGTAACGAGGAAAATGCTATTCTACTAATAAAAACAAGACTAACGGGAAAAGCTAGAAGTTTAATCACGGCGGAAAACTCCATTGCAGACATCAAGAATAAATTAAAAACGGGCATAAGAGGAGACAATCCAAGCCTTCTCCTAGCGAAACTTGGTAAAGTAAGACAAAATGGAAAATATGTAACACAGTATGCAACGGAAATGGAAAAATTGGCGGAAAGATTACAGGCAGCATACATATCGGAAGGGATGCCCGAACGACTAGCCGAAAAATTTACTACGGAAGCAACGATTAAGGCAGTAACTACGAATGCCACAACGGATGCAATCAAAACAATAATTGCAGCGGGAAGTTTTGAAACTACGCAAGAGGTACTATCAAAGTTGGTTTCAGTAGAAGGTATAGTAGGGCAACAACAAGTCTTACACATGAAGAATAACAGGAATTTCTTCAGGACGTCAAACTTTGACTTTAGGAATAATCACCGGAGAGGAAACAACAGAGGATTTTATAACGGTAATCATTCACGAAGAACATTTCGACAGTATAATCAAGGGAACAACTATAGGAGATACGAAAATTTTAATAAAGATAGGAAATTCAATAGGAATGGAAAATACAATAATCGAGTCAACAATAATGTGAGAATATGCAAGATAGAAGATAAAATTGAGGAAATGAGCAGACAAATAGCACAATTAAAGAAGGAAAACTACGATTTAAGGATGGAAAATACGGAACTAAAGGAAAAAACAGAATTTTTGCAAGGAAACATGACACAGACACAGAAAAATTTTAGAGAGAAATTTAATAATACATGGTATAGAAGAAGAAAACGAAGAAGATAAGGAACAACTAGAAAATAAATTAGATGTGATGATAAAGGTTAATAACACAGTACATGTTAAAACAGATATTTTGAAATGTAAAAGTTTAGGAAACAAAACCAGTAACAAAAATAGACCAGTATTGATAATGATGAAAGATGTGAATAAGAAAGTGGAGACTTTGAACGGAACGAATAAATTAAAAGGAACGAAGATATATATTGATGAAGATTACTCAAAAGATATATTGGAACAGAGAAAACAACTAATTAGATACATGAAACAGGCGAGAGAAAGTGGAGCTAAAGCTAAGATAATTGAAAATACATGAATGATTAATGACAACGTGTACAGTTTAAAAGAATTAGAAGAAAGGAAGAATCAGTTTCAAATACATACAGGATGGAATAAATCAACATTAAAGGAAAATAACGAAACTTATCCGAAAATTTTGGATAAAATTTTCAGCGATAAAAGTTTTAATCAACTAAGAGGTAAACAAATTGTCTAGGAAAAACGTGAAATTTGATCGATTTGGAAGAATACGATTTTGAAATACAGTATGTTGAAGGTATAGCGAGCTACGCGGATATTATATCGAAAATATCCATAGAAGAACTTGAGGATTTATACATAAATAATTCACATGTCTTGGCAATCACAATAGCACAAACGCGAAAAGAAAACGCGCTCAAGCAGAAAAGGATCTAAGGATTAACGAAGAAACAAAGGAAGTACGAATACAAAAACCTTCAGTAGTAAAAGTTTTAAATAACCTTGAGGCACATAAATTACCAATTTTACACTTTGAAAATAACCGTATCTCACTAAGGATGAGCATTCGAATCAAAAATATCCATAGAAGAACTTGAGGATTTATACATAAATAATTCGCATGTCTTGGCAATCACAATAGCACAAACGCGAAAAGAAAACGCGCTCAAGCAGAAAAGGATCTAAGGATTAACGAAGAAACAAAGGAAGTACGAATACAAAAACCTTCAGTAGTAAAAGTTTTAAATAACCTTGAGGCACATAAATTACCAATTTTACACTTTGAAAATAACCGTATCTCACTAAGGATGAGCATTCGAATCAAAAATAAATTGAAATTTAGTGAAGCCTTAAATGCCGGATTACACAACCTCGACTTAGGACGAACGTTGGAGAAGCTTGAAAAGCTATTTGTAAAAAATGAAGTAAAAAGAATGAAAATATATACAAATGATGATATATTCAAAAAGTGCACAGTAGAAGAATTCATAGAAGTAGGAAATCAAAGGTTAAAAAGTATTTAAGTATGTATATGCGAAGTACCAAAAACGGTACAGCAAAAAGAAGAGATCCAAAAGATATTAGAAAGATACCACAACGATCCAATGTTTGGAGAACATGTAGGAAATAATAGATTATTAAAGAAACTAAGAGCAAATTTCAAGTGGAAAAACATGGAGAAAGACGTAAGGAAGTATGTAAAGAATTGTCATAAATGTCAAGTAAATAAAGCAAAGCTTAATCATAAAGAAAAATTTGTCATCACAGATACATCTATAAAACCGTTTGATATTATTTACATAGACACAATAGGTCCGTTTGTAGAAAGTAACAACGGGAATCGTTATTGTATTACAATATTATGCGAATTAACTAAATACGCAGTTATGATACCGGTTCAGAACAAGGAAGCACACACAATAGCAAAAGCAATATTTGACAATTTCATACCGAATTACGGACTGATGAAGGAGATAAAAACAGATCAAGGGACGGAATATAAGAACGAAATAATGAAGAACTTAGCGGAACTTTTAAATATAAAACATAATTTTTCAACAGCATACCATCACGAGGCCATAGGCAGTTGTGAAACATTACATATAACATTTAATGAATATATAAGAAACTTTATCAAAGATTCTAGGAATAACTGGTGCGAGTTTGTAAAAATGTTGGCATATTGCTATAATAAAGAAAGGAGACATAAATTTGTTATTTAGGTCCGTTTAAAGTAACGGGAATAAAAGGTGTAAATTGTGAGATTACATCTCCGGACAATAAACTACAGACAGTTCATAAGAATCGTATGTATAGATAAAACGACCGAAATCAATTGTAAACAAGTGAAGTGTGTTTATAAACGAACAAGTAGTGTTTAGTAAACAAAAACAAAACAAAAACATTCAATAAAAACTGTTATAGGTATAGGTGATATCAAAAAATTAAAATGATAATTTTTCTCTTCCAAGAGGGGATGATGTAGTGATCCCGAAAGGACGGTAGCGGTAAAAGGACATTAGCTTAGAAATAAGATTTAAATTAGGTTAATATTAATTACAATATTTAGCGAGCGTTGATCTAGGAAGGTCAATGTTAGATATGCATGGAAGCACGTTCTAGTTAAAAACGTAAACAGCACGATCAATTAATAGACGAAGGTCAGGCACGCAGGACATTGTCCGAGACACTTCCTATAAAATAGAAGTGTAACGAACCAAGAAAATCAATTGTTATTATTAGTCTGAATAAGTCAAATGATATGATATATTTGTGTATTTTGAAATATATTAAAACGCCCAGTGATTTTGTATAAGTGATGTCGTTTATTGAACTCCCGAAGAACGGTTACTAGGTAAGTGTTTTACTCAAAGATAATATACCTTTATGGTAAACGTAATGTATACGAGGGGCACTTACTAAGTAACCACCACAGTGGCTCACCTACTAAACAAGAGGTAAAAGAAACTGATACCGTCAACAATAATTTTATGGTGCAACAAGACAGTTTTGCAACGCTTTTATTCTGAAATTCATATGGTCATTATGGAAAACGCATCGGAGAGCGTTGAAAAGAGACATCAACCGAGGCATTGCAGCGAAGCAGACGTCAGGAACATTTACTGTATAAAAATTGTAAGTACTTATGCACTCTATTTTTATGAACGAATGGTAAATTTCATAAATGTCAGTAACGTGGGAAGATTTCGAAGATAAGTTAAGGGCAATTGTAGAAGAAATTAATAAACAGGGAAAAAGGGTTTTGAAAAACGAAACTCCTAAAAATCCAAATATTCACATTGAAGTAATTAATAGTATAATAATCCTTCATAATAATTTTGCTAAATTAATAGGTAAAAATTGGAAAAACTTAAGTTTAGTACAACAAGAAAGTTGTAATAATTATTCAGATAGGACTAGAGATAAAACTGCTAGGGCATTTCAAGCGTTGAATTGTATTATTAAAATATCTACCTCTATATTTGAGGAAATGGATACGGGTGTATTACAAGCAATAAGCAATTGCATATGGCAACAAGTATGAATTATTTTTTTAATTTTGCGAGTAAGGTTTTACCGACTGAATTCAACGGAGAAGCAAGCAAGTTACAATCATTTTTGGACTCATTAGATTTGCAACAAATAAACGCGACAGGTAATGAGGAAAATGCTATTTTACTAATTACGACAATATTAACTGAAAAAGCTAGAAGTTTGATCACGACGGAAAACTCTAATCAGTAATAAGAGGAGATAACCCAAGCCTTCTCTTAGCGAAACTTAATAAAGTAAGATTAAATGGGAAAGTCGTAACACAGTATGCGACGGAAATCGAAAAATTAGCAGAGAGACTACAGGCAGCATACGTGTCAGAAGGGATGCCAGAACGTCTAGCTGAAAAATATACCAAAGAAGCAACGAATAAGGCAGTTACTACGAATGCCACAATGGACGCAACTAAAACAATCATAGCAGCGGGAAGTTTTGAAACCACGCAAGAAGTATTATCCAAGTTAGTATCAGTAGAAGGCATAGTAAGCCAACAACAAGTTTTACACATGAAGGATAATAGGAATTTTTTCAGGAAATCAAACTTTGACTTTAGGAACAATCATAGGAGGGGAAACAGCAGAGGATTTCACAACGGAAGGACATTCAGACAGTATAATCAAGGAAATGGCTACGGCATATACGCAGATTACAATAGAGAGAAGAAATTTAACAGGAACAATAACTACAATAATCATACTAATAATACCGAAAGAATATGCAAGATAGAAGATAAAATTGAAGAAATGAGCAGACAAATAGCACAGTTAAAGAAAGATAACTACGATTTAAGGATGGAAAATATGGAACTCAAAGTAAAAACAGAATTTTTGCAAGGAAACATGACACAGACCCAGAAAAATTTTAGAGAGAAAAATTTGGTAATACATGGTTTAGAAGAAGGCAACGAAGAAGATGAGGAACAACTAGAAAATAAATTAGAAGATATAATGAGAAAGGTTAATAACACAGTAGATGTTAAATCAGATATTTTGAAATGTAAAAGAATAGGAAGTAAAAATAGTAACAAAAATAGGCCAGTACTAATAATTATGAAAGCCGTGAACAAGAAAGTAGAATCTTTAAAAAGAACGAATAAATTAAAAGGAACAAAGATATATATTGATGAAGATTACACGAAAGATATACTAGTACAGAGAAACAGCTAATAGGAAATATGAAACAGGCGAAAGAAAGTTGAGCAAAAGCTAAGATAATTGTTAATACATTAATGATAATTGATAACGTATATACTCTGAAAGAACGAGAAGAAAGAAAGAATCAGGAAAATAACGAAACTAATCGGAAAACTTTGAATAAAATTTTCAGCGATAAAAGTTTTAATCAACTAAGAGGTAAATAAATTCGAAACTCACGAGAATAAGACTTGATTTGGAGGAATACTATTTTGAAATACAGTACGTCAAAAGTGTAGCGAACTACGCAGATAGTATATCAAGAATATCCATAGAAGAACTCAAGGATTTATACATAAATAATTCACATGTCTTGGCAATCACAAGAGCACGAACGAGCAAGGAGTACGCTCAGTCAGGAATGGATCTAAAGAATAACGAGGAAACAGAGGAAGAAGGAATAGAAAAACCTTCAGTAATAAAAGTTTTAAATAATCTAGAGGCACATAAATTATCAATTTTACACTTTGAAAATAACCGTATCTCGCTAAGGATGAGCATTCGGATCAAAAATAAATTGAAGTTTAGTGAAGCCTTATTTACCGGAATACACAACTTCGACCTAGACGAACGTTGGAAAAGCCTGAGGAGCAGACGGTAAAATTTGAAGTAAAAAGAATGAAGATATACGCAAATAATTATATATTCAAAGAGTGCACAATAGAAGAATGGAATAAAAGGTTAAAAAATATACAAGTATGTATATGTGAAGTACCAAAACCGGTACAGCAGAAAGAAGAGATTCAAAAGATTCTAGAAATATATCACAATGATCCAATGTTTGGTGGACATGTAGGAAACAATAGATTATTAAAGAAACTGAGAGCAAATTTTAGGTGGAAAAATATGGAGAAAGATGTAAGGAAGTATGTAAAGAATTGCCACGAATGCCAAGTGAAGAAAGCAAAACCTAGTCATAAAGAGAAATTTGCCATCACGGACACATCTATAAAACCGTTTGATATCATTTATATAGACACAATAGGTCCTTTTGTAGAAAGTTACAATGGGAATCGTTATTGTATAACAATATTATGCGAATTAACAAAATACGCGGTCATGATACCGGTCATTAACAAAGAGGCAGCCACAATAGCAAAAGCTTTATTTGACAACGTTATACCAAACTATGGGTTGATGAAAGAGATAAGAGCAGATCAAGAAACGGAATAAAAGAATGAAATAATGAAGAACTTAGCGGAACTTTTAAAAATAAAACACAATTTTTCAACGGCATACCACCACGAAGCGATAGGCAGTTGTGAAAAATTACACAGAACGTTTAATGAGTACATAAGAAACTTTATTAAAGATTCGAGAGATAACTGGTGCGAATTTGTAAAAATGTTTGCATATTGTTATAATACAACACCAAACACGTATCACGGATACACTCCTTTTGAGTTGTTATACGTAGAAAATCCAACATACCAGAATTTTTAAATGTAGAAATAAAACCATATTACAATTTTTGATAAAGAATTTAAATATAAGTTACAGTATGCGCATGAAGAAGCCAAGCAGTTTTTGATAAAAAATAAGGTAATTAGAGTAAATAAACGCGAAAAGGAATCGTCACCCGTAAACTTTATCCATATTATTCAGGTCCGTTCAAAATAACGGAAGTAAGAGGAGTAAACTGTGAGATTGTATCTCAAAACAATAAAAAACAAATCGTTCCTAAAAATCGATTGTATAAATACAATAATGACAATATTTGTAATCAAATTAAGTGAGATCGTAAACAAACAAAGCAGTGTTTAAAAACCAAACAAGACAGTTAGTGTAATAAACAAACAATGCCAGAATCATTACCAAGACGTTATAATTAGTATCGAAAATTATCAGGACTAATTTTTCTCTTCCAGGAGGGGATGATGTGACGATCCCAAAACACACTATTACATTTAATTAAATTTGATTAGTTCAATTTCAAGTATTGCTAGCGGCCAGTAAACTTGAAGGTCACTGACAAAGTGTAGTAAGTTATTAACAAATTGAGGAATCACGACTGTTTTGTAAATATATTAATAATGCGGTTTAACAATAAATAATTTAAGTAAGTCAGTAATTTTGTATACATAGTGTTGAATATAGTATCCCAGTGATTTTGATAAACATTGGTATTATTTAACCCCAATGAGTAAGGGTAAGTGTTTCCCGACGATTAATGGTTTGATGGCATAAGAATTATATACGAGGGGCACTTGCTACTTAAACACCACACAGTGAGTTTTATAAAAAACATATGGTATTATTTATTTCCCACGGATTAGAGGAAAGTGTTGCTCTAAATTAATGGTATGGATGTTAAATAGCTTAACAAGTAGAACACTCACGTCTGATCACCACAGTATGTTCAATGAGTATGTCAGAAACTTTATGAATGAGACAAAAGACGGTTGGTAATACGTAACACGGCTACACGCCCTTTGAGTTAGTATATGGGAGAAAGTCTAGCCTACTAGAGAATCCCAACACGGGAATAGATCCACGTTACGACTCTGAAACTTATCACAATGTACTTAAATATGCACACGAATGAGCTAGAAAATGTTTAGTAAAACACAAAATAATTAGAAAAGTTAACAAACCGCCTCTCCTACAGACTTTAAATTTGGAAACTTAGTAGTGTTAAAGAGGGAAGATAGGAAAAAACTTGATTCGCAATATTTAGGTCCATTCCAAATTACAAACATAGACGGTGTAAATAGATCAAAATAGACAAAGAATAGTTCATAATAATCGGTTATATCAGTATAACAAATAATCATTAAAAAATGTGAGGTGAAGGTTATGAACAATGTAAAGTGGATAAACACATGAAGTGAATATTAACACTAAAATGTCCTACGTGTTAAGGAAAATCCAATACGATAATTATGTACAAAAATTTTTTCATGAATTTTTTTCCCAAGTTAAGGAAGATATAGCGAATGACCTTGTGTGAACTCAACTTTATCACTGTTTAGAATAAGAGATGAATTAAAGTTGCGCTAATTACACAAAATCCACCTACAATTCTCGAACATTGATTAATATATGTAGTTATGATACTAATATAAACAGTGTGTATAAACATACCCGTTGTTATGGTACTTTACGTAGGTCAGTGTCTAATATTTAATTGATGACACCGGCACACGAGGGCGTTGTACTATCAGTGTATACATGACCAAAAGTTCTACCCCTACAAACAATGTACAGGTTGTTTATGCCTTATAATGTAAGTCTTATCTAGTTTTTTGGTAGTTATAATAAATCCCAGTGATTTATGTTACTCGATGGTTTGATTCCTTCTACAGTTCACATTTTGAGAAAGTCTTAAGCAGCAGTTATTACATGGCAACCTGATACAGTACAGATACATCGGCAATAAACACTAACAAAAAATTGCATAATATACGGGTTATATAATTTAAAAATACACATGTTCGTATATCTAAAAAACTGTACATTTGGCAATGTCGAAAATATAAAATCGCTGATCCATCTAATATGCATAACCAAAAACTTGTTACTGTACCTTACATAGATTCCTTGATGTTCCCACGCTTTACAGCTAATATTTCAAAATAATTATGTTCTAGTAGAATTAAATGGGGACACTATATTGTCTGAAGCTCTAAGTAATCTCACATGAAGCCATTTTCTTTATAATTAGTGCGGGGTACTTCATCATCGAAAAGTGAACAGATATTTCAATTAGAAAAATCGTCAACAGAACCACGCCCAAACTTCTATTTACCAACAGATTTCATATTCATTTAATAAGATAAAACTACTTCATACTTTCATCAATCAAAATCTAATTTCCTAAAACTTCCCGGTAAATCGCTTATTCCATTTTCGTCTAAAATCGCTGGTTTCCTTCTCGTGATGATTCCTCTATCACTGAGAAGATTCATGTCATCGTACGAAAGGAGACGTTTCTTCTTCGCATCTAGTTCCGTTTTCCATAAATTGATCATATCTTTGGCTGGCATTTCACCTCCAAACTCCAAAGGTAAACAACGCTTACTCACTCTTGAGTGTAATTGGTCTAAAGAAGAATGCATCTGAAACAAAATGAATAATTAAGGAAGAGGAAGGTAAAAAGACAGTGGAAAAAAGGAGTAATATAAATAATCACATCAACATTAAAAAGATAAGAAAGGAGAATAGGAAAATTGAAGGGAAGTTTTATTTAATGGAATATACGTACGTTTATCCTACTTCTCAATTTATCACTTGCAATTGATAAGGCAAAGTCAAAAACGAACTTAACTATCGACGGCATGTTTAATAAATCCACCTGTTTGTGCCTCATTGGTATAGATTGCTGAAAATGGAAAACAAAACATTTTTAAATAAAAATTAACTTTTAAAAATACAAAACTATATCTAACATATATAGATTTGAGGGCGGCTTTTGACATTATAGATAGAGAGGAAATATGGAAATCTTAGAAGAAAAGAAAATCGCAATAACACTGGTAATCGTAATAAAAAATAAACGGTTTTAAAGATTAAAACTAACTTTTCCGCATCTGTGAGATGCCCTGAATAATATTCTATCATAAAATTGTCACTTGTATACACTTCGGGGGATGTATCGTGCTAACAAACCGAAATTTGTCCAAAAGTAACCAAAAATGCAGTATATCTGGATTTATAGGACCCGCTGTACTCGCTATAGTCAGCTGAAAATCAATAGGGTACGTCTGTGAGACACCTTGAAAAATATCCAATTATAAAATTGGCCACTTCTATAAACTCCGGAGGCTGTATCGTACTAATCCGAAATTTCTCCTAAAATGACAAAAAATTTGGCACTTCGGGTACCATAGCACCCGTTGTACTAGCTCTGGTGGGCTGAAAATCAATAAGGTTCATCTATAAGACGCCGTGAACAATATTCAATCATAAAATGGGTCACTTGTATACACGATGGAGGCTGTATCGTGCTAACAATCTGAAAATTCACCAAAAATGACACAAATTTGGTACCTCAAGCATAGCACTCGTACTGGATTTAGTGAGCTGAATCTCAATAACGTCCATCTTTCAGATACCCTGAACAATATCCAATCATAAAATTGGTCACTTGTATATACTCCGGAGGCTGTATCGTGCTAACAAATTGAAATTTCTCCAAACATGACAAAAATGTCTTATTTAAAATACTATAGCACCTGTTGTACTGGCTGTGGTGAGCTGAATATCAATAGGGTTCATCTGTGAGATGTTCTGAATAATACTCAATCATAAAATTACTTTTTGCACTCTGGAGGCTGTATCGTGCTAACAAACAGGTCCGTCAAGCTGCCCCCCCCCCGGTTATATTTTCTTACCAAAATGCTAACACACATAAAGGGCACCTAGCACAACCTAGCACAACAATTTTTATAGCTAGCACACCAACAGCTCACAATAAAAATGCTTTTGAATTCGGGTGAGGCCAGGTTAACGCTAGCCCCGCCTCCGGTTGGAATTTTCTCGCCAAAATGCTAGCACAGATAAAGGACACCTAGCACAACCTAGCACACCATTTTTTATAGCTAGCACACCAACAGCTTACAATAAAAATGCTTAGGAATTCGGGTGGAGCCAGGTTAACGCTAGCCCCCTGCGGTTGGAATTTTTTCGCCAAAATGCTAGCACAAATAAAAGACACCTAGCACAACCTATCGCAAAGTACTAGTACATAAACAACGCTTTTGAATTCAGGGGGTGGAGGGTGTCTGCAAAATAACGCTATGGTTACACGAACGAATGAAAATGTTGGATGTATTTGCCCCTAATCATGTTCCTATTAAAAATTGCCCCTAAACAGCATTATTGTTGTCAGCTGTTGCCGGACTGTGCGTGATATCAATACTTTACCATCTAGCAGGGTATTTGATTAATTAATAATTAACTATCATTAATTTAATAATTATCTATTTATTTTCAATTAATGCTATAAAACGAAAGAATACAAAAAAACCTACACTTTTAAAAATAATTTTGTCAAACTCATAGTAATTTTAATAAAACAAAATAATTAAATTGAACCATTTAGTCACGGAATCAGACACAATCCCTTCACAAATAAGTTGCAAATTACGTCACACCATAAAAAAGGCAACGACAAACGTTTGCGTACAGACATTGGATAAATAAATGTACAAAAAAGCGAAGCCGTTGGATATGTCCTTTGGACAAAGTTGTGCAATCTGAGAAGGGGCGGCTGAGATCCCTAAAAATGTTCCAATATATTGAGAATACATGTTTTAGACTAAACTGATCGTGGTTCACTGAAGTTCTTATTTAAAAGAAACACTCAAACTTTATATTTAAATTTGCCAGGATATTTATTGCCGAAGTTGATGTTTAATTAGCCATTGTAATAGGTCTGTTCCAACCAACACAAAAACCGTACAATTACGATACCAACCCAGTTGACCTGCTGATTAGTGAATTTAATAAGTCTGTGTAATTTACATCAAATTTGTAGCGTTACTGAGATTGTACGGTAATAAAACGGTATTTACTTCGGTTGGAACAAACCTAATGATAACATAAATATTGCATTTTACTATCAGATTTTTTTTAAATTCCCAAGTTTACTTAGAACGTGCATCTGTTAATTCTTAGAGCCGGTTAATCAGAGCTTCAAATATTTATTTGGCATATCATAAGATACCAACACTACTATGTTTTTAGTATGTAACTGGCAATGTATGTTTGTTCGGTTGCAATCTTGCAACTCAGTTTTGAAGCAGATATCTTCAACCGATTGAGCTGAAATTCTGTATATACGTCTAGTTTGCATGTCAATCCATGATTAGGTATGTGACGTCATTCTAAATTCAACATGGCGGATCACCAAAGTTGGCGGACTAAAGAAAGTGGACTAATCTTTTTATGCCTTCTTACAATATGGGTAATGGAAGGACTCGCTAAGAATACGAATGTGAGTTATAGTCCGTTGCTCCAATCCGTCTACAATTTTTGTGTACTTGGGTTTTTTGAGTCCTTTATTATGACATTGAGGTCGAATTGTTCGACTGTGTTACATCGATTGGTTCACTTTGACTTGTGTTATTTGCCGAGGTCGGCGGATTGTTAGACTGGGTCTTGAAGAACTGAAAGGACGTGATAAAATTCTTGTACTTTCAATTTGACCCATGGATATTGGATATTTTTTACTACCTCAGAACTATTCTAAATAAATAAATTGTAAAAAAGTCAGATGTTTGGGTAAGAACGGCAGGTCAAGAGGGCTGAGCATTATAAAAACGTACTTTTTCTTTCATATTACAAGCAAAATGTACTGTAAGCAAAATTGATGAAATAGGTATTTTTATTTTTCTAAAAACTAGGTATAATCCAATTAACTGTCTCGGCCCTTACTTCGTGGAATCTACTCATATTAGTGTTTTAAATGAAACACAATGTTTCTAGTTAATTCCACAATATAATGAAAAATGTTTGAAAATTCTAAAAAATTGATAATTGTTTCGATAACTGAATATCATCGTCAGAATGACAAAAGTTACATTAAATTTAGAATTTTCAAACATTTTTCATTATATTGTGGAATTAACTAGAGACATTGAGTTTCATTTAAAACACTAATAGGTATAATAATCAATGGTATAATCCATCTGAAGTTCTCATCGCACTTTTTAAAAGGGTCGTTAAACCAAGTCTATCGTTAAAATTTGAATCATTTTTATAATACCGTTTTTATGGGTCTGAAGAGTAAATAAAATTTTTGTATGTACATCCAAACTGGCCGATTCAGATGTTTGGGTTATGAAAGGGTTTCTCCGAAGGGCTGATGGTTGTAATAATATGTATTGTTCCTAATAATATTACAAGCAACATGGACTATATAAGTAAAACTAATGATCTAACTATTTTCACGAGTGTAATTCGATAGAATATTTCTCGATTAGACTGTATTAATGCGAAATTTATATTATTTAAACAACATTACATGGTATTTAATTACCCTTTTTATTTCATTTTCAATCACTTATTATTGGAATAAACTTGAAGAATCATTTTCAAACTGTGACATTTTTATGATATTTTAAATTAAAATTATGATAATAACAACAATTGTTACTTAGACGTTACTTAGATACGGACTTAAAAGGCGGAGAGTTATCTTCGAAAAGATCCTGCTTCATTTGGATTTTTTACCATATGAGTGGAATGTTCCAAAACTTTTTCGTAGCTACAGTGAGAAACAATTAAACCAGCCGTTTTACATATATATTCAACCTATTCATTTATTAATCGAGTAAGTATAGCGTTATTTCACTGACCTCCGTCCCACTCCCCAGAATCAAAAGTGTAGTTGGTGTGCTAATTATAGGAAATGGTTTCCTAGATTGTGCTAGGTGTCCTTCATTTGTGTTAGCATTTTGGCGAAAAAATTCCAACCGGGGGGGGGGGTTAGCGTTAACCTGGTCCCACCCGAATTAAAAAGCATTTTTATTGTAAGCTGTTGGTGTGCTAGCTATAAAAAATGGTGTGCTAGGTTGTGCTAGGTGTCCTTCATCTGTGCTAGCATTTTGGCGCAAAAATTCCTACCGGGGGGGGGCTAGCGTTAACCTGGCCCCACCCGAATTCAAAAGCATTTTTATTGTGAGCTGTTGGTGTGCTAGCTATAAAAATTGTTGTGCTAGGTGCCCTTTATGTGTGCTAGCATTTTGGTAAAAAAAAATCTAACAGGGGGGGCAGCTTGACGGACCTCTAACAAACTGAAATTTCTCAAAAAATGACAAAAATGTCGTACTTCAAGTACCATTGTACTGACTCTGGTGAGCTTAAAATCAATAGGGTTCATCTGTGAGATGTCCTGAACAATATTCAATCATAAAATTGGTGATTTGTTGCACTCCGGGGGCTGTATCGTGCTAACAAGATATGTAACGGAAAGTGGCCGACGACAACGACGACGACGACATACACACAGGATTTTTTTTTCTAAAAAACATTTTTTCGTGTTGTTCTTGATGAAAAACGTAGAAATAACTCAAAATTTTTTTTCAAAATGTCAACTTTTTTGTGGGTAAACCAATACTTTTCTCGCATATGGGCGGATAAGTAATACATAAGATGTTAGATTAAGATAGGAGGAAGAAGATCAGAAGAATTTGTAATGAAAAAATGGATTAAACGAGGAGACAGCTTAAGCCCATTGCTGTTTATTTTGGTCATACGACGAAATATAGAAAAAACTCGAAGATAGGAAAATACTTGCCAGTAACAGAAAGGCATGGAACATGTGTGAAAGGGGTCACGGAGTCCCAATCCGACCTCTGAAGAGGTAAGGGATAAGCCAAGAAGAAAAATACAATAGACACTAAAGTTGTATCTTGGTAAATGTACCACGTTTATATCAATAGTTGATGATGGACAGTTTCCAACTCTGGTGAGTACTTAGAGAGACAAAACTTACCGTCGTACTTGAACCTCATCAGCAATCACTGATAATGAGGGTTCAAGAAGAACTCTACTATTCAGTCCTATGATATACAGGGACTTGCATTTACGATGAAGACACCCCCATATTTTCGCTGTTCGAAAGATTAGAGATTTGAATTTTTTGCAGAGTCATACATGTTGATGGGCCACACCTTTTAAGATAATCAACTGAACTTTAATCTCAGCCTACTACGATTTCACAAACGGGATCACTTTTCGATATTTTGCTTCGCGTGAAAAATATCGAAAAAAATATTCGAAAAAGTTGTTCAGAATATCATTTTAACCCCACATACCGAAATTCATTACAAAATTCGTATTTTTAATTCTTTAATTTTTAGGACATTTATTATTACAAGATATTGTTTAATTTGATCAATAGCTTGCCATGGGAAATAATATTTTTACAGTGTTTTTAAATGTCACCTAAGTTCTAGTCACTGATCAAATAAATAAAATGCGCTTGACTTTAAGAGGAAAAATAGAAATAATCCGGTTTTTTGGTGATAATGCTCGTAGTAGCAGAGAAGTTGCTGCAGACTTTAACTTGAGACATCTCCAACGTGCGTCCATTACTCATGGAAAAACAGCTGCTGTAAATGCTCTTTTCAACGAAACTGGCAGTGTTATTAAAGTTCATCGGAATGGTCATCCTCGTCGAATACACCCGCATCTTGAAGATAATAATATATTGGCAGCAAATCGAGCAGATCCATGCATGAGCCTTCGAGATTTATCGTCTCAACTTAATATTAGTAAGGATAAAATTAGAAGATGTTTTGTACGTCACAAGATCAAGCCCTATAAACCGAAGTTCTTACATACATTGAAAGAAGGTGATGATAATAAAAGATTAGACTGTTCTTATTGGTCCAAGGTGATTTTTTAAATGACAGACAGTTTCTGAAGAAGATTATGTTCACCGATGAGGCTACATTCACCACTAATGGGGTTGTATCCTCTCAAAATTGTAGATACTGGGCCATAGATAATCCTCATTGGGTTATCAATTTTAAAGACCAATATTCCCAGATAGTCAATGTCTGGTGTGGGATTTTAGGAGACCGTATAATTGGCCCTTTTTTCATCAATGGATTGAATGCTGATCGCTTTGTTAACTTCCTCGATGGGGAATTTTGGCAAGCAATTGAAAATATTCTCTCAATGTCCGTCAGGATATGTATTTGCAGCTAGAAGTTGCATCCATCCACAATTCAAGGCTTGTTCGTCAATGGTTGAACCAAAATTATCCTACGCGCTGGATAGGAAGAAACAATCCTTTTCAACTGTGGCCTCCGAGGTCTCCCGATATTACACCACTTGATTTTTATTTCTGGGAATGGTAAAAAATAAAGTCTATAAAACAAGGCCCAGAAATCGAGATGAACTTTGTGCTAGAATAAGGCAAGCCTGTCAAGAAATCAACATTCCTCAACTAAGACGAGTAGCTAAACAAAATCGCAAAAGAATCGAATAATGTATTCGATTAGACGGAGGACTAGTTGAGAGTGATTTATTTGTATTATGAAAATTATTGTTTGATACTTTTTCCTACATTTAATCAATTATCAAAATTGTTTTCCCATAATGATAATAATAATAAAATAGTTATTCCTTTGAAAATGCTGTTCACTTTACTAAAATATTTGAATACATGATACTGTATCAAGATTTTAATTTCCACGTCATACCTCAAAATCAAAATAAATAATAATTTTGTATACTTAGACCAAAAAATGAAAAAATTAAAGATACTAATTTTGTGATGAAATTTGGTATGTGGGGTTAACATAATATTCTGTGTGTTTAAACATGTTTTTATTGTTTTTGTACATGTACATTTAAAAAAAAAGGTGGTTGACTGTCAAGGTTAATTTAAAAAAGCCAAAGAAGTCAAATAAAACGTGAGACAAAACATTAGTTTTATTTGCAAGTTCTGAAACTGAAACAGCGCGAATTGTAACACTAAGTTTTTATTACAAAGATGAACGTAAATAGTATATAATGATGGACCAAATACTGGGTAAGAATAATAATAATAAATGAAGTACTTACTTCGCCCCACCTCACCATAGTCCCAAATTCTGTGGCCGTAAATAAAGGTACATAATTCAAACTGGCACCAGCTAAGTTTGCTACATGTGTGACACCTAAAATTTGATTTTCTTCATCATCTAACAACGTTTCGTATGTTAAAACGAAAGTTTTCGCCAGATCCGCACCATTGAATTTTTGTAAATTAAATTTACCTAAAAAAATTTTGTCTATTACTTAGAAATTTTATGTCGCTTGTTTCAATTAGCAGCATGGAGTGGTCGAATATACAGCTTGTGTTGTTTTATCAGTACCGTATAACAAACTAAAATTATTTCTTTTATGCTTACCGATGTCGTAAATTATGACTCTCCTTCCAAACGAATCTCGAAACGGACTAACGAACAGAAATCTGGAAAAAACCGGAGTAAAAATGCGTCTCCAAAATGATAATAAAAATTAAAACTCACCCATCATTAATAATTTCGGAAACGTTGCTGTCTGAACAATCCAAATTATACATGAAATGCTTGAATCTTTTTCGAAAGTTGAGATATTTTAACAAAGTCTGTTCCGCCATACTTAAACTGAACTTTTTGACTCGCAGAAAACGCAGTAAGAAGCTTTCATCTAAAAAAATAAATAATATTATCTATAGGATAATAAAAGTGTCATTGATGATTGGAAATATTTGAACTGTTGAATCTTAGGCATAAAATATTAGTGTTTTAAATGAAACTCACTGTTTCTAGCTAATTCCACAATATAATGAAAATTGTTGAAAATTCTAAAAAATTGACAATTGTTGCGGTAAATTAATATCATCGTCAGAATCACAGAAGTTACATTTCATTTGATGCCAACCTGATGTTTAGTAGTTATTTTTGGCTAGACCAAGAAGTGACCTACCTTGTGATTGACTTAATATATGTTAATAGAAAAAAGAAGAAGATGTGATATTACAAATATTGAAGCTTAGATATTATTAGCCCTATGGTGATATCCTGGATATCATTTTTTTAATTAAGATCAGTATAACTGTGCAATGATATAGAAAACCAGGAAAACTATATCTGCTGATCTTTACAATTATCACTTAACAAGACAGTTTATTAGTGGAGAACTCCCTAGATTTATATGTTCATTGACAACTTCATATTGTGGGTTTCTTAAATGTCTTCTAATTTCCAATTCTTCAAGGAAATCCAGTTCTTGTTTCTTTTCACAAATATGCAACACTTCTAGTTCTGTGTTAGGTGTCAATGAATGATTGGTTTCAAGTAGATGTTTTGCATAGTGGGATTTATCTGGTTGTTTTAATCTGTATGCTCGTAAGTGTTCACTGTATCGGATTTCAAAATTCCTAAGGATCTGACCCAAATAGACAGCATTACATTCTGGATATTTGAGTTTATATATACCTAATTTCTTTAATTGTGTTATTTTTGTTTTTACATTTAACAATTTTGTATTAACGTTACTTTCTGTTTTAAAAGAAATTGTTGTATTCGTTGCTGAAGATATTATCTTTGAAATATTATTAGAAATGTTTCCTGCATATATGATGGTTTTTTAAGTTTTTATTTCATCAGTTTGTTTAGGAAATATTAGTTGTAATGCCACTTTTTCCTCTTTTTTATCAATTAGCTTATTTATCATTCATTGACACCTAACACAGAACTACAAGTGCTGCATATTTGTGAAAAGAAAAAAGAACTGGATTTCCTTGAAGAATTGGAAATTAGAAGACATTTAAGAAACCCACAATATCACATCTTCATTTTTCTATTAACATATATGAAGTCAATCACAAGTTAGGTTACTTCTTGGTCTAGCCAAAAATAACTACTAAACATCAGGTAGGCATCAAATGGAATGTAACTTCTGTCATTCTGACGATGATATTGATTTATCGAAACAATTGCCAATTTTTTAGAATTTTCAGCAATTTTCATTATATTGTGGAATTAGCTAGAAACAGTGAGTTTCATTTAAAACACTAATATGAATAGATTCCACGAAGTGAGGGTCGAGACAGTTAATTTCATAAATTATTAGAATTTAACCTAAATCGCTTATGTAAAATGTCGCTCCTTACTGACATACAGGGTAAAATTTAATATTTCGACTCTTAGTGTGTGGAATCTACTCATATTCCTATTTTAAATGAAACTAACTATTTCTAAATAATTCCACAAGATGAAGAAAAAAATTATAAAC
Source organism: Galeruca laticollis (assembly GCA_963921935.1). Taxonomy (NCBI): domain Eukaryota; kingdom Metazoa; phylum Arthropoda; class Insecta; order Coleoptera; family Chrysomelidae; genus Galeruca; species Galeruca laticollis. The sequence continues at coordinate 109,574,776 of OY998179.1, forward strand.
ATTCTAAAATATTGATAAGTGTTTCGATATTACTAAATATCACCCATTTATAAACAACCGCCCTGGCGAAGTTTGGTATGAAGCTTTTCTGAGAAGTAATAGAGAAATTTGTGAAAGAACAGGTGAGGCAGTAACTGCTGCCAGTGGTAATGATTCAGAAAGAGATATAAAAAATGGTTTTAGGGCATTGAAAAATATCTTGAGTCAAAAGGGTGGTTATCTATTCTTGAAAATCCAGATCGCATCCTTAACTGATGCACAGGACCAATTGGACAGGCTTATTCCAGTAACATGTTTGCATAAAACCCAAAATAAAAAATTAGATACAAAAGTAATAGAATGTTTTGAGATGTACAAAAAACCAAAGTAACATTCTGGCATCAAATCAAAAACAAAAAAATGAAAAAAAATTCTGGTAAATTTGTGAATTTTCTTAAATAAATGTTTTAATGTACGATTTAGAGAAAAATATTAAATACAAAAGTTGTAGAACTTGTTAAGGTCTATGAAAAAGCTCAGTAACTTTTTTGCGTCAAATGAAAAACAAAGGAAATACGATTTTTTTGCAACTTTGACAGGCCTCCATTTTGTTTTTACTGTGCTGATTTGGCTCATTAACGAATTCCTCCAAGATTTTGGCCTAACCGATTTTTGTAGCGAGTTTGGTTTCGATCGGTCAAAAAATACGCCCTCTATCGTGCTTACAAATTCCGTTATAACACATACATATTACTGGGTGATTTTGGCAACTAGGAACACCAAAACGAAAAACTGCATTGAAATTTTTCCGAAGTCGCGTGCTACTCTCTACATTAGCCCTATTTCATTCTGAAATAAGTCGAAAAGAAAATCCTTAGAAAAAGAAGAAAGAAAGAAATTAAGACATCAGAAACAAAGTGAAAAAATTGATATGCTCAACAAAAAGAAGCAAAATCAACCAAAAAAGAGCACAAGAATGATTATAAAATCCAAAAAACAAAAATATGACTTGAAAATTCCGACTCAAAAAACTGAGAACAAACAAAATTATCTCCAAGAAGAAATACAGATAAATGTAAATTTGCAGCAAAATATTAAATTTAAAGACAGTGAGGTTGAAAGTACAATTTATTCTAATCAAAATAAAAAAGGGGCATTAGACGAAAAAGAAAATTATGGGGAAGCAACGAAAAAAATAAAGAAAATAAAGAAGTTTGTAGCAATCTAAGAGGGTGGAATACCAGAGGAACAAAAGAGGAGAAAAATGCTTCTGAGCCTATCACTGCCATAATGTTGCTGCCTGGACTTCGACTGGCTTTTTATCTACTTGAACAGCGATTGCATACCACTCGAACTGTTGTAGCCACTTTTTACAGCACGTTGATTTGTGCGAATCAATTTGTGGATTAGCTGGCGGCTTTATTCCAAATACTGCGTCGTTCGTAGCCATTTTACAACTTTCTCACGTATTTTCTTTTATTTAACCCGTTTTTCATAATTCTGACACCATGTCACGTTGTAATTATTGATTTAATTATGATTTTAAAGAAAATATGTTAGCGGTAAGCGGTTAATTTTACATACGAGAACTATATTTAGAATAACGTTTCAATGATGATTCACAAGTTTTACACTAGATGTTTATACTGTACAGAGATATTCAAGACAGTATTTTAAATCTGACAAGGTTGTAGATGTCATATTTAGAAATAATATAATTGGACACCACACTTTTTTCGACTCCTGTATATAACGATGACATATTTTTCTCAAAAATGTGTGTTTATTCAAATCACCTAGCGTTATATAAAATATTCATAATTTCTCAATTTTATTCATAATTTCGGTGACTCAATGAATATTTGCGTATATATTTATATGACATAATGTATAAAAGGAAAAGTGCATTTTATCTAACCATATATTACTCGGACTCATTCTCGTAAGAAATATATAGTTAAGTGGAATCAATAAATCATGGGTATTGAATGAAAATGTTCATTCGTGTGAATAATATTTCACCAGTGATTAAAATATTGACTAATAGTTAAAATAACAGTAATCTAAACATCGACAACTTAACGTAGGTTATGAAATTATAATGGTTTTTTAGTACAAAAAAGAAAAATTGCATTTCGGGAGTATAAAAACATGTTAATTGCAGTTATTATACTTGGTTAGAGAGCCGGTTAAATCTTAAACAAGTTTCATACCTACTTTACAGTGTAAATCATAAGTTTCAGACAGTGTCGTACCCTACTACACCCCCGCAGACCCCGCAAGGCCAGCAAGCTCAGATGAAGGCTGACCTGAATTTTTATGAAATCCCAAAATAAAATAAAAATGTTTTCAAAATATTAGAGAGTTATTGAAGATCTGTAATAAAAGCTGCATTTATTAAAAGTTACTTTATGAAAGTAACTTTCAGTATGACTTTTTATAGAGTTATTGAAAGTAGCAATACAGGAAAAGAACTTTATTTTATAATGACATTTGGCAGATTATAAAAGAACATAACCTATCTATCCGTTTGTTTTGGAATATTAACATCATGCTTATTTGTGTGCATCTATTGAAATATTAAATTATATTATCATGGAGGAACAATTAGAAATAGCAATTTTAGCAGGAGCGAATGCAGAAGATGCTGATTTTGCACTATTTTATTGGTATTGAAAATAATGAATAAATGCAAATAATTGATATAAATAATATGAATGATGACGAACTTAAAAATCATTTTAGATTGCTTAGGGCTGATATAGTATACCTGAAATTGAAGAATCTGCTGCAATTACCAGACTATTTCATCACCAACAGTGGAAATAGTGTGGATGGTAGGTAAACAAAACCACGTTCTTATTTCTATGTCTTGAAGAAAATCTCTGATTACCATAAATTTCAGGATTTTAGGTGATATCCGATATACATTGCCTCAAATATAAAAATACTGAGATAAGTTTTAAACTTCGCCATTCTGAGGATTACAAGTTGTTAGTAAACAAATCAAAGACAAATAACAAAGAAGTGTTTCCCCTGTATGACGAAATGCTCAAAATTAAAAAAAGAAGTGCAAGTACATCTGCAAGGTCTTAAAGCAGTTTTGTCATAAGACGAATGGTTTTGTTGTTATTCTCTAAAGTACTAAAGTGTTATCGAACTATTGTAATATTCTTTATAATGATGTTATACTTTTTTAATAAAAAAATTCATTTTACACCATAAGCTCCTGTTGTATGCCTAAAACTGCAAAAAATGTTTTGAATACTGGAGGGACTTTATTATTCTTTTACAACCAGTACCTGATTGTAGTAGGTCTTTATTTTTTTACAATAATTAATCTTTTATGTGTAACTTTTGAAATGTATAATAAATTAATGTCTGAATTTGAACTTGTACTTTATTTTTGCATACTTTTAATTAGGTAACTGCTCCTTAATACCTATGAACAAACTGAAGATTAATTATACAAATTTTTACTACAGTGGACATAGGTATTCTTTAAATTATAATATACTGATTTTTATTTTATGGGCCAATCAAAGATTATGTTATTATTTTTTTCATTAATCTGCACAATTTTATTGCTCTCTTGGCAAATTTTGCTAAACTAGATGCAGAATCACCGACGATATACTGAATAACGAAATAAAAATTAATATAGTTGTTAACATAGACAAACTAAAATATGAAATTGACTGTCTCGACCCTTACTTCGTGGAATATGCTCATATTAGTGTTTTTAAATGAAACTCAAGGTCTCTAGTTAATTCCACAATATAATACAAGTTATTGAAAATTCTAAAAAATTGACAATTGTTTCGATAAATCAATATCATCGTCAGAATGACAGAAGTTACATTTCATTTTATGCCTACCTGATGTTTAGTAGTTAATTTTGACCAAGAAGTAACCTAACTTGTGATTGGCTTAATATATGTTTATAGAAAAAAAGAAGAAGATGTGATATTACAAATATTGAAGCTTAGATATTATTAGCCCTATGGTGATATCCTGGATATCATTTTTCCAATTAAGATCAGTATAACTGTGCAATGATATAGAAAACCAGGAAAACTATATCTGCTGATCTTTACAATTATCACTTAAGAAGACAGTTTATTAGTGGAGAATTCCCTAGATTTAACTGTTCATTGACAACTTCATATTGTGGGTTTCTTAAATCATTCATTGACACCTAACACAGAACTAGAAGTACTACATATTTGTGAAAAGAAACAAGAACTGGATTTCCTTGAAGAACTGGAAATTAGAAGACATTTAAGAAACCCACAATATGAAGTTGTCAATGAACAGTTAAATCTAGGGAATTCTCCACTAATAAACTGTCTTGTTAAGTGATAATTGTAAAGATCAGCAGATATAGTTTTCCTGGTTTTCTATATCATTGCACAGTTATACTGATCTTAATTGGAAAAATGATATCCAGGATATCACCATAGGGCTAATAATATCTAAGCTTCAATATTTGTAATATCACATCTTCTTTTTTTTCTATAAACATATATTAAGCCAATCACAAGTTAGGTTACTTCTTGGTCTAGCCAAAATTAACTACTAAACATCAGGTAGGCATAAAATGAAATATAACTTCTGTCATTCTGACGATGATATTGATTTATCGAAACAATTGTCAATTTTTTAGAATTTTCAATAACTTGTATTATATTGTGGAATTAACTAGAGACCTTGAGTTTCATTTAAAAACACTAAACTAAAATATATTTATATTTGTATTGTCTTTGGTTGTTAGTTTCAATACAATCACAGAACTGAAATAGATATTCTACTTCTGTGAAAAGTGTGTCAAACTTGTCAAAATTAAAGATCTTTAACTAAAAGTTTCCTTTCCTGTATTTTATTTAAATAAAGGATATCCTTTATTTACATAAAAGCATTAAAGTCGTACTTAAGAAATGTGCATGCGTATATGTCAAAATAAAGGAATCTTTTAATAAAGGATTTCTCAACAGACGTTTCAATAACTCTCTATTCATTGTGCGTTGCAAAATATTAAAGATTGGTAATTGCAAATCAGGTATTTCACCGAACTTATCGGATGATTGTCTACAATGGTGCCGTCATAATCACATTAAAATAAGAACTCAGATTTTGATTATATTCATATACACACTTCCAATTCGGATTCTGCCTATAATTGGCTTATTGAGGGATTTGGAAATACCAATCCTTATGGCGTTTTCTGCTTCCTCAGTGTCAACTCAGTGCGCACCGAGTGCAATATATGACGTCATGCACTTTTACGGATTTTCGAGATTATCAAACAAAGCGGAAAACCAATAGTACTTTTCATCACATGACAAGCGCATGCGCAGATGCCATGTTGAAAAAGCGGTAGTTTAAAAGTTTCGGACTGTTTTTTGTAATAATGACTGAAAAATCAATATTATCTCCATAAACAAATCCATCATTAAAACAAAATATTGATGATTCTGTACTTGTTGACAATTCAGTTGAAGCGCATAATTGGAAACAATTAAAATTGTGGTTAAAGTGTCATGGGCATTTTCAAAATGCAATATAAGTGAGCTAGTTGAGAGGTTAGCTGTCAATACAATATATTATCTAAATAAAATTAGTTAAATAATCATTAAATTCTAATTAATCATGATAATTTATTGTTAGCAAGTGTAGAAACTCCAAAATTAACATCTAGGTTGATAATGAATATTATTAAAATTTTAATTTTTTCTGATGCTATAAATATATTACATTTTTAATCATGATTACGCATATATATTACTACTACTATATTGCAAGCAAAGTTTAGGAAAATTTAGAAAATATGTTTATAAAAATAATACATTATGTATTGGCTTTAAATGATTTAGACTGTGTATCACTCCTACATACTTTAGAATGGAACAACACCTTTTTATTTTTCCTTTATGTACATATAACATTATTACAGTCAAGTTAAAATGGATTTTTCAATTAAGACACTTATTAATTTAATTTTCTCGTAATTTCTTTTAATAAATATTATTTGTTTAATATTTGTTGATTTTAACTATTTGTGTAGGTATTTTAAAATGCTTATTTACAAAACAGTACGAAAAAGATGGCTGAACATCACACATGTGCACAAAATAAATTTGCGATGTGCTCCACTGAGTGCAAGATTTAACAGTGCACTCTAACGACAGAATTGTAACTGTACTTAACATTAAAACAAACCTATAAATCAAAGTATAACAGAATTTTATCAAACCAAATTTTAAATAATAATAATTATGGAGGAGTACAGAGTATTTATTCTGATAAACGAGAAAGAGTTCCAATTAACAGTAGTGAGGGAGTATTCAAGTTTAATGGGTATAAATACTATCAATTGCAACTCTATTATCATTAATAAGAAATAAAATATTTGCAATTAATAACAAAAATGCCATCCAGTATGTAAAAGGCATATATCAGCAAATGTTATAGATGTTGGAAGTTTAAACAAATTAGAGCGTATTGAAGCGGATGGTAAGTAAATTTAATTCTGAAATTCAATTTAAAATTTGATGTAAATATCTGATTTAGATCAATTAAACTTCTATTAGATGTAGCAGATAAAGAAAATGTGGTATCAGTAGCAGCGGCAGAAGGTAATCACATCATCAATTTGTAAAGTTGATGTAATTAAAAAAAAACTATTTCAGATGGTGAACTGAAACTAAACTTTTTGTAGATAAATACCAGCAATATTTATCCTTGGTGGGCGTATAACGTATTGCCTACCTTCTGACTATTATATTTTTACTAGGTAAAATTTATAAAATAAGATTTAATTTCGTTCGAAATATCTTCAAATAATAATATTTCAACTAAAATATTCAGACTACCCTACATTTTGTTTTAATATATCTATTATTTACTACCTTTCTTTAGTTTATTGTAAATGAAAACAGGCGAGCAGAAAAGTACGCTCTAGAGCGGAGATAATGTCAAATTATGACAGATCACGGTAAATATCATCTTTACGGTTAGATTTGAATGTGCTGCGCCGTCGTGATAGAAAAATCGCGCGTGTTTGAAAGACCTCTTTATCCACGTATACTTTAATTTACTATTATGTTATACTGTAATTTCACCGAAGTAAACATTTTCTTCCTAAAGGAGATATTTTATTACTACCACCATAAGCTTCCACCATAGGTTATGGGCTCAGTGTAAGTCTCGAATTGTGGTAGTAATCTGAAGTTTTTGTTAGAATCTCGGCTTTCGCGCCATAGTAAAAAGAAAATAGAGACGATTGTTAACAAACTGAATAATTCAAATTGGAATATTTGGAGATTCCAAGTAAAAGTTGTGTTGTTGGCGAAGGGACTATTTGAAATTACCTGTGGGAATGAATCTATAACTGTTGACGATGAAGACAAAATTACCAAGTGAAAAATTAAAGATCCTCGTGCATATTAAATATTAGTTTTGAGAATGGAAGATGGAATTATTTCATATGTAATGCAGTGTGAAACGGCAAAACAAATGTGGGAAAAATTAGAAAGCATTTTTGAGCGAAAATCTGATGTTAGTACACATCTTTTGGACGAACAGTTTTATAATCTGAAGTATCAAAATGAGACAGTGAATAGTTTCAAATAAAAAGTTACCAATTACAAGCAAATCTCAAGCAGTTAGGAGAAGATATTCCAGAGAAAATCGTTTTAACTAAAATCATACTGGCACTTCCTGATAAATTTAGACATTTTCGTTCAGTATGGGATAGTGTTGGCTGAGATAATCAAACCCTAAATAGCTTTTAATTGAGGAAGAAAGATCAAAAATAAAAATAAACGGTTTTAAAGATTGAAAGTAACTTTTCCGCATCTGTGACCCAAAATTTCTCCAAAAATAACCAAAAATTCAGTATATCTGGATTTATAGGACCCCCTGTACTCGCTCTAGTCAACTGAAAATCAATAGAGTACATCTGTGAGATACCTTGAACAATATTCCATCATAAAATTGATCAATCGTATACTCTCTGGAGGCTGTATGGTGGTAACAAACTGAGAATTCTCCAAAAATGACGAAAATTTGGTAGTTCAAGTACCATAGCACCCGTTGTACTGGCTTTACTGAATTGAATATCAATAGGGTTCATCTTTGAGACGTTCTGAATGATATCCAATCATAAAATTGGTCACTTGTATGTACTCCGGAGGCTTTATCGTGCTAAAAAACTGAAACTTCTCCAAAAATGACAAAAATGTACTTAAAGTACTGTAGCACCTGTTGTATTGGCTCCGGTGAGATAAAAATCAATAGGGTTCATCAGTGAAATGCCCTGAATAATATTCAATCATAAAATTGGTGACTTGTTGAACTCCGGAGGCTGTATCGTGCTAACAAACTGAAATTTCTCAAAAAAATACAATATGTCGTACTTCAAGTACCATAGCACTCGTAGTACTGGCTCTGGTGAACTGAGAATCAATAGGGATCATCTGTGACATGTCCTTAACAATATTCAATCATAAAATTGCTGACTTATTGCACTCCGGAGGCTGTATCGTGCTAACAAGACATGTACGGAAAAGTGGCCGACGACAACGACGACATACACACAGGATTTTTTTTTTCTAAAAACCGTTTTTTCGTGTTGTTGTTGATGGAAAACGTAAACATAACTCAAAAAAAATTTTCAAAATTCCAACTTTTTTTGGGGTAAACCAATACTTTTCTCGCATATAGAAAGGTTGGGCGGGAAAGTAAAAGAAGAAGATGAATCTGTGGCATTAATGGCATCTCGATCAGCTGAGACTAGTCATGTATCAAAACCAAAGTTAAAGTCAAACCAAGATGTAAATAGACATAGAACAAAAATGTTTTGTTTGCGGAAAAGAGGGCAACTTGAAGAATCAATGCCGAATATCGAGTGCAATTATTTGTAAAAGAAAAAGACATTTACTCAAAGATTATTTTGTTAGGAAGAATACAGAAGAAAGGGAAAAAAAACCAAAGAAATAGAGCCAGTAACAGTGATAATAGAGGTGAAGGCTTTGCACTTGTCGTTTCATGTGATATCTATTTCCAAGTAAATATGGAATGGTTCATGGACAGTAGGACTTCACAGCACATGTGTAAAGAGAAAGATATGTTTTGCAGTTTTAAGAAGCTAGAAGTACACAAATGTGTAAAAATCGGTAATGGTAAAACACTACAAGCGGAAGGACAAGGTAATATATGTATTTTAGCTTATAATGGTAAAACTTTTCATTGTGTTACATTACACGATGTTCTCTTTGTACCACAACTTAAAGTTAATTTATTTTCCCAAGAGAAGACTTTTGACAAGGGCCTATCATTGATTTCAGATGTCACAAATGCACATTTCGTAAACAAAGAAAACATCACTGTAGCAGTGGCAATCCACACAGACAAACTTTTCGAAATGATGTGTAGGGGGGTCAGCTCCTCTGAGCACACATGTCAACGCTTTAAAAGTAATAATTCTGATAAAGAAAATTGTTATTTCGTAACAGGTGATCAGGATATTAAATGGTGGCATAAAGCTTTCTGTCATCAGAACTTCAGATATGTAAGTAATATTTTGAAACGTAATAACATTGAAATAAAACAAACAAATCAAATGTATAATTCCTGCGTACAAGCCAAACAATGCAGAGAACCTTTGAAAGTAAATGAAAGTAGAGCGAATGAACCTGGGAGAATAATACATGTAGATTTATGTGGGCTTATGGAGAAACCTTCTTTAAACAACTCCCTGTATATTTTTATGTTAAAAGATGACTGTAATATATTGATCTGATCTTCGTTGAGATTTTTGTTCAGTTGATTGTATCAATGTCAAGTTGTTAAAAGTCGAATAAAGCCTATTTCAGTTCAGGTTTATTTACTACAATTTATTCGACTTTTCTTTTGATTCTACATAAGATGGATAAAATACTCAGACCAGAAAGGTTAGAAGTTGAACCAAGCTCTAGTACTGCCGCTCAACAGTGGACACATTGGATTCGGTCATTCGAGAATTTTATTGAAGCTGTCAATGCCACAGAAAGCAATAAGCAACTGAATATCCTAATTAACTATGTCATTACCACTATTTATGGATTTATCAGTGAATGTTCAACCTATGATTAAGCACTCGTAATCTTGAAAAAGATCTATGTCAAACCACGCAATGAAATTTTTGCTCGATACTCCCTTGCAACAAGGCGTCAACAAGTTAGTGAGTCTATTGACCAATACTTACAAGTTCTGAAGGAAATGAGCAAAGAATGTAATTTTAAATCTGTATCTGCAGACGAAAACAAAAATGATTACATAATAGATTCGTTCATCAGAGATCTCAGTTCTCCTCACATCAGACAACGACTTCTGGAAAATAATACACTAACCTTACAAGATGCTTTCGACAAAACCAGAGCTCTTGAAATGGCTCATTATCATTCAGAGGCTTATGTATCTTCATATGGATCCTTTAATGCAGCAGCTAATATGAATACAGACAATCGCTCTGAACAAATTCAAGAATGTTCCGATCAACCAACTACTTCCGCAATTTCTTCTAAGTGTTTCTTTTGCGGTTTTGATTATCATTCTCGTGATATGTGTCCAGCTAGAAATTGCAACTGCCATCGATGCGGGAAGAAGGGACATTTTTCAAAAGTCTGTAAATCTCTAGGCAATTCAGCAAAATCTACAAAATACTCAACCAAACAGACATCATCAACAATCCTGGCTACAATTTCAGCTGCATCCCCAGCTTGCCTGTCAAGAGCAATCCTTCAAATTGACGTTAATGGAATTATGACGGATGCGTTGATTGATACAGGAAGTTCAGATAGTTTCATAAATAATAAAATAGTACGAGCAAGAAAAATGAAGATATTTCCTTCCTCATGTAATGTAGCCATGTCCTCTACGTCTAAAGTGTCTCAAGTGATCGGATGCTGTATCGTGACCATTAAAATGTTGCAGAATATATACGAAAACTTCAAATAACTGGTACTTGATGATTTGTGTGCAGATATAATAAAAGGTCATGATTTACTCAAAGAGCACTCAGGTGTAGAAGTGACTTTTGGTGGACCAAGAGATTCTTTGGCAGTATGTAATCTAGCTTTGGCTAACGTTGATCCATTTCCTCTATTCTCACATTTGGCTCCAAATTGTAAACCTATCGCAGTGAGATCTCGCCGATACATATCTGATGATTCTAAATTCATTGATAATGAAGTGAAGAGACTATTAGAAGAAAATATTATTGAGCCAAGTAACTCACTGTGACATGCACAAGTTTTAGTCACCTCAAGCGAAACTCATAAAAAGGGAATGGTAATTGATTATTCACAAACAATCAATAGGTTTACATTACTTGATGCTTATCCATTACCACGGATAGATGATATTGTTAATCAAATAGCAAAGTACGAAATATTCAGTACAATTGATCTACGCAATGCTTACCACCAGATTCCCATCAGAGATAACGAAAAAAAGTATACTGCTTTTGAAGCTTGCGGTAAACTTTACCAATTCCGTAGAATTCCATTCGGAGTAACTAATGGAGTAGCCTGCTTCTAGAGGACAATCCAAAATATAATCGAAAGTGAGGGTTTGAAAGATACCTATGCTTACTTGGATGACGTAACTATTTGTGGATCGAACAAGATGGACCACGATCATAATTTACAACTCTTCATGAATACTGCAGAGAAGTATAGTTTAACGTTGAACAAGGAGAAATGTATGTTTTCCACTGACAAAATAAATATTCTTGGCTATACTATTACGGGGAAAACAATTAAACCAGACCCAGAGAGACTCAGACCACTTTTGGAACTTCCCGCACCAAATAGTTTAGCTTCCTCTTCGCCGTATAATGGGAATGTTTGCTCATTATTCGAAATGGGTGCCTAATTTCTCTGAGAAAATTCAACCAATGGTACAGTGTAAAACATTTCCCATGTCTGAAAATGCTATTACAGCATTCGAACTATTGAAGAAAATTATTTCCAGTGCTGCCGTGAAATCTATTGACGAATCCGTTATGTTCACCGTAGAAACTGATGCGTCGGATTTTGCTATTGCTGCCCAACTCTCTCAGAATGGAAGACCTGTAGCGTTATTTCCAAGAACTCTTTCAAGTGCCGAACAGAGACATTCATCCGTTGAAAAAGAAGCATATGCTATTGTGGAAGCCCTCCGGAAATGGAGACATTTCCTTATTGGCCGACATTTTCAGTTGATTACTGATCAAAAATCGGTATCTTTCATGTTTGATCACAAGGTTTCCAGTAAAATCAAAAACGATAAAATCATGCGGTGGCGCCTAGAACTATCATGTTTCAGATATGATATTATATATAGACCTGGAATCGAAAATACAGTAGCAGACACCTTCTCGAAAATAACTTCATCATTGTTGAATGAAGATAACAGGAAGACTCTTTATAATCTACATAACTCTCTGTGTCATCCTGGAGTTACTCGAATGAACCATTGGATTCGCTGTAAAAATTTACCTTTCTCTATGGAAGACATTCGAAAACTAACTGTATCATGTCCCATTTGCGCTGAAGTAAAGCCTCGATAGAAATCGAGGAACTCTAATAAAATCTACATCTCCATTTGAAAGGTTGAATATAGATTTCAAGGGGCCTCTACATTCTTCAACAAATAATAAATATATATTAACTATTGTGGATGAATATTCACGATTTCCTTTCGCTTTTGCTTGTCCCGATATGACCTCTACGAGAGTTATAAAATGCCTTCATCAACTTTTCGTTATTTTTGGTACGCTATCTTATGTACATTCTGACCGAGGAACTTGTTATCTCAGGAACTAAAAGGATTTCTAGGATCACTTGGTATAGCTTCAAGTAATACAACAGCTTACAATCCCCAAGGAAACGGCCAATGTGAGCGTTATAATGGTATTATATGGAGAACAATTCAACTTTCGTTGAAATCACAGAGACTCAGGATCGATCAGTGGGAATCAGTGTTACAAGCAGCTCTTCATGCAATAAGATCTTTGTTATGTACAGCAATCAATTGCACTGCACACGAGAGGATGTTCAGTTATCCTCTACGATCCTCTAATGGTACTACAGTTCCAACATGGCTTTCTGTTCCTGGTCCGGTATATCTTAGAAAACATGTAAGAACCAACAAGTAAGAACCATTGGTGGGAGAAGTTAAACTAATCGAAGCAAACCCTGATTATGCACATGTACGCTTTTTGAATGGTAAAGAAACCACTGTTTCAACCCGTCATTTAGCTCCTCAAGGAGATATGCCCTTGTTGAGTGAATCAACTTCAAATATACATCAAGAAAACTCAAATACAACCTTGAATGGCAATACCGATCTGGTTTTGATGGAGAAGCGAAAATCCAATCTTCCACAGGAGACAGCTGAAATTAGTCAAGTAGAGATGCCAGAAAGAATAGATGCTGTTGGACGACCAGTTCGAATTAGGAATTCTCCGAAGTATTTGGAGGACTTCGTGATAAACTGAGGGGGGATGAATGTAATATATTGATCTGATCTTCGTTGAGATTTTTGTTCAGTTGATTTTGTCAATGTCAAGTTGTTAAAAGTCGAATAAAGCCTATTTCAGTTCAGGTTTATTTACTACAATGACTTTAGCAATTATAAGTTTGTTTATTTCATTAAAAATAAGTCTGATGTGTATGCGGAACTAAAGAAGGTTTCAACTTATTTTGAAAATCAAACGAGAAAAAGGGTTAAGGTCATAAGGAGTGATAATGGTACAGAATTTAAGAATTTCTCTGTAAAAAAATTATTAAGAAACAATGGTATAAAGCATGAGTGTACAATGCCGTACACTCCGCAACAAAATGGGAGAGCTGAAAGGGAATTCCGCACCATAATAGAAGCAGTAAGAGCTATGATTGAAGAAAATAAATTATCAAAACGTTTTTGGGCAGAAGCAACAAATACTGCTGTGTTTTTATTAAACAAGGCTGTTACAAGTCCTGCCGAAGGTAGAACTCCTTACGAGCTGTTATTCAATAAAACATTTGATATAAAGATGGTAAAAGGAATATTTGGAAGCAAAGGCCTATCCCGGTTAATTATTTCCATTGTATCCAACATAAAATGGCAAGTCTCTATTTTTAGTACACCGATTGATCAATTTTCCCCTTAATATTAATAGATACAACAAGGAAAAGAACTATTGAGGATATAGCTGTTCTTAACGGTTATGATAGGAAAATTGTAGCTAAAATAATAAATCGTCATATGTTTAGGAAATCTCATCGTGAGACAACTTTCTTCCAAAATCGAAACGAAAGCAGGAGAAATTTGCTTCATTACATTTTGATCTTGCTTATACAAAATCTTAAAAAAATATTTTCAACAACGTAGATTTAAATTTAATTCATAAATCGAATAATATTTTGAAAAAGACAAAGGAACAAATTCATTACAGACCATTTTATAGTTTATTAGATAAAAATTTCCCGCAAGAATAGTTACATTGGCGACTGAAATTTAGTTGGTATAAGTTCAGGACAATAGTAGGTAAGTTTTAATATACCTTCCGTCTCTGAAACTGATAACTTGGTTTGGAAATAGACGATTTAATAAATGATTTTGCTAATAAAAGATGAGACGTCAATGAAGATTCTTGTAGTTGCACTATTTATGCAAAAAAATATTTCTTGTGTAATGTTTATTTCATTTATAAGAATAATAGGTATCATCTAGTTATCCACTTAGTTTTATTGTGTTTTCTTCATTCTTATGGACTTTAAAAAGGTAGGTAGGTAAATATTTTTGTCCACTGATGTAGTAATACAATTTAAGCGTATATAATCTCAATTATTATAATGAGGCTAAAACTTGATATTGCGAGAAGGCCCGATGATTTTGCGTTACGCCATTGGTTTCAGGTTATATGGGGAAAACCAAAAAAATAAACAGGTTGCATAGTTTACAGTATCAATCATGCGTTATAGATTGTTCAAGGAAAACCAAAAATGCTATATGTCAATCGTTTCAGATTCGTTATACAAGGAAATCCAAAAAAGGAATAAGAGAAAGCGTTGAGATAGAAATCTGGTTAGATGTTGAACAAGTTGTACACTTTACAGTGTCAATCATCATTTAAGAATTTCCGATTATACAAGTAAAACCAATAATACTAATTAATACTCTCTATTATCTTTATCTTAGCAAATATAAAAAGAATCGAAAGATATAAATTCTCTTTAGAAGCATTCTAAAATTGTAGAATTCTAATATATATATTGTATTGAAATGAAATAAATGTATTCAAATAATGATATAACCATTTTACATTAGAGAAAGGGATTGTTGAAAAATCTTACCAGTTAGACAATTTTCGATATCGGGATGTTGATTTACCCAATTGCGCAAATGAGCAACGCATTCCCTCCTAGCGTTTTCGTTTTCCCTGAGTTCCTTGCTGGCAATTTCGAATAACTCTTTTCTCAGTTTTCTGTTCAAAATTTTGTTATCGCGGATGTTAAAATTGCAGCGATCCGTCCAGGAATCTATCATCCTCAGCTCAGATTTGGTAGTCATCTAGAACAAAAAAATTGATTATAGAGGATGCCCTTTAAATATACTACCTATATCCTTAAGAATTATTTGAAACATAGGTTACAGTGTTTCACTAATCTTATTATTTTATGGAATACAGATGTAGATTCTATTGGAAACACAAATTTTAA
Source organism: Galeruca laticollis (assembly GCA_963921935.1). Taxonomy (NCBI): domain Eukaryota; kingdom Metazoa; phylum Arthropoda; class Insecta; order Coleoptera; family Chrysomelidae; genus Galeruca; species Galeruca laticollis. Next base: position 109,590,483 of record OY998179.1, read on the forward strand.
ACGTTTCATAAATTATCAAATTACATCAATAGGTGGGATAAATGTTGGTTTTCAGGTATACCGATGAAAAAGTCGAGACTGTTAAATTCGATGATCTAGGTGGCCAACCCAACATTCGGCCTCATCTAACCATTTTAAAGTTTTCATAATAATAATAATAGTGTACTTTATTGGGTCACCCAATAGGCCATCGACCGAGGTTCTTCTAATGAATATAGCTAGAGTTTATGTCTTAGTGTTTTATGTTGTGTGTCGGATAGTTTTGTACTCCTAGAAATAAGATTTTGACAGTTCACTTAATATGTATGATTGACAATAGAAAAATTACGTTTGTCAGTTTAGTAAAGTTAATAAAAGCTTCTTCAAGTGCATTTTTACTGCAGTAGAACCCATTACAACAGGTTATGGGCCCAGAGCACAAGAAGAACTAAATAGAACGGCTGTAAGCAGACTGAGAAAGGGGTTGACAAATCGATACCAAGTACAAGCAAGGTCAAACTGAAAACGTAAAAAAAATGAGGCTGAAGAACCAAGCAAAATGAATTCGTATACGATTCCGGTTTTAGAAGCAAACAATTTTAATAACTGGCTGTTTAGAGTAATGGCAATATGTAGGAGTGAGGGATGTAGTGATACCATAGATCAAACACCACCAGCAGAAACAGCGAGTGAGACCGACAAAGACAACTGAAGCAAAAAGGATGTGAAAGCGCAATCAATTATAGTGTCAGGTATTTCTGATAAACATCTAGACATCATAAAAGAAAGCACAAGTGCAAAGGAACAAATCAAAGATTTGAAGGCTGTCTTTGTAAGAGCCTCATCGTTGACTAAATTAGCATTGTGGAGAAAATTAATTAACCTGAAAAACGAAGAAATTGAGAAACTAGAAGATTTATTTTTGAGGTTTGATACTACAATAAGAGAACTGAAAGAGAGAGGATCAGTATTAGATGAGGGAGACAAAGTATGCCACTTACTTTTATCTCTACCATCGAAATATATCCATATAGTGACTGCTTTAGAAACTATAGAAAATGTGAAACTAGATTTTGTGAAACATAGACTACTAGACGAAGAACTCAAACTTAACAAACAATTTAACAACATTGAATCTAGTTTTAAAGCTTCTAGTGGCTGCTACCAATGTAGAAGTCAACAGCATGCCCTAAAAGAGAAGGAGGTAGAGGTGGATACAATAGACGCCCCAGAGGAGGAAGAAATTACAGGCGAGGCTCGAGAGGAAGTGAAGAGAGTAGTAAACAACATATAAATCAAGCCCATGTTACAGAAGAGAATGAGAGTGAAATTCAGCTGTATGCAGCAAATTTATGTTCAGAAATTGATGGGAAAATAATAATGGTTTTGGACTCAGGTGCGAGCAATCATTTCTTAAAACAAGACTTGGAGAAATACATGATGAATATTAAAAACTTAGAAAGACCAGTTACAATTCATATTGCAAACGGAGAGACATTACAAGCTAATAAAATGGGAATATTGAAAACAGAATGTCAAGGGCAAAAGATATCGATAGAAGCATTGATAGTTAAGGATTTGAAGCATAACTTATTATCAGCATCAAAACTTACATCAAAGGGACACAAGATGATTATTGTAGAAAAGAACAAAACAACCATAACTGGGAAGAATTCTTTGTTGACATGCGAGCTCAATGAAGAATTGTACTTATTAATAATAAATAAAACAGAAAGGAAAGATAAACCTGAACAGTGCAATATGACTGTAGAACAAAGTTTATGGCACAGAAGACTGGGCCATGCAGGAAATGACGCCTTGGTACAGTTGCAGTTGCCCTCAGAAACTAAAGTGTGCTCAACCTGCATGGAAGGCAAAGGTACAAGGTGTTCATTTAAGAATTCTGATAAAAGAACCACAAAAATTGGTGAATTAATCCACACAGATATATGCGGTCCACTTAATCCAACAGCTTTTGATGGCACAAGGTACTTCCAAACTATTATTGATGATTATTCATTCACATTTTGTAGGGGTAAAGACTTTGAAAACTAAAAATGAGGCAGACGAAAAGTTTATAGATTATATTGAAGAAGCAGAAAGACATAGAGAAGTAAAAGTTGAAACAATACGTCTAGATAATGGAGGAGAATTTATTAGCCATGTTTTTAAAACATACTGCAAGAAAAAAGGGATAATATTAGAGTATACCATGCCCCATACGCCACAAGAAAACGGGACTGCTGAGATGATGAACAGAACACTACTTGATAAGATCAGGACAAAAATAATTGAATCACATATACCCAAATATTTGTGGGGTGAGGCACTAAAATGTTCAGCTTATGAGATGAATCGCCTACCAACAAGAGCATTACCAAGAAGAATGACACCATCCCAAATTTGGCACAGAAATGACTTGAGTAAACTGAGAGTTTTTGGTTGTCGATCTTGGTACACAGTATTGCCAAAAGGTAACAAGTTGAATGCTAGAGCAAAGAAAGCTGTAATGGTTGGCTATTGCGGTGGAGGATGGAGTTTATGGTTACCTGATGAGCAAAAAGTTATAAGATCAAGGGATGTAAAGTTTGATGAATCAGTTATGGAGTATAAAGAAAGAAACAAAACCAAAGATGAAACAATTTCAAATAGTGAGACAGTAAGACATTTTACTGAAGAAGAAATCGAAACACCAGAACATGAACAGAACCAAACTGAACGTGACAATGACATGGATGAAACTAACTCAAATCAAGAAATTACTTCAGAAAGCTCTGAAGTAATTTCTTGTACAGCTCTCGTACACCTGAAGTACGAAAAGAGAGAATAACAGGAACAGGAAGAACTGCAAAGATGCCATCATATTTAGAAGACTATGATGTTTATGTTGCTTATTGTCTTCTTTCTTTAACATATCAGGAACCGAAAACATTTAGAGAAGTCATCGAACAACCAGAATGGCAAGAATCAATCCAAAAGGAACTAAAATCTCATGAAATTTTACAGACATGGACAGAAGGCAAATTACCACTGAATTCACAAGCAATTGAGACTAGATGGATTTTTAAGCTAAAAGAAGATGGTACGAGAAAAGCAAGGTTAGTTGCAAAGGGATTTCAAGTTCCCTACGAAGGGGAAGAATTTGACTATGCACCAGTTTGTAGAATCTCAACAATAAGAATGATGTTATCAATTGCGATGGAAAGAGACTACACGATCAAACAAATAGATGTTCCAACGGTATTTTTGAATGGCGAGTTAGACAACGAAGTTATTTTGCAATGTGACAACCTAAGCGCCATTGCGACAGTTAAAAATTTTGAAAATTCAAAGGGGAAAACATATTGAAATAAAATACCATTTTATAAAAGATTTATGTTTGAAAAAGGTATTTATATTGAAGTATGTTTGTTCTTCTGAAAATATTGCCGACATGTTCACGAAATCTTCATCAAAAGAAAAAATTGTTAATTTTAGAAATAGTATCATTACAGAATAGGTCTTTTGTAGAATCCTAAAGTTTTGCTATTTCATTTAACAATTTGAATGTTTGTTTATTATTAAAATCCCAACATTAAAATTGAGGGGGCGTGATGAATATAGCTAGAGTTTCTGTCTTAGTGTTCTACGTTGTGTGTCGCATAGTTTTGTACTCCTAGAAATAAGATTTTGACAGTTCACGTAATATGTATGATTGACAATAAAAAAATTACGTTTGTCAGTTTAGTAAAGTTAATAAAAGCTTCTTCAAGTGCATTTTTACTGCAGTAGAACCCATTACAACACCTTCAGCCTGTTACAATATATTACATGGGGGTTTGTACAATTATTAGATAATAGTATTGAATTAAAAATATGTGTAAAGAGGAAAAAAAACAAAAAAACTGGTATGTGGTCTTCTTATACCTTAAATATTGAAATTCTGAATGTGCTCCCATATAGTATTGAGGGGGTGTTTTCTGTGCAGCGTTCTTTCTTGATTTCTGTTCGTACAGAACCGGCTTAGTATCTCTAGGTTGTGTTCTTTATGTGCAAACTTTTCAGAGAAGTTGTGTATACGTTGATTTATGGGGACAATTACTGTTGTTTCGTACAGTAGGTTATTGGTTGGGTTGTGGGAAGTGGTTCCTGCAGTTTGAAGTGTCTTGATGGTAGGAGTCTTCGCAGTAAGGTACATTGGGTGACAGTATTCTAGGATAGGTCGGCATATTGAAATATATATATGTGCAGTTGTTTTCTCACTTATCCCTGAATTCTTGAATGTTAAACTCCGAAAGTGTTTGCTCCCACTGTTACATTTCCTCTTTATGTTGTTAGCATGTTGTTTAATAGTATATTACGAAACGTGTGTTGTAGGAAGCATTTTACGCACGAACGGAAAAATTACGCACGAAGCCGCGTAGCGGCGAGTGCGTAATTCCGTGAGTGCGTAAAATGCGTTACAATACGAGTTACGTACTATACTGTACCTACGACCCACTTGTACTTGTGTTTATGATCTTATTAAGGTATTTAAAGTACAAGTGAAAACGTACATCCTCGATGCCCAGCCAAGTTTTATAAAAGTCGCTCCTCGATACCCAGCCAAGCATCTTAGAAGTTCAGCCTCCATGCCCAGCCAAGTTTCGTAAAAGTCCGTCCTAAGTAGTATTTATTTTTATTAAAATTGTATGTAAAATTACAGGAATTGCATAAAATAGCGTATATACCTCTCGACTAAAGTGACTTCCCTCAGAAATTAAACACCACCCGCGGGATTAAATGGGCCACTTTAGTCGCTTGGTGTATAATATACTATTGTTTACTAATATGAGATACATTCAGACAGCTAAAAGATGCGGATTGAATGAAACAGAACCAATTATCATATAATTCAAAATAACTCTTAGTATTAAATGCAATCTCATATCTAATAAATGTTATCTACCATTTACATTTACATATATATATATATATATATATATATATATATATATATATATATATATATATATATATAGAATAAAATTCAACGTAAAATATCTAAGCAATACATTTTGAAAAAAATGGCTCCGTCTATTGACAGTTGTTAAGTGGTTGCTATGGAAGCCGTGCGATTTACTTTACAGCCGTGCGTTTTGTTTTACCGTGCGTAATAGACGTCTTACATTGATTGCCGACTGTGTGTTTTTGACTACTTACAGGGGTGGTCGTAGGTAAAGGAATTTATGTTGTTTATACCATATTTATATCTCCAAAGATGACGCTATTGGACGTATTGCTGTCAAAAATAATCTTTATGTAAAGCAACGATACGGTTTTTAATGTGACATTTTATTGACGTCTATATTTCAATGAATATTTATCATATCTTTATGCGAAAATCGATTATTAACTTTGAATGTCGTTTCTTTGATTTTTCAGGTAAAGTAGTACGTTTGTTGTAATTTGTAATAATATAGGTAATAGTGTAAAATGTTAAAATAAAACTTTGATTTTTCAGAGCATCACATAATTTCATTTGCCGATTCCATAAATATCAGAATAGACCAATGGTCTTATATATAATTTGATAAGAAAGATGACATGCCATTCAGAAATTGACACATTTTACAAATTACATATAATTCATTATGTAAATAAAAGCGACATTGGAATATTTTTGTATAATACCATAACATACTTTCTTCAACATAAATGACCCACCCATATTATATAAGTTTGCAACAATTCGTAAGTCAAACGTGAACGCGGAGGCGGCGGCATTTACTCGTTTAAATCATGATTTTCTTTTTATAAATGTGTCGTATAATGAGTGCAGTAGTAACTTTTTGTTACTAATTGATACAATTTCATGATTTATTAATATTAGGTACACTATCAAGTACGAAATTACTGAAGATGCACGTGTATACACGGTGTCCCAAGGAAAAGTACCCAACCTAAATAGCTATGGATGCAATAAATTTCTAAAAAAGTGGTGAAATACGTCGACCTTGATTACAAGGTCTACCAAATACTTGTATATGTTATGTTTGCGGGTTCGATAATAATACACTTTTGGGATTGTCTATTATTCAGATACTTTGTTTATCTCAAAACGCTTGCTTACTCTAGTTTACAGTCGGTTCTTAATATTCACCTTCAACCGTCAGTCTCTCGTTACGTTATCTGTCATTCTCCCGATCCCCAGCTCACTTAACTCAGGTCCGCCATCCGTCAGACGTTACAGGGTTGCCATCAGCCAAAGTACCTGACAGAACAGTATACATAACAATCACCCACTTAAAAAATTTAAATTGCAGAGGGAGTCGAGTGGTACCTCTTGTAAAGTTTCTTTGAATTCTTTTTACAATCATCTATAATTTTTTATAAAACTTATCACTGGGTTTGTGAAAATAACTGTTTTGGTGTGTTATCAGTCGACAAAAGTTTATAGTACGCCAGTCGGCACCGTTAAAGATCTAAAACAAAGGTTCCGTGAAGAATGCAGATTGATTTCTTCAGAGACCCTTGAACGCGTTCGGGAAGAGTTTTTGTCTAGAATCTTTTATTGCCAAGAAGTCATCGGTGGACATATAGAGCATCTTATTTGAACTTGTTTGTTTGAATTGTTTTGTATTATTATTATTCATTTCTGTATCTTAACGACAGCTTATGTTAACTTTTGCGTTACTATGGTATTTCAGTCTGTACTTCAATTGACGCTTAAAGCCAGTAATGTAAATAACCTATTTAAAGTAATACCACGTAACAATCTTCACAATTTGGCGATTTTGCGTTGAAATTCACAAATAAGTAGAAATAGTTTGATTGTAATGGTGTTGTTGAACAGGACTTGGAACGAGCATTTAAATGAGATATTACTTAATTGCCATATGATCCCATTTAAAATGATCTTACAAAATGGCAGTCGTCCATGTGATGACGTCACAAAATACTATCAAGAACGTTGCATTTGTACCCTATTCCAGGCATCCAAACAATTATTGATTTAAATTCTATGGTTCATGAAATAGATAGGTGGGGGGAGACTTTAGACGGGCACTGTACAAGTTGGCACAAAGATGGAAGTTTGGCAACGTCCGATGCGCCGTAGCAAAGACGTATGCGGATTGCAAGAGCTCACTTCGCTTGCAGAATTTGTAAGCTTCGTTTCGACCGTACAGTTCAGAGAAAAGTGTGATTACCGGGGTTGTGCAATACTAACTTGTTATGGCGACTCCAGAAAGTAAAGCTGTTCATAAAATGTTGAGTGAGCAGTGTCGTGAAATAATTATGAACGTTTTAAATTTCATGAGCGAAGAGGCAAACAATGGCAAGTGAACAATTCCATTAACAGAGATAAGTTTTAATTATTGCAATAAATTTTTTAAACCAAAGTAATTATTTAACAAATTTACACTGAAGAGTAACCTTTTTAAATGGATTCTCGTACATAAAATATTTTTTTGTTAAACGATTTGAAAAAGTGACATTAGGGTGAGGCAAACTATTTTATGCATTCATGTGTCAATTTTATGCACTCATGTGTCAGTTTTTTGCACCGTTATGTCATCATGACAAACAAATCGACGTCATTTTTAGTCCATTTAGAGCAACCTAAATGAGACATTTTTTGGTTTTTGCATGCCTGCGGCTTATGCGTCAATTTTCCATTCGTGAAAAAAAGCACCACTTTATGGACTTGTTGCATAAATAACTATTCTGTTTCTGTCTACAGGAGTATATACAAGGATACATGTTTATTTTGTATAAGATGCCTATTTAAATGTAATAGGTTTTTTAGCTTATAATTATAATTATTATACTCATTTCATACCTATCTCTATTACGTTTCGGTTTCATTATTTGTTTGTTTCAGTTACAATTGCGGTTTGGTCATATTAAAATATGTTTGAACTAAAATCTAAAGACAACTAATGAACTGAAACGTAATATAGTATTTTTGAATTTAATACTTCTTTTAAATGGCCGAAAACCACGACAAAAACTTTTATTTCAAAGAACGGTCACTGAAAACAAATTTAACTACTTTCTCATTTTATTTGTATGAAAATACACATGAGTAAAACTTTTAAGTCATTGGTCATTGAACGAGTTTCTGCTGCTACGAAAGTTAGCCAAAGAACGCTTTCCCGTATTAAAAAAGAAGCTCTGGCAGGAAGTAATGCTGACACTGATGTGCCTACTAAAAAACAAAGAACGTCCAGTACCCGTATGGATCAATTCGACAAAACCGTGCTTATCCGAGAAAAGGGTACCCACGTTAAGAAATGTACACCAAACCTTTGCAGATAGCAATGGCTTCGCAGGAAGTCGCGAATATCTGCGGAAACCAATACATTCTTTGGGTTTTCATATTATTGTTGTTATGTTTATCATCAATAGAAGGCAAAATCATTGTTTAGGTATGTCTTTAGAAGAAAAATAATCGAAATGAAAGTTGTTTTTGGCAGACAGTACTTTGCCGGCTAATTGATATAACTTTAGCTTTGACAGAACATTCTTTAGCATTTAGGGGACACAGGTAAAATATTGATGATACTTATAATGGAAACTTCTTAACTCAAGTTGATCTTCATGGTAAATATGACCCAATAATGATGGAAGTCATCAATTTACCACAACGGAGTGTTAAATATCTAAGTCCTACTATAAAAATCTAGTTAATTGACTGTTTTATGAGATTCGCCAAAGTTTCAGATCAGAGTGCGGCAGGGAACATCTGACATATTAAGGTCGTCAGAAGAATTGAAATTAGACATTAAAAAATGCAAGGGGCAGGGATATGATGGTGCAAATGTGATGAGTAGTGTTTACTCAGGTGTACAAAAATGCATAAAGGATGTTTAGCAGATTGCAGCTTATATACATTGCGCTGCACACTATCCTAATCTTGTGATAAATGACGCAGTTTGTGATGTGACTGAAGTTAAGAATTTTTTTACGGTTTTGACAAACTTAAACACATATTATTGTTTTAAATGAAACTCAATGTTTCTAGCTAATTCCACAATATAATGAAAAATGTTGAAAATTCTAAAAAATTGGCAATTGTTTCGATAACTGAATGGGAAGCTCTATACCACCTATTTAGGCAAACATTTTTATGGATAATTTAGAAACAAAGATCTTTGAAAGTAATATTTCAAAAAATGTTTTATTTTGGTACAGATATGTAGATTACATATTAGCTTGTTTTAAGGGTAGTGAACGACAATTGGATATATTATTCAATCACATTAATAATTTACACCCAAAAATTAAATTTACATTAGAAGTTGAAGAAAATAACTCAATCAATTTTCTTGATTCGAAGATTCAAAGAGTTAATAATGTACTTGATTATTCAATTTACCGAAAACCAACACACACTGTTGTGCCAATTCCATATAGTTCCAATCACCTCATGTCACATAAACTAGCGGCATACAATTCAATGATACATAGAGGATTTTCAGTTCCTATGAACAAATGTAATTTTGATATAGAGATTAATACAATTAGACAAATAGCAACATCCAACGGTTATCCATTACATATGATAAATAAGCTAATTAATAAAAAAGAGGAAAAGTGGCATTACAACTAATATTTCCTAAACAAACTGAAGAAGTAAAAACTTTTAAAACCATCACATATGCAGGAAATATTTCTAATAATATCTTTAGCAACGAATACAACAATTTCTTTCAAAACAGAAAGTAACGTAAGTACAAAATTGTTGAATGTTAAAACAAAAATACCAACAATAAAGAAATCAGATTATATAAACTCAAATGTCCAGAATGTAATGCTGTCTATTTGGGTCAGACCTTTGAAATTTTGAAATCCGATACAGTGATCACTTAGGAGCATGCAGATTAAAACAACCAGATAAATCCCATTACGCAAAACATCTTCTTGACAGCAACCATTCATTGACACCTAAGACAGAACTAGAAGTACTACATATTTGTGATAAGAAACAAGAACTGGATTTCCTTGAAGAGTTGGAAATTAGAAGACACTTAAGAAACCCACAATATGAAGTCGTCAATGAACAGATAAATCTAGGGAGTTCTCCACTATTAAACTGTCTTCTTAAGTGATAATTGTAAAGATCAGCAGATATAGTCTTCCTGGTTTTCTATATCATTGCACAGTAATACTGATCATAATTGGAAAAATGATATCCAGGATATCACCATAGGCCTAATAATATCTAAGCTTCAATATTTGTAATATCACATCTTCTTCTTTTTTCTATTAACATATATTAAGTCAATCACAAGGAACTAAAAATAACTACTAAACATCAGGTAGGCATCAAATGAAATGTAACTTCTGTCATTTTTACGATGATATTCAGTTATCGAAATAATTGTCAATTTTTTAGAATTTTCAACATTTTTCATTATATTGTGGAATTAGCTAGAAACATTGAGTTGCATATAAAACATTAATATGAGTAGATTCCACGAAGTAAGGGTCGAGACAGTTAATTTCATTAAACCTATACACTTTTTTTGGACATAGTATTAATCGATGGGATATTCTAGGCTCATTTACTGGTGAATATTCTATCAAATTAAAAAGATTAAACCCTACTCGATAGGCTGGAAGAGCTGTTTCGCTGTTAGCTCTTAATCTGAGATACATAGGTGTAGTTAAGGCACTTACAAAAATAAATTAAACCACAACAAAAAAAGATGAGAGATAGGTTATTGAAATATATTGAATTTATTTAGCGTTGCATCCCAAGTCATACAAGAAAAAGAATTAGGATTACTAAAGGCATCTGAATGTCTAAATTTGTCTCTCAAAAATCTTAAAGAATATAGAAATACTCGTAATTATATAAATTTATAGAATATAAACCCAAAATTTGAAAACAAAATACAATTAAAACCAAAAAAACACTATGATGAGTCTAATACAAATTATGTATTTTCTAGTCGACAAAACTATTTTAGGATAAATATACATTACAAAATATTTGACATTGTAATTAACCAAATAGGTAATCGTTTTGAGGGAATGGAGCTATTTGTGAATAAATTTAGATTCCTCTGTCCCCAAGGTTTTGATAGCCTTGTCTAAAAAAGAATTATTTATGTCTGCAGAAACACTACAGCAGACATATTCCAGTGATCTGTCTGCGACTTTTCCTTTAGAGATGGTCGCGTTGTGTATGCCGTTAAAGGAAAATATTGCTTCCCTTCAAAATATTAAATACTTTGCGCTGTGTTTTAATTGTGGAAAATAAAACGTTATTGTTAAAATTAGTGATTGAAACTGAATTTGGCTGGACTTGCAGTACACTCTTTATTATTGTACCTGTTACAACGCAGCAATAGTAGCAGTAGTAGCAGTAGTGGTAGTAGAAGTAGTAGTACTCAAATTCCTAAAATACAGTAATATAACTAATTTTATAGAATTCTAATAAAATATTAATTACGGTTGCCTCTATCGTTTCAATCTCTCGAATAAAAATTTTTTTTGACATCCTTCAAATTTTAGTTTGAAGGTAGTATCTACACTTGTTCGATAGAGACAACTTAAAGTCTTAAGCTGGGTTGTCATTGCGCGAAAGTCACTCGCGCAACGTTTTCGCGAGAATTATTCGCGAAACGGCTGCCTCGGGTTGACCATCTCCACGAAGCGAAACGTTTCGCTACATAAAGACGAAACAAGGTGAGCCATCCGTTTGCGCGAAAAAGTATGTCGTTCATATGTACACCGTCTGCAGCATCAGCGTTTGCTATCCTGACGATACTTCATGTTAAAAATAAAATAAAAAAACGAAGACCACGACGCCGGTGGTGGACCAAAGAATTATTTCGCGATTGCAATATGGGAACCAGCTTCTGAGAGATATAATAGTAGAACACATTGATGATACTATTAGAAACTTTACCCGGATGACTTCAGAAGACTTTGAATATCTCTTGTCACAGGTTGACCCCATAATAAGAAGAATGGATACTAATATGAGAGAAGCAGTAACTTCAAGAGAACGGTTGGCGGTTACGCTAAGATTCCTCGCCACAGGTGATTCGTACACCAGTTTACAATACCTGTTCAGAATAGCAAAGAGTACTATATCAAGAATTATTCCAGAAGTGTGTGATGCATTAATTCACTCATTGAAGGAATATGTAAAGGTAAGATTTAAATTATTATTGTTATTATTATTATTATTATTGTTTATTTACAAAAAAAAGTAATCAAGAAAAGGTAAACAAACAATACTAAAAATTCATTAAATCTTTAAATTAAATATTTATAAAGAACGGTGAAACATCAATGTCTTCCGATGAATGTTGATCAAGCACCACTTCCTCGTAATTCCCGGAAGAAGGCAAAGCGTTGTCTACTAGCGAGTTTGAGCCAGACTCCAACTGTACAGTGGTTAAGGCCCCGTGTGCCCCATGTAAACTGGCACTTTGAAGAGAGCTTGGGGTACTGCATGATGTCTGAGGCATATACTCACTCGATGCTCTTGATCCATAGTTTGATGTAGTGGCGGAAAGTGTACCCATATCTGCTTCGAATAATATGTTAGCAAACGCTCGTTTGACATGAGCTAGTGTATGCTGATCATATTTTTTTAACTCATTGGCCAAGTGTATAGCATATGCGAAGTAGGGGTCATTTGAGTTGGTCGTCGATGACTGTAATATTTGAAGCGCTTCACTAATTAGTGTATCTGGTTGTAATAACACCTACAACAGAATAATCAATTAAGAAAACAAGAAATTACACAATACACAATTCGATAAAGACATTACAACAAACTTATTCTATATTTTTACTATTTTTTCTTTATTTTTATTTTATGTATTAATTATTGTTACAGCTACCCTCTACTACAGAAGAGTGGCTTCAGATTGCCACCGAATTCGAACGTAAATGGAACTTTCCTCACGCCGTCGGGGCTATGGATGGAAAGCATATCGTCTTACAAGCACCCGTTAATTCAGGCACCGAATACTACAATTACAAAATTTTTTTTAGCATTGTGCTCTTTGCATTAGTTGACGCAAACTACAACTTTATTTACGTCGATATAGGTTGTCAAGGCAGAATATCGGATGGTGGTGTATTCAAAAATACAACGCTGTACAACAAATTGGAGAACCGTACATTAACTATTCCAGATCCAAAAGTCTTGCAAATTCCATATTCCATAGAAATACCATATATGATATTGGGGGACAAAGCGTTCGCTTTGAATGAGTACACAATGAGACCATTCGATGGAAATCCAGAAACAGGTACACCTGAACGTGTCTTCAATTATCGTCATTCTAGAGCTCGCCGCGTCGTTGAGAATGCGTTTGGAATATTGAGTTCTGTATTTCGTTTATTGAGAAAACCTATGCTATTGGGACCAGAAATAGCAACAAAAATTACATTGACAACTATATATTTACATAACTTTTTACGCAAACGCCCTTCGCGAGAAATTTATACACCACCCGGCATTTTCGACTCTAAAAGAGATGGAGAAATTAGAAGTGGCAAATGGCGAAATGACCAACCAATGACATCTTTAATGCCTATTCGTAATATCCCACGAAGAACATCCGAACTAGGGTTGGGTCATACGACTCTTTTTAAAGAGCGCGCTCAATTCGTTCAACTCATTTAAGTGAGTCGTTCACACTGAGTCGTTCATTTGAACGATAACATAATCGACATGCCATATAACACTTGTGGCGCGCTCTTCGCTCGTTGAGTTCACATTCTTGATGGTGGTTTTGAGCTACTTGCTGCATCGACTCCGTCCGACTCTGGAGCGTGAGCTGATGATATCATTGTTTTTACTTGTCGCTGCAGTTGGAATTCTATGGTTCGTGACGTACGATTTTGCTGCATTTTGTTGAGTTGTTGGGTACATGCGTTTCATTGGCTTTGTGTATTTTGTAAGTGAATTTCAACTTCAGTTTAAATTAAAGTATATTTTGTGTGCACTGCGTAGTAGTGTAAGTAACGAATATTCGTTTCTTAAGTGATAAATTAGCAATAGAGTCTAAAAAAAGAAGCGAAGTATGGACCTTTTTTGAGCAAATGCCTGATAGTGCTGATAGTAAGGCAAAATGTAATTTTTGCTCACAAATTTTATCCTATAAAGGTGGCTCAACTTACAATTTAAGCAGACATTTGAAAAGTAGGCATCCTAGTTCGAGTTGTGTTTTAGCAAGTAAACAGGCACCTGTTAGTTCCAATAATGAAATCACACCACCTGAATCTGAAGCAAGTTCCCAATTTCAAGAAAATAATGCTACTCCTTCCACGTCCTTTAGTACTAATGATTATGATGGGAATGGGTCAACAAAAAATCATCATCAACCTCGGACAAAAAAACAAAAAACATTAGGTACTTTTTTTACCAAACCAGTAACAAATAAAAAAAGAGTTGACATCAATAGGTTATTAGTAACAACAATTGTAAGAAATTTCTTACCATTTTACTTAGTAGAAAGCCAAGACTTTAAAAGTTTTGTTGCAGAATTAAATTCTGGATACCAACTGCCTTGTAGAAAAACTGTTTCTCAGGTATTAATACCACAGTATTACAACTTGACAAAGGAAAAAGTACTTGGCAAAATTCAACTTGCTGACGCTATTTGTTTAACGACGGATGGGTGGACCTCGGTAACAAATGAGAGTTATGTTGCGGTTACTGCCCATTATTTAAATATAAATAAAATAGAATCCATTTTATTAAGCTGCTATAAATACACCGAAAGACACACCGCCACAAATTTATGTGAAGAACTACAAAGAATAGTTACTGAGTGGAAAATTTCCGATAAAATAGTTGCCGTCGTTAGCGACAATGCGGCGAATATTGTTGCAGCAATAAGAAGAACTAATTGGAAACATATTCCGTGTTTCGCCCATACAATTAATTTAATTGTTCAGTCATCGTTAGAGAGCATTCAAGTCATTAGACAAAAAATAAAAATTATAGTAGATTTTTTTAGAAGAAGTCCACAAGCAACTGAAAAATTAAAACAAATGCAAAAACAGTTGGGAACATCAGAACTTAATATAAAACAAGACGTACCAACAAGGTGGAACTCAACATACGACATGTTTCAAAGAATTCTTGACATTAAAGAATCACTTATGTCCGTCATCGCAATCCATTACCCAGATATTGAAAATATATCAAACACTGATATTAATATTTTAGAAATGTTCTGTGAAATTCTTAAAATATTTAAAGACGTTACTGAGGAAATTAGTTCTGAGAAGGAAGTGACAGTATCGAAAGTTATTTTGTTCAGTTCTGCGTTGACAAAATATTGTATAAAATATCTTAATGACCATCCTGATTTGCCAGAACTTGTCAAGAATTTAGCAGAATCTTTACTGACTGCTTTACAAAAAAGATTTCATAATATTGAACAGAACAAAATATTTGCTCAAGCTACTATTTTGGATCCGCGTTTTAAAAAATTTGGATTTTCTGATAAAAATGCTTTTGAAAATGCTAAACAAAATTTAGTAAATTACGTCACACATTTAAATGCAAAACCAACCAGTGATGATCGTTCAACATCCCAAGAAAAAGACGAAGATTCTTCTCCAGTTCCGGCAACTCCCTCGGTAATATGGGAAGCTTTTGATCGTTCAGTTTCCAAAGTGGTTTCTAATCCTAATCCTGTAGCAGCTGGAATTGTAGAGGTGGAAAAATACCTTGAGGAACCATTACTACCGAGGCAGTCAAATCCATTTATTTGGTGGGAGGAGCGACGCAAAGTTTCTCCTCGACTATATGGCCTTATGAAAAAAACATTATGTATAGTCGCTACTTCTGTACCTAGTGAAAGGATTTTTTCGAAGGCAGGTCAAACTCTAACCGAAAAGAGAAACAAACTAAGTGGCGAAAAAGTTTCTATGATAATTTTCTTAAATGCAAATTTGTAGAGTAACATGTTTATTTTGATTTCACAATTTTTTAAGTTGTACTTTATGTTTTGCTTTAAACGTTTATTTAGTTCTATTTTTTGTTTAGAATTTATTGTTGATTTATTTCATATGATTTATGTGCTAATATACCAAAAATATAATGATTCTATGATAATTAACAATATGTTTAACAACTTCTAATAAATAATGTTCTCCTTTCAGTGTTTAATTTAATAAATATGGGCGCGATACGCTATTGCTTTCCTGTGGTTCGCACCTGCGAGTATAATTTAAAAATATACAGCCGAATTCAGCATCCACTTTTAGCTTAAAAACGCTTTTAAAATTAAAAATATTTCCTATCCTAAAATGTGTAAATCTGTGAATTTTAGAAGCACTTTTAACTAAAAGAGGATATTGAATACGTCTGATAAATCTTTCTGTCATCATCATTCAACCATATACAATACACTATACACGTACGCACGGCGCCCTATAAAGAATTCTGTAAATAATTTTCGAGTATTCGACCTTCGACTCATGAGCACAGAGCACAGTACAATACTGATTAACTGAATGAATACTAAATACACCAAGCGCTCGCGGCATTCTGCCTGCAGGTTTCGTATCATCAGTAGAAGATCTTTGGTAGAAATGTGTAGTTCGCGCACAAAATAGTTCAAACGAACTAGTCTTTCAACTGAACTAAAATAAGTAATGGCCACAACATATGCTGTGTAATGGCGATTCGAATGAGTCATTTAGCAGGACGGAGTCGTTCGTTCACCGCTCACTTAACTGAGTCGTTCAAATTGAACGACTCGTTCATGAACGACCCATCACTAATCCGAACGTCCCAAAAACATTCGTTTACATTTAGCTAACCATTTTGTTTTGAATGACCCTTTACCGTGGCAAGACAACTATTAAGAAGCCACTTACCTCGCTTTCAGTATCCACCGTTTCTCTTGGTTCGTCTTTGTCAGACAGGAAATCAAAATACTTGTAGGCAAACCATTTTGATTCATATATATCTTCACTACCTGTAGAAAATTATTTTCAAATAAGAAAAATAGAGAGATCTGTTTATTAATTACAATAAATAATATGAAATTACTTCAGTCTATTTATTTCAAAAATTATAAAAGTCCACATACCTGATCCAGTGATCCTACTTTTCTTCTCCCTGGATTTTTCGCTCCTGTAGGAGCCCATTAGAGTTTTCATTTTGGCCTTTAGAGTGGCTACAGGGCGATTCATTTTGATGCTCATAGCCCTCCACGCATCCTCCCTCTTACTGCGGTTGTGATATGCTTTTTATTTAGCATTCCACAGGAACTGATATGTTTTATAAAATTCAATAAGACGGATGCTTTCCTCTTGGTCCATTTTAGTGCGCAACTAGAAAAACCTTGTTCACTTTGAGCGAAACGTGACAAGCGAGCCTCTTTGATGCGCTTCTAATAACCGACTGTCGAGTGGCTCACCCCGAATCATACTCGCGAAAAAAGTTTCTGGGTGATTCAGCGGTATATATGAGGCGAGACTAGTTTCGCGAAACAGTTGCGCGAGTGACTTTCGCGCAATGACAACCCAGCTTTACAGTATAAATTAACGTATTCTGCAATACGAAATAATAAATTAACATGTTTTTTAATTTTGAGTGAATTTACATCATGTGAATATAATTTTACACCCTTACAATAGGGTATTTTAATGTTTTTATTCGAATGACTCAATCATAACGATGGTTCTATCTTGAGTATTGTTTTTGATCAACTTGATGGCTTTGACAACTACTTTTTTAAATGACGACGGCTTTGATAATGGCTTAACAGCCGAAAGCGCTTAGCCTGAAAGTAATAAACTAATACACACTGAGTATTCGTCGTTTTCATTCACTCAATAAATTAACAGTTGCATTTAAAAAAGTTAGTTAGCGTACTATTCTTCACAGTTATCAAGTTTTCCAGAGATAACAACAGCCTTATAAATAGTTTTAACTCTTCCAGTAAGTGCTGCTAGAGCTGAAAGATCCTTTTCCAAATTAAAAATCATTAAAAATTATTTACGAAATAGTTCCTCTCAGACAAGGTTAAACTTGGCTATACTCTTCATAGTGGCACAAGAGGCGGCCAAAATTGATAATAACCATTTAATAAAAAAAAATTCGGAGGCAAAAGCTAGAAAAAAACAAGCACCTTAAACCAAAATGAGATAACGGCTATAATAATTTTACTAAAATAATTTTACAGTATAATTAGGATGGGCAATTTCCTCGCAATAACTATTGAAATCTTCAAGTTTAATCTTTTTGTTTTTATCTCACTGTTGCTTCCAAGTATTTAGTATCGCTACCTTTTAGTTTTAAAGAATATTTTTTATTTTGTACTTGTTGCACGTTCAATAGCTATATTTATTGTAACGTTCTTTACATATCGTATAATGTATTTTCCTGAGTGCATTCAATTTAAATTTTATATTAGGTTAGTAGTTTAAATAATTAACAGTATTATCTAACTTTGTTTGGTAATACAAACCTTATTTATATATTATATTGTTAATATAGGCGAGGGGACCCTAACACAATTTTCTCGGGGGGTGCATAATTTGTCGCTACGCCACTGACTGAATATATGATAATAATACATTGACTACAGGACAACGCACCACAGTTTGCTGTCACATATGATTGAAAATTTCAACTTTGAAATTTTTTTTATCAAGTTTGACAAGAATGCACCCGTTTATTCAAACATATGAATTTTGTGCCGTTTTAAGTTACCATCCAGTGTCGGTTTGTCCCCCTCCTAAATCCGGGGCTGCAATTCGTTATAAATTTATTTTAGTAAGATATATTTTTCTTACAATATTCTAGCAAGGTTATACGAATTCTTAGTTATATTAATTATTTAAGTATTCGCCTAAATACGTGCGAAAACAAGGTCGAATAATATTTAGTAAACAACTATAACCTTTGAAATATTTCTGAAGAATTTTGCCACTGATTAGAATATATAATATACAGTGGGGCGTTAAAGTAACGAATAAATTCATTTCCAACTTTAATAATAACTTAAATAAAAAATCAAGTTCGTTTATATTTTGTCTTCCAACTCACTATGAATATTTTGTTCTCATTGTAACGGAATAGCTACATAGTAACAGGCCTCGGACTATCAGTATGACAGCGACATAACCTAGAATAGAGAAGCTGACATAAAGAAGAGGACTGACAAGAAAAAGGGAGAGGACGGCTGGGGAATTTTGGTAAGGAGAAAAATGTGACGTTTGGAAAGATTTCAAAAAAATATTTCTCAATGTAAATATCCTCTTTAGTTGTTTTTTAGTTCGTTGAATTGTTTCTAGTTGAGTAGAAATAAATTGTTTTAACCCTCACTCGTACTACAATTGGTATCAGGTGTGGGGTTCGAACCAACGCTCCCTCTCGGGAACCAGAGGCCTGTGGTGGTTTACGGTACTTCCGTTCGTTCTTTGCAATTCCCCAGCCACCTTTGAAAGACTGATGGAGAACATCCTCAGGGGTTTCTCTTGGGAGACCTTTCTAGTGTATTTGGATGACGCCATCATTCTGGGGCGAACATTTGACACGTATTTGACGAATCTTGAAGAGGTTTTCAAGAGACTTCAAGCAGCCAATATGACATTAAACGTGAAGAAGTGCAAACTTTTCCAGACTAAAGTCAACTATCTAGGGCATGTAGTCAGCGGATAAGGTATAGCTGTAGATCCAGACAAGATCCACGTAGTCCAGCAATGGCCAACGCCTTACGACAAATATCAACTTCGAAGCTTCCTGAGACTTTGTCAAACCGCAAACTCAAATGACTGAGGAAGGTAGAAGATTCAGCTGGGATAAAGAATGCCAAGTTGCCTTTGAAACTTTGAAGAAGCAGCTGACATCAACTCCAATTCTGGGCTATTCACTTCCTGAGGGAAAGTTCATTCTCGGTAGAGACGCCAGCAACGTGGGAATTGGTGCCGTTCTTTCCCTGGTCCAGGATGGCCGAGAAAGGATCGTTGAGTACTTCAACAAGACCTTATCTAAACCTAAGCGTAACTACTGCGTTACCAGGCGAGAGCTCCTGGCAGTGGTGAAATCTGTTGAGTATTTCTACAAGTACTTGTATGGAAGGAAGTTCTTGATCCGAACCGGCCATGCCAGCTTGAAGTGGCTACTTAATTTCAAGAATCCTGAGGGCCAAGTCGCAAGATGATTGGAAAAACTTCAAGAATATGACTTCCAAATCGAACACCGACCCGGCACAGGGCACCGTAATGCCGAAGCACTCTCCAAAAGACGATGCCAACCGACTTGCTCCCGTTGCAGCCGCATGGAAGAGAAGGATGCCAGCTTACACCAGATCAAAGTAATCAGTGAAGAATGGCCTCAAAAGAGAATTCAACAGCATCAAATGAACGACGCGGACCTTGGAAAAATAATTGATTGGAAGTCAGTAAATCGTCGACCGACTTGACAAGAACTATCGTCATCTTCGCCGATTTTGAAGTCATACTGGGCACAGTGGAATTCCCTGGTTATTGAGGACGGCTTGCTGAAAAGAATCATCGAGAATGACGAGGGCACCGAATCCAAGAAACAACTATTGGTTCCTAGGAATTGTGTCTCTGAAGTATTACGACATCTTCATGATGGACCATCCGGATGACACCTAGGTGTGAAGAAGACCTTGCAGAAGAAACGGGAACGACTCTACTGGGTAAACTGTTCCGACGATGTAAGAGATTGGTGCCGAAAATGTATCACCTGTGCTGCAAGCAGCGGACCACACCGTAAGCAGAGGGCTGGTATGCTGCAGTACATCGTGGGGAGCCCATTCGAGAGAGTCGCCATAGATGTGATGGAACCGCTACCAGAGAGCGAAGCGGGTATGAAGTACATCATCATCATGAACTACTTCACCAAGGTGGGTAGAAGCATATGCAGTTGCCAATCAAGAAGCCGCTACCATAGCCGACGTCCTGGTGTAGGAATTCATCAGTCGGTTCGGAGTGCCCTTGGAACTACATTCGGAGCAGAGAAGAAACTTTGAAAGCAAGCTATTCCAGGAGGTTTATCAGAAGTTGGGGATCCGAAAGACTAGAACAACGGCGTTACGTCCACAGTCCGATGGAATGGTGGAACGCATGAACCGGACTCTAATTGAGCATTTGTCGAAGGTCGTCACTGATCATCAGCAGGACTGGGATGAGCATATTCCATTCTTCTTGATGGCATACCGATCAGCTGTGAATGAGTCTTCAGGGCAGACACCGACCAAAGTCCTTTTCGGTCGAGAAATAATACTTCCATGCGACCTGGTGTTTGGTTGCAAGCCTGGTGAAGATATCGCCGGAGAAGATTATGTATACAATCTTCGGAGGAAGACGGAAGATACCCATAAACTGGTTCGTATTAACCTGCAATTAGCCAGCAACCGAATGAAGAAGTACTACGACAGCCGAGCCGAAGAATCGTGCTACAAAGAAGATGATGTCGTCTGGCTTTACAATCCACGAATAAGACGAGGATTATATCCAAAATTACAGAAGAACAGGCAGGGTCCATATGTCATCAAAAAGAAGATCTACGATGTTATTTATCGAATCTATAAAACTCCTAAAGGAAAGCCGATTGTAGTCCAATCTGATCGGCTAGCATCATATGCCGGGGACCACAATGAAGGTGTGCAAGTACAACAACTACTGTGCGAAGAGCATTCCAAGTTCGAAGACTTCGTGAAGGTCTACGGAACGGAACCAACTGCCGTTACAGCTACAAATCCGAAGATGGTAATGGCATTCCAGGAGTAATGCATCTAAGGAAGGGGGCAGTGTAACGGAATAGCTACATAGTAACAGGCCTCGGGCTATCAATATGACAGCGACATAACCTAGAATAGAGAAGCTGACATACAGACGAGGACTGACAAGAAAAAGAGAGGACGGCTGGGGGAATTTGAAAGGTGAGAAAAATGTGACGTTTGAAAAGATTTCAAAAAAAATATTTCTCAATGTAAATATATTTTTTTTTATTATTGCCTCATATTACCTTTTTAAAGCACGCGTCAGCGTGTTTAAATCGAACTTTCAAACAGGCGCGTTTTTTAAAGTCCCCATGGTAACAACAACAACAACTTGAGAAACGTAAGTATCAATGACAACTTTTTTTATTAGTTTTTAAATTGTATATTATCATTGGGAACCAATGTCTTATTTGGTTTTTTCTGCAAAATGTATTTATATATTCATATATACATTCTTTCCCTTTAAATATAAATAAAGAAACTTTTTGATTATTGATCTGACAGCCAGTAACGTCAACTAAAAATAAATACTATTTGACGTTCACGAAACTTGGCTGGGCATCGAGGATGGCCTTCCATTTTTTTGTAGTAATAATATAATAATAATATTTTATGATTCCAAAGTGCACCAATAAAAAAAAATAGCGTAAAGTATTCGTGGATAACTGGTCTTTCGAACACTTGCTCTATTTCGAGCACTCGGCTGCGCCGTCGTGCTCGAAAAATCGCGCGTGTTTGAAAGACTTCTTTATCCACTTATACTTTCATATACTATTTTAGTTGTTGTTTAGTTCGTTGAATTGTTTGTAGTTTAGTAGAAATAAATTGTTTTAACCCTCACTCGTACTACAGTATTATACAATTTTATTCAATCACACTGTATATATCATAATTTCCTTATCTTAAGTTTCAATTTATGTAGACCATGATGGAACATTGCTTGCCTAAGTAACTTTGATGAGAATCTTTAAATGTTTATCATGTTCTAAGTATTACAGTCCGATTTCCACATTGTTTATTGTAACATATATTTTCCGGGTCCATCTGTCGCCTTACACACTATTTAAGTGACCAAACCAAACAGTTGCCTCTTTCCAATTTCCTCAATTATTGATCGGTTCATACTAACTTCTTTTCAGATTGTTTTAATGGAATCGTTTTATTTCTATCTCTATCTAGTTTTGGTCACCAGCAGCTTCTTCTGAGAAAGTCCATTACGGTTACTTTCATTTTCATCTTCGCTACTGATTCTATTCTAATTCTAAAAGATTGACAATTGTTTCGATATTGAATATCATCGTCAGAATGACAGAAGTTACATTTCATTTGATGCATACCTGATGTTTAATAATTATGTTTTGTTAGACCAAGAAGGGACCTAGCTTGTGATTAACTTAGCACGAAATATGAATATTTAAGTCAAAACAATTAAATAAAATATTCATGATTTTAGCTCATACTTTTGACACCTTCCAATATTTTTTGTTCATGTGGGCCGCCTAAAGTGAGAGTATTCATTGTGATTGTCATAAAACTGTGAGTAAAAACCTCTTTAGAAAATTATATTTCAAGGATAGCTTTAAACATAAATGATTTCACAACAAGAAAGCCATTATTTTCGAAAATTTATGGAATAAGAACTTTTGTTTGAAGAATAAGGTTAAGTAAATTAAAAATCTTTTCGATAAGAACTAGAGGTCAAATTCAAGGAAAAACTTAATAGTCTACTAACTAAAATTTTTACACCTAGTAAAGTAGACCATACACGTTGAACTCTCTAAATCAAAATAATTTACAATGAATGAAGCGACAATTAAAAAGTTAATAGGAGAGGCTACGAAAAAAATATAAGAAGAATTAAACAATACAAAGAAATAATGAAAACGAGCTCTAGATGCTACTGAAACGAATTTATTAATGAAAATTGAAGATCACAACAAAATATTGAAAGCCTTACAAAAAGAGAACGAAGACATCAAACAGAGATTAGAGCAAATCGAGAAAGATAAAAAAGCGAACAATATCGTGATTTTTGGCATCTAAAAAGATAACCATCCCATCGAAGTAGGAGATATATGCAAGAACCTGAACAGAAATCTAGAAATGAACCTCAAAGAACAAGATATAAGCAACTTTTATTCTTTGGGAAAGTCTGATACTGCTCCAGTAAAAGTAGAATTCACTTCTCTTTTAACGAAAAAAGAGGTGTTTTAAATGAAACTCACAGATTCTAGTTAATTCCACAATATAATAAAAGTTATTAAAAATTCTAAAAAATTGACAATTGTTTCGATAAATCAATATCATTGTCAGAATGACAGAAGTTACATTTAATTTGATGCCTACCTGATGTTTAGTAGTTATTTTTGGCTAGACCAAGAAGTGACCTAACTTGTGATTGACTTAATATATGTTTATAGGAAAAAAAAGAAGATGTGATATTACAAATATCGAAGCTTAGATATTATTAGCCCTATGGTGATATCCTGGATATCATTTTTCCAATTAAGATCAGTGTAACTGTGCAACGATATAGAAAACCAGGAAAACTATATCTGCTGATATTTACAATTATCACTTAAGAAGACAGTTTATTAGTTGAGAACTCCCTAGATTTAACTGTTCATTGACAACTTCATATTGTGGGTTTCTTAAATGTCTTCTAATTTCCAATTCTTCAAGGAAATCCAGTTCTTGTTTCTTTCCACAAATATGCAGCACTTCTAGTTTTGTGTTAGGTGTCAATGAATGATTGGTGTCAAGTAGATGTTTTGCGTAATGGGATTTATCTGGTTGTTTTAATCTGTATGCTCGTAAGTGTTCACTGTATCGGATTTCAAAATTCCTAAGGGTCTGACCCAAATACACAGCATTACATTCTGGACATTTGAGTTTATATATACCTGACTTCTTTAATAGTGGTATTTTTGTTTTTACTTTTAACAATTTTGTACTAACGTTACTTTCTGTTTTAAAAGAACTCGTTGTATTCGTTACTGAAGATATTATCTTCGAAATATTATTAGAAATAGTTCCTGGATATGTGATGGTTTTATAATCTTTTATTTCATCAGCTTGTTTAGGAAATATTAGTTGTAATGCCACTTTTTCCTCTTTTTTACTAATTAGCTTATTTATCATATCTAATGGATAACCGTTGGATGTTGCTATTTGTCTAATTGTATTAATCTCTCTATCAGAATTACATTTGTTCATAGGAACTGAAAAAGCTCTATGTATCATTGAATTATATGCCGCTAGTCTGTGTGACATAGGGTGATTGGAATTGAATGGAATTGTCACATCAGTCTGTGTTGGTTTTCGGTAAATTGAATAATCAAGTAAATTATTTACTCTTTGAATTTTCAAATCAAGAAATTTGATTGAGCTATTTTCTTCAATTTCTAATGTAAATTCAATTTTTGGGTGTAAATTATTGATGTGGTTGAAAAATACATCTAATTGTCGTTCACTGCCCATAAAACAAGCTAATATGTCATCCACATATCTATACCAAAATAAAATATTTTTCGAAATATTACTTTCAAAGATCTTTCTTTCTAAATTATCCATAAAAATGTTTGCTAAAATAGGTGATATAGGGCTTCCCATTGGTAAACCTTCATTTTGAATATATATCTTATTGTCAAAAGTAAAATAATTCTGATTAATGCATACATCAAATAAATTAAGTATATCTGATATTATTCCTGGATTAATATTTTTATCTTCTAGTAAGTTTCTTACAAGTATTAGACATTCTTTAGGAGGCATTTTAGTGAACATACTAGTTACATCGAACGAAATGAGTTTATAGTTATCTTGCAAGTGGATTTTTTATTAGTTCTATTGAATTTCTAATTGAGTACTGAGATTCATATCCGTAACTATTGAGTATATTGTTGAGCTTCTTTGCCAATATATTATTAGCAGCATTAACATAAGAAACTACAGACCTGTGGATATACTTAATTTATTTGATGTATGCATTAATCAGAATTATTTCACTTTTGACAATAAGATATATATTCAAAATGAAGGTTTACCAATGGGAAGCCCTATATCACCTATTTTAGCAAACATTTTTATGGATAATTTAGACAGAAAGATCTTTGAAAGTAATATTTCCAAAAATATTTTATTTTGGTATAGATATGTAGATGACATATTAGCTTGTTTTATGGGTAGTGAACGACAATTAGATGTATTTTTCAACCACATCAATAATTTGCACCCAAAAATTAAATTTACATTAGAAATTGAAGAAAATAGCTCAATTAATTTTCTTGATTTAAAAATTCAAAGAGTTAATAATGTACTTGATTATTCAATTTACCGAAAACCAACACAGACTGATGTGACAATTCCATTCAATTCCAATCACCCTATGTCACACAGACTAGCGGTATATAATTCAATGATACATAGAGCTTTTTCAGTTCCTATGAACAAATGTAATTTTGATAGAGAGATTAATACAATTAGACAAATAGCAACATCCAACAGTTATCAATTAGATATGATAAATAAGCTAATTAGTAAAAAAGAGGAAAAGGTGGCATTACAACTAATATTTCCAAAACAACCTGATAAATTAAAAACTTATAAAACCATCACATATGCAGGAAATATTTGTAATAATATTTCAAAGACAATATCTTCAGCAACGAATACAACAATTTCTTTTAAAACAGAAAGTAACGTTAGTTCAAAATTGTTAAATGTAAAAACAAAAATACCACTATTGAAGAAGTCAGGTATATATAAACTCAAATGTCCAGACCGTTAGGAATTTTGAAATCCGATACAGTGAACACTTACGAGCATACAAGTTAAAATAACCAGATAAATCCCACTACGCATAACATCTACTTGACACCAATCATTCATTGACTCCTAACACAAAACTAGAAGTGCTGCATACTTGTGAAAAGAAACAAGAACTGGATTTCCTTGAAGAATTGGAAATTAGAAGACATTTAAGAAACCCACAATATGAAGTTGTCAATGAACTGTTAAATCTAGGGAGTTATCCACTAATAAACTGTCTTCTTAAGTGATAATTGTAAAGATCAGCAGATATAGTTTTCCTGGTTTTCTATATCATTGCACAGTTATACTGATCTTAATTGGAAAAATGATATCCAGGATATCACCATAGGGCTAATAATATCTAAGCTTCAATATTTGTAATATCACATCTTCTTCTTTTTTCTATAAACATATATTAAGTCAATCACAAGTTAGGTCACTTCTTGGTCTAGCCAAAAATAACTACTAAACATCGGGTAGGCATCAAATGAAATGTAACTTCTGTCATTCTGACGATGATATTGATTTATCGAAACAATTGTCAATTTTTTAGAATTTTCAATAACTTTTATTATATTGTGGAATTAACTAGAAACGGTGAGTTTCATTTAAAACACTAATATGAGCAGATTCCACGAAGTAAGGGTCGATACAGTTAATTTCATGAAAAAAGAGGTGTTTAAAAACATCAAAAAATTAAAAGGTACTGGATTGGCTATTTCTAACGACTTGAGTAAGGAGAAATGAGAAGAGTACAATATCCTTAAACAATATCTAATCCGCTTCCGAAAATCAATAGATCCTTCAAAGTGCTACATACAGGGAAGTAAATTAATATTGGACGGAAATTCCTATACTCTTGAGCAATTGAAAGTAGACTCTCTGTTGGAAGAAAATAAAACAAATAGTGAACCTTCCACTCCTACAACAGCAACTAGTTTACCAACTCCACCTACAGCAAGCGATAAAAAAGAGATTGTAAAAAATAAACCTCACACCCGCTCTGGTTCTCAGTCAAAAAACAATTTTAGTTAAATATAACATCTATGAACCCCTACATTCGAGCATGCCCTGCGATCTTTTATAGCCACTGCTAAACTGCATTTTTAACGCGATCTATTCGCTTGGAAGGTTACTAACGACATCAAAATGTCAGGAGTAAAACAATAACAAATGGATCAGTATATTAGAGACTTTGACAGAGTTTTATTGTATTTGTCATTTTTTAAAGAGAAATAATTTTTTAACTTGTAGATGACTTTACTGTAGCACAAAGAAAAGCCAAAAATACTTTGATTACAACAGACCTTTCATCTAGTTCCGATATTCACAAAGGACGGGGATCAAGGATACGGAAAAAAAATACAAGGTATATGTCCCATCACTCTAGTTCTGATTCAGACGAGAGTCCCTCAATAAATAGTAACATTTATCCTGTTTTTAAACCTACACCACAAACAAATTGTAAGTATTTAAAGAAATTAATTAGAACGTTTTGTGCAAATAATATATTTTTCAGTATTGTATAAAAACTCGGGGAATTATAAATCGGGTAGTACTTCTCCAGAGATTCAAGTGGAATCTATTGCCGAAACTATGAGGTCTGAAGCTGAAGGAATTTCCCTTGAGAATAAAGAATCAAATAATATGGCGAGATTTGCTGTTCCTAGACGTAATTTGTTTCTTAAGTTAAATCATAATTTATAATAACCTAAAGTTTGCACATTAAATTTGACTTTTAGTATAAAAATACTTAATTTTATAATGTACCTCTTTATAATTTTTTTAGAGTCAAAACCTTGTGGCAGTGGAATCAGATGAACACTTCACAAAAAAAATAAATCATCACCACAAATAGATCCACTTGATGATCAAGGTAACTAAACTAAATAATTTTAATTAATTTTTATATTTAATCATATTTTAAATTTATTTTAGAATTTAAAAGGTTGATGGTAGATGAAATATCTCAATTTAATTTAAAAATCAACACTTTAATTGAAGCTTTGGCGCTCTCTTGAAAACAAAAAGAATTCCGAGTAATCTGCTAGTAACATCGTTTGAAAATAATGTGAAAATGTTATATGAAAAAATTCCAGTAATTCGACATTTGACGCATATTTTTAAAATCCAAATTCAACGTACTTGATCAAATACTGTCCCTAGTATTGCAAACCGACAATACAGATCATTTCTCATCAATACTACAGATAGTACTGGAAAAGACCAAATGCCCCAAGGAACAAGGAATAGTGAAATACATAGATGAAACAAAACTTAAAAATACAATCAGACAAAAATCTTGGATTACTTATACTTGAATCCAGATCCTAACTATGCAACAAATACTTTCATTGAAACACTTCAAAAATATATAGACGACTGTACATATACAAAAAAATGTAAAAGGAAAAATTATATTATATTAGCATTAGCATTATATTGTATCATATGTGTAATATTTGTTAGCACATGCTATTATCAATAAATTATTCTTATCTTAAGTTTGAGAAGAAAATAAAGAAAATCATCTGTACTATTTTATAAACAAAATTTTATATTAAATTTTTTAAACTATTTGTGGACATTCGTCTTTTAATAAACTATCCTGGTTAATAAAAACGGATAAAAGCTTTAAACAACCTATACTACTTTTAAACCAAAATAAAATAACAGGTTGTTTCAAAAAGTGTTTAAACTTTGTGTGACTGTTTTATTTCTTTATTAAAGAAAAAACAATATAGGCATAATTTAAAAAACCTTTAGTATTTGCTTGGCTTGCCATCTAGTAGTAGCTAGTAAACTGTGACTAATCATGCAGGTCTCTTCCTTCAGTTGTTCCCTGTTGGTGAATAGTAACCTTCCACCACAATAGATGGCGCCGCACTCGATAAAACTTTGTGGCTTCGGACTCAGTACATGAGATTTCGTTCTTCCCCGTATTAAAAGTATGTATCTATGCATTCGAGATTATGATTATACTCCCTTTAAAATTATAGAATTAGATTCTGTTAGTCAATATAACATGTTAAAAAATATAAACAATAATAAATTCACCGTTTTACAACAGAATATAAGAAGAAAAAATCTAGATGAGTTGAAAATATATCTGTCTGAATTTGGCAGGGAAATAGATTGTGTTATTCTGACAGAAACCTGAAAAATTGAAAATATAAGTGATTTCAGTCTTCCAGGTTACGTTATATTATATAATAGTGGAGACGTTAATACTTGTGATGGAGTCCTGGTTTACATTAAAAATTGTCTGGAGTATAACCATTAAATAGTAAAAGTAGGACTCTGTAATGTTCTAAAATTATCTGTTTCAATCCAAAACCGTAAAATAATTATTTCTGCTTCATACAGGTCGCATGATATCGAAACCAAAACATTTATGAAAGATTTTAAATAATATTAGGCACAACTTTTCGCTGAAAATTGTGATTTTAATATACTCCCCGGTGATTTTAATATTATTATTATGGTAGGTAGTGACGATACAATGAACTATGAAATTAGAAGAAAAAAATTACGATCGCATCATATAAAATATCGCATTTGCTAGCTAAGAATAAAAAACCATTTACAGATGGAGAATTAGTGAAAGAAGCCATGTTAGAAGCTGCTGATTCACTTTTTGAAGAATTTAAAAATAAAAAGGAAATAGTTTCAGCTATAAAGGCGTTGCAATTATCAGCACGAACTGTTACTAGAAGAATTGAAGTAATTGCGGAGAATTAGGAGGAAGAATTAGCAAATGATATGGAAAATTGTATTTTCTTTTCGCTACAGATGGATGAATCGACAGACGTGACAAATATATCACAATTAGCAATTTGCGTGAAGATGGTATTTTCTGATTTTACAACAAAAGAAGAATTCCTTAATGTTCTGCCATTAAAGGGAAGCACCAGAGGAGAAGATATCTATTCTACTTTTAAAAAGTATATAACGCATGTAAAATTACCAGTACAAAAGTTATCGTCCATTACAACAGACGGGGCACCAGCGATGACTGGTAAAAAAAAGGATTTAACTGCCTTATGTATTCCCGAAATTTATTTCTTATCATTGCCTCATACATCAGGAAATGTTATGCGCAAAAGCAATCGGTTTGCAACACGTATTTACGATAGTAACAAAAATTATTAATTCCATAAGATCGGGAGCTATGCAACACAGATTGTTTAAATTACTTTAAGAAGATGAGGACGTTCAGTTCACAGATCTTCTTTTACATACTGAAGTGAGGTGGCTGAGCAGAGGTAAAATACTTGAGCGGTTTATCATGCTTTTGCCACAAATAAAGGAATTTATTGCATCAAGAGGCGAATTTTACGAGCAATTATAAAATAAGGATTGGCTAATCGACCTCGGATTTCTGACAGATATAACGGCAAAATTGAATGAATTAAATTTAAAAATACAAGGGAAAAATCAGGATATCGCTGACATGATTAGTGCAGTAAATGCATTCAAATGCAAGTTAGTGCTGTTGAAATCCCATCTCTTGAAAAAATCATTATCACATTTCCCAAATATAAAATATACTGTTGAGAGTTTAAATTTGAATAATGAAAATTTTACTACTACTTAAAAGCGCATAGTAATGATGTTTTGGAACTTAGTCGATGAAAATATATCCTATTTTAAGGAAATGTGCGCTAAAAATTTATTCATATTGTGCAAGAACATACAATTGCGAGTCTGTTCTCAAATATGATATATTTGGAATCAAAATAACGAACAATGCTTAATGACTCACATTTAGATATTTATTTAAGGACCGGGAACTCTAAATATATCCCCAATTATAAGAAATTAGCTGAAAATATGGACACCCAAGTTTCACACTGAAATATATGTATCATTATGTATGACACCAACAAAGTAAAGCTATGAAAAATCTGTTTTTTTCAATGCCTATTTATACCTGTTGATTATCTGTAAAATATGCGCCCTCGGTGATTTTCAAATTTAGTATTTCGCCCTTAAGGACAAACAGGTTGCCGACCCCTAGCCTAGAGACTGTTTATTAAAAATGCAAATTTACTATTGACAGAATCGTGAATGTAGATGAAAGTGGTATGAACACTGTTCTACAAATGCCAAAAGTGGTAGTAAATAAAGGCTGTAAGCAGGTGGGATAAGCAGTTGAGAGCAAGTGACGTTCGTTGGAATAATCATTACCAAAGAAAATGCTATTCCACCTGTTTATATCTTCCCACGAGTGAGATTTAAAGAATCATTCTTAACTGGAAAGCAGCATTGGTATTGCTTCTCCAATCAGTTGGATGACCAACGAGGGATTCCTAGAAGTTATAAAATATATCAAAAAATACATGCATGCTTCTAAGGAAAACCCTGCCTCAATACTTTTGGATAATCATAATCATAATATACATGCAACGTTAGATGTTATATTTTATTGTAGAGAAAATGGTTTAGAACTCTAAGCGTTTCCTCCCTACACAACACATCGTTTACAGCCTCTCCATGTGTGTGTATTTGCAACTTTTAAAGCTCTTTGTGGTGCAGCATTCAACTTATGGATGTCTAAGCATGCAGGAAAAGCTATTACAATTTATGACATTGCAAATTTATCATCTGGAGCCTTTGATGAAGCTTTTATCAGAAAAAAACATTATTTCAGGGTGTTTAAAACTGGTTGTTATCCGTTTAATAAAAATATATTTTCCTCTGAAGATTTCGTTGCAGCTGAAGTTACGGAAGTCAGCTATGTATCGCAACAAGATAACACAAATGATATTAACTGTCTCAATCCTGACTTTGTGGAATCTACTCATATTAAAGTATTAAATGAAACTTACTGTTTCTAGTTAACTCCACAGTATATTGAAAACATGTTAAAAATTCTAAAAACTGTTTCGATAATACCTAAATATCATCGTCAGAATCACAGAAGTAACATTTCATTTGATGCCTACCTGATGTTTAGTAGTTATTTTTGGCTAGACCAAGAAGTGACCTACCTTGTGATTGACTTAATATATGTTAATAGAAAAAAGAAAATATGATATTACAAATATTAAAACTTAGATATTATTATCCCTATACGGATATCCTGGATATCGCTTTTCCCAATTAAGATCAGTATATCTGTGCAATGATATAGAAAACCAGGAAAACTATATCTGCGGATCTTTGTAATTATCACTTAAGAAGGCAGTTTAAAAGTGGAGAACTCCCTAGATTTATCTGTTCATTGACGACTTCATATTGTGGGTTTTTAAAGTGTCTTCTAATTTCCAATTCTTCAAGGAAATGCAGTTCTTGTTTCTTATCTAGTTCAGTGTTAGGTGTCAATGAATGATTGGTGTCAAGTAGATGTCTGGCGTAGTGGGATTTATCTGGTTGTTTTAATGCTCGTAAGTGTTCACTGTATCGGATTTCAAAATTTCTGAGGGTCTGATCCAAATAGACAGCATGACATTTGAGTTTATATATACCAGATTTCTTTAATGGTGATATTTTTGTTTTTACATTTAACAATTTTGTACTTATGTTACTTTTTGTTTCAAAAGAAATCGTTGTATTTGTTGCTAAAGATATTATCTTTGGAATATTATTAGAAATATTTCCTGCATATGTAATGGTTTTATAAGTTTTTATTTCTTCAGTTTGTTTAGGAAATATTAGTTGTAATGCCACTTTCTCCTCTTTTTTACTAATTAGTTTATTCATCATATGTAATGGGTCACCGTTGGATGTTACTATTTGTTTAATTGTGTCTCTATCAACATTTGTTCATAGGAACTGAAAATTCTCTTTGTATCATTGAATTATCTGCCGCTAGTTTATGGGACATGGGATGATTGGAACTATATGGAATAGTCACATCAGTGTGTGTTGGTTTTCGGTGAATCGAATATTCAAGTACATTATTAATTCTTTCAATTTTTAAATCAAGAAAATTGATTGAACTATTTTCTTCAACTTCCAATGCAAATTTAGTTTTTGGGTGTAAATTATTAATGTGTTTGAAAAATATATCTAATTGTCGTTCACTACCCATAAAACAAGCTAATATATCATCTACATATCTATACCAAAATAAAACATTTTTTGAAATATTACTTTCAAAGATTTTTCTTTCTAAACTGTCCATAAAAATAGGCGATATATAGGGCTTCCCATTGGTAAACCTTCATTTTGAATATATGTCTTATTGTCAAAAGTGAAATAATTCTGATTAATACATACATCAAATAAATTAAGTATATCTGATATTATTCCTGGATTAATATTTTTATCTCCTAGTAACATTCTTACAAGTATTAGACATTCTTTAGGAGGAATTTTAGTGAACATAAGGGTAACATCAAATGAAATAAGCTTGCAAGTTGAATGCTTTTATTTTTGGATCAGTTCCATTGAATTTCTAGTTGAATATTTAGATGTATATCCGTAACTATTAAGTATATTGTTAAGTTTCATTGCCAATATATTATCAGAAGTATTAACATAAGAAACTACAGGTCTAATTGGTTTCGTTATTTTATGTAATTTAACGGTTCTATATAAGTGTAGAGAATGAGGATTCTTATTTATGATGGACCTCTTTTCGTAATCACTGAAAAGATAATTTGAATTATTAACAATATCTCTAACATTATTAGAAAACTTTTTTGTTGGGTCTGCTCTAAGAACTTTTACATCGCTAGATTCTATAAAGTTATATATCTTTGAATTATAATCATTAGTTGTCAATCTGACAGTAGCGTTCCCCTTGTCAGATTTTGCAACTGTTAG
The DNA here is from genome assembly GCA_963921935.1 of Galeruca laticollis. Taxonomy (NCBI): domain Eukaryota; kingdom Metazoa; phylum Arthropoda; class Insecta; order Coleoptera; family Chrysomelidae; genus Galeruca; species Galeruca laticollis. Next base: position 109,624,763 of record OY998179.1, read on the forward strand.
GTTATCATATTCTACTTTCTTTTTTAATGAATTTAAAAATGTAATGTCATTTTTTGTTTGACGTTTGACTTTTGAAGGTTCAATATTTCTTATTAAATTAGCAATTTTTAGTTTCTCATAAAGAAAATTATTTGAACTAGATTTTAAAGCTCTTTCTGACTCTGTAGCCATTATCTGTTTAATATTTAAAACAGTAAGTAACATAAGTACAAAATTGTTAAATGTAAAAACAAAAATATCACTATTAATGAAATCTGGTATATATAAACTCAAATGTCCAGAATGTAATGCTGTCTATATGGGTCAGACCCTTAGAAATTTTGAAATCCGATACAGTGAACACTTACGAGCATACAGATTAAAACAACCCGATAAATCCCACTACGCCAGACATCTAATTGACACCAATCATTCATTGACACCTAACACAGAACTAGAAGTACTACATATTTGTGATAAGAAACAAGAACTAGATTTTCTTGAAGAATTGGAAATTAGAAGACACTTAAGAAACCCACAATATGAAGTCGTCAATAAACAGATAAATCTGGGGAGTTTTTCACTTTTAAACTGTCTTCTTAAAGATAGGTGTAAAGATCAACAGATATATTTTCTCTGGTTTTCTAAATCATTGCACAGTTATACTGATCTTAATTGGGAACAGTGATACCCAGGATATCCCCATAGGGCTAATAATATCTAAGTTTTAATATTTGTAATAGCATATCTTCTTTTTTCTATTAACATATATTAAGTCAATCACAATATAGGTCACTTCTTGGACTAGCCAAAAATAATTAAACATCAGCTAGGCATCAAATGAAATGTAACTTCTGTCATTCTGACGATGATATTTAGGTAATATCAAAACAATTGTCAATTTTTTAAAATTTGTAACATTTTTCAATAAACTGTGGAGTTAAGTAGAAACAGTAAGTTTCATTAAAAACACTAACACTAATGATGTTTGTCTAAATGACTTCACCTTCCACTTCATCAGCAAATGTTCAACCACAAGTCATCAGTTGTCCCCTCGCTTTAACCACCGAAAAACAAAGTTTCAAAATTGTAATTTTTTCCAATGTGAAGCTTACTCCGGAACAGGTTCGTCCGTACCCACAGGCTGTAAGAGTAAGTGTTAAGAAAGGAAGGAAGAAAAAATTGTCAATAATCCTGACTTCAACACCAGAAAAAAATAGATTAGAGAATGAAATAAGAGAAAAAGAGGAAAAACAGAAACTGGCTGAATAGAGAAAGGCAAGATATATGAAAAAGAAAAAATCCAAATCTCATATTCGAAAAGTTTTTGATGAGGAAACCTTAGAAAGCGAAGAATCAGATGATAGTCTTATGAGACCGATGACAACAAAGATTTTGGCTGGGATATCCAGAAAGGAGATTTCGTACTTGTTAAATTTGCGACAAAGAAAACACTAAAATTCTTTGTTGCTCAGATTGAAGATGAACTGGCGAAGTCAGAACTTTTAGTATTTTTTTAAAAAATTACACCACAACAAGATTTTTTGTTTCCAGATCTGAAGGACGAGAGTCATATCTCGATATTGTGTGAAAATTGCCAGCTCCTGAGAAAAAAGCTGGAACAGCAAGATCTAGCTCTTTTTTCAAGTTTGCTGGTGAATTTTCAAGGTTATAATATGGGTAATTGCAATGTATTATTTATAATAAGTATTAAAAATTACAGTTGCGGAAAAATTTAAATAATTTGTATTCATCATTACCTGTGTCCATATGTATCCCGCAGAAAATATTGTCATGTCCACATGTGCCCTCCTCAGGGGCGCATATGGACAAATTGCATCCATATGGAAAATCATACATGTAACCTGAATAATTTCATTATTGCAAAATTTAAATGCACATAGAGACTGACAAATATATGAGTCTTATGTTGACTCAACTCAACACTTTGCAACGAATCCCATTTTGCCATAAAGAAAACCTTACTGGAATTTGACCACATGTGCCCCCCTCTCCCCTACAACATAAATACAAAATAAAAGAAATATTGTAAACTAAATATTTTTACACGCTGTATTACATTATATTGCAACGTTGTATTATTGGGTGGTAGGCTACAAAAATTCATACTTATTGGGTGATCTGACTTGTGCTTGTAAGATGACAAAATCAACAACTCCAAAAGAGTCGCCAAACAATAGAAACAATTATGCTATTCCTTTTTTGCGTTTCGAATCTAAATTTAGTGTGATTTAATGTAGTTTTTAAGCTCATTCCCACACCAATGAGGTAGAGCCTTAGGCGCAATTGGGTTTAAATGGTATACCCACTATAGACCTATTCTACTTATATTTTTGTAGAATTATTATAAGTTTATTGGAATCGCTAATGTTTTGAGAAAAACTGATAGCATTGTTAAAAATTTATACTTGTAAGTTGAATAAATCAACAAATCCAAAAGACCAATCAAACAGTCGAAACTAGTTACCTATTATTTATTAGGTACAACATTTACACTTGAGTTATAAGATAAAAATAATAAGGATAACTATATGTTTCTGTAATAGTAAAAAAGGACAAAGAGTTTAAAAAGTGAAAATCTGTGAAATAGATCAAAATATATCATGTGCACTAATATCTTTAGTAACTGTTGATTTAACGACGTTGTCGTTCACTGCCCATAAAACAATTGGATGTATTTTTCAACCACAATAATAATTTACACCCAAAAATTAAATTCACATTAGAAATTGAAGAAAATAACTAAATCAATTTTCTTGATTTAAAAATTCAAAGAGTTAATAATGTACTTGGTTATTCAATTTACCGAAAACTAACACACACTGATGTGACAATTCCACATAGTTCCAATCACCCCATGTCACATAAACTGGCGGCATATAATTCAATGATACATAGAGCTTTTTCAGTTCCTATGAACAAATGTAATTTTGATAGAGAGATTAATACAGTTAGACAAATAGCAACATCCAATGGTTATCCATTACATATGATAAATAAGCTAATTAATAAAAAAGAGGAAAAAGTGGCATTACAACTAATATTTCCTAAACAAACTGATGAAATAAAAACTTATAAAACCATCACATATGCAGGAAATATTTCTAATAATATTTTAAAGATAATATCTTTAGCAACGAATACAACAATTTCTTTTAAAACAAAAACTACTGTTAGTACAAAATTGTTAAATGTAAAAACAAAAATACCACAATTAAAGAAATCAGGTATATATAAACTCAAATGTCCAGAATGCAATGCTGTCTATTTGGATCAGACCCTTGGAAATTTTGAAATCCGATACAGTGAACACTTACGAGCATACAGATTAAAACAACCAGATAAATCCCACTACGCAAAACATCTACTTGACACCAATCATTCATTGACACCTAACACAGAACTAGAAGGGCTGCATATTTGTGAAAAGAAACAAGAACTGGATTTCCTTGAAGAATTGGAAATTAGAAGACATTCAAGAAACCCACAATATGAAGTTGTTAATGAACAGATAAATCTAGGAAGTTCTCCACTAATAAACTGTCTTCTCAAGTGATAATTGTAAAGATCAGCAGATATAGTTTTCCTGGTTTTCTATACCATTGTACAGTTATACTGATCTTAATTGGAAGAATGATATCCAGGATATTACAGTAGGGCTAATAATATCTAAGCTTCAATACTTGTAATATCACATCTTCTTCTTTTTTTATTAACATATATTAAGTCGATCACAAGCTAGGTCACTTCTTGGTCTAGCCAAAAATAACTACTAAACATCAGGTAGGCATCAAATGAAATGTAACTTCTGTCATTCTGACGATGATATTGATTTATCGAAACAATCGTCAATTTTTTAGAATTTTCAATAATTCTCATTATATTGTGGAATTAGCTAGAAACAGTGAGTTTCATTTAAAACACTCATATTTTATTGGTTGAAAAATGCAGATTTAATTTTAAAAAAATACGGAACGACCCTGTATATACATGCAATTTAGGAAGTTAAAACGTTTAATAGAAATCATATTTCTATTATATTCTTAATATTAGTTACTACCCAAGAGAAGGCATTTTGGTATGCATCTAGCGTGCTATGATAAAATATTCTCACAATAAATAATGAACAGCTATTTGTCATTGAATTTTACAATAAGTGTCACTTATTGTTGTTTATAGTACCTTTTAGTATTATTCAGTTACTTAACTTAAAATTACAGTGTTTTAAATCAATTTTTTTGCTAATATGGCATTTGCAAATAGAGTTAATTGTTATGTGTGTAATAGAAACTTTCAAGTTTGACTAACGACGCGTTTAAACGAAGACAGTAATATAGATCTTCTAAACCTAGCTATTTATAGACGACAAGCTGTATCTCATAGTCCGTATGAAAATCAAATATCTTTACGTAACATGCTCCAAAAGAGATATTGGATGAGACTCGCAGAATTCCAGGACTCGCCTACGGCTCGTCATGGAAAGTTGTTCCTACTCATCCCACCAACACACTTGTATAGTTTTTATTCCTATTATTCAATTATTGGAACGGCGCCACCTACTCTTCGAACCATTTCTATTAAAAGGAGAACCTGCATAACAAAAAAGATTAAGTCAAGTTGCTATTATAAAGGGAATTAAACAACCATCAAAATGATGTGCCACTTCTCGTTTAAGATTCTAAGGATAACATCTACCCCTCCAATTGGATTGAACGACAAGAGCTACAGATATTCATTTAAAGTGTCCACTCTGAAAATAAAATTGACCTATTTTTTCGATGTCTTATATCATTTATTGCAATGGTTCCCCCCAACGGGGGCGATACCGCCCCCCTGTGGGCGCTGCAGCCTTTTAGGGGGGCGGTAGCTGATTCAGAAGCAAATAGTAAGCAGTCAAAACTAATGGTGAAATAAAAATTATTTAATAAGGGTTAATAAGCAGTTTTAAATTAGCATTAATAATAATACTAATAATTATAATAATTTCTTTTAGTTCAGAATAGAAGTATATGACTTGTCCTCGCACGTTGATAAGCGAACGCGCGATGTTCATACAAAATAACATGTTTCGACATGTTCGCACACAAACAAGTTGAATCATGCACGAAATGAAACGTATAAAAGCAACAGCTCAACGAATTTTGTGTTAGTTAGTTGTATGTGCTTGGCCGCGATATATAGACGTGAAACATAAGCTCTGCCGTAGTTGATAATCGTGAGTGGTGTGTCATTTTATAAACATTACTATCTATAAACCTATTGAGAATTTAATTTTTGTATGAAAATGGCTGAATCTACTTCTAAATTAAAAAAGACATGCCGGCAATACAGTATTGAATATCTAAAATATGGATTTGCGGAATCTTCTACAAACAAATCATTACCTATGTGTTTAATTTGCCGAAAAGTTTTTTCAAATGAAGCTATGAAACCTTCTAGGCTACAAAAGCATTTACATAAAACGCATCCTGATAAGAAGAACAAAGATATATTCTATTTTCAAGAACTCGAAAAACAATATTTTAAACAGCCAACTATATCAAACCTTTTTGCATCGTCTTCTAAACGAGACGATGATGGGCTACGAGCCTCATATAACGTTTTATTGTTAATCGCAAAGTCAGGAAAACCACACACCATTGGCGAGGATTTAATTTTGCCGGCAGTCGAAGAGATATTAAAAACTGTTCTCCATCATAAGACACCATTTGATATCATTAAAAAAATTCCTCTCAGTAATAATTCAGTGCAAAGAAGAATAGATGAAATGGCAAATGACGTTGAAATATCATTATGCGATTACCTGAAGACTCGCAAATTTTCCATTCAACTCGATGAATCAACTCTACCAATAACGAAGCTCTACTCTTATCATACGTACGATTTATAAAAGAAGAAAAAATTCATCAAGAGTTATTATTTGCTAAGAATTTGGAATCTGATACAAAGGGGCATTCTATATTTAATATCATGCAAGAATTTTTTCAAGAGGAAGAAATTCCTATTAGCAATATTTTGTCTGCTGCTACTAATGGTGCTCCAGCAATGACCGGGCGTCATGAGGGTTTTATAGCACATTTGAGAAAAGCAGTGCCAAATGTACTCGCTGTACATTGTATTATTCACCGTCAGCATTTGGTTGTAAAAAAATTAAATGAACGTCTGCATGCGTCCCTTAATAACGTTATTAAAGCAATCGATAGCATTAGAAGCAATTCATTGAATGACCGTTTGTTTCATAAGCTTTGCAATGAAAATGATGAAGACTACAATCGCTTGCTGCTGAACACAGAAGTACGTTGGCTCTCTAAAGGTGTTTGTCTGAATCGTTTTTTCAATCTATTTGACTCAGTGTTGGAATTTCTTGAAGAAAACGAACAATTGCGCGAAAACCTGATTACGTCAAAAAATGACATCGCTTATTTGACGGACCTGTTTAAAGTATTTAATCAAGTTAATCTACAATTGCAAGGTGATGATTTAAATTTAATTAAAACTAAAAACGTCATAGCTGCTTTTGCAGGAAAACTTCTTATATTCAAAATAAATATTGGTAGAGGTGAGTACAACCATTTTCCCACATTATCAACAGTGTCTGCAAAACCGGAAGATTTACTTACTTACTGCCACCACTTGGAAGTTCTTAATGCTGATTTTACAGAACGTTTCCAAGATATTTTAAACATGGAAATACCAAGTTGGGTTATAGATCCTTTCGCAAACACAGATACTGAAGGCTCATTACATTTGGAAGAGGAGCTATTAGAACTCACAACTAACGAAGAACTGAAAGTAAAATTCAAACGTGGATATCAAGAGTTCTGGCTTCAAAAACCAATACCAGTTCTCTATCCTGGATTGTGGACAATAGTACAGAAGTTGTTAATTGCATTTCCTTCGTCCTATATGGCTGAGCGTGCATTCAGTGCAGTAACTGATTTGCTGTCAAAGAAGAGGAACAGACTACACATCACTGAACGTGGCGATCTGCGATTGATGTTAACGAAATTGGAACCCGATATTAACAAACTGGTAACACTCCACCAGCCTCAACCGTCTCATTGATTTTTTCTTTATTATTAATTTTGTATTTCTTATTGTATTGCATTTCTTATTTCTATTGTGATTGTATTTCTTATTGATTCTGTGTTTATATTTAAAAGTTTAATAAACAATTTTATTGTACATTTGGTAGTCGTTTAATAAATTTCTACTTCATCATTCCTGTAAAATGAAATTTAGAGATTAACTGAAATTAAAGCTAAATACAGATCAATTGGGACGGTTCAGATGGTATTCAAATAAAATTAACTACTTTGAACTAACCAGCGACTGGGGGGGAGGGGGGTTTGGAGAAATTTTTGTTCTCTTCTATAGGGGGCGGTGGTCCAGAAAAGGTTGGGAACCACTGATTTATTGGAAGAGAGATATTAAGGGTGGAAGTGTACAAATTGACCCCATATTTGTCAATCAATTTTGCCAGGTCATCCGCGTAAGGCAAATTGAATAATTACTTACACATTTTTGTTTTTCGAAATATCTCTAAACTCTCACCAAACGATAAAATCTGTATTACAATTATGTTTCCATCACAAACATTACAACTACTGTCTTTGGTTTCCAATAATTTGTCCACTATTGTTACTTTTCCGCCCAACCTATCTAATAAGTATGTATGTTTATTCTTAATCAAAAAAATTTACAATAAAAAAAACAGGTTATAAAGAGACAAAAAGAACGAATGATAAGAATAGTATACTCGATAATTGAGTGAACACTTGTTTCGAGTGGAAATATTAGAATATTAAAATTTATATTATAAAAATCAAATACATAGCACATTAGGAAACAAAAAAGAAAAAATATCTAATATCTAACATCTTACATGTAACCTCTAACTTTTGACATTTTACAATATATATTTACGAGAGAAAAGAATTTAGGTTTATTTGTTGAGTTTGTCATTCATATTTCTATACAATTATGTACCTCATGTCTGGATCTCTCCAAAATATACAATTTTAATTTATTTTTGAATGAATGTTCGCTGTTTAATACTTTTAATGATTCCGGTAACGTGTTGTATAATTTTGGATCCAGGTAAGTATAAGATTGTTGGGTGATTGTTTTCGTCATATGGGGTACAGGTTGGTGTGTTTTCTGGCGGGTATCATAGGAATGTATAGTTGTTGGGAATGAGTCCTTTGTCTTGCGAAATTTAGTAATTGTACAATAATAGAACAATTGCCTTATATCCATCACTTTTGCGTCTATATACAGCTGATTAGATGAATATTGGTAGGGTTTATTCAGAATCACCTTTAAAAAACGTTTTTGTGTTATCTCCAATAAGTGTATGTGGGTTTTTGATGCAGCTCCCCATCCCTCTATTCCGAAGCAAAGATGCCTTTGGACGAGAGTATAGTATAAAAGTTTTAAGGAATGCGCAGGAAGTAGTTTTTTAAATACTTTATTTTATATAATATCAGTTGTAACTTTTTTACAGTTAACTTTATATGTTCATTCCACCTAAGATGTGAGTCGATTGTAACACCTAAATACTTAACATTATTCACAGTTTGGATGCGGTAATTACTATCATCTGTATTGATAGTTATATGGTTGAAAGTAGGCCATATTTATTGCAGCTAAATGGGATATAGTTGGTTTTATCTAAATTTATTGTGAGTAGTTTATGAGACAGCCATTTTCTAATATGTTTAAAATCACTTTCTGCTTTTTCCTCAAGCTCATCCCAGGCGTTAGCGGTATAAAAAATAGCTGTATCATCAGCGAAACCAATAACGTGACCGGCGCTACCTAAAGAGAAAATATCATTCAGATAAATGTTAAATAAAAGCGGTCGTGGTCCTAGGACTGTGCCTTGCGGTACCCCAAACTGAACTTTCCTGGACTCACTATAGACCTCATCCATCTTAACGCTTTGTTTCCTGTCAAGTAGATACTCTTTAAATAATTTCAAGCAGTTACCCCTAATACCTATATCCTCTAGTGAGTTGAGGAGGGAGTCGTGGTGGACGGTATCGAAAGCCTTGGACAGATCTATGAAAATACATAAGCAAGTTTTGTTTTCATTAAAAGATTTGGTAATTTTTGATGTTAAAGCTAAAATCGCATCTTCAATTGACGTTCCTTCTCTAAACCCAAACTGCTGTTTAGAAAGTATTTGATATTTATATAGGTACGAAATTAACCGTTTTTTGAGAGCCTTTTCAAATATTTTTGAGATATGAGGTAATAAAGAAATTGGACGGTAATTTGTAATCGTACTTTTGTTACCTTTTTTATACACTGGGATTATTACTGATTTTTTAAAAGTTGAGGGCCGTACGCCCTGTTGGAAGCACTCATTAATTAAAAATTTTAAGGGTTCAACTATGTATTCCGCGGTTGATTTGATTGTTTCCGTCCTTTATTGAGCTCCGTGGTGTAATAGTCGTATTTTCTTTTTGCTATCAAAGAATTAAGTTTATTTTTATAAGTTCGGTATTGCGTTTTAAGTAGTAGATTATTGGGATTTTTTTTGTAGCTTTTTAAACATTTTATTTTTTGTATTGACATATTTTAGCAATGCGTTGGTGAGCCAGGGTGCAATTTTTGTGTGTTTTCTTTTCATTAGTCACTTTTCAGTACAATTACCAATAGTGTTGCTAAGTATAGTCACAAATTTATTGCAGTATCTACATTGGTTGTACTATAAATTGAATCCCACGTTGCATTCTTTAGGACATTATTTAATTTATTTATGTTAATACTTTCAGAATAATGTTTTTTATTCATACATGATGCGTTCTTTGAGTTTAGCATTACTTGCAAAATAGTAGTTGCATGGTCAGTTATATTCGTCTGGATTACTATAGGCACAATTTGATATATAATATATTGTTTTGATTTTATGAATATATGATCCAGACAGGATTTTTCTCGTTTGGCAATATTAATTGTAGAGCTATATCCGAACTCATTAAGGGTATTATTATATTCAGTTGAAATAATATTACTTTCTAATATATTTATGTTGAAATCCCCAACGAAAAGGTACATATCTTCATCATTATCAACACTTGCTTAAAAATAATTTTGCAAACATGTTACAAATGCGGCCACGTTTGTATCGGGTGACCTATATGCTGCAGATATAACCACGCTATTACTTTTATTAAGTTGGATTTTAACCTATAGAACGTTAATATTTGGGTAGGTCTCTATTATTTTATAAGTATAGTTATAATTACTCTTAATGTACATAACAACACCATCATTGTGGTTGTATTTACTTTCATTAGAAATGATATCATAACCTTCAATATGGTGTAGACTTGTATCCAATATATTCCATGTTTCAGCGAATACAATGCAGTCTATATCAGAATTTAATGTTGTGAGGAAAATTTTGAATTCATTTACATTTTTGTTGATACATCGAATATTATTAAGTACTATTTTAAAATTTGAATTCAATTGGTTAATGGACAAATCCTCTGTACACTGTTCAATAGTTTCTAATTTATATGTCTCTATATTCGGTACTTCGAAATCTCGTATATATTGTTCCATGTCAAAGATACACACTAATTAAACAAGAATTATAGATAAAGACAATCACGAACTCAGACAAAGAAATTTAACTACATATATTAATATACAGATAAAGTTGCAATTAAAAAGCAGAAAGACGTGATAATAAAGAATAAAATTTAAACTATTTAGAGTTAATTAATGAAACTAAAATTTATTATAAAGATCTAGGTAGTATAGTCCTTTCCATTATTTAGTCTGTGATGCTGAGCGAGTTTTCGGCTTCTTAGTGTCAGCGTTGACTATCAGTGATAGTTGAGGATTTACCTCACTTGTTTTTTGGTCTTCAGACAAATTAGGAGTATTGGGTGGGCTGATGGTTTCTGTTCTTGATATTTTTGTCTATCAGTGATAGTTGAGGATTTACCTCACTTGTTTTTTGGTCTTCAGACAAATTAGGAGTATTGGGTGGGCTGATGGATTCAGTTCTTGATATTTTTGTCAATTCCTCAAGAGTGTGAGACTTGTTATCCAAAACCAGTTTATTATTTTTAATAAAACATTTAGAGTATTCCCCTGTTTTACGAAAATGTATGAGGTACGACTTTAAATTTTAGTTTCTCTCTCTTTTGGTGTTAGGTCATTGGAAATTGAGAGTCCCGAACCCTTGAGATTTTTAATATTTGTAAAAATGGTCTTTTTCTTTAAATATGACACAAATTCTACTTTAACTGGAGCAGACTCTGATTTTCCCAGCGGATAGAAATTATTTATGTCACTTTCATTTATATTAACATTTAAATTCTCATTTATTTCAGTGCAGATATCTTCTATTTTAATGTTTGGAATTGGTTTGCTTAAACCGAATATAACAATATTGTTAAGTCATTTTTTCCTATCTATCTGTTCTTTTATAATTTCGACCTCCTCTTCTACACGTCTGATCCTTGTGTTATGTTCTTCAATTTTTAACAAAAGTTTTCTCTCTGTTTCATCAATGGCACATTTCAATTCAGTTTCTGTTTTTTGTAGCTCTTCTAGTATTTTTTCGGTTGCTTCTTTTATTATTTTTTTAATAGTCAATTCATTCATTGTGTAGATTAAAAATCAATAGTGTGTGGTTTGCTTTAGTTTATTATTGTAAATAATACTACTTGTAGATAAAAACTTAATGAGTTATTTCCAGTTCTGAACGTAGAAATTTCGTGAGGTCTAGATGTTCCCAGCCATAAATATTCTTTTCGAGAAGTGAATACTGTTTTATAAATCTCCGTTTTACATTATATCTGGGGTAGGATCATTCTTGGTGTAATAGGATAAGTTAGAATAAGAGTTACTCACAGTTTACTTCAGTTTAACAGAGGCGATGTGAAGAACGTTGTTATATGCGAGAAAAGTATTGGTTTACCCACAAAAAAGTTGAAACTTTGAAAAAAAAATTTGAGTTATTTTTACGTTTTTCATCAAGAACAACACGAAAAAATGGTTTTTAGAAAAAAAAAATCCTGTGTGTATGTCGTCGTCGTCGTCGTCGTTATCGTCGGCCACTTTTCGTTACATGTCTTGTTAGCACGATACAGCCTCCGGAGTGCAACAAATCACAAATTTTATGATTGGATATTGTTCAGGACATCTCACAGATGAACTCTATTGATTTTCAGCTAACCAGAGCCAGTACAACGGGTGCTATAGTACTTTAAGTTCGATATTTTTGTCATTTTTAGAGAAATTTCAGTTTGTTAGCACTATACAGCCTCCGGAGTGCAACAAGTTACCAATTTTATAATGTAATATTATTCGGGATATCTCACAAATGAACCCTATCGATTTTCAGCTCACCAGAGCCAGTACAACAGGTGCTATAGTACTTTAAGTACGACATTTTTGTCATTTTAGGAAAAATTTCAGTTTATTAGCAACATACAGCCTCCGGAATATATACAAATGACCAATTTTATGAGTGGATATTATTCAGGGCGTCTCAAAGATAAAGCATATTGATATTCAGCTCACTAAAACCAGTAAAACGGGTGCTATGGTACTTGAAGAACCAAATTTTTGTCATTTTTGGAGAATTTTCAGTTTGTTAGCACGATACAGCCTCCAAAGTGTATACAAGTGACCAATTTTATGATTGAATATTGTTCAAGGTGTCTCACAGATTTACTCTATTGATTTTCAGTTGACTAGAGCCACTACAGCGTGTCCTATAAATCCAGATATGCTACATTTTTGGTTATTTTTGGAGAAATTTCGGTTTGTTAGCACGATACATCCCCCGAAGTGTAGACAAGTGACAATTTTATGATAGAATATTGTTCAGGGCATCTCTCAGATGCGTAAAAGTTAGTTTTAATCTTTAAAACCATTTATTTTTGAGGTTTATTAGGTAAACGTTTCTTGTCTTTTTCTGACATTAAACATTGGGTCAAAGGTCATAAAACGAATACTAATGTCCACCTAATATCCTTGAACTTGAATTAAAACACTTTCGCTGTTGTAATGTTATACAATTTAAGACATCAGTATGTATGTCACGATTTGAATGTAATTTAATTATTATGCACCTACAGTGGTTTCTAAAATAATAACATAGTGGTTCGGTATTATCTAAATATTTAGCGAATTAGGTAATCTGAAGATTATAATTTTGTTGATTAGTCAATATAGTTTTATGTAGAAAATAAAATTTGAGTCTGACATACCTTGAATACATCGCTAGGTTGGTGTGACAACAAAATATCAGTGTTGTATTGAAAATAAATGTTTCTTGTATCTCTTCTTAAATCTTTGCAATCTGTAAGTTTTAAACATGGCAGGTACCTGATTATAAATCGAACATATTTGATAGGAATAACTGCGCCTGAAAATTTCTAGTCTGAAGATTGGGGGTGAAAGGGTTCCTTTGTATCGGATATTTAAATTATATAGATCAGATCGATATGTAATTTTTCTGTGCAAGTATGGGGGTGTTTTATCATAAATTATTTTTTGAAAAAGAACAGCTGCATGTAGAATCCTTCTATTAGCCACTATCTTTCGTTTTGTGTGAAATATGTTCTCTTCTGCGTATACCGAATATGAGTCGTAAACATGAATTTCGCACTTTTTGTATTTTTCTTTGATATTGGTTGGATAAAAACGGTCCATATAGTACATCAGCATAATTAAATATAGACAGTATCAGTGACTCACAGAGATTTGATTTCACATGTTGTGGGAGAAAATGCCGGTTGCCATATATATTTTTAAGAGTGAGGTATGCGCGTTGTATAAGTTGATTTATGTGTTTTTCAAATTTTAGATCGGAGTCCAACATTATACCTAAACTTTTAGCATTCTGAAGAGTTTCATTTTTTATTACAATACGTACACTATCAGAAATCTCATCTCTTTTATTTTTGTTGCCAAAAAGTATAACATTAGACTTCTATTTATATTATTTATATACCCACATGACTCCACTACAGTACTGGGGTGGAAACTATGATAAAGTTGAGTATCATCCGCATACAGGTGTACATTACACAACTTGAAATTTTTCACTAGACAGGAAGTATATAAAGCAAAGAGCAATGGCCCCAGAATGGAGCCCTTAAGGACTCCGCACCGTAAATCCATATACCCAGAAGAGTGTCCGTCAACTACAACCATCTGTTTACGTCCTCGAAGGTAAGATGCTATAAGGTCTCTGGCATTATTGGAAAGTCCTATATAATGTAGAATTTCCAGCATTAAATTGTGGTTAATGGTATCGAAGGCTCTGCTAAAGTCTAGCGAGACCAGAACAGTGCATTCACCCTTGTCCAAAGCTCTAACAACATCGTCAATAATATGGAGAGCCGTTGTACAACTATAATTTTTTCGAAATCCAGATTGTGTTATAGGTAATAATGAATACTGATCAACATATTTCTTCAGTTGTACTTCTATAGCAGTATACTAATTTGGGCGCAAATCCTTAATTTCAAGTGGATTAGTCTTTTTAGGCAATACTTTTACAATGGCTCTTTTCCACAGTTCAGGAAAAATATTATGACTCAGGCAAAAGTTAATAATGTGTGTGATGTAAGGAATTATATATGGACAACATAACTGTAATAGTCTCAAATTTAATTTGTCTTCACCGGCAGCATTTGTCTTTATACCATTTATTGTTTGGTGAATAAATAAATCATTAACCTCCTGAAATTCAAAATCCAAATCTATTATTTTTCTTAGTTTGTACGACGAAAGTAATTCTTCAGGAGGTTCTCTCGTATAACATGAGTTGATGAAGAATTAATTTATTTCAGCAGGACTTTTCAAATTGTCCGGTATTGTGCTTGATTTGGTAGGTATAATACTATACGTTTTTAGAGTTTTCCAAAGAGTTTTAGAATTCTTGTTACTAAGTTCGTATGTAAAAAATACTTTCTTTTCTCTTTTAATCGCAGAAAATTTGTGTAGTTCCTCATGTCTTTATAAAACTGAAAATGATGGTCAAGTTTAGTTTTCTTATACTTGTGTAGCACTTTATCTCGTATTTTCATCATTTCTTTTATAGCGCCAGTTAACCAAGGTGCTCGAGGCTTAGATACACGCGATGTTATTAACGGCACATGCCTGTCGAAGAGGTTCATCAGACAGTTGATCAAAAACGTTATTTTTTCATCAGCCACTTCCTGATCATATATTCCAAAAAATGGAGTATTATATAAACCTATTCTAAAATCATCTTCATTAAAATATACCTATACGTAATCATTCTGGGGCCATGTTTTTCAACGCTCAGTTTTACTTTACATGTAGCTATATCATGATCAGAAATGACACCTGTTGCGTGAATAACTCCCCTGTCAATAACCCAGTCAGATGATGTTACAATACCATTCAGTAAGGTAGCAGTACTAGCTGTAATTCTTGTAGGAGTGTCTATGATTTGTTCAATACCAAAGCATTCTAACACAGATGAAATTTGATCTACATAAATATCATCGGCATGTGAAAAATCTATGTTAAAATCTCCAGCGCATATAATCTCACCTACAGTGGGATGAATCATACTCAGGATATCTTCCATTTCAGCAATAAAAGAATTCTTGTTTATTTTAGGAGGCGTGTATATTGCACCAAGAGCAATAATTTTACTTTTAATTTTTATATTTACCCAAAGTTGTTCCGATACCGTTCCATGATAATTCAGTTCTTCACTATATATCTTATTATTTACGTAAATACACAAACCTCCCCCTAAGCCACATCTGTCGTTTCTATATAAAATATACCCATCAAAATTAATTAAGTCATTATTTACATTTTCATTTAACCATGTTTCACAAATAAACAATATATCAAAATGATGTTCATTTACAATCAACTTAACATACTGCAATGAAGGCAGAAGAGACCTTGCATTAAGACAACCTATAAATAAATTACCGAGTATTTATCTCTTACGACAATTCAAAAGTATTCCAAAATAAAATAAAATAGATATTAAAAAAATCTTGTAATAAGTAGTAATTAACTAATATTAGGTTATTTGCAAAAAGTCTCAAGAGAAAAGTGGTTTACTTTTTTATTATCTACAACTTTTACTTTCAACTTTTTCAACTAAAATCAATAATTTTGTCGAAAATAAAAAAAAAGTTTCTCCCCTTTCCACAAGAAAACATATGTACATAACACCGCTATAGGACTGTGCCTAAAAGCTTTCCACCCCAATCCAGCAGAAAGTCTACATCGAAGCAAATGAGACAACTTTCTGGATTAAAAAATTCCTTTTAAATAAAAAGCCCCTTCCAACCCAAAATTCATTTAGAAATTATCTCTCTCTTTCTTTCTCACTCAATTGGGATTAAAATCAAGCCAGGTTTCCCATATTTAAATGCGAATTTGTCTAAACCTTTTAGAATATTAAGAAAGTATGGCTTATCGCTAATTAATTCAGAGCATTCTACGTATAATTCAAAATAATAGCGATATTATTCCGCATTCTAACAGTACGCAAACAAATGAGAAAACGATTTATAGCAGTTTTGTGTTTAAATTTAGGTAATGATCCATAATATATACGAGTACGACAACCTGTATAATTTATACAGACGAATCTTTATTAATAATTTAGAAAGGAAATTTACTTGTTTTTACAAAACTGACAATAATTATTAAAATAAGATGGTTAAACCATCATTAAGAATTCTAATCTATTTGATATGATAATATAAAGGTGTTTAGAGGGTAAACGTTAAAGAGAAGAGTAAAAACATGGTGATAAAATACAAAATTTGTGGTTGAGAAACTGAAATTTTAATCTCACATCCTAAGGTCAGTATAACACACAGCGTCTTATTTGGGAACAAAGCCATTACAACTCAACATAGTAAATATCTATGTTTCGGACGGAGAATTTACTGGCGCTGCTCAAGAGGAGCCTTAAAACTTACACAAAACTTGTTAATTAAATAATAATTATTAGGTTCAAAATATTTACGATAGATGTCGTATTTATGCAACTTATTTCCTCTCTCTCACTGTCTTTCCACTCCTGACAATTCAAACAAACTTCTCTCCGGATCAGCTATTTTGGTTTCAAACATATATTTCAATTCTAGCAAAGCGACACTAATGTCAACATCAGCTGTTCAATGGCGTCCAGAGAAAAAACAAAGGAATTATTATAGAAGTTTATATAGTGCTATTCAAAAGTCTCCTCTCCCCCCTCGTATCTTTCGAACGGCTACACTTACATTAATAAAATTTGGAGGGTGAAAATAAAGTGTTGTAAACATCTCTACGAATGGTATCAGGTGAAGTAATAGTAATGGATGACGTCACAGTGCCACTCTGGCCAATAATTTTAAATAGGCCCTTATGGCAAGTGATATCTCGTTTGAAAGGCATTGACATTGGCTACATAGCCATATTAATCTTGTTTGGGTTCAAATTAATTATGACGGATAAATTAAATAAATACCAAAATTATTGAAATTATTTTTTTAAATTTAATTAATCAAATATCACCAATGGATTTTTATAGCAAGTGTTCGAAATGTGCTCCGTCTACTTCCTGACAGTAATACATCCTATTAGTAACCTCTTGTCGTACTCGTTCGAATGTGTCAGCTGAAATAGCATTGCATTCTTCAGTAATTCTTTCTTTCAAAACGCCAATGCTATCTGGTTCCGTAGTATAAACCTTGGATTTCAAGTACCCCCATAGAAAAAAATCTAATGGTGTCAGATCTGGTGACCGAGGTGCCCATTCTATAGGACCTCGCCGGCCGATCCATCTACCTCGATATTCTTCATCCAGGTCTTACTGCACCATAATAATGTGCAGGAGCACCATCTTGTTGAAATGTTATTTCCAGATGCCCGAATTCATCTTGATTATCTTCCAGAATTTCAAGAATTAACGGCTCAATTGCATTTTGTAACATCTCCAGATACACTTCACCACTTAAATTTGAATTTAGGAAAACAGGACCAACTATGTGGTT
This sequence comes from Galeruca laticollis, assembly GCA_963921935.1. Lineage (NCBI taxonomy): Eukaryota > Metazoa > Arthropoda > Insecta > Coleoptera > Chrysomelidae > Galeruca > Galeruca laticollis. The sequence goes on from OY998179.1 coordinate 109,642,786, forward strand.
TCCCAACCTAACACAAATAAACAACTCACTAGTAACACCAAAACAAAAACACACAAACTGTATAAAAAATACAATATAAAAACAAGACCAGGCATAATCATGATACAACAAAATAGAAGATATGATCTCTGGCCGTTCGAAATATCGTTCGCCGCGCGCATGACGTCACGCAGAGAGTAAAATTTAAAACCGTGAGCGCGGGCTAATGCATTTGATGTAATAGAACTTTCGTATTATGCGTTGCTAATGCATTTTGAAGGAAAATGAGGGCGGTTCAGCTTGAATGAGATATTATTAGTATTATAAAGGTAAAGAGAATTCATGTAAAAGTGTTATATGGAATCGGAGAGCCTACCAGAGCAAAACAATAATTCTAAGATCTGATTGAAATGTTTGCTCACTTTGTAAACTAAATAATTACTGTACTGATACAAAAAAAACATATTATTATACTTTTTAGATTTTTTGACATGATTATTTTATAAACATTTAAATTTGTAAATATATATAAGGAATAAAACAATTAGTAAATTTTAATACTTAATCGGTTGTTTATTCCAAAATAAGTATACTACAAAACAACAATAAAGTACAACTTAGGTACTGTGGAGCATTCTCCAAAATAATAATAATACTGAAATTGTTATTGGTAATAACAAAATAACAAATTAAGATTTAAAAATATTATTTGTCAGCTTGGATTAAAGAAAAGATTTATTTATTTATTTATTACGAGAAAATATCTCTAACTGTTACAATACAACAATAAATAATACAATAAGGACATGTATAAAGACTGATACAGCATAACCAATTAATTTAAAATACATAACACTTGCCATGTAGCTACAGGTAAAAAACAATACTCATATAAATAAAAAAAATTAAGAACATAACATAACTCAACAAATCACAGCCCTACGCAATATTTGAACTGACCCAAAGACATATTGAAATTATCAAAATTAAAGCTACACAAAAAGCACAGATATCTATTTATAGGACTCATATGCACCATATGTTGTTCTATGAAAGGGCACATGAAAAGTAACTTGATGGCGAAGACCCTGACAAGGAATGCTAATCCCCACCTGACACAAAAGATCCGCAGAATCAACCTGCCCATTTAGGTGTTTAAATATAAATATAGCCCTCAACATATCTCTACGATTACCCAGATGAGCTAGTGACATTTGTTTTTCAATTTCAGTATAATTATATGGTCTAATATTCTATGGTAATAAATTTATCTTCGCGTTTAGTCAAACGGATCCACTCCTGTATAATTTTTTTGTCTTTTGGGAAGGTAAAAAAGCTGACATCGTGTGCAAAGCCTTTCACGTGATTGTCTGAATCACAACCATACACTGCACATCTCATTTTGACTAATTTTTGCTAATTGTCAACAATAAAAATGTAAAATTAACCGGCATAAACACATCTAATAATGTAAACTGCAAACTAATTCAAAGCGTTCACTCTCGGCGTGACGTCAGATCGGAGGGGCCAGCATCTGCGAAATAATATCTTCTATTTTATTGTATCATGAGGCATAATAACGTCAGAAATAACAGAAACAGTAGACTTATTGAAACAAAAACTAATGGCAGCTAGTAAAAGGTTAAATAGATACAATACGTCACTTAAGAGAAAAGAAGATAACAGAAACTTTACAAAGCACGAAAAATTGTTCTACCAAAAAATAGAACAACAAAATGTAGTAACAGAAAACAAAACACCACCCAAAAAAGAAGATGTAGAAGAATATTGGGAAAAATTATGGTCAAACCCAGTGCAACATAAAAGAAATGAAAGGACAGAAGAAGAAAGGGAAAGAACAAAAACAGCAGAACACATGGAACCATACGAAATAACCAAGGAAGAACTAACTGTCATCCTTAAGAAACTGCCGAACTGGAAGGCCCCAGGGCCAGGTAAAGTTTGCAACTATTTCTGGAAACATTTAACAACATTACACGAGAAAAGGCTACAAATTATACAACATGCAATAACCCATCCAGCAGAAATATCCCTCTCACTAACCCACTGCATAACATATATTAAACCAAAAAACGAGAAAACACATGATCCCAAAAACTATAGACCAATCACTTGTCTGAACACTCTGTACAAAATTATAACAAAATCAATCGCCGAAAAGGTAACAAAATACATCACAGAAAAAAAACATAGAGCATGAAGAACAGAAGGGTTGCACAAAAGGAGCTAGAGGTTGTAAGGAACAACTTATAATAGACCATAGATATATAATACAAGTATAGATACAATTATTTACATTGAAATGCGGTCAATCATTAAAAAAATACGTAATGCGTAGCTATTTCGGAAACTTAAGAAATAAGAGCCGACATCCCTTGTGGTTTGACGTGATGTGCGCTATTGCCAGATTGTACTTACCCATAGCACTGATCGATTGAGTAAAATTATTTTGATAGGTAAAATTACTACATGTCCCTATTTATTGGTTCCACATATTTCACATGGATACATACTGTTTAAGATAATGCATATATTTCTGAACCAAATAAACTGTTACTGTAAAATAGTTTTTGAAATATAGTTAATGTAATCAAATATAACATTCCCGTTAAGTACGGCAACGTCGCGAGATAAATAAAATTTTAAATGACCCCTTTTCATTCAATAAATGATTAATAGTAAGGTCTTTCAATTTTGTAGTTGTGATGTTGCCAGAGCGGTTCTGTTGTTGCTCTAAGTGTTTTTGTGTTCATTTTAAAGTATTTTTATGTAATTCGTGACTATTTTGTTCGTTAAAACTATTAATAATGATACTAGAGTGTATTTTGTCTAAAAAACACGATAATGTGGGTGACGAAGTATCTTTTCATAATTAAGTATGGTTATAGTATATGGCAAACTTTTGTTTGTATCAGAGGCGTAGATTTACAGCAGCTTTTTGGTGATGGATAAATAAATGCGAAAATATCAACAATAGTTTTATTACAAAACAAAGCTTTTGTAACGTTTTGTTACTTTGTCAACTTGAAAAATTATAAAATACTATTTAAAAAAATACTTATATTTTACCAATTTACTATTATTTGAAACCATCATAATGTCAGCAACATATTGAACTCGCTATCCTATCTGGGTATTTATTTAAAATAGCTAAAAAGAAGTTAGTAATATCTGCAAATTTTACGATTCTACAGTGTGTCTTATAATTTTTAGCCCTGACCAAGTAATAAAATATTACTAAAGCTTTGTACGTGAAAAAGAATCTGTCTTTTTAATCCTTAAAACCATTGTTGATCTATAAATATTTCTTTAAAGTTGAAAAAAATTAATGTAAGTATTCTTAATTTTTTATTTTCTCTTAGCTTCCCCACCGACATGCAAGCAAGAAATATTTGGCTGTCACTTGTTGGTCTTGAAGAAACTGAAGGTTTTAAGAAAAGAACAGTACTTTGTTCATATCATTTCGATCCTGCAGATATCCTTATTAAAGTAAATGATGTAAGATACATTAAACCTGGAGCAATGTCAAAACTTCAACATTCGTTGTTTCCATCAAACTCATTTAGGTTAAAATTTATGAATAAATCTATTTAATGCATAATGCCTTGTTCTACTTTTAGTTAGCTCACCCTTAAAAGCGCTGCTTAGCTACATATATATGATATGTTACAGCTCAAATTCAGACGACATTTTTGACAGTCCAAGATAGAAACAAAATGTTGCATCTGCAGGGGCTACACTAGGAAAGAGCTTATTTATGGATGATAGGTAATTAATTATTACCTTAAATAATAACAACCCGACAGCCAGACAATTTGAGGCTGCCTTTAAAAGACTGTTGGTCTACAGTGAGATATCGGCGCCTAAAACACGTAATACTGTAGACTTGCAAAAAATTTCAATCCTCACATGCTGCTTAGGTCATTTACTGAGTAGATCAGATGATGGGAAAAATTTAGAAGAATCTGAAGACTAAAAATGTTTTAGTCAAAGTAAATATGGACATTGCTGAATCTAATTTTTTTATGTCGCCATCCTGGGACTTAACTTCATATGTCCAAGATGTTGTATCATATATTGCTGGTTTTGTAGTTAAATCATTAAAAAAATGTATTGCTTGTTCTAAGTGTGTTAATATGTTGGAACAAGATATAACTCGTTCAAAACTGCAAGTAAGAAAAGCTTATGGTAGACTTAAAAATCCAAGTCATATGGTAATTAATATCTGTAAGGCTGGAGAAAAATATTTCAGATTTTTTCATAAAACTCATGACATATTTAATAAAAATATTAACGGTTTGTTAAATTTATCAGTTTCTAAAACCATTAGCGTCTTACCATCAAATGTATTCGATTTTTTTGGTGAACATCTTTATGATGGTGATATTTTAGACAACTATGTTATGGAATTAATAAAATTAATTCTCAAAAGTTATTTCAGCATAAGAATTCATCATGAAACCACCAAAAAAATAGATTTACTGAGAAAAAACTGATCAAGAAGTATTATATATATTAATACAAAGCTAATTTTATTTAGAAATGAATAATGTTAATATTTTATTTTTAAAACTGAAAAAACGAGTATTCATTTTACCCTTTCGAATAATTCCAAGTTTTTTTGTTTTATTAAGTCCAAAAGTTCCTTATTACTGGAAGGTACAAATTTATCATTTTGTTTGTTTTATGAACAAGTAATATAATTTTATATTTTTTATAAACTGAAAATAAAGAAGTATTCTTCTACTCTTAAAATTGTAGATTTTCATATTATTCAGGCCAAAGGTACCTAAATCAAATAATTTAAGTAAATATGTTTTATCAACACTGAAAGGTACTCTAAATGTTATATATTTTTGGGAGCATTGAAATTTCAAGTTAAAATAATACAAAGTTATAAAATTACATGTTGAACTAAATTTTAAGCCATAGTTTAAATTTAATTTAAATTAATATTTTTGTTTGTTTTTATTTCCATTGTATAAATAATTAATTTTGAATTACTATCTATTTTATTGCTACTTGTTTTTTACTCACGAATTAATAACCTATACGTCTTTAATTTATTGGGATACGCCACTGATTGTGTTAGGAGCGCACGTAAATCTCCTTCTCTAGGCTTTTGTGCAGTGTTGCCATACGAGTCCCAACATTAGAGTCTATCTTTATTTAATCCACATGCAAAATATTTTGTTTCTTTCTAAATGTTCAGGTCAAAACAAATATCAATTTATGAATTAAATGCTTTATCTACTGTGTATTATATATCTATGTAATAGACAGAGTAATAACAAAACAAGCAAAAACCAATAATAGAAATATCGCAGTCGCATGGATAGACTATCAGAAAGCATACGATTCAACAACTCAAAGAAAAGTTCAGACACAGGTTGAAAATGATTCTCTAATCAAAACTTAGTCCTAAAAATATCACAAAAGCCATTAATAGCTACGCGATCCCCGTATTGACCTTCTCATTCGGCAATATTAAATGGTCCGATACTGTTTTAGAAGAACTCAATCGCCTCTGTAGAACTCAACTCACAAAACAATGGAAAATACATGCCAACTCCTGTATCGAGAGAATAACAATAAATAGAAAGGGAGGGGGGAGAGGACTTATAGACATACAAATGGCACATCGTACTCAAAATGAAAAATGAAGATCGTGCTTTCTAAACATAAACAATTCGTTACACCAAACAGTAGTGAAGGCAGACAATGAATATACACCACTTAATTTAGGCAGAAATGTAGTCCACCAGGACCCACTAAACATCGCACAACGTAAAAAAGATACATGGGCAGGTAAGACATCACATGGACAACACTACAAATTAATACAAAATCCAGACAATGACACAAAACTCTAATATCAATTGGTTACAAACCGCACTATTATTTCCAGAGACTGAGGGCCTTGCCCTGGCCAAACAAGATAAAGCTATAGCTACTAAAAACTATCGAAAATATAAACATAGAGTCTGACCTATGTCAGAAACAATAGAACACATCACAGGAGGGTGCAGACTTCTTGCAGGAACATAGTATACTGAGAGACATAACACAGCAGCAAAAATAATTGCCCTGAAATATAAATTAACCCAAACTGAAATTCCATACTACAAATACACACCGGAAAACGTTCTTGAAAATTAAAAGTTTTAATTATACTGGGACATAACCCTGCACACAGACAGAACAATTATTTGCAATAGAACAAACATAACCCTAATGGACAAGGATAAAAAACATATACATTACCAAACGACAATAATGTTACACAGAAGGAAACGGAAAAGATTGAAAAATACACACCCTTAGCCGAGGAAACGAAAGAGGTTTGGATACAGGATAAAATTTCAATAGTTCCAATAGTTATGTCGGTTACAGGTACAGCAACCAAATCATTAGCACAACATTTAAAACCAATCGACCTTCAGACAATAAACACTCACAAATATACAAAAAGCCGTTATACTACAAACAACCTCAATAGTAAGAAAATTTTTGCAGTAGAAAGAGGATGACTTGGCTTAGGCCCGTCACAAAATCTTGAATAAATACCGAATCAAGTTTTAAGTAACTAGCATAATTATAATAACTGTCCCTCCGCACAAGTGTGACTTCTGGAGTAATTGGATGAAGAAAAGGTTTGTATTTCGTGCAGAATTTTAATTTATAAAATCATAGCAAAGCGGTTTCGACTATAACATAATCATCAGTGCGTACCTGTAAGTAAGTAACATTGAATTGAATTTAAGAAATTTTGATAATGAGAACTTTGAAAATAGAAAAAATTACTCACTCGTCAGGTGTACAACAGCCAGACCATAAAAATACCATGTGTCCAGAGGACAATGTAAATATTTAAAAAATTCTAAAAAGGGATATCATATGAACAACATTTTAAAATATCCTTATTCCAGGATTAACCTGGATAAAAGTTTCAAAAGACGCAACACATGTCTGCTGAAACTTAGTCCACTCTATAACTAAATAAATGAAAATATTTGAGCTTGAGCTGATTAAACAAAAACATGATTTTTGGAAAAATAAACAAAGAAATAATAAGAAATTTTCAGATTTCACTTTTCATGATAGAGTTAAAAATCTTTCTGACATTGTGTTCGATGATGACGAAATGGACCTGTTGAAGTTGGGACTCAAATTTCCTTTGGGCTCTCAAGTTTCTGAGAGAAACCTCTTGGAGTTTGCAGTGGAGATTGATGTTGTTATTGAACAGCTCTCTAGAGATTATAATATTAAAAAGATCATTCGTAATGATATTCATAACTTTTAATATAAAATTAAACGTAGTAAACAACACTTTCAGATTCATCCTCACAAGTATTTTCATTTTATTCTAAAAAAAATCAAAATCAAGATCAAAGACCATAACCTCATATTTTCAAAAGCAGACAAGGGTAATTGTTTAGTCATTTTAAACAAGTCAGATTACATTGATAAAGTGGAGAATTTCCTTCCTGAATATAATTTCAAACTTTTATTGTTGTTTTTTTGTTGTTAAAACCAATGTATAAACAGCGAGAAAAAATACATTACAATTAACAAATAGAAAATGTAGAACGTATTTCTTTACAAAAATTTAAATAAACAAATAAACAGGGGAGGCTAATTACCTATTGTGGCTTATTTTGGATCACTGTAACCTATTAAGACCTATGAGGTTGAACATAGGCACAATGATCCTATATGTCGCCATTTAATTGCCAGTTTTGTTTTCCTTAACATAATGTTAATTCAACTTTTCTTATACACATATATACCTTTTCATCTTAGCAATCAATAATTTTATTAATATCCTTAGTTTCTAGGGATTTTACATATTTTTTAAATATTTTTTTAGCAAACTGATAGAATTTAATCTTCTTATATGAGTCTTATACGTTTCTGGAAGAGAGTTAAACAAACGGGGTGCTATGAATTCGAAGTACCTAGTTCCTACTGTTTTTTTCGCTGTGTTGGTTTGGACAAAATCTTTTGTTTTATTTCTAGTATGAAAATGGTGACCAGGAGATTATAAGTATGAGCGATTTTTAAATAAGTAAACAACTAAACTAAAAATATATAGATGCCTTACGGACATTATATTAGTTTCGTTAAAAAGTTGGTTTGTACTATAGGTTAAATCTTTAAAATGCATTATTTTTAGAATTTTTCTTTGCAGAATTTCAGCCTGCTCTAGATGAGTTTCTCCCCAACCTAATATGCCATATCTAAGACGTGATTCTACAAGAGCATGATATATGATTCTCATATGCTGTAAGTCCAGTACTCTCCTTATATATTTGAATTTATACAATAAACATCTCAGTGTCTTAGCTACTTCACGTAAGTGAGATGTCCATAGTAGATGTGAGTCTATTGTTAGTCCGAGATACTTTATTTCGAATTTCAGAGAAATATCAATATGTATGTTGTTAATAGTAACAGTAATTTTTTCATAAGGAGGCAGTTTGTGTTTGTAACTAGTGAAAGGTACAATAAACGTTTTCGAATAGTTGACTGTTAAAGTTAATTAATGTCTCAAGATATCAAATAAATGTCTTACATCGGTTTCTATTTTTTGTTTGAGTCCTTCCCACGTACTGTCTGTATATATTATAGTAGTATCATCCGCGAATCCTATTATTTTACCTGTAGAATTATAAGAGAATAGATCATTGATATACATATTAAATAGTATTGGTCCCAGCACAGTTCCCTGGGGAACCCCGAACAATATATTTTTTTCCGTACTGACCTTATCGTTTATCCTTACTATTTGTGTCCTATTTTTTAGATAGCTTTCAAAAAATGTATGAGGCAGACCACGTATTCCTGCATCCCCCAGGACGTCCAACAACTGTTCATGGCTCACAGTGTCAAACGCCTTCGCCATATCCAGAAATACAACTGCCGTTGGTTTAGTTTTATCAACAGAACTGTACACAGAAGAAAGCAATGTCTCAATTGCATCATTAGTAGAACGTCCTTCTTGAAAGCCAAATTGATGCTCTGATAATAATTTGTGGTTGGCTATGAATTTAGTTAATCTTTTTTTCACAGCTTTTTGCATTAGCTTTGTCAATGTCGTAATAAGTGATATGGGTCGATAGTTGCACATATTGGCCTTGTTCTCCTTTTTGTAGATTGGGGTTACTACAGCTTTTTTAAAAATAGTGGGACATACGCCTTCTGCAAAGATCAAGTTTATTAAGTCGGCTATTGGTTTAGTCGACTGTTCACTTAATTTTTTAAATATTTCTGCTCGCAGATTGTCTATGCCTGGAGCCTTGTTTGCTTTCAGAGATACTATTAAGTCTCTTATCTCTTCCGTAGTTACAGGCATCCAATAAAAGGTCTCAGAATTTTTAGATCGCCGAGGAGGGGGTTAAGTCGGTACGGTTATTTTTTGTGCCAAGTTTTTTCCCCCTGTTACAAAGTAACTGTTAAATTCGTCTGCCATATCTGATTTGGGTGTTATTTTTTCGTCTTTTTCATTAATTATAAAATTAATATCATTTTTGGTTTTATTTCTGTTGTTAACTAGGTTCCATATATATTTTTTAGTACTCCCTTTTTTTTGTATTTCGGTTCGGTAGTAGTTTTGTTTCATTATTTTAATTAGGTTATTCGCACGTTTGCGGTAAGTGGTATATATTTCTCGTTTCTCCACATTATTCAGATCTTGCTGAAATTCTCTGTAGAGATTATTTTTAGTATTAATTGCATTCACAAGTCCTGCCGTAATCCACTTTTGACGCTTTATATATATTTTTTTAAGTTTTATTTCTTTTGTATGTTTTCCTATAAAAATACTTAAGATATTTAGCAATTCTTCAGCTTTTTTGTTTACCTCCTTTATATTAAAGTAATATTCCCAATTATAATTTTGCAGATCATGTCTGGCTTTTTCATAGTTTATGTATGTTTTATACTTAATCGTTTCAGAGTTTCTACAAATAGTTTTTATAGGAAGGCTCAGTAGCGTAGCTCGATGGTCTATTATATTATTTTCATACGTTGCTGCAGTGACATTTTCGAAACATTCTGTGACTATTCTCAGGAAGATATGGTCCAGGCAACTACGTGAATGATTTTTTATGCGTGTGTATCTATTTATCATTGAGCGTAAATTATATTCATATAATAGGTTTAGATATGTGTTGACAATATCGTTTTCATCTCTTATATTTATATTAATATCGCCAATCAATAAATGAAAATCTAATAAAGAGTAATTAATTTGTTTGAGATCATTCTCTAAACACGAAACAAAGTCCTCAGGTGAGTTGGACGGTGAACGATAAATATTTGTTAACAAAATATGTTTATTATTGTTCAAATTTATTTTTATCTGCAGAGCCTTTGAGTTTCCAATGTTGATAGTTGCGCTATCTGCACTTAAACGGTTTTTTACATATACTACGACTCCATCATTTTTATTTAGTTGTCCTTTGTTATAAAATGTTCTATATCCGTCCATACTAAAAATATCAATGTCATCAATTTGAAAAGTTTCCGTTAGTACAATACAATCAAAGCTGCAGTCCAATTGTTCTAACATTATTTTAAATTCATCTATATGTGCATTTAGACTGCACATATTTTGATGTATTACACTAAGAGAACTATCATCAAATCCATTCAATATATTTATTAGAAAATTGAAAACTTAGTTAAATATCAAGAAAGATTTTTTCATCGAACATTCAGCCCCTTATTCTCTCATTAACAGCAACATAGTCATTCCTCGCTTGTATGGACTTCCAAAGATCCACAACATCGACATACCAATAAGACCAGTAGTTAGCTTCACTAACACTCCGGTTTCAATTTTAGCTTCATTTATTTACAGGCTTATAAAAGACCTAACACACTTCACTCTAAAATATGCAGTAAGTAACTCTTTAGATTTGATTAACAAATTGAATAATTTAAATTTACCTCAAGAAAGCTTGATGATTTCCTTTGATGTAAGTAATCTTTTCACTTCAGTTCCGAATATAGAAACCTTACCACTTGTAAGTGAGGCCTTAAGCCTCGCCCAAGTTGATTCCAATTCCATAACTTGTATTTTGACCTTGTTAAACTTTTCCCTTTCACATGACTTTTTTGTTTTTAATGATAAATTATATAAACAACCAGATGGACTTGCCATGGGTAGTTGTTTATCACCTTTTTTAGCAGATATTTTCATGAATAATTTAGAAAACAAATTCATTATCACTGCAAATAATCCAGAAATTTTTCATTGTTTTAGATATGTTGATGATTGTTTGGTATTTGTGGATGGTGATATTGGCATTGTCAATAAACCAAGTAGTTACACCAAAGTATCAAATTCACACTTGAATTAGAATCAAATAATAAATTGAATTTCTTAGACTTTACAATCCATAAAACTAACAATCTTTTAAATTTTAGCATATTTAACAGCATCTTCATCAACACACAATGGCAGCATTCAATTGTTACATTCCTAGACTTTTGAATGTGCCCCTTTCTGAAGTTGATTATAAGAATGAATTGAATATAAATTAAGCAAATAGCTTCAAATAATAATTATAACCCGAATATTATTAATAGTTTAATCCAAAAAATCAAAAACAATAAAGAGCTTAATGCAGCTACCCTAAAGTAGTGTTACGAAAGAGCACACTGGTATAGTCCCTAAATCCGACTCTGTCTAAGCCAGGTATAAAAGTTAAAATTATGGCGGATACGCAGGTTTTTATTTTTATAACTGTTTACGACTATCTTATCTAAACATTGTTTTTGTGACCAGTCTTATCTAGAGAATGCCAGAAAGCCATTTGTTTTTGAGTAAGCCGCAGTCCGGAAGTTTCTAGTGAAAAAAGCACTAATATAAATAAAGGACAGATCAGCGGAGGAGTTCAGTTGATAATTTGACATCGTGAGATAAACAATAAATAAGTGAATATAAATTAGTTAAGTGTTTATATAAATTAGTTTGAGTGATTATGCTGTTGATATAAATTAATAATTAAGTGATTAGTTAAATATATATAAATTAAGTGTTAGTGACTAGTTTAGTGTTTAAATAAATTAGTAAATAGCCATAACGTGTGTTTAAAATTTATCCCACCCTTTTACTGTTTAAATAAATTAGAAAAACATTACATTGGTGTCAGAAGTGGGATAATATAAAGAAATTGCTACGTAAAAATGGCCAAGAGACTATGTGATCTGAAAGTGACGGAATTAAGAGCAGAATTGGAAGATCGTGAGTTGGAAACGTCCGGTAAGAAAAGTGAATTAGTAGAAACACTTAAAGTGGCACTGGAAAATGACGGCTTTGATGCAGAATTATTTTTATTCAATGACGAGGCTTCCACCGTAATCTCGTCAATTTCTACCATGGACGAGAAGATTCCAACCATGAAGAACGATATCTCTGCTAACATGGACAAGGTTTCTACTAATATGGACGAGAAGATTTCTGCTATGGAGAACGATATTTCTACCATGAAGAATGATATTTCTGCTAACGTGGACAAGGTTTCTACTAATATGGACGAGAAGATTTCTGCTATGAAGAATGATATTTCTGTAGATATCTTATCATTGAAACATGACATTGCTGCTGAAGTTGAGAATAAAATTTCGTCTCTAAAATCAGACATGGAGAATAAGATAACAACGATGGAAAATCAGATGGACGAGAAAATCATGGAGTTAGAGACAAAGATTGCCGATTTAAAAATACAAGACACGCCAGCAGAACAAAAGAAGATCGAGATATGCAAGCCAGCAGCACAACCCAAGACAGAAGATATTAGCAGTTTTCCCCGAGTCAAGGATCCAATGTTTGACAGAAAGACATCGTGGACTAATTGTGTGTGTGTGTGGGAGAATGGCCTCAGACATAGTCTATTAGCCAATGAAAATTAAAAGTGAGTAAAAGGTTGAAATATTAAAATGACTGTAAAGGAGTAAAGATATAAAATTGCTGATTACTGTGCATAAATCTAAGCATATATCTAAATAGACAATTTAGATTTATTTATGAAATCCACTATGGAATCAAGTACAGACTTCTCAGTATTTGCCAAAAGAGCGGTTATATTTGTGGGAAGAGGAACGTTGGAATTGATAAGAAAATTGTAAAGTTAAGTAGTTGCCTTTTTGTTTTCAGTGCATTCAAAGAAAATATGATTCAGATCTCCTACTGATGCCTTGTTACAGGAGCAAGCTGGAGAATTGACAATACCTATTTTAAAAAGATGAGCTGGGAAACGACCGTGATTTATTCTTAAACGTGATATGATGGAAGTATATTGTTTTCTATAATCAAAATTAAAAATATGAGGAATCTTAGTTTGTAAAGTAGGATGCAAAAGGAAATATTGGCTATTAGATGTTTTAGCGAAGTCGGCGTAAGACCGCTCCCAATTAGTTCTAATATGTTTCTTATAATAATTTAAAAGGTCTGAGAAGACATAAAGATTGGTATAATAAGTCATTTTGCAGGCTCTCTTGGCTTCCAAGTCCACGTACTCATTTCATTCTAAACCGCAGTGCCCTTTTACCCACATGAATACAATACTTTTGTTCAGGGTTTTTAATTCGCTTGTTAATTTTTTAATTTCTAAAATTATATTTTGTCTGTAACACTTGAATGGAGAACCTTCTATACCCTGTAATACTGACTTGGAATCACACATAATAACAGCTCTTTGAATCGGATTTAAAATACACCAAGTTAACGCTTTTGATATGGCGAAAGCTTCTGCAGAAAAAACAGAACAATAATTGGGAATTCTAAATCTTTCCACGTAATTAGTATTTGAAACAAGAAATGCTGCCCCAGTTCCTTCACCACAATTCGATCCATTAGTGTATATTGTGGTAACATTGTCGCCTATATTGTTAAGTTCAGTTTTCAAAATTACTTGGTTGATACTAGTAACTTCGTAAAAGGAGGGGTATATGATGTTAGAAGCAGTCACTGAAGATTCATAATTGCATTGAAAAATAGGGAAATTATCTTGCTTTACGATATGATTTTCTTTGCTGTTGGTATTAAGAAAAGCCTCAGCTAATGGAGGACTGGTTTTTATTCTCCAGTATGGCATAGTCAGATTGTTAGTGGTTATTGCTGAAATCTTTTGGACCATGTACGTGTTAAATGTTCGGTATTTAATAAGAAGCTTTTCGGCTAGATATTGCCTTCTAATATGCAACGGGGGCTCTTGCATTTCTGCTAAAACAGCTTGATTAGGTGATGACATCATAACTCCTAGGCATATTTTTAATGATTTGTATTGAATTCGGTCAACAGCTATTAAATTGGTTTTTGATGAGGAACCATAAAATGTACACCCGTAATCCAATATTGAACGGATATAAGACTTATAAAAAGTGAAGGAAATGTTTGAGTCAGCTCCCCATTTTTGTTTGGAAACTACTCTGAGAAGATTCATACCTTTTTCACATTTTTGTTTAGTGTACTTGATATGGCTAGTTCATAATAATTTTTTGTCCAAGACAATACCCAGATATTTGTATTCGTCGACAAATGGGAATGTGAACTCATCTAGAGAGAGAGCCCTGGACGTTTCCAGTCGATGGCGAGTGAAACATACCAGAGCAGACTTCTCCGAAGAAACATTAAAGCCCATATTTACCAGCCATGGTTTGAGTACTTGAAGGAATGCTCGTAAGTCTTTAACACATTCTTCATATGAATTACGAGTGACATAAAAACATACATCATCAGCGTATTGAATTCGGTTAATTGTTTCACCGCTTAACCTATGCAGCTCTGCAGTATAGATGTTAAAAAGCAAGGGACTTAATATGGATCCCTGTGGTAAACCGTTGAAGACTGTGCGTGGACCATGTAACACGTTATTATGGTCGCGGATAAAAATGTTTCTATTTGTGAATAAATTAATTACATTAGCACTAACCTTTTTCCTAATACCAGCATCTACCATTTTTTCAAATAAAATATTTAAATCTACTACATCATATGCACCTGTCAAATCGATAAATAAACATAATGTGTACTGATTGTTCCAAAAACATATTTGAATATCTGCATCTAATGCACCTACAGCATCCACTGTGCCCAGTCCCCTTCGGCAACCGAACTGCATCCTAGGAAGAATAGAATTACTTTCAAGAAAATATTCAAGTCGAAACTTGATTAGTCTTTCAAACGTTTTTGTTATACAAGACAATAGGGAAATAGGTCGATATGATGAAGGAGACTCTGCATCTTTATTTGGTTTTAAAAGGAGACAAATTATAATATTTTTTAAATCGTCGCAATATTCTTGTTTCACCCACCAATCGTTAAAAATTTGAAGAAGGAAAATCTTCACAGATAAGGGTAGCTTTTGAATAATTTTATAAGTAAAACCATCTAGCCCTGGGGCTGTATTACAACTATCTTTTGTAGCAAATTCTAGTTCATCTATTGTAAATGCCTTTAATGTAGAATCCGTGAGTTGTAAACCAAATGAGCTGCAACTTAAGAGATTGGCTGCAGAAGGAGGTGCTAGTTTGTTTAAAATTTTTTCAACTAGCTCTTTAGGAATAGGCTTTTTACGATTTTGATTGCAGTTGCCGTTCATAGATCTAATATATCTCCATATATCAGTTAGTGGGGTATTTTTATTAAGTTTGTTTAAAAATGTCATCCAGCTGTTCCGTTGTTTAACTTTAAATAAACGTTTAGCTTTAGCGGCAGCATTTTGGTAGTTCAAAAAGTTTTCAAAACTTGCTAGAGTTCTATATTTTTTTAGAGCTTCTTTGCGTTTTTTAAATATCATTGTACATTCCTCGTCCCACCATATAGGCCTAGGGGTAATCGCTATAAAAGGCTTCTTGACCGGCATGGATTGACACGCCGCGCTTGAAATCATCTCAAAAAGTCTTTTCACTTTATCCGGGCCAGATGAATTTTCATCAAAATCATTTTTTACCATTTCGGTTTGCAAAACGTTTTGAAACGTATTCCAATCGGCGTGGGAATCATTCCATTTCGAGGAAGGATTTAATGCAAGGTTTGTAGAATTAATCTGAATCTCAATTATTAAAGGGTAATGATCAGATCCCAATGTGTCATCTAAGATAGTCCAGGAAGACTTTGCAGCGAGAGTGTTGGAGGTGAGAGTTAAATCGACTGCTGAGTGATTGCCTCTTGGGTTAATTCTAGTAGGGGAACCGTCGTTGAGAGCTATAAGTTCTAGGTCATCCTTCTACCAGTATTTTTCCGTGTCGATCATCAGGAGTTGGTCCCCACATATCGTGATGTGCATTAAAATCACCGCAAAAAATTGTAGCAGATAAATCAAATTGTTTGAAAATATTAATCCAGTTGACTCGACTTACCATTACGTTTGGAGGTCTATATATTGATGCTATAGTCAAGTTCAAAGAGTCAAGCGATACGGCGCATACTTCTAAGTCCTTGATTCCAGTATTTAGCAAAACCTCTTTATAGTTAAGACCCTGAATCACAAAAATGCATACCTCGCCATAACCATCTTTTCTACATTTACTTACTAGATTATATCCTTTTATGTGAAATTTATTGTTTGGTTTTAGCCAGTGCTCTGATATAACTAAAATGTCCACATGTGTGTCTTTAATATATTTTACAAGACTCGCTTGATTTGCAATAATAGATCTACAGTTCCACTGTACAATTGTGATATTATTTCTGATATGCTTATTAGAAAGTATCTGAGTCTTCGTCATTTTGTCTATTAATATTAATTTTTTCTTTTAATTCATATTTATCCAGGATATTGTTAATTGCTTGTTTAACATTGATCTCATTAATGTTACTTTTTTTGAGAATTATATCTTTAATAATGTTTTCTACCTGAAATGCTAGCTGCTCTTTATAAAATTTGAACTCTTCCCTATAAGGATTTGGGAGTATGGAAGAATGTTTGTTAGTTTTTTTGTTCTCATGATTTACTGGAGGAGAAGTTGGAGGTGAGGACCTTCTGCGTTTTTTTTGACGCAGATGTACTCGTATTAAGTTTAGGTAAATGTACGGAGGGCTTAGGTTTACTCAAGATTGAGCTGTAAGAAGAAGTTGAAGCTGTATGTGTTAGCTCAGGGAAATTTTGTGGATTTGATAATAATGAAAATCGATTATTAGTTGTGATTTTTCCGTAAGTAGGATTTTTCACAATAGTTTCGGCTTCTTTGAAAGATGCATTCATAGAGGCCATTACTTTTTCAATACTCAATTGTGTATTGTAAACAGGGCATTTTTTGGATGTGGATTTATGTTCATTACTGTCTCAATGTACACAATGTGTTCTATTTTCTTCACAGGAAACTGAGTTACAATTTTCTTCAGAGCAGTTTTGGCATTTCTGTTTACCTTTACATTGATGTTTAGTATGACCGAAACGTAAACAATTATAGCACTGAACCACCGGATATATGTATGGTTCTACCTGAAAGTTTACCATATTTATTTTAACGGATTGGGGAATCGTATTTCCTAAGAAAGTAACCACGATCATTTGTCTATCTACTTCTTTTGTTTCTTTGGTTTCACTGTCTACAATTTTACGCTTTAATCGCTTAACATCAACTACTTTAATTCCAGATTCAATTGCGTCTTTTAGGTATTCGGCATTAAAATAAGTATCTACCATACGTCCTATACCTTTTTTATGCGTGAAGAAAAGTGGAATATAAGCAATGTAATTATTTTTTAATAAAACTTCATGATTTACCAACAAGTTAGCAACATTGAAATTTTTAAAAATTACCTTTACCCTGTTTACCCCTACTGGTTTTATATCTGATATATTTTGCCTAAATTCTGTAATGTTTCTTAAAAAGTGACCGATTTTAATGGGAAATAAACGACCTACATTTTTTTCTTTATGTTCTATATAAACTAAATAAGGACCAACATCCGAAGGCTGATATTTATTCTCGAAATTAATATTTTGAAAATCTTTTATCGTAGACCCTTTATCAATTAATAGGGGCGTCCGAATTTAAATCCATAAGTTGGTGAATTCAATTAAATAGCCTTATTCGATTCTATACTTAAACAAAAATAAAACTAGTTACTTATCTTTAGAAAGAAGTCGAAGTTTTTGTTAGGCACTGTTAATACCTGATCGCTTGAACTATCGATACGTTCACTGTCAAGGTACAAACACAACTCGTTGATCGTGGACTAATTATGTGAAACAATTTGAAGCAGCCGCCAGAGTGAATAATTGGTCCGATAAGGAGAAAGCAGTGAACTTAACCATCGCGCTTCGGAGAGATGCCTTAGATGTACTTCAGACGATACCTCTGGAAGAAACAGATGATTTCGAGCAGCTGAAGAAGAGGTTGGGCATGCGATATTGTCACGAATAATTGGAACATTTATACAGATTCCAGCTGAAGAACTGAAGGCGGAATCGTGACCCTTGAAGAGTATGAAATTGATATTGCCCGACTAGTTCGATTTGCTTATCCATCAGCACCAGAGAACATGATGGAATGTTTAGGCATCCAGGCCTTTATTGACGGCTTATGTGACCCCGGATATGGAGAAGACGCTTCGATTAGTCCATCCTAAAACATTGGTCGATGCATTGACTGCTGCTCTTGAATATGAAGCAACCACGATGGCTTCGGGATACAGCAAAGGTAGGACCATGCAGGAAAAAGGAGCCGATGACAGACTTGACCAGATCGTCAACCTGTTGAAAGGTATGGTAGACGTGAAGCCGAAGAAGATCAGGTGCTGTAATTGTGGCGAGCTAGAGCATGCACGCAGTTCGTGTCAGCGTCCTACAACTCCAGCAAGCCAAGAACCTCTTAAGTGTAAAGCAGCCACGGAGGGCTCGCGGTACAACAAAGGTAGGACCATGCAGGAAGAAGATGACGATGACAAACTTGATCGTCAACTTGTTGAAAGGTATGGCAGACAAGAAGGAGATCAAATGCCGGAAGTGTGGCGAGCTACAGCACGTACGCAGTCCGTCTAAGCGCCCCAAGACTCCTGTAACCCAAGAACTGTCACAGGGGAAATCAGACAGGGGTGAACATCCATCTGATGTGAATCAACGAAAAGCCAACTCTTTGCCTAGACGGTCATGCCCAACAGACTGCTCCCACTGCAATAAGGCGGAATCTAGGGAAGCTGCAATTTCAAGAACTACTGTAGTCAATGAAGATTGGTCACCCACCAGTATCAGAGAAGATCAGGAGAATGATCCATGCATAAAGAAAATTCGGCAGTGGAAGGAAGAAAATCGGCGACCTACATGGCAAGGATTGTCAATATTTTCACCAAAACTCAAGGCGTATTGGGCTCAGTGGGACACCCTTGTCCTGGAAGAAGGGCTGTTGAGAAGAGTCCTTGAAAACGATGATGGTTCCGAGATGAGGAGACAGCTGGTTATCCCTAGAACGAGGGTAGCTAAGGTACTTAAGAAGTTACACGACAGTCCATCGGGAGGTCATCTGGGAAAGAAGAAAACCCTCCAGCGAATCCGTGAGAGGTTTTATTGGATGAACAGCTCCGATGATGTGAAGGACTGGTGTAAGAAATGGACGACTTGTCTGACGAGTAATGTACCACATCGTAAGAGAACGGCACCCATGAAACAGTACAATGTTGGAAGCCCTCTCGAAAGGATTGCTTTAGATATCGCTGGACCATTTCCGACGACAGAAAATGGTGGCAAATACATACTGGTTGTGATGGATTATTTCACGAAGTGGGTGGAAATTTACGCTATCCCGAACCAAGAGGCCACAGCTGTCGCAGATGTATTGGTGAAAGAAATTATCAGCCGATATGGAGTGCCCTTGGAAGTCCACAGCGATCAGGGAAGAAATTTTGAAAGCCATCTATTCCAGGAGATTTGTGACAAGCTGGGAATGAAGAAGACCAGGACAATAGCATTACATCCACAGTAAGATGGAATGGCCGAGAGAATGAACAGGACTATTGGAAAATACCTGTCCAAAGTAGTATCCAGCCATCAGAGAGATTGGAACCAGTATCTTTCCCTATTCGCATTGGCTTATCGATCTGCCGTCAATGAGTCCACGGGTGAAACACCGGCTAAAATCCTGTTTGAACGTGAAATGAGGCTTCCTTGTGACCTGGAATTTGGCTGTCGGCCTGGAGAAGATCTAGCAGGCGAAGACTACGTGATCCAATTGAGAAGAAGGCTGGACGATATTCATGAATTAGTTCTAACAAATCTTCAAGTTGCCAGCGACAGAATGAAAAGTCGGTACGACACGCAGGCCACAGAAGGCGGTTTTAAAGAAGGGGTCAAAGTATGGTTACAGAACCCGACGAGGCGAAAAGGATTTTCTCCAAAATTACAAAAATCCTGGGAAGGTCCATACTTAATCAAGAAAAGGATCAATGATGTTATATATCGCATAAGCAAGATAACCAACGGAAAACCAAAAGTAGTTCACCCAAACCGACTAGCGCCATTAGAAGGAGACCATGACCTAGAGAAAGGAGTAAACCATATTCGAGATGTGTCTGACCCCACCTTCGATGAATTTATGGGCGCGTATGGAGGTACCGGGAAAGCTAGGTATGGAGTCACTTCGTAACAACAACAAGATTTGTTCACTCTCCCGGAAGATTATTCACTGGCATACAACATCCCCGCCCGTATCAACAACGCACGAGTGCTGGCAACCGTCTTTCGAAAGAAGTTCGGGCAATTAGAAAAACTTGAAGACCAGATTCCAGCCCCTGGCAAGACACTTAAACTGAAACATAATTCGCGGTACGTCTTCTATGTGGTAACTAAAAATGAATTTCAAGATCGATCTACATACTGCGATGTGTGGGAAGCACTTCGAAACCTACGAGATCATGTGTTGGAATCCAGCGTGAAGAAACTGGCTATGCCTAAGGTAGCGAGTAACCAGTTGGATTGGCGAATCATCAGGAACATGCTAGAGATTATCTTTCAAGATACCGGTGTCCAGATATTAATTTGCAGCTACAACCCCCATTATCAGTATCCGATGAAGACGGTGCCCTGCTATTTCCATAAGATCATAAAGTGTAGAAATGGGGCCAGTTGCCGATTCAAACCAGTCCCGGCTCCACAAAAGTTCCAGGAGGAACTTCCATTTAAGGAGGGGGTAATGTTATGAAACAGCACAATGGTATAGTCCCTAAATCCGACTCTGTCTAAGCCAGGTATAAAAGTTAAAATTATGGCGGATACGCAGGTTTTTTTTATAACTGTTCACGACAATCTTATCTAAACATTGTTTTTGTGACCAGTCTTATCTAGAAAATGCCAGAAAGCCATTTGTTTTTGAGTAAGCCGCAGTCCGGAATTTTCTAGTAAAAAAGGCACTAATATAAATAAAAGACCGATCAGCGGAGGAGTTCAGTTGATAATTTGACATCGTGAGATAAACAATAAATAAGTGAATATAAATTAGTTAAGTGTTTGTATAAATTAGTTTGAGTGATTATGCTGTTGATATAAATTAATAATTAAGTGATTAGTTAAGTATATATAAATTAAGTGTTAGTGACTAGTTTAGTGTTTAAATAAATTAGTAAGCAGCCATACCGTGTGTTTAAAATTTATCCCACCCGTTTATTGTTTAAATAAATTAGAAAAACATTACAGTAGATTCAATAGCACAATTTTTTCACTTCCTTTCTTAAATGACAATATTTCTAATAAAATAGCTGGTTGCATTAAAAGCAACATAGATAACATTAAAATTTCTTTTAAAACCAACCACAGCCTCAACAGATACCTGGTCAACACAAAAGATAAAATTGATAAACTTTCAAATGGTGGCATATACAGGTTAAATTGTGATGATTGTGATGCAGCCTACATTGGAAGAACTTGCAGACCTTTGAGAGTCCGTATAACCGAACATTTAAATCCCAACAAAATTTCAGCTTTTGGTCAACATTTAAGGTTTAACAACCACAACTTTAGTCCAAATAGGAATTCAAAAATTTTACAGGAGGTGAGGTCCAAAAATTACAATAGATTAGATTTTCTTGAACATTTACATATTAACGGGGAATTACTAAATAATGACCTTTGTCTCAACACTCAAGTTAATTTAAACAGAGCGTACATTCCCCTTCATGGATGTTTAAAATAGAAAGATCAATATGACTAATTTGTCTATTATCAATTTTCAAAACACAGATCATTATTTTGTCATGTTCTATGCCAAACTTCATTGTCAGCTTTTGACACAATGTCAATTTTCATTTATTTAGTTATAGAGTGGACTAAGTTTCAGCAGACATGTGTTGCGCCTTTTGAAACTTTTATCCAGGTTAATCCTGGAATAAGGATATTTTAAAATGTTGTTCATATGATGTCCCTTTTTTAAATTTTTTAAATATTTACATGATCCTCTGGACACATGGTATTTTTATGGTCTGGCTGTTGTACACCTGACGAGTGAGTAATTTTTTCTATTTTCAAAGTTCTCATTATCAAAATTTCTTAAATTCAATTCAATGTTACTTACTTAAAGGTACGCACTGATAATGACGTTATAGTCGAAAGCGCTTTGCTATGATTTTATAAATTAAAATTCTGCACAAAATACAAACCTTTTCTTCATCCAATTACATTGGAACGTGCACACAGCTTGACAATTTTCACTTGACTTCTGGAGGTGCACTCGTAAGGGAGTTTTTATTTTTGGTCATTATTAGGTTACGGGACGAGGGCGCAAATTATTAGTGCAAAATTGAAACGTCTTCTAAGGACAATTAACTTGTGTTTTTTACATTTAGCCAACTTTAATAATGTTATTACAATTTGTAATATCCAATACTTTGTAATTCACACTTTTTTACAAAAAAAATATGTTTATCGAGTTTGAACCTGCATCACAATTTATTACCTTTTTGTCGGAAGTTTAATTTCACTTGATAAACTTAATGTGTATTCTAAAAAAATATTTTTTCAAGTTTTGAAGTTAATCCTTAACAATAGGCCTTACAGATGTTATATGTTAATGAAATATTTCCACATCTGAGATCCCTGACCGGTTGTACATTTAGAATTATACAATGCGTTCCATATGTATGGAATAAATTCAATTTTAGCGTTACTATGTACTATGTGAAAAAAACCTGAAACAGGTTGATTTTTATTTTTAAATTGACAATTTATAGTATGAAAATATGATCCCCCTCCAGCACCCCCTCTGAATTATAAGCACCCCCTCGAAAATTTTAAATGAGAAAGGGGGTCATGTGGCACCTTGTAGGAAAGGGATTTTAGTCCTCTGTTCAGCAATATAACTTTTTTTTTAAATTTGGTGCAATCATCACTAAGAAAATTTATTTTTATTATGTAAAATTTTGATAATGTCTCTATCAGAAAACGTTACGTAGAATGAAGATAATAATAGTGATCAATTAAGGGTAGCAGCGGCCATATTTCATAATATATTGGTCGTATAGATTTAGAAAAAAAAATTCATAATAAAAGTCGCCAAGAGAAATTGCTGGAAATCATTTTCGAGTTTGTCAAACGTCCGCTAGAGGGCGTAACAACTAACACTAAGTAGAAAAATGGGATTTTTATAGAATTTTGCCTAATGAAAGTATATTGATTATATTATTTTCATATTTACTGACTATTCACCTACATTTTTTGACTGAAATGTTTTGTTCTATCAATCAAAATAAAGCGGTGGGGGAGGTTCAATTGTTTTTTTAAACAAACCAAGATTTCTCCCGTTTCGCTTGACCGATTTTAACAAATTTGGTCTCATATGAAAGAGCATAATTTACATTACAAAACGCTTATTTGGTTTTGACTTTTTGACTTTCGTCGTCGCCGTTAGATGGCGTTAACTGAAATGGTAGCAATTTTTTGAGTTTTAAAAAAAACAAATGGAATGGTATATTCATTTTTACATATTTTAAAAGAGGATACATTTTTCTAGAATTTAATGAAAAAAATTAATCAACTACCTTTTTTTGAACCGTTGATATTGAACAAAATATAATTTTATTACATTAAAAAATGCCACATCACTGCTTTTTATTAAATTAAAAATCATTTTCGTAATCACTTATTAGTTGCTAACAAAAAGAACCTTTTGACTTTTTTTCGTTTTGGATTAGAAAAATCAAATGAATTTATATGGGGCGCCCATATCTCGAAACATACTAATTTACATATTTGGAAAAAAAAATTTTAATAAAACTGTCGAACAACAGCAGGAGCAATGACACTAAAAACAAGAACAAAGAACTTTAAAAATTAACGTCAAAAATAAATTAATAGTTTTGTCGTAAATGTTCAAAATGTTGTCCATTATTTTGAATGCACTGGTCCAATCTTTTTTGCGTGGAGTTGACAGATGCCTCAATTTCCGCTCTTGGTACATTATTTATGGCGTTTTGAATTCAGACTATCATGTCTTTTCGAGTAGTTGGTCGAGTTTTATACACCAAATCTTTTATTCGGCCCCACAGATAAAAATCAAGGTAGGTTAAATCGGGGCACCGTGGTGGCCAGAAAAATAGACTGCCTCTACCAATCCAACGGTTAGGAATATGCCTCTTCAAAAAATCTGCCACATTTCGAGAATAATGTGCCGGGCATTCGTCTTGTTGAAACCACATGTTTTTTCTTTCTTCTAAAGACACATTTTTCAAGAGTCCTGGTAAATCGTTCATTAAAAAGTTCAAATACATGTCACCGATTAGATTGCCATTAAATATGTGCGGACCGATAATAGCACAATTAATAACACCGCACCAGACGTTGACGCTCCATCGACCCTGCTGATAATCTTCCCGTAACCAGTATCCCACCAGTAATGCATGTTATGAAGATTTACCCTGCCATCACTGCAAAAAGATGCTTCATCTGTCCACAATATTTGTGACAAAACATGACGGTTTTCCCTAATGAAATCTCTAAGCCAGTAGCAGTAATCAAGCCAACGTTCAAAGTCAGTCTCATTTAAGAATTGATGAATCACACCGTGATACGGATGCATTTTAAAATCCATTAATATTTTTTGCACTGAGCCATAGGATATTCCTAAATATCTGGAGATCTCTCTTATGCTTAAATGGGGGTCTGCATGAATATAAGCCAACACATTTATAATGTTATCTTCTTTTCTTACTCTACGATTTCTTCTCAAAGATGGAGTTGGTTCGGAGAGGATAACGCAGTGCATTTTGCCTAGAAGCAATTGCCGTATTTTCAAAACATTGAAAATAAATTCTCAACATATCAAAGGCTTCTTCATTCGTAAAAGGCATGATTTGTTGTAAAAATGCTTTTTACATAACATTAAATTAGATGTTAATAGCAGGAACTGTCAAAATGAATATCAGCGTAATTGACAATTTGGTGGTTTCTTTCTTAATATAGATCATTGGTTCCCAACGGGGGCGATACCGCCCCCCTGTGGGTGCTGCAGCCTTTTAGGGGGGCGGTAGCGGATTCAGAAGCAAATAATAAGCAGTCAAGAGGCATGGTGAAATAAAAATGATTTAATAAGGGTTAATAAGCAGTTTTAAATTAGCATTAATAATAATACTATAATAATTTCTTTTAGTTCAGAATAGAAGTATATGACTTGTCCTCGCACGTTGATAAGCGAACGCGCGATGTTCATACAAAATAACATGTTTCGACATGTTCGCACACAGACAAGTTGAATTATGCACGAAATGAAACGTATAAAAGCAACAGCTCTACGAATTTTTTGTTAGTTAGTTGTATGTGCTTGGCCGCGATATATAGTTGTGAATCATAAGCTCTGCCGTAGTAAATAATCGTGAGTGGTGTGTCATTTTATAAACATTACTATCTATAAATCTATTGAGAATTTAATTTTTGTATGAAAATGGCTGAATCTACTTCTAAATTAAAGAAGAAATGCCGGCAATACAGTATTGAATATTCGAAATATGAATTTGCGGAATCTTCTACAAACAACTCATTACCTATGTGTCTAATTTGCAGAAAAGTTTTTTCAAATGAAGCTATGAAACCTTCTAGGCTACAAGTGCATTTACATAAAATGCATCCTGATAAGAAGAACAAAGATATATTCTATTTTCGAGAACTCGAAAAACAATATTTAAAACAGCCAACTATATCAAACCTTTTTGCAGCGTCTTCTAAACGAGACGATGATGGGCTACGAGCCTCATATAACGTTTCATTATTAATCGCAAAGTCAGGAAAACCACACACCATTGGCGAGGAATTAATTTTGCCGGCAGTCGAAGAGATATTAAAAACTGTTCTCCCTCATAAGATACCATTTGATACCATTAAAAAAGTCCTCTCAGTAATAATTCAGTGCAAAGAAGAATAGGTGAAATGGCAAATGACGTTGAAATATCATTAAGTGATTACCTAAAAACTTACAAATTTTCCATTCAACTCGATGAATCAACTCTACCAAGTAACGAAGCTCTACTCTTATCATACGTACGATTTATAAAAGATTAGAAGAATTTGGAATCTGATACAAAGGGACATTCTATATTTAATGTCATGCAAGAATTTTTTCAAGAGAAAGAAATTCCTATTAGCAATATTTTGTCTGCTGCTACTGATGGTGCTCCAGCAACGACCGGGCGTCATAAGGGTTTTATAGCACATTTGAGAAAAGCAGTGTCAAATGTACTCGCTGTGCATTGTATTATTCACCGTCAGCATTTGGTTGCAAAAAAATTAAATGAACGTCTGCATGCATCCCTCAATAACGTTATTAAAGCAATCAATATGATTAGAAGCAATTCATTGAATGGCCGTTTGTTTCATAAGCTTTGCAATGAAAATGATGAAGACTACAATCGCTTGCTGCTGCACAAAGCAGTACGTTGGCTCTCTAAAGGTGTTTGTCTGAATCGTTTTTTCAATCTATTTGACTCAGTGTTGGAATTTCTTGAAGAAAACGAACAATTGCGCGAAAACCTGATTACGTCAAAAAATGACATCGCTTATTTGACGGACCTGTTTAAAGTATTTAATCAAGTTAATCTAAAATTGCAAGGTGATAATTTAAATTTAATTAAAACTAAAAACGTCATAGTTGCTTTTGCAGGAAAACTTCTTATATTCAAAAGAAATCTTGGTAGAGGTGAGTACAACCATTTTCCCACATTATCAACAGTGTCTGCAAAACCGGAAGATTTACTTACTTACTGCCACCACTTGGAAGTTCTTCATGTTGATTTTACAGAGCGGTTCCAAGATATTTTAAACATGGAAATACCAAGTTGGGTTATATATCCTTTCGCAAACACAGATACTGAAGGCTCATCAAATTTGGAAGAGGAGCTATTAGAACTCACAGCTAACGAAGAACTGAAAGTAAAATTCAAACCAATAACAGTTCCCTATCCTGGATTGTGGACAATAGTACAGAAGTTGTTAATTGCATTTCCTTCGTCATATATGGCTGAGCGTGCATTCAGTGGAGTAACTGATTTGCTGTCAAAGAAGAGAAACATACTACACATCACTGAACGTGGCGATCTGCGATTGATGTTAACGAAATTGGAACCCGATATTAACAAACTGGTAACATTCCACCAGCCTCAACCGTCTCATTGATTTTTTCTTTATTATTAATATTGTATTTCTTATTGTATTGCATTTCTTGTTTCTATTGTGATTGTATTTCTTATTGATTCTGTGTTTATATTTAAAAGTTTAATAAACAATTTTATTGTACATTTGGTAGTCGTTTAATAAGTTTCTACTTCATCATTCCTCTAAAATAAAATTTAGACATTAACTGAAATTAAATCTAAATACAGATCAATTGGGACGGTACAGATGATATTCAAATAAAATTAACTACTTTGGACTAACCAGCTACTGGGGGGGGGGCAAATTTGTGTTCTCTTCTATAGGGGGCGGTGGTCCAGAAAAAGTTGGGAGCCACTGAATAGATCATGGCCTGCTTCGCTTAAATGCGATGTTAGTTTAAACAGTATGTAAACCTATCTTATTTTTTCAATCCAAAACCGTTCGTCTAACGAAAAAAAGGCAGAAGGTTCTTTTTGTTAGCAACTAATAAGTGATTACGAAAATGATTTTTATTTTGATAAAAAGCAGTGTCGTGCCATTTTTAAATGTAATAAAATTATATTTTGTTCAATATCAAGGGTTCAACAAAAGGTAGTTGAATAATTTTTTTCATTAAATTTCAGAAAAATGTACCCTCTTTTAAAATATGTAAAAATGAATATACCATTTCATTTGTTTTTTTTTTGAAAAAAAACTCAATTATTTGCTACCATTTCAGCTAACACCATCTAGCGGCGAAGACGAAAGTCAAAAAGTGCGCGTTTTGTAGTGTAAATTATGCTCTTTCATATGAGCCCAAATTTGTCAAAATCGGTCAAGCGAAACGGGAGAATTCTTGGTTTATTTTAAAAAACCGTTGAGCTTCCCTCACCGCTTTATTTTGATAGATAGAACAAAACATTTTAGTCAAAAAGTCTAGGTGAATAGTTAGTAAATATGAAAATAATATCATTGTTATACTTTCATTAGACAAAATTCTATAAAAATCTCATTTTTCTACTTAGTATTAGTTGTTACGCTCTCTAGCGGACGTTTGACAAACTCGAAAATAATTTGCAGCAATTTCTTTTGGCGACTTTTATCATGAATTTTTTTGTTCTAAATCTATACGACCAATATCTTATGAAATATGGCCGCTCGCTACCCTTAACTGATCACCCGGTACTTTACAATTAAATTAAATATTCAAAATGACCACCATTGATTTCTTGACAATAACTGAGGCGATTTTGGAATTCTCGTACAACATTATGTATGACCTTAGGGGTTATTTTGTTAATTTCTTCCGCTAGATCCCCCGATTTGCCTCCTCTCGATTACCTCTTATGAGGTTATTTAAAATCTAAAATATATTTTAATTGACCAGAGAATATTGCTGATTTAAAAGTTATGATAACAGAAGAAATCAACAAAATAACCCCCGAGGTCATACAAAATATACGAGAATTCCAAAATCGCCTCGGTTATTGTCAAGAAGTGGATGGTGGCCATTTTGAACATTTAATTTAATTGTAAAGTACATTGAAAAATACATTCTAAATATTACGCTACATTATTATCTTCATTCTACGTAACGTTTTCTGATAGAGACATTATCAAAATTTTACATAATAAAAATAAATTTTCTTAGTGATGATTGCACCAAAATTAAAAAAAAGTTATATTGCTGAACAGAGGACTAAAATCCCTTTCCAACAAGGTGCCATACGACCCCCTTTCATATTTAAAATTTTCGAGGTGGTGCTTATAATTCAGAGGGGGTGCTGGAGGGGGATAATATGTTCACACTGTAAATTGTTAATTTAAGAATAAAAATCGACCAGTTTCAGGTTTTTTCACATAGTACATAATAACGCTAAAATTGAATTTATTCCATACATATGGACCGCATTGTATAAATCATTAGCGCCCTTTAAAGTTACCCAAACCGGCCCTGATCAACGATTAAGTAAACATGGACATATTTGAAATTTGTTCTTCAAATTCAATTTGTTTTATAGCTTGTTTATTCCAAAATATTCAATAAAATAAATATTTTCTATATTTTTCAAATAAATAAATTCATCCTCAAAATGTCTAAGAGATACACCCGGAAGACGTATATTTTGAGTCGTTTTGGACCCAAAAAAGATTTTTAGGGGATGTCTTAGAGACGTTTTTAGTTTTAACAAAGCTGTAACTAAGATGGGTTTCAGACGTATGCAAGGCGTCAATAGACGTATTTAAGACATAACCAATGTCTAAAACAGACTTCTTTATGATGTATCTGTGCTATATGGGATGAATATCGAATACATGCCATAAGAAGAATATAAAAAGTAATGCTTGAATATGAATCCAAAAAAAAACGTAATATCTTATAGTAAGCCCTAAAGGGAACAACCTACAAATCAAAGGGAGTAACAGGAAGAATACCAAAACATAAATAACGAAATTCAATATTTTATCTTGTGTTTCTCACATTATAGTCCGGGAAAGTAAGGAAATAAAAGTCAAAAGTTTCCCATAATTGATTTTTCATTTTTAAATGAAAATATATTGACCCAGAATCACTCTCCTAGATTGTCTAATAATTTCCGCTGGAGCTTGCGACGCAGCTTGCAAGCACAGCTCAGGCCACCTAGTGATCAAGTGATTTATGCTCGTGTCATTCCTGGATGTGTTCTTACAAAAAAATCGTAGAGATGAAAATTGAAGCAAATCTTATGCTCTTGAAGGTGACATAAATAGTTTTTAAAAAAAAAAATTTCCGATCTTAAATTTTCCAAAAATTGAAAAAAATTACGAAAATTATATTTTTGGTTGGTAATTATAAATAAAATATTAATATCGAGGTCAAAACATAGATAAACATAAAGGGCAAACTTCTAAAAATTTACATTTTTTCGAGTTTGGAAAATGCAAAATGGCGGCTGCGCAAACTGGAAACATTTTTTTTTCAATCGCGTCTAAATTTATGAACATTAACGATATTGAGAAACGGTTTGTTGCAATCGACAGAGTGAAAGTTATATTTTTATAAATAACATAAACACAATTTTTGACAATTTTTTTACATAATTTTTTAGAACATTTACCGAAAATAAAAAATTTTCCATCTAGTTTTTTCTCATTTTGGCGTTGAAAAATTTGTTTAAAATATGTTTTCACGTTATAAATATGTGTCTTTGAAAGATGAGTATTTAAAAAAAAATTTTTAAGATGCGACTTTTACAAGTTGAGATAAACAAATTCTGTTAGATTCTGTGATAATATTGATTGACATTTTCAAATTTTGATCACTTCGCTAGGTTGTCGAATCCCAACTCAACTTAAATATAAATTTTCATTTTTCTACCGTCAATTGGTCCATTCAAAAGA
This sequence comes from Galeruca laticollis, assembly GCA_963921935.1. NCBI lineage: Eukaryota > Metazoa > Arthropoda > Insecta > Coleoptera > Chrysomelidae > Galeruca > Galeruca laticollis. Next base: position 109,673,727 of record OY998179.1, read on the forward strand.
GAATAGTAATCCTAGCTCGCTCGGCCAAACGGTGCAGCGGCAGCTGCTTGGCGTTGTGGTGGGGGGTCAGTGCTCGTTCGCAGTTGAACGAAGCTCAAGCTTTTATTTTGATTTTCTTTGTAAAAAATTTGCATTTTTGGTTTGCTAATAGTATGGTTATTATCAACCATTACATATTGCTAGAAATAAGGTACAATGATATTTATAATTTATATCTATAAATCCATTCATTATATATATTATACATAATTCGAAACGTAGATACTAAGAATAATATTTATTTACAAATTTACATCTATTATCTACAAATTCTCGCTCTTTTTGGTCTCTGAGGAAATGGCTCTGTACAATTTTCCTCGTCATTATCATTAGCAAACAAATTCTCATCGATATTATTGCTACTATCAATTGCAAGTTCTCAATCAACTAATTGAGTCATATCAAAATTTAGCTCATCACTCAGAGATTCATTATCATCCTCGTCATTGTCAAATACCGTACTTACAATTACGATATTACAACAGTTTTTGCCTTCGCAATTTTTACATAATATCGTACAATGTATGCCAACTTTTTTACAACCACTCCTGGTAGTAGAGCACCCTGTGGTACAAAAACACGAAATAATGTTCAATAATTCGTCGGGTACAAGTACGTCGTCAGTCATGTTAGTAAGGGTCTTTTGGGCGTTCGAAGAGAATGAGCGCTGACCCCCCACCAGAACGCCAAGCAGCTGCCGCCGCACCGTTTGGCCGAGCGAGCTAGGATTACTGTTCTCTTTTGAATGGACCAATCAACGGTAGAAAAATGAAAAATTGTGTTCAAGTTGAGTTGGGATTCAACAACCTAGCGAAGTGATCAAAATATGAAAATTTCAATTAATATTATGACAGTATCTAGCAGATTTTGAATTTGTTTATCTCAGCTTGTAAAAGTCGCATCTGAAAAAATTTTTTTTCGAAATACTCGTCCTTCAAAAACAAACATATTTATAACGTAAAAAGATATTTCTAAGAAATTTTTCAACGCCAAAATGAGAAAAAACTAGATGTAAAAATTTTTATTTTCGGTAAATGTTCTAAAAAATTATGTAAAAAAATTTTTAAAAATTTTGTTTATGTTATTTATAAAAATATAATTTTCACTCAGTCAATTGCAACAAACCGTATATCGTTAATGTTCATAAATTTAGACGCGATTGAAAAAAAAATTTGTTTCCAATTTGCGCAGCCGCCATTTTGAATTTTCCAAATGTGACAAAATGTAAATTTTTAGAAGATTGCCCCCTATGTTTATCTATGTTTTGACCTCGATATTAATATTTTATTTGTAATTACCAACCAGAAATATAATTTTCGTAAATTTTTTCGATTTATGGAAAATTTAAGATCGGAAATTATTTTTTTGAAAAAACTATTTACGTCACCTTCAAGAACATAAGATTTGCTTCAATTTTCATCTCAACGATTTTTTTGTAAGTGCATATCCAGGAATGACACGAGCATAAATCACTTGAATTTTAGGTGGTCTGAGCTGTGCTTGCAAGCTGCGTCACAAGCTCCAGCGGAAATTATTAGACAATCTAGGAGAGTGATGCTGGGTCAATATATTTTCATTTAAAAATGAAAAATCAGTTATGGGAAAGTCTTGATAGATAACAGATTTTTCGACCTTACTTTCGCGGACTATTAGGAAACAATATCATTCACAAAGAAAATGATTTTTTTTATGAACACGCATTTATATTTAAATTAAATTTAAATATTATTAAAATAATAACGAACAAATAAACATCCTACTCACCGTTGCTGTTTTAAACAAGTTCACCCACCGACAACCCAACAACTTGCACTGAAAGAAAGACTGACACCAGTCAACTGAATGGATGATCCCCACCGCAATTAAGCTCTATATCGTTAAATTGCTTGATGATTAAACAACAATAAAAATATTTATTTAAACGAGAGTATCGGAATATGTGAATAAACGGCCCTGTCGAAATATTATAACTTTCACTATTAGTATATCGTTATACAAACCTCGATTATGTGCGTGTACAGGATGAGGACCTAAAATCTACGCATTAAATTATCTAATTAACAATTGGAACGTGAAACTGATTTGATTTAAGCATACTTAAGAATTAATTGGCATGGAGATGTAACGACTCATTAAAACGGTCAAAAATTAAAGAATTATATAATTTGTTTATAATGAGAACACTATTCAGTGGCGTGCTCAATGTCTTCTTCTGATAATGCCATTATACCCAGATTCTGTTGTCTGTTATCTTATTTTAAATTTATAGCGGCGTTCCGAACGTCTTTATGAAAAAACCAAAAAAGATGGCGGACGTTGAAGTTGTGTTGTTAACAGCAGAGCTAAATAAACTCAAAAAGAATGAACTAATTGACAAAATTATAAATTTTAAACTTCCCTCGGGTGTGAATAATGTGCAAATATTAGACTATGTGGAAAGTTTAAGTGAAACTGTATCTAATGTGAAGAAATCAGAAGGTAATCAAGTTAACCTCAAAAAAGCTACATGTGCACAGTGTGATCACCGCTTAAAAGACTTAAACGCAGTTACGAGTGAACTTGTATCTGCAAGTAAACTTTCTTTTCACCTGGAACGTACAGAGGAACAGGAAAGCTTAATTTTGTTGCTTAAGCAATGTAATTATCATAATCCTTTCGATAATCTGAATACAGCAGAGGCATCTAGTGGCAACAATGTCAACTGCGTAAATTCGAACTCTACAAACACTCGGAACCACAAAAAACCTGTCTCAAACAATATATTCGTCACAATCAAGGTACAAAAACTAGTACTGATAAATATAAATCGACCACTATCTAAAAGCTAACTTTACAAAAATATGTACAAAAACCATTTGTAAACATAAACACAATTAATACGGGGATTTCCATTGGGAATCTCTCTCAAAGAAACGCCAGCATAAATAAATATGAACTGATTATTGGAAGCAATGATGTTTCAAAATTCAAGACCATTGCACGACAAGGACATGTCTCTCGCATAAGTGCCGACATGACTTCAAATGATCTTTTAGACTTTCTTAAACAATCAGCTCCTGGCGTATCCTTTTCATGTGTTGAGTGGAGTAAAAATGAATATACGTCCACATTCAAAGTGTCTTTTCCCTTTGAGAATATAGACAAAGTTTATAACCCGGATATTTGGCCCAAAGAAGCAGATGTAAGAAGATTTAATTTGAATAGAAATTTTCACCAGACGACCGACGAGAAAATGTAAATTCAAACAATTTAAATAATTTTAATACAACCAATGTTCTTAGTGTGTTAAAAAGGTATAATCAGCAGAGTGCGGTAAGTATGTTTCATATTAATATTCAGTGCATGTCTAATAAAGTGGAAACAATAAATGGTTTTCTTTCTGATCATCATTTTGATATTGTTTGTTTCTCTGGCAGACTGAGAACTGTCTTCAACATATCAATATATCTGGATATACATTGGCTACCTTTTTTTGCCGTAGTAATAAAATTAATGGAAGCCTAGCTATTTACATAAAAGAAAACAATGATAGTTTAAAGTTTAGCTCAATTAAATTTGGACGACTTTAACAGCGAACAAAATTCAGAATTTACGGCAATTTACTTGCCATCAATAAAAATCTCAGTTATAGCACTATACAGATCTGGTAAAGGCAGCATTAATCTGTTTCTCGCGAATTTTGAACATGTATTATACAACTTATTAAACAAATATGAAAAACTAGTAATTTTAGGAGACTTCAATTTGAATTTTGAGGTTGAAACTGGTGTTTTAAATAAGTTAAAATGTTTGCTGCAGTCGTACAGCATGGCAATCACCATTTTAGGGGATACAAGGATTACCGCTACCTCGTCCAACTGTATTGACAATATAATTACCAATATCGCGGAACACCAATTTTTGGTCGGTGTTTTCGAGCCTTTTCTGACTATCGGGCTCAATATATTGTCATAGACAATAATATGAATCCAACTAATGCGTCGCAATCTGTTATGAGACGTTGTATTACAAATAAAGGACTAAATATATTGAAACATCATCTAGCCACTATTGACTGGAGTCCTTTTATGTCGTGATTATCAGATGTAGACGTTTTGGCCTCTTTCCTTGTTAACACTTTTCATAATTTAAGTTCGGAGTGTTTTCCTCCAAGAAAATCTAAGCAAGGCACTGAACGTTCTCCAGTGTCTTGCTTTACAGATGATTTAAGGTACCTAAGAAATCAACTTTCATCTTTGAAGTTAATAGCCGATGCAAGAAAACAGCCAGAAGATCTAAAAAAGTATAGGACTCTGAGGGTAGTGTATAATAGCAGGCTAAAATCCGCTAAAAAATCAGCTTATGATAATTATATCATGTCGTCTGAAAATAGAGCAAAGGCTTGTTGGAAGGTTATTATCTATGAAAGAAGGAAATCGAAATACTCCTTAATAACTCCTGATTTATTACCAAATGAGATAAATACCTTCTTTTGTGAAATTGCTGTCAATATCATTCAATCTCTTCCTAACATTTCTAATGCCGAGCTCTTATGTTTTAAAAATTTTCCTGCTCCTTGCGGTTCATTCTATTTACACCCGGTCACTCACTTTGAGGTCTCTTCAGCCATTAATTCATTGAAAAATTCGGATTGTCTTGATATTCATGAACTCAATAGCCGCATCTTGAAGGAGACCAATTCTATTGCTTCAAAACCTTTTACGGCACTCATAAATCTTATGTTTAACACTGGTATTTATCCCGATATTTTCAAACTATCCAAAGTGCTTCCCCTTTTTAAAAAAGGCGATGCTTCCGTAATCGATAATTATCGCCCTATCAGTATTATTTCAATATTCAGTAAAGTCATTGAAAAATTAATAAAAAAACAGCTGTATGACTATTTTGATTCAAACGAATTCTTCAGTAGCTTCCAATTTGGCTTTAGAAATTCCCGCTCAACCACCCAGGCAGTTCTTAATGTTGTGAGTGGCGTAGTGGAAGAACTTGAACACGGTAACCGTACGGCCATAATGCTGTGCGATCTTTCAAAGGCATTTGACTGCGTTTCTCACGACATTCTCTTAGAAAAATTAAATTATTATAGAGGTAGGGGAATTCCGTTGAAGCTTATTGGTTCTTACCTGTCAAACAGAAAACAATGTGTAACAGTGAATGGTGTAACATCAGATTTTCTGGAGGTAAGTCATATTTTGCTATCTGATAACTTATTGTTTTATAACACTAAATTAATTGTACCACCTGAACTTAGACAGGACATGCTTAATCTAATACATTTTGCCCATTTTGGTATACAAAAATGTGATCTACGAGCTAGAGAAATAATGCTCTGGCCTCATATGTCTTAAGATATCGAAAGGGTGGTAAATGATTGTGAATTCTGTCAGCTAAACAAGCCTGCAAATAGGAAAGAGACTCTAGTAACCCATGAACAGCCAGTTAGACCATGGCAATATTTGTATTTTTTTGAACATAATCGTAATGACTATATGTTGATAGTAGATTCCTATTCACATTGGCTTGAGGTATTCCCAGTGAATGGAAAAACAGCAAAGGTTGCAGTTGAATGTTGCAGGGAAATTTTTTCAAGATTTGGTGTCCCTGACATTTTGTTTGCTGATAATAATCCTTATAATAGTATTTATTTAAAAAAATTTGCAAAATCTTGGAACTTTGATTTAGAATTTTGTAGTCCCTATCACCATCAATCCAATGGCTTGGCAGAGAAGTATGTAAACATTGCTAAAAATATGTTAAAAACGATGAACAGTATTGATGAATTGCCAAATTTTTTAATGGAATATAGAAATGCTCTCCTGCCAAACATTGGTTATGCTCCCGCACAATTATTATTAAATCGGCTTGTAACAACAAAGAGTTCTACATCTGAAATAAATGTTTTGCCAAAAATCATAAATAAAGACATTGTTGTTGCAAAGCTAAAAGAGAATTCAATGAAGGTGAAACAGAACTATGACAAAAGTGCAAAAGACCTACCAGGTTTACATAAAGATGATAGAGTTCTTTTTCAAAAAAATGATCGTTGGAATAAGGGAACATCAGTGGATAAGTATAATGATCGCTCTTACTTAATTAAAGATTGTAATGGCAATGAATTTAGGAGAAACAGGAAATTAATAAATAAGACATATATTTCTATAGATAGTACAGATCTGAATTTGCGTTATGATAACCTTTATATTACTGATCAGAACTCAGATATTAATACAGATAACTTGTTAAAGAGTAATGAATTTGTCTGACTCAAACGAGGATTCAAATGAAGAAGACACGACTAACACAAGTGCGGTTTTTGAAAACCTGGCATAGAGACCAAATATACAAAGTTCATTTAATGAAAACATAAATACAAATCCAGTCTTTGGTAACATATCAAGTAGTAAATGTTAGCAACTTTATTGTAGATTTGAATATTCCAGAATCGGACTATGATCCTGATTTGAACACCTTTGTAGATTTTAATTATAAATTAGCAACTCGCTCTCGTCAAGATATTAAACCACCAAACTATTTAAATGACTTTTTCACATTTAAATAAAAACATCAGTTAATAAAAAAAAGAAAAATGAAAGCGTGTTGTGTAAGTTAAGTTGGCAACATTGCCTAATTAGTCTTAGTTTGTCATTCTGGTTTTTAAAGATACGACGTTGGCAGTAGCGAGATATAGATATAGTAAATAACAAAAGCTACAGACCTAGAAAATTCAAGATCAACAACAATGAAGAATGCAAGATCAGCGTTTATTTATATATATAAAGATAGTTAAGTGTAAATTGTTCTAGATTTTAGTTCGACATTAGTTGTACGGCTTAATCTCAAATTGTAACAAATCTTTGTTAATAAATATTTTTTTAAAAAAGTATTTTCATAGTAAAATACATAATTGGCGCAGTTAGGCAGTAGGATCCGTGCGGTTGTGAGAAAACTTCGACGAATCAATCGATTGAAGAAAGTTCGCAATTTGGTGTTTCAACATCCAGTGCGGTTCCAAGGGCCTACGACTGAAGAAGAACCTGAGTGTCACAATAACAGTGAATACCAAGTTCAATCCTTATTTTACCTTTCCTTGCCTGTTTTAAAGAGTATAGGAAAGAAATTTTGAATATTTATTAATCGATTTATATAAAGGAATTTTTGAATTTATTTTTTATAAAGAATATATAAGATTTAAGAATATAGTTGATACGTTTAATATTACAGAAAATAAATAAAATATTTTGATTTTGATTTTATGAACGATATTTGAGACTTACTAAATATATTTGATAAGTGTAATATTAAGGATAAAATAGATAATAAACAAAGTTTTGAGAATTTAGATTTATCTAGTAAAGTAAATAACATAACAAAGGCTACAGCATCTTCAAAATCCGCCATTAATTGGGAGTTATTCAAGTTAAAACTTGAGAATATCAAACCCTATGATGGTGATTGTAATAATTTGAATAAATTTATCACACGTTGTGAAAGATTGATCGAAACATATTCGTATTATGATGATGTGGAGGTAAATAATCATATATTAGAGTGTATTCATGAAAAATTAGTCGGTAAAGCAGAAGCCATGGTTGGCAATAGATTAGAATTAAATACATGGCCTAAAATTAAAGAAGCACTAAAACAATGTTTTTCTGATAGGAGTGACTTAGATTGCATATTGCAAGAATTGACCAGAACTATAAACCGTATAAAAATGAAAATCTTATAGATTTTGGAGCCAGACTTCAATTATTAAAAAGTAAAGTGATTCAAAGAATAAGTAATGATTTTAATTTAAATGAAAATGATAAACGATGTCATATAAACCATTGTGATAAAACGGCGCTAAACACCTTTATAGCAGGATGTACCGGCGTCCTTAAAAATAACATGTACTTGAAAAAACCAAACTCATTGGAAGACGCAATGGCTTATGTAGACGAATATGAAAATTTTGAAAGGCTGTATGGTCAATTTGATGAACCAAAACAATCTTTCAAAAATAATAATTTCAAAACATCGAAAAATAATGTAAATAATAATTTTAATCATAGAAATAATAATTTTAATTTTGCTAGAAATAATAATTATAGTCAATATCAATATAATAATAATTATGATAATAATTTTCAAAGACAAAGTTTTCCAAGTCAGCCGATAAATATTCAACCACGGCCTCAGCAACCAAGAAATTACTCCACTAATAGTCAAGTGTTTGAACCGAGGCGTAATGTATTTCGACCTCACCAGATACCTGCAAATAAACTAACTAAACCGCAACCGATGTCTACAACATCGCGAAACTTTCCGGATAATCCAAAAAATCATAGTAATTTTATTCCACAAAATCATAATAATAATAGATTCCAAAATAATAGGCAATATTTCAATAAAAACGGCCAAAGACCGAATTTTACAGCAGAAGAACTATATAATAGTAATTATGAAAATGATTTATATGATAGTAATTATGAAAATGATTGATATAATGGTAATTTTGAAAATAAAATGAAAGAGGAAGAAATAAGAAAAGATTTTGAAAACGGGCAACGTTCTGAGGAAAATGATTCGGAACAGAATCAAAATTTTCGGTTAGCCACTCAAATAAAAAATCGGAGGTAGTAGAAATTAATATAGTATCAAATAATCTACTACCATATATCGAAATAAAAAAACCTAAATTAAAACTATTAGTTGATACTGGCAGTACAAAATCTTGACTTCGCCCATCAGTTGCCGAGAAATATTATGCAAATTGCATTTATAATTCAAATGTTCAAATTAAAACACCATTTATAAGTGAAAAGATAAATTTTCAAGCAAATATTCCGGCGTTCTCAGAATTAAATTATAATGGTAATATTAATTTTATATTGTACGATTTTCATGAATTTTATGATGGAATCATAGGTTTAGAAGATTTAATGAAAATGAAATTAAATATAAATTTTTGCAGTAAGCAATTGGTAATAATATTTTTATTTCTTTAATATTCGGATTACACGCGGACAATAAATTGGAATTTTCAGTAAGACCAACTGAAAAATTATTAGAATATATACCTGAGAAGAAAGCAAATAGAAAATTTTAGTTAATAAAACACATTTAGACAAATATAATCTTGCGATTAATTCTTTACCAAGTATAAAACCAAATTTCGATTTTAATGTAAATGAAATAGATTCAATACCAGATTTATCATATTTATTTGATATTGAAAATGTTATTGAAAATAACGAAATTGAAAATAATGAAAATAATATTAATAAAACGTATATATCTGATGTTCAAATGAAATCGCGAAATAAAAGTAGTCTATTGAATGACAATAATTTAAAAATAATAGGAAATATAAGGAAAATGGATAGGAAAATAGTCAAAGCAAATAAAAATATACAGGTTCTTAAAGAAAAAGTAAGTCGAGTGAATGAAAATGATATGGAAAATGAAAACTTTAACAAGGAGATAGAAGAAAATGACCATACTAGAAGTAATAATGAAATGGACGAAAGGAACAAGAATATAAATGAAACTATAAATAAGAAAATTGTTGATAGAAATAAGAAAATAGATGAAAGTCACAAGAAAATGAGTGAAAATATAAATAGGAATAGAAATAAGAAAATTGTTTATAGAAATAAGAAGATAGAAGAATGTAACAAGAACGTAAACAAGAGAAATGAAGAAAGCAGTATAGAAATAAACAAGACAATTCCAAATCGTAAGGGTGAAATAATGGGACAATCCAACGTTCAAGGGGTACAAGATTTCATCAATACAAGAAGTAATTAAATGGTTTGAAATATATGGAAACCGTATATACATATGTAATTAGCATATATCATAAGAATTAGTATTATAATAACAATAATGAAAATTTAAATAATTTTATTATTTAGTTATAACAGTAGAACCAGAAATAAATAACAATTAGATAAGTAAGCATAGAAATAGTTGTAATAATAATTTTCAACAGAAAATATTTGGAAATTTTAGACTATATGTAACATTACCTAAATTTAATATGGAACAAAATATAATCAAATTTATTAAGGAATACTCAAATCCAAACCTGCTGAATTTTTCCATTTATATCCTATTATCCAAAATCATAAAATATTTATTCCTTTTCAACCCTACTTGGTCAAAGCCGCAGATGAAGCAACATTAATTAAAGAAGAGTGCCCAATATTAGAAAACGAATATTATTGCCTAGAAGAATTCAAATCAAGAGATAATTGTACCATGGAACTATTAGACGGCCATTCTGCCAAGTATTGTTACGCCAATGATGTAAACCTTCAAGAAATTATTATTGAACAAGTAACTAATAATGAGGTACTGATCATTACAAATCCAGTTGTAACAGTATTATCCAAATGCACTTCAGACCAATACTTAGAAATCAATAATCCATCAATTATCAGAATTCCAGAAAATTGTAAAGTTCAGATAGGAGAAGAAACGTTTTCAACTAATGTGCAAATTCGAAGAGGAAAATCAATTATATTACCAAAGTTAGATGCAAAATTCTAAGAAGTCCAAAAATATAATTCACCGAATTTAAGTAGAATTGATTTTGAAGGACTATACGAAATCAATAAAATTGCCAAAAATATAAAACCAATTATAGAAGTAGAAACTCCAAAAACACACACAACAGTTGGATTATTTTCGACCATAATAATGATTTATATTGCTATAACAATATTCTATTTTATAAGAAGATACAAGAAGAAGAAAAGAAAATCAGAAAAATGCAAGAAAGAAGAAATTGAATTAGAAGAAAGAAATTTAGAACCGACAAATAATTCCATTATTTTCCAGTCTTAGGGATGGACGAGTTACAGGCCTAGAAAATTCAAGATCAACAACAATGAAGCATGCAACGTCAGCGTTTATTTATATATATATAATTGTAAATTGTTCTAGATTTGAGTTCGACATTAGTTGTACGGCTTAATCTCAAATTGTAACAAATTTTTGTTAATAAATATTTTTTAAAAAAAGTATTTTCATAGTAAAATACATAATTCAAAAGTATTATTAAACAATACGAATTAAATCAGAACCAATATCAGAATTCCTCAGATCTGCCAGTGCTGATACCATTTTAATTAAGTAAAAAATTACTTCCGATAGATGAAGGAAATATACCAAGTAAAGTTAACGAGCTGGTGTGTATATTTCCGAACGAATCAACAATATGGAGTCGATTCATGACGTCACTACCACTGGCCATTACACTGATATATATTTCCAAAGAAACCTAATGTCAACTGCTCATCTTTCGTCGGTGAATGTTTTAATAATTTTTTCTTAATTGGTCGTTATTTAAAGGCTGATCCTTACTACTTGTTTGCCTTCACTATCAACATTAAATTCCCTAGACGGATATGCAACCACAATGTGAGATTATAATCGCTTTATACTAACTCCTTCCAAGGTATGGAAATTTCCTAGAACATAAATATATTTCATTAACACCTACTTCAAGATCCTTAAAAAAATTTCCTGAGTAATTGTATGTTCCGTTAGAAATAAAAAATTCTCACAATTATATAAATATTCAGAGCGGCAATCCTGAAGGTCGTTCGAAGAAAGAAAATAAACAAAATAAAAGTGATGTTGCAACAACAATAATTGTTGTTATATCACAGTCGTTTTGTTTAAATTCATTTCCTCGACTTAAGTACATATGTGTGTGTGTTGTACTTGGAGAAATGACCTACTTTTTTTCCAGTTACGTCGTACTTGTTAACGGTCACATCCATTTCATATTTTTTTTTAATTTTTGCTCTCGTCTGTTACATCACGTATGTTTGCAAAGAACATGTCCAATAAAATCCGCATAAACACGAAACGTTTTCTAGAGATTGAACAAATTAATATCAACACAACACAACTACGTTATAAGGGATGTCCCAATTTTTATTTAACTGAGTAAATTGTTTAGATCTTTAGAGCCAGTTTTTCGCATTCAAGATCAAGATTTGAGTGTTCAAGTAGTGAATCCAAGATGTTGATCATAAATTTTGATTATAACAATATATACACTGCTATATTGGGCTATTCATTAAAAATTAATTAAGCAGTTTCCGAGACAATGTTAGTTTGTTTAAAACGCCTTAGCAAATTGTTTTGTTGGTGTCACTTATAATTACACGAGAACTTTTTTTGTCGAAGTAAACTTGACATGTATCAATAAGAATTTTTTTGCCTGGCAATTTAACGAAAAAAACTGCTTCTGAAAAATTTACGAGTTTGTAGGAAGAGTAGGTAATTTTTTCTGGAAGTTTTTTGAGTTGAATTACCTAATGGCAGCAAAATTCGAATTGTAAATGTCAAGTTTTCTTCGACTCAAAAAAAGCTAGAGTGTAATTCGGTAAGACAATTTAATGAATATGTAAATTAATAAATTAAAAAATGAGATGTTAATTAGTTTATTCAATTTAACGGAAAAGTACAATTGTTAAAAACACAATTATTAAAAATAGCTTGATTTTTAGAACTTTCGTGTCTTTTGTTAATATTTTGCTGCATGCTAGTATTTTGAGCGGAGGTAGTAACTGTTTCGTGGATGGTAGTACGTATGGTATCAATGATTTCTGTATGATGTTCTTCATCTAACTGGAGGTACGGTTTTAATGACGATGGGTTGCTATGTCCCTTAATTTTCACAAGTTTTTGTTCACCTATACCGCTCCTGGACAATTCAGTTAAGGCGGCAGCTCGATTAGAATGGTTCGTAATTTTCACCTGCTTGATATCAAGTCCAATATTTTTTGCCGAAGATTTGGTCCATTTAGATATTTCGTTGATCCCAATAGGAGAATTCTTATACCATCCTTTCGAATTTGTTTTTTGCCAGAAATGATTTGTAGTTAAAAAACTTTTCTCGTGTGATATGGTTTCCCCGTCTTCCCATAATGTGTTTAAACAATCTTACTGGACATACACAATCTTCTTCAGTGTTTGCTACCAACCATTTACTGTCGGCCAGCTTCTGATTTCCCCCTTCGACTGTCTTCGTAAAAACTGGATTTTATTAAACTCTTCCGGTCTTTCTTCCACGGTTGTCTGTCTCGATTTTAAAATAGAATACCTTACAATTTGCTGCTTCTCTACCTGTCCAAGCCAATTCATATGCAGCAATTTTCTTTAGAGGCCTACAGGTTCTTCTTCACTCCAGGACAGTGCCATTTCAAAAATTTCTCGTTTTGTGAGAGCATTAGAACTCACCTTCTTTTATTCTAGGATTGCTTGTAAAATTTTGCGTTTTGTGTCGCGTGCATTTCTCGCTTTCTTAAACTGTATGTCCGTGAACGGATTAAAAATTCTTTTATAATCTTTAAAGTACTAAATAACCCGAGTCGGTAGCTTTGAAAATGTCATTAATAACACGAACCAAAGCAATAGTACAACTATAACCTTTACGAAAACCTAACTGTGTTGAGGGTAATAGTGAATGTATATGTAAATAATTCTTAATTTGAGATTCTAACGTTTTTTCCAAGATTTTTGACATCGCAGATAGAATACTTATTGGACGTAACTCTTTGAACTCAGATCTTGTTTTTTAGGTAGAACTTTGACAACCGCTTTCTTCCATACCCCCGGGATGACCTTTTCGGTTATGCAAAAATTCACAATATGTGTAATGTACGGGATAATAAATGGACAACACAATTTGATAAAGTTTATATTTAATCCATCACATCCGGTAGCGTTGGTTTTAATATCACAAATTACTTCATAGACAAGTAAGTCATTAGTTTCATTAAATTTGAAATCAAAATTATTAAGTTTACCCGTAACCACAGACGCGGGTTCATTTTGACTCCTCGTTCATTGCGATTGCGCTATTTCTAGCCACTCCCACCATCTACCACGCTTAGCGGTTCGGTACCTTTCCATCCATAGACAAATAATAATATAAGAGACAGTTAGATGCATAGGCGGTATGTGGCACAACGTTTCTGCGCAAGTTCCCCGCGCATGGAGTCTCTACTGTCGCGAACTACAAGACTGTTTTACATAAACAAAATAGAACAAAATATCATAAATTTCAATACATTTCAAAACATCGCCTTTAATGTGGATAAATATTATAAAATATTCTAGTATATTAACTTTTACGTCATTAAAATATACAAAACCAATATTACATTGGTTGGTGTGAATCTGGTTTCTGTTTGTCAAATGCAAAGTGACAGTGTCAAAAATAACAATTCCGAAAAAGAAGACAATACAAGACACAAGAGGGAGTATTTTTTTAATTTATTTAGGATTTAGTTTTAATAAAGTAAATAAAATTAAGTGAACCTTTATAATGTCACCACCAGGTAAAATTCGCCGGAGTTGTATAGCAAAAAATTGTAATAATACATATTTTTGGCCGCTTCGCAATTTGGAGTTTAAGAACAAAACATTTTTCAAATTTCTATCTGACATTAGTCAAAGGGAACAGTGGTACAAAATTTTAGAACTTCCTTATACATCCAAAGATGAAAGGTTGTGTGAAGATCATTTTAATGATGAGGTATTTACAAATTCATTATGCAAAAGTCTTAATAAATTTGCTTTACCTTTGCAACCCTTCCATCATACACCACCAAAAGTAATTGAAGATAATAATAATAAAACTGAAGCTTTTGAAAGTACAGTATTGACCGTAAAAAGAAACCTTATTTTTTGTAACAATAATGATAGTCTTAAAGAAACTGAATTTGAACCTTTGCATAAAAATGTTTGGAATCTAGTATTTTAAGTAAAATAAACGAAACTAGGGTCAGTAATTTATCTCCCAAGCAGAAGAAAATGTATTACATTAATAGAGATCAGAGAAATAGAATTTGTAAATTAAAAAAGGCACTTATCAGTAGTAATAACAAAATTAAAAAAGCAGTTAAATTGTCAGAATCAAAGTTCACCATACATTCACTTCCTTCAAAGAAAATGATGATAAAACACTTCTAATTTATGTTCAAAGAGAAGTCGTAAAATTTATTTCCATTCTGCATGACATTTTGTTTATCATGTTCTACCACTTTTAGGACATGTACAAAATATTACTGGAAAAAATGAACTCTTTGCAAAAAGTCATATAAATTTTGATGGTTCACTTGTCGAGAACATAAATCAGACGTATTTTCTCAATTCATAAAAGTTTGTGTCCCCTTATTAATTAAAAAATATAATGATGGTAAGAGGACTAACAAACAAAAATAATTATTATTTTTTGGTAACAATGTACTGCGTTTAATTTTTTTTGTTTTTGTTTCAGACCTGTTCCTGTCTTCATGTAAAGGGGAATCTACTTTTTAAATGCTTTTTATAAAAATATTTGATGTAATATTGGATAAACTTTCTTAAGTATAATGCTGTAATTTGAGTAGAAATATGTAATTTTGTGATTTATAATATGTAACTGTATGGTAAATTATTGATATAGATAATAATAGTTTTTTCATGTTTTGTGTAACCAATTTAAAACATTATTTAATATTCAAGCTAGTGTGCCATTTTTACTTTTAGTTTTCGCTAAGTATATGTTTATGTTGTGTATTTATACAACTGTAGGTTTTCTCTGATTTACATGTTTTGTCTTTTCAATTAATTTAAAGAAAGTAAATGTGAAGTTTCTTATTTTCTGAAATAAAAAAGTTAAAAAAAGGTGAGAGCTGGGCAGCTATGGGGATGGCGGAGGCTGCAATAGAATTTTTTTGAAAAATGTTCAGTCGTATAAATGCCTATTTGGGGAAAAATAACTTTGAAAATAAAACTATGTGGAAACACTGTTAAGTGATATTAGAATAATTGTTTTAATAATAGGAGATATTATTGAAAATTTAATTTTTTTGATTATTGTAACTTATAATTTAATCAGATGTTTTTGTACTTTAATATTATCGTTAACTATTAGAATAAGAATTTTAAAGTTATCAATGTAATAACATGTATAAATAACAGACTCATGTATAGTAAACAAATATTTTATTAATTTGTTTTTATATTATGTGCAGGTTAATAAAAATTTTAAATGTGTGCTGTTTTATTATTTATTACCTAAATTATGTGTCTCAAAATTATTTATTATTATTATTTCATTACAAAAATGAAATATATTTTTTTGGAATGAAATAATTATATAATAAACAATTTTAAGACAAACTGTAAAATTTACCTACTCATAATCCAAACTACCAAATTTAAATATCCCGCCTGTAAGAATTAGTTCTGTTCCCCGCAAGGGATGCGCGGAGATCGACGCGATGCCAGCTGTTTATATGGGAACGAACACTCTCTTAATATGTTTATTTCTCTGTGTTTCCATCTTCCAGTATTAGGCTTGTAGCCAAAGAGTGTAGTTTGTGTTGAGCGTTTTTGAGTTGTAATTAAATTTCAAATTTTCGACGGGGTCAAAAAGACGTCAAGTCTGTATTTACGTTATTTATTTTATTTTACCGATGCATTATTTTCTTGTTTTTTTTAAAAATTAGAAATGAATTTCGACGGTCAACCTGGTTCTTCCAAGAGGGTAAAGTATGGCGACAAGAACTACGAAGAAACATTACTAAACTGGGCTAATGAGATACTTTCAAGTGACAGTGACGCAGGTTCCGACGCTGAATATATTCCAATTGACCATGAGAGCGAATCGGAAATCGAATTGGACGAAGATATGGAAAGAGAAGAACTTACAAATAAAGAAAACCAAAGTGAAAACTCAGAAACACACACTGCATGCAATTATTTCTATGGGCGAAACTATTCCAAATGGGCCAAACAGTCTCGATATAATAAGAGCACACGTATTTTGCAGCAAAATATTGTTATAAAATGTCCAGGTTTAAAAAAAGTAAATAGCCAAAATACCGATCCTGAAGAAGTCTGGAATTTTTTTTGATGATAAGATCCTCACGCATATTCTACAGTGGTCTAATGCGCGTATGCAAATTATCAGATCAAAATATAAAAATGTAAATAACAGTGACACTCGGGATATTGATATTATAGAATTCAAAGCCTTTCTCGGATTGTTAGTGGAGGCCGGGGCCTTAAGTCTCACGGGTTTAAAGTCACAAACCCTTTCCTGCGCAAAGTAAATATGGCAACGTCGTCATATTCATACGCCAGGAACTATTTCAATGCTAGTTAGTTCCGCCATATTCGCCATTCGTATAAGTCGCATGTGTATATGTTTATAAGTGAATTTACGGAAAAAGCCAATGTAAGTAATTTTTTAGATTAATAATACAAACCGTATATTTTATCTCAGTGCCAGAATTTAAAAATGCCGTGTTATATTTATGATACCCCTAGGTGTTCTCCAAAAAGTCACTATAAATTTATTAATTTATAAAATTAGGTTAGGTAGTTATTTTAGAAAGAAAATGGCAGGACCGTTTGGGGTAACTTGTCTCACACGTTGTGGGGCAAGTTGTCATGTGTGACTTTTTACCCCGATATTAAAAGAAGTAAAGCTCTGAATCGGATTTAATTTTTAGATGGTGCGCGAATACAGAAAAAGAACAGATCGAGGGAGTTTTGATAAGGAAACAATAAGGAAAGCGGTGTTACAAGTAAAAAATGAAAATATTTCTATTAGACAAGCAGCAATAAATTTTGATATAAATTATGAAACAGTGGGGCGCTATTGCAAAAAGCTTTCAGCAGAGGACCTTAATCAAGATCAGTTAAATATAGATATGGCAAACCTCGCATGGTATTAAGCCGAGAAATGGAAATGGATTTAAAAACATACCTACTCGAATCAGCAAATATTTATTTCGGACTTTGTCCTAAGGAAATTAGAAAGCTTGCATTCCAGTTTGCCATTGCCAATAAAATAGCTGTTCCCGAGCCTTGGAAAAGGGATCAAATGGCTGGACCTGAATGGTTTACATCATTTTTAAAGAGAAACAATGATTTATCTCTTCGCATTCCAGAACCAACAAGTTTCGCACGCGCAACAAATTTTAACCAAGCAAATGTGAACAGCTTTTTTACAAATCTGGAAAAGGTTATGAGAAAATATAACTTTGATCCATCCTCAATCTGGAATATGGACGAGACGGGGGTGACCACTGTTCAGAAGCCTTGTAAAGTAGTGGCCAGAAAAGGATTTAAACAAGTCGGATCCATAACTTCTGGGGAACGTGGAACCCTCGTCACAGTGGCCTGTGCCGTATCTGCTTTGGGAAATAGCATCCCACCATTCTTTATATTTCCAAGAGTGCATTTTAGAGAATTCTGGCTAACATCTAGACCAGCAGGATGTGCGGGAACAGCTAATCGAAGTGGCTGGATGATAGAAGAAAATTTTGTGCTATTTTTGAGACATTTCAATAAATTTTCAAAATGCTCCAAAAAGCACCCCTGTCTGTTACTTCTTGATAATCATCAGTCGCATCTTTCTATCGAGGGACTTGAGTTGGCTAAGGAAAGTGGTATAGTTATGGTATCTTTTCCGCCCCACTGCTCGCACAAGTTGCAGCCTCTTGATAGGTCAGTTTATGGTCCGTCTAAAAAACAGTACAATAATGCTTGCGATGCGTGAATGATGAATCATCCCGGTCAAACGATGACGATATATGATATTCCAGTTTTAGTTGCTCAAAGCTATCCCCTAGCCACAACACCAAAAAATATACAATCCGGATTTCGTGTATCAGGGATATTTCCCATCAACCAAAATGTATTTGATGAAACAGAATTTAGCCCATGTAAAGTAACAGACAGAGACTTGCACCAAGAAAATCAGGAACCAGATCTCGAAAATCCAAAGCCCGGGACCAGTGGAATTTCATTCCAAACTGATGAACCAACAGTTGACGAAATGTTAACAAGTAAGTTAGTTACCTGAGTATCTTAAAATTATTCTGCAATAATTTGTTTTTCTTGAAATAGGCAACAAAAAAACAACTGTGTCAGAACCTGCAAACACAGAACTTCACGACACTCAGCAGCCTGGTCCTAGTGGCTCATCCTTAGAAAAAATCCCAAACCATACTCAGCATTCTGGGCCTAAGGAAAGTATATTTAGTGTCTCAGATATAAGGCCCTTGCCCAAAGCAGGTAAGACTTTTACCAAAATCAGGTGAGGACATATTTTAAATAACAGTTACCTTAAATTTCAGCTGCAAGAAACAAAGGGTCAAATAGAAAGAAAAGGAAGTCGGCTGTACTAACTGATACGCCAGAGAAAGAGGCTCTTGAGGCGGAGTTTGCTAAGAGAAAAAGTGTAAAGAAAAATTTAACAGGAAATATAAGAGTGTCAAATAATAAAAATAAAAAGGGAAAAACCCATAAAAGTGCTAAAGAGAAGTCCCCTGAAGAATCAGAGGACGAGGATGAAGAAAGTTTTTGTCTTGTCTGCTTGGAACCATTTTCCAACAGTTCACCAAAAGAAGTTTGGGTTCAATGTACAGTCTGTAAGCTATGGGCCCATGAACTGTGCACTCCCGGTACACCGTGGTACGTCTGTCAGAACTGTGAAGATGACGACACTGAATAACAAAATTGGAATAGAGCATAATATAATGTATTATTTGTTTCTTTTTATCTGTATTTTTGAGCTTTTTTAAATAAAATCTAACCTGATATCTGCGTGACTTTTCACCCCTTTCCGTGAGACAACGTGCCCCATAATGGGGGCAAGATGTCACACTTGTAACAGTTTAAGTTTTGCAAAAAAATTAATAAATTCGCGTTATTTATAAATACATTTTTGGTCACTTTGTATAGTCAAATAATAGAGTGATAAAGTGCACCAGAAATAACTTTGCTAGGATTAAAAATGGTTTCACAAAAAATTAACAACCTAATTTTGTGACATTTAGCCCCGGTCTCCCCTACTATTAACATCTGTTTATAAATCCAATCATGAAAATATAAGATCGATTTTTGCTACCGATGGATCATGTAGAGACATATTTAGATGTGTAACAAACTCCAATAGGTTTGCAATAATTCTGACTTGTTTACGCTTTGATGATCCCGAAACTAGATCCGAAAGAAAAAAAACAAATCCTTTAGCTCCGATTTCAGAAATATTCAATGCTTTTATTGAGAACTGCCGTAGCGTTTACGCTTTAGGTACATGAGTATGTGTAGATGAGATGTTAGTTTCATTTCGAGGCAGGTCAAAGTTTAAGATGTATGTGCCTGCAAAACCCTGTAAGTACGGTATAAAAATAATGGCCCTGACAGATTCTCGAACCGCATATCTTTACAGTGCTTACATATATTGTGGTAAAGATTCTGATGGTTTTGATTTATCCGGCGAAGAAAAAAAAGACTCTAAACCAACACAGGCAGTGCTAAAACTTACAAAACCAATTCACGGCACAAACCGAAATGTTACTGCCGATAATTGGTTTTCCTCGATAGAGTTGGTAAATGTGTTGAAAACAAAAAACTGACCTATGTAGGAACTTTAAAAGAAAACAAAAGGGAAATTCCAACGGACTTCCTACCCAGTAGAAAAAGGCCTGTTGGCTCCAGCTTATATGGTTTTACCAGGGACATGACTATAATATCCCATGTACCAAAACAAAACAGGGCAGTACTATTGATCTCTTCAATGCATCACAATGAAAGTATTGACAGTGATAACGGAAAACCAGAAATAATATCTTATTATAATTGTAATAAGGGTGGAGTCGATACTTTAGACGAAAAGTGTAGTGTATATTCAACAAGTCGACGAACACAACGATGGCCAATGGCTATCTTTTTTAGAATCTTAGACATTGCATCTGTTAATTCGTTTGTAGTTCATCAGTCCTATAGAGATAATGCAAAACTTGAATGGATATGATTTTATAAAACAATTAGGAATGAAGCTACTGGTTCCAGAAATGAAGCGAAGGTTTCAAAATTTTCGCATTGCCCGTGAAGTTAGAATGTGTATCGGACGTGTACTGAAAATAAAGGACGAACTGGATGAATATAATAACGAAGAGGAAAAATTTTAAAAAAGAAAGAACTGCAGACGGTGTCCTTCAAATAAAAGAAGAAAAACATCTCATTTTTGTGCTATATGCAAAATTCCCATTTGCATGGAATGCACAAGACGAATTTGTAGAGACTGCATAGCTTGAAAAATACAGGTTGTAAACCTATTGCACGTTTTGCCATGATTTGTTTTTTTTGTTGCTAATATGTTTTTTCATTTCGTATTTGTTAGTTTGTTTAGTTTTTAACACCAAATAGTATATTTGTTTATTTTTTCTTTAATTATTAATACCAAATTTATGGATATGTCAAAAATACCAAAATTTTGTATCTTTACATATATATATATATATATATATATATATATATATATATATATATGTTCTGTAAAAGCTGTTTTTTGTTATAAATCGAATAACTTTCTTAGAAGGTACCATGAGGAGGTTGTTTTGTTGGTATAATAAAGATATATTTGTTTATTTTCTTATTTTACAATTATTAGAACGTTTTGAACATAGGGGTCAATGTGACCACACGTCTGTTATAGTTACAAAATTATCACGTCTGTGGTTACGGGTTTATTCGATTTATAAAAAGACTTTACTCCATCCGATGGTTCAGATTGCGGGATCGATTCAATGAAAAACCTATTAACTATGTTTGTATCCCTCAGATTTTCTGGTATATCAAGTGATTTGTCCGGTAAAAATTTATTAGCTCTTAAAACTCGCCACATATCTTTTGGTTGACTGCTACTGAACTGATGGACAAAATAAGCCCTTTTCTCTCTTTTGATGGATTGGAATGTAAAATTTCATAAATTTTTATAGGTTTGTAAAGTTGATTCAGATCTCGATCTTTTATACTTTCTCAGAGCTTTGTCTCTTTCGTCCATCATTTTCTTTATAGGAAATGTTATCCACGGTGCTTTAGGTTTTGTTATCCTGGAGGTAACAATAGGAGGATGCCTATCAAGCAAATTATTCAAACAATTTACTGAGTAAGAAACCTTCCCACCCACTGTTTCCTGATCATATAACCTGAAAAACGACGGGTCAAAGAGATCACGTTGAAAATTATCATCATCAAAATTTTTAAAATTTCTATATGTAACAAGTTTAGGACCTCTCTGTTCATTAGATATTTTCAACTCACAAAATACCATTGAATGATCTGAAATTACTTGTTGCATAATACCTTTATTATAATTAGTACCTTCAGGAATAATTACATAATCTAAGAGTGTTGCAGATGTCGCAGTGATTCAAGTAGGTTCATCAATTCCTTGACATAGATTAAGTGATTCTAAAATCGAACTGAATTTTTTAACGCTCGTATTTCTATACGCCAATAAATTTAAATCTCCCATACAAATAATTTCATCAACAGTAGGATATATTGAGGCAAGACTATCTTCAAATTCATCTAAAAACATATTCGTATTTTGTTCATGTGGTTTGTAAATAATACCTACAGCAAAAGATTTCTTAACCCACAATTGTTCCCAAATATAGTCCAGTCTACTCATAATTATCTCGCTTCCTATCCTATTTCTAACATAGATACATACTCCCTTACCATTACAATTTCTATCAGCCCTGTATAAGCGATAATTACTAATATTTATAACAGAATTAATAACCAAATTTTTTAACCAGGTTTCGCATATCAAGAAAATATCAAAGTCATTCTGCAAAATAGTTTGTTTTACATCAGTTATTGGGGGAACTAATGATCTAGCATTCACACAACCAACTTTTAAGAAATCCATTTTTAAATGTTGCTGAACTAATTTTTATCAACAATAAAATAATATAATGTATCAAATTAGTTTCAAAATCAGCAAAAACTATCAACAATGCAAAAAACCACCACAAAAGTGTGAGTTAATTGCACCCAAATTGCTGGTGCTGCAAAATTAATCCTATTATGAGTTAACGTAGAAAGATTTTCTTAGGGTTTGTAATGAACTAGATTGGTGGAGTGGACTGTTGAGTTTTTCGTTCACTACTGCACCTAAGTAGATGTGTTGTTTGTTTGCTTCGATAAGGTTGCCGAAGGAAGGACCAGTCGTAATTTTAAGTAACGTTTAATAAATACTTAAATACGACAATTTAAACACGTAAATCACTTTACAACAAAATAGTAACAAGATAGAGCAACAACAATGTCCACGGCGAGTTGATAGTTGGTTACAGATTTCTTAAAGATACTAAATGCTCGAGCGGTAGTTATGTTAGTTTTTATATTGCGTCGTAACGCGAGAGATATTTTAATACTTCAGGTAAATCGTAACTTCTCCCGTTTTTAAGTTTAAAATTGATATGATTCGTTGATCTAGATATAGTTTTAACGCGCACTATATGTTTTCGAATACTTTTTTATGTTGACCGTTCGAGAGTGGTTTTTAGTTCTGTACTGTTTGAGATTGAGAAATTGACTACTTTTAAATTGGTTAATTTTTGTATATATATCGCAAGTTTCTGGGGTACAACTTTCTCTTCTATTTCCGTTGAATGGTGATATTTTTGACATAAAGTTAATTATATTCGAGACAACAATCAACATAGACACGGAGGTGCATATAACACTCCCGTCTGAAACTTCCGACCCATATTAATTAAATAATAACAATATGTACGAATAGTGCGTGACAAATGAACAATAAGCAACGAATATATTAGTGAGATCCTCTAATATTACTGACACAAATGTTGTGTTTGACTATCCTGCTGAATTCTGTTATATTTTCTCATGTTTCATTCAACACCTTTGCTCCCATGTTTCACATCTTTTCTTGGTTGTACCGTACCGATGACGGCTAATGAGCCAGAAACATGCATGTCTGCGGTTACCACTTTTTTCAGTAGCCCCTTCTTCTATTTGTGTGCAATACCCACTAATATATTCGTTGCTTATTGTTCATATGTCACGCACTAATCGTACATCTTGTTATTATTTCATTAATCTGGGTCGGAAGTTTCAGACGGGAGTGTTATATGCACCTCCGTGTCTATGTTGGTTGTTGTCTCGAATATTCGAGATCTTCTAATATTACTGACACAAATGTTGTGTTTGACTATCCTGCTGAATTCTGTTATATTTTCTCATGTTTCATTCAACACCTTTGCTCCCATGTTTCACATCTTTTCTTGGTTGTACCGTACCGATGACGGCTAATGAGCCAGAAACATACATGTCTGCGGTTACCACTTTTTTCAGGAGCCCCTTCTTCTATTTGCGTGCAATACCCACTAATATATTCGTTGCTTATTGTTCATATGTCATGCACTATTCGTACATCTTGTTATTATTTCATTAATCTGGGTCGGAAGTTTCAGACGGGAGTGTTATATGCACCTCCGTGTCTATGTTGGTTGTTGTCTCGAATATTCGAGATCTTCTAATATTACTGACACAAAAGTTGTGTTTGACTATCCTGCTGAATTCTGTTATATTTTCTCATGTTTCATTCAACACCTCTGCTCCCATGTTTCACATCTTTTCTTGGTTGTACCGTACCGATGACGGCTAATGAGCCAGAAACATGCATGTCTGCGGTTACCACTTTTTTCAGTAGCCCCTTCCTCTATTTGCGTGCAATACCCACTAATATATTCGTTGCTTATTGTTCATATGTCACGCACTATTCGTACATCTTATATATATATATATATATATATATATATATATATATATATATATATAAATATATATAATAATAATAATAATAATATATGTTTATTTCACAACAAAAAAACAGAAATATACAAACTACAAAATTTAACTAACATTTTTTTTTATGTAGAAGTAAACAAGTAATCACTGAAGCTGAGAGTAACTAGGTTACCAACAGCTTGTGTGTGATATAATAAATAGATACAGTGAAATTAAATTATAATTTAGGGTAGGTAGATATAAATTAATTCTCAACACATACATACACATATATTCGCACACACATACAACCACATATTTTTCTTTTTATATTTTGTTTATTATATTTTGGAAAAAGTCTTATTTTTTGATAAAATCCATTTTTTATTTCACATTTAAAGCCCTTATATCCTTCAATGTTTTGTAGTTCTACAGGTACTCGACTTAGAATTATTGGGCCCAAGTAATCAAAGCAGTGTTGTCCAATAGTTTTTTCTCTTTTAGGTAAGTTGTATGTGTTCTGTTTATGCCTAGTATCATGAGTGTGTTCAAGACGTTCTAATATATGTTCATTTCGTTTTAGGTAGAGCAGTATTTTCAGGCAGTATAATTGCCTTAGATCCATAACTTGGCTCATCACATATAACTCATCACTTGGAAACCTGATACTCTTTTGGTAAATAATTCGTAATATCCACCTTTGTAGTACATTTACATTTTCAATGTGACAATCATATACTCCACCCCAACCAGAGATGCCATAGCTCAGCTGTGACTGCACTAACGAAAAGTACAATATTTTCAAGTGGTGTAAATCCAAGATATCTCTCAAGTACTTAAACCTTGACAGTAATCCTCTTAGTTTGTTAGCAATATTTTTTGTTTGCAGATCCCATTTGAGATGACGATCAATAATAATTCCAAGATATTTTGTTTTTTCTACATTTAGTGTTAGTTCATTAAATTGAAACCAGGTTTTTATTTTTTTAAAAGCGATTTCAGCTTGTGTTTTCAACTGAGCCCAAGTAGGAGCGGTAAACAGGATGGCAGTATCATCGGCGAAGCTAATAATTTTGCCCCTTATGTCCAGGAAAAGTAGGCTATTTAAATAGATATTGAATAGCAGCGGGCCCAGTACAGAGCCTTGTGGCACGCCGTAGGTAACATTTCTAGCCTCGCTTATGCAATTGTCGATGGTTACATATTGTTTTCGCTCACTCAAATAACTCTCCAACAGCTTATATATATATATATATATATATATATATATATATATATATATATATAACTATGAACTTGGAGAAGGTAACAATAGTCCCTTTAATTATAAGCGCAAACGGCCTTGTACATACAAAAACAGTACGACACATAAAAGAACTGGACTTACCTAAAAACACCGTAATGTGGATGCAAAAGGCCGTAATACTTGGAACTGTGGGAATCATCCGGCGGATCATCTCCCCCTATTTACAATGGTAGTGCCCTTGACTGCGTAGTGGCCCGGACATTATCAAATACCACCGAAAAGGTGTGAAAAAAAAATATATAATATATATATATATATATTATAAACAAAAACTGTATTATTTTTACTTACTTTTACAGTAGATTTAAATGTATATGTTTATTATTTATAATTTTTGTTTTTAGTTTGGCTAGCTCAGTTTGTTTTTTACTATTTGTTTAGTAATTTTTCTTAATTAGATAATTCGGGAGCATGAAATCCTTTTTCCCTTTGAGTCCTGGCTTATTGTATTGTTATCATTGTTTAAATAAAAAGAAAACACATTATTTGTAATAGATTTAATTTTCAATGCAATATTTGTATTTAATAAAAATAATATGCGACGCCAATGGTTATATTGTACCTATTTATTGATTTTAATAATATCCTCAATGTGCAAGCGTGACAAACTAGTCATGCGCTTTAGCATAAAACGAACAATTCTTACATTAAAGAAGCATCTATATTATACAACGTTTGTTGACGATGCAAACAAGTAAATGGTTCATAAATAAACATAAAAGAATTTATATATATATATCATAGTTATATATGATACAAATTGCTGTGGAAAGAAATTAGTTATGTACATGGATAGAAAAATAGGAATTATATACAGATGGACATAGTTATTACATTATAAAATTTCAATCACCAGATTTATGCGATTACAAGATGGCGTAAGTAATATTTTAATTTATTCAAAATTCGGCCTTTTATTAAATTTAACGATTTATGCAATGAATACACTATACAAAGTCTGTTTCTTTCTATTTTAAATCGATCATATTTGCAAAAGTTTATCAATTTATGAAATTAAGTACTTAATTGGTATTTTGAGTTTTTACACTGTTTATTGGCCAATAAATGATTTAAAAACACTGACCTGTTGCTCTTGCATTGGGATGAAAGTCTCTGGATCCCAGGAACACTCCACTGAAGCTCCAAAAAAACCAAAATTAACGAAAATTTCGCAGATTCTTGCCGAAAACTTGTTACAATTAACTGTGAGTATTACTAATATTATATTTCATAATACTTTAAAAGTTTAAATGTCTTAAAACCGGGAATATCTTTAAATTTTAGGAACACTATCACATACACTCCTCGCTTCCTAACACCAGCTTCCCTTCTCCTTTAGCGTCCCCTCGATTCTCGACTTTTTTCAACAAAACAGTCTTTTGTTCTTTTCCAGGTCACTATTCCAAAGTTTATTTATTGATTCACAGTTTGTTCTGTCATCTTTTATAACCAATAAGATATTGTCTTTTGTAATCAGATAATTGAAACTTCTATCACTTATCAAAAAATTTCATACATACAAATATATTAAAATTGGTTATACTTAGATACACTTACATGGTAGAACATTCAATATTATTATTGATAGTATATTCTTGTTACACTCATATTAATTATAAATATAAATTCTCTTATGTTATTTGTCTATATGTCATTATTTGTTTATCTATGAAATCTATTGGATTATATTCTATTCAATATTTATATTTGTTCTTATTCTTAAATTAATGATTATAATGAATTAACTATAGTAATATTTGTTTTCATTTCAGATGAACAGCTGATTATGTTATGAAAAATAATCTTCGTCTTAGGCAACTTTATTTACATCATTACATTGGTTAGGCAATATCTATATTTTATGTTATCATTGAGGTAATTCCTTATTTTTTATATTGTTATAGGCTGTTATTTAATATATCTTTATTTGATATGTTGTTTAAATTAAGAAAAGTGTTTCCTTTTTACTTGTTTTCTTAAATTATGTTATTTTCATATATATTTCATACTAGCAACATATTTTTATAATACTAATTCTCTTATTATCTAAGATATCTGGTTCAATTCCCCTCAAATTTAAATTTAAATGATATCCATACCCTGGATATTTATTTAAATTTCAATTTTCTTATTATAAATGATTGATTTTATTTTATTCAAAAAAAAATTTAACAATTTTATGGCATAATCTTACTTTCTTTACCTTTGTTTCTCAAATATTTGTTCACATTTTTCCTACTACAAAATCTATTTCTTTCAATAACTGTCTCCTAATTCTTTCCTTAAAATACACTTGATTAAGATCAATGTCAATTTATATTTTTAATATTACTTCATATAATACTTCTTTATTATCATTTCTTCCTAACATCCACTTATATATCAACTTATTTCTTTGTAATTACATTATACTTCTATATACTCCTCATATCATATTTCTTTTCAATATTCATTATTCAATATAATTAATTATTTCTTAAATTCATATATATATCAATATCAACTTCCTTATTCCTTCCTGTATTTTCAAGTAATCTATAAGATTCTAATTGACATTAAACATTACCTCCTATATTTTTAATCAATATCATTCATTATTATCCTTTCCTATCCTTTATTACTTACATCTTATTTCCCTATTTAAAAATGTGAACTTCTATTTGATACTTGAGTTATTTTTATTTTATCCCCTCTATCATATATTCTTTAATAGTTTCATTCAATGTAAAACCAGTATCTCTTATAAATTGTTTCCTTTATTTGCTATATATATATTGATTTGCCATACTCACAAATTTTTAAAATGTTTTAATTATAAGTTTACCTAATAAATTTTTCTTTATATTATGTTATATTTAATTTTTTTAGGTTCTGAAGAAACAAACGAGATGAATTTAATTGGATCACCAGCTGCCAAATGCAAAACAAAACTCTGTCTAATATCAACTTTAACTTTGTACACTACCTAATATTAAATTTTAAATCTATCCTTATGACTATCATTTCCTTTTTTTAAATATTATTCG
Source organism: Galeruca laticollis (assembly GCA_963921935.1). Classification (NCBI taxonomy): domain Eukaryota; kingdom Metazoa; phylum Arthropoda; class Insecta; order Coleoptera; family Chrysomelidae; genus Galeruca; species Galeruca laticollis. The sequence continues at coordinate 109,702,716 of OY998179.1, forward strand.
TAACATAACATCATCTATTCATAATATCTATATACATGTTCTACATTGAACACTCCCCTTTCTAATTGTATACCTGGATAGAATAATCGATAACTATTTTGAGCATCACTATTGTCGACTACATATGGCCCTTCAAATGGTGATAATAACTTTTTACATTGATTTTCACCTTTCTTCGGTGTTCTTAAAGATCTTACTAGGACTAAATCTCCTTTTTCAAATCTAATCTTCTTATTATTTTTGTTTCCTTTTCTTTTAATAAATCTTATAGCACTTCTCTCCAAATTCTTGCTTACTTTATCCAAAACTTGAGACATATCCCATTCTCTCTGTATTATCCATTCACGTTCTGGAGGTATTCCTTTCAAAATAAATTGTGGACATTCTTCAGTAACTCCATTAGGTAATTGATTTAAAAATTTCTCGACTTGATTTAGATTTTCTTCCCATAAATTGTGTCTATTATTACATAAAATCCTTAAATACTTAACAACTTCTTTGATATACCTCTCAGCTGGATTAGATGAAGGTCTTCTTATACTTATGAAATTCATTTTAATATTATGATTTCTACACAAACGTTTGACTTTTTCACTCACAAAGTAAGTAGCATGATCCAATATTAAGTTTTCCGGAGTTCCTATTTCTTCTATAAAATTTTTCAGACAAGATATTACTGTGTTTGCATTGGTACGTTGACAAGGAAAAGTTCTTACAAATTTTGAAAATATATCCACCATAACTAAAATATGTTTATTGCCTTGCTTGCTAGGTATTAATTGTGATATGAAATCAATAGCTACTATATGTAAAGGCTTGAGTGCTATTATAGGTTTTGGTCCACTAATATGATGATAGTTTCTTTCCTTCGCCAACTGACAAATTTTACAAATTTTACAGATTTCTTTAACCAATGATATGTCCTTCTTTGCAGTGTAATTTTCTCTAAACAACATCCATAGTTTTCGAGATCCTATATGTCCATACTCCTCATGTAATTGTTTGAGAATTTCCTTAGCATATTCAGGTGTTATTAAATAAATTTCCCTATCTTCCATCTTCTTATACCAAATTCCCTCGTTTTGAAATGCTCCTCTTTTACAAGATTCTTGTAAATTTCTCTGATCCTCCATTATTTTTTCCAAAGTAAACAAACCTTCAGTTTTTTGCAATCTATTTATGCCAATTTGGAATTGTTGATCCTTCTTCTTCATTTCTGTTTCACGGCTAAGAGCATCCGCTACTATATTAGTTTTCCCAGGAATAAATTTTATTTCAAATTCATATTCCTGTAATAGAAGTATCCATCGATGTATCCTATTATTTGCATAACGATTTTTAAACATTGCTGTTAAAGCTGAATGGTCTGTTTCCAAGTAAAATTTTGCTCCTAATAGATAAAAACGTAATTTAGTTATACAAAACACAATGCTTGCCATCTCCAATTCAGTAACTGAGTATTTTCTTTCATAGTTTTTCGTTACTCGGGAAACAAAACTGATTGGTACTTCTCCTTCCTCTTGTTCTTGCAATAAAACTCCTGCTAATCTATCTATGGATGCATCTGTTCTTAAAATAAATGGCTTGTCATATTGAGGATGATAAACCTGCAAATTTTGTAAAAATATTTCCTTGAGTTCTTGGAAAGCTTGTTCTCTTCTAGCATCCCATTTCCATTTCGTTTCCTTCTTGAGTAATTCAATTAATGGAATTTCCTTATTACTGAGGTCTGGTATGAGTCGTTTGAAATAGTTGAGAATTCCCAAAAATCCTCGAAGAGTTTTGAGATTAGTCGGTGTTTTATATTCCCTTATGGTTCGAATTGTTATAGGCTGTTATTTAATATATCTTTATTTGATATGTTGTTTAAATTAAGAAAAGTGTTTCCTTTTTACTTGTTTTCTTAAATTATGTTATTTTCATATATATTTCATACTAGCAACATATTTTTATAATACTAATTCTCTTATTATCTAAGATATCTGGTTCAATATATATATATATATATATATATATATATATATATATATACATATATATATATATATATATTTATATATATATATACATATATATATATATATATATATATATATATATATATATATATATGTATATATTTGTTTAACCGCTTATACAGTCCCAAAACGATATATTCGACCAACGTTAATAGGACAAAAGTGACCTTATCAAACCCACCTTCGGGTCCGTTAACGTTTTCCTTTGTATTTAGCCTCCTTCCACTCATCTATTACCTATAAACTCAACTTGAAAAAAAAAATTTGGGACCGATTTTGAGGTTGTTTATGCAGTTTTATACATCAGTAGTTCATCTGTTTGCTCAGTAGAGGCGCGCGGGCTGCTATTGTATATCGCCAATTTTCTGACACGAATTTTAAACGTGTGACCAACGTTATCAGTTCCAGAATGTGGCAACACTGTTTTGACATGTCTGGTTTGTATTCAAATATATTTTAAAAACTTGAGACGCTGAAAATAAATCTACATATTGTGGACTATAACGTGCGATGTGCCGTCTACTGTAACTTCAAAATATTTGAAGAATTATGAATGCTTATTTACATTAGGATAAAATATTGCCAATTAAAAAATAAAGAACACATTGTTACTAATCAACTGTTTATTAAAGATTAATAATAACTGAAAACAAAAAGTTATCGAAATATTTCATTAAATATCATAGGAAATAAGGCAAATCAGGTAGTTATTCTTCTATCGCCAAAAAATTTACCTCCATTTTCATCAATATTTATATAAGTACACGAAAAATCGATGAACTAAAATGGTTAAATTTTGATATAGCGGTTAACTGAAAAAAATTAAAAATTACTTTTCTTAATGTTTCGTTTGTTCGTTTATTAAACAATTTTCAGAAGTCTTCTTCCAAAAATTTTGATTGCTCATTTTTAATGTGTTTTCCGAAATTTATTTATAAGATAGAATAAACGAAAAACAAAATTAATTATTTGACCACCATGCCAAAATTTCCATAAAAACCTTTCACTCGTTAAAACTTATTCAAGTAAATAAAAAAATCAAGTTATTTAAGTCGGTAGGTATTGTAAACGAATGTTTTGATTCTAACCCAGTCCTTCGTATTAAATGTGTCATTTTGCTTACTAAATTCTAAACATTCTCCTTTTTTAGGTGGAATCTTCTTCTTTACATGTCTAGAAAAATATTTCAATACACATTTTTTTTCATTTTCGGACCAACAATGACGGGAATTTTTTTTAATATTACCCGATTTCTTATCTTTTTTTGATTTTAATGAAATTTCATGTTGTTTATCTTCCAAATAATATATTTCTTCATGCCTTTGTTTAATTGTTTCCTTATTTATTTCTAACTCTTCAGCTGCAGGTTCGGAAAAAAATTTATCCTTCTCAATCTCCTCATCTTCAAGGACGTCTTTCTGAACTTCCATATCTACTAAATTCTTCCCTTTTAAGTCTCTACCTTTCCCAGCATTTAAGAGCAATAAAACTTTTGCCACTTTTGCTGTCTGGTATACGTCCTCGGTCATTCTAAAGATTAATATGTATTTGAATAATAAGAATATAATGGAAACATTTTTTTATAAATCTGCTCCTAGACAAATTGCCTAATTTGTTTATATATTTACAATTATATGATCAAAATTGTACATATTATTTTCACTCATTTTTTATGAAGGCGAAAAGTCATTTGCAACGCTCTACATTTTGTTTACCTTGTATATAAAAACGCCCTAACAGTATTGATAATACAAAACATGTTTTTTACTACCTTTTTAATAAATTAATTGTTCATTTTATTTAGCTACTACTACTATTGTGAATTATTTCATTGTCACGCAAGCGTCACTTTTTACCTAAAAATCCTATCATAAACTAACTATAATTTATGTTTATACACCATTGATTAGATACTTCAAAACTCTAATTTGGAAAATATTAGACAATGTCTCTAAGAGCCATTTTCTGTGTTTTTTTTAATAAAAATTAGATAATATCTAGGCACTGAACGTTAGATTTCAAAAAATCAATTGAACAAATTTTGCATTTATGCTGTATTCAACTTATTTCAAAAAAATCAATTCTAATTTTCAGGACATGAAACGTTTATAGTAAAAATTTGATTAAAAGGTTCTTGACTTACATCTTGTTTTTTAATAAAAATTATTATTCTATTCATTAACGGTAATAGGTAGCTATATTTTTAGGTAGTCATAAATTTTTTTATTAGTTTATTGTTGTCTTAACATTTCTTTGAATGCATTACTTTTTGGTAATAATATAGGTCTGTTCCAACTGACACGAAAACCGTACAATGTGCGATACAAATCCAGTTGACTGCTGATTAGTAAATATAATAAGTCTTTGTAATTGACATCAAATTTGCTGCATTACTGAAATTGTTGGATACAAAAACGGTATTCACTTCAGTTGAAAGAAACCTAATCTATCACTTACCGATAAAATTCCAAGTGGGTCTTTTCAGTATGACCCATAAAACGTGCGATTTGTTCCATTTCGCTTTTTTCAAAACTCATTAATTGCAAAATTGTAGCGATCTGTTTTCGAAATTTAGTGCTTGTTAGGAGCTCTGGGTTTTTGGCACTGCACTTCTTGGCAAATTTTCGTAATACTGATGCAGCACACATCCACCTATCTGTTGAACCAGGATTTGCAAATACATACTGATTTGATGATGGAACAATGTCGGTGTGTGCTCTAACTTCCAAAAGTTTCTCAACAAATGTTTGCATTTGACGTGTTAACAATATCGGAACAGGTTTACTACCTTTACCAAAAACTATTATTTGTTTAAAATTTGAACACATCAATTTTTCAGTTTCAGTCAGCGCACTTAGACTTTCCTCTTGTATTGTACTTGAAACATCTCTTTTGTAACTTGCTAGATCTAAAAACTGGACTTCCCCAATTCTTTTGCGATTAAAAACTAATATCATACATAAACTACATTCTGCTAACACTTTATAATTTTCTGCTATCTTGATACCATTAGTTATGTTTTCAAATGCAGCAGCTCCTTGACATATAATATAATTCTTAAATAAACCTATATCCTCAGTTACGGGAAGTAATTTTGGTTTTTCCCACTTTCTTTCGTTTAAAACTTTATGAGCCAAGCTAGAAATATCATTGGACCAATGACTTGATATCATTTGACGAAGATCAGATATTTCCTTTCGTCTCTTATCTCGTTCCTGGTCGTCTGAGATAGTAAATAATGGATCTTTGGTAATAATGGCCTTTATGGCCACGTCACATATGAATTTTAGGCATGTACCAAAATTGAGAGCTAATGATGATGCCTTGAATGTTTTAGTGTCAACATGATAACCTGAGATAATTTTTGCAGCTGAAACAATATGGTTGTACATATCTGGCTTTAAAATATCAACCAGTAGTTTAATAGTAGTTGATTTTTGGAAAGCAATTTTTAATCTCGCCATTTCTCGCATTTTATTAGAGACAACAACGTTCATTTGTTTCCTCTTGTGTTTATTTAAAAAAGATTCACCGTATAGGCATATTAACGAATCAGCCTTAGCCACAGCGCTAATTTCATCAGGTCTCATCATATTTAGAACTTCATTCTTAAGACGACTTTTGTTTAGAAAATTTCCTAGCATGCCAGTTGCAATGAGAAACGTCTGAGCTTCACTTACATGTTGTATTTTTACATTTTTTTGTACACAGTTTTTTTTTTATTTACATATTTTCTTGTGTCTCCAAAGGTAACTTTTTTTGTAGTAACCCAAACAATGAACACAGGGTATATATTGACTATTGTCGGTAGATTGCAGAAACGTTTTATTAGGCTTCCTCACTACCTTGAGGATATTGCTTTTCTGTTGATTTAAATGAAAATTTCCTTTTTTTTATTGCCGCTCTTCTATCGGCTGAGCTAAGAGCCAATTTTAATATAGTTTTAACAGACTCTTGATCAGAATGTTTTCTCTGCAAGTGACGAGCAAAGTGTCCCACTAGTTCATAACAAAATGGACACAAATTACGTTGTTCAACATCGTCAGTATTACGTGAATAGCTATTGTTACTGCCGGAAGTGGAAGGACCATTGTAATTTTTTTGCGAAGTCAAACCCTACAAGGTTAAAATTTTTGGATTTTTGAACGCGCACATTAAAATGAGAGGCTAAAATAATAAATATAATGAATATATATAATAAAGTTAGTACCTCTGTGATATCAAAATGACTGGTCCCATTTGTACTTAAATTCTCTACAATTGTCTTCTGTAATAAATCGCTTTGTTCGCTCGTACTACTAGAACATTTAGATATCGATGATAACGAAGGAGCATAATCTTTATCGAGAATATCATCATCAACATTGGATAAATCAGTAAACGATTCTCGACTATTAAATGTATCATCCTCTTTAATATCTTCTTTACCAAATGAATAATGTAAAATAAAATTTTGGTCAGAATTACTATTTGCATTGCCTGTAAGAAAGGTACAAAGTTTGGTTATTTCTTAATTAGAGTTAGTTAGTTTTAAACAGAATACCTGGTAATGTATTTTTAGCCATTTGGATATCCTCTTCAAATAAATAAGGATCATCGTTTTCTTTCCTTGACTCATTACTAGTGGATAAAGGAATAGACTGAAGATAATGGTATACCTTATTTTTGGTTGAAACTTTATTTATATTGTTAAGAACCTACAGAGAGATACTGATATAACTAATTATATAGGGTTTCGGAATTCGGCTAGAATTTGCTGAATCCTATGTATGTGATTCACATCGATCTACTGATGATAAAAACTGTCTTGGTAAGAATATCCTACATGCATGCATTTTCAATATATAGAGTAAATAAAATCCAAAATTCATATTCGTAACAATATATTTCACACTAATTTTACAAATAGTGAAATACAATTTTTAAATAAAGGTTTGAAGTACAGCATACCACCAAAATTCACGAATAATATTAAACAAATATTTGCTACGGAATCAGAAATTACTTTAAAATCTAATTCAAATAATTTTCTTTATGAGAAATTACAAATTACCAATTTAATCAAAAATATTAAACCGTCTAAGGTTAAGCGTCAAACAAAAAATTGACATTTCAGTTTTAAATTAAAAAAATTGAATGTAGAAAATACTAACATAACAATAACACAATCTGCCAAGGAGAACGCCCCTGTTATGTCAAATACTGAAGATTATGATTCAAAAATAAATAAATTTATAAAATCTAGCGATGTACAAATTCTTAGAGCAGACCCAACAACAAATTTTCTAATAATATAAGAGATATTGTTAATAATTCAAATTATCTTTAAAGTGATTATGAAAAGAAATACATCGTGAATAAAAATCCTCATTCTTCACAATTATATGGAACCGTTAAATTACATAAAATAACGAAACCAATTAGACCTGTAGTTTCATATGTTACAGCTCCTAATAATATATTTGCAGAAAAATTTAACAATATACTTGATAATTACGGATATACATCTAAATACTCAATTAAAAATTCAATAGAATTAATCAAAAAATGAAAAACAAAGATAGCTCTAAACTCATTCCATTTGATGTTACCAATATGTTTACTAAAATATCTCCTAATGAATGTCTAACACTTATAAGAAAATTACTAGATCAAAATATTAATCAAGGAAAAATATCAGATATACTTAATTTAATCGATGTATGTATTAATCAGAACTATTCCACTTTTGACAATAAGGTATATACTCAAAATGAAGGTTTACCAATGGGAAGCCCTATATCACCAATTTTGGCAAACATTTTTATGGACAGTTTAGAAAGAAAAATCTTTGATTGTAACATTTGAAAAAATATCTCATTTTGGTATAGAGATGTAGATGATATTAGATTGTTTTATAGGTAGTGAACGACAATTAGATGTATTTTTCAACCATATTAATAATTTACAACCAAAGATCAAATTTACATTAGAAGTAGAATAATGCAAGCAAATTTTCTTGATTTAAAAATTCAGTGAGTTAATAATGTAGGTGATTATTCAATTTACAGAAAATCAACACACACTGATGTAACTATTCCATATAATTCCAATCATCTCATCTCACATAAATTAGCAGCATGTAATTCAATGATACATAAAGTATTTTCTGTTCCTATAAACAAATGTAATTTCATAGAGAAATTAATACAATTAAACAAATAGCAACATCCAACGGTTATCCATTTCATATGATAAATAAATTACCTAATAAAAAAGAGGAAACAGTGGCATTAGAACTAATATTTCCTAAACAAACTAAAGAAGTGAAAATTTACAAAACAATCAATATTTCTAATAATATTATCTTCAGCTATAAACACAACAATTTCTTCCAAAACAGAAAGTAATGTGAGTATAAAACTGTTAAATGTAAAAACAAAACTATTCCCATTAAAGAAGCTTGGTATATATAAATGTCCAGAATACAATGCACTTTATTTGGGTCAAACCCTTAGAAATTTTGAAATCAGATACAGTGAACACTCACGATCACACAGATTAAAACAACCAGATAAATCAAACTATGCAAAACAACTGCTTGACATCAAACATTCATTGACACTTAACATAAATTTAGAAGTACTACATACTACATGAACTGGATTTCCTTGAAGAATTATAAGACACTTAAGAGACCCACAATAAGAAGTCGTCAATGAACAGATAAATCTAGGGATTTCTCCAATTTTAAACTGTCTTCTTAAGTGATAATTATAAAGATCAGCAGATATAGTTTTCCTGGTTTTCTATATCATTGAACAGTTATACCAATCTTAAATGGTAAAAAGATATCCAGGATATCCCATAGGGCTAATTATATCTAAACTTTAATATTTGTAATATCATATCTTCTGTTTTTTTCTATTAATATATATTAAGTCAATCATAAGGTAGGTCACTTTTTGCTATAGCCAAAAATAATTATTTAACATCAGGTAGGCATCATATGAAATGTAACTTCTGTCTTTCAGACGATGATAGCAATATCGCAACAATTGTCAATTTCCTAGAACATATTTTCAATTTATTGTGGAATTATCTAGAAACTGTTAGTTTCATTTAAAACAGAAATATGAGTAGATTCTACAGAGTAAAGGTCGAGACAGTTAATTTTATAATATTTCAATTTAAGATGAATCTAGACGATTCAATTTACATTTTCATTAAAGAAGACATTATAGTTACTCAAAGGTAATATCAGTTACTCAACGATCAGTACGTCGACTTGAATCACATGAAATTCAGCAAATTATGGGGAAACCCAAAACCCTATTCTTTAAATAAAAAGGTAGTACGTCCGTGTCAACACAGTAAAAATTCCTTTAAAAAAATTATTCTGTTCATGTCTGACTGTTAAGATAAAATTACTCTTGAAATTTACAAATTTGAATTTTAAAAGAACTGTTACTGGGTATATATTAAAAAAATTTAATTTCCAGAGCTGGCTTCAAAATATATTATTTAAGTTAAGATGCCACTTACCTCTTCTGAATTAACAATTAGTTCACAATTTTGACGATGGTCTTCTGTAAAGAATAGGTATATAAGAAACCATTAAAATAGTTGAAAATTGATATGTGAATATTATATCTTTACTTAAAACTAAATAATAATTTTTTCGCGGCTTTTTGTTATTTATATAAACGGCATGTACTATTATGATACATACTGTAAACTGGAGCTTAGGAATTATATTATTATTAAATAATTACAACATGCCAAAACTTTATTATAATCATGTACTTACGTTCTTTTCTTGCAAGTTCCACTAAAATTCTCCCACGACTCATGTTTTATAACTTTATAATTTAGCACTTTAATCGTCTTGCCGACTTTAAACTCTCACCTTTCAACTCCAAACACTAAATGATACTTGATATAAGCATCAGTTATTCATCCGACGTTACCAGTGACCCTAAATTCGGCATCACTGCTGGATCTAGTAACGTGCATTATCTTTATAAATTATACACAACTGGGTTTGAAATAACTGCAGTGCTAATTGGGTTGGTTACCGTTTGTAGAATATATTTAAAAGTTTTAATATTATTTTAACCTACCCCTCTCATGTTCCATTGGTGTGTATTTGAATCTTAAATCTAATTATCAAATATACACTCCAAAAAACACGTTATTTCCAGTGGGTCTAAGGTTGTCTGACTAACGTATTGGGACTGATAAAGCTAGTTAGATAAATATATATATATATATATATATATATATATCAGATAAAAAGATTTATGTTATAAACTTAAATGTTATTTCAAAGTTTTCACATGTAGAATAACAAGAATTTACATTGCAATATCAAAGCATTAACCATGAACTTCACCAATTGTTAAAAGACTTATTGTATTGAAATTAGTTTATATTAAAGAAAACACAGACTTCTTTAAGTGAAATTCACAATCATATGTGTTTTCAAAACTTTCATAAAGTGCTATAAATGTGAATAGAACTCTATAGCTCAAGAAAGAAAAGCATTGGTTGTAATATGACAGGACAATGTGGTTAAATTATAAGGAAACAAAACTTTGTTTGGAACAGTGAGCTGGGGAACAATAGTTTATAAATTAAAAAATTGACGATCGAGGGGAAGCGTTGGTAGATTGGGTTTGGCGTCGTAGGAGAGGAGATGAGGATGGAAGCTTTGCAACAAATTTTAAGCTAAATCGCAACAAATAAGTATCAAAGTTAAAAATTCATCATCTATATCAAACAACAAACACTTACATATGTGGATATCCAGTTTTGCCTGAGAATACCCAGTTCTCTTCCAGAAAATATGTAGCGTGGACTTCAATAGACGTATTCCTGTTACCAGATGTGGTAAAATCCAGACTCCAGACTTCAGGTCAGTGTTTTTTAATATTATTGGCCAATAATAACAAACTAATTTAAATTCCTACCCACTTCATTCAGTGCAGCTTTCAGGATTTTAACTTTATCAGGAGTAAGGTCTTCTCTTACGATAACCTTGGTTTGTTTCAAATGTTTCTTATTTTTGTAGACCAGCTCCTTGTAATAGACGGTAGAAAATCTCACTAATATTGGTCTGACTATACCGATCACCCTCCTTCCCACTCTGAAAGATGATGCAATAACTTCTTCACTAACGTCCAATACCAATTTGCTGCAGACCTCTCCTTCACTTTCTTATAATCTATAACATCTTGTTTTTCTTGCTTTCTCACTAGAGTTTCTATAATTCTATCCTGTTCTCCTACTCTTTTAGTAATTTGCGCATCGTCCTTCTTGAGTTACTGAATTTCATCCTTAAGTTTCTTAGCAATGTTTTCAGTTATACTTTCCGATATTCTACTAATAAATTCCTCAGAAGTTAACATAGTCGTGACCAAAGTTTTAACCAACGAGTGCAATTCGTCCTCTCCCTTCGTTGGATTTTTACGAGTTCCTCTGGATTCCATTATGAGAAAAAGAAACAAAAGGCTTAATATATTTTGAAGCAGTTTTAAACTTGAGTCAATTCATCCATATATACACATTCATAATTTATAAAAACACTAATTTACTTTGCACGTTTTACTACAACTTTATGGATTTTTATCGTATCATTGAAGATTAAGACAATCTTATATGAAATCTTTATTAGTCATTATTAACATCATAAACGTACCAAAACTTACATAAAACATTAGTTACCATAATTAAAAACGTTAGTTACTAAACCATAATACGTTAGATACTAAATATTAGAACTAGTTTTCATGAACATGTAAAACAATATTTTGACAGTTTTCAAATTTGATGGATAGGTTTTTGTCCGGTTCTGGCAAATAATATAACAAGGTGTTTTAACCTCGCTCTTATATTTTGTTAATTTTCTAGTAAAAACACAGTGTAGTTAAATTTCGCTTTATTGCCATAGTGTTTTTAATTAGTTACTTCCTATTGTTCACCTGTAAGTACCCAAAATTTAAGATTTTGCTCGAAGAAAATAAGGAATTTACCATTAGTATAAACTTAAAATACGAAGTAAATATCAAGTCAAGGTTTTTTCCGTACCTAGGTACTGGGATGGACAGAGTCAAACCTGCCCAATACGACCTAGTATAATTAATTAAACATATTCTAATATGCCACTGTTAATTCCCACGAAGACCACTTCTGACTACAGGAGCTCTGAAACTGATCAACTACCAACACATTCCAATACCAACAACACAATGATCAATAACATACCATTATATTCCTCTTCTCAAATCCTATCCAACCAAACAAAATCCTATTCTAACGTTGCGAAACAAACAAGATATCCTAATAAAGAACAAGCTATTATTTTTAACGCATTAGAAGGAATTCCTATTCAAGACTATTTAATTCCTTTGGGAACTGTTATACAACCAAAACATATCACACATATCTCTAAAATAACTAATAACAGAATCTGCGTATATTTAGCCGACAAAAATATAGTCAATAAATTCCTCGATTATATTGGAGAAATAACGGTAAATGGTGAAATACTTAAGGCTAGAAAACTTGTTACACCAGCAGAAAGACTAGTATTATCGAATGTATGTCCTACCATACCGAATGAACTTTTAATAAATGAATTACAAAATATAGATCTAAATCCAATTTCACCTATGTCAGTACTAAGAATCAGTACAGCTCTTCCGGAATTTAGTCATATTCTTAGTTTTAGAAGACAAATTTTCGTTACGCCTCACAATATACAAATTCCTGATTCTATATTGATCAATCATGATAATACATCATACAGAGTATTTGTAGCACAAGACGGAATGACTTGTTTCAAATGTCGTCAGACAGGACATCTTGCAGCACACTGCTCAGTTTCTATCTCAGCTAATTTAACTCAACAACAGACTGACACAAATCCTGCACCTAGTACATTATCAACCAATAACGCTACAAACTGCACACCTACTCCTATTATCGATATAATAAAACCCTCCACCATTGAAGCGATCAACAATCCCAACACACCAATTCCATCAGCAACCAATTCCATCAGCAACCGATACTCCAAAAAGACCCGCATCTGAGAGCCCCACTATAGAAGAAACAAGCTCAGAATCAATTTTCCAAAAACCTAATCATCTTAAAAAACAATAAAAAAAGTTAAGACAACCTCAGTAGTGGTACCAGCAATTCCTGTAAAAAATTTACTTCAACCAACCAAAGCATATATAACAAACAATTCTGAAGGACTGCCATTAAACTACGACCAACTTGTAGACTTATTTGAAAATACTCTTGGCTCTCATAATGCCCTGGAAGTAGTTAAGGACTACACAACTGACTATCGATCTCTGGTGATCATGTTAAACAAAATTTACCCTCTGCTTACAGAAAGACGAATTAAAAGCCGTATCACTAAACTTAAACAAAGAATATACAGACACATAGGAGACGAAATCAAGTATGAATCGATGGCTATAGAAAGTGACTCGTCCTCTCATGAATAGAACTCCACTTTCATTTATTTATTATTATTTATTTTCAGTCCAATGCTATTTAAATCAATAATTCAGTGGAACCTGAATGGATACTATGAGCGTCTACCTATACTCCAAAAAATCTTATCAGAACACCTTCCTGACATTTTATGCCTTCAAGAGACACATTTTAGACTAGATCATTATCATTCACTAAAAAGTTATCAGTGCTTCTTTAGGAACAGAACAAATCGTCAACATGCCAGTGGCGGAGTTGCGATTAATGTATCGAACACATTAGAAGCAGAAATGATTCCGATTAATTCCAACCTGGAAGTCGTTGCCGCAAAAATTAAGAGCTCGCACCCAATACACATATGTAATATGTACCTGCCGGCAGGTCCATTGGACATGCAAGATATTTGTGATGTTATTAATCAAATACCAACACCAAGATTAATTTTAGGTGCTTTTAACGGTCACCATATATTTTGGGGCTCCGATTCTAATGATAATCGAGGTCGAACAATTGCGAATGTTATTGACCATTTTAATTTTAATATATTAAATTATGGTACTAAAACTCGCTTCAATTCTGCAATAAGAGAATCATCCGCAATAGATCTATCCTTTTGTGATCCTACGGTCTCGTTATCGGTACCTTTGGAAGTAGATCCTTACTTATATGATAGTGATCATTACCCGATTATTATACGAAATGCAAACTGGGATGCCTTCTCTGAAAATATTCAAAAGAAAATAGAAAACCTTACTACGACCGAGAATATTGATAAGGATCTAAGAAATCTTGAAAATATTATCATATCTGCCGCAGAATCTAGTATTGGTAGAACAAAGCTTGTTACAGGTAGAATTCCAGTTCCATGGTGGAGTAAAACATGCGAAGACGCCATAAAAACTAGTAAGCATGCCTTCAACGTTTACAAAAGACACAAAACCGCAGAAAACCTCGTTGAATTCAAACGACTAAGAGCAATTTTATGCCCTATCCCGTTAATGAAGTCTCCATGTCTTCCCGTTTCTTATATAACAGAGTGTCCCCAGATCCAGAATCATCGCATTTTCTCTGAAATTTTGTCAAAGTCAATACCTGAGAAAATTTTCAAGTTTAAGATGAAATTATGAAAATTCAGGACCGTACACAAGAAAATTCAAGGAAAACGATGAAGTCTCCATGTCTTCCCGTTTCTTATATAACAGAGTGACCCCAGATCCAGAATCATCGCATTTTCTCTGAAATTTTGTCAAAGTCAATACCTGAGAAAAATTTCAAGTTTAAGATAAAATTATGAAAATTCAGGACCGTACACAAAAAATATTCAAGGAAAACGATGACGTTGTTAGAATTTCGTTTTTTTCAAAAATAAGGGAAAAGCCCACCCCCGCAGGGGAATTTTTTTTGAATGTGTTTTTTTGAGATTTCACGCATCGTTTATGCCCTATCCCGAAAATGAAGTCTCTATGTATTCCCGTTTCTTATATAACAGAGTGACCCCAGATCCAGAATCATCGCATTTTCTCTGAACTTTTGTCAAAGTCAATACCTGAGAAAAATTTCAAGTTTAAGATAAAATTATGAAAATTCAGGACCGTACACAAAAAATATTCAAGGAAAACGATGACGTTGTTAGAATTTCGTTTTTTCCAAAAATAAGGGAAAAACCCATCCCCGCAGGGGAATTTTTTTTGAATGTGTTTTTTTTGAGATTTCACGCATCGTTTATGCCCTATCCCGAAAATGAAGTCTCTATGTATTCCCGTTTCTTATATAACAGAGTGACCCCAGATCCAGAATCATCGCATTTTCTCTGAACTTTTGTCAAAGTTAATACCCGAGAAAAGTTTAAGATAAGAATATGAAAATTCAGGATCGTACATAAAAAAATTCAAGGAAAACGATGACGTCGTTAGAATTTCGTTTTTTCCAAAAATAATCAATTTTTACGACTATTCTACAAAGTCTCGCACTTAGGAGGTGGGTGGAGGATGACTGATTTAGGTTAAAATGAAATATAATCATCCATCAATACATTCCCGTGAATTTTTTTTCATCAAATATGGAAGTCTGCTAGACCCGAGAGCTCCACACCATTGAATTATCAATTTTTTGATCACATTTTTTTTGCATAACTTTATAAAAAAAAAGTTATCAAAACGAAATTTTAGGTGGATTCGTGAATAATTACATAAAATTTGATTGCAAATTCAAAAATTTATTTTTACCACTATTTTACAAAGCCCTGTCCTTAAGGGGTGGGTGGGGGATGACTGATTTAGGTTAAAATGAAAGATAATCATCCATCAATACATTCCCGTGAAACATTTTGTTTATCTAATTTGGAAGTATCCTAGATCCGAGAGTCCTACACCATTGAATAATCAATTTTTTGATAACATTTTTTTTCCATAACTTTATAACAAAAATGAAATTTTAGGTGTATTCGTAGTAAATTACGAAGAATTTGATTCCAAATTCAAAAATTTATTTTTACCACTATTTTACAAAGTCACCCCCCCCCGCCCTTAGGGGGTGGGTGGGGGATGACTGGTTTAGGTTGAAATGAAAGATAATCATCCATCAATACATTCCCGTGAATTTTTTTTCATCAAATATGGAAGTCTGCTAGACCCGAGAGCTCTACACCATTGAATAATCAATTTTTTGATAACATTTTTTTTTGCATAACTTTATAAAAAAAAAGTTATCAAAACGAAATTTTAGGTGGATTCGTGAATAATTACATAAAATTTGATTGCAAATTCAAAAATTTATTTTTACCACTATTTTACAAAGTCACCCCGCCCTGTCCTTAAGGGGTGGGTGGGGGATGACTGATTTAGGTTAAAATGAAAGATAATCATCCATCAATACATTCCCGTGAAACATTTTGTTTATCTAATTTGGAAGTATGCTAGACCCGAGAGTCCTACACCATTGAATAATCAATTTTTTGATAACATTTTTTTTCCATAACTTTATAAAAAAAAAGTTATCAACATGAAATTTTAGGTGTATTCGTAGTAAATTACGAAGAATTTGATTCCAAATTCAAAAATTTATTTTTACCACTATTTTACAAAGTCACCCCCACCCCCGCCCTTAGGGGGTGGGTGGGGGATGACTGGTTTAGGTTGAAATGAAAGATAATCATCCATTTACAAAATAATAATTATGCCAAATCCTTTACGGCAAAAGGAAAATGGTATCCTAACCTGGATAGTTTCCCTCATGAACCTTGGTTTATTAAGTTCCCTTATTCAGATCGTAGACATATGACAACAATAATAAGGCTCAAACCATGGCATACCCTTAGTGTAACACAGCTTTTTAAAATCAGCGTTATTGATGATCAATATTGTGAGTATGGCAAACCAAGGATCTACATCATATACTTTTCGAATGTTCCATGAATAAAACTGCACATTTTGACACTTACACAGAATTGATAAAAATAAGCTGTCCACACCCCATTTCACTTCCTAGTACTCTAAACCAAAATAGTGTAAAGTAATTAAAATAATTATGGAATCTATTAATACTTTTCAAATAAAAATTTAGATAATAAAGAAAATTGATGTTAAATCCTGTGTAACTCTATCTGTTAATCCTGGGTTCCCTATCCTAAATCCGAGGCAACATTTCGGGGCTGTGTAATGCTCGACAGTTGCCCCTAAGCGAGAAAAGTCTTTACCTGTGTTGCTTTGTCTTATAATATGTCTAGCCTTAAACAGAAGAATTTATAATTAATGGAAACAGTGAAACGGATTTATCAAAGGGAAGATGGAGAGTTCCAGACATTCCGTAAGGAATATTCCCGAAACCTTAACTGAAACTGAAATAAGAAAAGGAAGAAGATATTTTTCGAAATTTCATTGTTAACAAAATGTTCCTAGATAATTATGATGATATAATATTATTTTATTGGCGGGAGTAGAAAAAATAATGCAACTTTCATGTAATGGCCATTAATAGATACACTCGCATGCTGTACAGAAACTACAACATGCTCGTGTATTAATGACTACATTTCATGCTCCTTGTATAAAATACCATTATTAGGTACTAATAATTTTTTATTTTATTGTTTTCTTTATTACTATTTACTGGACGGTAAAATATAAATTTAACGATATAGTGGTCATTAATATCTTGTCAGAACAGATTTTAATTTATTGTTATTGGATGTTACCCAACGAATGTGTGGTGCGTATAAGCTCCGTTTTATTAGTTTTAACATCACGTAGGGATTTCAAGAAACAATAAATGATGCATTATTTTTTCATGGTCAAAGACGGGTCAATTTTTAATTTCAAATTACTGTAGTTCCATAAAGTAATTGAATAAAAAAAATGAATCTTACAGTACTGGATATTACCATAAAATTGGAGTAGATTTTCGGAGATAATTTTCGATAATTTCGAAAGTCAAGACATTTCCTGAAGTTAAACGGTATTCCTATGTGGGTCTGACTCTACCAAAACGTTGAACTTCAAAATGCAGAGTTTAACAAAGTTTCAGTAAATGTCCGCGGACCACTCTGTTTCAGTAGCCCTTTTTTTGCGTGAATTACCCATGAATCTCTTTGTTGTTGTTGTTAAGATATCACGCGATATTCCTACATCTTCTTTGTTATTTACTATGGGTCGGAAGGTTTATGGCGGGGGGGCTATATGCGCCTCCGTGTCGATCTTGGTTGTTGTCCTGAAAACTCGGGATCTTCCAATTGAAGGCACAGATGAGCGTTTGGTTTCCTTGCCGAAATCCGTTGTTTTGTGTTTTCCCATGTTTCGATTAACATCTTTGCTCCCAAATTTCACATCCTCATTTGGTTATACCGTGCTGAAGAGGCAAATGAGCCAGAAACATGCATGTCCGCGGTTACCACTCTGTTTCAGTACCATTTTTTTGCGTGAATTACCTATGAATCTCTTTGTTGTTGTTGTTAACATATCACGCGATATTCCTACATCTTCTTTTATATATATTGAGTCAATCACAAAGTATATCACTTCTTGGTCTAGCCAAAAATAATTATTAAACATCAGGTAGGCATCAAATGAAGCGTATATCAATTTGCTAAAAATAACAGTTATTTCATTGAAATATTTTTATTTACTAACAATTAATTTAAATATATTATTATACTGGCTGATTATTCTGATTACATCTTGCACATAGATAAACATTTCTTATTGGCCTCTTATTTTCAATAATTAATTATAAATAGACTATGAATTATTTTGCATTTATAACTAATTATAAACTACAGAAAATATATTATTATAATGCATATATTTTCATGAAACATAATTCAAAAAATTAATTATATGTACTGCGCGATTTTATATGGTAATCGTCCCCAAATTGTTTTGGCAATGAAATAAGAAATAAATATATGTATTAACAACAGTTTAATAAAATAAACAATAATACATTATGAAACAAATAATACTATTAACATAATTTTACAAAAAGTCTAATTTATACTGTGTTAGTCAAAAGTGGATTGAAGAAAACAAAACCAACAAGAGGCTTCCCAAAATACCAACCACTACATTTACTTTTTCTGGAAATTGAGTTTTTCATAAAGAGTGTGCGTATTTGTGTCATACCAATACTTGATATTTTGTATGTTTCATTTCCATTGAGAGATTCGCGTACGAGTGCTTGAACGAGTAACATCGTCTGTATTTTGCTCTTCTACTCTCGTGATAAATAAGTGAAATTATTTTGTGCTTTGGTGCTATTAATTACATGTGTATACTCGTATATTATCAATAGTAGACTTTTTGATCCAGTTTCATATCAAGCTGTTTTTTACTAAACAATTTATTTACATTGTTAATTACCTGGTTCAAGCCTTCTCATAAAACAGAGGCGTAGGTGAGCAGATTTTTCGTTATCGATAATATATTATCCAACGAGTTCACATAAACCCACAATAAACATTATA
Source organism: Galeruca laticollis (assembly GCA_963921935.1). Taxonomy (NCBI): domain Eukaryota; kingdom Metazoa; phylum Arthropoda; class Insecta; order Coleoptera; family Chrysomelidae; genus Galeruca; species Galeruca laticollis. The sequence goes on from OY998179.1 coordinate 109,722,177, forward strand.
TACTGCTTTTGAGTACAAGGGCAGGGCATTTTTCCAAAATGTCACTCAACAATTCAGTTCAAACTCCGAACTTGTAGATAACCTCCTCAAATCACACCCTACAATAACAATAAATAACACTACCATAAACATTCGTAGACTCGTCTCCCCTACTAAAAGGAACATCATATCTAATATTTCCCCCTACATTCTCATGAACAGGTCGAAAATGTAATAAAAAATCTTGGACTACAACTTGCATCTCCGATCTCTTTTCTAAAGGCTGGAATACCAGGCGACGAATATGCCCATATTCTCAGTTTCAGACGCCAAGCTTACGTTTTCCCCCCTCTTGACAACTTTGAAGTCCAAACTTCCATAGTCATTTCATTTGATGTTAACGATAACAGAATTTTTCTATCAACCGATAATATGAATTGTTTTATCTGCAAGCAATCCGGATACATCGCCTCAAATTGCCCAAATCCATCACTCGTCGTTATATCAAAGCCTACACAGTCTACACCTGAAGCTACCAATACATCTACAGGAACAAGTGATTCTCCACTCCCATCAACCAGTCACTCACCAATGAGTGAAGTTCTCTCGAACAAAGATACAACCCTGCTCCATTTATTGCAGAAAAACGTTGCCGTTCCGAAATCTCAAGTGACAAAGCCAGTTCTCCTGATGCTGACGATAAATCCATCGAAATACTTCCCCCCCTAAGCCTCTCTCCGATATTCAGAAGAAGAAACATAAGAAAGCAAGGTTGAGCTCCTCTGAAGAAGCTAATTTAACAGAGATAACAAAACAATGTATACAAAAAGCATACCAAGCTAATCCTGAGACCTATATTCTTCCAATAGACAATTTTGAAGCATACTTGGAAAATAGCTTTGGTAGTCGCAATCCTTACCAGGAAGCCTTAAAGTGTACTAATGACATTAAGTCTCTAACCTAAATCTACTTTATCCAACTCTTACAGAGAGATCGATCAAAAACAGAATAACCCGAATAACAAGAAAATTAAAAGATCAGCTTCGATTGGATTCCAAGGAACATGAAAGTGAATCAAACGAAGAGGATCACAGTTCTGACGGTTCACATCGATCACAACACTCCGCAGACTCGCAAAATTCCACAGTATCTTAAGTATCCCAAACATCGCAAAAATCCTCTTATTAATCACATAACTTCTAATATTTCATTTTCACCCTAATTCAATGGAATTGTAACGGGTTTTACCCCCGTTTACAATCTCTACAACAACTCATTAGTGATTACTCTCCTGACCTTATCTGTTTACAAGAAACGAATTTCTTAAATTCTCATAATCCGTATCTCAAAAGTTACATTAGTCACCATTATATCAGACCTTAAAACTCACGCACCAGTGGTGGAACCTCAGTTTTCATTTCTAACGATATATTTCACCAAGAATATCACCTGATCACTGAATTAGAAGCGATTGCTGTAACTGTTTGGTGCCCCTACAGAATTGTCATATGTAGCTTATACATTCCTCCAAATTATGCTTTGAAATAATCTGAGCTCAGCAATCTAATTAATCAACTTCCTATTCCTTTTATATTAGTCGGTGACTTAAATGCTCATAACCAGATATGGAGCTCCGAAAGAACCTTTGGACGAGGTAAATCTGTTGAAAATGTTCTAAACATTACAGATGCTAACATTCTCAATACCGGCAGTAACACATATTCTCATGTCCAATCTGGCTCCTTCTCATCTATTGATTTGAGTATTTGCGACCCCAGGCTAGATTCTTCGCTAACATGAAACACCATTGACAGTTTATATGACAGCAACCACTTTCCCATCTTAATTTCCAACAACGAACAAAAAACCACAACCTTAAACTACAAATGGAAAATAAAGAATGCAAATTGGGATCCCTTCGAGGAAACTGTCAAGGAACAATTGGATGATCTTACCCACCATGATAACATAGATGAAGCTGTCAAGCAGTTCACTTATGCAATGCTTTCCTCCGCTGAAATATGTATAGGTAAATTCTCAATCAACCCCTCGAAGAAAACAGTTCCTTGGTGGAACGACTCCTGTTACCAAGCTGTGAAAAATTGCAACAGATCTCTTATCAAGTACCGCAGAACTAGGAACGAACTGGATCGAATTAACTTCAAAAAAGCCAAAGCTCAAGCTAGGAGAATACTTAAGTCAAGTTAAAAACACTCGTGGAACAAATTTACCAATACAATAACCACAGACACATCCCCAGCTCAAGTTTGGTCTAAGATACGACGAATGAAAGACCAAAACAGTAGTACTAATAAAGTACCTGCTCTACTACACCAAGGAAATGTTGTCACAATCGACCAGCAAATAGCGGACATTCTTGCGCAACATTTCGAAAACAAAACTAAAATTAACAAACCCCCCATTAACCGAATAAATATAACTGAAAATTCCGATAATACCACCCCTAACCTTCATCCAATCAACAGTCAGTTTACCTTAGATGAATAAATACCGTTCTTTCCTCTTTAGAAAATACTGCTGCAGGGCCTTTCAAGATCCCATCAATTTTCCTCAAACATTCACATCCTACGTCAAAGATCAAACTACTCGAACTTTATAATCGAATATGGTGTAGTCAGCAGCTTCCTAATGCATGACGGGAATCGATCATAATTCCGATCAAAAGGAATAACTCAAACACGGCAAATTATTTTAGACCAATATCATTAACATGCATACTATGCAAGGTACTACAAAAAATGGTCAACAAACGTCTACTTTGGTTTTTCGAAAAAAATAATATACTTAGCCCTGCGCAGTCAGGCTTTAGAACAAATAGATCAACCATGGATAATTTAATTATGCTTGAAATACAAATTTATCAATCTTTTAGAGATAGAAGTGACGTTGTAGCAGTTACACTGGACATTGACAGTACATTCAACACTGTTTGGCACACCTCAATCCTTCAAAAACTATTAGACCTAAAGCTCCATGGTAATATTTTCTCCTTTATACAAAATTTCTTATCAAACAGATCCTTCAAGGTAACAGCAAATGGGCAAACATCTTTTTCTTATTTTCCACATAACGGTGTCCCACAAGGCGCGATACTCAGCCCCACCCTATTTATACTTAGCATTAACGATATATGTAATTCCATAATTGCCCCAGTTAAATACGCGGATGACCTCATAATTTTTTGTCAGGGTAAAGTAACAACAAGCACATGCTGTCTACTTCAAAACGCTCTAAATTTCATCCATGAATGGTCTATATATCTCGGCCTTCAGTTCTCGGCTTCAAAATCAAAAGTTATCCGTTTCAGCAGGAGAAATAGCACGATGTTTCCACTTTTATACTTAAACGACGCTCCGCTTGAACTTGTTAACCACCAAAAATTCTTAGGCGTAACTTAAAAGGAGCTTGCCCTATTAGAATGAATATCTTAAAATCACTCGCTCATCATCAATGGGGAGCTGAAGAAGAATCACTCTTGCGGATCTATAGAGCCCTCATTCGCTCTAAATTGGATTATGGAAGCATTGTATACATGAACGCTTGTACTTCATACCTTAAATCTCTTAACACAATTCAGAACACTGCTCTACGTATTTCTATTGTTGCCTTCAGGTCTAGTCCTTCCGAAAGCATTTTCGTTGAGTCATTCGAACCCCCTCTCTTCATACGTCTACAGCGTCTACTACTATCATACTTTTGTAAAATCGCAGTCTGTCCTAACAAATATGTCATTAACCTTATCAACTCTGCACGCACCCCTGAAGGACATCCCGAAACAATTTCAGCAGCTGTGTCATCACTAAAAGCACTGTTGGGAACAATTAATCTTGCAATCATGACCCCTATTAATTCTTCCAATATAGCGCCATGGACCATTAACACACCTTTTCTTGATACTACTCTAAGTCGCTACCACAAATTGGACACCCCCAACGCAGTACTTGAGCAAGAATCCAGGAAAATTTTACTTTCTCATCAGTTTGATAAAGTTTTGTTTACCGATACATCAAAAAACGCAGAGGGGGTCGGTTGTGCTGTAACCGATGAAAATTCTGTAGTTGCAAGATATCGACTTCCCGGCACTACCAGCGTCTATACAGCAGAGTTATTTGGAATACTGAAAGCTTTGAATACTCCAACAGATAACAACAGCACTATAGCAGTATACACAGATTCTCTCTCATCGATACACTCAATGACAAACATTTATTCACTGCATCCAATAGTCCAACAAATTCACAATACCTGCCACCATCTCTATTCCAATGGTATTCTGGTTCACACCATCTGGATACCATCACACGTGGGAATAACCGGGAATGAAATCGCAGACCAAGCAGCAAAACAAGCATGTTCCTCAGACGTAAAAATAGAAAATGTTTACCTCACCCAAGACATGAAACCCATCGTCAAGCAACTCACACTTCAAAACTGGCAAAATCACTGGAGCCAACTAGATACTAAACTCCATTCAATACAACCCACCGTTTTCACATCTAAATTCCCCCCAATGACTAGGAAATACAAAATTATAGTACACAGACTGCGAATAGGGCATTCTCGCCTCACCCACGGATATCTTATGGCCTCAGAAGATCCTCCTAAATGCGAATTCTGTACAGATACTCGACTTACTATTGAACATGTTCTATTAAAGTGCTACCAATACCAGATAGCTCGAAAACGTCATAATATTAATGGAGCACTTGGAAATATCATTAGCTCAACCAACAGATTTAGTGACGTGATTCGTTTTCTTAAGGACTGCCGCCTTCTCAACTCAATATAAATCTAATTTTTTAGTATTGTAACACTGTTGTGATTTACGTTATTTAATCTGTACTGTACCTTATATTGTTCCCGTGTCAATGACCTTTAGATGTCGAGACACGTAAATTTCAATAAAAATAATGTCCATTGAGAAAAACGTACAATTATCAGTAGTAATACCACAAGTGATTGAATTTTCGCGATAAGTCTGTCGATTCATTTTTGAACGAAACTGAATTGTTTCGAGAAAACACCACGAGTCCGCAGAACGAGTGGTGTTTTCTCGAATCAATTCAGTTGAGATCATAAATGAAAGACAGACTTATGAGATAAATTCAAGCACGAGTGGAATTTTATTAGACTATTTCACAAACAGAGTGAAAGATAAAAAATCAAATTAAAAAATCAAATAGGTATTTTCGTTCATCGCAAAATCTGGTAAATTGCTTCCAAATGTACTCCTTCGATTTCCTCGTATTTTTCGGTACATTTTCATAGATTTTTTCGTTGATTGATTCGATAGAATTCATCCCAAATCTACTCATTTTTGAATGCGTGCACAGCGTAATCACTAATCACTTATATTTGACGTTTAACTGTCACATGCACTGTAAACAAATCTGAAAACACCGAACTTGATAGGCCAATCAGAGTCAAGAGTCAAGTTTGGTATTATCGGTAAGCCGAACTTGACTAGAGCTTCTGATTGGTTCATTTCGTAGGTGAGTGAAATAGTCAATAAAATATTTTATACTCTTCTGTCAGGGTCGTCATCTGAAATTTAGTAGACAATTTTCAATTTGTATGGAAGAAATTTATTTTTAACGAACACCCAATGTAGTAACCTATGACAACTCCCCAGATATAACATGTTATTAGTTTAGTGTTTTTAAATGAAACTCACGGTCTCTAGAGACCGTGAGTTTCATTTAAAAACATTAATATGAGCATATTCCACAAAGTAAGGGTCGAGACAGTCAATTTCATGTTATTAGTTTGTTACATATACATCAATAGTTGTTCTGTGTGTGAGTGTGTGGTCTGCTATACCAATGACAGATGGCCGCTAGGTGGCCCGGCCGTCAAGAAACAAGGAAGATAATAATCAGTAATTAAGCAACGATGTAAAACATCTTACAATGTAATGAAATAACGTGTTAATAAATAGTTGTTATTGGTTCCATTTAATAAATAAATTGTTAAAACATAACAAGTATGTAGGGAAATCCTGGTGTCATATATGCATGTCATGTTAAAAACGTTATAACTTTTGTAGTAAAAAACATTTATTAACAATTCTAGTTTTATTTTATAACTTGAGTTATGATCAAGTTATACAACCTGAGCTATAGAAAAAGTAGTATGTGTACCTCGCGTAGTAAAAGCACATTCCCGGACTTCAATGCTTGTTGGCCTAACGTTATTCCTATACCTATGGCCTAACGCCTAGGCCAACAATTTATATTATCGTATGGAATTGTATTACTTTTACTACTAGAAACACAATGTACTATTCTATTAAAAATCGCCTACATGATTAAATCTGATAAATGACATAAAAATATTTTTGTACTTTGCGACTGTAGTGAAAGATTCAAAACATTAAATTTCAATAAACAAGTTTACATGGAAGGACGAAAACTTGTTTAGTGGGTGCGGCAATCGATTGAACAAACAAAATCATAATTTATTGTTGTTTTCTTGCTTACATGGACAGATAATAATTATAAATATGAAGAAGGATAACGCAAAAGAATGTCATTTTTTCTGTAATCATTACCATATTTTACCAGATCCCAGTATTGCTATCATGGTGACTATTGTGGTTTTTTTTCCAATACGTAAATCTTCGATTTGAATATTTAAATCGAAAACATCATCAACTCAATTTATTTAAAGTCTTATTTGTGAAAGATGAGCGTATACAGGGAAAGTAAAAATGTAAACCATATATTTATAGGTATATAACTTAGTTAAAATTGATAAAAAGTCCAATAAAAATAAAATTTCGCCAAATAACTTCATTACTTTGTGAGCCAAAGTTCATGCTCGGCAGTGTATTTGAAAATAACTCCTCAAAGTGGTTTGTTTTGTATAGTTCTGAATTTTTAAAACGGACAAATCTGTGTATTTGATTCAAATTTTTCATCATGTTTTAATGTAAAAAATAAAATTAATTGGAAGTTCTAAAAAATATACTTTCATCTCGCTCCACCATAAATCATTCATATCTGACACGGTCAATGCTAAATCGGGGAAAAATATCAAGAATTAATTTCTTCGTAGAAAGTTTAAAAGTCAATATTTCGAATCATGGGTCTTGCAAAATACCGTATATTAATTTTAAATGTTGAAAGAAATTACAAAATCTTCGTTAGCAGAAAAAAGGTGTGCCAGATTCCTCACAATTACAAAATTCAGTACCAAAATGAACATTTATTCAATTTGTAAAAACTCTTGTTCAAAATTTAGGTAAATAGAGTAGAATTTTTAATATCTCTGACAGCTTTTAACGAGTAAGTAACCCTATGCCAGGCAACCAACATTACCTACCTTAATACAGTTGTCAAGAGGAATTTCATAGTATATTACGTAACAAGAGTTGTAAGCAACCCATTACGCACGAAATGAAAAAGTTTATGCACGAAGCCGCGCAGCGGCGAGTGCATAAATTTCATGAGTGCGTAATGGGCTTAAAACTCGTGTAACGTACTATACTTTTTCTAGGTCCATTCATTTTCTTCCACTAAATAAAAAACATCGCAATCATTTAAACTTTATTATGATAGTTATTAATAACAATTCAACAATTATTGTAAATCGATTGTGCCTTATTATTTAATAGTGATGAACGATTATCTATAATTGTATTATATTTTGTTCAAGAAATTGACAATATAAATGACATGACATTTATTTTCATATTTCATATTCAAGAAAACGTGTCCTATTTTTAAAGAAATTGCATAATGTGCTGCCTATATTTAGGGGCATCACTCTTTCAATCCTAAATATATCTCGCTAATGCTAACGGTTTTTATGTTTTTTAATTGACTAAATTTGTGTAAATAGACCAAATAAAGTCTTACGTAAATAAAAATTTGATTGTAATTTAATTAAACCAAGAAGTTTAAGTCTTCTTCTCAAAACGCACGTGTATGTTATGAGATATCATTACGTGCATGTTATTGTTAAATGTCATTTACAAGGAATGTTGACAGTACGATTTTTGACGTTTACAGACATGGGCGAAGAAAAAGCAATTTACCCACGACCACCCCTATAAGTAGTCAAAAACACACAGTCGGCAATCAATGTAAGACGTCTACTAGGCACGGTAAAACAAAACGCACGGCTGTAAAGTAAATCGCACGGCTTCCATGGCAACCACAACAACTGTCAATAGTCGTAGCCATTTTATTCAAAATGTATTAGATATGACGTTGAATTTTATTCTATATATAAATGGTAGATAACATTTATTAGATATGAGATTGCATTTCATACTAAGAGTTATTTGTAATTACATGATAATTGGTTCCGTTTCATTCAATCCGCATCTTTTAGCTGTCTGAATGTATCTCATTTTAGTAAACAATTAGTATATTATACAGGGGATTAATGTCACTTTAGTCGAGAGGTTTATCCTCTATTTTATGCAATTCCGGTAATTCTACAAACATTTTTAATAAAAATAAATACTACTTAGGACGGACTTTTACGAAACTTGGCTGGGCATCGAGGGTGAACTTCTAGGATGCTTGGCTGGGCATGTACGTTTTTACTTGTACTTTAAATACATTAATAAGATTATAAACACAAGTACAAGTGGGTCGTAGGTAAAGTATAGTACGTAACTCGTGTTACAACCAGCTTTCCTTCTTTTTATTTCTTCTCGGGGAGTTCCATAAATGAAGATCGTTAACAACATAAAGTAATATTTATTGAATGAACCAAATACAATTTCTGGGCATGATTTCAAAAAAATATAATATATGTTACAATTTCTTATGAGACTGACATACATGTCATGACCATCATTTTTTTTTACTTATTGCAATCGCATCGATCTCAGCGAACGTTCGAAAAACTTCAATTGACTGCTGACAGAAATGAAATAAAATTAGGTTAGAAATCCGAACACATTCAAATATTGGAGTACCTATCATGAAAAATTGTAGCAATTAAGTATCTCAGTCATTGGCACTTCCATGCCTTGTGAACGATTATTCAGTAAAATGGAAAAATACTGACTGAAACTAGAAAGATTATAGACTGTACGTGGTTAGGAAAACTCTTATTATTATATTCTTTATTTTGAGAAGACTGCAATTGCTTTGAATTTTATTTTCCATTTTTTTTAAATAAGTTTGTTTTTTGTTTATTTTAGTTTTTGTTTGTTTGTTCTGTTAAGATTTTTTAAGCTTACAACAAAAATTAAAGTCTTAATGTACAACTTTACTACTTAATGTAAAATTTTATTTTCCTCCTATACTATTTTAGTTATCACAAGAAAATTATATATAAAAAAAGGTTTGTGTTATTACTATGAACTACGCCCTCTAGCTGTAGAATAATAAACTTGAAAATAATTCCTGCAGTTTCTCTTAGGCAACTTTATTGTACAAATGTTTTCCCTAAGTTGTAGTATTAATAATTTCTGAGATACAGCAGATGGCCCCTCTTAATCAGATACCCAGTAAAACAAACGCCAAAATACAGTGTGTTCCACTTAAAGGATTTTATTTTTTTAATGTCTGTTAAAATGAAAATTTATCAAATTAATAATTTTTTAAAACCTACCCAAATAAATAAACAATTTTAAAATCAATAACATAACCTAACCTAGATAGATAAATTATTTACAATCATCTCTGCATTCTCTTCATTTTTCTTTCCAATTTCTTCTGCTTCTTCTCGTTAACTTCAGGTTCCCCTGTACTCGGTTGCATAAAGTATGGCTGTAAGATATTCTTCCATAGTATCCATCCACCTCTGCACGGTACTGCTAACCACAAATACCAAAAGTAGTTAGAAATAAGAGAAGAAAGTAATTGGCAACCAGAAGTTAGGATAATTATGTCTTTTACGTGCCTGAAATTTGAAATATTAACTGGAATACATGGAAATTTATAGACTGAACATACTCCGCTATTCCTCCTTCCATATTTAAATCCACTCCACTATCTAACAGCTGTCCAGTTTCTGTGTATTTAGCTTTTGCCATATACGCCATAAATTGATAACATCCTATGTAAATCAAGCAAGAAAACAAATATAAAACCTGAAATGTAGTTCAAATATATCTATGAAAGTATAAAAAAGGAATTTTGATAATACTCACTATACTTATAGCTGAATTATAGAAATACAGAATTAATAATGAGATGGCATTTGCTGACACTGCCATGTTTCTGTAAAATTTTAATGTAGACACATTTTCTTCAGCAATTTGCTTCGCACCTTTAGTGCCTTGTTTACCTTTTTGGTGAGGCTGAAATCAAATTATATTTTATCAATTTGAGCACTTTTATGAAAAACAAAATACTTACGGCCATTTTGAATATAATTAATAACGATGAGACTAAAAATTATGAAAAGTTTAATTCATAATATCGTCAAAAATTTCGCATTCAACATTCCACGTTGGAACTTTTCACTTATTTCACATTTATTTTGATTTTGGTTATGTGCATATACCATAGAGATTAGAAGAATGGATTGGTTCACTGTGGAGTAAGATTCGTACACTATTAAGGCTCATGAACACGAATAGAGTAATGAGGAAAGTATATGATGGAGTAGAGTAACTCTACTTGTATAAACGCTCAGTAGAGTAAAGTGTAGAGTTACTAGTAACATAATAGTGCTATTCAACGCGCCAATCGATTACAATCATTTCCTGTCATTTGAAAAACAACATGTTCAATAATACATTTTCGATATCAATCGATCGCTCTGATTATAATCGGTCTAAAATATGATGCTATTGAAAGTAATCGTAAATCGGAAGCATGTGATTGGTCGAGAAATTTAAATAAACTACCGTTTGTCTATGGGTTATGTGATTTGAGTGATATTTTGCAATTGTATATTACATTTTTGGTTTAACAGAACAGCTTCTATAAAATTGAACGTGATTAAACTAAATGAACTTGTGAAAAGTGTGAAATACACGTGAAATTAACTAAAATAATGATGAGGTTATGTCACTAAAAATGACAATTTTTTTTGGTCGTTCAACAAACATCAATCCGTTTTCGATGTCGATTATAAACTAAATCGGAATCAAGATCGAATTGTTGAATAGCACTAATATTACAAAGTAACTCTACTACCGCCACCCCCGTCAAAATATGCACTTGTCTATGCCACAGTTTATTGCTTTTAGAAGCAGTTAGATAAGATTACTCTGCCGATTTTTCTTTCACAATATTTTCTCTGTCACATCCACTCCTAGGAAATAAATTCAAAATGCGCTAAGGAGTTATCATTTACTACTCACAGTGGTTAGCTGTAATAAGTTTTCATATCATCATTGTATCGGTTGGTTCCACATCCATGCTCGTAGGAAACAGGCTGCGCAGTGGAAAAATGGAACATTGAGATCGTAGGTACCGACAACGAGTAATCTCTCGTCGGTGATTACTGCTTCTGTAAGCTTTAAACTGTGCCTATGCACTCTACCCATGGAACGCACTGAATAGAGTAGAGTAAAGGCGTTGTCATTCCGGCTAAAGCAACGATGTGTCTTATTTAAATAAAATAGTTAAAATGAAATTCACCGAAGATGAAACTTTAAAACTTGTAGAAGTGTATAGCGAATATGAGTGTTTATAGAATTTTGGTACTGTAAGCTACAGGAATAAAAAATATGTAGCATGTTTACTTCCTCATCGATAGCTTCAGTGACTTATGTTACAAGTGCATTTGCAACTGTAGTTAAACAATTTTGAATCAACTTTCGTTTTCTTGAATTCATTTATCATCGAACATCACACAGTAATATAGTTTGTGTAGAGGCAGTTAAGTTTATGATTATGCTCCTAAGAGAGTGGAACTCGGAAAAACGCGATTTTGGTCGTGAAAGTGAGCATGGGAGTGCCTAGTGGAACGCACCACTTGTCAGCTGTGCATGCGTCAATATTTCTGTCAGTGTCAGTGTTCAGTGTCATCAGTATAACCAAAGAATATTCTTTGGTATAACTTCAAAAATTCTTATTTCTAAAGTAAATATGTTTGAAAATAAATAAATAAAATCGCTTATTATTGACCTTTTATCCAAAAAATTAATCAACATGTCAGTGCAGTTAAAAATCGGCCAACGTGTCGAAGTGGTAGCAAAAGGGGTTCAAGGAACTGTTGCCTTCATCGGCAAAACAGGCTTTGCCCAAGGTACATGGATCGGTCTAGTATTGGACGAACCAAAAGGAAAAAACAATGGTTCTGTTAAGGGGCAAGAATATTTTAAGGTATTCAAATAATCGATTCAATTCTGTACAAGTTTCTCATATTTTTTATTTATACAGTGTGAAGAAAACCGTGGTATGTTTGTCAAAGAAAATCAGGTAGTACAGCTTGATGAACAAGGTAAACCTATTCCGAATAAAGAAATGGCTCCTTCAAAAATTGCTAGAAGCAGACAAAGTGTGTAAGTAGATTTTATATGTATTTTATAAGACATTTTAACTTATATTTCACAGCTTATTTTAACAAATTTCTATGCAGCTTACAAAGTTTATTCAGTGCACATACAAAGTTCAATTTGGTAAAACTATAATACACACCATCCTAACAATTTTACATTTGAGGCCATATTTTAATAGAATTCAATGAGTGGAATTGAATTGTACTACTCCCAAAGTGCAGAAAAATATAATAATCTAACTTAACCTTTTTTCCCCTGAGGAATGAGGAAACTCTACCTGCTAGGAAGTGAAATGCATGCTTATGTAGTTGTTGTGGATAATGAATTTGGTGCACTGGCATCGATGTATCCTTCGTAGGTCTAGTAGCACTGTTGAAAACAGGAGTAAAACATGTCTGTACACTACGAAATTCAAATGAATACTATGTATATAAAATAAATAAGAGACATAACTCTAACCTAAACCTAACCTAACGTAACTTAATAGATATATTAAATAAACGAATCAACAGTATATTGCTTTTGAAATGCTAAATTGCGAGTTGCTACAGACAACACACTGACCCCGTGTGATCAACCACATGACCAAACATATGCTGCCATCTATATTTATATAAAATTTAAGAAATTTATATAAAATTCATAACTTTTTTATTAAATGTTTCTGCACTTCAAAAGTGGTACTGTTCGACTCCACTTGTCGAGTCAATATAAGGGTGGTTTGTATTATAGTCGAATTTCAGTTTCAAATAATACATTCAAGCTGTTAATCTTTGCACATGTACCATATCATTAAAATCCATTCATGTATGGCTCTGTTTTTTTTTCATGCATTTCTACTCATAATATACAGGCCCAATACAAAACCCAAGCCCACAACGTAAGTTTTTAAACATTTTAAATTAATTGAAAGGGATGGTTATAACAGAAATAATAGTACATTTTGTTGTATTCGATAAAATAAATTATTCAAACTACATACTTTAACAAACCTAGCAAATACCTGTTTTTATAATTTTTCTGTTACTGCTACATAAATTTATCTTCTAATATGGAATGTATATACTTATTTCTGCTATAAACAATCGTGTAAATTTGTCTGATGATAAAACCATTGTGAAATGTCATTTTCATGCTCTCTAACAAAGGGTACGTAGAAAAACGTCTCCTCAGGAATCCACTTTGTCAGCGTCCAGGTAATATATGTATGTTTTAATGTGCTATTTATGTTTGTATTTGTTATAATTGTTACTGATGTTTACAGAACAAAATGTTTACAAAATAACGTTCCTTGGGGTTCATTGTATAGTGTGTAGTACTATTTTTTCTCAATCTTATGTTCTCAGCTCGAGAATTTCATTGGCTAGCAGTCGACACTCCTTAGCAGGGAGCCGACAATCTTTATCCGGTAGTAGACAATCCTTGAGCGGTAGTAAAACACATTTGGAATCACCGACGATTGAGAGACATCCGGATATAAATGAATCCCAAGCGCCGAAAAGAGCGTCTTTTGTCGAAGTGAGAAATTGAAATTTACAAAATTAGATTGATATGTTAATAATCGGGGTTTTAGACGGGATTTGTTGAAACTTTAAAACCGCAATTTACACCAGGACAAGCCATGATAACAACACCAACTCCAGTAACTTCTATGGACGACAAAATTAATAACCTGCAGCTGCAACAAGAATTAGAAAATAGAAATCAACAAATTACGGATCTAGCGGAAAAAATAGAGACGTTGAAGATAAAAAGGCAAGAGGATAAAGAGAGATTGAAGAATTATGATAAATTGAAGATACAGGTAAATAATATGTAGTCATGAGTATTAGGTACTCATTTACAGCTTCAAATGTGCTTGTTGTGGTGGTATCTTTTTTATGGGACTTTTTCCTCAGCTTCTTCTCCAAAACTTAACTTTTCTCAAAGAAATTTAAAATTATTTTTTGGCCCATTCAGCTCAACCAGGAATAACATTAAAAAGAAAAACAAAGGACATGCCGCAGCAAATACATTCACTCATATCTAAATAACACATTGCCCTATACAACAGAATTGAATTTTTTATGTAATATATACACATATATATTTTTTTACTTTGCCCATAATTCCTTCAGTAAAACTTGATTTTTCTTAGTAAAATTTGGTTCTTTTCTATAAATGTAGGAATGTCTGATATACAATATTGGTCCAAAAGCATTCCAGACCTTGTCAAAAGCCTCGCTTATGTCCAAATAAGCTGCCGAACAATATTATTTTTTGATATTGTCAATGTCTTGTGTGACGTTTCCTCAGCTTCTCCTAATCTTGACTTTTCTGAGTAAAATTTGAATTTATTTTTTTTCAATAAAACTTAACTTTTACTTTTGTTTGAATAAAAATTTAATTTTTGACGTAAACTTGAAATTTTTTATGTAAATTTTTTTAAGACACACTCGCTTTTTTATGACTGCTTTCAATTACTTCTCCAAAACTTGAGGAACTTAGGAAAATTTAGATTTTTTTCTATAAACTCATCTAGGACGGTCTGATATAAGATATGAGGTCCAACATTCCAGACCTTGTCAAAAGCGTCATTTACGTTCAAAATAGCTGTCTAACAGTATTATTTTTTGATAGTCAATTTTTTGTAACTTTCCTCGGCTTTTTCTTCAAAACTTGACTGTTCATAGTGAAATTGTAACATTTTTTTCTATAAACAATAATTTTTTTTGTTTGAGTAAAAGTAGAATATTTTCCGTAAAATTGCAAGTTTTCATATTAAATTTGAATTTTTATATAAAATTTGAATTTTTCACTTGAAATTTTTAAAATTAAATCTGAATTGTTTATGTAAAATTTGAATTTTTATGTAAAATCTGAATTTTTAACCTAAAATTTGAATTGTTTATGTAAAATTTGAATTTTTTACTTAAAATTTGAAATTTTTATGTAAAATTTGAATTTTTCATGTAAAATTCTTTCTCAGTGATATTTAGATTTTTTTAAATAAAACTCAACTTTTTCTGTTCCTTTTAGAGTAAAATTTGAATCTTTCACGTAAAATTGGAATTTTTCCTATTAAATTTGATTTTTAATATAAAATTTGAAGTTATGTGTAAAATTTGAATAATTGTATAAAGTTTAAATTTTTTATGTAAATTCTCATATTAAATTTCTATTTTTTGTATAAATGGAATAATTGTATAAGCTTCGAAATTTCTATGTAAAATTTGATTTTTTTTGTAAAATTTGAATCTTTTATGTAAAATTTGAATTTTTTATGTAAAATTCTATCTCAGTGATATTTGGATTTTTTTTTAAATAAAACTAAACTTTTTCTTTTGTTTGAGCAAAATTTGTTTTTTTCGCATAAAATTGGGAGTTCAATTTTTTTCGTAAAATTGGAATTTTTGTGCTAAATTTGAATCATTGTGTAATGTTTGAATTTTTTATGTAAAATTTGAGTTTTTTACATTAAATTTAAGTTTTTTCTGTAAAATTTGAATTTTTCATTTAAACTTTGAAGCTCAATTTTTTCCGTATAATTTGAATTTTTGTGTAAAATTTGAATCATTGTGTAAAGTTTGAATTTTTTATGTAAAATTCTTTCTCAGTGATATTTGGAGTTTTTTAAATAAAATTCAACTTTTTTTTCCTTTTTGAGTTAAATTTGAATTTTTACGTAAAATTTGAATAATTGGATAGTTTGAATTTTTCATGTAAAATATTTTCTCAGTAAAATTAGAATTCGTCACGTAATTGAAAATGTTCATAATGTAACATTTGAATAATTGCGTAACGTTTGAGTTTTCTATGAAAAATTTGAATTTTTTATGTAAAATTTGAATGTTTTATGTAAAGTTTGAATTTTTCATGTAAAATTTGAATGTTTCATGTAAAATTCTTTCTCCGTGATATTTGGAGTTTTTTTAATAAAACTCAACTTTTCCTGTCCCCTTTGTTTGAGTAAAATTTGAATTTTTCACATAAAATTGGAAGCTCAATTTTTTTCGTAAAATTGGAATTTTTGAGTAAAAGTTGAATCATTGTGTAAAGTTTGAATTTTTTATGTAAAATGTGAATTTTATACGTAAACTTCTTTCTCAGTGATATTTGGATTTTTTTTAATAAAATTAAACTTCTTCTGTTCCTTTTGTTTGAGTAAAATTTGAATTTTTCACATAAAATTGGTAGTTTAGTTTTTTTTTGTAAAATTTGAATTTTTGTGTAAAATTTGAATCATTGTGCAAAGTTTCAGTTTTTTTATGGAAAATTTGAATTTTTTATATAAAATTTGAATTTTTTTTTAAAATTAGAATTTTGGTATAAAATTTGAATTTTTGTGTAAAATTTCAATTATTACGTAAAGTTTGAATTTTTTATGGAAAATTTGATATTTTTTACTTTGCCATTCATTACTTCACCAAAAATTGATTATTCTTAGTAAAATTTGGATTTTTTCTACAAAACTTATCTAGGAAGGTCTGATATAAGATACAAGGTCCAAGAACATTCCAGACCTTGTCAAAACCCTCGCGTATATCCAAAAAAGCTACCGAACAGTATTATTTTTTTATATTGGAAATCTTTCATGAAGTAAAACTATTTTTCTTAAAATTAATAAAAAAGTTGTTTTTCTACTTTCCTAGTTGGAACAATTGATAGAATTCAAGTCAAAGATAATGAGCAGCCAGGCAAGTTTACAGAGGGATCTACAAAAAGCTAAACAGGACGCTAAAGAAGCTATCGAAGCTAAAGAGGCGCATGCTGAGGAAGTAGCGGATCTGGCCGAAGCGGTAGAAATGGCAACGTTGGATAGAGAGATGGCCGAAGAAAAAGCGGAAACCTTACAATTGGAATTAGAAGTGTGTAAAGAAAAGCTAGAAGAAGTTACTTTGGATTTGGAGATATTAAAAGCCGAAATGCAAGAAAAAGGTATGTGCTCACTCATCTCTTCTTTGTTTATTCATTAGTTTTGTTTCAGGTGCGAATATTTCTACTACGGAAGATCAGATGTCTGCCTACGAGGTGAAACAGTTGCAACAACAAAACGCTCGATTGAGGGAAACTTTGGTGAGATTGAGGGATTTGTCGGCGCACGAAAAACACGAATATCAGAAATTATTAAAAGACATCGATCAGAAAAAATCGGAAATTACCGAATTGGGGAAAACCAAAGAGAAATTGAGTAGCAGGGTAGAAGAAATGGAACAACAAATTAGCGATTTGCAAGAACAGGTATGCATCGATCGTGTCTATCAATTAATGTCCTTTTAAACGAGCAATTTGAACTTAGGTTGATGCAGCTTTGGGTGCCGAAGAAATGGTGGTGATTCTCAGCGACCAAAAATTAACCCTCGAAGAAAAAGTCGCTCAGCTACAAGAAGAAGTCGTCGAATTGGAAGCTTTGCAGGATATGAACGATCAGTTGGTAGAAAGTAACGCGGAATTAGAAGCGGATTTGAGAGAAGAGTTAGATATGGCTCAGGCAGCTACCAGGGAGGTAAATAAGTTAACGCTGTCATAACTTGTTTAAAAAAATATTTTCTGTTCATTAAAGGCTCTAAGAGATAGAGACGCTGCTTTAGAAACGATTGCCGATAGAGAACAAACGATTAGTAAATTCCGGAGTCTCGTACATCAACTCCAAGAACAATCTTTGGATCTCCAACATCGTTTGGAAACGGAGACCAGTAAACCGGTGTCGGCTTTACCGGAAATAATTGATTTTAAGAAGATGTTTACGGAAACTAAAGCGCACATCAAGGCAATCGATTTGGAATTGAGACGGATCGATATTAATCAGCTGCAGCAGCATATTAAATTATTAAGTTCTTACATGCCCGACTCTTTTATGACCAGAGGAGGTAAGATAATTTTAACTAAATTAAATCACACTGGTGTATTTAAGTCAGTAACAAAATAAGTCCCTTCATGTAGAATTAAATTTTTTATGTAAAATTTGAATTTTTCATCTAAAATTTGAGTTTTCTATCTAAGATTTTATTGATTTAAGTTAAACGCGCTTTTTCCTCAGCATATTCTTCGAAACCTGATTTTTCTCAGTGAAATTTGGATTTTTTCTATAACATTTCAATTCTTCTTTTAAACCAACCTTAATTTCTGAAACCTGACAGTTTTTCTGATTTTCTTCTGTTTATAATAATATTTGCCTTCTTTAAACTCGGCTTCACAAAAGTTTGAATTTGTTATGTAAAATTTGAATTTTTCATATTTTGTTTGAATTTTTTGTGTAAGATTTGAACTTTTTATGTAAAATTTGAATTTTTTATTTAAATTTTGAATTATTCATGTAAAATTTAAATTTTTTATGCAAACTTTGAATTTTTCATATAAAATTTCAATTTTTATGTAAAATTTAAATTTTTATGTAGAATATCGTTGCTTTAATTGAAACGCGCTTTTTTCTCAGCATCTTCTTCAAAACATGACTTTTCTTAGTGGAATTAGGATTTTTTCAAGTAATTCTAAGTACAATTTGAATTTTCTATGTAAAATTTGATTGTTTTAAGGAAACACGATTTTTCCTCAGCATCTTCTTTGAAACCGGACTTGTTGCAGTTAAATTTGGATTTTTGATATAAAACTCTATTTTTCTTTTAAACCAGCCCTTTTTTTAATCTTGACCCCATTCTGTAAGCTTGACAGTTTTTCTGTGTATAATTGTTGTTGCCTTTTTTAAATTGAATTTTTCATGTAAAATTTGTATTATTATGTAGAATTTTTTATGAAAAATTTAATTTTCTAAGAGAAACGCGTTTTTTTCTGTAACTTTGTACTCGACTTCTTTTTTTCTATAAAACTTCACTTTTTCTTTTAAACCAGCCCTTTTCTCAAAAACCTGACACTTTTCTGTAAACTTGACAGTTTTTCTGTAAAACTAGATTTTTTCTGGAAAATTGGAATTCTCTGCTTGTTTGAGTAAAATTTGACTTTTCGTGTAAAATTGGATTTTTTTTAAATTTGATTTTTTAAGAGAAACTCTCTTTTTTATGTGACATTTCCTCATTTGCTTCTCCAAAACTTGACCTTTTTTTCTAAACTTTTTCTTATGTTTATTTTGATTAAAATTTTCAATTTTCCATGTGAAATTTGAACTTTTTAAGTGAAATTTTCTTTTTCGTAGAGTTTTCCTTGAGCTTCTTCCCCTAGACTTGATTTTTCTCAGTAAAATTTGAATTTTTTATGTAAAGTTTGAATTTTCCATGTAAAATCTGAATTTTTTATGTAAAATATGTTTTTTTTAAATGAAATACATTTTTTTTAACTCTGCTTATTTGACTAAAATGTGAATTTTTATGTGAAATTTGAATTTTTCATCTAAAGTTTGAATTTCTATGTAAAATTTGGATTTTTTATGTAAAATTTGAATTTTTCATGTAAAATTTTAATTTTTTATGTAAAATCTGAAGTTTTTTGTAAGTTTTGTTCTTTTTTAATTGAAAGTCACATTTTTTGTATTAACTCGGCTTATTTGACTAAAATTTGAATTTTTATGTAAAATTTCAGTTTTTGAGTAAAACTTGAATTTTTGTGTGAAATTAGAATTTTTCATGTAAAATTTGAATTTTGTATGTAAAATTTGAATTATTAGCTTAAAATTAGAATTTTTTGTGTAAAATTTGATTTTTTTAATTGATACTCACATTTTTATACAACTTTTTCCTCAAAATCTCCAAAACTTGACTTTTCTCAGTGAAATTTAGATTTCTTTTTTCTATAAAACATTTACTTTTGTTCGAGTAAAATTTTACTGCTTTTCTGGAAAATAAGCTTCAATAATTCTTGTGTAAAATTGGGTTTTTCCAATTGAAACTCGCTTTTTTTCTGTGAGTTTTTCCTCAGCTGCTTCTCCAAAACTTAACGTTTCTCTGTGAAATTTAGATTTTTGTTTTCTATGAACCTTAACTTTTTCTTTTGTTTGAGTGAAATTGGAATTTTTTGTGTAAAATTTGAAATTTTTCGTATAAAACTCAACTTTTTCGTTGAAACCAGCTCATATTTCAAAAATATTACACTTTTCTGTAATACTTCCCTTTTTTAAACGCTGCTTGTTTTTGTAAAATTTTAATTTTTATGTACGATTTCAGTTTTTTATTTTTTTTAATGAAAACTTTCTTATTTCTGACTTTTCCTCAGTTTCTTTTCCAAAACAATTTTCTGTGAAATTTGGATTTTTGTTTTTCTTTTCGAATAAAATAATTTTGTGTGTTAAATTTGAATTTTTAGTGTAAAATTTGGATTTTTTTCTATAAACCATTAATTTTTTTCAAATCAGCGTTATATGACACTTTTCTGTAATTCTTGCTTTTTCTAAACGCTGCTTGTTTGTGTAAAATTTGAATTTTTTGGGTAAAATTTAAGTTTTTTACGGGAAACTTGACTTTTTCAGTGAAATTTGGATTTTTTCTATAAAACTATACTTTCCCTTTGAAACCAGCTCTTATTTCAAAAACAAGACAATTTTCTCTAAAACTAGACTTTTTATTGGAAAATTGGCCTTTTATAATACTCGCCTTTTTTAAACTCTGCTTAAGTAAAATTTGAATTTTTTTCTGTGAAATTTGGATTTTGTTTGCAAAAACATTAACTTTTTCTTTTGTTTGAGTAAAATTTGAATTTTGAGTGTAAAATTTGAACTTTTGGTGTTAAATTTTGATATTTTTCTATAAAACTTTAGTTTTTTTTTAAACCAGATCTTTTTTCAAATATATGACAATTTTCTGTAATACTTGCGTTTTCCTCTTCACCTTCTCTGTATGATCCGTCTGGCTTTATCAACTACATTGTGGGGTTAGTTCCCCCACTCGTCATGTCCTTTTGTAGTCTGGGCACTGTGTGAGTGGAAGTGATCTTTTCACAAAAAGGCTTGAAAATTAAGCCTTTTGGTCTTCCTAATCTCTTTATTAAACTGAGTAAGCTTCTCAGGGTACCCCTGCCAATTACCAACTAGTTTGGCTGTATTAAGGAGCCGACAGACCTCTGTCCTGAGGTTTGGCAGGTTCTCATTCCACCAAGGAGCATCTGAGTCTGATTGTGCTTTTAACAATGGACAGCTGGAATGAAAAGCTTCCATTATTGCCTCAATTATCTGTTCGACTCTTTGTTCCAGGTCGTAGTGCTGGCGATTTATCCCATTTACTTTGACCTGTTAGTCCTTCAGATTGGTTTTGCAGAGAGACCAATCCGCATTTCTACGATATCTGATTGAAGGAATCCTAAATTCGATGATCCTATTATCGGAAAGTGATGGTTCGTCCATCATTCTCCATTACATTTTTCCTAGCAACAACATTAACTACTGTTATGTACAGGACCTGTACTCTTGCTCTCGTGACAAAAGTGGTGGTTTTCCCCACAAATAGTCTCCAGCAAGTTCACGACACGATTCGATTTTACAAGTTCTTTTGTTTATGCCTTTTACTATGCAAAAGTTAATTGGGTCTAGTATTTTTCTTTGATCTGTTAGCCAGAAGACAAGAAATTCATGTTATTTTATTGTATCGCAAAGATTAGAATTCTACCATCAGTTCCAGTAATCCTTGATCCCAGTTCTTGGTGTTTTGCATTGTAATCACCAGCAGCAATAAATATGTTCCCCAAGGTTAAAAAGTAATTAAGATATTCATCTTTTTTCGCCTTATGCTTAGGTGGACGATAAATTCCAGATATGTTCAGTGTTGTTGTCTTCTCATCGATTATAAGTGAAATTTGATCATTTTTTGTAACTTTTTCTTTTGAGTAAAATTTGAATTTTCTATGTAAAATTTGAACTTTTAATGTAAAATTCGTTTTTTTAAAGGAAACTCGCTTTTTTGTGACTTTTCTCCGGAACTTGACTTTTCTTAGTGAAATTTTTTATCTCTATAAAATTTTACTGTTTAAGTAAAATTTGAATTTTTTATTACTTGCATTTTTCTTTGACTTTTTCCTCGATTTTTTCTTCGGAACTTGACTTTTCTCAGTGAAATTTAGATTCTTGTTCTATAAAACTTCACTTTTTCTTTGAAACCAGCTCATTTTTCAAAAACATGACACTTTCCTGTAAAACTTGATGACTGTGTATGCTTTTTCTTCTAGAAAATTGACCTTTTATAATAGTTGCTTTTTTAAAGTCTCCTTGTTTGACCAAAATTTTGAATATTTTTCTCATTTTCCAGATCATGATCATTTTTTTCTGTAATACCTGTCTGTTTTTCTGTAGACTTTGTCTTTTTCTCATAAAACTTTCCTTTTTTCTATAAAAGTTCACGTTTTCTGTAAACCTTATGTTTTCTGTAAAATTCAACTTTATTTGTAAGACAGGCTTTGCTTTTAGCTGTAAAACTTCACTTTTTTGGTAAAACCTTCCCTTTTTCTGTAAAACACTACACTTTCCTGTAAAACTTGACTGTTTTCTATAAAACTATACTTTTGGTGTAACATTGACGTTTTATAATACTTCCTTTTTTAACCTCACCTTATTTGACTAAAATTTGAACGTTCCGCTCATTTCCCAGGTGATCATGACGCCGTTCTTGTGACATTACTGATACCGAGGATGATACAAAAATTGGAAATAATGCTCAGTCAAGTTAAAGACAAATTCCGCTCCATCGATAAAGTAGACAGGAACGCCGTCCTTAAAGGACATTCCGTAAACCAATATGCGTTCAAATGCAGGATTAGCTTCTACGTTTACGCCCTTCAGGTTAGCATACGAAACGTCTTTCAAAATATTCCATTTAAATCATTCATAATTTTAGGTTATCCTTCAGCAGTATTTCTACGTACTTAACACTTGCAAACCGGATGTGCTGTTGAAAGTCGGCGCTACTTATCCGGAAATGGCGGCACAGGAAAAGATCGTCGATGATTATATTGAGTTGTTGAAAAGGGATCAGCTCGATGAAAATATTCCGACGGAAACGTTGGAAAGGTGCGTTAATTATTTCAATACGCTGTTTCCAGTTTTATTCGGTACAGATACTAAAATCAATCACATGCAGTTACTCACGGATAACGTCAAGTGTTTGACGTCAGTCATTGATGGTATCGTCGTAGATTCTTCGGTTATTAGATGTTTGATGGAGGTAAGTACATCACACATCGTTTCGATTAAAGATGAATTTTTTTTTCTGTAAGAATTGACTTTTTCTGTAAAATTTTACGTGATTATCTGAAATTAATTTTTTTCAATTATCAATTTTTTTTGTAAAACTAGACATTTTTCTGAAATTTTTTTCCAAAACAATGACATTTAAAAGCTTGAATTTATTTCTGTAATTTTTTTCTGCAGAACCTGAATTTTTGTTTGTAAAACTTGACTTTACATTAAAACTTCACTTTTTCATTTTAAAAAAACTCTAAAATTAGAGCTTTTCTATTATTTTTTGAAATTGTCTGTGAACAATCTTGTTCTGTAAAATTTTATAAAACCCGGTCATTTTTCTGTAACATTTGTCTTTTTTTCATGAAACTTTGTTTTTGTCTGTGAAATTCAACTTTTTCTGAAAAACCTTCTGCAAGTCATTTGTTTTTTGTGAAATTGGACTTTATTTTTAATTCAGAAATTTTTTGTAACTTTTAGACTTGTTGCTGTAATATCCGTCTGTTTTTCTGCAGAATTTCTTCATAAAACTGCTTTTTCGTGTAAAAATCTCTGTAAACCATTCGATTTCTGTAAAATTGGACTTTATTTTCAATATAGACTTTTCTCTGCAATACCTGTTATTCTGTAAAATATGTTTCCCATAAAACTTTGCTTTTTCTGTAAAATTTGTCTTTTTTTCTAAAACAATGACCCTACATTTTTTTTGAAAAGCTTGAATTTATTTCTGTAAAATTTGTAACTAAACTAAAATGTAACTTATTCTTAAAACTCGATTTTTTTTAAAATTGTACTTTTTTTCTAAAATCCAGTAGTTTTTCTGTAATGTCTTTCCCACAAAACTTTGCTTTTTCAGTGGAATTTAACTTTTTCTGTAAAGTGTCACTTTTTTCAATGCACTTTCTACAAACCAATTGTTTCCTCTAAAATTAAACTTTATTTTTAATGCAGCCTACACATAGCTTTGATTTTTATGAAAAACTTCAGTTTTTTCTATAAAAAATGTTTTTCTGTAAAATTGGTTTTTATTGTTAATGTAGACATGTTTCTGCAATGCACATCTTTTTTCTGTAAAATTGGTTTTTTTTCAAAAATCCTTTGCTTAGACTTCTGTAATACCCATCTGTTTTCTATCAAATATTTTTTTGCATTTTATTTTTGATGCAGACTTCATAAAACTTTTTATTATTTCTGTAAAATTGGTCTTTTTTTCAAATCCAAACATTGTTCTGCAATACCAGTTTGTTTTTTCTGTAAACCATTTAAATTGGACTTTTTTTTCTAAAACCCTGATTTATTTCTCTATCTTTTTAGACCTTTTTCTAATAAAACTTTGCTTTTTCTGTAAACTATTTTTTTCTGAAAAATCCCTTTTTTTCTGTAACCTTTAGACTTTTTTTTCTGTAACAACAGTATGTTTTTCTGTAAAATTTGACTTTTTTTCTAAAATCCAGACATTTTTCTGCAACCTTTAGATTTTTCTATAGAATTTTATTCATAAAACTTTTACTTTTTTCTAAAAAAATTTTTGTAAACCATTAGTTTTCTGTAAAATTGGACTTTATTTCTAATACAGACATTTCCTGTAATACCCGTCTGTTTTTTTTTAGATTCTTTCCCTTAAAGATTTGCTTTTTTCTGTAAAACTTCACTTCTTTCTGTCTGTTTTTCTGTAAAATGTCTTTCTTCATAAAACTGCTTTTTCTATAAAATTGGAATCTTTTTCTAAAATCCAACCATTTTTCTGTAAGCTTTAGATTTTTATCTGTAATATTCGTCTGTTTTATTATATAATTTTCTTCATAAAACTTTGCTTTTTTCTGTAAAACTTCACTTTTTTCAGTAAACTATTTTTTATGTTAAGTTAGATTTTTTCTCTATAATCCAGACATTTTTCTGTAACCTTCAGATTTTTTTCTGTAGGACTTGCTTCTCTACAATTTTTTTCCACAAATATTTGCTTTTTCGATTTACTTTTTTCAACCCATTTGTTTTCTCTAAAGTTGGAATTTGTTTTTAATACAGACATTTTTCTGTAATACCCTTCTATTTTTCTGTAGATTTTTTTCATATAACTTCTTTTTCTCTGTAAAACTTTCTGTAGAATTTCTTTTTTGTATAAAACTTTGCTATTTCTGTAAAATTGGAATCTTTTTCTAAAATCTAGACATTTTTCTGTAGACTTTAGACTTTTTCTCTTTAATATCTGTAAAATTGGACTTTGTTTCCAAAATCTAGACATTTTTCTTTAACCTTTAATTAGATATAGATAGTAAAATCTGACTTTTTCTCCGAACCACTCATTTTACTTTTCCGCCCAACCTATCTAATATGCGAGAAAAGTATTAGGTTTAGCCCAATAAAAGTGGGAATTTTGATTTTTTTTTCGAGTTGGTTTCCTTCAACAACAACACGAAAAAACGGTTTTTAGGAAAAAAATCCTGTGTGTATGTCGTCGGCCACTTTTTCTTACATGTCTTGTTAGCACGATACAGCCTCCGGAGTGCAATAAGTCACCAATTTTATGATGGAATATTGTTAAGGACATCTCACTGATGAACCCTATTGATTTTCAGCTCACCAGAGCCAATACAACAGATGCTACAGTACTTTAAATCCGATATTTTTGTCATTTTTGGAGAAGTTTCAGTTTGTTAGCACGATACTGCCTCCGGAGTATATACAAGTGACCAATTTTATGATTGGATATTATTAAGAATGTCTCAAAGATTAACCCTATTGATATTCAGCTCACTAAGGCCAGTACAACGGGTGCTATGGTACTTGAAGTAACAAATTTTTGTCATTGTTGGAGTATTTTCGGTTTTTTAGCACGATACAGCCTCTAGAGAGTATACGATTGATCAATTTTATGATTGAATATTGTTCAAGGTGTCTCACAGATATACTCAATTTTTGGTTATTTTTGGAGAAATTTCGGTTTGTTAGCACAATACATCCCCCGAAGTATATACAAGTAGCAATTTTATGATAGAATATTGTTCAGGGCCACAGATGCGGAAAAGTTAGTTTTAACCTTTAAAACCGTTTATTTTTTGTGAAACAAATTTATTTTCTTTTTTCAGTCAACTAAAGGCGATATGGAACTTCTAGTTCAACATATCGTAACCACATCAGATTTGCTCCAACAACAATTGAAATTAATCAAAAGAAGATTACCGTTGGATACGAACATCTCGAATTTGGGTCTGAACAAAGAAGTACGCGAAAATATGTACCAGTGTTACCAACACGCCTTAAAAATATCCAAAACTTTAAACGACATTGTCAAAAGTACCATACAAACTATAATAACCAGCGGAGGTAAATGAAATAGATATCTTGCCACTGAACCATATTTTTTATTGAATTTGACATTATTCAGTACCATTTCTGTCAAATTTGAGAACTAACTGACTATTACAGAGTATCTTGGTTTTGTTAGAAAATGGGGCAGTGGGACCAATATGTTAAAAAATATTGTTCGGGCGCGTTTTACAAATTTAATTTCAGTATTCTAATGATGTACGTTTGCAGAATCCGAGAAGCCACTTACTCAGGATAAAGTTAAAGATATAGCGATCAACGCCAGTGAAAAATTCTACGAACAAGATGATCTAGGACCGGTTCAAAGTTTGAAGAACTCCCTGAATTCGATTCTCACTCAGATAACACAGTTGGCGCAATATCTACACGATAACGAGTACGAGATAACCACAGCGAATAAAAACGAAGAAAAGGTAAGTAACAAATTAATCAATTGATTTTTTTATAAATTATTTAATTTATTTTAGGTTATGTCGCCTATCAAGATACGAGCGGAAGCGGTAAAGAAGGAATTGGAACAAACGAAAACTTTGACGAGCAAATTGGAAAACAAAGAGTCCGATATAAAGGAATTGAAGAAATTGCTGAAGGAAAAACAAGAGTTGTACTCCGAGATGACTATACGCAAAGAATTGGCCGAGAAAAAATTGGGTAACGTCAATAAAGATTACGAAATGACGATAGAAAAGTTGCAGAGGAAATTGGAAGAAGCGCACAATAATTATAAGAAGAAAGAGAAGGAATTCGAAGAGACGTTAGATCACTTACAAACCGATATAGATTCTTTGGAAAATGAGAAAGGGGAAATGAAAGAGAAGCTTAAAATTTTGTCGAAGAAAACGGCGTTGGAGATGTCTTTATCTAAAGGTGAGTTTTTGGTGCAAATTTAGAATTAATTTTGATATAGATTTTTTCCGGTTCCAAAATTTGTATGTTTTTGAAGAATTTTACTCTTTTTGTCAAACTTTTCACTGTTTCTGTGGATTTTTAATGCTGCTTTTCTGAAAATTAGATTTTTTTGGACCAAATTAACTTTATTTTGTAAAACCTACATATTTTTCTGTTTTCTCTTTCCTTTAAACTCACTACTTTTTCCTGTAAAACTTTCTTCTCTAAAATATTTTTTGAGAAACTACAGTACATATTATCTGAACTAATTGGGGGAGGCACTGAGAACCCGAATCAGTGACCTAATAAGGAGAATTCGGGAAGAAGAAAGGACACCGGATCAATGGAATGAAGCAATAAAAAATGGAGGCATATCCCTGCTGGATGTGACTTATAAGGTCCTAAAAAAAGGTTAGATGCATATGCCAATCAGCAAGTGGGGGAGATTTTAAAAAAGGGCGGTTGACAATGGACCGAATATTTGAACTGAAAATGATAGAAAGTACTTTCTAATCCAGCACCGGTATATAAAACCTCTACATTTTTACTTCAAAACTTAACCTTTTCTATGATGTCTGACATTTTCCTGTAACATTGATTGCTATCTACAAAAATTTTCCTGCAAAACTTGACGTGTTCTGTGATGCTAGAATTTTTTTTTTAAAAACTGTGTTTTTGGAAAATCCAACTTTTTCTATAAAACCTAGTTTTTTTGTATACACATTTCTTTTGTAAATTTTTACCTCAAAACTTGACCTTTTCTATGATGTCTGACATTTTCCTGTAAAACTTTAATTTTTCTGTAAAGCTTTTCCTTTGAAACATTATGTTTTGTGATCTACTTTTTTGTAAAATTTAAATGATTTTTTGTACTTAACTCCATTTTTTTTTGTAAAACTTATTTTATTCTGTGTTAAAATTTGATTTGCTACCTTTTCTATAAAACTCGACCTCATTCCAAGGAAACGTTTTTTGTTTCTTTAAAAACTTCATTTGTTTTTTGTAAAACCCAACTTTTTCTATCAAACCTAGTTTCAAGACACATTTTTTTGTGTAAATTTTTAGTTCAAAACTTGATCTTTTCTATGACGTTTGATGATTTTTCTGTAAAACTTAACTTTTGCTATCAAACCAATTTTTTCTGTGAAAGTGGACATCTCTTGTAAAACTTTATTTCAGTACAACTGATTTTTTCTTGAAGTTGTCCAGTGTTGTGTGTACATGTTCATTTCAAAACTTGACCTTTTCTATGTTTGAATTTTTTCTGTATAACTTTTTTTTCTAGAACATTTTCTGAGAAACTTGTTTTTTTTTTATACAATTCCATTTGTTCTTTGAACAACTTACTGTTTTTGTGAAATCTTATTTTTTCTCGGAATGTATTTTACTTTCTGTCTTCGATGCGAGAAAAGTATTGGTTTACCCCACAAAAAGTTGGGGTTTTTGATTTTTATTAGTTATTTTTACGTTTTTCAGTAAGAAAAACAAGAAAAATGGGTTTTTAGACAAAAAATCCTGTGTGTATGTCATCGTCGTTGGCCACTTTTTCTTGTAAGCATGATACAGCCTCCAAGTGTATACAAGTGACCAATATTATGATTGGATATTGTTCAGGGAATCTCACAGATAAACCCTATTGATTTTCATCTCACCAGAGCTACTACAACGGGAGCTATGGTACCTGAAGTACCACATTTTGGTGATTATTGGAGAAATTTCAGTTCATTAGCACAATACAGCCACCAGAGTATATGCAAGTGTCCAATTTTATGATTGAATATTATTCAGGGCATTTCACAGATGAATCCTATTGATTATCAGCAAACCAGAGCCACTACAACGGGTGCTATGGTACCCGAAGTACCACATTTTGGTGATTATTGGAGAAATTTCAGTTCATTAGCACGATACAGCCACCAGAGTGTATACAAGTGTCCAATTTTATGATTGAATATTGTTCAGGGTATCTCACAGATGAACCCTATTGATTTTCAGCTCACCAGAGGCACCACAATGGGTGCTATGGTACCTGAAGTACCACATTTTGGTCATTTTTGGAGAAATTTCAGTTAATTAACACGACACAGCCACCAGAGTGTATACAAGTGTCCAATTTTATGATTGAATATTGTTCAGGGTATCTCACAGATGAACCCTATTGATTTTCACTTCACCAGAGGCACCACAACGGGTGCTATGGTACTTGAAGTACCACATTTTGGATATTTTTGGAGAAATTTCAGTTTATTAACATGACACAGCCACCAGAGTGTATACAAGTGTCCAATTTTATGATTGAATATTGTTCAGGGTATCTCACAGCTGAACCCTATTGATTTTCAGCTCACCAGAGGCACCACAACGGGTGCTATGGTACCTGATGTACCACATTTTGGTCATTTTTGGAGAAATTTCAGTTTATTAACACGACACAGCCACCAGAGTGTATACAAGTGTCCAATTTTATGATTGAATATGGTTGAGGGCATCTCACAGATGAATCCTATTGATTTCCATCTCAACAGAGCTACTACAACGGGAGCTATGGTACCTGAAGTACCACATTTTGGTGGTTATTGGAGAAATTTAAGTTCATTAGCACGATACAGCCACCAGAGTATATGCAAGTGTCCAATTTTATGATTGAATATTATTCAGGGCATCTCACAGATGAATCCTATTGATTATCAGCTCACCAGAGCCACTACAACGGGTGCTATGGTACCTGAAGTACCACATTTTATTCATTTTTGGAGAAATTTCTGCTCATTAGCATGATACCGCCAGCAGAGTGTATACAAGTGACCAATTTTATGACTGGATATTGTTCAGGGCGTCTCACAAATTTTTTTCTTTAAAACATGGCATTTTCTAAACGTTTTCCCTTTTTTTGATGGTGCTTCATTTTTTTTGTAATACTCGATATTCTGTGTAACTATTAATGAAATTTACTTTCTTGACCCTTACTTTGTGGAATCTACTCATATTACTGTTTTAAATGAAACTAACTGTCTCTAGTTAATTCCACAATATATTGAAAAAATGTTAAAAATTCTAATAAACTGACTATTGTTTCGATATTAAATGATATTTAATGACTTCTATTGGTATATATAGGTACTTATCAGTTTTGAATAGAATACCTGTAATTTAATTGAAATATATTATCAATACCACTCAAATTTTAATTCACTCACCTTGAAAGTACTTGAATAATTAATTTAGGTTTTCACTTTTTAAATGAAACTAACTGTTTCTAGATAATTCCACAATATATTGATGATAGCAATATCGAAACAATTGTCAATTTCTTAAAAATTTTAACATTTTATCAATATATTATGGAATTATCTAGAAAAGGTTAGTTTCATTTAAAACAGTAATGTAACTATTAAATTTTTTCTGTAAAACTTGATTTTATCTGTTATAATTTGTTTTATTTACAAATTAAGCTTAATTTGTTTTGTAAAAAAACTAGACTTTTCCCTTTATAATTTCGTTGTTTAAGAAAAAAGTTTGATTTTTATGTAGAATTTGACTCTTCTTTACCTATTCTTCTGTAAATCTGAACTTCATTTCAGTAGAACCGATATTTTCTTTTCCTAAACTTGTTTAAAATAGATTTTCTCATCTAAAACTACGAAACTTTTTCCCGTAAGATAATCACTTTTGTTCATTTCAGGTTCTCAGTTACCTTCTTTGCAGTCGTTTGGCCCCACTTTACCAGCCGTAGTTAAAGATTCTCCGTTACTCATGCAGGAAATAGACAATTTAAGAAAACTGTTCCATCAAGAACGCAACAAGAGAATCCAACTGGAAAATCGAAAACTAAAAGAACAACTAGACAGTTTGGCACCACTTCCTTCCTTCAAAAACGAACCCGATGAAATACTAGAATCACTATACCGACAAGGTTCCGCTCTAAACCAGGTTTGTTCCATTTTCATAACTTGAAATGACTGTTGTTGTGAATAAAAAATGATTTTAGGAACTTCTAAACCATATGGCTAAACCTACTTTCCCCGCTATTTATAAATTAAAACCAGGAAACGGTCCCACAGCTTGGAAACGCCATTTCGCCGATGAACAGAATAAAATGTTGGTCTTGAACAGAGCCAGAGAGGAATTCCAATATAAAGTGGCAGCTGAAGCAGTTAAAAGAAAGTTTGGTGGAAGGATTGAATCTGATCTAACAATTTTTCCAACAGTAGAAATGACAAAGGTAAATTAGATATTTTGTCGTAAGTTTTAGTTTCAAAAATTTCGTTTTTAGGCTCTGAACGAAAGCAAGGCCATAAACATCGGATTCGTGAAGATTTCGAAGGAATTGTTGCCTCCAAATGAGAAGTCGAAAGTGATCAATGTAGAAGTAGACGGTGATAATTTACATACCGTTCTCCAAACATTATTAGTTAAGTAAACAAATTTTTTATATTTAAATTATTTAATATTTATCATATGTACCGAAACGCAATATTGTTACTAAAATAAAATCGCTTAAATGAATTTACTTGTGTTTTTATATTTCAATTCTCCCATAAAAGAAATCACTTGAAATGTAAATTGAATCTGTAGTCCGAAGGAAAAATAACGTTCTCGGTGTTTAAATAACTTTTGGATGAAAATTATGGTGTTTTATGATGTAAGACAACATTTTTTCATAGTATGGTTCACCTTCCTTTTTCAAATACGAGGATGTATTGATATCTAGTTAGCCTAGACCAGTTCCATGCATAAACAGAATATTGCGTTACCATAGCAACGAACAATAACTTATTAGCAGTGTCAGAGTAAAGTTTGACGTCAAAAAAGTAAACCAGAGTTACTCAATAGATTAAAAGAAAAAATATGTCCACCGAAATTGTGGAAATCGATAAATTGGAGTATCGATCGAGCCATCATCAAGTACCTGTATTTAAACGGGTTAAGAGGTAAGCAGATTTACGAAGATATGCTTAATACCCTTGGTGTTCAATGTCCTTCGTATGCGACCGTGAAAAATTGGACTGCAATCTTCAAAAGAGGTAAATTTTCCATTGAAGATGATGACCGATCGGGAAAGCCAGTTTCTGTGTCATTCCCCGAAAATATCGATGCAGTTCATGACATGATTTTATCAGACCGTCGAATTGGGCTAAAACGGATATCTGAAGCACTGAATATTTCATACGAACGCGTTCATCATATAGTTCACGTCAATTTGGATATGAGGAAAAATGGATCCCCAAATGTTTGAATGTTGACCAAAAGCGTGCAAGGGTAGAAGCACCGCGTTCGATCTGTGCTCGATTTGAAAACGATGTAGGCTTCTTAAACCGAGTTGTTACTATGGATGAGATTTGGGTACATTTCTACGATCCAGAAACAAAGCAACAATCGATGGAATGGCGACACTCTGGCTCTCCAAGACCTAAGAAGTTTCACGTTCCAAAATCTGCTGGAAAAGTTCTTGCTTCAGTTTTTTGGGATTGCCTTGGAGAAAGCATCATTGGTTTTTTGTATAAGGGTAGAACAATTACTGGAGATTACTATTCGACATTACTGACCACTCTACGGAAAAAATTAAAGAGAAAAGACGCGGAAAACTATCCAAAGGTGTTTTGTTTCTGCAGGACAACGCCCCTGCACACAAATCTCATGTTGCCATGCACAAAATTCGTGATTTAGGGTTTCAATTACTAGAACACCCCCTTATTCACCAGATTTAGCTCCGTCCGACTATCATCTCTTTCCTCAACTGAAAAAAAGTTTATAAGTTCCTAAATTTTCTTCCAACGAGGGGGTAATAAAAGCTGTGGAGGTTTGCAGAGCAAGAAGAAACATTTTTTTTGAAAGGTCTAGAAACGTTGCAGGTTCGCTGTAATAAGTGTATCCAATTAAGAAAAGAATATGTTGAGTAATAAAATATTTTGACATTGAAATTTAGTTTGGTTGTATAGTAGGCTAAGAATTTTTCAATATATCCTCGTATATAAATATAAATGATTTGGAAAACTTGGTTACTGAATTTGTCAGACTAGTCCAAATTTCAATAGATGGATCCTCGAAATTCATGAAAGTTAAAAACAAAGATATAAAGAGGAAACCATGGGTTACTGGAATCCACTAATAGTAAGAAAACTATGTATGCTATATTAAAGAAAAATCCACAAAATGAAATTTTGAAAACTGAATACAATACATAGAGAAAAATACTTGAGAAAGCAATAAAAGAAAAAAAAATGAAATACTACAAAAACAAGAAGGGGCAGACTCAAACGATTATGGCAATTAGTAAATGAATTGATGAAAGCAAGACAACATACCAATATATCATTGATTCAGACTGAGGATAGAAATATAACTTGCGATCCAATTATAATCTCTGAAAAATTCAACCCATTCTTTAGCAATGTAGGTGCAAATCTAGCAAAAACTATCAAGCAGGACAGAAATATACGGAAACGAAAATTAAATCAGTCTTTTTTTTTCCCACTGACGCCTATGAAATACAAGAAACTATTTTGCAACTGATAAATAAAAAATCACCAGGACCTGATGGCTTGAAATCGGAAACACTGAAACTCATATCAACTTACATATCCAAACCTCTAAGTTATATTATCAATAAATCATTGTCAAGTGGTCACTTTCCTTCTGCTTTCAAAATGTCAACTGTGGTACCTGTTTACAAAACTGGCGAAAAGACAGAGGTTTCAAATTATCGACCTATATCAAATTTGGGTAAAATTATGGAAAAGATCATAAAAAAAGACTAAATTCGTTTTTGAAGAAATACAATCTGTTGTCAGGAGCGCAGTATGGATTCACAGAAAAAAAGTCCACCAGCGATGCGATATTAGAACTCACGAGCAAAATATATAATTCTATAGATAAAAAAAAACCCTCTGTTGGAATTTTTTTAGACTTGGCAAAGGCATTCGATACCGTGGACCACAATATACTGTTGTCAAGCCTTGACGATCTGGGAGTGAACGGTAAATCACATGACCTTTTCAACTCATACTTAACTGGCAGAAAACGGCAAACAAAAATACAAAACATACTCAGCAAAAAAGAAACTATATCATGTGGTGTACCACAGGGTAGGGTGTTGGGACCTTTGCTATTCAATATTTATCTAAATAATTTATTCTCCATACAAACACAAGGCAGCATCATATATACTTAAGTTTTGCAGATGATACGGTCATATTTTATGAAAGTAACACATGGGACGAATTAAAGAATAAAATAGAAACTGAGTTTGGTAACATTAAGAAATGGTTCGATAATAGACTACTATCAATGAATCTCAAAAAAAAACTTTCTACCTGCCGTTCTGTAGCTTATCTACGAGCCTCCCAACATTTGACAAAATATCAATAGAAGATGACCTTGAAATCTTACCATCGAAAAGGTTTAAATACTTGGGTATTATGATAGACAGCCACCTTAGATGGGACGTACATATAAACTATTTAGTAAAAAAGTTAAGTAGTGTTCTATATAGAATCAAACAAGTCTCACATATACTCAACTTTAAACAAACAAAAAATCTTTACCACAGTTTAATTGAATCGCATCTGGGCTATGGTATTATAGGTTGGAGAGGAGTATCCAAAACATGCCTGAAATCATTAGAAATCATACAAAAGCGATTCTTGAAACTAATAATGTGTAAAAAAACCGATATCCAAGTGAAGCGCTATTTGAGGAGACCCAAATTTATGATTTGAGGAAACTTTATTTCTTGAAACTAGGAAAAACACAATATTTGCATAAGAACGAACTCCTTACACACTCTCACCAACATAAGACGCGACAAAAGGACAAGTATATACCCCCATTTATGAAGAAATCAGTCGGTCAGAGATGCTACCGATATCTGGGACCAAAGGTATTCAATTGCTTACCTGATAATATTAAAAACGCGCCCACAATCCAACGCTTCACTAAAATAGTCAAAGATTACATCAGAGAGCTACCAACCACCTACGTAAAATCAATAATAGGAAATAGGAATAGAAAAAATAATTAATAATGATAATTAAAATGAAAGCTATTTATATTACTAACAATTGGTATGATGTTAGAGTACTACTAATATTTTTTTATTTCATATATTTAATTGGTTTATCTATAAGCACTACTTTTATGTATTTTTAACTTTAAATTTTAACTTTATGATTAGGAATTATTCTGTACATTTCAATTCATCTTATGTTTTGTGTGCTGTTTTGGATATTTGATTGTTTATTTATTTATATATTCTCGCTCTACATACAGGTATATATGTGTATTCTGATATACATACTATACCTCGTAGATTAAGCTCTATTTATTCACACATTACCTGTATATATATTGTCATTTTTTTTTCTTTACCTTGTGAATAAATTATTATTATTATTATCTGTTTATCCTTAAATATTGAACCTCAAAAGTTGGTAAGTTTGATTCAGTGGAAGAAAATTTTCAAAAACAATTTCGAACAAAGCATCAAGCAAAATGCTTTAATTTTCCCATAGAAAAGATATAGCTAGAAATCACGAGCGTTCCTTGTTTATTCTAATGCGTTTAAAGGAGTATGTCCTTTCGTAACTGTCATATTTAGGATTAAAATTATCCAAAGGAATGTATATTCTTCAGATATAGCCCTACGTGACTTTTTGCTTTAATCTCAACTCAAATTGGCAATTCCAATAGAAATACAGCCGATCAAATAGACCTTTACCCTTATGTCACTAACAGTATACTCGGTGGAAGTGTTTCTTTAACTGTTTTAGAAAAAAACTTTCAAAAACAATTTTGAACTGGCCACGTTTTAAGATTTTTCAAAGAACGGGCTTTAAATTTACCGTAAAAGACAGGGATAAGAAATCATGAGCATTCATTGTTTGTTCTAAAGCATTTTAAGGACGAAGGCTTCCGACAGGGGGGACCCAGATCAAAGTAGCTCTTCCGCTTACCCAAATAGCCATGGATCTGAATGCAATTCCAAACCAGCTTAAAATTCACTCGTTTGTAGCTGAGTGGTTTTAGAAATGATTTTAATAGGCATGTTCACCGGATGCCTGTTACTCAACTCTTTGGCACTCAGCTCTATAGATATAATCTCTGTGTCTGTATGATTGTAGTGAACTTGCCAAGGTTTAATGAGATTTTAACTCTTGTGTTAGTTCCGTAAACTCCCGTTCCTATGCTGTTCTCGGTTTTGGAGCCATCCGAGAACAGCACATAGTCTGAGGGTGAAAAGAAGTTGTTACTCCTGCGCCAATCATCTTTCTTGGGAAAGAGGACATTGTAGACTTTTACTATTACTATGTGGAACGGGGAGCTACTGAGTCTAGGATCGTTCCGAGTATGTGGTGATTACTGATTTCACTCAGCAAACCCGCGTGATCTCTTTGTAGCTCATTGTTGCCATGACTACGTGACGTTGTAAGTCTGTAGGTGACCATCCTAGCTTTCCTCTGAGTGGACTTTCATCAAAATGTGGCGGCAATTTAAACATGGCGATAGTCTCTCATTCGTGAGCCTACACCTCTCAAATATGCATTCCACTTATAAGTTTTGCTTAAATCGACCGTGGTCTTTTTACGTAAGTGGAACGGGTATTTCAGCGGTCGCGAGCTTTAAGTGGAACGAACCAAAGGCGATTTTGGAAAAAAAATCCGGTGCATCGGCTGATGACATCAAATTTTATAATTGTATGAATTTTGAAACTGGAAAATTGCACAACGCAGCTAATGGGTTAATGATTACTACTTCCTTGATGACTTATTATCGAATTATAGGAAGTCATAAATGATCTATATAACGCATTTGGTACATAAATAGCTGTTTTAATTGTTCACAATTATTCGCTTCAACTAAATTGTCAACAAGTACAGAATCATCAATATTTTGTTTTAATGATGATTTTGTTTGTGAATATAATATTGATTTCCCATTATTTATCGCACAAAACAGTACGAAACCACAGAATATTCTTGTGTATTCTTTGACGAAACTTTTAAACTACAGCTCTTTCAACATGGCTGCTGCGCATGCGCTTGTCATGTGATGAAAAGTACTATTCGTATGTAAATTATTTAAGTAATTTACGAAAATAAAATGTGTTGTATATGTTTTCAATATAAATTAAGTTAGCGAATTACACAGATTCTTCAAGCCTCTGGGGGTCAATTCTCGAGATCGTTCGTTCATTGAACGTAGATTTGTGGAATCTGCAATTCTCGGGGAACGAATCATGAGCTATTCGTTCCCAAATGGTTGTTCAATTAATCGGTCGACGACGAGTGCTCTTTATCAGTTATCGGACGTTCGTTGGGTACGTTGAGTTAAGCGAGTTTTTTTATGATTATTTACTGTGTACCTATTATTTAAATATTTAATCATTTCTCCCCTATTGTAAAAGTAAAAATGAATGGAGAAGTTGGACATTATGAGTAATATTGTGAGGGGGCTGAAATTTTGGTACAATGTGTTGAGAGACAATATTATGAGAAATTTGAGCTTTACTCCATAAAACAATTCTATTCTCGCATCACTTAGCACACAGAACACCTCATAGAGAAAGTAATATATATTTATATATATATATATATATATATATTTGTCTATGGGTCAATTCTCGAGATCGATCGTTCACGGAGCATACACGTGTGAAGTCGAACGTGTAGTTCAAATGAAGTCAATTCTCGGGCATATCTTCACCTACTCGTTCCAACGAAAGTATTCGCTCATTTCGAAAGAAGAATAAACTTGGCATCGTCGCATAATGCATCGAAGAATGGGTTTTCTGTGTTCTACGTGAATTGTTTTGTGGCGTGAACCAACCTCAAAACTATACACATTTAGTAATCTTTGACACAATAATATTTGGGTTGAACTTGTAGTGTATTTTTCAGATTTAGAATTTTGTTCTCGTTGGGTTGGAAATATTATTTTGTTTTTCTGGTCGAAAATGAACAATAAAAGAAGTAAGCCGATGTCGGTTGAACAGAAGGAAATTTTAATTGAATTTATGGGCTCCCATCCTCAAAACAAAAATTTTCCTCAAATTATTCCAGACAGGACTCCATAACAATGTGGAAGGACGTTACAAGTATGTTGAATGCAACCCCGGGTGCAATAAAAGACTGGAAAGCGTGGAGGAAGGTATATGCTTAAAACAGTATATGTGGCATATTTCATATACTCATGAAGTAATTTTTTCAGAGTTGGGAGTAGTCGAATCGAAGGTTGAGGAGATTGAGCTGGATGATGGAAATCCCATAAATTCTACTGATTTATCAAGTATTAATCTTAGGGATGAAACCATAAAGGAAAATATTGCCATAGAGCACAGCTATATCAGGAACACATCAAAAAATATTGCTGAGGTAAGAAAGAAAAAAACTACAAGGAATGTCGCTACACAACGCTTAGATAAGGCTGTGGATCAAAGCAACAAAACCATAGCTCTTCTACAAGAGCAACTACAATTAAAATAGACTACTTTACAAAAAAACTTGAGCTTATGGAGAGAAATGTTATAGCAAATCAACATATAGCATCAGAATTAAAAGATCTGAAAGATATTCTTCTGGCAAAATTTGACAATTTTTAGAGGTAATATCAGTGTTCACTGTTAGTTGTAAGTACTATTTAGATGTTATTGTTTCATATTATATTTATTTTTATGAGAATTCTATTTATTTTTAAATTATTGTGATATTATTTTGAAGTTGTATTAGTACCCCAGAAATCTACAGAACTGATTATTTGTAGATGATCTTTCTGTGCATTTTTGACCTATTTATTTTGTTTTGGTTAATAAATATATTTCTATTGCATTACAAAAATTAAAAATAAACAAAGTGTATATTTATTTGTCACCCATAATTTAATTCTGAAAATAATTCATCACTATATTTCGAATCCTTCTTCCCTCTACCAATTCGGGGTTAACTCGAGCCATGGCTCCTACTCCGATATTTTGATTACCAATGTTAGGATACATGCCATAATCTAAAAGTTCATCACCTATCTCTGGGTCTGGTTCAGGCATATTGTTTTGTACACATATATTGTGAAGCACAATGCAAGCATTTATTATTTGGCCTGCCGAATTTCTGATTGAAACTGTAAGATATATAAAATTATATTAAAAATTAATCTTTGGACATTAATATCATTATGTTATACATATGGGAATTTATTTCATTTAAAACACAAACACAATTTTTTTATTGAAACATGATGAGGCGAATGAAGTAGCTATAGAACAGGGTCAATTAGACCATAAGAAAAT
Source organism: Galeruca laticollis (assembly GCA_963921935.1). Classification (NCBI taxonomy): domain Eukaryota; kingdom Metazoa; phylum Arthropoda; class Insecta; order Coleoptera; family Chrysomelidae; genus Galeruca; species Galeruca laticollis. The sequence continues at coordinate 109,762,182 of OY998179.1, forward strand.
TAAAATAAAAAACAATTTCACTTGAATAATAAGTAAAATAAATTCACATAGGTTCCTATAATGGTGACACTGAATATGAAAATAAGATACTTATTCAAATCAATTATAATGAACTTACTTTTCACGTAGAATTTCACATTCTCTAATTGTCGAAGGAAATTTGACATGTTCGTTGAAAATTTGATTGGAATTGAGAGCAGCAGAAACCTCTTCGATGCACCTACTCACAGAAGATTGGCTGACTCCTATCCAAACATTTGCACCAATATCCATTTGGTAACTTCCAGATGCAAAACATTTCAGCGCAACCAGTACCTATTGTTATAATATTAATTAGGTATATATCATCATTTTCTTTGTTTGTTTATCCAAATCATGAAGTCTTCTAGGTGGAGTGAGAAAGGGATTCAACATTTCTATCAAATCTTGAACTAATTGTTTGTTCAAACGAAATAAACGGATAAACATATTTTCTGTTAAATTGTCAAATGGATTCAGCCGAAATCTCTCATAATATTAGCTGCGTTCGTTATTTGCGTCTGATCAATCTTTTTTGTCCGAATCGTTCGTTTATTACATCTAGAGGTAGGCAGATAAATCTGAACCGTTCGGTAATTCCGCTCGGATCAGTCCGATGTAAATCTTTTTGCTCGTTATTTGCATCTGATCAATCTTTCTAGTCTGAACCGTTCGTTTATTACATCTAGAGGTAGGGAGATAAATCTGAACCGTTCGGTAATTCCGATCGGACCAGTCCGATTTAAATCTGTTGGCTCGGAATATTTTAACCGACGAGAAAAATTAATTTGTTTACCTGTCATGCTGTGAGGTTATGTTGTGTCTCTTAGAACACGTTTTGTGTACAAACATTTAATTTTTAGATTTTATTTGTCCATTCTCCATGTGTTTGGCAAAAGAGACCGAAATTGAGGAAGACAAAGTATATAAATTTCCTGTATCACAAGAAAATTATAATGACATTATTGCTGGAGGTACATTATTTGTGTTTATGCAATGTTTATCACGTAGGTGTATCCAATTTACTTAGAATTTGTCTGAGAAAGCCCATCTCTGCAAAATGTATGACACATATCACGACATATCTGGAGCTTGGTAGAAAAAGGGCCAATGTCCATTAAGACACTTTAGAGAAAATGTAAATTAAGAAGTTAGAAAGACATCTTCGTTAAATTTATATAATAACTCCACTACTCGCCAATTCATAGGGGCATACAAAAGACCCCTCGTAAGGGGTGAAGTTATAGCCGGCGGTGTAGGAAACTGCATTCCTTTGGAACAGGTTCCAGTGTTATTTGCTTCCAGTAGAATTAAAAAAAACCAGATGAAATTATATATCACAATTTAAATGGAAGAAGTTATCCACATTACCTGTGGAAAATGATATATTTTTAATAAAAAAACCCAATCAATCATAAGTATTATTTGATGAAAACAATATGTGAAAAGTTTTTAAATGTCAGAATATATTTTATAGGTAACTAAAATTGAATCCCAACAAGAAGATGGGGTTCAAAGCCAACTAACGAAATTATTTCGAGGACAGTGAAAACATACTGTTCTCGATATAAATGAATTTCGTTAATTAAATAAAATAGGTTTAGAGAGTCCTTTTTTGTATTATCTTATAGTTATATAGTATAAGTTAATATGTATGGGTTAATTTTTAGCATACTATCAAATAACGTTTGATAGGAAATAACTATTGTATTTATACTGGCATCACAGTAAAATTGTACTGATTTCAATATATTTTTTCCATTAATACATCGTTTTATTTTTGTATATTGTCATGTATTTGTTACTCTTTAAGTAGATTAGATATACCAAACCATATTATTGTTAGACACTGATGTATATAAGACATTACTTATATTCATTCACATAATCCATAAGTTGAATTATTAATCATACTCTTTAGTTAAATAGTATCAAATAATATGAATCCATATTATATTTTGTTAAGTAAATAAGTTAGTGGAAAATATTTAAAATGTATAAGATGTGTTGTATTTTTATAAAAACAAGTATGACTAAGCGCATATCAATTCGATAACAGAAAGAAATAAGGTATTGGATATTTTTAAGCAGGCATTCTATTGAGTTACAGCGAGAACAGTTGTAAAATTATTAAATAGTGGTTTTTGAAGAATATTGTAATTATTTCAACACCCGTGTAATAATATTCATATTCTACAAATTTGAAATTAAATAAAAGTCCTATCTAATGCATTCATATTTCTTACACCTAGTAGTCCTAATAAATTGACCAACTTTATTTGAATTTAGTGCTTCTCAAGCAATGTAAAACTTTTTCATAACTATAATGGCCTTAAGTTGCATATAATATGTAAAAACAGTTAATGAAAATATTTTGTAAAAAATTGTAATGTTTCACACTAAAAACATAATTAACTTGTAATATTTTCGTTCCTAATTGATACGCCCAGCGCGCTACTCACTTTGAGCACGGAATAAAAAACAATTGTTTTCGTGTTCCATGGTTTGGTGCAAGTGGTGGTTTCATTGTCTAAGGTATATATCTATGGCTTCTGTAAGCTTTACACTGTCGTTTATTTGCTCGAGCCGTTCGTTAATGAAATTTGCTCAGATTAATCTATGATCATGTGACCAAAAATCCGTCGCGTCTGCGATGCAAATACCGAACGCTACTATTGTCTTTCAACACCTTCTTGAACCAAAATTTCAGCTTCCCTCACAATATCATTCATATTGTCCAACAAAATTTCGTCTACATTCATTTTTACTTCAAAAAAAGCACAATGAAGAAGAAAAGATTGAATATTTAAATAACAAACACAGGAAACAGTTGACAAAAAAACTCGCTCAGCTCAACGTACCCAACGAAAGTTTGATAAAGAGCACTCGTCGTCGAACGATTATTTAAGCGACCGTTTGGGAACGATTTGCTCATGATTAGTTCCCCGAGAATTGCAGATTCCACAAATCTACGCTCATGACGTCACGAACGGACGATATCGAGAATTTAATCATTGATGATATGCCCGAGAATTGACTTCATGCGAACTATACGTTCGACTTCACTCGTTCACGAGCGTGTACGCTCCACGAACGATCGATCTCGAGAATTGACCCCCTTATTTCTTTTCAAACTCTCCATCCATTTGTCAAATAATATTTACACCCACGCTTATAACGCTCCACAGTCCATTCTATTTGAGTTTATGATTGTAACGCTCGCAAGCAAGTGGAACGGGAAAATCTCGGTGTAAGAGCTAAGCGGAACAAGGATAAATAGCGTCACGAAAAAATGCCTATAGTACATTGACAGATGTAATCGATTGTCAAAACTTTAAAAGTTTTGTGTTGAAATGTTTTTGTTGTAATGAAAAACTGCCGAAAAACAATTTTAATTTTAACAATAAAAAACGATAACTACGGTATATGTTATTTTAATTTGATCTCATATTTGTTAAATCATGGCTGGTAAAAACGTATTAGCAGAACTTCAAGTATATACAGATTTTCTTAAAGAAAGAACTCTCTTCTTCAGAGAGGAAAGTAAGTATTACTTTTGAATTAATAATGAAGTTGAAAAATACAGTCCGGTACGAATAACTTGTTATGTAAACGAATTCCTAATATATGTTCCTTTTTTTATTAGTCGTTCTACTTGATTCAAAATATGCAAATCCCTGTTTTTTTAAGCTTAAACTTTATTTTAGATGCCAGGTTAGAAATGATATTAAGAAGACTGAAAATGTTGAATGACGAACTCAGGATACCCACAGATATATCTGAAAAAATTTGTGAAATCAAAGAAACTCTTATAAATGCACCACCATCTTCTATATCACAAACAGAGAGGTTAAGAAAACATCACAATTATCTATCAAAATTGAAAATTTGTATAAAAATTTATATTAATATTAATGAAAGACTTTCTGAAGACATCAAGACGGCAAAAAGGTAAGACTAAAGCCAATTGAAGATCCATAAAAAAGTTTTGCTCGTAAATCATTTTATTATTAATTAGAACTTAGGCCATTGATATTTTATTCATTTATCATTTTAAAGAATGTATTGTTTAAGATATTGTAGGAAGTTATAAAGACGGAAATAATTAAATAACATCAATAATTGACATATGATAATCTTTATTTAAAACATAAAATATTGTGTCTAGAGAAATGTCTTTACATATGAGAGACTGGTGGCTATCTATGTCTTTCAAATACTATATTTTACAGTGAGACCTAAGCCTCTTCTATTTTTTAGAAAACATGCGTTTTTGGTTATCCCTTTCACTATACCTAGTGTAAAGCATTTAAAAAATTATAAATTATATAGTATTACATTAGTAGATGAATTATAAACATTTAAAAACGTTCTACCCTCTTCACTACATTTTATAGCAAGATTTTTCTTCTTTCCAATGAAAAAAATTATTAGTTCAGACAATTTCCACTAGATGGGACCAGTTATAAAGTTTTGACATATGCTCTGCACCAAGCTACTTAAGTAAGTGTATAGATAAAGGGGAGAGCAGTAGGGTGGGGCTGGTATAGGTGACCTCTATTTCAAATTACAAACTTTCTCATTTCCTTGTAAAACAGTTAAGGTTCTTCATCTTTCCAAAGAAAAAAATTATAGTTCAGTACTAGTGATGGGATAATCGACTAATTTAAATAAACGGATTCCTTGAATCTGAATGATTTTAATAATAGGATGATCATTCGAATGATTTTACTTGAATGTTTGCGTCCCTAATATGACGTCATATCTTGGGATTTATGCCATTAAATGCGGCTTCTAGATGGAATTCGTGTTTTGTAATGTTGGAGAGAATGTAGCTGATCTGCCAAAATGCCCAGAATTATTAGATGCTGAAAAATGGAGCATCGTAAAAATTTTGAAACAAGCTGATGACCTTACTACAATATTTTCGGCAGAAAGTTATCCCTCTATTTCTTTGATAGTGCCGCTAATTAGGTGTTATCAATTTACACTTGGCAACTTGAAAGCCTATACAGAGGCGTGGGAAAATTTAAGGACATTTCTTCTAGAAAGTATTACTCATAGATTGGGCATTTTAGGAAAAAATAAAATTGTTGCAAAAGCTGCCTTTCTAGACCCGCGGCTCAAAAAAATGGGGAATATTTTCGAAGAAATAATTGAAGCAGATGGTGATTCTGTGGTAAAAGATATTTGGTCACATTTTGATCAAAAAATTCTACAAAAAGTGTCATATACCATCCCTACAAGCACATGTGCACCTATGCTGAGGCAGTATTTGGAGATGCCACCATTAAACAGAAAAAAAAATCCAATGGAGTTTTGGGCAAAACACTAAGTGATTTTACCGGAGTTGTACCAACTTGCCCAAAAATATTTGTGCATTCCAAGCACATCAGTCCCGTCAGAGAGAGTATTCTCTAAAACGGGACAATTAACAAATTTAAGAAGAAACCGATTGGCTCCAGATAATTTAAACCAAATAGTGTGCCTTAATTATTTTCCGATAGGTGATTTGTGTTAGTGGAATATAGTATAGTATAATACATATACAAAATTATGTAATGTTTTTTTTTTAATTTTAATATGTTTCGTTTTTTATTATAATTTAATTTGAGTTGTTAAGTATTTTTTTATTATGTGATCGTTCTTCATTAATAAAATATGATGAACATGCTGTTTTACTTATGTAATTTAATTAGTAAAAACTAAAACCCAGTTTTCAATATGTGTAGTTTAAATTGAAGTTAATTTTTTGTTTCCTAATTCACTATCACTATTATTCCTAACATTTAAGATGCACAAAGAAACCGCAAAACAAATTCAAGGCGTCGTCACCGGTTTAAAAATATTTAAAAGTTTGAATGAATAGGGAGCCCTGATGAATTGCCGAAAACGAAGACGAGGCGAGTTCCGATACGGTTACGAATCATATGAGTTATTCATTCGAATACTCAAATGCAATAATCGGATGATAACGATTATTTGGACAATTCGAATAACAGGTTATTTTTCATTCGAGTTATCCCATCACTATTCAGTACAGTATGCTGCGAACTTTGCCAGGGAACGGATGTTTACTTTTTGCTGTTTTGATAGTTGTATAGTCAGTGTCTTTAAACAAAAATCGCTGTCCCCAGAAAGTGAGGTGGATGGCAACAAAACTTGGACAAAAGGAATACCTTCGATGAATTTAAAGGTTTTACACCAAGCACACAAACTAAAACACGAACAGATAATACAACAAAAAGCAACTCACACTAACAAAAAACATCCAGTATCATAAACAAACCTATAAATCACAACAAAAATGAAACAATTATCCTATCAGATAAAATGGAGACTTACAGATCATTTATTTTTCAACAACAAATCCAAACCACAGCAAAATGTCATTTACAGATGTATGGCAAGTCGAATCCCCAATTTTTTCTCAAATTTTCTTCAACTATTTCAAAGGACACTTAATTAGGAACCTATTAACAAAAAATTGTGATGTAAGTATTTTTTATAACGTCAAAAAAAATCATAAAGATTACGATTGAGGCCGATGCGCATCGTTCGTTTTGAACTCGAAGCCCCAATTTTTTTTCAAATTTTCTTCAACTATTTCAAAGGACACCTAATTGGGAACCTATTAACAAAAAATTGTGATGTAAGTATTTATTATAACGTCAAAAAAAAATTCATAAAGATTAAGATTGAGTGCCGATGCGCATCGTTCGTTTTGAACACGAAGCCCCAATTTTTTTTCAAATTTTCTTCAACTATTTCAAAGAACATCTAATTAGAAACCAATTGACAAAAAATTGAGATGTAAGTATTTTTTATAAAGTCAAAAAAAATTCATAAAGATTAAGATTGAGTGCCGATGCGTATCGTTCGTTTTGAACACGAAGCCCCAAATTTTTTTCAAATTTTCTTTAACAATTTAAAAGTACACTTAATTAGGAACCTATTAACAAAAAATTGTGATGTAAGTATTTTTTATAACGTCAAAAAAAATTCATAAAGATTACGATTGAGCGCCGATGCGCATCGTTCGTTTTGAACTCGAAGCCCCAATTTTTTTTCAAATTTTCTTCAACTATTTGAAAGGACACCTAATTAGGAACCTATTAACGAAAAATTGTGATGTAAGTATTTTCTATAACGTCAAAAAAAATTCATAAAGATTACGATTGAGCGCCGATGCGCATCGTTCGTTTTGAACTCGAAGCCCCAATTTTTTTTCAAATTTTCTTCAACTATTTCAAAGCACACCTAATTGGGAACCTATTAACAAAAAATTGTGATGTAAGTATTTATTATAACGTCAAAAAAAATCATAAAGATTAAGATTGAGTGCCGATGCGCATCGTTCGTTTTGAACACGAAGCCCCAATTTTTTTTCAAATTTTCTTCAACTATTTCAAAGAACATCTAATTAGAAACCAATTGACAAAAAATTGTGATGTAAGTATTTTTTATAAAGTCAAAAAAAATTCATAAAGATTAAGATTGAGTACCGATGCGTATCGTTCGTTTTGAACACGAAGCCCCAAATTTTTTTCAAATTTTCTTTAACAATTTAAAAGAACACTTAATTAGGAACCTATTAACAAAAAATTGTGATGTAAGTATTTTTTATAACGTCAAAAAAAATTCATAAAGATTACGATTGAGCGCCGATGCGCATCGTTCGTTTTGAACTCGAAGCCCCAATTTTTTTTCAAATTTTCTTCAACTATTTGAAAGGACACCTAATTAGGAACCTATTAACGAAAAATTGTGATGTAAGTATTTTTTATAACGTCAAAAAAAATTCATAAAGATTACGATTGAGCGCCGATGCGCATCGTTCGTTTTGAACTCGAAGCCCCAATTTTTTTTCAAATTTTCTTCAACTATTTCAAAGCACACCTAATTGGGAACCTATTAACAAAAAATTGTGATGTAAGTATTTATTATAACGTCAAAAAAAATTCATAAAGATTAAGATTGAGTGCCGATGCGCATCGTTCGTTTTGAACACGAAGCCCCAATTTTTTTTCAAATTTTCTTCAACTATTTCAAAGAACATCTAATTAGAAACCAATTGACAAAAAATTGTGATGTAAGTATTTTTTATAAAGTCAAAAAAAATTCATAAAGATTAAGATTGAGTACCGATGCGTATCGTTCGTTTTGAACACGAAGCCCCAAATTTTTTTCAAATTTTCTTTAACAATTTAAAAGAACACTTAATTAGGAACCTATTAACAAAAAATTGTGATGTAAGTATTTTTTATAACGTCAAAAAAAATTCATAAAGATTACGATTGAGCGCCGATGCGCATCGTTCGTTTTGAACTCGAAGCCCCAATTTTTTTTCAAATTTTCTTCAACTATTTGAAAGGACACCTAATTAGGAACCTATTAACGAAAAATTGTGATGTAAGTATTTTTTATAACGTCAAAAAAAATTCATAAAGATTAAGATTGAGTGCCGATGCGCATCGTTCGTTTTGAACACGAAGCCCCAATTTTTTTTTAAATTTTCTTCAACTATTTCAAAGAACATCTAATTAGAAACCAATTGACAAAAAATTGTGATGTAAGTATTTTTTATAAAGTCAAAAAAAATTCATAAAGATTAAGATTGAGTGCCGATGCGTATCGTTCGTTTTGAACACGAAGCCCCAAATTTTTTTCAAATTTTCTTTAACAATTTAAAAGTACACTTAATTAGGAACCTATTAACAAAAAATTGTGATGTAAGTATTTTTTATAACGTCAAAAAAAATTCATAAAGATTACGATTGAGCGCCGATGCGCATCGTTCGTTTTGAACTCGAAGCCCCAATTTTTTTTCAAATTTTCTTCAACTATTTGAAAGGACACCTAATTAGGAACCTATTAACGAAAAATTGTGATGTAAGTATTTTTTATAACGTCAAAAAAAATTCATAAAGATTACGATTGAGCGCCGATGCGCATCGTTCGTTTTGAACTCGGAGCCCCAATTTTTTTTCAAATTTTCTTCAACTATTTCAAAGGACACCTAATTGGGAACCTATTAACAAAAAATTGTGATGTAAGTATTCATTATAACGTCAAAAAAAATTCATAAAGATTAAGATTGAGTGCCGATGCGCATCGTTCGTTTTGAACACGAAGCCCCAATTTTTTTTCAAATTTTCTTCAACTATTTCAAAGAACATCTAATTAGAAACCAATTGACAAAAAATTGTGATGTAAGTATTTTTTATAAAGTCAAAAAAAATTCATAAAGATTAAGATTGAGTGCCGATGCGCATCGTTCGTTTTGAACTCAAAGCCCCAATTTTTTTTCAAATTTTCTTCAACTATTTCAAAGAACATCTAATTAGAAACCAATTGACAGAAAATTGTGATGTAAGTATTTTTTATAACGTCAAAAAATTCATCAAGATTACGATTGAGCGCTGACGCGCATCGTTCGTTTTGAACTCGAAGCCCCAAATTTTTTCCAAATTTTCTTTAACTATTTCAAAGAACACTTAGTTAGGAACCTAATCACAAAAAATTGTGATGTAAGTATTTTTCATAACGTCAAAAAAATCATAAAGATGCCAATTACCAGAGCAGTAAACGCAGTAACCAAGGGTTATCTATTGGAATAAAAAAGAAAATAATAATAATAACGTTTATTTTATATCAGGAAAAGTTTATAAAGGGTCAGTGTTCGCCAAAATAGCTAACTACCACCTTTCTCATACGACAATGGTATATACAGTGTCAGATGGAAAAATAATCGTCCAATTCTACATAGGAATCACAATGTGACTAGAAAAACTAGTATTATACTAATAATTAAATTACAATCGAGTAATGAACCTATATAAACAAATAACAAATTATTAAACTATAACAAAATTATATTTTTCTACGAGCGTGCGTAAAGTAGTGCTTTTCCGCACCCATTTCTGGGCGCAAAATTACACTTTTTCGCACGGAACTTAAAATTAATATTTATTTACCTTGTATAATGGTAAATGATTATAATAAGTGTCTTACTTTCGCAAACCAAGTGAAGTGAAATCACTTGAAGTAAAATAATCACTTCTATTCTTTTTTTGAAAGGAACAACTGAAAGCTTTGACTGGCACCTCAGATAAATTCACTCTCAAAATTTTATTTATTCTGTCATTTGTACAAGAAATGATTGCGCAAATAGAAATGTTTATGGAAGTAAGTACATGTTAACATTTTTATACGCAATGCGGTGGGTTACACATATAAATTGTAGTATTCGAGTTCACGCTCTAGCAGCGATCTTGCCTCGTTCAAGACGAGACCACGATTTTCCTATCTCATTAACTGAAAATCCATAATCAGTTATAAAAACTCTAGTCAAAATACCAATTTAACTTCATTTTCATAAGTGTAAAATAAAATCATTAACTACATGTGCTTGAGAGCACGTGCAGCATCGGTGAGGAGGGAAGCAGACTCATCACTTTGCAGAGGGAACACCTCAACTTGTAATACCAACTGAAGTGATTTGATCTGATAGTTTACTGTACTATACTGAACTATAAGTATATTTTGAGATAGCAATTTTTTCGAATACAGCAGGTGTCAATCAGAGATAATCAACGATCACTCTTTAGTTGGTAGGTAGATCAACAAAGAGTGTAGTGTTTTTCTCAGGAATTTGTATTTTGAAGATTATTATACAAAACAACAACTGATTGAAGTTTTACAGACAAAGAAATTTGAGAAATTATACGCCCTAGAAACTATTGCTGAACAACATGGACAATTTATAGTGAGACTTCCTCCTTATGTTATGCGCCAACTATACAATGTATACGTTGAATGAGCGGTAATCAGTATATTTAAATTTAGTTGAATTATCTATTACTAACTTAATAAAATATGTTGAAAATTGTTATTCGTAGAATTATAAAGAAAATTTTAATTATTACATAATTCACATATATGATCACGCAACGTCACATCTTTGATATTTGCACATATGTAGTGATTATACTTGTTGCAAGAAAGACATTTTAATTCTTGGTTTTTTTCACCACAATATAAGCAATTTTTTGATATATCATCCGTGCTCGAATGAATTATGTATTTTAAGTACTGACGGTAGTCATTAGGGCTAAAATCCATATCTACATCAATATTTTTAATAATGATTTCAGCGTAATATACTATATATACTCCACAGTTCCAGGCGTCTTTTTGAAGAGGATAAATAAAAGGTGTTGTTTCTAAATTTAACATATCTGCTCCTTTTTGAACAGGTGCTTTCAAAATAATATTTTGCCTTTTTACTGCAATTCACCAAAGGATCAAAAAAATTAACTACATTTTCTTCCATGTTTATAAAAAGCAGCATCCAATGAGAAGAAATTAAAATTGGAAATAGAATTTTTTTTTATTTCCAGGATTCCATTTTTTAGTTCCTTTAATGAGAGCATCCACCATATGACATGAAAAAATTTGGAAGGGAGTGTCGTAGGCTATTACCTTTAATAAATAATCTATTAAAAAATTTGATAACCACATTGTAGTAGTATTTTCATGCATATTTAAAGCCAACATATCTGAAAAATAGAGTTTTTCTTTTTGAAATACTGCTACTGTGTAGTCTTTACAAATTTTTCGATATTCAAAAGGGGTCAATTATTTTAATTAATAATAGAAAAAAATTTTAAAATTGCGATAAACAAAAGAGACAATATTGTTAGATAAAAATAAATATAAATTTGTACTATAATTAAAATACATTTAACTTTTGAAACAAAAGAGCGTTTTCTTTATTCGCTTCTGGTGAAAAGTTGTGTTTATTGACTTCTCTTTTACCTTAACACCACAGACATGCTGTGTGGAAATTCGCTAGAGATCTGCAACGTTTTGTAGCAGATAACCTACCTATCCAATGAATAAAGAATCTTTATGAATTTTTTTTGACGTTATAAAAAATACTTACATCACAATTTTTTGTTAATAGGTTCCTAATTAGGAGTACTTTGAAATAGTTGAAGAAAACTTGAAAAAAAATGGGGGCTTCGAGTTCAAAACGAACGATGCGCGTCGGCGCTCAATCGTAATCTTTATGAATTTTTTTTGACGTTATAAAAAATACTTACATCACAATTTTTTGTTAATAGGTTCCTAATTAGGTGTCCTTTGAAATAGTTGAAGAAAATTTGAAAATAATTGGGGCTTCGAGTTCAAAACGAACGATGCACATCGGCGCTCAATCGTAATCTTTTTGAATTTTTTTTGACGTTATAAAAAATACTTACATCACAATTTTTTGTTAATAGGTTCCTAATTAGGTGTCCTTTGAAATAGTTGAAGAAAATTTGAAAAAAAATTGGGGCTTCGAGTTCAAAACGGACGATGCGCGTCGGCGCTCAATCGTAATCTTTATGAATTTTTTTTGACGTTATAAAAAATACTTACATCACAATTTTTTGTTAATAGGTTCCTAGTTAGGTGTCCTTTGAAATAGTTGAAGAAAATTTGAAAAAAAATTGGGGCTTCGAGTTCAAAACGAACGATGCGCGTCGGCGCTCAATCGTAATCTTTATGAACTTTTTTTGACGTTATAAAAAATACCTACATCACAATTTTTTGTTAATAGGTTGCTAATTAGGTGCACTTTGAAATAGTTGAAGAAAATTTGAAAAAAAATTGGGGCTTCGAGTTCAAAACGAACGATGCGCATCGGCGCTCAATCGTAATCTTTATGAATTTTTTTTGACGTTATAAAAAATACTTACATCAGAAGTTTTTGTCAATTGGTTTCTAATGAAGTGTCCTTTGAAATAGTTGAAGAAAATTTGAAAAAAAATTGGGGCTTCGAGTTCAAAACGAACGATGCGCATCGGCGCTCAATCGTAATCTTTATGAATTTTTTTGACGTTATAAAAAATACTTACATCACAAGTTTTTGTCAATTGGTTTCTAATGAAGTGTCCTTTGAAATAGTTAAAGAAAATTTGAAAAAAATTTGGGGCTTCGAGTTCAAAACGAACGATGCGCGTCGGCGCTCAATCCTAATCTTTATGAATTTTTTTTGACGTTATAAAAAATACTTACATCACAATTTTTTGTTAATAGGTTCCTAATTAGGTGTCCTTTGAAATAGTTGAAGAAAATTTGAAAAAAAATTGGGGCTTCGAGTTCAAAACGAACGATGCACATCGGCGCTCAATCGTAATCTTTATGAATTTTTTTTGACCTTATAAAAAATACTTACATCACAATTTTTTGTTAATAGGTTGCTAATTAGGTGTACTTTGAAATAGTTGAAGAAAATTTGAAAAAAAATTGGGGCTTCGAGTTCAAAACGAACGATGCGCATCGGCGCTCAATCGTAATCTTTATGAATTTTTTTTGACCTTATAAAAAATACTTACATCACAATTTTTTGTTAATAGGTTGCTAATTAGGTGTCCTTTTAAATTGTTAAAGAAAATTTGAAAAAAATTTGGGGCTTCGAGTTCAAAACGAACGATGCGCTTCAGCGCTCAATCGTAATCTTTATGAATTTTTTTGACGTTATAAAAAATACTTACATCACAATTTTTTGTCAATTGGTATCTAATTAGATGTTCTTTGTAATTGTTGAATAATTTTTTTTTATTTTTGGGTCTTCGATTCACAACCGTGAAATATGTACAGTAACAATTATTTGAAAACTATTTATTCACTTAATCTCTAATTTTTGGTAGTAAAATTATGTAGCCTATTAAAATGTCATTATATGTTTCCTATATTAACATTTGTTTTGCAAAAGTACAGTTTATTTTATAAAAAAATATTCGTGGATGGTAAAAAAAAATCCGTGGCTAACTTCACACGGGTCCATTTATCCCTGTAAAACCAATCAATAAAAAATCCTCTAAACTTACAGATGAAGTTAAAAAATCTGAAATTCTTAACCCAATTACAAATCATGATTTCATTATTAATACTTACACCCTTTATGATGAACAACATATTAATGAAAATAGACCAGAATTAATACAAAAAATAAGAATACCATTTTATTTATATTATACACTTAACAGCAATCAGAAATACAGAGTTTCTTTGAGCTATTCTGTTGGCTATTAGACCAATAGGTTGGTTTTAAGAAGGTCCTGATGAGACTTCTCTAGTGCAAAGGACTTGCGTTTTATTTGAGGTAAATTGACCAACTTTGTTTCAGTCTTCTGTTGTTCTGGCGTTAGAGACTGTACTAGTAGATTAGGATGAGTGTCTATCTTTAGGTAGTGGTTACGGCTTCTTTCTTGTACTGTTGAAATACTGAGGTTTTGACGGATCAATTTGTTGGTGAGTGTTCGAAGGATTTTAGATTGTCCTCATTGTATGAGATCGATACTAGAATAAATTCAACATAGACACACAGAAATTGTTCTCTGGTAGCCGTATGAACATAATAATCTTTGATTTAAGTGACCCTGCGAGTGAATCCCCTACAAGACCTATCGACGAATACAAAAATTACCAATACATTGAAAATATTTAAATTCCTATACTCCATCATAAACAGCTATACAAAAAGAAAACATTATTAATAACTTCATTGAAACAAATCTAACCAATTCGTACACTATTTGTAGAAACACTTATAAATAAAGATACTAACATATATGAAAACTGGAATGTTCTGTCCCAAATAGGAAAGTTAATCACCAACAAAGCACGAGGAGGATAATAGTTAGATAATAATATTCATCTGCAAAAGAATAATCCTCCCATCAATAATAATCTTCTAAACGAAACCATTCACTTTTTAATTCCGTTTAATGACGACCGAATACACATATCCTTAGTATACATACATCAAACATAGAAGACACAATTTTCACAAAAGCCGCCTTGTGTAAATATTGTCTAATTATAGATCTGATTATCAATGTTAAAGAAACACACTTTTATACAAAATACTAAATTTATACAGCACATAACACCAAACACTTTTTAAGAGAGCACAGGAGAGACACTACACCAGATATATTTTTGCACACAGAAAATCTTAAAAACAACATCTACAGTGTTGAGGTAACACCAGATCTTGGTTCAAACCATTTGAGCATAACATTTGAACTAGACTTGAACATTAATCCAATCAAGTATACACCAGCTGATAAAAATATGATCTGAAAAAGTGCGACATTGAGAAAGTAAATCAAATAATGAATAATCATTTAAATACATACCACGAAATTTCTAGAAAAAATATTATATGCTTCAACAAAAAACTATCTGAGACAATCTTGGAAAATTCTCCTAAAATTAAGAACCATATTTATACTCACGAATTGCCGCTGTTTATACTTAGACTGATAAAATAAAAAAGAAGGTTACACAGAGAATACAGAATAAATCCAGATTACAAAACACAAATGAATAACTTTAATAGACATATACAAAAACTAATTTGGGAATATAAAACATATAAATGGGTAGAATCTTGTGAAGAAATCAATAAGAAGAAGGGAAAAACATACTGACACGAAATTGCTAAGTTAAGCAGATATAAACAACAACCCAATAATATTAAGTCAATAATTGAAAAAAATCATAGAATATTTATAACGGATGAATAAAAACTAGAAATATTTGCCACACATTATGAGAAAACCTACAAAGAGTGTACTCATCCCAACTTTAATCAACAACACTATCACAATATACAAGAATGGATGCACCAACAAACTAACCGAAATATAGAAATCACTTTTCAAATCATAGATGAAGAAGACTATTTTGAAAATTTACATAATGGAAAAAATACCACTCGAGTCTATGACTCTGTAATGAAAGCTATTCTTAGAAAACTTAACTACAGCTTCCATTATCATTATGTATGAATACTGCTTAACAAACCACTATTACCTTAAGTGCTGGAAAATTGGAAGTATAATAAATATTCCAAAGTGTAACACAGACCATACAAGAGTACAAAAGTATCGACCAATAACACTGCTTAGCAGACTAGGCAAGAATCTACAAAAAATTATAATAGCAAAGCTCATTAAATAAAATACGTCATCTTTATTAATAACATACAAGCAATGGCACTAAAAGGAGGAAAAACAGCGGCATTATTCCTAGACATACAAAAAGTGTTCGATAGTGTCTGGCATTATGATTTGATATACAAACTTCTTGAAATCAGGGTATCGGAATACCTAATCAGAATTATAACAAACATAATCAAAAAGAGAAAAATCAGGGTTATAAAAATGACCAATATTCAAAGGAATTTACAGATGAACAAGGATTGCCACAGGATTCTCCTCTGTCACCAATATAATATAAAATATTCTGTGCAGATTTATAATAAAGACCCAGAACACTTCAAGGAAGTCAGCTACATTTTACAATACGCACACGACACAGTTTTAGTTTGTCATGCAAAAAATACAAACAAATTTACCATTAACACAATGATCTGGTTTAATAAATGGAGAGTACTTCCTAATCCCTCAAAAATCAAACTAATCCTGTTTCATCACCGATTGAAAAGTTCTTCCCCTCCAAAATCAACAGATTCGTCCACAACCCAATGTAAAGTACCTAGGCATACTACTATACAGCAAATTAAAATTCAAAGCTCACTGCTCAGATATAAAAAAAGTATCATTACTCATTCCTGTCTTTTCCTACCCTATCATACGAAAATCGAGGAATAAAAATCGAAAATGCCAGCAGAATTTACCAACTGATATGGAGACCTATGTTAGAATATGCAAATATCATTCTCCTGAACACATCGTTGTGTCCCAGACATATGCTGCTGGTCGCAAAAATATCCTCAATTAGAAACATCACGAAAATCTGCCATCCAAGGAATACATTACATAATCCTTTAAATCAGCTGTTATACAAACTAGATGAATGCATACAAAAACATGCAGAAAATTTGCAAAAAACACTCCTTATAACCAAATACTGTATCACCAAAGAAAGCAGAAGATCAAGATGCAAATTTCCAGAGAAGACACTCAGAAAGAATTATTAGAGTGAATTTATTATTACATATTTATCTTTATTACTTAAGTTAACAACTTACATATTCTGTGAGCATGAATTTGGAAACATTCTATTGATTTTTGGGCAGACAGGAAATAAATTGTAATGCATGAAGTTGTGTGTATTTCAAATAAAATAACATTTACAAATTAACAACATTAACATGTCCTTATGTAACATAAAATATGTAAATTTAATGAGCAGACAATCACTGTGAAAGCAATAAGGTGACATGTAAATAACATATTTTAAAATAATTCTGTATTAACGATAATAAAAAATTGAACACATATTAAGATCTAACGTGAATAAAATTTGTAAAAACAATTTCTGTCTTTCATTAGACACAAATGTATGATACATTTAGTACAAGATATTTGTGTTTTTAGAGTACGGCCTTCCATTTCACAGCGTGGTTGTAAACATCATAATATCTTGATTTTATGTAAGGTATTGGTTAGTTACATAATTTCTTTGATTATTCTGGGGCGAATCCATGCTTGTTGAACGTTTACTTCGTCATTGAACTCATTATGGTCTCCTTTATCTACTTTTTCAATTTTTCTATCAAAACTCGATTCATACTCTAGTCCTACCTCTTCATTTGGTTCTTCTAGAATTCATACCAAATCGACTGATATTTTCTTAGGTCTAAATCATCCCCTCCAAAATAATTTTCTTAGTCCAATAAGTCTGGTAGACCAGAATCGTAATCATTTTCTATGTACTTCAGCATTTCTTCATGAGTTTTGTTACTTCTAGATATTTTCTGAAAGAAAAAGATGGCTATTTAAAGTAAAAAATATAAAATATCCAGTGTAATTGGTCAACTAACTGAGTATCTCCCTAGGGAGAGACGGACATTTTTCAAATTTACAATAAACTTTGAAACATATAAAAAAACCAATGTAGACTAATACTGAGATAAAATACAATCTAGTACTTAACAATTTTATCAGTAAAACTCGAATTTACACTAATATTAACGAAGATTCAGTAACAAACACCCACGTGCAATTTAACAATAAACTCCATCACAAAAGTGGTGACATTGATAGCTTTATAAAAGTCTCATCGCTATCACTACTCATTGAGGTGCATTCAGTAGTTGACTCTGAGTAGGGACAAATACAATTCATCCACGATCTATGCATTCCTTGAGCATTACATCATATATTAAAACGTGTCCTTCGGGGACAAATACAGTGGAAGGAGCAATACAAAAAAAAATTTTTTTTTCTCTGACTTAAGTACCTAAAGTCACAAAAGCAGGTACTAGAAAATATTTATTTCTCCTTTTAGGCATAACTGTGTTTAACAATATCTAATAAAATTCGAAACAGATTAATTTTTGTTCAACGGATATAAAGCAAAATGGTGGTTTAAGCATACCTATTTCAAGATCTCCTTGAGCCTGTATATACATTGTAGTTTTCCAATTGACTTTGGAAATATTATAGATTCTAGTATCATAGCAATAGTTTTTATGAATTTTTTTAGAGAACTTGAGCATTCAAACCAAAAGTTAGCAGGAATTTCAAATTTAAGTTCAGAACAGATACAACAATTAGAAGAGAAGGCAAAAAGATATGAAAATGAAGTGTTAAAATTTGAGGTATGTTTCGAAACAACCTCAGTTGTTGTTTGTTTTATTCTTATTTTATTTCAGAGAAAATATCCGTGGTTAAAAGATCCGATGTTCGATTTACCTAACATAACCAAAGAAACACAAAAACTACAAGAAGTGAAGAATACTAAAGAAAAATTAATCAAAGAACTTAGTGTATATCAAGGTTTGAGACCTGACATTAGTGAAGCCAATCAACAACTTGCTCAAATAAAAGAAGAACACAATAAAATTAGTACTCTATTGTTAGATTCACAGCCATCTGGGAAAATTTTTAATTAAGCTGAAAAGAGATAGGAACGTGTTTGATTTATGGGAATGTTCAATCAAGTCATTTTATCAGACATTAATGATGGGTATTGAATAGGAGACATATTTCAAATTTTTTTAGAATACTCACATTGATTTCAATAAAATGACTTGATCAACTAATTCGACATCAGTATTGTACATGAATTGAGTTTGTTTATACGAAACGATTTGATTTACATTTAGAATGTGCAATTTTCAACTTCGCATCAGTTGATTTAAAAAATGGTTATTGAAATATATACTTCTAATTTATAAGTTAATATTATTTTTGTACATTTTACAATAGAATCTTCTATCAGAATATTGTTTTTATACTTTCATTTCCCTTTTTATATTTGTCAAGTAGTTTATATGTAATACATATGTTGAGTAGTTCATATTCAACGCACATGCTGAGTAGTTCAAATTTAACTCACGTTGAGTAGTTTATATGTAATGCATATGTTGAATAGTTCATATGCACCTCATACCTTGAGTAGTTCATGTCTCATATGTAACGAATTTGTTGAGTAGTTCATATATAACTTACATTGAGTAGTTCGGCGACAGCAACGTGGCGTTAAGTGCGTACAAACTAGTTCAATATACTACTGCATTAAACCCAAAACTTCGAAAGGTGCATAGCATATTATTTAGTGAACATCAAGATTAGTGACAATAAAGTGATAAACTTAAATGATTAGTTAAAAAGTTTTGAAAATTCTCAAGAATAAACAACTTGTTTACACAAACACATTAATAAAATGATAGTGATAAAAAGTTATCTGAGGCAGTTTGCCAATAACTTAAATTGAAACCATGACCGAATTTAAAACGGTGTTGCCATCTTTTTAAAACAGGAAAAAATAAAATCAAAGTAACGATAAAAGAAAAGTAATGATTGTGATCTGTTTTTTTTTTCGCGTTTTGTAGTAAAAATGATTGATATGGACAGGATCGAACAAAAGTTTCGAAACATTACATGAATACATGAAACAGCTGGGTAACCAATTCGAGAACATTGCAATAGCCATACGAGATCTACAACAGGAAAATAAGAATTATTAAATAGAAATATAAAAATAGTGATTGAAACGATTAGAGTTGAATTAGATAATGCTACAGATATTGAAAGAATAGGAAAGTACACAAAATATAGAGCTAGACCAATATTAATAAAAGTGACAAAAGGAAACACAAGATTGGAAATTTTTCAAAAATCCAAAAATCTCAAGGGTATAAATATATAGATTGATGAAGATTTCCCATGGAACATACAAGAAGAAAGAAAAACACTGATACTGCAACTCAGAGAAGCTAGAAGCAAAGGTCACACAATGAACTTTTTTACAGTTACACATTCGTTGTTAGAAATAATTTTAAATATCGTAACAAGTAGGTTGTTGTTTATTAGTAACTAAAAAAGAGAACTGTCAATTTAAAAAAAATGTATTTTATGTAATGTTAGCTGCTAATTTTTCTTAAATAAATTGCATATTTCAACCGGGATAATTACTTTAAAAACTAAAAACCTAACAGGTTATGGGCCCAGGTCAGTTCACTTGCCCACCAGCTGTGTGAAAACTTAGTGAATTAAAAATTTTGTGAGAAATAAAAATCGTGATTGTAAAATCTGCTGTTCCCGGTAAAAACTTTGAAGTTAGTGAGAACTTTAGCGGCATAATATAAAATAAAAAATGGCTCACTCTGACGAAAGTGCTTTGATTGAAAAACTATGCGATAATGAAACTTTCGAGGTATGGAAATTTCAGATACTAATACTGTTTAAAGCCAACGGACTCTATGAAATTGTAAACGGAGATTGGAAGTTTGAAAACTTGAATAAACCCGAAGAGAAAGCAGAATGGAATAAAAAGGATACTAAAGCACAAAAAGTGATAATGACAACTATAGATAAAAAGCATTTAATGCATATAATAAACTAATATTCATGGCAAATGTATAACAAACTATGTAACATTTCCCATAAAGATTCTGAGCAGCAAAAATGTAATCTGTTACAAGAATTTTTCAATTTTAAATTTGATAAACAAATAGACATGTCACTGAACATAAGCAAAATTGAATATTTAGCCTTTCGACTATCTAAAATTCTTTCTACTCTACCTGAAGAATACAAACATTTTGTAACAGCCTGGGAATCAGCCCCATTAACAGAAAGATCATTGACCAATTTAATATATCCAGATTAGTTTCAGAAGAAAATAAAATAAGAGGAACAAAAAAAGACGAAAGTGTAACATTTAAAGCTGAAGAAAAGCGCATGAAAAAAGGAAAATTTGTTAACCAAGCATCAGGACGTAAGTGTTATAATTGTGGAAAAATTGAACATTTTATGAAAGATTGCAGAGCAAAACAATATGTAAAAAGAATAACAATACAGAAGAAAACTGTTTTTTCCGAAAAACTCATCAAAAGTCAAAAAAGGAAGGTAGTAAAGTAAGCTATCTAACACATGAAAATAAAAATTGTGAATCAGAATTTGATACCACCTTTATCGTGGACTCTGGTTCAACGTCTCATATGTGTAAAAATAAGGATCTTTTTGAATTTGTGAAAAATAAGAAAAGCGAAATCTGTGTAGCAAAGAAAAATGAAACGATGCAAGCAGAAGGTGTTGGACAAATTACTAATAAGTATTGCATTCTAAATAATGTGTTATATGTGCCCGATCTAAGTAAAAATCTTTTATCAGTAAGTGCTATAACAGACAAAGGGGATGAAGTAAAATTTACCAAAGATAAAGTTGTTATTTTAAAAAATGGGTTGGAAGTATTAAATGGAGAAAAACAAAGCAATGGGCTATATGAAATAATTTTTTTAAAGATAATGAAAGCTTGATTGCTGAAAAACAAATAAAATTAAAAGCTAGTGAATGGCATAGAAAATTGGGACACTTATTATTACAGAATTTAAAAAAACTCTTAGATATTTCTAATGGAATGGAAGTAAACAAGAATGATTTTAATAATCTTGAAAGCATAAAGTCAAAAAAAGTCCGAAATCCTTTCTCCAAGAGCTATTCGTCCACTAGAAATATTACATATTGATATCTGTGGTCCAATTGAACCTACAACATGGGATGAAAAGAATTATATTTTAGCTATTCCGTTGTATATTTATTAAAACACAAATATGAAGCTACAGATTATCTTAAACAATGTATAGAAGAAATGGAGGCTCATAAAATGGAAGAGTATACAAGATAAGATGTGACAACGGAGGCGCGAGTTCTCAAATTTAAAACTAAAACAGTGGTGTAACATGAAGGGGATCGTATTGGATTATACAGTACCTTATTCTCCGCAGATGAATGGCAAAGCCGAACGCCTAAACCGAACTCTTCTAGAAAAGGCGCGAGCATTAATATTCGACTCAGGATTAACAAAAAAATTTTGGGGTGATGCTGTTTATGTAGCCACTTATCTACTAAATCGCAGTCCAAATGAATCAAGCATTACTGGAAAAACTCCATCGGAAAGTTGAACAGGAAAGCAGCCTAATCTGTCCGGACTTCAATTTCTCGGTTGCAAAGCCAAGAATATATCTTTATTGGTTATGCACCAAATGGCTATAGATTATTTGATAATCATAAAAAAAGAGTAGTAGTTTCTGGAGACGTTATTTTCAAAGAAGAAAACCATGAAGATATGCAAAAAGAAGACGAGATTTAAAAACTCGAATCGACTGATGAAGAAGAAGAAAATCTAAATAATGACAATGGAAATAAAGAAAATCTGAACGATGACAGCGAAAATGAAGAGATTCAACACGAATACGAAAATGAACAATTTGAACCAATTATAAATTTAGGAGAAGATGAAATAGAAGACCCAATAGAAAACAGACGAGAAAGAAAAATAAATTTGCCAAAAAGGTGTAACGATTATGTGATGTTAACATATCAAGAAGCAGTCAACAGCTCTGAAAAGCAAAATTGGATACAAGCAATACAAGAAGAAAGGGAGTCTTTAAGAAGAAATAAAACTTGGGATTTAGTTGATTTGTCAGAAGCTAATAAAAAAAAGATTCTGACCAGCAAATGGGTGTTCAAATTAAAAAATGATGGAAGATTTAAAGCCAGATTGGTAGTACGAGGGTGTCAACAAGAGTATGGGATAGATTTTGAAGATACTTTTAGTCCAGTAGTCAGCCCAACAGCTCTAAGGGTAATGTTTGGCTTAGCAGTCAAAAACAAGTACAAAATGAAAAAGTTTGACATCAAAACAGCTTTTCTATATGGCGAACTTCATGAAGAGCTCTATATGTCATTACCTGAAGGCTACGAAGATAATAATAACAAAGTTTGCCGTCTTCGAAAGTCCTTGTATACTCATATATTGAATAGTTTATATGTAACACATATGATGATGAGTAGTTCATATTTAGCTCATATATTGAGTAGTTCATAGCTATTTCAGTTCTGTGATTGTATTGAAACTAACAACCAAAGATAATACAAATATTAATATATTTTAGTTTGTCTATATTAACAACTGTATTAATTTTTTAGTCATTATAGTCATTTAGGGGTAAACAAATGCATAAAATTGGCACAAGATTCTTTATTCTGGCCTGGTATGGTTGATCAAATAAGACAGAAAATTTCAAATTGTCACCAGTGCCTTACTTATGCCAATTCTCAGAATAAGGAATCTTTAAAGCCACATGAGATACCAGCTTTACCATGGAATAAAATAGGCTGCGATATTTTCGAAATAAAAGGAAAAAAATACCCTTTAGTCATTGACTATTTTTCAAAATATGTAGAAGTAGCAGAATTATTGAATAATCCAACAAGCCATATGGTCATAACAAATCTTAAGTCAATTTTTGCTAGGCATGGGATTCCAGTAACCTTGGTAAGTGATGGCGGCCCACAATTTACATCACAAGAATTAAAAACTTTTAGCAGACAATGGGAATTTAAGCATATAGTTTCGTCTCCAACCTATGCTCAGTCTAACGGCATGGCAGAGAGACATACAAACTATAAAAAAAATGTTTAAGAAAATATTTAATGAAAAGAAAGATTTATATATGGCTCTTTTACATTTTCGTACTACACCCATTTTTGAAAACATATCACCATCTGAAATTTTGATGTCGAGAAAATTAAGAACAAATTTAATAATTACAAAAAATCAGTCAAAACCTAGAATTGCAAAAGAATATAATAAAACAATTATTAAGGAAAAACAAGAACTGCAACAAAAATATTATAATAAAAATGCAACTAAAAACTTACCTGAATTGTACACAAATCAGTCAGTTTATGTTCAAACAAAACCAAATGGTAATTGGTTTCTTGGTAAAGTTGTTAGTAAACTAAGAGATAGAACATATAGATTGCAAATTAATAATGGTTCTATGCTAATAAGAAATCGGAAATTCATTAAACCGGTAGGAAGTAAACATTTTCTAAATAATTCAGAAAACCATTATTCATCAGCAAAGGAGGAAAATCATAATGAAATTAAGTATTTTATAGAATTAAAAGATGATGATAATATCAGTAATGATAAGGAAAGTGTTAGAGAAGAGAGAGTGGTTGTAGATTTTGAAAATAGACTTGAAAATGAACAATGTGAAACTACCGAAGATGATAATCATAATGAAGAAAGCATTACTATAGTTGTAGATGAAAATAAAATGAGGGACAGTTCAGAAAGTGATTCGGATTTGGAGGCTAAATTTATTAAAAAAACTTGTATCACATCATCAGGTCGAATTTCGCGACCTCCTCCAAAACGGAATCAGTTTTGATTATCTTACTTAAGAAAGGGGGATGTAGGATTAGGTTATTTAGAGGTACGTCTGTACGTAAGGTAGTCACTGTCACTAATGTAAAGTTGGCAATGAAAGCTGTCATGCGCAGTGACAGTGAAGCGATGTTCTCGAACCTTGGCTCACGTGTATGTACTCAATAAAGAACAATACAAAATCAAGTGTTAATGTTTAATTAATAAATCCTAAAGTAAAGAAACAAACATTAACATAACATTCACCATTTGTAAGAATACGGTAATTGGCCACCTACGGGTCCTTCCACAAGGAGAATAATTCTCGCATTTTTTATCTAAGCTATCCACTCCTCCCTTGGTTAGATTGTAGTCTGCAATCGTTTCTGGTTTTCCTGTGTCGAGATCATCATATGGAGAATGGTACATAGAAGAGATTAGCAACACTGCTTTGTTCTTCTTCGGTACATGAGAAAGCAGAGTAATATTGTCTTTATATGCGTATAATGTACTATTGATTTCTCTTTTCTTGATTGGCAAAAAATAAGCAGGAATCATCGGCTTGTTTTTTTAGAGTAGCCAAAAATGTCCTCTTTTTTGTAATTCGGTGACAAGTTCCATACTACTATAAACCAATTGTCTGCTGTGATATTTCTGTTGCTGTTTTCTATGAGCTTCACTAACCTTACAACAGCTTGAGTTGGGACTTGCAGCTTTTTTTCCGTTGCTGATAATCCTTGGTCATCGGAACCTTTTCCACAATAAATATAAGCATTATACAAATAATTATTTCTGGCATCTGTGAGGCACATTATTTTTATGCCGTATTTTGCAGGCTTTTTTAGCATGTACATTTTGAAGCGGCATCTTCCTCTGAAAGCTACTAGGCTTTCATCTACACAAACATATGCCCCCAGAGATAAATTCTTTTGAGAATTGTGAATGAATGTTTTGAAGAGTCCTGAAATTGCTGCAGCTCCATCTTCTTTTATTCTTTCAGACCTGTCGAAGTCACTATCGAATCTCAATACGATTAGTAATGTCTCAAATCTCTTTCTTGGCATCGTACATCTGAAAACATCTCTCCCAGTGCCATCAGTAGCAAATAATCTCTCTATACTCTCTCATCCTGCCTTGAAAACTTCCGTGTAAATGATCAATCCCAAAAAGCTTTCATCTCCACAGTATCTACATCTCTCAATGTTGTATGGTCTGGCATTTTGTACTTTGCACGACATTGTGAGAGTTTACGGTTTGTCCATTGGATAACTTCATGTAACATATCCTCACTGAATAATGTATCCCAAACTTGAATGGGGCTTGCAATATCACCTAATGCTGCTGCAGGGCCTCGTAGTCCAGGTAAATGCACTATCAAGTTATGACGTCTAGTTCTAGAATTGGCTGGAGGTGGTTGCTTAGACTTGAAATAACAAGGAGTAAAACAACAAAAATAAGATCATTGCTATAGTGCTTACCAGTTAGTTGGATTTTTTTTCTCGCTCACATGAAAAAAATCTTGACTTAAATTTTCTACTGGTATGATATTCTTCTCGTTTTCTTCTTCAATATCTTCGAGTCCTGATTGTTCAGAATCAGTGGCGTGGTCACTTTCAATGATGATACTTTGGTCATCATCGCTTATCAAATTATAATCATCACGCAATTGCTCTAAGCACCAATCTTCAAAATTTGGATAATACGGATGCATTCGCGATGGTCCCGCTATTTGCGACATTTTTATGGGAGATTGCAATTGAAGATGAATACGTTAAAAGGGGAAAAATGAATAAAATGCAATAAAAATGTTCGTAGCACTTACACTACTTCCTGGTATGAGATACCGCTATCGTAAAATATCGTAGAGATCTCACCCGTGCTACTTCACAGAACGCCACAACGATACTGAAATGCGTGTTGACCTGACCCTGGAAGGTACTGAGAGTCTCGAGGTCAACAGGCATGCATAACTAAAAATAGCAGGAAAATATGAGAGCAGAGGGTATGGGATACCGATAGGTAGCGGTTAAAGGATAAGTTAGGGACTTATCTTGGGAAGACTCGGGACGTACAGCTCTCAGCGGTTTTGACCGGTTCTTGTGCCGTTGGTGGCTGGACTACTCTGGAATATGACCGTTTGGTGTGGTAGAGCTGAATGGTGTAGTGCAGCTATATGGTCCGGTAGAGCTGGATGGTGCGGTAGACGCCGCAGAGTTGTAAGGAAAAAAATTAGAAAACAGGAGAAACGATAGGAAAAATTGAGAATTGAAAAGGAGGAATAAAATGAACAGATTATGAGCTTATACTCCAATACATAGAAAAATTGAATCCAATTTTTATAATAAAATCACAGAAATCTGTTCATTCTTATCCGTCCTGTTTCCAAAATAATCAGAAAATGCAAATTTAGATCAAAGATAAATAACCATAAGAATCCGTTATAAATTCGTTTCATAAAATAAATTTGGACGCCACCAATTTTTTTAAAGAAAGTTAATAACGGTGAAAAAACTGGAAATACCGTAACAAAAATATTGTTTTTTAAAAAACGAAATATTTTAACTGAATAGAAAAATCGAAATAGAATGATTTGTGAGCACACAATTACAATTGGAAAATATATAGATAACTTACCAGCAAGAAGAATTAAAATCACACAAAAAGTATTATTTAAATATTGAATGTTGAAATTGCTTCTCAGTGAAGAATGAACAAGCGACCGATTCGACTTGAATTGTCGTTTAAATAGATATTTTACGATGGTAAAAACAGTCACCGACGCGTTCTTAATATTTGAAATAAAAGGATTTGGAATTAGAGGTGGGAGTAGCGACATGTTACAAGTAGTTCAAATGGATTCTGATTCATAAAATATTGGCAGAAGTTCCTAAGGTTTTTCTTTCAGTCGGTGAAATGAAGCATCTTTGATATCTGAATTTAATACAATATTCAAACTCTAAAAATCCTTATTACTTTTGTGCTCAATTTATCTAATATGCGAGAAAAGTATTGGTTTACCCCAAAAAAAGTTGGAATTTTGAAAAAAAAATTACGTTTTTCATCGAGAACAACACGGAAAAATGGTTTTTAGAGAAAAGATCCTGTGTGTATGTTGTCGTCGGCCACTTTTCGTTACATGTCTTATTAGAACAATACAGCCTCTGGAGTGCAATAAGTCACCAATTTTATGATTGAATATTGTTTAGGACATCTCACAAATGAACCCTATTGATTTTTAGCCCACCAGCGCTAGTACAACGGGTGCTATGGTACTTGAAATACGACATTTTTGTAATTTTTTGAGAAATTTTAGTTTGTTAGCACGATCCAGCCTCCGGAGTGCAAGAAATCACCAATTTTATGATTGAGTATTGCTTAGGACATCTTACAGATGAACCCTATTGATTTTCAGCTTACCAGAGCTAGTAGAACAGGTGCTATAGTACTTTAAGTACGACATTTTTGTCAATGTTGGAGACATTTCAGTTTGTTAGCCCGATACAGCCTCCGTAGTATAAACAAGTGACCAATTTTATAATTGGATATTATTCAGGGCATCTCAAAGATGAACCCTATTGATATTCAGCTCACTAAAGCATTTACAACGAGTGCTGTGGTACTTGAAGTAGCAAATTTTCAATTTGTTAGCACGACACAGCCTCCAGAGTGTATACAAGTGACCAATTTTATGATTAAGTATTGTTCAGGGCGGCTTATAGATAAATTTTATTTATTTTTATCTCACCAGAGCTAGTACAACGGGTGCTTTGTTACCTGAAGTGCCACATTTTTGGTCCTTTTTGAAGAAGTTTCGGGTTGTTAGCACGATACATCCCCGAAGTGTATACAAGTGACAATTTTATGATAGAATATTGCTCAGACAGTGGTTCCCAACCTTTTCTGGACCACCGCCTCCTATAAAAGAGAACAAAAATTTCACCGCCCCCCCCCCTAGTCGCTGGTTAGTGCAAAGTAGTTAATTTTATTTGAATATCATCTGTACCGTCCCATTTGATCTGTCTTTAGCTTTAATTTCAGTTAATGTCTAAATTTTATTTTAGAGGAATGATGAAGTAGAAATTTATTAAACGACTACCAAATGTACAATAAAATTGTTTATTAAACTTTTAAATATAAACACAGAATCAATAAGAAATACAATCACAATAGAAATAAGAAATGCAATACAATAAGAAATACAAAATTAATAATAAAGAAAAAATCAATGAGACGGTTGAGGCTGGTGGAGTGTTACCAGTTTGTTAATATCGGGTTCCAATTTCGTTAGCATCAATCGTAGATCGCCACGTTCAGTGATGTGTAGTCTGCTCCTCTTCTTTGACAGCAAATCAGTTACTGCACCGAATGCACGCTCAGCCATATAGGACGAGGGAAATGCAATTAACAACTTCTGTACTATTGTCCACAATCCAGGATAGAGAACTGGTATTGGTTTTTGAAGCCAGAACTCTTGATATCCACGTTTCAATTTTACTTTCAGTTCTACGTTAGTTGTGAGTTCTAATAGCTCCTCTTCCAAATTTGATGAGCCTTCAGTATCTGTGTTTGCGAAAGGATCTATAACTCAACTTGTTAATTCCATGTTTAAAATATCTTGGAAACGCTCTGTAAAATCAATATGAAGAACTTCCAAGTGGTGGCAGTAAGTAAGTAAATCTTCCGGTTTTGCAGACACTGTTGATAATGTGGGAAAATGGTTGTACTCACCTCTACCAAGATTTCTTTTGAATATAAGAAGTTTTCCTGGAAAAGCAACTATGACGTTTTTAGTTTTAATTAAATTTAAACAGGTCCGTCAAATAAGCGATGTCATTTTTTGATGTAATCAGGTTTTCGCGCAATTGTTCGTTTTCTTCAAGAAATTCCAACATTGAGTCAAATAGATTGAAAAAACGATTCAGACAAACACCTTTAGAGAGCCAACGTACTTCTGTGTGCAGCAGCAAGCGATTGTAGTCTTCATAATTTTCATTGCAAAGCTTATGAAACAAACGGTCATTCAATGAATTGCTTCTAATGATATTGATTGCTTTAATAACGTTATTGAGGGACGCATGCAGACGTTCATTTAATTTTTTTGCAACCAAATGCTGACGGTGAATAATACAATGCACAGCGAGTACATTTGACACTGCTTTTCTGAAATGTGCTATAAAACCCTTATGACGCCCGGCCATTGCTGGAGTACCATCAGTAGCAGCAGACAAAATATTGCTAATAGGAATTTCTTTCTCTTGAAAAAATTCGTGCGTGATATTAAATATAGAATGTCCCTTTGTATCAGATTCCAAATTCTTAGCAAATAATAACTCTTTATGAATTTTTCTTCTTTTATAAATCGTACGTATGATAAGAGTAGAGCTTCGTTACTTGGTAGAGTTGATTCATCGAGTTGAATGGAAAATTTGCAAGTCTTTAGGTAATCGCATATTTATATTTCAACGTCATTTGCCATTTCATATATTCTTCTTTGCACTGAATTAATACTGAGAGGAATTTTTTTAATGATATCAAATGGTGTCTTATGATGGAGATACAGTTTTTAATATCTCTTCGACTGCCGGCAAAATTAATTCCTCGCCAATGGTGTGTGGTTTTCCTGACTTTGCGATTAACAATGAAACGTTATATGAGGCTCGTAGCCCATCATCGTCTCGTTTAGAAGACGATGCAAAAAGGTTTGATATAGTTGGCTGTTTTAAATATTTTTTTCGAGTTCTTGAAAATAGAATATATCTTTGTTCTTCTTATCAGGATGCATTTTATGTAAATGCTCTTGTAGCCTAAAAGGTTTCATAGCTTCATTTGAAAAAACTTTTCGGCAAATTAAACACAGGTAATGATTTGTCTGTAGAAAATTCCGCAAATCCATATTTTAAATATTCAATACCGTTTTGCCGGCATTTCTTTTTTAATTTAGAAGTAGATTCAGCCATTTTCATACAAAAATTAAATTCTCAATAGATTTATAGATAGTAATGTTTATAAAATGACACCACTCACGATTATTTACTACGGCAGAGCTTATATGATTCACGACTATATATCGCGGCCAAGCACATACAACTAACTAACAAAAAATTCGTAGAGCTGTTGGCTTTTATACGTTTCATTTCGTGCATGATTCGATTAACCCTTATTAAATCATTTTTATTTCACCATTCCTCTTGACTGCTTATTATTTGCTTCTGAATCCGCTACCGCCCCCCTAAAAGGCTGCAGCGCCCACAGGGGGGCGGTATCTCCCCCGTTGGGAACCAATGGCTCAGGGCATCTCACAGATGCGGAAAAGTTAATTTTAATCTTTAAAACCGTTTATTATTGAGAGTGATTTATGACATTTTATACATCAGAAGGTTCCCTAAGAATTCTGAGCTACTAAGGTTATTCTTTGAGTAGTTCAAATGAAACATCTTTGATATCTCAATTTATTACAATGTTTAAACTTTAAAAATCCTCAATTTTTAGAGTGATTTATGACATTTTATATTTCGGTAGGTTCCCTAAGTATTCTGAACTACTAAGGTTATTCTTTGAGTAGCTCAAAAGAAGCATCCTTGATATCTGAACTTATTACAATATTTAACACCAAAAATCCTTTTTTGACAGTGACTTATGACGTTTTATACTTGTAATTATTGTGAGCTACTAAGGTTATGCTTTGAGTAGTTCAAATGAAACATCTCTGATTTCTCAAATTATTACAGTATTTGAACACTAAAAATCCATATTTTTGAGATTGATTTATGACATTTTATACTTCGAAAAGGTTTCCTAAGGATTCTGAGCTACTATTGTAAGTTTACCACAGTTTTTTGGAAATTTTAATGTGAATCTGTCTTTATATAAAATGACGGGAATATTTTGATACGTCAGAAATTAACTTTCATTTTCAATCGAATCATAACTTTCATCAAAATTTTTCGTTTCGCATCATGAACAACCACCCATTTGTTGTTAACAGTACCAACGTTATTGACGAATCATTTTTTACAGCAAGTAAGTACATATTTTATTATTACATGTAAAATTTTTAACAAAAAAATATCAAGTAGCTTAGATTAAAGAAACCCAAAGATAAAATATAACCATAGCAAATAGCCAATGACTCGGTTCATTTCTCAACATCAGTATAGATTTTGATTCCAATTGAACATGAAGAAGCTGTTAATCATAAAAATTGGAGAACGTTCCTATGTTATTACATTTAGTAATTTAAACAAGGTATCTTTTATATCTTACCTATAGAAATAAACCGTATATAAAGATTATTTACGGAAATAAACAACAAAATTGACCATTTAAATGGAAGGCATCCACAGATCATGTATTATATAATAACTACTATTAAAAAAAGGTTGCAACGGCTGTTGTCCACCTATTGGTTTATATTGGAACTAATAGAAGTTAACTAATTTTAAAAGGAATCTAGCTTAGAGCTTTGGTAGGTGTGCCCAAGCTTACGGCAACGGTATGTTTCTTTTTTTTAGAGTGAACGAGTAAACAGTGTAACGTAATCTTGGCTGTCTACCAGTTCTGTGGTTATGTATTATTTTATCTATGATTTCAGCCATTGAGCGTTATTTGGCCTGTTGTGATATTGATACCCGTGTTTTGTTTATTTTATTGCTTGCTGTTGTGTCTATTTTACTGCTCTTTATTCAGTGTTTACTGTTTAGTACTTCTGTGAAGTTTCTTCAATCTGAAGCAGGTCAAGAACACTAATTTTTATAGTGAGTGAGTTTTCGACTCGCGCCTTTAATACTAGGTGCGTTCTTTTTTACTGAGATCTCAGATAATCTCAGCTCACATCAGTAATGTGAGCGTTCTTTTTGTTTTACTCAGTTCTAAGTGAGCTGAGATTTTTCCTCCCCCTTCACCGATGCTGATTGTGTTGTAAGGGGGTATCAGCTGGAATTGAGTCGGAAATAAGGTGGAGGGGATGAAGAAATATTTGATTTGCTTGGGTTATTTGTAGTTTTAACCAAGGTTATCTATGGTTTTAACCATTGACATATAAACACACATAATCTATTTTTCTTTTGTTACAAATTATGGGTACAATAATATTATTAGATGCTGATACGAATCTGTCATATAGTTTAAATTTTTTGACTGTCAACTATCATGTCACAAAAGTCTAATATATCAATCCCGAATATTTATGGTCCATATTTAAAAGCAGAACCTAATCTAAATAATATATTTAAAAGAGATGTGCAGATAAGCAGAAATAGATAATGGATGTACATTTATCAACGTGAAGCGGACGGTAGAATTTTTTGGACTGCATAACTCCAAATTCTATACGATATAAGCCTTATGTCAGCGCCTGTCACAGTGAAGTGCGAAATCTGCGGTAAATTTTTTAAGAAGCGAGGCCTAAAATTACATCAAAACAAGACGCATGGTAGACAAAATTTAAGTTCGATTACAGTAGAAAGTTATGACAATAAGGATATAAAAGATACGAATTTTCATATAAAGTTGGCAAAATTGAAGAGCCAAAGATCAGTTATAAGAAGAGTCCCAAAAGCTTCAAGGGCTCTTTGTGCCTCAACGCTATCTAATCTGATTGAAGAATGCGTAAGACAAAATTCTATTACTACCTGGGAAAATCTTTTGCTTTTTCCGTATAATGTTTTGAGTCTTCTAAAAATTCTAATAAAAAAGTATCTCTCTCTACTATAATCAAGAATAATTTAAAAACTTTTGAAAATATAGATCATCATTTATTGAATTTCTCTGATCAACAAAATAGAAATTTCTCAGTACAGAAAAACAAAAATTTATCAAAAAATAGTAAAATTATAGCTGGATTTATAAACTCTGTTGTTCGTTATTGGTTGGTCGTGATTCCCGCTGCTCGAAAATGAAACATTGATATCACATAAATGCGTTTATAAACCGTTGTTGTCGTGTTGTTCGTCGTTTCCACGTTGTTCGTCGTTGCTCTCAAATAACCAAATTTTATATCTTGTTATTCGTGATTCGCAGTTCCACCAATGAAATCTGAAGTTAGTACCACATGACTTGATTTCTACCAATCATTTTAAACTCAAAACTGGCACTACTGTTTTTACGGTCAGGCAAGAGAGGCGCTACATTCAAATAAGCTACTGTTTATTTATGCACTTCTGCAGCATGAAATTACGTCACCGTTGTGACCAATCAAATTTCAACAACGCCAGCAACGAAAAACCGATATAAATTAGTCGACTCGGAAAAACTGTGAATAACGAATCGCCAGCAACTTGGAAAAGACGGCAAGCAACGAACAACGGGAACAACAGAGTTTATAAATCCACCTTAAAAATGTCATTAATAAAGTTTCTGACGGCGACTGACATCCGCAATCAAAATCTTAGCTTCAGATGACAGTTTTGCTGATGTCAGTGCAGCCACTTTAACAGATTTAAAATCGAAACATCCTGTAGAGAAACTTAATAGTACGTTCCCTACTCTGATTTCGGAACATATTCCTTTTTTTATAACAGAAGAATTTGTGAGTAGCGCAATAAACTGTTTTAAAACAAGTTCTGCTGATGGTTTAGACTTTTTAAGACCTTCACATCTACAAGATTTAATAAGTTACAGTGCTGGCCCTTCAGGAAAAAATCTCTTATCATCTTTGTGTAAATTATGTAATTTTATTTTAAATGACACAGTAAACATCAATATTCGTCCTATTTTATTCGGCGCGTCACTATTAGCTTTAACTAAAAAAGCAGGAGGTATCAGACCAATTGCTATTTGTACAGTTTATCGTCGTTTAGTAGCGAAAATAATTTGTTCAAACATCAGAGACAAATTAGGATATTTACTTCGTCCATTACAATTTGGTTTCGGGTCGAAAGGTGGTTGTGAAGCAGTTGCACATGCAGCAAGACGTTACGTCTCTAATCATCCAGACGTTAATAATAAAGTTTTTCTGAAAATAGATTTTAAAAATGCTTTCAATACAATTCATCGCGATCATTTATTAAAACTTGTAGCAGATATTCTACCTGAAATTTTTCCTTTCATCAATCAATGTTATCGATTCCCTTCATATCTTTTATTTGGCGAAAACATAATTTATTCGGAAAGAGGCGTCCAACAATGCACCTCTCCTTTTTTGCATATCGATACACAAACTTATTAGCAACATTGACACATAATTCAATGCTTGGTACCTTGATGATGGTTCTTTAGGTGGTAATACTAATTCCGTGTTCAAGTCTCTTGTCTATATAATAAACAATTCCAAGGATATTGGTCTTGAACTCAATTTCAGCAAATGCGAGTTATTTTTCTTAGAATCACCAAATAATCTAACCATTGATAAATTTAATACTGTAGCACCAGGCATAACAATTACCAACAGACAAAATTTATTTCTATTAGGTGCTCCTTTATTAAACGAATCATTTCTATCAGCTTTCAATGAAAAAATAACCTTTTTCAAAAAAATGTCATCTCGTTTATCCTGGTTACCGACTCATATTGCGTATTACCTTCTCAAGAATTGCCTATTAATTCCAAAATTAACATATATCTTAAGATGTAGTCCGACCTGGTTACACAATGATATCCTAATCAATTTTGACAATGCCAGTCGTCATTCATTAGAGTCATTAATTAACATTAAATTAGAGGACCTTTCTTGGAAACAAGCTTCACTACCTGTTTCATATGGTGGTTTAGGAATTCGCTCAATCGTTTCAGTAGCTCTTCCTTCTTTTTTGTCATCATTAAATAGTTCAAAAAATTTCATTGATTACATTCTGCCTATATTTTTCCACCCACAAGACCCTTTATTAATGGAGGCAGAAAATATTTGGTCATTAAAGTCTAACAAAGTTGTACCCGATGATTATAAATCCTTTCAAAAATCCTGGGATATTCCTTTATTGAACATTGAAAAAGGAAATCTGCTTCAGAAAGCTATCAATTTACCAGACAAGGCTCGTTTGAATGCAGCATTTTCAAAGGAATCAGGAGAATGGTTGAACGCTTTACCGTCGGCCCCATTAGGTACGCTTTTAGATGACGAAAGTTTCCATATTTCTATTGGTCTCCGTTTAGGTTGTCAAATTTGTGTAAAACATCGCTGTCGTCGCGGAGCTGATGTTGATGAATATGGTAGACACGGCCTAAGCTGCAAATTAAGTGCCGGCCGTTTTTCACGTCATTCTGCAGTAAATGGCATAATCAAACGAGGCATGGCATCTGCAAAGATTCCCTGTTCGTTGGAACCGTTAGGTACTTGCCGCGACGACGGTAAACGTCCAGATGGTATCACCCTCATTCCATGGCAACGCGGCAGGCCAGTTATATGGGATTTCACTTGCACTGACACTTGGACTCCGTCCCATGTCCGATCCACATCTACTTCCGCAGGCGCTGCAGCTTTACAAGGCGAAACTTTTAAAATCAATAAATACAAAAATTTGGAGAACATTCACATTTTTATTCCTGTAGCCATTGAAACCTCTGGTGTTTTCGGTCATGAAGCTTTAAAATTCATTAAAGAAATCGGTAAAAAAATATCTATAGAAACTAATGATACGAGAGCAACTTTGTTCTTTATACAACAAATAAGTATTGCAATTCAAAGAGGAAACGCTTCATCTTTTCTCGGTACGTTTCCCCGTTCTAAGCCTCTAGAAGAACTTTTTATGAAACCTAATCATAAGAAACGTAATTCTTCTACAACTTTCAAACTTTCTCACATTACAGACCCTAAAACATGTGATCTTTCCTTTTTCCGACATTCTCATTTAACATCTTCATTCTCTTCTTCAGAATGTGTGCCTTCTGATAATACATGCGTTGACAATTTAATAAATTATGCCCCCAACAAGCTTTTGGGCCTCAGTGTACTAAAAAATACAGATAATCATCAGCCAGATGATGTCCCATTCATAGGAATACTGAAGAAGATGACTATGCTAGAGAATGATGTAATTCCTATACGCAATAGATTATCTCTAACCAA
The DNA here is from genome assembly GCA_963921935.1 of Galeruca laticollis. NCBI lineage: Eukaryota > Metazoa > Arthropoda > Insecta > Coleoptera > Chrysomelidae > Galeruca > Galeruca laticollis. Next base: position 109,798,894 of record OY998179.1, read on the forward strand.
AACAGTTTTCAAATCCGTAATATCTACATCCAATTCAGTAGCAAACATCATCAGTTCAAATTCCTTATCACGCCGATCAAGTGAGAACGACAATAATAGAATCCGAGATTATTCGTACAATGATAGTAGTTGCGAAAGAGCTTTTAACAATATTTCCACATTCAGATCCATAAAGGGTATTCCCCAAGATTCTTTGGGTCTCAAAGGTCTCAAAAATATTGGTAACACATGTTTCATGAATAGTATTATCCAATGCCTATCAAACACAAGGTGGCTATTAGAATATCTAAAGAAAGACGCATACATAAGAGATATTAACATAAACATATCTAGCATGAAAGGAACACTAATTAAAGCATTTGCTGAAGTTATTCAAGAACTTTGGTCTGAAGACGGTTCAGACAGAGTGGTTAATACAGTATCATTGAAAAGTAAGATTCAGCGATTTACTTCATGGGATACACTCAACATGATGCACATGAGTTTCTTCGTTACCTATTAGCAGGACTTCACGAAGATGTCAAAAAGGTATATGAAAAACCAAAGCCCATATTAACTGAAATTGATGACAAATTTAGTGATATCGAGAAAGCACAAGAATTTTGGTTAAGATATGTGAGAATGGACAACTCCAAGATTATGGATAACTTTGTCGGTCAATTAAAATCAACAATCAAGTGCACACACTGTGGTCACTGTTCAGTTACCTACGATCCTTTTTGGGATTTATCCCTTCCGATACCACAAAGAACAGGTCAATTACGACTTCCACAATGTTTAGATTCGTTTACAAGAGAAGAAACACTCGACGGTGATGAGAAACCAGCTTGTTCGAAATGTAAGGAACGAAGACGATGCATTAAATCATTCTCAATTCATAAATTTCCGAAAATACTGGTTATTCACCTGAAGCGCTTTTCACAAACAGAAAGTTTTAGTGCAAAACTTAATGATTCAATAGATTTTCCAATAGAAGGGCTTGATATGAACCATTGCGTGGCTGATAATGTGGCACCTTGTATGTACAACCTCTACGCTGTATCTAATCACTGTGGAACCACTTATAATGGTCACTACACAGCATTTTGCCGACATCCCTACACGGGACAGTGGCACGAATATAACGATTCAAGAGTGCGATTAATATCGTGGAAATCTTTAGTCAGTGGAGAAGCATATGTTCTCTTCTATGAACAAGATGATACAAAATCCCATCTTTAAGTTTAATAATTTTTTTTATTAGTTTTTAAATTGTATATTTTCATTGTGAATCAATGTCTTATTTGTTTTTTTTTCTGCAAAATTTATTTATATATACATTGTATCCGTTTAAATATAAATAAAATAAAATAAAAAAAGTTTAAATCTATCCCTTGAAGATGCACAGAGGGCGAAGGAAGTTAACAACTAATAATGCTGGAATATTAGCCATAATACAAATCTTAACTCAAAGAACTATTTGAAACTAAAAATAACAAAATCAAGCGTGGTTATCAGAGATATCGAGGTAGGTTATGTTCATATGCTTTGTTGCTTATATGGAGGGTAGAAGTAAGGAGGACCGTCTTGTATAGGGGACAAGTTGAAAAAGTGTCCAGCTGTAAGCAGCAAATTACAGTTCAAAACCGACCACAATAACGCTAGCGTAGCGAGTGGAAAGGACATGAAATTAGCAGTTGTAAACGGAGTGAAGTGCGCTGAGTTGGAAAATTTAATGACTCTGATGACTAGTGTAGTTGAGCATATTGCAGTTTATAAAACGTCAACTATTTATGTAGTCAAGTGTTGATTAGTAAATAGAACCTATAAAACTGCTGAACTAACGTGGATAATGATTCGATTTTTATAAACTTTAGTAGATACATTTTTTATTATTATTATTATTATTATTATTATTATTATTATTATTATTACGAATTTGTTGTTGTAAATTCAAAGAGGAAAGAAAATAGAAACAATGGGAAAGCTTTGTTCAGTGAAAAGTTGTCCAAGTGGGCGAAAATTACTGTACTCTAATAATTTATAGCTCTGTTTTTAAAATCTTTCCACTTGCTACTATGGCGCCACCTTAATTTGCTCCCTGTCAGCGGACACTTTTTCATACATTGAGTTGGTTCTCCTTACTTTCTACCCTCCATAGTTGCTTATTCACGTATGCGTCGACGATCGCGCGCTTCAATTGAGATGTCGTTCTTTTTGGTGCTTACTCACATCACTTTATCTCAGATCACCTTAACCGAAGTGATCTGAGATCTTAGTCAAAAAGTACGCACCTAATATGAAAATAAAAAGGTAAATTACCCTTGCAGTAAACTATGGAGGGTAGAAAGTAAGGAGGACCAACTCAGTGTATGAAAAAGTGTCCGCTGACAGGGAGCAAACTAAGGTGGCGCCATAGTAGCAAGTGGAAAGATTTTAAAAACAGAGCTATAAATTATTAGAGTACAGTAATTTTCGCCCACTTGGACAACTTTTCACTGAACAAAGCTTTCCCATTGTTTGTATTTTTTTCCTCTTTCAGCAGTTTTATAGGTTCTATTTACTAATCAACACTTGACTACGTAAATAGTTGGCGTTTCATAAACTGCAATATACTCAACTACACTAGTCATCACAGACATTAAATTTTCTATCCCAGCGCACTTCACTCCGTTTACAACTGCTAATTTCATGTCCTTTCCACTCGCTACGCTAGCGTTATTGTGGTCGGTTATTGAACTGTAATTTGCTGCTTACAGCTGGACACTTTTTCAACTTGTCCCCTATACAAGACGGTCCTCCTTACTTCTACCCTCCATAGTGTAGTGGTAGTAATGAGTGTGTTCAGTAATTCCAGAATTAATCAAAAACAAAAATTTAAAGCATCAACTAATGTTTTGCTATTAAAGATAAAAAAACTAATCGTATATTACAGATATAACAATTTAGAGATATACTAAGTAGCTCAATTGAGCATGTTAATATCTTAACTTAGGTGACAGATATTATTATATATTCAGTAGTTCAAACCTATAAAACAGTTCGTTGAAAAAGTTAATATCTTGTTTTTATAGTAGTTCATATTATGTAACGTATTTGTTACTAATTTTTAAGACAGTTTAAGTAGTTCAAACGGATCATATTAACTTGATAATTGAGTTCAATAGTGACGATATTTATAGATTGCTCTTGTTTAGTTATTATTCTTATGTTGGGTATTTAAAACTTATCGTCTTATCTTTTTATTAAGTAGTTGATTCGTAACGTGTATAAACTATCAATTTACAAAATAGTTCTATTGAAGTGAGGTTAGTTTTATAACAGTTGACAGTACAACGTAGAGGAATGTTCAGGGTGCTGCTTCGCGCAGACGCTCGTCTGCAGCGACAAATCTGGTCACGTGATATGTAGGGTCAAAGCTGAAAATGTTGCGATTTGTCGCTGGAAAAGGAGAGTGAGCGATTCAAGTCGTAGTATGTGTGGTGCTGAAACTTCTTTGATTGCTTGGTGTAAACAATGGATCTCTTTCACTTGTATCATTGCCACGACTGCCACTAAAGGAGGTTAGGAAATCAGCTTCCGAGATCATTCATGTAAGCAGCCTTGTTGACGCTGTTATTAAACGTGGCACCTGTCGCTTTTTTTTGAGTAGCGGGAAATTCAAAATATGGTCATGTGACCAGTTTTGTCGCTGCAAACGAGCGACTGCATGAGGTCGCACCTTACAGGTGTAACATTGAGTAATTCAAACAACCTTTCTACAATATTATGATTTAAACTATTTCTTTATGAGAATTTGAGTATATCTTTTTTTAATCTAGTTTATATTTATTTTTTATACAATTTTGTGTATTTGAATGCATTTTAGCACCAACATTTGTGAACGGTCAAAACGTATTCGTATCTCAAGAAAAACAAAGAAAATTGTTTGATACTTTGAATACTTCCATAACAGGAATACAACCATGCCCTGGGTGTCCTCAATTTTATCCAGGAAACTATATTCAAGCCGAACGATACTACGGTCCTCACGGGGTCATTTACACCTTCCCATCAACACATCCCCCTCTCCAAATAAACCGGTAAATTATTTTAAATCTTATACAACACCACACTAGATTTATTATTTTTTAAGGTGGCCCGGAAATCCTAATCCCTATCCTCTTCAACCGAATGTATTAAGAAACGACGTCTCTCATTCTCCCGGCCCCCCTGTTCCCATGAATTATCCGGCTTTTCCAGGAATGGGTTTAGGATCGCCAGAATATCAGCAGCAATTAGCGCAGAATCCATTTTATTTTCAAGCTCAGCAATTACCTGCGTATAAATTGAAATTCCATTTAAACGAAACCACTTCTTGTTCGGATCTGTTGAATGCTAATAACCAAGTACCAGGTTCTCGTAAGTATTAGATACAAGAATAGCTAGTGGCCTAGGTATTTTCTGTTGTCATTTCAAAAGTTATTGGGTGCGTTCACCCGACTTCAGCAGCTGACTTAAAGCTCTTAACAGTTCAGCGGTAATATGAGTTAGTAGCTAAAACATAGGTGAACGCATTGTTTAATTACAGCGTTATCATTTGACGTTCTTAAGCTTTTGCGTTGACATGTCACATGGCCTCAACCTAGCATGTAAAACATTCCCCCTCCTCATTTAATACCAAATCAAATAAACTCATATCCATGGTTAATAAGTTTTAACACACAAAAGCAAATCAATAAACAAAAATTTTATGAACCTTAAGGAGAGGGCGACCCGTAACGCTGTCAAGTATTGTGATACCAATGCCCACCAAGCCATAAACTTCATTATTGTCCAATATGATGGGCTTAAAGGACTAAAAATTTTATTTTACAAATTAATTTTATTGATTTATTTATCTTATCTCAAAATTGTATAAAAGTAATCATAGGAAAAGTGAGTAAATTGGGGAAAATAATTTCATTTCATAAAAATTACTGCAGCTTACAGTGGGTAGGAAATATGTATTGAAGAACAATAATAAAAATAATTTTATTATACACTGACATATCAAATAATTTAAATAAAATTTAAAAATACAAATTTAAATATAAAACTACAAATGAAATAAAATGTTTAATTCATTTTCCATCTCCTTAATTACTTCTAGTAATGAAGTAATTTTTTACACCTCTTCAAATATTGATTTAACATTCTTATCTTGTGTGATTTTATCCTCTTTCTTTGGACTTAATTAATTGCAAACGCATTCTCTATTTTATTGGAGTCAACAGCTCTCTCATCTGTAATCCTTGTGAAGTTGAGGGTACAGGTTCCACTGTATTTGATTGCATTTAATGATAAAAAACAATAAAATGACAGTATTATCTAAAATTTTCTTTTTTAGGTTGCAAATTGCTTGACAAATCAATAAAAATTGTAGGTGCAGTACCTTCAAATAATCTTGTTTCATCGCGTGCTTTATAAAAACAATTTTCTTCAAAATGTTTGGAGCATAATCTATAATTTGCAGTACGTTGCAAATTCAACACTTTCATATTATTTATCCATATACTACGTCATAGCTCATGCCTGGGAAATCTCTAATTAGAAAAAAATGTAAATAAGGTTGAAAGACTATCTCTTAAATGAAAAAGAAAACCCGCATTTTTTCATCTTTAACTGTAGTATCAGTTAAAAAAAGATACACGCCACTGTAATTATTATCTTTTGGGGTTAAAAATTCCGATAAACTGAACAATTAATTCGTTAATTATCAATGAAAAAGTTTAGTGATGTCTTTTCTACTAACATAATTGTGTTGATTATGAAACACCTTTTAACTCACTATTAGAAACTAAAATCAAAGTTCACTTCAAAATCACTTTAGTCGATCAAAAATAGCAGAAAACTATCTGGTGTTCACTGTAGCGTTGACCACGAAAAAGTGGCGTCGGCTTTCAAATAGGTACTCAAACAATCACCAGTGTCACATATGAGGGACAATAAATTGACTATCAACCCCTCCAAGACAGAGTACATGTTACTCAGGAGGAAAGCAAGGAATAATGGCTCATTGCAATCTCAGCTGTGTGTAGATGGGCAAACTATCACCCCCAGTAGCACGTTAAAGTACCTTGGCTACACAGTGCGGGTCAATACCAACGCCAACGCACATATTACCAAGCAAGTACAAAAAGCGAAGATGACAATGAGCAAATTGCACCCCTTGATATGCAAGAAAAGTTGTCTCTCTATACCCAACAAATTGATGATTTATCGACAAATCATTAGACCCACAATAACATACGCCGCACCAGCTTACTACACCGCCACTAAACATAATTTTCACACACTACAAGTGGTGCAAAACAAGTGCCTACGCATGGCAATACCCTACAAAACTGAATATCCAAAACTTCCTGGTTGCATGAACAAGCAGACATGCCCACTATCAAGGACTTTATAACTAAAATATCAAAAAACTTTTATAATTATTGCTTACCTAGAAATCTTCGTGAAACACTCAGAGCCGCCAGTCGCGCAGATGACACCTGGGATAGTGGGTGTAGGCTTCTGCATGGTAATTTATTCACATAACAATTTGTTTATATCTCAACAACCAAATACATCGAATTAGAGGTTAACGTAATCAACATTTCCATACCCAAAATATATACCACACTAAAATGAACATCAGGCATGTTGCCGTCTCTCATAATCTAATTCCTGTTCGTTTTGAAACCCTGTTTTTCAGCTGATTTTCAGAGATATACTAGTCGAAATAGCTGGGGAGTCATATTTGTGAATTCGGGACAAAGTAAGTTACATAATGAAAATAAATGGATTACGTGTTTAGCAAGGTGCCATGTACTTAAATACAGAAGCACATGATTGCACCAGGACCGCCAGAACATCGGCTTTTTGTATGTATTGTATATGTATATGTCTTGGATGTAATTACAAATAATCAATGTGAAACTATTGTGAATAAAGACATTTTAAAATAAACAAACCAGTGTCACAACAGCTTGCATGGAGAGTTATGCGTCCCCTCTCTTTGCTAGACCAAAGGTGCATCCTCAATCAATCTGCCAGCGAAGTGGTAATTCGGCATGCGTGCTGCAAAAGGGATACCCATCCTCAATCCTGTCAATTCAGTCAGCCTGAATGTGATCGCACATGCACATTTTCTTTGTTATTGTTATTACTGAGCTAATTAAAAAATTGTGGAATTTAACCTAACCTGTGAATATTCCTGTAAATAAAAGCAGTAAAAATGGATGATGATAATTCCGCTCCATACTTAGGTACCAACTACTTGTCAAAGATAACAAATTAATATAAGATTAGTTAAAAAGCAGAAATAAATGCCGCTTCAAGAAATTTGCAGCTGCTGACATCCAGCGCCCATTCAACGGGTCGGCTGAAGTCGGTCGTTGAATTTCTCAACTGTTGACGACGGGTGAACGCACCCATCGATATAAAGAATGGACTGAGCGTAAAAAGCAGACTACTCACTACGCGGGATTTGACAAGTACTGGTACTTGATCATGTACATGAGTATGGTCGATACATTACGCGGCTACTTGGCAAATGCCAATTTTTGCGGATACTGCAAGTACTTGTGAAAGTTCGTAATTACAATTAAAATGGAAATTGATAGTGAAACAGGGGCAACAGCAGCAATTGTAATGAGCAGTGCATATATTTTAATAAACCAAAACGAAGAAAGCGAAGGTGGTGGGTTTCATCTTTAAACAGAAGCATAGAAAGGTATGTTAAATCATTTAAATAAATACCTTAATTTGTTCATTTGCATTTAATTTTGTAGATATTGTAGTGCAGACATGATGGCGGATTTTCTAAAGGCCATTTGACATGGAGCAATACTACTTGCAATGCAATGCAAGACGCAATATTTCTTGATCACAAGCATGCGCAGATGAAGCTCAGAAATTCTAGGGAGAAATCTAGTAACTTTTGGTTTAACAACCAATCAAATGTCAGTCAAATCACTTGATCACAAAATACTGACGACGGGTCCGTTTTCTGTGCACTTGATTGACTGTAGCACTTTGTTTTTGTATAACTAACCTTCTTGTTGATTCGTGATTTTTGTTAATGCCATTTTTTTCAAGTTTTTTATTTGCCTTGCATAATGTCAAACAACGTGCAAGATTCATCACATGCAATATTTTGACCTTGCAATAAATTGTATGCAATTACTTGCAGATTGTATTGCTTCATGTCAAGCTGCCTTAAAGGAACCTTCTGGCTTATTCGAGAACTTTTGTTGAATATCTTTTGAAGATTTCGAATATTTGCTAAATAAAATTGAATGTCATATCTCTAAAAAAGATACCAAGTTAGGAGAAGCTATTCCAGCAAAGGAACGACTGGCAATATGGCAATATGATACTAAAGAATTAAAATTACCACCAGAGGAACCATAGCACGGAATGGATTACGCTATGCCGTATGTGTTTGTTGTTGACGATGCATTTGCACTAAGTATCAGTATGCTAAAACATTTTCCCGGCGTTCATACAAAAGGTACTAAAGAAAGGGTATTCAATTATCCTCTTTCACGTGCTCTTCGTGTTGTAGATAACGTTTTAGGTATAATATCTTTGGTGTTCCGAGTGTTAAGAAAACCAATGCTTTTACAGCCAGAGAAGGTTTCTATTATTACATTGACTTGCTTCTTTCTATATAATTTTTTGCGAAATAATAAGTCTACACGTTCAAATTACACACAAAGTGGAAGCTTTGACGCTGAACCAGATGGAGAATTTTATTTTATAAACAAGGGCAAAGTGGCATGGCAAGATAAATATTGTTAATGTACTTAATTGTATAAATGAATAATAAAATATTACTTACATCAGAATTAATCGTTTTTCTTAGCGTATCGTGATGAGTTAAAAACATCTGAACGTTGCCATTAAGGACTCCTTTTTTTCTTTAAGTGTGCCACATATACTTTCAAAGAAAACTTAGATTGTATTCTTCCATGCGTCATGAACTTCATTTCGATTTTTATGTAGTTTGTGACTGGGGTCCCAAATAATAGGTATTTTCATTTTCATACAAATTTAAACATTCTATAGTCATGTCATTGGACCACTCCATATTTGAGAACTAAATATCATTCACTATTTACTGGTTTTTTATTTGTACAAACTTGTCGAATAAGTGTGGCGCTGCTACTTGACTCTCTCTACTTGTTGTCTTTGACTTTGTTTAATTTACCGACTGCGGACGGTAAAAGTAGCTCGCCGATTTTCATGTTAGTTTCGTACACACTACTTGAAATATGCCAAGTACTTGTCAAGTCCCGCGTAGTGAGTAGCCGGATTTATCCTCACTAAAGTGATTACCGTCTAGAAAGAGACAAAGCTACTGTACTGCCAATACCTGTCTCTTTTTTGCAGGCCAGTGACGTGGGCTACTCAGAATAGTAGAAAGATACAAATACTGGCCGCACATTCGCTTTGTCCCTCTCGTACTTTTCGGTCTGTATTCACTACACAACTGAATACGAAGCGCTCAGTCTATATGTTTTCCAAATACCCCCGACTTGATAACGACTTCGACCCTTAATATTTGTTTTAGAAGGAACTCCTGACTTGAAGAACCTCGCTGGTGTTATGTATCAACAAGATTTCTCCCGTTTTCCAGGTACATGTCTCACAGGTATTTTTTTTCAGTTTAACTTTAATTGTTTTGATATTTTGAAAAACTATAGAAGTTTAGTATTTAATTTGGTACAGTATTTTTAGCGAAACGGTCTTAAATAGTGCCACCCTAAGTTAAGGCATGGACTAAACTGTGTCTACATATCTCTCTATGCTTTTGAATAATTTTCTGATTTATCAACGAACAGTGTTGTGCTCTTTTATTTTGATTTCTATTTTTATTTTTTGCTTCTTTCCAGTTCAGCGTAGTATCAAATCGTATTCCCAAGTACTAGACACTGGAAGTTGATGGTATCTCTGTATTATTAATTTATAAGTTGGGGCAATTTCATTTGAACAATATTTGGAACTAGTGATTCAATTAAGTACGAGTTGCATAACACGTTGTGTTAAAATAAATAGCGAAAAATCACTTTCTGTGAATTCTTATTTTGACATAAGCAATTACGTAGAAAAAGAATAGGCCCATTTATTTGCATTAAATACTGAACCTAACATTGCAAAAACAATAAACAAAGATGTAAAATGAGTTGCATAACACGTTGTGTTAAAATAAACAGCGAAAAATCACTTTCTGTTAATTCTCAGTTTGGCATAAGCAATTACGTAGAAAAATATAGACCCATTTATTTACATTAAATAATACTGAAGCCAACATTGCTAAAAAAAGACCCCAGAACACGCCCAATAACTCCTGCTTCTACAAGCCTAAAATATTTATTTCCTTAAAATACGGGACAGCCTAAATAAGGATGGCAAAAATTATAGGCCGCGTTGTTTTATATAGGGTATGAGCTTTGAAAATGTATGAAGAAGAAAATCTTAATTATCATTAAATGAATATGTATTTATTGTACCTACTAAAACTCAAATATATAATAGATACGAATTGGACATAATAAGGCAAATATCTTATTACAAGGTAACAAACATGAAACAGTAATTCAGTAACCTAATTACATTCTTAATTTTAATATTAATCACTTTTGTAAATTTGTTCACACAGCTTTTTTTCGGTCATCAACAAGATAAATTTAAATTATATTGTAAAGTTAAGGCATTGCCTACTGTACTTTCCAAAAAGTTTGTTTTTTCGGTGCTCTAATAAAGGTACATTTTAGAAAATAATCTTTCTATTTCAGCATTGGAACCTGGAAGACAAAGCAGAAATTCCACAACTTTACTTAATATTAAAATTTTAATATATTTTTCTTCAAATCTTTTGAAAACTTCCAACCACTGATTTTCCACAGAACATTTCTTGTTGGTCCTCACATCCATTTTTCTATGAAAATCACCATCGCCAGCTCAAATTCATCGAACGGGGTTGTGCTATCAATTTTAAAATCTCCAGCATTTTCAACCAAGGGATTGCTTTCTTCTACATCAGGCCATTCTGGTATACTTTTTAATGTACACCAACCCCAACAACTAAAATTGGAAAACTGCTCACCCCATGATGTTAAATACTGAAAAGCTCGGCCATAAAATGAATATGTATATGAATAAAACCTATATTGAGCTAGCTTCTCAGATTCGTATAATTTTTGCATCATTGACTTGACCTGAAGACTTAAAAAATTATAGTCTTTCCTATTTTTTACCTTATTTTGGAGCAAGTTAAATGTTGACAGTTATTCTATAACACTAGAATTTTGCTTTTCAATTTCTCGGATACTAGTCTCAAAAATATTAAGCTGGCCATGTACAAACCAGAGCCATAACTCTGATTAGTCAACATTAAAAAACGATATCAGGGAAACTGGACATCCTTGTTCAAATGAAAAAAATTATTTTAATGCTGGAAATAACTTTAAAAGTCTTTCAAGGGCTGGAAGCAGTACCAACTATCGAGTGCTACTGTACCCGAGAACTTGGCGGTAACTAACATCAACGAAGTCAATAAACACTTTAAGTCGTTCTACTCTGACCGTATAAATATGAAAATATTTATATATTTTGCATATAATATTTTCGATATCAACTGGTAACATTCCAACTGCAGATTCTATGTTATTATGCACGATGTGAGCCATGCATGCAATGGCTATTAGAGATTCCTTATTAAAATGTTTTTTTTAACTTTTTAAATACATTTCCTTCGCCTCGTCTGTTAACGCCACCAAACATACTGTTCGTATTATCAGCAGACAGGCATACCAACTTGGATTCCAAATTATAATTTTTAATTACAGATACAACATTTTCTGATAAAACATCTGACGTTTCGCACCCCACAGATGAAAAGTCCAGAACCTTCTACTACACACCTTCTTCAGGAATGAAATACCTTACCGAAACTGGTAGAATTTTAGCTGATTTATGGTTACTCGTGTCAATTGATTGAGTTGCAAAATTTGCTTTTTTTAGATCTTCTCTTAAAAGGGTCTTGCACCAAGGTGCCAGCACGTTGTTCACGCTTGCTTCAGCTTTGGTTCGTGCATAACTGAATTTAATGTCGTATATTTTTTTTGTTATCTTAGAAGTGCAGTCCATGGAACTGTAGCTATGGTTATGGCAGACACTGTGGTAGGCAAAAGTACCCTCAGATGCAGCTAACTTTGCCTCATCGGTACCTGAAAATTTTTAAACATAATTAAAATTTAATTTATACATTCTAATTATGTTTAAAAAATAGATTCTAGTCTGAATTTGACCGGTAAACAAAACATACATATAATAAAATTACTGTGTACCAAAGACCAAATTCAAAAGCGATTTTTGTATTTTTGTTATTTGCACTGTAATAAATATAATAAGCTATTCTAAGTATAATTAAGTTTAAGTAAATAAGTAGCTACTTACCAAACGTCTTGTTGACTAAAAAAGTGTCTATCTTGCGGCTGGAGACAGCAACACCTGAAGCCAGCTTATGTTTATTTGTTTTCTCATGCTGTTCGACGTCGGCACTTCCACCATGAGCAATAGAAAACGTTGTTTTGCAGATTTTGCAATGGGCTTTAGAAGCTGACTTTGAAGATTCAAGATATGGATACTTGTTCCTTAAGTTCGATGAAAAGACACACTCGCCTTTAGGCATTTTTATCTTTTTGTTGTTTAAAGTTCACACACTTATTGTGCCTGAAACACGCAGTAGAAACAGAATTATTATAATGTTAGGACACGTTCACGACACGTTAGGATCAACCTTAACCTTAAAAAATTATATACTCCGCGCCAGAACTGAAAACTGGCGGCACAAAACACAACGAGGAATGACAGCACTGATGCCAAGATGTAGGATTCTTAATCGTAGGCGTAACAGTCAGGGCAGACTGACAAGTTGGATGTTATAATCACAGAATGAAGAATGGCAGCGACAATTTAAATTTTTGGTTGAAATGATTGTATAAAGGTTATGTGAAACAAACGGGACAGTTAGCGTCCCGGTAGACATTAGCAGAGACACGGGTGTTGAAAACGGGGCTGTACCGTTTTTTACGGGCCGTATGGTAGGCTTAGCGCCTTCACAGAAGTTCGACTGTAGCGTGCGGAAATTCTGTGATTGGATTCTTCTGTATTCTCCTCACTCCCACCACAACAACACGATGCTGTTGTTTGATGTTGATTTAATTTTAACTTTATGCGTTTGCAGCGTCTTAAAAAGTGAGGTTAGTATAAGTTGTAGGCAAACTAAAAAAAATGACCGAGCTTGTAACTGTTGAAAGCCCCTTTTCGGGGTCTACCAATTTATCAAATATACAACATACCATGCAACAAATAACAAACTCTCCAACCTTCACTTTGCGGCGCGCCGCAAAGTATTTCCTTCCAATTTAAAAAACAGCACTATGGTGGGGATGTGCCGCACGCTGCAGTCGAAGTTCTGTGATGCCGGTGTAAGACGAGCTACCATCACCGTGCGCTGTTGTCAAATTCTGCTTTATTTCTAAAAACTGCTCGAAAAACAAATTGGAGTAAAATATGCAAAATAGCGTTGATTTGAAAAAAATAATAATCATACGGCATATAATACTATTGAAAGATGACAGTTAATAAGGACATACAGTAAACAAATTTTCTTGCGATGGTTGTACGTGTTTTCAACAATATAATTATTCTGCTGTACATGGCATAAACGTAACAAATCATCGCATAGTTGCCATTACACAAGATCGTTTATTTGTTTGTTTACAAGTCATTTAAGTGGTTATTGTACTATTGCAGAATGTATTGTAACTTAAAAACGGTCCGTCAGTGTTATTTTTCCATTTGAACCAAATTATCTCTTTTCACCGTTAAGTTGACATTTTCATTTGACTTCCATTTTCTTAAGAAGCAATGTCGTTGATCGAGGTGCATCTACTTATTAAATGACTATCAAAGTTAAAAGTTATGTATTTTAACAATATGAAATACCTAAATCATGCAATTATTACTATTTTACTGGCCAGTCAATCATTTTCAATTCAATAGAATATTTACACAGTATGTAAGTCTACAGCATTTCTATCACATCTATTTATAACTTGAGAATCTCCTCGAAAGTTAAACAAAATAATTAAAGCAGTACGCCATTAGTAATTTTATGACACCATTTCGCAGCGTTGCCAAAACAAGAGAATGAATGAATTGTTGTATTTTTCTATCACATTGTTTAGTTTAATTAAAGCTTGCCGAATATTATGAATGTGATGCTAGGTATATTTTTTTTCTACGTCATTGGAAATGAATATATAAATACAGGAATATTCCAGAAAACTGTGTATATATGTATGTTTATTCATAACTTTTCAGATTGTTTGAATAGACTACCAGAAAATACAACCGGTCCAATTTGTAACCCAAACCTGACAAATGAACTACCCAGTAATGTAAGTACCTAACAGTAAGTGTATATCAAAATTCAATCTGCCACTTTTCAATTTAATTGACACTTTGACCTCGACAGATTTTTATTATTGTATAGTGTGCCATGGAAATTTCAGTTGACAATTTCTAGTTCGAGATTTCAATTTCGTAGATAAATGTTGTATACGGATAAAGTACATCCATTGCAATATGTGTATAGGATTTTCTATTTAAAATAAGGCAGTTTCACTTAACTTCCGGTATAACCGGAAATGGTCGTACGTAAGTGCTTACGTCGCGCACACACACATGATAGATGACACATAATATGACAGATGACACACATATGGCAGATGACACACTTGACACAAGATGGATGGCACATGTCGCAGAACACAAGATAGATAACACAGAATACATGACAGATGACACAAGTCACATAACACAAGCTGGACGACACACGAGGTAGATGATGTATATCGTCACTTCCGGGGCACGCACAGCTTTGGTCACGTCATCAAGATGTCCGACTTCCGCCCCAGAAGTCTCTTCGCAAATCTACTGACGCTCTAAATGTTTTAAATCAATTGGGCGTATTTGACTACCCTATACGTCAAACTTTCAGATTTTATCTATATCACAAAAACGGGAGCTCAGAAAGAATCACCCTATATGTATATAGGCAATAAAATCAAGCGTCCGGGTCTAATACCCTTGCACGTCCCCTCACTTGTCTTTAACTCTTGCTGTATTTTTTGAGTCCGTTATTTCTTTAGTTGCTTTGTTATTTTCTTCAGCCCACCTTTTTGTTTGTTGTAGCATAAGTAAAACAGCAGATGGCACTGCAAACAAACCTCTTTTATCATTTTGTCATTAATTTCTAAAGAATGACGCTGAATAAAATAAATGTACTGTTAAAACCACTTTATTTAACTGTTCAAAAATGAAAGATTTAGGTAAAATAAGTGTAATAAATCCTGTCACCAGATGTAATAACCGTTGTCACCAGGGTAACAAATCGACCCAGTTACACTGTCACCAGAAAAAAAAATTATATAACCGAGCGTGAACGAAAAGAAAGTCCGATTTGGCGGGGATCTCCTGGTCTTAAAATGGGTAATTCCATTGCCAGGACAGGGTTGATGTTTTTGTCCAGCCTTGTATCAAATGAACTGCTCACTCTAAAGGGAAAGTCGAGGTAGGGAACTGAATAAATTTCGGTACCAACTAATGATAAAAAAAATATATTTATATTTCACTATATAAATATGACAATAACGCTATACACTTATATCCATAATTTTCAATATTTGAATAGACCCCTATGATTCCGTCTCCTGCTATTTTCGCTGAAACGTATAACGTCTACGACTTGCGTGACCTGCCGCAATATAAGAAAACGTGTCTATTTACAGAATACTATTCGACCGGTGCTAATTTCTTTTATTGCCGCATGTCATTGTACTCTATTTAATTAAAATTGGAAAAAGAATTCTGCTGATTTGATAATCTTAGCGATAAGCAGTTCTGTACGTACTACAAATGCAGTGTTGCAATTTTGCTTCCGCGGGAAAAAAAAATTCTTTCTAGTTGTTAGCGAGGATTAAATGATACGGCCGTGTCTACAAGAAAATTTACTTAAATGCTGTGAAAATTAAACGATAACCGGGTTACGGAGACAGAATCATACGTTCCCGGTAACTGCTATAATTTTACAACTGGCCTCGCTTCAATTTTTACCTGCCACCTGTCTACGGGGTGGGCGAGAACTGTGTGACAAATGAAAATTATCTAAATCCTGTTAAATTACATATACAAAAAAACGTTCCCATTAATCGCGTGTAAAATCTTACTATAATATCACCCAAAATAAAAACATATCTATAAAATGATCGGTGCACAAAATCTGAGCCAGTACCTACAGATTAAACTGAACTTATGAAATCGTTTCCTCTGGTTTGCACTTTCCCAGTCCCTTTTCCCTGGGCGAGTGTATAGAAAATTATCCAAAAACAAAATCAAAAACAATTATATTTTCTATCAATATAAACATCTATACATATACAGTGTTGGGAACATTACGAGGGAACATACGTTTTACCTTCAATGTATTAGAAAGAGACAAAATACATATAAATTCAGTGTATCATTCTTTTTCGATAACAGGATATCATAAAGTGGAAAAGTGCAATAAAAGAAGTTAAAAATACAGATGTGTAATGTAAACAGTTTAGTTTATTATTTGAGGAATAATAAGATTGTATGTACTATACTGATAGCTTAATGCAATGACCAATAAAAAAATCAACATTACTTTCGTTTATCCCTTCATGATTAATTTACAAAGAAATAATTCAGTAGTAATAAAATTCACTATATTAGTTCGGTTAGTATTGGAATAAATAACCGTAACATGCGAAATAAAATTTGTATTAATAATACTATGTCGCCGGGCTCTTACTCTTTGTAGCTTCTAACAGTATTGCCAATTTTCATTGTATATTTATATTAATTGTAAAATGCATTGTTCTAACACGAGAACAAGTTATAAGAAGATTTTAATTATGATAATTCAAGAGGTTGTAACAGATCAAGATATAATTAATTCCATCTATTCGTTAAATATTTTATTGTAATGCTGGAAATTGTTCTAGTTTTCAGTTTGAAAGTGGTTAAAACCTTTACTTTTTTTCAGATTTGGCAACGTCAAATTCGTCTCCAAACATCTGCTGTGTTTCGAATGTTAGTAAAAAAAATTGGTATCTTTATCGTTTTGTATGCAAATGAGAACGAATTCTCTATGTAAACACACACACAGTGCAAATTAAAAAAAAACGAAAATAAAACTAAAATCGAATTCTAATGCCTACAATTTTTAAATAAAAGTAATATTATGATATGTAATAAATTAAAAAATAAAACTTAATTCTTCAACGAGCTTAAATCAAATGTTCCAATAAACCCCCATTTTGAGGTAAGCAGTAACCGAGACGGTTATAAAATTCTTGACGAACACGTATGAGCATTTCAGGTGTTATTTGCATACAAATTTGTAAAACTTGTTCCCTTAGTTCATGTAGAGAAGAGCCTCTGTTTTCTTGAAACCCATAAATTCTCGATTTTATATAACCCCAGAAAAAAAAATCGTTGGGAGCCAGATCTGGAGATCTCGCAGGCCATCTTATGTTACCATTCGTGGAGATTATCCGATTGGGAAATTGTGTATTTAGAAAGTTTATTGCTAGTCGATAATTATATGATACACAACCGTCATGTTGGTACCAGATATCATTGAAGTTGACACCTAATTGTATAAGGGCAGGAGTAATTTGATTTTCCAGCATGTCCAAATATTTCTGTCCGGCTAAATTGCCGTCAATAAAAAATGGTCCAATTAAATGTTCACCTAATATTCCAGCCCAAACATTTAACTTTTGGGGATATTGAGTCCTATTAATATAATGTTTGTGTAAATTTGTCCTTGACCAATATCGAATAACGGATGAATTATGTGCACCGTGTATGGGAAAAGTCGATTCATCTGTGAACAACATATTTTTCGAAAAGTTTGCGCCCAATTGTATTCTTTCCATAATTATTTCACAAAATTCCATTCTACGAAATTGATCGTCTGGAAAAATTTCATTGCTCTTTTTCAGTTTGAAACTACGATAACCATTTTTTTTAATACAGTCCGAATCGTTTTCGGATCAACATCAAAATTCTTTGCTAAATGAGTGGACGATTGTGGAGGATTATTTTCCACACTGGCACAAATTAAAATATCTCTTTCTTCTTTTTCGGGTTTTGTTTGACGATTTTGTGTACGCGGTCCATGTTTAGTAGGATTGACACATCCATGCTCTTCAAAATTTTTTATAACCGTTCTTACTTGTTTTTTGCTAATTGGATGGACATTTTCGAATGCCACAATAAACAAATTTTCTGCTATTTCTCGATATGAATGACCCTGGTAGTACCATTTTACAATTTGCACTTTATGGTGTACTTGCATACTCATTTTAATAAGATTTGCAATAGATCGTTACTCATTCGCAAACAAACGTTTAGTGAAGTACCTAGATTGTACAGTTGAACATCTTCAAGAGGCGCACGCGCGATTCGTATTCGTCTGGTGTAATAATCTACGCTGGCTTTTAATTCTCTGTCTCATGATTGTTCTTCTCCAACACACTGGTAACTCCATATATATATATATATATATATATATATATATATATATATATATATATATATATAAATAAGATGTAGGAATATCGCGTGATATGTTAACAACAACAACGAATATATTCATGGGTAATTCACGCAAAATAAAGGGCTACTGAAATAGAATGGTAACCGTAGTAGCCCTTTATTTTGCGTGAATTACCCATGAATATATTTGTTGTTGTTGTTAACATATCACGCGATATTCCTACATCTTCTTTGTTATTTACTATGGGTCGGAAAGTTCATGGCGGGGGGGCTATATGCGCCTCCGTGTCGATGTTGGTTGATGTCCTGAAAACTCGGGATCTTCCAATTGAAGACACAAATGAGCGTTTAGTTTCCCTGCTGAAATCCGTTATTTTGTGTTTTCCCATGTTTCGATTAACATCTTTGCTCCCAAATTTCACATCCTTATTTGGTTATGCCGTGCTGATGAGGCAAAATGAGCCAGAAACATGCATGTCCACGGTTACCATTCTATTTCAGTAGCCCTTTATTTTGCGTGAATTACCCATGAATATATATATATATATATATATATATATACAGGGTGTCCCGGGACTAATGGGAAAAAAGTCAGGAGCGTATAATCTGAGCTAAAATAATGTTAGTACTTCATATAAACTTTTACTATGCAGACCCTCGTTTTCGAGTTATAGGCCTCCAAAGTTTTAATTTTGTATTTGGTTTTTATTTGTATTTTTTGTACTAGTTATTTGATCTTTATAAAATTTACGGCAAAGCTATAATGTATGTGTATGTTTATTTTGGTAAGGTGAACAGATTTACAGTAGTGCATTGAAGCCAGGGACGGACTACTCGCAATGGTTAGTATTCCAAAAATTTTGCAGGTATGGCACACCCTGTATGAAATTATCGAAATTCACTTCCCCACACATTAAGCTAACGAAAAGGTACTCTTGTTGGAATTCGATAAAATAAGCCGTTTGGCTAATATTTACAGTTTTATTAATGCACTACGTACCAGTTAACGCATTCACCATTTTTATAAGTACACAACGAGGTAAAACTAACTTTTAATAGATGTCCAAAATTTACCTAGAGTACTACAAAAAAATAATTTAACGATAACAGAAGATGAAAAACATTAACGACTTATTAATTGGAAAGTTGGTAAAAACTTTTTATAAGTGTTTTTACAGTTTATCAAGTTACCATAGGATTAGTTGTCAAACGTTGTGTAGAATAGTTCGTAGTCAGTACTTGTCAATAATTCATAAGTCCTTAATTTAACAGTTACAATAGCAGAATTCGCTTTTATTGAGTACGCAGATAAACATCTAATGTATGGACTGGCTTCTCGAAACTGTTTAGAGGCCAAAAGGCTTTATGAAGAACATTTTGCAAACAGAGCATTGCCAGACAGACTAATGTTTGGGCGTATTGATCTCAGGTTACGAGAAACAGGTATGAATAAGTAAATGTAATTTTCCATGTATACAAAACAAAATTTTAAATTTTAGGAAGATTTTCGCCAGAAAAAGCTGGAGAAGGTCCAGTACGAAGCATACGTACTGTGGTAGTTGAACAAGACTTGTTAAATGCAGTTGATAATGAACCATCGAGTTTTAGAAAATTATCAAGAGAACATAACGTCTCGAAATCAGTTGTTCATCGCGTCCTAAAAGAACAGCTGTTATATCCTTTTCACATGAAAAAAGTACACCGTATGACAGTGGCTGATTATCCTGCTCGACTTGAGTATAGCCAGTAGTTTCTGCGACAACAACAAGCAGACAACACATTTATTAGTAACGTTCTCTTTACGAACGAACCGGGTTTCACCAGAGATGGAATCATAAATTCTCATAATATGCATTTATGGGATGATGTGAATCTACATGGCATTATCCAAACTAGGATCCAGCATAGATTCATGGTTAATGTTTGGCAGGAATAGTTGGCAATAATTTGATACAGCCATACTTTATTGACGGTACTTTGACCGGTCAGAGATATTTGGAGTTTTTTGCAAAATGAGTTATGGAACCTGTTTGATGATGTGCTACTACAAACTCGTAGGAATTTATGGTTCATGCATGATGGGGCCCCTCCTCATTTCAGTTTAGATGTACGACAGCATTTACACACAAGGCTTCCTAATAGATGGATTGGTCGTGGAGGCCCTTTTCAATGGCCACCGCGATCAGGAGACGTTAATCCTATGGATTTCTTTCTCTAGGGTTATCTCAAAAGTAAGGTATACGCAACACCTGTGCAAACAAGGCAAGATTTAATAGACAGAATTGTGTTACACTGCAATGTTATTAGAAATAGTGTGAAATTGCTCTTTCAAGTGCAAAGAAACAACCTTCGTAGACTTAGAATGTGCGTGGAAGTGGGAGGAGCTCATATTGAACATTTATTAGAATAACGTTAGTTTTTGTTGTTGTTTAGGAATTAGTTTTAGTCTAATGTTTTATAACTTGTGTTTTTTGAGGTTTTCTTAATGGTTTAATAATGTTATGTTCGTAATTTTGATTAAAAGCAAGTTAATTCTGGACATCGTATTAACAAGTTAGTTAGGTAGATTTGTACGTAGTGCATTAATAAAACTGTAAATATTAGCCAAACGGCTTATTTTATCGAATTCCAACAAGAGTACCTTTTCGTTAGCTTAATGTGTGGGGAAGTGAATTTCTATAATTTCATACAGGGTGTGCCATACCTGCAAATTTTTGGATCACTAACCATTGCGAGTAGTCCGTCCCTGGCTTCAATGCACTACTGTAAATCTGTTTACCTTACCAAAATAAACATACACTTACATTATATCTTTGCCGTAAATTTTATGAAGATCAAATAACTAGTACAAAAAATAAAAATAAAAACCAAATTCAAAATTAAAACTTTGGAGGCCTATAACTCGAAAACGAGGGCCTGCATAGTAAAAGTTTATATGAAGTGCTAACATTATTTTGGCTCATATTATACTCTCCTGACTTTTTTCCCATTAGTCCCGGGACACCCTGTATAATGGCTTGATACCCCTGCTGGGGTTTCGCCGCCTCACGCTTTCTAGATCCATTTTTTTTGGGGTGGACCAATCCCCGTTTTTCCTTTTAGAGTTTCTCTGTCAATGCTCTCCATAGTTTCCTATCCTTAACTTTGTCCTTGCATCCTCCAATTCCGGCTCTTGTCATATCTTCCTTCACCTGTTCCAGCCATTTTATTCTAGGTCTACCCCTACGTTTTTTTCCACCAGGATCCCATTGTGTCATTTGCAGTGTGATTTCTTGTTCTTCTGCTCTATATATGTGTCCCAGCCATTTCATTCTTTGCCTTTTTATTTTCCTTACTATGTCTTCTCCTTCCAGTTCTTGCTCAATTTCATAGTTCATTCTTTGTCTGTACTTGTTATCTCTCAATTTAATTGGTCCCAATATTGTTCTCATTATCTTTCTTTCTATTATTCTCAAGTATTCTTCTTCCTTTTTAGTCAGTGTCATTGTTTCAGCAGCATACAACAGGACGGGTCTTATTATCACTTTATAAATATTGATTTTGGTTTGTCTTGAGAGTAATTTGCTTTTTAAAAGTTTTTTATTGGCATGGTAAGCCCTATTTGCATTAATGATTTTTTCCTTTTCCAGTGTTTGTTACTGTGACACCTAAGTATTTGAATTTCTCCACTTTTTCAAATTCGAAATCTCCGATCTTTATTGCATTGGTTTGATTTATTTTACCAAAAATCATAATTTTTGTTTTATCTGCATTTATTTCTAATCCCATCCTACTTCCTTCACTTGTGATTTTCCTTATTGTGTTTTCCAGAATCTCCCTTGTCTTCGATATGATTACTATATCGTCCGCATAGGCAATTATCTGTCTTCCGCTCGTCCTGAGATTGCTTTTTTGTATTCGTCTCATTGCATATTCAAGTGTTAGTTTGAATAATGTTGCAGATAGCGAATCACCTTGTCTTACACCCTTATTTATGTTTATTTCATCAGTTTCTCCTCCTTGTGTTTTTATCGTAGCCCTTGAGTTTTCCATAGTCATCTTGATTAACCTTCTTAATTTATCATTAATGCCTAGTTCTTTCAAAGCAGATAAAAGTTTGCCTCTATGTATTGAATCGAAAGCTTGCCGAAAGTCTACAAATAACATTTCCAGTTCTATTTGATGTTCGTATGCTTCTTCCATTATCTGCTTCTGTGTATATATGGCATCCACCGCTGATCTTCCTTTTACGAATCCACACTGATATCGTCCTATAGTATTTCCTGTAGTGTCTCTAAGCCTTCTGTTTATTGTAGCTGATAGTATTTTATAAGCAGTATTCAGTAATGTAATACGTCTTCAGTTTTGACATTCATGCTGGTCACCTTTTTTGTGGATTGTAATTATCTGGCCTATTTCCCATTCTATAGGCATTTTTTCTTCTCTCCATATTTTTATTATAAGTTGGTATACTATATCATGAAGCTTCTCACCTCCGTACTTTATCAGTTCCATATTTATGTTATCTTTTCCAGGGGCTTTTCCGTTTCGGCTGTTGTTAATAATCTCCATAATCTCTGCTCTTGTAGGTTCTTCTAATATTTTTTCTTGTGATTTTTCTTCAATGTATTCTTCAATATCTGAATCTTCTACTAGTAAAGTCCTAAAGTGATCCATCCATATTTGTTTGTATTCATTTTCTTCTTCAATTACTTTGCCATGTTGGTTTTTTATACCTTTCGTTTTGCCCTTATAGGTTCGGCTTTGTTCATTTATATTTTTATAAAATTTCTTGGTATTACAATTCTTTCTTTCTCGTTCTATTTTCTTTATATTGTTATCCATCCATTCTCGCTGTGATTTTCTTATCATTTTGTTACATTCATTTCTGCTTTTTATGTATTCTTGCTTGTGCTTTATTTCGTTTGTTCTTATCCATTTTTGTCCTTTTTTCTTTTTTTTCTACTGCTACACGGCAACTATCATTGTACCACTCTTTTCTTTTATCTCTATCCATTTTGCCTATGTGTTTTTCCGTTGTTACTTGAATGGATTTTTTTATAGCTTCCCATTGTGCGTTAACGTTGTCTTCCTTTTTCACTATTTTGCTTAGTAATTCTTCTATCTGTGTTTCATATTATTTCCTTACTTTCTCTTCACTTAGCTTTGTTATGTTCCATCTAGTGCATTTCTGTCCCTTGTTGGTTTTTTAATCTTTTGTTTTATTTTGGCAATAACAAGAAAGTGATCGGAGTCTGCACATGCTCCTCTGTATGTTCTCACGTCCTTTATTGCTGTTTGTTTTCTCCTATTAACTAATATATAGTCCATGTGACCATGGTAATTTCTCTTTGGACGTGAGAGGATATCGTTTTACGTTGAAATTAAATGTGACTAATTTCTCTCACAAATAAAAAGGAATTTTTGAAAGGCACTCTACGTGGATTGAAAATGAAGAGAGGGGACAGATAAAAGTAGAATTTGAGCTGTAAGCGAAATCGTTTTATCAGGAGCGTAGGAAACAGAGGCGGTTTACATTGAGATCTTTTTAAAACCACAAACAGTTGAACAAATGTTAGCATACGACTATTTCTCATTTTATGATATCCTGTTAAAGAAAATGGTGATACACTGAATACGCTTGTTTTATTACAACATATTGTCGCTTTTGGACTCTGTATTGTTGCCATAGATTATTCCTTATGATGTTAATGAAAATTTTTATGCTTAAATTCATTAATTGTACCCTCAATATCGACGAATGTAATTTTTTAGCTATTTTCCAGTGATTTTTTAGTGGTACTTATTTCAAATACCTATTAGGTAGGTTTTAATTTATTGTTCAAATCATATTAGCGTGTACTACCCGAACTGATATAGTGAATTAGTTTCTTACTACTGAATTATTTCTTTGTAAATTAATCATGAACGGATAAACGAAAGTAATATTGATTTTTTTATTGTTCTTTGCATTAAGCTATCAGTATAGTACAATCTAGTTATTTCAACTTAACAAAATCTGTTAAATTTGAACAAAAAAAACTGTTTAACGGTTAAACGAACTTTTTTGGATTGTTAATTTACTCATTTACGTTTAAGTTATCAAACAACTTAAACTAATATAGGTATTTCATTTTTCAAATTAAAATATAAATCGTTTAGTAGAAGAGCCAAAATAATTTAACTTTTCTATTTTCTCATTGTATCGATCAATTTGCTATTATAGCAATATGAGCAATAATTGTGGATATAGTAACAACAAAAAATCGTTTAACAGCATATGTCGTTATGACTTAGTGATCGAATTGTGCAGATTAACTGAGATTTAAAAATAATGGAATGGTTAAGAAAATTCTAATTCTTACTTTGATTAAAGTTGAAACGATAAAAATACTGTTTTATTTTGACCTATATCTGTTGTCATGAGGAAATATGAATATTTCACAGGACAAAAAACTACCAAGGTTATTGGGATTGTCTTATAAATTATGATTTATTTATACATTCTTGGATGCCAAATTTAAAGCTATTTTTTCGACTTCTTCATGACTGGGCTTACAAACACCACTTTTTGATATTTTTTTCTTCTTTGGCGTACTGAACAACCTATTTTTTTATTGTGTGGAATATTAATATTTTGCGAAGAAGCAGAATTAACAAGGTGGTGTTTAGACACTAGTGCTGCAATTGGTGGTATCGGGGCAATAGCTTTATCTACAATCTCAAGTTCCTCTAATGAAGTTGTAGCCTCAAGAATTTACAAAAACTTTATTTTAATTCCATTTTTTTTTCTCTTCAAATTCAAATAATTTGAACTATTCTTTTTACATAATTCTTTGAGAATGCAGTCCTCTTCAATGAAATTTTCTTGGACTACGTGCATATGAAGACTATTTTCGTCATCTAAAAAAATAACATGATAAGTCATAAAAATTATGAAAAAAGGAAAAATACGTGGATTAAATTGCACTCTGCAGAAAAGTTCCAATAAGCGGCGTAGATATTTTTTTCTGGGGTGTAATCGAACCTTTACATTTTTTTAGTCCGCTGCAAGAGATTTCTTAATAAATTTTTAGTCAATTTATCACTATTTATAATTTTTTAAGTTAAACTCCCATCTCTGTATGGGAAAATGTCACAATTTTGAATTGTCTTAAGATTTATAATTGAAGAGGTAGCGATTTCTTGCACTCCGTGCATTCAGAATTTATAATCAATAAAGAAAATAGTTTGGCAACAAAAACTGAATAAAATAGTACACAATAATCAAGGAACGTAAATAAAATTTACATACTCGTATAATCTTGCACAATGATAAACATTTCTATTCTACATTCCGTAAAACCTTACAAAATTATTTAAAAGTCCGGTACCATTGTTGCCAATGCCAGTACACTAAAACTTAAAATACCTCAGAATAGCAAAATTTTTACAAATCAAAAATATTCGGAGATATTTGAAAAAGTATAAAATGAATAAATTAGAGAATCGAGTATAGTTAGAAAAGTTTTAAAATTGCCAATAACTTTTTTATTATTGTAAAAATTATTTTCTGCCACCTTAAAATAATCTTCCATTAGATAATGATATCGATTTGGCAATGCTGCTTCAATCGTCGACAATGTTATTCTTGTTAATTTCCATTGGTTAGGATCATCCGTGACCCTACAACTCACTAGGCGGTAGTCTTTTCGAAGGCGGTGCCTGGCATACACTCCATTAGAAATACACTAAAAGCACGTTTTCCACTTTATGATATCCTGTTAGCGAAAAAGAATGTTACTCTGAATTTATATGTATTTCGTCTCTTTCTAACACATTGAAGGTAAAACATATGTTCCCTCGTAATGTTCCCAACACTGTATATCAAAGTTAGAGCAACGCACACAAAAAAATAAAATTTCCCAATTAATATTAGACGTATTCAAAAACTTACGGCGTGGATTCTTCCTTCCTCCAGTCTCTTGCTGCTGGCTGATTTCGATATAACGTTCTCGAGAAAATTAGCTAGAACGACGGCGACGCTAGGTTTCTAACACACGGTTTCGGGGTATGTTGGTTAACGGCTGGGGAGAGTTTACTCCGCGTTCTTTTTCCAGGGGGACAGTTTTCACTGTCAAGGATACCTGAGTATCATTTTGACACCCTGAACACAACGGAGAGAGAAATTCTCCCGATAAACCCGCGAACACTCAAAATGAACTAGCACCCGTCACCGTGGTAGGGAAAGTTCCGTTTTCCTTCGCGTTTTTCGCCCGACTCTGTCTGCTCTGAACTAACTTTTTATCATTCCCCAAATTTTTCGAGATTTTCTGCTGATTTGCAAAAGGTTGCATATTTTGTTTTAGAATGGTTTTCGATTTTTTTAACTAAACGTTTGTGTAAACAACAATAATTTATATTTAACCAAGATTCGTTATTTACATTGTTGCAATGTTATGATCCTGCCTCATTTTTGTTAAACAAAAAGTATGTCGAGTTCTAGTTTTTTTTACTTGAAATAAAACATATTTTACCGTGTGTTATGAAAGACTGATATAATTTTCCCTTTTCAATATTCGCATTTATTACATCACTCCCCCCTTTGTAATAGTATTGCGACCTTCCCTGGTCCAACACCTTTTCCTTACGTAAAGCCCCTGTAATATTTCTAGTGGCCTATAACCTTAAAATTAATGTTACATTTTTGATTAGTTTAAGTGTTTTTATTACTTTAGTTCACTGCTTATGAGCCACACTTTTTTCTGGCAATTTCTACTCTATTTATATTCTATTCCTGACCTAGGCTGCGACTATTTACACTCGCGACACTGTTGCTGAGTAGATCGTTCATATGACGACTTCTGCCTGTTTAATGTTGTGATCTTGGGTGGCTCGTCTTTTGCTGCGCTATTTGGTCCATTTCTATTACTTCCTCCTCTGGTTTCCTCGTCAGGTGTGATCCATGTTATCCATGCCGTTAGGGAATCCCATATGCTGCCTCTATTAGTGCTGTACTACATCCTACTGTTTGGTGGATACGAATTCCATTTAGTATGATGCCTGTTATGTATTTGATTGTGTGGAATGCAAAATATATTTCAATTATTCCACTTATTACTGAACCTATTTCTGTGAACCATGCCCATGTGTGCTTTAGGGTGGATTCTGCTAGGTTTTTGATTTCTTTTGTATCAAATATGTTTAACACGGTGTAGCCTTGACTGTTGGCGTTCATTCCCGCTGCTCTGCGAGTAATTATGTTTACTACTGCTTTTCTCTCTGTCCCGAACGTGAGGGCACTTTGTGCCGCATTGACTTCTTCTTGCGTTTACAGACCCTTCGCATCTAGTGGTTGAATGGGGTCGAAATGGAGGTTTATTTCTTCTTTTACTTTCAGTGTTTTTGGTTGGGTGGCTATTGTGGGATGCGATGTTAGGCCTATCCATCATCTATAAAATATAGTGGTGGTATTATGTTATTGCAATCTATCTCTTCTGCGTGGTTTTGTATTATTCTGGTTAGTGGAGCCATGAATTTTGTTTCGTTGTTTACTTTTATTGGTAGTTCATTGTAAGATCTGTTTGTTCTTCTTATGTTAACTGTTACTGATATGCATTTCATGATATAAGGCACAGATAACCCACAGATAGATGAGACACTGATTGTGGCGCCATCTAAAGAGCCTGTTGACTAAACAATTGAATGATGTTGAAAAGATTTCTGTAATTTTAGGTTTTGGCGGTATATTCAAATTTACTGTATTTTAATGATTTTATTTCAAAAGAACCATTTATAGTCCATCATTTGGCATTTCATTCAGATTAACTCAATGATTAGTTGTTGAGTTTAATTAAATGCAATATCAAATAATTTTATTCACAAAGTACTTTTCTAAACAAACAGAATGACAATAAATAAACTATAATGTAAAAACAATGCAACAATTAAAACATAATTTGAGTAACATACATTCTAGATTGGAGTATCATTAGATTCTTAAATGATGTTAAATCAAGATAAAAGTAGAGAATTATTTATGATAAGTTTATATTAATTTATTTATTTATAATTACATTCGTATAAACACACAGAGCTTGACAAACTGCTGGAGTATAACTGCTACTTACTTAATCAATAAAAGTGTTAGCAATGAGTAGTTAACTACTATTTTTGGCAACTTTCTGCGAAAGAAAACATTTAAGTATAATTACTGTGAATGTGAGAACAAAAGTAATTAAAACATTTTTAAAGGAAAAGTTGTTGAATACTGCCCAGCTCTGTAAATACAAAGTGCCAAGTAATTACATACAAGAATGCTAAACAGCACTTGTAACTGTACAAGTGGTTCCCAACCTTTTCTGGACCAGCGCCCCCTATAGAAGAGAACAAAAATTTCACCGCCCCCCCCCTCATTCGCTGGTTAGTCCAAAGTAGTTAATTTTATTTGAATATCATCTGTACCGTCCCAATTGATCTGTATTTAGCTTTAATTTCAGTTAATGTCTAAATTTTATTTTAGAGGAATGATGAAGTAGAAATTTATTAAACGACTACCAAATGTACAATAAAATTGTTTATTAAACTTTTAAATATAAACACAGAATCAATAAGAAATACAATCACAATAGAAATAAGAAATGCAATACAATAAGAAATACAAAATTAATAATAAGGAAAAAATGAATGAGACGGGTGGAGTGTTACCAGTTTGTTAATATCGGGTTCCAATTTCGTTAACATCAATCGCAGATCGCCACGTTCAGTGATGTGTAGTCTGTTCCTCTTCTTTGACAGCAAATCAGTTACTGCACTGAATGCAAGATCAGCCATATAGGACGAAGGAAATGCAATTAACAACTTCTGTACTATTGTCCACAATCCAGGATAGAGAACTGGTATTGGTATTTTTGAAGCCAGAACTCTTGATATCCACGTTTGAATTTTACTTTCAGTTCTTCGTTAGTTGTGAGTTCTAATAGCTCCTCTTCCAAATTTGATGAGCCTTCAGTATCTGTGTTTGCGAAAGGATCTATAACCCAACTTGGTAATTCCATGTTTAAAATATCTTGGAAACGCTCTGTAAAATCAACATGAAGAACTTCCAAGTGGTGGCAGTAAGTAAGTAAATCTTCCGGTTTTGCAGACACTGTTGATAATGTGGGAAAATGGTTGTACTCACCTCTACCAGGATTTCTTTTGAATATAAGAAGTTTTCCTGCAAAAGCAGCTATGACGTTTTTAGTTTTAATTAAATTTAAATCATCACCTTGCAATTGTAGATTAACTTGATTAAATACTTTAAACAGGTCCGTCAAATAAGCGATGTCATTTTTTGACGTAATCAGGTTTTCGCGCAATTGTTCGTTTTCTTCAAGAAATTCCAACACTGAGTCAAATAGATTGAATACGATTCAGATAAACACCTTTAGAGAGCCAACGTACTTCTGTGTGCAGCAGCAAGCGATTGTAGTCTTCATAATTTTCATTGCAAAGCTTATGAAACAAACGGTCATTCAATGAATTGCTTCTAATGATATTGATTGCTTTAATAACGTTATTGAGGGACGCATGCAGACGTTCATTTAATTTTTTTGCAACCAAATGCTGACGGTGAATAATACAATGCACAGCGAGTACATTTGACACTGCTTTTCTCAAATGTGCTATAAAACCCTTATGACGCCCGGTCATTGCTGGATCACCATCAGTAGCAGCAGACAAAATATTGCTAATAGGAATTTCTTTCTCTTGAAAAAATTCTTGCATGATATTAAATATAGAATGTCCCTTTGTATCAGATTCCAAATTCTTAGCAAAAAATAACTCTTGATGAACTTTTTCTTCTTTTATAAATCGTACGTATGATAAGAGTAGAGCTTCGTTACTTGGTAGAGTTGATTCTTCGAGTTGAATGGAAAATTTGCAAGTCTTTAGGTAGTCGCATAATGATATTTCAACGTCATTTGCCATTTCATCTATTCTTCTTTGCACTGAATTATTACTGAGAGGATTTTTTTAATGATATCAAATAGTGTCTTATGATGGAGAACAGTTTTTAATATCTCTTCGACTGCCGGCAAAATTAATTCCTCGCCAATGGTGTGTGGTTTTCCTGACTTTGCGATTAACAATGAAACGTTATATGAGGCTCGTAGCCCATTATCGTCTCGTTTAGAAGACGATGCAAAAAGGTTTGATATAGTTGGCTGTTTTAAATATTGTTTTTCATAGCTTCATTTGAAAAAACTTTTCGGCAAATTAAACACATAGGTAATGATTTGTTTGTAGAAGATTCCGCAAATCCATATTTTAAATATTCAATACTGTTGTTGTTGCCGGCATTTCTTTTTTAATTTAGAAGTAGATTCAGCCATTTTCATACAAAAATTAAATTCTCAATAGATTTATAGATAGTAATGTTTATAAAATGAGACACCACTCACGATTATTTACTACGGCAGAGCTTATGATTCACGACTATATATCGCGGCCAAGCACATACAACTAACTAACAAAAAATTCGTTGAGCTGTTGCTTTTACACGTTTCATTTCGTGCATGATTCAACTTGTCTGTGTGCGAACATGTCGAAACATGTTATTTTGTATGAACATCACGCGTTCGCTTATCAACGTGCGAGGACAAGTCATATACTTCTATTCTGAACTAAAAGAAATTATTATAATTATTAGTATTATTATTAATGCTAATTTAAAACTGCTTATTAACCCTTATTAAATCATTTTTATTTCACTATTCCTCTTGACTGCTTATTATTTGCTTCTGAATCCGCTACCGCCCCCCTAAAAGGCTGCAGCGCCCACAGGGGAGCGGTATCGCCCCCGTTGGGAACCAATGCACAACATTTAAAATAATATATCTAACATTTCATTTCCACTTAAAACACATCTTTATTTCTTTACTAGAAGTATTAAATAGGTCTATATCATAAGCTTAAACCTAGTATATTGCATATTTGTATATTTCTATATTTAAAAGCATTCCGTTCTTATGAAACCATTGCATAAGGCAGTTTAAGTTACTCTGCAGCTCCTGGCAGTTTATGATTGTTAAAATGTTTCTTAAGGGCTCTTAAAAATCCCACCTTCTCGTGGAAGTCCTTTCTCATTTCTGGTTGAGGTTCTACAAGTAAACACACAAAATAACAACAATAAATAAGTAAACACACAAATATGTTTGAACATTTAAGTCAACAGAAGAAAACTAAAATGCGCTTACTATTGAAATAATAAGTTTACACGTTTTTGTATTAAGCCAAAAAAAATATCAAAAAATATTTGAATGTTTGAATTTTTTTGGTTTTTTTTTAATTCATTTTTTTGGAGCTTTCGATTTTTTGAGGAATTTTCGATTTTTTTTGGTTTTTAACTATTTTTTGATTTATTGATTTTTTTATATTTTGTCATTGGATATTTTGGAATTTTGGTTACTGCTAGACCAAATACTTAGACGTAATGCCTCAACAAAAGTTAATACTCACTTTCATTTCCCTATATATGAAAATCGGCAAGGGGTCAATACCTTCCATCCCATAGCTGGTGGAGGTAGTAGCTATAACATAAAATAAAATCCAGATTATTATTTCTTCAATGGGTATATTTTAAAATGGAATTGTCTGAGTATGGTGTACACACTAGATATAAATTGAGTGTATGAAGAGACGAGTACTGAGTGTGTCATTTTATTAAAATTCCAGCTAAGCGCTTTCAGCCATTAGGTCATTCTCAAAGCTGTAGACAAGAGAAAAACGTACAGCGGGTACAATGTACATACAATGAAATAAAATGTTTGATGTTACATCATTATTTAAGTAAAATTTGTTATTACCCTATAAAGAGGGTGAACACACATATCATTTAGTTGATAATTTCAAATTAGACGTTTCGTTATGTGAATTACAATTATACACGCTCTTTATAGAGATATTTTAACAAATTTTACTTAAATAATGATTTAACATCAAACATTTTATTTCATTGTATGTAGCAGTTATAGGGTTTGATGTTTTTTGACACCTTCTGTATGTTTTTTTCTTGACGAGAGCTTTCAGAATGGCCTAATGGCTGAAAGCGCTTAGCTGGAATTTTAATAAAATTTCACACTCACTGTTCATTCACTCAATTTACATTTTAAAATGTCCAAAATTATAGCATGCTATATTGAATACAATAAAACTTACCATCAATTTTTGTTAATTTCCACTCATATGGGAAGGCAAATCAAACTGTCTTAATAACCTCTCTTCGTCTTTCTCAAATCTATAGAAACAGTGTTTTTGAAAATGAAGGGATCATATCCTCCATCGTTTCCTCGTTGACAAATTTAATGATTTATTACCACTGGTTTTCAGCCATATTAATTTTATCTTTCTGGGTTGGAGGAACAAAACCGTAAAAAGAAATATTTACTTTATTTATGCAGCAATTTTCAGTTGTCGATTAAATTAGTAAAAATTCTGTGTTTTATAAAAATAAAGATAATGGTTGTTAATTGTGAAAGAAAAAATGTTCAAATTTTTTTAATAAAACTTATTAGTACACCACTTATTAGACTCCTTCAGAATACACTTTGACATTGTCTTTTCAATTAATAACAATAAAGCAACGAAAGAACAGATAAATATTACACTATAGCAATTAAAAAATACATAAAAATACCGTAACCTTGTAATAACCTCTACACTTGAACTAAGAAATGATAACAGTATAACATATAACATGTGGGGACGAGCAATATGATATCGCGCATACGCTGTAATAAAAATCAATAAAATTTTATTACTAGCGACGTTACAGTTTTCGTTAATTTTTTGGAATTATCTACCAATTTTAGTTACTCGATATGCTCTATAGATGGCACGATCTGCAGTGTCCCTAGCCTGATATAAAGTACTGCGCTTAATACTCTACCTATGTGACCAGGTTCGTTTTCCATTAGTTGGCTGACTGCATTAGGTAGTGTGTGTGCCATTAACAGTCTATTTTTGAGTATTTCTCGTTTTTATAGGCATCTTCGGTATATTGTATCTGTGTAATGCATGTTTACGTCTCGTTTATATGCTTGTTTATGTAGTAGTTTACTATTTACGTAATTCATCGACATTTTGTTTTAGAATGGACTTCGATTTTTTTAACTAACCGTTTGTGTAAACAACAATAGTTTATATTTAACCTAGTTTCGTTATTTACATTGCTGCAATGTTATGATCCTGCCTCATTTTTGTTAAACAAAAAGTATGTAGAGTTCTACTTTTTTTTATTTGAAATAAAACATATATTTTACCGTGTGTTACGAAAGTTACTGATGTAATGTTTCCTTTTTAATATTCGCATTTATTACAGAAGTAATAATTTATTAACAATGAAGCATACATTAACAAAGCTAATAATCGAAGGATCTTCTATCGATATCGATATATCTATGTGCTTGCAAGTATCCGCCGACATTTCATGACGACCCATATATTTGACAAAATATACATAAGCAATTGACAGGGGCGTCCATGATCTTTAACAGTACATTAATTTATTATAAATTTTGCTTTATTTACTTTGTTTCCTCATAAGCCTATGCTTTTGTGGTAATTAAAATATTGTTTTTGAGGTCAAACGTCTAGTAATTAATAAGCCCGTTGAACCGCCTGGACAACACGTAGCAGATATATTGGACGAACAAAAACGTGACCAGGTAGAAACAGAAAACGACAAAAAGACCGTTACTTTCGGCAACCAAGTAGAAAAGTCGGAAAAGAGCGATCAAGCCAACTTTCCATGTAACTGCATGAGTGATGGTAAATTTTTTCAGTCCCAATTAAATGAAACATTATGTATATTACGTCTATTTTAGATAACAAGAATAAACGTAATTCTGAAACCGATTCCCGAGTAAATTCTGTGAAAAAATTTTTTCGAAAAAAATGCGGAAAGTCCGAAAATTCTAGCGACAATTCCGATAGGGAACCACCAAAGCGAAAAAGAACTAGCAACGGAAAGATTAAAAAAACTGAAGAAAAGAGAGAAGAATCGGAATACGATACAGAAACGACAGATTCAGAATGTCGCTGTTCAATATAGGTAAACAATTTTTACATGTTAGTACTTGTCACCGTACGACAAACCGTACTGTCTATACAGTACTTAATGATGTTAAAAATCCCAATGATATTAAAAAGAAACTGCGTTCAATTTGCAGGTTTTTACAATATCTTAACGGTAAATTCAATTCATTTTCTCTTTATTTTTTGAAAAACGATATGCTCATGACCAAACGGGTATATTTTGTAAAAATATGCGTATCGTCAATTGGGTGAATTGGCTCGACACCGACATCCGGTATTCGGTATAGAGACGTTGATTTGAATCCTCAGGACGAAAAGACTTGAAATGACACTAATTTTTCTCTCCGTGAATTGTACTGTTTTTAACCTCGCAATAACTACGAAAATTACAGTCCATCGCATACCGGGAAGAAAAGGGAGTAAAGAATTTATGAGTTCGTTGAAAATAAAGCACCCGAGCTGCTTCGTAAATAAGTTTTATTAATAGTAATCTTCAAAAATGATGTTACAAACGTTTTCGAAATTGAATTGTCAAGTTGAACTTTATTATATCTCTGTCAGTTTACATTTATTTTTTAATGTCACTTGATATTTTTGACATCCTCCCGCGGCGGGGAATCTTCAACTTCTAACGGAAAAAGAAGTTGCACTGGTCTACGAAGTCTACACCCGTCACTCAATTGCACTTCACAAGCCCGCACTCGACCATCGCGCCCTACAAACACATCGATGACTTTAACCATCTTCCACTGTAGCCTGGGCGTATGTTCTTGATGCAATAGTACGGTGTCACCTATTCTTAAGCTCCTAGAATTAGGACGATGATTATGGTGAAACGTACGCAGCTGCTGAAGATATTCCGTTGTCCATTTTTTCCAATACTTGGAAACCAATTGTTCCCTCGATTTCCATTGTTTAAGTATATCGTTTCGGTTGATTTCAGGCAATTTTAGATTTAGGGAAAAAAACAATATTTTTTGTTCCCACTAGGAAATGCACTGGGGATAAAATCAATAAATTAGTGTCGTCGTCATCAATATACGTTAATGGTCTTGAGTTGACCGTTGATTCTACTTCTGTTACAATTGTCTGGAGTTCATCACTATTTATAAGAGCCTTACCGAGAGTAATTTTAAGAGCATCCTTCACTGTTTTTACCATGCGCTCCCAAAATCCTCCCCACCAAGCTGCTCTTTCGATTATAAAATGCCATTTTATTCGATATTTTTGAGCAAATTCTTGAACTTCGCTTTGCTCGAGTATCGTAGAAAATATTTGAAGTTCCTGAGCGGTTCTACGGAACGTTTTGGCGTTGTCCGAATATATAATCTCAGGAACTCCTCGACGAGCTATAAACCTCCTCAACCCTCGAACACAACTTTCGGTCGTTAAGTTAGGAACTAACTCCAAATGAACTGCTCTCACAACAGCGCAGGTGATTAGCATAATATATGTTTTTATTCGCTGGTCTGCTTCATAGACATACAGCGGCCCCGCAAAATCTATTCCAATTACTTGAAATGGATTTGAAGCGGTTAGCCTACCCTTAGGTAATTGCGCAAAAGGTTCTGCTCCTGATTTACCTTTAAGTCGTTTGCATTTTAAGCATTTTCCCAATATAGATTTTACCTTCTGTCTTCCTCGAATTATCCAATATTTTTCTCTAGTTTTAGCTAATGTTGCGTTTACGCCTGTATGCATTACTTCTTCATGATTTTTCCATATTATTTTTTCCGTTAATTCAGAGTTTTTCGGTAGTATTATTGGATAAATACTTTCATATGCTAATGAGGATTCTTCTGAAAATTCTTCACGTTGCGTATATTTTAGCCAATATCTTTCAGCTTTGTTTAACTCATCGACCGATAGGTTTCCTAAATTTTTCTCTGCAGGCTTACGAATATTATCAATAAATCGTTTAACATAAGCCGTTATACGAAAAATTTTCTCCAATTTGCTATAATTGTTCAATGGAAATATTGGTTTGCCATTTGGTTCTGGTATCTTGACGTTAGTTATAAACAAATTGGTGACCTCTAACGTTGTTTCGTCGCAGCTTTCATCTTTTGGCCAATTTGTTGAATCTTCTTTAAGCCAGGAGGGCCCGTGCTGTCACAAACTAGATTCAACCAAAAACTTCGCTGAGACTCCCCTCGTTAGCAAATCCGAAGGATTTTCCTTTCCAGGGCAGTGTCTCCAAACACCCTTGCTTAGCTTTTGTATTTCTTCCACTCGGTTGCGCACGTACGGTTTCCATTTCTGTGATTTGCCACGGATCCAATACAAGGCTATTTTAGAATCGGACCATAAAATAACTCTTTTGATTTTCAATTTGGAATTTTCTAAAATATATGCTTGTAGTCTAACGGCACATAATGCTGCAGTAAGCTCTAACTTTGGTAAGGTTAATTCTTTGTTACCCTTTTGGTTAAGAGGTGCTACACGATTTTCGACAATAGAAAATTTATTTTGTTACTTTCTAGACATTTCGCGTATGCCGCTGTACCGTAAGCTCGGATACTAGCATCAGCAAACACGTGAAGTTCGATGTCGTTGGATTTATTTGAAGTTATACTTCTGGGGATTTGTAGTTCATCCATAGTAGGTAGTTCCGAACACCATATAAACCAGATTGTCAGATACTTTTCGGGTAAAATAGTGTTCCAATCTAATTTTTGTTTCCAAATATATTGTAACAAAATTTTTATTCTAATTGTAAATGGGCCTAATATACCTAATGGGTCATAAATCCTTGCAATATTTTGAAGTATTGTTCGTTTTGTGGTTACCGCTTTATTTTTATTGGCTACGGATTTTAAGTCAACCGCAAGTTCATCTGTAGCTGTGTGCCATAAAATACCCAATACCTTTTTTGTTTCGTTGTTTTTGGGATTTTTTATGACCGTTTTCATAACTTCTTTATCGTTAGAGAACCATTTTCTTAAATTCATGTTAGCTCCTTGAAGTATATCAATGGATTGCTCATAAATTTCGTTAGCTTCTTCAAAGCAACTAGCAGTAGTTATCAGGTCATCTACATAAAATGATTCTAATAGAATATTGGAGGTATTCGTAAGCTTTTCTGGCTGTGATAAAAAATGTTAACGCAGAGTAGCTGACAGCAAAAATGGGCTCGATGTAACACCAAACGTTACACGTCTCATGCGATATGTAGCGAGTTGCGACAAATATGTGTTATTGTTTTCGTTTAGTGGGTTTTCGAACCTTAAAAAGCGATGGGAATTGCGATCCTTTTCTACAAGTGATATTTGCAAAAAGGTTTTTTCGATGTCGGTGATTAAACCGATAGAGCCTATTCGAAAATTTAACAATATCTTTAACCATTCAGGCACCAAGTTGTCACCGGAGTATAATAGTTCATTTAGCGATTCAAAACCTGGCGCATGCGCGGATGCATCAAATACTACCCGCAACTTTGTGGTTTCCTTGTCCTCGCGATAAACCGGACAATGAGGCATGTAATAAATGCGGTTTTGTTCGTTTTCGTTAGGTGAAATTATTTCTGCACATCCGTTTATTAAGTATTCACGCACAGCATTGTCATACTCAGCTAGCTTACCGATTCGGCGCAATTTAGACACTAAACTATTCACACGTGCTATACTACCAATATAATATTAGAGTCTATACTAGAGTTTGCTTTCCACGGCAGCGAAACATCATATCGTCCGTTTTTAAAATGAATTTTTTCCTTAATAAAAGCTTCCGTATAATTATTTTTTAAATGTTCGTTTCCACTAACACCTAATGTCTCTAATGTCCAAAATTTCTTAATATCTACATTGTCCTGCTCAAAGTCTACCTGTACATTTAATGCTGATACCCAATACAAAAAAATCACAATTTTCTACAATACTTGAAATTCCATGTAATGTCCACCCTAATTTTGTGTTTACGGCAGTTAAATCATTGGATATGCGTTTTGTGTCACCTGTAACAATTTTCCAATAATGGTCAGCTCCAACCAGTAAAGTTATACCGTTAATTAACTGATTATTTGTAACGTTAACATCAGCTAACTGGTATTTAGAAACAAAATCTCTAATTATATGATCGTTAATAGAAGGTGGTTTTAAAGCGTCAAAACATATTTCTGGAACCTCTACAGCTGTAATTTCGATTAGTTTTCCGTTAAACTGATTCTTGAGACCTACTTGTACCCGATTGCACAAAGTTGTCGGTGCGCTACGAGTATTTCCAAAACTATTTATGGAAATTTTGTGAGTACCGACTACAGGCAACCC
This sequence comes from Galeruca laticollis, assembly GCA_963921935.1. Lineage (NCBI taxonomy): Eukaryota > Metazoa > Arthropoda > Insecta > Coleoptera > Chrysomelidae > Galeruca > Galeruca laticollis. Next base: position 109,837,845 of record OY998179.1, read on the forward strand.
CAGTGAACGCGATACACATTGTTTTATGAAAGTTAATTGGCTACCTCCATCTATAACTAACCGAATCACCAAGTCATTATTTGCCCCGTTAGCTATTAATGCAGTAGAGTTATCACGATTTGTCACATTATTAGGGGTGCTATCAACAATGCGATTATTTTGATTTTCGGTGAGACTAGACTGAGAATAGCTGCTATTTCCGTTTCGAATATTGTTACTGGCAAATGATGGATCGCACATTGAGGTCGCGTGTCGACGTTTGCACTTTGCACAAAATAGACGCGATTTGCAAAATTTTGAAGAATGCCTTGGTCTGGTACAGCGAATACAACAATTGTTTTCTTTTAAAATGTCCTTTTTTGCGAGATATTATAGACGCTTTGCAATCTTTTGTTTTGTGCGTTTTTGATTTGCAAAACAAGCAGTTTTCATTATTTACAGTTAATAAACTCGCGGCCGTAAATTGGTTGTTTTCTGATGCACTATTATTTTGAGTTAAAAATGTTCGTTTGCTATTATTGTCTTTGTAATTTTTATTGTCCGTTACCTTCTCACAATGAGCTTGTTCGATTGAGTCCAATTCTATTTTAATAAATTGCAATAAACTGCTAATTTGCTTATTATAATCTACGATATTGTCTGATTTTTCCTATTGCGAAAGAGAGTCACTACTAACCGTTTCACTTGTAATTTTTTGTTTGTTCAATAAAACGCGCAAATTATACGGTAGAGCCTTAAAAATGATATATTTAACCATTAGTCCGTATTGTTGAGGTGACAAACCTAGTGTTGACAGTGAACGGGTAATCGTTGACGCACTTTTCATAAAATTCCTTATTAATAGCGTTGTCGATTGATAAAATTGGTGTAAGCTAATGTATTCTCGAGCCCTTTAAAAAGGTGCATGAAAATACATTAGAGCTCACTATTTCTATCTGTTGAAAATAAATAGCAAAAATAGTTATTTCCATATATTTCAAAAAGCCCGCTGGTTCTATATGCAGCGCTAGAGCGGTGGGTTGAATAAGTAAAATAACATTGAATAATTATTCAGTAGAGTGGCCCATCTATTGTATATTATATTATCTTATCTATGTTGACGCGGTATTATACAGGTTACGAAGCGCGGAACTATTGTTAAAAGTTTTTGTATATATACTCGTATGTCCACTATACGTTCAGAATTAGCATATTCTTCTTTTAAAAGTTCTATCGCGTCCTTCTGTGCTTTAATGCGAGCTATTAACGCGGGCACGTCACTAGTAGGGGAGACCGGGGATGGTTTGGACACGGGGATACAGTGGACAGGTTCAAATTTCCCGCCCTAAAGTGAATTCTACTGCCGCGATCGATTGTACATATTGGTAACACTGCGAGAGACCAGTTGACAGAAACAAATAACCGTCGTTATAAAATTGTGACTTTTACAGTGCTTGTTTACTTTTAGACACGTATGATATAACTTTTTAAGGTAAGAACGTAAGGTTTTTCTGTAACTTAGTTTAATGTTTTCTGTTTGGCGTTCAATTTGCATGCAATGGAGACTAGTAGGAATATATTCAAGTATGTTTCGTGAAGATGCAATTTTTGGTTCAGATTTCACAGCCAGAAATGTGTGATTACACCTGTTGGGGATACATTGGACAACTGGACACGTTGTCCAATGTATCCCCGATGTATCTGTTGATGTGAACTGTTTTATCTTTTCCAGATGCCACGGGAATTCAAAAGAAAAACTCAACGAACCTTTCCTGAAGGTGATCTACAGCAGGCGGTTGAAGATGTTTTAAACAATCGTGGAAGTTTGCGCCATGTGGCAGCTATTCGAAACGTGACGAAGTCTCGTCTTGCACTTTATGTAAAGAAGGCCAGAGAAATGGGCATAGACACTCTGTCGTTCAAACCAAATTTCCATAGAAGACAGGTGTTCTCAGACCAAATGGAGAAAGCATTGGCGGGGTATTTACTACAATGCTCCAAAATATTTTACGGAGTGACACCGAAAAAATGCAGACAAATAGCTTTACAATTCGCTGACGTAAACAATCTAAAATTTCCTGAATCCTGGAAAAGAAAAGGGCAAGCTGGTAGTGACTGGTTTACTGGGTTTATGAAGAGAAATCCTACGTTATCCATTAGAAAACCTGAGGCAACCTCACTTGCCAGAATGACTGCATTCAATAAAACCACGGTCGGCGACTTTTTTGACAAAGTGGACAATGTTATGCAAAGGAAGAAGTTCCGACCTTCAGATATATTTAATCTTGATGAAACGGGAGTCACCACAGTGCCTCCAGTGGCCAAAGTAATTGGACAAAAGGGTGAAAAGCAAGTTAGCCAAGTGACTTCGAGAGAGCGAGGAGAACTGATGACTCAAGTGGGTATAATTTGTGCCAATGGCAATTCTTTACCTCCCGTGTTCATATTCCCACGTGTCCGCTTCGACAAACAGCGAATGATGGCTGGAGCAGCACCTGGAGCTTTAGGATTGGTCCACAAATCTGGTTGGATGACCACCGATAACTTCGTGTTAGTATTGAAATTTTTTAAAGACAATGTGAGGTGTGATAAAGAACATCCTGTGTTGATATTGATGGATAATCACGAGTCTCATATAAGCTTGGAAGGTGTTAATTTCTGCCGAGATAATGGAATTACAATTTTGACACTTCCGCCGCACACTTCCAACCACTTACAACCCCTGGACCGTTGCGTGTTTGGCCCGTTTAAGAAATACTACAGTGAAGCAGTCCACTCATGGATGTTGGCCCATCCCAATGAAACTCTATCAATCTACGCACTTCCTGAGCTATGTTCCAAAGCTTGGGATCGTGCTGCAACTCCTGAAAATGTGAAATCAGGTTTCCTGAAATGTGGTATCTCGCCATTTGATAGAAACATTTTCCAAGACCACGATTTTCTCTGCTCTGCGGTCTCGGATCGTCCATTTCCGGACCCTCTTGTTCCCAGTACTTCTTCGGAACCTATCGTGTCAACATCTAAAGGAGCAGGCAGAGACACTGCTGCTGTGGATCCTTCTATTACAATCAACTGTTCTACAGAGGCTCATACACCAGTTCCCACATCGAGTCATCAGTTTCCCACACCAGTTGCTTCTACATCGGCACAATCGGAGTTCGTTTCTCCAGAACAATTGAATCCGTACCCAAAAGCTAAGCCAAGGAAATTGGGTAAGGGTGGCAGAAAACGTGGGAGAAGTATGATCGCAACAGACACACCAGAAAAAGAAGAACTCGAACTAAAAGAGAGAGTGAAAATGGCAAAGAAAGCCAAGGTAGTGAAGAAGAAGGTATTTGAAAAAAAGAAGACTGTTTTCGAAGAAGATTCTTCAGATGAAGACATGGGAGAAGTCATCATGAAAGATTCTTCTTCTGAATGGGAAGAGGAGGCAGAAAGTGACGAGTGCCTTAGAAGTGGCAACGATGCCGTTGAAGATGACTTTCTAATTGTAAAAGTTCCATCGAAGAAAGGCAAGTTTGCGATGAATTATGTGGCAAAAGTAAAAAGTAAGTTGCGAGACGGACTTGAAGTAAAGTTCTACAGGCGACTGCTTCCGTCTAATCGCTTTCAACCTACAGCCGAAGAAACTTCATTTGTGGATTTTTCACAAGTGATTTTGATCCTTCCGAAAGCGATAGAAGACAAGCGTCCCAGATTCAAAGGCATGCTTTATTTCAACACTGACCTATCGGGATTCTGCCTGCAGTGACTTATTTTGATATACCTACTTTTCTACTTTTATATTTAGACAAAATATGAATTAAAAATGTTTCTGTTGCTGTACCTATCACTGTTTGTGTTCTGTCCATACCATCCCCAGGTGCCGTCCAAAGTATCCCCAAACACGGGGATAGTTTGGACAGATGTAGTGCCTCTAATTTCTGGCCTTTTTCTGAAAATATATCAATCTTGGAAAGTTTATATTATGAGTATATAAACCTAAAGGACAAGTCTACACATTAGCCTAAAAACCATAAAGGTAACATTTTTAGACAAATAAATAAAAAATAAAACCCAAAAAGTGTCCAAACCATCCCCGGTTTCCCCTATTTGCATTTTCGTTATTAATAATGTCGTTCGCGTTAATAGAGAGTTATCGGTAACCCAAATAACGTCAGGCCATATTAGCGCATATGTTATTTTGACATTTAACATATGCGCGAGTCGATTCTTAAGACAACGTTCCTAAATAACGTTACCGCCAAGCGGAGCCTAACGACAGGCCGTATGTTAAATAGCGCTTAATAATTAACTAGCCGGGCATGCGCAGAGTTTCCTATGTCAAAGTTGTTTGTTGTGGATTTAACACATAAACTCTCTGTTTTGAGTATATAGGAAAATGTCTGAAAGGGAACCAAAAAGATTAAGGTTTGGACCAGAGGACGACATGGCTCTCCTCAAAGAGTTTATTAATTTAAACCCGTTGGAAGACCCCGAAAAATGGGAAACAATCCAATCCAACATACACGTCATAACTAGAAAATAGTTTTTAATAAGAACTCTAAAAGATCATTTGTTCCGTTTATTAGAAATGTGGTTGAAAAAGGACAAAGGAAACCAGATAATGTAGGTATTCAAATAATTTTCATGAATAATTATATACTTATATTAGTATTGTTCATTCTCATATGTCTATTAAGTTTTTATGTGTAGGTCTGGAGTGGAAGAAATATTTTGTGAAAGAGACCAGCTTCTACAAGAAGTAAGCGATGTTTGTAATAATGCTAATGTTAAGCCTATTACAAAAAAAGGAAAATTAGCAAAGAAAAACATATTCAGGAGCTAGGAATATCAGCAAGAGATGAGTGTGCTAGAACTCTGAGTTTGAAGCAAAAGAATGTATGTACTGAGCCTGAAAATAATGAGAATGCCCCTTCTTCTTCTTGTGATCATGATTATTACTGTAAATTCAACAGTAGACTGCAGATTTAAAACTTATTCTAAGTTTTTGTTATATCTTATTTAAGACACCAAAATAAAATTTTGAATTTTAACATAAAATTACAAGTTAGTTTATGATCAAATAATGATTATTCAAGATACTTAACAGTTATATCAAAATATGTTTTCGACTTTATGGAATACGTTTTATTTATTTTTTTTTTTAGTAATTCCTACAATAGAAAATGAAATAGGGATTTCAAATGATAAGCACGAACTTAGTATACAATAACCAACAATAACTTATCTACATACTATGCAATAAAGCTAGGTTAAGTCACATTATCGAATTACGTACAGCGCGGATAAAGCGTCGCTTCCGATAACTGTTAAATAAAATTGAAATACCGCTTGACGTAAAACCAATACGGCAGTACGTTAATAACGTTCACATTCATTTCACCGATATCTCTCTAATCACTAGCTTCGTTAATGCTGCGCGTAACGTTTTTCGAAGTACTAAATCCATTATAATCGTTTTAGTTCCATCCGATAAAAGATTACTAAACAATAAAACTTCCCTGGTTTCGGCACCATAAAGAATTTATGAGTTCGTTGAAAATAAAGCACCCGAGCTGTTTCGTAAATAAGTTTTTATAATTCGCGTATAAAAGAGACTTCATTATAACATTGTTTACAGTGTCACAATGAAGCTCTTTGAACACTGTTATAGTAATTTTTAGTGTACAGTTGGTTATTGTATTTAGTTTTATTTTTATTTGACATTTGACTTTAACCTTGACACAAATTATAAATAAAATGGTCTAGCGTTGTTCTAGCTAGCAAATTATTATATTAAAGGTAAATTAGAATGATTTATACATCAAAAATATTAATGAATAAAGTACGCTAACGTTTATTTATCAATGATTTGTCAATTGTTTATTTTTATATTGTATAGGATAAATATATAGGTATACAAAACGTTCGATTTTTGGGATAATTTACCAGATATCTATGTGAAGATGTATTACAGAAATAATTCTGTTCATGATATAATATAAATTTATCGCAAGAGCATATACGAAGAAGCTCTTTTTGCTTAAGTGAAAGTTTGTTTACAATTTACACAATTATTCGGTTATAATATGTCAAAAGTCAGAAGGGCTGAATAAAACCATCTGTGATCTGACCAATTAGGAATCTACAGAATTGCCAACTTAAATTCAAACCACTCCTCCTAGTTTAAAAATAGTGATTATATGAAATTCTATTTTATTTAAATAATTAAATAAATGCGAATTATAAAAAAATATTGTGTAAAACTTGTGCCACAATGAGTTTCCGTAGTACTCGTGATTTGCACAACTCACCGCTTCGCGGTTCGTTGTGCAAACTTCACTCGTACTACAAAACGAATCATTGTGACACTTGTTTTACAAATAACTATTTATTAATAGTAATCTTCAAAAATGATGTTACAAACGTTTTCGAAATTGAATTGTCAAGTTGAAGTTTATTACATCTCTGTCAGTTTACATTTATTTTTTTAATGTCACTTAATATTTTTGACAGGGAGGATTAAAGAAGTGAAAGAAAGCCGGGAAATCGCTCAACCTATCAAGGTAAGAGGTTTTAGCCTAATTGACGGTTTTACCTACTTAATATTTTCTGATTCGCAAAAAGACAATTCGCTCATATTTCTCCCCAACTTATCCCTTTCGCTCACGGTGTCGTCGATTGACGACATCGAATTATATTGAAAAGTATGGATACTACAGCGATATTTTGTGGTTTACTCATAATGTCAGCAATTGGTTACACTATTAGAAAACAATATATAATATTGTCCTGCCATCTGCTGTGTAGTAGCGAGACTTTATTTTTAATATTTAATTTGGTGAATAGAACCCACAGAACTAGTTCTGTGATAAAATCCTGCGTTACCGCGACAACATGATAGAACAAAAACGAAGGTTGCGAGTGTCACTTTGTTATTATAGACATGTTAGTATTTTCAGTCATTAATAAATAACCACTAAATTGTTCGTTTTTGTCGAAATAGTTCGTTGTGTTCCCCATTGAGTACAGGATTTTTGTAAATATTGTTGTCATCAATTGTTTACATTGTGAGTCAACGGTCAACAAAATACCAAGGTAAAGATAAAAGGTTTTTTTTATTACTTTGATTTTAATTTTGTGATTTATATTAGAAAATGGCTTTCAAGCGTAACGTGCCATTAAAATATGAGGAGTTAATGAAAATCGTGGATGAAATGTCAGACATAGAATACATTAGTGATGAAAATGATGAAATAGACTCAGAAATTGGAGAAAATTTGGAAGGTAAATGTATATTTATCGCTATTATTTCTTGAAATACGAGTTATTGTGTTATTAGAAGTGGGAGAAATGTGCGATGTCGACAGTGAATTTAACGAAATGCGCGTACAAATAGATGAACGAAAACAAGATATAGGGCAAGAAACGCAAGATGGCAATGGAGTCGAAACGCAAGATGCTGCGGTAGAAGAAATGCAGGAAGTTGAGGTGGAAGAAATGCGGGGTAATGACAATGAGGATATTATTCAGAAAGTCGCAAAACAAAGGAAGAAGGAAAAGACGGAAACAAAGAGAGCAGTAACAGAGTGTATGGAAACAAATCAACTTACTACGAAAGAAAACATTATATGGGTGAATAATGTGACATATCTTTCACCGAATATAAAATGGTTTGAGAATGCTCGTCGCCCTGTTGTAAATTTGCCAAGCCCTCTTAATTTTTTTAACCAATATTTTCCAAATTCCCTCTTTCAACAAATAGTAGATAACACCAACACAACAAAATATGAGATTTCAGTTCACCACATTGTCTGAGATAAGAACTTTTGTTGACATCCATGTTATGATGGGAAATTTACGATATCCGAGAGTTAATTTATATTGGAAAAATAGTAAGTCACTGAGAGTAGCTATTATAGCTGATAATATGGCAATAAATCGATTCTTCAAGCTACGTCAAACTGTGCATTTTGTTCATGTTCAAAATAGATTAGCTAATTCTACTGACCGCTTTTGGAAGGTACGACCCCTCTATGATTCAATTAGGACTCGATGTTTGCCTTTGCCTCTGGAAAAAGAAATGTTCATTGATGAGCAAATGGTTCCCTTCAAGGGAAAGTTGAATGTTAAACAGTACATAAAGAACAAACCTAATCCCTGGGGGATTAAAATTTATGCACTGTGTGGTAAAAGCGGACTTTTATACGATTCCATTATTTATTAGTGGGCTACAAAATAGTTAGATTCACTTGAGAAAGCGGTCTATGGCGTTGCAGGTAGTGTAGTTCTAAAATTGAGTAATCGAATACACGAAAGGAATATACAACTATATTTCGACAATTTTTTTTCAAATTACAACGTGATGTTATATTTACGCAATAGAGCAATATATTGCACATCTACAGCACGTTTGGACAGATTTGCAAAACCTCCCTTCATAACTCACAAGGAAATGGCAAAACAAGGAAGAGGGTCTGTGCAGGAAGTGATAAGTAAAGATGGAATCGTAGTTGTAAAATGGTTTGACAACACACCGTAGGAATGGGTGAAAAATATCAAGCTAAACGTTGGGATAAAACCACCAAACAATATGTGTATGTGTCTCGCCCCAAATTATACAATTCTAGTATGGGGGGAGTCGACAAACTTGACTTTCTGGTTCAAATATATCGAACATTTATTAGGTCCAAGAAGTGGACACTTCGAATGGACACGCAATTGATCTTGCATGTACTTTATCATGGCTAGAATACAGACAACAAGCTCAACAACTAAACATACCAAAAAAGGCTATACTAGATTTATTTAACTTTAGATCATATGTCGCAGAAGCTCCTATTGTAGTTGATACAACACCTAAAGCACAAAGAGAACGACCCCCTACGAATGTTCGGAATGAGCCAGTACAACCAACAATATCGAGACCAACCTTTGAAGTACGTCCAATACTAGAAGTTAGACGGGACAACGTTGGTCATTGGCCTATCCATGAAAATTCAAAATCATCTTCACGCTGTAAAAATGCAGGTTGCAAAGGTACATCAAGAATTAAATGTAGTAAGTGCCTTGTACATCTGTGTTTAACAAAAGATAAGAATTGTTTTATAAATTTTCATAAGTAAATTTGTATTTTGAATAATAAAATTACTAAAAAGTTCTTCTACGTTACTTTTATTTAACATATACAATACAAAATCGACAATATGCTACCGCCTCCACGTGGATGTTATATAGCAACCGTTGGCTCATACTGTCATCAATTGACGACATGCCACCACCGCCATCTGGGGGCGGCTAGGGTGATATTCAAATTCTTAAAAATCATAAAAAAAATCAATTATCAAGGATCACTTTTGACAGAATTTTATTCCCAATAACAATAAATCGTGAGCGAAAGGGTTATACAGATATTTTTTACTAAAGTCGAAAAGTAAGGCCTGACCTAGACGAATATAAATAAAGACCTATTTATATCGCCCCCTTAATATCCCCAAGTTAGTCGTGATTATAGTTTCATATCCTGTTTTTAAACTATTAAGTTTAATACTCACTTAAGCGAAATTCGCGGATTTTTGACCTAATGTGTCAAATCCAGATTTAAAAATATTGGCGGAGGGAGTTTTTAACCATTCTGCGATTTTTACAAGTATCGTTTGTCATAAATCAAAAGAAATAACATAACCTAGAATTTTTATTATTATTTGTTTGTTGAATAGATGAGGCTTTCACTTGATGAAGATCCATACTGAACGTTCGTTTATTTGTTTGTGTTTGACCAATTTTTATAAAAAGAAAACAGTCATGGATGTTTCTCATTACAATTATTTACGAAGATATTATAGTGTATGTATGTACACAAAACAAAAATCTCTCAAGAACAAATTTATGACCTGTACAAACCATTAGAAAATAACACTATAAATGACAGAAATTCGCAAAATAGTAAAAATCATTTTAACTTTTCTGCGATTTATCCGCACTTTCGCGTAGGCAAATTTGGCATTTATGAGTATGGATGAAATTCGCAAAAACAATCTGGATTTGATCTCAGAATTACTCAAAGGATTTGACACAATGTGTCAAAAAACGCGAATTTCGCCTGAGTACCTATTAAGCTATAGTGGTGAACAATATGCCTAAATAAATCCGTGATTTAAATCTTCTAAACAAGGGCTTGCACCAGGACTTTTTTAGGTGGGCCCAGGTTGGTTATAAATAAGATATTTATCTTAATACGCTATCAACCATCCATCTGTAGCATTGCTTATTTGCTTCTATGGAACGAGTATTTCAATACAAAATAATATTTTTTTTATTGATGCCTCATTTTACCTATTTAGAGCACACCTCAGCGTGTTTAAATCGAACTTTCAAACTCGCGCGTTTTTTAAAGTTACTATGGTAACAATAACAACTCGAGAAACGTAAGTATCAATGACAACTTTTTGATGATTGATCTGACAGCAGTACCTCGTAACGTCGAATAACAATAAATGGTATTTAGGATGGACTTTCATGAAACTTGGCTGGGCATCGAGGACGGATTTTTTTGTAGTAATAATATAATAATAATATTTTATGATTTCAAAGTGCACCAATAAAAAAAATAACGTAAAGTATTTGTGGATAACTGGTCTTTCAAACACTTGCTCTATTTCGAGCACTCCGGATGCGCCGTCGTGCTCGAAATACGCGCGTGTTTGAAAGACCTTTTTATCCACTTATACTTTAATATACTATATAATATTTATTAGATATCTATAATATGTTATAGAACACCTTTTTAGTGTTAATTTTGAAGTTACTACATCAAATTTTTTGCTTTATGAAACAATTATATTAGACCATTAGAAAAAAATACGGTGAAATAAAAATTGAGATAATTTTATATAATCAACCTGAAACAGTATGATAAAGATATATTTAATATAATACATGACTAATTTGAAAATTAAAAAAAAAACCAATAAACACTTGGATGAGTCACTGACAAATTCAACAAAGACAAAAGCACAAACCTGGGATGTCGAACATAATTCTCGTTTTCTTTTCAGGAGTCTATCATATCCAACACCTGTTGTTCACATTTTTATTCTGTTGTGAAGAGAGGATTGTAATGTTTTTTTGAAGGACCAATCACATGTTGTGATGTAGTGAAGAGAATATATATTTTTTTTCAATTATTCTACTTTAATTAATATTAAAATTATTTAACAGTTGATCAACAACGTGTATATAAATAAATTTTGCAGAAAAACCAAATTGTATATTTTCATTGTGAACCAATGTCTTATTTGGTTTTTTCTGCAAAATACATTTATATATTCAGATATACATTGTATCCTTTTAAATATAAATAAAGAAACTTTTTGATTATTGATCTGACAGCAGTACCGCGTAACGTCAAATAAAAATAAATACTATTTAGGATGGACTGTCACGGAACTTGGCTGGGCATCGAGGACGGACTCCCATTTTTTGTAGTTATAATATAATATAATAATATTTTATGATTTCAAAGTGCACCAATAAAAAAAAATTGCGTAAAGTATTCGTGGATAACTGGTCTTTCAAACACTTGCTCTATTTCGAGCACCCGGCTGCGCCGTCGTCCTCGAAAATCAAGCGTGTTTGAAATACCTCTTTATCCACTTATACTTTAATATACTATTTTTTTACTATTTAATGACGACAAAAAAGAAGGAAGCGCGACTGAAACGATGGAGCAAATTCCTAAACCACCATATGAAACAGGTAGTGAAGCTTGTTCCCAAGAAAGGTCCTCTAATTTAATGTTAATTAATGACTCTAATGAATGACGAATGTTATTGTCAAAATTGATTAAGATATCATTTTGTAACCAGATCGGACTACATCTTAAGATATATATTAATTTCGGAATTTATAGGCAATTCTTGAGAAGGTAATAAGCAATATGTGTCGGTAACCAGGATAAACGAGACGACATTTTTTTGAAAAATGTTAGTTTTTTATTGAAAGCTGATAGAAAGTATAAGATAGAAACCAAGTTTATCAAAGGCCATTTCATTAAAATTTCTTCGGTGACATAAATCAAGAATGTGGACAGTCCTTTATATTCTAGGGTTAATGCTTAACGCCAGTACCTCAGTAACATAATAGAGTCCCGAATGGAAACATCTGTTTAATGTAGACGACAATCACTATACGGAACCACTATCCGAATAAAGTTTGTCGGTGTCTTTAGAAATGTTCAAAAAATCAGCGATATACAATATGTACATAAAAATTAAGAAATAATTTACAATAACAATAGCAAATTCTATCAAACAAATTATTGTACAAAAATTACTGTAACACTAAACAAATTCTGTCAAAATCGTTTTCCCAATGATAACTTTCCAAGTGTAAATTTTATTACAAATTGTATCAAAATTTAAATTAATCAAAATTGGAACGGCAAAATTTGGATGTAGTAACTTTTATCGAATTAAAACTTGAAATAAATCAAAAATCATGCAAGTCCTCTGTAAAATTCAATTAATCAAATAATTCTCAAAACCTAATCCAAAATTTATCGAAACTAGAAACCACAAAAATAATGAAATAATTTCCGGACGTTTGAATAATGTATTCAACATTCGCGAAAAAATTCAAAGCGAAACGCAACTCAACATACAGTGTGGAACAGCCAAATGGAATAAATTCGATAACGAATAAATGAGAGCGTGTTGGGAAAAACGCTTGGACACGTCGATTTGTATTTTTAGATGCGCATTTTTTTCAAAAAAAAAATAATTATATAGGGTGTGTCATGTGACAGTGGCTGATACCAACTTTCTTATTTTAAACACAACCCCCTGTATATTATTAGTTTTTTGGATTCTTCATAAAATTCTAGACATAATTCATGTATAATATACCATACCTATCCTCAACTGTTTCGGAAATATTAAGTGTTTTCAGATGTATTACAAAAATTAACATTAAAAAAAAGAAAATTATTTTATTTCACAAATTCGCTACATTACACTCAATACTTATTTCCCATTTAGCTCTTAATATTGAGAAAATAAGCAAAAACCATTAATGCGTTCGTTTTTACTGGTATGAAATAAAAAAAATACAAAAACAGTTTTGTTTATTTTCGTATAAAAATCATGGCCTTAGCAACTTGTTGTCTGTCTGCATGACAGTGGTGATCAGTGTCAGTGCTATTGTCGTTTGAATTTCGTTCACTGTACATAATAATATCACAAAAATGGTTCATTTAACAGAAATGCACAAAATAACCATTCTACAAATGATTGGTTATGGAGATAACACACGGACACAAATGGAAGTTTCTCGCTTATTTCACGAAAAATTTCCAAATTTGCCGCCTATATTCCAAGGAACAATTAGCAAAATAGAAAAACAGTTTCGCGAGCTTGGTCATGTGAAGGTGCGTACAAACATATAACAAAACTTCGTATCGTAACGACGTCGCGTAACAAGTGTGGATGGCACTGCGTAACACAGTAACACCAGAACATAGTAACATCTCGGCGTTCCATCAGTTGTCGGTTTTTTGACGCCGCATCAAAGAAATGATACGCACTGATGTTGTACCACTTGTTAGCATGTCTGGACAGGTCTGCGGTACACAGTTGCGATTTATTTTTCGTTTTGTTTATTCAGTTGAAAACATGGAGTGGACAGAAGAATCTACCCTGGATTTCATAAATAGTTATCGTAATAAAGAAATTTTGTAGGATGCAAAACATCCCAAATACTATAATAAAATAAAGAAGCATGATGCTTGGGAAGAACTTGCTGTAGAGTTTCGGACAACAGTAGATGAATGCAAAAAAAAATTAATGTTCTTCTGTCAGGCGAGAGAAACCAAAAATTAAAAAGAGCCACGGTATGGGTAAAGGTAAGTTTGAATAATTGAAAATTAATTTCTTTTCTATTTTGTTTATTTACTTTTCAATTACAAATTTTATTTTTATTTATTACAGGGCTTTCAGATATCTATGAAAGTAGTTGGTTTAAAAGTTTGCTATTCCTTTGGGACAAAGACAAGGTTCGGGAAACACAAAGCACCGTAAGTATAAAACGAATTACGAATTACGTATAATTATCTTGCCACAAAAGTCGATTTTCGTTTTGAAAGTACGATGACAATTCGTCTCTAATTCGTGTTGCATTTTCGGTTGGGCTTCTGGGAATATTTCTAATTGGAAATAAAGAAGACATTGGTTCATTAGTTATATTTTTATACTTTCCTCCTACAAGCTTTCCATCAATTTCTGTATCGAACGTTCCATGTGGCGTATACAAAGCACAAGATGTGGAATTTTCTCTTAAAAAATTATGTAGATGAGCTACTGCCAGTATAACTAATTCACCTTTTCTGGGTTCAAGTAACATCGGTTTACGAAGTACTCTAAAAACGGCCAAATACATTTTCTACAGTTCTTCGGGCGCGAGATAATCTCTCTTTGCAATTATCCTTTAGGGTGTATTCCCGAAAACGGTTTTATTAACAACTCAGTTAAGGCAAATGCCTCGTCTCCAATAAAAAAAATAGGGAATTTTCTGTTGCCTGCCATGTAAAGCTTCTGGTTCAGGTAAATTTAAGTCTTTTCGCTCTAATTTTTTGTGAAGCGAGCAGTTTTTAAAGATACCACCATCTGAAATTCTTCCTTGGCCTCCAGCATCAACATACAAAAAGTTATAATTAGCATCCACTAGGGCAAACAGAACTACACTAAATGTTGATTTGTAATTAAAGAACTCGCTTCCGGTGTTAATTGGAGCTTGTAGAACAACATGCTTCCCATCTAAAGCACCCAGACAATGTGGAAAGTTCCAGGTGTCCTCAAACTGTTTTGCCACTTCTAACCATATTTCTGGTGTTGAAGGTATCTGTAAAAATTAATACAAATTTCGTTGAAACAAATTATACGGTGCGCCAAAAATAGGACATATTTTTATTTTCTAAATAAGTTTGTTTATTAAATACTTATTTTAAATTATTTTTAATTTTAGATTGTACACGAAGCCAACTTTGACAAACTTATATCCTGATCCAGCAAACCCACAAGTTCCTGCTAATATACTATGGTTTCAGCAAGATGGAGCACCGCCCCATTACCAAATCAATGTCCGGCAGTACCTGAGCCAAAATTTTCCAAATCGGTGGATGTTAGGGTTTTGTAATTATGTAGGAATGTCAATGTCAGTGGTTGTTGAATAAAGAGTGTTGAACGCAAAAGTTTATTTTAATTTAAATCAACGTTAATTACATAATTGAACATTGAAATCAATTACTAACGATACAAATATTATATGGCGCAGTCAGCAGTTAGCTGTACAAATACAAAAATCAGCAAGAGACTTACGTTATAGTTTAATAATTACAAAAAATAAAATGGGTGACAACAGAGGTATTGGATCCTTACAAACGGCAGGAAACATGGCGGAGAATTGGCGCCTATGGCGAGCACGTTTTGAAAATTGTCTGGTGGCTTCAGAAGTAGCAAAAAAAGATGAAAAAGTACAGTGTGCACAACTCCTGCATTGTATTGGAGATGAAGGATTTAAAATTTTCACAACATTCAAGTTTGAATCGAATGAAGAAAATAAATCAACATCCTTGTTGAAAAAGTTCGAGGAACATTTTCAGGGAAAAGAAAATATAACCTATGAGAGGTATAAGTTTTTTTCAGGGAAAAGAAAATATAACCTATGAGAGGTATAAGTTTTTTTCACATAGACAGACCAACCAAAACACGGATCAGTTTATAACGGAATTAAAAAAATAGGAGGTAAATGCAGAGACTGTAATTTCGGTAGACAGCTCTAAGTCTGGGCTAGGGGCTTGCATATTGCAGAACAATTTACCATGTGCCTATGCATCTAGAGCGTTAACGGAAACGCAGACAAGGTGGGCACAGATCGAAAAAGAGCTGCTAGCTATCACTTTTGGCCTGTCGAGGTTTCATGTTTCATGTTTTTGCTAAAAGAATGATTGTCGAAACATATCACTTACCTCTAATATCAATATTCAAAAAACCACTCGATAAATGTCCTGCTCGACTTCAACGCATGCTCTTACAACTTTAAAAATATGATTTTACAGTTAAATTCAAACCGGGCAAACAATTGATAATTGCAGACGCTCTATCACGTGCTTATTGTAAAGATGAGACTGACAATAGTCTGGATGAAGAAGTAGAGTTGCATGTTTGCAGTATCATAGCAAAGATAAACATAACAGAAAATAAACTAAGTGAATTTAAAATAAAAACAGCAGAAGACTCTACCTTGCAATCATTAAAGGATATAAATTTAAAGGGGTTGTCTAAACATTTTAAAAAGGTTCCAGAAAATATTAAAATATTCTGGAAATACAGAAGTGAACTTACAATATTAAAAGATCTAGTTTTTAAAGGAAATGCCTTAGTCATTCCAAAAGTCTTACAAAAAGAAATGTTAGATAGGGTACACTATAATCATTTAGGCATAATTAAATGTTTTAAATTAGCCAGGGACTCAATTTTTTGGCCAACCATGAAAAATGAAATAATTCAAAGAATTTCAGAATGTCACTTATGTAATAAATATTCTAAATCTCAACAATCTGAACCTCTTATGTCCCATGAAGTACCTGCATTGCCTTGGAACAAAGTTGGTTGTGACATCTTTGAGCTAAGGGGAGTAAAATATTTATTAGTTGTAGACTATTACTCTAAATTTATTGAAATAGAAAAACTAAGCAATACGACTAACAGTCGCCGTATAATTGAGATTTTGAAAACTCTATTTGCAAGACATGGCATTCCACTGACAGTTGTATCTGATGGAGGCCCACAATTTAACTCTGATGAATTTAAATCATTTGCTAACAATTCGGAGTTTAATCATGTAATGTCGTCACCTACTTATGCCCAGTCCAATGGGATGGCAGAAAGAAATATCAAACTGCTAAAAATATATTTAAAAAAGTATTTGAGGACAAAAAGGACATTAATATGGCCTTACTCTTGTATCGAAACATGGAAGTAGATGGTGTTAACTCGCCAGCTGAACTATTATTTTCACGAAAATTAAGGTCTATATTACCATGTAAAAATAGTAAATTAATACCCAAAATTGTAAATAGAGAAAAATATGTTAAGTTTCTAGATAAAAGACAAAAAGAAAGTTCAAAGTACTATAACAAAAAGGGTGTTAAAAATCTTGAACTATTATCAAACGGTGAAAGGGTTTATGTACAAACTAAGCCAGGTTCAATGTGGTCCCCAGGAATTATTTTGAACAGAGTAAGAGATAGGACATATAAAGTAAAAGTAGAAAATGGTTCAGTTTTATTCCGAAATAGAAAATTTATAAAGCCTTATAGAACAACACAAGAGAACCATTTTCTACTTGAAAATCCACCTACTATTAAACCTATTACTAATTTAAATAGTATTAAGCATTATATAGGTTTAGAAAATGAATTGGAGTATTTGGAGGCAAATACATATGAACAAGAAAGCCCTCTAAGAGAGAGCGAAACAGAGCTTGTGGAAAAAGAGAAGACAGAAGAAGGAAACATAAAGGTGATTTAGAAAAGAGAGACACACAGTAATGGTGATAGTAGCATAGATCCAGAAAATGTAACTTCAGAATCAGACTCTGAGAAAGATTATTTACTTCAGAATAAAGTTACTTTCAGTGGACGGAACGTCAAGCCACCTCAGAGACTGAATCTGTAAATTAATCGAGATGTTACTAATGTAGAATAAACTTTGATGTAGCCGTTAGCTTAAACTTGTTATTCACAAACTCGTTTTATTTTATAAAAAGGGAGATGTTAGGGTTTTGTAATTATGTAGGTTGGTACCTACGGGAGAGGAGGCTAGGAATGTCATTGTCAGTGGTTGTTGAATAAAGAGTGTCGAACGCAAAAGTTTATTTTAATTTAAATCAACATTAATTACATAATTGAACATTGAAATCAATTACCAACGATGCAAATATTATAGTGGATAGGGAGGCGCGGATCGATAGAATGGCCAGCACGATCTCCTGATCTGACGCCATTAGACTTCTTTTTGTGGGGATATGTCAAAAGTATTGTATACCAAACTAAACCACTCAACTTAGATGACTTAAAAAGACGAATCACGCTTGCGATTAGATCAGTCACGCCTGAGATGTTGAGTAACGTTAGAAGACATTTCTATACCAGATTAACATGTTACATCTCTTACATTGAAATTAATGTTTTTTTGTTTTTTTTTTACATTATTTGTGAAATAATAGTACATTATGTTACTAGGAGTAGAAGGCTATCATTATTGTTGAGCCCAGATTCTTGCACTGCCGAGGCGTTAGCCGAGGCTGTGCAAACTGGGCGAAACATATAATGGGTCTTCTGCTCCGAGTGACATATACTATTTTTTCTTCAAGTGTAAAGATAATGCAATTCATAAGTAGAAAAAAATTGAATACATTGTTCATATCTCAACTATTTAATACAAATATGAAAAAAACAGTTATGGCTTGCATAAGCATTACCTATTTATTTAGTGTAATATTGAAGGTGCAGTTTTGTATACTGCGGTTATTTAAATTCATTCACAATCTTGTCATTGGTGTACATGTTATGATTAGTAAGATGTTTGTCTATATTTATTATGTTAGAAATATTGTCCTTTGAAAGGTTTCCTGAATGTGAATCTCTCTTGATTCCAGGACTCGTACTTGGTTGTTCTTCCCAATGAAGTATTTTTTGTGTAGTTTTTTTCTTGCTGGAAACATAATCTTCTAAGTACCCTTCAGCAACACTCGTGGATTTCCATCCACCATGTCGTTTTAAAGCGGTAATGTCCCCTCCGTTGTCAACTAAAATAGTTGCTGAAGTCCTACGAAGGCAATGTCCCTTATATTCATGAGGATTTGTTAATTTCAAAAACATAGCAACGTCTGTTGGAACGTTTGAAATTTTATGTATACCCATTACCACATGGTGACATTTACCGTTTTGATATTTAATAAAAACTCGCTGCAGATCCATATCATCCGGACGAAGTGCCGTATACTGTCTGACCAAACTCAAATAAAATCGCCAAGTATAGTAAATGGCCGTTGTTTTTTGTTTGTGATATTTACTAAAATTAAATTTCCTATATCTTGGATTTCGCTGTACTTCAAATGAACAAGTTCATCGCATCTACAGGCTACTGTGACTCCAAATATTAATATAACTTAAAAACAAACGTTGAAATAAGTAAAAAAAAACCGTCGGCGTTGAATTTCGAACCGCAGACCTCCAAGATGGAACACAAAACCTCTACCGCTGGGCTATCGAGGTATATATTAATCTTCTAAAGGATATTATTGCCAACAATTTAATAAGTGTAATAATATTAAAAAAAAAAATAAGAAAGTACGTACTTTTGTTGCTAAATAAACATTATTCGGTACATCCTGAAGAAATTTATCAAATTGGTCTTTTGTTAATACTTTTGATTTTTTCGGGGTATAATTTTCTCCTTGTCGCTTTAAAAATGCAGCTAATTTGGTATAACTTTACATTTTTACATTATGTTTGATGTTCAATTGAGCTTTAATCATTGAATATTGTGCCCATAGTGTCGAACTTTTAAATTTTCTTGACAAATACGTAAAATACGCAAGCATAACATTTTCTGTGTATCTTCGTACACTATTTTCTCTGCACCATTTTATTAATTTTTCATAAGCAAAATCATATACTTTTCGTGACTTCGTCGGAATTAGTGTTTCAATAATCGAATTAGCTATTTCGACTAATTCCGGAGGTGTACATTGAAATTCTTCTACTTGAGACATTTTTACAATACACTTTTCAAAACTGACAAACAACAAATTAAATAAAAATTAAATGACAGTTCCTGCCTACTTGGTTACAACGCCCATAATAAGACGTTGCTATCGTTTCTCATTATTTTGTTACTAGTACAATAATGAGCGTTCATTATGTTACTAGTAAAAGAATAGGTTATTTCTACCATCTGTGTTGCCGAAAAGAATATAGATATTATTATACGCTTGAAGAAAAAATAATTTTCTTTTTTTAATGTTAATTTTTGTAATACATCTGAAAACACTTAATAATTCCGAAACAGTTGAAGATAGGTATGGGAAATTGTACATGAATTATGTCTAGAATTTTCTGAAGAATCCAAAAAACTAATAATATACAGGGGGTTGTATTTAAAATGAGAAAGTTGGTATCGGCCACTGTCACATGACACACCCTATATAATTATTTTTTTTTGAAAAAAATGCGCATCTAAAAATACAAATCGACGTGTCCAAGCGTTTTTTCCAACACGCTCTCATTTATTCGTTATCGAATTTATTCCATTTGGCTGTTCCACACTGTTCCCACTGAGCAAGAATATGTTGCCTCAACGTTGCTGCAAATCAAATATAGGATGTGTAATGTTGCCTCAACGTTGCTGCAAATCACATATAGGATGTGTAATGTTGCTTCCGACTTTGCAATGATGTTGCATCAACATGCCAGCAACGCCGTAACGGCCGCCATTGCAACGTTCATTTGTAATATTTCAAAAGTTATGTATATAGGTGATGGTACGTACGGATATTTCCAACACCGTTCAAATGCAAGGTTGTATCATTATTTCAATATCACATTCTCATCAACTTTCTTTTATGATGCTGCGGTTACCTTATAATTAGACGTTTCAGGAAATGTTCCTATACATTTCAAAAGTATATTCAAATCATCTTTCATTTGCTTTGTAGCAGGAACCTTATAATTAGAACTTACTAGTACCATTCCAAGACATTTCAGAAGTATACTTGAATCAACTTCTTGTTGTGATGTTGCAAGATGTTGCATATTCCCTGTTATTGAAAGTTGCAGATACTGTTCGAAAGTTTACTAAAATCATCTTTATGATTTTAGACCAGGGTCGATAATTTTTAAAACCAATAAAAATAATAGTAGGATGAAACCCATTAGAAAAGGAGGGGAATATAAAAATGAAAGAAAAAATAATTTACGGGCGATCTGAGGTCGGGAAGGGGACGGGAGTGAGTTTTTAAGGGTAAAAAACGGTTACTCTCGATTTTCGGCAAAACTAAAAGTCCTATCGAAAAAAGTTAAATGGCAAAGTTGTAGGTAATAAAAAGATCTAAAACTTTTGTATCTACACTTTTTTCACATAACCTCAAAATTTATGTGAAAAATTCAAAAAACCAGGTTTATGGTTTTTTATTTTTATCTTTTACAAAAAATTTTTTTAACGAAATTTGGTGAAAACTTACCTTTTTATGTCCCAAATACGCTGTAATTTATTTGATTAAAAATATTTGTTTTTTCACCTTATTTTGAATTAATATCGAAAAAACACCCTAATTTTCAATCGAAAACTCACCCGTCAAAATATCAGCTTTTTTCAAAAAGTTGGTATGTTTTCTGTTCGTTGAAATCTCTACTTTCCGATGGTGAAAAAAAATATATGTTACTATAGTAAATCTTCTCAGAAAATGCAAAAAATCGAAAAAAACTCGAATTCAAATTTTTTTTTAATTATTATAAATAATTTCATCTAAAAAATGTGATTGCTGCAATTTGTTTCAATTAAAAAGTTGATTTATTTAATACTAATTACATTTATGTCATTGAAAATCTCATTAGATATAAATATAAATGTAAATCGTACAATTAAATGTAGATACTTTATTCTGATTACGTTATTCATTACAATATTTTTAAACACATTAATCTTATCATTCATAAATACCTTATATTCAATTCTAATCACTTATCCATTAGTTTCTGTCTTTTTGATGGCATTTCTTCATCGTTAGATTCGTCAAACATCTCCGATTCTAGTAGATCTTCGAAATCTTCATGACTATCACCTTCTTCCTCTCGAACATTATTTCCAGACTGCGTTGGTTCTTCATCCACAATTTCTTCTGAATCATTAACTTCCTCGTAGGTTTCTTTTTCAATATTGGAGCAATTTTCAGAACCATGACAGTTTGAACATAAATTTGTGCATTTTAAACCATGTTTTCGGCAACCACATTTTAAACTGTTACATCCAGTTTCACAGCTGCAGCAAATAGTTTTGAGCAATATTTCCGGAATTAATTCTTTTTGTGTAAATTTGGGCATAATTCCACGTTGATATTGCTTCCAGCCCCAATCTGTTGCTGTTAGTTCGTTACCCAACCAAGTTTGAAGCTGATAATATGCCCTGTAACAATGTTGTTCTGCTGCTCCTTCTGTGGGTGGGAGGTTTGCCAAAACGAAAGATGATTTAATTTTTGCCAATTGATATTTTTGAAACCTTAATTGATTCAGTGTAATTTTTTC
Source organism: Galeruca laticollis (assembly GCA_963921935.1). Classification (NCBI taxonomy): domain Eukaryota; kingdom Metazoa; phylum Arthropoda; class Insecta; order Coleoptera; family Chrysomelidae; genus Galeruca; species Galeruca laticollis. The sequence continues at coordinate 109,860,166 of OY998179.1, forward strand.
CTTTTTACATTTATAAATAGATTTGACTAGTTGTAATCAATTTTTTTTATTTCTTCTTTACTCGCATCTTTCTTATAAAAAACATTGGCCAAATTTGACAAATTTTTAACGTCTAATAATGAATTGACGATACTTTTCTTTCCTTTTGCGGCAAATCCAGATGTTGTATCGCAACCAGAAAAACAATGCAGAAATGCAACAATGTTTCTTAATGATTCATGTTTGAAACTATTAGACGTGAAAAATAGGTCTTTTACATTTCCAGAACCTGGTTTGAGAAAATAAATGTCAGGATTATATGAATTTAACTGATTTATAAGGACCAAAAGATCAATATCTTGGCCCACAACAATTACAGTTTTATTAGTACTCATTGCAACTTTTATCGCGGTTTCAATTATGTCAGCATCAGCATCTTCTTCTACTTGGTTGCAGGAAAATCCTCGTGACTGTAATCTTTTCATCAAAGTTTTTATTATTTTATCCTTATTTTTCTCGTTAGATAAAAATTTTTCTTGCAAAAAAGGTATTTTTGTATGATTTAGATAATCGAACTCTGGAATATTGTCTGAGGTTTTTCTACGACTACGTTCTCCTCTTTTAGTAGAAGTAGCTGCTGGTACTGTTGTGACACTAACTGATTTTTTAATTTCGGGATACCCATCAAAGACAATATAGCTGCTTACTGTGCTTACTGCGTAATGTTTTTCTACATAGCGCAAATATTTATTCATCATCTCTTCTACCGTTTCATTTTTTTGCCAAATTACTTTGTGCAGTAAAAATCCACCGTCAACGACATGCACTACACCGTCAGAAACCGTTGGTCCATTCGCACTTAATATAACAATTAAAATACTAATAACTACTCGTATACCCATACCAAATATCTACTCAAAGATCTTAACCAACCTGAAACATATTACTTTTACTGAATACTCTGAATATTGACTACCGATTATCGATGTACCGAATCCATTTCCACCACAATATTTTTACCGAAGCATATATTTATACAGAACGAGTACTCGAGTAACGAATACTTAGTAACGAATACTTTATTGAAAAGTAACGAATAGTTACGAGTAGTCAATAGTAACGATATTTTACACCTCTAATACTGGTTAGGCTAACGGTTGTAACAGCTGCTACGAAATAGTAAGTATGTATGTATGTAAGAGCCAGACCCGCCTAGCCCCTTCCCCACTTCTCCATGAAATATCTTTTGATGGGCTACTATTTTTCGTAGGTCACTCAGGTATATAATTTATCTTAAAATAGTTATAAATAGACGTCTACGCATATCATTTAAAGAAGATTCGACAACTTTCTCCAAATATTGTCTTATTAAATATTAATTTTATTTATTTGTTTTTTAATTATAGTAGTATATTTTTATTTGGAATTTTTTTTATCAATGTAACATGTGATCTAACGTTTTTCGAGTAATTAAAGTGTTAATTTTAATAAAAAGCTCAAATTCTTTTATAATAATTAAAAAAAAAATTTCGAATTCGAGTTTTTGCATTTTCTGAGAAGATTTACTATAGTAACATATATTTTTTTTCACCATCGGAATTACTATAGTAACATATATTTTTTTTCACCATCGGAATTACTATAGTAACATATATTTTTTTTCACCATCGGAAAGTAGAGATTTCAACGAACAGAAAACATACCAATTTTTTTAAAAAAGCTGATATTTTGACGGGTGAGTTTTCGATTGAAAATTAGGGTGTTTTTTCGATATTAATTCAAAATAAGGTGAAAAAATAAATATTTTTAATCAAATAAATTACAGCGTATTTGGGACATAAAAAGGTAAGTTTTCACCAAATTTCGCTAAAAAAAAATTTTTGTAAAAGATAAAAATAATAAACCAAAAAATTGGTTTTTTGAATTTTTTACATAAATTTTGAGGTTATGTGAAAAAAGTGTAAATACAAAAGTTTTAGATCTTTTTATTACCTACAACTTTGCCATTTGACTTTTTTCGATAGGACTTTTAGTTTTACCGAAAATCGAGAATAACCGTTTTTTACCCTTAAAAACTCACCCCCGTCCCCTTCCCGACCACAGATCGCCCGTAAAATATTTTTCCTTTCATTTTTATAATATTCTCCTCCTTTTCTAATGGGTTTCATCCTACTATTATTTTTTTTTCACTTTTTATTATTTTTAAAGGCTTCTACCCTGGTCTATTTGACAATATAATTATTAGGGAGTTACAGGTACTCTCCAATTATCATATTGATTATGGAAAAATGCTTAATTATATTAAGATTGGAAAATTTCAAAATGTATCAATTAGTCTCTTAACCTCAAATTGAAATGACTTGCGTTTGTACTTAATGAAGAGTACTTCTAATCTGTAGAGGCTATAGCATGATTAACTAAACGTGTGTTGAGGGCTAGTGACTTCAATTTGGTTTCATGGTGTGGTTGAAAGTTTTCATAAAGTTTTGTCAAAATGTATATTCTAAGTTAAAAAAACTTATTGAGATTCATTAGTGACTGCACTTTTAACGCAGAATGTGTGTCCGTTCTGAACTTTGGACAAGTAAGAGAAACCAAAAAAAGCAAATTTAAATCAAAATATTCCAACGATTTATTGAACCGAAAAAAAAACAATATTGCACATAAAATAACACATCAAATACAAAAAAACATGTATTTCCAGTAGCAGATAATTCAGTTCAATGAATGAATGAATGAATGAACACTGCTTTATATTCATCAATTTCGTTTTTTTCAATGTTTTGTCAGTTTCTACGTAATGGTCCACTGAATACTTCGCATCGAACAGTTATACAAATACTAAAAGCAGTAAAAAAATTAAATTATAAATATGCATCCATTAATTTATTGAACTAAAAAATTCATAATTAAAAATATTTTAATAACTAAAATATATCACGCTACACAATTTGAACAGATATCGACTTATATACTGGGAAACAACCAGATTACTCGGTGCTTCCTGGAGGTATATTAAAATGAAAATTTGTGGTTCAAATGAACTTCACAAACAATAAGTGATTAAATCGAAGGAGCCTATAGTCTTGTTGATATACTATATAACAACTAATATAATTGAAACGTAATAATTCTAAGTGAAAAACAAACACTAATATCTGAAACACACCTTTCAATTCACAACTATAAAATAAAAAGGAAACTGTGATCCTATTGTATAGAGCAGTGGCTCCCAACCTTTTCTGGACCACCGCCCCCTATAGAAGAGAACAAAAATTTCACCAACCCTCCCCTTCCCCCCCAGTCGCTAGTTAGTCCAAAGTAGTTCATTTTATTTGAATATCATCTGCACCGTCCCAAAATTGATCTGTATTTAGCTTTAATTTCAGTTAATGTCTAAATTTTATTTTAGAGGAATGATGAAGTAGAAATTTATTAAACTACTACCAAATGTACAATAAAATTGTTTATTAAACTTTTAAATATAAACACAGAATCAATAAGAAATACAATCACAATAGAAACAAGAAATGCAATACAATAAGAAATACAAAATTAATAATAAAGAAAAAATCAATGAGACGGTTGAGGCTGGTCGAGTGTTACCAGTTTGTTAATATCGGGTTCCAATTTTGTTAACATCAATCGCAGATCTCCACGTTCAGTGATGTGTAGTCTGCTCCTCTTCTTTGACAGCAAATCAGTTACTGAACTGAATGCACGCTCAACCATATAGGACGACGGAAATGCAATTAACAACTTCTGTACTATTGTCCACAATCCAGGATAGAGAACTGGTATTGGTTTTTGAAGCCAGAACTCTTGATATCTGTTTCTGACTTCGAATCGTTTTTGTTGGACTGTATTAAAATGCCTTTTGTTAATTTTAACTTCTTGTATTCTATATTTTCTTTATATATTGTTAAATGAAATTGACGATTTTTTGAAAGAAAAGAATTATTTTATTATTATTGACAGTGACAGTTAAACAATTTCTTATATATCATTGAAACAAAAAACTTATTCTATGAAATTAAATAAACAGAAATCAACATCGACGTACTTTTCATCTATACATTATTGGTAGACTAATCAGTGTGACGTTAATAAAATTACACCAATTAAAAGAAGACGTCTACCTATGGCGTCAACATGCCGCCCGCCTTGATATGTACTATATAATACATTCAAACAAGAATTGAAGAATTGCAAATTATAAAATAAATACATAAGTCTATTTATACTTCAGCCTCTATCGGAAGCACACAGAGCCTGGACACAGCTCTTTTAAGTTCCTTTCAATTGGGCATTCTTAGGCTAACGACTCGGACCACTGAATCAATTCCTGGATGAAGTTCTGTAATTCGGGCCAAGCTCCACTGGAGAGGAGGTGCATCTGCATCTCTTATCAACACCAAGTCTCCAACCTTCATTAACTTGGTGGCATTTTCTTTCCACTTCGTCCGAGACTGCAACTCGGCAATGTATTCCACATGCCATCTCTTCCAAAATGACTGTAATACTTGTTGCTGCTGCTTATAATCAGTCAAACGATTTATTGGCTTTTCTAAGTAATTTGGTTCAGGTATAGCTGTAATAAGTCTGCCAACCAAAAAATGAGCAGGAGTAAGGGGAGTAAGGTCTAAAGGACTGGAAGAAAGTGGAGTAAGGGGACGGGAATTTAGTATTCCTTCAATTTGTATCAAAGCCGTTAAAAAATCTTCGTATGGTAATTGTAAGTTACCAACGACTCTTTTAATGTGACCTTTAGCGCTTTTTACGCCGGCTTCCCAAATACCCCCAAAATTTGGAGAGTAAGGTGGACTAAAATGCCACGTTATACCATCTTCTGCCATATTCTGCAAAATTGTTTTCGAGGAATTTTCAAGAAATTCATATAGTTTATTTAATTCAGTGCATGCCCCAACGAAATTAGACCCATTATCAGAATAAATATTTTTGGGTTTGCCCCTTCTGGCAATAAATCTTTTTAATGTGGCAAAAAATGCTTCTGTAGACAACCCTGTTACTAAATCGAGGTGTATTGCTTTAATCGACATACATATAAAAACGCAGATATAAGATTTAATAAGCTTAGCACCCCTCAGTTTTCTGTCTTTTATAAGGATTGGGCCCGCATAGTCAATGCCTACATTAGAGAATGGAAAACTTTGTGTAATACGACATTCAGGTAAGTTACCCATTTGCGGTTGTTTAAAAGTAGGCCTAACCTTAAAACATTTTATGCATGAATGTACAATTTTTCTTGAAATACTACGACCTGACATAGGCCAGTAACTTTCTCGAATGGAGGCCAGTAACTGCTGGGGACCACAATGGCATAGTCTTTCATGTTCGTAAATTAGTATTAAACGTGTCAACTTATGACTTCCCCCTAAAATAATTGGATACTTTTTATCTTATAAAAATTGGCTAGAGTTTCTTAGTCTTCCCCCTACTCTAATAATACTGTCATTATCTATAAATGGTTGTAAACATAGTAAACTGCTTCTTTTAGGAATAGCCTTATTATTTTGTAAATTTACATATTCTAAAGGAAATGATTCCTGTTGAGCTAACCTGATTAATGACTCGAGCGCTTTATTTAACTCTAGCACTGTCAAAGCTCCATGCTGTATACAAAGACGTATTCTCAAATTATTATAAAATCTAAAACAATAAGCTATTACTCTTTTTAATTTATTCAATGATGAGTATCTACTGAATATTTCAAAATCTTCCTGAGTTGTTACATTACTCACCATTCTTCGTTCTGGAAGTTCTTGAGTAACATAATCAATTGTTGATTTTGGCCATTCGGCCTGATCACTTAATAGCCACTGTGGACCGTGCCACCACAATTCGGATTCAATAATTTCATCAACTGTTATACCTCGAGTTAACAAGTCAGCGGGATTATCATTGGAGCGAATATGTTGCCACTCTTTCGGTTCGGTTAAATTTTGAATGTTACCTACCCGATTAGCGATAAATGACTTCCAAGATCTAGCTGACGACTTTATCCAGCCCAAAGCAATAGTGGAGTCACTCCAATAATATTTGCGTTGTATAGGTAAACAAATAGAATGTAAAACTGTTTTACTCAAAGAGGAGAGAAGGTCAGCGGCACATAACTCTAATCTAGGTAAAGTCACTTGCTTGATAGGTGCTACTCTAGTTTTGGCAGTTAATAACTGACAACAAATATTACCTTCCTCGTCAATGCTCCTTAAATATATGCATGCACCATAAGCGCTTTCAGACGAATCTGCAAAACCATGAAATTCTATCATGCGTGTTTCATGTGCAAGTGTATAACGAGGAATTGTTAACATTTCTAACTTTTTTAAATCTTTCCGAAAATTAAGCCAGTCGCAATAAATTTTTTGAGGAACTGCCTCATCGCAAGTAAGGCCTGCTTGCCATAATTGTTGTAAAATTATTTTTGATCTTATGGTTATTGGAGAGAGTAAACCTAGCGGATCAAATATTTGTGAAGAAATTGACAATATTATTCTTTTCGTAACAATGTTAGGAGAAGCCAAATTAATATTATATTGTATTGTGTCACTAGTTGAATTCCAATATACCCCTAACGTTTTATTACTTTGATCGTCCATTAAGTACAATCTACTAACCTCGGAATGTTCGTCTACATTGAAATCTTTTAATCGATCACTCTTGTTTGTCAACCACTTTCTTAAAATGAAACCTGCAGACTGCAAAATGTGAGACACCTCCTTTTGTATTGATAGTAACTCATCTACAGAATCACAACCTGTTAGTAGGTCGTCCATGTAAAAATCGTCCTTTATCACCTTTGCAGTCCTAGGATATTCGGATTGATTATCGTTAGCTAATTGAATTAGACAACGCGTGGCTAAAAATGGTGCTGAAGCAGTACCATATGTTACGGTGTTTAATTGAAAACAATTTAATTCGTCATTAGGATTTTCCCTCCAAAATATTCTTTGCAATGAACGTTGCTCGCTATCTAATAAAATCTGTCTATACATCTTTGAAATATCTGCACTCATGACATAGGGATAACATCTAAATCTCAGTAAAATAGCAAATAAATCTGACTGGACCGTAGGTCCAACATACTGTGCATCATTCAAGGAAATGCCACTAGTAGTTTTTGAACTAGCGTCAAAAACCACTCGATACTTAGTTGTTAATGAACACTCACGAATTATCGCATGGTGAGGCATATAAAAATTTAAATTTTCTTTAGTCTCATTTTTATCTATTTTTGTCATATGCTTTAAAGCTTCATATTCGCGCATAAACTCAACATAATGAGTTTTTAAAGTGTCATTTTTACTTAATTTTTTCTCTAAAGAATAGAATCGTTTTAGCGCTGTTTTTCGCGAGTCACCTAAATAATTAATATTGTTATTGAGAGGCATTTTTACCACAAAACATCCTTCCGAGTTCCGACACGTATTTTTCAAAAAATTATCTTCACACATTTGTTCCGTTTTATTTAAAACCGGCACATTTTCATAATTTTCTATTTGCCTAAATTTACTTAATTGATCACTTATGGTTTTTTCAAAATTATCAGATAATATAGTTGAATGACCGGAAATTGCATAATAATATTGATTTTGTAACATTGTATTCCCTGAAATAACCCATCCTAACAAAGTTTTCTGTAAAACTGGCATATTTTTGCCTAGACTCAATTGCCCCACTGAAAGTAACTGCCAAAAAATGCTACTACCCAGCAAAATATCAACTTCTCTACTTTTATAAAATTCAGAATCAGCCAGCTGTATATTTTGTGGTATTTCAAATACAGATTTATCAATATTAAAAGTAGGCAATTTTTCTGTAATTTTTTTTATTAAGCAGGATACTTCAGTTTTGTAATTTGAGTTTATGGAACTTATTTCAATTGTGGTTTTATATTTAATTGTGGATGTTGCCTTTCCTACACCTTTAATTGTTACACTGAAATTTGATTTATCAAGTTTCAGTTTTTGACATAATGCTTCAGTGATGAAACAACACAGCGACCCATTATCCAGTAAAACTCTTGCTGGATAATATTGACCATATTTGTTTTTAACTTGTACCATGGATGTAGCTAGCGGAACTTCTGCATGTCTACAATACTCTGTAGTGTGAGACACTACCGTATGCTGAGTTTCAATTGTATTATTTTCATTGCTAGCAAAGTTATTATTAATTGTAGCTTGCACTTCATTGTGGTCCATATGTATTAAGGTGTTATGGTTTTGAAAACATTTTTTACATCCCGAGTAGGTGCAATTCTTTGATAAATGACCTGGCCTCATACAATTTAAACACAATTTCTTCTCATACAATCTTTGACCTCGTTCTGTTAGTGGAATCTTTAACAATTCATCACATTCATAGACCGTATGATTGCTTTTACAAAAATAGCACTTTGGCTTACTCGTACTTACATGTGAGGTAGAAATATTCCTTGTAGGACGCTTATTACGGAATTTATTTTCTGTTTTTATCTCAACCTCAGCAACTGTTCCCTTATGCTCTAATTTTTTCAACAAACCCAATCTATTAATTAAAAATTCTTCCATATCACTCATATTTGGTTTTTCACCTTTAATTACATAAGACTCCCACTCTTTTTGTGTCTCTTCATCAAACTTAGTTGTTAAAATATAAATAAGCATCGTATCAACCGATGGCTCTTGAAAACTTTCCTGAGCTCTTAAATTCTTTATTGTATTTAAATAGAGATCTCTTAAACCTCTATGATCATGCTTTATCATTGCCGATTGCTCAAAAATTGCTTTTAAATGATTAAAAATAATTAAATTGTTATTTTCATAGTATTGACATAGCAATTTCCAAGCAATATCATAATTTGCCTCTGTTTTTTGAATACCCATTAATAAATCTTTTGCTTCACCCTCTAAAGACATTTTTAAATAATGAAATTTATCTATATTGCTCAAATGGGTTTTGTTGTGTACCATATCGAGGAAGATATCTCGAAACTCTAACCAGTTATTTATATGGCCATTGAAAACAGGCAACCTTATTGTTGGAAAACGAATATCGTGCATTGAAACCAATGGGCGTACTGTATTGTTAATTATTTGGTTGTCTACATTTGCTTGTGTCTCAAGCCCTTGAACCTCCTGTATTTGACTCTCTTGTATATGAGCCCCTTGTATATTATTAGTCCCTTGTAATATTGATACAGATGACACTGTACTATTGCTAGAGCTCTCTTTTTTATTAGAGACTCTTGCCATTTCATTAACCCTAATGATCTCTTTTAAACATCCTAGTGCCCTAAAATAAGAATCCTCAAATTATTTTCTTTCTTTATCTTGATCTTGTAATATATTGTCATTGTTTATTAGCTTTTGCTCAATTACTGATTGAATTTCCTCAAATTCATCTAAAAGGGGGTGTGCTTTTTCTATTTTAAGACTATTGTACTATATAAATTACTGTCTTTTAATATTAAACCCTCTCTAAACTCTAAACCTTGAATAAATTTGTTTAAACGAGTAATTTTTCCCTTAATCTGACCCCTCTTTAAATTTAATACTTGTAATCCTTCCTCTTCCATAATTATTTCTTACAGAATTTGTGCAGAAGTATAAATATTGATAAATATAATCAAGTATTAATTGTATCAATTGAAGGAATACTACCTTAATGGGAAACAATTCACAGGATTCGGTGGCAACCCTAAACTTCGAGCTTTCTTCTAGTTTTTTCGATTTTCGCAATTTATAGCCAATTTAATCGTCTAATAAAATTGAATCCGGCTCGAAGGCCATGTTTCTGACTTCGAATCGTTTTTGTTGGACTGTATTAAAATGCCTTTTGTTAATTTTAACTTCTTGTATTCTATATTTTCTTTTTATATTGTTAAAAGAAATTGACGATTTTTTGAAAGAAAAGAATTATTTTATTATTATTGACAGTGACAGTTAAACAATTTCTTATATATCATTGAAACAAAAAACTTATTCTATGAAAATAAATAAACAGAAATCAACATCGACGTACTTTTCATCTATACATTATTGGTAGACTAATCAGTGTGACGTTAATAAAATTACACCAATTAAAAGAAGACGTCTACCTATGGCGTCAACATTATCCACGTTTGAATTTTACTATCAGTTCTTCTTTAGTTGTGAATTCTAATAGCTCCTCTTCCAAATTTGATGAGCCTTCAGTATCTGTGTTTGCGAAAGGATCTATAACCCAACTTGGTATTTCCATGTTTAAAATATTTTGGAAACGCTCTGTAAAATCAACATGAAGAACTTCCAAGTGGTGGCAGTAAGTAAGTAAATCTTCCGGTTTTGCAGACATTGTTGATAATGTGGGAAAATGGTTGTACTTACCTCTACCAAGATTTCTTTTGAATATAAGAAGTTTTCCTGCAAAAGCAGCTATGACGTTTTTAGTTTTAATTAAATGTAAATCATCACCTTGCAATTGTAGATTAACTTGATTAAATACTTTAAACAGGTCCGTCAAATAAGCGATGTCATTTTTTGACGTAATCAGGTTTTCGCGCAATTGTTCGTTTTCTTCAAGAAATTCCAACACTGAGTCAAATAGATTGAAAAAACGATTCAGACAAACACCTTTAGAGAGCCAACGTACTTCTGTGTGCAGCAGCAAGCGATTGTAGTCTTCATCATTTTCATTGCAAAGCTTATGAAACAAACGGTCATTCAATGTATTGCTTCTAATGATATTGATTGCTTTAATAACGTTATTGAGGGACGCATGCAGACGTTCATTTAATTTTTTTGCAACCAAATGCTGACGGTGAATAATACAATGTACAGCGAGTACATTTGGCACTGCTTTTCTCAGATGTGCTATAAAACCCTTATGACGCCCGGTCATTGCTGGAGCACCATCAGTAGCAGCAGACAAAATATTGCTAATAGGAATTTCTTCCTCTTGGAAACATTCTTGCATGATATTAAATATAGAATGTCCCTTTGTATCAGATTCCAAATTCTTAGCAAATAATAACTCTTGATGAATCTTTTCTTCTTTTATAAATCGTACGTATGATAAGAGTAGAGCTTCGTTACTTGGTAGAGTTGATTCATCGAGTTGAATGGAAAATTTACAAGTCTTTAGGTAGTCGCATAATGATATTTCAACGTCATTTGCCATTTCATCTATTCTTCTTTGCACTGAATTATTACTGAGAGGAATTTTTTTAATGATATGAAATGGTGTCTTATGATGGAGAACAGTTTTTAGTATCTCTTCGACTGCCGGCAAAATTAATTCCTCGCCAATGGTGTGTGGTTTTCCTGACCTTGCGATTAACAATGAAACGTTATATGAGGCTCGTAGCCCATCATCGTCTCGTTTAGAAGACGATGCAAAAAGGTTTGATATAGTTGGCTGTTTTAAATATTGTTTTTCGAGTTCTTGAAAATAGAATATATCTTTGTTCTTCTTATCAGGATGCATTTTATGTAAATGCTCTTGTAGCCTAGAAGGTTTCATAGCTTCATTTAAAAAAACTTTTCGGCAAATTAAACACATAGGTAATGATAATGATTTGTTTGTAGAAGATTCCGCAAATCCATATTTTAAATATTCAATACTGTATTGCCGGCATTTCTTTTTTAATTTAGAAGTAGATTCAGCCATTTTCATACAGAAATTAAATTCTCAATAGATTTATAGATAGTAATGTTTATAAAATGACACACCACTCACGATTATCAACTACGGCAGAGCTTATGTTTCACGACTATATATCGCGGCCAAGCACATACAACTAACTAACAAAAAATTCGTAGAGCTGTTGCTTTTATACGTTTCATTTCGTGCATAATTCAACTTGTCTGTGTGCGAAGATGTCGAAACATGTTATTTTGTATGAACATCGCGCGTTCACTTATCAACGTGCGAGGACAAGTCATATGCTTCTATTCTGAACTAAAAGAAATCATTATAATTATTAGTATTATTATTAATCCTAATTTAAAACTGTTTATTAACCCTTATTAAATCATTTTTATTTCACCATTCCTCTTGACTGCTAAAAGGCTGCAGCGCCCACAGGGGGGTGGTATCGCCCCCGTTGGGAACCAATGGTATAGAGTATAGAAATATAAATTAATCCATTGCTTCACTTCACCAATAAAACAGAATAAATCTGAAAAATGTTATTTATTTTTCCCTCCAACGACCGGTCGAAGCACTCGAAACTCGAAAGAAACAAATCCTAACCCAACCTTTTTGTTCGTCTTCTATACTATTATTGGGCTCGGTTAGGATGAGTTCCCAATGCATCGGTTTTGCCTTTTGCGTCGCACGTCACGCTATCTTCACGCATTCTGATTGGCGAATTGGTGCATCGCGTCAGGAATTTCACGATCAGAATACGTGACGCGCGACGCAAAAAACAAAAACAATGCATTGGGAACCATTCACTCAGTTTCGATCAGACCTAATCTAGAAATATATAAATTTGAAATTCGAAAAGTGTGCCGGAGAGTAATCGAAATAAACGTCATGCATCTAGGAATTTTTCAGAAGGAATTAATATTATTAACTCACAGCAATGTTTCTTGATTAGAAAATATCGCAATATTCCAACTTGGATAGGTACTGAAACTTAATATGGAAATATTTCGACAGGAAGAAATAAATAGCTTACAGCAATGTTACTCGCGAAACTAAATGACATTATTTCAATTTGTGTATTTGACAATATCTGAAAAAATGCTGATGCAATATTACAACTGGCATATCTAAGCACATTACGGCAACTTCAATTACAAACGTTTCAGTGGGAAGGAAATCTCAAATTTATGAAATGTTTCTCTAATGAGCAAGTCACAATGTTTCAACTAAACTAACGCAATAATATTACTGCAACTTCTCCAGGAAACATTTCAAACCGTATATACATGTAATTGCGCAATAATATTACTGCAACTTCTCCAGGAAACATTTCAAAATGCATACAGATGTAATTTGCAGCAATGTTTTGCAATGTTATATGCTCAGTATGCAACTACTGTCGCCGTACGGCAAACCGAGCCGGTTATCACGTCTTAACAATGTAATAAAGTAAAATAATATTTATCACGCTACTCGTTTTAGTGATAACTTGTTGTAATTGAAAAATTCAAGTATCTGCGGGAAAATAATTACGTAACTGATCATGTGCTTTAACTCAAATACATTCTTAATTACATATCCTTGAAGAGAATTTTCATAATCGCGGAGATAAATTTGTATATAATGTCAAAATTTTTTAGTTGATGATAAGTCGCGTTAGTGATATAAAATAAATCGAGATGAGTAAAACTCTTACCGTGGAAAATTTGAAAATATCGTCCTTGGACGTTAAGGACATACGTTTTCCTACGTCCTTACAAGCCGATGGATCCGATGCTATGGTAAGTTTACAGTTTTGGTATATTTACCGTACAGGTGGTTCCAAATTAAGTAAATAACCCGAAGAAGAGAATTCATAAAAAAACTATTAAAACTTATTTTTTTTTAATTTGAAATATGTTTCAAATTTGAGTTTTCTATACAAATTATATATTCCAAAGTACCGTTTATTAAAATAGTTTCTAAAAAATAAAAATTATCTAGCATAGTTAAAATCTTTTTTCATTTCGAAAACTATTAATCGTAACCTTTTGACATTTATTCTACCTCTTTTTGTCCTCGAAAAACATTGCAAAATTTGTAACAGCCTGTAAGTAGAACAGCAATTTTCTGGTGCTCCCTTTGACGCTATTTTAATTTTTGCTGCCTAATAAAATATCAGGCCATTTCTTTTATGTACTTATTATTTCTGGAATAAAAGGATACCGACCATTTTTTATAAAATCACACGTATTAAATCTGGTAAATAAGTAGGAGACTTAAATAATTATGGTTAACAATTATTTTCTAGCGTGTATTTGCTTAATATAGAGGTCAATTCCTTCTTTTAGAATGTTTAGAATCAGATTTAAGCATATGTATTCGATAAAAGTGCAGTCGAAATGTCGTATGGAGCAGACGAGTGTAAAAAGTAAAAAGTGTAATACAAGGGTCTCTAATGGGACAAAATGTTTAAAATGTGACTCTGTTTTTCAACCTAGGTGTGCTAATAAGTATAAAGGTGTAATGCAAGCTGAAGACAACGTACATGTGATTTGTTATGATAAGAGTAATTTAAACATAGAGGTAGGGGACTTAGATTCTGATAAAGAATTCTTCGATACGCTAGAAAATCAATTGATGCACATATGGTTCGTTATTTGCTAAAACAAAAATACATTATTATTTCTCAATTGAGGGAGAAAATCAAACTCTTAAATATACAATTCGACCTTTTTAATAAAACATGTATTTCAAAAGAAACTACAAAAGGTTGTACTGACAAAAACGAAGAAATCGTTAGGAAGCCAAGTACCCAAACAAGATCAATAATTAGATGTTTAATCTCAACAAAAAACAGGGATTTCCAAAATAAACGAAAATAACATATCCGTAGAAATACATAGTGTGAATACTTTGAACAAGTGCGCCGAAATTATGAATTCGGAGAATGACGATGAAAATATTAATTATGATGGTATCGGAGCTACTTCATCAAATGCAACAAATGGCAAACAGTTATCCGAGACCAAGACGAACAGTGATTGTTGGAAGCAATATGGATTCTTCGGTGAAGGGAGTTCCTAAATATCGTCGGGTGACAGGAAGAACTCGCTAAGTACTATATTTAAACAATTGAGATAATTAAAGATTTGTAACTTTTTTTAAACATAAATACATTTGAAAAATAATTCATAGCCAAATCGAACATAATGATGAAATGTAAGTATTTTACTTTTTTTAAAACCGGCCAGAAATTAGTACTTTCCAGTTTATTTTTAGGTCAGAAAATCTCATTTTGTCGGACCGAGCCAGAAAATTATTGTGATAGTCCCGTAAAAGCTTTTACCGGAATCATTTTTATTTACTTTCCGGCCTATCTTTAATGAAAAAAATAATAAAATAGTTAGTCTAAGATAGCGGTCAATTGGTTTCTATAGTAAACGAGTTTTGTATTATTTAAAACTATAAAATAACTTTACATATTTTGACGTTTAGTTGAAAACGTGACATTTATTATAAAATGGATATTCAACATGATGCATTTGATTGTGAATTAATGGAAGACGAAATTATACCAGATGAAATTGTTAAGGCGGCCACTCAAGCAAAGTTTGATTTATTACTGTCGAAGTCCCGGACACGATATGAACAAACATACCAAATTTTTGAAAATTGGTGCCTGGAAAAGAAGGTAATAAGCATTTGTGAGGTTGTGTTATTGGCATATTTGTCAGAAAAATCAGAAACGCTGAAATCTTCTTCGTTGTGGAGTTTATATTCGATGCTGAAGGCCATGCTACAAACCAGAAGAAGTATCGACATAAGCAAATATTTTAAATTAACAGCGTTTATGAAGAAAAAATCCGTAGGGTATAAAGCAAAGAAGTATAGAGTACTTAATAAAGAGGATATCGATCAGTTTTTAGTAGAAGCTTCGGACGAACAATATCTAATGACCAAAGTGTTGTTGATTATGGGTTATACTGGTGCATGTCGACAGGAAAAAATCACTAATAGATTAACTGACGACATAGCAGACAAACAAACTATGCTTTTGGTTAAAATTTCAAACATCAAAGCAAACAAATCAAGATAATTTATTATTAATGGGGAAAAAGCTAAATTTGTATAGGAAGTATACATATAGCGCTACGCCCAACCAACGTTCCTCATCGACGTCTCTTTATTAATTACAATAAAGGAACATGTAATAAACAACCTGTAGGCATACATACTGTAGGTAATGCTCCCTCCAAAATAGCTACATTTTTGAGATTGCCAAACCCAAAGGAATACACAGGGCATTGCTTTAGGCGTAGTTCGGCGACTTTGCTAGCTAACGGAGGTGCTGGCATCATAAACTTAAAACAACATGGTGGTTGGAGTTCATCTCAAGTTGCCGAAGGCTACATTGAGGATTCAGTTCAGAATAAGATTGATATAGTTAACAAAATTCTAAAAGCAGGCAAACACAGAAATTGTCTCAGAAACTCATTATAATGTAAGCAGTTCAAAAAATCTCACGTCAACGAATAATTTTGAAATACACCGTGCTTACAGATAAGTAATGCTAATAATTGTACGTTTAATATAACTATTGAAAAATAATGTTTATATTTGTAAACCAAAAATTAGCGATTGTTAAAAAAAATTATTGAAATTAGTTAATAAAGAGTTCTTGTTATAAAAATATAAACTGAATAATATTGTAATATTTTTGTTATTTATTTAAACAGTAAACAGGTGAGATAAACTTTAAACACACGGTATGGCTACTTACTAATTTATTTAAACACTGAACTAATAACTAACACTTAATTTATATATACTCAACTAATCACTTAAATTTAATTTATATGCACACAAACTTAATTATTAATTTATATCAACACTTATATTCACTTATTTACTGTTTATTTGTCGAGATCACTTTATCAACTAACTGACTCTTTCTGATCGGTTCCTTATATATTAAAGACTTTTTTTACTAGAAAATTCCGGACTGCAGCTTACAAAAACAATTGGCTTTCTGGCATTGTCTAGATAAGACTGGTCACAAAAACAATGTAGATAAGATAGTCACTATTCGTAAACAATTCTAGGAAACCCTGCGCGTCCGACATAATTTGAACTTTCATACCTGGCTTAGGCAGAGTCGAATTTAGGGACTATACCAGTGTGCTGTTTCCTAACATTACCCCCTCCTTAAATGGAAGTTCCTCCTGGAACTTTTGTGTAGCCGAGACTGAATGTTTGAATCGGCAACTGGCCCCATTTCTACACTTTCCGATCTTATGGAAATAGCAGGGCACCGTCTTCATCGGATACTGATAACGGGGGTTGTAGCTGCAAATTAATATCTGGACACCGGTATCTTGAAAGATAATCTGTACCATGTTCCTGATGATTCGCCAATCCAACTGGTTACTCGCTATCTTACGCATAGCCAGTTTCTTCATGCTGGATAGCAACACACGGTCTCGTAGGTTTCGAAGTGCTTCCCACACATCGCGGTAGGTAGATCGATCTTGAAATTAATTTTTAGTTACCACGTAGAAGACGTACCGCGAATTATGTTTCGGCTTCAGTGTCTTGCCAGGGGCTGGAATCTGGTCTTCAAGTTTTTCTAATTGCCCGAACTTCTTTTGAAAGACGGTTGCGAACCCTCGTGCGTTCTGCATACGGGCGGGGATGTTGTATGCCAGTGAATAATCTTCCGGGAGAGTGAACAAATCTTGTCGTTGTTCTGAAGTAACTCCATATCTAGCTTTCCCGGTAACTCCATACGCGCCCATAAATTCATCGAAGTTAAGGTCAGACACATCTCGAATATGGTTTACTCCTTTCTCTAGGTCATGGTCTCCTTCGAATGGCGCTAGTCGGTTTTGGTGAACTACTTTTGGTTTTCCGTTGGAGATCTTGCTTATGCGATATATAACATCATTGATCCTTTTCTTGATTAAGTATGGACCTTCCCAGGATTGTTGTAATTTTGGAAAAAATCCTTTTCTCCTCGTCGGGTTGTGTAACCATACTTTGTCCCGTTCTTTAAAACCGACTTCTGTGGCCTGCGTGTCGTACCGACTTTTCATTCTGTCGCTGGCAACTTGAAGATTTGTTTGAACCAATTCATGAATATCGTGCAGCCTTCTTCTCAATTGGATCACGTAGTCTTCGCCTGCTAGATCTTCTCCAGGCCGACAGCCAAATTCTAGGTCACAAGGAAGCCTCATTTCACGTCCAAACAGGATTTTCGCCGCTGTTTCACCCGTGGACTCATTGACGGCAGATCGATAATCCTATGCGAATAGGGAAAGATACTGGTCCCAATCTCTCTGATGGCTGGAAACCGCTTTGGACAGGTATTTTCCAATAGTCCTGTTCATTCTCTCGACCATTCCGTCTGACTGTGGATGTAATGCTGTTGTCCTGGTCTTCTTCATTCCCAGCCTGTCGCAAATCTCTTGGAATAGATGGCTTTCAAAATTTCTTCCCTGGTCACTGTGGACTTCCAAGGGCACTCCATATAGGATGATAAATTCCTTCACCAATACATCCGCGACAGTTGTGGCCTCTTGGTTCGGGATAGCGTAAATTTCCACCCACTTTGTGAAATAATCCATTACAACCAGTATGTATTTGCCACAATTTTCGTTCGTCGGAAGTGGTCCAGCGATATCTAAAGCAATCCTTTCGAAAGGGCTTCCAACATTATACTGTTTCATAGGTGCCTTTCTCTTGCGATGTGGTCCATTACTTGTAGCGCAAGTCGTACATTTCTTACACCAGTCCTTCACATCATCGGAGCTGTTCATCCAATAAAACCTCTCACGGATTCGCTGGAGGATTTTCTTGACTCCCAGATGACCGCCCGATGGACTGTCGTGTAACTTCTTCAGTACCTCAGCTACCTTCGTTCTATGGAGAACCAGCTGTCTCCTCATCTCCGAACCATCATCGTTTTCAAGGACTCTTTTCAACAGCCCTTCTTCCAGGACAAGGGACTCGTACTGAGCCCAATACGCCTTGAGTTTCGGTAAAAATCTTGACACTTCTTGCCATGTAGGTCGCCGATTTTCTTCCTTCCACTGCCGAATCTTCTTTAGGTAAGGATCATTCTACTGATCTTCTCTGATCCTGGTGGGTGACCATTCTTCATTGACTACAGTAGTTCTTGAAACTGCAGCTTCCCTAGATTCCGCCTTGTTACAGTGGGAGCGGTCTGGACAGGGAGTCGGCATTTCAGTGACTCACACCATCAGCTCGATGTTCCACGGACTTCACTACCGCCAAAAGTTCTCTTCTTGTGACTAGTTTCGTGTTCTGGTTTGGAGAGGACTTTACTAAAATATCCCAGCACTCTTTCTTGTCCTCCTTGGATCTGTGAGAGCACTCCACAAATTCCTTCGTTGCTTGCGTCAGCGTCAAGATTAAAGTCTCCTTCTGGTAAAGGGTATCCTAATATCGACGTGGTTAAATGCTTCTTCAAGGTATCTAAAGCCGTTTGACAATCTTCGTCCCACTGGAAAGCTCTTGCTCCTTCTGTAAGTCAAGTTAGAGGCTTGGCAATGTCTCCAAACTTCCTGATAAATCTTCTATAATACGTGCAAAGTCCAAGGAAACTCCTAATTTGATGTTTGTCGGTTGGTTGCGGCCATTGCTGAATAGAAGCAATTTTCTCTGGATCCACCGCCACTCCTTCATTGCTCACTATATGACCTAGATAGTTGACTCAGCTTTGGAACATTTGACATTTCTTCGGGTTTAACATGAGCTGGGCAGCTTGGAGTCGTTTGAATACGTCTTCCAAATTCTTCAAGTGTTCGTCAAATGTCTTCCCCAGTACTACGATGTCGTCCAAATAGACCAGGCATGTCTTCCAAAACAACCCTCTCAAGACATTTTCCATTAGTCTTTCAAATGTCGCAGGCGCATTACAGAGCCCGAATGGCATGACTTTGAATTGCCATAGCCCAGAGCCGGTGGTAAAAGCAGTCTTCTCTTTGTCTTCTGGGTCCATTTCCACTTGCCAATAACCAGACTTCAGGTCCAAGGTGGAAAACAGTTTGCTGCCGGCCAAAGTATCTAGCGTATCGTCAATTCGCGGCAGAGCTGTCTTCCTTCGTCACGTTGTTTAGCTGGCGATAATCCACGCAGAATCTCGTAGTTCCTTCCATTTTCTTGACGAGCACTACTGGAGACATCCATGGACTAGTAGATGGTTCTATTACTTTTTCTTCAGCCATCTCTCGAATTATTCTTTCAGCTTCCTCTCTTTTCGCTCGTAGTAGTCGTCGAGCTGATTGCCTAATTGGCTTGGCATTACCAGTATCGATTTTGTATTTGACGACTGATGTTCTACCAGTCTTTCCTCCTTTTGGTACGAATAAGTCTCGATATTGCAAGAGAAATTCTCTCATTCTCTTTTTTTCAGCTCGATCCAAAGATTGACCATCTACTGATAACATTTGTTAAAATCTGGCATTATAATTGTCAGTGGTCGTTGTTTGGCGAACTATAGACGTCACTGGTACGCAGGATCCAATCTTGGTTTCCTTCTTGATGGTAATTGGGTAATTGTTCACGTTTATCAATCGTACAGGGATCTCCTTCGCCGACGTAACCAATCCTTTTCCAATTAGTACTCCTTTGCCAACCTCTTCGTCGTGGTTCCTTGGCTCCATCATAACCGGTGTACCTTCCTCCATGATTCCCTGTAGCCGTGTTACTATCATGGTTTCGCTTCGTGCAGGTAGAACGGTATCTTCCTGTACAGCTGCCAGCACCGCACTGCCTTCATATGGATGAAGGAATACTTCCTCGGAGCCCACTTCAATGATTCTGTTTCTAAAGTCTAATTGGAAACATTCATTACGTCCATTCCCAGAATCACGTCTTCTTCAATATCAGCTACGATTACCGTATGCGTGAACTTTTCTGCGCCAATTCCCAATTGGATTTGTGTTTCCCCGTGAACGTTGGCACTCTCACCTGTGGCGGTCCGAAGTCGCAATCTCGTTGATAGAAGCTTCTTCTTGGGGTTTATTATCTCTGGTCATATAATGGTCCTAGTTGCTCCAGTGTCAACCAGCAGAGCATATTTCTTGCCATTTACTTCGCCATCCACATATACACTGTCGTTGCGACATCTGAACGAAGCTATCAGTATGAGAGGGTCTTTGGAACGATGATGGGTCGGTGCTGCCCCCTCGTAGCTGACCCGTTCTAGTTTTCCTGTGACTGGGGTTCTTGGTTTGCAGGAGTCTTGGGGCGCTTACACGAACTACGTACATGCCCTAGCTCGCCACAATTCCAGCATCTGATCTTTCTCGGCTTCTTGTCCATCATACCTTTGATCAAGCTGACAATCTGGTCAAACTTGTCCTCGTCGCCTTCTTCTTGGATGGTCCTAACTTTGTTGTAACCCGCAGCTTTCGTTGCTGCTTCATATTCAAGAGCAGCTGTCAATGCGTCAACTAATGTTTTCGGATGGGCTAAGCGAAGCGTCCTCTGCATATCGGGGTCACGTAAGCCATCAATAAACGCCTGTATACCCAGACATTCCATCATGTTTTCTGCTGCTGGTGTATAAGCAAATCGAACGAGTCGGGCAATATCCACTTCATATCCATGAAGTGCTTCGTCACGTTTCTGCCTTCGGTTCTTCAGCTGGGATTGGTACAAATGTTCTAGATGTTCGTGACCATATCGCTTGTCCAACCTCTTCTTCAGCTGCTCGAAATCATCCGCTTTTTCCAGAGGTATCGTCTGAAGTATATCTAAGGCATCTCCCCGAAGCCCGATAGTTAAGTTCACTGCCTTGTCTCTATCGGACCAATTATTCACCCTAGCGGCTGCTTCAAATTGTTTCTTCCAAATGTATCGTCTGGAGTACATCTAAGGCATCTCCGCGAAGCGCGATGGTTAAGTTAACTGCCTTCTCTCTATCGGACCAATTATTCACTCTGGTTGCTGCTTCAAATTGTTTCACATAATTGGTCCAAGACATTTTTCCATCGAACGTTGGGGCCTTGACTCGGGTAAAACTGCCAATGTCTTCAAACTTAGATACTGTTTCTGGCTTGCAAGGTTTCGTTTGCTCGGTCTTCTTTTCTTCCTCTGGCGTACCTCGCGTTCTTGAATCGGCAATCTTTTCCTCTAACTTCTTGATTTTCTCGTCTATCGTTGTAATCTTATTCTCGATTTTCTCGTCCAAAGCTGACATTTTATTCTCGATTTTCTTGTCCATCGTTGACATTTTATTCGCGATTTTCTCGTCCATCGTTGACATTTTATCCTCGATTTCAGATTTTAGAGACGAAATTTCATTTTCAATGTCAGCGGCAAAGTCTTTTTTCATTAATAATATATCGGCAGATATATCGTTCTTCAAAGTAGAAATATCGTTCTTTATAGCCGAAATCTTCTCGTCCATGTTCTCTTCCATGGCAGAAATCTTCTCGTCCATGTTAGCCGAAATATCATTCTTCATAGTAGAAATATCGTTCTTCATATCAGAAATCTTCTCGTCCATGCTAGCAGAAATATTTGCAGAAATGTTCTCTTCCATGGCAGAAATCTTCTCGTCCATGTTAGCAGAAATTGACGAGATTAAGGTGGAAGCCTCGTCATTAAATAAAACTGTTTCTGGATCAAAGCCGTCATTTTCCAGTGCCACTTTAAGTCTTTCTACTAATTCACTTTTCTTACCGGACGTTTACAACTCACGATCTTCCAATTCTGCTCTTAATGCCGCCACTTTCAGATCCCTTAATCTCTTGGCCATTTTTACGGAGCAATTTATTTATATTATCCCACTTCTGACACCAATGTAATGTTTTTGTTATTTATTTAAACAGTAAACGGGTGGGATAAATTTTAAACACACGGTATGGCTACTTACTAATTTATTTAAACACTGAACTAATCACTAACACTTAATTTATATATACTCAACTAATCACTTAAATTTAATTTATATGCACACAAACTTAATTATTAATTTATATCAACACTTTTATATTCACTTATTTACTGTTTATTTGTCGAGATCACTTTATTAACTAACTGACTCTTTCTGATCGGTTCCTTATATATTAAAGCCTTTTTTTACTAGAAAATTCCGGACTGCGGCTTACAAAAACAATTGGCTTTCTGGCATTTTCTAGATAAGACTGGTCACAAAAACAATGTAGATAAGATAGTCACTATTCGTAAACAATTCTAGGAAACCCTGCGCGTCCGCCATAATTTTAACTTTCATACCTGGCTTAGACAGAGTCGGATTTAGGGGCTATACCAGTGTGCTGTTTCGTAACAATATGAAGTTTATGGTACAACAATGCCCGTTTTAAGAAAAATATTTTACGTAATACCCTTGTTTATATATACTCGGGACTTGTTACGTAAAATACTATTTTTGTATCTGTTGTACTAAAATAAATGGAGCGAAATTTGTTGCTCTTTTTTAAGTTGATCCTTGAAGTTGTTCACGATTTCCTAGGGGTTCTTGGATTGAAAACGTTGAAGAACCGCTGTACTAAAGTGACAAACATTTTAAAACTTTTACCGTTGCGCTATAAACGCCCATCCCGTTGATATCGATTCACCCTGTATAAATCTGATGAAGGATCAGGTCGCTCCTAACCTACTTGCCTATAAATGATCGCATTCAGGGAAAATTTAGCCATAAAGCGCTGCAGCGCAGTTACTCTGTAGGCACTGAATGTCATCTCAGAAAATGACAGGATATTTCGCGCTTTTCTGCCATAACTTTCAATACTACATTTGTTTACTGAGTGAAAGCCACGGAAAAATGAATAATTTGGTTAAAATACTAGACGAAAAAGACGAGGACGTTGTATACAGGGTGTCCCGGGACTAATGGGAAAAAAGTCAGGAGCGTATAATCTGAGCCAAAATAACGTTATTACTTCATATAAACTTTTTCTATGCAGGCCCTCGTTTTCGAGTTATAGGCCCCCAAAGTTTTAATTTTGGCTCCTCCCACTTCCACGCACATTCTAAGTCTACGAAGGTTGTTTCTTTGCACTTGAAAGAGCAATCCGATATTATTTCTAATAACATTGCAGTGTAACATAATTCTGTCTATTAAATCTTGCCTTGTTTGCACAGGTGTTGCGTATACCTTACTTTTGAGATAACCCCAGAGAACGAAATGTATAGGATTAACGTCTCCTGATCGCGGTGGCCATTGAAAAGGGCCTCCACGACCAATTCATCTATTAGGAAACCTTGTGTGTAAATGCTGTCGTACATCTAAACTGAAATGAGGAGTGGCCCCATCATGCATGAACCATAAATTCCTACGAGTTTGTAGAGGCACATTATCAAACAGGTTCCATAACTCATTTTGCAAAAACTCCAAATATCTCTGACCGGTCAAAGTACCGTCAATAAAGTATGGCCCTATCAAATGATTGCCCAAACATTAACTATGAATCTATGCTGGTTCCTAGTTTGGATAATGCCATGTGGATTCACATCATCCCATAAATGCATATTATGAGAATTAATGAATCCATCTCTGGTGAAACCAGATTCGTCCGTAAAAAGAACGTTACTAATAAATGTATTGTCTGCTTGTTATTGTCGCAGAAACCACTGGCTATACTCAAGTCGTGCAGGATAATCAGCCACTGTCATACTGTGTACTTTTTTCATGTGAAAAACTGTTCTTTTAGGACGCGATGAACAACTGATTTCGAGACGTTATGTTATCTTGATAATTTTCGTAAACTCGTTGATGGTTCATTATCAACTGCATTAAACAAGTCTTGTTCAACTGCCACAGTATGTATGCTTCGTACTGGACCTTTTCCACTTTTTTGGCAAAAAACATCCTAAAATTTAAAATTTTGTTTTGTATACATGGAAAATTACATTTACTTATTCATACCTGTTTCTCGTAAGCTGAGATCAATACGCTCAAACATTCGTCTGTCTGGCAATGCTCTGTTTGCAAAATGCTCTGCATAAAGCCTTCTGGCCTCTAAACAGTTTCGAGAAGCCAGTCCATACATTAAATGCATATCTGCGCACTCAATAAAAGTGAATTCTGCCATTGTAACTGTTAAATTAAGGTCTTATGAATTATTGACTAGGAACTATTCTACACAACGTTTGACAACTAATCCTATGGTTACTTACTTGTTGTAGTACAGTAGGTGTAAATCTTGGACATCGTATTAATAAGTTAGTTAGGTAAATTGGTACGTAGTGCATTAATAAAACTGTAAATATTAGCCAAACGGCTTATTTTATCGAGTTCCAACAAGAGTACCTTTTCATTAGCTTAATGTGTGGGGAAGTCAATTTCGATAATGTCATACAGGGTGTGCCATCCCTGCAAAATGTTAGAATCACTAACCATTGTGGGTAGTCCGTCCCTGGCTTCAAGGCACAACTGTAAATCTATTTACCTTTCCAAAATAAGCATACACGTACATTATAGCTTTGCCGTAAATGTTATGAAGATCAAACAACTAGAACAAAAAATAAAAATTAAAACCAAATTCAAAATTCAAACTTTGGAGGCCTATAATTCGACAACGAGGGCCTGCATAGAAAAAGTTTATATGAAGTACTAACATTATTTTGGCTCAGATTTTATACACTCCTTAATTTTTTTTCCATTAGTCCCGGGACACCCTGTATAACAATGTTAACAACCTTAACTACATTATTTATTGCTTATGTGGTTGAAGATTATGTTACCTGAAAGTAATCTCTGCATTTATTCCTGATCCTGGCAATGAAAATTTTAAAGCTTGTCATCAATAATAGGATCCACCACACCCAAATGATCCAAATCCATTTTTCACTTTATTTTTTGAACTCCGCTTTATTTACAGCATTGAATTTGCAGCGTTAAAGAGTTAAATATATATGCCTGACCGCTTCATAAAGGGCTGCTGCAAACTACTTCGAATATCGTACGGTCATTAAACCGTTTCAGGAAAATGCGACAGCGCTTCTGTTCCCTGAATGCAGCCAATATTTTCATAATTCCTTGCCATGATGTATCATTCTACTTGATTGGGAGATATTTGTAACTGCATTTATATTAATTGACAGCGCACCATTCCCGTAGAGGAAATGTATTTGTTGCAAGTTTATAATAATTACATTAGGCCAGATATTGATGAGGAAATGTTAAACAATGAGGTTATGTTAAGTGATTTTGGGATACTTTTTCATTATTCTCTACGCCCTAAATGCTAAAATGGACCTTGCCTTTTGGATGTTAATTTATATATTAATTGTATTGTATCAAACAGATGTGAGTTGAAGGACTTGAGGTACTCTGAATATATGGTAATTAGATAAATCAGTGACATGTAACAATAATCTTAGATACATATAATTGTTATAATGAATACGTACGTAAGCACTCAACATCAAATTATAATTGAATTGAATACGTTTTTTTTAATAAATCAAATCTATAATTGAATTACAAAATCTAATCTCGAGCAAATATAAATTATTATACAGTACAATAAATATCTTTCTGTCATCTTTTTATCGATTAATCTTTCTATTTTTGTTCCTAAATCTTTATTTAATATGCGATTCCGTTATTCACCCAAAAATAATCTGCTTCATTTTTCAGCACACCGATCCTGATTATTCCTGCGCTTACGTCACCGTAAAACTCCAATCGGGTTTAGAAGGATACGGATTAACTTTCACCTGCGGAAGAGGTACAGAAGTAATAGTAGCGGCATGCGAATCTATGAGATCGTTGGTTGTAGGACAAGTCGTTACCGATATCTATAAAGATTTCGGAACATTCTGGAGATCTCTGACCAGCGAAAGCCAATTACGATGGGTAAGTTTGTTTGTTGAGACATTAGGTTAACACATAAAAAATGAATATATTTTTATAACCATTTTTTGGCGACTGACAGCCAAACTGACCCAAAAATTTTGTAGTTTAATATATTTAAAACAAGTAATAATTTTGATACAATTAGACAAATAGCAACATCTAACGGTTATCCATTAGATATGGTAAATAAGCTAATTAGTAAAAAAGAAGAAAAAGTGGCATTACAACTAATATATCCTAAACAAGCTGATGAAATTAAAACTTATAAAACCATCACATATGCAGGAAATATTTCTAATAATATTTCAAAGATAATATCTTCAGCAACGAATACAACAATTTCTTTTAAAACAGAAAGTAACGTTAGTACAAAATTGTTAAATGTAAAAACAAAAATACTACTATTAAAGAAGTCAGGTATATATAAACTCAAATGTCCAGAATGTAATGCTGTCTATTTGGGTCAGACCCTTAGGAATTTTGAAATACGATACAGTGAGCACTTACGAGCATACAGATTAAAACAACCAGATAAATCCCACTACGCAAAACATCTACTTGACACCAATCATTCATTGACACCTAACACAGAACTAGAAGTGCTGCATATTTGTGAAAAGAAACAAGAACTGGATTTCCTTGAAGAACTGGAAATTAGAAGACATTTAAGAAACCCACAAGTTCTCCACTAATAAACTGTCTTCTTAAGTGATAATTGTAAAGATCAGCAGATATAGTTTTCCTGGTTTTCTATATCATTGCACAGTTATACTGATCTTAATTGCAAAAATGATATTTAGGATATCACCATAGGGCTAATAATATCTAAGCTTCAATATTTGTAATCTCACATCTTCTTCTTTTTTCTATAAACATATATTAAGCCAATCACAAGTTAAGTTACTTCTTGGTCTAGCCAAAAATAACTACTAAACATCAGGTAGGCATAAAATGAAATGTAACTTCTGTCATTCTGACGATAATATTGATTTATCGAAACAATTGTCAATTTTTTAGAATTTTCAATAACTTTTATTATATTGTGGAATTAACTAGAGACCGTGAGTTTCATTTAAAAACACAAAGTAATTTCAGTTTAATGAATCACCTTGTATAAAAAACTGAACATTTTTTCTCCATTGGAAAGGCTTTAGAGCTTTAGACCATGTTGATTCCGAATCAGTTTATACCTAAGCTCTAGCACTGAAGTTTAAAACGGACAGACGAACGGACACCAGTAGCTAGAATAAGACTTCAGTTTATTGACGATTCGTGTTTAAAGGTCTAATAAGCGATTCTTCCTTTTGCGCAATCTGTTTTCTGAATCAATTTATGTCAAAAATGACTTATTAGATGACTACGTTTATACAGTGGGAGCTGAATCTGGTAAATACAATATTAATAATTTATTTAGATTGGTCCAGAAAAGGGAGTAACCCACCTTGCAACGGCTGCCATAATCAACGCTTTATGGGATTTGTGGGGTAAGCTGGTCAAGAAGCCGGTATGGCAATTGTTGGCGGACATGGAACCGGAGCAGTTGGTATCTTGCATCGATTTCAGATACCTCACGAATGTAGTTACGAAAGAGGAAGCGATAGAAATGCTCAAGAAAGGCAAGGAAGGCAAAGAACAAAGGATGAATAAATTATTAGAGACCGGTTATCCTTGTTATACAACTCAAGCAGGTGAGTTTTAATTTTGTTTTTCATAGTTGACGAGAAATCTACAACTGATGGTAAGTAGGTAACTGTAACTAATTTATTTTCAACAACAATAAACAAGTTGGAAAACGCCACAGTGTGGCATATACGAAGTCTTCTAAACAGTAATTTCAATTTAATTAACATTTAAGTTACCGAATGTGTTTAATAATTAATACAATAACAAAACAATGAAACCTAAAAACTCTATATGCAAATTTTAACTGAAAATGTCAATGACAAATTTTTTAAAAATGACAGCTGTCAGAAGAGGTCAAAATATATCCTTATGTATAGAACTCAATTATTAATGTTGTTGTCCCATTTTGTATAATAACATGCTATTTTACTAGATTCAAAATCGATTAACAAAATGGCGTTTTGGTGTATAGAACTGTCACTTTTAATAAAACATAGCTTGACCAGAAAAGTTATTTAAATTTTAGGAACATTGTTATGTATATTGAGAGTATAGTTATTCAAATTTGAAATTTGAAATTTACACCAAATTTAATGAAATTCAATTTGCTCTTCCTGAAAACAATTATAATTCTCCCACTGCATTCCAGAAATACCTTCTTAGGGTACCACTACTGGCACTAGTACTTGGTGTTGAAATATCCTCTCCGAAATTTTTAACTTATTCTCAATACTTTCATCGACATACCCTTAAGCCACACTAGTTGACCACCATCTTCCATTCCTTTTAAGTAGTTGAATGTCAGCCCTCTGTGTCAGCAACTAAGGTGGCTGAAATTCTCCTCAAGCAATGGCCAGTATAACTAGATACATCTGGGAGTTTTAAATATTCAATAAGATGAAATACGTTTCTTTTTGATTTACATGCCATGTAAAGTTATAACAACCAACATTTTCCGTAAGGCGAGTGCCACAAATCAAGGAAGCGGAAAAGTGATTTGCGCACGAGTTGTACACTATATTTTTTCTACGACCACGTTTATTAATGAAAGAAAAAATGTAACTTATATAGGTAGGCGAGTGCCGCAAATCAAGGGAGTGGGAGAAGAGCTTTGCGTACGGGTTTTACCTAATCTTTTTTACGACCACGTTGATAAATGAAAGAAAAAAGTAACTTATATAGGTAGGCGAGTGCCGCAAATCAAGCGAGCGGGAAAGGCGCTTTGCGTACGAGCTGTACACAATATTTTTTCTACGACCGCGTTAATTAATGAGAGAAAAGTAACTTATTTGTGTACTTACGCGCGAAAGTGCTAGTTTTCCAGGCCGATAGAAGAAATGGCCAGGCGAGGCGTTTCCGAGCCTATCTTGCTTTTTGCTTAATCCCTTCCGGTGTAGAATAACTGTCGTCGGATTCGTCCATATTATGTAACACACTGTTTTCAATCTTAGTTTTAATGTCAACGAAACCCTAAAGATACATTATCAATGAAAAATTACAATTATTAAATACAATTAGCCGTACAACCTTGTAAATTTTCTATGCAGCTCAGCATTGAACATACTAGAAAGGAAGTTATCTTCATCTTGTGAGGTTAGAAGATATATTTATTATTAGTTTTCTCCAAAACTTTCTCTGATTTGATGGCATTGACACTTCTACATTGACAATTTTTTTTAAATTTAGAATATTGTAAGTAGGATAATAAATGAGTTGTATATAATATTACAATACATATTCCCAAGATAAAATACAATTCTCAAAATCAATTCACATAACAATCAAAGATTAAACTAAACAATTAAAAACGACAATACAAAACATAATATACATAAAAATATAAATTTAAATTAAAAAAAAAAAAGTTACTGACTTGAAAGGTGGGACATCATGTCCTCTTGCTCATAAAAGAGAACGTGCGCTTCCCCACTGACTAAAGATTTCGATGATATTGATGACACCCTTGAATCATTATATTCGTGCCACTCTCCAGTGTAGGGATGTCGGCAGTATGCCGTGTAGTGACGACTGTAAGTGGTTCCGCTGTGATTTGATATAGCGTAGAGGTTGTACCTACAGGGTGCCACATTATCAGCCCCGTAATGGATCATATCAAGCCCTTCTATTGGAAAATACATTGTAACATTAAGTTTTCCCCTAAATCTTTCTGTCGGCGAAAAGCGTTTCAGGTGAATAACCAGGATTTTCGGAAATTTATGAATGGAGAATGATTTAGTGCATAGTCTTCGTTCCTTCCATTTCGGACATGTCGGTTTCTCATCACAGTCGAGCGATTCTTCTCTTGTAAACGAATCCAAACATTGTGTCAATTGTTCTAGCTCATAATACAAAGAGGGCGTAACCAAACATCAGATAATTATTACATTAATTTTCTCTTTGTGATTGCAAGATTTCAATGACGTTCTGAGTTTAATTTTTCTAAGCACTAATTGTAATTGCATTGTAAATGAAGCTTTAGGGTGTAGCCTCATGCAGTCGCTCGTCGCTACTTTCCAGCGATAAATCTGGTTACGTGAGCGTATTTTAAATTTGCCGCGATTTAAAAAAGTTGCAATAAAGCTGAAAATGTTGAGCTTTTGTCGCTAGAACCAAAGAATACACCGTTGTTGGTGTATTCTTTGCTAGAACTGAGTGACATGCAAATTCATAGACAAATCAAATAATAATATGTTTTTTCTCTATGTGCAACTTCTTTGTTATTGTTATATTATTATAAACAATGGATTCAGGCGAGGTAAATATTTTAAAAGATTATTAATTGGTAAAGTATGAAAATATACGTTTAAACCAATAATTTTGTTTCTTTGTTATACAGTTTTATCGACAAATTATGTAACTTTTTAACCACATTTTTGTTTGTAAAAGTTTTTAGATGACAGATATTAAATGTTTTGTTGTGATAATTATGTACTTGTTTTGTTTATTTATATAAATTCATGTTCTTTTATTATTAACAAAAAAAGGACAATTTTTTAAGGATTGTGATAATTGAAAGAACTGAAAAGAAACAAACTATTCATGTTGACTAGTTAAATAATATAATATTGTTAAATCAATAAATGAAACATTTTTATACTGATGAGAATGAGAAAAATCGCTGTATATCCTAGTTTAAATTAAATGTATTGTAATCAATTATTTTGTTTCAATTTTCTTTCCTTAAGTGAGTGTGTTTGTGCACATGCGATATTGAACAATGGTGTTTTCTAGAATCTATTAGGTTCATTTGAGTTTGTGGACTTCTTGGGATCTGGGTTTCTTTCAAATAGAGAAATTAATTAGCCATATAAACAAAAAATACAAAATTTTATTTTTTTAGTATCAGTTTCAGACAACTCAATATAATAATGTATTCCTACAATAGAATACAATAACAATATACATGCAGCATTCATACAATATTAAGAATTTAACTTCAAATGTGTTCCCATAAATACAAAGCCTGTCCATGGGGTAGTGTATGGTTTAATAATAATATTCCAAAATAATTTAAAATTATAAAATTTATATGTATTTATTTATACATAATATTATCGAGATGAAAATTTAAGATAAATTAAAAGTAGAACTTCCTTTTTGAGACAACTCCAAAGTGCTCTGCACATTTCTGCAATTATGCTCGCTGTTTTGTCGTCTTCACCAGATACTGACAAATTTGTTGACACTGATCAACCCACTTTTGATATTTGTAAGTAAACGACATCTCGTCAATTTCCTACTATCATAGCAGAGTGTCGCTGATTATAAATTAAAACGCTATTTTATTTTTATTCAGTCCTATTTCATTCACTTGTATCACTGCCACTAAAGAAATAAACAAACAAAACTAGAAAATCAGTTTTAAGGTTATCTGTCTTAATCTTTGACTGTCAGCTTTCGAGATCGCTGCAAGCAACCATGTTGTCGCTGCTTTCCATCGCGGCGATTTGTGACTTGTCGCTATTTTTTTGAGTCGCGGGAAATTCAAAATTCGGTCACGTGACCAGATTTGTCGCTGAAACCGAGCGACGAGCGATAGCATGAGGTTACACCTTTAAACCACAATTTGAAATTTAAAAATGACAGCCGCGTCGTCATTTATAATAGGGTGCCATCTACTGTTATTTTTATAAAGTTGTTTTGCCTGCTCAGCCATTATTTGCCATTTTTCTCGTCTAGCCATGCAGATACCTACTTTCCCATCCCGATAGAGCCACGAAAAATGGATTTTCGAGTAGTGTAGGATAAAAACTTGGAAAAGAAAGAATTTAAAAAATAAATATTGAATATAGAAAAATCAGTTGAACGTAGATATAGTTAATAATGAAATTTGAATAATTCTAAACTGTTATGCCTGTTCTATCTTTTTTTGAAAATAAGTTTTAATGAATTATAATTCTAATATTTAGTGTCTCTCAACGAAATTCACTATAAAGGTAATGTTAGATTGTCAAAAATTTTGACATTGACATTTCCGTGAGGAAAAGTGCCATAGCGTGTAAGCAATGACTAATTTTTGGCAGGACAACGTCTTCCGGGCTCATCTAGTATGTTATATTTGATAAAGGGAAATATTTTAGTTAATTCCAATTCCAATTATAATCTCTGAAAAATTCAACTCATTCTTTAGCAATGTAGGTGCAAATCTAGCAAAAAATATTAAGCAGGACAGAAATTATAGGGAAACGAAAATTAAATCAGATCACACCTTTTTTTCTTTCCCACTGACGCCTATGATAAATACAAGAAACTATTTTGTAGTTGAAAAATAAAAAAATCACCAGGACCTGATGGCTTGAAATCGGAAACACTGAAACTCATATCAACTTACATATC
Organism: Galeruca laticollis; assembly: GCA_963921935.1. Lineage (NCBI taxonomy): Eukaryota > Metazoa > Arthropoda > Insecta > Coleoptera > Chrysomelidae > Galeruca > Galeruca laticollis. The sequence continues at coordinate 109,893,074 of OY998179.1, forward strand.
CAAACCTCTAAGTTATATTATCAATAAATCATTGTCAAGTGGTCACTTTCCTTCTGCTTTCAAAATGTCAACTGTGGTACCTGTTTACAAAACTGGCGAAAAGATAGAGATTTCAAATTATCGACCTATAAAACTAATATCAAATTTGGGTAAAATTATGGAAAAGATCATAAAAAAAGACTAAATTCGTTTCTGAAGAAATACAATCTGTTGTCAGGAGCGCAGTATGGATTCACAGAAAAAAAGTACACCAGCGATTCGATATTAGAACTCACGAGCAAAATATATAATTCTATAGATAAATAAAAACCTCCATTGGAATTTTTCTGGACTTGGCAAAGGCATTCGATACCGTGGACCACAATATATACTGTTATCAAGCCTTGACGATCTGGGAGTGAAGGGTAAATCACACGACCTTTTCAACTCAGACTTAACTGACAGGAAACAGCAAACAAAAATACAAAACGTACTCAGCAAAAAAGAAACTATATCATGTGGTATACCCCAGGGAACGGTGTTGGCACCTTTGCTATTCAATATTCATCTAAATAATTTATTCTCCATACGAACACAAGGCAGCATCATACGTTTTGCAGATGATACGGTCATATTCTATGAAAGTAACACATGGGACGACTTAGAACCGTTTTACACTTACGAGAATTATTGCGAAATTTACTCTGAAAATAATATTTATAATTTTGATATGAATTTTAAAAATATTTCATCGCTTGTCTGTTTGACACATAATATTTTTACAACAAAAACTTTCATAATAATTTATGTCATACGCCTGCGCAGAGAGATTGTTTTCGGAAGAATTTGTCACGATTCCACATTCTCTAAGTAATCACGCAGTGACGCAGAGATAACTAACACCGGTCTGTGTAATCAGCTGTTTTTGAACCATTTATTTTAGATGTTTGTTTATTTTGTAAAAAATTGCAAGTGTCCATATTATATTATTTGGCAATAATTGGTATTTACAGACATGCTTGCAAGACAAAAAGAGTTCTGTTAGGTGCTGCAGCTGTTATTTACTATTTTTATTAATTAAACGAAAAAAAAACAAAGATCTTAATGGTAAAAAAATTGGCTTCAAAGAAGAGAAGGTACCTTAGCTCTCCTAAATAAAAAAATAATGGTTGAAGATTCTCTTATAACAAAACATGACACCATTATTATTTTGATTTTATTTATGGCTTCTGCGTCGATTCTCGCGGACTTTCTAAATTATTGCCATTAAAATATAGAACTCGTTCTATATTTTACTCTGAAAATTTTGGCAATAATTCTATGAGGTGTAAAACAACAAAAATTATTCATACGAAAATTTTCAGAGTAAATTTCACAATAATTCTAGTAAGTGTAAAACGGTTTTTTAAGAATAAAATAGAAACTGACTTTGGTAACATTAAGAAATGGTTCGATAATAGACTACTATCAATGAATCTCAAAAAAACTTTCTACCTACCGTTCTGTAGCTTATCTGTGGGCCTCCCAACATTTGACAAAATATCAATAGAAGATGACCTTGAAATCTTACCATCGAAAAGGGTTAAATACTTGGGTATTATGATGTCTAATATAATTAAAAAGCGAATAACACCGTACTCAGAAGAAATAGTTGGAGAATACCAAAGTGGATTCAGAAGGAAACGGTCAACAACAGACCAACTTTTTACGTTAAGACAACTGTTAGAAAAATGCTGGGAATTTAATAGAGACCTACACAATTTATTCGTAGACTTTAAACAAGCGTATGATAGCATCATCAGAGCAAGCTTATGGACAGCACTAGAAGAACTTGGAATACCCGGCAAACTTATAAGAATGATAAAAGTATGTGTTGAAGGATCATACAGTTCAATTAAAATAGAAGGTCACTACACTGTCGCCGGCTCTATTTAACATGGCCTTGGAGAAGGTAGTAAGACGAACCGAACTATAACTACGAACATATTCGGCCATAATGGACCCTGCCTGATTCTAGCTTATGCAGATGATCTAGATGTTGTAGGAAGAAGTGCAGTTAACGTGAAGGAAGCCTTTATAAAACTAGAAAAAGAGGCAAAGAAAATGGGACTGAAAGTCAATGAGGAAAAAACTAAGTATATGCATATGACACGAAACGTAGGACGAGATCGAATACGTCAAAATGTTACTATGGACGAATACAACTTCGAACATGTACAGACTTTTCAATATCTAGGAGCTCTAATAACATCAGATAATAACGTTAAAGTAGAAATTAAACAGCGTATACTTCAAGGAAATAAATGCTATTATGCAACCCAACAATTATTAAGATCAAGGACTCTGACAAGGCAAACAAAAATAAACATATATAAAACTATTATAAGACCAGTTGTAACATACGGCAGCGAAACATGGACCATGACGGTACAAGACACGCTACTACTCAATCGTTTCGAAAGAAAGATCCTTAGGAAAATATACGGAGGAGTCTGGGATCAACAAACAGTGCGGTATAGGAGGTGCACGAACAATGAGGTATATGAACTATATAATAGCCCAAGTATAGTACAAGAAATTAAATCCAACAGATTAAGATGGCTGGGACATGTCCAGAGGAGTAATGACTCAAGGCTAATTAAAATGGTCTGGGAAGAAGCCCCTAACAACAAAAGACCACTTGGGCACCCAAAACTTCGATGGCGTGATAATATACACAAGGACCTGCAAACTTTGGGAGTCCTTAATTGGGAAGAAAGTACTCAGGATCGACATGAATGGAGGAGAATTGTTGAGGCGGCTAAGACCCACCCCGGGTTGTAGAGCCATGGATGGATGTATTATGATAGACAGGCACCTTAGATGGGACGTACAAATAAACTATTTAGTAAAAAAAATTACGTAGTGTTCTATATAGAATCAAACAAGTCCCACATACACTAAACTTTAAACAAACAAAAATTCTTTATCACAGTTTAGTGAAACGCATCTGGGCCATGGTGTATTATAGGATGGGGTGGAGTATCCAAAACATACCTGAAATCATTAGAAATCATACAAAAGCGATTCTTGAAACTAATAATGTGTAGAAAATACCGATATCCAAGTGAAGCGCTATTTGAGGAGACACAAATTTATGATTTGAGGAAACTTTATTTCTTGAAACTAGGAAAAACATAATATTTGCATAAGAACGAACTCCTTACACATTCTCACCAACATAAGAAATCAGTCGGTCAGAGATGCTACCGATATCTGGGACCAATGGTATTCAATTGTTTACCTGATAATATTAAAAAACGCACCCACAATCCAACGCTTCACTAAAACAGTCAAAGATTATATCAGAGAGCTACCAACCACCTACGTAAAATCAATAATAGGAAACTAAAACAATTAATAATGATAATTAAAATGAAAACTATTTATATTACTAACAATTGGTATGAACTAATATTTTTTTTCATATATTTAATTAGGTTATTTAAGCACTACTTTTTATGTATTTTTAACTTTATGATTAGGAACTATTCTGTACATTTCAATTCATCTTATGTTTTGTGTGCTGTTTTGGATATTTATTTGTTTATTTATTTATATATTCTCGCTCTACATACAGGTATATATGTGTATTCTGATATACATACTATACCTCGTAGATTAAGCTGTATTTATTCACACATTACCTGTATATAAGTTGTCATTTTTTATCTTTACCTTGTGAATAAATTATTATTATTTTAGTTAATTAGAAGATTTTTTGGGAGCACTTCAGCGTTTATGTACCAGCCGCCACTGGTTAGGGATGTCTTTTTGAATTTGGTTTTCAAAAAGAATTTTTTAAAAAACAAACTACTTTATTAATACACAAATATACTTCTTAACAGTTGTAAGTCTAATATCATTCTGAATAAAATATGTACAAAATCTAAAAAGGAAAACATTTGCTGACATATTGAATTAAATATTTATATTACACATTATTGTTATTGAAATTATTATTGAATTATCAAATGCACGTTCCATAACTATGTAAACGGGACATTTCAAATTTCATTCTCTTTAGCTCTTGCAGTAACAATGTTATATTGGCATATTCCCTACTGTTTGTTTTAATTTTTTTTATATGAATTAATACAGTTTCTTATTTATATAGGATAATGTGTATGTATTTAAAAAACTTATAATTTAACAAAATTTTACATTAAAAATTATCGCGCAAAGTTAATAAAAAAATAAATACAAATATTTATTTTCTATCCATGAATAATTATTAGATAAGAGCGTTTAATTTACACCTTTTGGTAAACAAATAATTTTATGGTGGTGTTACTAAAAATAACTTTGTTGAAAAATCTACTGAATGAAATTTTTCCATTCGTCTTAACTATATTTAATATTCTACACGCTGTCCCAACGAAAAATATCCATCCTACAGTGGCGTAACTACGGGGAGGGATGAGGAAAAAAATGAAAAAAAAAATCCAAAACATAATCACAGCAAACCTACTTGATTGAAATATACTAAAAGCTAAGAACTGTAAGCTACAATTTAATAAGAAAAACAAAGCTAAAATGCAGTTTCAAGGGCTTAAAATTTGAAAAAATTTCCGGTATATAGACCTCTCGGTAGTTTATACGTGTTTTTAATGTTTAGTTTTCTTGTATGGGCCATTTCATCCGACCTGGACGGACAAAATGATTTTATGTTAAAAAATATATTTGAACTTTTTCTAATGAGTTTACATAAACATAATTAGGTTTTATTCCTAAAGTTGTAGAGTATATAACTGACTACTGATATATGTCAAAATTAGCTAATTATTTACGTTTTCTGGGTTACAAACTAAGTATATATTTCATTATGCCCGCCTCACCCCTAGTTTGGTAAAATTAAAACTGTTGATGTGTTTTGAAAAGAATATACCATATAAAAAATATTTCTATCCCCCAAAACGCAACAAAATGTGTATTTTTTCAGAAAATGAGTATCTTAAACATTCTATTATATTTCACATTTCAATTACAGGTTGGTTAGGATATTCAAACGAAAAGATCCAACATCTGGCGCAGAAATACATGAACGCCGGTTTCAACGCTTTCAAAGTCAAAGTCGGTAAAAATCTAAAGGACGACGCCAAAAGATTGGAATTTATCAGAAACATCATCGGCTGGGATAAAACATTGGTAAGACATTTTTTTTATTTTATTTTCGACAAATTTCATTTCGCTTTTTTGCAGATGGTGGATGCGAATCAGGTATGGGAAGTACAAGAAGCTATCGATTGGATGAAGGTATTGGCGAAATACAAACCGTTGTGGATCGAAGAACCGACATCGCCCGATGACGTTCTCGGTCACGCCGAGATCTCCAAAGCTCTAAAACCGCTCGGCATTAGTGTAGCTTCAGGCGAGATGTGCTGCAACAGAGTATTATTCAAACAGTTCTTACAAACGGACGCCATTCAATATTGTCAAATCGATTCGGCTCGTATCGGCGGTGTCAACGAGATCCTCTCCGTATATCTCATGGCGCAAAAGCTTGGAGGTTTGTATTCATGGTTAAAATTACAGAAATAAATTCAATCTAGTTTTAACACAAGAAAAGTCAATCAAACGAATAAGTTGTTAGTAATAGCGTTTACCAAAGGCACTAGTTTCGTCTTTAGGAAAAGTCCCACGACGCTATATCTAAAGAAATTGTTGATAAGTTTCCTCGTTGACCGTCTCTCATAATTTTAGTCGGTTTGTATCAAATAAAAGTCACATAATGCCGTATCTGTCATCTATAGTGTCTGCCTTGTATTTTCCAATAGCATGATCTCGTCTCTCAATCTGTAATTAAAAATCGTTGATAAATCTCCTCTTTAACCGGTTTGTATCAAATAAGTCACATAGTGCCATATATGGCAACTACAGTACCTGCCTTATAGTTTCCAAATGCCTGGTCTTATTTCATTACATGTGTCTTCCAATTAATAATCAAAAATCGTTGATAAATCTCCTCTTTAACCGGTTTGTATCAAATAAGTCACATAGTGCCATATATGGCAACTACAGTACCTGCCTTATAGTTTCCAAATGCCTGGTCTTATTTCATTACATGTGTCTTCCAATTAATAATCAAAAATCGTTGATAAATTTTCTCTTTGACCATTTCTCGCAATTTTAGTCGATTTGTATCAAATAAAAGTCGCATGGAGCCATATATGGCAACTATAGTGCCTGCCTTGTACTTTCCAAAGGCCTGGTCTCGTTTCAATACATTTGTATCCGATTATTAATAAAAAAATCGTTGATAAGTTTCCTATTTCACCGTTTCTCTCAATTTTAATCAGTTTGTGTCAAATAAAAGTCACATAGTGCCATATATGGCAACTATAGTGCCTGTCTTATACTTTCCAAAGGCCTGGTCTCAATTCAATACATTTGCCTCCCAATTATTAATCAAAAATAGTTGATAAGTTTCCTTTTTAACCGTTTCTCTTCATTTTAGTAGATCTCTATCAAATAAAAGTCACATAGTGCAATATGTGGCCTGCCTTGTACTTTCCAAATGCCTGGTCTCGATTCAATTCAAATGTTTCCCAATTAGTTATCAAAAATCGATGATAAGTTTCCTCTTTGACCGCTTCTTTCAATTTTAGTCGGTCTCTATCAAATAAAAGTCACATAGTGCCATATATGGCAACTACAGTGCCTGCTTTGTACTTTCCAAAGGCTTGATCTCGTTTCAATACATATATCTCTCAATCTGTTATTAAAAATCGTTGATAAGTTTCTTCATTGGCCGTCTCTCTCTATTTTAGTCGGTCTGTATCAAGTAAAAGCCATATAGTGCCATATATGGCAACTATAGTATCTGCATTGTACTTTCCAAAGCCCTGATCCCGTTTCAATCCATTTGTCTCCCAATTATTAATCAAAAAGTGTTGATAAGTTTCCTATTTGACCGTTTCTCTCAATTTTAGTCGGTTTGTATCAATAAAAAGTCACATAATGCCATATATAGCAACTATAGTGCCTGCCTTGTACTTTCCAAAGGTTTTGTCCCGTTTAAATACATTTAACTCCCAATTAATAAGTAAAAATTGGTGATAAGTTTCCTCTTTGACCGTTTCTCTTAATTTTAGTCACATACTGCCATATATTGTCGGCCAGAATCAAATAAAAGCCACATAGTGCCATATATAGCAACAATAGTACCTGCCTTATACTTTCCAATACATTTGTCCCTCAATTATTAATCAAAAATCGTTGATAAATTTCCTCTTTCACCGTTTTTCTCAAATTTAATCGGTTTGTTCAAATATAAGTCACAGTGCCATATCTGGCAAATATAGTTCCTGCCAAATATCAACACCAAAGACCTGGCTTCATTTTAATATATATGTCTCCCAATCAGTGACCAAATGAAGCAAATAAATATCAATATGGAAAGTCACACGAAATATCAATATGGAAAGTCACACGGAACTATATCCGGCGAATACTGCGTTCGTTGGTGCTCATTTTTGTATTTTACTGTTTTAGTGAAAGTTTGTCCTCACGCCGGCGGTGTCGGCCTGTGCGAAATGGTACAACATCTACAAATGTGGGACTACGTCGCCTTGTCTGGAACTTCCGAAGGTAAATGGGTGGAATACGTCGATCAACAGCACGAACATTTCGTTAATCCGACTGTAATAGAAAACGCTCACTATGTAGCACCGAGGGTAAGTGATTTTCACCTTCAAATTAATGTTTTTCGATTCTTATGTCGCCAATTTTCTATTATTTGTCTGATTTGAATATTTTAAGGCTAAGGCACTAATTTTTTTTATCAGTAGCTTTCTACTTATCGATTTTTTGTTGTTGCAGACTCCTGGTTATAATACGGAATTGAAAAAAGAAGCAATCGAAGGCTACGTCTACCCTCACGGAAAGGAGTGGCAAGGTATGTTTGCGAAAGGAATTTTCAGCGACCCAAGAAAGAACAAGTAAATTAAACGAAATGTTGTTCTAAAAATTAAAATTGTATATTTAAAAAAGTTTATTTTGCTGTTTGAACGAATTAAACCGATTTCGTAACTTAATACTAGGAACTTTTTTTAAATTTGAACATATCCAACTTCCTCTGTTTCTCCTTTGGTTTGTCGCCGTCTGTGTTTTTGAACTTCCTTTTTTCTCCTGCCTGAAATCGAAATAAATCATTAAAAACAAATATTGATAACAAATTACACATATACAAGGTGTGTCCAATAAATAACCGGACTGATGCTACTCCCAACAAACTACGAGTTAGATTATGCCTGATGGTCCTTACCCCAACCTGTGCTCGTTAGATAAGCCAGCCGGTCGCACAGTTTGACTGTAGTTGTCGATTGAATTAGTCCACGCACCGTGGTCCAAACGTGAGCAACGGGTTAACCTCAAGTTTCATATTAAACTAGGGAAAACTGCCACAAAAGTTTACGGAATGTTGAAAAAAGTCTACAGAAATTAATGTTTATCCCACGCATATTTTTTCGAGTGGTTTAAACAGTTTAAAGTAGGACGTGGGACGATCGGCACCTAGGTCGGTCCTCAACGTCAAAAACGGACAAAACAGAAAAAATCGATAAACTAATCCGCATTGATTGTCGTCTAAGCGTCCGAAGACTTGCTGAAAGATAAAGAAAGTGTTCGACAGATTTTGCATGAATCATTCAACATGAGAAAGGTTTGCACAAAAATGGTATCGAAACTCCTCACCCACGAGCAAAGGGGATCAAAACAGAACACTTATACAGACATCGACTGATCCAGATTTGTTCGACAAGGTGATTACTTGTGATGTGATGGGAGTTTTTTTATGACCCCTAAGATGACCTTTAGGTGCGTAACTTCTAAGACCGGTATGGTGATCTCCAAAGCCGGTCTGACGACTTCCGTACCATTAACCTCTAAAACCGTTTGGTTGCCTCTAAAACCCGTTTAATGACGTCTGTCATTAACCGATAAACCGGTTTGATGACCCACTGGTCATTAACCTCTAAAAACCAGTTTGCAGACATCTGAAACTGGTTTATTGTCCTCGAAAACCGGTTTGGTGACCTATAAAACCGGTTTGATGACCTCTAAAACTGATTTGATGATCTGTTGTTCATTAACCGCTAAACCGGTTTGATGACTGCTGGGTCAATAATCTCTAAAGCCAGTTTTCTGACCCATAAAACCGGTTTATTATCCCCCAAACCCAGTTTTATGATCATTAGGTCGTTAACCTTTAAAATCGTCGTTAACCACTAAACCGATTTGATAACCACTAGATTATTAACCTCTAAAACTAGTTTGTTGACCTTTAACACTGGTTTATTAACCTCCAACACAGATTTTATGGCAATTAGACATTAACATCCTAACCTCTAAAAACGGTTATAAACTTCTAAAACCGGTTTATCGACATCTAAAACCTACATGTCATTTGGTGACGTCTAAAACCGATTTGATGACCTCTAAAACTGATTAGATGACCTGTAGGGCATAACTACTAAACAGGTTTGATAACATATAAATCATTCATTAACCCCTAGAACCAGTTAACTGACCTCAAAAACCGGTTTATTAAACTCTAAAAACGGTTTGACGACCTCTAAATCCGGTTTAATGACGTCTAAAACCGGAGTAATTGTGTCAAAGTCATTAACCATTAAACCGGTTTGATAACCTCTAAAGCCGGTTTATTAACCTTCTCATCAAATAGGTTAACCTCTAAAACCGGTTTTATAACCTTTAGGTCATTAACTTCTTCGGTGGTGGACGGTATATGTGCAGAAGTGGGTATATGATTAGTGGGGATGAGTGTGTGGTGGTATATTGGCGGCAGGTGTGGAGTGGTGTAGGTGAATACATTGAAGGTGATAAAAATGTTGCTATAATTGGTGACAAATGAAAAAGTGTTATGACATCAGTCCGTATAAAACAAAAAAATGTGCGCTTCTGCATTTTTATATATAAAACCAGTTTTCCATAGGACACGGCACCAACAATTGCTAAAATTAATCAATTACTAGCATATAATCGCATGTGTTCCACAAGGAAGCATATTAGTTCACTTCCTGTACCTCCTATTCATAAAAAAACAACTTTAGTAGTCGAAATTAATCGTGGATCCTACATCTTTAATGGCAACTAGATATGTGAATATATCCAAGCCTGTTACTCTGTGAATGAGCATAGGGCTACTATTTCTCCTCAAGTTTTCTTCATATTTCTCCGTGTTTTTGTCGGTCGTCCTGTTTCTTCGTCCCACTGCACTCCATTTCAGTGCTTGTTTTGTTATGTCTGTATTATCTTTCTTAATATGTGTCCCAACAAATTCCTTATTTTCATTTTTATTGTTGTTTTGATTGGTCCTTGTTCATTTATCCTACATCTTTAATGGCAACTAGATTTGTGAGTAATTGAAATTAATAATGTCAAATCCAAATAAGATGTTCACCATCACCTGTCCAATGGATGTCATCAACTGTACCGGTGAAAAGCGAACCTCCCATTATTTATTCTTACCTCTACAAGCTTCTCTTTAACTTCCTTGGTTTCATTTTCGTACGTAACTCCGGCGAATTTATCTGTCAAACTGAGGGGATTCGTTGTCTTATCCGACTTTGGTTTCTGCAGACGTTTCAAAAACGGGTTGGTTTCTTGCTAAAATATAAAAGGTATTATGATTCGATTAGAGAATTATATCGAATGAATGGTTACCTGAGTATCGGGGGTATTGTAGGTGAACGAGTGTGGAGTGGAGGGTTCCTGAAAAGACAAAAATTTTGATATAAAAGTAGATTTTGTTGATGTTACAATACTGGGTCTTTGGTGGAGGGCAGGTAGGGCCATTTGCAACATTTCAATTCCATTTACTTTAATCAAAAGTATTAGCATTTTTGACATTCGATATTTTTTTTAATTTCGTCAAAATCAGTCATAAATAAACGGTTTTAAAGATTAAAACTAACTTTTCAAGACTTAAGTATACACTCCAGAGGCTATATCGTGCCAACAAACCGAAATTTGTCTAAAAATGACCAAAAGTTACCAAAAACTATCAAAGATTACCAGACATTAATTACCAAAGATTACCAAATATTATCAAAGATTGCCAAAGGTTACTAAAGATTACCAGAGATTACCAAAAATTACCGAAAATTTCCATAAATTACCGAAAATTACCAAAAATTAACAAAGATTACTAAAAATTAGCAAATATTGCCAAAGTTTACCCAATATTATCCAAGATTACCAAATATTATCAAAAATTACAAAGGATTACCAAATATTACCCAAGATTACCAAAAATTACCATAAATTACCGATAATTACCAAAAACTAGCAAAGATTACTAAAAATTAGCAAAGATTACGAAAAATTAGCAAAAATTAACAAATATTATCAATGGTTACCGAATATTACCAAAGATTGTCAAAGGTTATTAAATATTACCAGAGATTAGCAAAGATTACCAAAAATTAGCAAAGATTACCAAAAATTAGCAAAGATTACCAAATATTGCCAAAGATTACCAAAAATTAGCAAAGATTAGACAAGATTTCCAGAGATTACCAAATATTCCCAAAAATTGCGAAAGGTTATTCAAGATTACCAGAGATTAGCAAAGATTATCAACGATTACCAAAAATTACCTATCATTACCAAAAATTAGCAAAGATTACTAAAAATTAGCAAAGATTACCAAAGATTATCCGAGATTACCAAATATTATCAAAGATTGCCAAAGATTACCAGAGATTACTAAAAATTACCAAAAATTAGCAAAGATTACTAAAAATTAGCAAATATTACCAAAGATTACCCAAGATTACCAAATATTACCAAAAATTATCAAAAATTACCAAAAATTATCAAAAATGACCAAGGATTACCAAAGATTATCAAAGGTTATTAACGATTACCAGAGATTAGTAAATATTACCAAATATTACCAAGAATTACCAAAAAATTACCGAAAATTAGCAAAGATTACTCAAGATTACCAAATATTATCAATGATTACCAAAAATTGCCAAAGGTTACTAAATATTACCAGAGATTAGCAAATATTACCAATAATTACCAATATTTACCATAAAGTACCGAAAATTACCAAAAAGTGTCAAGGATTACCAAAAATTAGCAAAGATTACCCAAGATTACCAAGGATTACTCAAGATTACCAAATACTATCAAATATTCCCAAAAATTGCCAAAGGTTATTCAAGATTACCAAATATTAGCAAAGATTACCAATAATTACGAAAAAATACCATAAATTACCGAAAATTACCAAAAATTAGCAGATTACCAAATATTATCCGAGATTACCAAAAGTTACCAAAGACTGCCAAAGATTACCAAAAATTAGCAAAGATTACCAAAAATTACCATGACTTACCAAAAATTAACAAAGGTTACCAAAGATTACCCAAGATTACCAAATATTGTCAAAGATTACCAATAATTACCAAAAATTAGCAAAGATTACCATAAATTACCAAAGATTACTAAAAATTACCAAAGATTGCCAAATATTACCAAGGATTACCAAAAATGTAGAATATCTGAATTTATGGGATCCATTGTACTGGCTGTGATGAGCTGAAAATCAAAAAATTCGTCACTTATCGTGTGAACAATCTGAAATTTCTCAAAAAATGACAAAAATGTCGTACTTCAAGTACCATAGCACCCGTTGTACTGGCTTTGGTGAGCTAAAAAGCAATAGGGTTCATCTTTCATTGTGCATATTTTTTCCAAAAAACTCAATTTTTATGACAAAATTTGACGAAATTTTAAAAAAATGGCGAATATATCGACAATTGTAATACTTTTGCTGACATAAATGGACTTAAAAAATGATTCAAATAACCCTACCAAAGCTTAGTTACTTACCGAATTTACTGTAGTTTCCATTACTTCCGGGGTAGCAGGAACCTTAAAAATAAAAAAATATAAATTTTCAACGACAGGTAATAATTTCCAAATTACCTCTTTAAATGTATCTAGCTTCGATTTTGGTGTCCGTTTTGACATATTTAAATTCAACTTCTTGTAAATCGGCTTCACTGAAGGAGTTTCTACTTTTTCTGTTTCCTAGAAGATTTAATTATAAAAGTAGAAGGATTGTTTTAGAAAAATAATTACCTTTTCTTCCCCATTTTCAGTTTCTTCTGAAATTTTCGTTAATAAATTTGTTAATTTTTCTACCAGTCTTTTTTTATCCAACTTGGAGGCGTATTTTAAAGCTAACGATATTATTTGTGGGTTCAGTACGATTTCCATCAATTCCAGCGCCCTTTCATCCAAATTATTCTTACAAGCTAACTGGAAAATTGATAATTTTTAATATAGTTTGAAAATATTATCATTATTACAACTTGTAGAGAATTGAAAAATCTATAATTTACATTAGTTGCATTTTTCACCTAACCTCAAAATTTTCGAGAAAAATGCTAAAAACCGTTTTTTTAATTTATTTCTTGCATAAAAATGTATCGATTTTTTTTCAAAATTGGTTTAAGGGTAGTTCTTTTAGTACTGAATAAAACCCCATTTTTTATTTTGAAAAATACCGATTTATTTCAAAATTATTCCGATTTTTCGAAATGAAATTTTACTGCTAAAAGTCGTCCTAAAAACCTCTGATTTCGAATAAAACTACCTTTCTGTAATTTTTTTAAAAAATCAATACATTTTTGTACGAGAAAAAAATCAAAAAACAAATAAACGATTTTTGTGAATCGCGACACGAGCTGTGCACATTCTTCCCCGCCATATTAAAATGTATAATAAAATATAATTATCACGTTAAATATATGTATCAGTTTTTACGGCGCAAAAGAACAATATACTATGATTAATTAACAAACTCTAATCTCTAAATGATCTGTCCATATAGGAAATAAAATATAGAAGCGATAAATCAGAACAAACCGTCGATAAATTGAAAATATCTTTCACCTAGGAAATTATACAGCAAATAAAAAATAATCGATTCAATGAAGTACTTACTGCGAAAGTTTTAACAGCAGTCTCTTTAAACTTTTTATCCACGTCGGGTATTTGTAACATGGACCACGTGAATAGATTCATTTCCATTTTCGTTTTATCGTTCGTTGTTTCTGCAAATGGCGGTTCGATAGGTATTTCACACATAGTCGGTCGTGGTGTAAAAGCGGGATACACAGTACCCCTGCACTTTATACCTCCAACCGTTTGATTCGATTCATATATGGTCGTTACGAAGAAACAATCACCCGGACATTTTCTCTAAAATAAAAAATATAAAAACGATAATCGATAATAATAAGAACTTAAAGGGGTAAAGAGTGTCGGTAACCGAGAAAACTTAGGCGTCAGTTTTGGTTCACACTGTATACAAAATGAAATTTTTCGAAGTAATCAAACTGGACTAGCACATTTTTGTTGTTGTTGATTTTAAATATTACAAGGTGACGATTTCTTAAGATTTTTATACAGTGCTAGGAATATTCTATGGTAACATAGGGTTTTAATACAGTCCATAGACGACAATGTGAAATAAACAAAGTATATTCAGTGTATCACCTATTTTATTTAACAGGGTATCATAACATACGAAAGAGGTATTGTTGCAATTGTAAAATTCTTTTTCAAGCATCACTCCAATCATTAGATGGCAAGTAATCAAATCAGAACGCTGCAATTCCTATGCTCCTGATACAACGATTTCGTCTATAGTTTATTTACGATAAAAAGACGATGACGTAGCAAAACAAAATATTGTGATGTTGCCAAGCTGTAGTTTTTTCCTTTACTTAACGAAAACTAGAAAAGTCAATCTGATGTTAGATTGACAATTCTTCTTTTTCATTGTTCCGTGCCTCGTAGGGCGTAAGTCAAAAATATTTATTTAAAAATAAAAGGCTTGTATAATAGGCTTGATTAATTTAATATAAATATTTATTCATGAAAAACTATGGATAAGATACAATAAACAGTAACCAATCATTCTATATTCGAATTAACATTTAATTATTTTACATAGATGAGGGTTAAATGACGAACTGTAGGTCCTTATACCTTATTATATGCTCTATAGAACCATCTTCAAGAGCACTGCAAGGGTTTACGATAAATTTTAATATTGTTTCTTTATACAATATCTATTATATTTATTATAATAAAAATAGAATAGAAAAGAAAAATTTAGATACACAAAATAAAAATGAAAGATATAAAAGATATAAAAATAAAAAATCTCCCATTTTATCAGTATTATTTATGTAGAGATACTGTGGTCGTTGTTTTAATTTGTGTATTATAAAATAACTGTACCTA
Source organism: Galeruca laticollis (assembly GCA_963921935.1). Classification (NCBI taxonomy): domain Eukaryota; kingdom Metazoa; phylum Arthropoda; class Insecta; order Coleoptera; family Chrysomelidae; genus Galeruca; species Galeruca laticollis. Next base: position 109,908,386 of record OY998179.1, read on the forward strand.
ATTAATTTAATAATAGTTATTAGTGATTTTGAAAAGGTGGAAATAAAGCAAATTGGATAAACATATACAAAAAATAAAACACAAGATTTCCACTACACCACTACAAAATCATCACTATCTTCATCGTCACTGTCAAAATTAATAAGTGGAGGCACATCCTATCTATCAAATACTACTTCTCTATCCCACCCATCTTGTATAATTTTTTCAGTGTGCTCTACTGTCTTTGACCAAATATCAGGAGTCACTTTTTCTAAAGACTTTTTCCATACACCTATTGCTTGTTCTATTGAAGAACCATCAGTTCCCACATGATCTCTATAAAACTTTTTAACTATGCCCAAAATATGTTCAATTGGGTTGAACATACAGTGGTAAGGGGAAGTCGAAGCACTTTGTGACCATATTTTTCAGATATGTCAGCTTCATATACTGTTGGTGGTTTATTCCTACAAAAATGCATATATTTAAACAAAATAAGTTATCAAAGTATTACCATAATATATTGTAAAATGAAATTAACTGTCTCGACCCTTACGTGGAATCTACTCATATTTGTGTTTTAAATGAAACTCAATGTGTCTAGCTAATTCCACAATATAATGAAAAATGTTGAAAATTCTAAAAAATTGACAATTGCTTCGATAACTGAATATCATCGTCAGAATGACAGAAGTTACATTTCATTTGATGCCTACCTGATGTTTAGTAGTTATTTTTGGCTAGACCAAGAAGTGACCTACCTTGTGACTGACTTAATATATGTTAATAGAAAAAAGAAGAAGATGTGATATTAGAAGACATTATTAGCCCTATGGTGATATCCTGGATATCATTTTTCCAATAAAGATCAGTATAACTGTGCAATGATATAGAAAACCAGGAAAACTATATCAGCTGATCTTTACAACTATCACTTAAGAGGACAGTTTAATAGTGGAGAACTCCCTAGATTTATCTGTTCATTGACGACTTCATATTGGGGGTTTTTTAGGTGTCTTCGAATTTCCAACTCTTCAAGGAAATCCAGTTCTTGTTTCCTATCACAAATATGCAGTACTTCTAGTTCTGTGTTAGGTGAATAGTTGGTGTCAAGTAGATGTTTTGCGTAATGGGATTTATCTGGTTGTTTTAATCTGTATGCTCGTAGGTGTTCACTGTATCAGATTTCAAAATTTCTAAGGGTCTGACCCAAATAGACAGCATTACATTCTGGACATTTGAGTTTATATATACCTGATTTCTTTAATGTTGGTATTTTTGTTTTAACATTTAACAATTTTGTACTTACGTTACTTTCTGTTTTAAAAGAAATTGTTGTACTCGTTGCTAAAGATATTATCTTTGAAATATTATTAGAAATATTTCCTACATATGTGATGGTTTTATAAGTTTTTATTTCTTCAGTTTGTTCAGGAAATATTAGTTGTAATGCCACTTTTTCCTCTTTTTTATTAATTAGCTTATTTATCATATGTAATGGATAACCGTTGGAAGATGCTATTTGTCTAATTGTATTAATCTCTATATTAAAATTACATTTGTTCATAGGAACTTAAAATGCTCTATGTAGCAGTGAATTGTATGCCGCTAGTTTATGGGACATGGGGTAATTGGAACTATATGGAATTGTCACATCAGTGTGTGTTGGTTTTCGGTAAATTGAATAATCAAGTACATTATTAACTCTTTGAATTTTCGAATCAAGAAAATTGATTGAGTTATTTTCTTCAACTTCTAATGTAAATTTAATTTTTGGGAGTAAATTATTAATGTGGTTGACAAATATATCTAATTGTCGTTCACTACCTATAAAACAAGCTAATATGTCATCTTCATATCTATACCAAAATAAAACATTTTTTGAAATATTACTTTCAAAGATTTTTCTTTCTAAACTGTCCATAAAAATGTTTGCCAAAATAGGTGATATAAGGCTTCCCATTGGTAAACCTTCATTATGAATATATATCTTATTGTCAAAAGTGAAATAATTCTGATTAATACATACATCAAATAAATTAAGTATATCTGATATTATTCCTGGATTAATATTTTCATCTTCTAGTAATTTTCTTACAAGTATTAGACATTCTTTAGGAGGAATTTTAGTGAACATATTAGTAACGTCAAATGAAATAAGCTTATCTTGTAAGTTGAATGTTTGTAATTTTTTGATTAGTTCTATTGAATTTCTAATTGAGTAATTAGATGCATATCCGTAACTATTAAGTATATTGTTAAGCTTCTTTGCCAACATATTATTAGGAGTATTAACATAAGAAACTACAGGTCTAATTGGATTCGTTATTTTATGTAATTTAACGGTTCCATATAATTGTGGACAATGAGGATTCTTATTTATCATGGACCTCTTTTCGTAATCACTTCAAAGGTAATTTGAATTATTAACAATATTCCTTACATTATTAGAAAACTTCTTTGTTGGGTCTGCTCTAAGAACTTTTACATCGCTAGATTCTATAAAGTTATATATTTTTGAATAATAATTTTCAGTTGTCAATATGACAGTTGTGTTCCCCTTATCAGATTTTGTAACCGTTAGGTTATTATCTTCTACTTTCTTTTTTATTGCATTTAAAACTGTAATGTCATTTTTTGTTTGACGTTTAACTTTTGAAGGTTCAATATTTTTGATTAAATTGGCAATTTTTAATTTCCCATATAGAAAATTATTTGAATTAGATTTAAAGCTATTTCTGACCCTGTAGCTATAAATTGTTTAATATTATTCGTGAATTTTGGTGGTATGTTGTATTTTAAACCTTTATTTAAAAATTCTATTTCACTATCTGTAAAATTAGTGTCTCAAAGGTTTTGAAATCGTGGTGCAAAGTGTGTTGGTATGTATGTACTTACAGTTTCCTGATATTTAGAGTATTGAATTCTATGTTGTGTGTGTTCAAGTTTATGTAGCTTTTGTTCTTGTTTCTTAAATTTCTTGTGCTTCATCATGCTGACATATTCTCTGATTTTGTCATCTAAACAGTCAAATTCTACTGGATGTAGTTTGAACGTGAGTTCTAAATGTAGAACTTTTATGTAGTTGTCTAAGAAGTCTCTTATCTTAAACCATTTTTTACACTCTTCTTTTACCCATACTTGTTGAGCACATTTTATTGCACAATATGAAGTCTTCAATGAACAGATAAATCTAGGGAGTTCTCCACTATGAAACTGTCTTCTTAAGTGATAATTGTAAAGATCAGCAGATATAGTTTTCCTGGTTTTCTAGATCATTGTACAGTTATACTGATCTTAATTGGAAAAATGATATTCAGGATATCACCATAGGGCTAATAATATCTAAGCTTCGATATTTATAATATCACATCTTCTTCTTTTTTCTATTAACATATATTAAGTCAATCACAAGGTAGGTCACTTCTTGGTCTAGCCAAAAATAGCTACTAAACATCAGGTAGGCATCAAATGAAATGTAACTTCTGTCATTCTGACGATGATATTCAGTTATCGAAACAATTGTCAATTTTTTAGAATTTTCAACATTTTTCATTATATTGTGGAATTAGCTAGAAACATTGAGTTTCATTTAAAACACTAATATTGAAAAATGTTTGTATCAACTTACCGTTGGATCAGCATTTTTCTGACACTGGTACGAGTAGGTTCAATTAAGTGTTGGTGCGATTAAATACGTGTGCAGTTTTTTACCTGAACGATAAGTACATTTTGTTAATTACTTTTCTAGTTAATAGCCATATTTTGTTATTAACCTTATTAAAATCTTTATAAATGTTAGAAGGAAAGGGCGACCCAGCGGGGTCGCCCAAGGTAGACCAACACGAGGGTCAAGCTCCAACATATGACATAACAAATCGCTATAGATCATCCGATAAAGGGCCATACTTTGTTTATTTAGAACATCTTGATAAGAACTTAGGTAGGCCTTTTCCGATCAAGATAGGATATTTTTTGCAGGAATCGCCACAATTCAAAAAAGATATTTTAGATATAAAATCAATAGGTCTTAAAAGAGTAAAAGTTGAATTTCAGTCATACACGTTAGCGAATTCTCTTATAGAACATGAAATAATCAAGAAAAACAATCTTATTGCATTTATTCCCAAATTTTATACACAAAAAAAGGGCATTATTAGAGCAGTTGATACTTTTTTTGACGAGAAATTTATAATAAGTGAAATTGATTCAAGCATACCGGTGGTAGAAGTAAAACGTATGAAACGTCGGGTAGTTAATTCAGAAACAAAAGAGATTTCATATGTAAACAGGCAAATGGTAATTATTACATTTTTAGGAAATATAATTCCAGATACGGTAAAATTAAATCTTTGTAACTTTATCGTAGAACCATATATATCACCTGTGGTGCAATGCTTTAATTGTTTGAGATATGGTCATACCGCTGCTCAATGCAAAGGTAAGCGTCGGTGTAAAAATTGTACTAAAGAACATGAACCCGATGTTAATTGTATAGAGCCAAAAATGTGTATCCACTGCAATAGTCTCGAACACATTTCTGTTTCAAAAGATTGTCCGATATATACCAAGCAACGCAATATAAAAAAAACTATGGCTTTTCATGACGCATCGTTTAAAGAGGCAGAATTTTTAGTAGATAATCCATCTTATGCGAAAGTTGCGACAAATAATAGATTCGACATATTAAAAAATACAGATAATTTTCCTGAACTGCCATCACACAATTCAAATAGTACCTTCCTATTAAGTAAACCTAAAAGCATTCAAAATCAACAACAAAGTAATCATAGACAAATAAGAAAAAGAAAACATATTTCTCCACCTGAAACACCAAAACCATCAGATTATTCCAAAATTATTCCGTCGACTTCACAATTGTCCTTAAAGATTCCATCTCAACCACAATATCCGTTAGTGAAAAAACCACCAAATCCAGTTCCCTATCCTCCCCCCTCCTCTAGAGATGATTTCATAGTCTACCAACATAAAATAATTTCTCAAATTTCTACTTTTATTTGTAACTTAATAAAACAATAAGATCCAGTTGATGAAAATAAAATTAAAGATCATCTCAACTCAATTTTTAGTAATAAAGACGAGAGTAATAGAATGGAATTCATTGATTTTAGTGAAGATGAACTATACTAAGGGCAACTTAAAAGTATTTCAATGGAATGCGAAATCGATACAAAACAAAAAAGGTAGTCTTCAAAATTTTTTGAGTGTAAATAAAATTGATATTATTATTTTATCTGAGTTATGGTTAAAGCCAACAAATAATTTTGCTTTAAAAGGATTTAGCTCTGTATTAAGATGCCGTGACGATGGTTATGGAGGTGTTGGTATTTTTGTAGCAAAATACTTGAATTTCAAGGAAATTGTTGTCAATCAAAATTTCAATAGCAATTTAGAGGTTTGTGCTATAGAAATATGCGATGCAAACTTAAATTTTGTTTCATTTTACAAGCCACCTAACGTAATTACTAACCAACGGGATTGGGTGAATCTATTCTCGCAGTTTTCGTACTCAACAATCATTTGCGGCGACGCAAACGCTCACTTTAGTTTATGGAGTCCTCATCCTGACGATCGTCAGGGTTTAATATTATCCGAGGCAATAAATGACCTAGACATGGTTTTATTAAATGATGGATCTCCAACTAGAGTTACTCTCCCACACCAACATCCATCTGCAGTAGATATATCTGTAACATCACCACAATTGTGCAATAAAATCAACTGGGAAGTTACACAAGATGCTATGGGGTCCGACCACTACCCAATTATTATGGAAATTCAAACAAACTCTGTACCTTGCGCAATTCCTCCATCCACGAGATGGAACGATCTTCGGGAAGATTGGAAATTTTTTCAACGTGTTTTAGAGCAGAACCTGAACCATTCGGACACAAATTCAATTTCAAATGATGATAAAGTACATAGATTCTTTGAAACGGTTTCCAATGCTGCTAATGAATAAATCCCTATCAAAAAAGGATTCAAACCTACCACCCCAAGACCTTATTGGTGGGATGATCAATGCACTAACGCCGCTAACGAACGGAGAAGAGCTTTGTTGGCATATAAAAACCTAGGTAATTTAGACAATTATTTAACTTATAAAAACGCAGCCGCCAAAGCTACAAAGCTTTTTAAATGCAAACAAAAACAGTGTTGGGTTGAGTACTTGAGTAGTTTAAATAAAAGAACATCTTTGACTGAAATATGGAGCAAAGTGAAATCTATTAGTAATAAAAAATTTACTAGAAAGAAAAATGTTATCACTCCAGAAATAATTGATGAATGTTTGGATCATCTAGCGCCACCCTTCGTTCCGAACATCTTTAGTTTCCCATCTTTCAATTTTCAGTCAAAATCCGATAACTTGTCTACGCCTTTTCAAATGGTAGAGTTAGAACTAGCTTTAAAAAGTACTAAGAGCACTGCTGCGGGCACTGATCACTTCACGTACAGAATGTTATATAATATGCCTACCTCTGCCAAAATTTTGTTATTAGATATATTTAATGCTTGGTGGGTTAAACAAGAGTACTCAGAAAAATTAAAAGAAATAATAATATGTCTTATCCTAAAACTATTTAAGAGACCCGATTCGTATTCATCATTCCGCCCTATTTCATTGATGTCCTGCATAACAAAAACATTCGAAAGAATGGTCAAATTAAGACTAGAACATTACGTAGAAAGCAATGCATTGGCCCCAAATTCGCAGTATGGATTTCGCAGAGGACGTGGTACAATTGACGCTCTGACTCAACTTGTTTCCGATGTCCAAATTACATTCTCAAAAAATGAATATCTGCTTGGTTTATTCATTGATATGAAAGGGGCATATGATGTGGTGAATTTGAACACACTAGCTTCTAAAATGGGATAAATTGGTATCAATTCTAAGGTATGCGCTAACATTGTAGAACTTTTCAAAAATACAAAAATTTTCTTAAGAGATCATAACAATGTATTACATGGTCCAAGATTAGTCAATACGGGTATTCCGCAGGGATCTATTTTGAGCCCCTTACTTTTTAATATATACACGGCGGAATTGCATGACATTTTTGACGAAAGGTTCAAAATTATTCAATACGCTGATGATATTTGTATTTACGTATCTCATAGTACTTACGGGGAGTGTCTAAAAGATCTAAAATATGTTGTTTACAGCGTCGAAGAATGGCTACACGATTTTGGTTTTAGTCTTGTATCTGAGAAGTCGGCGGTCATGTGCTTCACAAGGCACCGGCTTCATCTGGCGGACTCAATTACCATTAAAGATATAACGCTTCCAGTCGTCGATAATTATAAATATCTTGGAATTATCCTTGATAACACACACACACACACACACACACACAAACACACACACACACACAACACACACACACACACACACACACACACGCACGCACGCACACACGCACCCGCACACACGCACACACGCACACACCCACACACCCACACACGCACACACCCACACACACACACACACACACGCGCGCGCACACGCACACACGCGCAAACACGCGCACACACGCACAACTTACCTTCGTACTTAATTCAATAACTGGGTTTTGAGGAAAGTATTTTCAAAAGGTATATACCTACAATAAGGAAATAACAAATTACTACTAGGTTTCCTAGATAGACTGCATAGCTCAAAACAACTATTAATAATTATATAGATTTAAATAAAATAGTGTGACTAGTAAATATTTGAAAAGGTCTTAAAATGGCAGGAATGTTAGTACATCATAAATTAATTGCTAAATTTTATTATTCAATTACCTTGGACCACCAATTTTGATTTTTTTCACGCTTCTATGATTAGAATCTTACCAAGAACGTCCAACAGTACCGTCTTTAAATATCCAGGTCTCATCCAAAAACACAAATTGATATAAACCTTCCCTTTTTATCTTGACATATTCATGTAGAAAATGTACACGTTTTAATGCAATATGTAGCAACTCCATTAAACCACGACGAGGATCATTTTTTTGGTATTTGAATCCAATATTTATATCTTTATATCTTCCAGTGTGATGTTAAACAACCATTAAAGAGTTCACACTCCTGGAGTTTGTCTCTTAAAGTTTTCAAGGTTATGTGTCCCTCTGAAAAAATATTGTGTTAGTTAATTGTGAATAAAATAAAACAGTAAACTCAATATACTCACTGTTTCCATACATTTCGTATATAACATTTCGGAAAGCATTTTGATCAGTTATCAATTTCGATAGTAGGTTTTATGCGTTGTCTCTTTTTAGGTGGGCTTTTTAGCTGTTCACCTCTATTATGCTTGGCGCAATACGGTTAAAAGTGGTAACGCTAAGCTGTAAAGCTTCTGCAACTCTCTACAATATAATTACTTCAATTTATGAAAGAATAATATATTACCAAGTTTAATTAACCTAACCTAACATTAAAAACATTTATTCATTTACATTTAAATATATAACAATAATATTAATAATGAGTACAAATAGCGAATACTATTACTTACGTCTCTTACAGCAGTAAGCGGGCCTCCATTTCGGCATTCTCGTTCAAAATAGCTCAACAAAGATGTTACCATCTCTTGACATTTTCTGTTCAGCTGCTTCGGCATTTGATTAACCACAGGCTGCAGATTTGCCTAAATAATTAGTTATGAAAATAACTGTTTTTTTAATCTTAAAGAAGCAATGAATTTAAAAGCACCAGAAAAACTTGTAAATATTAGACGATGATCAAATGTCAATAAACGTCAAAACAAACTGGGGAATTTTACCAGTTGATTTGACAACGTCTTGAAGTTTTGCCAACCCGTTAGCTGTAAATTGCCCTGGCTGTTGAGGATAAATTGTATTCACGGTTGGTAAATTAATATCTATTCTGATAAGCAGGAAAGTGACACTATCGTCTTTTTATCGTAAATAAACTATAGAGCCGTAATTCTTATATTTTTACCTATCCCATCTCTTCACTTTCAATCTACACGTTCAAAGCATAAGTGCCCATAGAATATTCCTTTTTAAGAATAACAGAAATAGTTCCTCATTTAATTCTAGTGTAAAACAATAATCGCCTCACAGTCAACGGGAAAATGTATGAGGCACATGGCATTACCAGTGTATTAGAGAGAGGTAGGAGTCAGCGTATATTATTACAGTTAAAATAAGGATACTAGAATATACGAATACGAATCGCGGGTACGCCTCTCGAGGGCGGTACTTACTGGTTATAGTTCAGACGTTTGTTTTCGATTGATGAATGATCTTATATAATTTATTTTGTATTGATTAACTTATCCTTAAAATTAGCACCAAAATAATGTTTATAGAATTATCTAGAAATAATGAGGTCACTAATTTCTCTTGAAAACGGCGTAAATTTCTAGAAATAACGATTTTGGTCATTTTAATACACACATAAAACCTTAAATTACAAAAAAAGGACAAGTTACATCTACCCCAGAAAATAATATAAAATTTTTATCTAAATTAAATTCGTAGTTAATATAAACTACTTTTTAAAAAATTACTACTGAGACGTTCTTGAAGTAGCGAAGCATCTGGATTTCACATGGGATTTCTTCTTGGATGATAATGGGTCCTTTCTGGTAGCAAATGTACTGTTCAGATGAAACTTCTTGACAATTCTCGTCGAAAAACAAATAGGAAAGGTCATTTAGGATAAGGAATTTCGCTTGAGGTAGAATTACTTTGAAGGAGTTTTGTGTGGGTACAGGCAATGAGTATATGTGGAAATAATTATAAGTTTCGCTTTCTACTATAGGAATTTCTAAGATAAATACTATTTTGTATCCCTTGGTATAACATTTTACTTCTGTGACCTTTTCATATAAAAGAATATTTTCTATTTTTGGTTCAAAAGTAAGCTTATTGAATTTCAATTGTTCATTTATAATCATTATTTCATTTAAAAGTTCTCTAGGTTCAATTATTGAATTATGAACTGTATTTAACTTGGAAAATGTGATAGCTACTTCGATTTTCTCTAGAATATTGTAAATTAATTGATAAGTTGGAGCGATTTGAGAAACCAATGTATCCGTGACATAAAGGTGATAATTTCCTTTTTCTTGTTCGTAATAAGTTTCAATTTCCTCTATTCGTTTCAATAAAGTTTGTTGATTTTGTGCCAATGTGTTTGTATTATTTTTAAAAATATTAACAGAATTTTGAAGAAGTTTTATTTGTGAATTGACTATATTTTTTAATTTTGATTGATTCTCAGAAAGTGTGTTAATTGCTTTATCATATTTTTCTGCATCGTTTTGATCTAGATTGCCCGTTAAAGATTTAATTATTGAGCCAAGTCCGTTTATTATTCCTCTTTTGATTCTTATATTAAAAACTGGATTTATCTGATTTAACTGGATTTGTATTTTTTGTTCTAAATTTAATATTAGGTTGCACATACTTTCAAATTCATGGATTAACACGGATTTATCTTCATTCTTTGGAAATGTTTTCTGAATTCTTTTAAAGTGATTTTGTACAGCTTCAAAATGGGTTACTATATCTGAAATGTCGAAAGTTTGAATAAAAGACCAAAAATCAATTTTATTTTGAGCATTGCCTAATTTATAAGGTAGAAGACCGGGGTTATTATTTAAGTTATGGAGTCTTGGGTGGTTTGATCCCTCATGGATGTGGATGGACAACCTGTAACAGTTGGAGGTTGTTTTAGTTCCTTTATATGTATTATCTCTTTTTTATTTTTATTTTTCTTAGAAGTTATTTCTACTTTGTTCCTATCTAAAATTTCGGTTATTTCATAAGGTCCTATAAATTTATTATCTTTTTTACTATGATAACGCAAGTTTTTCTTAAACACTATTTGTCCTAACTTAAAATCAGTATTATTATTACCTTTTTGGTTATTCTTATCTACAATTTTATCTTTTTGTTTTTCTATTGTTTCTTTTACATTTTCATATACATGTTTAAGTTTTTCCTTATGATTTTCAGCATAATCCGAGTAAAATGCTGCGAGAATAAAAATTTCATTTGGATTTCGCGAATTAGTGTGTCCGAAGGTTAATTTAGGTAAATTTAGTGCTAGTATGTATTGAGCTATTGTAACCTAAAATTGCATAGTCAATTAAATCGTCTTCATTGGGGTGCATTTCTTTTAGAATTCTGAGATGTTCTATTAGACTGGAATTGAATCGTTCTGCTACACTGTTTGATTCGTGATGTCCTACAATGCCAAAATGTATTTTTATTTTATGTAAATTCAAAATTTCTTTTACAGTATCATTATTAAATTCAGTACCATGGTCAAGAATAATTTTTTCTGGTATTTCAAAAGAACAAAAGTATTTTATTAATGATTTACTCACATGAATAGCCGTTTTGCCCTCGACTTGGTATGCTTGTGCGAACTTTGAAAATTCGTCAATAATAACTAAATATATTTTATTGTTGTAATGAAATAAATCTATGTGAACAATTTGAAAAGGTTTTGATGCTGTTTCAGTTATTACCAGAGGTGCGTATGGAGGATGTCTGCCATATTTTGTTCGTTGACAAATATCACACGAGTTTATATATTCAGTAATAGTAGTTTTCATATTTTTCCAATAATAGTTCCGTTTTAAATATTCATACGTTTCTACAATACCACGATGGTTAGTTTTGCCAACGTGATGATGTTTTATTAGCATTATTTGTTCTTCCTTTTCCTTGATTGTGTTTACTTGTTTTAAGCATCTAATTAATTTTGGGCCTTTTTCCGAAAAGTGTTCTAAATATATTTTATTGAAATCGTTATAAAGAGAATCATTGTGAAAATACATGGAGTAACAACGTTTCATAATTGTGTAGTCTTTTAAAAATTCAAGTATACAATTTTCATTATTTTGAATCGGAATTTTAACATTTATTATTTTATGATTTTCGTAGGATTCCTGTTCAACTATTAATTTAGGATATGGTTGGGGTGTGACTATAATTTGATTAACTTTATTGTTAATTATTTCGTCATATATTCGTATACCGTCATTTGTTGTTTCATTAAAAGTGGTGTGTTGTGTAATTGAGTCGGTGTCAATTGTGTCAGCTATTTGCAAATTGGCATCGGTTATATTGTCATTTATTTGTTCGTCTATAAGGTCATTTAAAAATTGGTCTACTTCATTAGGATCTGTAATTTCGTCAGGATTATTAATCATTGAATCATTTTCGAGTGCGTTAATAACTACTCTAGAAAGTGCATCGCAATTTGAATTTAAAGTACCTTTTTTGTAAATTATTTCATAGTCAAATTCTGCCAAACGTAATCTCCAGCATATTAATTTTGAATTCGGTTCTCTGAGATTAAATAGCCAAATTAAAGGACGATGGTCACAATATATTTTAAATCGTTTACCGTACAGATATGGTCTAAAGTATTTACAAGCCCATACTATGGCAAGTAATTCTCTTTCAATAGTACTATATTTTTGTTCAGAGTTATTTAAGGTTCTTGAAGCGTATGCAATTGGTCTATCCGAACCAATTGGACCTTGAGATAATACTGCACCTAATGCTACGTTTGGAGCGTCCGTGGTTAAAACAAAGGGCTTATAAAAGTCTGGATACTGAAGTATAGGTGAATTGATTAATAGATTTTTACAAGTGTTAAAAGCAGAGATAAAATTTTGATCGTGTTTGACTTTAGCATTCTTTTTCAGACATAAAGTTAACGGTTTTGTTATTTTAGCAAAATCTTTAATGTATCGTCTATAATAGCCTAATAGTCCTAACAAGCTTTTGATTTCCTTTTGAGTTTTTGGTATTGGATAATTTTTTATTGCACTTATCTTGTCAGGATTTGGCTTTACTCCGTCTGGTGTAATAACATGCCCTAAGTACGCGACTTCTTTTCTTAGAAAATCAGATTTATCAAGTTGGATTTTAAAATTTGATCGTCTTAATCGGTCAAATACTGTTTTAAGTCTCTCTACGTGTTCTTGCAAGGATGTAGAGTAGATTACAATGTCGTCTAAGTATACTAAACATATTTCGTTATTCAAACCTCGTAAAATGTTGTCCATAACTCTTTGAAATGTAGAAGGGGATGAACGTAGTCCCATTGGCAAACGTTTAAATTCCCAATGTCCGTTTTGAGTTGCTGTCTTCCGAATGTCCTCTTCGTGCATTTGGATTTGGTAGAATCCGCTAGCTAGGTCTAGAGTACTAAAATATTGACTTTTGCCTAATTTGTCTAAAATTTCCGTAATGTTTGGTAATGGGTATTTATCTGGTATGGTTTTTTCGTTCAATTTGCGGTAGTCTATTACTAAACGGAATTTCTTTTTGTTTGATTTGTCTGTTTTCTTCGGCACCATCCAAATTGGGAGGAATACGGAGAATTGGACGGTTGAATAATACCTTGATCAAGCATTTTGTTTATTTGTGTTTTGACTTCTTCTTTATAAATTTCGGGGTAACGATATGTCTTAGTAAATATTGGGGTATCGTCTGTTAAGTTTATTTTGTGTTTTATTTGATTAGTGAAAGAGAGCGGTATCTCTTCACAATAAAAAATGTCACGATAATCATAACATAATTTTTTGATAACGTCTTTTTCTTCTGGATTGCAATGATTTAGATCAATATTTTTTAAATTTGTCTTTAAAATATGGTCATGTTCTTTACTAATTTCATGATCAGTTTCCATTTTTTCAATGAAATTAATTTCGTTTATATTTAAAATTTCAATATCGATTGGTTTGAAAAATTCGATTTTTTCAGATTTAGTGTTAGAGTTTATTATCGTAGTAAGAGCAAAGTAATTTTCTACATTTACTACAGCGACCGGCATCTCGATATGAAGTGCAAACTTTTTATATTCTAAAAGTCCGGTGTCTTGTTTCATTTTTACTGGTATTTAAACTTTTTGTTGAGTTCTAGGCGGTATTATCAAGTGATATGTTTGATATTTAGGATTTTGAATATTCGATATTTCATTCTCAATTTCGTATATTATTGGAATTTTTGCAAATGGAGTGACGATAAATTTTGAGTTCATATCTATTGAAGCTTTTAATTGTTTCAATAAAGCAACGCCTATTAATCCGTCATATTTATCGCTAAATTTAAAAAGATAGAATTTGTGATATTCTGAAACTCCAAAAATTTTGAAAATTGGTATTTCGATCACTTCGTCATGATATGTTATATTATGAGCACTTTGTATTTGAAAATCTTCTTTAAAAATTTCATTTGGATAAAATTGATAAGCTAAATCAGGTTTAATTATACTACGAGTACTACCTGTATCGATCAAAAAATTTGCTTTTAGTTCGGGGATGTAAATATGTGGTAAATTTGCTCTGGATATATTTAAAGTTATTAGGGGGGATTGTTCTGTGAGGCTTCTTGTTGAAAATTTTCGTTTGGGTCTTGAGAAATTTGATAAGGATCATCGAATTGATATTGATTAGAATTGTCATATTCTGGATATGTTTCATCAGTTTCATGTGGATTAAAATAATTAGAATTTTGGACATCATGGGTTTGGTATGAGCATTCACCTTGTATTTGATTCTCAAACGGGTTATCGATTTTAATTTTGATGATTTACATTTACATCATGTGCAAACAGTTCTGTGGACGTAAATTTCCTCTGCGGTGCTAACATTGTATTACCTGATGATGTGTCCATTGGAGTAGGTTTGTATGGTTTGTTGGGATTTGATTGATTTCTGCTTTGATTTGAGGGTGCTCTCAATATCTGGCTTAGTCTGGGTTGATTGGAAAATGGTTGTCTCTGAGTTTGAAAATTATTATTGTTCCTCCACTGGGGTTGTGAATTTTGGATGAAAGGACGATTGAAATTATTAAAATTCTGTCGTGGTTGCGAGAATTGATTACTAGATACACCTGGATTTGAATTTCGATTAATTGGAATAATAGGTTGTGAAGGTGGCGAATTGAAATGTTGGTAATTAGCATTGCTATTCTGGAAAAAATTGGGATGATGATTAGTTTGTCTGGATGGAGTGATTCTCGGCATTGGTTTGTAAGATTGATTATTTAGAGTATTATTTCTATTCTGACTATACATAAAATTCTCTTCTTCTATAACCAAAGACATAGCTACTTCTAAACTATCTGGGTTTCGCAAACGTATATTATTTTGCAATTGACCAGTTAAACCTCTAATAAAAGTTTTAAGTGCTAAATCGTTATAATTTTTAATTTTAATAGTTTTTTCTGCAAT
Source organism: Galeruca laticollis (assembly GCA_963921935.1). NCBI lineage: Eukaryota > Metazoa > Arthropoda > Insecta > Coleoptera > Chrysomelidae > Galeruca > Galeruca laticollis. Next base: position 109,923,608 of record OY998179.1, read on the forward strand.
TGGATCATTTGAAGCATTTAATTTTGAAATTACTAAGCTATGTGCTTCCTGACATCGCACACCGAAATTGTATGGTGTTTCATTTTTTAATGGTCTGAAAACAATTAAATCTTGCACTAAACAATCTATATTTCTCTTATCTCCGAAGCATAATTGAAGAGCTTGTTTTATTTCTGCCCATGTTCGTAATTCAGTTCTTGAACCTATAAGCATTAAAGCTCTACCTACTAATTTACTTAACAATACGCGTAATAAAAAACTATTTAATTGTGGATTTGCTGCATCGAAAAATTGAGAAATTAGTGTGTCACAGTTATCTAGGAAAATATTTAAAGTATGAGGATTACCCTCGTATTGTGGGATAGTATCAATATATAATTTTAATAATTGATAGTTTGGATTAGCCATTGCTTCAATTTCTGGTATATTACTTTCTTCTTCCAAAGTTATACTAGAATTAAATAAATCTGCTAATTCTTCTACAATTGAGTCATTCATCAACTAATCTAAATTATATTACTTATGTTCAAAAAATATTTTACTTTTGAAAAGTATATAAAACGTAAATAAATATGTAAAAAGTAAACAAAAGCGAAAGTTTATATGAAAAAGGAAAAAATGGAATGTTTTTCGACTTACAGTACTATGAAGAAAATGTTCATTCTTCTCCACTAGGATCTGGGCGATGTGGTCCCTCTTCCCTGGACTGGATTCTTGAACTTAACTTAAAACCACAAAAATAATACAAAGTCGAGATTGCAAATAAACCGTAGATACGGACCGGTGTCACGATTTTTGTTGAACCGATTTGCAATCCTACTGACTGCGCCAATTAAATTAGTAGTTAATATAAACTACTTTTTAAAAAATTACTTTTATTTCTACAAACTAAAATGAGACTTTACAACTAGGAAGCTATATAAAATATGAATGTGATAATGCAAAACGTTATAAAGAAAACAATCCGTGAGATTGCAATTCAGCAGTCTAGCGGTGTCCTATTACCATATGCGTTCCCATAACTTCTATGTATGTGGGTTGATGGGGTTAAGATTCATTAGCATCGTTTTCTAAATGTGACCAATCTTTGTCGAATACCCAATAAACTGCACAGTTTACCCCTACTGATACTTTAAATAAACAATGGAAATAAAAGAAAACAATCTTACATGTTTAGTTGTGTCGCAAAAAGGTATCCAAGTATTAGTATTGTGCGGATACATCGACAGCATTCCCGAGGAATCCATCATAGCCGGCGTACCGACATCGGAGAATCCCAACCACATTATCGTCGAATCCGGACCCAAAGCCGTACCGATATCCCTACATTGTATTGACTGACCTAAAAACGATTTTATACCAGTTTGATGAGAAATTTTTTTCATTTTTATCAACTCACCATCGAATTTAATTATTCTTACGTTGACGCACTGATCACCCTTTCTCACTCCTGACGTGTGGTGTCCAATCATAAGTAAATTTTTAAAAGCGGCCATACAAACGACCGGTCCTGGTATAGAGAGTACAGCTCGTTGAGTGCCGTAAACGGACGCCACTCTTACTATATAATTAGCCATTGCGAATCCTATTAGATTTTCGGAAGTAGTTACCAGTACTATTTCTTCAGTTTCTTCGACTTTCAACATCCATTCTTTGGAGCTGGCTATTAAAGGGACAACGTGAATTTGACTGAAAATTAAATGTGATAGAATTATTTATTGAATAAAATATCGTAGTTTCTAATGTTAAATGGAAGAACCAGTTGTGTATGTTGGTACAACTGGTTCTTTCGTTTATTCATCTCTGGTACACACAGCTGACCTTACTTGTTTCTAATGGTGGTCAAAACCCTGTTAATATCAGCGCTGGATTAACCACAGGGCACAATGAGTAACTGCCCAGGAGCGAAATTCAAATAGAGACCGGAAAAATTTCATTATTATTAAAGTCATACTCGTTAAAGTGGTAAAATTTTTAAATCTGAATATGGAAATGATGATTCATGTTTATATACCAAGAAGTGCCGAATGCGGCGCGGCATCCTTTGCCTTTCTTTGGGCTTTTTGTCGGAAGCCGCGTCGGAAAAATATCGCACTGGGCCACTCGACTTTTACTGGCTTCAAAGGTAAAACCGACTTTTTATCGACTCTTTGAACCTTACTGTTTTAAATGAAACTTAAAGCGGCTACACACACGCCTGCCGCAGGGGCGATCTAGGGTGCAGGGTGGTTGAGGCAATCTAGGAGGCGTCTCTATACACGTACCTGCCGCCGCCGCCTGCCGGCCTGCCGTTCAGTGCGACAGTTGACGTGCTGAGAGCAGATTACACTTGAGTCGTGAAGATGGTGCCAACACTTTCGAAAAATCAAAAGATCGGCATTGCCTTGGCTGCGTCCGTAGAGCTACCGCAGAAAAAAAGAAAAAGGAAGTACTGGGTGAAGAATTGGTTGAAAAAACGGAAAGAATTGTGTCACATGAACGTTATGCGAGAATTGGAAGTTGATGATCTCAAAAACTTTCTACGAATTGATGTAGAATGTTTTGAAGACATCCTTGGCATGGTGACACCATTCATAGAAAAGAAAGATACATTAATGCGGAAGGCCATTAGTGCTAGAGAACGGCTAACTGCTACGCTACGGTTTTTGGTTAGCGGACAAAGCTACGAGGATTTGAAATTTACTATTATCATATCCCCACAATTAAGGTCCACAATGATTCCTGAGACATGTCGGGCTATTTACAAATGTCTCAAACACTACATAAAGGTAAGTGAATACTTACTTAAGTACTATAAATTGGGTGGTGGTAGCAAAAAAAATTCTTAACATACACATGTCATTTATTGCAGGTATAGGTACATAATAACATAGAAACATTTCAAACATATTCTTGTTTCTAATACTTGTTATCTAACTATTAATTTCTCTTTTTTTTACAGAAAACTTTAATATTAATAGTACACTCTACTTGTCCTGTACATTTATTTGTTACTTGTAAACAATAGGAAATGGTTCAATTCAGAAATGTTACCTTTTACCATATGATTAGTGTTACATAGGTTATTTGGCTGATCAATGGAATTTTTTGAATTTTTGTCATCATATTGGGATTCAGGAGATTGGATTTCTTGTTGAGGGGATGGTATAGAAGTAAAGGATTGGGCTTGATACTGAGGGGACGGTATGGGCACAGGGGATTGGGCTTGATATTGAGGGGATGTTATGCGCACAGGGGATTGGGTTTGATATTGAGGGGATGTTATGTGCACAGGGGATTGAGTTTGATATTGAGGGGATGTTATGCACACAGGGGATTGGGTTTGATATTGAGGGGATGTTATGTGCACAGGGGATTGAGTTTGATATTGAGGGGATGTTATGCGCACAGGGGATTGGGTTTGATATTGAGGGGATGTTATGTGCACAGGGGATTGAGTTTGATATTGAGGGGATGTTATGTGCACAGGGGATTGGGTTTGATATTGAGGGGATGTTATGTGCACAGGGGATTGAGTTTGATATTGAGGGGATGTTATGGGCACATGGGATCGAATTTGATACTGAGGGGATGCCATAGCCACAGGGGATTGAGCTTGATATTGAGGGGATGCTGTTGGCACATGGGATTGGGTTTGATATTGAGGCGATTGGATAGAAAAAGAGGACTGGGCTTGATATTGAGGGGATTGTATTGGCATAAAAGATTGATATTGATAACGTTGCAACCTGTCCGGAAAGGAAGATTCATTGTATCTGGTATGGGATTGAGCGACCGGATTTCTCAAAACAATTGACGATTCTTCTGTTAGTTTTCCAAGTTTTCCATAATAAATGGCGCCTGATATAAGTTTTTGAACAATAATGTTTTGCTGCTTACTCAAATCCTTCAATTGAAGGCCAATGCTCTTTCCTATGACTTCCCAGTCGTCTGTAGTTATGAGAAGTTGTTGAGCAGTATCAAGTAATTTCTCTTGCTTTTTTTGAATGCTTACTCGTTATTTTCTGGACGGTGTAGATTCTTCTTCTGTTTTATCTGGCCTACTTGAACGTTTTTGGTTGATTGATTGACTGCTGGATGGTTAGTTTGGCTCCAAGTTCTGAATAATATTTGCAGATTGATCGTTTGTTTGACTATCAGATGGTTCACTTGATTGGGATTTCTGTGAAACCTGTAATGAAAATTTCACATTATTTTTTTTTCAGATGCCTTCGTCAGAAGCTGAATGGAAAAAGAGCAAAAATGTTTGAAGACAAATGGAACTTCAATCACTGTGTTGGGTCAATGGATGGAAAGCACGTGGCTATAGAAAAGCCACCTGGCAGTGGGTCGTGTTTTTATAATTATAAAGATTTTTTCAGTGTAGTACTTTTTGCTATCGTTGATGTGAATTACGAATTTATGTATGTCCACACGGGCACCAACGGAAGCGTCTCTGATGGTGGTGTAATAAAGTATACCGAATTTTATGAAAAACTAATGACAGATCAGTTGAACCTACCGCCAGAGTCTACGTTACCACATACAAATATTAAAGTGCCATATGTATTTGTAGGTGACAGTGCATTTGCTATCAACAGGCATGTTATGAAGCCATTCTCATTCAAAAACATAAACCACGAAAAAATGATTTTTAATTATCGGTTGTCTAGAGAGCAAGAAGGATAGTTGAAAATACATTTGGGATACTGGCATCACGTTTTAGGATTTTCCGCCGAAAAATAAGTGTTGATCTCGACAAGTCGATGCTATTGTGCTAGCATGATGTGTGTTACATAATTATTTGAGAACAAAATCAAATACCTATATGACAGATTCGTGTGTAGACGTTGAAAATAGGAATGACCTGTCTTTTCGGCCAGGTGATTGGCGAACACAAAACTTTGAACTAGTGTCACTTGTGCAAAGAAATGAAAAACAGCGCAACGATGAAGGCAACGAAGTTCGAAATAAATTTATTGCTTATTTCAACGGACAAGGTAGTATCCCTTTCCAAGAAGATATGTTACAAGTGATATCATAATCATTATGTGTAATATAGTAATGCATTGGGAATATACATTGTTTTATATTAATACACGTTTTTCAATTGTCCAGGAAACGCAAATGAAGTTTTAACGAAATCACTTTCTGTGTTTATTGTTTTTCAATTATTTCGACCGATTCCCGATTAAAAAAATATGCACACATTGTTTATATAACTCACCTCATCTGCAGTATCCAAGGTGTCTATTCCTCTGCGAGATGGTTCACTGGTCCCTTCAATAAAATTGAACAGGTTATAGTATCATAGTGATGGTTTGTACACATCATCGCTGCCTGATCCCGTTTGTTTTGAAGCATTTACCTGAAAAACATTTATAGAGATACCTATGTTCAGAAGTACCAAGCAAACGGCTACAAGTAATAAAAATGGGTATACTAACCTTTTTAATCTCCCGCGTAAAGGATGTGCGCATGTTTTCAAATTTTTTTTTGAACTGACACATATCAACGTCACTTTTTAGTTCACTAAATATTTCAAACATCATTTCCAGAGTTTGTTGCCTCATGTACCTGTTGAAATAATGTTTTTTTTTATCCCACATGTGGGGCCGGTCTTTAAAGACTTCTATAACCCGCGTCCAAACATCACGCTCTTGGTTGTTGTTTTCATGATAACTATATTCGATCTACCTCAGCGAGCTGCACAATAAAAACAAACATCCAACGGCTTTCCCTACAGAACTGCTAGATCGGCCCGATCACCCGATCACGCTACACACGCGAGTTGTGGCAGGGCGGCTGGACGCGATCTAGGAAGCAGGAAGGTCCGGCGCACCCTGCCACCCTGCAAAGGAGGCGATCTAGGAAATCGCCCCTGCTTACCTACACACGTTACAATGAAGGAGGCGATTTAGGGTCACCCCCACTCTTACACCCTAGATCGCCCCTGCTGTGGGTAGCCGCTTTTACTGTTTTTAGATAATTCCACAATATATTGAAAAAATGTTAAAAATTCTAATAATAATGTTTATTTTAAAAAATGTTACAAATATTTGTACAAAAACAATTACAACATGTAATAAAATGACGTCAAACACAATGATATTTCAAAACTGATGTTTTAAAAAATCCTCAACACAATAGGGTTCTAGATCTACAAGTGTCTTTTTGATGTTTTTTTTTAATTGATTGCTACTAGCAGAACGTCTTACAAGTACTGGTAATTTGTTGTGAAATTTCATTGCCACATAATACAAAGATTTTTTCAGTAAGCCTTCATCCATATGAAGGCAGCGCGGTGTTAGCAGCTGTACAGGAAGATACCGTTCTACCTGCACAAAACGAAACCATGATAGTAGCACGGCTACAGGGAATCATGGACGAAGGTACACCGGTTATGATGGAGCCAAGGAACCACGACGAAGAGGTTGGCAAAGGAGTACTAATTGGAAAAGGATTGGTTACGTCGGCGAAGGAGATCCCTGTACGATTGATAAACGTGAACTATTAATCAATTACCATCAAGAAGGAAACCAAGATTGGATCCTGCGTACCAGTGACGTCTATAGTTCGCCAAACAATGACCACTGACAACTCTAATACCAGATTCGAACAAATGTTATCAGTAGCCGGTCAATCTTTAGATCGAGCTGAAAAAAAGAGAATGATAGAATTTCTCTTGCAGTATCGAGACTTATTCGTACCAAAAGGAGGAGAAACTGGTAGAAATCAGCCGTCAAACACAAAATCGACACGGTAATGCCAAGCCAATTAGGCAATCAGCTCGACGACTACCACGAGCGAAGAGAGAGGAAGCTGAAAGAATAATTCGAGAGATGGCAGAAGAAAAAGTAATAGAACCATCTACTAGCCCATGGGTGTCTCCAGTAGTGCTCGTTAAGAAAAAGGATGGAACTACGAGATTCTGCGTGGATTATCGCCAGCTTAACAACGTGACGAAGAAAGACAGCTATCCTCTGCCTCGAATTGACGATACGCTAGACACTTTGGCCGGCAGCAAACTGTTTTCCACCTTGGACCTGAAGTCTGGTTATTGGCAAGTGGAAATGGACCCAGAAGACAAAGAGAAGACTGCTTTTACCACCGGATCTGGATTATGGCAATTCAACGTCATGCCATTCGGGCTCTGTAATGCGCCTGCAACATTTGAAAGACTCATGGAAAATGTCTTGAGAGGGTTGTCTTGGAAGACATGCCTGGTCTATTTGGACGACATCGTAGTACTGGGGAAGACATTTGACGAACATCTGAAGAATTTGAAAGACGTATTCAAACGACTCCAAGCTGCCCAGCTTATGTTAAACCCGAAGAAATGTCAGCTGTTCCAAAACCGAGTCAACTATCTAGGTCATATAGTGAGCAAAGAAGGAGGGGCGGTGGATCCCGAGAAAATTGCTTCAATTCAACAATGGCCGCAACCAACCGACAAACATCAAATTAGGAGTTTCCTTGGATTTTGCACGTATTATAGGAAGTTTGGAGATATTGCCAAGCCTCTAACGCGACTTACAGAAGAAGCAAGAGCTTTCAAATGGGACGAAGACTGTCAAACGACTTTTGATACCTTGAAGAAGCATTTAACCACGGCGCCGATATTAGAATACCCTTTACCAGAGGGAGACTTTATTCTTGACACTGACGCAAGCAACGTAGGAATTGGTGGAGTGCTCTCACAGATCCAAGGAAGGCAAGAAAGAGTGCTGGGATATTTTAGTAAAGTCCTCTCCAAACCAGAACGAAACTACTGCGTCACAAGAAGAGAACTTCTGGCAGTAGTGAAGTCCGTGGAACACTTTTATCAGTATCTCTATGGTAGGAAGTTTTTAATCCGGACTGATCATGCAACACACAAGTGGTTGATGCAGTTCAAGAATCCCGATGGTCAGATCGCTAGATGGATTGAACGACTTCAGGAGTATGATTTCAAAATCGAACATCGAGCTGGTGTGTCACCGAAATGCCGACTCCCTGTCCAGACGACCGTGCCCAACAGACTGCTCCCACTGCAACAAGGCGGAATCAAGGGAAGCTGCAGTTTCAAGAACTACTGTAGTCAACGAGGAATGGCCACCCACCAGGATCAGAGAAGATCAGGAGAATGATCCTCACTGAAGATGATCCGACAATGGAAGAAAGAAAATCGGCGACCTACCTGGCCAGAAGTGTCAAGATTTTCACCGAAACTCAAGGCGTATTGGGCTCATTGGGACTCCCTTGTCCTAGAAGAAGTGCTGTTGAAAAGAGTCCTTGAAAACGATTATGGTTCTGAGATGAGGAGACAGCTAGTTATCCCGAGAACAAGAGTAGCTGAGGTACTGAAGAAATTACACGACAGTCCATCGTGAGTGAGTGGGAGTGAAGAAAACCCTTCAGCGAGTCCGTGAAAGGTTTTATTGGATAAACAGCTCCGACGATGTGAAGGACTGGTGTAAGAAATGTACGACTTGTGCTACGAGTAATGGACCACATCGCAAGAAAAAGGCACCCATGAAACAGTATAATGTTGGAAGCCCTTTCGAAAGGGTTGCTTTAGATATCGCTGGGCCATTTCCAACGACAGAAAATGGTGGCAAATACATACTGGTTGTAATGGATTATTTCACAAAATGGGTGGAAATTTACGCTATCCCGAAGCAAGAGGCCAAAACTGTCGCAGATGTATTGGTGAAAGAATTTATCAGCCGATATGGAGTGCCCTTGGAAGTCCACAGCGACCAGGGAAGAAATTTCGAAAGTCATCTATTCCAGGCGATTAGCGAGAAGCTGGGAATGAAGATGACCAGGACAACAGCATTACATCCACAGTCAGATGGAATGGTCGAGAGAATTAAAAGGACTATTGGAAAATACCTGTCCAAAGTAGTATCCAGCCATCAGAGAGATTGGGACCAGTATCTTTTCCTATTCGCATTGGCTTATCGATCTGCCGTCAATGTGTCTACGGGTGAAACACCTGCGAAAATCCTGTTTGGACGTGAAATGAGGCTTCCTTGTGATCTGGAATTTGGCTGTCGCCCTGGAGAAGATCTAGCAGGAGAAGACTACGTGATCCAATTGAGAAGAAGGCTGGACAATATTCATGAATTAGTTCGAACAAATCTTCAAGTTGCCAGCGACAGAATGAAAAGTCGGTACGACACGCAGGCCACAGAAGGCGGTTGTAAAGAAGGGGACAAAGTATGGTTACACAACCCGACGAGGTGAAAAGGATTTTCTCCAGAACTACAAAAATCCAGGGAAGGTCCATACTTAATCAAGAAAAGGATCAATGATGTTATATATCGCATAAGCAAGATCCCCAACGGAAAACCAAAAGTAGTTCACCAAAACAGACTAGCGCCATTCGAAGGAGACCATGACCTAGAGGAAGGAGTAAACCTTATTCGAGATGTGTCTGACCCCACCTTTGATGAATTTATGGACGCGTATGGAGGTACCGGGAAAGCTAGATATGGAGTCACTTCGGAACAACAAGATTTGTTCACTCTCCCGGAAGATTATTCACTGGCATACAACATCCCCGCCCGTATGAAGAACGCACGAGGGTTGGCAACCGTCTTTCGAAAGAAGTTCGGGCAATTAGAAAAACTTGAAGACCAGATTCCAGCCCCTGGCAAGACAGTGAAACTGAAACATAATTCGCGGTACGTCTTCAACGTGGTAACTAAAAATGACTTTCAAGATCGATCTACCTGTGTGGGAAGCACTTCTAAATCTACTGGGCCATGTGTTGGAATCCAACGTGAAGAAACTGGCTATGCCTAAGATAGCGAGTAACCAGTTGGATTGGCGAATCATCAGGAACATGGTAGAGGTTATCTTTCGAGATACCAGTGTCCAGATATTAATTTGCAGCTACAACCCCCGTTATCAGTATCCGATGAAGACGGTGCCCTGCTATTTCCATAAGATCGGAAAGTGTAGAAATGGGGGCAGCTGCCGATTCAAACATCCAGTCTCGGCTACACAAAAGTTCCAGGAGGAACTTCCATTTAAGGAGGGGGTAATGTTACGCAACAGCACACTGGTATAGTCCCTAAATCCGACTCTGTCTGAGCCAGGTATAAAAGTTAAAATTATGGCGGATACGCAGGTTTTTTTATAACTGTTTACGACTATCTTATCTAAACATTGTTTTTGTGATCAGTCTTATCTAGAAAATGCCATAAAACCATTTGTTTTTGAGTAAGCCGCAGTCCGGAATTTTCTAGTAAAAAGGGCACTAATATAAATAAAGGACCGATCAGCGGAGAAGTTTAGTTGATAAAGTGATCTCGTAAAATAAACAAAAATACACCGAAATTGCGAACAGTAAAGTGCTAATATAAATTAATAATCAAGTTTGTGTGCATATAAATTAAATTTAAGTGATTAGTTAAGTATATAATAAATTAAGTTTTAGTGAGTTAGTGTTTAAATAAATTAGTAAGTAGCCATACCGTGTGTTTAAAATTTATCCCACTCGTTTATTGTTTAAATAAATAACAAAAACATTACAATATTAAAAATAGTGAAAATCCTGGCACATGTGTGGACCCGGTGGACTGGTTGGTACGTTCAACCAAAATTGGACGATAAATTTTTTGATAATAATGATAATGGAGATGATTGCGAAGTTCTGGATCTTAGTGCTAAAATCAAACAATTTTATATGGATCCTGCTACTTGGAAAATCAACGATCTCTTGATAAATGCGATCTTGAAATCTGCATTAGTTCAAAACTTGGATGAGATCAATTTTGAAAACACGAAGCGAGTGTATGGAAATGTCGCAAGATACGGATCGAAGAAAATGTTCATGTTCATGTTCATCAGCAGGCTAATGGACAAAATATTCGTCGTGAGTGGCTCATATATTCTGATTCTAGTTACAAATTATAATGCATATAATGTAAATTATTCAGCAATATTTTTTAACCGTTCATCTATTTTGTTGTTAGTGGTTTTAACGCAGTGGTGTAACTAATGCCAATATAACCAATGCGGTGGAGAATTCGACGATGTCCTGGATCAAGCCAGAAAGTTAGCTGCCAAGTGGATTATTGATTCGTCAATGACTTCCAAACGCAAAAGAAAAGACTTTTTTGACGAACTTTCTAGTGACTATGAGTTTAGTGATCCTGTGCATTGCTTTAAAGTTAAGGTATTTTTGAGAGCTGTTGATATTTTTATTTCACAGTTAAACGAAAGGTTTAAATCTATGCTATGTATAACTGACACGTTCAGTTGTTTAAACCCAGTGAATTTAATACGGTTTTCTGACGAACAACTTGTAAAGTCAGCCTCTGAGTTTTGTAAAATATATGAATGTGATGTGAATCATGCTTTGGTCAATGAAGTAATTTGCTTTAGAAATGTAGTCAAAGACGATATCAAAAGTAATAAAATAAGCAAAATATGCCAGTTGGCTGAATATCTATTGATTAGGAATCAGTTTATTGCATCAAGTGTGCCAAATGTATGAGGTATAGTATATAAAGCAAGATCCGTCGTGGGTTCAAGCATTCCGATCCCCGAATATCCCAGATCATTGTGGAATATTCGAAGTATTTTTGTATGGGTGGAGGTACCCATTGGTAGGGGTATAGAAAGCATGATCCCTCGTGGGTTTGAACATCGACAATGTTGCCAATTTTTGATAAAATGCCAACGTTTTATATTTGTTATTATTGTCAACAATAGGCACGATTTGGTGTAGGTTTTATGTATGTTGTACAGGTATAGGTTTTTGTACGCTTTGTTCAGAAAATGTTTTTGAGAAGACTTTGTGTTTAAAAGCATGTAACCTTACCTTGTTGTAATTACTCCAAGAAGTGAGGTTACATTGCCAAAGGTTCGCTTTTCGCCGGAGAGCATAAGGTCGTGAGTTAGTGAGGAATATTTGAAAGCTTGTCCTTTATTATTTTTTAAGGCGCCACTTGATTAGTAGGACATTCAAGAAATTTACTGATTAATCATAATGTTTCTTACATTACCCGTAACTGTTGCAAGTAGTGAAAGGTCTTTTTCTAAACTAAAAATAATAAAGAACTACTTAAGGAATTCTATGTCCTATTCTAGACTGTGTGATCTTAGTTTAATTAGTATTGAACATGAGAGAGCTCGGTCTTTAGATGTAGAAAAGTTAGCAAGACAGTTCCTAGAAACAAAGAGCCGTAGGGGGTAGGGGCTTTGTCAAGTAATAGGAATTGTCACTAAGAGCTGTAGGCAACTCTTTGACTGTAAGAATGCATCATCTAGCAAGATTAATCAAATTTTGAGAAACGGAACATGAACATTATATTGTAGCTTGCAATATCATGTATACTGTATAGGGCACTGAGTAAATATAAAAGGTTAAGTAAAGTAAGAAGTAGTCTATATTTTATCGTCCTAAAAAGTACATTAATTAATTGTAAGTATGTAATGTGATCCTTACTTCAGTATGTTAATGGTGTTTGGAAATGTTTAGTAACTTAATTTTACTTTCAATTAAGTTTTTGAATAATAATTTTTTTAATAATTAACTTTAAAATTACTGTACATAATAAATTATATTTCTTTGAATAATCTGTCTCTAATTGGATAGCGCTTGTACGATATCGTGTGTAGTGAAATAGTATACAGGAAGTGTGGAGGTACGGAGAAATGTTAGTTTCGTTGGAGGTTATGGGGGGAGAATGAGTCTACGAATAGGGGCGCACGGGGAATACTTGCATAGGGGCGCAGCCAGACTCGTTACTCCACTGTTTTAACGATTGGAAACAAATGGAAAAAATATCTGAACATAAGCGTTCTCTGGAACATCGAGAAAATATTAAAACTTTCATTTTACACTCAAAAATTCAAGGTAAAATTGATTTTTCTTTACAATAGTATGTCTTGGAAATGAATTATTGGAGAGAAGTTTTAAAAAGGATACTAGCTGAAATTAAGTTTTTAGCAAAACAGGGTCTAGCATTTCGCGGAAGTTTTGAGTATGTTGGACAAGATCATTCGGGAAATTATCTAGAAACTCTCATTCTAATAGCCAAGTTTGATCCTTTCCTTAAAAATCTTTTTGAAACAAAAGCAGATAAAGGTAAGGGTAAAGCGTTCGATATGGAAGAGGCTATAATAAAAACATTGAATGATTTAAAATTAGATATTAATAATTGCAGGGAGCAATCATATGATAATGCCAGCAATATGTCCGGGGCGTATTCAAGTCTACAACAGCGAATCAAAGCACGGAATAATTTAGCATTCTACATCCCGTGTGCAGCTTATTCGCTCAATTTAGTTGGTAATTGTGCTGCAGAGTGTTGTCTTGCTGCAACAAAATTTTTCATGTTTCTCAACGATTTATATACATTTTTTTCTGCATCCACACATCGTTGGGAAATTATTCTAGTTTCTCTTTCTAAACTGCAATCCAAGCTTTGTCCAAAAATATTATCTACTACTCCATGGTCAGCAAGAGCAGATGCTGTTAAAGCCTTGTATAATGGTTATGACTGTTTTGAAAATTGCTTAGAAAAAATTATTAATGACAAAAACCAGGGAGTAGCTACTATAGTTCATGCCAGTGGTTTACTTAAAACTATGGAGAAATTAGGGACTGGTGTATTATTGGCAGTGTGACCAACACAGAATCGGTAAGCCAAAATCCAAATCTACACGAAATTTTAAAGATGAAAAAAACTGAAAAAATGGTTTCATCCTTTCCGAACATTGAAAAAATTTTCAGAATATTTTTATACATGCCCTCAATTAATGCTTCGGTAGAAAGGTCCTTCTCAACCCTAAAAGAGTGAAAAATTATCTGAGAAACTATATTCGTTATACTCGTGTGCATCTTTTACAAGTAAAACGCCTAGTGAGCGTTACAATTTGTGTGAAAATATGCATCTATGTTTTAATTGTCTGAGCTCGGCTCATAATCTCAATACATGTCGATCTACTTCTGCATGTAAAAAATGCTTTTCACGTAAACACAACACCTTATTGTGTTTTAAAGGCAGTACGCCGGGCGTCACTGCTGTTATTGCTAATCCTACCGCTCATATTTCACCGCCTATTTCAGATGACTCAATTCCTAATCCGCAATCTAGTTCATCTAATGCTCCGGTCAACAATAATTCCACCGCATGTCATTCGGTAACTACCAACCCTCAACAATCTGTGCTATTATCAACCGCGATTATTGATGTTTTAAATGTGAAAGGTTTTTTGTCACCTCTCAGATGTCTACTTGACTCGGGAAGTCAGTCTTCTTTCATTACTCGCAAAGCCTTTCGTACCCTAGGCTTAAATAAAACCGACTTTTCAATCGAAGTTACGGGAATTAATTCCACCCGCTCATGTGTAAGCAGTGGTAAAGTTGCTTTGTCTATAAAACCCCGTAATAAACTATCGCCTATATTATATCTTGACGCGATAATAATTGACTCAATCTCTAACAAATTACCTACTGTACCGATTGATGTTCAATCTTGGATTCATATTCGACACTTACCGCTTGCGGATGAACGTTTTTATGATCCTGGACCTATTGATATTTTATTAGGAGCCGATGTTTTCACCAAAATCATATTACCCGAGCGCATTTTAAACAACGCCGGTGAACCTGACGCTTTAAATACGATTTTTGGATATGTGTTAATGGGACAATTAAATTTCGCTTCGCCAAAAATCTCCGCATTTTTTTGCAGTTCCGAGTCTCTTAGCGATTCTTTGCGTAAATTTTGGGAACTTGAAAATGTTCCTGAAGTATGCTGTTCAAATCCCGATGATATCTCCTGCGAAAACTACTATAAAGAAACTGTCGCTCGGACTCCTGAAGGCAATTATATAGTGTCAATGCCTTTTCGTATTGAATCCCCCGTGTTTTTGGGAATTAGGGAACTCACCTTAAATCGTTTTCTGTCACTAGAACACCGCCTACTTAAGCAACCTTCTGTTTATTCCCAATATTGTGACTTTATGCAGGATTATCTTGATCTAGGTCATATGTCCCTTGTTAATCCTGATCTCTCAGGTGAAGGTAGATATTATATTCCCCACCATTGCGTCTTAAAACCTGGAAATGTTTCTACTCGCTTACGTGTCGTTTTCAACGCCTCAGCTAAATTATCGAATGAAAAATCATTAAATGATTGTTTATATGTCGGTCCAAAATTACAACCAGACGTTGTGTCTATTTTACTTAATTTTCGCCTTCATGAATACGTTATGTGCGCCGATATAAAACAAATGTATCGAATGATTTCTATTTCCAAGGATCAACGAGATTTTCAAAGAATCTTTTGGAGATTTTCTGTCAATGATGAACTTCAAGAGTATCGCCTCGATACGGTATCGTATGGAGTAAGCTGTAGCCCGTTTCAGCTCTTCGTAGTCTACAGCAGTTGACTGAAGACAAAGGCCATCGCTTTCCTCGTGCTGCTAAAGTTATTCACCGGTTTTCATATATCTATGACTTTGTTTTGGGAGCTCCATCCCTTCAAGAAGCTCAAACTCTTCGGAATGATTTAATATCTCTATTAAAACTGGCAGGGTTCGAACTGCGTAAGTGGTACTCTAATCACCCATCTCTTTTGGACCTATTTCCAGCTAGTTTTATTAATCCAAATTCTCTCTCTTTTTCCTCCGATGATTGTTCTTCACCTCTGAAAATCCTAGGTTTGCAGTGGAATCCACTTATCGACTCATTCACATTTTCTGTTCAGCCCCAAAGAAATGACGTCTGCACTAAACGTTCGTTACTATCTGAGCTAGCTCGAGTATACGATCCTTTAGGATTTTTAACGCCTCTCACCTTTCTTACCAAATATTTAATTCAAAAACTTTGGATGTTGGGTTTAAATTGGGATGAAAATGTCCCTTCTGAAATTGCTCATGTTTGGTCGCAATATCGAGAGGATCTACCTCTACTTGAACACCTACACATCCCTCGGAAAGTTCTTGCGGTAGATGCCGTTCAATATGAATTACATGGATTCTGTAATTCCAGTGAAAGGGGCTTCGCTGCTGTAATTTATCTTCGTAGTGTTAGTAGTAATAATAAAATTAACGTCAGTTTGTTGTGTGCCAAATCACGGGTTGCCCCTACTAAAAAAATTACAATTCCTCGTTTGGAACTATGCGCTGCAGTTTTGCTGTCAAAATTAATTGCTTATGTGATAAGGACACTTCCTCAAATTGCATTACATAACATTTACGCTTGGTCCGATTCCCAAGTAACTTTACACTGGGTTCAGAGTTCGCCGCATAAATATAAAACTTTTGTCGCTAATCGGATCGCTTATATTCAATACAAACTTTCTGCAAATTCCTGGCATTATGTTAGTACGAAAGATAATCCAGCTGATATTGCCTCGCGGGGCGCCCTTCCTTCAGAGCTAGTTAAATTAAATTCTTGGTTTCAGGGCCCTTCCTTTCTTTATGAGTTTAACTCTTCTTATCCCGCACCTACGCCTGATAATTATACACTTCCGCTCGAGGAAGAGCGTCACATTACCGTTTTTGCGGTACATACGGAACACAACTTTTTAGATACTTTGCTTGAGTCATGTTCGTCATTAAGTAAAATCCAACAGATCTTAGGGTATATTTTAAGATTTACATACATCTCCCATCCTCGTGATAAACGCTTTGGAATGTTGAGCTCTTCAGAGCGCTCGAATGTTATATCTATTCTTGTTAAGAGGACACAGATGATCGCTTTCGAGGACGAACTTTCTCGGAAAAGGTTTTCGAAACCAATCCGAAAATTGCATGCTTTCCTAGATGAGAAAGGTACGATCCGTGTAGGTGGTAGATTAAAATATTCATCTTTGTCTTATGATCAGAAGCATCCTTACTTATTACCATGCCGCAGTCGCTTCACTTCATTATTCATTGATTTTTTTCACAAAAGATATTTACACGCTGGTTTTCGTACCACGCAATTTTTAATATCACAACACTTTTGGATACTGTCTCCAAAACGAGCTATTAACGCTGTCCTGAGTAAATGTGTCGTTTGCTGGAAAACGTCTCCCGCCCCGTTTCAACCTGTTATGGGAAATCTGCCAAAAATTCGATTATCTACCCTTAAACCCTTTTCCCATGTCGGAGTCGATTATGGAGGTCCTTTTTTCATAACATATATTCGACATCGTGGTGTTCGCTCACATAAAGCTTACCTGTGCCTGTTTATATGCTTTGCCACAAAGGCATTACACTTGGAATTGGCCAATAGTTTATCAACAGAATCATTTCTCGCGGCCTTACAAAGATTTATTGCCCGTCGAGGTCGTGTGTCCGATTTATATTGCGACAACGGCACAAATTTTGTTTCTGCCAATAAGGAACTATTGAAATATTCACAAGAAGCCGCACGCTCTGAAAATAGTTGTTTCCATTTTAATCCTCCCGCTGGAGCCCATTTCGGTGGACTCTGGGAAGCAGGAATAAAATCTGACAAAACCCACCTTACTCGCGTCGTTGGGGAACAAGTTTTGTATGAAGAATTTTATACCGTGTTGACATTAATTGAGTCTATTTTGAACTCGCGTCCTATCACTCAATTAAGTACCGATATAGAAGACATTAATGCTTTAACCCCCGGCCACTTTCTTACTCTTGAACCGCTGCAGACTATACCTGTTTCAGGTCTTCAATCAATTCCCCTGAATCGACTTTCGCGTTGGCAATTGTTGCAGAGAATGCAGCAAGATTTTTGGGCTCGTTGGAAGCAAGAGTACTTGCATTCGCTTCAACAGCGTTCCAAATGGCTAGACCCACATGGAGTCGCTCCACAAGAAGGTATGCTTGTATTGATAAAAGATGACAACGTTCCTCCTTGTCACTGGACATTAGGACGCATAAAGGAATTAGTTTATGGACGTGATAAAGTTGCCCGCGTCGCGGTAATCCGTACTAGCCGTGGTTCCTTAAAAAGACCTCTGGTTAAGTTATGTCCACTCCCTCTTGCTGATGATTAAGCGTCAAATTCATAGGATTTATTATCTAGTTTTTAGTGTATTTGGGGTAAATTTGTGTTGTCCTGTCCTGAAAATTATCGCTGTTTTTTTAGGTGTAAGTTATTAGTTCGCAACATACATTTTTATGTTTCATTTTTATTAAATACTTGAGAACTATCGCTTTGTGTTTATGTTTATTTATTTTTCAAATGCATAACTATGCATTTTAGGGGGGAGAATGTTACGAATCTGTCAACAATTTATTTATTTTATTTTAATTCTTCTTGTTATTGCCTATTGCTTGTTGCTTTTACGCGCCACTGTATATCGCCCTAGTCAATTATTCGTGGAAAGTAAGTTAGTTCCGATACAACTCCGAGTTGGTTTAGACCGCATGTGTTCCTATGTGTTCCCAGTACTGGTTATCAAGAAGAATCGCACCTTATTACAGGTTAGTGGGCAAAGTTTAAGGCAATAAATAATTACAGTTCATTTGTTCTTGCAATTTATATATTTTTTTGAGCTATTCGTAACAAGCTTGATTTAGCCATTGGTGAAAAAAGCTCAGCCAGGTCCATTTTATTTTTCAGTTGAGCATTTTTTGGTGTACTCATATTTTTGATAACGTCATCACTGTTCGAGTTATGACGTATTTTTTTTTAATTGGGAATAACCTATTTTGATAGTACCATCAAAAAGAACGCCTTTTTCTGAGTATGGAGTATGGATGTCATATTTTTTATGCTACATAACCATATGCTAGAGAAATAAAAAATATTTCATTCATAATACTGTAATTTATAAAATTGTAAACAGGACTAAATAAACCTAAATATGTATTAAATTAAATGCTGAAATAACAAACCATTTGCCTCTTGACAATTTTCGATGTTGAAACTCTTGCAAAACATTATTAAGGGCATCATCGCAATATTTTTTAAACGAAGCGGTATATAAAAATACAGAAAATAGGGTTGTATTCAGTACAAAATAAATTACTTTTCCACCATGTTGAACAAAATCGATACATTTTTGTACATTACTAGTACTACAATTTCCTGTAGTTAAAACTCTGTTAAACTCAACGGGCAAACTATAAGCAATTACTTGTTTATTGCGCGACACCATAATTATATTAATAAAAATGAAAGAATAAATTTACCTAGAATTGGCCACGAGTAGGGCGCTTCTACTCAACGAT
Source organism: Galeruca laticollis (assembly GCA_963921935.1). Taxonomy (NCBI): domain Eukaryota; kingdom Metazoa; phylum Arthropoda; class Insecta; order Coleoptera; family Chrysomelidae; genus Galeruca; species Galeruca laticollis. The sequence goes on from OY998179.1 coordinate 109,942,742, forward strand.
CCCATCGTGTAATCTTGATAATTTTGCATCATCATGCTGTTGTGGAAACTTGAATCGTGGAATTCAACTTCTATGGATTTAGTGGAAGATTCATCGGAATTATTCCCGTAACATCTGATGACACCCACTTCATTCCAACACATATATCTCGGATCTAAATGCTCGGGGGTCGAAGATGGCATAAAAGGTGGTTGTAATGGTATTTCTGGAGTACGTGGTCTCGGTGTAGGCCCTCGAGAAGAACCTGATACAAAAAAATTTAAGATGTATATAAAAATTAAGATTTTAAAGAAAAAAATTGTAATGAATAAAAATATTTTCTAATAAACTAGTTTGCAAATCATAAAAAATTATCGGAAGAATTGTTTCAAATTTAACCAAAAATTCATAAATCAATTATTGTATTCCACTTTAGATCACTTCCCTATATAACGAAAAAAAAATTTCACGATACTTACTAGCCACAGATGGTTTGGAATCTTCATCTATATCGTTTATATACTGCTTCTTCAATTTATTTACAGAAAAACTATTTTCATTATCATCATCGTCATCTTCCTCAAAAGGTATGTTATCAAAATTTAAATCATCACTAAAATTAACATCTTCGCTTTTATTAGAAGTTTCATTATTTGCACTTATAACAGACCATGTCATTATCCCCAACTGGCCCTCGACGTCAGTGTAAACGATTTGTCCATTTCCTTTATATAAAAAAAATAATTACTAAAACTTTTTGAATTTTATTATAAGAAAAACGGTAATGAAAGTACATAGAAATAATCACAGAACTTAACAGTCGCAATAGAACAAGAGTAAAAAGGGAAACATGGACTGACCGAAGTAGGAGTTGGGTGTTCCATAACCACGGTACAAGGCGGGGTATACGGATACAGAGTAGTGTCCACACAGGTGAGCTATACGTTATCTTACAAGCCTTCAAACATGTCCAACAACTCGCAAATACACACATAGCCATATGCACAGACTCATTATCCTCCATCCATTCCATCAAGAATACATTTACTAACCACCCCCTTGTCCAAGATATACACGATGTGTATCAACAACTAAAAAGACAAAATACAACAGTCACAATAACTTGGGCCCCTTCCCATGTTGGGATTATTGGAAACGAAAAAGCCGATTGCATTGCCAAATAAGCTGCCTCAACTGCTACTGCCACGGTGAATCTTCAGCTTTGTAATGACTTAAAAGCTGGCCTGAAAAAAATCATTCGTTACAATTGGCAAATTCACTGGAGTCAAATTATGTGTTCACTGCGCGAAATTCAACCAATATTGAATCAGTTTACCTGTCCCGATCTATCTAGGAAAAATATGGCTGTCATATGAAGATTACGTATAGGCCATTATTACCTAATGTATTAGTTCGACTGTCGTATCGATCGGTTGTGTTTTTTTTTGTATTTATTTTCGCAGTCCGGACTATTACTCAATACGTGTGTTTGTTGTTTGTTTTGATTTTTGTTATTTTAGTTACTGTTAACTAGCGTAAGTTCGTTTTTGTTTAGTATCGACAGTGACCTTGATCTAGATATGGCCGGATACAAATGTGAAAATTGCTGTAAGGAATTTTTAGAAAAGGATAAATACAATAATAGACTACAAGCCCAGTCCAAAAACTGAGGGGTCATTTGACCCACCATGAATCACATATAAATCAATACTAGTAGATATAAAAAACAATTTAGAACCTATGCCGTCACTTCTTAGCGGTACAGGTGAGTACACAGGTAAGGTAAACATAGCGTTGAAGGGGGGGGGGGACTTTTTGGTCAAACATTTGTACGGCATTCGGAATTTAAGGTTTGTTCCAACCTGCATCAGAAACAGTTTCTTACAGTCAGGATTCTGCGTACTAACTAAAATGTGTTCCAACCAGAGTTAGTGCGCAGAATCCTGACTATAAGAAACTGTTGCTGATGCAGGTTGGAACAAACCTTTTATAGATAATACAAAAGTAATGGCCTACGACCTAATGCCGTATAAAAGTATTGGTACCAGGCGCAGATAAAATTTTTGATTTTCCGAAAATTTCCACCCCATTTTCTGCAATTTGATACAGTACGGCATTCATATACAACGATTCGGGTTGTCGCATACTTCGATTTTTTGGCATCGCCGTATATATCGACTGGGACACGGGTGAGAAATCTTCGGTGCAACCCTTGATTCTAACATTCTAACCTCTATTCTTTAAGGTCATTTAAAAATGTACGGCATCAATCTTAGAAATATTTATAAACAATTTTTTGTTTTTTTAAATAAAATATTGATTTTTTTCGTTAAGGTCATTATTTCCTGTACGGCAATCACTTTTTTGGTAAAATATAACACAAAACTATAAAACTAAACCATAGCCGTTCATAAAAAATGGTAGAAAAAAAAAATAAAAATGAAAAAATTAGAAAATTTACAATTTTTTAAAAGTATACTATGGAATAATAATTATGTTAAATTACAAATATTATGGCTGATATTATTTGTTTAAATGTTGAAAAATGGAAAAAAGACAATGCCGTACATTTTTAACTGAAAGACACTTTATACAGCTGATAAAAATTTCCATGACATTTTTATACCCTTTCAAGGTCATAAATTAGTATACGGCATTTGCAAATTTTTATCAGAAATATAGCATAAAGTATTAAAATTGAAAAGCCGTACATATTGGATGGGACAAACTTCTACAAATTGATAAGTGTAAAACGAAGTTTATCAAAATTTTACCGAGGTACCGTGAAAATAGCGATGATATTATTATTAATATTAAAAAAAAAATTATTTAGAACGTATAGCTTCAATTACAAAAAAAAATAATATTTTCAAGTGTATATTAGTAATAATTCAAGTGAATATTGATCAGAATGTCATTCTAAATACACTAAAAACTATAGTGTGTGATTTGCTTTGAAGTATAGTATCCTTGCATTTTTATTTATATATTTACTTAAATTGTTTAAAATTAGCAAAAATTGGGTTGCATTTTTACAAATATAATTTTTAAATAATAACTGGTTAAATAGATAATAATAATTATATAAAAATTTATAAAATTTTATGAAAAGTTTGTAAAATACAAGAGTATCCAGAAAACTTTCAAACAATCGTTAAATTTTATAAATTTTTATAGTACAATATACAAGTGTAAATAAGATTTCATTCATTTGATTCATAAATACACTACTCCAAGAATTTAACGCACCACCAAAAAATAGCCAAAAATTTAAAGTAAATTTTTGTCTAAACTGCTTGTCCGATTTGAATGAATTTTTTTTTGAATGACAGGTTAACACTTCCAGAGAGTTAGTGTACTACTGTATTTGCATACAAACTTATTTTTGCATAAATACGGGGTGTTGCAATGATAACCTGATTTTTTCATAAAATTTGTAACACCCTGTGGAGTTCAACAGTAACAATATCAACTTAAAATTAAAATAAAACTGTAGCTTTATCTTTTTGTAACATTTTGTTTTTTGATTTACTCTATTATCTTGGCCACGACAAGAGAAAATCAATTTTATAGCATAACATGTTTTTTATTAAAATTTATAATAATAAAAGTGAGTAGCAGGCTATGAAAAACAATAAGTTACAGTAAATTGTCATTAGCTAAATACAGGTGTCAAAAAGTATTTCATAGAAGTGTATTTTTAGTGTTAGCCCTTACGTTTTTTTATAAAAACCTTTATTTTAATTAATATGCAACGTGAAACACGAAATCTTACTGGCGAAGAATGTGCTCAAGCATTAATATTGTTCGAGGAAGGCTGGAATTACCGAAGAATTGGTAGACGATTTAATGTATATCATACAACCGTTTCACGAGTTATACAAAGATATAGAGACACTGGAAGTCATGGTCGTAGACCGGGACAAGGAAGGAATCGAATAACAACCCCTAATCAGGACCGTTTTTTAAGATTATCGGCATTAAGACAACGTTTTGTAACAGCCCGGACCCTTCAAACCCAGCTTCGAGATGCTACTGGTGTACAAATTTGTGGTGAAACAGCTCGTCAGCGACTACGAGAACACAATTTGAGACCTAGAATTGCTGCTCGGGGGCCAGCTCTAACTAGAGATCATCGAAGAGCGAGGCTGAATTTTGCCATGGAACATCGTAACTGGTTAGAAGCGGAATGGCAACAGGTATTATTTACGGATGAGTCAAGATTTTGTTTGTACAATAATGACAGGCGCATACGTGTATATCGACGCCCTAACGAACGATATGCTCAGTGTAATTTCTCAAATAACACATTATTTGGAGGAGGATCTGTGATGGTCTGGGGAGGTATTTCTTTGACTGGTCGCACAGAACTTGTGGTCATAAATAATGGAAGCCTTACAGCTGAAAGGTACATATTGGAGGTTTTAGACCAACATGTAATGCCATATGCGCCATATATAGGGCAAGGATTTATGTTGATGCACGATAATGCCAGACCTCATGTTGCTGGAGTTGTGAGGAATTATCTAGAGGAAGTTGGCATCGATATCATGGCATGGCCAGCTAGAAGCCCTGATTTAAATCCCATAGAGAATCTTTGGGAAACTCTTGGGAGGAGGTTACGAGAGGAACGGAACTTGAACACCTTGGAAGACGTGGGGAGGCGACTGATTGAAATATGGGAAGAAATTGACCAAAATGATATACGGTCGCTTATTTTAAGTATGGGCCGTCGGTGCCAAGCAGTTATTTCTGCCAGAGGCGGAAATACTCGCTACTGACTTTTGTTTACGTTATATTTCTTTGTTTTTCGTTGTTAAAGTTGAATAATAAATTTTAATAAAAAACATGTTATGCTATAAAATTGATTTTCTCTTGTTGTGGCCAAGATAATAGAGTAAATCAAAAAACAAAATGTTACAAAAAGATAAAGCTACAGTTTGATTTTAATTTTAAGTTGATATTGTTACTGTTGAACACCACAAGGTGTTACAAATTTTATGAAAAAATCAGGTTGTCATTGCAACACCCCGTATTTTTACAAAAATAAGTTTGTATGCAAATACAGTAGTACACTAAATCTCTGGAAGTGTCAACCTGTCATTCAAAAAAAAAATCATTAAAATCCGACAAGCAGTTTAGACAAAAATTTACTTTAAACTTTTGGTTATTTTTTGGTGGTGCGTTAAATTCTTGGAGTAGTGTATAACATTTTTCATATAATTATGCACTTATTATAAAAGTAAAAAAATAATAAAATTATAAACTTTATTCATCGTCAGATTTATCTTCAAGTACTTCTTGGTAATCTGAACTTTCGTCAAAAGTACTTTCTTCTTGATTGCTTTCTGAAATATATATTTTTGTATTAAATGACTGTATTAGCAAAAATAATTATTTTTACCGATGTTCTCATCCGTTTCATCAATGACTTCCTCGTCCATTTCGATTACATCGCATACTTTGGAGGGACATTATTCGCCGTCAAACCAATGAAATTCGTATTTATTGTCATTTCATGTCCATCCATAATTAATCGGTGTTATGTTTGACGGTTGCTTTACGTTTGCATTACACCAAATCTGTGCAATATAAACGGTTCTTCATCAAACTGCCGTGTTGCTTACATGATTTTTCAATACTTCCGTAAAGAGCAATTTTATCAAAACTCTTAAGGTCGTAAAATTGCACTTTACGGACCGAATATTGAAATAATATTTTAGCAACCGTTATTTCTTATTTATGTACCAACAATTGTGTACGGCACTGCTTAAATATATTTCTATACAATATTGTTAATATTATTATGTAAAAGCCGTACAATAAAAAATGATTTTTTTATTAAGAAACTGGTAGCGACCATTCTCACAAATAATAAACATGATAATATTACTTTTAAAGCCATTTAGAACCTTTTTTTTGGTACGGCATTTTGTTTTTGTCGATAATTCATGATAATATTAACAAAATATATAAATGCCATACAGAAATTTTTAACCTTAAAATCCCCCTTATCAGAGGGAAATTAATTTTCCTTTGACAAGCTATGTACCGCAAAAAATGTAAAAATGTACGGCATGGCTAAAAATGTTTTTATTTAATGTTATAAAATTTAACCATAAAGTTTCATGGTGGTTCAAATCAACCCCGCATATTACTTAAAAATGAAAGGTTGCACCGAAGATTTCTCACCCCTGTCCCAGTCGATATGTACGGCGATGCCAAAAAATCGAAATATGCGACAACCCGAATCGTTGTATATGAATGCCGTACTGTATCAAATTGCCGAAAATTGGGTGGAAATTTTCGGAAAATCAAAAATTTTATCTGCGCCTGGTACCAATATTTTTATACGGCATTAGGTCGTAGGCCATTACTTTTGTATTATCTATCTAAATTCCGAATGCCGTACAAAAAGTCCCCCCCCCCCTCAAGGCTATGTTTACCTTACCTGTGTACTCACCTGTACCGCTAAGAAGTGACGGCATAGGTTCTAAATTGTTTTTTATATCTACTAGTATTGATTTATATGTGATTCATGGTGGGTCAAATAACCCCTCAATTTTTGGTCTGGGCTTGTAGTCTATAAGCTTCGATGCAGCGGTAAATGTCGACGCTTTTTCTGTATGAGTTGTACAGGACTTGACAAAGCTACTACAAAAATTCTACTTTCCCAGAAGTTCAACAACTTGCGCTTCTTTTGTATACTCTGCTATTCTCCTAATTTGAGATACCTTAATGATATAAGGTAATTGGGGGAAGACGCGTAACATTTTTTTAAAAATAAAAAAAAATAATTAACTTTATTCAAAACTTACAAAAACTGTGTATTCTATTACAAATACAATAAACAAATGATTAAACACAAAAAAGTTTTTATTTTCTCAAAAATAAACGAAAATTTGGATAAACATTGACAGCTGTCACGGGGTAAGATGCCGACAGACTTGGGGTGAGATGACAAATTTGGGGGTGTGATGCCATAGACAGAAAACATTGTATTGGCCATCATACTCCAGCTAAAGTGCCATCTTACACAAAGTCTAAAGTTTTGAATGTTTTATTTAGTGACTTTTGCGCAGGGATCGCACATATTCGGCCCCGAAGCACAGGTTTCGTGTAGCCACTTGTTGCATACCACACAGCAAATCCAGTCAACTTTGGGACCCTTTTTGTCAAAGTAAAAGCCATCGCAAATTGCACAGAAGTCGTCCTTGTCACTGTCAGGTTCATCAGAGCTATGGTCTGAGACAATATTTTCATCTCCACTGACTTCTTCACTACTGCTATCGTGTGCTACATTCTTCTTTTTTTGTTACCTTTTTTACGAAGTTTCTTCTCTAACTTAGCTGCATTCTCTTGTTGCTTCTTTTGTTTTTCTTCAATTTTTTTGCGTTTCTTTATGCGGTAGTCAGGAGAAGTAAGGACTTCTGCATGTTGTTTTCTAACGTTTTGCCTACTAGGACCAGCTACGGATGGAATTGGTGCAATATCATCAAAATTTACTACAGCTACGTCGCCGCTATGTTCGTCAGTTTTCTGCATCGACATGTTCCACTTCTTCCTGTGAATTTCCAGTTTGGTGCTCAGCTAAAGCATATGCATGGTCGGGAATTGCATCTTTGGAGCATGGATAAATTCCACAAGCCCGAAATCCAGAAACACCATTCTGAACCGTTGTGGCTTGAGACCACGCTTGGTTTAATAGTTCCCCAAACTGATACCTGTAAAGCACAAGAAACAAAGAAATCTCTTTCAAACTTATTTACTTAAATCAAATTACCTAGTTATTCGACGCCCTGGATGATTTCTTATCCACTGATTACAAGTGCTATTCCAGAAGGTCTTTAAAGGTTCAAAAAATGAACGGTCGAGAGGCGGAAGCCAGTGAGTCGTATGACTTGGTAAGCAAACCACATGAATTTCATTTTCAGCCAAAAAGTCCAAAAGTTCCACGTCATTACAATGGGAAGCATGACCGTCTAATATTAGTACTGCAGGCCCTGGTCCCTTACGAGGCAAAAAATGGTCTTTAGTCCATGATGAGAAGATACTGGTTTTCACATAGGCGGACTCTGGAGACATCACTACTACCGATCCAGGGGGCATGTTATCTTCAAACTCCTTTTTTTGTTTTTGCCTTTAAATATTACGTAGGGAGGCAAAAAGCTACCTTCTGCATTACAGCAAGCGATGACGCTAACTGTTTCTCCTTTTTCTGAGCTTGTGACCGACTGAACATCTCTAGCTCCTTTTGTGGCTACGACTTTGGTAGGTTTATTGCATAATTGCAAGCCAGTCTCGTCCATATTGAAAATGTTTGACGGTTTATCAAACAAATTGAGCGTCGTAAATGTATCGTTCAACATTTGGAAGTATAGATCTACTTCTGCGGCAGACATACCAAGTGAACGAGCAATTGAAAGACCTTGAGCTACTCTCATAGTTAGGGTTGGGTGTCGTTTTAAAAAAAGTTTAAACCAAATTCTTTTTCTTGGTTAAATCTACATTTTAACCCATTCCTTTGCGAAAAGGTAAAAGCAAGGTGTCTTACGTCTCTTGAAGTTGGAGCATAGTCAATTTTTTCTAACCGTTTTATATAAGACACCAGTTTAAGTTCATTTTCAATACCTAAGGACGCGGTTGGCCCAAGACTGCCCTTTTCAAGATTGTTATTCTTTACACGTCTCATCAAGGTTCGTAGATGGATTCTATATTCTTTAGCAATCGCATTTGCACTCAGGGTTGGCTGCTGACGTAAAGCATTTGCAGCTGCTCTAATGTCTTCTTCAGTCCATTCGCCTCTAGTTGATTTTCTGACGTACGTTCGTGGCATTTTACCTAAAACAAACAAGATAAATTAAGAAACTATTCAATTAGACGTACTGAAAGGAAACCACTAACCAAAATAGATGCAAACCTGAGAAAAAACAAGAGTTACAAAGTTTACAGTGCAATTAAGATAAGGCATCTTACCCCACACGGATCTTGGCGTTTTACCCCAACCCTTAGGTATAAGATGCCAAACCCACAAATCAAAATACCAAAACCCTTTTTCTCATTCAAAATAGGACAGGAGTATTGTAATAAATGCCAAAACGCTACATAAATTATATTAGCTCAAACAAAAAACATTTAACACTGTATATCACATAATTAATTTCTATCGTAATAAACTTACCGGCATAAAAAACACAACATCACCTCAAGGAACAGTTGCATGCACTTAAGCACTTCGAAAACTATGATGTTCTCTAATAATAAACACAATAACAACGTAGCCGTGTATGTGGCGCGATCTATTGAGTATTGTCCAAAATACTTAGATTAGGCATCTTACCCCCAATTACCTTATTTGACTCGCTAGCAAATCGTATAAATCAGTTAACTGACAGCGTACCAACTAATACTGAGATATACGATATGTTATTAAAGAATGAATGCAAATGGAATCTTATGGAAAAGAAAATAGAAGATATCAATAAAATAGCCGACATGTTTACTGTCTTCAAGCCAGATTTGTTGATTAAATCAGTACGGGATATGGAACATAATCTCTTCAACATATCTTCTATGCTTTTCAACGATTCTGGAGAAACAACGAAAATTCATATCCATGATTCCTCATCCCTGGAGATGAAAGAAGATTTGCATAATTTGAAATGTGATTCAACTCATATATCCAGTTTAGTGAAAGATATGAACTCACAAATTAATAACAATAATCAGAAGAAGCGTCCCACCTATATTACATCATCCTGTACACAGACTGAAACATCTCCCGAGGTAGCCAGTATTCCAGAAGTTTCGAACAACTCATCTCCTAGCCGTAATCAAAGGTGGCATTATGTAATAGTCAACAACCTCCCTGCAGGCTTCACCACAAATCATATTGTACATCATGTTGAAGAAATGCTGGGTTTTACAGAGTTCATTCGTTGCTTTCCCTTAATCAATCCAAGCAATGAATCAAAAACATCAACATTTAAAATTGGTTTTCTAACAAAAATGTCTGCTAGCAAATTGTTTAACATTGATGTATGGCCACCTGGAGTTTCATTAAAATGGTCAATTGAATCCTCGTTGTCCCAAGAAGATTCGCCTCCTCCGACGATTGATTCTCTTCAGCCTGTGACAGTTAATCAAGTAATACGACCTGTAAGTAAAAGTTCTGATCCTTCTCGTCCCGTAGTAGTAGCCATCACATCTGACAAACATGCTATAGACATATGTAAATCAAACAGCTTTTCGTTTGATAAATCATTTCAGTTTACAAAAGACACTAACTTTTCGCTGGACCCGATGACTCCTCCTACGGTTAGATTAACACAGGAGTCCTCTACTGGAGGCAATCGTTATATTATGTCTAGATTAAGAGAACCGGCTATTTTATCATCTCTCAAGTTATTCCTCGCCTATCTACATGACCAACCATCGTCTGTATGTTTTAAAGGTTATACTTCCACAAGTGTAAAGGTGTTTTTAGCATCCGAGGGTCTGCCCGTTTATCCCATAGCTTTAAGGGCAATTTATTATAAGTTTCACGATTTTTATGGCATAAGCTCAGTTGAAGTGGATGAAGATCTATCCACCTACAGAACTTACATCACCTCGGAACAGAGAATTCACCTACAAAAAATTAGAGAGTGTAATAGCCGTTACTTTACTGCCGATTCTTCCAAGAAAAATTTTTAGTTGATAGAACGTGTCCAGAGGAACTAGAATCCTCACTTAATTTTAAGAACGGTAAATTAAGAATGGTTCTAATTAATATTCAGTCAATACGCAATAAAACGGACGAGTTGTATTTGTTTTTGGAGGAAATGGAGTTCCCGCAGATAGTTGCTATTACTGAACACTGGCTACAAGCGAACGAACCTGTTTTTATTGAAAAATATCGAGTTATTAGTTGATATGACAGGAGTAATTCAGCTCACGGTGGAACCCTAATTTTATCTTCTGGCGAGGACTTCTCGGCTGTATTAAAATATGATTTTCTACAAGTAGAAAATACTTTCAAATTTTCCACAATTTACAACAAAAATATCGATTTATATATAATTTGTATTTACAGACTACCTAAATCAAATGTTCATTCTTTTTTTGAGAACCTTCAAAATTTACTTGACGCTCTGCCTGTTAAGAGCAAAAAAGTTTTATGCGGTGACTTTAATATTGACTTTATTTATTTACTTATAAACGGGCAAACGCCTCTTTACAATATATATATATATATATATATATATATATATATATATATATATATATATATATATATATATATATATATATATATATATATATAGACAATAAACAATATAAGAATTAATATGAGAAGATAATAATATACATCACAAGATATCACAGAGTAGCCACTTCATTAAGTGACTTTTTAAAGGTACACAAGCTCACACCAGTTACACATACATCGTTTGTGTTAAGTAGATTACCCAGTCTCATAATACGAGATATACTGCTATTGTAGCCATAATTAGTATGGTGAAAAGGAATGCTGAAAAGTTCAGAATTACGTGTTGGTATTCTATTGAATCTAAAATTGATTTGTGCCAACAAATCTGGGCATGATATTACGCCATGAATTGATTTGTATAATAAAATCAAATCAGATCGATTTCTGCTAGTTTCTAAGGTATTAATTGATATATGCTCTAAGATTTGGGAATAATTGTATGTACCCTGGTATAAGCCCATTTTATAGGCAACACCTCTCAAAAACCTGTTTTGTATAAGCTCAAGATGATGGATATGAACTTGATAATGAGGGCTCCAGACAGGAGAGGCATATTGGAGACAAGAATATATGAGTGACATGTATAATGTTTTTGTTGAAAGAATTGAAACTTCCCGTGTATTTCTAAGAACAAAAACTAGTTTTCGAGAGCTGCTGCTTACAGTTGAATTTATATGCTGAACCAATGTAAGTTTTTCATCAAATAATACTCCAAGGTCCTTAACAACCGATACTCTTTTTATGATCTTATTATCAATATGATAGTCATTTTGAATTATAGGATTTGCTCTACTAAAAGTAATACATTGGCATTTATCAGGATTCAACAACATTCCATTTGATTCTGACCAGTTTATCAAGGAATTAAGATCTTCTTGTAGTTTGTTACAATCAGTTGGTTTGGAGATGTTTGTATATAATTTTAAGTCATCAGCAAAAAGAAGAAATTCACAATTTTTAAAAATAGTTCCTATGTCATTGATAAAAATGTTAAACAACAGGGGACCAGTGCGATCCCTGTGGCACTCCTGATGTGACAAGGAAAGAATTGGAAACAAAATTCTTAATTTTAACTAACTGATGTCTATTATAAAGATAGCTATGTAACCAGTTTGTCAACCATGACGGAAAGCCAGCGGCAGACAACTTGTTGATTAATAAGTTGTGGTTCACGTTATCAAAAGCTTTACTGAAATCAGTATAGACCGAGTCAATTTGATTATGTTGTTCTAGTGCACTGACAATATCGGTTTGATATAATAATAAGTTAGTTACTGTTGATCGACCACCTACAAAACCGTGTTGTTGTTCAATTATTTAATTTTTACGATAAAAGGAAATATGACTGACCAAGAGTTGTTCCAATAATTTTGGTATGGCAGAAAGTTTGCTTATTGGTCTCTAGTTTCTGATTTCTCCCGTAGAACCGTTTTTGAAAATAGGCGTTACATAACTATTTCGCCAGGTAATAGGAAATATTTGATTTTTGAGTGACAAATTGAATAAAATTTCTAATGGTTTACTTAAAGAATAAACACACTTTTTCAGAATATACGAAGGAATTCCGTCTGGTCCGGAACTCAGATTGTCTTTCAGTTTCATTATTCCATTAAAAACCTCCAGAAGGGTAATTTTCAAAGGGGGAATCGATACAGTATTAACTGGATTGAAATTTACATAATCAGCAACCTCAATATTGCTATATACACTTCCAAAATGTTCAGCAAACAAATTCACAATATCTGTGCCACAGCTGGCTACATCATCATTGTATGTCATAATATTAGGAATTCCATGATCTTTTTTCAAAGAATTGATATAGTTCCAAAAATATTTGGGATTAGTTGATATGTTGTTATCAACCATACCTATGTAGTCACTATAACATAACTTGGATAAATTTTTGCACCTAGTTCTCAAATTACAAAAAGTAGTATAATCATTAGTATCAGACATCTCTTTGAATCTTTTGTGAGCTATTTTCTTTTCTCTAATCAGTTGCTTCAATTCAGAATTAAACCACACCGGATAACTTGAGGATTTGAATCTACGAAAAGGTACAAAATTTGCCGAAGCATTATTGAAAATTTGATAAAAATTCTTAACCGCTAATTCAACATTACCACACAAGAACACATCCCAGTCAATAGCAGCAAAATAATTATTTAAACCAATAAAATCTGAATTTTTAAAATCATAGTAATAAGTATCAAACTTCATACTCTCATGATTATCTGGTAGTACTAAGTCACAGGATAATGCTACATGATGTGGATTGTTGGGCAATAATAGATCAATTGCAAGATTCACTGACATAATATCTTGCGAATTGGAGAAAACTAAGTCTAAAAATATATTATTGTTATTAGGTATCGTATTAATTTGTTTTAGTCCACTAAAAGAAAAATGTTCATTCAGTATCGATGCTGGATATTCAATTGGACAATGCTGTAATAGTCCATCCTGATCTTGGGGGTACCAAGTGGCCAATGGCAAATTATAATCACCAAATAAAAATACTGATGAGTTCATATAATTGAATAGTATATTTTCGACTGACTGACAGTGACTTTCATAGATGACGTTGCCAGAGCCCGAACGAATGTATGTTGAACCAAAAATGAAACTGCTTTTGTTGTGTGTAAGATGTACGAATAGATGTTCAACATCAATATTCACTTCAGTAATTTGATAAACTTGTAAATCAGTCTTAAATGCCATCAAAACTCCTCCACCTCTTTTCAGGTTACATGTTGATTCATTTCTATCACATCGAAATACTTGATAGTTTTTTAAACCAAGCTCTGAAGTAGCAAATGAGTCTGTGAACCAAGACTCAACTAAGATTATGATATCGTAATCACAGCATGCTACAGCATTCTGCAATTCAATTAATTTTGTTCTCCATCCTCCAACATTCTGAAAATAAATCTTGAATTTTTGTAGAGGGGTTTCGCTTAGTTTTTTCTTAGGAGTTTAGTTTCAATAACCGGATGACCTGCTCTGTACCAAATAATCAAATTTTGTTCACCATTTTCTCTGCGTAATTTAAGTCATTGTGAACCTTCCTAAACGCTTCTTGTTGTAATTTTGTTCTGTCAGAACCAATATTATATCTAGAGGAGGACAAAACTCTTCCTGATTTCAAGGCTTTAGTAACAAAATCAGGTTTAGATAAGACTGCTTTGACGAGTCTCGGCATATTGGATTTCTTACCAACTCTTATCACTCGAACAAGCTCCTTTTCATGAACACCCACAGACTCCAGGATATTAACTACTTTTCTTCTATCATACTCAATACGTTCGTTCAATTCCTGTGCACCTGATTCTTCCATATTATAGATCATCATGTTATTCGCTCGTTGGGAACGTTCATAGACTTCCGATAGAATGAGATCTATATTGTTGGAGGAATTTTTTTGTATCATGGTTTCCATCTCTTTTTTTAGGGAACTAATCTCAGATTCTAACGAAGTTATTTTAATTAGTAGGTATGTCCATCTCTTTTTTTAGGGAACTAATCTCAGATTCTAACGAAGTTATTTTAATTAGTAGGTATGGCACTCTTTTAATAGCCGAGCGACAGACCTAACAGAAAAACATTATAATTATTTTTTGAACAACTACAGCTCGGATTTCGCTTGAACATAATCCACTACATTTTTCCACAAGGTGGAACCAAACTCTGCAGCTATCACATTGTATTACCTTGTCATCATCCGAAATTTCCTGCTTGCAACTCGAGCAGGAGATCGACATTCTAACCTCAATTTTTCAAATACTGTTTTCTTTGTAGAAATATGTCCAGGCAGAACAATTTTGATATGGATTATATACAGTATTATAAAACTTAATCGATTTGTTGAAAACTGTTATTTACATTTAATTTAGAACCGAAAATTTTTCGTTATTGAATTACGAGAGATGGGAGTAGCTACTCGCACGACAACACGATAACAAGACTTTACTAATGATTGTGCCACTCAAAGATCTTTGGTGAATATTTTTGAGTCGTTTGATCTAAATATGCACGTAGATTCACCAACTTGTACTACTAAAACAACTTCGTCAATTTTAGATTACATAGTTTCCGACTTTCTACCCCATGATGTGAATCACTTAGTAATTAACTCAGGTCTCTCTGACCATGAAGCAGTTTTCGCCGAATTTGTATTACCTCGTAAATATCTAAAGAAAAACACTCAGTTGGTGAGGATCTTCTCTCAACAAAATTTCACCAAATTTCATAATTTATGTTTAGCAATTAATTGGATTGAACTTTCTGAAGATATTGACTCTAAATTTTTGGACTTTATTAATAAAATTATTAAATGCTTCAATGCATCATTTCCTCTTCGCTCTCCTAAAACTAAACATCATAAATCACGGTCTACGAAAGGAACACGTATTTCATCTAAGAATATGAGATTACTCATATACATTAAAAGATTCACAGACAATCTTCACATACTCAATTATATCAATAACTATAAAATATTGTACCGGAAAACTATCAAAGCTATTAAACAAAACTATTATAACAATCGCATCTCAAGAGCTAAAAATTCCACGAGAGAAACTTGGTCTGTTATCAACGATTTAAGGAACAAAACTCGTTCCTCAAACTTTATTGAACTCGACCCAGACGAACTTAACAATTATTTCATAAACGTTAGTAAGAATATTAGCTCTAAAATATCTCCAAGTCGTGATGCTCTTTCTTTCCTCGTTCCTTCAGAATCACCGATAGTTTCTTCCTTAAACCAATAGATAAATTTGATCTAGTGCAAACCATACTCAGCATTCAAAACAAAACTTCCTGTGGCATTGATGGGTTATCAGCTAAGTTGTTTTTGAATATTCCAGATGCGGTGATTAACGTTTTATGTTCTCTAATCAATGAATCCTTTGAAAAAGGTCTCTTCCCTAACTGTCTAAAAACAGCTATAATTGTTCCTCTCCACAAGGGTGGCGAGAAACAGAATACTAGTATCTATCGTCCTATTGCCTTATTACCAATCTTATCGAAGATAATCGAAAGACTAATGAAAAACCGTCTACTGCATACAGAATACTAGTATCTATCGTCCTATTGCCTTATTACCAATCTTATCGAAGATAATCGAAAGACTAATGAAAAACCGTCTACTGCATTTTCTTTTCAAATATAAAATCTTGAAATTCCAACAATTCGGTTTCCTACCTAATAAATGTACTAATGACGCAATGTTTTCTGTTCATAATGAAATATATACCTCTCTTAATAATAAACTTTTCACGGCTTCGGTTTTTTGTGACTTCGCAAAGGCCTTCGATTGTGTTGATCATGAAATTTTGATAGACAAACTAGAATATTATGGCATCCGTGGTATTCCTTTAAAATGGTTTGAATCTTACCTGGAATGTAGAAACCAACTGGTACGAACAAATGGAAAAGTTTCGAAAAATTTACCAGTTACCAGTGGTGTACCCCAGGGTTCAGTTTTAGGTCCAATTCTTTTCTTGGTATTCATTAACGATGTCACAGACTTACGAATTAATGGTAAATTCACTTTATTTGCCGATGACACTAGTGTAACCTGGAGCAGTTCAGATATATGAACTTTACATTCTACCATAGGCAAATATTTCATTACTATTAAGTCCTGGTCTGATTCGAGCGGGCTTTGTTTTACCACTGAGAAAACTTTAGTTTTATCTTACAAAGGAGTTTTGCAACCTCTCAAACTTAACATTGACGTAATAAGATCTTCAAATTCGATTAAGTTGCTTGGTCTCCATATTGACAGTGTCCTTAAATGGTCAGTACATGTAGACATTTTAGCGAAAAAATTATCGTCGGCTTGTTTTGCCATTAAATCTGTGTCAAAACAACTTGATTCCTGTACTGCTTTAACAACTTACTACTCTTTGTTCGAATCGCACCTTCGATAAGGTTTGCCTTTCTGGGGTCTTGTAGTTTGCACCTTTTCACATCTATTTTCAAACTACAAAAAAGAGCTATTCGTTATATTTATGGTTTGAGTCGTAGGACGCATTGCGAATTCTATTTTAAAAAATACAAAATTTTAACTCTCCCTGCTCTATTCATTTTGGAATCCGTGTGTTTGGTTCGCAAACACTTTCACAATTTAACTGAGAGGCCAATTCATAGTTACCCTACTAGAAGAAAACAATTCCATATCTACTTAACAATACCCACCTCTGATCTGGTAAAAAATTCTATCACCTTCAATGCCAAAAAACTATTCAATCAGCTACCTTTAGAATTAAAAGTGGCAAATACATTCAATAGGTTCCGGAGATTGACAACGGCGTTTCTGCTTGAGAGACCTTATTATTCAGTGGCAGAATTCTGCAATCTACCCTAGACTTTTGAGTTACATCGGCGTAGATCAATATTTGGTATGATGTACGATGGTAACATTGTACTATAATTAATAATTTAAATTTGTATTTTATATATTATGTTTTGTATTGTTAGTAGAGTCAGTATTTTTTATATCTTTATATTATTTTTTATATACTTTTTTATATTTATCTATTTTCAAATTATTTCGCTTTGTCCATAAAATTGTACAATTTTTCATGACAATAAAGCTTATGTCTCTATCTCTCCTAATGACATCATCAACTCAGCCGAACTGTCAGTATTGCCACGTAATGCTCCGCATCAAGGATATCCTCATTGAATGTAAATACTTCGCCACAAGACGCCTACAACTAGGAATACGTAAAAACTACAAGGAGATTTTAAATAGTGATAATCAAGTTCACAAAGTGATCAAGTTCCTAGAAGAAGAACTACTTATTAACAGAATTTAATCAAAAAAAAATTCTATTTGAATAACTTCGCTTATATCATGTCATGTATCATATAATCCCATGTTAGTTTAAGCTTTTAGTTTTGATTTACAGTATGTAATGTAACTTTGTCTCTATTGTACCTCGTGCTAATGGCCATAGCTGTCTTATGAACATTAATTTAAATAAAAAAAATTTAACTATTATTTGAATTAATTTGTCTTTTTACATATTATATTACAGCTAACAAACGCAATACTGGTCGTACTACATTATAATCAATCCTGCAAGTCCAAGATTCGAATGAGAACTAGGCAACTCTGTATTATATTGGATAAGTCTATTTTCATTAAAGCATATCTTGGTGTAGCAGTTATATGCATATTAACAGTTATCGTCATATTTTTTAACTAAAGCCGACATCGTAACAGAAGATATAACCTATTTTGTGACGTTTCTTCATAAGTGATCATCCCCTTTTCGCTTCTCTTCTAACGTCATACCCCACTTTGCCAACTAATTGATGTTGGTTTCGTAACCAATCGAATTTATGAATGACTGGTTGGGGATGTGGTTATTTTGTAACCTTTCATGTCTGACTTAACTGGGCTAAAAGGGTTTTTCCTTCATTTTTAAACAGTAAAAGTTTTATTTTAATGTATTCTCCAAAAAAACTGTTAAACTATTATTTTATTGAAAAATAACTACTAAACATCAGGTAGGCATCAAATAAAATGTAACTTCTGTCATTCTGACGATGATATTGATTTATCGAAACAATTGTCAATTTTTTAGAATTTTCAATAACTTTTATTATATTGTGGAATTAACTAGAAACCGTGAGTTTCATTTAAAACACTATTATTTTATTATTTTTTTTAAACAAATTTTGAATTTTAGAATGAAATAGTAATATTTTTTTAATTTAAATGAAAAAAAAAGTAAATTTTTGTCTCATAGAATGTACGAGGTGGTCAAATAAGAATGCAAAGTGCTCTATCCCAGAAAATATTCGTCGTAAAACCTTGAGGTAGAAATTTTATTAGTAAAGTGGCCAAAAGAAGACTTTGGAAAATATTTTCAGATTATTTCTCACAGAATATACCGAAGGATGGAAATAGAAACATACAAAATATTTGAATTGTAATTAAACTAAATATATAAATACCTATCGGATTCCACATTAAACCGCATACAGCTATGGATTTCTCATGTTTGCTAACACTAGATACGTCTTCTGTAGATAAATTCCATATCACAAAATCCCCTTCTAATGAAGTAGCTAAAATGTATTTACCACAAGGCGAAAACTGAACAATAGAATAATCAGCAGAAACTTCTTTACATGATAACGTAGCTTTCTTGGACCAATCTGACACTTGTAAAACAACGACACTGTTTTTTTCTGGGTATGCTAGATATTTTCCTTGTTTTGGTTCAAAATCAATTCGACCTTAAACATATAAAATCTCTGTTGGTTTCATTATTTTTTTTATTTATTTAAAATTGACTTACATAACAGCTTAGCGTTCGTAAAACTGTTAACTTTAGGGAAACAACAGATTTCTTTTAATAAAACTTTACTATCTATATTCCATATTCTTAATTTAGTATCACCGCACGAAGCTGCTACCATTTTAGATACAGATGTAACAGAAACGCCCAAACACGGACCCGACATTCCTTCAAATACAGTTACTTCTTTGTTCGTCTTTTCCAAATTCACCAGTTTAATTTCCATGTCTTCACCAGCAAGTGCTAATAACTAAAAGAGACAACTCTTAGTAAAACCAATGAAGATATTTTGTTGTTATTTTCCTCTATTTTAAAGACAAACAAAAATTTAAAGCAACACTCACTTTACTATGTCGATCTACTGCGATGTGATTTATTGGTGCTACAAATCTATCTAAAACGCCTGCTCTATCACCATCAACTAACGACAGTATTTGAATGTCATTACTATTAGTTGCAACATATACATTATCTCCTTTCTGTCCCACTGATAGAGCCCATTCTCCCACACAATTGTGAATGGGATCTTCTTCGTCTGTGGACCATATTCTAATTTCTCCATCTGCTCCACAAGTCACAAATTTACTAAAATAATGATGATAATAATAATAATAATAATAATAAAACGCCATTTATTGATACAACCAAAGCCATCGACCAAGGCCGTTCAGCCAGTAATACTTACATTATTTAGTATAATAGACTTAATACAAATAAAAGTAACATTGAGTGTATATGAAAAAAAAAGAGTATAAACTAAACCGAATGAAGAAAAAGAAAGTTATTGTTAGAATTTACACTTCATCATTTTTCATTTTCCTTTAATGACTATTTACCACTTCCGAAACTGTCTTATGGGGATATTTTTGTTTCGACTGTAGTGTGTAATCTCGTTCTATGCATAGTGTATCCATAATTTCTTTATTATGCATCCTCTTGGAGAATGCCTGGGACAGAGTTGTTAATCTACATTTTAGTGGCTGTACCTTTGTGGTTTGATATAGAAGTTTGTTTGAAGAATTGTGGAGAGGGATGTCTCATTTTTGTGATTGTCTCTGCTATCTGTAGTGTTTTCCATACGGGTCTTCTTATTGTCTGGTATATTATATGGCCATACTCGAGTATGGGTCTACAGATACTTTTGTATATGTGTGCTGCAGTTTTCTTGCTTATGCCCATGTTTTTGTATGTTATGCTTCGAAAGTGTTTTCCTCTGCCAATACATTTTTTCTTTGCTATCTCTACGTTTTTATTAAAGTTAAGTTTGTTGTCAATAGTCATACCAAGGTACTTTACAGTTGATGTACATGGAATGTTGTTAATATTAATATATGGTGTTTCATGTGTTGGTGTACGATTAAAGATTATTAATTGAGATTTCAAAGGATTAGGCTTCATTATCCTCTTGTTGAACCATTTTTCTGTTCTATTCATTAGTGTTTGCAGTTCGTTCATTGTTTTTTTTATGCTGTTATTATGACTAATTAAAGCGGTGTCATCTGCGTACTGCAATATGTATTTTTGTAAATTTATGTGATCTAGTGCTAACCCGAAGTTGTATATGTTATAACAGTAAAGATTGTAGAGTAAAGGAGAAAGAGGGGAGCCTTGTGGGACTCCTTGTTGAGGTATAATTGTATGTGAAAAACTGTTGTTAACTTTTATTTGTATTGTTCTGTCACTGAGGTAATTTTTTATTAGATAGATAAATAATTTATTAGTCTTTACCAGATACAGTATAAAACTATATTTAAAACAATTAAAATTAAAATTAGAATTTAAATGTATAACAAGCGTATAACAATCATTTGGTGTTTTTTTCGGTGTCGAACCTTTGTTCTGTACAGTTGTGCGCTCCGAAACGTTAAATAAAATAAGCAGTTAAAAACTAATTAGTGTATATTCAAAAGTGAACCAAAACAAACAAGAAATTACTGTGAGTAGACTTTTTATTTCCAATTAATCTGAAAAAGTTGAAATACCGATAGTAAGGTTACACAAATAATTAGTAACCTGAATCCATTCAACAACAGTGTCGGATTCAGATATATTTCAAATAATGTGAAAAATGAACGAGACAAATCCACCAGGAGATAATTTCTCCAATAAAAACATGACAACTACCACCTAGTCAAATATAGTAAATACATACAAATACCCAACAAAAGATCAAGCTGTAGTTCTCTCAGCAATGGATGGAGTAAAGATACACAACTACATAATAGCTATAGGATCCCTCATACAACCCAAAAACGTATTGTTTGCTTCAAGAATTGCTAATAACAGAATTTGCATCTATCTTTCCTCAAAAAATATTGTAGATAATTTTCTTAGTACCCACAACACAATCAAAGTTAATGGAACTCAAGTAGAAATAAGAAGATTAATAACTCCAGCCCAAAGATTGGTTATATCTAGCATTTGCCCAACAATTCCTAACTCTCTTTTGGAAGAAGAACTGAGAAAAATGGGGATATCTGCAGTATCTAAAATTACCTTCTTGAAAATTGGTATGCCAGAATCTGAATACAGCCACGTACTCAGCTTTTGAAGACAAATTTACATCAAACCACTCCAACACGCAAACATACCAGACTCTTTCAACATCTCCCATGACAATACCACTTATCGATTATATCTATATATTGATGGCTCTAATTGCCAAAAATGCAAAACAATCGGCCATCAAGAATCCGACTGCCCAACTTACCTGGCTCAACAAGACTCTCCTGAACATATGGAAGACAAAGAAATACAATCTAACCCAACCACAGAAAAAAATTCTAACATCATCGTCAACAGAAATTTCCATCACCACAATACCATCAAATACTTCATCCTCCCCAGTAACATTACCATCAATTCATATCCCCTCTTCCACAACCTTTCCAACAGCGAAAACTACCCAAATATCTTACCCTCCACTACCAAGCACCTCAATCTTTCAATCCTCAAGCTCTTCTACAATAGACATAATACAAACATCTAAACCCACTCCACCAAATCATCCATCAGAAGTTAACACACAAACAACTAAAAGACAAATTTCCACTTCACCAGATATTCAGGAAAATTCACCCAACCCCACTTTTGTTACTCCACTAAAACCCTCGAAAGAGCGAAAATGTCTTCGAAAGATATAGAAAATATACTAATCCCTATAAAAGAACAAATTGAAGATAGAACCCCACCTTTCATCTTAAACTTCATCCAAATATGTGACTTTCTGGAAAATTCAATCAACTCCAAACACCCAAAGGAGATAGCACAGCAGTATTCCAACGAAGACTCCGAAATAAAAGAAATTTTAAATTTTATATATAAACATAGTACGACAAAGGGCATAAAAAATAGCATTAAAAGACTTAAGAAAAAGTTAAGTCTCTCCAGCCTCTCCACCTCTGAAGAATCTGACAGCGAACCTCTTTCACAAGAGAATCAATATAATGAATAATACGTTCATACTTCAATGGAACCTCAATGGTTACTATACTCAAATTGACTCCTTAAAACTATTAATTAATAAACAATCACCAGCGATAATATGCCTAGAAGAAACTCACTTCAATCAACAACCAATAAAGTTGAAAAACTATCAATGCTTCCTCAAAAACCGATCGGAAGCACAACAAGCCAGTGGCGGAGTAGCAATTTTTTTAAAACAGAATATTCAAGCAAATGAAATTCCAATAAACAAAAATCTTGAAGCTATCGCAGTATCTATAATTTTTCGTAAGAAAATACATATATGTAACGTATATTTACCACACCCAAATGAACTTGATATAAATGAGGTAAACAACTTGATTGAGCAAATTCCATCGCCCAAAATAATCGTAGGAGACCCGAATTGCCACAATGCAGCATGGGGCAGCCATAAAACTGACAAATGTGGAAATCTACTTCTCAAAACCATCAATAGTTGTAGCCTAATCCTAATGAATACAGGGAAACCTACAAGATTCAATTCATACAATGGCACACTAACTGCTATCGACCTCTCCCTTTGCAGTCAATCTCTGGCATCCGATCTTCAGTGGGATACCCTCAACCATCTATATAACAGTGACCACTTCCCCATATCCATACAATGGAAAGAAAATGAACCTCCTTCACATCCCATATATCAGCACTGGAAACTATAATCGGCAAACTGGGAATTATTTAGGAAGAAAATAGAAAACAAAGTTGCCAATTTCACACTTGAAGGAAATATCAATGAAAATATCATGAAGCTGAACAACATCATCATATCAGCTGCAAAGACCAGTATAGGAAAAACTAAAATTTGCAAAAGACAACCAGTCCCTTGGTGGAATGAGGAGATTGCACAAGCTCTAAGTTCAAGCAAACACGCCTATAATGTGTGGAAAAGACATGAAAAATGATGAAAATCGCCTTGAATTCAAAAAACTCAATGCCAAAACCCGTTTCCTAATTAAAAAAAGTAAAAAAGAAAGCTGGTGCAACTACATTTCCTCCATAAATCCCTCCACCCCACTGGACTCGATATGGAATAAAATTCGAAAAATAAGAGGACAAAATTCTTTCCTCCACATAAACACTTTATCCCATAATAATCAGCTGATATCCGATAAAAAATATGTATGTGAGGCTATAGCAGATGTTTTTCAACATAATTCCAGTGATCGAAGCTTGGACCTATCCTTTATACAATACAAGGAATTGATTGAAACTTCCGAAATCCAAATTAATGACTCCGACTCTTATCTAAACGTTCCCATAACTCTGCAGGAACTTGAATTTTCTCTCGAAAACACCAAAAACTCTGCCCCTGGACCAGATGACATTCCCTCAATATTTCTGCAAAATCTTCCTTTTAATACAAAGTTAATACTCCTAGATCTATTCAACACTATGTTTTTAAAACATCAGTTTCCAGAAACTTGGACAAATGCAACAGTTATCCCCATATGTAAATTTAACAAACCAAAAGATGACCCAGCCTCATATAGACCGATATCCCTAACCTGCAGTATGTGTAAAATTCTAGAGAAAATCTTAAACAACAGACTAGCATGGCATCTTGAAAACAAAATTTTTTCAACACCCTATCAAAGTGGCTTCCGAAAGTGCAGATCGACAATTGATAATCTAATATCTTTTGAAAGTGAAGTACATAATGCATTTTTGAATGACCAAAAACTAATCGCTATATTCTTCGATTTAAATAAGGCTTGTGATACAACCTGGAAATACAATACTCTAAAAACACTGCAGACATGGGAAGTACAAGGAAACATGCGAGCGTTCATAAATAATTTTCTCAACAACAGAACTATGCAAGTCAGATCAAATGGCCACATCTCTACTACAAGACCTCTCAAAAACGGCATTCCTCAAGGATCTATTTTGAGTCCCACACTTTTTCTCATTGCAATTAACAGCATAGCCGAAATGATAAAACCACCCATCAAAATTTGCCTTTATGCAGATGACCTCATCATTTATAAAAGAAGTAGAAGCACAAAGTTTGCCTCCACTTTACTTCAAGATTGCCTCCATCAAATCGAAAACTGGTCTCAAAAAACAGGATTCCAATTTTCAAGCGAAAAGACACACTACATGATTTTTGACAGACGAAAAGACAACTATAATTTTAATCTGTTTTTATATAGAACTCCACTAACGCGGGTAGAAGAAGTGAATTTTCTTGGTCTTACTTTAGATTGTTCTCTCAAATGGAAAACACACATAGAAGTCCTTCAACAGTCATGCCAATCCCGAATAAATCTATTAAAAATTCTATCAAACCGAACATGGGGAGCTAGTGCAATCACCCTATTGAACCTATACAAATCACTGATAAGAAGTAAATTAGATTACGGTTCCATTTGCTACGATACTGCTAAAAAACATTATTAAAAAAATTAGATGTCATTCAAACTACCTCACTGAGATGTGTATTGGGCGCTTTCAGAACCAGCCCAACCAGCAGTCTCCTAGTTATTGCAAACGAACTTCCACTGTACTTACGTCGACAATTCCTTTCCTTAATTTATACCGCAAAAATTTCAGCTTATCCCAACAATAATGCATTCCAAATCATTTTCCCAACAAACCCCCCTCCCGACGAAATACACGACTCCAAGCCAACAAAAAATCTCCCTTTTAGAGGGAGAGTGAGACGAACTAACTACGAATTTGAACAATTTAAATTATCGCTCCAACAAAACTCTAACTTTCCCCCCTGGATGTCTCAGAAGCCAGATGTTAATATGTCCCTCACTCAAAATCCAAAAAATTCAACCCCTGTCTCCTACAAAACCTCTCCAAGGAAATTATATCAAAATACCCCCAAACCCTGCAAATCTATACAGATGCTTGCTTCAAAAAATCACAATGGAATTGCAGCAGCTTACATCTGCGAAAATAACAAATCTGCCATCCGATTACCGAATCAATGTAGTATATTCACGGCAGAAACCACTGCAATTCTGGAAGCCATAAAAATGTGCAAAGACTCTACAGCAACCAAGTTTCTCATCATAACAGATTCACTGAGTGCGATACTTGGCTTAAAACAACTTTACCCTTCACATCCTATTCTCATACGAATCAAAAGTGAAATGGAAATCATATGTCTTAGCCAAAAGAACGTCTCATTTCTGTGGGTTCCATCTCACTCTGGTATAAAAGGAAACGAAGAAGTCGATCAATTAGCAGTAACTACAACATCTAAACAAGAAGCACCTTACATTAAAAAAATTCCCTACACTGACCATACAAATCCAATCAAAAAACATATATTTAATTCTTGGCAAGTAATATGGAATCATACGACATCCAAACTGAAAGAAGTTAAGCCACAAGTCGATTTAGTTCTATCAATACCAGAAAAACGAAGAGACCAAGTTGTCTTAACCCGACTGCGAATAGGTCATACACTCCTTACACATCAATATCTCCTCAACAAAGGACCAGCACCAGAATGTATACATTGCCATGTTTCTCTTACTGTAAAACATATCATCTTAGAGTGTCCTGAATATTCTAGATATAGAAGACAGAATAAATTAAGTGCGGTATTCAAGGATGTGCTCACCAAAAACACAAGTGCTTTAATTAAATATCTCAAAGACATTAATTTGTATAACAAAATTTAAAAATTTCTTCTCTATAACACAAATACATCACATACTACTTGTGTAAGTCCTCCTGCTAATAACTCTTAGTAGTTGATGCAGGCATGTTTGTACCAAATAAAAAAAAATCATTTGGTATAAACAAGAATATGAAGAAAATGAAACATATAAAATAAATAAAAGGTTACGTTTTTAAAATTTTAAATATTCAAAGATCTAAAAAATTAGGTAAGTAATTAGGATTGAGAGATGCTACGCCACCCACTAAATTCATCCAGCGAGTAAAAACAATATTGTATTAGAAACCTTTTAAGACTAGTTTTAAATTTTTTGAGATGGTTTATTTGCTTAATATCATCTGGTAACCGATTAAAAAATTCACCCCCGGCATATGTTGGCGACTCCTTCAATCAGAAGCGATTAAATTTGTTCAAGTGAATATCACTCTTAGATCTCGTATTGTGATCATGTATATTACTATTTGTCTGAAGGTTGTTTTTGTTAATAAAGGTGTGGATCATAACTTTGTAGAGATATATACCTGTAAATGTCAGGATGTTATTGCTCTTAAAGGGGCTCCTACAGGACTCCTTGTAGCCTAAGCCAAAGATCAAACGAATAAATCTCTTTTGGAGAATAAATACTCGCCCAACCTCGCTTGCTCTGCCCCACACAATTATATTGCAGCCAATTGCAGAATATATTAGTGCATAATACAAATTTAGTAAATAATCTTGATATAAATATGATTTTAAACTATTAAAAGGAAAATATAATCTGCTCAACCTCCTACATATATAGTCAACGTGATTTTTAAAATTCAATTTACCATCCAATTCCATTCCCAGAAATTTTGTATTTTCAGAAGTTTGAACGTGCAATTATTAAAATCAAAAACAAGGGCATTGCCTTCTTTGAGTGGTGATGTAAATTGAACAAAAACAGTTTTGCCCTCATTTATAAGAAGGTGATTTCTTTGACACCAAGAGGTGAACTCTTTCATGATTTTCCTTATTTTTTTGAGTAACTCATCTAAACTGTCGGCCGCAATTATAACTGAGGTATCATCTGCATATATAAAAATACGTCCGTGGGAGATGTATAAGGGTAGGTCGTTTATGTAAAGAAGAAACAAAAGTGGTCCCAGGACACCACCTTGGGGGATACCAATGGAGGTGCTAAATTCATCTGATAATTCATCCCCAATCTACACCCTGAGTGTTCTACCAGACATGTAGGAATTAATCCACGATTGGATTGGCTTCTATTTTCAGGGATAAGTAGTGGGGATTGATAGTGTCAAATGCATGAGTCAGATCAAAAAATATACCCACCAAGTATTTGTTTTGGTCAATGTTTTCATGAATATATTGTACCAGTTCAGTTGATGCAGTTTCTATTGAATAATTTTCTCGAAAACCATGCTGTGATGGGGTTATAATTCTATTTTGATCTAGATAACCAATTATCTGATTGCATACCATTTTCACAATTATTTTAGAAAACGAGCTAAGCAAAGAAATCATTCTATAGTTTTCAACACATTGGGGGTCATCTTTTTTGAATACCGGTACGATTTTGCTTAGTTTAGTAGGGAATTTCCCTTGCTCCACAGATATATTTATCATATGGGCTAGTTGACAAGATATGGTGTCTACGCATTCTCTCAATACCAGACAGGGGATTCCGTCAAGTCCTGTCGAATATTTTTTATCAAGATTTAAAATTATATTTTTTACGTCATGTTCATTGACTGGCACAAAGAACATAGAATATGGATTAGATGTCGTACAAATACCGTCGCCAAAGTTACATTCACTAATCATATCACGAACAGATGTTGCAAAATAACCAGCGAAACGATTGGCAATTTCACTTTTATTTGTAATACTTGTTCTGGAATCAGATAGTACTATTTCTGATCCTTTTTTATGTCTATCCATTTTTGTGTTTACTAGGCTCCAAAGAGACTTTGCTTTATTGTTAGAGTTGTCAATAATTTTTGAATAGTGAAGTTTTTTTCGTTAGATATTTTTATGTTAAGTGATTTTTTGAATTTTTTGTAATTTTCTGTCAGGGCAGGATCATTGACTCTGTGTCTTAACCAGTTCAAATTTTTGAGTTGTTCAAGTTCTGAGAGAAGTTGTGGTGAAAATGGAACTTTTCTTTGTTTTTTGAACTTGCTTAAATAATTTTTGTTTTGGAAATGCTACATCAAAACACCATTGGAAATTTGACATAAATGTGTTAAAGGCAGTGTCAATATTTGACTCCTGACTCTGTTCAAGATCAGACCTCACATAAATATTTTTAAATTCGTGTAGGGTGCCGGTATTAAACTTTCGCGCTAATATGTAGGTATTTACCTCAGTGTTGATCAAGTTTTGCATCGTTCACGTAACAATTTGTGCATAATGATCTGAGACACCTAGACTGGTGACTTTACCAATAACATTTCCAATATTACTGACAATGTAGTCCAGTCCACTTGATGTTATTGTATTCCCATACTTTGCAACACTTATTGGTTCATTGTAGGGCAAAGTAAGATTGAACATTTCAAAAATACCAAACAGTTGTTCTTTATGATGATTTGTTCCAATAAAATTAATATTGAAGTCTCCACATACAATGACGTATAGATATTTAGTTGTTACACAATTCAAAGTACTTACCAGTTTATCCAGGAAAATTTGTATATTAGAGTTAGCAGAGGAGCTACGATATATGGTAATGATACATAGATGCTTTTTTACCTCTATTGCAGAACACTCATACTGAATCTCCAAGGAAGAATTAACCAGATGGGAAATGTTGTTACACTCGTGATAAATCTGACTTAAAGATGGCAGTACCCCCGTGAGCATTGTTTTCTCATGTATAACCGGAAACAAGTTTATAACCTTCAATCAAATTTTCTGTTAATTTATCTGAAAACAACCAGTGCTCAGATATGCAAATAAATGTTGGATTATTACTATTGCAAAATAATTCCAACAAATTGATTTTATTCGCCAGACTTTGGGAATTGAAATGGATTAGTTGGTATTTTGATGCTACTACATTGGTAGTTCTACCAGAGAGGCATCTCGTCGAAAATTTGTAGATCTTGGGCTGGTTGATGTTAGGGTGTCTTGCCTTAGGTTTACAACTGCAAGTTTTGGGGATGATCTAAAAATATTTGCCCTGCTTAAAATTAAAACAACTAAAATAAATATTCTTTGGCCAAAAGTTTGTTTGATAAACAGAATATTGCAGGTTTGTCTCCACACCTATCATGAAAGCTTGATTATTAGGTTTGGTAAAGTAGGTTGAAAGTTTTTTGACAAAAATATCTTGAGAGTTTGTCCGATTTTTTAGGTATATTTCTATGTTGTCTTCAGTAACAGCATCTGGCACTCTAGATAAGAATATCTAGATTTTTCTATTACTGTTTTCAATGCCTTTGAAGTTTTCATCACCATTTCCACTACCCATTTTGCGATATTTTTTCTTATTTTTCCTTGTTTAAGCCGTAAATTGATTTCATTGTTACTTGATGTACTCAATGCTGGTACTAATGGAGTTCTTTCAATATAATCATCGGTTACAAGGTTTATTATTTCATTGGTTCTCCGTTCAGTTTGTATTTTCATAACTTCTGCTGACACTTGGTTAATCTGCACTCTAGAATTACCCTGTATATTGGGAATTCCCGTATTTAAATTTAATGTTGGTCTGTTTTGATAATTTCGTATTGATTGTTCACTTTCTTGTGGAGTTACTTCTTTTGTGTCATTTGTTTTATTTGCTAATGACTTTGGTTTTTTGCTACAATATTGGACTGGTTTGCATTTGAAATATGATTGTTATTGGATGTTAATTTATTTTCTAGATATGTGATTTTCTCTTCAAGCAGGTTGATCAACCGGACTTTGTCGGAAATTATAACGTCTTTGTCAGCTATTGTTAGTTTCAGTAACTTATTTTCTTCCTTAAGGTAGGTTTCCTCGTTTATTTCTGTTAATTCAGTATTGATTATCTGTTGGTTGGGTTCATGTCTGCAATCAGCCTGTTTTAAACAGGCTGGATGATTATTAGTAGCAGGTATTCCGGGCATTTCATTTGTTGTAGTTTGTACAACAATCCACAGTGCCAAACACTGTCAAAGGCTTTGTTAATGTTCTGGAGAATAGCAGCACTGTGTTCTCCTTGCAGCTTAGAGGTTTGTATATTCGATGTCAGGATTGCTATTGGAGGTATAGTGGAGCACTTTTCCCTAAAACCAAACTGGTATGATGGTAAGTATTTTCCGATTTCCCTCTGTAGTAAGTTTTTTATAATATTTTCAAAATTTTTGGCTAGAACAGACAGGATTTTCATTAATCGATAATTTCTAACATCAGAGTGGCTTGTGTTTGGCTTTGGAATCGTAAGTAAGATCTTGTGTTTCCATTCCTGTGGAAAATGCGATGTTTTTAAACAAAATTCATATATCTTTATGATATATAAATGAATTTTATAGTTCAATTTTTTTTAATATTTTCCGGGTTATTTTATCATATCCTGGAGCTGTGTTTCAGCTCCTGTGTATGATTTCAAAGTATGTTTCTTACTCAATAGTCCTATCTTCTCGTCCAATATTTTCTTTAAAATGAGTATTGAACCATGCTAGAATATTCTGATAATGCCTATTGTCATATTGAGGATCATCGTATTCTGTGAATGCCTCTGTGAAATGTTCAGCTTTATTTTGGTCAATGGAGAAGAGAATTCTATTTTTTCCAGATCTGGTATGATGATTTACTCATTCTTTTAATTTGTTGCCAGTAGTTTTTACCCCTTAGTCTATTAATTTCATTACA
Organism: Galeruca laticollis; assembly: GCA_963921935.1. Taxonomy (NCBI): domain Eukaryota; kingdom Metazoa; phylum Arthropoda; class Insecta; order Coleoptera; family Chrysomelidae; genus Galeruca; species Galeruca laticollis. The sequence goes on from OY998179.1 coordinate 109,974,243, forward strand.
TGTGTTGATCCATTTGTGTTCTCTGTACTGTTTTATTAACATTTGAATATTCTTATTATAGGTGTTTATGTGACGTTTATAATCTACATTGGGATTTTTTAGGTAATCTCTGTACATTTTTCTCTTGTTCTTAATTAGTTGTATAATAAATGGTGATAGCTCAAAATTGTAAAAGTGAATTTTTTCGTAGGGGGAATTTTCTATAATAGCTGATTCCAGCAGTATGCTAAGCTGTTTAATTTCATCTACAGTTGTTCGGGACTGTTCATGTGTGTTTTCCTGCTCCTCAATATGCTTGATTCGTTTTTTGTTAACTTCCTCTATGTTATATTTATTTAAATTAACTCTGTATTCATCACTGAGATCTATTTTCTTTTTTAAGTTAATGGTAACTTCTATTGCTGAGTGCTCACCTCCCAGGTCTGGATGAGTAATAACTTGCTTCTATGTTGTGTTCTAGGTTTTCTGTAAATAGCATCAGGTCTGGAGTGGTATTGTTATTGTTTATCATGTGGAATGTAGGGGGGTTTGTGCTTTTTTAAATGGGCTGTTATCCATAAAATCCTTTAGCTGTTTTTCTTTTTGTTTATTTACATTGAAGTCCCCAATAATTATACAATATTTGTACCTGCTTGCTTTATTAAATATTGTCTTCTCTATTTTAGCGTTTGGGTGAACATAGATCAGTATGATGTGTAGTTTGTCTTCTAGAAAAGGAATAGTAAAATGTGTTGCTTCACTTAACGGCTTGTTCATTTTAGGAGGATTGCTCCTTCTCATGTTCAGCTTGGGATGAACCTGCACCAAACTCCCACCTGTCTATATTGGTTTTTGTTTCTACGAAGAGTGCACAGTTTATTTGGTATGTAGCTGTTGACGTTGGCATAGAGAATCTTAAGTTTCGACAAGAACTTGATCATTATTTACACTGTTGATGGGTTGTGTTAGTGACACCATTTGAAGTTCGTCGAGATCAAACATAAGTATATACACTCTGTTACCAGAAAAGTATGCGACTGTAACTATGTTGTATTCTGTCTTTGTTTTTCCTTTTGATTCTCACTTTTTTCCAATGACCTGAGTCATCTATATCCATCTCAGAGTAGCTTCCTTCTGATTCTGATGTTTGGTATGTTGAATTATCACCTTGACTGTCCATCGCAACACTCCAGGTGTTCACTCAAACACACGAACTGATAACGATAATAGTTACATACAATTTAACAAAGCTGTGGCACAATAACCGAGCTCTAGAGTCTTACCCATGGTTCATATAATAATTATGGGTCATGTTCATCAAAGTTATTTGAATATTGTTGTTGTTGTTGAAATGTCCATTCTATCAAAAATATGATGTCAATAAATCTTGCACCCCCACTTTTTTCAAATTGAAAAAACTAATGTATTTGGGATTAATTTGTACCCAAAAAATCAGAATTTGTACCATCTCAGTTTTTCTGAAAAACTGCTATTTAAAGTGGGGGTGCTAGCTTGAGCCCAAGCTAGCACCCCCACATTTATAAAATGCGAATTTGTACCCACACATTTTTCCCCGAAAGAGGGTTTTTAATGTGGGGGTGCTGACTTTACTCCAAGCTAGCACCCCCATCTTTACAAAATCAAATTATAACAGCATAACTTTAAACTTTTAATTTAGGAAAGTGTAAGGTATGCAATATACAAATACATTTTGTTATTATTTAGTAAATCGCTTGTATCGAAAACTACTTGAATGCCGCGTCAAGATCAAGATGTAGCGGCTGCCGCTAGGCACAGTGTTTTTATTTCCTCGTGTATGACGGTGTATCTCGCCCAGATATGCCAATCATGTTTACGTTTAATAGGAAAATAGATATTCGCCGTGATATTGCTAAAGTATAATACGACTTTCCCACATTTATAAAATGCGAATTTGTACCAACACATTTTTCCCCAAAAGAGGGTTTTTAATGTGGGGGTGCTGACTTTACTCCAAGCTAGCACCCCCATCTTTACAAAATCAAATTATAACAGCATAACTTTAAACTTTTAATTTAGGATTAATTTGTATTCAAAAACATTTTTACATTATTATATTATTTTGTCTATAAAAGGTGATAATAAATTAGACATGTTTTATTAATTTCCAAGTAAATCATTAAAAACTTTTAAATTATCAAAAGTAACTTAAGGTTATGAATTTTCGAATAGACTTATAAAGCGGAAAACAAAAGAAAAATAATAAACAAATAAAACGTTTATTTGATGGGGGATATGGCAAGAATAGAACACATGTTCCAACAAATAAACGAAACTGCACAACAAACGCATGGGAAAATACATTCTTTTGTATTGGGAATGAAACAAATAAAAGATGAAAATTTAAAATTGAAAGAACAAGTTATGAAACAAGAAGAAAGGATTGAAAAGTTAGAGAGGGAAATCAGGAAGAAAAATGTTGTGGTAATGGGCATTATAGAAGAAAAGGAATCTGAAACAGAAGATAAAATATATAAAATTATGCAGAAAATAAGAACGTCTATCAACAAAAACATATATATAGATGAAATAAAAAGACTTGGGAACTACGAAAAATACCAAGGGGCCAGTATTGGTAAAATTAACTAAAAAAAGTGCCAGAACAAAAATAGTAAAATCTGCAAAAGATTTTAAAGGCACAGGAATATGGATAAATGAAGATTACCCCAAAAAAGTCCAAGAAGAAAGAAGATCATTGATATCCAAATTGAAGGAAGCTAGGGATAAAGGCTATACAGCATAAATTAGATATACATAATAAACTAATAATTAATAAACAAGTATACCAGAACATAGAAATACAGGAAACCTTAAGAAAATCACAAAATCAAAAAATTAACAACGACAGATGAGAAAAATGACGAAGAAACTGACCAGGCGATAAAAATGGAAATGAGAAAGGATAATGGAAAAAATAAAAATAAAGATATAGGAGTAAAAAAGGACATAGAGGCTCTACTTCCTCTGCCATTCTGGAACTGTCAAAGAATTAATACAATAAATAATTTTAATACGGAAGAAAAGATAAATTTTTGTAATTTTGTAAATTCCCAATTATAGGAATCGTATAAACATGGATAACTACAGAAAACCCAACTTTACCATATTTTCTAAATAATTGTAATATTTTACAGTCTTGTGCAACGAAAGACAAACAGACGGGCAGAGGAATTGGGGGGTTAATGTTCCTCTTGTCAAAATCATTAAAATTAGATAATACGGCTGTTATAATAGAAAAATCAAATCTTGGGATATTTATTAAATTAGAAATTAATAAAATTAAGCTCGTTTTAGGCATAGTATACTTTAAGCCAAACTTAGATGATAGGGTTTGCATGGATATGTTTGATGGGTGTATGAAGGATATTAGTCGTAAATACTCTGAATATAAAATAATTATTTATGGGGATTTTAACGCTAGGATTGGGGAACTTAATAACTTCAACAATAATGACCTTTTTGAAAATAACTTTCCCCTGGGAACTAGAAACTCAATGGACCTAACAATTAACAAATTAGGGACCTTACTTAATGACGTATTCGAAGATGTAGGTTTCTTCACCCTTAATGGCTGATATGATGATAATTTAGAATACTATACATACTTGAGTAAGTGAGGCAATAGTGTAGTGGATTTAATTTGGTCTAACCTTAATAGCATAAATTGTATAGAAACTTTTTATGTGAATAGTGATTTTATTTCAGACCAACAAAGTTGTACAGTAAAACTAAGACATAAAAAATTTTAAACTAGCCCAATCACAAATTCAACAAAAAGAAAGAAAATATCTTAAGTGTAACCTACAAAAAACACAAAATTATAAAAACGTTATGTCAGAGGTGACTACAAACCCAGTATCATACAATGTTGAAGAACTCGATGCACAATTGATAAGTTCCATCATTTCTACAGCCGAAACTTTAGATATGGGTTGAACACGGCTTTATAAAAATACTTCTATTAAAAAATCAAAACCCTGGTTTGATAAAGAATGTGTGAAAGATAAAAAATTATTAAAATCAAAGAAAAATAATATTAAGAAAAATAAATACATCATAAATACAATTTAAGAATATAAAACAGAAAAGAAAATATTTAAGACATTAATTGAAAATAAACAAATCAAATATCAACAAAAACTAAGCAAAATCTCTGAATATTAAAAACCCATCTGTTCATGTTCATGTATTTTGTACGAAAGAACAATACATTTTCTATCTATCTATCTATATCTTCATTTGTAAAGACAGAATAAATGTATACAATACTAACAATGCTGAAGAAGCCGCTGCAAGCTTAAACTCTGATTTAAGCAAAATTTGACAGTTCTCAGATTATCATAATCTCAACATAAGTCCCACTAAATCCAGTTTTATATTATTTGCGATTGAGATGCTGTATGCATACAAACTTATTCTAAATTTTTAGTTGAGAAATAACTTTGTGGATCATTAATTTTATCTGCAACAAATTATTGCCACTTTATATTCTATCCATGTCTAATACAGCTACAAAAAAATAGATTGCAAATTATTCAGAATAACTGTGAGAGATTCGATCATATATGGACTTATATGATATGACCATGTCTCCAACATACACCTTGACTGAAATGGCAGAGCAGATAAAATATCATCATTTAATGTTCATTTATAAGTTGATTGTTACTTCCAAGCTGTCATATCTTAAAGAAAAGATTGTTTTTGAGAAATGAAACTCACAACTGAAGAATTCGAAATGAATGTACTTTGGCCATTCCTCATCACAGCATGGCACATTTTCAACGATGTTTTTGTAATATACCATGTAAATTTTACAACTGGTTACCTCCTGAAGTGAAACAAAATCAATGCTAAAAGTCTTGTGATACCTATATATTCTATAATTTACTTAATTTGATTTTGAATTTTAGTATAATTTTTATTTTTCTTCTCTCAACCTTCCTATATTGGAAGGACTAGAGATTAAGTGGTAGATTAGCCAATAGCTAAACTTCGCCTCCAGCATTCCCACTAAGAAAGTACCATTTGTACATTTCTCTAATAAAGACCGATTATTATTATAACAATAATAGAGGAAATACTTTTGTTACATTATCAGAGCTCTAGAATCTTACCCAAACCTCTTATAATAATTATGAGTCAGGTTCATCGAAGTTATTTGAAAATTATTGAAAAATGGTGATTAACGTGTTTCAAAAATTATTGTAACGTGGAACAGTACATACCTTCCGTCTTCAGAAAAACAAACATCAGTGTGACCTTCATCATGTGCATATCTCAAATCTTCGTGTTTAACAGTCATATTTTATATCAAAATTATTTTTATAATAAATTAATGATTAAAAATAATAGTTTTGTTTTACTAGTTTGACTTTGACAATAAAAAACCCGGGAAAATAATGTCATAAAAATTAGGGATATTTGCTTTCAAAAATCCCCTAAAATGTTTTATCTCTCTTAACGATGTGTGTAAGAAGAAGATGCATAAAGAGATGATTATCATGTAACAATAATTTTGCTAATTTTAAATATTCCTTGATTGTGTTGGATGAAAATATCTCGATTATATTAAAAATTGTATTTTGGCCTCCATTAATTAATAATCAAGTTGTTTTACTTTCCAAAACACATCTTTATATTTTCAAATTTAACGGTCTCTAATCGACTCCAAACAAAAAAAGCGCGAACACACCAAAGGAACGCAGCGATCGTTTGCTACAATTTCTGATGACCGCCATTTTACATTACCGAGGTGGGGATACGGTAACTGGCGTTCTTATTGTAAGTTTACGAAAGTGTAGTTTTATTTCAATACATTTTTAATAAACTGGTGTAAATTATAGATAGAAACATAAATTAAAGTTGCAAAGTCGGTCGATAAAAAGTGATAGTGTTTTGTGATTTTGGAGTGAAGAAAGCTCGCCTGTATTGGGAATCTAACAGCGTGGCTCCATTGGCTTCTCTTTGTTGCTGTACTCTCTGTCAAGGAAAGTGTAAGGTATGCAATATACAAATACATTTTGTTATTATTTAGTAAATCGCTTGTATCGAAAACTACTTGAATGCCGCGTCAAGATCAAGATGTAGCGGCTGCCGCTAGGCACAGTGTTTTTATTTCCTCGTGTATGACGGTGTATCTCGCCCAGATATGCCAATCATGTTTACGTTTAATAGGAAAATAGATATTCGCCGTGATATTGCTAAAGTATAATACGACTTTCCTTGATAATTATACTACCTGATTGTATTGCAATTGTAGGTTTCCTTTAGATATAATTTCTATTTGATTACTTGTAGGTATGGCAATGACCCGCATTTCACTTCGAAGTACTATCACTTTTGCACATCTATACATAAAATGTGGCTAGTATTTCAAAACTTTTACTTTTCCTCGTTCATTGAATATTGCTTTTAAATATTTATAGTCATGTATTGATATATTTTTTATGAAATAATTGCAAACTTTTATCAAGCATTTTTATGTTTGTGTGGCTGCAGATGCTGTTCAATTTGAAGCATTCTGCTAAAATTACCGTTTTTTTTTAATCAGGTAAATTATTTTAATGTGAAATTAGAATATTCAGTATTTGCACATTCTATATTTCATTTTATTAGATAATTTAAATAGAACAATAGTACCAAGTTATAACCTATAAAAAAACCATTTATATAAGTATAAAGTTACTACTTTGTGTAGGTGTTGGTATAAAATAAGTAAGAATCTCCCTTCATACATGTATTTTAAAATGAGTTTTTAGAATGAACATTTAATATTCTACAGTATTTTTTCATTCTTATAATATTAGAGATGGAAAAAGCCTACGAACACTATTTTATATAAAATCCTATGAATTTTTGCACTAAACTCTGAAATGTAATAATAATCTAGTGAGAGAGTAAATTTTACTTATAATCAGGGTTGACAAAAACCTAAGAATTAAAAATATATACTTAGGTTTAAAAAAATTACATTTTAAACAAAACATCATTATTTACAAGTTTATTAAAAAAGGAAAAAATCAAGGGAGAGTCTGTTGCCTAAATTTTGTACACCTAATTCAATTATTCATGATTTACATTTGTAATTGTCCGTAATTTAGTAATTAGTTATAATTTAATTGAAATGTAATTGATTTCAATTTAAAGGTAATAGAATATAATGCATTACAATTCAAGTAATTTGTACACTCAATTCATTCATTCATTATAAAATATTAAAATTAAAGTAATATAACAGGTACATTTTAGGAATTGTAATGTAATTATATACAAATAAAATAAAAAAGTAAAAACTCCTATAAATAAATTTACTGTAAATCTCATTACTCAACTTGAGGGTATCCTGTTATCCTCGAAGGGGTAACCACTGGAGATTTTTTGTGGTAAAAGATTGTGCCTCCCCTCAGGATTATATTGGAACTCCTCTTAATATAATTATGGGGTCAATCAACACAATCACCTATATTTCAGTGCACTAATAACATTCCGAAATTTTTTTAGGACTATTATCAAACGCAGAATTATTTGTGGTTCTTAAGACATTTTTCAGTTTTAATCAGTTTATTTGATTGAAAAATCTTGAAAATTGTGGAATTATATGAAATAGGTATTGAAATTACTAGTTCTTTATTTATATGATCATTGGCAGTGTGTCAAGATAACTATAGATGGGCAAGATATCCATTGAAGTATATTGGAGGATTTTACTCCTTGAAAACTTTTTAGGGCTTTCTCTTCCAATACCTGAAACAATCTTAAACAGGGTTGGGCTGATTAAAATCATGATTTAAATTGCTTGATTTTTAAAATTGAAATCATGATTTAAAATCAATTTTTTTCTTTTTTATTCAGAACCTTTAGACAACATAATATAAAAGTTTTCTCAAAAATCAAAAGAAGTATCTGCTTTTAGCAAAAACAACAAAAAAGAAGTACATAATTCCAAATTCTTAAACTAAACGTAACACCTAAATTTTATTACTGTATATTTTCAGTCTATTCATTTTTGTTATACAATTAAAACAAAAACACAAGTTTTCCTCCTTTTCTATGCCTAATCTGTTTCTAATATCCGAGTGTACAAGACCAAAAGAGCTAAATATGTGTTCTACTGAAGCTGAAGAAGCAGTTGCACACGGGAACTGTTTTATTATTGGCAACTGTTTCAAGATTTCCGGCTCATCATTTTGTGATAACCACCATTGTAGTCCCTTTACATTTTTTATTACTTCGTCCGAAAACATAACTTGCGTAAATGGAGCATTGCGGGCATTTAACTTTATTACTAAAGGTAATAGTCCAATGTTTTCATATAACTCATTAATTGTTTCTAAACCTATATTCTTTTCTTCTGGTGTTAACTGGTATTTTGTTTTTTGTGGATTCAACATATATGCTATAAAACGATATGAAATTAGTGCTTGCTTATATCGATTATTAAATTGTTGTGTTTTTTGTAATGGTAATTGCACAGATTCATCAAAGATATATTGCAAATGTTTCCACTACTCTACAGCATCTGCGATAGTAGCATTTTTCCTCTGTACAGTATCAGGAGCAACTGACATAGGTTTTAACATGTTTAAATAATCTTGTGCTGCATGTTTAATGGCAATATTTGAAACTTTTTGGTAAATAGTGGACTAAAGCGATGCCTCCTGCTTGACTGAATTTAGCTCTAGCCAAATGGTTTTTTCGAAAATATTTAACAATTTGTACCACATGTTCTTTAACGTCTTTAACTTGAAAGTCCTTGCACAGTAAATTAAAAATATGTGCAGAGCAGCCATAACTTATAATTTTTGCGTTCGTTTTTTCTTCTAATGTTTTTCTCATAAGTGTCATATTTGCGGCATTGTCATGTCACAAAAGATTTTACGGTACACTTGTATTTTTTCACTATTTGAGTCAAATATTCCGAAGTATGTGGATTTCCTGATGTGTCTATAGTTTCGTATAGGAGAGCTTGTCCATCTTCAGTGGTTATCGTTGCACATATCACTGGTTCGTTGTGCACGTTTGACCACCCATCAATTGACATATTTACTGACTGTCCTGACAGGGAGGAGAAACATTTTTCTTTTTCCTCTTCATAAATTTTGTCCAAAAGACTTGTTACTACCGTTTTTCTCGAGGGCGGTGTATAACCAGCCCTTAATAACTTAATGGCTTTTTTAACCTCTAAATTCTAAATACATCTGAAGCTCGAATTAGTAGCAAAAATAGCCTCTGCTATTTGTTTGTCAATTTTATGTTTTTCAGCAGTTGAAGTCCGCATTACAAAACCACTCGTGGTAGGCTGAGTTTCGATTGCTTTTTTTTTTGGACTGGCTCAAAAGTTGTTGGACTTGTTGGTACTTTCGGTGGAGTTTTTATAACATATGAACTATCAGTCATGAGTGAACTACAACTTGAGGCAGATGATGTGCTAGTAAAACTGTCAAGCAACATTCCACTCTCTCGAAAGAGAAAAGACATAATTGAAAAATGAAATTGGTTAATTGATGATATTGTATTGAATTATTGATTTTAAAATAAAGTGAAAATGTTCAATAGAGATGTAAAAGCAAATTTATTTCTTAAATTGAAAAAAAATTAAAAATTAAGTAATTATAGAAGAGTGAAGATAATCTTTAATTAACCTGGGAAAGGCCGCGTTAAAAAAGTTACATTAAAGGCCACATGTTAGATTTCACCTAACATTTAATAACAATCCCATATGCCTTAAATCTATATCCTAAAATATCTATAAATGAATACTTAAAAATTATATTATCTTAGTTAAAAATAATATCTATCAAAAAAATTTTAAAATTATATCAAAAATGTATCTTCTTCTTCTCATTGACTTTCAGACCTTGAGGTCCATAGTCTCCCTATTCGGATTCCTAGCTTCATTTTTTCGGCAGCGGTGGCCAGCCGCTTGGCCAACCCTACTGCTTTAAATCAGTATGGAGTTTATGAATTCAGTGATTTAATTTCTGCTCTGAAGTCTGTCCTTTGCTTCTTCTACTATTCTTTTCCATTCTTTCCGGTCTTTTGCTTTGTTCTTCCAGTCATTTATTCCAATTTCTTTAAGATCTTCTACACCATCCAACCATCTAGTTTTCAGTCGTCCCCTTGCTCTTCATCCTTGTCTTTTAGTTTCCTGTATATTCTTGACACACCTTTCATTACCTAGACGTTGTACATGTCCTGCCCACCTTAATCATTTACTTCTTATTTCATTTGTTATTATTGGACTATTGCATTTCATAGTTTCTTAATTGGGCTGTTGAATTTTTGATTAACTTCGTAGTTTATTAATATTCTCCATACTCCATTTTCTTTAATTGGGCCGTATATTCTCCATAGTATTTTCCTTTCCCAGATTTCTAATGTGTTTTCCTCTTTTTTTGTTAAATTCCCGGTTTCTGCGGCATAAAGTACTACTGGTCTAATTACTGTCTTGTATATTTTAATTTTTGAATTTGTAGACAATATCTTTGATTTAAATATGTCTTTTAATACATAAAAACATTTGTTACCCTGTTGTATTATGTTATTTATCAAAAATGTATCTACTTATAATATAATACTTATATACTTATTTGAAAAATATTTCAAAATATCTCAGAATATATAATTAAAAATTACACTGTTACTTAACTTATAATTAATATTTATGTCTCAAAACTTTCACTAAATTATCTCAAAAATAAAATATCAAGTGCTTGGAGAATCAATAATAAAAGTCTTTATTAAATATAAATAAAATTAAATTAATAATTTGATTACCTGTATTCCTCTCTTGATAATTACAAACATCGTGGTGTGCTTTAAGTCTTTGGACTAACCCTTGAATATATTTCTTGCATTTTCTACAAATAGTCCTACACCCAAATTTATTTGGATTTGTTGTCTTAATATAGAACTGCCCTATTGGGTCCTCTTTTCTTCCACTCATTTTACTTTATTTATATGTTTTTACTTCACTTAACTAACCTAACTAGCGAAATGCGTGAAATTGTTGGGCAACGTCAATTTATAGGTTGAGAAGGAAAACAAGCCTCGACAGGAATATTCTTGCAAAAAGCACAACTAACGCGTTCATGCCTCACTCTGCAGTACTCAGCATTGTATAGTGAGTGGATAGGACAGAAGGAAAACAAATCGCTACAAGAAGTGTGGCAAATGCGTTGTCACATGTTTTTGAGCCGCAAATTGTATTATAATTTTTAGACTTATACATTAAAATAATTAACAATAATTTAAAAAATCAAATAAATCGTAATTTTTAAAAAAAAATCAATGGTTTTTGATTTTTTTAATAAAAATCAGATTTTGCCCAACCCTGATTGTAGACAAGGTTATTAATGAATTTTCACATAGTGCTCCCCAAACTAGTATTGCATATCTCAAAAGTGATTCCACTAGGGATTTGTATACCAAAATCAATATATTTTTACTCAAGATATCTCTTAACTGATGAAATTTGTAAATTAGTTTTCCAATTCGCTTTGTTAAATATACTACATGTTGGTTCCATTTTATATCTTTATCTATAGTAACTCCTAAATATTTAGTATTTTCAGCTTCCTTTATGTCTCCAATGCCCTTAATATTAATGCTGTGAAATTGGGGTCTGTTTATATATGTGATGGTAAATGCTATATAATTGGTCTTATCTGCATTTAGTGACAGCTGAAACCCATCCAACCACATCTTTATGACATTCAACCTTCTTGAACCCCTTCCTTAGTAACTTCCCAATCATATCCACTAGATATGGCTACAGTGTCATCAGCATATGACATTACTTTGCTATCTATGTCAAGTGTTAAGAGATAATTTATATAAATGTTGAAGAGTATGGGTCCTAGAACTGTCCTCTGAGGCACACCCACTCTCACCTGTTGCGGTTCACTCAGATTTTTATTAAGTGTTACTTATTGTGAGCGGTTGTTTAGGTAGTCCCTGAAAAGTCTCAACACAGTACCACAAATTCCATAACGATCCAACACTTGTAGTAATTTTTCATGATGTACTATGTCAAAGGCCTTTGCCAAATCCAAGAATACTGCTATACATTTTTTATTGTTATCAAGATTGCTTGAAACTTCATTAATAACCTCATACATGGCATCTGATGTGCTTTTACCTACTAGGAACCCATACTGATATTCACTTAATATTTTGTTGCCGTTTAAAAAGTTTATTAAACGTGTTTTTAGACATTTTTCAGTAATTTTTCTGAAATTGTTAATTGAACTAATTGGGTGATCATTTGAAATTTCATTTTTGTCACCTGCTTTGTAAATATGGATTATCGCAGAGCTTTTAAATTGTTTGGGGAATTTTTCATTACTAAATATTAAGTTAATGATATGGCTAAGAGGGTGCAAAAAGGGAGTGATTTCATCATAACCAAGCGCACTATTTTTTAATGAATTGATGGGAGGAATACTTCATTTTCTGTAACAGGAGTTATTATTAATGGGAATATTATTTAATGAGAAATTGTGTGGTATATTTATTTTCTTATTGGAATTAATAATTCTTTCTAGGTTTGTTCCAACCTGCATCAGAACCAGTTTCTTAGGGTCTGGATTCTGCGCAAAAAATTTGCAAACTCTAAGAAGTTTGTTTGTGATTGGAGGTTGGAACAAATCTTCTCTAAACCAAATTAAGCATGTATACATATATACAGTAGAAACGGTGAAGCTTTTCCATCACGTGACTTAGTTGACGATATTATTCAACACATACTATGTGTTGGTACCGTCTTCTTCTAATAACAGAAAAAGAGCGAAACTCAATACAAGCGTTTGTCGTATTGTTTTGATTAAGATACATATGGTTGATGTCGTATCAGTCATGTGATGGGAAAGACTCAGCGTTTCTACTGTAGTTTATAACAAAAATGGCATTCGCTGGAGTTAGAGGCCTCAAACATCTCTTGAAGATAGTACTTTAAGTACAGTGTCACCGGAAAACCAATTAGCTAATATAAATTTTTTTGTATTTAAAGTGCAGCAATAAAGTTATATGCTTATATATCAGACTTTTGCTTCGATTTGCGTTCTTCTATTATTGCTACAGGATTACTCGGAGAAAGTATCACCTTTTTTATCTATTTATACGATTATTTGAATGAATTACTCATCGAGGTATCTTAAAACACTTAATTCTTATGCAATAAAAAATATTTTTTATAGAAGGGTCTGCCAAATTTTTATGGCCAGACAGACCTTTTGTTTATTCCATAAATTTTAACCCATTTTTTCAGCTTAGTGAGCCGGATCTAAATAATAATAATACTAAGGAGTGAAAAAATACTTAATGATGATATTGTGTTTATCTGTAACAGTATGTAATATTTGGCTTTTGGTGTGTTCATATCAGAAATATTTTTTTATCACTTTTCCTTATCAAGTATAAAATTTTTAATATAACTTAATAAACAACAAAACAAATTCGATTATCTGTTGTAATAATCCTTTTTTGTTTATTACTGAAATCCTCCTTAAATTACAGTATATTTTAAATTCTAAATCATGGAAATTTTTAGTGACTTTGATCATTTAAAAAAATGAATTTATATAAGTAATTTCCGATAATCATTTGGAATAACCCAATACTTTTATACACCAATCATGAATAAGATGCATAAAAATGCAGCAAAGCAAGAGATTTTAAAAAGTAAATCTACTTTGCATTAAGAGGATAAAATTACAGAATGTGTACTAATAATGGAACATGCAGAGTCTAAAATCTTCAATGTTGCTGTTGATATTAAAAAATTTCTCAGTGGTTCTCTTTAAAAAATGCCCTCCTGAAATCAAGCCAATATGAGTTCCTTTAAGTCATATAACTAGGTCAGTCACACAAAAAGAATGTAGTAGGGTAAAAAGATAGAAAGGTGCAGTACTACAAATTGCTGCTCTCAGAGTCCTCTCTATTGAGTAATCAGAATCTAAAAAATTCAGATATATGACTACAGGTTCCTTGACGTTGTCCATTACCTATCTGATCTAGCTTAAACATGTTTTTTCACATAATCTGAAAATGTGTTGATACTATTTGTTCCGAACTGGTTTGAAGCAAATGCTCTATATCACATACATATTTTGAAAACTGACACATAAAAATAAATTACCGAAAAACTTTTATGTGTTTTTGACGAAATAAAAAGAAAGTTGCCCGGAAAAAGTTTTCTCCCCGTTATACTTCGAACGACACAATAACTTGGCGATTCGTTTTTGATTTGTGTTTCCTTTTAAAGTTCTTTGTTCAATTTCGCCAGAGGAAACTACCCGTAACTTTACGAGGAAAACTGTCTAATCGGAAAATAAGAATTTTGAGACCATTTCTAAAACAAATATTATTAACAAGGTGTCTGACGGACGATCTTTGAAAACTTGGCAATGATTTAGATTTTCGAATTTGTCCTGGAAAACTTGACAACATTCCTTATTTTTTATTAGTATCTTTGAAAATGTCTTATAACACAGGGTGAGTCGTGAGGAACTATTTTTAGTAGAATAATTTGTTGTTCATATTGCGACTAAAATAAAGTATCTATTAAAACGTCAATAAATAGGTGGGAACTGAGACTGTATAAATATGTATTGACGTGAAAGATTTTTTTAAAATTACATATATACTATGCAAAAATGTCGTTGAATTTTTTATTTTTTTATCATTTCTATGAGACCTCGCTGGACAACCAACATTATTTTAGTATCTTCGTTTTCCCGGAGTACTGCCTTTGATTTACACTTGAAACACACTGACACATCTGACTGATGCTTGTCACATATAATGAACTATCATCCACATTCGCGAGATTGATACAACTGAACACAACTAATATGTCAGTTTAAATTATGTTAGGTTAAAAAAAACGGAATCTCAAAAATGTTTCTTATAATGTGTGTTTACCACACTATTTCTACCAGGTGATACGGGTAGTGAGCGGCCATATCTCATAAGATATTGGTCCTATAGATTTAGAAAAAAAAAATCATGATAAAAGTCGCCAAGAGAAATTGCTGGAAATTATTTTCGAGTTTGTGAAACTTCCGCTAGAGGCCGTAACAACCAACACTAAGTAGAAAAATGGGATTTTTATAGAATCTTGCCTATTGAAAGTATATTGATGATATCATTTTCATATTTACTGACTATCCACCTACACTTTTTGACTAAAATGTTTTGTTCTATCTGTCAAAATAAAGTGGTGGGGGAGGTTCAATTGTTTTTTTTTAAAAAAACCAAGATTTCTCCCGTTTCGCTTGACCGATTTTAACAAATTTCGGCTCATATAAAAGAGCATAATTTACACTACAAAACGCTTACTTGGTTTTGACTTTCGTCTTCGCCGCTAGATGGCGTTAACTGAAATGGTAGCAAATTTTTGAGTATTTTTCAAAAAAATCAAATGTAATGGTATATTCATTTTTACATCTTTTAAAAGAGGATACATTTTTCTGAAATTTAATGAAAAAAATTAATCATCTATCTCTTTTTGAACCGTTGATATTGACGGGTGTGAAAACAGCCACGGTTTCGATGTGGCAACAACGCGCACACATACCTATCATTCTATAAAAAAATAACAATGCAATGGCAGGCAATGGGAGTAGATGGATAATATTCATATTCAATAGAATCATCATTGTGAACTGTGAAAACTCATTGTCGGGCCATAGGAGGGGGTACAGATAATAGCTTTGTTCGCGGGTCTGATTCCGAACCAGTTTAGGGACTGGCCGCATGCGCAAATTCAAAATGTCGTTCGCGGTTCACCCAGTTCTGAATTTTTAGTTCCAGTTCCGTGTTCGCGGGTCACATTGATTCGGTTCATTATTGATTCCTAATCGGTTATAGCAGTTCTTGGGTTTTTGTTAGAACTAAAAGATCGGTTCGGTTGCCCATGCGCTTTACCAAAAAGTCGGCGTCAGAGTAAACTGGCATCAGCTGTTATTTGATAGCGAGTTTGTTTTACATGGTTGCTCCAGACAAGTTTAAAGTATACATTTGTAATTTGTAGTTAAATAAAGTAGTACAAAGCTCCCGTTTAGACGAGTAATGTGTATAGAATGCATTTACGAGTCCATTTTTAAAATTCCTCCTTTGAAGTTGATAGAAATACCAAAAATTCAGACATATTCTAATCTATCAACAATAAAGAAAACGAAAAAATTTAATAATTAATTCATGGCGTCTCACAAAAAATATCTTTTTAATCAAACGTATTTGCTAAGAGTTAAAATTTTATCTTTCTTTCACTTTCGTAAGAATCTAAATTTCTACCCAAATACTGTTTTTATCACATTCCTTCGTTGTGATTAAAACCTATGAATGACCCGACATAGTATTGTACTTCTTTTCACAAATCTATATACAGGGTGTTTTTAATGTTGGCCGTGTTACATTATCTTGTTAGTGTAAGCATAAATTGAACTTAAAAAATAACTGTTTACTTAGAACTGCTCATTTTTTAAGTTTTTTTGGTTAGATTTAATACACTATTCAACATCAGTAAGAGACAGTCGAAAGCAGAGATAACCTTTGTTGAAAGATAAACTTTTCCTGTGGTCCTTAAATCGTTCGCGGTAAATAAAAATCCTGAATCGGTTCCTAATCACGCATGCGTATTAGAACGATCCTGAATTGGTTCGTAATTGATTCTATTTTTGACCCGTGAACAAAGCTATAATTCGTTCTATAAAAAACTAACAAAGAGATGGCACGCATTCAGACTCGATGGATAATGTTCATATTCAATGGAATGATGGTTGTGAACTGTCAAAAGTCATTGTCGGGCCGTAGGAGGGGACACAGGTAGATTTAAAAATTAATTAATTCTATAAAAAAATAACAAAGTGATTGCACGCATTCTGACTGGATGGATAATGTTCATATTCAATAGAATAATGGTTGTGAGTTGTCAAAAGTCATTGTCGGGCCGTAGGAGGGGGTACAGGTCGATATAAATATTAATTCATTTTATAAAAAAATATCAGAGCGATTGCACGCATTCACACTCGATGGATAATGTTCATATTTAATAGAATCATCATCGTGAACTGTCAAAAAGGATTGTCGGGCCGTAGGAGGGGGTACAGGTAGATTCAAATATTAATTAATTCTGTAAAAAACCTAGAAAGCGATGGCACGCATTCAGACTCGATGGATAATGTTCATATTCACTAGAATAATGGTTGTGAACTGTCAAAAGTCATTTTCGGGCGGCAGGAGGGGGTACAGGTCGATATAAATATTAATTAATTTTATAAAAAAATAACAGAGGGATGGCACGCATTCACACTCGATGGGTGTTGTTCATATTCAATAGAATCATCATTGTGAACTGTCAAAAGTGATTGTCGGGCCGTAGGTGGGGGTACAGGTAGATTTAAATATTAATTAATTCTGTAAGAAAACCTAGAAAGCGATGGCACGCATTCAGACTCGATGTATAATGTTCATATTCACTAGAATAATGGTTGTGAACTGTCAAAAGTCATTGTCGGGCGGTAGGAGGGGGTACAGGTCGATATAAATATTAATTAATTTTATAAAAAAATAACAGAGCGATGGCACGCATTCACATTCGATGGATGTTGTTCATATTCAATAGAATCATCATTGTGAACAGTCAAAAGTGATTGTCGGGCCGTAGGAGGGGGTACAGGTAGATTTAAATATCAATTAATTTTTTAAAAAAAGAACAGAGCGATGGCACGCATTCACACTCGATGGATAATATTCATATTCAATAGAATCATCATTGTGAACTGTCAAAAGGGATTGTCGGGCCGTAGGAGGGGGTACAGATATAAATATTAATTAATTCTATAAAAAAATAACAGAGCGATGGCGCGCATTCACACTCGATGGATAATGTTCATATTCAATAGAATCATCATTCTGAACTGTCAAAAGTGATTGTCGGACCGTAGGAGGGACCACAGGTAGATTTAAATATTAATTAATTCTATAAAAAAATAACAAAGTGATGGCACGCATTCTGAGTGGATGGATAATGTTCATATTCAATAGAATAATGGTTGTGAACTGTCAAAAGTCATTGTCGTGCCGTAGGAGGGGGTACAGGTCGATATAAATATTAATTAATTCTATAAAAAAATAACAGAGCGATGGCGCGCATTCACACTCGATGGATAATATTCATATTCAATAGAATCATCATTGTGAACTGTCAAAAGGGATTGTCGGGCCGTAGGAGGGGGTACAGATATAAATATTAATTAATTCTATAAAAAAATAACAGAGCGATGGCGCGCATTCACACTCGATGGATAATGTTCATATTCAATAGAATCATCATTCTGAACTGTCAAAAGTGATTGTCGGACCGTAGGAGGGACCACAGGTAGATTTAAATATTAATTAATTCTATAAAAAAAATAACAAAGTGATGGCACGCATTCTGAGTGGATGGATAATGTTCATATTCAATAGAATAATGGTTGTGAACTGTCAAAAGTCATTGTCGTGCCGTAGGAGGGGGTACAGGTCGATATAAATATTAATTAATTCTATAAAAAAATAACAGAGCGATGGCGCGCATTCACACTCGATGGATAATGTTCATATTCAATAGAATCATCATTCTGAACTGTCAAAAGTGATTGTCGGGCCGTAGGAGGGGCCACAGGTAGATTTAAATATTAATTAATTCTATAAAAAAAATAACAAAGTGATGGCACGCATTCTGAGTGGATGGATAATTTTCATATTCAATAGAATAATGGTTGTGAACTGTCAAAAGTCATTGTCGTGCCATAGGAGGGGGTACAGGTCGATATAAATATTAATTAATTTTATAAAAAAATAACAGAGCGGTGGCACGCATTCACACTCGATCGATGTTGTTCATATTCAATAGAATCATCATTGTGAACTGTCAAAAGTGATTGTCGGGCCGTAGGAGTGGGTACAGGTAGATTTACATATTAATTAATTCTATAAAAAACCTAGAAAGCGATGGCACGCATTCAGACTCGATGGATAATGCTCATATTCACTAGAATAATGGTTCTGAACCGTCAAAAGTCATTGTAGGGCGGTAGGAGGGGGTACAGGTAGATTTAAATATTAATTAACTCTATAAAAAAAATAAGAAAGTGATGGCACGCATTCTGACTCAATGGATAATGTTCATATTCAATAGAATAATGGTTGTGAACTGTCAAAAGTCATTGTCGGGCCGTAGGATAATTCCATTAAAAAGAATAACAGTTCGATTTCTGAAAATAGCAATTTCATAAAAATATAACGATGTGCTAGCAAATATGGTAAAAATTCTATTATATGTCGTTATGTTTTACTCCTTCATACACCACCTTGCGGTAAAGTCATGAGCGCGTTTTTTTGTGTGATATCTCATGAGGCCTATTCCACCAACAGGTGTGAATTTAGTGTAGCCATTTTCTAGCGACCGAATTTTATCTGGCGGCCAGTTATGGAACGTGTATATGATAAAAGCAATAACAATAATATGTAATATTAATAACTAATTCATAGACAGAAAATGTTTCCTTTTAGATTTTGTATATTTTTTATTTAGAATGATATTAGACTTGAACTGGTAACGAAGGTGTATTATATATTTTTGTTTAATTATTTTTGAAAACCAAATTCAAACATTGTCAAATCACCAGTGGCGTCGGTAAAAATATTATTGCTGAAATGGTCAATTCCAAGTAGATTTTTAACTTAATCAATGATGAACGGCTTGTACACATATCTGAATAAATAACCTGAAGTGTTACTACAATTTTCTTCAAGATTATCGATATTTACGTTGCCTGAATAGCAGTATTCCACCACATGGCTAAACATCTCTGACGAGTAATTATGAATTTTTCAAAGTTATGGGTTGTAGGAACTACCCCTTAGATGGCCTGCAAATCAATCGCCTCCGAGTATGTCATACTAGAGTTGAATACTGTCTCTGCAAAAAATCAACTTGGCTAAACATTTCTCACGGGTGATGTTTTTTTTTCTTGCCATGTGGTGGAATACTGCCATTCAGGCGACGTAAATATTAGTGTTGCGAAATACGGTGATTTTCCTGTAACAGGTGAAACGGCGACAGTGATTTGAATCACCGCAGTCACTGAGTATAAATTTATTTATTATTAATGCATCTCTTATCGGTTAATTTTAAAACATTAAATGTTATCCCGATTGCAAATTAGCAATAATAGGAAATCGAGATTGACTCGTGACTCGAATAAAGATTAATATATAGGGTGTAACATAAAAATTCCAGCTAGTTTAATAATATTCAATTGATTATTTCAAATGAACATGTTGCTATATTATATGTAAAAATTATATCAATTTTTAGGGTCTTTTCATTCCTTTTAAAAATTAACATTTTTTATTAATGGAACCCCATTATAACATTTGTAACTAATAATAATAATATAAAATTAAGACTGTTTAAAAGCAGAACCAAACTACATTAAAAAAATAAGAATTTCAACTCTTAAAATGAATAGATAAGAATGAAACGAAACTGAAACAAAAGGTATACTCATTTTTTTCCAAATGAAGAATTAGCATTAAAAAATATTAGTTTTTCTGCTTTGGTAGCACTTAATTTATTTCTACGATCCGTTAATATTAACCGGGCTTTAGAAAACAGTCTTTCACATGGAACTGATGTTGCAGTAACACAAGGTCGCTCAGTTTGGGGTAATTAAAATTCTGTTCCTTCCAAAATTTTAACGGATCTGTATGTCTTGGCAAAACATCAGTTTCTAAAAATCGCTGCACCTGGTTGCATTATGTTGGTGCTGTGATCTTTCACCAGTACCACGTTGTAAATGTCCCCATATGGAAAATTTGTCTTCGTCTTCTTCGTCGACTGGATTTATATCAACGCATGTGTATTCAGTTTTTAAATGCTTTAGTTTTGTATCGATTTTAGCAGCAACCAAAGATATTACCTGTTTTTTTGTAGTGTCCGCTATTGTACTGTTTTGGAATGCCAGTAATTTAAATCGTGGATCTAGAAATGCTGCCATGGCCAAAGTATTATTTTCGATTTGGCCTAATCTGGAATATAATCCTTCTTTCAACTTAGTGATCTCGCGAATCACAATATCGTCAATTTTTTTTCATAAGGTTGGCACAAACAGTAGATAGGCCATAAACTAAAGGAATGACGTATGAGCATGTTATGTAATTTTCTCCGCTTATTGTTTTTAAAGTTTCAAAGCGGTCAAGCATGTAAAATATAGAATTCCACCGAGTGTCTACGTCCTGAATTAATTTTAGTGGGTCGGCAGATGGATTAACGGCCCGATAATGACTTTTGACAGTTCACAATGATGATTCTATTGAATATGAACATTATCCACCGAGTGTCAATGCGTGCCATCGCTCTGTTGTTTTTTTATAAAATCAATTAATATTTATATCGATCTGTACTCCCTCCTACGGCCCGACAATGACTTTTGACAGTTCACAATGATGATTCTTTTGAATATGAAGATTATCCATCGAGTCTGAATGCCTGCCATCGCTCTGTTATTTTTTTATAGAATTAATTGATTTTTATACCGACCTATACCCCCTCTTACGGCCCGACAATGACTTTTGACAGTTGACAATGATGATTCTATTAAATATGAACATTATTCATCGAGTCTGAATGCGTACCATCGCTCTGTTATTTTTTTATAGAATTAATTAATATTTATATCGACCTGTACCCCCTCCTACGACCCGACAATGATTTTTGACAGTTCACAACCATTATTCTATTGAATATGAACATTATCCATCGAGTATGAATGCGTGCCATCGCTTTGTTATTTTTTTGTATTATTAATTATTATTTAAACCGACCTGTACCCCCTCCTACGGCCCGACAATGACTTTTGACAGTCCACAACCATTATTCCATTGAATATGAACATTATCCATCGAGTCTGGATGCGTGCCATCGCTTTGTTAGGTTTTTATAGAACGAATTAATATCTAAATCGACCTGTACCCCCTCCTATGCCCCGACAATGAGTTTTGACAGTTCACAATGATGATTCTATTGAATATGAATATTATCCATCTACTCCCAATGCGTGCCATCGCATTGTTATTTTTTTTATAGAATGATAAGTACGTGTGCGCGGTGTTGTCACATCGAAACCGTGGCTGTTTTCACACCCGTTGATATTGAACAAAATATAATTTTATTACATTAAAAAATGGCACGCCACTGCTTTTTATCAAAATAAAAATCATTTTCGTAATCACTTATTAGTTGCTAACAAAAAGAACCCCCTCACTTTTTTCGTTAGACGAACGGTTTTGGATTGAAAAAATAAGATAGGTTTACATACTGTTTAAACTAACATCGCATTTAAGCGAAGCAGGCCATGATCTATATTGAGAAAAAAAACACCAAATTGTCAATCACGCTGATATTCATTTTGACAGTTCCTGCTATTAACATCTAATTTAATGTTATGTAAAAAGCATTTTTACAACAAATCATGCCTTTTACGAATGAAGAAGCCTTTGATATGTTGAGAATGTATTTTCAATGTTTTGAAAATGCGGCGATTGCTTCCAGGCAGTATGCACTGCGTTATCCCCTCCGAAGACGGCATTCGAGAATGGTTTTTCGTCGTGTAGCCTTACGTTTAAGTCAATATGGCCAAGTGCAACCAACTCCTACTTTGAGAAGAAATCGTAGAGTAAGAAGAGAAGATAACATTATAAATGTGTTGGCTTATATTCATGCAGACCCCCATTTAAGCATAAGAGAGATCTCCAGATATTTAGGAATATCCTATGGCTCAGTGCAAAAAATATTAATGGATTTGAAAATGCATCCGTATCACGTCGTGATTCATCAATCCTTAAATGAGACTGAACGTAGGCTCGATTACTGCTACTGGCTTAGAGATTTCATTAGGGAAAAAACGTCATATTTTGTCACAAATATTGTGGACAGGTGTAGCATCTTTTTGCAGTAATGACAGGGTAAATCTTCAGAACATGCATTACTGGTCGGACACTAATCCACACTGGTTACGTGAAGATTATCAGCAGGGTCGATGGAGCGTCAACGTCTGGTGCGGTGTTATTAATGGTGCTATTATCGGTCCGCACATCTTTAATGGCAATCTAACCGGTGACATGTATTTGAACGATTTACCAGGACTCTTAGAAAATGTGCCTTTAGGAGTAAGAAGAAACATGTGGTTTCAACAAGACGGATGCATGGCATATTCTCGAAATGTGCAAGATTTTTTGAACAGGCATTTTCCTAACCGTTGGGTTAGTAGAGGCAATCTATTTTTCTGGCCACCACGGTCCCCCGAATTAACCTGCCTTGATATTTATCTGTGGGGCCGAATAAAGGATTTGGTGTATAAAACTCGACCAACAACTCGAGAAGATATAATAGTCCGAATTCACATCGCCATAAATTGAGACAGCTGTCAACTCTACCCAGAAAAGATTGGACCAGTGCATTCAAAATAATGGACAACATTTTGAACATTTACGACAAAACTATTAATTTATGATTTTTAACGTTTATTTTTAAAGTTCTGTGTTCTTGTTTTTAGTGTTATTGCTCCTGCTGTTGTTGGACAGTTTTATTAAGATTTTTTTCCAAATATGTAAATTAGTATGTTTCGAGATATGGGCGCCCCATGTAAATTTATTTTATTTTTTTAATCCAAAACCGTTTGTCTAACAAAAAAAAGTCAAAAGGTTCTTTTTGTTAGCAACTAATAAGTGATTACGAGAATGATTTTTATTTTGATAAAAAGCAGTGGCGTTCCATTTTTTAATGTAATACAATTATATTTTGTTCAATATCAACGGTCCAAAAAAAGTTAATGATTAACTTTTTTCATTAAATTTTAGAAAAATGTTTCTTCTTTTAAAATATGTAAAAATGAATATACCTTTACATTTGTTTTTTTTTTTGAAAAAGACTCAAAAATTTGCTACCATTTCAGTTAACGGCATCTAGAGGCGAAGACGAAAGTCAAAACCAAGTAAGCGTTTTGTAGTGTAAATAATGCTCTTTCATATGAGCCGAAATTTCTTGAAATCGGTCAAGCGAAACGGGAGAAATCTTCGTTTGTTTAAAAAAACAATTGAACTTCCCCCGCCGCTTTATTTTGATAGATAGAACAAAACATTTTAGTCAAAAAGTGTAGGTGAATAGTCAGTAAATATGAAAATAATATAATCAATATACTTTCATTAGGCAAAATTCTATAAAAATCCCCTTTTTCTACTTAGTGTTAGTTGTTACGCCCTCTAGCGACCGTTTGACAAAATCGAAAATAATTTCCAGCAATTTCTCTTGGCGACTTTTATCATGATTTTTTTTGTCTAAATCTATACGACCAATATCTTATGAGATAAGGCCGCTCGCTACCATTAATTGATCACCCGGTACAGTCATGTCCAAATTGCAAGGCCTCAAAGGGCAAAAATTAAATCCTTTGATGTTGGGGCGGTTCATATAGGCCTAATATTATGTGTCCGTGGGAGGAGTGTCCAAAAGGAGAAACATTTTTAGTTTTAGCGTCGTTATTACTTTTCCGCCCAACCTATCTATATGCGAGAAAAGTATTGGTTTACCCCAAAAAAAGTTGGAAACTTGAAAAAAAAATTGAGTTATTTTTACGTTTTCCATCAACAACAACCCAAAAAAAAGGTTTTTAGAAAAAAAATCCTCAGGAGTGCAACAAGTCACCAATTTTATGATTGAATATTGTTAAGGACATGTCACAGATGAACCCTATTGATTTTCAGCTCACCACAGCCAGTACAACAGGTGCTATAGCACTTTAAGTATGACATTTTTGGAGAAATTTCAGTTTGTTAGCACGATACAGCCTCCGAAGTGCAAAAAGTCACCAATTTTATAATTGAATATTATTCAGAACATCTCACAGATGAAGTCTATTGATTTTCAGCTCACCACAGTCAGTACAACAGGTGCTATAATACTCTAAGTACGACATTTTTGGAGAAATTTCAGTTTGTTAGCACGATACAGCCTCCGGAGTATATACAAGTGGCCAATTTTATGATTGGATATTATTCAGAGCATCTCAAAGATGAACTCTATTGATATTCAGCTCACTAAAGTCAGTACAACGGATTCTATGGTACTTGAAGTACCAAATTATTGTCATTTTTGGAGAATTTTCAGTTTGTTAGCTACATACAGCCTCCAGAGTGTATACTACAAGTGACCAATTTTATGATTGAATATTGTTAAAGGTGTCTCACAGATGTACCCTATTGATTTTCAGCTCACTAGAGTGAGTACACCGGGTCCTATAAATCCAGATATACTACATTTTTGGTTCTTTTTGGACAAAATTCGGTTTGCTAGCACGATACATCCCCCGAAGTGTATACAAGTGAAAATTTTATTATAGAATATTATTCAGGGCCACAGATGTGGAAAAGTTAGTTTTAATCTTTAAAACCGTTTATTTAAAAAAAAATTGCTTGATTTATTTTATAGTCGATTTTATGTAATATCTAGTAAATTTTATTAACAATTTGAACCACACAAATATCAATAAGTGAGAAAAACTAACAATGCATTAAAAACGATTCAATAAGTCTTCTTCTTTTATTTTATTGAAAAACGGCAATCAGAAATCACATCCTATAGCTATTGTGTTAGCTTAGAACTATTTGATAGTTCTTTTTCTGTCCTGATTAGGTCCCCTCACTGGGAATACCTCGCACACTTCACTTGAGATTTATTGGTTATTTTCTCTTCATTCTTCTAGTGATATTTTCTGGTACAAGTGGTTGGAGATGAGAGCTGTTATGATATTCTAACTTGATATGATGTGCATCACTTTTTCTTGAATTGTTTTGTGAATAGTTTACACATGAAGATAATGATGGAGCATCTGGTTTGTGACGTATCACGGAGCATCAATCATTGCTCTGAGAATTTTTGACTGTGCTCTTTGTATGATTGCAAAGTGGCATATCCCCACAGTTCTATACCATAGATGGGCACAATAATATCTTTATATACCAGAATTTTATTTTTGCCTCAGTAACCAATATAGTTATCTCATTTTTAGATCAATCTGCTATCGTTTTTTCATTACATGCTCCTTCCAAATTAATTTACAATCAAGGTGAAAAATAAAATATGTCTTCTGAATTATATTTCTTTCATTTCTTAGTATATCTGGGGTGATTTTGTGTTCAGCATTAATAATTTCTTGTTTCCGTCTTCGATACTGTAGTTAAAATTTGTTTAGTAAACTTTCTGTTTTAAATAGCCCCTTACAAAAAAATCTAAAATTGTTCCATCTATAATTCAGTAAAATATTCATGCAGTCATACTCTTAGCAAAGTTGAATGTGACCAACAACTATCATGATGAAAATACATTTTATGTTTACTCTAAGGAAATCTCATCTAATTCAGATATTAAAAAGTTGTCCAGCTAATACAAAATATTTTTTAGGCATCCAGAAAGTAGTTTTTTAGTAAATTAACCAATACGGTGAATCCTGCATTTTCACTAGCTCATTTTCATATGAAATGATTTCATTTATATGTAGTTTCCAATTTTTCAGAAATTTTCTGATAGTATTTGCATTAAACGGAAAGTTTGTGTTACAATCACAGTATTGTAAATTGTTTCACATTCGACTTTATTGATAAGAATATGGCTGCATTATTCTTTCCTGAACCATGGCTATTACTAAATTTTAACAAAAAATCATAGGATTGTACATAAAATTGATTGTAATCATAAGTTTCAGAGAAATAATTTAAATTAAAAGTCTTATTTCTGCTTGAAATAGTTTGTTTAGGATAAAATTAAAAAATAAAAGAATATGTTGTTTTTTGAGATTACGGTTATGCTTTTCTTATATGTGGCAACATGGTCAGTTTTTGAAGAGCAGGGGTAATATTTATTCTTTTGTATAGTACAAATCATATTATTATGAATGTATAAATATTTTCAGTTTTTATAAAATACTTAGTATAGGAAAAAATTAAAATGATTAATAATTTTAATCCTGTTTTCACTTTAATTCCTACTGTCGTTCTTTTTTATATACTACCGTCCAAAATTTACCCGTCCAAAATTTACGCTCCACCTTAAATGTACCATATGTTTTTTTTTTATTATATCACTTTTCTTAGCAATCAAAACAAACAGTTCTATAGGCTAATTTGTTGGCTCGGGAACAGTGTGTTCCTATTGGCGTGGTGAGGTCTTCTCCAGTGAGGCTACCCCTTTAATCATTTTTCAGATCGGCTGGCCAGTTTCTTTTGAGTCTTCTGTCAATTTGCGGTTCTATTAGGGGATGGAGTAGAGGGTTGCTGTGCGATTCTAGTCTTTTGTGGTGCTTATTACTTTGTTCTGTAATTACATCCTGTATAAATGGTATTCTTAGGTCTTCGTGGAGTGTTAGATTTGACACGTACCAGGGTGCGTCAGTTATCATACGTAATATTTTGGACTGGCTTCTTTGGATTATGGTTATGTTCGACTTGCTCGAACATCCCCAGAGTTGTATACCGTACGTCCAGATTGGTTTGATGACAGCTTTGTACACGAGGATTTTGTTCTCTAGGCTCAATTTCGATTTTCTGCCTATTAGCCAGTGTAGGTCTTTTATTCTTAGGTCAATTTGTTTCCGCTTCTTGAGTATGTGTTCTTTCCAGTTGAGTTTTGAGTCTAGGTGCACTCCTAGATATTTGGTGCTAGGGGATTGTGTAAGTTGGATGTTATTAAGTGTCACTGGAGGGCACTGTTCTTTTCTCAACGTGAAGGTCACTTTGACTGACTTTGTTTCATTCGTTTTGATCCGCCACTTATGTAACCAAGTTTGAATGTTATTTAGTTGTGCCTGAAGAATCGAAGACGCTGTAGCTGGGTTTTCGTGGGCTGCAAGGACGGCGGTATCGTCTGCAAAAGTTCCAGTGAACCCTATTGATTTTCAACTGACTAGAGAGTATTCATTCGAATTTCGTAGCATAAAGACGTGTATCGCTCCGGTTATCAATAGTGCTTCGACAAAAAAAAAAGTGAATCACAAAACAAAATTAATTTCCTATCAGCTAATGATAAAAACTGGACAACTCATTAGTAAATAAAAGAGACAAAAAAAAAATTAGCACATTGCCAGCTTTTAATGGGCCGGGATTTAATTATAGCCAACAAATGATGCCTCAAAATAATGGAAGTACTGTACAGGGTGTCCCACCTTTCAATACACAAATACCGCAATATCATCAAATTCAAACTCACCCTCAACCAATATTGCATGGACATATTCAACAACCCCAGTATACTGTCAGCCAACCATCCCCTCCACAGCAAGCATCACATAGCCAAAACTACTGTAGAATGTCATCAACTAGTGAAGAAGAATTCGCAGGTTACGACGAGTACGAGCAAAATAATAGCTCCAACAAAAATAATTGGCAAGTAGTTAAAAACACAAAGAGAAGAAAAATTAGTGCAACAAATAGACCACAAGAGACAGTAACAAATAACAAGTTTAGCCCCTTAACACAGGAAGAGATAGTATACGCCACAAAAATCAACGAAAATGAAAATAAAACACCAAAACCACCTCCAATATACGTATACGGAGTAATTAACTACGGGGAGATGATAGAACAACTGGGCACAATAGCAGAAAGCACACAATACACCACAAAATCCCTAGCCGACAATACTGTAAAGATATGTTGTGACACACCAGACACATATAGGAAGGTAATAAAACACATGAGGGACAACGACGTAATACACCATACTTACCAACCTAAAGAAGAGCGTGCCTATAGAATTGTCATTAAACAATTACATCATACTACGGACATAGAAGAAATAAAATCAGAACTAACCAAAAATGGACACAAGGTGAGAAATGTAATGAATTGTAAGAGCCGAATAACAAAAGAACCGCTGAATATCTTTTTCGTCGATCTAGAACCAGCAGACAACAACAGAGATATCTACAAGCTGACAAATCTACAAAACAGAGCTATTCAAATAGAACCGCCCAAAACAACAAAGGGTATTACACAATGCATGAGATGCCAGCAGTACGGACACTCAAGGTCATACTGCAACAGCCATTTGCGTGTGTCAAATGTGGTGGAGCACATAATACGACAGCCTGCAAAAAAAGTAAAGATACCCCTGCTAGATGTGCTCTATGTGATGGTGCCCACCCAGCCAACTATAAGGGATGTGCATTCTACCATAGTCTATTTAAACCAAACAATGACAACAATCGTATGAATATACAAAAAAATGTAAATAACACTACAGCTAGACCTATTCTGCATACAACGAAACCAGTGCCCCAAAACCACTATCCTATACATCCACAGAATAGCTATGCCAACGTAGTAAGAAATGATAGTGAACAACAGACAAATTTTAATATTAATGATATAATGAACAAATTTCTTGAGGAATTTAAAAACATGTTTCAACAACTACTACAACAAAACAGCATGGTTCTAAACATGCTATCAACGCTTGTATCCAAAATTCAATAGTTTCATTAAAATCGCAGAGTGGAATGCCAATGGGCTTCCACAACATAAAAACGAGGTAGAGTTATTTCTTCATCACAATGAAATAGACATTCTATTAATAAGTGAAAGCCACTTCACAAGTCGAACTCACTTCAGGATACCTCAATACACAACTTATTCATCAAACCACCCAGACAATACAGCCCATGCTGGATCGGCCATCTTGATAAAAAACACCATAAAACATGTTGAACTACCAAAATACGCCCAAAATAGTTTACAAGCCACAGTTATAAAAGTTAGTATGAGGTCATATGAGCTAACAGTTGCAGCAGTCTACTGTCCTCCTCGTTACAACTTGAAGAAGGAAGACTACAGGAATTTCTTTGATACTCTAGGCCACAAATTCGTTGCGGGGGGAGACTTCAACAGCAAACATATCTTATTTGGATCTCGTATCACAACTACTAAAGGCAGAGAATTAGTAAACTTAATACATGAAAACAACTACCACCCCCTGGCAACTGGCACCCCTACTTATTGGCCAACAGATCCAAGTAAGACACCTGACCTGCTGGACCTATTTATTACCAATGGTATTTCCCCTGCTTACATGGACGTCATGCCAAACTATGACCTCTCATCAGACCACTCTCCGATTATAGCAACAATCAGTAGTTTCATAGTTTACAAAACGATAACACCAAGGTTACATAACAGTAGAACTAACTGGGAAAAATACCGAGCCAAACTAGAAGAGGATATCAGCCTCCAAGTAAGTCTCAAAACATCAGACGAAATAGATGGAACACTAACATCTTTAAACTATATGCTCAAAGAGGCCGCACAAAATGCCACCCCTGCAACTAATACAGGTAATAAAGTTCACTACATCCCAGCGGAAATTAAAAAGCTAGTAGCCCAAAAAAGGAAGGCAAAAGCAAAATGGCATCGTAGCCATGCCCCATCGGACAAGACCACACTGAATAGACTAAGTAACCAATTAAAATCTAAACTCAAAGAGGAACAAGAAAGATCATTTACATATTATATAACGAATCTAAACCGGCAAGACAACTCAATATGGAAACCAATAAAAAATTCCAAAAAACCTAAAACCCAGGTACCCCCAATTAGAAACGAGCAGGGAACTAATCTACAGTGGGCCAGAAATGACGATGAAAAAACGACGCTATTTGCTGAGCATCTAGCTCAAGTATTTACACCCTACAGTGACGCACCAGATATTGAAATTGAAAGCAACCTAATCAACATTCCAGAAAACAACCCACCAATTAAACCACTAACCAAAGATGAAGTCCAAAAAGAAATCCAATACTTAAACAATCGAAAAGCCTCTGGACTCGACAAAATAACTCCTAGGATGATAAAGAAACTACCAGAGAAAGGAATCATACTCGTTACTCTTATCTTCAATGCCATCTTACGCTTAAACTACTGGCCCAAGCTATTTAAAACAGCTGAAATAATCTTAATCCCAAAAGAGGGCAAAAATCCAAACGAAGTAACCTCAAACAGGCCAATAAGCTTGCTACCAATGGTATCAAAAATACTTGAAAGACTGCTGCTACAAAGAATCAATTCAGATCCGGAAACAGAAGAATGGATTCCTCACCACCAATTTGGTTTTCGGAAAGAGCACTTCACGGTCCAGCAGGTTCATAGAATAGTTCATAACATAAATACAGCAATGGAAAACAAGCAGTATTGTACAGCTGCCTTCTTGGATATTAGTCAAGCCTTTGACAAGGTTTGGCACAGGTTTCTGGTATTCAAAATAAAGAAATATCTTCCCATCACCTACCTGAAATTATTGAGATCCTACCTAAGCGACAGAGAATTTCGAACGAGAATGAATGAAAGTCTTTCCAATAATTTTCCAATTAAATCCGGGGTACCGCAGGGCAGTGTTCTTGGAACGCTGTTGTATGTACTACATACAGCAGATCTACCAACCAACAATGTACCATATGTTTGAAGCTATTTTTATTCTGAACTGTTGATTTTATTTCGATATATTTTTTTCTTCACATTGTACGTCTATTTCTAAGGAAATATGCTTGAGGTTAAGAGTATCTCATACTACAATATCACGAGTTGTCACAATAAACAAACGACTATAAGAGACGGCCTAAACAAGAAAGAGGAAGAGTAAAAACACTACACCAAGATCAGTTTCGTGCTATAAGAAAACGTTTGGCACAATAAGAAATTCACAAATATAAATGGCAGATGTTCATAATATTCAAATTGGTAGGAACACTAAACGAAGGCTTCTCACTGAACAATATTTGCGTGTAAGGATACCAGCCAGTGTATCAGCTTTAAACGTAAACCATTGTAGAAATAGATTGCAATTTTCCAGAGAGCAGTTTGACTGGAATGTTGACGACTGGGACCACTTATTGTTCACACACAAATCGAGGTTTTGTTTGTATAGATCATATAGATGCGTAAGAGTTATTCGACGGCCAATAGAGCGTTATCCATAGTGCAACATATGACCTACGACTTTATTCAATGGAGGATCTGTAATGGTTTGGGGAGGAATATCTCTTACAGCATGAACGGACTTTTTTGCTTTACGAAGAGGTTCATTAATAAGTGAAAATTATATAACATATATTTTGTTTGCTTCTTTCATACGAAATAATTTTCTTTTAATGCATGATATTGCACGTGGGGTACGAGATTATTCGGATGAGGTTGGTATACAAACCATGAACTGGCCACCCTGCAACCCTGATCTAAACCTCAAAGAGAATTTGTGGAATATTATTGATCATGAGGTCAGGAGCCGACAACCTCCACCTGTCATTCCTGGAGGCATAGAAGTTAAGGTGGGAGAAGTTTGGGATGCAGTTGAGCAAGACCAAATACGACGCTTGATTTTAAGTATATCTAGTTGCTGTGAAGAAGTAATTCGAAATAGAGGTGGAAATACTCGTTAATGATTTTGTGAGTGTGAATTTGTTAAAGATTATTTAGGTTATGTTTTCATAGGTTTTAGTTGTTTTAAATGTCAATAAAGTTTGTATGTATTACAATCTAATAAAATCAGGTTATGCTTTGAAGGTATTTTTCCTTTTTGATAACAGAGATGATTTTTTAAAGAAAATGTTGAAAGAAGGTGCTATCTCGCAATAATGAAAAAAACCAACTTTATTTTTACACCCTGTATATGTGTAAAACGTTGATTTCTTAGAAAACATTGGTGCGGTAATTCCTTAGAAATAGAATTATAATGTGAAAAAAAATCATCGAAATCCAATCAACAGTTCAGCGGATAAATAGCTTTAAAATTATGGTACAATTAAGGTGGTGCATTAATTTTGAACAGTAGTGTATAAATCGCTTTGGTTTGATTTCAAGTAACCAACAGATTTTAATATCATATCCCTTGGATATTTACCCATGTGTCATCAATAATATTAATATGAAATTCGAATAAAAAATCTTAGATTATTTTATTCTGTTTTTCAGTATTAATAGAAAGAGATGCCACTTAATAATTACGTCGATTATGTTATCAAATATTGATGACACATGGGTATGGAACTAATGGCCAACTGTAAACATTCTAGCTCAATGCATTGTTGCCAGATTTTCTTGCACTGGCTTCTATTTGAGATTTAGTCAAATTATAACAATATATTTGATATAATTTCATTTAAATATAACTTAATACACTTTTTTTATCCATATTTATTTATAAAAATATATTATTTAAAATTAATCAAAAACTAACAATCAAAACAAAATTTTGTTACACAATGGGGAATTAACATTTACTGTCCACCTTTTTATTTAAATATTCTCTAGTATATTTTATTCTTTCTATTAAATTTCTTTAAATAATCTTTATCTAACTTATTCCATTCGTACCGTTAATATTTGCCACAAATATTTGGAGCTCCTAGGAGAACGATTTTTCACCCTTCTCTCTCCATTATGTCCCGAACAAGGTTAAGAGGATCCATTTCGATAAAGTTATTAATTTGTACAATACATGTCGAATAAATCAGCCAAGTATAGCGCTTGGTGTAATATTAAAATCTTGAATTTCGTATTATTCAATGGGTGCATATATCATATGTAGTCTATTTTTATGTATGAGAGAATAATAAAACATAATTTCTAATGCAAAATTTAGTACTGTCATTTTAAATATCACAAAATAATTTAAATAATTCCTAAAATTTTCATAAATGTTTCTGAGCTGATACAAGTTTTCCTTCTTTTATAACCAAAAAGTGTACAGAACAATAGAAAAGGGTTTGGACAGGCCAAAAGCCCTGTGTATTAAAAGATTACATAGCAGTATCATAAGATTATTTTCAGTAAGTACCTATTTACCAATAAATGTTTGAAACTTTGTGTTATTTTAATTCCAAGAATCTCTTACAATAATCGAATTATAAGTAGATAAATACCCTCCCAACAAATAGCACTTAAAATGCGATTGTAGGTTTTTCCATTGTCACGGTCTAAATTGATCATTAAGTTTTGGCTAGACGCTCCTTCGAATAACTTCTCTATATCGACTACGGCGCAATCATAATATTTAAATATTTCCTCTATCAAAATTAAGTTACTACTGTGTTTATTATGGTAATTATCGTCACCTTCACCATATTAGCAAGGTTGTTTCAGTGTTGACGTTTTTTTTATCAAAAGGTTAACTCCAATTGTTATTCTATTTTATTTAATTAAAATACCTCACAATTACATTAATTTTAGAGTTCCGTTAACGCATTGTTTATATTTGAGTTTCGATTTTTATTTTTCTGTAACTACTTTTCTTTTAATATTATTTTTGTCAATAGAATATTGTTGGTAACTAAAGATTATCAATTGTTGACTTTATTAACCTCTTTCATATTATTTAGCAAACTCACCGATAAACTAATCCATATCTAATGTATATTTTGTATATTATATTGTTATTTGTCCTTGTTAGCACATCCATGGTTGTTTCCAGGTGGTAATTCGAAAAATCTCTTGTGAATAGCTGGGATGTGTTATTTGTAAACTTCTCTATGTGGTAATCGGCACTAACATTCTCTATTGATATGTATATTAGGCTATTTAGTCTGAAATTGGGAAGATACAAATGATATTGACAAAAATGATAGTTGTTTTGGTTGATAGTTTGAGTGTATCGACTTTTGATTGTCTTCACTTCTGGTTTTTAGGTTACTGACCTGATAATTCCGGTGGGTTTTGTTCTGTTTCACTTCCTTTTCCAGTACTTAAGTTGATATTTGATAATTCTAATTTCTTAATTAAATTCAGACCCATGACGAACACTTCGTTTTAATTTCTGGGACAACATTGGAATAAACACTTGGTGGAGGAAACTTTTATATCACTTTTCTCCCTGGTTAACAACTCCGGTTATTGAGCACTTGTTTTGTCCAGGAGTGCACAATATTCGAGTAAACAATCCTAAGTATGTTTATTCATAACAAAATATATTGTTTATATCGGTTCTACTTGTCGTGATGGTGTGCGCTATGAACACATGTTCTTCCTTCTGCTCACACACTGGCTTAGTACTATTAGGAACACAGTTGCCGATTGTTATTGAATTTATCGAAAATCCATGCATTTTATAGTTCATTCCTTAATCTAATTCAGTTGAATGTCCATCTGATTTATTCTGGTTGTTAGCCGAAAATTAAGTTTGGCATCGGAGTTTAGTTTTACGCATGTGGTATTTTGGCAACGATCCTAGTGCGAAATTTGGGAAACTCTCTTTCTTTTTCCGGCCATCTTTTACCACAGAAAGCAATATTGAAGAGTGGTTAGAGATTTCAATCTAAAATTTTATTATCCAGTTTGTATGGGATTTGATTGAAACTCTATATAATTAATCTCCATCTATCAATTCAGTTAGCTTATCTTTCATTTATCTTGGCTATTTTCTGAATTTTTTGAGGAGATTTTATTGATACTACTACGTAGGATTTTTTTGCCGTTCTTCAGGTAAGCTATTCAAATTTTATAACTGAAGAGTAATTTTCTCGATTCTGCTTGTTATGCTAAATTTAGCGTTTTATTTATTTTGCTTTTTTCCTATTAGAATTCTATGGTGGATAATCGAATCACGTTTTCTGGACTTGTCGATTTTATTCCAGACACTCAGTGGTTACACCCCGTCTTTGACTTGGATACCGTACTTAGTTATTTCGTTGTTGAATTGTTTGGACAAGCGCAAGCATACTATATAAAAAAAAAACCCTGCTGGCCAGAGGTGAGTTGAGTTTTTTTTTAATGATTATTGTTTACCACTTTTTCAATTTTGCTAATTGATTTGAGTTTAAATTGACGTGATATTTGATTTCTTGATTAATGTTTGTTTCTCAGTTGACAATATGAAATAGTTTTATTGTTGTTCCATATTTTTCAACGACTTCATGGGCGGGGGGTCAATGTTTTCGTAAACCTTTTATTTCCTTTTTTTTCACAAATGGGGTTCAAGTAATTTGTGTAATGTAATGATCTATGGGTTTTGGACTTCTTTTAACTTATGTGTTTATAATCACAATGCTCCAATTTTCTTATTTTCCGTGATTATTCCATTTAACTTTTTGAGTATAATTAAGTAATTCGATAATTCATTTTATACAATTATTATGTAAGTATCCTCCGTTTCCCTGTATCTTGTGTTGAGACATTAGAGATTTTCTATGTTTTCCTCTCTAGGGTTTTTTTTTTTTGGCGGAAAATTGCCTGGACATTGACTGCAAACCCAGTGCTACACGCCCTCAAGTTTCCCACAATTCAGCGATTCTCAGGGACAACCGGAAATCAGCGAAGTCTACCTTATTATGAGTCTTTGTTTGTTGCGTACTGTTTATGTTCCTTTTTTTTAATTTTCTAGTGGGCCAGTCGAGGCCATAGTTATTATTGCGCACTCGTCATTTTACTTTAAGCTAATTATTAAAGTTAAGTTAACTTGTTGAACACGTGATCACGTTGCGGTTTATAGCTTCAAGGATATTATTATAATAAAAACAAAAAAACTTATTGTAACTTTAACACCTATATATTTCTTTATTTCTATGTTTCTTACCATTTTTTTTTTATTATTATTAAATTGGTGACCTTTTAAGAGACTGTGTTTTACTTGGCAGACTGTCCAGGAGGCATAAGTTACTTTGATTTGGCTGGTAGAGTATCGGCCAGTTCGTGATCACCTAGAGACTTCCGGTTTAGTCGGTAAACCGGTGGCGCCGAACCTACTTACAGTATACTCCCTAGCCGGTGTTGCTCGCACCTTTTTAAACCACTGGCCAGTACTATACCATAGCCTATTGTTTCTGCTAATTTGCCTTTAGTCTAAATTCACTTTCGTTTCTAAATTTTGTTAAAAAAAATATATATATATATAAAAGAACAGTTGGTCTTCATACCACCTGTAGAAATTTCAGAAAAGAAAACCTATCAATAAATAGTGCGTGGCAATTTTGGCGCCCAACGTGGGGCCTTCTTTTCTAATATCACCCTTTTCTTCTAATATTTTACTCCTGGCAGTGCGTCAACTTTGAGGTACGTTAGGGTTGGTGTTTTGGTGTGGGGATCGCAGGTATTCTTAATTTACTTGATTATTCTCTCTCTTTCGAGAACCACGCCAGGACACTTAGTCTGTACCGAAAAAATTGAAATTTATATGTTTTATATTGATTCTTCTCGATACCCGAGTGGGACAATACTTATAATAATTTACTGTTTCGTAGTTTTAATGTAAATTGGGTGCGCTTGGATAACATTAATTTAAATTTTCATTGGCAATCTGATAATTCATATTTATTTTGAGTTTAGTTTTTTCCTACTTTATTAACCTTTGACATTTAACAAGATGGATTATAAAATGCAGGTGAATTATTTAAAGAAAGATATGCTTATTTTTGAATTGAAAGTTCGTGGACTGCCAGCCGATGACACCAAGACGGTAGACGAATTGCGCTCTTCATTGCGCCCAATTTTGCGCCTCGAAAGAAGAGGCAAAGCCTTAAATTATCCGCCTTATAATTTTCCTTTTGCGGACGAACATGATGTTATTTCTAGAACTTTGAAAGATATTCAAAACGGCTTAAGCGATTTTTCTGAGGAAAATGCTCGTAGTAAATTTTTGAGGCTTGAGTCAAGGTTAATTCATTTGCTCTGTCGTGTTGATCGTATTCCTGTGGTCAATCTCACGCCAGAGGAGCTAAGCTCAAGGTCGGAATTGTTAGCTGAAATTTTGTCTACCCTTGATACAATGGAGCGACGCTCTAAACAGGATCCAAATTTGAGTATGTTGCTGGAAAATATTCATATACACGAATCAACTGCTGATGATTCTAGCGATGATGTTGGTCCAATTAATCAAGCAGGTTTTTCTGGAGCTGTTGCACCAAGTCCAGATAATCCAGTAGCTGAGCATTCTTATTTTTCTTCTTTTAAAACTCAGAGAGTGGAGAAGTGGGGTCTCAAATTTTCTGGTGATACTAGACAACTTTCGGTGCATAACTTTTTAGAACGTGTTTCGGAGTTGCGTATTGCTCGCGGTATATCTGAAAGGGAATTGTTTGGTTCTGCTATTGACCTATTTACTGGGAAGGCTTTGAATTGGTTCCGTGCCAATCATTCCAGGTTCAAGGACTGGAAATCATTATCAGAACTTCTATGTAAGCATTTCGAGCCTCCTGATTACAGAGCTAGGTTATTTCGGGAAATTCTGGATCGCACGCAGGACCCCAGTGAAAGTATCGTGGATTATCTATCGAGTATGAATGCATTGTTTCGTCGCTATGGTGGTATGCCTGCTGATGTGCAGCTTGATGTTGTGTCTCGTAACCTTTCTCCGTTCTACACCACCCAACTTCCGGTTGTAAATACTTTATCAGAACTCGAGGAGGAGTGCCTCAAGCTGGAGGCAAAAAAATATAGAGCTGAACATTACGTCCCACCTTCCAGAAAGCGTCATGGTTTTGTTGAGCCCGATTTTGCTTTTGTAGCAGCTGACGAGCCAATCGCCAGTACCTCTCAAATCAATGAAGTTTCCAATGTCAAGCAATCCAGCCGAATTGTTACTTGTTGGAACTGTAAGAGAACCGGCCATATTAATAGACAGTGTCCAGATCCGAAAAGGATCCATTGTTTCAGATGTGGTGCTCCTGATGTCACCACTCGATCGTGTCCGAAATGTTCGGGAAACGCGCCCCGGGAGGGTCAGTAGATGGTCGTAAGGCTTCTCCCTTGAATATCACACCGACCGCTTGCCATAATCATACTAGTTATCCTAGTCAGGTCCTTGATTTTATTTTGGCGCATGCTCGTGGTGATGAACGGCCATATCTTCAAATTTCTATTTTCGGATATCCCCTTTTAGGCCTTTTAGACTCTGGAGCCTCCCGCACCATCGTAGGGAAGTCAGGATTCAAACTCTTACTACAATTAGGTCTTAAACTGTGCAAGTCAGTCACTACCTGCACTGTTGCCAACGGTCAAAGCTGCCTTAGTACCGGTTATGTTCAAGCCCCTCTTACCTTGTTAGATAAAACAAAATTGATTGACATTTTGGTTTTGCCCGAGCTGTCTCATCAACTTATTTTGGGAATTGATTTTTGGAAAGCCATGCAGATTATACCAGATTTAAAACAAGATGTTTGGCATTTTTCAGATGTTAATGATTCAAATACTGAGTTCTGTAATGTTATCGATAGTAGTTCTTTAACCAGCGAAGAAAAATTAGCATTGGATGCCTTGGTGGACGAGAAATTTTCTCTTATGGATACTGAGTTGGGTTGTTGTAAGGTCGCTGAACATGTCATTGAGCTCTTACCTGATATCAAACCAATCAAACAACGTTATTATCCCGTTTCTCCATTTAAGCAGGCTATTTTGGATAAGGAGATCGATGAGATGCTGAGGCTTGGAGTCATAACCCCTTCAAAAAGTCCATGGTCCAGTCCAGTTTGTTTGGTTCGTAAAAAGGATGATAGCTATAGATTCTGCATAGATTTTAGACGCCTTAATGCTGCAACTAAAAAGGATGCTTACCCTTTACCCTATATTTCAGCGATTTTGGATCGTCTTCGGGATACCAAATATATCAGTTCTATTGACATTAAGTCCGCCTTCTGGCAGGTCCCTCTTGAAAAGTCTTCACAAGAGTACACTGCTTTTACCGTCCCTGGTCGAAACCTTTATCATTTTCTACGCATGCCCTTTGGCTTAACCAATGCACCTGCTACGTGGCAACGTATTGTTGATCGTGTCTTGGGAGTTGATTTAGAGAATCATGTTATGGTATACCTTGACGACATTATTATTATTTCCAGAACCTTTAAGGAACATCTAAACATTTTGGGATTAGTATTCGATCGATTGCGAGAGGCAGGGCTTGTTGTTTCACCTTTGAAGTGTCAATTTTGTAAACCTGAGTTAAAATACCTAGGTTATGTTGTAGACTCTAATGGATTAAGACCCGACCCCGAGAAAGTACAGGCAATTCTGGACATTCTACCTCCCAAGAATATCACGGAGATTCGTAGATTTATTGGTACGGCATCATGGTACCGCCGTTTTGTGCCAAACTTTTCCTCTGTTTTGGCTCCTTTAACTCGTCTAACTAAAAAGGCCGTTCCTTGGATATGGACTCCTGAGTGCCAACAGTCTTTTAAAGCCATTAAGGAGGCTCTTGTTACTGCTCCGGTTCTTCAGTCTCCTGATTTTAGTCGCACCTTCACTCTCCAAACCGATGCCTCTAACTATGGCTTAGGTGCTGTCCTTACCCAGGAATTCGATGACGGTGAAAAAGTGGTTTGCTACCTATCTCGCTCTTTAACTAGACAAGAAATGAAGTTGACTGTAACGGAGAAGGAATGTCTGGCTGTGATTTGGAGTGTTGAAAAATTACGTCACTATTTGGAAGGAGTTCATTTTAAGGTTATTACTGATCATCATTCTTTACTGTGGTTACATAATCTAAAGGATCCTCAAGGTCGTCTCGCTCGTTGGGCTCTTCGATTACAACCCTTTGATTTTCAACTTATCCATCGTAAGGGGAAGGATCACGTGGTACCTGATTTTCTATCGAGGTCTGTGCCTGTTTCAATTACTACATTAACCTCTGGGAGTCATGCGACCCCCAATCCTTTTACGTTTTGCGACAGTTCCGATAAGTGGTATAAAAGAATGGTGCACAGTTTGGAGGAATTTCCGGACAAGTTTCCTTGTTGGAGAAGTGATGGGGGTATCTTATATAAATTTGTCAAAACTGCGGACCCTAACTTCCCTAATCATTCTAGTTGTTGGAAAATAGTTGTACCCAAAGATCAACGAAAGGAAGTCATGGCTCATTGTCACGATTCGCCTACCTCGGGTCATGGAGGAGTTCATAAAACATTTTGGAGAGTGGCTGCAAAATATTATTGGCCTAAGATGAGATCGGACATCATTAAGTATATTCGTTGTTGTAGAGTCTGTGCCCAAAGTAAATTTGATCAAAAGCCCCCGGCGGGATTAATGGGTAATCGTCCCGAGATAAAAGCTCCGTGGCAATCTATTAGTTTAGATTATATCGGTCCACTGCCTCGTTCCAAACATGGTAATTCGTATATTTTGGTTGCCGTGGATTATTTTAGCAAATATGTATTGTTGTTTCCTTGCCGTTCAATATCAGCTAAATCCTTAATTAAGAATGTCGAGGAAGGTATTTTCC
This sequence comes from Galeruca laticollis, assembly GCA_963921935.1. Taxonomy (NCBI): domain Eukaryota; kingdom Metazoa; phylum Arthropoda; class Insecta; order Coleoptera; family Chrysomelidae; genus Galeruca; species Galeruca laticollis. Next base: position 110,015,551 of record OY998179.1, read on the forward strand.
TAGTTTATGGATCACCCCAATTTATTACGTCTGACAATGGTTCCGTTTTTAAATCCAAAGATTGGCAATCACTATGCAATAAATATAAAGTCAAATCCTTTTACACAGCTCATTATTATCCCAGAGTGAACCATACTGAACGCGTTAATAGAGACGTAAAAACTATGTTGCGAGCTTATGTGAAGCAAGGGGATCATAGGACTTGGGAGGATAATCTCGCTGCCATTGGTTGTGCCATTCGAACATCGCGGCATGAGACCACTGGTTATACCCCGTTTTTCATTAATTTTGGGAGAGAGCACAAGCTCTTTGGTCAAGATTTTGTCGCTGAAATTCCATATGTAGAGACTGAGGCTCAAGATCATATACGGCAACGCGTGGGGGATTTTCGAAAATTATTTGACAGGATCCACCAACGAATCCAGATTTCTCAGCAAAACAATCAACACCGCTATAATTTACGTCGACGTCCATTATCTTTTACCGTCGGTCAACAGGTGTGGCGTAAAAACAAAACTTTATCTAATGCGGCTAACTACGTTAGCGCTAAATTAGCACCTGAGTTTGTAGGACCTTTCTCAATAAAACGGAAAACTGGTACCTGTACGTACGAGTTACAGGACGAATTTGGTAAATCCAGAGGTGTCTGGCATGTTCAAGATCTAAAACCCGTGACTGTCGATTCTGTTTCTGAAGGTCCATCTTGTTAAGTAACCACGGTAATCCATGGACTTGGAATTATGTATCTTACGATTTGTCCGTCATGCTAAATAACTTGTTCCCTGAGAATTGATTCCATTCTCTCTTTTCTTTGCATCCCTTTTTCTGCCAAATCACAGGGAATGGTGTTGGATTTCCTTGGGATCGGTGGGAGAAGTCCATCAAGAGTCAACCTTTGGTCATACGTTTTGCCCTCAGATTAGGATACACTATCGTCGGTAACTTTTTTTGTTGAAAACTTACCTCCTGTTTTTGGAGAGGGGGAGTTGTCACGGTCTAAATTGATCATTAAGTTTTGGCTAGACGCTCCTTCGAATAACTTCTCTATATCGACTACGGCGCAATCATAATATTTAAATATTTCCTCTATCAAAATTAAGTTACTACTGTGTTTATTATGGTAATTATCGTCACCTTCACCATATTAGCAAGGTTGTTTCAGTGTTGACGTTTTTTTTATCAAAAGGTTAACTCCAATTGTTATTCTATTTTATTTAATTAAAATACCTCACAATTACATTAATTTTAGAGTTCCGTTAACGCATTGTTTATATTTGAGTTTCGATTTTTATTTTTCTGTAACTACTTTTCTTTTAATATTATTTTTGTCAATAGAATATTGTTGGTAACTAAAGATTATCAATTGTTGACTTTATTAACCTCTTTCATATTATTTAGCAAACTCACCGATAAACTAATCCATATCTAATGTATATTTTGTATATTATATTGTTATTTGTCCTTGTTAGCACATCCATGGTTGTTTCCAGGTGGTAATTCGAAAAATCTCTTGTGAATAGCTGGGATGTGTTATTTGTAAACTTCTCTATGTGGTAATCGGCACTAACATTCTCTATTGATATGTATATTAGGCTATTTAGTCTGAAATTGGGAAGATACAAATGATATTGACAAAAATGATAGTTGTTTTGGTTGATAGTTTGAGTGTATCGACTTTTGATTGTCTTCACTTCTGGTTTTTAGGTTACTGACCTGATAATTCCGGTGGGTTTTGTTCTGTTTCACTTCCTTTTCCAGTACTTAAGTTGATATTTGATAATTCTAATTTCTTAATTAAATTCAGACCCATGACGAACACTTCGTTTTAATTTCTGGGACAACATTGGAATAAACACTTGGTGGAGGAAACTTTTATATCACTTTTCTCCCTGGTTAACAACTCCGGTTATTGAGCACTTGTTTTGTCCAGGAGTGCACAATATTCGAGTAAACAATCCTAAGTATGTTTATTCATAACAAAATATATTGTTTATATCGGTTCTACTTGTCGTGATGGTGTGCGCTATGAACACATGTTCTTCCTTCTGCTCACACACTGGCTTAGTACTATTAGGAACACAGTTGCCGATTGTTATTGAATTTATCGAAAATCCATGCATTTTATAGTTCATTCCTTAATCTAATTCAGTTGAATGTCCATCTGATTTATTCTGGTTGTTAGCCGAAAATTAAGTTTGGCATCGGAGTTTAGTTTTACGCATGTGGTATTTTGGCAACGATCCTAGTGCGAAATTTGGGAAACTCTCTTTCTTTTTCCGGCCATCTTTTACCACAGAAAGCAATATTGAAGAGTGGTTAGAGATTTCAATCTAAAATTTTATTATCCAGTTTGTATGGGATTTGATTGAAACTCTATATAATTAATCTCCATCTATCAATTCAGTTAGCTTATCTTTCATTTATCTTGGCTATTTTCTGAATTTTTTGAGGAGATTTTATTGATACTACTACGTAGGATTTTTTTGCCGTTCTTCAGGTAAGCTATTCAAATTTTATAACTGAAGAGTAATTTTCTCGATTCTGCTTGTTATGCTAAATTTAGCGTTTTATTTATTTTGCTTTTTTCCTATTAGAATTCTATGGTGGATAATCGAATCACGTTTTCTGGACTTGTCGATTTTATTCCAGACACTCAGTGGTTACACCCCGTCTTTGACTTGGATACCGTACTTAGTTATTTCGTTGTTGAATTGTTTGGACAAGCGCAAGCATACTATATAAAAAAAAAACCCTGCTGGCCAGAGGTGAGTTGAGTTTTTTTTTAATGATTATTGTTTACCACTTTTTCAATTTTGCTAATTGATTTGAGTTTAAATTGACGTGATATTTGATTTCTTGATTAATGTTTGTTTCTCAGTTGACAATATGAAATAGTTTTATTGTTGTTCCATATTTTTCAACGACTTCATGGGCGGGGGGTCAATGTTTTCGTAAACCTTTTATTTCCTTTTTTTTCACAAATGGGGTTCAAGTAATTTGTGTAATGTAATGATCTATGGGTTTTGGACTTCTTTTAACTTATGTGTTTATAATCACAATGCTCCAATTTTCTTATTTTCCGTGATTATTCCATTTAACTTTTTGAGTATAATTAAGTAATTCGATAATTCATTTTATACAATTATTATGTAAGTATCCTCCGTTTCCCTGTATCTTGTGTTGAGACATTAGAGATTTTCTATGTTTTCCTCTCTAGGGTTTTTTTTTTTTGGCGGAAAATTGCCTGGACATTGACTGCAAACCCAGTGCTACACGCCCTCAAGTTTCCCACAATTCAGCGATTCTCAGGGACAACCGGAAATCAGCGAAGTCTACCTTATTATGAGTCTTTGTTTGTTGCGTACTGTTTATGTTCCTTTTTTTTAATTTTCTAGTGGGCCAGTCGAGGCCATAGTTATTATTGCGCACTCGTCATTTTACTTTAAGCTAATTATTAAAGTTAAGTTAACTTGTTGAACACGTGATCACGTTGCGGTTTATAGCTTCAAGGATATTATTATAATAAAAACAAAAAAACTTATTGTAACTTTAACACCTATATATTTCTTTATTTCTATGTTTCTTACCATTTTTTTTTTATTATTATTAAATTGGTGACCTTTTAAGAGACTGTGTTTTACTTGGCAGACTGTCCAGGAGGCATAAGTTACTTTGATTTGGCTGGTAGAGTATCGGCCAGTTCGTGATCACCTAGAGACTTCCGGTTTAGTCGGTAAACCGGTGGCGCCGAACCTACTTACAGTATACTCCCTAGCCGGTGTTGCTCGCACCTTTTTAAACCACTGGCCAGTACTATACCATAGCCTATTGTTTCTGCTAATTTGCCTTTAGTCTAAATTCACTTTCGTTTCTAAATTTTGTTAAAAAAAATATATATATATATAAAAGAACAGTTGGTCTTCATACCACCTGTAGAAATTTCAGAAAAGAAAACCTATCAATAAATAGTGCGTGGCACCATTTAGTAAGGAGATGCAGTGTGATGTCGTAATGGAAATAAAATTCATTGATGCTATGAAATACTTTTTCTTTCAGAAATTCTTTGATTTTTTACTAAAATTTATTCAAGTATAATTGGTGCCATTCAAGGGGGAGTATGTTATACAATTTGACATGTAAAAATAGGAAGGAATTGAACCTTCCCAAAGAAGTATACCATAAGATATAGTACTATGAAATAAACCATTAATAAGACCTTTTCATTTACTTGGTAAGTTAGATTTCTTAATAAATATGTATAATTTGATAAACGATTAAAAAGTTTATTTATATGTGGTTCCCAAGATAACTTATTATTGATTTGAACACCTAAATATTTAACTTCCTTCATTGTGTTCTAATGAATTTAGGTTACATGTCAATTTTTTAGTTTTGTCTTCATTTAGCTTTAAATTTACTTTCATAAAATTTTAAAATTCCAAAATAGTCTCATTATGAGAGCAATATAGATCATGTAGACATCTACTTGAAATCAGAGATGTAACGTCATCAGCGTAAATAACCTTTTTCCTTTTAATATACTGTCGAATATAATTTATGAAGATCATAGCGGGCCAAGGACTGAGCCTAGCGCCACCTCTATTAAGCTGGACCCCCACCATCGCAAATCAAGTTCGCAACCAATCAAAAATTTAGTACTATATAGGTGGTAATTTAGTATTCTAGTCCGAATTTTAGTGCTCAAACCGCTTAGCAGGAAATCGCGTGAAAAATTGGGGGGTCCAGCTTGCCATTAAGCTGAACCCCCCACCATACCAGAAAAATATATGATGATCCAGTATAAACGACAAGTACACTACAATTATGTGCTCTAAGATAACGTTAAACGATTCACAAAATATAACATTATTTAAATAGTTTATCTGTGGAACGTGGGCGCCGCGCTCTAAAATTTGTTAGACAATCGTCAAAAAATTTGGTGCTCGCAGGATTATGGTACTAAAATATAATATTTTTTTGAAAGTACGATACTTAAGAAATATTTTAGTACCATAATCTTGAGAGCACCAAATTGTTTGACGATCGTCTAACGAATTTTAGAGTGCGGCGCGCTCTCTTTCCCGTATAAACTATTTAATTCTACTTGATGTAGATAGTACTAAATTCGGTAATTGTATTTTTTTGAAAGTACGATACTTAAGGAATATTTTAGTACCATAATCTTGCGAGCACCAACTTCTTTAACGATCGTCTAACGAATTTTAGAGCGCGCGCTTCCTCTTTCCCGTATAAACTATTTAAATTCACGTGATGCAGGTAGCACTAAATTCTATCATTGTATTTTTTTGAAAGTACGATGCTTAAGGAATATTTTAGTACCCTAATCTAGCGAGCACCAACTTCTTTAACGATCGTCTAACGAATTTTAGAGCGCGGCGCTTCCTCTTTCCCGTATAAACTATTTAATTTCACGTGACGCAGGTAGCACTAAATTCTATCATTGTATTTTTTTGAAAGTACGATGCTTAAGGAATATTTTAGTACCATAATCTTGCCAACACCAAATTTTTTAACGATCGTCTAACGAATTTTAGAGTGCGGCGCGCTCTCTTTCCCGTATAAACTATTTAATTCTACTTGATATAGATAGTACTAAATTCGGTAATTGTATTTTTTGAAAGTACGACACTTAAGGAATATTTTAGTACCATAATGTTGCGAGCACCAACTTCTTTAACGATCGTCTAACGAATTTTAGAGCGCGGCGCTTCCTCTTTCCCGTATAAACTTAATGTTATCTTAGAGAACTTAATTAGCACTAAATTATAGTGTACTTGTCGTTTATACTGTATCACCATATATTATTTTCTGGTATGGGGGGGGGGGTTTATCTTAATGGCAAGCTGGACCCCCTATTTTTCACGCGATTTCCTGTTAAACGGTTTGAGCACTAAAATTCGAACTATAGTCTATTTCTTAATGTCTGACAGCACAGTAGCCTCATTAAATATTCAAATAGAAAATTATCTCTTAAGCATTTTACAAATAAACACTAAAATTCTAATGCAAAACAAGTAGGTGTCTGTATTGGTTATCTGTACATCCCTGTTTCAGCTCAAAATACAATATGGTAATAAAACTGAACAATGCCAGCAAAAGGATAAACAGTGCGGCAGTGGCGGAGATTACGATATTAGTTCATTTTGCTTATTTAATTAGATTCGGTCAACATTACAGTTGAAATAAAATTCATTCGTTTAGGCCTATTAACAAGTTACATTTTCATTTAATTAAAGAAAATATAGTTTAATTCTCATAATTCAAATTTATTGACAATGAATTAATGTATATTAAGTAAAGTAAACATACCATTTATAGGAAATATAAAATTCTATCTATAGTATCATCCTCTTCGCTGGCCATACAAGAATCATCCGAAGACTCGTCGAGAGAGATCACTGTCGGTTCTATAGTTTGTTCTATGAGGTTATCTAAAACCCACATTTTCTCTTCCTCTTTAATTACATGATTCACAGCATCTCTCCAGTTCTCTTCAGTTATTGTTGTCAATGAGTACTTCATGAGTTCACGAACATCTTTCATTTTAAATGTTTTATTATGTATAGCTACATAACCTTTCATTTGGACCCATATTAACTCTATCGCATTTAATTCACAATGCTATGGCGGCAAACGAAGCACTGTTATCCCACGATTCTTGGCTATTTCATCAATAACAAACTTTTTAAATTGTAGCTTGTGATCTGAAGCAACCTTTAAAAGTTCTTTTTTCAACATATCATCTTCAAACGGTATATCTTTTACGATTAACCAGTTTCTAATATCATCTTTTCTCCAAGAGGTAGATGGAAGATTTTCTGTTAATCGCGAATGATAAGTGGCATTGTCCATAACGATTACAGCATTATTTGGAATTAATTCGACCATTTGTGTAAAATACATCTGCAGTCATTTCTTCATGATAGTCTTTGGTTGATGTTGACTGAAACTCCAGTAAACCACCTTCAACGAACCCTTGATTGCATCCAATATGCGTTATTATTAGTCGGCGACCTTTACCGATAGGAGTTTTCAGTCCAGTAGATAAACCTTCTATGAAAGCTTGACGACTGGTTTGAATACTTTTGTCCTGCCATATTTTTTTCACTGAATGTCCTTCATTGAGCCATGTCTCATCTAGATAATAGATTTGTCTTCCCTCCTATCTGTATTTTCGGATATCTCGTAAATACTGGCGTCTCCAACATATTATTTGCTTCTCCCAAGTAAAATTTAATTTGTGTAATATATATCCACAAAGTTTTTCGCCCTATGTCAGGCAAATTCTCGTCCTCCTTTCACCATTCTTAGAATTCTGTCAAGGGTTGGTATTTCTTTTTTAAAATATAATTCATGTAGTATTCGTCTAATTGTATTTTGCATATGTTCATCAAGGTCAAATGGTTTTCTTCCAGTTGACTTTTTAGTTGGAAATATATTTCCATTTTTCCTCTCTCTTAGAAGCCTGTAAATAGTAGTTTCACTAACTCCTGTCATATTGGAACATGTCGAAACTATATTTCTAACAGTAGCAGCCGGCATTTGATGTACAACAGCATCATGCACATTTAACACTACAGTCTTCGTTTGTAAGCTAATCACACTCTTACACTTGAAGACATTTTTCACAACACAGTTAACACTTATGGAACATAAGCGACTCTAAGCAAAACAAATTATACAAATTTGGCGAGACCAAGTTTCACCGTATATACCTGCAAAATTTCTAAGTAGTCATTGGGACAATCCTTAGTAGGACCCTATTGTAATGTTTCTTGGAAACGTTATTATCAACATTTCGAAAATCAGAAAGTAATTATCTGGAGAATGAATTGATAAATGGTTTGTTAATATGTCTCCCAAGAATTGACCTGCTCCAAATTCTCAAGATAATTAATGAAATATTCAGTCAGAATAGTTGCGTTACAAGATTATTTAAAAAATAATTATTGTTTTAACTGTATGTACTCTACAAATGTATGAAGGTCAGTTAGTTGTTTTAACTAATCGAATTTACATTTATATCACCTTTATATACTTTATATATCAGATCGGGTATAAAATTAAATAGTATAGGGTACTAAATAGCACTAAATTTTTGACAGGTTGCGAACTTGATTTACGATGGAGGGGTGTCCAGCTTAATAGAGGTTCGATACTCCTCACATTTGATTTAACAGTGATAATTTAAACATATTTACTTCGATCTCCCAAGTAACTACTTATTAGCTTCAAAGAGGTACCTCTAATACCATACATTTCCAGCTTTATCAAAAGCAATCTGTGTGAAACAACATCGAAGGGTTTAGATAGATCTAGACATTCTTTAGCTCTTCAGAAATACATGTAACTAGTTCTACCAAAGCTGAAAACGTAGATCTTCCCGGTCTAAAAACCGAACTGTTGAGCGTTTAAAAGATTATTTTTTCAAGCTAACTGAGTAATCTGGACTTCATTGTTTTTTCAATTAATTTAGAGATACTTGGTAAAGCAGAGATGGGTTTGTACTATTTAGCAGATTTTTTATCGCCTTTTTTAAAGATGGTAGCTACTCTAGCGATTTTTAGGTTAGTCAGAAAAACGCCTGTATCAAAACACTCCGTAACAACTGGATAATCACTTGAATTTACTTTATAGTTTGCAATAAGCACTTGCTAAGAAAAAATATTTTTATTTAAACATGAGGAACTAGAAGCCTCGAGTTCATATAATTTAGAGAGCCTGTAATTTTACCTGCTTTATTTAGTAAATTAATTTTGTATCTAAGTACGTAGACTATGGTACGCTATAACTTACTGAAATTGGTGAATTTTGAATACGTCGTATACCATACTTTGATGGATGTGTATACGAGGGTAGTAGATATATTAGAAACAAAATTATTTCTTTAGTTTCAGGTAAGGACGAAATTGACTGAAAATTATTATAAGTATCTAAGTTTAACAAAGGGGTTTGTAGAAAGGTTGGCCAAGTGGACCAAAACTCGAGGAGTTCTGGAGTAACAATCCCTCTTGACAGCATATCAGCTGGATTTGTTTTAGACTCGATATATCGCCAAGTAGCGCTGGGAACGAGTCTTTGAATTTGAGAGACATGATTACTAACATACATATTCCATTTTGAAGGGTGTGTCTGTATCCACGACAGGGCAATATGGGAATCCGACCATACATTTATGGTTTCAAATGAAATTTAAACTTCGAATATATTTGTAATCTTTGCGGTGAGCTTGGCCAATAGATTCATGACACGAAGCTTGAGTTTAGGAATTGTAACTATAGTATTAATAGGTGCGATTCTAGATTTTGCCGCGATGAAATTGCAATTAACTTGATTTTGATAAAAGGATAAAAAATTAGACATTGCAGCAATAGGATACTTTGCTGGCATTGCAAAAGCCATGAGTTTGAATTTTTGTAGGATTGTGAGCTGAAAGTATCCAGCGAGGTATTTGTATTGTTTTAATAAATTCGATTTGATGAAGAAATTGTTGCCATTTGGCTAGAAAATTCGTATCGGTAATAGTATGGTTCCAAGAATATTTGGATAACCACAGAGTTTGCATAAGTAATTTGCCTGAGACGACAATAGGGTTAATCAGGCCCAAAGGATCATACCATCAAGATAATGTAGATAAAACAAATAATTTTTTTGAATTTCAACTCCTTTGGCGCGGATATATATAAAAAATCTGTTTTAGGATTCCATTGCAATCTTGAGACTTTGTTTGGGATATTTATATCGAGATTCAAGTCAACGTTCACTGATCTGAGATCATCAGTTGCCGTTATTGTAGAAGTTGAAACAGAATTTATTTCGATACATTCGAAAGGTTGATGTGGTGAATCACGCTACAGCAAGGTTTGTAAAAAAGTTTGGTTTGGGTTAACTTCTATTTGCCGGTACATTTTTTGAATGTTCCCGGTAAGAACATATTTGAATAAACGAAAGCGACACATGATGTCGAATAAAGGTGATTGCACATTGTTGAGGATTTGGCAGAAAAATCAAAGACTACTCTTGTTTGATATCTAGACTTGTGGATTAATTTTGCTTCTCGAAGGACCGAAGACTCGAAGAATCAATCATCTGCGGATTCGTTCTGCTCAAAGGATCATTTAAATCCCGGCTCGAAGGAACATGTGCGGGTTTGAGGGGAGTTTGCAATACGCACATGCTAAGAAAAAATATTTTCATTTAAACATGAGGATCTAGAAGCCTCGATCGGACTTGAAGGTATCAGTGAACCGAAAAAGAATGAGATCGATTTAAGGTAAATTTTGCCTTTTATATGTTCCCTTGTTCTATTACGGGTTTTTCCGAAAAGGTGCATTGAATATTTATTTGAGGAATCGAATTTGTATAAGCTTATTATTTTTGAACTTTTATGAATGGTTTATGACATTGAAACATGGATATGCATTGAAACATTTACGACATTCGGTAAAATTATTTGTTGCTTACAAATATATTGTGGAGTTTAGATAGTTTTATTAGTTGTACTTTTTTCGCCGATTTCACCCAGTGGCGTATCGGCCAAACATGTTGGATACATTTCCAACAGCTCCGATTTGTATTCATTGTCCAAATAGAGTGGGTTTGCTATAGTTTTTTTGTGCAAAGAAATCATCATCGTATAAAAAGTGACGATTATTATACAAACCACTGTAGTATGATAAAAATACAATGCTTTTGTATTGTATTATAACTCACGAAGGTGCGATAATTCAGTTAAGCCACCCACTAAGTATGCAACTTTATACACACTTCTGAATAGTTGGTTGCGTAAGGGAATCAACTATGGGTTTTAAAATTATTTAAGCATATCCTGGAAGAATGGGATTTAAATAATTAAATGGGTGTCTAGAGTAATATTTTTATTAATATTTTTCATGTGATTTAACCAATTCACGAGTATTTTAGCATTTTATGTGGGGATTTTATTTGATGGTCAGTGGTAACACTGATTGCAGATGTCAATAGTAAAGGGAAGTCAAAATTATTGAAATCATGTGTCTGATACTTTTCGAGTTGTTAAGTCGAGTATGACAAGTCGTGAGTATAGAAAATGGCCAGGGGCACATGGTTTATTCGATCTATTTTCGGGACTATCGTGGTGAAAAGCCCTTGGGAACAAGGGTTTTTCTGTACAGCATAGTTTTTACATACAATTTTTTACGAATACTTTTTGCCAAATGGATATGGTTTAACAGTTTTTATGGGTGATGGTAATCGATGATAGGATGATCATGTCAAGATTTTAAGAAGCCTCAATTTTCGGATGTTTCCTGTATGGTATATATCTTCGTAGAAATAGCTGATAGACTATAGTACTCCGTTCATGGTTGTAGAGACGTGTCGTATCTTATTGCGTTATCGTTACAGAGCGACAAGAGCTTGTAACGGCGTTTCCACTTCAAAGGACGATGCTGGACTTATGTTTGTTGGTGACAATTGCGGAGGGATTCCATTATGGACAACGATTCTTAACCGGATGGCTGAATCTTGTTCCACAAGTCAGATGTGGCTTGTCAATTGAGCCGATTGACGTTTAATAGTTTGGACACTAACCGCAAGTAGCATTTAAAGTGTAACATATCTATCGACCTGTTTCGATTTCATATAATAAATTCCGTGTAATTTGACATTTTTATCAATTTCCCCCTGTTTGCTACAAGCTAAAAATCATCCCTTTCCTATACCAACGTTGAAGAGAAAACATGTACTCACTTTTCTCTTGTTCTACTGAATTTTTTCTTAATTTGCTGTGGTAAGCACAGCAACTACGTGATAGCTAAGTGACTGCTAAGAGACACCTTTACCGTTGAAGACAGTTTCCATTGGTCCGAGACATCTTTCACCATAGAAAACACAGATTCCATTCCTTCATTCAGAACATCTAAACCACCAGAGTACCGTCAGTTAAGTACATCCTGTATTTTTCCGTCCCGCCCTAAGGCAGAATTAAATCAAATTTTCTATACATTTTTTTTTTATTTCTAATCCACCCGGCTGTGAGAGTCACAGGGTATCGTGCCGGGTTGATTAAGTTTGAGCACATTTTATTTTAACATTTTTAATATTAATTTTTTATAACATTTTAATTTAGAGTAAATTCTTTTACACGGGGTTTCTACCTTTATCACCGTAGTTTTGTTCTTGTTCTTTCTTAACGTTTGAAAAGGTAGTGGCGCCCTGAGCTCTCATAGTCTGATCATCCTCTGTTATACAAAGTGTGTCATTAACTTGGTATCGAACCACCCTTGAGCAGTCTCATGCCGGGATTTTGTTCGAGTGAACGATAAATGGTTACAAAAGTCTTATTCGTTTTCATCTGAACTTAACCAACCATTGATAACTGATTATCAGTGCATAATTAGAGTCGGTTACCTCATATTTATTGAGACAGGTTATTACACCATCTGTTCAAGGTGCCATTACATTTAATTAAACTATTTCATTGGCAATAAAATGTGTTTTATTTGATTCACAAACATAAGAGTAAAACAATATAAATAAAATATTTGAAAAGTTATAATAGCTAATTTATTCACTATTGGTTTCTTGATTAATCAGTAAGAGTTTCTTGGATGTCCCACTAATCAAGTGGCGCCTTTAAAAAGTAATACAGGACCAGCTTTCAAATAGTCCTCACTAACTCACGGCCTTATGCTCTCCGTTGAAAAGCGGACCTTTGGCAATGTAACATCACTTCTTGTAGTAACAACAGCAAGGTAAGGTTACACCACTTAGTAGCTCAATATTTAATAGATAATAAAGTAACTTTGTCCCGAGAAATAAATATATATTATGTTGATTTATTATTTTCAACTTCCTGTTTTCCGTTTGCCCGGTCACGGCCTCAAAACTCCTAATCAAAAAGGAAAGAACGGAATGAAAGAAAAAAATCTCTTTCTAACTCAAAGAGTCGCGCTCGACGTTGATGTTTATAAAAGTTTAGCGCTCTCTTTCTGACGCTTGTACAAACTGAAAAGTTTTGATAACAATAATTTTCTGCGAGAGGGATAATTTTCAAAGTAGAAACATTTTAATTGGATTCGCTGCGCAGTTTGGATTACTGGCAAAAGTTTCCTCGGGAAAAGTTTTGTAAAAACGTTTTTGCTTTGCCAGGAGATGGGAACGTCTTTTTTTCTACTTCTTTTTTATTTAAGTACGAACTGTGTATACAGAATGTCCGTAAAGTTACTAAATTTGTTTTTATACTATTTTTCAAATCTATGTGAACAAACATAAAAAAGTATTTGTTTTATTAGTATTAAACGCTGTACGAGGATTAAATAAAAACACTTCTGTAAAAATGCTGAAAAATTAAAAAATAACATTAATGGATCAAATCAAATGAATACTCATCAGTTTCGACCTACATAAGGGCTATCTTCAGGCTACAAAAAATTATTTGGTTTAAGTAAAAGGAAACATAATTATATCAAATAATTTGTTGTAACCTGAAGATGGCCCTTATGTAGGCTGAAACTAGTGGATGTTTGACAATAAAAAATGCTGTGACATATTGACTTTGAGTTTTATTAAAAAAATATTGTTGTGTTTAAGCTTTTTATAAAAGCATAAAATATGGAAAATAACCGTTTTGCATTCGTGGTGGAATCAGCATACGAACAACAATTCCCGACTCGAGAAACTCGTTCATGAGGTTTAGCAGTTTTCAAGTGGATTCCACATTTCCGAGTTATTGTGCAACCTGTGGAATTTCCACCTATTGGGAATTCCATCATCGTATTCGAAATAGTTTTCTTCATTGTTAGAGTATGAAATTTTCGCTGTCCTACACCCGTAAAGTTTTCGGTTGTTGCAGGCCATGTAAATATGCATCTTTTCGTGTGTTTCGCAATTCGAGATACAGCGTCTCCCAAAACAATCGAGACGAAAATAAATTTTCATAGTATTAGAGTTTACTGTTAAATATGGTCAAAATACATTTTTATATGGAAAAAACACTATCATTTTCTTAAGGGAAATTATTTATTAAGATATAGAATTGGCAAAGCGAAAGCAAAAACATTTAATAAACAATTTTAAAAAGTGGCACACACGAACAACTGTTAGCAACGAATATATTTGACAAACAATTTAGATAAGTGTTCAGTGGCGCACACAATAGGTAAATGTACTAGTAGTTGACACTGTAATGGGAAATGTTTATATTATATTTGTTAAAAATTCTAAAATTATAGTTTTCAACAAAATATTTATATACTGGGATACCTACAATAGTTAGAAACCTGTTAAAATAAAATGTTTTGCCAAAATTTCAGAATTAACATTTAATAATACATTTACAAAAATTGTCAAAAATAGTCAGTAGTTGATACAAAAAAAAAGAACTCAGTGTTGACATGAGTATTGGTAATTGACGTTAAAATAAAAAATATTGAAGTATGTGATTAGAAAATATATTTTATGAAAAAATATAAATTCTAGTAATACGGAATAAAAAGGAATTTAAATATTGAGGTGTGTGTAACCCCACGAGCCAAATAGAGGTTGTTAGAAGGCGGAATGTTCAGTTTAGATTGGAGACCCGAACTAGAAGGCATTGCGGCGCTCTTGAAGAGACCCAAAAAGATCGAAACCGGTAAGCCCTACTATAAAAAAACAGAATTAGTCATCTTCGTCAATTGAGTCTGGAAATTAATATTTCAGCCTCTCCAGAAATAAGTATTTTTGGTTGGACAAGTTTCTTTATTATTTGGTTATATTTTATCACACTGATATCTATGTTTTATGTTGAAAAGAGATTTATTATTTTATTTCCTTATTACTTTCTGACTTTCTTCTTCTTGCTTCTTTTTTTTCCTTCATCTTTCGTCTTTCTTCGGCAACGCTTTTTCTCTTCCATTAATTTCATTTTCTTACTTTTCTTGTTTTCGGGATAGCTTTGCAATTCTTTTGAAGGAAGTAACTACTGCCGGTATTTTCTCAACGTTCCTTTATTTATAGATGATGGTTTGGGTCCCCGCCAAAAAAGCATTCGTTTAAAAGGAGAAAGTATATATTCATCTACAGTAGAACTTGTAAAGATTGCTGTTGGTGAGGAATGGAGCTGTTTCACACACTTGTTCCAGGCTCATCAGGATTGAACGTGGAATGGTAATCTTGAGATTTTTTTTGTTTTCATTTGGGCTTCCATTGTAAGTAATTTCCTTGGCATTTTCAATAACTTGATTGCTACTGTAAGCGCCTCAACTGTTCGGCTCAAAATTTTCTTGAATGAAACAAAGATAGCCTAGCGAAATACTATCATTCGGAACGGTAGTGGACGATAAAAAGTTAAAACGTATGCGAACGGCGCTCGTGGGTTTGATTGGAGAGCTTAAGGGTCGTAGGTATATATGATGGAAATTAATTAAACGAGAAATTAATATAGGGCGCCAGAAATTTTAATTTACCGAAAAAAATTGAAAAACTGCGACACGAGAGAAGAAACGGAATGATCACACAGTAAATTACGTTACTTGCAGCGAGAAATTATGCATGAGGTATCTTCAGAAGCAAGGTGTCTGTGGAGAGTAACTGAAACGCGTTTATTATGGTAACCAGTTTATTAACATATTTGACTAGCGTCACTGATCAAAACAATAAAAAACTTATACTACGGATACACGAATTACAGGGTACCAACAATAGACAGAAAAATAAGGTCCAAAATCTTACATACAATCTTGTACAAAAAAACTAATATGCCTTGGGGTGTACGTATACCCTGTATATTATAAATACGTGCACCCCTCGACGACGTTATCAATCAGGGTTAGGCTGATTAAAATCATGATTTAAAATTAATTTTTATCTTTTTATTCAGAACCAGTTAACAACATAATATAAAAGTTTTCTCAAAAATCAAAAGAAGTGTCTGCTTTTAGCAAAAACAACAAACAAGAAGTATATAATTTCAAATACTTAAACTAAACGTAACACCTAAACTTTATTACTGTATATTTTCAGTCTATTCATTTTCGTTCTACAATTTAAACAAAAACACGAGCTTTCCTCCTTTTTCTATGCCTAATCTGTTTCTAATATCCGAGTCTACAAGACCAAAGAGTAAATACGCGTTCTACTGAAGCTGAAGAAGCAGTTGCACACAGGAACTGTTTTATTATTGATAACTGTTTCAAGATTTCCGGCTCATCATTTTGTGATAACCACCATTGTAGTCTGTTTACATTTTTTCTTACTTCGTCCGAAAACATAACTTGCTTAAATGGAGCACTGCGGGCATTTAACTTTATTACTAAAGGTAACAGCCCAGTGTTTTCATTAACTCGTCAATTGTTTCTAAAGCTATATTATTTTCTTCTGGTGTTAACTGTTATTTTGTGGATTCAACATATACGCTATAAAATGATATGGCATTAGTGCTGGCTTATATCGATTATTAAATTGTTGTGTTTTTTGTAATGGTAATTCCACAGATTCGTCAAAGATATATTGTAAATGTTTCCACTGCTCTACTGCATCTGATATAGTAGTCTTTTTCCTCTGCACAGTATCAACAGCAACTGATATAGGTTTTAAAATGTTTAAATAATCTTGCGCAGCATGTTTAATCGCAATATTTGAAACTTTTTGGTAAATAGTGGAATTAATCTCATTTTTATTTTCTTCGCAGATTCTTAATATCATGTCCCACTGCGTGACATACATCTCTAAGCAGTCGCCAAGGCTATTCCATCGCACATCGCTTGGAAGGACTAAAGCGCTGCCTCCTGCTTGACTGAATTTAGCTCTAGCTAAATGGTTATTTCGAAAATACCTTAACAATTTGGTCCACATGTTCTTTAACGTCTTTAACTTGAAAGTCCTTGCACAGTAAATTAAAGATATGTGCAGAGCAGCCATAAGTTATAACTTTTGCGTTCGTTTTCTCTTCTAATGTTTTTCTCATAAGTGTCATATTTACGGCATTGTCTGTTACAAAAGATTTTACGGTACACTTGTATTTTAATTCACATGAAGAATTCAGGTCACAAACTATTTGACTGAAATATTCTGGATATGTGGATTTCCTGATGTGTCTATAGTTTAGTATAGGAGGGCTTGTCCATCTTCAGTGGTTAGGAAAATATTTTACGGTACACTCGTATTTTAATTCACATGAATAAATCAGGTCACAAACTATTTGAGTTGAATATTCTGAAGTATGTGGATTTCCTGATGTGTCTATAGATTCGTTTAGGAGGGCTTGTCCATCTTCAGTGGTTATCGTTGCACATAGCACTGGTTCGTTGTCCACGTTTGACCACCCATCAATTGACATATTTACGAACTGTCCTGACAGGGAGGAGAAACATGTTTCTATTTTCTCTTCATAGATTTCGTTCAAAAGACTTGTTGCTACCGTTTTTCTCGAGGGCGACGTATAACCAGGCCTTAATAACTGAATGGCTTTTTTCACCTCTAAATTCTCAATACATCTGAAGCTCGAATTAGTAGCAAAAATAGCCTTTGCTATTTGTTTGTCAATTTTATGTTTTTCATCAGTTAATCCGCATTACAAAACCACTCATGGTAGGCTGAGTTTCGATTGCTTCCTTTTTTTGGACTAGCTCAAAAGTTGTTGGACTTGTTGGTACTTTCGGTGGAGTTTTTCTAACATATGAACCTATCAGTCATGAGTGAACTACAACTTGAGGTAGATGATGTGCTAGCAAAACTGTCAAGCGACATTGGACTCTCTGGAAAGAGAAAAAACATAATTGAAAATTGAAATGGATTAATTGATGATATATTGATATAGTATTGAATTATTGATTTTAAAATAAAGTGAAAATGTTCAATAAATATGTAAAAGCAAATTTATTTTTTTAATTTGAAAAAAATTAAAAATTCAGCAAGTATAGAAGAGTAAAGATAATCTTTAATTAAACTGGAAAAGGTCGCGTTAAAAAAGTTACATTAAAGGCCACGTGTTAGATTTCAATCCTATATGCCTAAAATATCTATAAATGAATACTTTTAAATTATATTATCTTTGTTAAAAATAATATCAAAAAAAAATTTAAATTATCTCAAAAATGTATCTTCTCATTGACTTTCAGACCTTAAGGTCCATAGTCTCACTATTGGGATTCCTAGCCTCATTTTTCCGGCAGCGGTGGCCAGATGTCAGTAAAGCCTAGCACCCCCACTTTTTCTAATTTAAAAAAAACTTATGTGTAATTTAGAACTAATTTAGGACTAATTTGTACCCACTTAGTTTTTCTGAAAAATCACTATTTAAAGTGGGGGTGCTAGCTTGAGCTCAAGCTAACACCCCCACATTGACAAAATCAAATTTTATTGGCATAAATCTAATCTTTGAATTAAGGACTAATTTGTACCCAAAAGATAATAATTTGTACCCACTCAGTTTTTCTGAAAAACCTTTTACACGAAAAACTGTGTGGATACAAATTTTAATTTTTTGGGTACAAATTAGTCCTATATTCGAAAATTAATAATATTTAGTTATCTTTGATAATTTCAAATCTTTTAACGATTCACTTGGAAATTAATAAAACACGTGGTCTAATTTAGTATCATCAGTTCACACTTAGCTACCGTGCAAATAGGTTCCTATTAAAATCGGTCTCTCCGTGTGTGTTATAAGTTATAATACTAAGTGATAGTTTATAAATAAATATATCTAATCTAAACACCAAGTTAGTCCATTAAGATGGACGTGGATAGCGGGGGCGAGCCCTCAGACTTCGACAATCCAAGCAGAATATCACCTCCGCAACCCAGCAATAATCCCCTAAATTTAATAATGGATGTGAATGCCCTATGCAAAGATATTGAAAAATCAAAAAATAAAACCATGAAAAATAATATTTATGTTTCGGTAAGTAGAGATACTACGTCAACTTCCACATTTGAAAACAATCAAACCCAAGAATCCGGACAAAAACAGGTACGTACAACTTATTACTATCAATAAACTGATATGGGCCCATTTCATGTTTACATTGAAAATAATAGGCCAGAATTTGAAGGTAAATTAAATGCTATTAAAGTAGGCGAAATTGTACTAAGTGAACACGGAGATTTGGATAAAAAAATTAAACAGATTCAGTCAATTGGTAAAAATAGAATTCGAGTTATCATGAAAGATTACTCTAGTTCAAATATTTTATTAAAATCTACAGCATTGGTAAAATATGATTTGATCGCGTATATCCCCAAATTTCTGATTTTTAGACAGGATATAGTGAAACAAATAGACTTAGATTTAACAGAAGAGTACATTAAAAAAAGAATTACAGCTTACGATCACCATATCAAATTTGAAGTTGACTTTGTTAATAGAATGAACAGAAGAATCAAAGACGCAAATGGAGAAACAATACTAAAACCAACCAGCACCATTATGGTCTCCTTCAAATGTCAAAATTTGCCAAAATATATAATAATAAACAAAGTATTATATGAAGTTCAAGCATATCAACAAAAAGTTGTCTTATGTAACAATTGTTTCCAATACGGACATATAGGACGTCAGTGTAGGGGCAAGCAAAGATGTCTTAAATGCGGAGATAATCATTCGGCCTACATATGTACAGAAACCGAGGTTAAATGTCTGACATGTAGGGGAAACCATTATGCAAATGATTTAAAAGAATGTAGGGAGTTCACTAGACAGAAAGAAATAAAAAATATAATGACAAATACAAACTGCTCATATAGAGACGCAAGTCTCCAAATTCCAGACAGACATACTAACTTCAGGATCTCAACCTTCAGCATGCAACCAAACAACGGCAAACAATAGTATATCAAGTTTCAATTTCCCTCCCCTAACTTCGGCAAATCTATCCCAAAACTCCTATTTTTCACCTGTATCCCAACCAACTAGATTACCAATACCATCTTACTATAATACTGTTGGAAATAAATCATCACTCATACAACAAACACCGCAACAGGGACATAAAAGGATAAGATCTAATTCTACGGACCCCATTACACAACAACGTAATCAAATAGTATCCCCAATTAATATCCCCAACCAAAGGGAAGTCAACATTAACAATAATGTTCATCATTCAGATGAGACAGTAGAATCCAATGATCTTCTTAGTACAATACTAAACATTATATTATCGGTTGTTGATTCCATAAAAAATAAAAATTTTGAATTACAATAATCTGATATTAAAGCAATGATAAAAAGTAATTTTAATCTTAATCAATTAAAATCCAATGTATAAGAATTTAACCTTGTGTCAGTGGAATTGTAGATCAGCGATTTCAAACAAACATAATATATTATATTTATTAAATGAACAAAAAGTTGATATAGCATGCCTCTCAGAAACACGATTTCCGTCTAATAAATATGTTAATTTCAGTGGATATAATATAGTAAGAGATGATAGACAAGATAGGTCTGGAGGAGGTACTGCAATTCTTGTTAGAACAAATATCATTTATAAAGAATTAACTAATAAATATAATATATCAAACGTAAATCAAAAGGCGATAGAAATAAAAGGTAATAATAAAACTTATGTAACGCTGGTATCTGTATACATTCCACCAAAAATAACAATCACCTATAAACAATGGGAAAAGCTATTCGAGAGTTATTCTAAACCATTGATAATAACGGGAGATTTTAATTCGCATAATATCGCATGGGGTGGACCTAATACAGATACTAACGGAAAAGCTTTGCTGAAGGCGTTGTATACGCATAATTTTATTTATCTAAATGATGGGTCACCAACTTTCATTGGCAATTCTATACAAACACATTCTGCTATTGACCTAACAATTTGTTCTCCAGACATTGTCCATTTGCTCAATTGGTCATTACTGAACGACCTATATGGATCCGATCACCTACCTTCAATAACGCAATTATCAATTTGTACAAATACATGCACTCCGCCCACAAATAGTAAATGGAACTGTAAAAAGGCAAATTGGGACAGCTACTCTCTAGAATCCAGTCATCAATTCCAGAAATTAAGAGTTATTAGAGTACGAAGAATTTATTAAAACAATTGAATATGCATCAGAACACTCTATCCCAAAATCAAAAGGAAATCATGCAACCACAAAGAACAAACCATGGTGGAATGACGCGTGTCAGCAAGCAATAACAGCTAGGAAAAGAAGTATGTACAAGTACCGCAACAATCCAAACTTACAAAACTTGCTAGAATATAAACAAAATAATGCGATAGCCAATAAAACCTTAAAAACAGTTAAGAGAGAAAATTGGAAGAGGTTTTGTCCCAGTCTTAATAGATCAATGCCCCTAAAAGAGGTGTGGAATAAACTGAATCATTTTAAAAACCGAAAATTCCAAAACAGACAAGCAATAAACCTAGAGAGCGAATGGGTTTCAAAATTTCATGAAAGTATATCACCCCCAAGCGTGTATTTTGATACATCCATTTTCGATAGAATACCAGAAATGACACCAAAGGTAACCACCCAATTTTCATTACTTCCATTTTCTATGAGCGAGTTACAAATGGCTTTAAAAAGTAATAATAATTCTGCCCCAGGATATGATAATATACACTACTCCATGATTAACAATTTACCTCTTACCGCAAAGAGCAGTTTACTATCAATTTTGAACAGTATTTGGTGTCTTCAAGCTGAAATACCGAAAGCGTGGAAACAGTACTTAATTATACCGATCATTAAACCAGGGAAAGATCATACTTTGGCCGAATCATATAGAGCAATATCCCTTGCATCCTGCGTACTAAAAACGTATGAAAGACTCATAAAAGTCCGACTCGAATACTATCTGGAAAAAAATTCCTTAATTCCAAATAAATTTGTTATATTTACAGATAGCAAAAGTGCCTTAGAATCCTTCAAAAAGTTTAAAATCAATGTCTCACCACATAATTTTAAAAATTCTTGAGCTCAATTTTAAAGCAGTTACTACAGGAAAAGACATTCAGTTTACATGGGTTAAGGCACATGCTGGAATTTCACATAACGAAGAAGTGGACCGCCTAGCAAAAGAAGCTGCAGAATCTGGGCTTATCATTGAAGAAAAAATTCCTGTATCTGATATGTATACAATTCTGAAACAGAACCTAAGACAAAATTGGCAACAAGCTTATTCACAAAGCGATAAAGGCAAATATTATATGGCCATACAACCAACAGTAAGAAAAAATCCATGGTTTTTTTTTATTCAATTAACGTGCTCGGCAACTATGGCCACTTGCACAGGTGCGATTACAAAAAACAGTAGTTATTACAGATAGTTAAAAAACATAGTTTAAAGTTTATGATATAGTGATATATCTTTTAAGAATTTCAGTGTAGACTCGATTTGGTTTGGGTTCCCTAGGATGTCTTGCAGCTGGGATTTAAGATTATGTTGTCGTCTTCTTGTGCTAAATTGGTGACAATCAACCAGAATGTGTTTAACAGTAAGTGGGCACTGGCAGCTTTGGCAGGAAGGTCTGATGCTTGAGATCATTAAGTAGCTGTGTGTAAGTTTGGTGTGACCTATTCGAAGTCTACGTAGTATTGATAATTCTTGTCTAGAGAGTCCAGTGGGGTCAGTATTCAGAGGTGTGTTGAGAACAGGCTGGATAGATAGTAGGGAAGTCTTGGTGGAGTTCCAGTGAGTTTGCCATATATATCTGACGATTCTTTATGCTTCCGCTTTAACATCCTTGCAAATTTGGATATGAGAAATTATTGTGGCTGTAGTTGACGCTGTTTTGGCATGCTGATCGGCCAGTTCATTTCCAGGTATACCAATATGTGATGGTATCCATATAATGGTGACTGTGGTGTTTAGAGAATAAAGGTGGTGATAAGAGTGATGGATATCTTGGACAATGGGATGTTCAGTGAAAAATTCTTGGATAGGATAGACGCTAGAGAGTCTGTACAAATGGCAACGTTTTTATTGGAACGGTTGATGTGCTTAAAAGCTTGTAGAATACTATACAATTCTCCAGTATGCACACTGCATAAAGGAGGGATTAGGGAAGTGCTGATGAGATTGTTTGCTGTGGTGACTGAGCAGCCAACGCCAGTATCACTTTTGGAAGCATCGGAGTATAATACAAAGTCGTAGTGATTGTTATGAATGATTTCATAAAAATATTTAATCATGAGCTTTTTAGGTGTTTCGTGTTTATTAAATTTGGATAAATAAGTATTGACCTGAGGAGGGTGCATAATCCAGGAAGGGGTTGGAGAAAAAGGAATGGGGTTATTGAGTGAGAGGTTAATGTTATTTGTTAATGAGGATAATATAAGAGCGATAGGTTTAATTATTGGTGAAGGGTTGTTAAGAGGGCTGGCAGTTGATGTGAACAGAGAATAGACAGGATTGAGAGGGTTAGATGAGACTGAAGCTGCGTAGGATAGAAGCAGATATTGTCGTCTAATCCATAGTGGGGGTTCATCAGCTTCGCAGTAGAGACTTTCAGATGGGCTGCTACGGAAAGCGCCTAAGCAAAGTCGCAGGGCCGTATTATGAATAGGATTTAGTGATCCTAGATCTGTCTTAGAAGCTGACATGTAAACGATGCAGCCATAATCTAATTTGGAGCGAATGAGTGCTTTATAAATTTTCAGTAGGGATCTCTCGTCCGCACCCCAGTGATAATGAGATAGGGTTTTAATTATATTTAATCGTTTGTAACAGATACCTTTTGTTTCAAGAATATGTTGTTTCCAAGAGAGGCGAGAATCAAATGTCATACCTAGTATTTTGCAGTGATTAACCACTGGGAGGGGGGAATAATTAATAAATATGTGGGAGATAGGAGATTGAGGTCGCCTGCCAAATTTAATGATTTTTTATTTTGTTGAAGATAAGGTTAATCCTATAGAACGTGTCCGTGTAAGTAAGAGATTTACCGCGGTTTGTAGAATTTTGGAGCTAGTGGTTGCTGAACGACCATGACAGTATAGTATTAAATCGTCAGCGTAAGCTACATATTTGGTGGGAGAAGGTAAGTTATGGCACAGATCACTTATTGCTAAGTTGAATAGAGTTGGGCTTAAGACTGATCCTTGAGGAGCACCATCGGTCTGGGTGTACAAAGATGAAAAATGGCCGTTTACAGAAACCCTAAAGGACCTTTGAGTTAGAAAGTTTTGTATAAAATAAAATATATTTCCGTTGATATGGTATTGATTTAGTTTAGAGATTATGGCTTGACGACTAATTCTGTCAAAAGCTCCTTCGATATCAAAGATGGCGGCGATAACTTCATATTTGTTATTTATTGAGTTGGCAATGTAATTTTGTAGCAGAACAAGATTATCGAGGGTAGATCTATGACGTCGAAAGCCTGATTGTTCTTTTGGTATAATGTTGTATTTGTCAAGGAACCAAACGAGGCGTTTGTTAATTATTTTCTCTAGTATTTTACACAAGGTACATGTGAGCGATATAGGTCTGTAAGAATTAGGAGAAGTAGCAGGTTGATCAGGTTTTTTTAATGGCATTATTAAGGAGGACCGCCATTCGTTTGGAAATTTTTGGGATAGCCAGATAATATTATACATTTCTAGGAGTTTTTGAAGACTTGGAAAAGAAAGTTTTTTGAAAAATATATAGGGGAGATCATCTGGGCCAGAAGCATTGTTTTTACAGGATTTTAGAGCAAATTTTAATTCTGGAAACGTGAGTGGAGAGTTGAGCGTATCAATATCTGGAATGGAAGAGGATGAGCAAGGCAAAGGTGGTTGGGGAGGCGACTTCGATAAAATAGGACTAGGTTTACTGCAAAACTTCGCTGCATAGTTTTCAGCTAGGACCTTGGCAATATCTTGACTATCAGTGACATTGGTTTGGTTGTGAAATAAACTGGTGATTTTTATATTACTTTTCTTACCCTGGATTTGTCCGATTTTTGTCCACGCTTGATTGGGGTTAGTGTTTTCATTTAAGGAAGAGACGAAATTTCGCCAGGAAGATTTTTTACTTAGTTTTATAGTGTATCTGGCTTTTGCTCTTGCTCTTTTGAGATTGATGAGGTTTTCTCGAGTTTTGTTACTGCGGAATAATTTTAGTGCAGTTTTTTGCTGCTGAACCACATGTTTGCATGATGAGTTCCACCATGGAACAGTTTTTTGTGAAGGGGAGATGACTGATTTCCCAATGTGAGCCTCTGCAGCAAGTCTAATAGTATTTGCGAACAAGGTAACAGACTCATCAATATTGTTAGTAAAAGAGAGATTGGGTATGGATTGTTCAGTTTTAGTAATATATTCAGGCCAATTAGCATATTTTAGACGCCAGTAACTTTTTGTTAGAGCTCGGTCATTTGAATTATCGGTGTTAGTTATAAAGATGGGAAAATGATTACTGTCGTGAAGGTCATCTTCAGTAAACCATGTTAATGAGGGAGCTAGCTTGGGGTCACCAAAACTAAGATCGATTTTAGAAAAGGAGCCAGATGAAATGTTAAAGTGGGTGTTGGAACCGGTGTTCAAGATACAAATACCTGTGCAATTTATAACGTTTTCAACAATCTTTCCTTTACCAAATGTATGACTGGAACCCCATATTGTATTGTGAGCATTGAAATCTCCTACGAGAATGTAGGGTTGCGGAAGTTCGAATATGAGATTAACAAGCTCTTCCTCTTTAAGAGGGTGATCTGGTGAGACATAAAGACTACAAATAGTGAGTTTATCGGGACACCAACAGGTTATGGCTATGGCTTCTAATTCAGAGGAAAGCGGGAGGTGGACAGAAAAAAGTCAGAGGAGACAAATATTGAGGTACCACCACTAGCTCTTAGGCAATTGGTTCTGATATTATGATATCCCTCAACATTTTTCAATAGGGGAAGTTTGGAGTTTTTCGCATTGGTTTCATGAAGGCATACAATGTCTGGTGTAGATTCTGATATTAAATGTTGGATTCTCTCTAATCGTGGAAAGAATCCATCACAGTTCCATTGTAATAATTTGAAAATGGAAGGGTTATAAAAGGTGTAGGGATTAAAGAGTTAGTATTCGTTCTGTGAACTGTGGTTAGATTCTGTATCTGTAAGGTTATCCGAAGAGATGCTTAGGTTGTCGGGGAAATCAATTGGGTTATGCTGGTATTTTAATTTGTTTAAAAGTCTTGTGAGACGATTTTTTAGTGCTCTTTCCTTTGTAGCAGCGTAAAGCTGTGCTAAGTCCTTTTGTATACCATCTATATCAGAGGAGAATTTTTGTGCTTCCTGTAGCGGGTAAGGACATCCAAAAGAATTTTCGAGAAAAGCGATTAGTTGGGTTGAGGTAAGAGTGAAGTTAGATGGGTTGTCTTTGTAGAGATTTTGGATAACAGCAACACAGTTAAGTCCTAATGAATGATCTGAGGGATTATTAGCATTGGTTTTGGACTTTTTCTTTATTGGTTTGGGTGGTACCGTGAAAGAAGGAGGTAATGTGGAACTTGAGGCTGATAAAGTAATGGAGGGAGACAGTATTGGAGGAGTGTCAAGAGGGCTGTCGGTAGAAGAGTGGCCTCTTTTTTGGCCTGTGGCTATTGGAGGGGAGGTAGCAGAAGAGGTAGTTGGAGGTTCAGGATTCTTTGTAAGAGGTAGAGAGAAATCATCTAGAGAGGGCTCAGGTTCTATCGGTGTAGGGCTAATCAGTGTAGTTAAAGAGTCAACAGGGGAGGATGAAGAGGGGGGAGGATTGGTTGAGAGTAAATTGGTATCAGGACTAGTAGGGACTTTAGGGCAGGAGTCTGCGGTATGTCCGGTGAGTTTACAGAGAAAACATTCAAGTCTGTCGGTGGATATGAATATTCTAAAGAATGTATTTTCGTGATTAATTAGTAAGGATGTTTGTAACTCAAAGTCATCCTTATCGGGGATGACGAAGGTTACCCTGCGAAAACTCATGATATGAGCATATTGATCGTCTATTGTTCCACATTTCACAAAAGTGATAGGAGCTGCAAGCTGCAAACCAAGATCTTTTAGAGATTTCTCAATTAAAGTATGTGCAATGGAAGGGCATACGTTTGAGATTAGAATTCTCTTAGAAGGTGAGACTAGTCTCCGAATGGGAACGACAGTGGAGCTAACCGTGATATATGATGTACTGTTCAGAAGTTGATCAACGATTTGAGTGGAAGAGAGGAAAATGCAAATTCTGTTATTGGAAATACGAGAAGCAAATGTAATATTTTTTGGAGTAACTATTTCACCAATGGATTAATATATTCACTTAGTACAGTGTTTGGTATTGAGTGCATAACAATAGCTTGGTCTCTTTTGGGAAAAGTAGGAGGAGGTGGTTTGGTGAGTGCGGCAGCGACATATGATTTTGATTTGGTGATAGTGTTGTTGTTTGTTGAATGTAAGTTATTGTGGGTAGTCATTGTTTGTGTGTATGATCTTGGTAACCAAGAACACTACACAGAAGAGAAAAGAAAGGTAGTACAGACTCTCTTCCAGAGCGGAAGAGGTTAAGAAGGAACTCACCTAAGTCTAGTAGAGTTTTCTAACGGTACACCACTGGAATTCACTAATAATTAATAGGATAATAAATATCCAATTATAGTTGTAAAAATATTGCAACAGAAATAAAAACTCGTTTACTTATCACATATTGGTGATAAAACTCGTAGTCTAATTAGCAAAAAATTTGTTGTTGGCTTTGACGATGTTTACTCGATGAAGCTCAACACGATGAAAATCCATGGTTTATTAATAACTCAAATAGACAATTAATCAGAACAATTTGCCGGCTGAGAAGTAATCATGCCCTTTATCCATCATACAGAAAAAAAAATGGTTTATTAGATAACGAATTCTGCTTATGTGATGAAATCGCTGATTCGCAACATATTATATTGGAATGTCCACTCCAAATTATAGAAATTAACAAGTTATACCAACAACTTATTATACAACAAGTACAATTTCCAATAAACTTAACAAATCTACTGACACTGGAGGATAATTCAATATATAATATTTTATATCATTATCTATATAAAAACTACTAACACAACTCTGTAAGCGGTCAAGCAAACTTTACTTGAAAGATGTACACCTGAGATGAAAAAAAAAGAAAGAAAAATGAAAAAAAGAAAAGAACGGGAAAAAATGGAAAAAAAAGAAGGGAAAAGGAAAAAAATAAGGAATACATGAAAAAAGGAGGAAAAAAAAAGAAAGAAAAAAGGAAGGAAAAAAAAAGAAAAAAGAATGATCAGGTTCTCTAACTAATTACTAACAATATTGTACAACCAACAAATGCATGTCAAACATTATCAACAAACGATAACATAATTAAAGCAAAACAAAATCGAATAACCGTATCACATTGATCACATAAAACAATTGACTGGTCTGTTGGCTTGATCCAGTGCCATCTACTCAGGAAAAAAAATTTACTATCATCTTTTATAAACAAATTGATATAATAATGAAAAAACGCTTTTGGGTACATATTAGTCCTAAATTTAAAGTTTAAAGGTATGCTGTTAAAATTTGATTTTGTAAAAGGGGGGGTGCTAGCTTGAGCTTCAACTAGCACCCCCACTTTAAATAACGGTTTTTCAGAAAAACTGAGTGGGTACAAATTATTATCTTTTGGGTACAAATTAGTCCTTAATTCAAAGTTTAGATTTATGGAAATAAAATTTGATTTTGTCAATGTTAGCTTGAGCCCAAGCTAGCACCCCCACTTTAAATAGTGATTTTTCAGAAAAACTGCTTTAAATCAGTAGGGAGTTTGTGAATTCGGTGATTTAGTTTCTGCTCTGTTGGGAACGCACCAATTATTATTCTAAGTGCTTTATTTGAAATTATTTCCACAGTTTTTATATTTTTTAGCGGTTTGGAAAGCCATGGCTCCATATTCTATTTTAGATCTAATGGTACTTTTGTAAATGTTTAGTAAACTGTTTGTATCTGCTCCCCATTTTTGATGTGATAGGATTTTTAATATGTTTAAGCTTTGAGTACTGTTTCGTTTAAGATAGTCAAAGTGTTTTTTCCAGTTAAGTTTATCATCAAAAATTATTCCCAAAAATTTGATATCTTTCGTGAAACTGAGTTTGGTGCTTCCTATGGTCAGTTCCGGGTATTCTTTCTGGGCTCTTCGTGCAAATAAGACACATTTCGTTTTTTCGTGAGATATTTTGAAGCCAGACTTGTTTTTCCATTCATAAATTTTGTTTAATCCATTTTGAATTAGGGATTGCAATGTTTTAATATTTTTACCTTTTCCGTATATTACAATATCGTCAGCATATAAGCTTACACGTAGTGGAGATGTGATACAAGAGGTGAAGTCATTTATGGCGACAAGAAATAATGTTGTGCTTAAGGAAGATCCTTGGGGAATTCCATTCTCTATTTTTCTTTTGGTAGATAATTCTCCATTTGTTTTGACTACAAAATTACGTTGTGTCAAAAATTTTTCGATAAATGCTGTTATATTTCCATTAATGTTCCAATCTACCAGTGTTTGAAGAATTTTATGTTGCCATGTTAAGTTGTAAGCTTGTTCAAGATCCATAAATACCGCTAGCAGTTTCTGACCGTTAGCAAATGCATTGTGTATCTCGGATTCCAGGTTTATAATGCTATCGTTTGCTGACCTGTTTTTTCGAAATCCGTTTTGGTGTATCGATATAAGGTTATGTTTTTCCAGATGCCACATTAACCTGCGGTTTAATATCTTCTCTAAGACTTTGCACATTGTACATGTTAGGGATATTGGTCTGTAAGACGTTACCAAATTCTTTGGTTTGTGTGGCTTGGGTATTGGCACTATGATAGCTTCTGACCATGATTTTGGAAATTTGTGTTCTAAGTAAATTTTATTGTATGTCTGTAGCAAATACCTTTTTCCAGTTATTGGGAGGTTTTTT
The DNA here is from genome assembly GCA_963921935.1 of Galeruca laticollis. NCBI lineage: Eukaryota > Metazoa > Arthropoda > Insecta > Coleoptera > Chrysomelidae > Galeruca > Galeruca laticollis. Next base: position 110,045,429 of record OY998179.1, read on the forward strand.
AAAAAAGTGTAGTGCATTTTGTCAGGTCCCGGGCTGGATTTATCGCTGCATTGTTTCAGCACCTCTTCTAATTCTTCACTGTCGATTTGTACATTTAATGGGTGGTTTTGACCTGTAGCATGATTTAATTTTATTCTTTGTTCTGTATCGCGTTTATATTCCCTAAATTCTGGTTCGTAGTTTTCATGGATTGATATTCTAGAGAATTCTTCTGCAAATGTTTGTGTTATAAGTGCGTTATTAGAGATAATTTCAGTATTGTGGGATAAACTTGTTATTTTATGTTTTGATGAAATTCCTTTTAATTTTTTTATTTTTGACCATATCTCGGAGTTTGAAGTATTTGGAGTGATTGTTGAGACAAATGATTTCCAGGAGTCCTTTTTAGCTTGCTTAGTGACGTATCTTGCTCTTGCTCTGAGTCTTTTAAACTCAACTAAGTTAGTTTGGTTTTTGTTCTTTTTTAACTTATATAGCGTTCTTTTGCTTGCTTTAATAGCTTCTTCGCATTGTGGTGTCCACCAAGGTACTGGAATTTTTGTTTTTAGTGGTTTTACATACCCAATATGTATTTCTGCAGCTTGTATAATGGTATCGGTAAGTACATTCGTTATTTCGTCAATGTTATCTTCAATCTGATCAAATTCTGGAATATATCTTTCTATGTACTCAGTAAACTTAAACCAATTTGCTCGTCTCAAATTCCATTTTTCCATTGAGTTAAGATGATCGTTCTTGTCTTTTCTGGAATGAAATTCTATGCTTATAGGTAGGTGGTCGCTTCCATATAAGTATGAGTTTGGCTGCCAACTCAGGTTTGGTGCAATTTGTGCGTCACAAATAGTTAGGTCAATAGGAGATAATTCTCCTGTTAGTGGATTTAATCTTGTACCCGCTCCAGAGTTTATTATTATAAGACTGTTTGTGTTTGTAAATTTTTCTATTTCTCTCCCTCTTTTGTCTGTAGTCTTGGATCCCCACGCTGTATTGTGTGAATTGAAATCCCCTACTATTATTTTTGTGCCATTTACTTGGTTGGTTATTTCTTGTAAGCTTTGTGAAGTGAATTTTTTGTTGGATGGAATATAAATATTAATAATGTTGAAATTCTTCTCATAGTATTGTATGTTAATTGCAACTACCTCTAGTTCTGATCTAATTTGTATATTTTTCCATGTAAAATTATTTTTTATATAAATAGCCACTCACCCACTAGCTCTGTCAGACTCTCTATTTTTGTGGACGCATTCGTAACCTCTTAGTGAGTAGTATTTGTTATCTTTGAAGTTAGTTTCTTGTATGCAGATCACATCTTCTGTAGTTTTTGATATTAAGAGTTTTAATTTTTCCAGATGGGCTATTAGCCCATTTATATTCCATTGGAGTAAGAAAGTATTAGTGTTGACTTAGTTGAGAAGTGGACGAATCGTAACTATCTTCATCTTCTTCATTTGTTGATATCGAGACTAATTCAGTTGCTTACGTATCTTGGATTGGATTCTTGTGCATCGGGATTTCATCGCCCTGTGTTGTATAAATGGGTAAATGTTGTGGAGAAGGGCGAGTAGTTCAGGAATATTATCTGTGTATTGTTGGGCTATACTTAAGGGGTCAGTTGTGCCAAATGCGTTATCCATAAAGTCGGAGAATTCTTCAAATGTAAGGAGTTGTTGAGGTGATTCATTGTAGAATTTTTTTACAGGTTCCAGATCTTTGGCATTTGGATTTTGTTTGGTTGCGGAGGGGCATTGTTTGGATTTTTTCCTTTTGGTCTTTTGATCTGTTGTATTACTTGCCACTTCCACAGGATCTTTTTCGGATGTAAGGTCGCTGGAACTAGCTGTTAGATATTGCCGTGGTCGTTTAAAGGTATTTGATGGAGGAGTATCATTCGTCTCGTCAATTCGGCTAAGATCTTCTACGGAGCTTTCTACTGATATTGGTTCAACTGGCATTGTAATATTTTCTTGGTAGTTGGATGAGTTTGGTGCTTGATTTGGACAAAGCTTGGCAACATGTCCTGGGGTTTTGCAAAGGAAACATGTTATTCCGTCGAATGATAGAAACACTCTATATGTTGTATCTTCAAATGTAATGACCAATGAGGGAGGTAGACTTATGTCATCGTTTGGTACTACATAGATTTGACGTCGAAAACTTAGGATGTGTGCGTATTCGTTTCCTGACAGACTTGCCCGGAGGAATGCCATTGGTGATACTTTTGAAAAACCTATTTTTAGGATTTCTGCTTCTAGTATGTCATGTGGTATTGATGGACAGACGTTTGATAGGATGATTCGCTTTGCTGGAGTAATGAGTCGTCGAACTCCTACTTGGTGCTGTTTTATATTTAAAGTTTGATACTTTTCAGTTATATCTTGGGCAGCTTCGACAGTCGACAAGTACATACATATTCTATTATTTGACATTCTAGAGGCAAACAGTATATTTTTGGAGCCAACAATACTTGCTACGGCTTCCACATAGTCTCCGAGAGTGAGATTGTCATTAACATTTAATACGATCGCTTGTTCTTTTTTTGGAAACATATCAGAGTTAACAACTTGAGAATATTGACGTTGACTAGTTGTTGTAGAATTTGATGCGCCCCCATAGTCGGAAGCCATCACTGTGTGGGTTTGTTCAGAAATTTTTAATTTGGGTATGGCAACGGTACTTTTATGTGGGAAGAATATATCGATATTCTATCATATTATTTTTATAAATTCCCAGATACTTTAATATTGGAATCGATTCTCTCACCTGTTTTTACACTAATTACTTTGATTAGATTTTAAGTATACACACTATTGCTGAACTCGTTTTCGGAACGACCACTCGTCTCGATGATTCGAGTTTAACGATTACTGTCTTGTGTATTTTAATTTTTGTGTTTGTAGACAATATCTTTGATTTAAATGTGTCTTTTAATGCATAGACACATTTGTTACCCTGTTGTATTTCTGTTATTTATCAAAAATGTATCTACTTATAATATAATACATATATATTTAAAAAATATTTCAAAATATCTCAGAATATATAATTAAAAATTACACTATGTTACTTAACTTATAATTAATATTTAATTTATGTCTCAAAACTTTCACTAAATTATCTCAAAAATAAAATATCAAGGGCTTGGAGAATCAATAAAAAACAAAGGCAAAATCTAACCACGCGATCATTCCCGGGTTAATAATAAAAATCTTTATTAAACATAAATAAAATTAAATTAATAATTTAATTACCTGTATTCCTCTCTTGATAATTACAAACATCGTGGTGTGTTTTAAGTCTTTGGACTAACCCTTGAATATCTTTCTTGCACTTTCTACAAATAGCCCTACACCCCAATTTATTTGGATTTGTTGTCTTAATATATAACTGCCATATTGGGTACTCTTTTCTTCCACTCATTTTACTTTATTTAAATGTTTTCACTTCACTTAACTAGCGAAATGCGTGAAATTGTTGACCAACGTCATTTTATACGTTGAGAAGGAAAACAAGCCAGGGCAGGAATATTCTTGCAAAAAGCACATCAAACGCGTTCGTGTCTCATTCGGCACTGTATAGTGAGTGTATAGGACAGAAGGAAAACAAATCGCGACAAGAATTTTCTTGCAAGAAGCGCGACAAATGCGTTGTCACAAGTTTTTAAGCCGCAAATTGTATTATAATTTTTAGACTTACGTATTAAAATAATTAACAATAATTTCAAAGAATCAAAATGTTCATTTTTATATTCAAATTTAAAAAATCAAATAAATCGTGTTTTTTTTTAAAAAATCAATGGTTTTTGGTTTTATTAATAAACATCAGATTTTGCCCAACTCTGGTTTTAAACATAGTAAATCAATCAAATTTGGTGCTCTGACTGCACAGGCTCACCTGTTTTTAATAGAAGCTCATTCAGAATAATGAAAGATAGTCTACGGATATTATGTTTTACCATCGCCTGCAAAGTAGAAGGCGGAGGACATTTTTAACATATGCTACATTAATTCACCTGTTGATAGCATTTAAAACGTATTTGTAATATTTTTGTTTTTAAAAGAATTTTTTCTCATTTCCCAATAACCACATAAGTAAAATAAAACAAAGGGTACCGTGAGATTCCATTTTCACGAGCTTTTCAATGACCCTCTATATACGACATATCTTTGCATTTGATAAAAAATTTGGGTGGAGTTGCAGTTAAGGGGTTGAAGAAGAAACATTCATATTATTAGTAATAAATACGTTCAACGTAAAATAATTATTCTTCCTGATAATATAAACAAAACAAAAATACCTTAAAATTTCAAAATTTCCTACGTTCCTCCACTGTTCTAACGATCAGACAACACGGCAATGTCGTGACGACATACATAATCTGTGACGCTTTTTTAAAATGAAACCGTTTAAAAAATAACTGTAACAAATGATAATTCAAGTAAGTTACCGCATATTTTACACTCTACGTAACGGAAAAATATAAGGCTAATAAATGAAACTTATATTACTCGGAAAAATTTTCCATTAAGATAAAATCGTATTGACGCTTCTCAAGGAAAATGTTGTAGGAATATTTCGTGTTATCGTCATTTTTATTGATTATTTATTAATTTGCTAATAATAATAAAAGTATCTTACTGAAATATATTTATATCCAGTGGCGTTGCATGTTGTAAATAATACAAAATTTTTTTACAAACTTTTATGATGCATAAAGGGCCACATAAAAGTAGTTACATTGTTACGAATTAAAAGTAACAGTCTTTAATTTATTTGTTAAATTACTTACCAGATCATGCAAGAATAAAAAAAATAAATAGAATTGAATCAGATTAAGAAAGATATGGATTATTTAAAGTATATTCTTTTAATGTTCTTCATGTTTATATTGTTTATGAGTACAGGTTATAGGTAGTGATTGACATTAAATTTTCATGGAACTTATAATTGTGTTCATTAATTCTGAAAATCTAATCTGGTTCTATGTCACATATAAGTCTATGATTAGGTACGTTTCAAGGTTAGTCAGGTGATATATTTGAAATTCCTTAGTGTGGAATTTCAACTTCCAACATTTCAACTTCCAACATTTCAACTTTTTTTTTGCAGTTTTTTTCTTACATCCTTTCTTTTGGGTTTCTGATTTTAAGCAAGAGCTTAACATTCTAGGATTTCTATCTAGGATTAATACCTAAAAAGAAAAGAAACACTTTCAGTTGTTTTAAATTGTATTTCGCTGATGAAAACACTCTCTTTAGAGGATTTGAAAATTTAAACAACTAATAAAATCATCCATCTAGGCCACACAACATAATCGGTGAGTAAACACTGTAACTGGTTAACTGATTCACGGTAGGTGACATAGGATTTTGTTGTTTTAGGCCTTTAAGTTCTCACCTTCTTCTTACTTTCATCATTACATTATCTGTACTTCGTAACTTCATTCCTATCCACCAGTCAGCCATCTCTACAGCACTGAATCGCACAGGCAATACGCTGATATTGTTTGGCAGCTATTCTACCCTTAATTGGAGAAGCACTAGACAATCAAGTAAGATCTTTCCAGATAATTATTGGCCTTGAGGACTCCACAAACTTGACATTTACACTTAATAATAATAATATATCACATTAGTTTGCTTATACCTACTCGTTGGGAACCAACTGGTACCATTTGGGGCAACTGATTTATTTTTGTTAATCACATCTTAAGAGTCAATTGGTGATATTAAAGTATAACTTTTACACTGTAAATCATTCTTGAATCTTTACATTTACCCACCTCTACTCTACCGAAAACACATAGCATTTTTCTTGAGCTAGCTAGGGGAGTAATAACATAATGACGTTGTTTTGACACTCATTAAAACAGCGGTGTCAAACTCATTTTTCCAAAGGGTCAATTATAAATGTTGGGTATGTTAGCGGGCCAGACTAAAACTTAAAAACTCAAGCACATATTAAATCTCCATTTATTTACCTTCAAACAATTTAATTTCTTATAAAGGTATTAAGAAGCCTAAATTAAGTTGAAAATGTTGAGATCGATGATCCTGACATCCGAGATCTCTTGTTTTTGGTAATCACATTGATACCAGGAGTCATATTTGAGGTAGTTATTACTTTTCCGCCCAACCTATATAATATGCGAGAAAAGGATTGGTTTACCCTAAAAAAAGTTGGAAATTTGAAAAAAAAATTTGAGTTATTCTTACGTTTTCCATCAACAACAACCCAAAAAAACGGTTTTTAGAAAAAAAATCCTGTGTGTATGTCGTCGTCGTTGTCGTCGGCCACTTTTCGTTACATGTCTTGTTAGCACGATACTGCCTCCGGAGTGCAACAAGTCACCAATTTTATGATTGAATATTGTTAGGGACATGTCATAGATGAACCCTATTGATTTTCAGCTCATCAGAGCCTGTACAACAGGTGCTATAGTACTTTAAGTACGATATTTTTGTCATTTTTGGAGAAATTTAAGTTTGTTAGCACGATACAGTCTCCGGAGTATAAACAAGTGACCAATTTTATGATTGGATATTATTCAGAGCGTCTCAAAGATGAATCCTATTGATATTCAGCTCACTAAAGCCAGTACACCGGTTTCTATGGTACTTGAAGTACCAAATTTTTGTCATTTTTTTGAGAATTTTCAACACCAGTAAAGATAGCACCCCCACTTTTTCAAATTTAAAAAAAACATGCGTAATTTAGAACTAGTTTAGGACTAATTTGTACCCACTTAGTTTTTCTGAAAAATCACTATTTAAAGTGGGGGTGCTAGCTTGAGCTCTAGCTAACACCCCCACATTGACAAAATCAAATTTTATTGGCATAAATCTAAACTTTGAATTAAGGACTAATTTGTACCCAGTCAGTTTTTCTGCAATTTAAAGTGGAGATGCTAGCTTAGGCTCAAGCTAGCACCCCCACTTTTACAAAATCAAATTTTAACATCATACCTTTAAACTTTGAATTTAGGAATAATATGAACCCAAAAGCGTTTTTTCATTATTATATCATTTTGTTTATAAAAGATGATAGTAAATTAGACCACGTGTTTTATTAATTTTCAAGTGTATCGTTAAAATATTTGAAATTATCAAGGATAACTAAATATTATTAATTATCGAATATAGGACTAATTTGTACCCAAACAATTAAAATTTGTACCCACACATTTTTGCCTGTAAAAGGGGTTTCAATGTGGGAGTGCTGGCTTGAACACGTCCACCTTTAAAAATCCAATTTCAACAGCATACCGTTAAACTTTGCATTTAGGACTAATTTGTAACCAAACGCGTTTTTTCATTATTATATAATTTTGTTTATAAAAGATGATAGTAAATTAGACCACGTGTTTTATTAATTTTCAAGTGAATCGTTAAAAGATTTGAAATTATCAAAGATAACTAAATATTATTAATTATCGAATATAGGACTAATTTGTACCCAAACAATTAAAATTTGTACCCACACAGTTTTCTCTGTAAAAGGAGTTTTAAATGTGGGAGTGCTGGCTTGAACACGTCCACCTTTAAAAATCCAATTTCAACAGCATACCTTTAAACTTGGCATTTAGGACTAATTTGTAACCAAACGCGTTTTTTCATTATTATATCATTTTGTTTATAAAAGATGATAGTAAATTAGACCACGTGTTTTATTAATTTTCAAGTGAATCGTTAAAAGATTTGAAATTATCAAAGATAACTAAATATTATTAATTATCGAATATAGGACTAATTTGTACCCACACAGTTTTCCTTGTAAAAGGAGTTTTAATGTGGGATAGCTGGCTTGAACACGTCCACCTTTAAAAATCCAATTTCAACAGCATACGTTTAGGACTAATATGTACCCAAAAGCGTTTTTTCATTATCATATTGTAATGTTTTTGTTATTTATTTAAACAGGAAACGGGTGGGATAAATTTTAAACACACGCTAGGTTCACTTAGTTAATTTATTTAAACACTAAACTGATCACTAACACTTAATTTATATATACTCAGTACATTCACTTAAACTAATTTATATAATCACTTAATTTATATTCACTTATTTACTGTTTAACTCACGATGTCAAATTATAAAACTAAACTCATCCGCTGATCGGTCCTTTATTTATATCAAAGTTTTTTTTACTAGATCATTCCGGACTCCGGCTTACACAAAACAAATGCCTTTCGCGATATTTCTCGGTTGCCGGCTTAATCTTTAAAAGACCTTCCGAGAACATGTCTATAAAAACTGTCACAATAAATCCCAATAGACCTTCCCAGAATTCGGCGCGCTCGCCATTTTTTTAACTCTGTTAACATTAGGTTACAGGACCGTACTTAGTATCTGCTTCGGTGTGCGAGTTCGTAACAATATCATTTTGTTTATTAAAGATGATAGTAAATTAGACCACATGTTTTATTAATTTCCAAGTATATCGTTAAAGAATGTGAAATTACCAAAAGTAACTAAATATTATCGAAGATAGGACCAATTTGTATTTGTATCCACACTGTTTTCTCTAAAAAAGGCTTTTTAATGTGCTTCTCCTCACAGCAGTCATCCTGATTAAAGTTCAAAATGGACGGAAAACTAGACAAACTCTTAGATGAAGTTTTTATGAAACATGGCACTTACCTGGTATAATTTACTATCATCTTTTATAAACAAAATGATGATATAATGAAAAAACGCGTTTGGTTACAAATTAGTCCTAAATGCAAAGTTTAAAGGTATGCTGTTGAAATTGGATTTTTAAAGGTGGACGTGTTCAAGCCAGCACTCCCACATTAAAACTCCTTTTACAGGGAAAACTGTGTGGGTACACATTTTAATTGTTTGGGTACAAATTAGTCCTATATTCGATAATTATTAATATTTAGTTATCTTTGATAATTTCAAATCTTTTAACGATTCACTTGAAAATTAATAAAACACGTGGTCTAATGTACTATCATCTTTTATAAACAAAATGATATAATAATGAAAAAACGCTTTTGGGTACATATTATTCCAAAATTCAAAGTTTAAAGGTATGCTGTTAAAATTTGATTTTGTAAAAGTGGGGGTGCTAGCTTGAGCTTAAACTAGCACCCCCATTTTAAATAACGGTTTTTCAGAAAAATTGAGTGGGTACAAATTATTATCTTTTGGGTACAAATTAGTCCTTAATTCAAAGTTTAGATTTATGCCAATAAAATTTGATTTTGTCAATGTGGGGGTGTTAGCTTGAGCTCAAGCTAGCACCCCCACTTTAAGTATTGATTTTTCAGAAAAACTAAGTGGGTACCAATTCTAATTTTTTGGGTACAAATTAGTTGTAAATTACACATGAGTTTTTTTTTTAATTTTAAAAAGTGGGGGTGCTAGCTTTACTGACGTGAATTTTCAGTTTGTTAGCAAGATACAGACTCCAGAGTGTATACAAGTGACCAATTTTATGATTGAATATTGTTCAAGGGATCTCACAGATGTACCCTATTGATTTTCAGCTGACTGCAGGGAGTACAGCGGGTCCTATAAATCCAGATATATTATATTTTTGGTTATTTTTGGAGAAATTTCGGTTTGTTAGCACGATACATCCCCCGAAGTGTATACAAGTAACAATTTTATGATAGAATATTATTCAGGACCACAGATGCGGAAAAGTTAGTTAAAAATCTTTAAAACCGTTTATTTTCAGAATAGATTGGAGATGTTGATCTGTAAGCCTTGAGCGATGTTTGTTCTTATTTATTTTTATAAAGGAAAACATCTGTTTGCATAAATAGGTACGAATAAACACACACAGGCTACGTGGTGCATGATTTTTTATATTTGGATAGTTATTCAGACTAGAAAATACCTACAGTGTATAAAATGTAGTAATATTTACTTCCTTAAATGTATCCTTATAAAAACTATCACATTAGAGATCTATTAATTCCATTTGCAAATGAATTTGTGCCTGTGCAGTTTCAATAGTGAATGGATTGTTAAAAAGTGAGAATTCCATAGTGGCATCGAATGCCGTTTGAAAATCGCGGGCCGTACCTATGACATGACTGCATTAAAATGTCATATTGCCCTACTTTAATAATTTATTCCATAATAAAAGAACACGATTATTATAATAGTATATTGTTTAACGAGTGACGATAGTTGATTTCTGCAAACGAGAGATAATGTTCTCAAGTTGCAGAAAATATTTTTCGATGTGCAAAACACTATACTTTTTCTATAACCATGACTTATTACATACGATGTACAAGAAGTTCGAATTAACTTGAAGCGATCTTGACGAATTCTGCGATTTACCATGCTTGTTTTGGTATCTACCTTTATATTATAATTGAACGTTTCTAAACTTTTGCCATATACGTACTCTATATAAAATCATAGAAATGACATCTAAGACTGCAACAATAATTTTATTTTATTATTAATTTACGAACATTAAATACATCAATACTAAAAAAATGTATTGTGTATTTTAAAATTTATTTTTGTTTCACATATTGATTGATAGTTATATTAGAACAGTTATTTAAAATTATTGGGCTGTTCAGCGCCGGATGAACCACAGGGCACAATGGGCAACTAACTGCCCATGGGCGAAAAAATTTCATGATTATTAAAATCATACTCGTTAAAGTGGTAAAAGTCTTAAATACGAATAGAGAAATGATGTTTCATGTTTATATACATATTGTTCTTCCCCGACTTGGGACTCTTCGACCTCAGTTAATGTATTTTCATAGCTAACACTGGGATGGGGTGAACAATCGATATTAAAGTGGACGCCACCAGTTTTTTAAGCGATAATAACTAAACAAAAACTAAAAAGGTTAAAAACTGGAAAACCTTATATTTACTTTAACTCAACAAAACGAAATACTGAAAATATTTTAACGCGATGGTCCAAGTTAATATAAATTGCTGAAAATCAAATATCAAAGGTTTCAGCAAATTATATTTATTCATAAATCAATAAAAGCAATAAGATAATTCACATTAACTGCATATCCAAAATACAAGACAAATACGAACGCAGTTACACAATAAAAATCTTCAATTCTAGATTTCCATGAATTGAATATAAGACAAAGGACTTATCTTGGTGAGATTCTGGAATTATTCAGCTCTCAGGTAGGTCCTAGTGGATGGATATATGGCCTTAATCCATCCCGACCGGTTTCGTGTTGTTTCTATCAGTGTTGTGTATTCATAGGGCCTACCCAGGAGCTGCAGAGCTGAGGAAATAAAAAAAGAGTAAAAATCAAGGAAAAATTCTGGGAAGGAAGGAATAGATAGACCAGATATGAAGCTTATACTTCAACACATAAAAAAATGAATCTAGTTTTTAAAATAAAACTAACAGAAGTCTGTTCTATCATATTCGCTTTGTTCCCTAAATAAACAGAAAATGCGGAATTATAAAGCTAAAAAGAATGAAAAGAAATTATTAAAAATTTGCTTCAAAAGAATATGAAATGTTTCTTTTTTACAATAAAAAGGAATTGAAAATACAAAATTCATCAAACGCCAGCCCATATTATAATTTGAAATAAAACATAGAATACACATGGAGAAAAAATATTTCAATACTCTAACTCACCAGAAAATATGTGAAACTACTACGATGTTGGTACCAGGGTTGGGCTGATTGAAATCATGATTTAACTCGCTTGATTTATAAAATTAAGATCATGATTTAAAATCAATTTTTTTCTTTTTTATTCAGAACCAGATAACATAATATAAAAGTTTTCTCAAAAACCAAAAGAAGTATCTGCTTTTAGCAAAAACAACAAAAAGTAGATAATTCCAAATTCTTAAACTAAACATAGCACCTAAATTTTATTACTGTATATTTTCAGTCTATTCATTCTCGTTATACAATTTAAACAAAATCACGAGTTTTCCTCCTTTCTCTATGCCTAATATGTTTCTAATATCTGAGTGTACAAGACCAAAAGAGAAATATGCGTTCTACTGAACCTGAAGAAGCAGTGGTAACTGTTTCAAGATTTCCGGCTCATCATTTTGTGATAACCACCATTGTAAACGTTTATATTTTTTATTCTTCGTCCGAAAACATAACTTGCTTAAATGGAGCACTGCAGACATTTAACTTTATTACTAATGGAAATAGTCCAGTGTTTTCATATAACTCGTTAATTGTTTCTAAAGCTATATTCGTTTCTTCTGGTGTTAACTGGTATTTTGTTTTTAATGGATTAAACATATACGCTATAAAATGATATGGCGTTAGTGCTTGCTTATATGGATTATTAAATTGTTGTGTTTTTTGTAATGGTAATTCCACAGATTCATCAAAGATATATTATAAATGTTTCCACTGCTCTACAGCATCTGCGATAGTAGCATTTTTCCTCTGCACAGTATCAAGAGCAACTAATATAGGTTTTAAAATGTTTAAATAATCTTGCGCTGCATGTTTAATCGCAATATTTGAAACTTTTTGGTAAATAGTGGAATCAATCTCCTTTTTATTTTCTTCGCAGATTTTTAATATGATGTCCCACTGAGTGACATACATCTCTAAGCAGTCGCCAAGGCTATTCCATCGCACATCTCTTGGAAGGACTAAAGCGCTGCCTCCTACTTGACTGAATTTAGCTCTAGCCAAATGGTTATTTCGAAAATACTTAACAATTTGGACCACATGTTCTTTAACGTCTTTAGCTTGAAAGTCCTTGCACAGTAAATTAAAAATATGTGCAGAACAGTCATAAGTTATAACTTTTGCGTTCGTTTTCTCTTCTAATGTTTTTCTCATAAGTGTCATATTTGCGGCATTGTCTGTTACAAAAGATTTTACGGTAAACTTGTATTTTAATGCACATGAAGAAATCAGGTCACAAACTATTTGAGTGAAAAATTCTGAAGTATGTGGATTTCCTGATGTGTCTATTGTTTCGTATAGGAGGGCTTGTCCATCTTCAGTGGTTATCGTTCCACATATCACTGGTTCGTTGTGCACGTTTGACTACCCATCAATTGACATATTTACGGACTGTCCTGACAGGGACGAGAAACATTTTTCTTTTTCCTCTTCATAGATTTCGTCCAAAAGACTTGTTGCTACCGTTTTTCTCGAGGGCAGTGTATAACCAGGCCTTAATAACTGAATGACTTTTTTCACCTATAAATTCTCAATACATCTGAAGCTCGAATTAGTAGCAAAAATAGCCTTTGCTATATGTTTGTCAATTTTATGTTTTTCTGCAGTTAATCCGCATTACAAAATCACTCATGGTAGGCTGAGTTTCGATTGCTTTCTTTTTTGGACTGGCTCAAAAGTTGTTGGACTTGTTGGTACTTTCGGTGGAGTTTTTCTAATATGAACGATCCGTCATGAGTGAACTACAACTTGAGGCATATGATGTGCTAGCAAAACTGTCAAGCGACATTCGACTCTCTGGAAAGATAAAAAACCTAATTGAAAATTGAAATTGATTAATTGATGATATATTGATATAGTATTGAATTATTGATTTTAAAATAAAGTGAAAATGTTCAATAGAGATGTAAAAGCAAATTTATTTTTAAGTTGAAAATTTAAAAATTAAGTAAGTATAGAAGAGTAAAGATAATCTTTAATTAACCTGGGAAAGGTCGCGTTAAAAAAGTTACATTAAAGGCCATGTGTTAGATTTCACCTAACATTTAAAAACAATCCTATATGCCTAAAATATATATCCTAAAATATCTATAAATGAATACTTAAAAATTATATTATCTTTGTTAAAAATAATTATCAATTTTTTTTTATATTATCTCATTGACTTTCAGACCTTAAGGTCCATGGTATCCCTATTGGGATTCCTAGCCTCATTTTTCCGGCAGCGGTGGCCAGCCGCTTGGCCATCCCTACTGCTTTAAATCAGTAGGGAGTTTGTGAATTCGGTGATTTAGGTTCTACTCTGAAGTCTGTCCTTTGCTTCTTCTACTCTTCTTTTCCATTCTTTCCGGTATTTTGCTTTGTTCTACCAGTCATTTATTCCAATTTCTTTGTGAATTCGGTGATTTAGGTTCTACTCTGAAGTCTGTCCTTTGCTTCTTCTACTCTTCTTTTCCATTCTTTCCGGTATTTTGCTTTGTTCTACCAGTCATTTATTCCAATTTCTTTAAGATCTTCTCCTACACCATCCAACCATCTAGTTTTCGGTCATCCCCTTGCTCTTCGTTCTTGTCTTTTAGTTTCCTTTATTTTCTTGACACACCTTTCATTACCTAGACGTTGTACATATCCTGCTCACCTTAATCGTTTACTTCTTATTTCATTTGTTATTATTGGGCTATTGAATTTTTGATTAACTTCGTAGTTTCTTAATATTCTCCATACTCCATTTTCTTTAATTGGGCCGTATATTCTCCGTAGTATTTTCCTTCTCCAGATTTTTAATGTTTTTTCCTCTTTTTTTGTTAAATTCCAGGTTTCTGCGGCGTAAAGTACGACCTGTAGTGGAAGCAGGCTAGTGTTGGGAAATACGGGGATTTTCCGGTAACCGCTGAAACGGCGACAGTGATTTCTAAATCACCATGATTCTAAACGGTGATTTGAATCACCGCAGTGACTGAGTATAAAAAGCACAGGCAAATAAAAATATAAGACCAGCGCGCGGTGACTGACGACGCATACAAATATATTATTTATGTATCTCTTATCGGTTTGTTTTAAAATTTCTCCCCGAAAGAAACAAAACAATTCACAAAAAAGCGGCACGTTTACCCTTATCGGTATCGGGTGGGGCCGCATGTTTGTATTTTCTATTTGACTTAGTGGCGCCCGCCACCACCGATATACTTATAGGTTTGTTCCAACTTCATTGAAAACCATTCAGCAACGGTCACACTCATGCGCAGTACTAAAAAAGTGTTCCAACTAAAAATTGACGGTTCATCGGACGGTTTTGATGGCGTTCCATCTGATTTTGTGACCGTTTGCGAACGGTTTTGAAACGATCAGTTCGGTACATGGTCGTGAGCTGAAACTGAATTGACTAACTTGCGCACTATTCTGTACATGTACATCCTGTTATCGTTTAACCTAATATTCGAAATTGTTATTGTTTTATAAACATTTTTATTTTCAAGAAATCAAACAAATATTTAATAATGTGAGAAGTCGGAGATGATGATTTTATGTCAGATATTTCGAATGAAGATGATTTAGTGTTATAATTAAATAATCCCTGAATCAAAAATGAAAATTATTTAGGTACCTATGTTTATTTGTTTGTTGTATTGTACCGCTGAACCATGATGATAAAGACCAAGATATAATAAATATTAGAGAGATAATTGCAAATACTTTGCCATTCTGAAACAGTCTTTTCAATTTGACACTTCAATGTATGAATGTGAATATTTTCAAAAATAAAACATAAAGTTACTTTTTATTATTTACATTTGTTTTGAACTCATTATTCATAAACAGGTACAAAGGTTTGTGATTGAAATATGTTGTAAAAGAAAATGAACGGAAAATATAATTTATTGTCAACAAAAATTCCTCTCCTTTTACAATTTATCTTAGGTAAGACGAGATATGATATATCTGTAACTTTTGTCGTTCATATTTTTTTAGTTAATAAATTTTAATTTCACCTTAAATGATCATATTTCAGATTCTTAACATCAACTTTTATCTAAAACTCTTCATCCAGTGAACATTAACAGTAATTTGAAACCGTTCCAACTTCACATTTTCGGGATCGTTCGCAAACGGTGTAAAGTCTGGACCTGCGCACAAAAACAGTTCAAACAGTTTCTGAATCGTTTCTTGACAATCTCAAAATCGTCGGTTGGAACAAACCTTATATTACACCGCCCTACAAAATTTAAAAAAAAAAAGTTACTCTGTTTTCAGAGGAATGAGTTCTTCACGCAGAAGCTGTTTGAACAGCCCTAATGTCTTCTGCTACATATACTGTAGCGAAACAAAGAAAAAATATTACAGATTTTGTTAGACAAGCTTATTTCGGCGTACAGCTTGGAGACCAAGACAAGTCCCGTATAGTGTGCAAAACGCGTGTCTAATGTTTACGACAGTGGTCAAGCGAAAAAAGAAAAAGTTTGAAATTTGGTGTGCCCATGGTGTGGAGAGAACCTAAAAACCACCATGATGATTGTTATTTTTGTTTAGTTAATGTAAAAGGTTTTAACAAATACAAGAGAGGCAAATGGGATTATCCTGATTTAGAATCAGCACGAAGACCTGTGTCCAGATTAAAAGAAAAAAAAACTGTCTACAACCAGATATAAAAATAACCATTTATAGAACACGAGAAGTGAAACTTGTTCCTTACTTTAGCCAAGATGAAGATCTTATTTATTGCAACAACATTCCCGGACTTTTTCGTCAAATGGGAATACAATTTGTTCCAGGTGATTAGCGACTATTCATAAACAGTTCCAGTAGAAGCTTAAAGTGTGTTTCGCTACACAATAACAACCGATATGCGTCAATTCCTATCGCCCACTCAACAAAACTTAAGGAAGAATATCAGAACATCAAGTTGGTATTACAGAAACTATCCTATGAAGAACATCAGTTTTCCATTTGTGTTGATCTAAAAATGGTCAACTTCTTACTTGGGCAGCAAGGTGGGTACACAAAATACCCTTGTTTTATCTGCTTGTGGGATAGTATGGCGAAGCAAGATCATTGGAATATGGTTAATTGGCCAATAAGACAAAATATGACTGTAGGAACAGCAAATGTCATAAACGAACCATTGGTTGACCGTGAAAAAATCATTCTCCCACCGCTCCACATCAAGTTAGGACTAATGAAACAATTTGTTAAGGCTTTGAGTAAAGATGGCGAGTGCTTCAAATACATTTGTAGATCGTTTCCTAGGCTAAGTATGGAAAAGCTAAAAGCGGCTATTTTTGATGGCCCTCAAATTCGCAAACTTATTAAGGACTCTAATTTTACAAATCACATCATGAAACTTGAAGCTGCTGCTTGGTGTAGCTTTGTTATGGTAGTTAAAAATTTCTTGGGTAATCACAAAGCGGACAATTACGAGGAATTAGTGCAACAGATGTTATTAAACTTTAAAAACTTGGTACTAATATGCGTATTAAAGTACATTTTCTTCACAGCCACTTGGATAAATTTCCCGACAATCTTAGCAATTTCAGTGAGGAACAAGGGGAACGGTTCCACCAGGATATAAAGGAGATGGAGGTAAGGTATCAGGGCAGATGGGATCATCATATGATGGCAGAATATTGTTGGAGTATCCAACGTGATGTACCTGACGGTCTTCATAAAAGAAAATCCTACAAAAAGAGCTTCTTTCCTACGAATTAGATGTAATTTTTTAAATTAAATTATTTCTTTGCTGTTATACCTAATCAATAAATGAATTTTATTATTTTTTCGTTTCTCTTTTTTTGAAACCACTTTAATATTTTTTACTGAAAGAGCCATTGGTCTATTAAATTGATATTTTTCTCTATCTTATCATATTTTGATAATATATCTCTAAAATTAGAGCCAATTCACCTAAATGGACTTCAAATTCGTGATCAGCACCACGAAATTACCTAGAAATCGCCCAAATATTGTTGACAATAAAATTAGTGTTTATCAGAGTTATCTATACCAATTGCGGCCTTCTCATTTCTTAAAAGCAAAAGTTTATATTCCTAATAACATCATATCGGCTGAAATCACTATTTTTCCTTCACATAATATTTGTAAATAATGATATTTTATATCTATGTTCGATCGGCGCGGTTTTCCAATGCTAATGTCGATGATCGATGACGCCGATATTGCAGTATTCGGTTGAATCTGAATCACCGATAACCGCATCTGCGAGAACTGAATCACCGGTAGCGCCAGTGATTTTACATTCACCTGTGAAATATCGTGGTTACCGATATATCGACCAAGACTAGAAGCAGCATAAACCACAATGACGTGGGGCTTTTTTAATTATAATCAACAATCTTTCCTTTTTTAAATGAGATATAGCTTGCCAAATTCCGTTAAGCAAAACCAAGTCTATAGGTAATTTAGTCAGTAAAAGTTCACCTTCCCCTCCAGCTATTTTACGTCTTACAGCAAAAAGGTGTAAAGTTTTAGTGAGATTCCTAATGTTATATTTTTTTAATACTGTTTATTTGAATATTTTCAAGAAAAATGTCTTTATATGCAACCATAGTGATTACGCCCATTAGCGACAGAGTTGTCAACTTAAAAATTATTTTCTTGATCACTTACCTTAACAAGATTTTTTTTTCAAAAATCCAGTACTATTAGTTCCTATGGTACCTCGTTACCCTTATTGAAACACCCGGTACAGAAAAAGCAATACTCAATATCTTTGTCCATCCAGTTGAAAAGTTGGAGAAAAATTCAAACGGGAAAGTGTCATAATGACCACTTTGGCGCTTCTAGAATAAAATATAAATAAAATTGATTTTATAAGTTATGCGTTAATTTTTTGGAGAATTGTATATTAAAAATTAATTTGATTTGAAGAATTTTTTAAAAGCTGTACAAAATCTAGTGGTTTTGCCACCCGAATTGAGATTGAAAGATATTTATTTGAAGGAGGTTTTTACGATGACGTTCTTGCATACCAACAGCCAAAGAACATCTCAAAAACGAAGTTTTAGAAGTAATGCGATTATTAATTTCTTATGTGCATTCAGTCGCGACGGATCAACTTTTAAAATTGAAACTGTTCAAGTTTGAAAAACGTTCAATCCGGAAGAAAACATTGTAATAGGAAGCAAAATCTCCATTACGTAGGTAAATGTTGTTTGTCCCCGGCGACTGCTGTATGTTCGACCGGCCGTCCTGGCGGTAGTAATCTCGGGCTGATGGTGCTTCGCTTCGAGGACGAAAAGCAGATCCGATTCCGTTTTCTTGCAGTTTTCGCAGTAAAAACCTCTATCCGGGGTAAGACAAAAATATTTTCGTCGATTACTCATTTTGGAAAGTGGAATTTGATTTATGAAGAAATCACGAGAAACAAATGTTTTCACTCATGAAAAAATTGTTTGATAAGTGTGCGGAGTTGGAGAGGACATTCCCGTGGTCTTCCATCATTTTGACTATTTTACTAGTCGGACGATGTGAACAGTATTCTTTTTGTTGGCTAGTTTTCGAAACGTGGTCTTCGGATACGTTGACGTCAAATAAAACTCAGAAGAAAAGAGATTCTCAGTTTTATTTACACAACAAATTATTTCCATTGCACAACACACGGTAACGATTTTAGTAATAACGAACTTAATTTGATTTTAATTTGCAGTACGCTTTTGCTAAGAAGCATTGAATACTTGATACTGACTAGATGTTAGTTTAGTTGCTGTATATGTAGGATCTAAAGATAAAATATACGTTCGAAGCTGTCCCTTAAGTATAAAATTTTCAGAGGGTGTGGCTTCATAAATGTTAGTAAGGATTCAAAAAAATGCGTTGTTAGCAATTCGGTATGCAGTGTTGGGAACATTACGAGGGAATATACGTTTTACCGTCAATGTGTTAGAAAGAGACAAAATACATATAAATTCAGTGATTACTCCTCTTCGCTAACAGGGTTTCATAAAGTGAGAAACGAAATAACTGTATGTGTAATGGGATGTCTAGCAGGCACCGCCTTCGAGAAGCGTACAGTAGTTCTTATGTCCAACTTTTACTTACAGTTTTAAATAAACAAATTAGAAATGCATTCAGGCTATTACTAGTCACTTTACCACAGCAAAATGTTGAAAGATCGCAATGAAAGAAGTTAAGGTTATAAATACAGATGTGTAATGTGAACAGTTTAGTTTATTAATTGAGAAATAATAAGATTGTACTATACTGATAGCTTAATGCAATGAACAATCAAAAAAATCAACATTACTTTCGTTTATCCCTTCATGATTAATTTACAAAGAAATAATTCAGTATTAATAATCTAATTCACTATATTAGTTCGGGTAGTACACGCTAATATGATTTGAACAGTAAATTAAAACCTACCTAGTAGGTATTTGAAATAAGTACCACTAAAAAATCACTGGAAGATAGGTAAAAAAATTACATTCGTCGATATTGAGGGTACAATTAATGAATATAAGCATAATAATTTTCATTAACATCATAAGGAATAATCTATGGCAACAATACAGAGTACAAAAGCGACAATATGTTGTAATAAAACAAAAGTATTCAGTGCATCACCATTTTCTTTAACAGGATATCCTAAAATGAGAAATAAGTCTTGTAGTTTTAAAAATATCTCAATGTAAATCGCCTGTTTCCTACGCTCCTGATAAAACGATTTCGTTTGCATCTCTAATTATTCTATTTTTATCTGTCCCCTCTCTTCATTTTCAATTCACGCATTAGTGAATTAAGTGCACTTAAAATTTCCTTTTTTATTTGTGAGAGAAATCAGTTACATTTAATTTCAACGTTAAACGATAACCTCTCACGGCCAACGGGAAATTCTGACGGTCACATGGCGTTACCAGTGTATTAGAGAAGGACAATTATAAGACAGAGAGTTAAAAGCCAGCGTAGATTATTATACCAGACGAATACGGTTCGCGCGTGCGCTTCTTGAAGATGTTTAACTGTACAATCTGGGTACTTCACTAAACGTTTGTTTGCGAATGAGTAACGATCTTTTGCTGCAAATCTTATTAAAATGAGTATGCAAGTACACCATAAAGTGCAAATTGTAAAATGGTACTACCAGGGTCATTCATATCGAGAAATAGCAGAAAATTTGTTTATTGTGGCATTCGAAAATGCCCATCCAATTAGCAAAAAACAAGTAAGAACGGTTATAAAAAATTTTGAAGAGCATGGATGTGTCAATCCTACTAAACATGGATCGCGTACACAAAATCGTCAAACCCAACCCGAAAAAGAAGAAAGAGGTATTTTAATTTGTGCCAGTGTGGAAAATAATCCCCTACAATCGTCCACTCATTTAGCAAAGGATTTTGATGTTGATCCGAAAACGATTCGGACTGTATTTAAAAAAAATGGTTATCGTAGTTTCAAACTGAAAAAGAGCCATGAATTTTTTCCAGACGATCAATTTCGTAGAATGAAATTTTGTGAAATAGTTATGGAAAGAATACAATTGGACGCACTTTTCGAAAAATATTATGTTCACAGATGAATCCACTTTTCCCGTACACGGTGCACATAATTCATCCGTTATTCGATATTGGTCAAGGACAAATCTACACAAACATTACAATAGTAGAACTCAATATCCCCAAAAGTTAAATGTTTGGGCTGGAATATTAGGTGAACATTTAATTGGACCATTTTTTATTGACGGCAATTTAACCGGACAAAAATATTTGGACATGCTGGGAAATCAAAGTACTCCTACCCTTATACAATTAGGTGTCAACTTCAATTATATCTGGTACCAACATGACGGTTGTGCATCACATAATTATCGACTATCAATAAATTTTTTAAATACACAATTTCCCAATCGGATAATCTCCACGAATGGTAACATAAGATGGCCTGCGAGATCTCCAGATCTGGCTCCCAACGATTTCTTTTTCTGGGGTTATGTAAAAATCGAGTACTTATGGGTTCCAAGAAACCAGAGCCACTTCTCTAAATGAACTAAGGGAACAAATTTGTATGCAAATAACACCTGAAATGCTCATACGTGTTCGTCAAGAATTTTATAACCGTCTCGGTTACTGCTTAGCTCAAAAGGGGGTTTATTCGAACATTTGATTTAAGCTCATTGAAGAATAAATAAGTTTTATTTTTTCATTTATTACATATCATAATATTACTTTTATTTAAAAATTGTAGGCATTTTCATTAGAATTCGATTTTGTTTTTATTTTCGTTTGTTTTTTAATTTGTACTGTGTGTGTGTTTACACAGAGAATTCGTTCTCATTTGCATACGAACGATACGAAATTTTTTTTACTAACACATTCCAACCACAGAAGATGTTTCGAGACCAATTTCACGTTGCCAAATCTGAAAAAAAGTAAAGGTTTTAACCGCTTTCAAACTGAAAACTAGAACAGTTTCCAGCATCACAATAAAATGTTCAACGAATAGATGTGATTAATTATATCTTGATCTGTTACAACTTCTTGAATTATCATAATTAAAAGCTTCTTATAACTTGTTCTCGTGAACAATGTATTTTACAATTAATATAAATATTCAATGAAAATTGGCAATACTGTTAGTAGCTACAAAGAATTTGTAAAACGCTGGCGTCTGGACATGTATTGCGCGTTTTCCACTTTACGATATTCTGTTAGCGAAAAAGAATGATACACTGAATTTATATGTATTTTGTCTCTTTCTAACACATTGACGATAAAACATATGTGCCCACAGAATTTTCCTAATACTGGATACTATAGTTACTGATTAACAATAGACGACAAATGTGAATGTATAAAGTATAAGGTATTTCAAATACTTCGGGCTTTCAATTGATCTTCATAATCCAGCAATGAAAACGTAATAAAGTATCAATTTATTCAAATGTTGAGTTTACATAAATCATACGTGAATATTTCACGAAACAATAAACTTGTTATTCTTAACATATTTTTATCAAAATAGTTTTACTCTAAGGCTTTACAATTTTATTAACAATAAGAAAAGGTATTATAGAAATAGATCCCAAATATTACAATGCATTTTTCTTAAATATAACAATGTTAATAAAATAAAAAGAATTTACATTCTCAAACAACGTTCCTATCGTTTCCGTCATTGGCGTCCCGGTAACTTTGTATGTTGGGTATTTCCAACAATAAGTTCCCTGTATAATTAAGAAAACACAACTTTTTCGATTGCATTCATCAACATAGTCTCCTTCTAGAGTGACATTTGTTTTGGAGTAAGGGTAAAAATAACTGGGGGTTGGATTTGGAGAATACGGTGGGTGCGGAAGTGTCATTATTTTAAATTTGACATTACACTGCACGAAATAGCGCTCCGAATCCGCATATAAACACTCCGATGTGTAATTTCTGCTGCAGATCGTATTAAAAAACTTAAATTTGTGGAAATTCTTTAGTGAAAACCCTCCCTGTTATCGACCTCCTCCATCCTCGCCATCGGCTTCAGCTAACTCGAACGAGTTTCGGGGAAACGGTGTTGGGTGTCGATGGGTCAGTGGGTGGGTGGGTTTTCAAACTGAGGGGCCGCATCATCGGATTTGGCGACAACAGGGCGATCTCGGACTGCTTAACTTTACAGAAGGGTGGCGACTTCGGAGTACGCGCTCGGCTTCTGCTTCTTGATTGTTTTGGAGCGGCGCTGCTCGACCGGTTGGTGGCAGGGGCGGTAAGGGGGGGCGGTAGTGTTGATTATTAAATTTGAGGAGAAAGCACGGGGGATTTTACATCTCAAGATTTTTTGATGTGTTAAATGCAAATTATCAGATTATCTCTAGAGAGTTTCTTGTCTTGTTATATCTGGTTACGGTTTTATTCAGCGGCTTATCTTTTACTTTTTTGTAGGGATTGATCTGTTTATTAACAGTCAAAGATGTAAACTTACGTATCTATACATCAAAAATAAAGTTCATAAGTCATGAAATAAATCCCTAGTAATATCATAAAAAACTGTATTATCATATTCTTCTTCAAAGGGTTTTAATCCACGAATAATTGTTCAATAGTTGTCTGTAGGCAAACCTGAAAAATGTGTTTCATGCTAGCTAAAATAAAAAAGAAGATCGTTGCGGTTGCGTCAGTAAGATAGAGTCTAGAATGTAAAAGTTTGTTTTCGTTATTTTTATACAAAAGTAGTGTAATCATTTTTCTTTCAATAAACAACTTTTATTTTTTACACTTTCCGTACAATATTTATTTGAAACTAACAATAGTTACCCTAGAAGGGAGATAAAACTCATAGTTCACGTTCATAATGTATATGAATGTCTAACCAAACAATGATTTACTAGTAACTCTGCCTAAATATTAACGATATTACATTCAAACTAATTATACGTTACTGGAACACCTTCTGAAACCCTTTACAAGTGATTGTAACTGTTTACCGGCTATATTAATACTATTTCTACAGGAAAAATTAACGACGAATGGCGTTTCTACGAAATTATTTATGGGCACTTTCTTGAAGTTATCCCCCAAAACGTTTACAATTTAGTTAAAGTTAGTGTCATTCGTTAGTGCTTCAATAATTTTCAATAGTGCTATCATGATTTTCGAGATATTTGATATTAATTTATTGGCACTTCCATGAAAAAATGTTCGAAAAAATGTTCACGATTTAGTATAAGTTAGTGTCATTCGTTAGTGCTTCAATAATTTTCTATTGTGCTATCACGATTTTCGAGATATTTGATATTAATTTATTGGCACTTCCGTGAAGTTAGCACTCAAAATGTTCACAATTTAGTTAAAGTTAGTGTCATTCGTTAGTGCTTCAATAATGCTATCATGATTTTCGAGATATTTGATATTAATTTATTAGCACTTCCGTGAAAAAATGTTCACGATTGAGTTAAAGTTAGTGTCATTCGTTAGTGCTTCAATAATTTTCAATAGTGCTATCATGATTTTCGAGATATTTGATATTAATTTATTGGCACTTCCGTGAAAAACTGTTACCGATTCAGTTAAATTTAGTGTCATTCGTTAGTGCTTCTTAGTACTTTCATAAATTTCGTTAGTGCTTTCTTGGTCTTCTAGTTATTTGAATTATTTATTTTAATATCAGTTTCTAAAATTGTTTACGGTTGATTCCAAAATTAGTGTCATGCGTTCGTTAGTGCTATTTAGTACTTCAATAATTATATTCCTAAGTGCTTTGCTGTTTTATAAATATTTGTTTTTTTAGTAAATCCCTGAGTTTTTAGTAAATCCCTGAGTTTTCTAGGATCGAATATGTTTAGTGCTATTAAATTCGTTTGTACATGGTGTCCAGTTTCCGTGTGTTTTCATAGCCGTCTCAGTTTCTGACATTCAGGACGATTTTGAAAATTTGTCATTTGTGGCACTCCTCTGATCTCGATTATTTGATAACTGATCAATAAGATAAAAATGGGTTTTTATAGAGTTTTTTATGTAGAATTCAGTAGTTTTTTTCTAAAATGTTTTGTTTTTGAGATATGATCCAAACTTGTGTTTTTTTAAATGGGGCACTATATATATTATTTCTTTGATTTATTCATATTTTTAAAAGCTCTTAAAAATATATAATAGTCCTTACTTTTTTTAATTAATTAATTTTTCCCGTTTTTGAAGGAAGTTAAGAAAATAATACTTTTTTGTTGGTTAAAGGTTTTGTAATAATATATAAATATAATGTTGAAAATTTTGTTTTCATTTGCGGTCATAGCCTTCATACGAAAAATTATTAATTTCACAAAAAATGTAATAATGATTCCTTTCTAAAAGTTCTTTTATTTAAAATTTAAAAAATTATTTATTTATATATGTTGCAATACTTTTGGTATACCCATTATTGTATACGATATTAAAAATGTTTGATTTACCCATTATATGTCAAATTTGGCATGATTTAATTTCAGATGACATTTACACAGAGTATATTGAATAATAGACAAGTCATGTTATGATATACGGAAACATTCCAAATTAAAAGTAGATGTCGCTGTAGATATTTATTATAATAAGAGAAAAACAAATCTCATTTTATATAGAATTTATGGAAGGTCAAAAAACAAATTTAGATATTTTTTAAAGAAGAAAGGTGTAACAAAAAGATAATTTGTTTTTGTTGATTGGGAAAAAAGAAGATCCTGCATTCTGAATAATATTTAAATTTGTTCCAGACTGCAGTGCCATACGCCAGACGATTGATGAGTCTGTACTAAAGTATTTACCATCTTAAATAATGCATTATTTCTACGAGATACATCATGCCTTAAATCTTAATCATAGATGCATCTAAAATTATTCGGTTTATAAATTTTGAATTCAAAATAAAAAGAAAGGAAATTTAAGTACACGTATTAAATAATAATAATTGGAAAGAATATATTACAAAAAAAATAGGACTGTGTTCGGGTGTTTGACATTTGTAAAATTAATTGACAATTTGAAAATTATTTGACCATTTCGATAAATTTATACAATTTCATAAAGAAGGTATTAGATATTCTAGTTCGTAATTTACTTAATTTTAATTTGTATTAGATTAGATAAGATGTTGCAATTGTTGAAAAAGCAAAACTAAAGTTTATTTCGTGATTTGTTAATTTGACACATAAATATAATTGAATTGATCTTACTGTACTAGGTAATTTATGAAATATTTGGAATTGTTTTATATAATAAATTTATTTAATTCAATCATAAAAATTTTAATTTGACAGTGACATTTTTTTTATTATTGGTGGATTAGGCATATCATTCAATATAGTAAAATGTAATTAAATAGCCATGTATAATTGAAAGTATACAGTTACACGATACAACTGAGTAAATAATCCAGAACAAGATAACAATTAACATTTAATTTGAACAATACTTTAAATTATATAAATTATTTTGATAACGCATTTAACTCACCCTGAGAAAAGAGTATAATAATAATTCATAATTAAATAAATTCATCTTTCGTTAAAAGAAATTCTTGATAGCCGGAAATATTTTTATAAGTGTCAGTTTTAAATAAAACAACATACGCTGGTTAGAGCCGCATAGACTATTCATATTTTTGACGACCTCATAAAAAGAGTAATAAGACAGAAATAATATGTAGGGTGTCTCATTTAAAAAAAACACAATTTTCGTCGCAAAATGATCGGCCTCATTTTCCCTTTAGACTTACTATGGAAAGGGGGAATTCAATTCAACTAATGGACTGGTTTTTGTATTCTTGGGTCTCATCGGCAATGAAGTATATGTTTTATCATTCATTTTACTCAGTAAACGCGCACTGTGAGTTACCAATGACGACATCTGGAAAGAACGGTTTTTTTACTTTTAATAACCATAATGTCATTTATCAAAACCTAAATTGTATTTAATATTTCATAAAAGATCGATATTGAAAGAAAAAATTCAGAAGAATGTCGTTTAATCCTCTTTGGAAAGGAAACAAGTAAACTTCTTAAACTCGGGTAAGTTGAACGGGCCCAAGCACCGGGAGTTCCACTGAAAGTTGGATCGACCGCCAATTCTCGCGAACTAACTTCTACCATAAAGTATATAAACTTACACTTTTGTAACAACTTTAGTTCTCTTTCTCGAATGAAAACTTTTACTGACGACGGAGGCGGAGGAGTTGCGGGAGTTCTTGAAAACTTTTCCGTCGTCGTCTTCGTTCGTCTTTCGCTCTTTTACGTCTTTGGCTTCGAAACTCTCTCGCGAGTTAGAGAGTTTCGGGACAAACTTATTTTTCTTTCCTTAAACTTTTAATATCCCATCAGATATAGTTTAATTAACGAGAAGATATCTTTTGTTTCGTTTACAATCGCGAAACGGTAGAATTAAAATGCTACAACAAGCTCATATTCTTGACGTTTTTAAATAATCTCTGTGATGGATCACTGGCTTTGTCTCTTGGTCATCTTTTGTTACCCAAAAATGAAACTCGCGCTGGTTTGTGAAGATTAGGAAAAAAATTGAGACGCAGTTTTATCTACTTATTTTTAAAAGTTGATATTTAGGAATGTTTTCTATAGTCGCAATTTCAGACTGGTAATCTTATCAATGCTTTCGGGCTTACGATAAACAAAGAAAAAACAAAAACAATGGTTGTTGACAAAAACTCAAACGGGTATACCTACAAACAGAATTATGTACAACAAAGTGGACACATTTAAATATCTGGGATGCTAGATGACCTTAAATACGCTGCAAGAAGTGCATTTCCTAGAATAAATTCCGCTCGTTCCAGATACAGATTTGTGAAAACCTGTGTTCACAAACACAACACGCAAATGTTTTAATATATAATAGTAATTATTTTTATTATGAAGGACCATTCACGAAACAAGCAAAAACTCTTAACTTGATTACTTTTCAGCTTCAAATCTCGTACTGCCTTTTCTTAAAATTGAAACTTATTCACTCAGGTTGTTATTACTTCCACGTGGCACGGTCTAGGTATATTATAAGACCAACATGCGCTCTATGCCTTTTCCTCGAAGAAGGCTAGAGAACTGCTTGTATTCCATTGGCGTTCAATCGTCGCGAAATTTAAAATGAAAACACGTAAATCGTGTTTTAAATATGAATAAACAAAGTGCATTTATTAATGAAGAAAGTCACGAAAAAATAGTGAAAGAAAATGAGTGAGTACTCTATATACATACATTTTATTATTATTATCACAAGCGCAGTATTATTTTTTTCCTACGATCACTACCCAAAGTAGGCTTTTGCACACTCAAATCTAACCGCAAAGTTGATGTTTTCCGTGATATGTCATAATTTGACATTATTTCCGCTCTAGAGCGTACTTTTCCGCTCGCATGTTTTCATTTACAATAAACTAAAGAAAGTTAGTAAATAATAGGTATATTAATAGTACATTATACACTAAGCGACTAAAGTGACCCATTTAATCCCGCGGATGGGACCCATTTAATCCCCGAAGGAATCAATCCATATACATTTTTAATAAAAATGAATACTACTTAGGATGACTGGGCATCGAGGATGCACTTTTATTAAATGAAACATGGCTGGGCATCGAGGACGGACTTTTATGAAATGAAGCTTGGCTGGGCATCGAGGACGGACTTCAATTTTTTTGTAGTAAGTCAAAGTGCGCCAATAAAAAAATAGCGTAAAGTATTCGTAGATAACTGGTCTTTCAAACACGCGCGATTTTTCGAGCGCGACGGCGCAGTGTTATAAGACCTTACAGATTAGACCGATTCAGACGTCACTTCAATTATTATTTTCTATCTTATAAACCATCCAAAACACCTATGTTTATAGTTGTAGTTAATATTTAAAAATATTCATTACTTCCAATATTTTTCGAACCTCAATTTGTTTAACCTTGTAAATGTCATCTTAATGTCGTTTACGACTGTTGTAAGTTTTAAATTGTCATTAGTTGCTTTTACGCCGTTTTTGATAGATTAGGTTAATTTTCTTCTCGAAACCTTGACTCAAAACATCAAATTGCAAGAGGTTATGGACACAGGACACGCGTGAGACACCATTGAAGCTTCTGGAGTTTGTAATTTGTTGAATTTTTGTGTTAATAAGTGATATCATGAGCCAGCTTCCGTTGATCGAGCATCTAAAAGGGCACGAGAACTATGGTACGTGGAAATGCGCGGTACAGATTTATTTAGAACACGAAGAGCTTTGGGACGCAGTAAAAGGATTTTTCGTGTTTTTTTTTAATTATTTGTTTAAAAATAAGGTGATCGTAGAAAAAATCTTGTGTGCAATTCGTGCAGAAAGTGCGTTGCCGCTTTCGGCAGATTACCCGCGCTCCGCTACGCGTCGCGCGGGCAACTCTCTGCCTCAAGCGGCAAAGTATCACTTTCCGCTCTTAATACACAAATAGCTATTGTACAAACAAAAGTTAACCCAAGCCGAAAAAATTAAGTAATGTATTGCACCTCCATTCGGTTGAACGCATTCCTCTACTAATAATAATTTATTAGAGACATTTTACAAACGTAGAAAAGTAGCACAAGAAAGAAGAAAAGAGTGGAAAACATAACGAAATAAAAAACTAGATACAAACACATGTAAAACAATATAATATAAGAGATAGTTAATTTCCACTCATCGAGAGGGTAGACACATTTTTCAGTTAGACATACCTTTATTCAATTCTACGCTTGTATAATTTTGAATTCCACCCGTGTTTTAGACTATACTTTTTCTACGACTATTCATTTAAAAAAAACATATATTGAAATGCTAACTCCTTTATTTCTGGAGTGAAATCATCACTGCTGTCAGTATCAAACATTGAAATGGATTAAAGCTATGATTTAAATAAAATTATATAAATGTACTTACTTTTTATGAAGTATTAATCAATTTTATTTTAACATTTAAAAAAATTGATAATTAAACAACCTTGACAATCGACATTTCTGTCAAATAGCGCTTTCTATTTTTTTCTTAAAAAGTGCCACAAAATACAATACTCTACGACCATATTGTTACCGTCTTAACTTTTCGATACAACTTTTTTCAAAGTTTCCTTGAATGGTACAAAGATGACCTAGTGAACTATTGTTATTTGAAACGATAGTGGGCGATAAACAATTAAGACGTATGCGTAAGCAACCGGAAAAGTAATTAAAGCGCGCCAGAAAATTTTAATTCACAGGAAAGATTTCAAGAACTGCGATAAGAGAGAGAAATTATAAAAAAATGAGGTATTTTCGGTAATGTGTCTGTGGAGGTTAGGAAAGTACTCATTAAAACGCGTGTATTATGTTAACTAGCGTCAGTGATCAGAACCATAAAAAATCTACAATATGGGTACATGCATACGTACCAACAACAGACAGCAACAATAAGATACAAACTCTTACATTGTTTCAAAAATTAATATATACATAAAAACAATAAATCAAATTATCACCCAACACTACACAGCGAGTCGTTTGGTTATTGTTCGAGGAATAAATAGTAAATATAAGTTCCAATGAGCAAAACAGATATACGAATTAAAATTATATAAATATACAAACGATAAAAGTCGCGGAGTTTGCGAAGAAAAATTATTTTCCGTTCATTCATAAAAGAAAATGTAGGATAATATTACGTTACCGAATTACTTGAAAATAGATAAAAAAACATCGGCACTGTGGAAGTTACGTCAAGATAATAAACGGAAGATAATTTTATCTAGGTTAAAGCGTGCACGCCGAATTGCTTAAGGATTATAATATAAAACAGCATAAAACATTAATATTTTCTATAGGACAGATAATATTACAAATAAAAAACTAGTTAGCATAATATAATTGTCTTAACACGGTAGTGTTCTTATTATGGTTAAAAAAGTTGACGTGAAACGAAATTCGTCCTATTCCTTCGGCTAAGAAAAGGTGCGATTTACTCCAGGTAGGGAGGTATAAAATAATCATTGATACCTGAGTCCAGCAGTCACCAGCCAATCACGACAATACTATTCAGGTAATCAGCTTGGGTGATAACACTTGCATAAACGCCGGGGTGGTTTCTCGATGCGGTCGATTTAATTTCTTAGGACAATAAGTAATCTACTCTCACCACGTGACGTGTCTGTAACGCATTTTATAAACTCCCAACGTCTACAACACGACATATTCTGTTTAAAGGTTCGGTACACAACATGCCCAGCGTTTCATGAAATGCCGCGGCAGATAGTGAATTGGTGCAGTTGTGCTGCCTCGGATTTTCACAAAATGACGGATTTCGCTTTGTGACCACGACATTTATACGGCATATCCACTATTCTTCTGCTTTCCATGACGTTTATTAATCGTTTTGAACTTGAATCCCAATGCTTTAATCCAGTTTTCAATGGTTTTCTTATAGCCAGCATTTGTGAATTTATTTCAATCGTTGGTAACTCATTACTTTTGTAACAGTCATATATGTTTTTAATAATTTTACAGACACATAAGGTTGACCAATCCCTTACCACATCGTTCTTGCGCTCATAAAGCCCATTCTTGGCTATTTAACGTGTAGTTGACACGGGAACGTCAGATAAATCAGATACTGCCTGCATTTATTATGTTTCTTCATCGAAACCAAACTTTTCCCGTAGATTCTTATACACATTGAAACGTATTTTCTGTGCTTCCAATTTTAAATGTCGTCGAATCCTATTTTCACTATCATCGCCATTATTTAAATTTTCGTCGTTGTTACACACAATATTTTGGACCGAACTCGATCTTTCCCATGAACGCTACATTGTAAATATTTCATTTTTAGCTAAAAATGTAATAAATATGTATACTTACCCAAATTCCTCAGAAAAACCCTACACTCTTTCTTGATGTCAGCGTACCAACTAAAGGGGTAGGGGTATGAAATAATAAAAGAAAATCAAGAGAAGATGGTGGATGTTGTCTTTGAACAGAAGTAGACGCCGGCCACTTTTAAACTGGAAAAAAACTTCCAATATAAATAATAAACTACTAGTTTTTTAGGTATAATGGTTTAGACTTACTTAGCGATTTACAAAGGGAATCATCTGGAAAATTTCTGTAGGATGTCTTCCACAGATTTCGAATATTTATTAAATAAAATTGTCCCTAAAATAGCAAAAAATTATACAAATTTGAGAAAATCTATTCCTATTCAGGAACGTTTAGCTGTAACAACAAAATGTGTTGTTTAATTTAAATGAACAAATTAAATAAACTGTCCAAATCGTCTGGATGTAAACGCCTCATATAACAAGGTCAACAATGGTAGATCCCTTTGATGTGGGTCGATTAAAACCGCCTTCAAAGCGAATGTATTCCAATGCCAACGTTGGCGCACATTGGTCATGTCGTCTGAATACGGCTTTATAGTCATAAAACGAAAGACAATATATCTGGAGCACATATACAGGGGTCCTAAATATGATCGGAGAGAAAAGTCTAGGGTAGAAGAGGTCTGAGTTATATATTATACACAAAAATTATATTTTCGAAAGACAACTTTTGAATTTAAGCAAAATAAGTTAATATCGAACGACACGCGATTCCATATAATCTTGTTATATGTATAAAACGCCATTCAAAAGCAGGAATGAAACTCGATGAGACAAAATTTTTTTGATTGTGAAATATGTAAAATTATTCACTTTGTTTGTTTACGAGAAAAATAATAAAAAGGAACCGATAACATTGTAACCGGGTTTCCGTTAGATTATCTTTTTTTTTTTACAAACAAGTTAACGGCCTTAATTCTTTTTGAATTATTCAGACAGGATTTTACTTGAAAGGAAACATATTGATAACAAATTTAAAATTTATATTTTGTTTCGAATGAATTTTTCTTCATATCTGATGTTTCAAAGAGGGGGCTTGTTTGTGACGAATCATATAACCGTATTTATTTTGGAAACGCTTTGTTATTAACTAACTTGCAAGTGAGTATGTCTCTTTGTGTACCGACGCCGAAAGTTCTGGATTTCTCACCGCCCTTCGGTTTGTATTAGAAGCAATATCGTCAATTTTTCAGGTTTTTTCTTCTACGACACAGTTTTCGGTCTTTTAAAAAATATTACACAGAAAAACTTTATTGTTATTTTGGCTACACTTTGAAGAGATCACTTTCGGCATTCCTGAGCAATTTGGCACTCTGCTACGTCCTTTTTTCTCAGTAAAATATGGCCAGTGTCCAATATTACCATGCCTAATGGTAACAGAAGGAAGTAAATGACTTCATTTCGTTTAAACATTCGTATTCACTTTCCTCTGGTGGGAACTTCGGTGTTACACTTGTCTTTCCGGAAAATTTTCGAGGATCGAGTATAAAGATCTGAAAAACGAATATTTTTATATAAAAATACATAATTATGAAACAACTTATTAAATAGAAAAATGGTGCAAATACCATTAACTATCAATAAATCCAAAAAAGACGGAGATGTTTAGGTTTCATGTATTCGGGGAGCACAGGCTAACATACGCAAGTATGAGGGAACTTAATTTAGGCGTCTACTTCAAAGGAGTAGACTGGATGACGAGCTAGAAGGAAAATTTGAACATCAGAAGGATGCACAATGGGCCAATTGGGGTTTTATACCCAGAATGGACTGGAATTCTTTATAGTCACCCAGACGTTTTGGGCTATTTTGGATATAATTGTATACATGTCTTGCAAAATCCTCGGAAGAGTTTTGCAGGCATAAGAGGCACACAAATGAAACTAGTGGCAAATGCACTTCATCATGAATAAATGTGGGATCTCATTTGCAAATAGGGTGGACAATGAATGGTGTGAACCAAACATAGTATTTGCACCATCAGCTGTAAAACCAATCATGTTCTCTTTGTAAGGAATATTTTCATTGTCAGAATATTATTTGCATTCTCTACAATTGGTATTAAACTTAAAAAATTATCTTCCACATTGAAATCTACTGCTGTTCTGTAAATGAGCGCCAAGTGTTTTGTTGTTGATTTGTCTGTGCTTTCATCAACAATCAAAGAATATTTTTCAATTTGTAAAGTCCTAACTAATTCGCTGTGAGATAATTTTCCTGTTGCATTTGTAACAATGACTTGTGCCTTAGTGTTTTCGAATGTATTTCTGAATCCGAGCAAACTAAGGTGGTACATAGGCAGACTGAAGTGAAAATTGGTAGATCTACCAAAAAGTTGGTAGATATGACATCACTGTGTGCACACCTCAAGACCCGAACCTATACTAAAACGGCGCGGGTTAGACCGCCTACAATAAAGATAGCAGACATGCATAAGTTTATCCGGTTTTCGATAGGGGTGTCATTTGGTTTAGTCCACAGATAGATGAGACACTGATTGTGGCGCCATCTAAAGAGCCTGTCGACTAAACAATTGAGTCCTGTCTGACTTGGCTCTGTGCGGCGAACAGAAAACAGAAAAATCGAGATTTTGGGTACTCGTTTACTGTATTCGAATCCGTTACCTTGTACTCGAATACAACGAGGACTTCTAAGAATCGAGTACTTTTAGGAATCGAGTACTTTTCGATTCTTTGTATCCGAGTACCCCATCACTAGCACCTATAGGCCACAGATAGGTGAAACACTGATTGTGGCGCCATCAAATTTACTGTATTTTAATTAGTTTATTTCAAAATAACCATTTATAATCCATCATTTGACATTTCATTCAATTTAACTCAATAATGATTAGATGTTGAGTTAAATTAAATGAAATATCAAATGATGGACCATAAATGGTTAATTAAATTGGAAAAAATAAAACAGT
Organism: Galeruca laticollis; assembly: GCA_963921935.1. Lineage (NCBI taxonomy): Eukaryota > Metazoa > Arthropoda > Insecta > Coleoptera > Chrysomelidae > Galeruca > Galeruca laticollis. The sequence goes on from OY998179.1 coordinate 110,080,308, forward strand.
AATCATATAAACAGTTTATTTATTTTGGTATAAATATACACAACAAATAATTTCTTTCACAAAGTACTTTTCTTAAAATAAATAATCTATAATGTAAAAACAATGGAATAATTAAAAAATAATTTGAGTTAACATACTCGTACATTCTAGATTGGAGTGTCATTAGATTTTAAATAATATTAAATCAAGATAAAAGTAGAAAATTATTTATGATAAGTTTATATTAATTTATTTATTTATTATTATACTCCTATAAACACACAGAGCTGGGCGAACTAGTTGAGTATAACTGCTAACTACTTAATCAAAAAAAGTGTTACGAATGAGTAGTTAACTACTATTTTTGGCAACTTTCAGTAAAAGAAAACATTTGAGTATAATTACTGTGAATGTTAGAACAAAAGTAAATAAAATATTTTTAAAGGAAAAGTTTTTAAATACTGCCCAGCTCTATAAATACAAGGTGCCAAGTAATTACATATAATAGTGCTAAACAGCACTTGTGACTGTACAAAATTTAAAATAATATATCTAACATTTCATTTCCACTTAAAACACATCTTTATTTCTTTACTGGAAGTATTAAATAGGTTTATCTCACAAGCTTAAACCTAGTATATTGCATATTTGTATATTTCTACATTTAAAAGCATTCCGTTCTTATGAAACCATCGCATAAGGCAGTTTAAGTTACTCTGCAGCGCCTGGCAGTCTATGATTGTTAAAATGTTTCTTAAGGGCTCTTAAAAATCCCACCGTCTCGTGGAAGTCCTTTCTCGTTTCTGGTTGAGGTTCTACAAGTAAACACACAAAATAACAACAATGAATAAGTAAACACACAAATATGTGCATACTATTGAAATAATAAGTTTACACATGTTTTTGTACTAAGCCAAAAAAATATCAAAAAATGTTTGAATGTTTAAATTTTTTTGGTTTTTTTGAATTCCTTTTTTGAAGCTTTCGATTTTTTTAGGAATTCTTAATTTTTTTGGGTTTTAACTATTTTTTGATTTGTTTTTTTATTTTTAGTCTTTATTGGATATTTTGGATTTTTGGTTACCGTTAGACCAAATACTTAGACGTAATGCCTCAACAAAAGTTAATACTCACTTTCATTTCCCATAAATTGTCATACCATGGGCTATATATGAAAATCGACAATGGGTCAATACCTTCCATCCCATAGCTGGTGGAGGAAATAGCTATAACATAAAATAAAACCCAGATTATTATTTATTCAATGGGTACATTTTAAATTGAAATTGTCTGAGTATGGTGTACACACTAGATATAAATTGGGTGAATGAAAATACGAGTACTGAGTGTGTCATTTTATTAAAATTCCAGCTAAGTGCTTTCAGCCATTAGACCATTCTGAAAGCTGTCGACAAGAGAAAAACATACAACAGGTGTCAAAAAATATCAAACCCTGTAACTGCTACATACAATGTAAAATTTGTTAAAATTACCCTATAAAGAGGGTGTACACACATATCATTTAGTTGATAATTTCAAATTAGACGTTTTGTTATGTGAATTACAATTGTACACGCTCTTTATAGAGTGATTTTAACAAATTTTACTTAAATAATGATGTAACATCAAACATTTTATTTCATTGTATGTAGCAGTTACAGGGTTTAATGTTTTTTGACACCTGTTGTATGTTTTTTTAACGAGAGCTTTCAGAATGGCCTCATGGCTGAAAGCGCTTAGCTGGAATTTTAATAAAATTACTCACTTAGTACTCGTCTTTTCATTCACTCAATTTATATTTTAAAATGTTCAAAATTATAGCATGCTATATTGAATACAATAAAACTTACCATCAATTTTTGTTAATTTCCACTCATATGGGAAGGCAAATCAAACTGTCTTAATAACCTCCCTTCGTCTTTCTCAAATTTAAAGAAACACTCGTCGACAAATTTAATGATTTATTACCACTACTTTTCAGCCATATTAATTTTATCTTCCTGGGTTGGAGGAACAAAACTGTAAAAAGAAATATTTACTTTATTAATGCAGCAATTTTCAGTTTAGGTAATGCAAAAAACAACCATGATCTCTAAAGTTGTCGATTAAATTAGTAAAAATTCTGTGTTTTATAATAATAAAGATAATGGTTGTTAATTGTGAAAGAAAAAATGCTCAAATATTTTTAATAAAACTTACCGAGTACACCACTTATTAGACTCCTTCAGAATACACTTTGACATTGTCTTTTCAATTAATAACAATCAAGCAACGAAATAACAGATAAATATTACACTATAGCAATTAAAAAATACACTAAAATACCAAAACCTTATAATAACCTCAACACTTGAAATAAGAAACGATAACATATGAGGACGAGCAATATGATGTCGCGCATACGCAGTAATAAAAATCAATAAAATTTCATTACTAACGACGTTACAGTTTTCGTTAATATTTGGAATTATCTACCGATTTTAGTTATTCGATAGGCTCTATAGATGGCACTGTCTGCAGTGTCCCTAGCCTGGTTTAGTCAAAACTGAGGTATTCCATTCATATTCTCCATATTTACACCTTCTCTATGTATAAATATTAAACCTACAAATTATTATAATACAACCCGGTCCTTTTACATTTATGATGGACATTCTCGGGTTTTACAACTTAAGGGTATAATAAGTTCTACTATAATCGTTTAACCAATACCATTATACTTCACAATTGCTAGTTGTTTTTGATGTTTGGTTTGATCATCCCGATAATTCCGACTGTCAACCGACGATCTAAATATATGGGGAATCGACGTTTCCAGCGATTCTTGAAAAGGAAGATCTTCCACTTAGTGGGCAGTTGACAATTTCCGTAGACCTGCAGAAGTTTTGTAAAAGTTCCGATAAACTGTGTCCACTTCTGTTGCTAGAAACTTATGTCATTCATTTTTAAATCTACAGACAACAAATGATTTTAGCGAATTCAAACTCATACTGAAGGCGTATTGTTCACCTGCTGCTTCCCCAAGTCTTGTGTCCCGAGTAGTTCCAGGTCGAACTCTACATTACTTAATTATCGCCACTACGAGTGTTGTCTTGAAAAGTTCCCGACTTAACAAAGCAATATAGTTTTATTTTTCAATTAATATCTTAACCAAATTTACTGTCTAGACCCTTACTGTGTGGAAACTTACTGTTATAAATATAATTAACTGTTTCTAAATAATTCCACAATTTATTGAAAAATTATAAAAATTATAAAAACAGTTATTGGCTTTCCCGGATGTTCATCATCAGTCGCCAATCTGATAGGACCACGTTTAAATTCAGGTACCCAAAATTTCATGGTCTTAAATGTCTGTATACAGCTCCCAACTCCAGGAGCGTGTTATCTTTCAAAAGCAAACTTTAAATGACAGCTTGGTACTCAAGTTTTGTCAGATAACAACTAACCATGCAAAATGGAGGAAATTATTATGAGCATCAAAATTAAATTCCCGCGAAGAGGGAACTGTTTATACCGACGTGTAGAGAAAAAAAATGGAGAAAAAATCATAGGAAAAAAAATCTTACCCCTCCACCCCCCTATAGCTATCTCGGACAAGGTTAGAGATATGGAATTCTTATGTCGAAGTGGCAAACCTATGACATTTTCGGCTGAAGGAAAAAAATGTGGAAAACGTCTCCTTTATTATTGGAGCTAGCGAAAAAATAAAAATTGCTTTTGAAAGAGAAAAATCCGACTAGTATATGGGGCTCATAAACCGATTTTTTGATTTGAAGATTTATACAGGGAAAAATTAAAAAGTATTTTTGCCAAATTTTTTTTTCGAATTTCAAGAAACGAATATCCCTACGTAAGAGATCACGTCAAACCCCCTTGAAAAACATATAACAAAATTTTCCAGCCCCCCTTTTTGGGGGGTCTTACAGGTCGTCAAAAACCGACTTTTTTCGACATTGGGACTTGGGGCTTTTTTGCTATGAACAATAGCGAAAAACTGCCTCGTACGTTTCAAAGAGAGCCATTCGACACGTGCATAGAACACATAAAAAGGGGGGATTAATGGGGGGAAATATACAAGAAAAAATTCGCAAATAAATTTAAAAATTTTTTTTGGGAATTTCGGGTTATAAATATGATGGGGCGGGCAACTTGTCAGCTCAAGCCCCTTAATTTTTTTCGTAATTTTCGAACATTAAATTTTCGGAATTTTTAGGCGAAATATACATCTTTTATTAGGGCTAAAAAATTTCTATGTACGTGTCTAAGCGCCCTCTACATTTTTAGTCTAGCATTTTTTCAATATCTTGCAAAAAAAAATGTATTTGTCCGTTATATTCAATGTGGTTAGGGGGGCAAGCTTTGTCCATAGGGGGGCATATTTTTCCTGTGAGTTACCCATGATGGACTATCATAACCCACCATCAGGTACACGGCCAAAAATTGTTTTAAAAATATTTGCCCCCCATGACACCCTCTCAGATTTTTTTATAGGCTCAATTACTACGACAATGTTCATGATTTTTGATTTTCTACCCGACAGCTTTTTTATTTTTTTTCTACGATTTTTCCTTCCCCTTCAAAAACCCAGCTCATGTTGCCCCCTTTAACTAGGTGTCAGGACCGGCTTTATAGGTCAGATTTTCAAAATGCTCCGATTGATACGAAATTTGGTATGGGGGTATAAATTTGGCCCAGGAACACGGTCCCGACATTAAAATTTCATCAAAACGAATTTTTAGATGTCAAAACATAACTTGAAATTTTCGCCAGGACCCATCAAGGGGGGGGGGGGTAACTTTTATGCTGCTATTTGAATGAAAATCTAGGGAAAGGGGTTTTCGGGGGCGAGAAATACAATGAGCCAATCAGTTTTTCCGTAAGTTCTATTTAACATGCTTAAAAAAAATAAAAACGCCAGATATCGGGATATTTGCAAGTTTTAAAAATAGTAGTTATTATGCGATTTTTATAATAATTTATAATTAGAGGTTTTCGATTAAGACGAATCGAATGATATTATTAGTTTTCAATTAAAATTTTTTCTTTTAATAGTGTATTTGAAGAAATTTCGAAAAATATTTTTTAATTTCTTTATTAAAGAGAATTTCGGAAAACGGATAACAAAAATGGAATCCTCGGGTAAAAATACATATTTGATCATTTTTTCTATACGTTTACTATATATCAAAATTTTCAAATTTTTATCCAGGACCTCGAAATTTTTTAAATCTTTTTGACATGCCTCTATTTAAAATTTAATATTTTCGAAAATAAGAGAGATATTGTCTTTATTATCACACCATTCGACAGAGGAAAGATGTACCTTCATCATCAATCATTTTTCGTTTCTTCCATTCATCATTTGTAGGATTTATACAGGGTTAAATTTGGGGTAAAAATTTTTATCAAAATTTACCTTAAAAAAATTCGTAGCAGCTACGTTTTTGATATAGGAATATTGAAATTGGTAAAAATCGAAAAAGGAGTGTTGATACTATTATAAAAAAATATTGCAAGTTTCCAGCGGCATTAATAACCGAGTTATTGAACAAAGTTAACATATTTTAACCAAAAATTCTATTCAGAAGGTACATCAAATCGGAAAAAAAATTCTCTTCCATGAAATTTTGCATAAAGGGGTTTTTTGATACGAGGAATCTGAAAAATTTGTCAGTTGTTTGAATAAAAAAATTTTTCCTGCGGAAAAGTCAGGAAAATTATTGAAAATGGGATTTTCTGGAAAACTATAACACATTCCCCAACTTTAGTCGAAAATCCTGTCATCTTCATGTTCAGGTCGGAATTTTTTCAAGCAATCCTCGTAGTTTAATAGTTTAAATAAAAATTGTACGTTCCCGCGATGTTCTAATACCGAATCGAAATAACTTGCGCAATTTCCTCTACTACGCTTATCCTATAATTGAAATATTTAATCCACTTAAACGGCGTTTATCCGCTAGCAAAAGTTAGGGCTGCCCTTCCGGATCTGTTTTACTATATAGAACCTTCTCGCAATTGCCGCTCTTAATCAATATTTTAGACTAAACTATCAGACTCGACTGTATTTCACCATATTCGTGAACACATTTCCTAACTTTATCAAAATTAAACTTCGGATAATAGTAATAGTTTCGCTCAGCTTTCGTGTTTGTTGGGCGGTTGTTGTACAAAGTTTGTTTGTAAACAGTGGCGCACTGTGTTGTGTATATTCAAAGCGACCGAGTAAATGGGTTATTCCGTCGCCGTATGAAATGTAAATCTAGTTGAGTGAATGCAATTTATTCAATCTAAGGATGCATAAATACTCTATAATAAATTTGAAATGTAATTACGCAAAGTATGTTAAGAATAAACACTATTATTTCGATTACATGGAAAAAATAGCATTTAATCATTGGAATATACAAAGTAATAGAAAGGAAGACTAAAGTATTATAAAAAAAATTCAAATACTTGGTGTGGTAGAGATCTATAAAAATATCATTTGCATTTATGGAATCATTTTTAATAAATCTTTGTTTTTTATTTTGTATAATGGGCAGAAGTACATTATAAAGTGGTTATAAGTCTTCTTACTCGGTTTTAACTTCTCAAAAGTGTCTTTTAAAATTTTTAAATGATTCCCAAGGTTTTGTGACGTTATGGCTGGTTCAAGCGTTAATAATCTAGGCATCATCAAAGTCATATTTCATTCAAAGAAACTTAGTTACGTGTAATTTCGCGTAACTTGAATGGTAAGGTCCTTAAAGTCGATTTGGCATATTTCTGTTATTTGAAAATGTTCATTTATTTGAGAACCAGAAATAATATGTTTCTAGTCATATTTGCTATTTTTTTTACCTTCTCGATTGCGACAAACTATGGGACCTGATCAAAGAATCTTTTAATGAATCTCAGTAAAATATCCACATTTTTCAAGATAACAAACAAATGTCTAGAAATGTACTTCGACCTTAATCATGCTTTTAACAGAGCTTGGCGCCACAAAGGTTTCCTAAACCTTTAAAACTGGGGATACCAAGGCAACATACTAGCTTTTGTCAAAAACTTTCTTTCAAACAGGCATTTTAAAATGTGAATGGAACAATTTCCAATTCTAAAACTCAAGAAAATGGAACTGAATTGTTGTCGGCTTTACTATTGTTGCTGAATTAGCTAGAATTCAAAGCGCTCTAAATATGTATGTGTGAGGTTTTAAATGAACAAATAAGACACGTATAGCTGGCAAAAATCGTTTTTGAAATCGACGCCTCAATTGGTAATTGAACTGAAGGAAGACGATCCAGTTCGCTGAATGAAGTTCTGTAAAACAATGTTAAATACATTTAATACTAATCCAAAAAATTTAATCAAATTCTTTTTCTATAACCATTTAAAAATCAGCAACTTTTGTCACGTTTTACTTCAACCGAAAACGTCAGTTTCCGACACCAGTGATAGAATATCCCATAACTTAACTTTTGTCACTAGTGACTAAAGTAAGCGGTTGCAATTTCAGATATTAAATCGCTGACAGCCCAATCCTTTTAAATAACTGTTCTAATATAATTAACAATCCAACTAAAGTTGACATGCCTGTATTAGCTGACCGAAGTCATCCAGAGAACTCTGAACAACAAAGAAATATCAATGTGCGCATTCCTGGAGATATCTGGGACCTTTGACATCACAACTCATGTGTCTGTCAAAGAAGCACTAAAAAGGCGAGGAGTAAATGAAACCATTGTAAAATGGATGTATGAGTTGTTGACGACGAGGATAGTTGCGACACAGGTGGGGAATCAAACCACCTCAGTTAAAGCCACTCGCGGGACACCTCAAGGGGGAGTGATATATCCCCTTCTATGGAGCCTCGTAGAAGATGAGTTGCTCTACAGGCTAACGGAGCTTGGCTTCGAATGTATGGGCTATGCTGATGACATAGTTCTAATAGTCAGAGGCAAGTTCGAGAGCACCTTGTGTGATTTATTACAAAAGGGCCTCAGCATTATTGAGCAATGGTGCTTGTCAATGGGGCTAAACATTAACCCAAACAAGACCATAGTAATTCCATTTACCCGGAAAAGAACACTCCCAGCCATGAAACCCTATCTTTAAACGCTTTGATGGGGTGCAGAAATCTAGCTGGTAAGAGTTGGGGCTGTGATCCAAAAATACTGCGTTGGATGTACGCCATGATTGTGAGACCAGCAATTACGTATGGGGCAATAGTTTGGCATACAAAAGCAAGTCAGTACAGCACGAGGAAGACACTCGACAAAGTTCAAAAGCTTGCCTGTGTGTGCATCACTAGAGCTATGAGAACGTCTCCAACTAGGGCACTTGAGATCATTACAGATCTCACACCTTTACATCTGGTGATAGAAAGATCTCCGCAATAGGCAATTCTTAGGATATCTAAGGTAGGTTCAGGCAATGAGAGTATTAACAATCAGGGAGCCTGTTCCTCTCTAACAAAATACATCTCATCGGCGAATCTTCTCAGTGCCGAAATGATCATGAAAGTAAGTAGCGAAAAGAATTTCACTACGTTGCTAAATAAGAGGAGAGACTGGGAAAGGGAATGCACCACCCAAGCTCTCAAATAAAACACCATTAGATGGTATACTTGCGAATTTGAAATACCGTGTTTATGACAGGGATGTTTAATACAACAAGAATGCATAAAGACCACATATACTGCCTCCTCATAAATTAGAAATTATCCTTTATACCTGCGTCCTAACAGGGTCGGAGTAATCACCAATCAGTTAAAGCTTTTTACAAAGAAAATAGGGTGCCAACAACCTCTATGATTTTGGAAAGACTGAAAGTTTTGGGAATTGAAGTAACCTGTTAGGAACAATGGTTTCGGAAATATTTGAAAACCATAGGTTTTGAGTGTAAAACCCTCAACGGAAGGATGAGTATCAAGGAAAGTGGACGATTAAAAAGCAATTGTTTTCTACTTTGCTCAAATTTTTAAAGACTTCTCTGCGTAGGGTCGGACTGTGTACTTGGTCTACTATGCTATTTAAATTGTTCCCCACTGGGTAAAGTTAACAACGGTCGAAGATAATAAACACGGTATTTCAAATTCGCAACTATATACAAATGGTTCAAAAACCACCACTGGAGCAGGCGCTGGAATATTTGTGCTAGGCACCGGATACTCATTATCGTTAGGATGTTGCTTCCCGAGCGTATTTCAGGCAGAAAGATGCGTGGAAATGAACCTAGAAAGAAATTATCAGAAATGTGATATATCGATCCATTCTGATAGTCGAAGCAGCTATCAAAGCATTGAGCTCCCATGTCATTGACTCAAAGTTTTGTGACTTGCTTTCTTTCCTTAAAAGACTTACGGACGTCACTATGACACCCACGGCTTCGGTACTTCCTAGATTTCCTCGGGCGCCAGATTTTTGGGGTGGTTTACTCCACCGAACTCTCGAAAATACGGCGTCGAGAGTTACCAAGATAGCCACAGATGGAGGTTCAGTAATTCCAGGGGTCTGTTGTTATTGACCTTTCCGGATACGTAGTGTGAAAACAGGCTTTAATTGCTTACCACTATCAGAAAATGAAACAAAATTGAATTTTACATAAATGATAAATTAAACCAATTTTAGTGTTTTACAAAAATATCAAAATCTACTACTAAAGATCTACGTTATTAATAAAACCAAAAGCGGCCTGACACCAAGCAATAAATATTCTAGCTATTTTTCAACGGAGGCGGAAAATAACGTGCAGAATTCTACTAGTACGTAGCAGGTGAAAACAATACAAAGTTCCTAGTGATAATATGTCAAAATTCACAGAGAAAGCGTTATGGTTGCACTAACAGAGCGTACTAAATCGGTTCCTAGTATTTGTGTACTTATTAAATAAAACGGAAGAAAATAATCAATTAACTAGTCTCGGCTGCCGGTTTAATCTCAATAGCCACCGGAATTTCTTAGCGATTTCACTATATTCAACTAAACTAGGTTTTACTAACAAAACAACAGCCTATTGTACGAAATCAAATTTTCAGATAAAATAGATTAACAGTAGAATCCGAAAACCTCTCCTTCGTACTCCTGCTCAGCAGCGAATACTTTCGAGATTATTTCGTATCTCTTAACTCAAATCTGCCTTAGAGGCCTCTCGAATTGATCCCTGCTCAGCAGCGAATCCAGACGAGATTTTTCTAAGCAAGTGCAGAAGAACTAAATTACCTAACAGTACAACGGCCTATTGGACGGGATTAAATACTCAGATAAAATAGACTCTAAATGTCCTAACTAGGGTTTTACTAACAAAACAACAGCCTATTGTACGAAATAAAATTTTCAGATAAAATATATTAACAGTAGAATCCGAAAACCTCTCCTTCGTACTCCTGCTCAGCAGCAAATACTTTCGAGATTATTTCGTATCTTTTAACTCAAATCTGCCTTAGAGGCCTCTCGAATTGATCCCTGCTCAGCAGCGAATCCAGACGAGATTTTTCTAAGCAAATGCAAAAAAACTAAATTTTCTTAACAGTACAACGGCCTGTTGGGCGGGATTAAATCTTCAGATAAAATAGACTCTTTAATGTTTTACATCGGAATTGTACACAAATACTATGAATTCAAACGTTAAAAATAAAAGCGGCTAAGTGTTGGATGATAATAGTTATTCACAGAGCAATTTTATATCCACTTACCTGATTCACAAAAACCAGTTACAGTATTCGGTGTAAACAAAATGAAATTTGCAAGCCGGAAAAGAAAGAAAAAGCCCCCTTTACCTGGATGCTACGTCCTTTTATTAAATTCTCCGACCTCACTTACGAAGTCCCCTCCTTAAAATTTTGAAAATGCGCGCACATTAGCAGACTGGTGTAAGTGAACTCGACAAAAGGATATACCGGATGTCTCAAAAGCAGTACATATACATAAAAATAAATACTCATAGGTAAATTTCGAAAGAGAGGCGATTTAATTATTAAATAAAATGAAATGTATACTGCATGGTAGCTGGAAATGAAAACATTAAAAAGTAACATCGTTACAGTTTGCATAGGAGTTCCGAAGAAAACTTGAGGAATTAGGCAATAATAACAGGGTCTCTTTAGTCTGGGTTCCTGGCCACTCTGAAAAACACTTGCCAGGAAAGGATCACAAACGCCCTTTATTGGCACGGAGCCTTTCTGTGGTGTAGGAAATTGCTCCTATAAGAAAGAGTATCGGAAGAAAGAAGAAACCGAAAGAGAAGAACCCTGGTGGTGGCTTCCCGGGCTGGAACATTCCAAAAAGTTCCCGCGAAACTTTGACACTGCTAGATCCAAAAAATATTTGGATCTCAATAAAAATAAACTACATCTCCTCACGGGCTTTCTTACAGGACACTGTCGCCGTAGGTAGCACCTAATGAGAATAGGTCTAGCAGAAATTAACGAGTGTAGATTCTGTGGGGAGGAGGATGAAACTCCGGATCACCTAGTTCTAGAATGCCTCGCCATTGCAAGCCAACGCAAGAAATGCTTCGGACAAGAAACTTGTAAGAGTGAGGATATAACCTCGTTGAAGCCGTTCCAAATACTAGAGTTTATTAGAACCCTGGAGCTGGAAGGCGAACTGTAGTAGTAGCGAGAACAGCTCTGATAGGAGGAGCACAATAAATCTTAGGTTTCAGTGCATTATAATCCAATCTACAGCATGTTTTGATCATTTATTTTTATACTCTAAACTTAATGTAATAGATAATGTTATTCCTCTAGTAATAGAAAGTAATATAACTGATAATTTTTCTATAGCACTACAGATAATTCTTGACCTTAAGATACCTAAAAAAGTTAACCAAAATTTTATTAAAAATATTAACTACAAAAAACTTAGTAACGATATACATAAAGTGTCCTGGAACTCCATATTTGATGGTGATAATGCTGACTCTGCAACAGATAAATTTATTTCAATTTTACAAGCAAATATTAACAATTGCACTTATGTAAAGAAAGCAACAATGAAAAATACTAAATTAACACCTTTGATTACTAATGCTCTTATACAATCAATTATTGAAAAAAAATAGACTATACCGTCAAACAAAGTTATTACCTAATGATCGCGACCTACTCTTACGGTACAGAACCCACAGAATAAAATTAATATAATTAATAAAACGAACAAAACAAAAATATTACGAAAAACAAATTACATAAAATTCAAACAGTAACAAACATCTATGGAACATTGTTCAAGATCTATTTGGAAAAAAATTAAGAACTTCCATAGAAGCTATTAAAAGCCATAAAGGATATATACCTAATAATTCATCTATTTTAAATCGGAAATGCATTTAATGAAACATTTTCAGAAATGGGTAAAGCTTTGGCCACAAAAATTATTGTGGACTTTAATGAATGTTAGTAATACTTCTATTCGACTACCTAACTCAATGGTTTTACTACCAACAAATAATCTGGAAATCCAAGATATAATAAAAGACCTAAAATCAAAAAGGGCAGCGGGAATTGACAGTGTTCAATACGGAATGTCTAAAGGCTGTCTCACCTTGCATCTTAGAACCTCTTAAACATATTATAAATATGTGTATTGATAAGGGTATTTGACCTAAGGCTTTTAAACAGTCATTAGTAAAGGGCGGAATATATGCATATTTTTACAAATTTCATAAAAAATTGCATATTTCGGCAAAAATAAAATTTGTGTGCATATTTTTATGTTTTTCGTTTTATCAAAAGACTAAGTGCGACCCTTGCAGATAATTGAAATAATTTAAAAGGTGGGTAGGTTTTATTATTATATGGTTTATGGACCCATTTTATTATTATGTGGTTTATTGCCGTCATTTATTGGATGTTTAGGAATTTCCAAGTAATCAGCTTGCCTAATTCACCGAACCGAAGTCGTGTTCGGTGGTAGTAAGTATTGTCACCGAACAGACACTTCTGTTCGGTGCGCGAATGAATTCATAACAAAACTTTCTTGTTTCGGGGTCTAGTTGGAATGCGGCGGCTTGCTTTTATAGTTCGGACTTCAAAGTACCGACGCCAAGTGAACCTTCTTGTCTTGTTTCTTTTCGGTGCCTAATTGGAGATAAAATGTGGTCTCTTCTTTTGTATTTATATTGTATAGTTTAGTTTGTCGATAGATTCCAGTGTGAAAAGAGTGATTTCGAAAATATTTAGCTAAGGAACTTGTTTTTATTAAGGTTAATTTTAGTTTTATACCAGATATAATAACTTCGTTAGAAAGTAGGAATATAAGTTTAAGAGAATCAATTAATATTGTTGAAACTTTTTCCGACAAATGCAAAAAAGTTTCCGGTGATGTAGGAAATCAAGTAAGAAGTAAACTCGAAGTTATTGTGGGAAATAATGAAGGCTTCAAGTATTTAATGGAAGTCAAAAATATTTTTGATACTAAACCATCCAACGAAGTAATACCTTATAACTTTAGTTTACACTACTCAAAATCTGAATCTAAATTTAAATGATATTGAAATTGAACCGAAACTTAACGTCTCCTCTTACCACATTCCAATTTCGACCATTTATGAGAAATTATCAAACCTTGACACAAAGAAAGGTCCTGGTCCTGACATTATTCCTCCAATCCTACTTAGAACTTGCAGCTTCATTTTGTCTCGCCCTCTCTTCTATATTTTCAATAAATCTATTGACTGGACTGGAAACTAACTTTTGTTATCCCAATATACAAATCGGGAAGCAAGACTGACATCAAAAATTACCGACCCATATCTATTCTCAGTACTATACCTAAGGTGTTTGAGAACATTATAACAGACTACCTTACATATGACTGCTCTGGCATCATAACTGAGCAACAATATGGCTTTTGTGCTGGGAGATCGACTGAATTAAATCTAGTTACCTATGTCGATTTCCTGTCGGAAGCTTTGGAGAGGGGTTGCCAGATTGATTCTGTGTACACTGACCTCTCTAAGGCTTTTGACAGGGTCAACCATACTCTCTTACTTCAGAAGCTTGATAAATATGGTGTAGGTGGGGTGTTACTACAATGGATTAGTAGCTATCTTACGAACAGGACTCAAATGATTAGAGTAAACCACCACTATTCTAACTTATTGCAAGTAACCTCAGGTGTTCCTCAGGGGTCACACCTTGGTCCCTTATTATTCAACTTATTTATCAATGACATTATTCATTGTTTTAGGTATGGCAAAGCACTACTATTTGCAGATGATTTAAAACTTTTCCTAACTATTCAAACATATTTTGATGCTCTCAGGCTTCAGTCTGATCTTGATAATCTATCAAACTGGTGCTCCTTAAATGGCATGGACTTGAATGCTATTAAGTGCCATGTCATGCGCTTTTATCGATCTCATGTACCTTCTACTACTTTCGATTATACCTTAAATGGTCATGTCTTGGAGTCTGTTAATCAAATCAAGGACCTTGGAGTTATTCTGGATCCCACCTTAAGCTTCAATCAACACATACCTACAGCTATCCATAAATCCATGAAAATGTTAGGTTTTATCAAAAGGCTAACCCACGATTTTACTGACACATCTGCAATTAAAGTCCTTTATTGTTCACTTGTCCGACCCCATCTCGATTATTGTTCTTCTGTCTGGTCTCCTCATTACATAACACTCAGCAGGAACATTGAAAATGTCCAACACAATTTTCTTAGATACATGGCCTATAAATTGGGTATCTTTTGCGATTATGAATTGTTAGAGCATTTTCTGAACATCCCCTCTTTGGAAACTAGGAGGAAACAGAGAGACCTGACATTACTTTTCAACATTATCAATGGCAGATGCAGTTGTGCTGAACTTCTAGCAAAAATTAATCTTCATGTTCAAACCCGATCAACCCGACAGCAACAAACATTTTATGTACCTTTTTATCGTTTAAACAATACTTTCAATAGCTGTATTCCAAGAATGTTAAGATTAGCCAATACTCATAATGATCTTGAGATGTTTAGCACCCCCTTTCATCACTTTAAAACTCAGTTACTGAGTGCCGAGCTTTAATGTTCTGATGTTAATGCTTTATTGAAGTTTATTGTTTGTTGTCTTTTGTCTTTTTAAATTTTTAACCTCTTTTTACTTATTCTTTATTGTATGACATGTAAATATTCCATATCTTTTCATTTTATTTTAATTATAATTTTAAAATTGTAATTTATACCTAAAATGGGCTTGCCCGTAAATAAATAAATAACTTACTACCCAAATTAAAATATTGCCAGATCACATCCGTAGATGTTGAAAGAACTTTTTCTTTGTACAAACATATTTTTACAGACAGAAGGCAAACACTTTTATCGGAAAATTTTGAAAAATATATCGTTATAAATGCATTTTATACTACTTCAGGTTAAAAATTTTACCTATTATATTTTTCTTTTAATTTTACTTAAAATAAATAATTTTTGTAAGAGTCGGCGTATCTTTATTTCCATTTTTCCATGTTATATTCAAGGCATATAATTGCATATTTTGACAAATAAATGCATATTGTTGCATATTTCAAAGAAAAGCTATGCATAATATATGCGCATATTTTAACTGAATTGACGTGCATACACTCCGCCCTTTAGTCATTAGTAACACCGATTTACAAAAATGGAGACAAATTCGATACTACCAATTATAGATCTATATAATTAATCTCAACGGTATCCCAAAGTTATTGAAAAGCTATTAAAAAATAGATTGACGTCTTACATAAACAAATACAATCTAATTTCACCTAATCAGTATGGTTTCAATCAAAATAACTCCACAAAGGATGCCTTGATCAATTTAACATCTAGAATATTTAATGTGATTATATTTTAACAGAGTTACAATGCACCGAAACTTAAGGTTTATTATATCCAGGAATGCACACATTACGATTTCTTTGTTGTTCAAAGTTCTCTGGATGACTTCGGTCAGTTGATACAGAGCCGTCTCAGTTGATCTACCCGCTCTGTAGGCATGCTGACATTTATGAAGTGGTATATTCTCCAGGTTATCTGTTCTTATGTAGTTATCCACTACTTTCTCCATCGTTTTGCGTAGAAATGATGTTAGCCAGATGGGTCTGAAAGATCGAGGATCAGTCCCATCTTTTTTCCCTATTTTTGGTATGAAAGTTACCCTTGCCCTTCTCCATTTTCTAGGTATTAGACCCACTGCTAGACTGCTTCTTGTAATATTCAGCAGGTGAGGAAGAATCTCCCCTATCCCTTGCTGCAGGAGTGCTGGAAATATTCCATCCAATCCTGGTGATTTATATGGTTGGAAGGTACTTCTTGCCCATTCCAACCGTTGTCTGGTAAATATTTTCTTCCTTCCTTGCGGGATTTTTTGGTGTAATTCATTGCTATTTCAGTGCTTGTTGCTGGTTCACTACCTGGAAAGTGGGGTCTAAGAAGAATAATCGATCGTTCTTCTTCACCGTCTGTGTATGATCCGTCTGGCTTTTTCAGCGACATTGTGGGGTTAGTTCCCCATTTGTCATGGCCTTTTGTAGTCTGGCCACTGTGTTAGTGGAAGTGATTTTTTCGCAAAAGGCCTGAAAATTAACCCTTTTGGCCTTCCTAATCTCTTTATTGTACTGAGTAACCTTCTCAGTGTACCCCTGCCAATTACCGTGGCGTTTGGCTCTATTAAAGAGCCGAAGAACCTCTTTTCTGAGGTTTGACAGGTTCTCATTCCCCAAGGAGCATTCTTTTCTGTACGAGCGCTTTTGACAGTGGGCGACTGGAATGAAAAGCTTCCATTATTGCCTCACTGATGTGTTCGACTCTTTGTTTCAGGTCGTAGTGCGAGTGATTTACCCCGTTCACTTCGACGTGTTCCAAATTGTCCTTCAGATTGGTCTTGTAAAGAGACTAATCAGTATTTCTAGGATTTCGGATTGTAGGAATCGAGGTAGTATTTCCCTCTATCCTAAATTCGATGATCCTATGGTCGGAACGTGATGGCTCGCTCATCACACTCCAATATTTTACATTTTTTCTAGCAGCAACATTAACAATTGTTAAGTCCACGACCTCTTCTCTTGCTCTCGTGACAAAAGTGGGGGTTGTCCCCACGTTTAAGGTCTCAAGGTTATTTACTAAGAGATATTCTAATAAACACTCACCTTTTGCGTTGTTGTTAGTGCTTCCCCACTCGGTATTGTATGCGTTGGCATCACAACCAATTATGATTGGCAACCGTCTGCTATTGCCAGTGTCTCACTAGCTCTTGTACTTTTTCTGGCGGTGTCATCGGCCCGTCTCTAGCGAAATAGGCAGAGGCAATGACGATGTCTCGGTCGATACTCCTAATGTTAAGGTGAACCATGATTGGAACAAGGTCCCGTGACACGTATTCTGAAACACATATATATTTTATGTTATTTCTTATGATTACACAGGCACGCGGGGAGACTTGATTTGGTCTTCTTTGTTGATCCATGGTTCTTGGATAAGTACAATATCCAGTTGTAGTCTAGCGAACAACCTTGCAATCACGGCAGAAGCTCCATTCGCGTGATGCAGGTTAATCTGAGCTACATTCGTGAACGTGAAGGTGAATTATTATGGATGAGACGGCCGGGTTACTCAGCCTCTATTCATATGCTTCCTTTATCTCCCCCTGACTCTCCTCGACCACCATGGCAATACATTCCTCGGAGTTCGAGCAGGTTTCTTGATCTGGTGTCAGACTCTCGACCCCCAGGCTGCTCCGCCCAGTTTCCCGGAATGCAGAGGCGATCTCCGCATCCCCCAGTAGAGGAAATCTCGGGCTGACCCAAGGTCAAGCTTCCGCCCTTTTCCCCTTTTCTAGAGGTTCCGGATGTGGAGGGTATCTCCATGGGCGTAGATAAATTGCGCACTGTGGTCATGAAGTTTCCCAAAATTGGGAAGGGTTCGTCAGGTAGTTACAGCCACGGGATTAAGTCTCTGTATAGGTAAATTGCGCACAGCGGTCAAATTGTATCCTTAGTCTCAAAACTTTTTCTTTCTGATATAATCAACGAATAAAAGTTGATGAAAAGAACACTTCTTCTAAACTATCTAACCTAACCTAACTTTTAAAATTCGTGGAATCGGTAGAAAGGTGTATGCCATTTACCTAGACCCTCTTTAGGGTCACTTGTGCGCAATTTACCTATGAAAAAGAAACATTTTAGGTATACCTGGCTACAAACTGACCGCTGTGCGCAATTTACCAACCACGATCTCCATGTCCTTTGAATCCTTCGCGGAGTAAAATATGACCCAAATTCAAAACGCGATTGTGGTTAAACGAGTCGGCCGGTCTTGTTCAACTAAACACTATTCGACCCTGAATTAAATTTTCTTTAAACAAGCTTAGAGTAAATATTTCTGTAGGATGCATCGTTTAGGAGTTGTAAGACGAAAACTAAACAAAGAATCAACTTTTGACGAAGTTTTTAAAAATGGCTCGACTTCAGAAATCGATTGCGGCTAAACCGGTACACCAACTTTAACAAATCAAGCACCATTCAACGCAAAATTTAAGGTTCTTTAAACAAGCTTAGAATAAAACTTTCTGTATTATGCGTCGTTTAAGAGTTATAGTTATACGCGTAAAATTGAAAAATGCGAAAATTCCGCGGTTTTTTTACTCTCAAAACTTAAACACAAGCCAGAATCCGTCGCAAACTCATAGGACTCTTATTTGGGACCCTCTAAAGGTATGAAAAAACTTTCCAGCGCTTTGGACGATTTTTAGGGATGCACGGAATTTTTTTATCTAATTTGCTTACACTAAGACTGTATTTTTAGGGTTTTTATCACTTCTAGAAAACAAATTAAAATAGTTATGATTCTAAAAACAATGGGGATTAAATTTTCATTAGGAGTGTTTTCTTTTTTAAATAATTAAATTACTTTCTGAAAAAAATGGTCGGGACAGTCGATAACGAGGTTACAGAGAATAACCCATACCTAACTCCTCATCTCGTCAATAGAATAATTTGATTTCAGTAATATGGAACGGAACGCCTTCTCATTATCTTCGAGGCGATCGTGAGTTTCTCGACATTATATTTCCAAATCGTTGGATTGGAAGAGGAGGAGCTATCGAATGGCCAGCAGCGTCTTCGGATTTGACACCTCTGGATTAAAAGTGTCAAAAAGATATTCAGGAAAAATTCTCGAATTTTATTTAAAAAATCTATAAATTTATCCAAAAAGTTTACCTCATTCAACCCCCGTATCACTAAACAGCGTTTCACTTTCATAAACAATTAGTGTTCAAATCAAAATCGAATAAATTTTGAGGAAAATTCGATAAAGGAAAGAAATCTTGCTGACGTAATCACCGTTCTAAAATGAACAAAATATATACACCCCTAGCCCACCCTCTTTATTGCTTACGTAACACTTTATTGGCCCTCTTTCGAATGTTGGATAATGAATATATTAAGCAATTATTGTATTAAATAACCTTTTTATTCACAATTCGAGCAAGAAAAATGCGTGTCTCTCTTGTCAAACACAAAGTTTTTTCTCTTTTTTATGCCTCTGTTGTACCATCAACCGAGTGGAATTAGCGCTGTTGTCGGCTTGTACCAAAACTTTTTCTTCCTGTATTAGGTACTTATTACAATGTCTCATAAACAATAAAAAAATTATAAGAATTATCTGAAACATCCTGTATATATTAATTTATTATGTTCATAAAATCTCCTGCAATTAGAAAGTTAGAAAAACGCTTGTTACCTTGCTTCAATTACATTCAAGTTATATTTGTTTTGTTTTTACCGTTGCGAATACTCCTTAGATGCAAACGTACGACAAACAATATTATTATTATTTGTTATTCATAATATGCAGGTAAGTCAAAATAAGAAAGTTTTGCTTACATTAGCAATTTTTTTTATATAAAATGGTCAAGGTTAAGTTTAGTAAATCATGTAAATTAGCTATCTATCATGAACAGAACCGGTTTTAGAATATGCAAAACTACAAAATTTAATGTAATGTACTTTATTTCACAAAGGAAAACCGAATTACCGTTCATGCGCTTAAAAATATTCTACAGAGTCGCATTTATAGTGACGTTATTTTAATTTATGAAATACAGATCTCGAGATAGGCAAATATTGATTTCGCAACAGAAAATGGTGGACATTTTCTTTAACAATAAATTATACTCTTTTTGTTTTACGTGTATTTAAATGAATAAAGTGGTTTTTTAGAAATATTATTTGACGCCTCAACTTCAACTTTATCAAAATCAGTCAACGTCGACTCAGACCCCCCCCCAAAAAAAATATTGAATTTCTGCATAGTATGACGAGCTCAAAAATTGTGATTTGCGGGATATGAAAGTTCATAAATATGCGCTACTTGTTTTTTGTTTCTACAAAGTGGAGGAGGGGGCAGATCAACTGTGGGGAAGAACAATCTCTTATTTCCCCTTTTCTATTGAATGGTTCGTCGAAGACTACCTGGGGTGGGATTTTCGAGCTTGTGCGATGCGCCGTCGCATGCTCTTTCGCACGAAATTCAAAGAACATGTATTTTCGAATCTTCGTGTATGACACAATCTGTCGTGTTGATCTAAAGTAGCCGATGTTTGCTGTCGTGTACGATGGTAATTTTGTATGATTTGTATTTGTCTGTGTGAGCCTATTTTTGTCATGAATAATTTTTATACTTAGTTTTTGTCTATATTTTTAAAATCTAGGAATTCCATTTAATATGCTAGTTATTTCCGGCCAATGTTTTTCTGCGTCTTTAAATGAAAAATCTTTTGAAAATTTGCCACTGTGTAAATGTGGGTGTTGCTGAACATAATCAATCATAATTTTTTTTGTTCTTCCGTTATTCCTGACATTTTTGGATAAAACGTATTTTATACCTATTCTCTGAATTATTGTAACACGACTATAACACCCAAGACATCAACAATAGCCTATTTTATCAAATAAACATCAACCACTATCAAACCGCTATGCATTTCATTTCAGCACAAATAAAATTAAAGATTATATTTTTGTCATCTACTGTGTTGCCACGTTCAAAATTTAGCATTCGAATTAAGAGATCGGTCGGAAGTCCAAAATACAATATTTATAAATCATTCGATGCGGCCGTCGCATGCGGTTAGTCGTGTACGATGACCGTCGATTGATTTCGAAAATCGCAGCCCTGGCTCTGGGACCCCCTGCGTCGTCCTTCTTTTTTGATACCCGGACTATGTTTGTTTACATTATATTCCTATTTCGTTATTGTTATCTCTCAAATAACGCTCGTTTGAGATTCCTTCGAGAACCTGGCGTACAGGGTGGATCCAGATATATCTTACAATAATTTCTTTGAAATCCCATGTTTTTTTATAAAGTATTTATTTTTGTGTAATAATATATTAAGTACCAAGTATCAAAAAGGTTACTTTAATCACGAGTTTTACTAGGCACGAGCGAAGCGGAACGAGTGCCTAAAGACGTTTTTAACACGAAGTTATACTTTTTCTTCGCTCGCAGAAATGAAAAAAATTTATTATATTTTAATTATACTCATAACATGACGGACGATGGCTGACTGACAAATCAATTGACACAGAATAACAAAATTATCGCGGAACATGAAATGTAACATACAAAAGATACACTTTATTGTGACGTTTAAAAAACAAAAGATAAACGAGATGTAATGTAAGATTTATGTAGAGGGTGTCATATTTATTGACATGCTCAAAAAAAATGTGCATGTTAATTAGTGCTATAAAATGATAATTTTTCTCTAGCGCAGTTGAATAACCATTTTATATTATTTTCATTTTCATTGGTTGTTTTCAAACTATTTGAGCGACTCGTACAATAAGAAGTTGATGGAATATACTACCATATAATTAATTGGACAATCTACCGCCATATTTAAAATTATTAACGGCAGCGGTCCGCTGCCGGTTATTCGAAAGTCTCTGCAAACTACGACCCTAAACTCGAGACCGGGGCCGTGTACAGAGTCGGAAAGTTGCAAAACAAAGATAAATGTCGTTATAGGGTAGTAACAAAGTTATGCGATAGAGAAGTCGGTTTACATGCACCAGTAATTGGAGTTAGTTTCCTCGGACGTATAACTTCAGCGAAACAGTGGCGTTAACATAAACGAGATTTGATCGTTAATGTAAAATCTTTAAAAAACGTTTCTAAATGTTTTGTTTCATTATCTATACACTTGTTGGTTCGTGAGGTATAGGATGATAAAGTGTGTAGAAGAAATACACAGGTCAACAGGAGTAGGTGAAAATGTCATCGTAGCGCGGTTAAATTTAAAAATGTAAAATGTAATTAAATGTACATTTCTTCTGCATACTTTATCAGCCTGTATCTCAGAATATTGTTTTCTATAATCTATGCCTTACACGAAGCTATATTTCTATTTTTACGTGTATATATTTTAACCATATTTTTTTTGTTGGTTTCAGGCTTTTCGCGTGCAACAATGAAGCGCACCTTAAACCGCGAAAGGTAACCTGAGGGTCGTCATCGCGGAAGAAGTGGTCGTAAAAAGTAATTGAGCCGAATCAAAATAATAATAAGGACCGTCGATCGGTTAGTGAGTGCGTGCTCGCGGCCGTGAGTGTGCGCGTGTGTGTGTGGGAGTGTGATAGTGCGCGCGTGATAGTGCCTACTTAAATTGCATGTGTGGCTAGTTGCATCAAATGGACAAAAGAAAAATGATGCCCAAAAGGCCTAGGTTTGAGCCACGCGGTCCCATCTCGAACGGACCAATGCAGACCCGACCTCTTGTAGCCTTATTGGACGGTCGTGATTGTTCTATAGAAATGCCAATTTTGAAAGACGTTGCCACGGTGGCGTTTTGCGATGCGCAGAGCACTAGCGAAATACACGAAAAAGTGCTCAACGAAGCGGTGGGCGCCCTTATGTGGCACACGATCATTTTGACTAAGGAGGACTTGGAGAAATTCAAAACGTTACGTATTATAGTGCGTATAGGTAGCGGTGTAGATAATATTGACGTAAAGGCCGCAGGTGAACTTGGTATAGCAGTGTGCAATGTGCCCGGATACGGTGTAGAAGAAGTTGCAGATACGACGATGTGTCTCATATTGAATCTGTACAGGCGAACGTATTGGCTAGCCAATATGGTACGAGAAGGAAAAAAATTCACAGGACCAGAACAGGTAATGCAATATTATTTTATTTAGTGTGATTACCCTAGATATTATTTCTGGTATTCTATCTAAAATAGATGTACACTTGGAGGTGTTAGACTTTCATGAAATTTTGAAACCCATTCGCTTTCTAGGTTTATTGCTTGTCTGTTCTGAGATTTTCGGTTTTTAAAATTATTCACTTTATTCCATACACCTTTAAGAGGCATTGATCTATTGAGGCTGGAGAAATACTTCTTCCAACTTTCTCTCTGGACAGTTTATAGGGTTTTATTGGCTATGACATTATTTTGTTTATATTCTAGCAAGTTTTGTAAATTTAGGTTGCTGAGATACTTATACATACTCGTACTCTTTTTCCTGGCTGTTTCTGCTTGGTGACAAGCATCTTTCCACCATGGTTTGTTTTTTGATGTTGCCTGATTTGTTTTTGATTTTGGGATAGAGTGTTCAGATGCGTATTCAATTCTTTTAATAAATTCTTCGTCCTCTAATAACTCTAATTACGGGAATTTATGACTGGATTCTAGATAGTAGCTGACCCAGTTTGCTTTTTACAGTACATGTGATTGCACAAATTGATAGTTGCATAATTGAAGGTAGGTTATCGGATCTGTAATGACCAATCGAGCAAATGAACAATTTCTGTAGATCAAATTGCAATAGCTTAAGGTGTTTATATTGAATTGCCAATGAAAGTTGGTGACCCATCGTTTAGATAAATAAAATTGTGCATATCCAACGCCTTCAGGCAAAACTTTACCATTAGTATCTGTAGTAGGTCCTCCTCATGCGATATTATGTGAAAATCTTCTGTTATTATCAATGGGTTAGAATAACTCGAAAAACTTTTCCCATTGTGTATAGGTGATTGGTATTTTTAGCGGAATGTATATAAATACCAACTCTACAGAAGTTTTATTAGTACATTTTATTTCTATCGCTTTTTGATTTATGTTTAATATATTAAATTTATTTGTTAATTCTTTATAAATGATATTTGTTCTAACGAGAGTTGCAGTACCTTCTCCAGATCTATCATGCCTATCATCTCTTACTATATTGTATACACTGAAATTAAAATATTTATTAGATGGAAATCATGTTTCTAAAAGGCATACAATATCAATTTTTTGACGTATATTAAGTTGCGGCAGCCATTTTAGAGGGCACGATCCGGACTGGTCCCATAATTTGTTGCGCTATTCCCGATTTTGTTGCTAATGCCGTTCCCCGAGAAACGCGTTGCCCCATACCTTAATATTAAGCTGCGGCAGCCACCCGCATTATCTCTGGAACGGTAATAGTTACGGATACGAGCCTGGCGGCGTATTTTGTTGCTTTGATATGGTATGATGCTATCATCCCGAAACTCACCCCTAGATGCCCAAAGTCACCCCCTCTCACGTAGTATTAAGCTGCGGCAGCCACGTGTGCTATCTCGCGAATGGAGAGGGCTATCGACACGAGCCTGGCGGCGTATTTTATTGCTATTTTGTTGCCAAAATGTGGCACCACCCCCCAATCTCGCGACCCACCCCCCAAGTGTCGATTGCACCCCCAGCGTTGCGTTATTAAGCTGCGGCAGCCACGTGTGCTATCTCGCGAACGGAGAGGGCTATCGACACGAGCCTGGCGGAGTATTTTGTTGCTATTTTGTTGCTAAAAGGTGGCACCACTCTCCGATCTCGCGACCCACCCCCAAGTTTATACGTGAAAGAGAGAGCGCCGCGCTCTAAAATGCGTTAGACGATCGTTAAAAAATTTGGTGCTCGCATGATTATGGTACTAAAATGTTCCTTAAGCATCATACTTTCGAATAAATACAATGACAGAATTTAGTGCTACCTGTATCACGTGGAATTAAATAGTTTATACGTGAAAGAGAGAGCGCCGAGCTCTAAAATGCGTTAGACGATCGTTAACAAATTTGGTGCTCGCAATAGTACTAAAATGTTCCTTAAGCATCATACTTTCGAAAAAATACAATGACAGAATTTAGTGCTACCTGCATCACGTGGAATTAAATAGTTTATACGGGAAAGAGAGAGAGTGCCGCGCTCCAAACTGCGTTAGACGATCGTCAAAGAATTTGGTGCTCCCAAGATTATGGTACTAAAATAATCTTTAGGTATTGTATTTTCCAAAAAATGCAATTACAGAAGAAAATATAGACACTATTGATAACATTGAAATTGATATACTGTATGAATGAAGCATAATTAAGTATTTAAATGAAGTTATTAAAATAGCATTTTACAATCAGCTAATAATGACAATATTTATATATATTCCAGAAGTGACGTCATCGATAATTTTTTTAAATGGAAACGGTACATTTTTACATTAAAAATTGAAAGCCCATATTTTTCTGAGCTCAGTCAATACAAATTTGTGACATAAAACTCTTCTGCACTCACGGTATACTGAGTGTTATGAAAACCAGCCCTTGTATTTCGTAAAGCTTAAATCATTATTCATTTTACAATGAATATGATTATTCTAGTAATTTCTAATCAAAAATAAACAGAAAACATAATTACAAGAAGTGTTTAATATAACGAATTTGGTATGGTATGGACCTTTAATATCTAATATGAAAACATACCGTCTCCATTCAAAAAAACTCGCTACTGCATCACACTAGTGTGAGAATATTACGACTTTTGCGTTATTGCCCTGGTTAACTTTAAAATCAGTTGAAAACAAAAAATTATAGTAGTAAGTGCATGTGCAAGATATTTTAGCAGGTGTTTACAGACCGCTCCTAAGAGGTCGGCCGCCTTTGTACCAACTCTGAAGACTTAGGCCGCCAATTTATACGATTATACCATATTTTATTGGAAACTATCAAAATGAAATTTTTGCATAGTCATACAGCAAGCCTTAAGTTTTATCATTAACACAAAATATATAATGTAACAATACTAATAGAAACGTTTTGCAATGGAGTATGAAAGTTTAAGTACATACGAGTTATACATACTATGAATAAAATACAACATTTTAAAAGTAATATTCCCAGAATTTTTGGTTTTCATATATTATATATTGTTTCGTCTCTAATAACATACTATATTAATATAATTCCATATTTGTTATAGATACCAGAACTTATTTTTATTTTCAGTGAGATCTTTTGTGATAACCGAGGTGATCCTTTGAGGAGACAAAAAATTCCCTACTGTAAGTGGGTAATAATGTGTAAATAGTTCAAAGCGGTTAAAAGAATTATTATACTCTGCTGTTGTCACTTTTTTTGACTGCTTGGCGGCTTAGTAAAAATGTGCAATGATATCGCCTCAGACTTTCGTTTCTCATGGACAAATAATTTAAAAACATTTTTTTGTTACCCTCGCAAATACCGAAAGGTGATATTTTTTGTTTTTTAGATGATATGCGTCTTTGATCTAGCGCTCCTATTTCTGATTCATAATAATTCTCGATTGGTTCAAACAACTAACCACTGTTTTTAAATTTGTTTAACACATTCGCGGACACTAATAAAAAAAGTTGATTGTAAACACACACTTAGTTATTATTAATATTTAAACAGGAAAAGTTATAATAAGATTAATAGAGGATGTCATATAAACAAAAAAAAAATGTTTTTTTGTAAGAAAAAGTAGTGCGGCAGATACCGTCTTGTCCCTAATAAACCCATTTGGTGGTAGGTTGTAGCCAAGCGGCATATCCCGTCATACGAAAAAAAGTACAAAGAGATTAAGAAATTATCATTATTTATTGCTAGACATAAACAAAAGATTTTTTTGGTTAGTAAATCGTATATGGTATTCTTCAAAACACGGTCCGATGCGAAGACTGGTTTGCTAGGGCATGTCTTACACAAATATTTTGTTTCTTTCCGTACAGATTTTGAACCACAGTTCTTACATCTCAGATGGTAAGATTTAATGGGATTCCTTGGATTTGGAATTTCATCTGGAAAGTGCATTTCAGGATGTATTTTTGGTGGATCAGGTGCAGCTCTCCTTCTTTTACCTCAGTGTAATGGACCCGATTTCACTAACAATCTTCCATCTTTTATGTCCTTATCGAGTTCCAATATTCTTTTATAAATTCTGGGTGACGAATAATAATACCAGACATAAACTTATTGTAATTGGATATTTCTTCCGGTTTTATTTTTTCTTTACCATATGTATTTGTAACCTGAATTAGTTTCGGATGATATCTTGTAGTAATACGCAATACATCCCTTCTGTCTTTCCACTTGGACACATATGTCTTACTACGTCTCCTACAGCAATGGTCGCCCCTTTTCAGTTTGCTTTTTACAACAACCTGAGGTTTCCTAATCGATTCTGTCGTAAAGTTCCAGTAGTATGGGTGTTTCGATTAAGAAGGCGATTAGACAGAGACATACTATTATAAAAATTGTCCATGACAACATGGTGGCCCCGAACTAAATATGGATCAAATAAGGATAGAACCAATGTCTCAAGTTTGGATAAACAATTTGTTTCTTAGGTTTTTCCAGAATAAATTTGTAGATTTAAAACATAGCCATCTGTAGTACAAACAGAATAAAATTTTACCCCATATTTTGCCTTTTTACCTTTTATGTATTATCGAAAGCTTAGCCGACCACCAAAAAGCATAAGTGATTCGTCTAAAGATAAATGTTCTGCTGGTACAATAACACTTCTAAAAGGGGTCGAACTTTGTTTAGTCTATCGCGAAATAGCACACGTGGCTGCCGCAGCTTAATACCGCGACGCCACTTGGGGGTGGGTCGCGAGATCGGGGAGTGGTGCCACATTTTGGCAATAAAATACGCCGTCAGGCTCGTGTCGATAGCCCTCTCCGTTCGCGAGATAGCACACGTGGCTGCCGCAGCTTAATAGTACGTGAGAGGGGGTGACTTTGGGCATCTAGGGGTGAATTTCGAGATGATGGCATCATACCATCTTAAAGCAACAAAATACGCCGCCAGGCTCGTATCCGTAACTATATTACCGTTCCAGAGATAATGCGGGTGGCTGCCGCAGCTTAATATTAAGGTACGGGGCAACGCAATTCTCGGGGAACGGCATTAGCAACAAAATCGGGAATAGCGCAACAAATTAGCAACAAATTATGGGACCAGTCCGGATCGTGCCCTCTAAAATGGCTGCCGCAACTTAATATTCGTAATTTTTTGTTCATTTAATAAATATAATATATTGTGTTTGTTTGAAATCGTTGATTTGCAATTCCACTGATACAATGTCATCATTATACATTGGATTTTAATTGATTATGGTTAAAATTAGTTCTTATCATTGCTTTAATATCAGATTCTTGTAATTCAATTTTTTTATTTTTTATGGAATCAACAAACGATAATATAATGTTTAATACTGTATTAAGAAAATCACTTGATTCTACTGTATCATCTGAATGATTAGCATTATTATTAATGTTCGATTGATACTGTTGATTTGATAAAATGCCTCCCTTCTAATGGGGGATATTTATAGGGGATAATATTTAAATACGTTATTGTGTGATGGGATCTATAATATAGTCAGAACAATTTGCTATTCAAGCATCTTTAATACAATGGGAGCCCATTAAATTTTATATTTTTGTCTTTAAACTTATACCATACATTGCAAGCCCTAAAGAGATCAAAGAAAATAGTGTTTCTCTTTAAACAATAGAAAAACCCATCAAAAATTGGGAAGAAATTTCTAGAAAAAAGGACGGTTGTGAAAACAGCCACGGTTTCGATGTGGCAACACCGCGCACACGTACCTACCATTCTATAAAAAAATAACAAGACGATGGCACGCATTGTTTTAGATGGATAATATTCATATGCAATAGAATCTTCATTGCGAACTGTTAAAAGTCATTGTCGGGCTATATGAGGGAGTACAGGTCGATTTAAATATTAATACATTATATAAAAAAATAAAGCGATGGCACGCATTCAGTCTAGATGGATAATATTCGTATTCAATAGAATCATCATTGTGAACTGTCAAAAGTCATTGTCGGGCCGTAGAAGGGGGTACAGGTCGATATAAATATTAATTAATTCTATAAAAAAATAACAAAGCGATGGCACATATTGAGACTAGATGGATAATGTTCATATTCAATAGAATAATTATTGTGAACTGTCAAAAGTCATTGTCGGGCCGTAGGAAGAGGCACAGATCGATTAAAATATCAATTAATTCTATAAAACAATAACAAATCGATGGCACGTATTCAGACTAGATGTTTAATATTCATACTGTACAACTCTACCCTTCGTTACCGAGTTGTTTTTTAAACAAAAAAAATACGCTGTCACCACTCTAATAAATACTGTCATCAAATGTAATAAATTAGACCCTTCTATCTCGGGTCCGCTGTCACCACTGTAATAACTTGCTGTCACCAAATGAAATAAAGCAGCCGAGCGTGAAAAAATAAATCCAGTCCCTCCTGGGCTTAAAGTGGTAGAATTACCTTTGCCAGACCAGAGTTGATCTCTTTGTTCGGCCTCGTATCCAAATGCACTGCTCACTCTAGAGGGAATGTCGTGGTAGGGATCTGAATAAAGTTTCGGTACCACAAATGTATAAAAAAATATATATTTCACTGTAAAAATATGACCAAAAAAAATATTAAATCTTTCTCAATAAAAAAATAATATACACTTATATACAAATTTTTCAATGTGTGAATGGGCCGTATGATTTCGCCCCTATTTCGTAATTGACCTGCCTCACTGCGAGAATAATTGCCTACTGAAAAAAAAGGTACTAATCGACCGCTGCTAATTTTCTATTTGTCGAATGTCATTGTACTTCATGTAAATAGAATGGAAAAGTAGAGAATTATAATTCTGCGGATTTGATAAATCTTATCGGTAAACAGTTCAGTATGTATTAACAAAAATTCAGAATTGCAGTTTTGCTTCAGCGCGAATAAAATATAATTTTTATTTATTTCACTAGATATGAGTAAATGATATAACCGCGTCTGAAAAACAAAATTATTTAATCGTTGCGAAAATTCAACGATAACCTGATTTTACGGAGACAAAATCATACGCTCCGGGCAAATGATATAAATTACAATTAGCCTTGTTTTAAAATTTACCTACCGCCTATCTACGAGGTAGGCGAGAATTATGTGACAAAAAAAAATAATACATAAATCCTGTCAAGTTACATATACACTAAAGAAAAATCGTTCCTACAATCCTGTGTGAAATCTTACTATAATATCTCACACAATAAAATAATATCTATAAAACGAGCGGTGCACAAAGTATGAGCCACGACCTACAGATTTAACTGAACCTATGAACTTGTCCAATAATACAGTGAAGAAACTGTTATATATTCTATCTATGTAAATATTTATGTTATAAATATCAAGTTTAGAATCAGCGCATAAAAAAATCTTTCCCAAAAAAATCTTAGACTTGTTCAAAAACTTACTGTGTGGAAACTTCCCTTTTCCTGTCTCTGCTCACTGACTGATTTCAATATTTATCTAGAAACTGCGGATTACGCTAAATTTCTAGCACACGGTGTCGAGTTATGCTGGATCACGGTCGGAGAGAGGGTTTTTTCCGTTTTGTGTACCTCAGGGGGACAGCGTTCACTGTCAAGGATATCTGAGTTTCGCTTTGACGCCCTGACACAACGGAGAGAAACTTCACCCTATAAACCCGCGAACACAAAAAAAACTGACACCCGTTACCGTGACAGGGAAGGACTTTTTCCCTTCGCGTTTCTTCGCCCGACTCTCTGTGCCCTGTCTGCTCTGAACTTACTTTTTATTATTCCCCCAAATTTTGTTCGGGGTTTTGTGTTGAATTGCAAAGGTTGCATTTTTTGTTTTAGGGTGGCCTCGATTTTTATTTACTATCCGTTTGTATACAAAACAATAATATTTATTTGCCCTAGTTCATTGTTATATTGTTGCAAAATGTTATGGTCCTGTCTCATTTTTGTTAAACAAAAAGTATGTCGAATTCTACTCTTATATTTGAAATAAAATATATATTTTACCGTGTGTTCTGAAAATTACTGATTTAATTTTTTCCTATTTAATATTCGCATTATTACAATACTCAATAGAATCATCATTGTGAACTATCAAAAGTCATTGACGGGGCGTAGGAGGGCTACAGGTAGATTTAAATATTAATTATTTCAATAAAAAAATAACAAAGCGATGGCACGCATTCAGACTCGATGGATAATGTTCATATTCAATAGATTAATGGTTGTAAACTGTCAAATGTCATTGTCGGGCCGCCGAAGGAGGGGTACAGGTAAATTTATATATTAATTAATTCTATAAAAAACTAACAAAGCGTTAGAACGCATTTAGACTCGATGGATAATGTTCATATTCAATGTAATAATGGATGTAAACTGTCAAAAGTCATTGTCGGGCCGTAGGAGGGGGTACAGGTAGATTTAAATATTAATTATTTCAATAAAAAAATAACAAAGCGATAGCACGCATTCAGACTCGATGGATAATGTTCATATTCAATATAATAATGGTTGTGAACTGTCAAAAGCCGTAGGAGGGGGTACAGGTTGCTTTAAATATTTGTCAGGCCGTAGGATACGGAACAGGTAGATTTAAATATTAATATTTAAACCGACCTGTACCCCCTCCTACGGCCCGACAAGACTTTTGACAGTTCACAACCATTATTCTATTGAATATTGTTGGATATGGAAGAGGATTTAGACTTTGATCGGTCGAATTAAATTAAACTATAATTACTGTTTAATTTCTTAAAATTGATAGCACCCAGTAGGTATGTCCTTCTACTAGAGAATTTCGATACCTCTGTGAAGCTGGCAGAACCATTTCGGCAGAATCAAATAAAACCTATTACAACTTTTAGTACTCATTTTGTACTAATTTGTACCACAAAAAATAATTTTGTACCTTTACCCATTAAAGAAAAAAACATGGCGCTGCTAGCTTCATGTTAACCTAGAAAGCCCAAATTTAAAAAATTTGAGAAAAATTAAAATTAATACAGGAAATTGAAGAACTGAATTTGTACTAATTTGTACCACAAAAAAAATTAACATCAACCCCCTCAAACAACCCCTATTGTGATGAATTGAACAGCAAGCCCATACTTCTCCGATCCTTTCAAAATTTCTTTAAAAACGAAATATTGAAGTTGATTCTATTAGTATTAAATTTGTAGTAATTTGTACCATGAAAAATATTCCAAAATATTAAGGTCAACCCACTTAAACAACCCCTATAAATTGAATAGCAAGCCCATACTTCTCGGATCTTTTCAATATTTCTTTAAAAAGGAAATATTAAAGTTGATTCTATTAGTACTAAATTTGTACTAATTTGTACCACGAAGAATATTTCAAAATATTAAAGTAAAACTACTTAAACAACCCCTGCTTTTATAAATTGAATAGCAAGCCCATACTTCTCCGATCTTTTCAATATTTCTTGAAAAACGAAATATTAAAGTCGATTCTATTAGTACTAAATTGGTACTAATTTGTACCACGAAGAATATTTCATAATATAAAAGTCAACCCACTTAAACAACCCCTGCTTATATAAATTGAATAGCAAGCCCATTATCCTCGAACTTTTGAAAATTTCCTGAAAAACGAAATATTAAAGTAGACTTCATTAAAACTGAATTTGTACCACAAAAAAAATTAACGTCAACCCCCTCAAACAACCCCTGTTGCGATAAATTGAACAGCAAGCCCATACTTCTCCGATCTTTTCAATACTTCTTGAAAAACGAAATATTAAAGTCGATTCTATTAGTACTAAATGTGTACTAATTTGTACCATAAAAAATATTCCACAATATTAAAGCCAATCCTCTTAAACAACCCCTGCTTTTATAAATTGAATAGCAAGCCCATACTTCTCCGATCTTTTCAATATTTCTTGAAAAACGAAATATTAAAGTTGATTCTATTAGTACTAAATTTGTACTAATTTGTACCACGAAGAATATTTCAAAATATAAAAGTCAACCCACTTAAACAACCCCTGCTTATATAAATTGAATAGCAAGCCCATTATCCTCGAACTTTTGAAAATTTCCTGAAAAACGAAATATTAAAGTAGACTTCATTAAAACTGAATTTGTACCACAAAAAAAATTAACGTCAATCCCCTCAAACAACCCCTGTTGCGATAAATTGAACAGCAAGCCCATACTTCTCCGATCTTTTCAATACTTCTTGAAAAACGAAATATTAAAGTCGATTCTATTAGTACTAAATGTGTACTAATTTGTACCATAAAAAATATTCCACAATATTAAAGCCAACCCTCTTAAATAATCCCTGCTTTTATAAATTGAATAGCAAGCCCATACTTCTCCGATCTTTTCAATATTTCTTGAAAAACGAAATATTAAAGTCGATTCTGTTAGTACTAAATGTGTACTAATTTGTACCATAAAAAATATTCCACAATATTAAAGCCAACCCTCTTAAACAACCCCTGCTTTGATAAATTGAATAGCAAGCCCATACTTCTCGGATCTTTTCAATATTCCTTGAAAAACGAAATATTAAAGTTGATTCTATTAGTACTAAATTTGTACGACAAAAAATATTAACGTCAACCCTCTCAAACAACCCTTGTGCGATAAATTGAATAGCAAGTTCATAAGGTCAGGGGCGAAATAAAATCATAGACACGTTTAATTTTGTATGGTATGTAATATAATATGTAGTAAAATAATTCAATCCATACAACAATAAGAATTCCATTTATCAATACGATTCCTGAAATATATTTTCAATGTTTATTTCAGAATATAAACATATTAAACACATAAAAAAATATTATGCCAAATCTGACAGTATTATTAGTATAGTTCCTAATTTTCTTTTCTCACATAAATTAACAAAGTTGGTATTATTTTAGATATTTGCTTAACTACTTTCTCCTTTTTTTCAAGATCATTATATTCTATCCAAACACTGGATCTCAAATCAATATGAATTTAAACACCACAGCTGAGTACATCTTCTGAATTATTGTAAATTCTAAATAAAACCCAAATTAATTATTGAATTACCTTCGAGGTTAATGAATTATAATTTGAGTGATATAAATAATATATTTTAATTCAATTATAGGTATTCTCAATACTTATACGTTTGTACTAAGTCATTATTGAAATTATTTCAAATTCGTAGTTTATCTCTTGAACCGCGCATTCCTAGTGGGATACCCTTTAATTTTAGACATAGAAGTACAGTACTAAAAAGTATATTGAACGGGAAAGGTATATTGTATAAAAACATAGTTTTATTTTTTCACTCAATATAATTATGCGATGTCTCTTTATACATTATAATGGAAGGAATTGAAAATGTGTCATTACGGACTCGCTCCACCTTTTTCTTTAGATCGTCGGAATCATAACATGTATTATTTGCCATTCGGCTATAACACTTGTAATGGCCGACATCAGATTCGGACATACGACGTGCATATCTCGGAGGTTCATAATGCACGACTCCGGATGATTCATATAAGTTATTATTAACTGTTGCCATTCGATTATTGTTGTTAAATCCTTCAATTTTATTTTGCTAATATTGTAACTACCCTGCGACTCATCTTGCAGTATTATTGGACCTATTGAGAAAAAGAAATGCATTTATGACTTAAATAATTTACATACTTAAATTTATATGTCAATAATAAACGTTTGCTGTATTTCTAATAAATTATAATGTATCTCCTAATATTTGGATATAATTCAGAATGCTTAAACAAATTTAAAAACAGAGGTTAGTTGTTCAACCAATACAGAATTATTATGAATCAGAAATAGGAGCGGTAGATCAAAGACGAATATCATCTAAAAAACAAAAAATATCACCTATCGGTATTTGCGAGGGTAACAAAAAATATTTTCAAATTGTTTGTTCATCAGAAATGAAAGTCTGACGTCATACATTCTTTTAACTGCTTTGAACTATTTACGCCTTATTACGCACGTGCACTAGGGAATTTTTTTGTCTCGTCAAAGGATCGCCGCGGTTATCACAAAAGATCTGACTGAAAATAAAAATAAGAGTTGTCATATCTATAACAAATATGGTATTTTATATAAGATTTACTTGGAAATTAATAAAACACGTGGTCTAAGTTACTATCATCTTTAATAAACAAAATAATATGATAATGAAAAAACGCTTTTGGGTACAAATTAGTCCTAAATTAAAAGTTTAAAGGTATGCTGTTCAAATTTGATTTTGTAAAAGTGGGGGTGCTGCTTGAGCTTAAACTAGCACTCCCACTTTAAATAGCGGTTTTTCAGAAAAACTGAGTGGGTACAAATTATGATCTTTTGGGTACAAATTAGTCCTTAATTCAAAGTTTAGATTTATGCCAATAAAATTTGATTTTGTCAATGTGTGTTAGTTTGAGCTCAAGCTAGCACCCCCACTTTAAATAGTGTTTTTTCAGAAAAACTAAGTGGGTACAAATTAGTCCTAAATTAGTTCTAAATTACACATAAGTTTTTTTTCTAAATTGAAAAAGTGGGGGTGCTAGCTTTACTGACGTCAAATTTAATATACTAATAGAATCGACTTTAATATTTCGTTTTTCAAGAAATATTGAAAAGATCGGAGAAGTATGGGCTTGCTATTCAATTTATAAAAGCAGGGGTTGTTTAAGAGGGTTGGCTTTAATATTGTGGAATATTTTTTATAGTACAAATTAGTACACATTTAGTACTAATAGAATCGACTTTAATATTTCGTTTTTCAAGAAGTATTGAAAAGATCGGAGAAGTATGGGCTTGCTGTTCAATTTATCGCAACAGGGGTTGTTTGAGGGGGTTGACGTTAATTTTTTAGTGGTACAAATTCAGTTTTAATGAAGTCTACTTTGATATTTCGTTTTTCAGGAAATTTTCAAAAGTTCGATGATAATGGGCTTGTTATTCAATTTATATAAGCAGGGGTTGTTTAAGTAGGTTGCCTTTTATATTTTGAAATATTCTTCGTGGTACAAATTAGTATAAATTTAGTACTAATAGAATCGACTTTAATATTTCGTTTTTCAAGAAATATTGAAAAGATCGGAGAAGTATGGGCTTGCTATTCAATTTATATAAGCAGGGGTTGTTTAAGTGGGTTGACTTTTATATTTTGAAATATTCTTCGTGGTACAAATTAGTACAAATTGAGTACTAATAGAATCGACTTTAATATTTCGTTTTTAAGAAATATTGAAAAGATCGGAGAAGTATGGGCTTGCTATTCAATTTATATAAGCAGGGGTTGTTTAAGTGGGATGACTTTTATATTTTGAAATATTCTTCGTGGTACAAATTAGTACAAATTTAGTACTAATAGAATCGACTTTAATATTTCGTTTTTAAGAAATATTGAAAAGATCGGAGAAGTATGGGCTTGCTATTCAATTTATATAAGCAGGTGTTGTTTAAGTGGGTTGACTTTTATATTTTGAAATATTCTTCGTGGTACAAATTAGTACAAATTTAGTACTA
Organism: Galeruca laticollis; assembly: GCA_963921935.1. Taxonomy (NCBI): domain Eukaryota; kingdom Metazoa; phylum Arthropoda; class Insecta; order Coleoptera; family Chrysomelidae; genus Galeruca; species Galeruca laticollis. The sequence continues at coordinate 110,116,942 of OY998179.1, forward strand.
ATAGAATCGACTTTAAAATTTCGTTTTTCAAGAAATATTGAAAAGATCCGAGAAGTATGGGCTTGCTATTCAATTTATCGATCAGGGGTTGTTTGAAGGGGTTGACGTTAATTTTTTTGTGGTACAAATTAGTACAAATTCAGTTTTAATGAAGTCGACTTTAATATTTCGTTTTTCAGGAAATTTTGAAAAGTTCGAGGATAATGGGCTTGCTATTCAATTTATATAAGCAGGGGTTGTTTAAGTGGGTTGACTTTTATATTTTGAAATATTCTTCGTGGTACAAATTAGTACAAATTTAGTACTAATACAATCGACTTTAATATTTCGTTTTTAAGAAATATTGAAAAGATCGGAGAAGTATGGGCTTGCTATTCAATTTATCGATCAGGGGTTGTTTGAAGGGGTTGACGTTAATTTTTTTTGTGGTACAAATTAGTACAAATTCAGTTTTAATGAAGTCGACTTTAATATTTCGTTTTTCAGGGAATTTTGAAAAGTTCCAGGATAATGGGCTTGCTATTCAATTTATATAAGCAGGGGTTGTTTAAGTGGGTTGACTTTTATATTTTGAAATATTCTTCGTGGTACAAATTAGAACAAATTTAGTACTAATAGAATCGACTTTAATATTTCGTTCTTCAAGAAATATTGAAAAGATCCGAGAAGTATGGGCTTGCTATTCAATTTATCAAAGCAGGGGTTGTTTAAGTGGGTTGACCTTAATATTTTGGAATATTTTTCATGGTACAAATTACTACAAATTTAATACTAATAGAATCAACTTCAATATTTCGTTTTTAAAGAAATTTTGAAAGGATCGGAGAAGTATGGGCTTGCTGTTCAATTCATCACAATAGGGGTTGTTTGAGGGGGTTGATGTTAATTTTTTTTGTGGTACAAATTAGTACAAATTCAGTTCTTCAATTTCCTGTATTAATTTTCATTTTTTTCAAATTTTTTAAATTTGGGCTTTCTAGGTTAACATGAAGCTAGCAGCGCCATGATTTTTTCTTTAATGGGTAAAGGTACAAAATTATTTTTTGTGGTACAAATTAGTACAAAATGAGTACTAAAAGTTGTAATAGGTTTTATTTGATTCTGCCGAAATGGTTCTGCCACCTTCACAGAGGTAATTTCGATTCAGACTAAAATAATTTTAAAATCACAAGAATAACCTTTCTTGGTTCCCACACTTAAAAATAAACATCTGGTTCTTTTGTGTATACTCAAAAAGCTGTGTGAAGATATTTATTATCCCATATTCAGATACTCCCTTTTATATGGGTATCATAAAACCTAACCCTGTCTCAGAGAACAAATATTTGTAAGATGGGATGTTATTATTCTAATTTAATCTTTTTCACATAAGAATGTTAAAGCAATAAAATAGAGTGGTTTTTGTTGAAACTAAATTAAAATTCCAACAAATATGAACATTATCCATCGAGTCTGAATGAGTGCCATCCCTTTGTTAGTTTTTTATAGAATTAATTAATATTTAAATCGACCTGTACCCCGTCCTACGGCCCGACAATGACTTTAGACAGTTCACAATGATGATTCTATTGAATATGAATATTAATCATTTAGTCTGAATGCCTGCCATCGCTTTGTTATTTTTTCATAGAATTAATTAATATTTAAACCGACCTGTACCCCCTCCTACGACCCGACAATGACTTTTGACAGTTCACAACCATTATTCTATTGAATATGAACATTATCCATCGAGTCTGAATGCGTGCCATCGCTTTGTTAGTTTTTTATAGACTTAATTATTATTTAAATCGACCTGTACCCCCTTCTACGGCCCGAAAATCACTTTTGACAGTTTACAATGATGATTCTATTGAATATGAATATTAAATATTTAGTCTGAATGCGTGCCATCGCTTTGTTATTTTCTTATAGAATTAATTTTTTATTTAAATCTACCTGTACCCCTTCCTACGGTTCGACAATGGCTTCTGACTACCCTGTAAACTTTAAAAATAAGGTTGTCTAAATTAGAGTTTATCTAATTGATTATAAAATATTAATTGGTAATAATTTTTAATTTATTCAAATAAATTACTTGATCGTGAAATAAAACAAATGCTAATTAGTCGTCAGAAAATTCACCGGAAACGATTTGAAACACCAAGATTGAGCAGAACACACTCAAACACAAATAGTTTAATCTTTGAACTCCAATATAACTATATTTGTAAAATCAACCTTTTCTGTACCAAAGGTAACTTAAGACTGTACCTAAAATTCTTTCAAAGGACCCTTAAGAATACATAATTTTCATAAAACTTTCTTGGACAGAGGATATCTTATCTTCCATTTGACCCATAACTTACCTAAAGGTTCTCGCTTTTCAGAAATTTATATTTTATGGTTATTTCAAGGATGTTACTGTAACCCTTGTTCAGGTTTTAAAACTATCAAGTTTGATACACATACTAAAATAAAAAAAATTACATATTTAAAGTTTACAGATAAAATATTAAAAATAATTATTTGAATTATAATAATTAACTGCGAAGAATTCTCATGAATTCTGAACAATAATAATAATAATAAATGTCTTTATTTGTACAAATAGAAAAATAGTATAATCCCTAAGATGAAATGTAGCCTTCAGCTACTCTTACATGTAACCCTCAAATAGACAGAAAATAGATGTTTAAATTCCACAGTTATCCAATTAATAAAAAATACTTGACATATACAGGGTGGTCCTTAAGTACTTAATAGTCCAAAGTGAAATGGAAGATTCTTGGCCTCAAAATATTACGATCTGATGCAACTTGCTTTAATAAAATATTGATATTAAAAAAGATACAGGGTGGCAAAGTTGAAATGTACAGTAAATTGAAAGATTTAGGATGTACGAACGTACACATTTGAAGATAGGGGATTTTAAAGCATGAGAAATAATTATGTGATATCTGTTTCGATGTATTTTCTAGAGGGTGCCACATGAGCTATGTTATTGGTGTAACTGTGCGCTCAAGTTAAAGCTATCACACTTTTATTCAAAAATATTGAAACTATTATTTTTGGGAAAAAAATGTATACCTATCATTAGTCTCAGAAGTTTCTAATTTTCGAGATATTCTCATTTTAAAACCCCCCCTACATTATTTTCATTATATTTATTAGCACTTAACGTATTAAATAAAGCAACTATTATAAACTCAAATAACTTAATTAAGAAAAAATTAACAATGTATTCAAAAATGCAACAACAAAATTTAAATATTATTTCACAGTTATTGTTATGTCCGCTATTCATCTCAATCTCGATACATCTCGATGTGTTTCATGAAAAATTGCCTAATATTAAATAATGTCATTGAGTAAAACAATATTTTACTGCTCTGATTTCTTGCCATAGTTGGACTCGACTATTTATAGGGTTTTTGTAAAATATTTCCTTCATTGTGCCCCACACACTGAAATCAAAGGGGTTATGTTCTGGACTATGCGGTGTCTACCAAGACCAATCCAGCCTTCAGGAATCAGCGTATTTAAATAGTTTTGTATTTCAAGAGTGTAATGTGCAGGAGCCCCGTCATGCATAAACAACATGTTATGTCTCAAATTGAGTGTAAATCATCAATTAACTCATTTTGTAAATAGTTGTTACGATTTAATCTTTGAGGCAACTCATATGGTCCTAGAAAATGTCCGACAATGACCCCACACCAAACATTGATTTTGAATTCGTGTTAAAAATGCCACTCCTTTGTTACATGAGGATTTTTTAGGTCTCAAAAATGGTTATTTCTTAAATTGAAAACTCCATGGTGAGTAAATGTTGCTTTGTCTGTAAATAGTATCTTATTGACGAATGTGTGATCATTATCTTGATCCGAATATCCAGTGGAAACTGGTATCTTAAAGGATATCTTTGTAATCCATTTTGGACATGTGTAAACGGATGTTTTTCATGCAATACTTTTATAATAGAATTTTTACTTACTTCTGTTGCTGCTGATAGTCACCTTGAACTTATTTGTAGATTATTTACAATGCGAACTAGTATTTCGAGTACTTCATCAGGCGTAATTATTTTCGATCAACCCAAATTATCTCATTTAGCAATAAATGATCCATTTCCACCTAAATTCTTATACATATCTTGATATAGTAGATTACTAGGTTGCAATATGTTGGGAATCCTTCATAGGTATTCTCTTTGCCTATTGAAATTTTGTTGTCAATAAATATTATATCTCTCTATTCTGGGTTTGAAATATTATGCCTCGGCATTTTCTAATTTTCTTAAATTAATTCATATTTGTAATAAAAATGAAAATTATGTAAGGGGTTTTTAAAAAGTGAATATCTCGAAAACTAGTAACTTTTGATACTATTGATAAGTACACATTTTTTTCGAAAAAACTATGTAATTTTAATATGTTCCAATTAAAAGTGAGATAGCATTAATTACACCAACCGACACCAACAACATAGCTCAAGTGGCGCCCTCTAGAAAATACATCGAAGCGGATATCATATTATGATTACACCTCTGTGAAGGTGGCAGAACCAATTCGGCAGATCAAAAAAAACCTATTTTTAGTACTCATTTTGTACTAATTTGTACCATAAAAAATGATTTTGTACCTTTACCCATTGAAGAAAAAAACATGGCGCTGCTAGCTTCATGTTAACCTAGAAAGCCCAAATTCAAAAAATTTGAAAAAAATGAATATTAATACAGGAAATTGAAGAACTGAATTTGTACTAATTTGTACCACAAAAAAAATTCAACATCAACCCCCTCAAACAACCCCTATTGCGATAAATTGAACAGCAAGCCCATACTTCTCCAATCTTTTCAATATTTATTGAAAAACGAAATATTAAAGTCGATTATATCAGTACTAAATGTGTACTAATTTGTACCAGGAAGAATATTCCAAAATATTAAGGTCAACCCACTTAAACAACCCCTGCTTTGATAAATTGAATAGCAATTTTGGTAAGTCTTTGTTTGTTTAACATAGTTTTGATTAGGTTTTTTCATCTGGTTTCCGTCATTTTGTGAGGTATTTAAGTATCACAAAAAGTTGTTCTTAATATTAGTAACAATAGATTCACATTTAATCAAAGTATATCTTTTTAAACATATTCATGATCAGAAATTGTACCGTAATATTAATTTTCCTGTAAGGGTTTTGGTCCTCTCAATGAATTGAGGGGCGGGGAGAAGGAAAGAGTTCTTTTCTTCATTTGATTTTATTATTTTTTTTTTCTCTGGTCTTCTTCCTTTAGAACTATACTGGGGATTACACTTACACAAATAATAGCAACAATATACAACCTTAAACTAGCGGATATTGAGCGTTGAAGGATAATAAACATCATATAATTCATTAGTAAACTCTAGCTGCATGTCGCAATTAATGACATTAAAGGATCTCACTGTTTTCCTGTGGTTTTCATAACTGTTATTTTAAAAATTAACCTTTTAAAAAATTAACTTTTAATATTTTTTAACTATAATTTTTTGTCGTTTCTTACATATACTATTGTACAGATTTTATTTGATTTTAACAAATTTTATGACTTTTGTGTTTAGTGTATCACACAAAAAAAAATACATTCTTTGTATGTTCTTGTAGACGCCCTGAAGATGACCCAATAAAGGTCGAAACGTAGGCTAAAAAAATAATAGATTTTCATTGTTTTATTGACCATAATCCCATAACCTGAACTTACACACATTGACTTGGTCAAAAAAACTATTTCACAAGCCCATTAACCTCCGAACTTTTCAAAATTTCTTGAATAACGAAATATAAAAGTCGACTTCATTGAAACTGGATTTGTACCACAAAAAAAATTAATGTCAACCCCCACTTAATCAACCCCTGCTTAGATAAATTGAATAGCAAGCCCATTATCCTCTGAACTTTTCAAAATTTCCTGAATAACGTAATATAAAAGTCGATTGATTCTATTAGTACTAAATTTGTACTAATTTGTACCACGAAGAATATTTCAAAATATTAAAGTCAACCCACTTAAACAACCCCTGCTTTGATAAATTGAATAGCAAGCCCATTATCCTCAGATCTTTTCAAAATTTTTTTGAAAAACGAAATATTAAAGGCGACTCCATTAAAACTGAATTTGTACTAATCTGTATCACAACAAATATTAGCGTCAACCCCCTCAAACAACTCCTGTTGCGATAATTTGAATAGCAAGCCCATACTTCTCCGATCTTTTCAATATTTCTTGAGAAACGAAATATTAAAGTCGATTCTATTAGTACTAAATTTGTACTAATTTGTACCACGAAGAATATTCCAAAATGTTAAAGTCAACCCACTTAAACAACCCCTGCTTTGATAAATTGAATAGCAAGCCCATTATCCTCAGATCTTTTCAAAATTTTTTGAAAAACGAAATATTAAAGGCGACTCCATTAGAACTGAATTTGTACTAATCTGTATCACAACAAATATTAGCGTCAACCCCCTCAAACAACTCCTGTTGCGATAATTTGAATAGCAAGCCCATACTTCTCTGATATTGTCAATATTTCTTGAGAAACGAAATATTAAAGTCGATTCTATTAGTACTAAATTTGTACTAACTTGTACATGAAAAAATATTCATTCCAAAATATTAAAGTCAACCCACTTAAACAACCCCTGTTTTGATAAATTGAGTAGCAAGCCCATTTATCCTTAGATCTTTTCAAAATTTCTTGAGAAAAGAAATATAAAAGTTGGCTCTATTAAAACTGAATTTGTACTAATATGTACCACAAAAAATATTAACATCAACCCCCTCAAACAACCCCTGTTTCGATAAATTGAATATCAAGCCCATTCTTCTCCGAGCTTTCCAATAGTTCCTTGGAATCTAAATATTTAAGTCGATTCTGGTATGATTTTAAATGTTTCCTCAACCACTTTTTCCTTTTTTTCGAGATCGTTGTATTCTATCCAAACACTGGCTTTCAAACACATTGCCGTATAATGTCCTATTGATTGTGTAGTCCTTGTCAATAGGTTTTTAATGACAATTCCAAGTAACTTATACATGTTATTATTGCTAGCGCCCCCCGTATTTCAAATTCAAAATAAATTGATGTATATTTTAAGCTTAATTTGTAATGCAAACATTTGAATTTGTACCCCAAAAATTAGAATTTGTACTTCTTCCGTTTTTCTGTAAAACCGCTATTTAATGTGGGGATGCTAGTTTAGCTCAAGCTAGCACCCCGCCTTTACAAAATCAAATTTTAATACCATACATTTAAACTTTGAATTTGGGACTAATTTGTACTCAAAAACGATTTTTATTATATTATTTTGTTTATAATATATAATAAATTAGACCACTTGTATTAATTTCCAAGTATATCATTAAAAAATTTGAAAGTATCAAAATTAAGTAAATGTTAATTGTAGAATATAGGACTATTTTGTACCCACACAGTTTTGCCTGAAAAATGCTTTTTAATGTAGTGTCTTCACCTCACAGCAGTCGTCCTGATGTAAGTTCAAAATGGACCAAAATCTAGATAAACTGTAATAAATATATTGTTATAATTACAATTAGACATCCATATTTTTTTTATAGATATACATACTCTTATTTTCAATCAGGTCTTCTTTTGGGTTAATCGCGGCAATTCTTTGACGAGACAAAAAAATTAAGTTTTCATTCCCTTCTGCAGGTGCGTGATAAGGCAGTTAGAAGAATGGCATCATACTCTGGTGTTATCACTTTTTTTGACTACTTGGTGGCTTAGTAAAGATTGAAAAATATTTTTTTGTCACACTGTAGCAAAAACCGATAGGGAGTCCGATCTACTGCTCCTATTGACCTTATGATGATTGATGCCTTTATTTAAATAATTCTTAATAATTTTTTCAGTTGTTGGAAAAATTTATTTCAATTTAACAAAGCAGGGGTTGTTGAAGTGGGTTGACTTTAACATTTTAGAATATTCTTCGTGGAACAAATTAGTACAAATTTAGTACTAATAGAATCGACTTAATATTTCATTTTTCAAGAAATATTGAAAAGATCAGAGAAGCATGGGTTTGCTATTCAATGTATCGCAACGGGGGTTGTTTGAGGGGGTGACGTTAATATTTTTTGTGGTACAAATTAGTACAAATTCAGTTTTAATAGAGTCAACTTTTATATTTCTTTTTTCAAGAAATTATGAAAAGATCTGAGGATAATGGGCTTGCTATTCAATTTAACAAAGAAGGGGTTGTTGAAGTGGGTTGACTTTAACATTTTGGAATATTCTTCATGGTACAAATTAGTACAAATTTAGTACTAATAGAATCGACTTTAATATTTAATTTTTCCGAAAATTTTGGAGAGATCGGAGAAGAATGGGCTTGCTATTCAATTTATCGATCAGGGGTTGTTTGGAGGGGTTGACGTTAATATTTTTTGTGGTACAAATTGGTACAAATTCAGTTTTAATAATAGAGTCAACTTTTATATTTCTTTTTTCAAGAAATTATGAAAAGATCTGAGGATAGCTTGCTATTCAATATATCAAAGCAGGGGGTGTTTAAGTGGGTTGACTTTAATATTTTGAAATATTCTTCGTGGTACAAATTAATACAAATTTAGTACTAATAGAATCGACTTTAATATTTCGTTTTTCAAGAAATTTTGAAAAGATCGGAGAAGCATGGGCTTGCTATTCAATTTATCGTAACAGAGGTTGTTTGAGGGGGTGACGTTAATATTTTTTGTGGTACAAATTAGTACAAATTCAGTTTAAATAGAGTCAACTTTTATATTTCTTTTTTCAAGAAATTATGAAAAGATCTGAGGATAATGGGCTTGCTATTCAATTTAACAAAGAAGGGGTTGTTGAAGTGGGTTGACTTTAACATTTTGGAATATTCTTCGTGGTACAAATTTAGTACTAATAGAATCGACTTTAATATTTAATTTTTCCGAAAATTTTGGAGAGATCGGAGAAGAATGGGCTTGCTATTCAATTTATCGATCAGGAGTTGTTTGGAGGGGTTGACGTTAATATTTTTTGTGGTACAAATTGGTACAAATTCAGTTTTAATAATAGAGTCAACTTTTATATTTCTTTTTTCAAGAAATTATGAAAAGATCTGAGGATAGCTTTCTATTCAATATATCAAAGAGGGGGGTGTTTAAGTGGGTTGACTTTAATATTTTGAAATATTCTTCGTGGTACAAATTAATACAAATTTAGTACTAATAGAATCGACTTTAATATTTCGTTTTTCAAGAAATTTTGAAAAGATCTGAGGATAATGGGCTTGCTATTCAATTTATCGCAACAGGGGTTGTTTGAGGGGGTTGACGTTATTTTTTTTGTGGTACAAATTATTACAAATTCAGTTCTTCAATTTCCTGTATTTATTTTCATTTTTTTCAAATTATTATTAATATGGGCTTTCCAGGTTAACATGAAGCTAGCAGCGCCATGTTTTTTTCTTTAATGGGTAAAGGTACAAAATTATTTTTTGTGGTACAAATTAGTACAAAATGAGTACTAAAAATCGTTATAGGTTTTGTTTGATTCTGTCGAAATGGTTCTGCCAGCTTCACAGAGGTTTTTAACCTCTGTGGTTATGATTACTCATGGCTTAAAACCCCCATCTTCAAATTTTTACATTCTTATATCCAAAACCTTTCAATTTACTTTGAGAAAACATTTTTTACATTTCAACTTTGCCACCCTGTATATTTTTTATTATCAATATTTTATTAAAGCAAGTTGTGTCAGATCGTAATATTTTGATGCCAAGAATATTCCATTTCACTTTAGACCATTACTTACGGACCACAATGTATAAAGTGATGCAATAAATTTAATATCAAACAAATGAGGCAGAACATGGAAGAAAAATAAAATAATTTAAATCAAGATTGGAAATATAAATAATGTAATGGTACAGACGAATATAATCAAAGATGAATAAACTGATAATCAAAGATGAATAAACTGACTACATATTATTATTGCATAGTTAAAAAAGCTTTTCAATTTTTTTATTTTGCCTTATTGATCTGTCAAAAAGTTGCTTTAAATTGGTAGTGTGCAACAATACAAAATTTAACATTAATATCAAAATATTTATAGAAATTAAAAGGCTGTGCAACTACCAAAGCAAATAAAAAAAATTACATTATAGTTGAAATTCATAGTAGAATATTATTTATGTTTTCATGTCTTATCTGATTCAATGTTAGCATTGCCAGGACTCATTCCTGTTTTAATTGGAAGTTGGAATGAAGGGTTGAATTAAAAAATAACTTTGTTTAATTATTATAAAAATTTATTTTTAAGTTCAAAAGCTTATATTTTATTAAAAGACGAGAAGACCCTATAGAGTTCTATAATTTTTGGTATAATAGATTTAGAATTTATTTTTTTATATTTAAATATTATTGAATTGGGGTGGATCAAAAATTTAATACACTTTTTTATATAATTTATAGGTATTCCATTAGATGCCAACTTTTAAAAATTTGAAATCTCACCATTTTTTTCAAGTAACTTGCTTAATAAAATAGGATGAAGGTCCTTTAATGTGTTATTATTGTTCAAGACTAGGGTTAATGCACCAGTGCACTCAAGACATTTTTGAACTTCACTGTATTTTTATAAACCATCCGTACTGATTTTCAGCTCCAGAAAAAGAACACTTCGTGTTCAATGAAATAGTGAACACGTTGCATACGATAGTTACAGAAGTAGACAGTTTAAGACTTAGTAAAAAAATAAAATGTAAAATGTCGCATAATACCCCAGTAAATGAACGAATGCTACCATTGATTGAACATGGCTGATCCAATGAACGAACTTATGAAGAAAATAAACGTTGAACAATTTTTAATCAATGATTATCAACGACAACAAAACATATGGTGATACAATATTATTTCAGACAAATTTCAGCATTTCTGGACATTCGAAAAAACCATGTCTTATAACCTTGGGTGCTTCAATCATTTCCACAATTCAAGATTTCTCGTACCATATTTGGTCAACACATTCTGGCCATTAGAAAGTATTGGGATCTGCTGGTGTCATAGCGCGAACTTCATATTCATCACCTTCTGCATTTTTCACTACTCCAGGAAATATTTTTGCTTATACATTATTATGTCATAAGCTCCAATAGTAATTTCTTGTGAATTACTGATTTTTGCTCCATTTTTATCCCTGTTAATATCATCCTCTGGGGAAGATAGTATATTCCTTATGTTGCTCGGATTGATATTTTCAGAATATTTACGAATTTTGGGACACTCGTAGGAACCACGTCTAATAAGCTTAGGTGCTTCGATCACTTCTGCAATTGCAGACTTCTTGTACCATATCTGGTCAACACAATCTGGCCATCTAAAGGTATTAAGACCATCTGGTTCCATAGCGCAGACTTCATATTCATCATTATCAATAGTTTCTACTATGCCCGGAAAATATTTCTGGTTATATGTTATTATAACATAAGTTCCTACAGTGATATCTTGGGAAACACTAGGATTTTTATCTTGATTGCTAGTATCGATTATATCAGCCTGTAAACAGGTAACTTCTGTTGCTGGTGGGGCTTTGGTTCTTTTTGCGGTTCTTCTTGTGGTTGCTTCTTGTTTTTTTTTCTCTAATTGTTTTTCGTTTCAATTTCTCAGCTTCTTTTTCCTTTTTCTCAGATTCTATTGTATCTGTATAGTCTTTCCATTTTTGGATGTGATGGCAAACGTCATTAAAGTTCCCTGTTTTCTTTTGCCACACTTTTTTCAATATTTGGCCAATGAAGATGTTGTAGCCATACATCTCTGGTAGTTTTCAGCTTCTGCGGCTCTTGATTATGGAAATCAACACTACTGTTATCTATTACTACGTCTATTTTATCGGGAATCTCGAGTTCTTCTATAGCATTCAGATCATCTGTTTTACTTTTTTTTTCTCGTAACCTATTAGAGTATCATTATTAGTTATACTCTCTTGCTCGGTATCATCCAATATATCTTCAGGATTTTCAACTTTTTCTATGATAACGTTTTCTATATCTTTCGTTATATCCACATTCAATATTATTGTTGAATTGTCAGATATGTTAGCTGGATAGAGAATACCATCAATTTCCAATGGTAGGTTCAACAGGTCATCTGTTGAGTCTGTTGTGTATTCTTGTATATCCGGTATTTCAAAATTAGCAATATTCTGCGAGTTTTCTTCGAAGGCTTCTTCACATTCTTGGTTCATTCCATCAGCATTTCTCAAATTATTCGTTCCATCGGCATCGTTTGCTTCCTTACATATTTTCCAAAAGTTGTAGCACTGAATGTCGACTGCTTTCACCTTTATAGGCACTATTGAATTATATCAAAGCTTTTGAATCTACATGATGTTTAATGACTTTCAGAACAGTTTCATATTCGTCTCTGGTCACAGAAACTTCCTTCTCACAATTTAGGTCAAGCTGATGTCTCCTTGTTGAAATGCATTGGGAATAATTCACAGCGTCTGCACTAAATGGAAACAATTCACATTTTCTTAAACCGTTTTTGATGATTTCCGGTTTGATCGATTCTTCAAAAGCTTTTTGGAAAAGGGGCACAAAGTTATTTTTTGTAACTGATGTATTGGTGTTCTGTTTATGTTTCAAAATGGTTTTTTTCCAGTGTCCTTTGAGAGACTTGAATACTGATACGTCACAAGGTTGCAAGATATGTGTGGCATTGGGCAGAAGGCAGTATAGTATTATTCTTTTCTGTACACAGAAATTATACAAATCCATATTGATATGTGATTTATGACCGTCAAGCAATAGTAAAACAGAAAATTTAATGTTGTTTTCTTGAAGCCAAGGGAAGAAAATATTCGCAATAAATTCGTAGAATGTTGCACTCATCATCCATCCACTATCTGATCGGCCAATACCCCACTCCTCAGGTATAGTTTGTGCAATATCTCTTGGAATACGCTTGTACAGGTACACAATCATAGGTGGAACAGATTCTCCTGAGGCAGAATATGTACAGAGAACTGTTATGCATTATTTTTCTGGGCCACTACCAATTTCATAAAAATTCCTGTAATTTTTGGGACCCAGAAGCTTTCCAGTTTTGGGACAAGTCTGCAAACCGTTTTCATCCCCATTAAAAATTCTATCAGGCTCAGAAAGGATGTCTTCAACGCCTTCTCCAATTAAATATTCCTTCATCTCCTGAAACCATTTTCGAATATTTTCCTCTGTTCAGATGCTCTCACCTTGGATATTAATTCTGTATTCCTTGTGGTTATTTTTCTTACCCGGTGTATCATCCACGAATTTATTGGGTCTATCAACAGCTTTGAGGACACGTTGCACTGAGTCCTTCACCTCATCGGGATGCATGGGAAATCCTAATAGAGCTTTGGATAGAATCCAAGTTTCTTGAGTAGTTTCTCCTTTGGAGGTCAAAATGGTGGGAGGTCCCATTTTTCGAATCATGAGAACTTTTCCAGTGGTTTTGTTGAAAAGTGTACTTTTCGGAATCCCATATTGTCTGCAAGCTGCATTGATGGTGATTTTCTTTTTTCTTATTGCTTCCACGGTCTTCTAGAGACAGTCGTGGGAATATAGCAATCTTACATACTTTTTCTGATGTTCTGGCTTGGACTTTCCACCTTCAATATTTCTGTCAAATGATTGAAAAAAATATGAAATCAGAAAAAACAGAGAAAGAATAAATTGTTCATTCACTGGAGCACCATTGATGTATGTTATGATTCAATAAATGAACAAAGTCGTTCATTTACTGGATGGCAAGCTTAGTAGACATTTCCTGACGGAATCCGTGAAACAGCCTTTCTAAACGAGTATATAAGGATCAGATCGATGAAATCTAGATTAACACGTAAAATCCCAATTAATGAACGTTTTGTTCGTTTACTGCGTTCAGCACAGCCACCAATGAATGAACACTCAAATTATTGAGGCACATTTCATCCACAGACAGTTAGTTCTTTTACAAAAATTCCCCACTTCTGAAAACTTTAATTTATCTTGGTGTTTAGTGGCATTATCTTGAAACCTCTATCATTTTTATTATTAGTTGCCAGATCGTTATCATTGAAGTGTAAATACTTTTTAATTTTGAGGTATTTATTTCTTGACATGTGTTTTTTCACAATATTCACCCCAGGTCTTCATCTTTACTCCAATAATTTTTTCAGATGGTACTTTGTGATAATAACAGAATTCCCATAAAGGTTTTTATTTCTTATGATGACAAAAAAACCCTGTAATTTTTTACAGCTGTTGCATATCTTAATAATATGATCAAAAATTTCTTCCGTAAACATCATTTCAAAAAGTTCAACTGGTGTTTTACCACTAAGTGCATTTTTCATTTCCTCAAACTGGGTAAAACTTTCTCCACTGACAGGTGGAAGTTTTGTGTAGGATGGAATCACTTTTTGCCATGTAGGTGAGACATCTGTAAGAATGATGAGGGTCCTGGAACTTGTTCTATTCTTCCTCACTACCTTCTGATTGGGGAGTTATGTAATGTAATTCAAGCTCACCTGGAACATCATTTACGTCAACAACGGCCTCATCCTTGTCAGTAAGATAGTCTGTTTCAGGTGGAAGAACAACAATATCTGCAGATTCAACATCATCCATGAATTGTAGTACATCTAGAGTTAAAGCCTTTTCATACCAACTCCTAACTGAAGTTTATAACTCAAAAAAATAGTAAAATACTAAACTACGTGCGGAAATAGACAGAAACTAACAACAAAACAAGCGGCACATTACAACTATCAGACCTCCCTACTAAACACAATAAGATCGTCCACGTTATTCATTGCGAGACCGCTACTGTATATTCGTTAAAAACTTACTGTAATATGTGCGGTACAAACAAAAAAATAAAATTTATTCTGTCCTATAAATATGACAGTGGAACTTAGTGGATTAATAAATATTTGATCCAAAAATTTTGATTAAATGATTTTATATCTTGTATAAATCCATAAAACGATACCTAATTGATGGATAAGATTCTTCTAAAAATTGATTGATGAATATGTCACAATATTTCAAAACACCCTGAATACACACCACTGAATAAATTCATTGGTAGTCTGAACGTTTTCAAGTTTTTTATTGTTTCTATCTTACCTACATTCCACACTGAGTAATCTATGATGTCACCTTTGGTAATTCTGTAAATGAAATCGATCCACCTGTCAGGTGATTAATTCTTTGAATAATTTCATTTTCAGTATTATCTGATATACCATTTTTTATATATTTAAAAATATTTAAAATTATTATTTCATTTTAAAATTCGCCAGATACACTTTGTGTTTATGATCTTCCCAGAGTGCTGTTCTCCGAAATAATCATAACTTGCCATTACAGGCCGAACTGGCCCATGATTTCACTAGTAATTTTGTTCATTCTTCAATTTAAATCTTGCTCTTTTTGTTCATTTTTCCATGTCCATTTCTACCTCTGTCATTCATCTCAGTTTATTCTTTTTCTCTTGTGTTTGCAAATGAATGTTTTATATTCTATGTACCTAATTTTAATTTATTTCTCTCCCTTTAATTTATCTGTTTCCTTTTTCCACCTCTATTCTCTGCTATCATATTATTTTCCTTATTATTGCCTTCGTCACTATCATTTTTCCTACTTTCCCCTTGAGTTTATAAATGATATATGAGGTTCATCTACGTTCAACCTTTTTTTCCTTTTGTTTTTCATATACAGGGCTCTGCATTACTGCGAGGAAATCCACTGTATAATCAACATTATTCACGAGTACGATGTCAGTTATACTGTTGTTGTTGCTCGAATTAGGATATACATCGTATTCCCGTACGGAGTTACACGCTTTTCTAAATGCCCGTTAAACGACTAATTCAAATTATTTGGAGGTACACACTTCGACAGGTGATAGATATGAGGTTAATCCAATAGATGTCATTGAAATCTCAATTTCAGAAAAAGTGGACTTACATTTCTAGTTTAGTCGACGATATGAATGTATCACCTTTACCTAACCACCAAAGAGTAATGTAAAATCTTTCCAATACAAAGGGTTGGTTTACCACCGGTAAATGTACGAGTATCAAAGTTTATAATTCTTAACAATTCTTGAAAAGTTGACCTTGTCATTTTAAATAACAGGTAGAAGTCAGATTTTAAGTATAACAAAAAATCTTTATCTTATATGGGGTTCTCTTTGACATAATGAGGCAAAAATATCTACACAATCATCCTCCTGACTAAAAAATCAATTATAAATAATAATCTGTTGTAATTCGACTTCTTCCTTGAATATTTGGATTAATCGATCCATTTCTGTAAATCATAAGAAAGTCAAGAACCTCTTATATTGGTAACGTTTTTAAAAACCCAAATCACGTTTTTAAAAACCCAAATCACGTTTTTAAAAACCCAAATCACGGCATGATTGTTCACTGTTTACATTATTATCAACTACAACAAAAACTGACAATAAAGCGTGTTTCATTTGAGATATCCGAGAAAAAAATCAATCCAAGTTTCTACTACCCTGTATATATATTTTTTATATCAATGCTACAGGGTGCTGAAGTTGCTAAGAAATTATAATAAAACTGCTTATATATTTTAAACTACCCTATATCAGGGTTGGGCTGATTAAAATCATGATTTAAAATCAATTTTTTTCGTTTTTATTCAGAACCATATAACGACATAATATAAAAGTTTTCTCAAAAATAAAAAGAAGTATCTGCTTTTAGCAAAAACAACAAAAAAGAAGTATATAATTAAAGTCTTAAACTAAACGTCACACCTAAATTTTATTGCTGTATATATTCAGTCTATTCATTTTCGTTATACAATTTAAACAAAATCACGAGTTTTCCTCCTTTCTCTATGCCTAATCTGCTTCTAATATCCGAGTGTACAAGACCAAAAGAGCTAAATACGCGTTCTAATGAAGCTGAAGAAGCAGTTGCACACAGGAACTGTTTTATTATTGGCAACTGTTTCAAGATTTCCGGCTCACCATTTTGTGATAACTACCATTGTAGTCCGTTTACATTTTTTATTACTTCGTCCGAAAACACAACTTGCTTAAATGAAGCACTGAAGCATTTAACTTTATTACTAAAGGTAACAGTCCAGTGTTTCCGTATAATAATAATAATAATAATAATAACACGCTTTTATTGACCACACAAGTTTTACAGCAACTAAAAATTACATTACAAAACGTGGTCAAAAGGCAGAGTTCAGAGCTTACCTAATCTGTAACAATTAGCCAAGTTCTGCTCTTCCACTCAACCTTTCAAATATACACAACTATGTGAATTACAAATATAAAAAAGTACACAACTATGTAAATTAACGAATAAGTTCAAGCACATCAAGACAAGATCCACTGAAATAGTTAAACTCGTTAATTGTTTCTAAAGCTATATTCTTTTCTTCTGGTGTTAACTGGTATTTTATTTTTTGTGGAATCAACATATACGCTATAAAATGATATGGCGTTAGTGCTTGCTTATATCGATTATTAAATTGTTGTTTTTTGTAATGGTAATTCCACAGATTCATCAAAGATATATTGTAAATGTTTCCACTGCTCTACAGCATCTGCGATAGTAGCATTTTTCCTCTGCAGAGTATCAAGAGCATCTGATATAAGTTTTAAAATGTTTAAATAATCTTGTGCTTAATCGCAATATTTGAAACTTTTTGGTAAATAGCTCTAGCTAAATGGTTATTTCGAAAATACTTAACAATTTGGACCACATGTTCTTTAACGTCTTTAACTTGAAAGTCCTTGCACAGTAAATTAAAAATATGTGCAGAGCAGCCATAAGTTATAACTTTTGCGTTCGTTTTTTCTTCTAATGTTTTTCTCATAAGTGTCATATTTGGGGCATTGTCTGTCAGAAAATATTTTACGGTACACTTGTATTTTAATTCACATGAATAAATCAGGTCACAAACTATTTGAGTTGAATATTCTGAAGTATGTGGATTTCCTGATGTGTCTATAGATTCGTTTAGGAGGGCTTGTCCATCTTCAGTGGTTATCGTTGCAAATATCACTGGTTTGTTGTGCACATTTGACCACCTATCAATTGACATATTTACGAACTGTCCTGACAGGGAGGAGAAACATTTTTCTTTTTCCTCTTCATAGATTTCATCCAAAAGACATGTTGCTACCGTTTTTCTCGAGGGCTGTGTATAACCAGGCCTTAATAACTGAATGGCTTTTTTCACCTCTAAATTCTCAATACATCTGAAGTTCGAATTAGTAGCAAAAATAGCCTTTGCAATTTGTTTGTCAATTTTATGTTTTTCAGCAGTTGAAGTCCGCATTACAAAACCACTCATGGTAGGCTGAGTTTCGATTGCTTTCTTTTTGGCCTGGCTCTAAAGTTGTTGGACTTGTTGGTACTTTCGGTGGAGTTTTTCTAACATATGAACTATCCGTCATGAGTGAACTACAACTTGAGGCAGATGATGTGCTAGCAAAACTGTCAAGCGACATTCGACTCTCTTTTCTTCCACTCATTTTACTTTATTTATATGTTTTTACTTCACTTAACTAACCTAACTAGCGAAATGCGTGAAATTGTTGGTCAACGTCAATTTATAGGTTGAGACAGAAAACAAGCCTTGACAAGAATATTCTTGCAAAAAGCACAACAAACGCGTTCGTGCCTCACTCGGCAGTACTCAGGACTGTATAGTGAGTGTATAGGACAGAAGGAAAACAAATCGTGACAATAATTTTCTTGCAAGAAGCGTGACAAATGCGTTGTCACAAGTTTTTGAACCACAAATCGTATTATAATTTTTAGACTTATACATTAAAATAAATAACAATAATTTCAAAGAATCAAAATGTTCAAATTTTATATTCAAATTAAAAAAATCAATGGTTTTTGATTTTTTTGATAAAAATCAAATTTTGCTCAACCCTGCCCTATATAACATTGCAACAATCTATACTATAGAAACAAGAATACCAAGAAGAGTCTAGAAATGTTAAAATATACAGTGTGTTCTATTTGGAAAATTATAAGTTTGGTTGCCTGTTTCAATATGAGTAACCCTGTATATTTTGAAAATATGCTTCTATGCGTGTTTTAATTTTTATCTCAATACATTTTTTTCGTATCGTATGAGTAATTGGACTTGCTGGCAGTAATGCCGCATCCTATATAGTACGTTGAACTTCTACCTTCCCTATTATTTAATTTTTCTGGGACAATTCGACAATGTCTCAATAAAATCCAGTTGTTTTATAACATTAATAAGTATATTTCGTACATGTCTTATAAATAATTCTTCAAATGACTTTAGAAATACTATACATACGTTTACTAATTTTTATTTATGTTAAAATTCTAAGGTTCGAGAAGCTGCCACAGGATGTGCTCGAATACGAGGCGATACGCTCGGTATTGTAGGATTAGGAAGAATCGGATCGGCAGTAGCATTAAGGGCGAAAGTATTCGGTTTCAACGTTATATTTTATGATCCCTATCTACCCGACGGCATCGAGAAGAGTCTCGGTTTGACGCGAGTTTACACCCTGCAAGATCTTCTCTTCCAATCGGATTGTGTGTCACTCCATTGCACACTCAACGAACACAACCATCACCTTATCAATGAGTTCACCATCAAACAGATGAGGCCAGGAGCCTTTTTAGTAAATACAGGTGAGATTTCAAATTTAAATTATTTAGATGATAAGCTTCATATTTTACTTTGTTATTAATTATTCTTTTTGTCCATCTTGTCCATCAGCTCGGGGTGGTCTAGTCGACGACGACGCCCTAGCACAAGCCCTTAAACAAGGTAGGATCCGAGCTGCCGCTCTAGATGTTCATGAAAACGAGCCATATAACGTATATACGGGGCCTTTGAAAGAATGTCCGAATCTATTGTGTACCCCGCATGCGGCATTCTACAGTGACGCATCGGCTACCGAACTGAGAGAGATGGCTGCATCTGAAATTCGAAGGGCGATTATGGGAAGGATACCGGAATGTCTCAGGAATTGCGTTAACAAGGAATATTTCATGGGACCTGGAGCATATCCTGAAGGTACAGGTAAATCAATTTCAACTAACAATATATTTTTTTATGAAAGTATTTATTTGTGTATCTGAAGATTATTTTCCAAAATGTTTATTGTAAAATCGTTTCTATTTGTAATTTTTATACATATTTACATGTATATGGCAATTTTCATGGTACTTTTAAATATTTTTGTTGCTAAAGTCATAGCTTATTGAGCTTTTTAAATACTGTTACAAACTGCGTCTTCATTGTTACTAGTTACAGTTAGCCACAAATTAATTCTATTATATTCCACTTTGTTGTTTTTTCTGAAACAATCCTAATTTACTTTTTGATAACACAGTTGTAAATCATTCTTTTGATACCAGTAATTCTGAGGCTTGTGGCCCATTTACACCTGTTTAGTAACAAAGTGTTTAGTTAATTTTGAAGCGTGTAAATGGCCAGTCAAGTGTTTAGTGTTTCACACTCTGTGGGCACTGCTACCTCACTGCTCGTTTGAATCTAGAACCGTTGTGTCTCAAGTTTCTTTGTGTGGTATGATAGTTGTCTCAAGAGTAAAACAACAAACCCGGTTTATTTTGCTCGTCAATTATTACAAGGAAATCAAATTGTGCTAGCACCATGTTCATTTATTCTACTTACCTTTTTTTTATTCGAAGAATGTTTTGGATCTATTCTAGTTTATTCCGCCTTCCAGTGTGTGAACACTTGGTTATTAAATACTTAACTAAACACTTGACAACCTTTAAACAATTGCATTACTAAACAGGTGTAAATGTACCATTACCTCTGAAGCTTTTTGTATTTCTAGGCAAGCTAAACTTCTGTTTTTGGTTTATCTTCAATCGATATATATTTTCGTAATAACCTTTCGTTCAAACACCATTAATTTTTATTTTTAAGGCTCCTTGTTTCTGCAGTATATAATACTCTTCGTCATATTTTTGTATTGGGTCCAATATAATTCATGGCTTGTATATATTATCAGAAACCCCAATTACCATAATATCTGGTGTAGGGTATACTTTTACAATTATACTTATTTCAACTACATCACATTATGCTTAAGACATATATTCATTTTTTCATCGATGCTTTGGTCCAGATAGAATTTTATTCATATACAAATTTAGCCCATTGTTTTTTATCTCTTGCCATTGTTTTTGCCTTTGTTCATGTTTTTCCTTTTACTTGCTTTATGCCTACCATAACACCATCCCATGTTTGTTTTGGTCTTCCCTTTTTCGTTCTTTTTTGTATTTTTGATTGCCATACTTTTTTAAATGGTCTTGTATCGTTCATTCTTTGTAAATGTCCCCACCAACTTAATTGTCTCTTTTCAATACATTTAAGTGTTGATTTTATTTCAAGATCTTCTCTTATTTCCGTATTTCTTAGTTTGTCTTTCTTTGTGACTACTTTATATCGCCTAAGATACTTCATCTCAACTGCTGGTATTCGGCTCTTTTGTTTCTTTGTTAACACCCAAGATTCACATCCGAATATTAATATTGGCCGGTAAATTGTTTCAAATACCTTTAACTTCATTTTCTTGGAAATTTATTTTTTATTTATGAATGTCGAGTTCATCATGTGATATTGTTTCATCGTTTTTTGTACTCTATTAGTAATTTCGACTACCTGTGTTCCATTTTCTTCTATTTCTACTCCCAAGTATTTATATCTTCTAACTGGCTCAATTTTTATTCCATCTAATTGCATATTTTGAGGGTTTTGTTTCGGTCCTATAACCATAACTTTGGTTTTACTTTGACTCACTGTCATTTCAAATTCTTCCGATACCGTGCTCCATATTTTCATATTCTTTTGTAGATCCTTCTCTTTCCCTGCCATAATTATTAAATCTCTGCAAAAGCTGCTTCTGATATATCCATTCTTCCTAAATGTCTGTATCCAACGAGTAGTTTTGCCATTTTGGTTGACGATTTTTTAATTATTTCATCAAAAATTGTAAATAATAATGGACTTAGTCCCCCTCCTTGCCTTAATCCTTCTTGTGTTGAAAATGGTTCTGATGTTTTATTCCTGTATATCACACAATTTCTATTAATTTTGTAAATGTTTTTGATTATGTGTATTATTTTGTAGATTACTCCCCTTTCTTCTAGTACTTTCCATAACTTCTCCCATGGTACTTTGTCAAAAGCTCTTTCCATGTCTATAAATCCCCTATATACCTTTTTCTTGTTGTGAAAACTTATCAGTTATCTGTTTCACTGTGAATATGTGGTCTTGGATGCTTCGCCCTCTTCTAAATCCACTTTGCGATTCTTCGAGAGTATTTTCTATCCTTGGTCTTGTAACGCTCTTGCGTCGTTACTTGATGGGTTGGCGCCTTAACTACAGGTGACGGGTTGCCTCGGGCGCCAGTTTATTAAAGTGGTATGCTCCACTCGCACCGGGCAGCGTCAGTGAAGAATTAAAATACTCCAGGGGTCACTTTATGGTGGTGACGAAAGTGTTGCGGCCGGTCGGGCAGATTTTACTTGCCTCCCCGGCTTCGTAACCTGGGTATTAGCTGCTTAACGTTCTTACCTATTTACGGAGGTTTACTGGTAATTGGAGTTGGAGAGAAGAGAAACCAAAAGTTACGTATCTACAAAGAGTCTTTATTAAACGGAAAACTAAACTAAATGTCCTTTAATTCGGTTAGGCGGGGCAAAAGCACTAGTACTAACTACTATCCTACAGGTTCAAAACGGTCTCTACTACGGTGAGTAAAACAAAGCTATGTAAGCGGAAGCAACAAAAATGGGCGGGGGTGCGGTGGACGGTTAGCGGAAGTCGGGTGATGCGGTGGACGGTTAGCGGCAGTGGGCAGAACTACTACGGATTGCAAGCGACCCTCTAGGTTAATCAAAGCTCTACTCTCGGGGGATATGGCTCTCGGTTTCCGCGGTATCGAAATCTCGGAGTTGCGGCGGCCACCACTAGGATGTGAGAACTCAACTTTCTAGTGGCGGACACGGTACTCCTCGATCGGATGGCTTAAGGCCCAAACACGGCCGCTACTAGGATGTGAGAACTCAACGTTCTAGCAGCGGACACGGTTCCCCTCGATCGGATGGCTTAAGGCCCAAACACGGCCGCTACTAGGATGTGAGAACTCAACGTTCTAGCAGCGGACACGGTTCCCCTTTACTTCCCCTGGTCGGATTGTACGGCGAGAACCATATACCCTAAGGTATAAAATTCGGAATATCACTTACCTCGGTAAACGGTACGGTCGAATTAACGGAATCGGTTTTCTGAAAGAGAACGGTTTTATGAGCACAATGAAGGCTCTTATATTTAATTCTCACCTGCGTATGCGGGTGAGGAGCTGAGTCTACGGATAGACTGACTACACTGAGAATCGTTCTGCTTTACGGTATGGCTTGTTGGGGATACGGCGCGAAGTCGTAAGTGTCGCCGACTGTCGGTGCAGGTTTGATAAATTATATTATGTTATATTGTACCGATGTTTATATTACTTTGTATCGAAACGGACGGAGAAATACGGTGTTCGAACGCTTTATTTTATATTATACGGAAGATTGTGCTTTTGCCCGGTCTTTGAAAATGTAACTTCGTTACAGTCTTATCTTACTGTCTATAATCTTCTCGTAGACTTTCATAGCTGTACTAAGTAAATTTATTCCTCTATAATTATCGCAGTCTTGTCTATCCCCCTTTTTATATATTGGAACTATTAAGGGTGTCTTCCAATCTTCTGGCATCATGGCTTGTAATTTTTTAAAACATTTGTTCAAATTTCTATTTCTTTACTTTTGTTTCTATTTTTTTGGTCTTTTATTTATTTTTATTTTCATGTGTTGTTTTTTTTATTTTTAATCCCCATTTTTATGTTCAATCATATTTTCTTTTTGTTATTTCTACTGTCTGATGTGAGTTTCGAAAACCAAGTTATCATCTTCAATGACCGAAAGTCTCTCGATCTCTTGGTTATTGGAACAGGCACCAGACAGTGTAATTGTTAGTGTTGGCATAGTGGCAGTAATAATATCTGTTCAGTATGAATATTACCAATGTTCTTTTTGTATCTTGCTTTATTACCTGTACAAATGTTCCCACTGTGGATCCAGTTATCATAGAATGGAAATCTTAAGTTAAATATCTAGGGATAACCCTAGGCAGTAAGCTTTTATAGCATAAGCACGTTGAAATAACTGCTAGAAAAGCAATAAAAGCGTGCAGACGTCTAGCTGGTAAGACTTGGGGCTGTAATCCTAAAATACTGGAATGGTTGTATGGTATGATTGTGAAACCAGCAATTACGTATGGGGCAGTAGTCTGGCATGCCAATGCAGGTCAAAACAACACAACAAAGTTCAAAGGCTTGTGCCTGTGAGTGCATCACTTGAACTATGAGAACGTCTCCAACTAGGGCACTTGAGATCATTATCTACATAACTCAAAGGAAATATCATCAAATGGTACACAGATGGTTCAAAAACCACTACAGGAGCTGGCTTGAAGAAATAGGCAAGAATAACAGGGTTTTTTAGTCTGGATTCCTGGCCACTCAGGAATAAAAGGAAACGAACAGGTCAATACACACCACAGGAAAGGAGGACGAACTCTTTTATTGGCCTGGAGCCTTTCTGTGGTGTAGGAAAATGCTCCTATAAGAAAGAGTTTCGGAAGGAAGAAACTGAAAGAGAAGCATTCTGGTGGTGCATTCCCAAGTTGGAGAAAAAGTTCCTGCGTTAATCTGACACCACTAGATCCAAATAGTATTTGGATTTCCTTAGAAGCTACTGCCGCCTCAGGAACCACCTAATGAGAGTAGGTCTAGCAGATTCTATGGGGAGGAGGACGAAACTTCAGTTCACCTAATTATAAATCGCCTCACCATTACATGCCAACGAAAAAAATGCTTCGGACAAGAAACTTGTAGGAAAGAGGGTCTAACCTTCTTGAAGCTACCTCAAATACTGGAACTGGGAGGCGAGCTGTAAAAGTAGCTAGAACAGCTCTGATAGGGGGGGGGGTACAATAAACCTTGATGCAGCAGTGCAAAGTAACCCAGTTGATAATCTAATTCAGTTATATCACATTTTCTTTTGTTGCCTTCTAGTATGAAGTTACGTAAGGCTACCAAAAGTCACTCATCCCGTCTTGCTTATTGTATTTATTATACTGTTTCTGTCAATACTTATTGTGTAATTACTACTATTAATTGTAATTTATTCAGTGCCGTTTTCATTATTCTTCTCATTTTTGCTCATGATATTAACAGCGATGATTCTATCATTGTAGCTGTTCACTCCAAACTGTCAAAAGCCTGTTTAAAATTAACATATAATATATGTAGTTCTATACCTCTTTCATAGTACTTTTCTATGATTTGATTTAATATGTAAATTTAGTTTCATATTTGCCAATTTATTTATGTAGATATGTATATAATGTTTTCAATATCACTGTCACTAATATAATATACATATCTGCCTCCATTTCTTTTAGTCTTTTCTTTTGCCTTTCAATTTTTACCTACCTCTGCTAGCGTGTGAGCCATTTGATTCTTGGCCTTCTTTTTCTCCACCTGGTTGCCATTGTAGTATATTGTTGGAAATATGTTAATTTATATTCTGATAGAAATTAAACTTGCAACTGCCACTGAATTGAAAAATTTAGTTGTTTTATTTTTAAATTTTATTAAATTTTCGTTTATATAACATTATGCTTTATGTTTTAAAGATTATTATAATTTTGGAAGATAATCTTCAGAACAGATACACACAAACTAAAATTTCAGTTGCTGAATTGTAAATCCTAACATTAGCAAAAAGAATCAACCATAAAAGTATAGTTTTTGAAAATCTATTTTTAAAAAAATTCAAAAATACTCATTTTTTCAATAACCATTATGATGCACTGACCTATTCAACTTAATATGGAACAAATAATAGAAAAAGTGGAATCAAAAGAACTGCAAAAATTGACCACCATTGTATAAGCTGTCAATGTCTTACTCCTGAGAAGATCAAGAAATAAATTAAAAACAGTGATTAGAATATTTGAACAGGAAGCAAAAATATTCGGCCTGTTTAATAAATGAAATCAATTATATTATAAGGTGAGTAAATGAAACTCAAAACAAAGAATGTAATTTTGAAATGGTTGAAAAGTATCAGGGAGTGACCATTACACATAAAAGTCAAGAAGAATGTGAAATAGACAAAATAATCCGAAAAGGGAGTAAAGTAATAGGATCGTAGAGCTAAAAGCGGACAATGTAATGGGGCAACCCATTGATGCAACACTCGCAAGATATATCTTTAATAACATATTCAATGTTACTATACCAGATAGGGTGACTGGAAGGGAGGTGTACTCATACAGGCAGAAGCAACGTGGTGTTGGGATGGCATGGGATTAAAACAAGGGATAGCCTTCCCAGTTAGTCTATTAAAGACGCCACAATTTTCCAGGGGAAAATGACGATGATCCACTACTGTGCAGAAGAAATCAAAAGGAGGGAAAGAACATATCGTTCAATTGCTACCATAAGAAGAATAAGGCTGGAGAATCTAGTCTATTTTTAGAGGACCATAATAGATCTGAAAAGGTCACAGTGAAATGTGTATATCTATAGGATTAGAAGAATGGTGCCACAAACAGGAAAAACTGAAAAAATGTTTAAGATACAATCCAGGGGCCTATGAGGCATGTAGCTCTAATATTGTGATTTATCTTAATGTAAATGTGTGAATTTCATTATAAGGAAAAAAATATATTTGAAAATGACAAAGAGAATTCAAGTCTTTCATGAGATGGGGTACTTTGGATAAAGTTTAATCTATCTTAGACAACTCTCGAAAATCTAGAGTTTGTATTTTGTTGTTTGTATAACAGAAAAAATGAGAATTTTTAATATAATTATAGTTTCAACCTATATACTGTGTGTTTCGATACCAAAAGAATGTAAAATATAGTTAAAAAAGGTCCTTAGTGCAACTGAAATTGAATTTTATACATCATAGGTTTGTACTTTAAAAAATCAAACAATATGTTGAAAAAATTCTGTTTATATTTATCTCATTTCGTTTTCTGTAACCTACATTTTTCCCCTTAGTTTTTTCTATTCCTTTTGAACTTTTTTGCGTCATCTACTTTTAAATCATTCTACTGTCCCTATCATTTTCATCATTCTGTTCTATTATAGCACCATCTATGAAACATTGTCAGCGTCAGGAAGACATTTATCTTCTACCAAATACAAGTTCACGCCAATAATTTTTAATTTTAATAACAGGAGTTTTTGTTTGTTCTAGTCATAGATACGGCCCAGATAATAATAAAAACTGAGTCGAAAAAGTCTGTGAATCGTTCCAAGTATTGTTTTAAATTAAATGCATCTTATTTTCAATAAATATTCTCTTTGAACCAAATTAACATGCTTGTTTTATTCGATTTGTAAATACTCTCTATTTTAACCGCAATTTCTTTTATTTATATATGATTTTTGTTTGGTTTCAAAATTTTATCTACCAGCATAAACCTGTGATGTAAGATAATCGTACTAACAATATTTTAGCTATTAAGGTGGTGGTTAAAATGTCTCTCATTTTTGTACTTTATGTTCAAATCTCACCATAATTACACAGGACTGCTAAAAAATATCTTTTTAATTTGCTTTAATTTTGATTATTGGGTAATTTTTAGTGCTGATTTCAGAAATAATATTGGTTTTTCTATCAAGTAATGTTTGTCAACAAAATGAGGTGAAACATTTATCGAAAATCATAAAATTAGCATATTTCATATCAGTATTATTTATGTACAGTTGCAGCCAAAAAAAAATGGGGCAGTTGTTGTTGCCTAGTGTGAATATGTCTTTTCCGTTTCGGTGAAACAGTTTTGTCATATATTTAAATGATAATAACACTAAGGTGTAAATAATATTGTTTTCCATTATTAAATATCAAAGGCTACTAAATAATTTTTAATTTTCAATAAAAAACAACAATAAATATTTAGTAATCCCACCATTATGCTCTTACAGAAATAAGCAATTACTTTTTCTTGGCCATCTTGTTGCTGTAAAAGGATAGCTCATATGCCATGTTGTAAAGCGTCGCAGTCGAGAATAAATTGACCTTCTTCTTTAGGGTATGCTAAAACCGGTGCAGTGGACATCCTCTTTTTCAATTCAGTAAAGGCATTTTGCCATACTGGATCCCAATCGAATGATATTTTGTTTTCAGTAAGTCTATGTAAAGGTTTGGCTATCTTTACAAAATTTTGAACAAATTTCCGGTAATATCTACAAAGACCCAAAAATTGACTAACCTCATGTTTATCTATTGGTTTTGGCCAGTCTTGAATCGCTGAAATTTTTGCCAGATCAGTTTTTATTTCCTCTACTGACACAACATGACCCAAATATAAAAGTTCACATTGAAATTAGGAGCATTTCTTGGAATTTAATTTTAAGTTTGCATTTTTCATTTGGCTTAACTTCTTCTAGATTGTTTAGATGTTCGTTAAATGTTTTTCCCATTATAATGATGTCATCAAAATAACACAGACTGGTTTCCCAAGTCAGTCCTTTTAACACCATCTCCATAAGTCTTTCAAAAGTGGCTGGAGCATTGCCTAGACCATGGAAGTACTTGGAATCGATAAAGGCCATTTCCAGCAGATGAGGCCGCTTTATCTCTATCATCGGGATGAACTTCAACTTGCCAGTATCTGCTCTTTAAGTCTAATGTGCTAAGCCACCGGATAGGGTTTCCAGTGAATTGTCTACATGGCAGGAGGTGGCTGTCTTTTACAGTAACTTGATTTAATTTGCGATAGTCAATGCAGAATCTTGTACTACCATTTATCTTAGTTACTAAAAAAAACTGGAGAACACCACAGTCCAGATAAATTTTCAATAATGTTCTCAACCAACATGTCATCATCATATTAGCTACATATTTTTTTTAGTGAATGGAAGTCTTCTTGGATTTTGACGTATCGGTGGTGCATTTCTTGTATTAATTCTATGGTGGACTAAGTTGGTTTGCCCTGTAGATTTTCCGGTATTGAAAAGGTTAAGGTGATTCAAAACAAATTTCTTTGCCTTGCTCGCTTCTTCAGGTGTTAGTTGGTCAAAGTCTTTGAGGAGTGTCTCTATAAGTTGGTCGTTGACTTTATTTTGTGGCTCTTTTTTGGTTTTGGGATTATCTTGTAAATTCACTATGCTCTTCACTGGTTCACAATATCCCAACGGGAATTTGCTGTTCTATTTTTACCAGATATTTAGCTACTATTACTCCATCTTCTGTCGGTTCACGTGGCCCAATAGTCTGATCTTTAGATTTTTCTTTAAGATGAGACATTACAATGCTTTCTGAATATGCCGGAATTCTTATATCTTTATCAACTATAACTTTCATTTTGTGCAATTGATCATTTTCACCACTGAGGATTACTTCTTCGTTATCGATGGATAAAATTTTGTTTTTCAAATCTATTACAAATTTGTCTTGCATAATGTCTAAACCCAAAACACATTCATCCATAATGTTTGCTACCAAAAAAGAGTGAACTATGGCCGTGAAAACAATTCGAATGATATTATTGCTTGTCCCAAAATCGGTTGCAGTTTCCAGCATAAGGCCTTTAGGTGTTCTTGCGTATTTCTTTGTTCATATATCTGGGCGTACAAATGATCTAGTTGCCCCAGTGTCGACAATAAATTTGCAATCGTGATTTTCTAGTTGTTCCCTAACGGTTAAATTTAAACAAAGAATATGTGCGAATTGTGGGGCTTTGAGCTCTGTTTTGAATCGGGCTCTGCAAAGATGTACGTTGTCTTGAAGTTGTTTGGTTATCTGAGTTCCTAACTTAGCTTCGAGATCTTAATGGAACTCTACATGTTCTCTGCAGATGTTTAATTCTTCCACAGTTGATACATTTCCGGGATTTTTGAATTGGTGTACGACTTTGTAGCGTGTCTTTCAGTAGGTTTTCGATTCTAGCCAAAACTTCGGTTAAATTCTCCTCCTCGAAGTGCATTGCTCTTAATTTTGGACGTCCGGTTTTGGAAATGGTTTTAGCAGCATCAAATTCTTGATCAAAAGTTGATACTTGTAGTGTCAGATGGTGGCGTAATTGAAGGGCTTATTGCATATCTGTATCTCTTAAACCATCAACGAATGCTTGAACGCCAAATTGTTCTAAAAATTCTTTAGGTGCCTGTCGAACTCAATTTCTATATCACTTCCATATTCTTGGAGGCTCTCGTCCAATTTTTGCATGGACATCTTCAATTGACTTTGGAAAACTAGTTTTAAATGTTGCTATCCTTACCTGTTCTCCAAAGCTTGGATAATGATGTTATAGCTAGGGTTGCCCTGGGGTAATAATTGCAGAATGCATGCGGCTTGTCCACGAAGTGCAATCATAAGGGAGGTGGCTTTCTCTTGATCATTCCACCCATTGGAGTTAGCTGCTGTTTCAAATTGGTGTCAATATGTCTCCCAAGATGATTGGCCATCATATGTAGGGGGCTTGATAACCTGGTTGTGTCTCAAATTAATATTTTAGTTTCGGCACTATCACTAATAACTGGGATTAGCTTCTATTTTCTTTACTAATGCATCTAATTTTTGTCTTAGGTCAAGCTGGTCTGTTTTTAAATCTTTCTCTGTCGTTTTTAAATCTTTCTCCACTGTTTTTAAATATTTTTCTACTGTTGCCAAATCTTCCTTAACTGTTTTTATGTCTGTTTTTAGGTGCTCTTCCATTGTTTCTATTTTGTTATCTAAGGCCGCTATTTTACTTTTAAAGGTAGAACTAAAATCGGACAGTACCTCTAATATTTGCTTCCTTTCCTCCTTCTCCACGTTCTTCTTGTGTTCGTCTTCATCCTTTTCTTGTTTTCTACGGTTTTCCTCTTCCTCCTTTTCTTGTTTTCTTTTCTGTTTTTCTTCTCCTTTTCATGATTTCTTTCTTGCTTTTCTTGCTCCATCATCTGAAGAAACCATGCTGGTGTTCCACTATTAGCTTCCATATCGGTGTCGTAACGCACTGCTGTCACCACTGTTACAACTTTCACAACTTTATCGAATACTTAACAAAATACAATACTACTTTGTGAAAATTCTAGAATGTCACCTTGACAGGTGGCTGTGACTATTCTACCTATTCAGCCCTCTTCTTATTTTCAGTCCAAGCTGTCATTCTGACATTTATAGAACAGATGTAACAGAATATTATAATTGAAAATTTATATAAATTATATAGAAACCAGAAAAGTCATAATTTAATGTGTGATTTGTGGGTAAACAGAGGGGGGTGGAATTTTTTCATTATTTTTTCTGTAATTGGTGCAAAAGATATTAGATTTACTAAAAATTTTTAGAAACAATTTTTTCATCGCAGACCTGTGTTATTAGTCAAATTCGGTAATTTAAATGTTCATTAAACTGAAATGACTGCTTAGAAGTCTACTTTTACTCCAGATTGTGACACTTCCCTACTTGTTATCTGAATTGTCATTATTGTCATGTTAGCTCTAGCTGCTTCTTACCAATTGGTGTTTCATGACTGTTTTCTGTTAAAAATTTTATATAATAATAATAATAATAATAATAATAATAATAGCATTTATTGCCCAACAGATCATACAATCCCTTTAAAGGGCAATGCATACATGTGTTTTTATATTTATATAAAAGTAGATAAATAAAAATGAAGAAAACAGTGATCGAGTGACATAAATGATACAAAAGCAAAACATAAACAAAATTAAAACATTAAATTTTATTGGGGGATCGTAAATATATAAAGGTATTGTCTCAAATCTTGATTGTGATATTATGAAAACTTTGAATATTTAAACAACTTTCCTTTTTTTAGTTTCCCCAGCTGGTGTGAATGGTGGTTACTACCAAGGTGGAGCTTTACCAGTTCAACAGGCGCATTCGACAACGCCGCACGAAGCACCTCACACGGTAGCACCGAGTGCCACTGCGCCGCCCGCGCCACAACAACCTGCTCCACCAGTGGGACCAGTTCCTGTACCGCCCCATGCGATTGTAAGTAAAGATGATTATGCTTAACGCTTTCACTTTTTTCGAATTCTGACATGTCTAAACGCGGAAAATATCGCGGTCAGTTTTTAATGCATACATCTTGATATTCAGGAGGTTTTATTTGGTTGTGAATTAAACTTTTAGATTAGAAATAATATCAACAAAACAATCGATTTTTTTCATTTGGGTTGCTTAAAAATTAAGTTTAGTGTTTAGTTAAAAAACTGAATATTAGTTCACAAATATTTTATTTTCACTGTATACGGGGTAATTAAAATTTTAAATAATTCTAATTTACAACCATTGTAAGTCTTCTGAATTTTATATACATACCGAAATAGAGAAAATAAAAGACTAAAATCAATTTTTTTTCTTCTGTGTAGCGTTGATGGTAATTTAATCCAAACCTGTTTACAGAATGCAGATATTTCCTCATATCTCCAAATAAATATGGAAACGGATTATATAAAAACATTGTACATACAAGATCCGTCAGAATTACCTCGTGAATGAGAAAAAAAAACGAGCGCAAAATATTTTTTATTGACAAATTTATTGTAAAAATAAATATATATATATAATATATGTGTATATTGTATTAAAAAGAAATTATTTTGTAGTATTAAATTGTGGTTTCTTATGGAATTTTTTTCTATAATCATTTTCCATTTTCTTGTGGTTTTTTTCCAATCGTTTCCCTACATACGGTACAACTCGCTCATATTCAATTTCTACTGAAGCCACAGTAACGTCCGGATTTTACTCTGCATACCAGAAATTTAGCAATATTCAATTAAATCGTTGATATGAACAAAGAAAACTGTATAGTTTTCCATCGATTCGGAGTTACAAAGCAATTAGAATTGAACCAGCCACCAAGTAGTCCAGATTTAGAATCGTTTAACTTATGGAAACTTATAAAAAGATTCTATTTTGTTTGAAATGGCACTAGTGTTCAAAAATAAAGATTTATAGATCCTTATCAATTACAGAACAGTTGGTTAAGAATCCAACCAAAATGTTTGAAAGAAGGTACAAAATTCTATCTGTATTTGTTGTTCGAAACTGTTCCAAAGTTCAAAAAGAAATATTTATTGATAATTAACTATTACAGAGCAAATAGGAGCATAATCATCCACCATAAAGTCTGTTAATGGATCTTTGGCAGTTACAAAGCAATTAGAATTGAACCAGCCACCGAATAATCCTCATTTAGTCTCAGTTGATTGATCAAAGCTTATAAAGGATTTAATTTTGTTTGAAATGGTACTAGATTTCGAAAACAAATATTAATAGATCCTTGTCAGTTGCAGAACAGTTGGATCAGAATCCAACCATAAAGTTTGAAGTAAGATACAAAATTCTATCTATATTTGTTGTTCAAAACTCTACCAACGTTCAGAAAGAAATATTTATTAATAATTAACAATTATAGAGCAATTGGAGCATAATCAACCATTATAAAGTCCGTTAATGGATCTTTGGCAGTTACAAAGCAATTAGAACCGAACCACCCACCAAGTAGTCCTGATTTATTTTCGATTAACTTATCGAAACTTAAGGATTCTATTTTGTTTGAAAATATTTTACTAGTGTTCAAAAATAAAGATTTATAAATCCTTATCACAAGCAGAACAGTTGGTTAAGAATCCAACCATAAAGTTTGAAAGAAGATACAAACTGCCTTCAGTTCCATTGTTCGAAACTGTAGCACAGTTCAAAAATAAATATGTATCGATCATTAACGATTACAGAGCAAATAGGAGCAGAATCATTCACCAGAAAGTCTGTTAATGGATCTTTGGTTACAAAGCAATTAGAACTGAACCAGCCACCAAATAGTCCCGATTTAATCTCAATTGATTGATCAAACTAGAGTTCGAAAAGAAAGATTAATAGATCCTTGCCAGTTGTAGAACAGTTGGTTCAGAATCGAACCATAAAGTTTGAAATAAGATACAAAGTTCTATCTATATTTGTTTTTCAAAACTCTACCAACGTTCAGAAAGAAATATTTATTAATAGGTAACAATTATAGAGCAATTGGAGCAGAGTCGACCACCATAAAGTTGGTTAATAGATGTTTGGTAGTTACAAAGCAATTAAAACCGAACTAGTTACTAAAGAGGCCTGATTTAGTTTCTATTAACTTATCAAAGCTTATAGAGGATTCTATTATTTTGAAATGGTACTTGACTTCGAAAATAAAGATTAATAGTTGGAGAAGAGTTAGTTCAGAACCACCACCATAAAGTTTGAAAGAAGATACAAATTGCCATCTGTATTCGTTGTCCAAAACTGTAACAAAGTTCTAAAAGAAAGATTGTTTAATAGTTAACAATTACAGAGAAATTGGAGCAGAATCAACCACCATAACATTGGTTAATGGATCTTTGGCAGTTACAATGCAATTAAAACTGAACCAGTCACTAAATATTCCCAATTTAGTTTCGATTAACTTATCAAAGCTTATAACGGATTCTATTTAGTTTGAAATAAAATTAGAGTTCGAAAAGAAATATTAATAAATCTACAAAGCAATTAGAATGGAACCTATTACCAAACAGTTCTGATTTAGCTTCAATTAACTTTATAAAGAATGCTGCTTTATGGAAAATGACAAATAAAATGATGCAGATTATAAGTGAAGCACTTATGTGATTTACTGCTTCTATACAGAAAAGGTTCTGCATCTATTAGCGATAGTAAAGAATCAACCACCATATAGTCCGGATTTGGTTTTGAATACCTTTATTAGTACTAATAAAGGTGGTCTAGTAGAAAATAAGTTTGTCTCTTGAACATGGTTCATTACGTTATAAAAACATGACATCGCTACTACAGAGAAGAACTAAAACAAAATGAAAATAGTACATAATAAAAAAACGAACTTTTGTTCATGTCTCTAAATATAACGAACGTTTCAGTGGTAACTTTTTACGACATAGCCGGATTGTCCAATTAATACTATAGCCTAAGAAAAGTTGGGAGTAAAAAATGGAGGCGGTATTTGCTAAGAAAGGTTGAGTCTTCGAACTGTGGCATTTCTGTCTCAACATTTAACATCATATTAACGGATAAGGACATGGGTGTGGATTATTCTATGGATATAGGTAAATGTAAACAAGAAGCTTTGAAAAGAGTAAATAGGTAAACAGAACACCCCATTAAGGTTTTATAAATATATGGAAGATAAATTAGATATTTAAAGGAAACTAGAAGTGGAGATAATTTAAAAAACAGTAAAAGTTTGTTTTTTAACTATTTTTTACTTTTACCAACATACTTTTTACTTGTACAGGGTGCTTCTAAATTCAGGACATATCACCCCTAAAAGGTGGTGACTAAAATTAAGTGTAATTTTTTTTCTCAAATTTAAGTAAAGACAGAAAGTGGATATTTTGTTATTTCTTTGCACTTGCAAAGCACTAACCTCCGTATTTTTTCA
Source organism: Galeruca laticollis (assembly GCA_963921935.1). Taxonomy (NCBI): domain Eukaryota; kingdom Metazoa; phylum Arthropoda; class Insecta; order Coleoptera; family Chrysomelidae; genus Galeruca; species Galeruca laticollis. The sequence continues at coordinate 110,152,530 of OY998179.1, forward strand.
ACATTCATGTTACATTATAAAGGGACGAAATTGGTTTTCCTCACTTAATTTAATATCAAATCTTTTTGTGAGATTTAATTTTGTAAAATCAAAATATTACTTAAAATCCCCGTTCCCAATTCATCCTATGTAGTTTATGTAATAAACCTTTAAGCCATACAGAGTCGAAGGCTTTTTTATATCCAAGAAGATTTCAACCGCTCTTAGACCTCCCAATCTTGCACATTGGATGTAAAAATAGGGGGAGGGTGGGTTGTTGACAATTTTTCTTTAAATCCGAATTGGTATGATGGAATGCGTTGATTTAGTTCCTTGGATGATCTTTTTGAAAATGTTTCCAATCACAGGGAAAAGAGTGACAGGACGGTAGTTTTTAAGCAGCTTGTGGTTAGTGTTAGGTTTGGGAATCATTATTATGATGCCCTCTTTCCATTCAGCAGGGAGATAGTGTTCCTTCAGGCAATAGTTATATATGTTCCTTATTTCATTATGGATTGGGGGGTTTAATCTTCTAAGAGTCATATGATTAATACAGTCTCTGACCAGGGTTGGAGTAGTTGTTCTCAAAAAAAATTGTAAACCAATTATTCGCCTCTTCTAAGTTGTTTAAGTCAAAATTAATTAATTTTAATTTAAAAATGTCTTTATTCACAATATTTTATACATTTAAAATTTACAAACATAGTACGAAAAACAGTGAGAACGATGTTCTGGCCTTTCTTGCTACCCTTGTGCTATCATTGAGCTGTAGAAACATGGTTCCTTGCAATCTGCATTACCCATTTGTTTGTGGAAAATATTTACTTTGTACCGTATATATAAATATGACTCCCAGATTTTTCGACTGAGTCGTCCCTGAAAACCAGCTGAAAAACAGGGTTTCAAAATACAACAATGTATTAGTTTATGAGGGGCAGCAACATGTTGTTTATGATTTGGTGAATTAATTATTATGAATGAGGGATATTTTGGTCCTTAATTCGATCATTCTGGTTGTTATGAGATAAACAACTTATTATGTGAATAATGTACCATGCAGAAGCCTACACCCACTATCAAGGGTGTCTTCTGCGCGACTAGTGGCTCTGAGTGTGTCACGAAGATTTTTTGGGAGACAATTATTGTAAAAATTTGTGGATATTTTGGTTATAAAATCCTTGATAGTAGGTATATTTGCTTGTTCATGTAGCCAAGTATTTTTGGGAAGTCTTGGGTAAACTGTAGTGTATTTGATTGCCATACGGAGACACTTATTCTGTACCACCTGTAAAGTGTTAAAGTTGTGTTTTGTGGCTGTAAAGTATGCTGGAGCTGCGTATGTTAATATAGGTCAAATAATGTGTTTATATATTGTAATTTTGTTTGTTGTTGATAGATAACTATTCTTGCAAATTAACGGGTAAAGTTTACTCATTGCAATTTTCGCCTTCAATACCTGTTGGGCAATATGCACATTGACATTTGTATTGCCATGCACAGTATAGCCCAGATATTTTAATGTATTACTGGGATTGATGTATTGCCCATCTATACAAAGCTGTAATTGCAATGAGTTTTTCCTTGCTGTCCTCCTGAGTAACAAGTACTCTGTTTTGGAGGTGTTAATTATAAGTTTGTTATCTCTCATGTATGGTAGAATGTAAGTGTTTATGTGAGTTTGAACATTGTGTAATGCAGTTTCCGATGTTGATGCAGATGATACGAAACAGGTGTCATCCGCATACATGGCAGTAAGGATTTGTGGTGAGGTGGGGAGATCGTGGGTGAAAAGTGAATACAACAAAGGTCATAAAACTGACCCTTGAGGGACTCCAGCTTGAATGGTATATGGACCTGCCACGCTATCGTTAACTTTGGAGTAGAATTGCCGATTTGAAATATATGAGTTTATGATTTTTATTAAATAATATGGCAGTTTTATTTTTATGAGTTTGTACAATAGCCCCTCATGCCATACGGAGTCAAAGGCCTTTTGTATATCTAGAGTCACCATTACTGCCTTGTTTTTAGAGAAAAACCCTTCTCTGATGTAGTTAAATACTCTGATTATTTGGGCTACAGTGCTATGCCCACCTCTGAATCCGTATTGCTCGAGGAGTATTATGTTATTTTTATCTGCATAAGTTGGGGCACAATAAACCTTTGGTTTCAGTGCACAGTAACCCCGTTAAAATATAATCTAATCTACATAAGTTTGAATTCTATTAAGTATGATTTTGTCTATCACCTTTGCTATATTGTTTAACAGGGAAATTGGCCTGTAACTATCCACATAACAGGGTTGTTTGTTGGCTTTGAGAATAGGGATAACATTGGCAGTCTTGAGCATATCTGGGTAGTTACCTATTTTTATTATAAAATTCGTTATAAGTTAGTTGAACTATTGCTTTTTTGGGGAGATTTTTGAGAAGGATGTTTGGTATCCCATCCTTCCCGGGGGCTGTTCTGTTTTTAAGAGAGATTATCGTATTGTAGACTTCTTGAGTGGTTGTTAAGTTTTTAGTGTTTAGAGTTTGTGTATTGTGTAAATAGTTTTAAACAGTGTGTGAAATATTGGTATGATGTGGTGTATTTCGTGTATTGTTAGTGAAATTGTTCTGAAAATACTCCCCAAAGGCTTGTGCGATACCGGTATTGTGCGTAATTGTTTTGCCATTTAAAGATATTTTGGTGATTTCTTCTTTTTTGCCTTTCAGCTTCCTTGTAACTTTCCAAAGCGGGTTATCTCTGTATGAAAGTTTTTCGAGAAAGATTTTCCAGGTATAGTTTCTATATTCTCGAATTAATCTATTTATTGTATCTTGATAATGTTTAAGTAATTGTTTGTCGTTGTCGTTTCTAGAAGTTTGCCATCTGCAGCGAATTTTATTTTTTTCTTTAATTATTTTTGTTATGTAATCGGGGAGGGAGTTGTGGTCTTGGGATTTGGGTTTGATGGATGTGGTTTTGTTTCTTGCAGTAATGATTATTTCTTGTATATTAAGTATTATGTTTGTAAGGTGATTGATGTCTTTGATGTTATCTGTGATTTTTAAATGATCATTTATATGTTTTCTATATTGAATCCAGTTGGTGGTTGTGTAATCGTGAATTTTTTGAGGTGAGGGGTGTAGGGAGTGGGCTATTTTTAATTCTAAAAGGATGGTATCGTGATCGGAGTTTAGGTCTGGGATAGTTTTTAGTTTGGTAATCGTATTTATATTGCGGCCGATAGCTATATCTATTGTACTTGGAGAATAGTTGTTAAATGGGAAATGTGTGGGATCTTCTGTGCTGTATATATTGCAGTCCGAATTATCGCAGAATCTCTGGAGAGTATCTCCATTTATGTTGGGATGAGTAGCATAGGAGTCCCATAGTGGGTTTAAGTCGCCCACTATGAGAACCCTATTGTGTGTTTTTGTTATATTGAAGAAGTCAATTTCGTTTAGTTTGTTGAAGGGGTGGCTGTAAGCACCAACAAGTTTGAGTTTATTATCAATTAATAGTGAAATATGCTCAATTGAAGAATTGTTTGGTTGCACCTGCGGGTCTTGTCTAAGTAGACGATAATTGGGATTTCTAAAATTTACGGATTTGTTTGGTTTAAGAAATGTCTCGATTAAGAAGAAAATGTCGGGTTTATTAGCGTCGAGAAAATGTCTGATAAGATGAAGTTTGTTTGTTACTCCATGTACATTACAGAAAATTATTTTGAGCGAGTTACGTTTTTGAATGCCTGCTTTTCCACCTACCTGTCTAGATGTCGTATTTATCTATACCTTGAACAAAATTGTTATAGATTGAAAAATTTTCGAGTTTGGTGGTGGCTTTCCTCATTTCGTATAGTAGGTCGGTCACTGCTCTGGTTAGTTCTTCAAGATTTACTATTGAATTCAATTCTTGGAATAATGAATTTAAATTTGTAAATTGAGAGATGTCCACTGCTTGAGGGTTGGCTTCATGTCTTTGTCTGGGCTGTGGGCAGGTGCCGTGGTCCGTCAAGCTGCCCCCCCCCCCGGTTGGAATTTTTCTACCAAAATGCTAGCACACATAAAGGGCACCTAGCACAACCATTTTTATAGCTAGCACACCAACAGGTCACAATAAAAAAGCTTTTGAATTCGGGTGGGGCCAGGTTAACGCTAGCCCCCCCCCGGTTGGAATTTTTTCGCCAAAATGCTAGCACAGATAAAGGACACCTAGCACAACCTAGCACAACCATTTTTATAGCTAGCACACCAACAGGTCACAATAAAAATGCTTTTGAATTCGGGTGGGGCCAGGTTAACGCTAACCCCCCCCCGGTTGGAATTTTTTCGCCAAAATGCTAGCACAGATAAAGGACACCTAGCACAACCTAGCACAACCATTTTTATAGCTAGCACACCAACAGGTCACAATAAAAATGCTTTTAAATTCGGATGGGGCCAGGTTAACGCTAGCCCCCCCCCGGTTGTAATTTTTTCGCCAAAATGCTAGCACAGATAGACACCTAGCACAACCTAGCACAACTATTTTTATAGCTAGCACACCAACAGGTCACAATAAAAATGCTTTTGAATTCGGGTGGGGCCAGGTTAAAGCTAGCCCCCCCCCCGGTTGGAATTTTTTCGCCAAAATGCTAGCACAGATAAAGGACACCTAGCACAACCATTTTTATAGCTAGCACACCAACAGGTCACAATAAAAATGCTTTTGAATTCGGATGGGGCCAGGTTAACGCTAGCCCCCCCCCGGTTGTAATTTTTTCGCGAAAATGCTAGCACAGATAAAGGACACCTAGCACAACCTAGCACAACTATTTTTATAGCTAGCACACCAACAGGTCACAATAAAAATGCTTTTGAATTCGGGTGGGGCCAGGTTAAAGCTAGCCCCCCCCCGGTTGGAATTTTTTCGCCAAAATGCTAGTACAGATAAAGAACACCTAACACAATCTAGCACACCATTTTTTATAGGAAGCACACTAACTACACTCTTGATGCTGGGGAGTGGGACGGAGGTCAGTGAAATAACGCTATACTTACTCGATGAATAAATGAATGGATAAATGAATAGGTTGAATATATATGTAAAACGGCTGGTTTAATTGTTTCTTACTGTAGTTACGAAAAATTTTCGGAGCATTCCACTCATATGGTAAAAATTCCAAATTAAGCAGGATTTTTTCGGAGATGACTCTCCGGCAGGGCCGATAATTTCCCTTTTAAGTCCGTATCTAAGTAACGTCTAAGTAACAATTGTTGTTATTATCATAATTTCAATTTAAAATATATAAATGTCACGGTTTGAAAACGATTCTTCAAGTTTAATCCAAAAATAACCGATTGAAAATGAACCATTAAATGCCATGTAATGTTGTTTAAAGACGTAATATAAATTTCGCATTAATACAGTTTTATGTCGTCTAATCGAGAAATATTCTATCGAATTACACTCGTGAAAATAGTTAGATCATTAGTTTTACTTATATAGTCCATGTTGCTTGTAATATTATTAGAAAGAATACATATTATTACAACCATCAGCCCTTCGGGGAAACCCTTTCTTAACCCAAGCACCTGAATAGGCCAGTTTGAATGTACCTGCAAGAATTTTATTTACTCTTAAGACCCATAAAAACGGCATTATAAAAATAATTCAAATTTTAATGATAGACTTGGTTTAACGACCCTTTTAAAAAGTCCGATGAAAACTTCAAATGGATTATACCTAGTTTTTCGAAAAATAAAAATACCTATGTCATCAATTTTGCTGCCTTCCATTTCATACACATATTGTAAGAAAGCATAAAAAAATTAGTCCACTTTCTTTATTCCGCCAACTTTGGTGATTCGCCATGTTGAATTTAAAATGACGTCACATACCTAATTATGGATTGGCATGCAAACTAGACGTATATACAGAATTTCAAATCAATCGGTTGAAGATATCTGCTTCAAAACTGAGTTGCAAGATTGCAACCGAAAAAACATACATTGCCAGTTACATACTAAAAACTTTGAAAAATACATAGTAGTGTTGGTGTCTTATGATATGCCACAGAAATATTTGAAGCTCTGATTAACCGGCTCTAAGAATTAAAAGCTGCACGTTCTAAGTTAACTTAGGAATTTAAAAAAAATCTGATAGTGAAATGCAATATTTATATTATCATTACAATGGTTAATTAACCATCAACTTCGGCAATAAATATTCTGGCAAATTTAAAAATAGAGTTTGAGTGTTTCTTTTAAATAAGAACTACAGTGAACCACGATCAATCTAAAACATGTATTCTCAATATATTGGAACATTTTTAGGGATCTCAGCCGCCCCTTCCCAGATTGCACAACTTTGTCCAAAGGACATATCCAACGGCTTCGCTTTTTTGGATATTTATTTATCCAACATGTCTGTACGCAAACGTTTGTCGTTGCCTTTTTTTATAGTTTGACGTAATTTGCAACTTATTTGTGCACGAATTGTTTCTGATTCCGTAACTAACTGGTTCAATTTAATTATTTGGTTTTATTAAAATTACTATGATTTCAACAAAATTATTTTTAAAAGTGAAGGTTTTTTGTATTCTTTCGTTTTTTAGCATTAATTGAAAATAAATAGATAATTATTAATTAAATAATAGTTAATTATTAATTAATTAAATACCCTGCTAGATGAGAAAATATAGATATCAAGCACAATCCGGCAACAGCTGATAACAATAATGCTGCTTAGGGGCCATTTTTTATAGGAATATGATGTTTAGGGACAAATACATCTAACATTTTCATTCATTCGTGTAACCATAGCGTTATTTTGCAGACACCCTCCATCCCCTGAATTCAGAAGCATTGTTGATGTACTAGCTATAAAAAATTTTGTGCTAGGTGTCTTTTATTTGTGCTATCATTTTGGCGGAAAAAATCCAACCAGAGGGGGCTAGCGTTAACCTGGCCCCTCCCGAATTCCAAAGCGTTTTTATTGTAAACTGTTGGTGTGCTAGCTATAAAAAATGGTGTGCTAGGTTGTGCTAGGTGTCCTTTATCTGTGCTAGGTGTCCTTTATCTGTGCTAGCATTTTGGCGAAAAAATTCCAACCGGGGGGGGGGGGGGGGGGCTAGCGTTAACCTGGCCCCACCCGAATTCAAAAGCAGTTTTATTGTGACCTGTTGGTGTGCTAGCTATAAAAATGGTTGTGCTAGGTTGTGCTAGGTGTCCTTTATCTGTGCTAGCATTTTGGCGAAAAAATTCCAACCGGAGGGGGCTAGCGTTAACCTGGCCCCACCCAAGGTCAAAAGCATTTTTATTGTGACCTGTTGGTGTGCTAGCTATAAAAATGGTTGTGCTAAATTGTGCTAGGTGTCCTTTATCTGTGCTAGCATTTTGGCGAAAAAATTCCAACCGGGAGGGGCTAGCGTTAACCTGGCCCCACCCGAATTCAAAAGCATTTTTATTGTGACCTGTTGGTGTGCTAGCTATAAAAATGGTTGTGCTAGGTTGTGCTAGGTGCCCTTTATGTGTGCTAGCATTTTGGTAGACAAATTCCAACCGGGGGGGGGTCAGCTTGACGGACCCCTGTTGCCGGCTTTGAAGGGAGGCTCGGGAAATCTTCTTTTTCGTTTCTTGCATTTTTGTTCCAAGGGTTATTAGTGGGGGCTGGAGCAGGAATAAATCTCGTGCGTTCTGGTTTTTTATTAGTTTGTTTTTGGTGTTCCAAGGGTTATTAGTGGGGGCTGGAGCAGGAATAAATCTCGTGCCTTCTGGTTTTTTATTAGTTTGTTTTTGGTTTTGATGTCGTCTTTGTTCTAACCATTCACGCCTCTTCACGTACTCCGGACAGATCTCTGCGTTGGCAGGATGGTCACCATTACAATTAGCGCATTTAGCAGGTTTTGATCTGTCCTTCGGGCATTCGGGGGTTAGATGGGATGCGGCACATTTAAGGCATTTGGGTGCTCTGCCACAGTTCGATGTTGCGTGCCCCCACAACTGGCAGATGTGGCATTGGATAATGGGTTTACCCTGTCTGCGAAACTCCCATTGGACTCTTGTGTATTCGATTACCTTAACATTTTTGTTAAGATAATCTAATGTAACTTTTGAGTCTGTTCCTACCAAATATAAGGGTCTGCCTTTCGTAGTCATACGGAAAATATCAATTATCTTGAGTTTGTAAGCAGTGGTGAGTTCTTCTCTAATCTCGTCAAGCTGTATGCCTTCGGTTAGTCCTCTCAGAACAAAAGCGTGGATCTTTTCTTCCCTCCGCGAGTAGGTATGGAATGGGATTTTTTCAGTGCGAAGTACTTTTTATAAATTGTCAAAGTCAGAAACGTCGTTAGTAAATATGATGGTGGAATTCGCAGTATATTTTATTTCAAAATTGTTTTTTATTTCAATTTTTAGTCTATTCACCATTTCATGGTGCGCTGATACATTGCCGTCTATTACAATTGGCGGACATGCGATGTTTGATTTTTTGTTATTGGTTGTGGCATCTTTTGATTTTGTTTTTTTACTTTGATGATTGGTTACATCCTCTTATGAAGAATCAGCATTGTTATTGAATTTTCTGAATTTGGTTTTTTTTCTTTTTTTCAGTGCGGTAGCCGTGGGTTGGATTTCGTCATCGGATGATTCCGATAATGAATCAAATTTGTTGTTAATGTTCGTTGGTTGACGAGTCTTGATTGCTCGTTGGATTAACATATTAAATTTAGTATATTTTTTGGGTTTTGTAAAACCCGGTGGCGTGACGTCAGATACATCCATTTGATCATTGGGAATTGTAATGATTGCGTTTAAGTCATCGTTTGGCTTTTTCGTCATATCTAATGTTTTCGCAATTATTTGTTTTGGGTTCGACATCAAATTTTGATATTGTGAAATGAATTTGTCGCCTGCGTTTGTTTGAGAGTTTTTTCGACTTCCACTTCTTGGGCCCATGTAAGCCCTGGAGTTGAATGTACGTGGGCTTGTATTGTCGTGGATGTTTGCTGATTTGCTGCATTTTCAGTCTCGGAATTTGCCTCGCTGGAATGTTCACCTGCTGTGTCTTCTCCCATTCTTTGATTATTATTTCAATTTATGATTAATTCAGTCCTGTCTGGAGTATTAGTTTGATTAATACTGCTCCCTCGGTAATTTGAGATTGACAAATCGGGAATAGAATCAGATTCTATACACCTTTTTTGGGTGTTTTCCAGACACTTTCGAGGTATCTCCTATACACTTTTTCTTGTTGATTTCGATACACTTGTTTTCGTTGGATGTGTTATTTTCGTTATCTTCTTCAATAGTATTGATTGTTTTCTGCGTTTTCTATACTCTTTTTAATTATGTTGGTGTGTTCTAGACACTTCTAGAGAGTTTTGGTGTCTACCAATTCTAGACACTTTTTGTCGAAATTTAGGTTTAACTGGTTTTGGGCAGAATTTGCGTTAGTTTGTGTTATTTCAGAATTGTCATCTATATACACTAGTTTGAGATAGTTAGTGTTTTTGGTTTTTAATTCTAATTTTTTTTCTCAGATTCTTTTTAGTTCTTTAAAATATTTATTATGCGTGTCTGTAATATGTGATGTTGGACGTGGTTCGTCTTCAACATTTAATGAAGTTAAATTTTGTGGAACTTTCCGTTCTTTTATTTTTGAATTGTTATTAAGTTTTTTATGTTTGATAGTTTTTGATTTAAACGTACCTTATTTTATTGTCTTTTTTGGTGACGTTTTCACTTTCACTGGATAAGTCTTTTGCGTTTTTACACTTATGTTATTGTCACTTGTTAAATTTTCAGTCGTGAAAATATTAGGATTTTGGGAATTCAATTTTTGAATTTTTTTGCGTAACCGCCGTGTCTATTTTGTTATATACGGAGTACCCGTAATTGGGGGAGATAAACTCGGGGAGAAATCTATGAGTATTCTCTATAGATCTCTTTCGAACAAAGTCTTTCGATTCATAGATTTGAATAAAATATCAGTACTTTTTGTTTTCCAATAATAAAATTCAACCGTCGCACTTGAATATTAGCATGAAGTGTGTAAGTGTAAGTCAAAATTATTATCTATATAAAATTCGTAAGTTTCTTCAAGGTATTTAGCAAAAACATTACATTTCTCATCCTCTGTATAATAGTTCCGAAATTTGTTTTGATAATGATATATATTTCGATAATTTTTTAATTTCACTCCAGTATGTTTTACCTTTCATGCAGTTATTATTTTTACATGCAAGGATCCATTTATGTTTATATTGTGATATGAGTTTGTGAATTTCTCTGTTTAGCTCCTGTTAAAGTGTGATTTCAATTCGTATGCATCATTGTTTTGGATCTGTCTTTGTAACTGTCTCTTTAGTTTAATTAATAATAATATAAATGGCGGAGAAAGGTGTTTTTCTTTAACTTGCTGAGTTTTCTTTTATTAATTCAGATAACTTATTATTGAATTTTTTAATATAATTTGGACAGACAACTTGCCTTTCACTTATAAATTCCTCCATTTTCTTGTTTACATTCTGTATATTACATTTTGATATGTTGGACAATTTAGCATCATGACTGTGAGGAGCAAACTGCAAATCAAAATCAAACCGCAAAGCAAGATGATCGCTTCCCAGATCAAGAGTTACAAGTACTTTTGTGATATTATTTTTAATATTTTTAGAGCACAATATTATATCAGGAGTGGTGCTTGGGTTGCCTGTTATGATATAACTAGGAGGTGTATCTATTTTATAACTTACGGTTAAAATCGCCAATGATTATTGACACCTTAGTGAATATAGTTTCTTTGATTAATGATGAAAGAAGAAAGAAAGAAAGAAAGAAATTTATTCATCATTAAAAATTCTACAACTGCATTACATACATTTATAAAATTTTATCAGATTAGTCAAGGATGCTAACCTATGTACAGACACAAACAGTTGAAAATATATGTAAAATTTGATTATTGTTATTATTATTGTTTTTTTTATTTATTCAATTATTTAATTTTTCTATGGTATATACACCCAACAAATAGTAAAAACAGAACATATATGTGAGTACTTACAAAGATACCACTAAGGATATGTACAAAATACAACTAAACAAATAAAGTATTCCAGGAGACGCAATGCTTACACTGGAAAAGACTTATTTCAAATATATACATAAGGAATATAAACTGCAGCTGAGTTTGCCGTGTTTATAGAGAGCTGATGCTTATTCTGTGCCACTATTTTACTAGTATCATCTGCATAGATGATTGTTTTCTGCTGAACCACACTTGAGGGTTTTATGTCACTCATAAATATTATGAAGAAAAGTGGAGCCAAAGTTGAACCCTGAGGAACCCCCATTAAAACAGAAGCAGGTCGCGATTTCACAAAGTCAATAATGACTATCTGAGATCTGTTTTTTAGGTATGATGCCACCCAATCATTTGCAACTCCTCTAATTCCAATTCGGTACAGTTTTTCCAGCAGTAAATTATGGTTCACTGTATCGAAAGCTCTGCTTAGGTCAAAAAACAGAACAATTGGAAATTTTTTGTTGTTAAGGTGCAAATATATGTCTTCGCAGAGTTTATTTATTGCAGTTGATGTTGATCTTTTTTGTCTGAAGCCGTGTTGGCAGCTAGGAATAAGTTTGTAATATTAGACAAATTAACCAGTCTCAGATAATAGCTAAAATCGGTAATTTTCGCAACCTGAGATTGTAAGCATACATTACGGTAGTTGGCCACTTTGGTTTTAGATCCCTTTTTTTATATATAGGTACCGATTTTGATATTTTTAGTGCTTCCGGGTATGTTCCATCAACAAACGACTTATCTATTATGTGAGATAGTGGATAGCATATCACATCACAGACAGTTCTTAGAGCCTTACCGTGGATTTCATCTATACCAGGTGATGTGTTTTTTGTTGTTTTGGTAATGATATCCTGAACTTCTATATAAGTTGTTGGGTACAAAAATAGTGTGGTATTTGATAAGGGGGATAACTTCAGATTATTTGTTATTGGATCTGTTTTTTCAATTCCCATGAAAAAATCATTGAAGTGGTTGCCAATGTCATATTTATCTGTGGTATGATTATTATTGATAGTGAGCTCAATTTTGTTATTAGTTTTTGCATTATTCCTTGTTTCATTAATAATTTTCCAACTCTCCTTGCTTATATTATTTGCATTCAATATTTTTTCGTTGTTGTATTCTGCTTTAGTTTTTTTCACCAGTTCTTCATAAATATATTTGAGTTGTTTATATACATATCACATACCATTTGATGCAATTCCTTGATTTCTTTATTCATCCACGGTTTCTCCTTATTACTTCTACTTGTTTTCATTTTTATTTTTTTTCAGTGGAAAGGCAATGTTGTAATGGTACAGAAGGGTTGTATTGAAAATATTATATCCTTCATTCACATCATCAGCTGTATATACATCCTCCCATTTTTCATTAATCAACAGTTCTCTGAAAGTTATCATCTGAGTAGTTATGTATATAAATAGTTTCTACACTACAATTATGTGCTGTTGGTAATGCAAATGTACAAGTTTGAAATTTATGATCTGAAAGATGTGTATCTTCAACATAACAATCAGTTGGCTGGAGATTTGTATACACTGCATATATACTTCTATTAATACGTGTAGGCTCAGTTATAATATTTTTCATGTTCTAAGTTGTTTATTTATTGAGTCTATATTAATATCACCACATAGAATGTAGTATTGTGTTGTCGTGAAGATTTTGCACATCAGATCATAAATTTCATAAAAAAATATATCGATATCACTATTTGGTGTACACTGTGATAATATACAATTTACTCTTTTTATTTGGGATTTATAAAACAGCTACTGTTGCTTCAAAAATTTTCTCTACACTTTTGTTGAAAGTGAAAGGTTTGAGAGGAAGATTTTCTTTTGATAGGACACATACCCCACCATGTTCGTACAGTTCTGAGAAGCACAGAATGTCTGGTGATTGTTGGTCTAGTAGAACTTCCAGTTGATTTATTTTCTTGGAGCCATGCCTTGAATGTTGAGATGCATTATAACCAGTAGTTTTGTATCTACTATTTCTCTATTTTGATGTACTGTAGGTACTACGTGATTTAGATGGGCTGTAGGGAGTAGGTTTCCTGAAAATCCTCAGATCGCTGATCATATCTGTGGAATTTCCTGAAGTCAAACCTCTTGAATGCGACATGCTTTGGTCAAAAGTGCAAGGTTTATAGATTTCATCCTTCAGCTCAAGTCCATCCCACACATGAAATATTTGTTTTTATTTTCACTCGTAGGCAGTTCATTTACTATGATGTTGGAATTTTTGAAAGCTTCTTGATCCTTTAGGTATTTAGTTATCTTGTCAGCTATAATATGAAGGTTTACCCTATATAGATACAACCCGGCTTTTCTCTGAACACCGAAGTCCTTATCATCATTTTCACCAAAGTTTTTTTTTCCTTTGCGGTCTCCTCTTTCTAGAATCGACTTTTGTGAAGCTTTCATCAATATCGTGAGTTGTACTCTCTTGATTGAGGTTTATAATATGGTCCATGGTAGTTTTTTGTGTTTCTTCAAGTTTAGACATTTTTGGGAGATTTGGCCACATGGGGGATTCCTTGTTTATATTATCCGTTTTTGCACTGTTTACAGCTGAATTAATTTGGACTGATTCTATGGCTTTGTTGTCTTGTTTTTCACTCACAATACTGATAATGTGTTTTTTGTTAGTTTCAGTTTTTGTTTGGAGTAGATTAACTTTTTCTTCTAGAAATTTATTGTTTTGCTCTAGCAATAATGAGTTTTCTATTAATAGATCATATTTATCTTCTTTTTCTTTCAAAATTTGTTTCAATAGTTTGATTTCCATTTTCAAGTAGTAAGATTGATTATTTACCTTTGGCGCATTTTAGTTGCCTATTTCTATAAGACTAGTAGGTTCACAACACTCAATTCTGGTATCACATATTTTCACACATTCAAGTTTATTTTCCACTGCACAAGACATGTGGAAGACATTTCCACAGTTGACACACACTAGAATGTTGGTTGTCTTTGTCCTGCAGCATTTAAATTGTTTTTTAACGAAGTTATTTTCATTTTTACACGTCTGCTCATTATCCGCCATCTTGTAATTGTCATGAATGGTGAATGTATACAACAAAAATATGTAATTTAGCTTCTTTGTAAGGGAACGAGACATGAATGCAGTTATTCAGGAGGTAATTTATTTTTGGGGGGTTTAAAAATGGGTTCGACTCAAAGTAAAGAAGAAATTGTTATTTCCCAAGTTGGCAATAGTGGTGGATTATCCCAAAATAGTGCAGAACATTCTATTGGAGAAATAAAGGGAATGGTAGCATTTGGTATGTTTGAAAAATTTGTTTTGGTCCTATTGTATAATTATATGAAGAAAATAATTAAATCTAAAATAAATCTTAAAACTAAAAAGACGTATTGACTTGATAATACAAGAACATTACATCTCCTAGGTCTATTCCCATACACTGATAGTTATGTTTCCACAAAAAATGATTTGATATTAAATAAAGCAAGAGAGATGTTGATTTCTCCCCCATATAATGTATGAGAAATGTTGAAAAAATACCTGTAGTTAGTACTTTGCGAGTGCACGGAAATTACAAAATTTTAAGTTTCTATCTTCACTTTTTTATGAGATTAAAAATGAAGACTTAATTTAACTCGCCATCTTTTTAGGAAATTTTGTTATAGGAAAGATCCATCATAATTTCATACGGGCAATCACCTGAATTTTTTCGCATGAATTTGGAAACACCCTATATATTGTCACAGTCATCTCTAAAACTAAAAAAATATATAATTATTACAAACATTAATTCCACTGAACATTTTTTCTCGCTAAAAATCAAAAGTTGCGTTCGTCTGATTAATTATTTTTCTTAGTGTAGTATATATTAGTAACTATTAAAAGGTAACATGTTTTTCTATGTTAGCCGTTTTATTTGCAGCCGATGAATACACCAGATCCAGCAAATCACCACGCACCCAAACCCGAACCTTCGGAAGTCCACTAACGTTTATATCAACCACCCAGATAAAGAGTTTCTCGAAGGGCAAAGTACTGCTAAGGAATGTGTGGAGTGCATGTTGAAAAAAAAATCACATTATCATTATTTTTCTTTTTTTTTTTTTTGAAAATACTTATGCTACGTTTCGTGTTTTTTTGACTCTGTAAGGTATATACATATCGCAAACACACGTACACACACACTGATAAAAAAGAAACATCACATGCCTTATAAATATAAATAAACAATACAAATATATGTACCGACCGTGCTCTCGACTCATTCTGAAATACCCCCGTTGGGTCTATTTCTTTTTATTATTGTTTTTATTCTAGTTGATGTGATTTTTTTTTATAATTATAATTTGATAAATTTTTAATGATAAAAAATTAGTTTTTATGTACATAAAACGTGATTTTATTGGTGGATTTGAAGTTGTGATTGAATGGTAAGGTTTTCAGATGAGTCTGCGACATACAGGGCGAGTCGACTTTGGAAAATATCTTCTAACAAATTTGATTCTAACCGAACTGTTAATGCGCAATAGGAAAAGTGCACTGCAATGGAAATATCGAAAGCGCTGTAGAAAAATCGTACACACTATAGAAAACTTTGTGTAAATATGAAAAATGTTACGCGCAATAAAAAAATTGAGTGCGCAATAGGAAAATCGCGAAACTAGTAAAAAAATATTTTTTTGCAGCTGCAGTTTTGATTTATTTTTTATTTGTGTAGAGAGATAGTTTAAGAAGTCGTGTGCGCAACTAAAATAAGAAAAATTGAACAATAAAAAAGTTTTTATGAAAAAACGTAAATGTTATAAAACATAAAAACATGCGCAAAAACATTATATACGCAACAAAATTTTAAAATACCATTTGAACTTGTGTTGCTAAATATTTTTTGACTTACCGCGAACAGTTGCTGATACCCGCAACAGAAAAATGATGCGCTAATTTCAAAAATCGTCTGCGCAACATGAAAACAAAATCAAAAAAATTGGAACAATATATGTTATGAAATATGATATGCGCAAGAAAACATTCTCAAAGTCCTAAATTATTATTTTTACGTCTGCTGCTTTTATTTTAATCCAATTTTTTTACTTTTCGTGAACTGCTGCTGATTCACTCAACTGAAAAATGATGCGTCAATTTAAGAAATCGTACGCTTTGAGTTTTGCGACCTGTTGCTGAAACGCGCAACAGAAAAATGATGCGAAAATTTAAAAAATCGAGCGCCCGACAAAAACCACAAAATAAAAAAATTGAATCCTTACAAAAGCTCGCGTAAATATAGAAAATCGAAAATGTGGTTTGCGCAAAAAAATCTTATGCGCAACAAAAAATGCGAAAGTCCTAAAATATTGTTTTGACTGCTGCTGCTAAATATTTTGATCATTTTTTTTACGTTTGTCAAACTGTTACTGAAAATCGTGCGTGCGACGTGAAAGCAACTAAATCACAAAAATAGGAACAAATAATGCCAAGATCCTAATATATTATTTTGACTTTTGCGGCTATTTTGATCCAGTTTTTTTACTTTTCGTGATCTGTTGCTAATATGCGCAGGAGATAAATGATGCGCCATCTTATAAAATCGTGTGTGCAACAGAAAAACCACAAAATAAGAAAACATGGAGCATAAGAAAAGTTCGCGTAAATATAGAAAATCGTAAATGTTGTAAAATATGGTTTGCGTAAAAAAATCTTATGTGCAACAAAGAAATGCCAGGATCCTAAAATATTATTTTAACTTTTGCAGCAAGTATTTTGAACCAATATTTTGACTTTACGCTAACTGTTGCTAATACGCGCATCAGAAAATGATACGCCAACTTGAAAAATCGTGCGCGCAACAAAAAAACCACAAATTAAAATACTTGGATTCTTGGAAAATTTCGCGTAAATATAGAAAATCGTAAATGTTGAAAAATATGGTTTGCGCAAAAAATGCCAAGATCCTAAAATATTAATTCGACTTTTGCAGCTAAGTATTTTGATCCAATTGTTAGACTTTTCGCGAACTGTTGCTAATACGCGCTGAAAAATGATGCGCCAACTTAAAAAGTCGTGCGCGCAACATAAAACCACAAAATAAGAAAACTTGGAGCCTTAGAAATGCTTGCGTAAATATAGAAAATCGTAAATGTTATAAAATATGGTTTGCGCAAAAAATCTTATGCGCAACAAAAAAATGCCAAGGTCCTAAAATATTATTTCGACTTTTGCAGCTAAGTATTTTGATACAATTTTTTTACTTTTCGCAAACTGTTGCTAATACGCGCATCAGAAAAATGATACGCAAACTTAAAAAATCGTGCGCACAACAAAAAAACACAATATTAAAATACTTGGAACCTTAGAAAAGCTCACGTAAATATAGAAAATCGTTAATGTTATATGGTTTGCGCAAAAAATTGTTTTGACTACTGCTGCTAAATGTTTTGAATCATATTTTTACTGAAACGCATAATAGAAAAATTATGCGCAAATTTGAAAAACCGTGCACACGACATAAAAACAAATAAATAAAAAAAGTAGGAACAAAAAAATTGTTAGCTCAACTTGAAAATCACAATATACGAAAAAATGTTGAGAGATATTGCCTAAGTTTTGCGCAATATAAAAATTTTAAAATAAATAAACCATTGTTGGCGGCTATTGTCAATGTTTTGATTCCATTTTTTCTTCGCGCGCAACATTATTGTTATTGAAAGTTTTAATAACATCTTCGATGTTTTCCATTCTGCTGATAGTGTCCACTCGAGTGATATGCGCAAATGAAAAGTCGTATTCTTGTTATAAAAATCACAAAACCGTAAATAACGAAAATGCCATTTCTGACGCAAACATTTAAATCCCATTTTTGCGAACTGTTGCGTACGGGTAGTCGTGTACATAACAGAAAAATCGTTTGCGTAACAAAACCACAAAACCTGGAAAAACGAAAATTGCGCAAACTATTTATACAACATTGTCACGTTTGCGCAAAAAATCACTTAATTGTGAAAAATCGCATTCGCGATACAAAAATGACACATTTCGAAAATTTAGTTCTTTCAGCAGCTACTGTTGATCGAAAATGTATTTTTTTCAGTGGTTTGAATAAGTTTTTGACATTCTGCGCAATTGAAAATTCGTTGAAAAGGATATCGCGGCAGCTTAATTGTACGTAAAATCTTTTTGATGCGCAGTGGGTAAATTATACATGCAACAAGAAAATCTTAACGCGTAATAAAAACTGCGGGCGGTTTGAAAAATATCATTTAGTGCATTGCATTTAAATGCATACGGTTTTTCTAGTTTTACCGGTTTGAAAGCGTATACGCAATTTAAAAATGCAAAACCAGCCTTAAATTAAAAAAAATAGTATTTGCGCAATGTCATCTATTTCGGTACGTAAAATGAAGATTTTTTCTACAATAGTATTACCGTTGCTATTATTCTAGCTGTGTATTTTGAAAGTAGCGAACACCGAAAAAATAAGCATCCAATTTTTACTGCGCTAATTCCTTTCTTTAGTTATTGCGCAATAGACAAAAGTTTTGCGCACTGATTCGTAAAATGAAGATTGTTTCTATAATACTATTGCCATTGCTATTGTTCTAGCTGCGCATTTGCAAAGTAGCGAATTCTGAAGAAATAAGCTTCTAATTTTTACTTCGTTAATTGATTAAGCGTAATAAATAAAAGTGATTTTTTTATTGCGCCTAAAATAGCTATCCTTGTTTTTATTGCGCGTAACTTCCAACTAATATTATAGAAGTTTTGCAAACTACTCAGAGCAATTGAAAAATGCCGTTGCTGTCTTACTACTCTATACAGCTACGGTATCTTTTAATAGCGATAATTTGTACGTTTTGGTTTGGTGTTGCAGATGAATGGTTAATGAACTGCTGGTAGATTCGCAATAAAAACCAATATGCGCACTATGAGAAATAAATGTCAATGTTGTTTCTATTTTGATGAATTTTTCTTCTGCGCCAATATTGACGTAGCAATATTTCCATTGCGCACTTTGCAGTTCAATTCAACGAGTGGATGAGAACTCAATTTTGATTCGGTCAAAAATAGACAATATTTTCAACTCTAGACGTTTTTTTTCCATTTAGAATTCGGTCTTGTTAATTTTTGCAAACCTAGACAAAAGTTTTATTTAAATTTAACTTCTAGATAACTGTTGCTGATACGCGCGACAGAAAAATTATGCGCAAATTTAAAAAATCGAGCTCGCAACAAAATCAGAAAAATTGGAGCATTAGGGAAGCTCGCATAAATATGGAAAACCATAACAGTTATAAAACATGGTAACTTTGATAAAACATGATTTGCGCAAAAAATCTTATGCACACGTTTATTTTGTTCAAATCTAGAGAAAAGTTTTATTTAAATTTCTAAAGTTAAAGTCGAATTTTATCATATTTGAGAATTTATTTTTTATTTTTTCAAAGACATTTTCGTTAAAATTACCAAATATTGGTAAATAAATTCAAGAAGACATATTCCAAAGAATCCTATTGACTGCGCCAATTATAATAATAAATTTTCTAATCTGTTGATGTTCAGTTAAACATTGTATATTTCTAGATGTTTTTTAATGCAAAGAAAACTATTTTCTGTGTTTATCCTTTTCTTGCTTAAAGTAGTAGGAAAAAACATTTTTTTTAAAGAATAACCGAATGGGTCGATGGTTAAACGAAAATGAAAATTGTTTTTATTTTGTTCAAACATTTAAATAGATTTTCGTTACGGGAAGTTTAATTATTCGACCGATTCAGCAAATTGTAATATTACAAATAAAAACATATTCAGTTGTGTCCTAATGCGCATCGGTATAGATTCGCATACATTATTTTTATTTTTTTTGTGTCCTTTTTCTTATTACTAAGTGCATTATTAAGTTCAGAGGAAAGCTAAACTGAGGTATTTTTTACAAGAATAATTATATATTTTTAAGTTTTAGTTGTCATCTGAAGAAAAAAAAATGAGGGCATCGGCCGTCAACGGAAAGACAAAAATCACAAATAAAAATTCTTCAGTGGAATTTTCATTATTAAATAAGAATTCTTTTTGTTTTTTTAGAGGGTCGTCATTTTGAACTTTTACAAATTATATATTTCCAAAATTAGTTAATTTAATTAAAAAAAAATCAGCAAAATTACTTTGATTTTTATTAATGTGTATTTTCAGCATAATTACATATAAGTTGAATAAGATTTTTCTTTACGTCATATTTTTATGACAGTTGACATATTGAAAGTAAAATTTTCTAATTTTTGTCATTTTGGAATACTTTCTCTAGCATCTCGTCTCATGTGGCCAATGGCAATGTGTAATATTCTATTTTGTGCGTTACAACCCTCAATCTATTCTGTTCACTCCCGACCTCCATCTAATCCTAGATGCCCATAGCTTTAAGATTTTCAGCTATATTGTCTCGCCACCGAAGTTGGGGTGGTCGTCTGAGTGATCTTTTCCCAGTTGGGGCTTCTTCCTATTGGAGTCTTGTTGTTCTGTCGTCAGTGAGTCTTTTGGCATGGACTTCTTTTACTAGATTGGTATTTCCGAATGAGCCTTCAAACTCTTTGTCGGTCTTAATTGTCATCTCTTCAACCATCAGCTCAAATATTTTCCTTTCCCCGACTCGCAATTATTCTTTGTTTGCTATAATCATGGCAATGAGTAATATTCCGAATTTTTTTTGAATACTTAGTATCTATCTTTAAAAATTCATTCAAAAACATTTTTTAATATTTCTTGCTCAGTTTTTTTCATTTGATCGATTGGAGATTGGGAATATTTAAAATTTAAATTATATCAAACAAAATTCAACATTCAACAGTTTCAAAAATCAAAGTATTTTTGCTTCTTTCAGTTTGGAGTACTACTAGTTGGTAAGTAGAATATATAATTACAGAGTGTGTCAAAGAAAACAGTCCACCCCGATATTTGATATCATTTATTATTTATAGGAAATACTGAAACATATTCTAAAGGGGACACATTTTTAGTATACAGATATGTCATTTGTCAACCTTCCATTCCCGTAACTTTCCAACCTCTTAATTAAAAATAGGGAAATGTATTGATATTCGATATTAATTATAATTAATTTAAAGTGCAACACCCCTTAAAAATATAACCCAATACGCCAATGTTTTGATAATTTGTTAATTTTTTTGTGTCATATCAAAAGTACCATAAAAGAAATTTTGTAAAAACAATAGGAAACTTATTAAATCTAATGTATCTAAAACTCAAATTAATAATGAATTAGTTATTCAAAATGGTGTTTATCAGCTTCCATTCAATTATAGAGTCGCTGTTGGAACTTTTTTAAGCATTTCAGGAGTTGTTAAATCGGGGGAACTTGCAGGCCATTGAGTTAAGCATCTTATTTCCTAGTAAAACTGTAACTGTTTTTTTGTGTGTAAAAGGCAGTTTTGTTGAGATTTTTCAGAATTTGACTCAGAACGGACAATTTCTAAGGTTGGAGTTGAATTTTAATATCTTTATTAATTAATTTGACCAGACTATTTTTTATAAATTAATAATGAAATATTCATTGATTTTGTCAGTGAAACAACTTGCCAGACTTTATAACAATAAAAAGTTTTATTCGCTTTTAAATATTAAAACATAAGTTTTAACAACAATCGTTTTTCATTAAAATCTTTTAACTAAAATCATTGTCGCTACTCATTGGATTTTTCCTGGGAAAATCTTTGTTTAATTAATTCGATTCATTTCATACTTGTCTGACTACATCCTGAGTAAACTCTACTAAAATTATGTGCCTGTGAACCACATATGGCTAAAAAAAACGTAAATTCTTATGATCCCTCTACGTTTGTGAACCATATGTGTTTCACTAACATTCTCTAAATATGCTTCAAAATCATGTTTGAAAGAAATATGAGCTTCCGAACAAAGACTGCTGTACTGTGATTAAGCTTTATCTGCAACAATGTCAGAAATTCTGTTGGAATTATAAAATGATTCCAATAATAACTTTATTCTTTGCTTTCCTTGTTCTGCTTCATCAAATATTACGTCAAGCTCCAAAGAAGATAAACCCTGCACAGTTCTGTGCTTAATGGGACATCTTTCTAGTTACTTTGATAAATATAGTTTGACACTATTGTTTGAACTTTTAATTTCCGCTTTTGTTTCTTTAAGAAACTTTTGTTTAGAAACCAATGTCAATATTTTTTAGGTCTTGGAAGTTCAGCTTATCTTTCAAATCTAAACAGAAGAGAGCTGATATGGTACTCGGTAGTTTTTCACTTTTCATGAATGTCTTCAATAAGTTTCTAAGAATGAGCTCCAAATCGGAAAGCAGAAACGGAGCTAGCGGATCCGAAGTTTGCAATTTTTTTTAGAAAGTGTTCACATTCTAGGGAAATTCTTTTGAAAAATGCCAATTTGCATTTTATGAAAATGTCTTAATTGTTCTGAAGTATTTCTTAATGGTTTTGTGTTCACAACATTTCTTGAATCAATAAATGTCTTAACATAATAAAAAATATTTACAAGTCTACCACAACAGGCTACATTTTCTAACCATCTAGTGGCACAGTAGTTTAAGGGAAATACAGTACTGCTAGTAAGATCAGTATATTCTGTACAGCGAGCAGGAGAATCATTAAAGATGTGGTACGCATCTCTCAAAAAGTCACGCATGTACCAGTTAGCAGCTTGCAGACCAGTCCCAATCGCCTCGTTTACCACACGAAGCCCACAAACTTCAATATTTATGAGTTTCTTTACAACGGGATCTTCCAACTTTTTCATAAAACTTGAGTTAACATTCGGGCCATCCATTGACGCTTGAAGAATATTTTTTTGTTTCAAAGGTTGGATTCCTGCAATTTAACTTTCAAGTATGTCTAGTGCTGTAGCTCTACCTAGGAACACACTGTAGAAGTACTCAATTTGTACTCTACTCTTATTGATGTCAAAAAACCTAACAAATATATCCATCTGCCCTCTTTGTACAATCTTATTTAGGGATTCATCAAAACAAATTGCATAATCATCACATTGTTGTAATTTAACCGTTCGTTTGAAAAATGAGGAGCAAGGCCACTGTTTATAATGTATTTGCACTTAGTGGCTCCCATTCTAAACTTTGAAGCAACTGAACTGTCTGGGAACTGGGAACATCAATCTGAATGTCTCCTACATCTGAACATGAACTCAATTAACATATTTCAAAGCCCATGTTGCTTCCGCTTTTGTGCAAAATGATTGAACAGACTGTTGAGTAGATATTCAATATCTCAGGTTGGGGTGAAATTTCTATCCTCTCTTGAATAGGTGACTGGGTATCTACTTTACTGGTACTAGCAACAGTTTGTCATGAAGCACTTGTAGAAGCACCAAAATAGTTCTTAAGAGAAGGTTGGTCCTCTTTTATTTTAGCTAAATTGAGATGACCTTTTGCTTTGCTATGGGATACAACAGCCTGACAACTCATGTTGGATAATTCAAATGAATTTCTGCAGATGTTGCAATAAGCTTGTAAAATGGTAGGTCCTCTTCTTAACCAACCAAAAAATTGGGGGTTGATTTTAGAGTCCAACCATTGGTCATTGGTATTGGAAGCTGCAAAGGAACAAAAGTTAACATAAGATTAATATATTAAGAGAAAATAAACATACATATGTCAATATTTAGACCTGAAACAAAAAAAAGAGTTATTTAAATTCTCACTTTGAAAATCTTCAAAGAAACAAAATGTAGCCATAAATGGCAAATTTCTGTAGCCTATGAAATAGTGACAGACTTATCTCAGACTGCTTAACTATCAAACAAATTGGCAAATAAAATCTTGCGAATAGGCCCCTATGGATTTATACTTATGCAATTCTTTACATAGAGTTAAAAGTGCAATCATAGTAAATGTAATAGTGTAACATAATTTGAATATTGACTGTATTTGTTTCGTAAAAAATAACAAATATAGATATATTTTTTACCTGCACTTGATTCCAATTAGTTACACCAGAAGTTCTCAAGAACAAATCAAACATTTGGATGATTTATCAGAACAAGTTCGCATGAATAGCACAGGCAACTTAGTTTTTAAAAATCACTGACTTTCCTATAAACTCTCGCTGTTTTCCCCGATTTTAGCATTTTTCCAAAGTGTTCCCTGATCTTTTTCAAATTCCCTGACTTTCCAGAAAGTGTGAACCATGAAATATGTTTCATTGATGAAAAAGTTAAGTCAAGTCAAAAAACTAGATAATGAACACTATTTTTAGTATATTAAATGGCATTCTATATCTAATTTTTTATTGAATAACGTGTCACCGCGAGTTTGAACTTGGGATGAAATACAAAACGTTGGAGTCTAGATATTAGTACAAGTATGCAATATATTGATAATTCTTAAATGAAATTACATTTATTTTAACAAAATTGTACTGTAAAATCAACAGTGAAAGAATAAAAGCTTTTTATACGTTCTAATCCTGTTTGTAAACGAGGTTCTAGTAAGATCAGGTCTATATCATTAATATGAACATCAGCGATGTCGTCCACTTCCGGATAAACAAAATGGAACGAAGCGCTTTTCTTTTTCAAAAATTTAACTCACTTGATAACATTTCAATTATTGCTCCTACTGCGTATTTCAGATTTTTTTTCATCGCGAACTTCACTAATACGTAACTTCCAATGTTAGGTAATACATTGTTTAGCTGTTCGTCTTGAAACTCTTTGTCGTTATCGCTTTCACTGTCTGCGTATTTTATGGAAACTTCACTATCACTGGATTCGTCTATTTTCGACTTTCTTTTACTATTTTCTTTTTTTGTACTATACTCATCTACAGCCTTTGTGTTGGTACCTGTCTTTTTACGTTCTTTTATTTTTCCATCACACATCTGTTATTTTTCTTTTTACAGCTTCTTTTTTCCGTTCTGATATTTGTTCTTTCTTCTCTTTCATCATCTGCTTCTCCAAATGTTCCTGCTCTAATTTGGTTTTCTCGGGCGTATCCGTCAATATTCTTGAGTATCCTTTTTTACGGCCTTTAGTTGACTGTATTCGTGGCTGTGCCTTAGGAAATAGCCTTACTGATTCTGGAGTAACAATATTTACAGGGGAACATGAAGTTGATGGTAAGTTTTGAATTGGCTCTAATGATACCTGATCTACTTGAAGATTATCAACAAAAGTTTTTGATTCTGCTGTAACTTTATTTTTTGAAGCAGATGAGGTGGATGGTAGATTTGGAGTAAGCTCGGTTGATACCTTACTGGCTTGGGAAGGACTTCGTATGTTAGTAGTAACTGTTTCATCGGTATTTTCAGTCTGAAGTGGGCGATCAGTAACGTAAGATGGTAAAAAATCATCTTCTGTGAAATTACTTGAATTAAAAGGATAAATGCCGGTTTTCTCAAATCCTTTTTAAATATTAAGAATCGTCACAGCATTATTAAAAGCGAACGTAGCCAATCTTGGAAGGTGATATATGTTCATCGTTTTTCCGGGCTTCGACACCATCCAGTTGTTAAGGGCTACTTTAAAATAACTTTTAAAAGGACCATATACAGCCACATCTAAAGGCTGAAGCCTGTGGCTGCAGTGTGGAGGGAATGTGACAATGATTACACCGTTATCAAGAATTAACAAGACTGGGGACTGTTTAGATGGTTTGGTGTGTTTAATAAAATGATCGAAAGCGAGCGTGAAATTATCTTCCGTCATCCAACCACTTGGAGAAACAAGTCCGAGGCTGCTTGGTGGAGCGTGTTGAATCATTATTTCTTTAAATTTTTGTCGAGGAAAAACAAAGACCGGAGGAACTGTATTTCCTGTAGCCGATATAAACAAAAGCATTGTAACCAACTGCCCTCGTTCGGCTGAAGTAGCTTGAGCCACCTGTTTAAGACCTTTTTCGGTAATAACTTTGGGGAGATTGCTTACTGTTAGGAGACCAGTTTCGTCAGCATTATAAATTCAATCTGGTGTAAAATTGTACCTCTTCAAAGCAGATTCAAGGTTATCATAAAACATTTTGACATTGGTGGCATTAAATGAAGTGGCTCGTGATAAACTCGTTGCTTCTGGTTGTCTCGGAGACAACTCAGGGTGACGGGTCATGAAACCACGAAGCCAATCCTGTCCTGCTTGCCTTTTATCATTCCATATATCTGGCGTTTTCTTTGATAATTTATTTGCGTACTGAAATGCCAATTGCCTTTTTTGAGTAGTTGTTAAACCATAAGCCATTTTTGACGCCGTTTTTAGATATTTACTAAGTAGTTGTTCTTCTGCTTCAGAAAATACCCTTCTGTTGCCTATATTTGGTTCGTGTTTAAATGTATCAATGGTACGAAGTGTTCTAGCCTCTTGCACCAGTCTGGCCAAATATGACTTTGTTATGTTAAAAGCTATTGCCACCGATCGTATGGACATATTTTGTTGTATTACTTCCTTTACAGCTTCCTCAATTTCGTGGGACGTTTTTCTAGTTCTTTTAACTTTCTTCTTTTGTGTTTCCATGCTTTAATTCTGAACTGTAATGGAAATAAAAAAATAATTACATTCGACATATTTCATTCAGTATTTTGCATAAGCAATGAAAGGGACACTATCTTATTGAAACTGACATTGTCCCTTTCAATACAATAGTTACTAGCCTTTTCAAGACACAGTACATCCATGCTAAATTTATGCTACTATTTCCTTCATAATCACACATTTTGAGGTTAAGTTTATAAAACAAAATATTGTTATTTACTCACCTATATAAAAAGTAGTCTAATTTCACATACACCATGTTTTTCTTCCCAAACTGTAAACACCGTTTCTAACTTTTTATTAACAGATGAAAAACACGAGTTTCAAGAAGTCTGAAGTTCACACTCATACAGCCATCTGACGGCCAGAAGTTCAATGCTTTAAAAGAAAGCTGTAAATAATTACACATGTGTCCCTTTCATTACTACATTCCCCTAATAAAAAACAATATTCTCAATTCGTTACAAATACATATATTTCAAAAAACGATTAAATATTTATCTTACAATTTAAAGTAAAAACTTTCAAATTCACATTCACAAATTCAAGTAATTTATTATAATAAATTTTAGCTTAATAATATTTCAGATTGTAGTGCATTTTTTTTGAATATAATAATTATAATAAAACAATATTTAGAACTAGTATTTTGTAGACTCTACTACACCAGAAAGTATTGTGTGTGTATCGTAATCGCAACAGAATAGAACCCAACAATTGCCTAAAAATGCTCTCATTTGCTCAGTACGAGATACGGGTCACGCTATTCCTTCGCTCGGTCCCGTCGTACAGTTGTACGGCTCGTACTGTACGGTACAGTTTGATCTACTGTACGGTGTGTAGTACAACTAAGTGCCCATCACTATTATGTACATATTTAGAAACCTAACGCTGCGTGCAATTTCGGGAAATCCCGGGTTGAAATAAAAGAGAGCTACACCGAAACAGTCTTAAATGGGGCCTTACTGTACTTGTAGGATCTAAATTTATATCACACTAAATTGCTACTTCTGACTTCTACCACTTAAGTCGTAATACGTTCTTTTTTTATTAGCTGCTGATTCTGACGAACTTTTCTAATAGATATAACTGATGAAGTTGCTTGTCTTCATTAAACTGATTAAATAAATTCGCTGTTCCTTTCCTTTTAAAAATACTTAAATTGATTTAAACAAACTGTGTTAGTATCAAATTACTATTTTATTTATAAAACTCCTTTTAAATTTACTTTTGTTGTGACAGAAAAAAAATGGCACATTATCAAAACATTGGCATGTTGTTTTTAAATGGTGCTGCACTTTTTATTTTATGTGTGTACATATAAAAAAAACATGTATGATCATTGGGGAAAGTGGAAGGAATCGCGTTGACAAATAACATATCTGTATCATAAAGAAATGTCCACCTTAGAATGTGTTTCAAAATAGTCTAATAAATAATGCCAAATATCGGTTTGGACTGTTTTTTTGTCCACTCTGTATAAAAAAGACTGAATATATGTACCTTGATGACCTTCTTTTAGATACTTATTTTTAAAATTCATTAATTTTCTTTAAATATATGAGTTTTCGATGATTTGTGATATTTTGTGCTTCCGTAAAGCTGGCCCTTGATATTTGTACAATACCTTTTTATCTGCAATGTTGTATGAATGAGTAATAGCCCAAGATTTTGCGTTTTTAGAAGAAAAAAAATATAGTATAAATTATATGAGAATTAAAGTATGTATAAGTTGATATCGATACATTGTTGATGATGTTTATAAAATGAAAAACACCAGTGAAAGGATTGAAAAGTGAACTTGAAGAAACATTTTTTTGGAGGTGAAATGTGCGGGTTCGAATAAATTTCTTATTTGTAGGATATTTAGTGATATTTGTGACTAATTTCATTAAAGAGAAAACATACAAAAAACTGCTTTTATTTATTGCGTATTTTTGTTATTTTTTCAAATATTCATCTTTTACATTCCACTTGTTGGTTTCTGATAGTGTTGTGTAATATCGAATTTATATGTATATGTAAAAGGCAGCTCGTGTAAGTAGCTCAAAAATAAGATCCATCATGTATATTCATATTAGTGTTACAATATTTTGTTGTTACACAGCTTCTTTCAATAGAAATTTCGTAATCACAGTTCTGGTGGAACTGTTTGCTCAGCGTATATATTTTTATATAAAAAAAAACAAAAATAGAAAATGAAATTATAAGCCAAAAACATTTTTTAAAGAAACTGTTTCGCGAAGTAGTAAAACGGTTCACCGACTGCTAAATTTAGATTTTTGGTAACGAAAGTACGCAATGACGTTTTTATGATATGAACACAATAGTTACAGCATGTGAAATGAAAAAAAAATTGTAGGGCTATTGGACTTCCACAAAATTTTCAAATAAATATCTTGAAACTTATTTTAGTTTGTTTTATTGATATTCCCTCGTTACCTTGAAAAGTGAAATTATTAATGTCATATATTTCAATAACTTCAGCTAAAATCTTTATTTGTATTTTATGAAAAAACGAGTAACCAGATTCAGCTGTAATCTGTTTTCATCAGTACCAACTACTGTAATCAAATTTTGAAATAGATACAAAGCAAAATAAAACGAAATATTTAATAGAAACGTTTTTATTATCATTTTTTCTATAATAAATATATTCTTTGGTCTATAAAATTTTAAATAATTTACAAAAAAATATTTTCAAAGTAAAAAAAAAACGATACCACAACCGGTATCGAGTATTGTGATGATTTGTTAGACGTAATGGCACTTATGGTAACTAATTCTAAACAACTTTGAACGAACTAAGTGATTTTGAATAAATCGGCTCAGGTATATAAAAATATTGTGCGATAAAGATAGACTAAGGAGGTAAGTTTGTATACTTCGGTTTTTTGGGCGGTTTAGGCGGCGGCGTTGGCGGCGTATTACTCAATTCCATTTCTACACTTTCTTCCGCAAAAGTCAAAGTATTTCGTAAATTCGACGTTCGATGGGAATACA
Source organism: Galeruca laticollis (assembly GCA_963921935.1). NCBI lineage: Eukaryota > Metazoa > Arthropoda > Insecta > Coleoptera > Chrysomelidae > Galeruca > Galeruca laticollis. The sequence goes on from OY998179.1 coordinate 110,182,083, forward strand.
AAAAACTGTAATTTTCGTTGAAATTTGAAAATGAGTTGCTATTTTCACTGTCCCTGTTATGTTTCGCTGGCAACGGAGGAGGTATCGCGTCCTCTTCGCTTATACTAGAGTCAGTTGTTCCTAAAATAAATCATATTTGAAATCCTTTCTTTTTAAGAAATAAAAAAAATGTGCTTTAAGCTTGAAATGTGATCATGATTATATTCTAGCAAAATATAAATATATAACAATAACAAAAAAAAGTGGCAACACCAACATTTTGTGAAGAAAGTCAGTCATTTAAATTGACAGTTTTTAAAATGTCAAATGTATTTTCTGGGTTGTAGCAATATTAAAACAAAATTTGAAGTGAAATGGCTACATCTCTTTCTTATTTGAAAGTTATTTATTTTAATCAGCAGCTTTAATGTAAAAAATACAATTATTATTTTCTTTTGTAAGAAACTATTTTTTAAATTTTGTATGTGCAGTTAATGATCTAATTTTTTAATAAACAAACCATTTTTCTAATCTATGCGAACTAAGACAAAAATAATTCCTGTTTTATTAGTACTAAATGAAGTACAGCATCAAGTAAAAATACTTGTGTAAACATCATGAAAAATTACCATATAGATTAACCTGAAGACCATTAGTCAATCTAATGAATACTTAAATGGAGCAATTTTACTATCATACTGGATGATAACAGTTTCATTTATTCATATCGAGAACTTATATTCATAAGAAAAAATTTAAAACTTCAAGATAGTAAAAAGAAAGATAATATTTTTGTTGTTTAACATGTGTCACTCCTACTTTCATTCAAATTAACAATAACATGATCCACAGAATTATCAACTGAAAAAACATTTGCCACTTATTTGACTCCACCTTTATTCATGTAATCTATACATTTTTAACATTTCTGTGCATTTACTGCGTCAATAGCTTGTAAAAGAATATATCGAACACCTCCCAAGTTTAAAGGTTCTATTTAGCCTTGCTACTGTTTCTTTTATATCTGCCCAAACAAGTTCAATGGGATTTAATTCACAATTTTAGGGTTAGGATTGCCAGATGTCCGGGATATTCAGCAAAATCCTGGAATTAGGTAGGTTGTCCCGTATCTCAGAATTTAATTATTCTAACCCAGAAAGCTATTTAGATTTCCAGATTTAAGAAAAATTAATGAGGGGAAATATTCACAAGTAAATTTAAAAATTTTCATTTGGGAATTTCAGGTTATAAGTATGATGGGGCAACTTGTCACGTCAAACCCTTTACGGTGATATATGGGGGCACCCCTTGTCTCTTTTTTTTGGGGGTCCAGCATTCCCTAAATATTGATGCTGGAATCGTGATTTTCGGGGGATCATCCGGATTTGGAGTGTCTATAGGCGTCATGGGTTGGAAATATTTTTAGAGCCCCTCAGCAGTGGACTAAAATTGAACGTGGAAGTTCGAAATGATGTTTTTCTACTACCGTGTGTAGAGTACGTACTTTAGATACACTTTCGAGTGCGCAAAACTTTACGCACTAGTGCGTAAAGAAAAACTCTACGCACTAGTGCGTAAAGAAAAAGTTCCAATTTGTATGTAGTTTTTTCTAGTCTTATAAAAATATAGGTAGGTATAATAAACGGATATTAAATCTGAGTTTTCTTTAAATCAGAGATTGAAACATATAGAATTCAGTAAATAATTATTGGATACTGGAAAATAATAGAATAGGGTGTAAGTTGGCTGTGAGTGAGTGACATTTCTTTGTGCATTGAATCTGACATTTAAATTTGAAATTGAGATCTTCCGACTATACCCAGGGTAAGCAAACGTATTGATATTCAAGTATTGAACATTTTTAGGAAACTATGATGTTATTTTAGATTCTTTTTTTAGAAAACGGAATAGGTAGGTACATATAATTATAAAGATGGATTCCTCTGATGATCTCTCAGAAAATTATTTTGAAAATACACCATCAAACATTTTACACATAGCACAGAATGCTTCTAATGATTTATTGCCCCAAACATCTGTGAATATTTACGAAGCAAAACACAATTTGTTTAAAGATTGGTGTAGGAAAAATAAAGTAACAAAATATTCCGAAAATGTCACGAGTGCACAAAATGGCACCTTTAATATTAGTACTGTTAAATAATTGAATTCGTCTGTTGTTTTGTTAATTTGTTGTAATTTTGATTAAAATGTTCGCCTGAGGCTCATGGGACAATATTCACATTCGTCGAAAAAAGGCTACTTTACACACTTGTTATATAAATAACTATTTTAGGCATATGCGCATTCGTTATATAGCTACAGCGGTTGAAGAAAAATTTTAACCTCAAAATTTAGTGCGTCTTGTGGCGCCCTCTTCTGCAATAAATTGTTCGAACTGTATATATCAATCGATAGAGAAAAAAAACTAGAATTTTCATGAGTATATTCAGGGTTGTGAAAAAATTATTTCGTAATTTTTCAACATTGATTTTCGGAATTTTAGGCAAATTATACCTTTATGGGGGCTAAACAATTTCTATGTACGTGTCTAAGCGCCCTCTACATTTTTAGTCTCTAGCATTTTTTCGATATCGCAAAATATTTATTTGTCCATTAATTTCAATTTAGTTAGGGGGGCAAGCTTTGTACATAGGGGTATATTTTTCTTGTAAGTGACCTGTTATGGACTATCATAACCCACCATCAGATACACGGCCAACATTTTTTTTTTAATATTGGGATGATCCCAAAAAGACATTATCAAAAGAAAAGGCATTGTTAAATTTGTGTAAATAATAATTTCAATGTGGTTAGCGGGCACCGAACTATTAAGAACAAATAAACATAACAAAAGCACGTCCGCTTTGTAAAACATCATATTCACATGATCAGGAAGGTCAAGAGCACGGGCCACTGACTCATTAGTTCTAATACTTCCTATGAATAGAAAAGTTCAACAATTTGAGGAATGATTCATTATTATTATTTTGAATAGTACAAATGTATGTATGGTGTATCTATAATCTGTGTTAGTAGTTTATAATTATATGTATCCCAGTGAGTTTTAAACGATGTTATTTATTCAATCCTAAAGAATGGTTCACTAGGTAAGTGTTTCTCAAAGATAAATGGTTTTATGGTTATAGAAGTCTATACGAGGGGCAAATCCTCCGATTGATACGAAATTTGGTGCGGGAGTGTAAAATGGGCTCAGGAAGACGGTCCCGACATTAAAAATTCTCCAAAACGAATTTTTAGCTGTCAAAACCCAACTTGAAATTTTCGCCAGGACCCATCAAAGGGGAGGTCTGTAACTCTTATGCTGCAATTTGGATGAAAATCTAGGGAAAGGTGTTTTCGGGGTCGAGAAATACAATAAGCAAATCAGTTTATCTGTAAGACCTATTTGACAGGTGTAGAAAAAATAAAAACGTCAAAAATCGTAATATTTGCGAGTTTTAAAAATAGTAGTTATGACGTGAGTTTCATAGAAATTGGCAATTAGAGGTTTTCAGTCATGAAGAATCGAATGAGACGATTATTTTTCATCCATAATTTTTTTTAAATAGTTTATTTGAAAAAATTTCGGAAATTATTTTTTAATTTCTTTAATAATGATGATTTCAGAAAACGGATAGCAAAAATGGAATCCTCGAGTCAAAATACATGGTATTTGATCATTTTCCCCACACGTTTACTATATATCAAAATTTTTTCCAGGACCTCGAAATTTTTTAAAACTTTTTGACATGCCTCCATATAAAATATAAATATTCCGAAACTATAGAAGATGTCGATTTTGTTGTTATACCATTAGATCGAGGAAAGATGAATCTTTAATAATGGCCATATTTGGTTTCTTCCATTTACTATTTGTAGGAATTATACAGGGGGTTAAAGTTGAGTTAAATTTTTTTATTAAAATTCACCCTAAAAAAATTCGTAGCAGCTACGTTTATGAATTGGAAAGACCGAAATTGGTAAAAATCGAAAGATTTTTTTTTAGTCACGATGGGGTTGGGTTCGGGTGCCCTAATGGTTGCCGCTCAGCCATTAGGCTTATTGTGCACCCCCATTCGCAGATATTAAGCAGTGTCCCGCCCTAATTTCTTGGCGAACAGTGAGATTCTTCGGACTATACTTTCCTGCAGTACTTCTTGATTTGTATCCGGGAAGATATCTAAACAGGAGGCCCTCCTTCTGCACAAGGCAGGCCAATTGAAGATAATGTGCTTTGTGGTTTCCTCTACCTTTCCACACATCTTGTAATGGGGGTTTGTTACGTCAAACCTCATCTTCGCTAGGTGTGCATTGAATAGCCAGTGGCCAGGAATCCTACCACTTTTCTCAGTTCTTTCCTGCCCAGTCTGAGAGCATCTGCTGCTTTGGAACTCGATGGTCCTTTGAGCATTCTTTTGGAATGAGCGGGTCCCGCGTGTTCCAGCGATTTTGGTATTCATGCGACATACAGTTGGAGACAGTTTTTCGTACGACGCTATATGAAACGCCGTATGCTGGTTCTGGCCCCATGAGGGTGAGATCAGCTCCTTTCTTGGCACACTTATCAGCTCCCTCATTTCCAGCTACCCCTGTATGGCTTGGCACCCAAGTGAAAATTACCCTATTGGCTTTTGCCAAGGTTTTCAGGGTATTATGACAGTCCCACACTATCTTCGACGTATAACTGTGGCTTGCCAAGGCCATAAGAGCCGCCCGACTGTCCGTGTTCACATAGATAGTCTTTTTGTTATATTTCCTGTCTATGCATGTTCTGCCTCATTCAGTTAGTGCGGCTATTTCTGCAGGAGATACGGTCGGCAGCTTACCAAGGCAGACGCTTATGCTTTGCCTGGGTCTGACGCCGTAGACGCCTGCTCCTGTACCCGTTGGGGTCTTTGACCTGTCGGTGTACCAGGTGATACTGTTCAACATATGTTGAGGTTCTCCCTGATCCCATTCCGATCTGCCGTTCAAGTTGACGCGATATGGTATCTCAGTTTCCACTACCTTGGGTATTCTGTCAGGTGGCATTTCAAGGATGTCGCACCTCATGGTGTTGTGTATTGTTGTATGTTTAATGGCATGGTGCTTACACAAGTTGCCATTACACTGCATTTTTCGAGTGATTGACAGACAATCCCTCTGCATCACACCATCTCTCCACTATGGACAGTGCCCTCTGCATTAGTTCCAGGCAGATGCCCACGTGTTTTCCACATATTAGAATAACAATGTTGTCAGCATATCCTTGAGCATACCATCCCTGCTCGTTTAGTGCAACAAGGAGGTCGTCGACTACCAGATTCCACAGCTTTCGTGACATAACACCTCCCTGTGAACATCCTCTTTCTGTCTTCACCTCTCTTGTGACACCACACAGGGAAAAGAAAGGAGTTGATACTATTATAAAAAAAACGGCAATTTTCCACCAACATCACTAACCGAGTTATTAATCATTAAAGTTGACATTTTTACACCAAAAATATCTATTACCCTGTGGACTGAAAATTGAAAAAAAAAGTTTCCGATTTTCATGATATTTTGCATCGGGGGGTTTTTGATACGGAAAATCTAAAAAATGTGTCAGTTGTTCGAAAAAAAATTATTTCGATTGGAAAAATTAGGAAACTTATTGAAAATGGAATTTCCGGAAAACTATACATCGAAATCGAAGAAAACTGACATTTTTGGGGTAATTTTTGAAGAAGACGACTATGGTCCTCGATTACAACCAAAAAAGAATAGAGTTAAAAATGTTTCCAAACCATTCTTCAAACAGCGTTGAATTCATTTATTCATGATAGTCTCCCGTTTTTTTTCCATTCAAATATCAGAAAGCCACCATTAACAAATCCCAGTGCGCTTACAATATGCAAAACAATTAACTGGCTACTTTTCTAAGCATGCTTGATGAGAACTTTTTATGTTCTTGTCTTGTTAAACTATCCTCCTTACCGTAATAAAAATTTAAACTTTTTAAAGTTCTCCAAATTGTTGTTTGGCTTATATTTGGCATATCAGGGTCTAGTTGTTAATCTTGACGCAATTTTTAAACTTGTAATGACATAAATTCATTACTATAAAACTCGATTCAAGAAACCAGTTAGCGCCGCGATGACGAGATACCCCACCAGAACAGCAGAGCCCCCACGCCAGGATGCGCACGAAGAATCGACGGTAGAAGGGAAAGAGACTTCCACCACTACCACTACGATGGATATAAAAATGGAAACCAACAGACGATAGGACGACTTGGTTTACGGACTCCAGCTCCTACAAGTCCAGCCGCCTCCAGTGCGAAGCGTAGGTCTAGGGTATTGACTTCAACCTTAAACGATTTACACTATCTACCGCCGAGTGTTGTACTAAGTCGGAGTATTGATCCTACTTTATACATCATTCATTAGAACGGCCGTTGGTTTCTGGTATTTACGGAAACGAGAACGATTGTTCAAACTGTTAGAAGAATTTCGGTGTGGTACTGACACACTGAAAGCTCTACAGTATCTCCGTAGGGAAACACCGTTAAGCCGGGTACTGACTGGCTATAAACGATCGCTTCAACTGTTAGTATAATTTCGGTGTGGTATTGACACACCGTAATAACTACAGACCCTGCAAGCAGAAGTATTCGTTAAGCTGGGTACTGACTAGCTACAAACGATACTCTCAAATCTTGAGACTAAAACCGAAAGAGTATTGATCCGCCGGTTGCTCATATCCCTGGCTGACTGAACATTCCACAGGACGTAGAGAGTCCCGTACACCGTCGAGTATATCGCCGGAATCGAAATACACACCGCTATAGTTTCACCTACATACTATTCGGACCATCAGTACCTATCAATCGACGAAAGGATACGGACCGTCGAAGCGCGACCTTCAAAATATTTACGTACCGGAGAAATATATAGAATATTGAATTTTAGTTTATTTTTGTCGATGTAAATAATATTATTTTTTAGAAATAAATCAGTTAATTTAATTGAACTCTGTCTCCTTTGGGCTTACCTGGGCAATACGCATTACAAACTTCTACACATGAGTCGACAAAGTCCACGAAAAATCAAAATCTTATATTTTGGTTTCTGGTGTCTGTCAATTTTAAGTTTCAGTGGACGAACGATAAGTACTAGAGGCTAGGTATAAACGGATTCAGAATTAGCATGGTCTGAAACATCCAATATTTTTATACAAGGTCATTCATTAAACTGAAATTACCGTTTAAAAGTCTACGTATACGGTACATTGTGGCACTTCCCTACTTGTTTATTATTTTCTGCATGTCTTCTTGTGCCATGTCCACGATCGGACATAGGAAATCTTTCACTTTCCTTCACTACCTATATTGTGTTCTCCAGTTACCACAGTTAGAAGTGGCCTACAATTGAACGACTGTTATTGTCAGGCTTTTAACAAAATGTGTTAAATTCTCTTAATAATGGACTTGAATAATTAACACAACCAATTCCTCAGTTTGGATTTCAACAGCTACACTTTATCTGTCAACAGAAGTATGTCAAAAATCAAGCATTTTATGTATTTTCATCAGTCAGGCTTTTGTCAAAATGTGGCAAAAACTGATAGCTACAAAGTATCATACATGGATTTATTAGACAGACTTTTGACAAAATTTAGGGCAAATACTTTTGACTATACTAGTGCCATTAATAATACATCTTATACAACTTACTATTAAACCCACAGTTTAAATTTCAGTGGCTGCACACCAACTTTCACGCATATATGTCAAAAACCATGCCTTTTACTGTTTTAAATGAAACTTACTGTTTCTAGATAATTACACAATACATTGAAAAAATGTTAAAAATTCTAAGAAATTTGAAATATCGTCAGATATTTAATATCGAAACAATTGTCAAATTTCTTAGAATTTAAAACATTTTTTCAATATATTGTGGAATTATCTAGAAACAGTAAGTTTCATTTAAAACAGTAAAATGAGTAGATTCCACAAAGTAAGGGTCGAGACAGTTAATTTCATGCCTTTTATGTTTTATTATTAGTCAAGATTTTTGACAAAATTTTACGAATCCTTTTAATGGCTGGCAAACTGGAAAAGTTGAAGTAAGTGGCGCTAGTTAAGCTGCAGGTCTTTTAATTGTCAATTAATATTCAAATATAAACGTTTTGATTAGTTTACTATTAATGTGTTGATTATTGCAATTAAAATGCCACAATGTTATGCTGTGCCTCTGTGTCCCTCAAGAACGTCAAGATATAGGTTTCCAAAAGACGAAAGTGTTGCCCAAGAAGTGGATTGTTGCTATAAGACGGGATAAATATAAACCGACAACAAATGCTCGTGTCAGTAATAAACATTTTGTTCAGTCATACTATATGATGCCTAAGCAGTCTGTTCTCTAAAGAGCTTCTTTCAAAATTATCATTTCTGTCGAAGTGTTGTTCAGGGGGGTTCTATCCCCTCATCCCCCCCTCCGTAGTTACGCCACTGCTGCACAATAGGTTATGGCCCCAGCCGAATAAAATAGTAGTAATTCGAGTCTCAAAGAGGTAACATTGTAATCTGTGAGTAGCAGAATAGAAATGACAGTTGTGTCAAGTCTAGATGGAGGCAACAATTTGCAAATTACATAATTCAAATTGGAATGTGTGGAAATTCTAAAATAAAAAGTAGTTCTGATGGCCAAAGGCTTATTCGAAATTACGTGTAGAAATGAAGTAAACCAGAAAAAATAGCAAAATGTATATTAAAAGATGCACATGCTCAAGAACTTCTTGTCGTGAGCATGGAGGACAACATTATTACATTTATTATGAAAAAAGAAAGTCCTAAGCATATGTGGAATATATTAGAAAACATTTTCGAAAGAAATTTGCTAAATGAACAATTTTATAACCTAAAGTTTCAAAATGATACTATAAATAGTTTTATCTTGAATGTAACAAATTTAAAAGCTAAATTGAAACAACTGGGTGAAGAAAGTCCAGAGGAAATGGTGATAACTAAAATGATTATGTAGCTACCAGAGAAGTATAAACATTTTCGTTCAGCTTGAAAATATTGATCCAGATAACCCAACATTAAACAATTTGCGAGCTCAACTCCTTATAGAAGAAGAAAGATTGGACAAGGAAGATGATGAAACTCTTGCGTTAGTAACGTACCCGTCAAGACATGTGTTAAACAAAGGAGTTAAGAAAAAATTCTTTATTTGTGGCAAGATGAAGAAATCAGTTGTGCAACAATCGAAAGTCCCAAATTCAGTTTAAAATCAATAATCCAAACGAGCAAAAAAAATCAGTAGCGGTTTGTAAATATATCTTTAGTTTAATAGAAATTATTAAAATTAATTTCTGTATTTCTTAAGTACACTAATGGACCTACCTTGATAAAGTTCGCATAAATTTAGAAAATAGTATAATTTCAAATTCTCTTCAATGCAGATAAAACCGATTCTACAAAACAAAACTATAAAAGTGTAACACCGGACTTACCAAAAACCATTTGCGTTATACCTATATGTACTGACTCGTTTTATTTTTTTTGTTATTAATTAAAATATTAAATTACCTATAGAATCTCTATTACTACTAGTCCCCGAACTTCCTGCCCCTCTAATAGTAATAGAAACACTGTTAGGTCTGGAATATTGACCACTCGAAGGTCGACTTAACCGTTTCTCTTTTTCAACTTCGGAACGGAGAGGTCTTTTAGGTTGTAACTAAAAATAAAATAAATAAAATTACAGTACACCCCTATTACTACAAAAAAAGAGAACGACAAATCTCTTTAAATGTGAAAGCAAAATCAAAATTACTCTGGAAGATTTTGAGAATATGCAAGGTTTAGATTTATACCGATAAATTAAAAAATGTTTTGCAACTAAACAAAAACTTGCAAGCCATAAGATTGTGTTATAACATTGAACAAACCAAACGTAGAACCGTACTGTTCAATGTCCATTAAACAAATTCTCTTTTCACCCTGTATATCAACTACATTTATATTTTATGCCAAATTGTTACTGAAGGAGAAAGGCAAAGCAGTAACTTATATTTAAAACAAATTATATTTTTTCTTTTAATGTGTTTAACATGTTCTTCAAAAACGTATATGTAAACATTCTAGCTGGTACGCATTGTTGCCAGATTTTCTTGCACATTGAAAAAAAATTCTTATTGGCTGAATGTGTGAGATTTAGTCGATATATCGAGAATGTTCTGGTAGATATATAAAGGGTAGCTGAGATAATTTAAGAAAAATTCTACTCAAGCCATGGGTCAGTTAGGTCTGAATTTATTATTTATGACTACAGAAAGAAGGAAAGGCCAGAAAAAATATTATTACTAACTGAAAGAAGTAACTAACATATTTTAATGTCATGTAAACATTCTAGCTGGCCGCATTGCTGCCAGATTTTTTTACATATGGATAAAAATTTCGATATTATACTACAGAAAACACCAATGTTTCAATTTCACCAGATAATTTGGGAATTTTGTCAAGAAATAAGCCGTAGCTAAAATAATCTTACTCCTGAAGCCATGGCCAGGCCTAAATATTTTATTAATGACTAAGGAAAGAAGGAAATGCCAACTATATGAAAGAAGTAACTAGCATATTTTAAGCTAGCCGCATTGCTGCCAGATTTTCTGCCATAAGGATAAAAATTTCTATATTATCCAACTGAAAACACCAATGATTTTGGATTTTGGAATTTTATCAAGAAGTAAGTTGTAGCTAAGCCATGAATTAGTTAGACCTGCAGTGTTTATTGATTATTTATGATTACGGAAAGAAGGAAAAGCCAGAAAAAATGTTATTACTAAATGAAAGAAATAACCCGCAGATTTTAATGTAATGTTATTATTCTAGCTGGCCACATTGTTACCAGAATTTCTTAATGGTTGGATGTATAAGATATAGTCAAATTAAGTAATTCAATAACATCAATTAAAAATACAATATCAATTATTTTGCTTTTATAACTACTTACAGGATATAAAAAATATATTAGTAAGCAAAGTTTGAAAAACTAAATTGAGTTACTGTGTGATTTTGACCTGATATACAATTTTAAAAATATTCGTACCATTATAGTTGACAAGGAGTGAAATTCATTCATTCCCAAGTACAATTTTAAATTATGAATAGATAAAATATGGGTTAGACCCATTATGACATACGCAACAGCGGCGAGGGCAAACACAGCGATTACTAAATTCTTTTAAAAACAATTGAGATGAAAACATTACATTCAATCACAGGCAAAACGCTTAGAAACAGAACTAGAAGAAGAGCATGGTGAGATCATGAATATGATGAACAATGATCGACTTAGGTTGCTTCTTTTAAAAAACATGATATTGTCTTAAAATAAGAGGAAATAGAAGAATAATATATTACACTACAAAGACTGACATGCTTTACTTCAGGCATTCTGGTTCGCAGTTCAGAGCTCTCAAACTGTCAACCTGTGTAGTATATACTATTTTTCTTCATAACCGACCGAAAGAATCGAGTGATTGGTAGCAATTCTTGAATAGCTAGTTTCATGTATCAGTGTCGAGTGAATAAATAATTCCTTTCAGATCATTGCAGCAATGACTGACATATGTTACTTGTGAATATCTGAATAGCATCGAAAAATGATGGTGAATGTGTACGAGAATTTCAACTAATCAACAGAATGCAACTAAATTTCTCGAATAGAAAATAAATAAAAAAGTTGAAGTCCTTGTACATTGGCCTAAAAGCAATCAACTAAAAATCAATTTTACTCACCTCTTGAGTTAGTTCAAAAACAGTATTCGATTTATTTGTACAAGTATTGTTCAATTCAGTATCTGAAGTATACCATTGCGTAGTGCACTTTTCAACTGGGGGATTGATTAGTTCCGTCTTACTCGATCTACGTTTTTCCTTTGAAACCTTCGATTTTTTATGACCTAGACTCGGTGTTCCTGTAAGACTTTTTGACGGCGAATAACTCATACTCTTGTTGTAATGTTGCGATGATTTGCTGAAAATAATTAAATATATAACAGCTGAAAAAAATGTTCAAACGTAAAAGAAGATAGAGACTTTCATTGGCATAAGCAAAGCTGTGATACTATACATTCTACCACGGCCGCCGTGGCAGAAAATGAAATTTGACTGTTAACAAGTGAATGAATAAATAAATTTCACTTTGGAATGTTTTCAATTTAATTTATTGTAAGGCACATTTTTTATCTCATTAAAAGGCGCTTCGTGGAATTCTTTATTTATGTGTTTATATTTTCATACAGGATACGGTATCAAAAATGAAACATATTGAATATCTTGAAACCAAAATTTTGGGGGGGAAAATGCAAAAACTGTTCTTTTTTTATTTTATTAGGGACATCTTTCGATCATATCCTCAACTGTCTTACTGTCACTATTACCAATAAAATTTTAAATAGGGAAGTACTAAGTGTGATTGATAAAGCAATTTTATAAGGAATTTGATTATGTGACTGTCTATCATGTAACTTTTGATTTTGAGCCATATTTTGAGTTGATCCGTTAATTCATGAGGATGGATTTCGTCCCTCCCTTGAAATTGTTACCATGCTAAAAACTCCAAATGAATCCTTTGCAGCACCACTAAATCCACGCCTATAAAACTAGCATGGTAAAATCAGCAGAATCGGTTTGGAATAAGAGAAAAAATTAGTGCTCATTTAGTGCCAAAAGTTGAAATTTGATGCTCTCATACATTACTAAAAAATTAGAACACTGCTAACTTTTAATTAAGCTAGCAATGTACAGATGATTTAGTGCCCAATGAGTGATGATGATATGTGATAAGAGATTTAACGAAAAAAGTTTTTTTCAATTTAAGTAATCAAAACTTCAGTATGACAGTCTGAGCATGTTGTGGAGGCGAATACAAAGAACTGTAACTGCAATTAATGATTCTATGTGGTTCGGTATTTAATGGTCAATGAGTTTTGGCCATAGAAGAGCAGAAATTTAAGTTAAAAAATTGTTTAATGTTCAAACTGCTAGTATGACACTCTGAGCATGTTCTGGGGGTAAATACACAGACCTCCGTCAGTCATCAATAATTCTATTGGGTTTAGTATTGAGTGCTGGTCATAAGAGCAGAAATATGAAAAGAAGTTTATTTTTTTATGACAGAAACTGTTAGTATGACATTTTGAATATGTTCCTGGGGTAAATGCAATTGATCCTAAATAACAATAAAAAATCCACTAGCATATCTAACAACACGTTTTATAAGAGCAAACCTCTTGATCAGCCGGATGCCATGGTAAAAGTTTTTACTGATTATTTTCAGTCAGGATATATCTTGATAATATTGAATCTGCTCGCCCTGTGTTATCTTCTCTTTCACAGAATCTGAAGTTTTAAGCAGCCTCAAAAAATTAAACCCAATCTTTTTATCTGGGATGGTTTACCTGTATTTCTGCTACGTATCTTGATAATATTGAATCTGCTCGCCCTGTGTTATCTTCTCTTTCACAGAATCTGAAGTTTTAAGCAGCCTCAAAAAATTAAACCCAATCTTTTTATCTGGGATGGTTTACCTGTATTTCTGCTACGTAACTGTGTGTTACTTCTTGTCAAACCATTGTATTTTTATTAAACCTCTCTTTAAAACATGGTAAATTTCCGGTGATATGGAAACCTGCACGAGTGTGTCCCATTTTTAAAAAGGATAAGAGGGTTGTTGTTGCAAACTATCACACCATCACAATTATATCTAATGTATTTAAAAGTTTGCTTTACGACTTTGTTTTCCAACATGGGTTTTATCCTGGTATATCTGCAGTCTCGAATTTAAAATGCTTAACGCAGTATACTGCAACACACTTAGATAATGGTGGTCAGGTTAATGTGATTTATACAGATTTTTCTAAGGCCTTTGATCGTTTGAATCACGGTATTCTTCTCAGGAAGCTGTCAAACATTGGCTCAACTGATTATTTTACCAAGTTCTGACAATACCTGACGGTTAGAAAGTGATTTTTACTCAGTAGAAACTAGCGCGCGCATTTTTTGTAGTGCCCCAGGGTTCACTTCTAGGGCCGTTATTGTTTTTGATCTTAATAAATGACATTATCTTAACATTGTATTGTAATGTTCTTCTTTAGCAGAAGATCTATCTTTATATCAATATTAGTGATTGCCACATATTTCAATCTGATATAGATACAATTTTTGAATGGTGCGAAAAAATACACTTCCTATTACTATTTCCATATGCAATTCCTTATCTTTTACTAGAACATTTAACCCTATCCATTTTAATAGTCACATTTCTAATAAAGGTGTGCAACATTCAAAGATCTTGGTGTTACATTTAACAGTAAATTAAACACTGTTGAGCATATTAATATTATCCTTGGTTAAACCTTTAAAAACCTTGGTTTTGTTCTTAGAAACCCTAGGCAATTTACTGGAAGTTAAGACTGTATCTTTACTTTTTAATGTATTCGTTTTTCCAAAACTGGAGTATACCTCTCTTATATAGGATTTCAGTTATCAAACCCCTCTTTCTCTCTGTAGCTTCACAACCCTTTGTGGATTTTTGCTGCAAGCACGACCTGCCGCCGTCTATTTCGGTCCATTATATCGCCTCTCCAATCCTGCACTATTTGTTCCCGTCTGTTGGAATCCATTGTATTTCTTTTCTAATTATGTCCGTTGATCTTCTTCTTATTATGTGTACAACCCAGTTAGGTATTTGAACATTTATGTTTCTTATTACGTTTTGTTGTTTTTTATGTTTTCCTTTGGTCTCCTTTCCCGAAATTACTCTTAGAAATCACTGTTTTTATATTATTTTTCATGTTTTTTTATTATTATTTCTCTTTCCAATGAGTCAAAAGTCCTTTTAAAATGTATGAAAATCGTATTTTCCATTTTTTGTTGGCATTCCTGCTCTGAAACCTTATTGGGTAATCCCCTTCTGCATATTCTTTTCATTTATCAAGTTTGCTACTATTTTATATACAGTGTTTAGCAAAATTATGCCCACATAATTTTTATATTTCTTTTTTTTATAATTATGTAATAAAATATAGAATAAGAAAATGTTTAAATTAACATGCCGGATTTTTCAAAAACATGCACTGTTAGTATTCGGAAAATAATTACCGTAATAAGCGAAATAATCCCATTTTTTTTAGACACCATTACTGTTATTATTTTTTAAAAGCTAATAGATAAAAAATAGACTGTTAATGTTATTAGGAGTATACGTAAATGTTATTTTAAGCAAACGTGTTTCTGCTATTCGCCAAATAGTGATTTTTTCTGAAAATTAAAAAAAAATCATCGTTAGTGCCTCAGCTATCGGATCTACACAGTACAAATATCCAAACTAACCAGTGCAATAGGAGAGAATTGTCAAAAGTAAAACTTGAAACGTCAGTAAATGTACAATTTCAATTTCATTTATTTAAAAAAAAGTTACATGAAACCCCCCTAATATGTATAAAAAAATATTTTACACATAAAATGATTGTTTTTCGTAAAATTTAAATAGTTTTATTAAATTAACAATATTTTTCATCTAAACCCCTCAAAAAGAGTCAACAAATTGTGACACACTTTTCTTAGGCGTTAATACAAACAGTATATCGCAATAAGATCCTTTTTATTTGCCTGATTCTGTTCCTTGGACTTTTCAGAGATGAAATCGGTTCTTGCCCTCTATATTTGCCAGATCTCCTACTGTGAGTTTTACCTATTCTCAAAACCGCTAGTGCTAGTGATCCTTTGTATTTGCCTGATTTGGTAACTTGTACTTTTCAGTGATTAAACAGATTCTTTCTTGTTGACTATATTTATCAGATCTCCTACCGTGTGACTTTTACCTGCTTTCAAAACCGTTGAAGAACAAATTTTCTCAGTATATAAACATGTAAAAATGACAATAGAGTTATTGAGCCACCAGAGATACTAGAAGACCACATAGAGATAGATGACCCTACCAAATAAGGAGTAGAGATTATGGAAAAAATGAATCACAAAACACCGGGGAAAAATGGAATAACCATAGAGAACATCAAGTATGCGGAGAAAGAGTTGAAAGAGAAAATTTTCGATTTACTTAAGGATATTTGGAAAAAAGAAAGGATGCCAGAAAACTGGGAAAGGGCAAGATTATTCCACTTCATAAAGGTGGCGATAAAACTGACAGTAATAATTATGGGGGGATAGCTCTGATAGACGTAACATATAACATAATGGCAACACTTATTAAAACAGGATTAGAAAATATAGTAGAACTCCAATTGGCGAATATCAAGCCGGATTTATAAAAGGAAGAGGAACAGTGGATCAACTTTTCGCAATGAAGGAAGTACTTCCAACATGCTATGAATATAATATCCCGGAACAATAGCCTTTATAGATTTCAAGAGAGCATACGACTTGGTAGAAGGGATAAACTGGCAGAAATACAGGGAGAATTTCGTATACCCTCGAAGTTGCAAACACTGGTAATGATGATGATGATGAAGCACACAAGCGGTAATGTACGAGTAAAAAGAGAAGAATCAGCAACACAGGCCCACTATCAATGCAGCTCTTAAATCTAGCACTTTAATCAATTTTAAGAAATGGAAACATTAACAGATATGGAAATATGCAATTCAAAAGTCATTAATTAATTGCATACTCGGATTATTTGGCAATTCTAAAAAGTAACTAAATGGGCCAAATAATGAAGAAACTAATAAGTCAGAAAATGGAACCATATATAAACCAAAAGAAAATCAAGATAATGAAATTAAGAAACTCGAAATTGACTGAAATTAAAGTAAGAACATCCTTAGGAGAACCCAAATTTGAGGAAGTGGAAGAATTCATTGATCTAGGAGTAAGGAAAACGAATAAATGCGAAGACGCAAAAGAAATAGATGCGGGGGAATAGAATCACTGGAGCTTTAAATAACTGTTAATATCAAATAGACTATCTAGAAAAACAAAAATATAATATAATAAAGCCAACGGTTTTATACGGATGTGAAACATGGATATTAAATTAGCTAACCAACAAAATTATACGGAGATGGGAAAGGGGGATACTTAGAAAAAGAGAAGATGAATATTTAATGCAGAAGTGTATGAGATCTACAATGAATTGTAATAAAATCGAGGAGGATGCGGTGGTTGGGACATTTGGAAAGAATGTCATAAACTAGAATGATGAAGAACATAGCATATAAAATAACAAACTCCAACAGGAAAAAGGGGCGTCCAAGGAAAAGATGGAAGGAAGCGATACTGGAAGACCTGAGAGAAAAAATGTGGTTAACTGGAAGCTAATAACAAGGGACAAAAGGGAGTAGGAAAATACAATAAAGCTCAGGGTCTAAAAGGCCTGCCAAAAGCCAGTATATAAGCAAACAGAAAGTCGAGACAGGAGAACAAGACACCGGTTCAAAATATAAAGCAGTTCTTTAGCCGACAGATTAATTTTTATCCATCGTATTCCCCTAATTATATATCGTGAAACTTCTAACTGTTTCTAAAAATGTAAATAAAACATTTTTTAGTCTACTGAAAATGTAAAAGTGAAAACCTAAAATTTGTGGAGAGACTAAATCATCTTTTAACAATTTTCGTCCACCATGTTCGCCCTATTTAGCACTGTGTGATTTCTGCCCGTTCCAAAGCCACTGAATTAACCCCCCTCCCCTCAAAAAACAAAGTCAGTGGAAAATTATGGTTTTTAATCTCAGTACATACAGTATATCACAATATGATTCTTCGTATTTGCCTGATTCTGTACCTGGCACTTTTCAGTGATCAAACCGATTCTCGTCCACTATATTGGCCAGAATTTATACCGTTTTTAACAAAGAATCTAGTTTTCATCCACCATGTTCCCTCTATTTAGCACGATATTATATCTGCCACTTCCAATAGATCAAACGTACCCGAAAATAAATATTTGTTCAGTATAGATATATGTAACAGTGTAGATGAGATATAAACAAGAAAATTCAATGTAGTCAGATCTGGAATTATCATTGGGCTACGCAAAGAATTCCAAATGAACTGAGTTATCAACTGATAAGCTGTTAGATCGAGAAATGTTCTTAGCATCACACAAAAATGAATGTTACCTCTATTTAGCACCTTCTGATTTCTGCAAGTTCCGGTAGTTGAGAAGTATATGAAAAGAAACATTTTTTTAAGTCTACATATATGCAACAGTGTAGATGAGATATAAATAAAATAATCCAGTATATACAGGTCTGGATCTAGCATTGGCTACGCAAAGAATTGAAAATGATCTCAAAAATTCTTCCCATTGGAGTTATCAAATGATAGGGTATTAGATCGAAAAATGTTCTTAGTATCATACAGAAATGAAGAGATATTTTGAGGAAAATTGAAAGCAGACAGAGAACAAATTTTCTATTTAAAACATAAGATAGTTTTCAGAAGGTTTAAAAGCACCAAATGAGAGTTAACTAAAGAGTAAGAATACCATAATTAAAAATATTTAGATGGTGTGACTCAATAATAGTTTATGCGGATGTTCAAGTTTTACTTTTGATCGTTCTGTTATCCAAATATCCAGCAACTAAAAAAACAACTCGGTCGTATTTTATTCAATTTCTCTAAAAGCAGCATTGCTTAATATACATACGAACCTATTGACAGTAGGCGATGCGGTAGCGAAATTAAAATTTGCAGTAAAATTTCTCAACGACGCCACCTGGCTTCTAGTCAAACTGGAAACCCGACTGCGACTGCCAACATTACTACATATAAAAATTATCAAAATAAAAACAAAAATGAACTCGGGATGTTATTTAAAAAAATAAAAAAGCACATAGAAAGCGAACACGAACTATACATAGTTTCAAATAACCCACCGAGTTTAAGACATAGAATACTCTCTTCAGATACAAGTATACATTCCAAAAAATCCCATCCACATTATTCACCCGACCCGGTATCATGTGGATTAAAGTTGAAAAATATATAGAAAAAATCAGATATTTTACAGATTTTGCATTACAAATTGCAATTACGGATTTGTGAGCTGGTGCATTGTCTTGACGAAACAACACTCTCTTAGCCAACTATGGTCGTTTTTGATTGATTTCTTCGCTCAAACGTTGCAATAAGTTCGCATAATACTCGCCGCTGATAGTTTCTACTTTTTCAAAATAGTCAATGAAAATTATCCCACGTGCATCCCAAAAAACGGACGCTGTAACCTTTCCCAAAGATGGAACGATCTTAGGAGCCGATTCTCCCTTTTCAGTTCACTGTTTTGATTGTTCTTTTGTCTCTGAGAAGTGATGGACCCATGTTTCTCTCAGGGTTATGAAACGGCGCAAAAATTCTGTGAAACTTCGCTAAATGCTGAATTGAAACACCTTCAAGACATTGTTTTTACTCGGGTGTTGGCATACGTGGCATCTATCTTGCACACTGCTTTCTCATGTTCAAATTTTCAAATAATATGCGATGTATCGCACTTTTTGAAATGCCTACTATGTCTGCTAACTCGAACACTTTCATTCGACAATTATCCAGTATTGCATTGTGGACTATCTTAACCATTTCTGGAGTAGTCACCTTATTTGTTCGACCACTGCAATACTTGTACGATCTCATTTAATCTCTGTTACCCATATTTTACTGTTGTAAATGAAGAATATAATCTAGATCAGCTTTTATATTAGTTGGGCTGAAGCCTTTCAAATAAAAGTATTGTGTCACATAACCAATTTTCTTGATTTTCAATGAAAACGATCACTACTCTGATGAGACTATTCTCGGATACTGAACACCCAATTTACCACCACTACACTATCTGATGTGTGTTTCGATAACCAAGTTACCATCTTCAGAGATCGAAGGTGAACTGAGACTCTGAAGACGATAATTTGGTTATGGAAACGTGCTTCAGACAGTGTAATAGTAGTAGATAGTGTAGTGGTAATAAATAGTGTATTAAGTAGACTATATATTGTTTACTTTTTTAATAATACTGGTATTAACCATTTTTTTTAATATGTCGAGCAGTATTCCATGTCGTATACAATTTTATTAACATGCAACACTAAAAAATTATAAATTGTTTATTAATTGAACTTACTCGGAGGTTATGGTGATATCCGATAACCTAGTGTCACTGGTTATGCTATAGTGACGTCTCATTTGTACTTCATTTTCTAATTTTATATCACAGTCCTGAAAAAACAAACGTTATTAAATTTGTGCAAAAAAATGAATAACATTTTATATTAACAAGATAATTATCAAAAATATTAAGTTTTTAAAATAAAATCTATATTTTTAATAATAAATATGGAATTTTAGTTAAATATAACAGTTGTTACTAGAAAACTATGTAGCATTTAAGGATGAATACTATGTCGAATCCTGCAATTCATTTTCTTATGTTTTTGTAAAAATCTATGCATACTGTAGTTATAGTAGAATAGAAACATAGAAATAAAACTGTAAGAGCTCCTAATTGCAGGTGTAGGTATCTATTCTTTTTACGAGGTACAAAAACACATTATTCACATTAATACAATTTACTATGGAATTATCTAGAAACAGTTTCATTTTAAACAGCATTATACACATTATTTATTTTACCTACTGTTTAGTATTATTTTGGTACGATGCAAAGTAATATAAACAAATATAAAATTTTAATTAATATTTAAGCAATGTATTTAATATAATACAGCTTTTTAACATTTAAACTGTAAGGAATAAAACATAGGAACACCTGATGAAGCCCCTAAATCTACGCCCATTAATGATTAAGAAAAGGGTCGGTCATTATTTTTTTTTTATTAAAAATTAGTCGCATCCACTAAAAGGTTATTAGCGACGGAACAATATGAAAGCTATACAGTGATTGCAAACTTACAAATTAAGCATATACAAATATTGGACTAAATATCAACCATATTGAACTAAATACTACTTTAAACGTCGATATCCTTAAGGAAGTTTATTAGCTTGTCTATTGGAGAATGTTCACCAAGCAACTCTTTGAGATTAATAGGGATATCATGTGTTTTGCGTTGCTGATGATATTTGTTGCAATCTATTAATATGCGTTTCACCGATAATATTTCATCACATGCATCGCATTTGGGACGTTCTGTTTTAGTCATTAAAAATGAATGAGTTAACTTAGTGTGTCCCAGATGTAATCATGAAAGAGTCACCTGATTAAGTCGACTTAAATGGTTACGCCCCCAAGATGTCATGACCGATTTTGCATGTCTCAGCATTGAATCACTGTGATGCCACTCGTTTTGCCATATACCGCACACTTTGCTTTTATAAAAACCTTTCAGGTCACTGCTGGCACATTTTATAACTGTTCCCGAGTTATCACTATTCACTGCAAGACGCGCACTTTTATCAGCTTTCTCGTTACCACTGATGCCAATGTGGGATGGAATCCAGATGAGTTGAATGTTTCTCGAGTCTTCTTGAATTGTTTTAAGTTCGCATTTTATCAACTTTTCAAAGGGATGAGTTGGATATAAATGCTGGATTGACGAAACAGAACTTAAAGAATCCGTGAGGATCAAGCAATTGTTAAGTTTTAGGCTGCTTATATGCTTAAGGGCTTCATAAAGTTCTGCGGAGAATATACTGCAGGACATTGGGAGTTTAAACAAAAACTGATTTCTGGGTGTAACAAAAGCACAACCTACTCCGTCGTTGGATTTAGCGTCTGTATAAATATGAGAATAACCTTCAAAACAGCGATCAGTAATCTCCAGAAATGTATTTTTAATTATGGAGTTATTCGACTCATTTTTTTTTGTAGCACAGGAGTTGTGTATTGCAGTGTAAAGGTTTTAGTGTCCAGGGTGGAGGGTAAGATATTGCATTGGAGAATGTATCGTTCGTAGTATTGTTTTCTGTTGGCAAATTGATCATTTTCATGTGGATGTTGGTCATGAAAGGTTTGAAGATGGATGGGTCTTGTGGTATCTTGTGCAATGGCTGCTGCATGTGTAAGAGTCAACCGCATCCGACGATAATGAAGAGATGGTTCTCCGGCTTCCGCATCATATTTTGTACTGGTGTAGTTCTAAAGGCTCCCAAAGAAATCCTTAAGGCGTTGTTATGAACCGCATCAATAGGTTTCAAGACTGATCTACTTGGCAAAGCGTAAGCTATCGAAGCGAAGTCAATTTTTGATCTGATTAAAGATCTGTACAAATTAAGTAAAGTAGTTTGATCCGATCCCCAGTATTTGTTGGATAGGGTTTTTAGTAAATTTAGTTGTTTTATATGTTGCTTCCAAGTTAATTTTTCATCAAATATTGCACCTAGAAATTTCACATGTGGTTTAAATTGTAAGTGTGAGTCGTACAACTTTAGTATTGGCTTTTGAACAGTTGTTCAAGAGAAGATCATGCCAGATGTTTTTGAGACAGAAAATTCAAATCCAACATCATTAGCCCAAACTTCTAGCTTTTCCAACATGTTCTGAAGGATTTGTGACATGGGATTCAAGTTTTTTCCTTTAATAAATATAACCAGGTCATCTGCATACAAGCGTGCTTTAATTGGTTTGTCAATGGCTTTGATGATGTTATTGATTGCAACTTAAAAAGAGAGTCGGACTTAATACAGAACCCTGAGGCACTCCATTTTGTTGAATAGTAGAATTCGAGAAACAATTATTAACTCTCACTTGGAAGCTTCTATTCGTTAAAAAGTTTTCTATGAAAGATAGACAATTTCCTTTAATGTTCCAAGTATGAAGTGTCTTTAATATGTTATATCTCCATGCGGTGTCAAATGCGTGTTTTAGATCGAAAAATATAGCTATACATTACTGTTTAGTAGCTAACGCTTCCTGTATGTTGCTTTCTAAATCTAAGATATTGTCCACTGCCGAACGATTTTTTCTAAAACCATTTTGTTCTTGTGCTATTAAGATATTTTTTTCCAGATACCATAATAAGCGGTTGTTCACAATCTTTTCAAAAACCTTGCACATGACACATGTTAAAGATATTGGTCTGTATGACTCCGGCATTAGTAGAGTTTCGCCAATTTTTAGCAATGGAATAATTATAGCTTTAGACCAAAGAGATGGAAATTTATGTTCAAACCATATCAAGTTGAAAATTGAAAGTAATTTTTGTTTTGCAGAGTTCATCAGGTTTTTTAGAAATATAGGTGGTATGTCATCTGTTCGGGACTACTCTCTTTCATTTCATCAAGACAGCTGTTCCATTCGTCGAGTGTTATTGGGTCATTCATACAATTGTTGTTGTCAGTTTCTTCATATCGTATAACTTCTTCGACTAAGAGCCTTGCATCTGGTGAAGCTATCTTTGTAACTTTCATCAAAGGAATGTTTTTTGTATACATTTGCTAGCTATTTCCGAGGCAGATGTTAAAATATTGGTATCTTTTCTTAATTTTTTAATATTTGATGAAGTGGGTATTCCAGAAATTTTCCTGATTTTATTCCATACCTGACTGTTTGGGGTGGAGCTATTTATTCCAGACACAAAGTTTTGCCAACACTTCTTTTTTGATGATTTTACTGTTAACTGTGCAAATGCCTTCAGTTTTTTAAACACTATTTTATTTTCAGCCGTTTTATGTTTCTTGTATCGGTTCAGGGCTGATTTACTGTCAGTTATTGCCTTTTCGCATTCGGCATTCCACCAAGGAACAGGTTGGCGTCCTGAAATTAGTTTGGTCTTTCCAATATGTTTTTCCGCACTTGCGATTATAATTTGATTGAAGTGATAAAACGTGTTGTCAATATCAGATGAGATTACTAATTGTTTCATACCTTCTTCTATAATATAGGAAAAGGCGTTCCAGTTTCCCGTGTGAACTTTCCATTTGCTTAAGTTATTGGAGTTATCCGATGGAGTGCAACTGCTATTAATAATTATTGGATAATGATCACTTCCATATGTGAAGTCTAGTGTATCCCATAATAGGGATGGAATTAAGTTTGGGTCACATAGAGTTAGGTCAATGCACGAAGATTCGGTTGTGTTAATAATGAATCTTGTAGGTCTACCATCGTTTAAGTAATTTAGATATAAATTGTCTATAGCTTTTTCTATTAGACTACCTCTTTCGTTCGTGCTTTGTAATCCCCGTTAAAGTCGCCTAAAATTATTCGTGGAGTTGGAACTTGCTTAATTAGATTTGTAAAACTTCTAGGTTTGTGTTTACAGCATACATTTCAGAATCAATAGATTTGTTTATTAATGTTATCACGCCATCACTTGCGCGAGCTGCATCAGTTATATCTTTTCTGAAGCAATTAAAATGTTTAGTGCTGTATGTTTGGCATGCCTTAAGGTTCGATTCTTGTATACAAATGATTTCAGGTGAATGTTCTGCAATGATAATCTGTAACATAGGTAAGCGATGGAGGAATCCATCAATATTCCACTGTAGTATAGAGTTGAATGCTGCTATTAGATTGTTTACGAGTCCTTGCTGTAGAGTGAGAACTACTTTGCGACGAATCGCTTTCCAGGTCCGAAGCTACTTTACCTATATGGGAAAGAATTTTCTTCTTTAGTTATGTAATTTCTGTTTTCGTAGACTTGTCAGTTACATGAGGATATATTCTGTTTAATAAATTCATTAATCCCAACAAATCTGCTGTATAATCATTAATCACACTTATTGGATCTTGAACTCCTTGAACATTGTCCAATAGAAGCATCCATTGATCGTAGTTTAAAAGAAAAGGGGGAGAATGATTGTCGACGAAATTTCTGGTGGAGTCAGCGCTAGAGGATTTGCCATTTATCTTCGATTTTTTGGTC
Organism: Galeruca laticollis; assembly: GCA_963921935.1. Lineage (NCBI taxonomy): Eukaryota > Metazoa > Arthropoda > Insecta > Coleoptera > Chrysomelidae > Galeruca > Galeruca laticollis. Next base: position 110,206,878 of record OY998179.1, read on the forward strand.
TTTGCAGATGAGTTGGATGATGGTTTTGTGAATAAGTTGCTTGGGTCTCTGTTGGCATCTGAAGGAGAGGCTATTTCTAAAAACTGATGTTTTGTTGGAGGGTGGGGCCTTTCATTTCCACTTACAGTTTCACCTGAGCTTTCTGGAATAGGGATCTGTTCTATGGTTGGTTTTGACGTTTTCACTGCTTGAGGTGAAGGTGCAGCTAACGAGATGGATGAAGATTGCATATCTTTCACTGATGAGGGTTGTACATCAAATGGTTGTGATGTAAGTTCTGCTTGTGAAGAGGGTTGTGTGAATGGTACTTTAAAGGAATTATCAATAGTTTGTGGTGAGTATGAGGAGTCTGATAGCGTTTAATCGGGAATTTGTGGTACAGGTTCTGTGAGTGTTTGTGATAAAGATTGCGCTGTACATTGCGATGCAATATGACCCGTTTGTTTACAAATGTAACAAGTTACACCATCTTGGGAAAGAAATACTCTATAGTTAATCTTATCGAAGGTTATAACAATAGAATCGGGAATGTTCAAATTGTGAGGGCCAACGTAAACCTGCCATCTAAAGCTCAAAATGTGAGCAAATTTGGGAAGTGATGAGCTGATACGAAGAGACGTTAAAGGAGACGCTAAATTCAGACCAAGCTTTTTTAATTCATCAGTAAGGAGTTCGTTGGGTATCGAAGGACAAACATTGGAAAGTACAAGTCTTTCCGCTGGTGTGATCCGCCATCGAGCACATAAAGTTTGGTTAAGAACTTTTATGGATCCAGGATTGTTAATAAAGTCGTCTACCAGTTGCGTACTTGAAAGATAAACACATACCCGACTTTGACTTAATTTAGAGATATGGGTTATATTTTTAGGTTGTACGATTTGTCCTAGAGGAACTAAATAATCTTGAACGCTGGCACCACCAATTGAGCTGATTATGATTCCATGATTTTTTGAAGGATATTTTGGTTGAGCAACTATAGAAGAGTATGACATTTTAAAGTGATCTGTTAAATGAGGCCCAGGCGCTTCAGTACGCACCTGGCCGGCTAATTATGCTATGTTGATAATTAGTTGTTATCGTACTTTCTTGTTGACTTTCAGTTTTACGACAACGTTATTCTAAAGATCTAAAGTATGCAGTCTATTGTCAAGGTATATTTGATAGTAATCTGCACAAAGGCACTCACCATATAAATATAGTAATTTTCCTAAAAATCACAATATTCACTTAATTGCTTAACTTAGAAATTCCACTTTTTTTGGAGCTCCGAAATAAACACGTCCTACTGAATAGGTTGCAGGGACGGATCCCGTCTGTCATTATTATATATTGTATATATGTAATTATTTTTCATGATGGGTAATTGTGTTCAATTCACATCTGTTTTTAAAAGATAATAATATTTTTCAGTAGTGTATGCAAGCGAAATGATTTCTTCTTGAAGGATTGATTTGTAATGAAATAAATTGCAGATTGTTACTTAAAAACACATAATATAAAAATTGTATATTGCCCTAATAATGGTCCAAAATAAAGAAACAGAAACGTTGGAATCCATGTAATTTTAATTTAAATTGGAAAGAAGTTTGGCGAAGAACCATTAAATTTTTAAAACATGTGTAATGTTGTATCTTACCAAACAATTTTTTCAATATTTATTAATATCAATGCTTTTATTTAGTTTTTTATTATTATTGTTGCTTATAAAACAGCTTTGCAACAAAATGATTGTTAAGTACTGGTAATGTCAATACAGCAAGGTGGTTCAAATTTTTTAAACACCCCATTCTGTCATTGTCACAAAGCAAAATTTGCTATGTAGGATAAATATTAAATAGTAACAACCAAAATAAATAAAATCAATACAAAAATCTATGTAACTAGCGCAAGTCTTAAATCATGTGTAGTATATTTTATATATGGGCAAAATTTTGAAATTCTAAAACCATAGATTTTGTTCGAGCCACCTATGCTGTATACCTCCCATCAAATTTTGATTTATTACTCCGACCTTATCGCGATTCTAGTATGTATAATAGAGACGTAACAGAGATGGAATTAGCAACCCTTCAGAAAGGCCTAAGTCTTGGAAGAGTTAGAACTGAACAACAGAATCTCTTTGTGTGCGAAATTGCTAGAAGAAACCCTAAATATTCTCATCCAGAGCTAAAACGACAACTTCTGGAAGCTACAGGTGTAAGTGTTTCAGTGGAAATCATTTGAAAAACTTCGTGCTCTAGGATTGTACACCAGAACACATTTACAAGATCCTGAGTTGTCCCGGCTCAATACAATTGATGCCTTCAACACCTTTTTTATTCAGATGAAACCTGAGTGGGTCTTACATCAGATGAGCGTCGAATTAAGGTTTTTTGAGCTCCAGGAAGACAAGCTACCAGACCTATCCTAATATATATGCGAGGAACTGTAATATTCAGATGAGGTATTATGATCGGAACAAAAACTCCTTTGCTTCCCATTTAACTAACTTTAATTGGTAGAAGATATGTTGATTTGGTGTTAGAATCAGTAGTTAGGCCTTGGAGACAAGCAATTGGAGATAATTTTATATTTCCGCATGACAATACACATCCTCATATTAGCAAAGTGGCTAGATAATTTCTGGAAACGGAAGGTGTAACAACTCTTCACCGAACTTAAATTGCATTGATAACCTGTGAGACCGACTCAAAAGAAGGATAAGAAGATCGTCGAGAAAACCACAAGGAAAGGTTGATAATTTAATTGGCATTTCAACTCGAATTCAAGAATGCATGAGGGCCAGAGGTGGATTACTAAAATTATAATTTTCTATTTTTTCCTTATTTTTTTACCATAACTTTACATATAATCTTGCTTATCGAAAAAGTTGTACATAAAAAATAAGAACCGAATTTGAATTATTATACATTAAAAAAATAATATAACATGATTGAGTGTTATTTTTTTCATGTAATCGAAATATTAGTGAAATTAACTGTCTCGACCCTTACTTCGTGGAATCTACTCATATTAGTGTTTTAAATGAAACTCAACGTTTCTAGCTAATTCCACAATATAATGAAAGTTATTGAAAATTCTAAAAAATTGACAATTGTTTCGATAAATCAATATCATCGTCAGAATGACAGAAGTTACATTTCATTTGATGCCTACCTGATGTTTAGTAGTTATTTTTGGCTAGACCAAGAAGTGACCTAACTTGTGATTGATTTAATATATGTTAATAGAAAAAAGAAGAAGATGTGATATTACAAATATTGAAGCTTAGATATTATTAGCCCTATGGTGATATCCTGGATATCATTTTTCCAATCAAGATCAGTATAACTGTGCAATGATATAGAAAACCAGGAAAACTATATCTGCTGATCTTTACAATTATCACATAAGAAGACAGTTTAATAGTGGAGAACTCCCTAGATTTATCTGTTCATTGGCGACTTCATATTGTGGGTTTCTTAGATGTGTTCTAATTTCCAACTCTTCAAGGAAATCCAGTTCTTGTTTCCTATCACAAATATGCAGTACTTTTAGTTCTGTGTTAGGTGTCAATGAATGGTTGGTGTCAAGTAGTTGTTTTGCGAAATGAGATTTATCTGGTTGTTTCAATCTGTATGCTCGTAAGTGTTCACTGTATCGGATTTCAAAATTTCTAAGGGTCTGACCCAAAATAGACAGCATTACATTCTGGACATTTGAGTTTATATATACCTGATTTCTTTATTGTTGGTATTTTTGTTTTAACATTTAACCATTTGGTACTTACGTTACTTTCTGTTTTAAAAGAAATTGTTGTATTCGTTGCTAAAGATATTATCTTTGAAATATTATTAGAAATATTTCCTGCATATATGATGGTTCTATAAGTTTTTATTTCTTCAGTTTGTTTAGGAAATATTAGTTGTAACGCCACTTTTTCCTCTTTTTTATTAATTAGCTTATTTATCATATTTAATGGATAACAGTTGCAAGATGCTATTTGTCTAATTGTATTAATCTCTCTCTCAAAATTACATTTGTTCATAGGAACTGAAAAAGCTCTATGTATCATTGAATTGTATGCCGCTAGTTTATGGGACATGGGGTGATTGGAAATAAATGGAATTGTCACATCAGTGCGTGTTGGTTTTCTGTAAATTGAATAATCAAGTACATTATTAACTCTTTGAATTTTCAAATCAAGAAAATTGATTGAGTTATTTTCTTCAACTTCTAATGTAAATTTAATTTTTGGGTGTAAATTATTAATGTGGTTGAAAAATACATCTAATTGTCGTTCACTAGCTATAAAACAAGCTAATATATCATCTATATATCTATACCAAAATAAAACATTTTTTGAAATATTTCTTTCTAAACTGTCCATAAAAATGTTTGCCAAAATACGCGATATAGGGCTTCCCATTGGTAAACCTTCATTTTGAATATATATGTTATTGTCAAAAGTGAAATAATTCTGATTAATACATACATCAAATAAATTAAGTATATGTGATATTATTCCTGGATTAATATTTTTATCTTCTAGTAATTTTCTTACAAGTATTAGACATTCTTTAGTAGGAATTTTAGTGAACATATTAGTAATGTCAAATGAAATAAGCTTAGCGTTATCTTGTAATTTGAATGTTTTTAATTTTTTGATTAGTTTTATTGGATTTCTAATCGAGCATTTAGATGTATATCCGTAACTATTAAGCATATTGTTAAGCTTCTTTGCCAATATATTATTAGGAGTATTAACATAAGAAACTACAGGTCTAATTGGTTTCGTTATTTTATGTAATTTAACAGTTCCATATAATTGTGGACGATGAGGATTCTTATTTATCATGGACCTCTTTTCGTAATCACTTAAAAGATAATTTGAATTATTAACAATATCCCTTACATTATTAGAAAACTTCTTTGTTGGGTCTGTTCTAAGAACTTTTACATCGCTAGATTCTATAAAGTTATATATTTTTGAATTATAATTTTCAGATATCAATATGACAGTTGTGTTCCCCTTATCAGATTTTGTAACTGTTAGGTTATTATCTTCTACTTTCTTTTTTTATTGCATTTAAAACTGTAATGTCATTTTTTGTTTGAAGTTTAAAAAAAAATTAAAATATTAATAATATCAGATATACTTAATTTATTTGATGTATGTATTAATTAGAATTATTTCATTTTTGACAATAAGATATATATTCAAAATGAAGGTTTACCAATGGGAAGCCCTATATCACCTATTTTGGCAAACATTTTTATGGACAGTTTAGAAAGAAAAATCTTTGAAAGTAATATTTCAAAATATGTTTTATTTTGGTATAGATATGTAGATGACATATTAGCTTGTTTTATAGGTAGTGAACGACAATTAGATATATTTTTCAACCACATTAATAATTTACACCCAAAAATTAAATTTACATTAGAAGTTGAAGAAAATAACTCAATCAATTTTCTTGATTTGAAAATTCAAAGAGTTAATAATGTACTTGATTATTCAATTTACAGAAAACCAACACGCACTGATGTGACAATTCCATATATTTCCAATCACCCCATGTCCCATAAACTAGCGGCATACAATTCAATGATACATAGAGTATTTTCAGTTCCTATGAACAAATGTAATTTTGATAGAGAGATTAATACAATTAGACAAATAGCATCTTCCAACGGTTATCCATTAAATATGATAAATAAGCTAATTAATAAAAAAGAGGAAAAAGTGGCATTACAACTACTATTTCTTAAACAAACTGAAGAAATAAAAACTTACAGAAAGTAACGTAAGTACCAAATTGTTAAATGTTAAAACAAAAATACCAACAATAAAGAAATCAGGTATATATAAACTCAAATGTCCAGAATGTAATGCTGTCTATTTGGGTCAGACCCTTAGAAATTTTGAAATTCGATACAGTGAACACTTACGAGCATACAGATTAAAACAACCAGATAAATCTCATTTCGCAAAACATCTACTTGACACCAACCATTCATTGACACCTAACACACAACTAGAAGTACTGCATATTTGTGATAGGAAACAAGAACTGGATTTCCTTGAACAGTTGAAAATTAGAAGACACCTCAGAAACCCACAATATGAAGTCGTCAATGAACAGATAAATCTAGGGAGTTCTCCACTTTTAAACTGTCTTCTTAAGTGATAATTGTAAAGATCAGGAGATATAGTTTTCCTGGTTTTCTATATCATTGCAGTTATACTGATCTTAATTGGAAAAATGATATCCAGGATATCACGATAGGGCTTATAATATAATATCTAAGCTTCAATATTTGTAATATCACATCTTCTTCTTTTTTCTATTAACATATATTAAGTAAATCACTTCTTGGTCTAGCCAAAAGTAACTATTACACATCAGGTAGGCATCAAATGAAATGTAACGTCTGTCATTCTTGATTTCGGCACTATCCTCATTTATAATTCTTCGCTTCAGAACCTTTACAAATTGGACAAAATTCAATTCAGAGCACTCAGGGTGGTATTAGGTGCGATGAAAACGTCGCCCACGGTTTCACTACTGGCTGAAACTGATGAACTTCCCCTTAAGTGGAGGAGGATCTGGCTGGCGGAAAAGTATATTATTAAGTATTTGTCAATTGAAAATAATGTAGTTTCAAGAGGTCTTCTGGAATTGTACCAGAATAACAACAATATACAATTGCTTCATAATTTTCCAATTTTGGACGTGCTCGATAGAGCTCTTGTCTATCTTCCTATTCTAAAAAAATTTGATAAATTCCCTTGCTATCTTTATGAATTTGAGTCTCAAATACTTCACATCTCCCTTATTTCATTTGATCTATGTAAAGACTCGCTTAATAATGACTTCCTATTTAATAATATTATCATGGAAAAATGACAGGATTGGCAGATATTTTTCACGGACGGATCCAAAGACAGACAAAATCGAGTTGGATTTGGAATTTACAACAAACACAATATCACTAATACAACTTCAGTCAGAATCTGTAATGAAGCCAGTATATGCACAGCGGAGATTTTTGCCATTTCCATTGCAATTAAAAGAATTATAGAATGTAACATACCTAAAGCGTTAATATTATCAGACTCAGCAAGTGCATTAAGTAAAATAACTAGATGTGGTATCAGCGGCTCCTCGGAAAACACAGAGCTGGAGATCAGGCACGATTTATGGGAGGCTAAGAAAAATAACATTCTTATAAAATTGGGATGGATTCCGAGCCATACCTCCATAAAGGGGAACGAGATGGCAGATACGCTCGCCAAGAAAAGCCTTGAGTTGTATCATATAAATTTCAACTTGGTTGAATATAGAAATATTTTACCTAATATTAAATCTGATATCTACGAATTATGGGAAGAAGAATGGAGAGAATTGTGTGTTTTGAAAGGTCAACATTTATACAGGCTATTGGATCACTTCCCTAAAAAGCCATGGTTTAGTGAAAGCCAATTGAACAAATCTAAATTATCCACTTATTCAAGATTAAGAATTGGGCACTGTTATTTCAAAGATCACCTAAACAGAATGGGACTGGTAGAGTCTCCTTTGTGCGATTGTGGAGCAGTAGCTAATCTTAATCACATTTTTTTTGAGTGTGCAATTAACAAAGGTGTAAGGGACAAATTTTATATAGACATAATTAAATGCTTTTACCCGCTTGCTAGGGTGCTTAATCTAAATTGTATATTGAGAGAGACTGCTGATTGTGTAGTTTTGTTAGTTTGTAAGTTTCTGAAGGACATTAATGTAAATTGTAAATGGCTTTGTAAACTTTTGTGACTTTAGATTTTCGCATGAACTAAAATTTAATATGAATTGGAAATCTATGTAAACCTTTAACTTTCAGACAGGAAGGAGTGATGACTATGGTCAGATGCACGTGATTGCAACTTCTTTCAGTGATTTTAATTATCTAGGTAGGAAATTTCATCTGGGTAAATAGTTCGGAAGAATTGAGCCCAAGATCTCAAAAAAGAAGAAGAAGAAGAACATTTTTCATTATATTGTGGAATTAGCTAGAAACGTTGAGTTTGATTTAAAACACTAACGAAATATTAGTGTTTATTTTTCAACATAAATACTTTAATTTGAATAATTAAACTTCTAATTTCATATTCAGTATAAATCCTTAAATTTAAATTAGATATCATCACAACGGGCACATTTGCAGATGACTCTGTTATTCTATTTGTCCAAGAGGACCCAATAATATGTTCCAAAAATCTGCAAGACAACATCTTCCACATAAAAGAATCGATTAAAAGATGGGGTAAATTAATTAACCCCACCTGCTATAATGTAATTTCCAAATATTTCAAAAATACTTTATATAGATTAAAAATTCAGTTCACAAAACTATGAAATGAAAACTATATAGAAATATTCAGGTATTTTATAGATTTTGTGTCATTCGTTTATAACCACTCCTCGTATATTTTTCATTAAGTGGATTATCAAGTTGTCAATTGGTGATATTCCATGTTGCACACTATTTACTACCATTACACACCAACACGCAAAATTACACTGTCTGACCAAAGAACCATCCCAACGTCTTCAGACACCGAAATTATCAATTGATTTAAAAACTATTCTATTTTTATAAAAAAATTATCATTTCAATTCACAAATTTACATCCTAAATAAAGATAGCCATTTCGATAACCAACCCATCGTCCGAAATTTTCTATTGGTTTCAAAACTAATCTATTTTTATAAAAAAAATTATGATTTCAATTTTCAAATATTCAAATTTACATCCATTCAATCATTTTTAAAGTGTTAAATATTTTTTTAAATTTAACGTACTTTCTCCCCTTTTTTTGTTTATTATTAAAAATATTCTCTAAAATTTTACTTACTCTTTTACCATATTTTCCTTCGACGTCCTCCTTAAGAGTAGCGAAACATTCTTCAAGACGTTTCTGCAACGGTTGCAAATTATCAGGTACTTTTTGTTTGTGAATCTGTACGCAGAGATCCAACAACGGTATCTGATCGGCGATAAGGTCCTTCAATTTTTCTATCAGAATCTTATCTTCCATATGATGCGTTTCATAATCGGCAGTAAAAAACACTTCTTCGTAATTTTTTATGCCTCCCATAACGGCCGCATCCAAGATACCTGAGGAAATGAAATAAATATGGCACTGTCGATACATAACAAATAGATTTATTTTCACTACTAACCTGAGAAATTTCTGTTATTTACTCCCTTCCCCTAATTAGAAGTAATATTTTTCACCTTAGGTAAATAATGATAATAATGTAGTGGTAACACTCAAAATTGTATTATGGGTTGGCAATGCTGAGGGACATATATCTAGTTAGTGGATCGTTGTCATATCGTAATAATGTCAATGTCGCAAATGAAAAAAAAGATTTTTATGTTATATTGTAATTTCACCGAAGTAAACATTTTCTTTATAAAGGCGATATTTTATTTCTACCACCATAAGCTTCCACCACAGGTTATGGGCCCAGTGTATCGAATTGTGGTAGTAATCTGAAGTTTTTTTTTACAATCTCGGCTTGTGCGCCATAGTAAAAAGAAAAGACGATCGCTAAGAAACTAAATAATTCAAATTGGAATATTTGAAGATTCCGAGTCAAAGTTTTGTGTTGTTGGCGAAGGGACTATTTGAAATTACCTGTGGGAATGAATCTATACCTGTTGACGATGAAGACAAAATTACCAAGTGGAAAATAAAATATGCTCGTGCACAAGAAGTATTAGTTTTGAGAATGAAAGATGAAATTATTTCATATATAATGCAGTGTGAAACTGGAAAACAAATGTGGGAAAAATTAAAAAGCATTTTTGAGCGAAAATCTGAAATATCAAAATGAGACAGTGAATAGTTTCATATCAAAAGTTACCAATTTACAAGCAAAACTCAAGTTAGGAGATTTTCCAGAGAAAATGATTTTAACTAAAATCATAATGGTACTTCCTGATAAATTTAGACATTTTCGTTCAGCATGGGATAGTGTTGGCTCAGATAACTTAACATCCGGACTTTTAATTGAGGAAGAAAGATTAAAAAAAGAAGAAGATGAATCTGTGGCATTAATGGCATCTCGATCAGCTGAGACTAGTCACGTATCAAGACCAAAGTTAATGTCAAACCAAGATGTAAATAGAAATAGAAAAAAATGTTTTGTTTGTGGAAAAGAAGGCCATTCGAAGAATCAATGCCGAAATATCGAGTGCAATTATTGTAAAAGAAAAGGACATTTACTTAAAGATTGTTTTGTTAGGAAGAATAAAGAAGAAAGGGACAAAAACCAAAGAAAAAGAGCCAGTATCAGCGATAATAGGGGTGAAGGCTTTGCACTTGTCGTTTCAAGTGATATCCAGTTCCAAGTAAATATGGCATGGTTAATGAATAGTGGGGCTTCACAGCACATGTGTAAAGAGAAAGATATGTTTTGCAGTTTTAAGAAGTTAGAAGTACCCAAATGTGTGAAAATCGGTAATGGTACAGCACTACAAGCGGAAGGACAAGGTAATAATTGTATTTTAGCTTATAATGGTAAAACGATGTTCTCTTAAACTTAAAGTTAATTTATTTTCACAAGAGAAGGCTTTAGACACGGGCCTATCATTGATTTCAGATGCCACAAATGCTCAGTTCGTAAACAAAGAAAACATCACTGTAGCGGTGGCAATCCGCACAGAAAAACACATGTTCACACTTGAAAAGTAATAATTCTGATAAAGAAAATTGTTATTTCGTAACAGGTGATCAGGATATTAAATGGTGGCATAAAGCTTTATGTCATCAGAACTTCAGATATGTAAGTAATGTATTGAAACGTAATAACATTGAAATAAAACACACAAATCAAACGTGTAATTCTTGTGTACAAGCAAACAATGAAGAGAACCTTTTAAAGTAAATGAAAGTAGAGCAAATGAAACTGGGGGAATAATACATGTAGATTTATGTGGTCCTATGGAGGAACTTTCTTTAAACGACTCCCTGTATATTTTTATATTTAAAGATGACTTTAGCAATTATAAGTTTGTTTATTTCATTAAAAATAAGTCTGATGTGTATGAAAGTTTTTAACTTATTTTGAAAATCAAACGGGAAAAAGGGTTAAGGTCATAAAGGAGTGATAATGGTACAGAATTTGAGAATTTCTCTGTAAAAAAACTATTAAGAAACAATGGTATAAAGCATGAGTGTATAGTACCGTACACTCCGCAACAAAATGGGAGAGTTGAAAGGGAATGCCACACAATAATAGAAGCAGTAAGATTGAAGAAAATAAATTATCAAAACGTTTTTGGGCAGAAGCAGCAAATACTGCTGTTTTTATTAAACAGGACTGGTACAAATCCTGCTGAAGGTAGAACTCCTTACGAGCTATTATTCAATAAAACATTGATATAAAGATGGTAAAAGGAATATTTGGAAGCAAAGTTTGGGCATATATACCCAAAGAAAAAAGCTAGATATGAAAAGTAAAAAGGGTATTTTCATTGGATATTATAAAAATGTTATAGGATACAGAGTGTACTATGAAAAAGAAAATAAAGTAGCCATAGAAAGAGAAATAAGTTTTATCATGGATGAAAATCTAGAAGAAAAGCTTATCTGCTTGGACCCGGATATGATAGAAGTCAGCTCAGAATACGGTGAAGAAGATGATGTAACGAACGCAACGAAGGGATTACCTCATGAATCATATTTAGAGGAACTAAATTCAGAAACTGAAGAGATTACGGAAACAGTACCAGATCAAGTACCTACAAGAAAAAGAAATGAAAGATTAAGGCCGCACCATGTGAAACAAAGAATTTTCTTGTTCGTAAACCTAATATGTCACGTTTGAGTGGACCGAATTGGATGAAATTTTGTTTACGTATAGTTCAAGTTATATGGAATAAGGAAACATTATTAAAGAGGCCCAAAATAGTTTTCCAGTGCCCCAAAATTCAAGGAAAACAGGCCCCATTTGCAATTTTAGCTACAAATTCGATGCCATTTTTATTATTCATGATATATTTTGGAAAAAAAAAACTATGTTACTTATACATTTTAGCCTACCGAACTTGAATCCAACGAATAAAGTTATCAGCGAAATTCCTTCTTTCAGAAAAATTCACTTAAACATGGAACATCGTGCATTTCTTGGTAAAAAGACGCGTATATAATTACTGACTTTTTTATTTTGATAGAAAGCATTATAAATTTCATAAATTGTTTGATATTAAACATTCAAGTTCAGTAGGCTAAAATGTATAAGTAACATAGTTTTTTCCAAAATATATCATGAATAATAAAAATGGCATCGAATTTGTAGCTAAAATTGCAAATGGGGCCGGTTTTTCTTGAATTTTGGGGCATTGGAAAACTATTTTGGGCCTCTTCAATAATTTTCCCTTATTCCATATAACTTGAACTATACGTAAACAAAATTTCATCTAATTCGGTCCACTCAAACGTGAGATATTAGGTTTACGAACAAGAAAATTCTTTTTTTTCACACCGTGGGCCGTCTGAATTATTAAAAATGCCACATATGTACAGTGATTACGACTTTCAGTCTATTTCAGTCTAGATGTTGATGAACCCAAGACCTATGAGAAGGCAATGGAAAGCGAATACTCAAGTAGTTGGAAGAAATGAAGGCCCTATTAGAGAATGAAACTTGGACCCTAACAAAAAGGCCAGGTAAAGGTGAAATACTAGACCGCAAATGGGTTTTTAAAATAAAAAGAGGTAAGGAGGAGAGATAAATAAGTTTAACTGTAGACTAGTGGCAAGGGGATTCAAACAAACTGTTTTTGAGAATGTGTATAGCCCTGTAATGAGATTAAGTACAATAAGGGCATTTCTGGTTGTGTGTGTTCAAAAGGGTTGGCCTATATATCAAATGGACGTCTATAACGCCATCTTGCATAGAGAAATCAAAGAAAATGTGTATATGTATCTGCCAAAAAGTTGTGAAACAAATGGTAAAGTATGTAAATTAAATAAGGCGATCTATGGACTTAAAAAGGCGCCACTGTATTGGTATCACAAATTTGGCAACTTTATGGCAAGTGAGGGCTTTATTAAAAATACGTGCGACAATTGTTTATATATGAAAATGACTGAAGAGATAATTATATATATGTAATTATTTTTGTAGACAATATCTTGATTAGTGGTTCTTGTGATGAGAAAATTGAAAACTTAAAATCAAATTTAAGTAAGTGTTTTAAAATGAAGGATTTAGGGTTATTAAGCTATTTTTTGGGTTTTTCTGTAGAACAAGATATAAAAAATAATACTATTGTATTAAGTCAAAAACAATATTTGGAGAATGTTCTTTCGAGGTTTGGTATGCTGAACTGTAAACACATAAATACACCAACGGATAGTAACTTTGATTATGATATTTTAAACAGTGTTGAATCTAAGAGTATTGATATTGAAACTAAATGCAGGCAAATTATTGGCTGTATTATGTATGCAATGCTAGGAACAAGGCCAGACTTATGTTCAAGTATAAGTCTGTTATCAAGGTATCAAAATTATGCAAGAGAAAAATTGTTAACCTCATTAAAAAGAGTATTAAAATATATTAAAGGAACTCTCGAACCTAAGCTAGTGTATACAAAAATAAGTAATGATATTATTGTAGGATATGCAGATGTAGATTGGGGTGGCGATACTACTGATCGCAAATCAACTAGTGGTTTTTGTCTGTTTATGTTTGGTAATATTGTGTCATGTAATTCTAAAAAGCAGAGTACTGTCGCCATGTCTACCACTGAAGCTGAAATTATTGCCCTAAGCTCTTGTATTAGTGAAGCTTGTTGGCTAAGAAACTTATTGTTAGAGTTAACATTAGTCAAAGAATTCAAAGTTGTAGTCTATGAGGATAATCAGTCTGCAATTCGTTCCTGTAGTTCTAATGAACAGTTGAAAATAATTAAACACTTAGAGATATTAAGTACCGTTTTGATAAAGAAAAAATTGCGGAGAATACTATACAATTAATGTATATTCCAAGTGGGGAACAAATTGCAAACATACTAACTAACCCTTTGAATAAAGTAACATTTGAAAAGCTTAGAAACCTTATGTTGCAATCTTAATATTTTTTTGATATTAAAATTTTTATTGAGTGGGGGTGTAGTGGTAATAACTGAAGCAGGCAAGAGGCAGATGGTCATTGCCTCAGCCTACTTCCCAGGGGACTCGACAACACACCCTCCACCAGAGGAAGTCCAAAGCCTCATCAGATGGTGCAAAAAAGGGAACAGGCACTTCATTCTGTGCTGCGATGCGAACGCCCACCACCTAACATGGGGAAGCACGGACACTAACGCACGAGGTGAGTACCTTTTAGAATATTTGGCGGCAACTAACATCGACATTATCAATAGAGGTAATAAACCCACCTTTATAAATGCGATCAGAAAAGAGGTACTTGATCTAACCCTTGCTGATTCATTTATAACAAATTACATTAACAACTGGCATGTCTCTGACGACTCTTCAATGTCGGACCATCAGCACATTAGGTTCGACCTGGAGACGTCGGAGACACGCTTCGAGGGATATAGGGTGCCAAAGTTGACTAACTGGGATGCTTACAAAGAGCATCTTGGAGGGGAAACGGAGGACTTCCAAACATCCATTGAATCAATAGAGGAACTTGATGCAGCCTCGACACAACTTCAAAATGCTATAACAAAAGCATATGAATTCAGCTGTCCCGAAAAACAAAAGGCAACCACTCGGGACGTGCCTTGGTGGAATAAGGAACTAGCAAAACTACGGGTGAAAGTCAGAAGACTTTTCAATAGAGCTAAGAGTCTGGGACACTGGGAAGACTACAAAACAGCTCTTTCTGAGTACAACAAAGAACTCAGAAAATCGAAAAGAAGAACATGGAGACAGTTGTGCGAGGGGATCACTGAATTGGCCCCAGCACAGCGTCTCCAGAAAGTTCTCTCAAAAGAACATTCCAACGGTATCGGTCTGATCAAAAAGCCGAACGGAGGATACACTGATAACCCTAAGGAGAGTCTAAGTCTTGCAGACGCACTTTCCTGGTTCTAAAGCGGTTGTGGAAAATGAACAGCAAAGTGCTCACCTGGAAGGGGTCGTTCGCAACCCCAATAGAGCCAGCAAAAGCCTAGCTGGGAAAATTTTCACAACCCAAAGAATCAAATGGGCTATCAAAAGTTTCAAACCATTTAAGTCGCCAGGAAAGGACGGGATATTCCCCGCCTTACTGCAACATGGCCTTGAATTAATAGAACCCTTCCTGAAAAGGCTATTCAAAGCCAGCTTTATCTTCGGCTACATACCGAAGACCTGGAGAGAGGCTGTAGTGGCGTTCATAC
The DNA here is from genome assembly GCA_963921935.1 of Galeruca laticollis. NCBI lineage: Eukaryota > Metazoa > Arthropoda > Insecta > Coleoptera > Chrysomelidae > Galeruca > Galeruca laticollis. Next base: position 110,222,250 of record OY998179.1, read on the forward strand.
CTAAGACTGGAAGACGCCCAATGGACGAACCAAAGTCTTATCGCCCCATTAGCCTCACCTCTTTTCTCCTGAAAGCAATGGAGAAAATAATAGACTGTTATGTCAGAAGCGAACTCCTCGAGTTAAGACCGCTTCACAAGAAACAGTTTGCTTATCAAGCAGGAAAATCCACGATTAATGCTCTACAATGCCTAATTGAAAGCATTGAAAAGACATATGTGGCAAAAGAAATGGCTCTTTGTGCCTTCATTGACATAGAGGGTGCTTTCGACAACACCTCACATGCCTCCATAACCAGATCATTAGAGGAAAGGAATATCAACGCCTCACTGATCAGATGGACACAATCAATGCTAAAAAGCAGAATCATTGTGGCGACCCTTGGGGGAGAGACAGTCAAGATGACAGCAGAAAAAGGTTGCCCCCAAGGGGGAGTTTTATCGCCTTTGCTGTGGTCACTGGTTGTCGACGACCTGTTAGTAAAGCTACACGAATCTGGTTTCACGACTCAAGGTTATGCCGATGACCTAGTCGTCACCATTAGGGGCAAACATGACGGAGTAATCTCCGACCGCATGCAATTAGCCCTAAACATAATCAGAAGCTGGTGCGCAAAGGAAGGACTCAACGTCAATCCTAGCAAAACAGTGCTGGTTCCATTCACCAAGAGGCGAAAGTACGAACTTAAAGCCCCAACTCTGAATGGAACCCATCTAACATTTTCCAAAGAGGTGAAATATTTGGGAGTTATAATAGACCATAAACTGACTTGGAACAGCCAAATCAACCACATTCTTTCCAGAGCTACAGCGGCAAGTTGGACATGCCGCAGAGTCTTTGGTAAGACATGGGGTCTGAAACCAAAAATGATTTATTGGTCATACCAAACGATCATCAAACCCATGGTCACCTACGCCTCACTAGTGTGGTGGCCAAAAACTCAACAAATTTCGGCACAAGTCAAGCTGCAGAAAGTGCAGCGGCTAGCCTGTCTGGGAATAACAGGGGCAATATTTACGTGCCCTACTGCAGCTCTAGAGGTAATGTTGAACCTTCCGCCATTGCACCTATGTGTAAAGAAAGAAGCAGCAAACAGTGCCTTCAGACTGAGCCAGACAAAAAGCCTAAAAGCAGGAAATCTGATCGGACACTTAAAGATTTTGGAACATATTTCCCTAGAAGCCATGTCTAAACCGACAGATTTCATGCCAGTTAGGTACGACTTCGAAATGCAGTTTGAAGTGGTCATAAACAGCCACCAAACTTGCACAGAGAACGGACCTCAACTGGGAAGGGATGCATCAGTGTGGTACACAGATGGATCTAAGATGGACGAAAGGGTTGGAGTGGGCGTTACAGGACCGAATTTCAGGCTCTCAAAACCCCTTGGTAAAACCCCAACCATCTTCCAAGCAGAAGTACATGCTATAGAACTATGTGCCCAGGAATGCCTTGAAAGAGGCACTCGAAGGGAAAAAATCTATATACTGTCAGATAGCCAAGCAGCGCTAAAAGCTCTGAGGTCATACACCTGTGAGTCTAAGCTAACTTGGGACTGTAAACAATCCCTGAGACAACTGGCAGCAAACAATCAGGTCACCCTGATGTGGGTGCCAGGTCACAGAGGAATTAAAGGCAACGAAGAAGCAGATTGCCTTGCCAAAGAAGGGGCAAATACACAATTTCCCGGCCCAGAACCCTTCTGTGGACTCTCCAAAGCCCACTTAAAAGAGGAGTTCCGACGCTGGGAAACCGATGAAATGAAATCTCACTGGAATAAAGTGCCAGGACAAAGACAAGCGAAAAGACTAGTGTGCCTATCGCCTAAGAAAGCTAAACAGCTTCTCGAGTTGGACAAGAAAGACTTGAAGATGGTAACGGGACTCCTCACTGGACACTGCCCTCTGGGGTATCACCTCAAAAAGATGGGCAAATCAGAGAGTGACAGTTGCCGCTACTGCGAGAACTTCGCGGAAACTGCAGAACATTTGCTTTGCGAATGCCCAGCGCTTTTCTGCAAGAGGCTTAAGTTCCTGGAAGGGGCCTTTTTAACGCCCTCCGACATCAGGAACTTAGCTCCCAGGAAACTGATAAACTTCACAAGAAGTCTCGGAATCCCGGGCCTCGAATAGATCAAGGGTCACGCACAAAAGAACTTATAGGTCGAAGTGCTTGTGAGGCTGTACAGCCTGTACGACCCCCCTACAATCTACAATCTACAGTGGTAATACTCAAAATTTTATTATGGGTTGGCAATACTGAGGGACATATATCTAGTTAGTGTGTATTTGAGTGAATTGTTGTCAGGGATTCGAGTGTGAACTGTCGAAAAGTGCAGACAAGTTGACGCATAGCAGATCAGGTACCGGTGAGAAAGAAGCTACAAGGTAGGCTGTTCTACTAATTTCCTGTGTTAAATAAAACCTATCTCTCCTTGAGCTGGGGGAAAATAAATATACATAAATAATTGTTCTTTTTGAATATTACTTTGGTCAGTTTCATTAGTTGGGTTATAAATTAAAGGTTATAGAATAAAGGCTACAAGTTAATATGAGTGTGACTTCGGGGGAGTCGGATCCCCCGATTAATGAAAAAATTGATGCGGAAATGTTAATGGGAGTGGATAATATAAATGAAATAACTAATAATAGCGTTAGATTGTCAGGCGATGAGTCTGGGTTGACAGAAAAACCTGTTGTAAAAAAACAATAACAACATAAAAACTAGTGATAGATATTCTTGTTATGCTAAGGGGCCATATGAAATATATATTGAAGCTGCTATTGAAAATCGTAATGTAGGTAATTATAATTACTTGGCTATTGCTAGAGAAATATTTAACTTGAAGTTGGGGGATCTAAAAAGATACATAAAAAGGGCAGAAATCGCATAAGTGCGGAATTTAAGGGATTTAAAGAGGCAAATTTATTTTTGAATCTAATAATCTAAGGGAAAGAGGGTATGAAGTATTCACACCTAGGAAAAATATATTGTGTAAAGCAATAGTCAAATATATTAATAAATCTTTTTCGGATGAAACGCTAGTTAAATATTCAGATACAATAAGCCAAAATACTAAGGTCCTCGAGGCCAAGAGATTCATGAGAAGAGTCAAAATAACCAATAGAAATTTAGAGCAAGACTCCGGGGGGAACTGGCACTGAGGGAAGTGTGAAGACGGTCCCAACGGAGACGGTCAGATACACTTTTTCTGGAACTAGTCTGCCTTGTTCTGTTCTCATTTGCAGTATTTAACATCGAGTGTCACCTTATGTAATGCCAGTCTTTGAATGTTATAATTGCTTAAATTACGGTCACATTAAAAAATTGTGTAAATCTAATGAACCTAAATGTTTAAATTGCGGAGAATTTCATGAAGAAACGCAAACATGTCACATCAAATGTATACATTGTAACAGCTTGGAACATAATAGCACAGATAACAACTGCCCGGAAAAAAGAAGACAAAAAGCAATAAGGGAAATGATATCCGTTGAAAATATACAGTTTTTTGAGGCAGGAGAGAAAATTCCAAAAAATCAGTCCCGGGAACAAATCTCTCCCAAAGAGTTTCCTTTGTTACCCCAAAGGGAGACGCCTAGCATTATACCGATCAGCGGCAGAAGAGCGACTCATATCCAACAAAATACACCAAAGATGAAATATAACCAAGCTGTGAAGGGAAAGAAGAGAAAAACAGTCCCATAAAAATATACGATTTAAAGGAACACAACGAGCAATTATTGTCTCCCAATGGACGAACACAATTTTCACCTGCATGTACGTATTATGTACCACCATCAAAAGAAAGTGAGAGTGAAGAAGAACAAAATCAAGGCCTGTCTTATAGTATTTCAAGGGAAAACCCCTATATGTTAGATCAAATTATGAGTCTAGCTAACTCACTTAATCATAATGATATGGAGCATGTGCTCCAATTTATTGGTAGGCTAATAAGATCACCTGATATAGATAAAATAAATAAAAATGCACTCAAGTACACACATGAAACAAAACAAAGCTATGCAAAATAATAGCTAATTAAAAAAAATCAATAAAAGTATCGTTAATAATAATAATAATAATTCAGCTTCAGGGTTGAGAATATGCCAATGGAATATTCACAGCCTAAAAGCAAATTATAATCGACTGAAAATATTTATATATGAAATAAAACCGGATATAATTATTTTAAATGAAACTGATACGTATTATTTCAATATTAAGGGTTATAGCATATATAGGCAGGATAGATATGACGGATATGGGGGTATAATTACTCTAGTTAGTCATTCATACAACACAAATTCAATAGCCTGTGGCAACAACACTGGGATTCCATCAATTCAAGCCTACACAATATCCAGCCTTCAATAAATCACCCATATCTCACCGAACCTTCTAAACTTTCGAGACAAAACTTAGCAGTGATGAGAAGACTACGAATTGGACACACCAGACTTACCCACGGTCACCTGATGTCCCGTAGCAACCCTCCATTTTGTCAAAAATGTCAATGTAGCATCACAATCAAACACATTCTCACTGAATGTCAACAATTCCTAATAGAAAGACAGCAGCTCCACCTTAATTCCAACATAGAAGAATTATTGAGTAACCCCAACGAAGCAATTACAGTACTGCAGTTCCTAAAAAATGTACAACTTTACCACAAAATTTAACTCAATGTACTATATATTTATATATTAACATTAATATGTTCTCCTATTATTAATTAACTGTACCTGTGTGAGTGGCCATTGTAGCCGAACACGTTAAATAAAGAAAGAAAAAAAAATTACTCTAGTTAGTAATAAGATAACACATCAACCTCAGCCAATAATGAAATTTCAATCAAGTATGCGATCACTCACAATTAAATTAAATACTTAACTCAGTATAGTCAATATATATAACCCTTCAGATAACAAAATAGACAGGAAAGAATGGGAAACATTATTTGAAAATACATCAGCTCCATTGATAGTCTCCAGGGATATAGCAACCAAAGAGAGAGATAAGTTCGTAAGTGATTTGAGATGAGTTGGAGTTTTCTTGGTTGGCTGATCTTTCTTGTTGGTGCCCTGGTGTAGGATAGGTTCCCTCTTCAGGGCTGGGTTGGGGGGTGTTGGGTGGTTTAGTGCGCGTTGACCGAGAAATTGAGTTGGGGTTTAAAAGTGTCTAGAACATTTTTTTAAAAGTGACTAGGAAAAATTTGCTAAAAAGTGTATAGGATTGAGAGTTGTTGAGTGGGCTTTTCGCTAGAAAGTAACTGGAGGGTTGTGTTATCTTGGGGTGTTAGAGGTTGGTGTTTGGAAGCAGCGAAGCTCAATAGTGAGAAGAGATGGCGTGACAAAAAGTGTCTAGGATAGGGGTGTTAGATGTGGAATGCGAACACATGTATCGTTGCCGATACTTAGATTTATGCGTTGGGTTGGAAGGTGTCGGAAACTGTGAAATTAGGTGCTATTGGCTGAATTTGAAAAATCTGACATATCTCCGGGTTTTTAAGAGTAATAAATTCGGAATATTGAAGATTAACAATTTTTTGGTTTAAATTATAATAAATGGTATGGAAGTCGTCGACCTAGCCGCAGAGGAAAGCATCCCCTATTATAAAAATAAGGGTAGTAATAAAATGAATTCATGGTGGGATTTGGAATGTGAAGATTTGATTGGAAAAAGGCGAGAAGCTATAAAGAAGTTCCAAAACACTCCAAGTATGGAAAATTATGTTGAAGATATGAGGGTCAAAGCCTATGTCAAATTGAAGTTAAAACTTAAAAAAAGTCGTCCTTCCAACATTTCTGTAATACTCTGAATAGAGACACTCCAATAAATAAATTTTGGAATCAAATTAAAAAATTTAAATCATATTCACCATTGAACGCCCAATTACCAAATAATGAAATGGCTAATAAAATTTTAGAGTCCTTAACAGTGTGTAATGTTGACCCTGACTTAAACCTTATGAATAATAACATAAGTGTGGAACCATTCACATCAAATGCGTTTATAATGGTTTTGAATAGTAAAAAAGATAAAGCAGCAGGTACGGATAATGTGTCATACTCAATGATTAAAAATCTTCCCTTCTATGCACAGCACAATTTACTTTTTATTTATAATTCCATTTTAGATACAGGTAAAATTCCGATACAATGGAAGGAAACTCTAGTTATTCCGTTTTTAAAAAATTACAAAAACGTAAATGACCCGGATGGTTATAGACCTATAGCACTAACGTCGTGTGTAGCCAAAGTTTTTGAAAGTTTACTGAAACTAAGAATCAAATGGTATATAGAACATAATAAAAAATTACATAATCATCAATTTGCATTTCGTAAAGAGAGAGAATGTAATGAGGCCATAGCCATGTTAATACATTCAGTTTTATATGCGTTCAGTGATCAAAATTATTTGTTGGCTGTATTTATTGATCTTAAATCAGCATTTGATAGGGGGATCTAAATTTATTATATAGAAAAATGATACATATGAATATCCCATCTAAATATGCTAAGGTGATATTGAACCTTATAATCAATAGAAAAGTGTTCATTAAAGATAATAATAATGAATAGGGCCTAATATAAGCACACAGGGAATTGCACAGGGTCCGCCATAAGTCCTATATTATTCAACTTATATACTCAATCTTTATTTGAAATATTACCTGGAAATATTAAAGTAGTACAATACTCAGATGACAGTCTTCATGATAGAAGGAAGAAATATATCTGAAATGAATTGAGAAATAAATCAGGGGCTAGAATTTTTAGTGGAATGGGCAGATACACATAATTTTATAATCTCGGCCTCTAAATCATGTGCATTAGTTTTCAATAATGGATACCAAAGAGATAACTATAGAATAAATTTAAAAATACAAGGTAATAACATAGCGTTTAAGGATAGCACCATGTACTTGGATATTAATGTAAATAATAGGTTAAACTGGTCATGGTACATTAAAAAAATAGAACAAATTTAGGATTTAATATCATGAGGGCAATTAGGGGTACATATTGGGGTGCTGATCCACTAACATTATTGACTGTGTATAAGGGTATTATTAGACCTCACCTGGATTATGCCACATTCATGCTGAAGCCATGCAATAAGAATACAATGGTAAAACTGGACCGTATTCAATATAAATGTCTACAGCTAGCGATTGGTGCCATGCGATCTACTCCTACTAACTGTTTATTAGCAGAATGTGAAGAACAAATGCTGGAATATCGTAGAAAAACACTAGCTACAAAATTTTATTTGAAAATCGTAGGAGACTTAAGTAATCCACTAAATCAAATTTTATGCAATCCAGAGCTTAAATGCAAAAATAATATAGGGTAATGGAGAAACAAAGAAGTGCCATACCTTATACAGTGTATAAGAGAAAATAAAGATATTATTGCTGAGATGTATAAGTCGGAGATTAAACCTTGCTTTCAGTTTAGTATTGATAATCAAGTGGACCAAATTAGAGTAATTTCATCGGAGTTTGGGAAAAAGGATGTATATAGTGATCAAAGCTTTTTAAATGAATTCTCAACAAAATATTCAGCATTTACTTGGATATATACTGATGAGTCCATTGATATTGGAACAAATTGTGCAGGCTGTGGGGTTTATATCCCATCCATAGAGTACAGGTTTGCAACAAGATTACATAATTTCACTCAAATATGCACAGTAGAAATTATAGCAATAAATAAAGCGGTGGAGGTATGCATTGAAAAGGAGAAAAGGAGCTAAACGATGTGTTAATTTTTACAGACTCACAAAGCGAAATTAAAAAAATTGAAAATAATAAACTTGGAAGTGATAGCCACTTGGCATTGCAAACAGAAAGTCTTATACTTGAGGCCAAGAAGGCAAAGTGTAATATAATCTTAGCATGGATACCGGGTCATAAGGGGGTGTTGGGGAATACAGAGGCAGACAAATTGGCCAAAGTAGGTAGAACATTAAATGTACCTGCTGATATAAAATTAAATAAATATGATTATCTACCATACTTAAAATCAAGGATTATAGAGAAACATAATGAGGAATGGAAGCGAACATTTGAAGTCAAAGAGAAATGGTATCATTCTTGTCAAAATTATTTTCCCCATACACCTTGGTTTACCAAATTTTCATATATTGACAGAAGGCACATCACAACTATAGTTAGATTAAGAGCTGGACATTGCCTGAGCCCAGAACACTTGTATAAAATTGGATGTAGTGAGGGTTTTATGTGTAAATGTGGGCAGGTAGGAAATTTACAACACATTTTTCTGGAATGTCCCATAAATCAAACGTACAACTATAGTTTATATAATGAACTAGTTCGATTGAATTATACAACATCCCATATCATTACCCTGCATTTTAAGCAATTTAAATTATGAATATATTAAGGTGTTAATGAAATTTATTTGCACTTTTCAAATTAAAATATAGACTCCAGTTATAATTACACAATTTGCAAATAAATATGTCAATCTCTCAACTTCAGTTAATACACTAATAGAATATGCCAATATGTGTATAATCTTCTTTTTGTCTTAAAATCTATACCTGTCCTATATCCCTACCGAGGCAACTCTTAATGTGTGTAAATGCTCGGTTGTTGACCCCGAGCGAGAAAAGTCTTAAACCTTTGTTGTTTTGTCTTTATAACATGTTTACAGCCAGAAGAAAAAGAGGGAAGATGGGAGTAGCCACTCCCAGATGCTTGCAAGAGCATTCCCGATAGATACATGAACCTGCGCTAGCCATATGCCGTCACGGCGGAGGCCAAAAAAACAAAAGAAGAAGAATTGTTGTCATATGTAAATGTAGTAAATGAAAAAAAGATTTTTATATTATATTGTAATTTCATCGAAGTAAACATTTTCTTTCTAAAGGAGATATTTTATTACTACCACCATAAGCTTCCACCACAAATAAAAAAATACCTAGGTAAATAATGGCAATTGTCAAAGTTTCAATATATGCATGTACTTCAAAAAACCACAGTTTAGCAAGCCCATTAATTTGTCATGCTTATTTAAGATGGTACTAATAAATTCATGTAACTATAATATCAAAAAATGCAATAGTATCTTTTTAGAAGCATTTCAAAATTTGACACATGCTAAATTTTTAGATAAAAAAGCAGCACTGATTATAAACACGCTCCAGTCTGCTTGGCATTTCGAAATATCTAACAAACTGTTAGGAAATTACTGTCAAATTAAAATTGCTAATATATCAATGTTAGTAGTGAAAAAAAAAATGTATATATGTATATATACCTCGGTTGAGAAGCCTATTATTTACCTCGCACATTATATCCTTCGGCGCCAGGCGCCTCAGGTTATAAAAGTGTTCAGTAAACAATAGCTCACTTCTCAACCTAGGTGTATAAAGTACTATTATTTACCGTTCAAAGTTAAACTTAACGTGTTGATCTGCATTGATTTATCTTTGTTCGAAACGACTACGTAATTCGTCAATGTCTTGTTGGTTTTTTCCATCGTTTCTATGGCGTTTCTTAATGGCGAAATTTCATTGACTTGAGAATGTTCTACTGGAAACCATCTCAGTATACCGGGCAATGGATAAGTTGTTGTCAATTCCGTTCTCTCTAACAGTTAAAATTTAGATTTAAATTACAAATTATAAAAATTATCTTACTCAAATTAAACAGTATAAATTGTGACAATCTGTATATATTATAGAACCATTTTTATATGAAGTAACATTTAAGAATGGAAAACATGGTGGGGGTACTGATTTAAAATAACTTGGTTAACAGAAGCTTTTAAAACTGGAGGTTCAAAATAATAGATTTCATGTAATGTAATGTACCCACTAAATATGGACGCCGGCCATATCTCAGGAACCGATCATTGTACAATTTCTGTAAAAAAAATTTAATAGGTAAATCGGCCAAGGGAAATCGTTGGAAATTAAGTTCGAAAGATGGCCGCTAGGGGACGCAACTGCTATGGCTAATGATAAAACAGACGTTTTGTCAAAAGATATTTTTTTCTTCCTCTCTTCATTCATCTTTCAGGTATTAACTCGTCATGTCCTGGTCCTTTTTTTAGTTCTGCTATTGTTATTTCTTCTTCTGTCGTTTATTTAAGTATTTTTTCTTTATTTTTATTGTTTCGTATTTCTGTTCCCTTTTCATCTTCCTCTAAAAGTTCATTAAAACATTCCCCCATATTTCCATTATCTACTCTTCTTCTGTAATCATATCTTATCAAACCTTCCTGAATTTTGATGAATGTTCACTTTCAGTTTGGATTAAGGTGTCACTTGGTACTTTCTTCATTCATCTATCTTATCCTTTCAACTGTCACCTAGTCATGCCCTGGTGTTTTTTTAGTTCTACTTTTGTTTCTTCTTCTGTCGTTTCTCTAGTTATTTCTTTTTTATTTTCATTGTTTTGTGTTTAGTTTCCTTTTTCATCTTCTTTTAAAGGCTCATTAAAATATTCTCTCCATCTATCTACTCTTCTTCTTTAATCATCTCCTATTAATTCTTCCTGAATTATGGTTATTCACTTTTGGCTTGGATTAAAGTGTCAGATTGTTCTTTCTTTTTTCATTCATTTATCTTATCCTTTCAGGTGTCACCTTGTCATGTAATGGTTCTTTTTTTTAAATTCTGCTATTCTTATTTATTCTTCAGCCGTTTCTCTAGTTGTTTCTACTTTATTCTCATACTTTTGAAACTCTTTTTCTTTTTCATTTTCTTCTAAAATTTCTTAAAAATACTCCCTCCATATTTTCATTGTCTACACTTCTCCTGTAATCATCTCATTATATGTTCCTGAACTATGATGAATTTTCACATTCAGCTTGAATTAAAATGTCTTCCTTTCTTCATTCAACTATCTTATCCTTTCAGAGGTCACATTGTAATGCCCTGCTATTGCCATTTCTTCCTCTGTACTGCATCTAATGATTTCCTCTCTATTTTCAACGATTTGTATCTGTTTTCCTTCTTCATCTTCTTCCAAAAGTTCTTTAAAATATTCTCTCAGACTTTTTGTTATCCAGTTTTCTTCTCTAATCATCTCCTGAATTATGATGCATTTTCACTTTCAGCTTGAATTAAAATGCCCACATAGTTCTTCCTTTCATCACTCATCCATCTTATCCTTTCAGGTGTCACCATGTCATATCCTGGTCGATTTTTTTAGTCCTACCATTGTTATTTCCCTAATTATTTCTTCATTATCGCCATCGTCGTGTATCTCTTTTCCTTCGTCATCTTCTTCCAAATATTTCCTCCATCTTTTCCTTGTCTACATGTCTTCTGTAATTATTTCCTATTACATTTTCTTGGATTATGATCACTTCTCACTTTCGTCTTTAATTAAAATGTCCATATAATTATCTTTTGCTTTCTTCCTTCATTCATCTTTCAGATATTACCTCGTAATGTCCTGGTCCTTTTTTTAGTTCTGCTATTATTTCTTCTTCTGTCGTTTATTTAAGTGTTTTTTCTTTATTTTTATTGTTTCGTACCTCTGTTCCTTTTTCATCATCCTCCAAAAGTTTTTTAAAACATTCCCCCATATTTCCATTATCTACTCTTCTTCTGTAATCATATCTTATCAAATCTTCCTGAATCTTGATGAATTTTCACTTTCAGTTTGGATTAAGGTGTCACTTGGTACTTTCTTCATTCATCTATCTTATCCTTTCAACTGTCACCTAGTTATGCCCTGGTGTTTTTTTAGTTCTACTGTTGTTTCTTCTTCTATCGTTTCTCTAATTATTTCTTTTTTATTTTCATTGTTTTGTGTTTAGTTTCCTTTTTCATCTTCTTCTAAAGGCTCATTAAAATATTCTCTACATCTATCTACTCTTCTTCTGTAATTATCCCCTATTAATTCTTCCTGAATTATGGTTAGGCTTCAGGTGTCACCTCGTCATGTACCGGTTCTTTTTTTAATTCTGCTATTCTTATTTATTCTTCAGCCGTTTCTACTTTATTCTCATACTTTTGAAACTCTTTTCCTTATTCATTCTCTACCAAAATTTCTTGAAAATACTCCTTCCATATTTTCATTGTCTACACTTCTCCTGTAATCATCTCCTATTATATGTTCCTGAACTATGATGAACTTTCACATTCATCTTGAATTAAAATGTCCACATAGTTCTTTCTTTCTTCATTCAACTATCTTATCCTTTCTGAGGTCACATTGTAATGCCCTGGTACTTTTAGTCCTGCTATTGTCATTTCTTCCTCTGTACTGTCTCTAATGATTTCTTCTCTATTTTCAACGTTTTGTATCTCTTTTCCTTCTTCATCTTCTTCCAAAAGTTCTTTAAAATATTCTCTCAAACTTTCTGATATCCACTTTTCTTCTCTAATCATCTCCTGAATTTTGATGAATTTTCACTTTCAGCTTGAAATAAAATAGTTCTTCCTTTCATCACTCATCCATATTATCCTTTCAGGTGTGACCACATCATATCCTAGTCGAATTTTTTAGTCCTACCATTGTTATTTCTCTAATTATTTCTTCTTTATTTTCATCGTCGTGTATCTCTTTTCCGTTTTCATCTTCTTTCAAAGGTTCTTTAGAATGTTCCCTCCATATTTTCATTGTCTACTCTTCTTCAATAATCATCTCATATTATATCTTCCTGATTTATTGAAGACTTTTAACTTTCGACTTGGATTAAGGTTTTGCGTAGTTCTTTCTTCCTTCCCTCATCTATCTCATCCTTTCAGCTGCCACCTCGTTATGTTCTGGCGCTTTTAGTTATTTGTTATTTTGTACTTTCTCTACTTATTTCTTCTTTGTGTTCAACGTTTTGTATCTCTTTTCCTGTTTCACCTTCTTCCAAAAGTTCCTCTTTTTCCATAATTTTCTCTGTTCTTGTCTTGTATATATATTTATGGCCGCCTTTAATCTATTGGGGGCACTGGTCACATTAAGATGATAGGGATCCTATGACCTTGGTAAATATGGTTTTGAACTATTGGGTGATAAAATATATTATCGTTTATTGATCCGACAAAAAATACGGGGTCCCTGTACGCTGCCCGGTAAAAATGAGGGTTATCATATTATTTAGGGGTATTGTAGAACAATATTAAGTGAAAAATGTAGAGAATTGTCTCCTAAAAGTGGATAAAAGATATACTTACCTAGCCAAAGATGTGCGAACTCGTTTGTACTTTCAATGAGCGGATCTTTCCTTGTAAACGGCCTGGAAAAAGTGAATTTTTGTATGTTGTTCACCCTGTAAAATTTAACGATTTGATCGGAAACCGGTTTGCCAGAAAATCTTTGTTTCTTTTCGTCCATCACGGGATCCACTTTGTTTATCTGAATATCTAAAAGAAAAGGCGATAAGAAAAAAACTTCTATCGAATAAAAAAAAACATACATTGCTTGTCGGATCCGACGATTTCTTCACCGGGTTGCGTGAGTTTGTTCAATAATTCCGCCTTGGGGAATTCGTTTAATATCCTAGCGTTGAAATCGGCCAATCTTTCGTATTCCTTTCCCCTGTATATGAAAACTTTGTTCCTCAGAAATTGCGGGAAACCTTTGCCGTAATATCCGACTCGGAAATATTCGGGTTCGGCTCGCGCCTTTTTCATTATGTCGTCATAGAAGACGGCCATTCTTTGATGTAGATCGCTCAGGCGGTCGTAATCGAACGTTTCTTGCTCGTATTGTTCAGCTAATTCTTGACATTTTTTTATTGCACATTCCCACATCTAAAATAAGATAAAAAATGTGTCAAAACAGCAAAGTCATTTGACAATAGAAACAAATTATTCGATAAAAAATATTCTAGTGATAAAGAGGTCGTTCCAAAAGTTAATAATTAATTAGATCTGGTGGTAAAGGAGGTTGTTTAAATCATGCTGAAAGATTTACCTTTCCTTTGCTGTAATTTTCGATAATTTTATAATACAGTTCCTCTTTGAGTTGTCGATGTTTCTTCGCCTTAACTTTGTCACCTTTCAATAAAGAACTCAACGGTTCGTCGGACCAATTCAACAATTTCGCGTGCAGCTCCAACGTATAAGCGGCTTCGGTGAAATTTTCGCATTCCAAATGTAAATCGAACAATTTGTTCAAATATCTTATGTACATTTCTTTTTTGTTTATTTCCGAATAGAAATCCTAGAAAATAATGAAAATTAACGAGGTCAAAGAGCATCTGAAAAAATTAGATTATACAGAATAATGTATACATACCAATAAATTAACCGTACAGCTCATGGTATTTTCCTTATTCTCGTCAGTAATGATCGTCCTGTATTCCAAAAGACTTTCCATCAACCTAGAAACGATTTTAACGAATTTAACGCCCTCTTCGTTCATCGATGTATGTTTCGAACATAAATCGATCATTATATCATGAAACATATTCTTATATTCGTGATCGCCTTTACCGCCTTCGAATAGAGCGTCCAATTTCACGATCATCTCATTTTCGAAATCGGAAAAATTTCCTTTTATGTGCGACGAATCTCTCTTCGTATCGCCGTAACTTTCCATTTCGTATTTCGAAGAATAGAATTCGCATTGCATCATATCAAAGAATATTTGTATAGTGGCTTTGCGGAGATCGGGTTCCGGTATCAGGGTCATTTCTAGGATCAAACCTACTAAAGACGGAACGAACTGAACCTTATTTTGTCCTGTAACAGAAGAAAATGACGAATTTTTACGATAATCCATTGTAATTACACGATTTGGCACATAGTGATATTTTGTTTTCAAATAACCATGTATATAAAAATAATTTCTTTCTTTCCGAAATTCTCATAATCCGTATCTCAAAAGTTACACTGGTCACCATTTTATCAGACCTAACCTCTCACACGCCAGTGGTGGAACCACAGTTTTCATTTCTAACGATATATTTCACCAAGAATAACACCTGATCACTGAATTGGAAGCTATTGCTGTAACTGTTTGGTGCCCCTACAGAATTGTCATATGTAGCTTATACATTCCTCCCAATTACGCTTTGAAAGAATCTGAGCTCAGCAATCTAATTAATCAACTTCCTTTTCCTTTTATATTAGTCGGTGACTTCAATGCTCATAACCAGAAGGTAAATCTGTTGAAAATGTTCTAAACATTACAAATGCTAACATTCTCAATACCGGCAGTAACACATATTTTCATGTCCAATCTGGCTCCTTCTCGCCTATTGATTTGAGTATTTGCGACCCTGGGCTAGCTTCTTTGCTAACATGAGACACCATTGACAGTTTATATGACAGCAACCACTTTCCCATCTTAATTTCCAACAACGAACAGAAAACCACAACGTTAAACTGCAAATGGAAAATAAAGAATGCAAATTGGGATCTCTTCGAGGAAACTGTCAAGGAACAATTGGATGATCTTACCCACCATGATAACATAGAAGAAGCTGTCAAGCAGTTCACTTATGCAATTCTTTCCTCCGCTGAAAGATGTATAGGTAAATTCTCAATCAACCCCTCGAAGAAAACAGTTCCTTGGTGGAACGATTCCTGCTACCAAGCTGTGAAAAATTGCAACAGATCTCTTAACAAGTACCGCAGAACTAGGAACGAACTGGATAGAATTAACTTCAAAAAAGCCAAAGCTCAAGCTAGGAGAATGCTTAAGTCAAGTAAAAAAGACTCATGGAACAAATTTAACTACAGACACATCTCCAGCTCAAGTTTGGTCTAAGATATGACGAATGAAAGGCCAAAACAGTAGTATAAATAAAGTACCTGCTCTACTACACCAAGGAAATGTTGTCCCAAACAACCAGCAAATAGCGGACATTTTTGCCCAACATTTCGAAAACAAAACTAAAATTAACATACCCCCCTATAACCAAATAAATATAGCTGAAAATTCCGATAATACCACCCCTAACCTTCATCCAATTAACAGTCAGTTTACCTTAGATAAATTAAATATCGTTCTTTCCTCTTTAAAAAATACTGCTGCAGGGCCTGACAACATCCCATCAACTTTCCTCAAACATTTACATCCTCCATCAAAGATCAAACTACTCGAACTGTATAATCTAATATGGTGTAGTCAGCAGTTTCCTAATGCATGGCGGGAATCGATCATAATTCCGATCAAAAATAATAACTCAAACACGGCAAATCCTTTTAGACCAATATCGTTAACATGCACACTATGCAAGGTACTAGAAAAAATGGTCAACAAACGTCTACTTTGGTTTCTCGAAAAAAATAATATACTTAACCCTGCGCAGTCAGGCTTTAGAACAAATATATCAACCATGGATAATTTAATTACGCTTCAAACGAAAATTTATCAATCTTTTAGTGATAGAAGTGACGTTGTAGCAGTTATCCTGGACATTGACAGTGCATTCGACACTGTTTGGCAAACCTCAATCCTTCAAAAACGAATATACTTAAAGCTTCATGGTAATATTGTCTCCTTTATACAAAATTTCTTATCAAACAGATCCTTCAAGGTAACAGCAAATGGGCAAACATCTTCTACTTATTTTCCACATAATGGTGTCCCACAAGGCGCGATACTCAGCCCCACCCTATTTATTCTTAGCATTAACGATATATGTAATTCCATAATTGCCCCAGTTAAATACACGCTCTACGCGGATGACCTCATAATTTTTTGTCAGGGTAAAGTAACAACAGGTACATGCTGTATACTTCAAAATGCTCTAAATTCCATCCAAGATTGGTCTATAAATCTCGGCCTCCAGTTCTCGGCTTCAAAATCAAAAGTTATCCGTTTCAGCAGGAGAAATAGCACGGTCTTTCCACTTTTATACTTAAACGACGCTCCGCTTGCACTTGTTAACCACCAAAAATTCTTAGGTGTAACATTTGACAAAATATTGTCATGGAAACAGCAGATTATGGACTTAAAAGGAGCTTGCCTTATTAAAATGAATATCTTAAAATCACTTGCTCATCATCAATGGGGAGCTGAAGAAGAATCACTCTTACGGATCTATAGAGCCCTCATTCGCTCTTAATTGGATTATGGAAGGATTTTATACATGAACGCTTGTACTTCATACCTTAAATCTTTTAACACAATTCAGAACACTGCTCTACGTATTTGTATTGGTGCCTTCAGGTCTAGTCCTTCCGAAAGCATTTTCGTTGAGTCATTCGAACCCCCTCTCTTCATACGTCGAGAGCGTCTACTACTATCATACTTTTGTTAAATCGCAGCCTGTCCTAACAACCCTGTCATTAACCTTATCAACTCTGCACGCACCCCCGAAGGACATCCCGAAACAATTTCAACAGCTGTGTCATCACTAAAATCACTGTTGGGAACAGTTAATCTTGCAATCATGACCCCTATTAAGTCTTCCAATATAGCGCCATGGACCATTAACCTACCTTTTCTTGATACTACTCTAAGTCGCTACCACAAATTGGACACCCCCAACGCAGTACTTGAGCAAGAATCCAGGAAAATTTTACTTTCTCATCAGTTTGATAGAGTTTTGTTTACCGATGCATCAAAAAACGCAGAGGGGGTCGGTTGTGCTGTAACTGATGAAAATTCTATAGTTGCAAGATATCGACTTCCAGACAATACCAGCGTCTATACAGCAGAGTTATTTGGAATACTGAAAGCTTTGAACACTCCAACAGATAACAACAGCACTATAGCAGTATACACAGATTCTCTCTCATTGATACACTCAATGACAAACATTTATTCACTGCATCCAATAGTCCAACAAATTCACAATACCTGCCACCATCTCTATTCCAATGGTATTTTGGTTCACATCATCTGGATACCATCACACGTGGGAATAACTGAGAATGAAATTGCAGACCAAGCAGCAAAACAAGCATGTTCCTCTGACTTGAAAATAGAAAATATTTACCTCACCCAAGACATGAAACCCATCGTCAAGCAACTCACACTTCAAAACTGGCAAAATTACTGGAACCAACTAGATACTAAACTTCATTCTATACAACCCACCGTTCTCACACCTAAATTCCCCCCAATGACTAGGAAAAACAAAATTATAGTACACAGACTGCGAATAGGGCATTCCCGCCTCACCCACGGATATCTTATGACCTCAGAAGATCCTCCTAAATGCGAATTCTGTACAGACACTCGACTTACTATTGAACATGTTCTATTAAAGTGCCACCAATACCAGATAGCTCGAAGACGTCATAATATTAGTGGAACACTTGGAAATATCATTGGCTCAACCAACAGATTTAGTGACGTGATTCGTTTTCTTAATGACTGCCGCCTTCTCAACTCAATATAAATATAATTGTTCAATATTGTAACACTGTTGTGATTTACGTTGTTATTTAATCTGTACTGTACATTATATTGTTTCCGTCTCAATGACCTTTAGAAGTCGAGACACGTAAATTTCAATAAAAAAAAAACAAAAAAAAATCTCTTATTTTCATTCAGTTTATTCTTCTTATCTTGTACCTAGTGACTTTTTTCAAATTAAAATATAGGGTAAAGTGGGGTAAAAATGAGAATTTTTAAAACTTTAACTTTTTGTATGTTAGACTCCTTTAAAAGAATTGATAAAAATATTTTTGAGAAGTAAATGATAACAAGAAAAATATTAAAAGTTTAAAAACATATAAAATTACCTTTATTAAAGTGAAAAAAAAACTGTGTCATATTTAATCTAGAAAAAGTGGAAAAATGAGACATGCCTGGTTAAAAATGAGACAGTTATAAAATGCATGTTTTAACAGTCTAGTCGTCCTCTAAACCAAAAGTAAGACACTAAGGGAAAAAATGAGAAAAAATAAGTGTTTTTATGTTAAACTCAACAAAAGAGTAGAAAAATATTTATTGATAGAAAAATAACCACAAAATTAAACATTAATTTCAAAACTAAATTTCAGTTCATGCAAAGCTTAGGCAAAGAAGTGCTAATAAAGAATAATAGTTCTACTTAAAAATAAAATACAAAATCCAGAACACATTGAACATAGAAGAACATTAACGAACTAAATATCTTACGAAATCTATTGGAAAGGCTAAAACATCTGCTGCTCTAGAAGTTCCTGCATTATTGATTTCCGGAACTGCTGGATAAACAAATTTATTTCCCTTGTGTCTGAGATAGGAAACACAAAATTCATTATTAGGTAACAAATCTTTTACAATTGCCATGTAGTGCACGTCTTTCTTTTTGGTTTTAAATTTAACCAAAACGAAAGTACCAATAGTTATATTTCCTTCTTCTGGGGATTTGAATCATACATTCTGTGCTAGTGGCATATTTTCTGACTCACTTTCATCATAATTTTTAATTTCTTCTTCTTCATTTTCATGTCTTACTAAATCAGCTAGTGTCATGTTTTCGGTATCACTTTCATCCTCATACTCAATATCTACTTCTGACTCAGATTTTGAATTAGTAGTTTTTTAAGATTGTCTTTGTTTTCCGATTCTTTTTTCCCGCCTTATTTTTCTTTCTGTCATTTTTGTTATCAATATCTTCAATCAGCTTTGCATATTCTTGGCTAGTCAGTATTTGACTGCCGCTAAGTATTTTACGACGCTTTTGTACAGCAGAGGATTTTATTGATTTTCTTTAACAAAATGGTTTCAAAAGAAGAATTTCTACCTTCTGGTTCAAGTGGAGGTAGCGTAGGAACTACATTGTTATTGGAGGCCAAAGTTGTGCTGGAACCATCTAAATCTGCTTGAAGTGCTGGGACATTGACAATTTGTTGTTGGGGTTCATTACTTTACAATTGATCACACTGTATATCTAAAGGGTCCTTATTTTCTAGCTGTAGAGCTTCATATCTTTCTAGTTTTGTAGTATCTAGCCTTGCTATAAGATACTTTTCCCTTGATAATGGAAATATTACTGTTGATGCAAAAGAAGAAACAATGTTCTTTTTTGAAATTCCTTCTTCCCAAATGGAACAAAGCAAATCTGAAAATTCACTTTTTGTCAACGTTCTTTGATTCTCGCGCTGCCAATAGATTAATGTTTCATTCCATTTCAGCTTTAATGGACCAAAGCAACCTCGATTCAGTGGTTGCAGTAAGTCAGTAGAATGTGCAGGTAGATTCAGTAATGTCACATTCTCTCTAATGGTCAGTTCTATGGTATGTTTATCCAAATGTGTCAAATGTCCAACTAAGAGAATCAAAAGTGGTCTATCCCTTATAATTGTGCAAAAATTGGCAAAACATTCATTGAAAATAAGGGTTGTCATCCAACCTTTTTTGGAAACACCATACATTGTATTTTCTAATTCGTTGTTACTTTTCCAGGAGCTCCAGAGATTTTGGTCTTGAAATATTATTAATGGAGGTAAAGAACATCCGCTTGCTTATATACACACCATTAGTCACGTTCTTCTTTCCGGATCCTTCAATATTCCTATGTACCCATGGAAAAAGAAGTTTCATCAAGGTTCCAAACTTGTGACGATGTAATATTTAGGTTGTTTATGCATTTTTCAAGTTTATTATAAAACGAATAAATAATAAATGGGTCACTACTGCAAAAATCTCTAAACCAGTCACCGCCTGGGCGTCCATCTTTGAAAGTCGTGTTAAGGTTATTTTCTTGCACGTATGTTTGCACGGCATTTTTAACCTCTTTCGTAGTTAGTGCGAACCCCCACTGAGCCATTGTAATTAATTTTGAAGCTAAATCTTGTTCGACCTCTAAAGATAACGATGTTTTTCGCACTTGGTTTGTTGAATTATTTTTATTCATATAGCGACTTAGTTTCGACTTATCGATATAGAAGGCATTGGCTGCAGCTCTTACAGAAAAACCCTCAGTTCTCACTAACTTTGCTGCTTTATCGAGATCTTCCTTTGTATACTTTTTCGGGCTTAGGCATATATTTCTTTGGCATCTTGGTTTTGTAAATAAAAGTTAAAAAACAATCAAAATGTTTGTCTCATATTTACCCCTCCAAGAAAAACGTGCTCACTCAAAAACTGGTCGATTGGAACTGAAATGCAATTGCACACGTTTCAAGGGTATTAGCATCAGAGCGCGAAGCGACTTTAACCGAACCTCTACGGCCGACATACGAACTTGCACAACAAAAATTCAAAAGCCGGTTTTAAAAGATTCAAATCGCAAACGACGCGATAGATTTTGTAATTTTAATTTTTACGTCATTTGTTTCCCAAAAGTGAAATAAATTGTAGGGATGATGTTTTTATAAGTGTTGCTATATATTTATAACAATATTGGAATTAAACAATTAGCAACTTTATTTGAGCGTCTCATTTTTTACATAAATATTGCGTGTCTCATTTTTACCCCACTTGACCCTATAGAGTTTTATATGAAATACCAACATTATTTTTAGTCTCTATATCTCCCAAATTTTTGGTACGCACTACTGGTACTCTCTATACAGTGATGGGCATAAGTGTGGAACCAAGTGAATATCTCTGGAATGGTTAAAGACAGCAAAATGAAGTTTGATATGCATATATTATGTAAAAAGGTACACCTTTGAAAAACATTTTGATAACCGTTCCACTTCCGGTTGAACCGGAAATGAACAACTACATCGTTATTTTAAATGGAACACCCTATATATTAATGGATTTTTGAAATCTATGTAAAATTTTAGTGCACTTTTGTATGAAGTACTTTTTTACAAAAATTGATACTTTTCGAATTATTAATTTTTTCAGAAAAAAATTGACCTATATAGACTATTACAAATGATATTTGTACGAGCAAACGCTTAAAGAATCGTAAAATTTGTCTGTAAGGTGATTACTAGGAAGGTTAAAGGTATTTGAATAAGTGTTGCAAAACTCTTCATTGTATACAGGGTACGCATAAAAAGTTTCAAAATTTGAACTTCGAAAATATCAAAGTTCTTAATTTTTTTAAAAGAAATCCCCAATTTTTTTCAATTTCATTGAAATCAGTGGTAAAGAATGAGGTATGGCAGAAATGTAAAAGTTTGCAATATCTTCAAAACCATTAAGTTTAGATATAACTGTTTGAAAACATAAATTTTCAAAGTTCAAATATTTAAACTTTTTATGCGCACCCTGTATACAATGAAGAGTTTTTCAACACATATTCAAATATCTTTGTAGTCACCCTACAGAAACAGTTTACGACTCTTTAAGCGTTTGCTCGTACAAATATAATTTGTAAAGGGTCTATATAGGTCAAGTTTTTTCTGAAAAAATTAATAATTCGAAAAGTATCCATTTTTGTAAAAAAGTACTTCATACAAAAGTGCAACATAGATTTCAAAAATCCATTAATATATAGGGTGCTCCATTTAAAATAACGATGGAGTTGTCCATTTCCGGTATAATCGGAAGTGGGACGGTTGTCAAAATATTTTTTAAAGGTGCTCCTTTTTGCGTAATATATGCATACCATATTTCATTTTGCTACCTTTAACCATTCCAGAGATATTCACTTGGTTCCACACTTATGCCCATCACTGTATATAAGAATATGGATATACATACAGAACAAAATATCCAATTTGCACAAAAAAAACTAGAAAAAAATTTAAACCAGTTTTAACAAACGTCGATATCATAGTACAAATAATAAATTAAACCAAATTTTTCATTAAAATATTATCATAGTAGTATGTAGGAGTCATCTAAGATGTATATGAGTCAATAATACTTTTTATGAGGCTAGAACCATGAAAGATGGGATAAAAAAATTATTGTTGCATACTTGACTATGATTTCGAATCTAAATATTGTTTCTAATTGTAAACAACTTCTCTAAACAAACTTTTTTGATGTCGAAAATAGGGTAGTTTACTCTCGATCAAAATTCCTATTTTTTGTTGTCCCTTGAACACAGTTTGAAAATTTAGAATTTCAACCACTCAAATGCCAGTTTTCCGCAATGCATCGATTTTTATCAAAAACAAAATTTTCTGACAAATGGATAATAAAAAAGTTTTTCATGTGGTTCAAACTTTTTGAAACTCTGTAAATAAAAAAATCTGAATCAATATTCATCGAAAAATCTTTTTTTGTGCTGAACCTCCTCTACTAGTAATAAAAGTAATAGTTATCTGTCTCTCTAATTGTATCTGCCAAGGTAAATATAAATATCACTTACCTAAATTAAACCACATCGATTTGATTTCGAAACCCATTTCGGTTCTCATATCCTTGAACAGATCCAATATTCTCATCTTTTTATTAAAAGAAAAAGTTTCCAATTGCAGCGCCTGCTGAGTCATGAAAGCTATGGCGCAATGGAAAAAATTGTTCCAAGCATCGTGTTCGAATTTTTGAAAGAAGCAATCTCTTATGGTATGAGAAAAGAATCGCAGCGATTTGAGTATGACGCTATTTTGCAACATCAACATGTCGCACCAGTCTTTAGGAAACACCGAGTTACTGACGAGTTCCTTGAACACGACCAGGATTTCCATCAGGAAATCCAAAACGTCGAAATTTGTTGAAAAACTGTTTATGTAGTTGTTGTAGTGTTCGTTGGTCATCTGTCTAAATATATCCAGCATGACGGCTACTAAATTACTCTGAAAATATTTATAAAATGTTTTATGAATTATACAGTGTGTATTAGTCAAATTCGTTTGTATACTGGGTTACTTACCGCATGCGGATTGTCTTTTTCCATTTTTATATGACTCTGTATGACGGTCCTAAGAGCGGACTGAATAATTTCTGACATGTCAGAGAATGTCGATCCGACGTCTTTTCTGAATAACAATTCCATGATGTCGCTCATGTTCTTTATACACCATTCAACCTACACAATCAACGTTACAAAAATCGCCTGATGTTTTTAAAATGAAATAACGAAAAATTTATTCACAGATGAAGTACAAGAATAAAGCATTTACAATAGATAAATGATTAGAATGATGAATAAAAATGTTAGACGTATTGAATAGAAAAATGTGCTTGAAATGATATAAATAAATGTGGCACATAAGTATGTATTATACGAAGACAGTTTTCTTTCTGCTACCAAATTCCTAAGTAGTAATATTAAATAGAGAAAAGAATGTGAAATAGTAGTTGTTTCAAACTGTTTCTGGTTTAGGGTTAAAAATTCCAAATAATAAGTTGAAATTAAGGATATAAATTTAATTTCAAGATTAATTATTAATATTAAAATATGATGAAAAATAAAAACATTACAATTACATGAAGAAAGAAATAGCACTTAACTGTAGGTTTAAGAGAAATAACTGAAATTAAAAGTGTCATTTGACTGTGGGTTATTTTTTCCGGAAAATGTAATTATTTAGAATTAAATTGAAAACTTGTATACTTTGTAGCATTTTTATACTCGCAGCAAAATTTAATACCATGTAAACATTCTATCTAACTGTGTTGTTGTCAGATTTTCTTGTGTGCTGTGTAAAATTTAGTCAAATTCCATAGTTCCAAGTTTATTTTCAAGAATTAATTAGGAATACAATATAAAGAATTTTGTCTTTATAACTATTTATAAATACTAGAAAATAATAAAGATACGCGTATTTACATCTTAAACTATCACATTTAGAAAAGGTAAAAGACAATCATAGGTACAATAGTAACTTTCATTATAAAGGGAATTTTGCAAGCCCCCCCCCCTTTTCTTCTTCTTCAGCTCCGCCCTACAATTCAGGGGAGAAACAGATAAATAGTAAAGAAGGAAATCAGGAAAAAATAACAATAGGAACATGGAACATAAACACGATAATTGAAAAAGAAATAGAGATAGCCGAGGAAATCAAATACAAATATTGGGACTAAGCGAAACAAAAAAAAGGCGAAGATGAGATCAAATTATAGGATAACCATGTACTATATTTTTTGGGAGTGAATGCTGATCAAAGAAGAAAAGCGGAAGTAGTACAAATCAGTTAACTCTAGGATAATGACAATAACTTTACAAATGACAGAAATAATAACATTAATAGAAATCTATGCCCCAGTAGAGGGAACACCGGATTAATAAATATTGGAATTTTACATATGTCTACAAAATACACTAGACAGTGAAAGAGGGGAAACGGAAAACATAATAATCATGGGAGATTGGAATGCAAGAGTAGGCAGGGATACTAACAGAAGCCTGGGGTGCATGGGAAAATATGACGAACAAATAGCAAATAGGAGTGGAGTCAAAATGATAGATTTTTGCAGAAGAAACGACCTGGCAATAGGAAACAAACTCTAGGAACAAAATATAAAAGATAAATATACTTTTATGGCAATAGAAAGAAACGCGAAGAGTCTGATTGATTATATCGTTGACGCAAAAATTGAAACAAGTGATGAAAGACAAAGAATCAGAAATAGGCTCAAATCATAGACTAGTAACAGCAAAGCTACGGGATAATATGACAAAGGCAGTTAAAGGAAACGAAGAGTAAAATTGCAATTCACATTCTAACAGGCAGCGAACTTAGAAAGGAATACCAAAAAGAAACAGATGAGGAATTCACAAGACTAGACAAGCACAGAGGAGGTTGGACACTAGAGGAAAGATGGGAAAAAATTAAAAAAGTACTACTAGAAAATGCAGAAAAGATATGCGGTAATAGAATATACAACGAAATGGTGGAACAAGGACATTAAAGAATTAGTAAAGAAAAGGAAACAAGCATGGAAAACATTCACGCAGACTGCAGATCAAATAGACAAAAATAAATACATCACTATAAGAAACAAAGTGAAGCAGGCAGTAAAGAAATCAAAAAGGGAGAGTTGGAAAGGAAATAACAGATAATTATAGGGCAGATAACAGAAAATTCTGGACAAGAATTAAAAGACTAACAAGATATAAAAAGAAAGAAATAAGAGCCACGAATGACAGCCAAAACCAACTGAGGGTAGAAAAAGAGAAAGTACTACGAATATCCAAATAAAAGCAGCAAGCGACGATCTAGAAATAAGACAGGAGGAAATGTAATAAATAATACGAAGCATTAAAATAGGAAAAGCTCGTAAAGAAGACGATTTAGCTCCAGAAATGACAAAATGGATGGGCGAGAAAGGAAAAAAATGGCTATGGACTATAGTCAAAAAAGTGTGGTGAACAAAAGATCCCCAAAACATGGGAAAACAATTTAATAATACCGATACATAAAACGGGAGTTCAAACACGATGTGGAAACTACAGAGCAATATGCCTCGCCCAAACAAGCTTTAAGCTATATACGAAAATCTTAGAGAAAAGATTACGAAATTACGTTGAGGAGATAATAGAAGATACACAGGCAGCGTTTAGACCAGGAAGACAAATACATGACAATATTTTCGTAGTAAGAAGGTTAATAGAAAGAGGTTTAGAGGAGGGAAAAGAACTCTTCCTAACATTTATAGATTTAAGAGCAACTTTTGATACGGTGAATAGGGATAAAGCCTGGGGTTACCTAGAGGAAATACATATACCAGGAAAACTAAAAGCAGTCAATAAATCCACCTACAAGACTGTAAAAGCGCAGGTACAGATAACGGGAAAGAGATCGGAGGAATTTGAGCTAAGGAAAGGAATAAAACAAGGATATAGTCCGAGTCCGCTCTTATTGTATATATTTGTAAAAAACGTGCAAAAAATCGATTTTTTTTACCTTGGTAGGTTTTGAGACAATTTTTAGGATGTCAAAATACAAGACTAATACACGTACTCGGCGATCACAAGAATTGAATGATTCCTCCGTAAAAAGTATTGGTCAAAGTTGTCAAATGACATGTTCATGAGCAAAATTTAAATGCAACCTTACGTGATTATGAGTAAAAACAGGTTTTCGCACACGCTTTGGTCTTAGTCTATTCCTGATTGCCTGGTCGGATATTTCAACATTATGAGTGGCTCTAATTCCAATATGAAAATTTTTGGATGTCGATATGCGAGACCGAAAATAAGATAGCACTAAAACTGTCCTGAATTAGGTTTGTTTTCCTTTTACGAATCTGCCAAATGAATCATTTATATATTTCGGGTTCTAAATATCAATTCCAAACACGATGGATGACAGGTTAAAATCCCATGCCACCACAAATTGAAATGAGGTCCGGCGCCTCTTCAACCGTGGCAAATAGTCAGGCGGCTAGGACAACTATCACAGTTCTCTAACGGAGTACAACAAATCCATCAGAAAGGAAAAAAGAGAGTCTTTGGGGAAGCTCTGTCAGAGTATATCAGACATACCTGCTAGTACTAGAATCCACAAGATTATCTCGAGAGATCCAGGACGTGCCATTGAGAAGATCCGACGACACTTATAGAGGAAACGTTAGAAATTCTACTACAGAAGCACTTCCCAGATAATCAGATTCTGGAAAACAAGATGCAGTGCCCGCTCGTCCCCAACCGACCAGCTATCAATCTGATGGAAACTCGCAGCTAAAAAAGTCTCTGCCAACATAGTCATATGGACGGTAAACTCCTTTTCCCCGTTTAAATCACCGGGAAAGGATGGAATCATCCCCGCCTTTCTTCAAAAAGGCCTAGAAATCCTGGTGCCGGTTTTGGTAAGCCTAACCTGCAACTATATTCCACTAGTGAGGACGATGGCGAAGGTTATCTTCATTCAGAAGGCAGGTACTTCTCTACCTAATTCCTATTATCCCATCTACCTAACGTCATCCTTCTAAAAACATTATAGATGATCATAATCAAGCACATAGGGAGGGACCCATACGGAACCTTCCGTTAAATCCCTCATCAAGTCAACAGACCTTGCCCTAATGAACCTTGTAGGTAAAAACAAAGAGAATAAAGTTACTTTGATCTGGGTTCCAGGGTACAGTGGTGTGGAGGGTAATGAAGTGACCAACGTTCAGAATAGAAACCGATTCTGCGAACATCGGACTAAAACCCGTCGTTGGAATTGCAATAAGCACCGCCAAAAGCTGCATCTCAGATTGGGCCAAGCACAAAACGCTCAGGCTCTGAAGGGAGACACACTGGGGATCCCACACTCGAAGGCGTTTAGCATAACCCCTTGAAGGAAGCCTCCTAACAGGTCTTAGAATAGCGTAGGTATGATTGACGCATTCTGACAGGACTGTTGACAGGATACTGTCGCCTAGGAATACACTCAAGAAGTAATAAATAAATAGAGTAGAGTTTTGTATTTAAGTGTATAAATTCTCTTTATTGCAAAGCGCTTTCGACTTTGGTCATATTCAGTAGAGACAGGAGTGCCCTCCTTGTGTATCTTCAAGAGACCATATAACCTGGGCATTTGAGGATTGCTAGGAATTAAATTGTTTGTTTTGTTGAATTCATAAAAAAGATCTTCACAAACTTCTATGTAATTTTTGTTTTTTGAAATGAACTTAAGTGGATTTGAGTTTAAAGGGATGAAGTTGTTGGAGCTTAAAAAGTCTTCAACCTTTGTGATATAATCTGTTTGATCAAGTATGACTAGGCAGCTGCCTTTATCAGCTTTAGATAAGATGATATTTTTGTTGGACATTTTTTTGATAAGTTTATGTAAAGTTAAATTTAAATTCTTATGATTGAACTTCTTCAAGTAACCAGGTATCTCCTTGTGAGAAGATACACAAGGGGGCATTCCAGTCAGACCAGTGGTAAGCTTTCACAACACTCCTGTCTCTACTTTGGCAACATTCATCCTCCAAGTGAAAAAGAACATCACCAACTACAAATCGTCCAATTCGGTAAGTAACACTGCAGAATTAATTAACAAAATTAAAAATTTTCCACTCGACAACAATACCTTTGATGTCAGCAACCTGTTTACGTCCATATCTAAATCTGAAACTTTACCTTTAGAATCAAACTTACTTTCTCTACACTCAGTTCCTGATTATACAAAAACTGACATCTTAACTTAGCTTAATTTTTGCATTTCTCAAGATTTTTTTGTCTTTAATGGGAAATCTTATAGCCAACCTGAAGGCTTGGCTATGGGTAACCCTCTCTCTCCATTTTATGCAAAATTTGGAAAACTCATACATTATCAACAAGATTAATAAAATTGTTAGTTGGTTTTGTTACGTCGATGATTGCCTGGTTTTCGTTGCAGGTAACTCCAATGATGCTCTGGATGTACTTGAATCCTTAAATAATGTACACCCCAACATTAAATTTACCCTTGAAGTGGAATCAGACAACAGATTAAACTTTTTGGATCTAACCATAACTAAATTCAACAACAAATTAGTTTTTTCCATTTACAGAAAACCCACTTAGACTGATCACGTCACACCTTTCAATTCTCATCATCCTATGCAACATAAAATGGCCTCCTTCAACTACTACGTTAATAGACTTTTAACAATTCCACTAGCTCCTTCAAATTACAACAGCAAGGTTAACATATTAAAACAGATTGCTGTCAACAATGGCTACCAACCTTACATTATTCATAAATTGATTAACAAAATTAAATACAGGATAGACAGAAGACTCGCCTTCACTACTTCTCCTACAATCAACCCACCTTTGGTGAAATACTTTTCCATCCCTTTTTTGGATCAAAATATGTGCAGGGATATTTCCAAATTCATAGAAGATACAGTACCTGGTACAAAAGTTTCCTTTAAAGCTTACAACAGTTTGAGCAATTATTTAGTTAACTCAAAGGATAAAAGTAGTAAATTGAAAAGTAGCGGTGTGTATAAACTCGAGTGTTCTGATTGCCCGACTTCCTACATTGGTAGAACCTACAGACCACTTCTCACTCGCATCAATGAACATCTGAAGAGACCTGACAATTCCATATTTGGTAGCCATCTCAAATTTCACAAGCATAATTTTAGCCCTAACAGAAACTTTTTTGCACAGGATTGATAATAGCAACCTGCGAATTCTGAACAGCT
This sequence comes from Galeruca laticollis, assembly GCA_963921935.1. Taxonomy (NCBI): domain Eukaryota; kingdom Metazoa; phylum Arthropoda; class Insecta; order Coleoptera; family Chrysomelidae; genus Galeruca; species Galeruca laticollis. The sequence goes on from OY998179.1 coordinate 110,252,050, forward strand.
TTTTTCAACATCGAGAAATACATAAGTATACCTGGATGCAACACTCTAGAAACCTAAAAACTGTCATATATTAAGTGATAGTCCGGCAAACTACAACGCTGAAAATACAGGATGTTAGAGCCTATAAAGGCGCAGCTTGTGGACGTGACCTCCATCTTGTCAAATCCAAAATACTACACTTTCGTGTAACAAAGGAAAAAGGAAAAGACACAAGCGAACAAGAACAAAAGAACACAGAAATCAGGTACAACCTAGATAACCTTAACCAAGATAGCGTAAAGGAATTTTACAAAAAACGACTTGACGAAAAACTCATACAAGAAAACTTTGAAAACACAGAAGATCAATACGAGTATCTTAAAACATGCTTGAAATACGCCGCTCTGGAAGCCCTGGGAGACCAATCGAAGAACACCATATTGGTGGGATGAAGAAATAGTAGAAATGATAAAAATAATGAGAAACAAATACAACAGATTCCTAAACACAAAGTCAGATCAAGATAAAAAAGAATACAAAACAGCCCAAAGGAAGGTACGCACAGCTATAACAAAAAAGAAGAATGAAAGCTGGGAAAGAAACTGTACAAGACTCAATACATACCTGGGAGGTAGTAGAAGTACCGAAAGCTGGAAAATGTTAAGATCTCTTCGTCAAGAAAAGACAAAAGATATTATCTCACCAATAACGTTAGAAGAATGGGATAAATACTTCGCGAAACTGCTGACTGAGCAAAGGACATAATATCAGCAACTACAACAGCCACAGTCCGACACTCAAAGACGAACCACAGCATCCCCACTTAGAATCAACACCAAAGAAGTAAAACTGATTTGTCAAGCACTGAAAATCAGAAAATCTCCTGGCCCTGGTTATATCCCCCCGAAGTTACTTAAACACAGTACAGATAAGCTATATCGACAATTAGCATGCCTGTTCCAGAAATGCATTAATGCTAGAAGAATGGAAAACGTCGTACATAACAACGATACATAAGAAGGGAAGTAAAGACGTGTGTGATAATTATAGAAGAATCGCTGTGCTTGGTACTATTTCGAGAGTCTATGGTAAGCTAGTGAAAAAGAGAATTGAGGATGAATATTGTGATAGTGAGGCCGAAGAACAAGCTGGATTTAGAGCTGGTAGATCCACTGTGGATCACGTATTCACAATAACACAGATAATTGAGAAAAATACGGCACGGAATCAAGAAATACACCTCCTTTACGTAGACCTCAAGAAAGCGTACGATAGTGTACCCCAGCTAAAACTCTGGGAGGCTCTCGAGATAACCAACATCAGCATAACATTGATAAGAGCTGTTTGAGAACTCTATAAAGAGAACACAAGCCAAATAATGAAAGGGCAGACATTATCAAAGGGGTACAACATTAACAAGTGCGAACAGATGGGAATACCACTGAACGATCACATACTATATACTCTCTGATTCGTTGGTGATCAAATAGTCCTAGCTCAAGACTACGACGACTTAGAATACATGACCCGTAAATTAATTGAATACGATAAGTGGGGGCTGGAGTTAAATTTGCAGATAACGAAATATATGTGCATTAGTGGAGAACAACAGGACCTTATCTTGGAACAACAACATCAGATAAAACACTGTAAAAATACAAATATCTTGGAATACACATCACTAATGACGGTAGTTTGGATGAAGAAATCAAACACAGAAACAACCAAGGAAGACAAGCAACCAGACAACTCAACAGTATTTTGTGGGATAGGGCAGTATCAAAACAAAATAAGCATAGAATTTACAACAGCATAGTGAAAAGTGTCATCAGCTATGGTAGTGAAGTGTGGCCTCTAACGGAAAAAACTCGTAAGTCTCTTGAAGCCACCGAGATGGATTATTGGAGACGCGCTGCCGGAAAATCAAAACTGGATAGAGTGAAAAATGAGAGAATCCGAGAAATTATGGATGTTAATCACAAAATGACGGAAGACATACAAATTAACCAACTTAGATGGTATGGACACGTTCAAACAATGGCGGAAGACAGAATCCCAAAGAAAATACTAAATTGGACACCATAGGGAAGAAGAAAGAGAGGAAGACCCAGACTGAGTTGAAGAGAAGGAATAGATAGACATCAGAGAAAGAAGAGTAGATGAGGATCTCTGGACCGATCGAGAACAATGGAGACTGGAAATCAGAAGACGGCGGAGAACGTTATAAACTGATTTATAGATAGATTGATAATAAGGAATTTTTTAGATTGGATTTGTTTGATACACTTGAGATCTCCAAAGAACTTAATGAAAATGAGCTTTGTTTAAACACACAAGTGAACTGGGACAGAGATTTTCTTCCTCTCTATCAGAGGGTTAAATATAATTAAATTTACGTTCCATTTCTATACTCACTAGACCGCTCTTTAGGTTGGTACTGGTATTTGCACTTTCACATTTGGCTTTACACATTCCGCATCTGGTTGACGTTGCTTCTGCATACCACATGGCTTGAATTTCAACATGTTTCTCGTTTAGTTATTAAGCAGAACAATATTAATTGTAACAATGTTTTTATTTATTCAGCAGCTTCGTGTTTACCTGATTTGTAAGTAATCACCTAATAATTTTTTCAAAGTTATAACCTCACTTTTACAACTCATATTTCTGTACTTTCAACTGAGTATTTACTTTTAGGAAGCACTGAAGATGACGAAAGTCGAAAGCGCTTTGCAATAAAGAGAATTTATACACTTAAATACATAACTCTACTTTATTTATTGATTATTTGAACAAGTGTATTCAGCTCCACATATTTATACACTTAAGAAGGATGGGTCTGGAACAAAATCTGACTATCCCTTCAGTTATGTGGAAGACAAAACCGCAATAGACACATCTGGGTCACAATGGAAGTCGTTATTTCTTAACCTTAAACCTTAGCTGAAGCCATGGGGCAATTAGGCCTGCAGTGCTAATTTATTACATAAGAATACAGAATGAAGGAAAAGCAAGAAAATGTTTTTACTAAATAAAATAATTTGAGATATGTGCAATTATTTCGACTTGTGAAAAAGAGAAACAGCTGAGAAAATTGTGTTAATAAATAATAGAAGCAGATACAGGATACAGAAGAAAGAAAACAATCTTCGTATATAACGATATAAACCATCTTTACTACAAAATCTAATGAAAATTGCAAGTCACATGATACATTTTGTATATTTGCAATCGAATCGACGAAAGCATAATCGAAATCAGACAATTAGAAAGTGAGGTAATGTTTACATAAAATGAGTAACGGCTAAATTAATTTTTTACGTAAATATGTTGTCAAAAACATAACCTATAAATAAAATACGTTTTGGGGAAGGCGATTTTTTCAAAAAAATATCGACAAACACTGCAAAAAATTAATTTATCTCAATTTACACTGTACATTACGAGAGTCAGTAATTCAAGATGTAAACAAGTTACAGGATGTCAATAAATACACCAAGCCACAAATGTAATTTTTTTTATTTATTAAGGAGAGTTGGAGCATTCCGCCATCTCGCGAGTTTTTGCATAATTATGTGAAATACTGTCATGTAAACTACATTTAAATAACAGTAAATAATTTTACGGTTTTTATCAAAATAGAAAAATTCGAATTTCGATTTTCTCGTGTAAAATATCGATTTTTTTGTCCAAAAATCGATTATTCAATTACTCGATTTCAGATTGCCATCCCTAATACGTTTTCTAAACTATAAATTTTACCTGTTTCGATCAGATTTTGTAGTAATATACCAGAAGCGGATAGAATAAGAAAAATTAGTCACTATGATATTTAAATAAATCATCGTCAGTTATTTGCGAATAATACCCACATAAAAATAGGAAAAAATGAGAATAACTATTTTCTAAATGTTAAGTTCACCTCTTCCGGATATCCGACATGCTGATTGACGCAATGTTCCGTTGTACCAAGCAGTTGAGCCACCTTGGCTACCGATCTGTTTTGCCTTCGTCCATCTTGTCTCGTTACACCCTATAATACACCGATTTCACCACTACACTAAATAATACACGCACAAAAATAAAAAAAGACAACTGCTAACAGAAATTAAAATAAAAAAAGTAAAAAGGGGTTAGCACAAAATAGCTAAGAGTTATGGAGTAGACAGAAAAGATGTTTTTTTTTTAAATTCTGCAACAAAAAATATTTCCAAAAATTTATTAAAAAACAGGTAGACAATTTATAGTTTTTTTTTAAAGTCAACTGAATAATTTTACGTGTTTAAAGGTGTACTATATAAAATTATTGAGTAATTCTTGTGTATTATGGCATGTAATAGTAAAAACAAGTAGACAATGAATATGACCCAACAAAGAGAGTACGAAGAGAAGAGAAAAATTGCAAAACGTATCTGCATACAAAAAAGAGGGAACAATTAGATAAACACTTAGAATAAATAAAAGATCGCTATGAGAATAAGGAAAGTAAAAATTTTCCATAGGGAAGTAAAGAAATCAAGAGAAAACATGAAAAGAACGAATTAATGTAGAGACTAAGAAGGCAAGTTACTGGGAGACCTAAAGGACAAACTAGGCAGATGGGCAGGGCATTTTAAACTTCTATTTAATGGCGATAAAGAAGATATATAACAAGAAGAGCAAGGAGATAATGAGGATCCAATTGAAGAAGAAGTATATATAATTATAAACAAACTAAAAAACAATAAAAGTACAGAAAAAAATGGAATTCCAGCAGAAATTATATAGTATGGAGGAGAGAACTTACAAAAGAAAATATACAACCTGTCATATAGGTTGTGGCAGAAGAAAAATGTACCAGATATATGGAGAAGGCTACAATGTCCAGTTCTTCAAAAAGGAACATAAGATCTTGTGCGAAAATTATAGGTATCACATTACTGGATAGTGTATACAAAGTAATCACCAAAGTAATAAGAAATAGGTTACGAAAGTATGATGACAACATAGTTGGAAAATACCAAGGAGGTTTTTAGAGGAACAGTTGATTAAATATTAACACTTAAACAACAGTTATGAACAAAATGTAGGATTACATCTCCTTTTTATTGATTTTAAACAGGCTTTCTACTCGATACACAGAGAAAAAATATATGAAACACTTAAAAAAGTAGGAATGCCAAAAAAATTGTGAAATCTAATAAATATGACCCTGACCAACACAAGCAATAACATTTTAATGGAAAACAGCCTATCGGAAGAATTTACAGTGGAAAAAGGACTAAGACAAGGAGGCCCTCTCTCAACGAACCTATTTAATTTAATTTTAATATGAAATAGTAATAAAAGAAAGTAAAATACAAACAACAGGTTCAATCTTCAACCATAAAGCACAGTGCATTGCATATGCAGATGACATAGAGTTATTAATAAGATCAAGGAGAGAACTGGAAAAGGTCTTTAGTAAATTTGTAGATGAAGCAAAAAAGTTTGGCTTACAAATAAAAAAAATAAAAATACATGGAAATGCGTAGTGAAAACATAAATGAAATCAAATACACCAAATGGATAGCAGGAGGAAAAGAATATATTTTAAAAAGTATATAATAGTAACCGTAATATCCACAAATCAAGAAGAAAACGAGATAGATAAGAAAATTCTGAAAGGTAATAAGAGCAGTGGGGTCTCTATTAAATATATTAAGAACAAAATAAACGGTTTTAAAGATTAAAACTAACTTTTCCGCATCTGTGAGATGCCCAGAACAATATTCATAAAATTAGCACTTGTATCGGGAGATGTATTGTGCTGACAAACCGAATTTTTTCCAGAAATAACCAAACATGTAGTATTTCTGGATTTATAGGACCCACTGTACTCGCTCTAGTGAGCTGAAAATCAATAGGATTCATCTGTGAGACACCTTGAAAAATATCCAATTATGAAATTGGTCACTTCTATACAATCCATAGGCTGTATCATGCTAACAACCCGAAATTTCTCCAAAAAGGACCAAAAATGTAGCACTTCAGGTAACCATAGCACCCGTTTTACTAGCTCTGGTGAATTACAAACCAATAAAGTTCATCTATAAGACGCCCTGAACAATATTCAATCATAAAATTGGTCACTTGAAGGCCGTATCGTGCTAACAAACTAAATATTCTCCAAAAATGACAAAAATTTGGTACTTCAAGTACCATAACACCCGTTGTACTGGCTTCAGTGAACTTAAAATCAATAGAGTTCATCTTTGAGACGCCCCGAATAATATCCAATCATAAAATTGGTCATTTGTTATATACCCCAGAGGCTGTATTGTGCTAACTAACTGAAATTTCTCAAAAAATTACAAAAATTTCGTACTTAAAGTACCACAGCACCAGTTGTACTGACTCTGGTGAGTTGAAAATCAATAGGGTTCATCTGTGAGATGTCCTGAACAATATTCAATCATAAAATTGGTCACATGGAGGCTGTATCGTGCTAACAAACTAATAATTCTCCAAAAAGGACAAAAATTTGGTACTTCAAGTACCATAACACCCGATGTACTGGCTTTAGTGAGCTGAAAATCAATAGAGTTCATCTTTGAGACTCCCTGAATAATATCCAATCATAAAATTGGTCATTTGTATATACTCCGGAGGCTGTATCGTTCTAACTAACTGAAATTTCTCAAAAAATGACAAAAATGTCGTACTTAAAGTACCACATCACCCGTTGTAATGACTCTGATGAGCTGAAAATCAATAGGGTTCATCTGTGAGATGTCCTGAACAATGTTCATTTATAAAATTGGTGACTTGTTGCACTCCGGAAGCTATATCGTGTTAACAAGGCATGTAACGAAAAGTGACAACGACGTCGACGACATACAGGATTTTTTTCAATAAACCGTTTTTTCAAGTAGTCAAAATTAGAGTATATGAAACAATTGTAAGACCAGCAGTTCTATATGCATCAGAAACATGGACTATGACAAAAAAAGAGGAGAATAAACTGGAAATATGGGAAATAAAAATCGGCAGGAACATATATGGTGGTGTCAGATCAACAGAAGCTATTTGGAGAAGATATACAAACAAAGAATTAATGAACATATTCAAGAAATCGAAAATAACACTGAGTTAGACACAAAAAGCAAGGTGGTTAGGACACATTGTCAGAATGTCACAGTAGAGAATTGTAAAAATGGTGCTGGATGGAGAAGGTAGAAAAGGAAGAAGAGGACACACAAAGAAAAAATGGCTACAAGAAGTCAAGCGGGATATCGATGAGGTAGGAACGATCGACCCCTACTTCCAGAGACTAAAAAGAGGATCTGAAAGCGGGGCTAAGGAGAGTCGAAAAACAAAACCCAGGGTTGAAAGTTGATCAGTGGATTGTCCTTGGTTCCAAATCATCCGATATGGGACTGCATGTGAGTCTTCGGATTAATGAGGGTCAATGAAGGAACTAAGCCGGGTTCAATGGAGACCGTACTATTTATTCCAGAGAGCCAGCTTTAAGACCCTGGAAAACATGACCGAAGAGGAAACAGTACCTGAACCAACATTCAAGGTGTTACAGGCAAACTTGCAGCACAAAAAGACGGCCACGGCTGTCCTACATCATACGGTTGTAGCCGATAATATAGACATCGTTCTGATCCAAGCACCTTGGATAAAGAAACGTAAGATACTGGGGCTAAATATTAGAGAAATGGGCTGACAATGGGAACTAATTGTATTAAAGTAAGAACTTGTATCTGTTACAGATCTAAATATATCTTGATGCCAATCATGGAACTTTATACAGGAGACATGATAGCAGCAAAGATTAAACTTGAAAAAAATGGGGAGGTAATAAGAGGCAATAATAATGTGTCTTTATCTTCCCATCGAAGAACCGTTACCGGGGCAAACATGGAGAACCTGATATTGGCCTATATCGAGGACACGAAGCTTTTGGAGTAGGAGTAGACAATATTGGGAACTGTACAATGACTTGGTTCAAGTGCCCGGGCTGTTGAGCACAGCCCAAACGAATGAATGAATGAACAATCGAGTGGAAAGAAGTAGTAAAGGATCAAAGGCAATAATAAAGAATAGTATTTTCAATGTCAACTGAAAAATTATATCTGTTTGAAGGCAATTTGAGAAATTTTTGTTGTAGAATAATTTATGGTATTTAATAATGAACAACAAGTAGATAATATAATATTTTCAAAGCCAACTGAAGAATTATATCTGTTTGAAGATGTATTCTATGAAATTACTAAATAATTCTTGTTGTAAAATAACACGGCATTTTGGAAGACATTCTCGAAAGATTAATCTTCAATTGACATTAGTTACACGACACCAAAAAAAACAGAGAGAAATTGTACAATTATTGAATATCACAGCTAGACTACGATTCGAGCAGAGCACCACTCATGTTACAAGACAAGTCATCACATATATTTAATACTTCTATATTACTAGTACCTGTAAGTGGATGTGTTGCCCACCTAGAGAGACAGCAACTGCATCCTTCTAGCTAATTGATTCATAATCCATCAGTTGTGTGCAAGCATTAATATTGTAGTGGACATTCTCGGGCATGCGCATAACATTTAAGTATTAAATGACGGAGACAAACCTATGCACCTTTGGGTCTTCATTCTTTTCCAAACACCTACTAGCAATATAGGTGTATTAAATATAAGGTGCAACATCAAAGGAACAAAATTGAAGCCAAAAACAAAGAAAGTATAGATTTAGCTTGATATTACTAAGATGGACAGACGTTTCTAATAAGGATAGCTACAATCACACATCAATCCTTTACCCCAACTATTAAATCAAGCAACAGACGACAGAAAAGAAAAAAGAAATTGACCAATTTACCTAATGTAAGGTTAGGGAGACCTTTTCACTTTGAAAAAACGAGATTAAAGAGCTAACCACTGTGGCAAGGAGAAAGAGTAAGGAACCATTTTCAATAAATAGGTGTTTCATTTTCACGTTGATAGTGAAGACACCTTAGTAGAAAGTTGAAGAGGAAATGGAGATAAAGAAGGCTAAGAATTTGAGCCGTCTAGAACTACCTCCATGCAAGAAAAATGACCGAAGAAAAATGTTAAATATTATCTTGAAGAATTGAAAAAAGAACAATTTACCAAAGATATAAATATTGTTGTAACACCTGTATATCAAGTAATTCGTTAGTCATTAAACATTCCAAGATATGTTGGTCAAGGAATATTAGAGACATTTAGACATAGAACAATTTCAACTATATTTAATATTTATAAAAAACATTGTGAAAAAAGCGTTGAGTAAACATATATAAATAAAAGTTTTGGTTAGGACAAGTAAGTGGACTACGAATCATTATTAAAAATATTTTGTAAATATTAAGAGATATCTTTTGGTGAGAAAAATTAATCCTAATTGATTGAAACCAGAGTGAGTTATTTTACCAATACCATACATAGTAATAATAAACCATCACTATTTAAATTTTTTGTCACAGAATTTTTAAATTATTTATTAAATAGGCCTACATGTGTTCTGTCGATTTTTAATAAAAATATTCTACTGAAAATATCCACACCAATTAAAGAAAAAATAGACGGTGTATTGAAAAAGTAAAGTAACAGCTTAATCGGTTCTCAATAACTGAAAAAAATGTAGATTTTTTAGATCAAAACAAACGGGAGCGGTATTGTAAAACTAACGTGAACTTATTAATCAGTTACGTTACTTTTTGAACACACTGTATGTAAATTTAAATTTTTTTATTTAATTTTGAATTAACACTTGTGGACTTTTAAATTTGAAAAAAAAATCAATAAAAATTATAAAATAAAACTTCCTAATTAAACTTTTGTTGTCTAAAAAATATAGAATCCAAATGCATTCACATTATAATTGTGTTTTATTGTTAATAATTACAATAATGCTAATCAATAAAAAAATATATCAAATTTCTACCTAATCATGCAATTTACATTTCATCAAATGTTACTAAAAGTATAGAAAGTGATCATTTTTTTTTAAACGGTACTACTTACTGCGCCACTTTTCTAAAAAGTATCATATACCATCTTGCACTTATACATTCATTTCCTTGAAGACAATTCGACAGGATATAAATCTGGTAACCATAGAGTCCATTCAAACATTTTATTATATTTTGGTCGTTCGTTAGTATTATGGTCTAAAATCTGATTGGCAGTTTTTCAAAAACCACTGTATAAAATTATTAATAATTTACCTATATTAAAAGATATTTAAATTGACATGTGACACGATATATTTAAAATACTTTTGATAAAAATCGAAGTGGCGCAGTCAATAGTACTATTTGAAATAATAGACAAATTAGAATCAAATCGTTCCAGCGTTCCAAATAGTGCTATTAAAGGAATGTATACCATCAATTTATATTTTTGTCTTGTCTGTATTAAAAGTATTTTTAATAGGTATACATCCCGCAGTGCTGATTACATGCTTTTTAAAAGATCTCAAGCACATTCCGACTACAGAAATTGAAATTTTTTCGACAATCCTTTGTGGGATTTCGAAAAAGAGAGGATGCAAAATAGAAATACAAAGAATAAAAAAATAGTACCTAAAATTGTTTATTTGCTTGAAACATTCGGCGGCCAAGGTGTCTCTGGTGCAGAAGATTTTTGTAATCGCTCTCAATTTTCTGTTTTCAAAATAAAATTTCATTTTTTCAATTTGAAATTTTTGAATATTTGAAAATAAAATAGATTTGACGCACACAAATTTTTGTTAAAAACCGGGAAATCACAAAGGAAAATAATCATCTTTATCAAAATATACTTTGAATTGTAATAAGTGTTTAAATTTTCATGTGAAAAATCGCACAAAATTTTTTTTTTTTTGTATAAGGTAATACTTTTATTGATCTCATTTTTGTACATTTAGTATTGTCATCATTGGAAAGAGGAGCTATCAAGGGCCTCTACAAGAAGTATTGAAATATATGATGAAATTAGATCCAATTATGAAGAAAACATTTAACGATTATGGAAACTAGATGAGGATAAAACCCATTACAATATGTTTTGGATGACATGTTATCAGGATAACCTATTGGAGGCACCTTAGTATGATGGGGCGCCTATGAACTTGATAAATGTGGTTTTGAGTGATAAGTTTCAGTTATTGTTTATTGATCCGACAAAAATTACAGGACTCCTATCAATAGCGGGGCCTTGTGCAACGTGTCTAGAGGAAAATAAGGCCCTGCATGTTATTGATTTAGATATTATGTATGATCAAGTTTTGAAAAATAAGTTCAAAATTTCAAATAATTTGAGAATTTCATTAAGAACTTGATTCCAAAATAAACTGGTAAATTTTGGAATCAACTGAATCTGTAAAAATAAATTAAAAGGAGCAATATAAAAATAATCACTTGGAAGAAAAAGATGCAAAATTATCAAACGAATAAGATGTGCAGGTCATGTAGTAAGATCAGAAGATCACAGATGAATAAGAACAGAAAACGACGGAAGGATGCTGTTACGAGAGACTTTTCAGTAGTGGGAAATGGACTCACAAGATTGTAGGATGTGGAGGGTTAAGACTGACCCATAGTTGTAGGGTCAGTAGAAAACTTCTTTTTCTATTAATTATTAGTTTAAATTAAAGATCTGTACGTTTTGATGTTTTTTTTTTCAAGTTTACTGAGGTTGAAAGCAAATATTTAGGAAAATTGAAAACAGAAAATGTTCGAGTTACTCAAGACATCAATGAAAATGTATTTACAATCCTATATGAATATTTTACTAATGAAATGTGTACATATATACAAATATCTATACAATGTGCAGGGCGATTTGTGAATAAATTTATTTGTACAATAAAAATAAAAATGACAGTATTTCATCTGAAAGTATCGAAAATTTTCAAAATCGAAATACAAGCTAAGTAGTTTTTTATGTAATATCAACTGAACTGTTTTTGTAATCACAATATACATTGTGGAAAAGCTAAATGGAATAAATTTATTATTTCGATTACTGTATATAATTATAAAACATTTCCGAAAAATATCAAATTTAAAATTGACATTCTTCAAACTTAAAATGTGATGACTAGCTTTTCAGATGACAGGTACAACCCCAAATTAAATTTAGTAACAAATAATAAATATGAATGAAAATAATAATAGTGAACCAGATATCATAAGGTAACGTAACAATTTAACACCTGAAAAAAAAACCATGATCAGAAATGTGTTTGAAGGGCTTCGAGTCAGAGAATAAAATATGAATGTGAATTTTAACAAAAGTTTACGAAGCTAATCGGTACAGAATAATTAAAAGAAGGGGTGAAACAAATGAGATAATACTTCGAAGGCTGAAAACAAGAAGAAAACGAATAAAATTGGAAGATATAACCAAACATGTCATTCGTAGTGCAGTACACGAATTTTATATTAATAAGAAATTACCAACTGTAAAAAAACTGCTTCCTCTCTTCAACCTAATAAAAAACTTCCAAAATATCAAAACTTGCTTTGTTACGTACTTTGCATGAAATAAAGCTCAGATATTTAAAGAGAAAGAGGACATGTGGAGCTATGTAGAAGCGGACAATTAATTCCCTAGCTACTCGTGGGAACACACTATGAGTGAAGCAGCAAAAATGAATACCGATCGAGCCAGTGGGGAAAACTTCTAGCAAGACCGGGAAATCAATAAATAATCAATTTGGAGGATACAGTACCGGAAAACACCCGGGAGGGGAAGAAGGCTAATACTGGTAGGAGATTAACCTCGACCAATGACAATCGGCCCGGCACTTCATCCAGGGGCTAACATCCAAATAAAAAAGTAACGATTACAGTTTCCGTTACCAGCGTTGGGGGAGCCCGGTGGGAAATATGACCCCATGAGGGCTGGGTTTAGTGCGGCAAGGGTGCCGAGATACCTCTGCTTACTGCAAGAAGACCTTACTCTAGAACAGGCTAGAGAGAAAGTACTCTCAGATAAGGAAAAAAGGGTCAAGAAAATCTCTGCCACAGTTGGCAAGAGAGGGAGTGAGTTTATCTCACCCCTACACCGCTCAGATGGGATGAAGGCAAGAGTGGAAGGGGGACCATATATTTTTTGGAAATTAGTATTCAATTATATTGAATTGTTTCTTTATAATAAAAACATAATTTTAGTGACAACCAATTCATTCTAAAATGCCGTAGATTATTTTTAATAATAACTGCACGGCTATGAGATGTCGATTTTTTTTGCCTCAAACCCATACAGGTTTATGTTGAAAATAAGAGTCACTCTCTACTCCAGTATAAATTATTATTATTATTTATTAAATTTGTCATCTAATGAACAAAATCCACATATTTGAAGAAACTTGTATTAAAAAATTTGTTAATTAATTAATAAATTTTGTAATTTTTACGAAATTACACTGAAAAGGCCATCAATTTCTAAATGAGTCAACAAATTCTCAATTTTGACACAAATTTGTCAAAATTTTCAAATTTAATACATAAACAACTTAAAAAAACAGATCTATAAGCTAATAGTAAAACATACTGATTAACTATCAACTAATCTGTCAAAAATGGCACTGTAAAGTCACTCAGCTCAAAAATTCAAAAAGAAAATTTCCGATACTCATTAAAATAATGTGAACGATAAAAATAAAGAAAAAAGAAGCAATAGAAGCAAACTTACAGCTATCGTCACTTACCTCTTCCTTAGTAGTAAACAGAGTTTTTACTTGATCTGTTATAATGGGCAACAATATTTTACGACATTGAGGATATAAAAATAATTTACTGTGAATTATTTCGTTGATTGTCATCATTTTCTGTTTCGTCAGACGTCCCAACGGCATATTATTCAACATATCGAATAAAATTGTACTAAAAACAATTGATAGAGTACCTACACAGTGAATATGATGATGATAATTACCTTAATTCTTTGGAATCGAACACTAATAACATATCCGGTATGCTGCTCGGTAGATATTTTAGACAAGCTCCTTGTTCTCGTATTAAACTTTCTATACTGGAAGACATCATGTATACGATGTTTTGTAGAAGATCTCGCATACTTTCGTCGAAATCGTCTTCTGAATCGTATTCTTGGTAGATTTCTTTATAAAGGATTCTACTTCTGGCGATGAATTTCATGAAATATTGTAGGCACTTCATGGTTCTGAATATTAGGTCTTTGGAACTGGTAGTCGCGTCACTGGCCCTACTTACTATAGTCTTTAATACTGATATTAGTTTCCTGGAAAAATAATACGTTTTAAAACAGTTCATTTTTAAATTAACAGAAAGCATCTAGAATGTCTGCAATATCACATTGCCAATTGCAATATCACATTGCCAATATAAATAGTGTAATGTCAAAAAAATAGAATTCAGTTCAGTAGTAAGCAAGTGTTAAAATAAATGATTTCATCACACATTTTAATAAGGTACTGAGTGTGACCTCCCCTCATCCAGTGTGGATTTTATCTACTCCAATGCCTTATGAGAGAAAGTAATGTTTTTAGTAAACTATTAAAATCTATTTGTAACAATCTTATGAAATTATTTTAAGTCGAAACATAAATTGTTGAGAGCTCATTGCCGAAAATAGCGTTGTCATATTATCTTAATCTTATTTTACCGATTTGTGACATCACTGAAATGTAAAAATCAAAATGTAAGCAGTCGAGTTGAAGGTTGTGACAAATTATGGATAATACACAATATATTATTTAATTTTATTTATTCATATAGTGAATTGTTAGGAGCAAGACGTGTTTTTAATCCGCTCCCGAAAATGAATTACAAATGCTACAAACTTAAATCTTTTGTGCATTATGTATGCACAAAGTGTTCCAGTGTGTTTCACAAAAGTTGTCTGCAGTAACACATGAAGAAAAAGGTGAAATTTGTTAAAGACAATAAAATAATCTGCTGCCAAGAAGAGAGTTTCACGGGTGAACACAAAGAAGAAACCAGCCTATTAGAAAAAACAATAAACGAACTTGCGGAAGATGGATTTTTGAAAGACAGGTTCATTCAAAAATTTAAAGATGAAAACCAAACTACAATACACCAGGCATTAGAATCTGAGAAGGAAATGAATTCACTCATAGAGAAGCAAAAAAAAACTTATTGAAGAAATGGAATGTAAAATTAATGAGTTAAAGAAAAAAGTAGCTGAAAAAGTAGTCTCCGTAAAAACATGCACTTATCATATGAATCACCAGTCTACAATGACTGATATCCCTTTCAACAATGGCGTAGACATCGAAGAGCCAAAGGATATACAGAAAAAGATCAGTGAAGAAAATGAAATGAAGAAAAAAGTGCAACTGGGCGGAAAATCTGTAAGGATGCCTAAAAAAACATTCAAACAAAAAGAAGGGTCAACAGATGCCACCAGTGTAAAAATAAGAAAATCTTCATCAAAAATGAAGTAAAAAGAAAAGTCAGTGAAGGATTCGTGGAAGAGATAATCAACCAAGATGCAACCATTTATGATGAAATTCGTGAATTGGAACAGCAGGATTGTATGGAGAAACCCTTGGAAAATATTGATAGTAGTCCTGATGTAATAAATGAGCAGGTAAAAGACGTATGAAAAATGCTTATTTTAGGTGATCGATATGCTACAGGCTTCTCAAAGGTAGTTAAAGACTTTACAGAAACTAAACAGTAGTGTGATGGAAATCATCAAGTCAGACACTGAATTATCAAACTTGACATGCAATATTTATGATTACAGTTTGAGCTATGGTCAGAATGATAATGTTATAATGATGTTCACTACCAAGAATATAAGTAATACTAAAACATTGAATTCCGCTCTGAAAAATATTTTGTTGATAGGTAAAACTACTAACGTAATAATAATATCAGAATGTAACACTCCAATTGATCACATTATAAATCAAAAATACATAATGCTGTAAATCATACCTGTCGATTCGTGAGAAATTGTTCTATTATATTTCTTGTTGATAAAAACCACCAAGGTAGTAAATTTGATATTTGTATTCAACTTGAACATGGTTTATCAGGCCCAAGGCATAAAAATGTTGTTCTCACAACAATACAAATAATTTAAGATGCAAATTTTCAGGCTTTATGCACCAAGGAAATAATGATATAACAGAAGCTGAACTAACTGGCCAAGTTAAATATTTGAATGACAACCATATCACAGTACATCAAAATATACAATGCTTGAAAAATAAAACTTCAGAATTAGAATTATTTTTAGATACCAACCATCAGTCATTTGTCTAACTGAGCACTGGTATACAAAGCAAGAACAATGTCTTATAACATTAGAAGGCTACCACTTGGCTTCAGTTTTTGCAAGGACCCAAAAAATACATGAGAGCTCATGTATTCTGGTAAAAACTCATTGGATGTCAGTGATATTTCGGAAATCAATTGCAAAAGTTTAGAATGTGTAATTGAATGTTCATCCGTAGTATGTAAGTCTCTTATATTAGTATTAATTTGTATTTATAGACCTCCTACTGGAGATATTGATCTGTGTTTTCAAATACTTTGTGAAATACTAGACTATGTGCAAAACAAACATCGAAAATATAGAATGGCGCTTTGTGGAGAATTCAATATCAATCTATTGATGCGAGAGAATGAAAAAACCCAGTCTTTTGTGAATCTGTTATATATGTACAATCTGAAAAAACAAATCAATGAACCAACTAGAATAACACCCCGAACTTCTACATTGCTTGATAATCATTTTATTAACTTTGAAAATGGCTCTCCTGGTGAAGTAGTTACATCTGCTCTATCAGATCATGAAGCTCAAATTCT
This sequence comes from Galeruca laticollis, assembly GCA_963921935.1. NCBI lineage: Eukaryota > Metazoa > Arthropoda > Insecta > Coleoptera > Chrysomelidae > Galeruca > Galeruca laticollis. Next base: position 110,268,836 of record OY998179.1, read on the forward strand.
GAGGATAAATAACCCAACACAGGCTAAAAACATATCCAATGAAACAAGGACTAAAAAGAGGATATTCTCAGACTCAAAACTTACTCAGTTGGGGGATGAATTGCAGACTATGCATTGGACAATTGATGGACATAGTTGTTCCCTTGAAAAAGGTAAAAATTTCTGATAAAAAAAAGAGAGATTGGATGACCATAGGCATCAGAACATCTAGTAGACGGAAGAAATTACTATATCAAGAACAAATAAATGTAACTATTTCCAAAGACACTTATAAACATTATTGTAGGATTTTAAGATCAGTGGTAGATGAGGTGATAAAACGATCTAATATAAATTATATTAGAGAATCGAACAATAAATCTAAGGCAGTGTGGAATCTTGTTAATACATATAGTGGCCACTCAAATGGTGTGAGGAATTCTATAATTAAAAATGTTGAACTCAATGAAAATGATAAAGTATTGGTTTTGAATAAAATAAATAACTTTTTCATTAGTAGTTCTCCAGACCTGAGATGTGCAGTCATACAGAAGATGCATGTTTCATACCAAACCCTTTCCAGAAGAATATATTTTTTCTGCCTACGAATCCACAGGAGGTTTATGATACAATTATGAAGTTAAAAAACACTAGATCAGTCAGTGATGATGAAATTCCAGTTTAACTTCTGAAATATGCAACCCATGAGTTGTGCAAGCCTTTGGAAGTCCTAATTAACATTTCATTCTCAACAGGTACCTTTCCAGACAAATTAAAAACAGCATTTGTGAGAGCGATATTTAAAAAAGGTGACAAGAGTCTCATCAGCAACCATAGACCCATTGCCAGTTTGTCAAATATCAGTAAGGTATTTGAAAAAATAATATCTACAAGATTAATTTACTTTTTGGAATCCAACAATCTCCTATGTGATAGACAAAATGGATTCAGGAAGAATAAATCAACTATTCGAGCTACTTATCAGGCATTATGCAGGATAATTGAATCTCTCAATGAGAAACATGTAACCACTGCTGTAAAACTGGATTTGTCAGAAGCATTTAATAGTTTAGATCCCCTCCTGTTGGTAAAAAAATTGTCTCTGTATGGGATTAGAGGGTTAGCACTCAATCTACTCCCTATCTAAAAAACAGATATCAATTTGTGACTGAATTGAATTCGGATGGCCATTTCAAGTCTGAAAGATTACTTATTACTCGTGGTGTTCCTCAGGGATCAGTCCTGGGCCCCCTATTGTATATAATTTATACTAATAATGCTCCGGAAGTTATAAGTGAATACATGGTTCAATATGATGATGACTGCTCAATTATATTCAGTTATGATGATCAAGAATCAGTACATGGCAGTATCACTGAAACTTTGAATACACTGGAGGAATATTTCACAATACATAATCTGAAGTTGAGCACCAACAAAACTCAAATCATTCACTTTGGTCTATGTAATATTTGTAACTGAAAATGTGGAAGTTTATACATGTTATGACAGAAATCACAGACATAATACTCGAAATAAGAACAATCTTCTGAATATTAGGCCCAATTTCACATATATACAGAAAAATGTCTCTTTCTCAGTAATCAACATATATAACAAACTACCAGAGTCATTAGGGACTCAGCACATCAAGAAGCTGAAAACTATTCATTGGACGAGTATTTCGTATTTCACAGATACATTAGAGTAGTAATAGATGGCAGTATCACTGAAACTTTGAATACACTGGAGGAATATTTCACAATACATAATCTGAAGTTGAGCACCAACAAAACTCAAATCATTCACTTTGGTCTATGTAATATTTGTAACTGAAAATGTGGAAGTTTATACATGTTATGACAGAAATCACAGACATAATACTCGAAATAAGAACAATCTTCTGAATATTAGGCCCAATTTCACATATATACAGAAAAATGTCTCTTTCTCAGTAATCAACATATATAACAAACTACCAGAGTCATTAGGGACTCAGCACATCAAGAAGCTGAAAACTATTCATTGGACGAGTATTTCGTATTTCACAGATACATTAGAGTAGTAATAGTTATTTTATTTTACTTATCTTGTGATTTTTAAGATTTCACCTTCTGATTTCATATATACAGTTAATTTTACATTTTGCGTTTGTGTGTGTTTCACTGGATGATTATTTTGCAGGTACATTAAGGCATTAATATTTATTTTGTTTCACTTGTGATAATCTGTAATTTTTGTTATTCTTATGATTTACTGTTTCTACCTTTTGATTTTATCTATAATGTGTTATCTGGTATCTAGGTGCGTGTATGTATGTATGTATATATATATATATATATATTGCTTATGGGGACTGTACAAAAATTGTTAATTTCACTTTGTTTATGACCTATTTACACTGTTTGTGTTTATATGTATATATTTAGGTACTATAATAGTCATAATTTTTACTGACTGCTTTTTGTAGTAATATTGACATGTTCTACACCTGTAAAGGTATTTTTTGAAGGAACTAATAAAGAATATCTATCTATAAATAAAATTAGTAATACTTATAAAATTGTTTCACTATAATGTCTGCTCCAAACGAATTACCAATTAATGGAATTTCCTCAATAATTAATAATACATTTTTGATCTCTCAGATTAATAAATATATGAAGAGTTTTAGAAAAAATGTATGTCCCATTGATATGGGAAAAAAGTGATAAGCTTTGAACTTACTTGTAGGCTAAAGTTGCACTGAAACTTTCTTTAATATACAAATCTAGGACTGGTTCGAAATGTTGATATTTCCAATCGTTACTGACCAAACTGATAATTTCCAATAAACATTCAAAAACTAAAGTATCGTAAGTATCAGTTTCTGGATTATCCATCAGGATATTAAATAAGGCGTCAAGGATATCTTGTAAGAATTTTACCACTTCTTCGCCGTCCACTTTTCCTAAAGCTCGTAGAGATTCTAACAGGGTTTCTTTGTGAGTAGCCCAATTGAGTAGACCCAACAATTTCACTAAAAAGTAACAAAGAAAACTTTCTAATTGGTCCAAGTTAAAGATTTATTTATAGAAAATATGATAAAGGACATGTTCTTTGTTACATCTAACTGTTAGTTTGTTTAGAATTTTTCTGAATGTTAGTAATAATGTAAAAGAAAAGTTCTTCAAATCAATAAAATACTTTTAAAGATTACTGTGAGTTCAAAATTGGTTGATTATTATAAAATAGCCAAGAAAGAGGTGGGAAACAATAAAAAATATGTTAAAGAAGAGGTTCCTTAAACAAGAATAACATGGACCATAATAATAGGTTCTTTTAAAATAAATATTCAATTAAGATGGAAATACCACCAAAATTCCCTTAAATTAAATTGATAAGGGATTTTTTAAAATAAGCTGAAAACAACAAAAATAAAGTATGGTTCATTTTAGAAAATATTTAGTTAAATTATTAGTTTATATTATTAATTAGGAGAAAGAAAATAACAGACAATTGAAGAAGAAGAAACAATCAAGAGAGGAAAAGATTAAACAAAACTAGATATATGGTGAAATATCTTACATATTTCACTAGAAACCGTGGAATTGTAAAAGAGAAACTGGTAGACAACGAATGAAATAGGTAGATGATCTGAAAAAACATGTTGGATCTTAATGAACGAATATCGCAAATTATAAGAAAGAATGAAGGCATCATGAAGAATATGTTATGGATGGATTAAGGCTGTATAGATATAGATAGATAGATCTTACAAAATAACGATTAGATTTGATTTAGATATCAAGGTTATAGTGTAATTTACTAATCCTAGTTTTGAAAGTATACCCCAATATACAAGTGACCTTTTAAATGTGATAGTAGTAGTATATTCGAGATTTTAATGATATTATTTTTAAAACTCACCATTTTGCGTCAACTTCGTCGAACAAATATTATTAGATATGCTGAAAGAGTCTTTGGTGGACATAATCAAACCGTGCACTTGCGGTCTCTCCTTACCACCATCTTTGACGTCTTCGACTTTCGAAGGCAACGAAAAATACTCCAAACTTTTCTCGTCGAATTTCTTATGATCTATTTTATAAACAATGAGATTATGTTTGGCATCTTTGAGTGTTGTACCGTCATCCTCCATCAATTTGACGTAACACATGCCGAACGGCTTTTCGCTCTTGTCTTTCACTTCGTTAGACGAACGGTGTTTGAATTGGAATTTCAAATGACTAGTTTTGAATTCTTCTATAGGTATGGCTACTTTGAAGGTTTCGTGCCATTGTGGTTTGTCTTCGTGATAGTATATTACGGATCTGTATTCGTCTATGAGACCGACGCCGCCTCCGACGCTAATGACGCCCTAAAATTATATTGTTTCAGTTGTAATATTTATATTTAGTATAACAATACTTACAGGTATAGGTTGTCCCTTCTGGTTACAAACTCTCACGATAACCTCTACGTTTTTATCACTCTTTTTACTGCCTTTACTAAATTCGCCACTTAGTATCGTTAGATAAAGATCGTTTCTAACGTCTCCTGGAAGTATAACTTCGGGAAATCCCATTTTTCTTGCTACTGATACGTTTCCTAATACCAAATGAGGATTTTCTTCACGAACCTAAAGCAATAATATACAATAAACTAGTGAAAAGTGTAGAAACCTCTCGATTAAGTGGAATCAACTGAAAATTGAAGAAAAATCGACTGAAAATGTCTAAAAATAATAGAAATCTATACAAGAGGTTTGAAAAATATTAAAATATAATAAAAATAATGATAAAAAAAGTGGAAATGAAAAGTGTACTTATAACAATGACAAACTATTTAAATCAAGTGAAAACAACAGTCGGAATGAATAAATGTTAAATAAGTATGTTAAAACTAGAAAATAGCTGACATGTACTAAGAAAATCTCAATTTAAAAAAGTTTAAATGAACAAAAAAGTGAAAATAATTAAAAAAATTAAAACAACATATTTAATTGAAATAACAAGAAAAAGTATTTAAGAATGTCTAAAATTGAGTAAAAAACACCAAAAAAAAAGAATAATAACAAATACCTAGTAAAAGTGACTTTAATAGATCAAATACTAAAAATAATTAAACGCCAATCAAATGAATTATAACTAATGAAAATACAGAACTTCAGCCTAGTGACCCCAGTGTTGCTAATTAAATAAATATTAGAAAAATCAATTGAGGACAAATTTTTTTTTTGACGATCCACTTAGATGAACTGAAAACTAGTAAATTTAAACCGAACATAAGAAAATATGTATAAATAACTAAACCATTAGAATAAAAGCAAAAAAGCTCAAATTGAAGTGAAAACAGCAGAAAATAAACGAGAAAGAAGTAAAAATTGTAACGAAATTACTTTTATTTGTTTCGATATTATGTGATTTATTTAATTTATTTGTATTTAAAACCTACTACTTCCTCCTTACTAAACAAATCAATTTAAATACAAGTTTACGAAAATTATCAAGAGAACATAACGTCTCGAAATCAGTTGTGCATCGCGTTCTAAAAGAACAGCTGTTATATCCTTTTTACATGAAAAAAGTACACAGTATGACAGTGGCTGATTATCCTTCACGACTTGAGTATAGCCAGTGGTTTCTGCGACAACAACAAGCAGACAATACATTTATTAGTAACGTTCTCTTTACGAACGAATCCGGTTTCACCAGAGATGTAGTCATAAATTCTCATAATATGCATTTATGGGATGATGCGAATCCACATGGCATTAGTCAAACTAGGAGCCAGCATAGATTCATGGTTAATGTTTGGGCAGGAATAGTTGGAAATCATTTGATAGGGCCATACTTTATTGACGATACTTTGACCGGTCAGAGATATTTGGAGTTTTTGCAAAATGAGTTATGGAACCTGTTTGATGATGTGCTACTACAAACTCGTAGGAATTTATGGTTCATGCATGATGGGGCCCCTCCTCATTTCAGTTTAGATGTACGATAGCATTTACACACAAGGTTTCCTAATAGATGGATTGGTCGTGGAGGCCCTTTTCAATGACCACCGCGATCAGGAGATGTTAATCCTATGGATTTCTTCCTCTAGGGTTATCTCAAAAGTAAGGTATACGCAACACCTGTGCAAACAAGGCAATATTTAATAGACAGAAATCTGTTACACTGCAATGTTATTAGAAGTGCAAAGAAACAACCGTCGTAGACTTAGAATGTGCGTGGAAGTGGGAGGAGCTCATATTGAACATTTATTAGAAGAACGTTAGTTTTTGTTGTTTAGGAATTAGTTTCAGTCGATTGTTTTATAACTTGTGTTTTATGAGGTTTTCTTAATGGTTTAATAATGTTGTGTTCGTAATTTTGATTAAAAGCAACTAATTACGTTGTCTGCGTACCTTTTTAATTCCCATTGAATAAGTTCTTAATTTTTTTATCATCTGCTATCATCAAATTATTTTTTTGTAGTACATCGTATTAATAAGTTATACTCGATAGTCGAAATTGTGTAAAGTGAGTCAGAGCTATCTAATCAACACTTTGGTTAAAGCGCAGTTGCCATATGTATTCTAGAGAGAAATGCTGTATTTTATAAATACACTTCAAATCCATTGTGTCAATATTTCAGGTACAAAAGATGCAATGTAATTAAGTCAATACCAATTTAATATATTTATTTCAAATTTCAAGCAGACTAATAATAATTAGTTTACTTGAAATGTGAAATAAAGTGTTTATGTATATTTCTTGAACGCAAAGTTTGTTGTGAAAAACTCGCCGATTTGACAATGTTGGAGAGTCGCTTCAATGTTCCGGCTTTGAGAACGAGATAGATAGATCGAGCTACGCGAATGAGACAGTGATAGTAAACAGTTATGTGAGGTGTTTATTCTCTTCATGAGCGTAACATCAGTATTTGTGTTGTGGTTTTGTGTGATAAATCGGTTATTATTGGTATTTATTGTAATATTTAGTGACAATAATGGCGGAGTGTAGCGGCGTTGGCGATAAAAAACGGCGTCGTAACAATTTAATTCGGGAAGAAAAAGTCCTCATATTAAATGTGTACGAAGGACTGCGTGCCATGGACAAACAGTTGGGTGTTAGTGACGCTGTGATTAAGTGCAGTTATTTAACTAAAGTTTCTGAGAGTACTATATACAATATTCTAAAGAAATCGCGGGACGGATCTTTGACAAGAGAACGAGGTGAAAACTGTAAACCGGAAAGTAGGGGAAGAAAGAAAATTGTTTTGGACGACCAAACACGGAATGCTATACGTAGGGAAATACATTCTTTTTATTTTAGGAATGAAATCCCCTCGGTAGCTAAATTGAGCAAGGTAATAGAAGCTGATGATACTTTACCAAACATCAGTGATAAAGTTTTGAGACGAACTTTAAAATTAATGAATTTTCGATACCAAACAAGAAGTAGAAATAGTGCCTTAATTGAACGAAATGACATTGTGGAATGGAGGAGAAATTATTTAAAACAGATACGACAGTTTCGTAACGAAGGACGGCACATATATTATCTTGACGAAACATGGTTAAATGAAGGCCACACTGTGTCAAAAGTGTGGCAAGACATGAATATACGAAGCAATCGACAAGCCTTTATGGAGGGTTTCTCTTCCGGTTTAAAAGCTCCCTCTGGGAAAGGACGTCGACTGATTATCACTCACATTGGCAGCGAGGAAGGATTTGTAGAAGGTGGATTACTAAGTTTTCAGTCCAAAAAAACTGTCGATTACCATGAAGAGATGGATGGTAACCGGTTTGAAACATGGTTTAGATCAATTTTAACAAAGGTAACTCCTGGTTCAGTGATAGTTATGGATAATGCTTCATACCACTCTCGTCGACTGGAGCAAATACCTACTTCAGCTAGCCGCAAGAGGGTTATAATTGATTGGTTAGAGAGTAAAAGCATTCCGCACAACGAGGCAATGCTAAAAGTTGAATTATTATCTCTCGTACGGAAACATAAAAGCAGTTATATTAAGTACGTTGTCGATGAAATGGCGAAAGATTTCAACGTCTCAGTTGTTAGACTTCCTCCCTACCACTGTGAGTTAAACCCCATCGAGCTGGTTTGGGCCCAAGTGAAAAATTATGTTGCGAGAAAAAACAGTACATTCAAAATGGCTGACGTTGAGAAACTGTTTGACGAGGCGCTGCATACCGTTACTGCTGAGAGTTGGCGTAAATGTATTCAACACGTATTAAAAGAAGAAATAAAGTTTTGGGATTTAGACATACGTGTAGAAGTAATGACGGAACCACTCATTATCGATATAGGAGGAGAAAGCGATGATTCTGAGGAGTCGTCAGGGAGTGATACCGCTTCCAGTTAGTCAGACATTTTACAAGTGACCTCGCAACATACCTATACTTATTGGTAATTTATTTTGGTCTTGACAAACAACTTTTTTTTAGTTTTAGTAGTAGTAAGTTGGAATTGACTTTTAAACATTTTTTTATTTTGTTTTAACTTACTTATGAACAACTTGTGATAAGTTATTATTTCAAATGTTAAAAATTGAAATTCCAGATATTTCAGTATTCGCACCCTTAAACTATGATACGCTCATGGAGTTCACTTTAAATCGGTAGATAACCGATGACGTCACTTTACAGAATTTCGACTATCGACTTTTTTATATACATCTTATTATAGCTCATCCTTAAAAATGTGTATTATTCTTGGTAACACCCTGTATATACATAATGATACCTACCATAATAATTTCGTATTTCTGTTCTCTCAAATTTAAACGCCAGAGCGTACAAGAACATTTTCTATTTATTTTTTATTTAGGACTATTAAGAACCCTTCAAAAATGATGCGCTCATGAAGTTCGCTTCTGCAACTGATTTTATGGACAGTAAGAGCGATGAGTCACTTTACAGAATTTCGACTATCGAGTATAGTTAGGTAAATTTGTACGTAGTGCATTAATAAAACTGTAAATATTAGCCAAACGGCTTATTTTATCGAATTCCAGCAAGAGTACCTTTTCGTTAGCTTAATGTGTGGGGAAGTCAATTTCGATAATTTCATACAGGGTGTGCCATCCCTGCAAATTTTTTTGGATCACTAACCATTGCGAGTAGTCCGTCCCTGGCTTCAAGGCACTACTGTAAATCTGTTTACCTTTCCAAAATAAACATACACGTATATTATAGCTTTGCCGTAAATTTTACAAAGATCAAATAACTAGTAAAAAAAATAAAAATAAAAACCAAATTCAAAATTAAAACTTTGGAGGCCTATAACTCGAAAACGAGGGCCTACATAGAAAAAGTTTATATAAAGTACTAACATTATTTTGGCTCAAATTATACGCTCCTGACTTTTTTCCCATTAGTCCCGGGACACCCTGTATATATATTTTCATTTCATTCGATTAAAACATTCAGACCGTCCGGTATACCTATAGAAATTTTGGTTCAAAGTAATTTAATGTTTGAGTTTTTTTTACTAGACTTCTTTTTAAAGCGATTAGTGAAAATATAAATACCGAGACCGCAGTGGAAAAAGGGCTTGTTCATTCTAGTTTTGACTTTCTCTTGTCCGCTCCCGTATAAATAGTAGAAGTGCCCGTCGAAAAATAGAAAAATTGTTAAGTGCTTAAAAAGGTAAAATTCTATATTTCTTTCCTCCGCCTGTATATTTAATATATTTAATATAATCCGTATAAAAGAGTAATTTGTTAGGACTCCCGTAGTTGTACAGTATTCAGTGGTTTATTCACAATATATTTCAATCTTGTATAGTTTGCCATAAAGGTTTAAATCGTAAACTATACGCTATTTCCCGTTGTTAGTTATTCTAAAATTTAGTTTTGACTTAATTCGTCCGAAGATATTTTCAGGTTTTTATTTTATTCAGAAACAAGTTTTTTTGTAAGCTTTCTTTATTCGATTTTTTTTTGTATTTTTATCTTTTATTTCGTTTTTAGAATATTGTATTTGGGTTCCGAGGATCATATTTGGTTACTGGGTGATTCGAAATCATCGCTCAGGAATAAAATAGATTCTTATAGAAATTTTAACATCTCGCCGACCATCTCGGGTCTTGATAAAATTTCTTTCCGTTACTGTCGTCCCGATTTTATTATTAGAATATTGTATTTGGGTTCCGAGAATCATATTTAGTTACTGGGTGATTCGAAAGCATTGCTCAGGAATTAAATAGATTCCGATAGAAATTTTGACATCTCGCCGACCTTCTCGGGTTTTGTTGAAATCTCCTGCTTCTTCCGCTGTTTTGAGTTGTTATAGGGTTTTCGTTTAGTTTCCGAGAATTATTCTTAATTACTGGGTGATCCGAAAGTATTGCTCAGAAATTAAGTAAATTCTGGTAGAGATTTCAGCTCCTCGCCGACCTTATCGGGTTTTGTTGAAATCTCCTGCTTCTTCCGCTGTTTTGAGTTGTTATAGGGTTTTCGTTTAGTTTCCAAGAATTATTCTTGATTACTGGGTAATTCGAAAGTATTGCTCAGAAATTAAGTAAATTCTGGTAGAGATTTCAGCTCCTCGCCGACCTTCTCGGGTTTTGTTGAAATCTCCTGCTTCTTCCACTGTTTTGAGTTGTTATAGGGTTTTCGTTTAGTTTCCGAGAATTATTCTTGATTACTGGGTGATTCGAAAGTATTGCTCAGAAATTAAGTAAATTCTGGTAGAGATTTCAGCTCCTCGCCGACCTTCTCGGGTTTTGTTGAAATCTCCTGCTTCTTCCGCTCTTTTGAGTTGTTATAGGGTTTTCGTTTAGTTTCCGAGAATTATTCTTTATTACTGGGTGATTCGAAAGTATTGCTCAGAAATTAAGTAAATTCTGGTAGAGATTTCAGCTCCTCGTCGACCTTCTCGGGTTTTGTTGAAATATCCTGCTTCTTCCGCTGTTTTGAGTTGTTATAGGGTTTCCATTTAGTTTCCGAGAATTATTCTTGATTACTGGGTGATTCGAAAGTATTGCTCAGAAATTAAGTAAGTTCTGGTAGAGATTTCAGCTCCTCGCCGACCTTCTCGGGTTTTGTTGAAATCTCCTGCTTCTTCCGCTGTTTTGAGTTGTTATAGGGTTTTCATTTAGTTTCCGAGAATTATTTTGATTACTGGGTGATTCGAAAGTATTGCTCAGAAATTAAGTAAATTCTGGTAGAGATTTCAGCTCCTCGCCGACCTTCTCGGGTTTTGTTGAAATCTCCTGCTTCTTCCGCTGTTTTAAGTTGTTATAGGGTTTTCGTCTAGTTTCCGAGAATTATTCTTGATTACTGGGTGATTCGAAAGTATTGCTCAGAAATTAAGTAAATTCTGGTAGAGATTTCAGCTCCTCGCCGACCTTCTCGGGTTTTGGTGAAATCTCATCGTCCTTCCGTTGTTTTGAGTTGGTTTCGTTTTTTTTTCTCTTTCCAAATTTCGTCAAGCCGCCGATCAACCCCGTATGCCCTATTTGGTGTGATATTACATACGATAGTCCGATTATAAACCACTGAGTCCGTATAAAATTAACTATTTTCCGATTTGCATTGTACAAGAACCATTTGATATTTTTTTTTCTCGTTTATATTTTATATGGTGTATATTACTTGTTTAAAAAGGTGATCGTTCGCCTCTTAAGTTTCTTTGTGCCTTTTGGTAAAAGGTCTTATTTATTGTGTTATGTGATCGGAATTTACTTAGTGTCTTATAGAATAAATACCTTTGTTAAATTATTTGAGTTTCATTCACAACTGATTAAGAGTTCGTCGTTACCGTTTGTTTCATTTAATGCAAGATTGACAGTAGTCATTATCGTATTAGCAGTTCATTTTAAGGTAAGTCCTGCTAACCGTTGAACGATAATACTCTATAAAGTAAGTCTATCTCTATCTAGTCTCGACCGCGAATTACAGTCCGACCCCTGGAATTTTCCGTACCTCCATCTGCTGCTATCCGGAACCCTCGAAAGGTTTTGGAGTCGAGGGGCCGTGGAGTAAACCACGTAAAATAATCTGGCGCCCGGGCATCCGCCGTTTTGGGGTGTCAATTGTGACGCGTCCGGTTACTTAGTCGTCGACCCAAGTAAAGGAGCTGAGGGGAAGCGGCGAAGAGGCGACAACCATTCGAAACGTAGATCGAAGAAAACGCAGCGCGTCACAAAATGAATAGCAAAGTAAATGAAAACTATTAAATGTATAAAAAGAACTGAAAATAAGTAAAATGAACTAAATATCATTCAAATCAACTGAAAAAGGAGAAAAATTATTAAAAGTAACTGAAACTCAACAAATATAAATTGAAAACTAATAAAAACAACTTCAAATGACAGAAAAAAGTACAAATATCCAAAAACAAATCAAATTAAATGAAAACAGCCAAAATCGAAGTGAAAAGTGCAAAAATAAATGAAAAGGGGTAAAAACTTATCAAATTAATTCCGGAGCATCTGAAAATTTACACAAATGAATTCAAAACTAATAAAAACAACCCCAAATCACAGAAAATATGTATAAATAACTAAAAACTATTCAAATAAAAGGAAAAAAGCTGAATATTATAGAAAATAAATGAGAAAGGAGTGATAATGACTTGCAAAGCGATTGAAATATATTGAAGTTATCAGAAAACCTATCAAAGCAATTGAAAGAGAAGAAAAAATAACTGAAAATCCACACAGATGAACTAAAAACTAGTAAAAACAAACCCCAATCACAGAAAATATGTACAAATAACAAACACTATTCAAACTCAAATAAAAAAAAATTAATATAAAACTGGCAGAAAATAAATGAAAAAAGAGTAAAAACAAATCAAATGAATTCCGAAACTATTGAAATGTAGTAAAATCAACCCTAAATCACAGAAAATATGTACAAATAACTAATAACTATTCAAGTGAAAGTGAAATGACAGATAATTTAAAAACCATTCAAATAAAAGGAAAACAGCTAAAATTAAGGTAACCATGGCAGAAACTAAAAGAAAAAGGAGTAAAAACTGCTCAAAACAACTGAATGAACCGAAAACTCATAAAAACAACCCCAAATGACCCAAATCACAGAAAATATGTACAAATAACTAAAAAACACAAATAAAAGGAAAACAGTTAAAATTAATGAAAAATCAGAAGAAAATAAATGAAAAAATGGTAAAAGCTAATCAAATTAATTCTGAACAACAGAATGAACTGAAAACTAGTAAAAACAACCCTAAATCACAGAAAATCTGTACAAATCACTAAAAACCAGTCGGATAAAAGGGAACAGCTAAAATTCAAGTATGCATAAATCTACTAAATATTTTGATTACCGATTACCACTTAGATGAAGTGAAAAACCAATCAACTATATATTATAAAGTTTGATGCATGTCATATACTTTGTATCTTGAAATCTAATTCAAGAAAGATTTATTATACTGAAAGGTATAAAATTATGTTAATTATTATAAATAATGTATACCTTTTAATGTAATAAATTTCCTTTCTTGAATTAGATTTAAGGATAAAAATGTATGATATCTTAATAATGTATGAAGTTTAAAATCATGTGCATATAATATAACTAAAAATCATTCAAATAAAAGGAAAACGACTGAAATTAAAAAGAGACAAAATAAATGAAAAAGGAGTAAAACCCGATCAAATAAATTGTGAAACAACTGAAAATCCATGCAAATGAACTGAAAATGCCACAAAACTGTATAAGTACCTAAAAATTATTCATTTCAATAAAGGGCAACAAAAAAATATGTGAATGTGATTAAAAATAACTTGAAGAAGTATAAAAAGTTATAGAGTTATAGAATTCTTACCTGCTTCAAATCTCCTCGTAATAATTTCATACTGACGAACAAAGAATGATTTTTACTCTCGAATTTCTCTTTGGCTATCGTCTTTCTCAGCGTCTGTTCCAAATTATCCTTTTCGCAATTTATGAACGGTATCGCGAATTCCTGTTCGAGATCCGTTTCCAATTTACCATTCATAAAATTCGTTATGTCGAACGCCGCGACGCCGCACGGTCGCCGCATATTTTCTCCGTAATTTTTCTTGTAACTCGCACTGACCGAACTACGTCTGTGGTCCAATTCTTTGGTATCCATCGCTCCTATCCTTATCACAAGACAGACGAGAAAAATTTTCTCCCTTTCTAAATCTCTCTTACCCAGATCCTGTAAAATAAAAATGATCAAGTGGCAAATTTATTTTTAAAGTATTTACTTACTGTGAACATAACTCTCAAGTTGTGCATTTGATCTAAATCACTCATTAGGCCTTCTTTGGTCCAACGAACGACGTAATTTTCTGTGAAAGATCTCAACTCTTTACCATCGTACAGGGTCATTAGTAATTCTGCATCTTCTGTCATTTTAAATGTGAAATTTCTAACGGCCACTAAAAATATATTCGAATATTGTTGAATCGCCGTTTTTGGTTGATTCTCTTTCGCCTCCTTCTAAAATAAGAATTTTTTTAAAAAGTTTGTATAAACTGTCAAAAATTGTAAAATAGACGAACGGATAGGATCATTTAGGTTAAGGGAGCTCATACCCATGTCAGTCTATTTAAACTATTTTTCAAATCTATGCAAACTAAGACAAAAAATTAGAGCCTATTTTGGTCAGAAAAAATAATGACAGCAAAAAGGAAACAGCTGCTTATGTTGGTAAAAACAACAAGTCCAACCATTCAAACTGAAACGATGCCATATAAATTAAGCTTATAAATAGCATTGAAAGATATTCTAGTGGTTTCATTTAAAATAAAGAAGTTGAAAAATTAAGATAATTATTAGAAGTAAAAGAGGATTACTATAATATACTTGAAATTGGTGACACAGAAAAGAAAAGTAACTTAAATGAAGAAATCAATAATTTGAGAAAAGAAAAAGTTGGGAAAGATAGATATGTACTAAAGCTGAAAAGAAACACTAGAGATTTTGAAGATGAATTTGTGGAACAAAAAGAAGATTGGAACAAAAAAATTCAGCAATACTTACCATACATAATAGCCTTCATAAAGAGTTGATATAATTACAAGAAATAAATGAGATCCGACTTTGAAAATAACAAAAAAGATGCATAATATTGAAATGTAATGCATTTAATGAGAGTAAGCAAAATATGTTAGATGCCATCAAAATACTGACAAAGGATAATCATATTTACAATGAAGAAACATATAAAATCAAAACTAAAATAAAAGAATATGAAACTAATCATTTGAGAGATATAAATGTAATGGGAATGAGAAAAAATGAAATAGTGCAGCAAAAGCAAATTAAGTACAGAAAACAAATCCAAGAAGAACTGAAAAGATGACCAATAGAATACTAATCGTAAGTGATGAAACTGAAAGGGATATTGGGCATATACTTAGAGAAGCGACAAAGTATAAAGTTGAATCAATTATTAAACCTGGAGCATTTCTTGAGGGCGTAATAGAAGAATTAGAAAAACTCTCCAAAGATTATACATTATCAGATTATATTTTAATAATGGGTGGTACCAATAATTTTGCAAATTATAATAATAATAATAATAATTACCCCAAAATAAGTAAAAAAATAGTTTTCGGTCAAAAAAATAAAATTTACAACTCTAGTTCAACAACGTATTTCATAAATACCTTTACAAACTAAATGTAAAAATAATCCTGTAATATATAATGACATCAATAATGAATTAGAAAAGCTTCGCCTTAACCAAATAGTTGTAACTAATATTATTATTAATTGGCTCAGCAAGAAAAAAATACGAAGAATTTTAATTTTGTAAATGGTACTAACAAATAAGGGTTTTTTTTAGAACAAAGGAAGTATTAGAAACATATTAACACAGATCGGCAATTCATTTATACTATATTTAACCACTTATTGCATGATTTTTTATTTTATGTGAAATTTTTTTATTTGATTCTTTTTTCGGTGTAAAACAAAGGAAAAATATATAATGTGAAAAAAAGATTTTATTTAGAAAAAACATTTTGTGTCTAATATGCAATAAAAATACATACTTTTACTCAGTATGAACTACCAGAAAACAATTTCTATCTTTGTTAATACATAAGTGCAACCGACATTTTCTACAAAAAATAAATGTTTTAAGAGTACAATTAGGAAGCTTGCACCTTTGTTTTGCTTCGGTCCAAATGGGAAAATGATTCATTCTGTCTAAACTTCTAAACGAACGTCGCCAGAGGGAATGATAGATACAGGACCTCGTCTTCTTTTATGTTCTTGCAGAATATTTTCCAAACGTTTATAAGGTCGACCACATGATCGAGGCGTTCCTTTATTAACTTGGCACAAATCTTCAATCACTGCCATTTTAAAGTTCGCTAATGGCAAATAAAGGTTTTCACTTTTTTGTTTCCACAAAATCCAGGCATTGACACAACTCAAGTCTACTAGATGGAAGAAACGTCTAAGATACCATTGTTTAGATCTTATTTGTATCCTGTAATAACCAAGCATGGAATCCAGTAGATCTACACCACCCATGTAAGTATTATATATCTTTACTGCTTGGGGACAGTTTATTGTTGCATGTCTTCTTTCTTGGAAAAATCTTGAACTTCAACAACTGCATCACAGCTGACATATGTTGACAATATGTTAACAACTTAATTGTCAAACCAAGAGTTCAGTGATAATTCAACATCGTCTACTACTGCTACTTTTTCTATAATGTGGCCACGTCCAAACTTCCTCATATCTTTCTCCTTTGGTATCTTTATATTTGGAACTCTATTTGATCGAACTGTACCCAGTGGCCATATTCCTTGCTTTGTGAGATAAACTTGAAGTGGAATTGAGTTAAACCAGTTGTCAACAAATACCTTACAATTTTTGTTACGAGGGACCGTTTGAGTCATTCTTACAACATTTGAACTAGTGCCTAGATCAGGTGCCTTTTCAGGTACACTGTTACTTTGAGCCCCAGCAAATATATCGTAATCATATGACAATCCTGATACCTCGCTCAAAACAAAAGCTTTATACCCACATCATCAAGATGGCGGATAATGAGCAGACGTGTAAAAATGTGCTCTCTGTTATAAATGACAATAACTTTGTTAAAAAACAATTTAAATGCTGCAGGACAAAGACAACCAACATTATAGTGTGTGTCAACTGTAGAAATGTCTTCCACATGTCTTGTGCAGTGGAAAATAAACTTAAATGTGTGAAAGTATGTGATACCAGAATCGAGTATTGTGAACCAACTAGCCTTATAGAAATAGGCACCCAAAATGCGCCAAAGGTAAATAATCAATCTTATGACTTGAAAATGGAAATCAAACTATTGAAACAAATTTTGAAAGAAAAAGAAGAAAAATATGATCTATTATTAGAAAACTCATTATTGCTAAAGCAAAACAATAAATTTCTAGAAGAAAAAGTTAATCTACTCCAAACAAAAACTGAAACTAACAAAAAACACATTATCAGTATTGTGAGTGAAAAACAAGACAACAAAGCCATGGAATCAGTCCAAATTAATTCAGCTGTAAACAGTGCAAAAACGGATAATATAAACAAGGAATCCCCCATGTTGCCAAGTCTCCCAAAAATGTCTAAACTTGAAGAAACACAAAAAACTACCATGGACCATATTATAAACCTCATTTAAGAGAGTACAACTCACGATATTGATAATGGCTTCACAAAAGTCGATTCTAGAAAGAGGAGATCGCAAAGGAAAAAAAAACTTTGGTGAAAATGATGATGATAAGGACTTCGGTGTTCAGACAAAAGCCAGGTTGTATCTATATAGGGTAAACCTTCATATTACAGCTGACAAGATAACTAAATACCTACAGGATCCAGAAGCTTTAAAAAATTCCAACATCATAGTAAATGAACTGCCTACAAGTGAAAATAAAAACAAATGTTTCATGTGTGGGATGGACTTGAGCTGAAGGATTAAATCTATAAACCTTCCACTTGGCCAAAGTATGTCGCATTCAAGAGGTTTGACTTCAAGAAATTCCACAGATATGATCAGCGATCTCAGGATTTTCAGGAAACCTACTCCCTACAGCCCATCTAAATCACGTAGTACCTACAGTACATCAAAATAGACAAATAGTAGATACAGAACTACTGGTTATAATGCATCTCAACATTCAAGGCATGGCTCCAAGAAAAATAAATCAACTGGAAGTTCTACTAGACCAACAATCACCAGACATTCTGTGCTTCTCGGAACACTGGCTTACCTCTGCGAAAATAGAAAAACTAAACTTATCTAAATACAAATTGATAAATAGTTAATGTAGAAAACTGTACGAACATGGTGGGGTATGTATCCTATCAAAAGAAAATCTTCCTCTCAAACCTTTCACTTTCAAGAAAAGTATAGAGAAAAGTTTTGAAGCAACAATAGCTGTTTTAGAAATCCCAAATAAAAAGAGTAAATTGTATATTATCACAGTGTACAGAACACCAAATAGTGACATTGATATATTTTTTTATGAAATTTATGATCTGATGTGCAAAATCTTCACAACACAATACTACATTCTATGTGGTGATATTAATATAGACTCTTTAACAAACAACTTAGAAGCGAGAAAAATTAGAAATATATTCTTTGAATTTGACATGAAAAATATTATAACTGAGCCTACACGTATTAATAGAAGTATAGATGCGGTGTACACAAATCTCCAGCCAACTGATTGTTATGTTGAAGATACACATCTTTCAGATCATAAATTTCAAACTTGTACATTTGTATTACCAACAGCACATAATTGTAGTGTAGAAACTATTTATAAACGTAACTACTCAGATGATAAGTTGATAACTTTCAGAGAACTGTTGATGAATGATAAATGGGAGGATGTATATACAGCTGTTGATGTGAATGAAGGATATAATATTTTCAATACAACCCTTCTGTACCATTACAACATTGCTTTTCCACTGAAAAAAATAAAAACAAGTAGAAGTAATAGGGAGAAACCTAGGATTAATAAAGAAATCAAGGAATTGCATCAAATGGTATGTGATATGTATAAAATAACAAAATATTCAGCAAAAGAGATAATAAAAAACAGATATAAACAACTCAAATATATTTATGAAGAACTGGTGAAAAAAATTAAAGCAGAATACAACAACGAAAGAATAATGAATGCAAATAATATAAGCAAGAAGAGTTGGAAAATTATTAATGAAACAAAGAATAATGCAAAAACTAATAACAAAATTGAGCTCACTATCAATAATAATCATACCACAGATAAATATGACATTGGCAACCACTTCAATGATTTTATCATGGGAATTGAAAAAACATATCCAATAACAGATAATCTGAAGTTATCCCCCTTATCAAATACCACACTATTCTTGTACCCAACAACTTATATAGAAGTTCAGGATATCATTACCAAAACAACAAAAACCGCATCACCTGGTATAGATGAAATCCACGGTAAGGCCCTAAGAACTGTCCGTGATGTGATATGCTATCTACTATCTCACATAATAGATAAGTCGTTTGTTGTTGGAACATACCCGGAAGCACTAAAAATATCAAAATCGGTACCTATATATAAAAAAAGGGATCTAAAAACGAAGTGGCCAACTACCGTAATGTATGCTTACAATCTCAGGTTGCGAAAATTATCGATTTTAGCTATTATCTGAGACTGGTTAATTTTGTTGAATATCACAAACTTATTCCTAGCTGCCAACACGGCTTCAGACAAAAAAGATCAACTTCAACTGCAATAAATGAACTCTGCAAAGACATATATTTGCACCTTAACAACAAACAATTTCCAGTTGTTCTGTTTTTTGACCTAAGCAGAGCGTTCGATACAGTGAACCATAATTTACTGCTGGAAAAACTGTACCGAATTAGAATTAGAGGAGTTGCAAATGATTGGGTGGCATCATACCTAAAAAAACAGATCTCAGATAGTCGTTATTGACTTTGTGAAATCGCGACCTGCTTCTGTTTCAATGGGGGTTCCTCAGGGTTCAACTTTGGCTCCACTTTTCTTCATAATATTTATGAGTGACATAGAACTCTCAAGTGTGGTCCAGTAGAAAACGATCATCTTTGCAGATGATACTAGTAAAATAGTGGCACAGAATAAGCTCCGCTATCTATAAAAACAGCCAACTCAGCTGCAGAGGAATTTGCCAGATGGTGTGAAAATAGTGGTTTAGCAATTAACATCAGTAAAACAGTCTTCCAACAAAAAAACATTTCTTATGACTATTGCCCCCTAATAAGGGTTAACAACAAATCCATAGAGCAAGTGAATATGTTCAAGTATCTAGGCCTGACTATAGATCAAAAATTAATATGGGAGGCGCACATAGAAAACCTCGTTACAAAAATGAGCTGTATGTGTTTTGTAATAAAGCAAATACGTGGAACAGTCTCACTACATGTGCTTAAGCTTATCTACTATGGACAATCCATCCTATCTTATGGACTACCTTTCTGGGGAACTCAGTCCATACAATAAAAGTTTTTAAGCAACAAAAAAAGTGATGTCTAGCAGGACTACATTATAAAGAATCTTGTAAGAGCACATTCACTGAGTTAACCATATTGACTTTACCCATTTACATTATAACCATGAATGTAAAAAAAAATGAAACACATTACACAAAAAATAATTTGATTCACAACTATAATACTAGAAGAGGTAATGAACTACAACTACCCTACTCTCGTCTGGCTCTGGGACAAGACTCTGCTAGTTATCAAGGTATCATCTGCTACAACCATGCACTCAAATTATTTGGACACACATGTAGCTTAGTAAGCTTCAAGTCAGCTTTATACAATCATCTCATCCAAAATGCTTTTTACTCTGTTGAGGAATTTCTATTATCATAATGACTTTCCGATTTATCTACATAAATAAATGGTGGTTCTAAAAAAAAGTTTATATTCCTTATGTATATATTTGAAATAAGTCTTTTTCAGTGTAAGCATTGTGTCTCCTGGAATACTTTATCTGTTTAATTGTATTTTGTACATATCCTTAGTGGTATCTTTGTAAGTACTCACGTATATGTTTTGTTTATACTGATGTTTGTTGGGTGTATATACCATAGAAAAATTAAATAATTATAAAAAAAACAATAATAATAACACTAATCAAATTTTACATATATTTTCAACTGTTTGTGTCTGTACATAGGTTAGTATCCTTGACTAGTCTGATAAAATTTTATAAATGTATGTAATGCAGTTGTAGAATTTTCAATGATGAATAAATTTCTTTCTTTCTTATTTGTGGGGTTTTCTCGGATTGTACTGCTTCAAGGATGTTCTGGCTTTGATTGGTATATTTTGTTAATCTATCCCGAGATATTCTTCTTTCGGAAGAAGATGCATGCTTTCTTTCAGATAATCTAATAGCGGACGGATTTTGAATAGCTTGTCCTGCCGGTATATAACTAAGATTATCAGAAAAATGGATGAAACTTTTTATCTTTTTCCAACAATTACAAGTCATCAAGTTATATATGAAAGGCTGACCCAAATGAGAACTCCAATAATCTCTTGTAGAAGGTAAATGAACAATAGACATATACATAATTATTCCAAGGAATTGTTCAAACTCTTCTTCTGATAATGAAAGTGGCTTATCAGATTTATTTTGCGTAAATACAAATTGGACTGAAACACAATTTGCTAGCATAGCTCCTCAGTAAAAAAGAATTTGAAATATTGAGCTGGTGACAGGAGGCATATTTTTAGAATTCAAAAATTGTAAATTCTCAGGTGGTACCGAAAGATGTGAAGATGTCCAATCTATAGGAGGTTTCTTGTTATTTATCTTTTTTGATTTATATTTTTTTCTCCAACATTCTAAGAGTAGCAAATCGTCCTCCCTATCAGTTTCTGATATTATGCCTATATCTTCATATTCAGAATCTGTTTCTTCTCAAGCACAACTTCATCGTTTTCCATGTCGTTTTCTGAAAGATTGTCATCGTCACTAATATTTGAATCAGGT
Organism: Galeruca laticollis; assembly: GCA_963921935.1. Taxonomy (NCBI): domain Eukaryota; kingdom Metazoa; phylum Arthropoda; class Insecta; order Coleoptera; family Chrysomelidae; genus Galeruca; species Galeruca laticollis. Next base: position 110,290,798 of record OY998179.1, read on the forward strand.
AAATTTATATAAGTTCGTCCGTAAAATCGTGCGGGATCCATATCTATAAAACCAATACTATGTACCTCCAGATACATAATGTGCCATATATGTCACGTAATAATTTTATAATGTAGTTCCAAAAAATTAAAACTTACCTTCAAAATATTTACGATAAGTTATTCCTCAAATATGTATTTATTATTTAAAAAATTCGTCACTTGTTATTTCTTCAGCAATATCACAAAACAAATTCAAAGTTTCAGTTTATATGAACTGAGTGCACAAGCTTAGTAACGCAGACAGCTAACCTCAAAAAAAACCACGAAAATAGTGAAACCAAATTGACAGGTAAAGAACGCATCTTCTAAAAGTTATTTGAAACGAGTTTTTTAAATATTATACCTCCGCCTAATAGAGAGCGCTACTTTTATATTAAAATTTAATTTGTGCCATATATGTTCCATTATGCAGTAAGGGGTTAAATGCACAAAGCTAACCAGCTCAAATTGAGAAATTTTGTTAAACATAAAAAACCTAGAGTTTTGTGTGTGATGAAAGAGATATATAATTCAGAAATTAATATTCTGGGATATGTACTAAATAGAACGAACATTAATAGAAGACATACAGGTGGTACATTGGCACTCCAAAATTCATAGATTTGTGAGTACCCCTTAACAGGTTGACTGCCGACCATATTTTTTAAGCATGCCCGGATGCCGTTGTGTTTTATTTGTTTTTTTATATTTATTTACGCCAGAGATCATGTAAATTGTTGTTTTATTACATTTATGTATATATTTTGTCTCAAAATAGCATAAAAATATTTTAATCCTATCGGAGTGGTCGGCGTCAGCCATTAAAATTTTCAAGAGACGCCAAACACTCCGATCGGAATTACACATTTTAGCCATAGAAAGAAAGGAAAATGTCGTAATCATGATGCAAATAACTTTTATTTTCATTACGAAGAAAATGTCGTAATCATGATGCAAATAACTTTTATTTTCATTAAGAACAAAATAAGTAGACATATTAGGTTTACGGGCAAACTACCATAGACAAAGAAAACATAAAAAACAAATAAGTTCGTTCAAAACAAAATTGAAATATATATCAAAAATACTGACAACAAACTAGAGTTCTTTATGAAAGTCCTCAAAGCATTTGATACAAAAACCAGGTTTTCCGGGGCATTGTTATTTTGTGTTCCCTTCATGTTTTGCTTTCCCTTTTACAAACTCACTTGGTTTCAGTACTTCTTTTCTTTGTTTCCTTGACGGTTTTTTCAATTTTTGTAAGAAAATGGCTAGCGTTCGAATCCTTTTTTTGGCTAGGAGGACAGACGAGTACATCATCCTGGGTGGCTAACAGATCTCTAATTACTTCCAGTTGAAAGTCATAAAAGCAAAGACGACGATCACTAGAATACTTTCTGTACAAATAGTATGCATTTCTCAAACTCATTTGTAAAACATGAATGAAAAGTTTCTTGTACCACTGTATCGCTTTCCTATTGCAAGGGTAATAGGATAGCATTTGATCTTGATGATCAATTCCTGACATGTATTTGTTGTAGTTTGGAAATTGCTTTAGGTTTTTCAATTTCTTTTCCCCTTTTATTCTTGAAATACTAGTTTCATTTCCAAATTCGGTACTTATATAAGTGACATCTCGTTTGTCCTTCCATTTTCTAATATGAATTCCATTAGAGAACCTAGATTCGTTTTCAACTCGTTTTAATTTTGCCTTCATGACTTCTTGTGGGTTGTGCTTACGGTCACTTCTCAGAGTTCCGGTACAATAGGTGTCATTTTCTAGCAGCTTTGTAGCTAAGCCAACACTGTTGTAGAAGTTGTCGAGGTATACCGCGTGTCCTTGACCTAACTTTTCTTCAAGTGTAGAACTACTTTGGTTGTATGTCCAGCACCGCCATATTCATCTGATGAACCTTCGTACACGCGAAATTTTAGCACCAATCCATCAGGTTCTGTAAGCATATAAATCTTTATTCCATACTTGTGACTTTTATTTTGTAAGTACTGTTTGAACTGTAACCTCCCCCGCCACAGTACCATAGATTCGTCCAATGAGAGTTCCTTTCCTGGGTAATAGATGGTGTTCATCTTGGCATTGAAAAAATCTACTACTGACCTAATTTTGTCTAAACGATTGTTAGGTTTAGTATTTGTAGATGTAAAATGTAGACACCTCAGGATGAAAAGAAATCTATTTCTCGACATATATTTTCGAAAAAGTGGTATATTGAAAAAAGGATCCATTTTCCAGTAATCATTTATTCGTGTAAGTTGAATAGTGTCAGTATGAAAGAGAAGAGCTATGAAATTTTTTAACTCTGCAACAGTCAATAATAAGCGAATTTAGGAATGTTTCACTGTTGAGAAAAACTACAATAGCATAATCATTTGTTTGGTTTACAATCTGCTCTAGAAAAGTCTCATCAATAATAAGGCTAAAAAATCTATAGGTTTCCCTCTGCCCGGAATTGGTACCAAAAGCTCTTGATTTTTCTTGAACTTGAAGTGTTTCAATGTCCCTGTATTTGTCCACTGGAAATTCACTTGCACATTAGTCGGTGCTGGATTGATATTTACATGTCTGAATCAGTTGCGGATTCTGATTCGGAGGTAGAATCTTCATCTTCAGATTCTAACAAATATTTATCACCGCTACTATCATCTAAACACTAAAGTAATTCTTCATTTGTTATTCTTTTTTTGTTACGAATCCGTTCATAACTTCTTTCAACTTTTCTTTTGTCCTGACCAGATGGTCCAGGTTTTGAATCCATGTTTATTTTTGAAACACAAAGACAAACGCGTAACCAACTAAAACACACTTTGAATAAAAGTTCAACGACTGAAGCAACTCGAAATACAACCTTCTCTCAGTAACACCGGCTCAATACTAGTGTGTGAATCTCAAGCGAAACTAAAACTCCCATCGGAGTGATGGGCGTCGCCGAATGATTCCGAAATACTCCGATCGGAGTAGTCGGCAGTCAAGCTATTAACCATCTTGCTAAGGTTCTTGAACAAGTGCAGCAGCATTTTTGAAGAGCCCAAGTTTTGTCGTGATTGCCAACTTTGAACCCGAAATTTAACTCATAGGCTTTTCTTACAACTGGGCACAAGGTCTTTTGTTCAGCTTTCAGTGTCTCCTCACCACATATATAACAGAAACTGTTCGGATGGTTCACACAGGATCACAACGGCATCCCTTCGTTTATATATCCACTGCTGAATACTGTAATACTGATCCTCCAATAAGCTGTTGGCTGCTTATATACCCATTTCAAACATCTGGTATTTTCTAGAAACATCGGGCATCAAAAGTACGGAAAATGAGTTTTATATATAGGGGCCCTTCAATAAGTAGATGTTCCTCCGACGACTATGGGGTACAATGAAATCTGGAATTACATGGGGTTTAATGGGTATCTCCTTTATTTGAATTAGGTGGTTGAGACTTCATAGATGGGGAACAACCCCCCCACGCAGCGTTGCCAGATTGTGCACAATTTCCGCAGACTAAGAAAACGCATAGACTTGGCAACATTGCACCTCATTATGCTATAGAAAGATAAATATTGCACAGGTACATTCTTACACTTGCTTAAAGCATGTTGTTTGCACTCTCTGAACTCCGTTACGCGACACGACAATTTAAAGGTGGGAACAAAGGTTAAATAGATATACTTGATAGTCGAAATTATGTAAAGTGAGTCAGAGCTATCTAATCAACACTTTGGTTAAAGCGCAGTTGCCATATGTATTCTAGAAATAAATGCTGTATTTTATAAATACACTTCAAATCCATTGTGTCAATATTTCAGGTACAAAAGATGCAATGTAATTAAGTCAATACCAATTTAATATATTTATTTCAAATTTCAAGCAGACTAATAATAATTAGTTTACTTGAAATGTGAAATAAAGTGTTTATGTATATTTCTTGAACGCAAAGTTTGTTGTGAAAAACTCGCCGATTTGACAATGTTGGAGAGTCGCTTCAATGTTCCGGCTTTGAGAACGAGATAGATAGATCGAGCTACGCGAATGAGACAGTGATAGTAAACAGTTATGTGAGGTGTTTATTCTCTTCATGAACGTAACATCAGTATTTGTGTTGTGGTTTTGTGTGATAAATCGGTTATTATTGGTATTTATTGTAATATTTATATCGGTATATTTAGTGACAATAATGGCGGAGTGTAGCGGTGTTGGCGATAAAAAACGGCGTCGTAACAATTTAATTCGGGAAGAAAAAGTCCTCATATTAAATGTGTACGAAGGACTGCGTGCCATGGACAAACAGTTGGGTGTTAGTGACGCTGTGATTAAGTGCAGTTATTTAACTAAAGTTTCTGAGAGTACTATATACAATATTCTAAAGAAATCGCGGGACGGATCTTTGACAAGAGAACGAGGTGAAAACTGTAAACCGGAAAGTAGGGGAAGAAAGAAAATTGTTTTGGACGACCAAACACGGAATGCTATACGTAGGGAAATACATTCTTTTTATTTTAGGAATGAAATCCCCTCGGTAGCTAAATTGAGCAAGGTAATAGAAGCTGATGATACTTTACCAAACATCAGTGATAAAGTTTTGAGACGAACTTTAAAATTAATTAATTTTCGTTACCAAACAAGAAGTAGAAACAGTGCCTTAATTGAACGAAATGACATTGTGGAATGGAGGAGAAATTATTTAAAACAGATACGACAGTTTCGTAACGAAGGACGGCACATATATTATCTTGAGGAAACATGGTTAAATGAAGGCCACACTGTGTCAAAAGTGCGGCAAGACATGAATATACGAAGCAATCGACAAGCCTTTATGGAGGGTTTCTCTTCCGGTTTAAAAGCTCCCTCTGGGAAAGGACGTCGACTGATTATCACTCACATTGGCAGCGAGGAAGGATTTGTAGAAGGTGGATTACTAAGTTTTCAGTCCAAAAAAACTGTCGATTACCATGAAGAGATGGATGGTAACCGGTTTGAAACATGGTTTAGATCAATTTTAACAAAGGTAACTCCTGGTTCAGTGATAGTTATGGATAATGCTTCATACCACTCTCGTCGACTGGAGCAAATACCTACTTCAGCTAGCCGCAAGAGGGTTATAATTGATTGGTTAGAGAGTAAAAGCATTCCGCACAACGAGGCAATGCTAAAAGTTGAATTATTATCTCTCGTACAGAAACATAAAAGCAGTTATATTAAGTACGTTGTCGATGAAATGGCGAAAGATTTCAACGTCTCAGTTGTTAGACTTCCTCCCTACCACTGTGAGTTAAACCCCATCGAGCTGGTTTGGGCCCAAGTGAAAAATTATGTTGCGAGAAAAAACAGTACATTCAAAATGGCTGACGTTGAGAAACTGCTTGACGAGGCGCTGCATACCGTTACTGCTGAGAGTTGGCGTAAATGTATTCAACACGTATTAAAAGAAGAAATAAAGTTTTGGGATTTAGACGTAGAAGTAATGACGGAACCACTCATTATCGATATAGGAGGAAAAAGCGATGATTCTGAGGAGTCGTCAGGGAGTGATACCGCTTCCAGTTAGTCAGACATTTTACAAGTGACCTCGCAACATACCTATACTTATTGGTAATTTATTTTGGTCTTGACAAACAACTTTTTTTTAGTTTTAGTAGTAGTAAGTTGGAATTGACTTTTAAACATTTTTTTATTTTGTTTAACTTACTTATGAACAACTTGTGATAAGTTATTATTTCAAATGTTAAAAATTGAAATTCCAGATATTTCAGTATTCGCACCCTTAAACTATGATACGCTCATGGAGTTCACTTTAAATCGGTAGATAACCGATGACGTCACTTTACACAATTTCGACTATCGAGTATAGGGCTATCGAAATAACGTATTTGTTTGGCGGAGAGGATTTTCATGCAGGACAGTGTAATTAATTGGTTGTCTACCTTACTCACTAAGTGTTTAGTTTCATAGAAATAATCACAATTAATTTCTAAAGTACTCCAATGGGCCTCATTCATTGCTACTTTGATAAGGTTTGCATAGATTTGGAAAATAGTATAGTTGATTATGTGTTTAATAATACTAAAATTTGACATATTCACTTTGTACCATAATTAAAATTATGGTTCTTCAATAGTCTTTGAAAATACTATACTCAAAATATCAATGTTTTTGTTTAAAAACTTACTTTTGACTTACTGCTCATCCTTTCCGTAGCATTTTTATGAAGATAATAAAGTTGAAGCGTACTAGTTTCCTTAGGATTGATAAAATTGCCACATTTGTCCCTGACTAACAAATCTAAACCTAAAAGTTTATTTCCTAAATCTATTTCATCAACAGCTTGTCTAATCACTCTCTTCAATTCGTCCACTGGTAATGTACCACTTATTATTTTACTTCGATGAGATAGCAAATCGTAAATCTGAGTTTTCATTTGCTCAAAGTTTTTATCGTGTGTCTAAAACAAAAACTTTAAAATTGTATGTTTAAATGCAAATAAACTAACTTTACCACATATAATTGTTTCCAATGGATTCCCCATTCTCTTAATACTAAAGTTATTTCTCTCGTTATTGCGGGTTCTTTCAAGACAGGTCCAAAAGCATCAAATTTTTCGCAGTGTTTCATGTGAATGTAGCTTTTGGGAAAAATACCCTTAACATCTCTGTTACTGATAACATATCCATAGTACCAGTTTGTTTCTTCCTCCAGCACGCAGACAGCATCTCCGACAGTTAATTTTAACTTATAATCTTCTGGACAAATGAAATTATAAATGGCTACAAAGAAAAATACAATTTAACTGCTATTGCAGATCCAATCCTAATTTTGTAATATATCTTTTTTAATAACAGTGTTTAAATTAATGATTAGATTGTTCAGCTTTAATTCATACATAATTATTTGCATATACAATAGGGGAAAACCATTCTGATAATAAGGATGTCTATGTTAACTGATAATTACGAAAACTTTTCATTCTTCCTCTCATTGTCCTGATTTAAATGAAAAATATGTTATTCGAGGTTAATATTTAAATACATTTAATATTACTTGCTTTTAAATAATAACTTTTGAACCTGTTACAAGTATATAGATTTCTAAACAAATGAAAATTAACTAAATCAAGGTGAAGTTATCTCAATTAGATAATGTTTAAAAATAAATATACTTAGGTATACTTAATTGGTCAACAAATTAATACAATTGGATAAATAATATTGACCATTAGATGTTTGCTATAATGATTCACACAATTTTAAAAAAATTCGAGGAAGATACACTCATCAATCTTTTTGATATGCAAGTGGGAGGGGCAAATTTAAAGTTATTTTAATTAATATATTACGTAGATAGTAGTTAGGCGACGAAGAATTAGTTCTAATATACATAAAAATACGTAAAACGTAAATAAATATCTATGCAGGAGATAAAATTCAACAAGTTGTATTTAAAAAATATATATACAAAATCGTACTGTAAACAAAGGTCTCTAGTTTGTTTGAAATAAATCTATTTACCTATTCCATAACTGTTTTCATTGCTCACCGACTTCCAACTACTCATTTTAACAAAATTAATAATAAAAACTTATTTTACATAAAAACTAATCACAAACAAAAACACTGGAAGACATGTTGGATTATAATATTATAATTGAGCTCAACCTTAACACAAATGATTCAAGGCAATATTTTTATCCCATACCAGATGTTCGTGAACGAAGTGTATTCACAGTATCTCTATCCTTGTTCAAAGCATTCAAATACCTGTGATGTTTGTCTAGTTTTAACATAAAGAACGCAACTGGTGATAGTGTTTTATTATTTTATGTTAAAAGAAAAATGTTACTATCATAATATGAATATTCAACAATTTATTTAAATGTAATAATAAATTATTCGGTAATTAATTCTACAGGGTCAATCAATAAGGACGTCCAATTAGGCTTTCCAAACACCACGCGATTAAATATGGCGTCTGTGGTTTCAAGTGTGCATTAAGTTTATGGAAGTTTTTCTGTTTATTTTAAGTTTTACACTTTATTTTGTTATAAAATACTTTTCTAGATGTAGAGTGAATATTTAGAAATAATAATGCAGGAAAGTTGAGATGTGGGTGAACGGTGTATGTTTAAAAAATGCTCACATTTCTCATGTTTATTTATTTAACAGATATCTTCTAAAATTGAAGCTAATAAATAATGTTGACCCTTTTATAATAAATGTGCTTGATAAAAACTCTTCCCTCCAAGCAGCTTCGTCAGTCACATACCTACATGGGTATAGTTGCGTATTTAGTTTTTTACTCACAGTATTTACAGCCATGAGCAAATGAAGGTCTACAAAAGCCCAGATTTTTACAACAATTTGTTACTCTAGAATAGGTTTTGATATATTTTTTTCATAAATTGTAGATACCTTATAGGTAAATAGGTATCTTGAAAAGCGTCGGATTGGTGCTTCTGACAAACAACGTTAATATCTACTGATTACTAGATTAATTTTTAAGGAGTATCAGAAGATTTAAAAAAAGTTGATATAAATCAATGTATGTTTTATTTCCACAATTCGAGTAAAATTCAATTTTCATTCATAGGATACACAATTAATAATTGTCATGAAATATCTAAGCATTTATTAATTACAATAAACAATATGGGATACTAGCAAAAGTTCCTACTTAAGAAAACCTAAAGTAAAAATAAAGTAAAACAAAAGTTTAGAATAGTATATTAAGTACCAAGTGTCAAAAAGGTTACTTTAGTCACGAGTTTTACTAGGCACGAGTGGAGCGAAGTGGAACGAGTTCCTTGTGAAACGAGTGACTAAAGACGTTTTTAACACGAGGTGCTTACTATACTTTTTCTTCGCCCGCGGGAAGGAAAAAATACACCAGATTTGACGCATTTTAAACACTAGTGTTTAAAGAGTCGTTTTGTGCATGTCAAACCCGTGTTCAAAGTGCGATTTTAGTAGCGGAAGTAGAAAAAAAAATTTAATAAGATATAAAAAAATAGTGTAGTTTTAATAAATAATCTCATTAATTCTTGATTGATCGCCGAGATAAACCTCTCATCACATCATCCTTGTGGAACGACTTCCACTACAAGACACGTTTCCGACATTTTCAATTAAAAATGACACTTATAAAGCGAATAAAATAAGAAATAGCTAGGGTTTAAAGTCACAAAACAATCACACAATGCACTTTAAAAAGCTTTAAACCCTGCACTCCAAAATTCGAGATAATAATCTTGCTAGCCCACGGGCACCATGTTGAATAAATTTTGACAGGTCGTATTCGTATTTACAAATACGCCGTGACTAGAAGTACATCGGATGTACGAATTTATTTTGTACATCGGATGTACGAAATTATTTTGTACATCGGCCTGTGGTTGGTTGGTCGAAGGATAATATACTTTAAATAGTTGTCTCTGACTTTAAATATAAATTGTGTTTATTGTGTGATATTTATAAGTTTCTAGGTTTTGTGATCTAGGTACTTTATTAGAAATAAAAATGAAAGTAGGGGCGATATTCAACAGTGAGAAAGAATTTGTCACGGAATTTAAAAAATGGGAAGATGAAACAAAAGGTAAGTATTACAAAAGAAGTAGTACAAATCTGAAGACCGCAAGAAATAAAGGTGTTCATAGTCATATTAATCCCAGAAATCCCTATCAACTTTTATTTTTTGTTGCATACATGGTGGAAAAAAAGTTCAAAAACAAACCACACATAATACTCGCAACACAAGGTAAGATAGTTTATATAGCTTCTGTATAAACATCTTGCAACAATTTCAGTACTTTTTCTCTTTCTAGAACTTTTCAAAAAAATTGTCCAGCAAATATCAGATAAATTGTTTCTGAAGATGGTAATCATCTAACAATAGCTAATACCAATTTTAATCATAATCATGAAACAACAGAGGTAAGTGTGGGAACTTGTTGCAATGTTTAGAATGTAACTTTTAAATTTAATTTTTACTTTTGTTATAGGCTTTTTATAAACATTTACCACAAAAACGCAAGTCAAACCCAGATTAAAAATATAAGGTTGAAGAATTTCTTAAAGCTGGTGGTAATAAAGAGAAAATAAAACATATAATGGAATGTGAAACAAAGAAAATGATTTTATTAAAAGACTTACGGAATTTGGAATATAGTAGATAATTTAAAGTAATCATACTTATTTACATATATTTATTTTTTTAATAATGTTTATATTGAAAAATTTTAGGCACATATTTTCTGTTCGAGAAAAAGAAAAAATGTCTTTATTTGAACCATCATTATGTAATACGGCATGTGAGGAAATATCAACGGGTATTTCAAAACTGCAATTTACAACCAATTGAAACGCAACATAGGAAAGCAACTTTTATAACTGATATGGCTTATACTGAAAAGGACACAGAAAGGAAATTAACTCAGAAATTAAATAAATTTGGAAAATATAAAAAGTCTATGTTGGTGCCACGAGATATTGCCAGTTTGATATCTGAACAATCGGGAGATGTTTTCGATTTATCAATGCAAAGTATTTTAAAGTAAAAAAAAATTGTTGTTAGATGGTAAACTTGTAGAAGTGACTGAATTGTATGAAAATCCTAGTGACAGTGCAGTTACCGAGGCAGTTACACTAACAAGTCCAGATAAAAATTATTTTGATAAACATCTAGATCTGAATAGAGATTTGGATGGTCATAGTATTTATGAAATTAATGAGGAAACTGTAATTACGGAAAATGAAGATATTTTAGAACCTATCCAAACTGAAACTTACAATTATTATGACAGAACTGCTGGAGTCGATAGGGCAGCAATTGCAAATTTTCCAGATAAAAAATACCTTATTCTACTGAAACATCTTGCCTCCCTTTGGCCAGTGTCGAAAGTAATAAAATTGAAACAGTGGTTTTTGAAAGTAAAGGCAATCAAAATGACGAAAGTGAAAAACTCAGCCATATCGTCATGAGTGATCATAGCTATAGTAGAAAAGTAATAACACATCTGATTTAAAAAAGTCTTGATATGGTAATAATTCCAAAAGTAGCCAGAATGAGAGATAGACCTAAAGGATGTGGTAAAACTGCTATTGGGTTACCTAAGGCTAAATGCTTATCTTTAAAGAAAAAACTTTTTGCCAAAAGAACTGCAAGTGAGAAAAAACTTTTTATATTGAATCTTGTTTCACCATCTTTGAAAGATGTTTATGCAAAAAAGACAAAAATTGAAATCGAACATTTAAATGCAGATTTACCATATTTATTGCTGCATGAAAATATAAACTTTAATTTAATTAGAGAATTTTGCTCCGAAACGTCGTGGAACAAAACCACAACAATACTTAGTGGTATGAAAAATATCCCCTGTCCTTGCGCACAGTGTAACTGTACATTAGATGATCGACCAATTATATGTGCATCATGTTTAAAATCATATCACTTATTTTGTGTAGCATTGAAACAAGTCCCGAAAAAAAGAAACTGGATGTGTAGATATTATTCAGAGTAAAGATACATACCCACAAGATGTAATTCATTTTTGTAAATTTTATAGCTTAAATATATGTAGTTATTATTTGCTTCTAAATGTTAAAAGTTTTTTTACTACTTTTTTCCTAAAAACCTTTATTCATAATCATCAAAAGTTTTGAAGCAAAAACTGAAAGTCGTAATCATGCAAATATTTTAAAAAGGGAAATTTCAAATTTAGGAAAATCCAGCTTCTTTAACTTTATTAAATATTTTCCGACGTCTTTTAGGTTCAGATAATAAGTAGGCATATGTATTGTTGGCACATTTTGTTACTCTAGTAATAATTGCTGATAAATTTTAATAAGTTTGTCCCGTAATTGTGTATAACCTGTTAGAAAATAAAAAATCTTTTTATTTAAAAAGACAAAAAAATTAAAATAACCCTCTCAAAGTTAGGTATATCTTATTTTCTGGATCCCATAAGTTCATCATTCTGATGTACGAATCAAATATCGCCCTTACTTTCATTTTTATTTCTAATGAGATACCAAACCTACATTAATATATGTATCACACATTAAACAGACATCTATATGTTTCCAAGATCCAAAATAATATAAACAAACCATACAAAATACAAGCTTCTTTAGGTTATTATTTGAATATGCGCGCTTCATTCAACGCACAAGGCCGATGTACAAAATAAATTCGTACATCCGATGTACTGCTTCTTCTTCTTATTTCAGTTTTTTGGCCTCCACCCATTAGGTATTTAGCCAGCGCAGGTTTCATTTATTTATTTTCGGGAATATTCCTTTCGGAATGTCTGGAACTGTCCATCTTCCCTTTGATGAATTCTTCTGTATAAGGCTAGACATATTATAAACAAAACAACATAGGTAAAAAACTTTTCTCGCTCGGGGGCAACTGCCGAGCATTACACAACCCCAGAATGTTGCCTCGGATTTAGGATAAGGAGCCCAGGATCAACAGATAGGGTTTGTCAGGATGTAACGACTAATTTATTTTTTTTTTTTTTTATTTTTTTTTTTTCCTCCTAATTGTCTAAATTTTAATTTGGAAAGTATTAATAAATTTCATAATTACTTTAATTATTTTTACGTTAATTTGGTTTAGTATACTAGGAAGTGAAATGGGGGTTGGACAGCCTATTTTTATTAATTCTTTGTATGTATCAAAATTTGCGGTTTGATTCAAAGGACATTCGAAAAATATATGATGTAGATCCTCAGTTTGCCCACATTCACAATATTCATCCTCAATAACTCTGATTTTAAAAAGATGAGCTTTACTAAGGGTATGCCCTGTTTTGAGCCTTATTATTGTTGTTATATGTCTCCGATCTGTATAAGGGAATTTCAAAAACCAAGGTTCATGAGGGAAACTATCCAGGTTAGGATACCATTTCCCTTTTACCTTAAAGGACTCGGCCCAGTTATTATTATGTAAGTTTAAAATTTGCTTTTTAAAAAATGGGTAGTAGTCATATTTCTCAATTTTAATGTCTGCTGGCACTTTTAATATCCTACCTACATTGGCTAGTGTATCTACTTGTTTATTTCCCATTACACCCTTATGTCCGGGAATCCATGCTAGGATAAATTCAAAATTGGCTTTACTGGCATCTAAAATTAATCTTTTGGTTTTTAATGCATTATAGTTATTGTTACCATACTTTGTGTTTTCTATCTTATTAATAGCACTCAGTGAATCTGTAAATATTATACATTTCATTAGGTTTTTTTCAATGCATACCCCTACAGCTTTATTAATAGCAATGATTTCGGCTGAACATATCTGTGTATGGTCGAATAATCTCGTTGAAAAATTATATTCAATTTCTGGAATGTGAACCGCACATCCTACGCTTTGATTTATTGGATTTAATGAACCATCTGTGTATACCCATGTATATGTCCCAAATTTATCTGCAAACTCATTTAAAAAGCATTGATTACTATATATAGCACTTTTGGTTGTTGTTGAACAATATGTTTTAATTCTGTTAACTTGATCATCTACTTCTATTTGAAAACACGGGTTAACATCTGTTTTAAGTAAGTTACTAATTACTTGATCAGCTCTTAATTTAGCCTCAATCAGATATGGAGGATCTTTAGTTCTCCAATAACCTATTCTATCTAAACACTTGTTTTTCAATGCATTTAATATTTCATTAAGAGGGTTTTTATTATCTGCTGCGATTTTTAAATAGAATTTTATGGCCAGTACCTGTCTTCTATACTCTAGTGATATTTCCCCAGATTCTGCCAGTAGGCAATTAATAGGTGTTGATTTCATTACGCCTGTAACTAACCTCAAGCTTTTATATTGAATTCTGTCTAGCACATTTAATATTTTTTTGTTACATGGTTTAAGTACAAAACTAGCATAATCCAAATGAGATCTTATGATACCTTTGTATATCATAAGCATTGTAGATGGATCTGCACCCCAATGAATACCTCTTACTGCTCTCATTATATTAAGCCCTTTTTGGGTTTTGTTTTCAATATCTTGTATATACCTATTCCAGTTTAATCTACTATTTATAGTTATGCCTAAATATTTAATATTTTCCTTAATTTCAATTGTACTACCTTTTATCTTGATACTAGGGTTTGTTAGTTTTCTTCGGGTATTATTAAATATTATTGCATGTGATTTATGTGTTGAGATTTTGAGTTTATGACTTTCTAACCATTCAGCTACTTTATCTAGCGCATCGTTTAATTCTTTGCTCATGTTCTCCATTTTATCCCCTTCTATCATAAAAACCAAATCATCAGCATATTGTATCAATTTTACATTTTCTGGGAGTATTTCATGTAGTGAAATCATATATATATATTGAAGAGAAGGGGACTCAATGGTGAACCCTGCGCAAGACCTTTACTGGTGCATCCTGGGCCAATTAATTCATAATTGAAATCTCTTACATATATCACCTTACAATTCAGTAAATTAAATAATAGATTAGTGTACGTTGATGAAATATTAAGGTCAATCATTTTTTTATAGAGGATATGAATGTCTACATTATCATATGCAGCTTTGAGGTCTATAAATACCGCAATTAGGTACTTTTTTTCACTAAAAGCTTGTAATACCGAATGGGTCAGAATTGAAATCGCATCACTACAACCCTTTTCCCTTCTAAAACCTATTTGAAATTTTGGCGATGTACTGCTAGTCACGGCGTTACACATATTGCATTTGATATTTGAGGTACACAGCATAGACAAATAATTTATTTCTCTATGGTACAAAGTGTTTGATGTTACTTTTCCGCAGGTGGGTGATTTGTGCTTTTCCGTCAACCTATCTATATGCGAGAAAAGTATTGGTTTACCCCAAAAAAAGTTGGAATTTAGAAATTTTTTTTTGAGTTATTTTTACGTTTTCCATCAACAACACGAAAAAACGGTTTTTAGAAAAAAAATCATGTGGGTATGTCGTTGTCGTCGGCCACTTTTCCTTACATGTCTTGTTAGCACGATACTGCCTCCGGAGTGCAATAAGTCAGCATTTTTATGATTGAATATTGTCAAGGACATGTCACAGATGAACCCTATTGATTTTCAGTTCACCAGAGCCAGTACAATGGGTGCTATGGTACTTGAAATACATTTTATAATTTTTTGAGAAATTTCAGTTTGTTAGCACGATATAGCCTCCGTAGTTCAACAAGTCACCAATTTTATGGTTGAATATCATTCTGGACATCTCACTGATGAACCCTATTGATTTTCAGCTCACCAGAGCCACTACAACAGGTGCTACAGTACTTTAAGTACGATATTTTTGTCATTTTTGGAGAAGTTTCAGTTTGTTAGCACGATACAGCCTCCGGAGTATATACAAGTGACCGATTTTATAATTGGATATTATTCAGAGCGTCTCCAAGATGAACCCTATTAATATTCAGCTCATTAAAGCTAGTACAACGGGTGCTATGGTACTTGAAGTACCAACTTTTTGTTATTTTTGGAGAATTCTCAGTTTGTTAGAACGATACAGCCTCCAGAGAGTATACGATTGATCAATTTTATGATTGAATATTGATCAAGGTGTCTCACAGATGTACCCTACTGATTTTCAGTTGAGTAGTGCGAATACAGCTGGTCCTATAAATCCATATATACTAAATTTTTGGTTATTTTTGAAAAAAATTCGGTTTGTTAGCACGATACATCCCCCGAAGTGTATACAAGTACCAATTTTATGATAGAATATTGTTCGGGGCCACAGATGCGGAAAAGTTAGTTTTTATCTTTAAAACCGTTTATTTAATTTGGCTCTGGAATTCCGCAATACTTTTTTTCTACAACTGCTATTAAAAGTAGCATATTTCTCATAGCTTACTTAATTTCAAAGCCATATATTGCTCACACTGTGAGAAATATCATTTCTCACGGCACTTTGCCCACACTACATACATTTATATGGAGAATCCATGCAGTAGGGGATCCTCGATGCCCAGCCAATTTCAGAAACTTATGCCTCGATGCCCAGCCGTCTTCGGTTGGTGGTCCTCGATGCTTAGACTTTTTCTACAAAACTATTTACTTGTATTCTTTAAATTTATGCAGTTGTAGAAAAAGTATAGTGTGCAACATGTGGGAAAAGTACTTTTCTCACTCGTGTGTTTGCGGCACTCGCCCTTGGCTCGTGCCACAAACTTCCACACTCGTGAGAAAAGTTGAATTTTTCCCACTTGTTGCACAATATACTATTGTCGCACTTGTCCACTATGAACAAAATAATAAAAGGAACATTCACTTCCACATTTCGTGTAATTACATCACCGTGTATATTTGTTGGCAATTGGCAATATGTTTGACATATTAATCATCACTACTGTCATTACTGTCAATGTCAATTATCCCTTCTCTTGTTTGAGACAGAAAAATTATATTTTCTATGCAGTAAACTAAAATATTTAATTAATTTAATTGTTTTTCGCAAGAAAAACGATTGGAATATTGTTTGTTTGCTAGAATATTCTTTTGAGAGTTCGAAGAAAATGGCTGACGAAGATGAAATTGATATACTGGGGGATTTCCAGCTTGACTCTGATACGAATTTGTAAGTTTTGCATTTTATCTTAACATCTACCTACATTACAATTTATTGTCATCTTTGTTTTGCATTGTAAAATGTATACACAAATGAATATATTTTCCAATATAGAAGCTTTCTTTTAACTTTATGATTTTAATTCATTAATAAGTTAGTTAAACCAAAACAAACTGAACGTTTTAAATCTCTGGACCCTGTTTTTAGTGACACTATTACCAAAGAATACACCATGTATTCCTTGCTATTACTTCATACCCTGCTTGTAGCTTTAAGTTAAGGAATGTTAGATTAGATCCACTTATGGGTAGATTTCTACTTTGATTTTAAGAATGGTTTAATTTAAATAATTATTTATTTTCAATAGATTGGAGTCACATTTTCGATAATAGTGATATAAAAATGTTATTGTCTCAGACTAGTATAAGGGATCTTTTAAAATTTTGTAGTCAAGAGCCGATAATGCATAGATTTTGGTTTGGCGGACTGCACCACTTATGAAACACCTACCTATAAATATTCCATTATAAACTTATAAAAAATTAATTAAAAACCAATCATTGAAAATATTTATTATAACATATTACACGGAAACAGAAATAAAATTAAATCAATCATTTTTTTCCTTAACTTCTTCTTTAGGTGCCATCTTCGTTCAGAAGGGATATACGTATTTCGAGACGGCAGACCTGAACAATTGATTGTTGTTGCAATTGTACCATTCTCTTAGTTTTTTCAACCATGTCTTTCGTCTTCTTCTGACAGATCTTTTTCCCACAATTTTCCCTTGCATAATAATTTGTATATTAACATCCTGCTACACATCCATAATTCAAAGGCCTCCACTCTTTTAAGATGGATATTTTTCAGGGTCAATGCCTCCATCCCATAAAATAGAACTGACAGCAAGTATCATCTCATAAGACGAATTTTTATTTCAAGACTCAGATCTCTCCCTCATAAGACTCACTTCATTCTGGCGAATACAGCACTGGTGTTTTCTATTCTTATTTTGACTTCTTCAGAGCTATAGTTTTTTTCGTTGATGACGGTACCTAGATAGTTGTATTTGCTCACACGTTGATAAATTGATTATGTATATGTAACTTAACTAACTTATCAATATTTGCCTGAACAGTGCTGATTCCAATTCTCAAATTGTTCTCAAGGTGAACATCTGTGATTTTGGTTCTTTACTTGGACTTCACGTTGTTTATTTGAGAAAACAACTGCTCGCACAAATATGTGGAGCCAAAAAAATGAAATCATTATCAGAGCGTGATCATTGATTTTACGTAAATCAGAAAATGTGATATACTCTGTATAAATCTTGAGCAAACTTAAATTAAATTTATCTTTTAAAGTGGAATTGCACTGTAATTCTATTAATTCCATTTGTACTTCTAAACTATAGTTCATAGCCTCTACAACTTGCTGGGCGGGATTCACCACAGGTTACACATTTGGCAGCTCCATTAGCTGTGTTTTTTGTACCCTGTGGTGTTTCATATGTTCCAGAACATTTTACTTAACTGGGTTCTCTTCTGCAGTATCTAATAGTATGTCCAAACTGTTAACATCTCTTACACTGCGAAATAATGTTTGATTTTCTTAGAGCTTCTACTGTAACTTTTCTTTTTTGTATTTCAACTATCTTAAATACTTTCTTTATGCCTTCAAATGTAATAATAAGAAGTGGAAGTGGATTTTTATCTCTCCTTTTCCATATATTTACTCCATTTACTGCAGCAAAGCCTCTGTCTTTAGTTATTCGATCTGGTTGGCACATTGGGTGCAACCTTCTAACCATTACTTTTATAGTCCTCTTCGTTTTGAACGATAATTTTGAAGTTGAAGTTTGTTCTAATTTTTTATTTTACTTACTATTATTGGAGTGGTTGCTGGAGGCTTTTTAGATACCATCTTTTGGATATTAGAAGTGCTTTTGATGCTGGAAAGAGCTTGTTGGATGGGTGATTTAATTGGTGAATTCTTCCTTTTTGTTATCCTACTTTCTTTCAGCACCCATTCTGTTTCCCTGGCTAATTCTTCTTTGTCTGTTTCATATCTTATTTCTTTCTGTCTGCTTGTTTCAGTGTAGATTTTAACTTGTAATTGCAACCCATTCATTTGGTGTTGTAGTTGAGCAATTACTTATTCAAGATTCTCCAGCGGCTATTTCATTTATCCAAAGGTTATAATAATTTATAACTTGTTGTCTAAAATATATAATAACTCATTTTCCATTAGTTTTCATAGCACAAATTACGCTAAACGTTCTTTTGTGGATATATTTCAAGAATTTTTCCAAATACAGGATATATTGCATGTTTAGCTCTTTCCAAGTCTTCTACTAAGGATGTTTTAGTAATATTATCACTGCTGAAATATTTGGATACTACTAAGAAAACAAAAAATATTGTAATTTTTTCTTAATTTTTTAGTTATTTCCAGCAGGGTTGGGCTGATTAAAATCAAGTGATTAAAATTATGATTAAAATCATGATTTAAATCGCTTGATTTTTAAAATTAAAATCATGATTTTAAATCATTTTTTTTCTTTTTTATTCAGAACCAGATAACAACATAATATAAAAGTTTTCTCAAAAATCAAAAGAAGTATCTGCTTTTAGCAAAAACAACAAAAAAAGTACATAATACCAAATTCTTAAACTAAACGTAACTCCTAAATTTTATTACTGTATATTTTCAGAGTATTCATTTTCGTTATACAATTTAAACAAAAACACGAGTTTTCCTCCTTTTTCTATGCCTAATCTGTTTCTAATATCCAAGTGTACAAGAACAAAAGAGCTAAATACGCGTTCTACTGAAGCTGAAGAAGCAGTTGCACGCAGGACCTGTTTTATTATTGGCAACTGTTTCAAGATTTCCAGCTCATCATTTTGTGATAACCACCATTGTAGTCCGTTTACATTTTTTATTACTTAGTCCGAAAACATAACTTGCTTAAATGGAGCACTGCGGGCATTTAACTTTATTACTAAAGGTAACAACAGTCCAGCGTTTTCATATAACTCGTTAATTGTTTCTAAAGCTGTATTCTTTTCTTCTGGTGTTAACTGGTATTTTGTTTTTTGTGGATTCAACATATACACTATAAAATGATATGGCGTTAGTGCTTGCTTATATCTTAAATTGTTGTGTTTTTTGTAATGGTAATTCCACAGATTCATCAAAGATATATTGTAAATGTTTCCACTGCTCTACAGCATCTGTGATAGTCGTATTTTTCCTCTGCACAGTATCAAGAGCAACTGATATAGGTTTTAAAATGTTTAAATAATTTTGCGCTGCATGTTTAATCACAATATTTGAAACTTTTTAGTAAATAGTGGAATAAATCTCCTTTTTATTTTCTTCGCAGATTTTTAATATGATGTTCCACTGAGTGACATACATCTCTAAGCAGTCGCCAAGTCTATTCCATCACACATCGCTTGGAAGGACTAAAGCGCTGCCTCCTGCTTGACTGAATTTAGCTCTAGCCAAATGGTTATTTCGAAAATTCTTAACAATTTGGACCACATGTTTTTTAACGTCTTTAACTTGAAAGTCCTTGTACAGTAAATTAAAAATATGTGCATAGCAGCCATAAGTTATAACTTATGTGTTCGTTTTTTCTTCTAATGTTTTTCTCATAAGTGTCATATTTGCGGCATTGTCTGTCACAAAAGATTTTACAGTACACTTGTATTTTAATTCACATGAAGAAATCAGGTCACAAACTATTTGAGTTAAATATTCTGAAGTATGTGGATTTCCTGATGTGTCTATAGTTTCGTATAAGAGGGCTTGTCCATCTTCAGTTGTTATTGTTGCACATATCACTGGTTCATTGTGCATGTTTGACCACCCATCAATTGACATATTTACGGACTGTCCTGACAGGGAGGAGAAACATTTTTGTTTTTCCTCTTCATAGATTTCGTCCAAAAAACATGTTGCTACCGTTTTTGTCGAGGGCGGTGTATAACCACGCCTTAATAACTGAATGGCTTTTTTCACCTCTAAATTCTCAATACATCTGAAGCTCGAATTAGTAGCAAAAATGGCCTTGCTATTTGTTTGTCAATTTTATGTTTTTCAGCAGTTGAAGTTCGCATTACAAAACCACTCATGGTAGGCTGATTTTTGATTGCTTTCTTTTTTTGGACAGGCTCAAAAGTTGTTGGACTTGTTGGTACTTTCGGTGGAGTTTTTCTAACATATGATGATGTGCTAGCAAAACTGTCAAGCAATATTCGACTCTCTAGAAAGAGAAAAAACATAATTGAAATTGATTAATTGATGATATATTGATATAGTATTGAATTATTGATTTTAAAATAAAGTGAAAATGTTCAATAGAGATGTAATAGCAAATTTATTTATTTAAGTTGAAAAAAATTAAAAATTAAGTAAGTATAGAAGAGTAAAGATAATCTTTAATCAACTTTGGAAAGGTCGCATTAAAAAAGTTACATTAAAGGCCACGTGTTAGATTTCACCTAATGTTTAAAAACAATCCTATATGCCTAAAATCTATATCCTAAAATATCTATAAATGAATACTTAAAAATTATATTATCTTTGTTAAAAATAATATCTATCACAAATTTTTTTAAATTATCTCAAAAATGTATCTTCTTCCTCTCATTGACTTTCAGACCTTAAGGTCCATAGTCTCCCTATTGGGATTCCTAGCCTCATTTTTCCGGCAGGGGGGCCAGCCGCTTGGCCAACCCTACTGCTTAAAATCAGTAGGGAGTTTGTGAATTCGTTGATTTAGTTTCTGCTCTGAAGTCTGTCCTTTGCTTCTTCTACTATTCTTTTCTATTATTTCCAGTTTTTTGCTTTGTTCTTCCAGTCATTTATTCCAATTTCTTTAATATCTTTTGCTTCACCATCCAACCATCTAGTTTTCAATCGTCCCCTTGCTCTTCGTCCTTGTCTTTTAGTTTCCTGTATTTTCTTGACACACCTTTCATTACCTAGATGTTGTACATGTCCTGCTCACCTTAATCGTTTACTTCTTATTTCATTTGTTATTATTGGGCTATTGAATTTTTGATTAACTTCGTAGTTTCTTAATATTCTTCATACTCCATTTTCTTTAATTGGGCCGTATATTCTCCGTAGTATTTTCCTTTCCCAAATTTCTGTTCTATTTTTCTCTTTTTTTGATAAATTCCAGGTTTCTGTGGTGTAAATTACAACTGGTCTAATTACTGTTTTGTATATTTTAATTTTTGTGTTTGTAGACAATATCTTTGATTTAAATGTGTCTTTTAATGCATAGAAACATTTGTTACCCTGTTGTATTCTGTTATTTATCAAAAATGTATCTACTTATAATATAATACATATATATTTCAAAATATCTCAGAATATATAATTAAAAATTACACTATGTCACTTAACTTATAATTGATATTTATATCTCAAAACGTTCACTAAATTATCTCAAAAATAAAATATCAAGTGCTTGGAGAGTCAACAAAAAACAACAAATGTTAGGCAAAATCTAACCACGTGATCATTCCCGGGTTAATAATAAAAATCTTTATTAAATATAAATAAAATTAAATTTTTAATTTAATTACCTGTATTCATCTCTTGATAATTACAAACATCGTGGTGTGCTTTAAGTCTTTGGACTAACCCTTGAATATCTTTCTTGCGCTTTCTACAAATAGCCCTACACCCCAATTTATTTGGATTTGTTGTCTTAATATAGAACTGCCATATTGGGTCCTCTTTTGTTCCACTCATTTTACTTTATTTATATGTTTTCACTTCACTTAATTAACCTAACTAGCGAAATGCGTGAAATTGTTGGGCAACGTCAATTTATTGGTTGAGAAGGAAAACAAGCCTCGACAGGAATATTCTTGCAAAAAGCACAACAAACGCGTTCGTGTCTCACTCGGCAGTACTCGGCAATGTATAGTGAGTGCATAGGACAGAAGAAAAACAAATCGCGACAAGAATTTTCTTGCAAGAAACGTGACAAATGCGTTGTCACAAGTTTTTGAGCCGCAAATTGTATTATAATTTTTAGACTTATACATTAAAATAATTAACAATAATTTCAAAGAATCAAAATGTTCAAATTTTATATTCAAATTTAAAAAATCAAAAAAAACAAATAAATCGTTTTTAATTTTTTTAATAAAAATCAGATTTTGCCCAATCCTGATTTCCAGTAAGTCTGTTACCTAGTTTTTGGAATTACTTAGTTTAGTTTGTTAATTGTAGATTGACATAACCATTTTGTAAGCTGTTGTAAAGTTTCCCGTTTAATAAATAAATAAAAAAATAATCTAAAATAGATCAATTGAGAATAAAATTTGTTTGCAGATATGATGGAGGACCTTTAATATCTCAAAATTCTGAATTATTAAACTGTGATTATACCATACATCCGCAATGGTTGTTAGATAGACCGAGCACCAATCCAGATAACTGGTATGATACGAACATATCAACAAATTCGCTAGAAAAGTCGCAACCACCAGAAATTGATGCTCTCGGTCTTCTATCAACTGAAAATTGTATTACTGATGAAAGTGGTTGGACAGAGAAAGAAAAGCAACTATTAGAAAGTGGAATGGAAATTTTTGGTAAAAGTAACATAAGACTATCACAATTTATTGGATCTAGAACAGCACCAGAGGTGAAATACTATTTAAAAAACTTTTATTTGGAAAATCACGTCAATAAGAAATCTAATGAATGCGCTTCGGAAGGAGATATTATAAATGGTACTCATGTAAGTACTATATATCAGTTAATAATTAAATATATTAAGTTATTAGTTTTAGATACCAGCTAGTATTGAGGAAGTAGTTGCAGCAGTAAGTACAGCAAAACCAACTGTACAATTTCCTATTCATAGTCCCAGGAAGAAAAGTACCTCTATGTCAATGGAAGTTAACGATAGAGAACGAAGCAGGGATAGATCACCTCTAAAAAGTAGTAGGGCAGATATGGAAAGAATTCAAAAGATCCTTAACAGAATGAGACCTACAAATTCTACGAGTTTCAAAATTAAATCAAAAATGAAAGAACCATTTAAATATAAAAGAATGATACAAGAAACTAGAAATGTTCCTCGGGGAAACATACAGGCAGTTAAGAGAGTTGAAATAACAACTGGGCAAGGATTGTCAGTTCCAATTTGTGAAGGAGAACAAATAGTAAGTTATTCTATTTTTTATTATACACTGAGTACCGAAATTAAAAATTGTAGTAAATCAAATAATTTTTTGTTTCAATTGTTAAGATAAATTTATTTGAAAATAGATACATCCTAATATACATCAAAGATAATAATTTTAACACGATTCAAAAAAAGAAAATATCCATAATATTTGTTTAAATACTAACCATATTATTAACATACAGAAAATCCAGAATAACATATACCAATTTGGTATCATCTTGATGTTATTACTTTGATTTTGTTGAGATGAGCAGGGTAAGATGCATGTCCAAATCGCATTCTTCGACTGTAAGGAGTATTCCTGTACCAGCATTTTTTTGGTATGTATTTTTGTAACAGAGTATATTGTGAATTTTTGTTATTGCAATATTTTTCCCAGTGTATGGTCCATTTTTTATACAAATTGTTTTTGCATATGTTAATGCAGTCCGATGTGTCGATACTTTCTTTTGCCAAAATATCTACGTGCTCATTTTCTTTTATGCCTATGTGAGCTTTAACCCAAGCCATTTGTATGTTGAATTTCCTTGAGGCGAGTTGTCCTAAGATTACTTGAATTTTGTAAATATATGGATGGGATACAAGGGTGCTTGGATTGTTTGGTTTATTTATACTCTGTAGGACGGAAAGTGAGTCCGAAAATATCGTAATGTTTTTATGTTGGTTTTGTGATGCTAAGTACTCTAAGGCTTTCAATATTCCGTATGCCTCTGCGGTGTAAATCGAACTATGGGAATTTATTTTGAACTTCTTTTCTATTTTTCCTTCAGGGATATAAAATGCACACCCAGTACCTAACTCTTTCTTTGATGCATCAGTGTATACTGCCATGTTACTTTCGTTATTATTTGTAATTCTTTCGAGTAAGTTTTGATTATAAGGAGCAGTTTCAAAGTATTTCGGTATTATAATTTTTGGTTTGTTTTGATATAATTCAAAGTATTTATCTCTTGTGTGTTGCATCTATGTCGTGTTGCTCATAATACGAAAGCCTATACAAAGTGGAGGAGAATTTTTTTTGATCCAGTATATTTTTGTCAAATCGTTGCAGTTTAAAACAGATACTTTATGGATTAGTGGCGACTGTTTTAATTTGCACTTTAAAATCATTGTTTCAGCTAAGTATTCTCTTCTCAATTTTAGTGGCGGATCTTTTGCTTCCACTCTAATAGCTTCGACAGGTGTAGACTTAATTGCTCCGATGCAAATTTTAAGAGCTTTATTCTGGATAAGATCTAGTTGCTTAAGGTTTGTGTCATTTGCTGATCCGTACAGTATGCTTCCATAGTCCATTATAGATCAGATGTATGCTCTGTAGAATAGAAGTGCGATATCTAGACTAGCTCCCCACCACGTCCTCGTAATCATTTTCAGGAAATTTATTGCTTTTGTGCACTTTGTTCGTGTGTGTTCTATGAATGGTTTCCATGTTAGCTTGCTATCCAGTACTATTCCTAATTATTTGACTTCATCTTTGTATGGTAGTAGAGCATTACCTAATTGGATATTTTCAGGTTTTTGTAAAGTATGTCTAGAAAATACGTTGATGCTTGACTTATAAGGCGCGATTTGAAGTCCAAGGTTCTGGATGGTGGTAATCAAAGGAATGAATGTGTTGTCTAGTTTCTGTAATCCACAATTTTATTTATTTTCCTGTGAGTATAAAACAAAATCATCTGCATATTGTATTATAGTTGTTTCCTCTGTTATTGAGTGTAAACAAGCTGTAAATATATTAAATAATAGGTGAGATAATGTTGATCCCTGAGGTAGTCCCAGTGAGGTATGTCGTGGTCCGATTAGGGAATTATTGTGTCTAATATATACTTTCCTATTTGATAGCATTTGGCATAATAGGTTACAGATTCGTTCCGGGAAGTTCAATTCTTTCATTTTATATTTTAGTATTGGAATGTTCACTGTATTGTAAGCACTTTGAAGGTCTAAGAATGTTGCAATTAAGTATCCATTTTCTGAGAATGTGTTCTGTATATCTGTGGTAATGTGTGATGCCGCGTCAATTGTGCAGAATCCTTTTTTAAATCCATATTTGGTTCTGGTTTATCCACCACTCTAGTCGATTTTTGATTATTCTCTCAAAGGTATTTAGAACACATGAGAGAAGCGATATTCCTCTCTAAGATTCAGGATCTTTAGGATCTTTCCCAGGTTTTAGAATTGGAATGATTATCACCTTTTTCCAGTCTTGTATGTTGCAATTCCCGGTTGACCATATTTCGTTGAATATTTCCAATAAAAACATTTTGGCGTTTTTAGTTAAATGTAGCAGCATTGCATATTTAATGTCATCTTCTCCAGGTGCCGTATTTTTTGAAATATTGAGAGCATTTTCTAATTCTCCAAATTCCAGGCTCCGCTGGAAAATTTCTGGTATATCTTCTGCTTGCTTTGCTGTTGTAATTTCCTTGGGATTTAATAGTACCATTGGGGGTGTAATTTTGTCTAAAAACGGTTCTACCCTTTTGTCATCTTTGGACTTGGTTCGGTTAGCTAGGTTTCCTTTCATTTTGTTTGCTTGGTTCCATATTTGAGTCACGGGCATATTTTTGTTGAGGTTATTGCAATATTTAATCCAGGATTGTCTTGCCACTTTTCTTACAATTCTTTTAGTTTTGGCAGTTTTCCAGTGTGCTGGTATTTTTAAATTTTATCATTGATTTTTTCCTTGCCCGAATTGCTTCATCGCACTCGTCATTCCACTACGGTGTTATCTTTCCACCTCTTGGTTTAAATGGTTTATTTATTGGGATTGAATTATTCACTGAACTATTTATTCCTTCCATAAAGTATGACTATTTCTCACATCATCAGCTGTATATACATCCTCCCATTTTCCATTCATCAGCAGTTCTCTGAAAGTTATCAAGTTATCATCTGAGTAGTTACGTTTATAAATAGTTTCTACACTACAATTATGTGCTGTTGGTAATGCAAATGTACAAGTTTGAAATGTATGATCTGAAAGATGTGTATCTTCAACATAACAATCAGTTGGCTGGAGATTTGTGTACACCGCATCTATACTTCTATGTGCAAAGTGATCAATAACCTTTTCATTAAAATTATGAATACTATTCACAAATTGCTTTTCTATGCTTAACATAGCTAACGCCGACAATCTCTCCTGTCCCATAGTATTACGCAAAAATGTCTTGATTCTCTTTAATGTTGAAAAACATCTTTCGCTTTCTACAGTTGTCATTGGTAATGTACATAAAATAATCAACAATTTTACAGTTTCCGAGAGATTGTTATTAATAAACAATTGCAGCATTGGCACAGCTCCTGAACTTTTATTAAAATCGTCGCGTTCATAAATAACTTGAAGTTCAGTTTTTAGTTTTAAGTAATTAATATTAGAATAGTTTTCTCTTATTGACTTAAGAATACGATCTGGAAAATTCATTTTATATTGTTCGAACTGGTCGCTGTAAAATAACTGGGCAATCACTAAATGATCACTGAAACTAAAGCGGTGGTTAATCTCGGAAATTATTATGTCGCAAACCTGCAAAGCAACTTGGCGCTTCATTTTTCCTTGGTCTTTTTGCACCAAGTGTTGAAGAAGATGGATGTGCTTCGGGAAATATTTCATTTAATAAAATATGGTCTCTGATTTTTTGAATTGACATTTTAAATGTGTCTATATTTTTTTTCACCAATATCACGTCAATACCATGTTTTTGAAGTTGATTAAAAAGAACTTCACAATTAGGCATTATTAAATGGAAAAAATTTAGCCAATAAAGGAAATCCGCGCTTTGCAAAAAAGTTTTTAATCCTATTGCTTGATTAATTATATTTGAGTCTTCTTCAACCTCAATTATCTTTTCTATTGAAGCCAGAATATCAGCTTGATACAAAAATATGGTTTCCACACAACGCGTATTAAAATACCACCTTGTCGGTGCCGCTCTAGGTAAACGTACTTTAACAAATTCATCAAGAATCACTGTACGTTTTGGAGATCGACTAAAAAATGTGGAAAATCCCTGTAAATTGGCAAAAAAAACATTTTTATTCTGACTTCCTGCTTTTTGCAGAATTAAATTTAATTGGTGAGCATAACAATGAATAAAATTTGCTTGAGGATATCGTTCTTCAATTTTTTTTTGTACTCCGCCTAATCGACCACTCATAGTAGAAGCTCCATCATAACTCTGTCCAATTAACTTTTCCAGTGTTTTATTAATTTCTAGTATCTCTAATTCTTTAAAAATTATCTCCGATAAATGTTCGGCTGTGGTGCCGGTAGGATTTACAAATTTTATAAACCTTTCGTGAACGACACCGGATAAAATGTACCGTATAATAAAAGTCATTTGAGTTCTGTTCGAGCTATCAGTAGCTTCATCCACCTGGACTGCGATATATTCGGCTGACTGAATCTCCAATTTAAGTTGTTCTTGAGCCACCGATAACATTGAATCAAGTAATTCATTTTGTACAGTTTTAGAAGTACCCTTAAAAACCGTAGCCTTATCCAAGTATTCTTTGAATATTGGATCCAGCTCTGAAACAAAATTTATAAGTCCACGAAATATTCCCGGGTTTACAGAAGATTCTGTCTCGTCGTGCCCTCGCAAAGCAAGTTCAAACGCCCCACAAAATTTCACACAGTCAATTATTTTATTTATAATATATCTGTTTTTCGACACATTTTCATTAAAAATTATTACCGATTGTCTATAAGCATTGTCTAATTGAGAACGAATATCCACAGTACCGATTGTAGCAAAACTCATGGCACATTTCATATGGTTTGCCGATAAACTATGCTTTTTTATTTTCTCTTTTAAATGTTTTAAATCTTGGACACCGTTTTTTACACCATAAAGAATTATTCGAAAAAAGCAGACACACGAAACAGTAAAATGCATCACTTACTTCACATCCGCAAATCCAATCAGACAAATCATACATAGACCTGCGAAAATTGCGATGAACTTCTTTATTTTTGTCCTTGCTAGTCTGTTTAATTTTTAAATCTGGAAGAGGACGACCACCTTCCTTTAGTTTTAATAGTTTTTCAAAATTTAATTCACTTTTCGTTCTCAAATTTTGAAAAACTATTAAAACTAAAGGAAGGTGGTCGTCCTCTTCCAGATTTAAAAATTAAACAGACTATACTCGATAGTCGAAATTCTGTAAAGTGACTCATCGCTCTTACTGTCCATAAAATCAGTTGCAGAAGCGAACTTCATGAGCGCATCATTTTTGAAGGGTTCTTAATAGTCCTAAATAAAAAATAAATAGAAAATGTTCTTGTACGCTCTGGCGTTTAAATTTGAGAGAACAGAAATACGAAATTATTATGGTAGGTATCATTATGTATATACAGGGTGTTACCAAGAATAATACACATTTTTAAGGATGAGCTATAATAAGATGTATATAAAAAAGTCGATAGTCGAAATTCTGTAAAGTGACGTCATCGGTTATCTACCGATTTAAAGTGAACTCCATGAGCGTATCATAGTTTAAGGGTGCGAATACTGAAATATCTGGAATTTCAATTTTTAACATTTGAAATAATAACTTATCACAAGTTGTTCATAAGTAAGTTAAAACAAAATAAAAAAATGTTTAAAAGTCAATTCCAACTTACTACTACTAAAACTAAAAAAAAGTTGTTTGTCAAGACCAAAATAAATTACCAATAAGTATAGGTATGTTGCGAGGTCACTTGTAAAATGTCTGACTAACTGGAAGCGGTATCACTCCCTGACGACTCCTCAGAATCATCGCT
Source organism: Galeruca laticollis (assembly GCA_963921935.1). Classification (NCBI taxonomy): domain Eukaryota; kingdom Metazoa; phylum Arthropoda; class Insecta; order Coleoptera; family Chrysomelidae; genus Galeruca; species Galeruca laticollis. The sequence goes on from OY998179.1 coordinate 110,320,397, forward strand.
TTCTCCTCCTATATCGATAATGAGTGGTTCCGTCATTACTTCTACACGTATGTCTAAATCCCAAAACTTTATTTCTTCTTTTAATACGTGTTGAATACATTTACGCCAACTCTCAGCAGTAACGGTATGCAGCGCCTCGTCAAACAGTTTCTCAACGTCAGCCATTTTGAATGTACTATTTTTTCTCGCAACATAATTTTTCACTTGGGCCCAAACCAGCTCGATGGGGTTTAACTCACAGTGGTAGGGAGGAAGTCTAACAACTGAGACGTTGAAATCTTTAGCCATTTCATCGACAACGTACTTAATATAACTGCTTTTATGTTTCCGTACGAGAGATAATAATTCAACTTTTAGCATTGCCTCGTTGTGCGGAATGCTTTTACTCTCTAACCAATCAATTATAACCCTCTTGCGGCTAGCTGAAGTAGGTATTTGCTCCAGTCGACGAGAGTGGTATGAAGCATTATCCATAACTATCACTGAACCAGAAGTTACCTTTGTTAAAATTGATCTAAACCATGTTTCAAACCGGTTACCATCCATCTCTTCATGGTAATCGACAGTTTTTTCGGACTGAAAACTTAGTAATCCACCTTCTACAAATTCTTCCTCGCTGCCAATGTGAGTGATAATCAGTCGACGTCCTTTCCCAGAGGGAGCTTTTAAACCGGAAGAGAAACCCTCCATAAAGGCTTGTCGATTGCTTCGTATATTCATGTCTTGCCACACTTTTGACACAGTGTGGCCTTCATTTAACCATGTTTCGTCAAGATAATATATGTGTCGTCCTTCGTTACGAAACTGTCGTATCTGTTTTAAATAATTTCTCCTCCATTCCACAATGTCATTTCGTTCAATTAAGGCACTGTTTCTACTTCTTGTTTGGTAACGAAAATTCATTAATTTTAAAGTTCGTCTCAAAACTTTATCACTGATGTTTGGTAAAATATCATCAGCTTCTATTACCTTGCTCAATTTAGCTACCGAGGGGATTTCATTCCTAAAATAAAAAGAATGTATTTCCCTACGTATAGCATTCCGTGTTTGGTCGTCCAAAACAATTTTCTTTCTTCCCCTACTTTCCGGTTTACAGTTTTCACCTCGTTCTCTTGTCAAAGATCCGTCCCGCGATTTCTTTAGAATATTGTATATAGTACTCTCAGAAACTTTAGTTAAATAACTGCACTTAATCACAGCGTCACTAACATCCAACTGTTTGTCCATGGCACGCAGTCCTTCGTACACATTTAATATGAGGACTTTTTCTTCCCGAATTAAATTGTTACGACGCCGTTTTTTATCGCCAACACCGCTACACTCCGCCATTATTGTCACTAAATATACCGATATAAATATTACAATAAATACCAATAATAACCGATTTATCACACAAAACCACAACACAAATACTGATGTTACGCTCATGAAGAGAATAAACACCTCACATAACTGTTTACTATCACTGTCTCATTCGCGTAGCTCGATCTATCTATCTCGTTCTCAAAGCCGGAACATTGAAGCGACTCTCCAACATTGTCAAATCGGCGAGTTTTTCACAACAAACTTTGCGTTCAAGAAATATACATAAACACTTTATTTCACATTTCAAGTAAACTAATTATTATTAGTCTGCTTGAAATTTGGAATAAATATATTAAATTGGTATTGACTTAATTACATTGCATCTTTTGTACCTGAAATATTGACACAATGGATTTGAAGTGTATTTATAAAATACAGCATTTCTCTCTAGAATACATATGGCAACTGCGCTTTAACCAAAGTGTTGATTAGATAGCTCTGACTCACTTTACACAATTTCGACTATCGAGTATAGCAAGGACAAAAATAAAGAAGTTCATCGCAATTTTCGCAGGTCTATGTATGATTTGTCTGATTGGATTTGCGGATGTGAAGTAAGTGATGCATTTTACTGTTTCGTGTGTCTGCTTTTTTCGAATAATTCTTTATGGTGTAAAAAACGGTGTCCAAGATTTAAAACATTTAAAAGAGAAAATAAAAAAGCATAGTTTATCGGCAAACCATATGAAATGTGCCATGAGTTTTGCTACAATCGGTACTGTGGATATTCGTTCTCAATTAGACAATGCTTATAGACAATCGGTAATAATTTTTAATGAAAATGTGTCGAAAAACAGATATATTATAAATAAAATAATTGACTGTGTGAAATTTTGTGGGGCGTTTGAACTTGCTTTGCGAGGGCACGACGAGACAGAATCTTCTGTAAACCCGGGAATATTTCGTGGACTTATAAATTTTGTTTCAGAGCTGGATCCAATATTCAAAGAATACTTGGATAAGGCTACGGTTTTTAAGGGTACTTCTAAAACTGTACAAAATGAATTACTTGATTCAATGTTATCGGTGGCTCAAGAACAACTTAAATTGGAGATTCAGTCAGCCGAATATATCGCAGTCCAGGTGGATGAAGCTACTGATAGCTCGAACAGAACTCAAATGACTTTTATTATACGGTACATTTTATCCGGTGTCGTTCATGAAAGGTTTATAAAATTTGTAAATCCTACCGGCACCACAGCCGAACATTTATCGGAGATAATTTTTAAAGAATTAGAGATACTAGAAATTAATAAAACACTGGAAAAGTTAATTGGACAGAGTTATGATGGAGCTTCTACTATGAGTGGTCGATTAGGCGGAGTACAAAAAAAAATTGAAGAACGATATCCTCAAGCAAATTTTATTCATTGTTATGCTCACCAATTAAATTTAATTCTGCAAAAAGCAGGAAGTCAGAATAAAAATGTTTTTTTTGCCAATTTACAGGGATTTTCCACATTTTTTAGTCGATCTCCAAAACGTACAGTGATTCTTGATGAATTTGTTAAAGTACGTTTACCTAGAGCGGCACCGACAAGGTGGTATTTTAATACGCGTTGTGTGGAAACCATATTTTTGTATCAAGCTGATATTCTGGCTTCAATAGAAAAGATAATTGAGGTTGAAGAAGACTCAAATATAATTAATCAAGCAATAGGATTAAAAACTTTTTTGCAAAGCGCGGATTTCCTTTATTGGCTAAATTTTTTCCATTTAATAATGCCTAATTGTGAAGTTCTTTTTAATCAACTTCAAAAACATGGTATTGACGTGATATTGGTGAAAAAAAATATAGACACATTTAAAATGTCAATTCAAAAAATCAGAGACCATATTTTATTAAATGAAATATTTCCCGAAGCACATCCATCTTCTTCAACACTTGGTGCAAAAAGACCAAGGAAAAATGAAGCGCCAAGTTGCTTTGCAGGTTTGCGACATAATAATTTCCGAGATTAACCACCGCTTTAGTTTCAGTGATCATTTAGTGATTGCCCAGTTATTTTACAGCGACCAGTTCGAACAATATAAAATGAATTTTCCAGATCGTATTCTTAAGTCAATAAGAGAAAACTATTCTAATATTAATTACTTAAAACTAAAAACTGAACTTCAAGTTATTTATGAACGCGACGATTTTAATAAAAGTTCAGGAGCTGTGCCAATGCTGCAATTGTTTATTAATAACAATCTCTCGGAAACTGTAAAATTGTTGATTATTTTATGTACATTACCAATGACAACTGTAGAAAGCGAAAGATGTTTTTCAACATTAAAGAGAATCAAGACATTTTTGCGTAATACTATGGGACAGGAGAGATTGTCGGCGTTAGCTATGTTAAGCATAGAAAAGCAATTTGTGAATAGTATTCATAATTTTAATGAAAAGGTTATTGATCACTTTGCACATAGAAGTATAGATGCGGTGTACACAAATCTCCAGCCAACTGATTGTTATGTTGAAGATACACATCTTTCAGATCATACATTTCAAACTTGTACATTTGCATTACCAACAGCACATAATTGTAGTGTAGAAACTATTTATAAACGTAACTACTCAGATGATAACTTGATAACTTTCAGAGAACTGCTGATGAATGGAAAATGGGAGGATGTATATACAGCTGATGATGTGAGAAATAGTCATACTTTATGGAAGGAATAAATAGTTCAGTGAATAATTCAATCCCAATAAATAAACCATTTAAACCAAGAGGTGGAAAGATAACACCGTAGTGGAATGACGAGTGCGATGAAGCAATTCGGGCAAGGAAAAAATCAATGATAAAATTTAAAAATACCAGCACACTGGAAAACTGCCAAAACTAAAAGAATTGTAAGAAAAGTGGCAAGACAATCCTGGATTAAATATTGCAATAACCTCAACAAAAATATGCCCGTGACTCAAATATGGAACCAAGCAAACAAAATGAAAGGAAACCTAGCTAACCGAACCGAACCATTTGCACCACAGACATGATAAAAGGCGTAGAATAAAATAACACCAAACAATTAAAACACAAGCCCTCAAAAAAACTAATCAAACATCAAAATAATAACAATAACAACTTATTACATCAAAACACAAATCTTATTTGACTTCAAAATGATCTCCATTAAATCAAAATATAGCGCAGCCTGCCAACCCCTCTACTCATCTCTTTTCTAAGCGTGTAATAATCGAACGACGTAAGTCGATTCATCATCCATATTTACTTGGGCTTTTGACCCAAGAGATGTAAGGTTCGGCCGTGTTTCTTTCACGTTACGAAGATTGTCAACGTTCGGCAGATTCCGTCCCCATTTAACGCGTTGAGGTCATCGATGGACACCAGGTTTTGCTATTTTGAATTTCGCAGAAATGTAGGTCGAAATAACGTTTACACGGTTGTCTTGACAAACGTTTACACAGGGTCTTGAAACATTTTAGGTAAATTTTATTTTTTATTTAAGAGAAATACTTAGTGTTACTATTTAATACTATACTATATGTATAGTAGGTATATTTTATTTTTTATATATCTATTTAAATATTCTTTTAAATTATTTTATAATGGAAGGTCATTGACCTAATGGAGGAGCCGCCACTGTCAAAATTTGTTTCAATAGTTTGATTTCCATTTTCAAGTCATAAGATTGATTATTTACCTTTGGCGCATTTTGGGTGCCTATTTCTATAAGGCTAGTTGGTTCACAATACTCGATTCTGGTATCACATACTTTCACACATTTAAGTATATTTTCCACTGCACAAGACATGTGGAAGACGTTTCTACAGTTGACACACACTAGAATGTTGGCTGTCTTTGTCCTGCAGCATTTAAATTGTTTTTTAACAAAGTTATTATCGTTTATAACAGAGAGCACATTTTTACACGTCTGCTCATTATCCGCCATCTTGTAAGTTATTGTACCTTAATTTCCTATTTGACTCACAAACCTATACATCCAATTTTAAAAATTGAGGTTGTACCTTTACTTAGAAGGGGGTTAAAGGTAAGAATCACATTTTCACGTTGAAGAATGTCAATTTATAATTAAAATTTGACGTGTTTCAAGATTTTTTTATAATTATGTACAGTAACGGAAATAAAGCTTTTCCACCCTGTATATGTCTTACAATATAAAAATTGATACTGCACATTAAAGAGCGAGTATGAAATCACGTTACCAGATTTTGAAATTAATATGGAGAATTTAGTATTAAGTTATATGAATTTCCCGACATAGTGTTATCGTTAACATTATGTAATACGGTATCTATCAATTGCTTTTGCTTTTTAGATTAAGTTGACACAGACATCAGAAGATTCTGATACAGATGTAGAAGTAGACGTTGAAGTATCCGATGAAGAAGCAAAATCGGAGAGTTTAAAGCTACCCACCGCTAATCCGAATATTAATAACAACAAAAATGAAACGAAAGAGTTACCAGTAGCAGTAAAAAAAGACTACTCGAATCCTATTGATTTGTCAAATGCCAGCGAGTCAGTAGCTAAGGAATTAAATAGTTTGGAAGTGCCCATAAATGAGCTAAGTTTAGGTGATAAAATCACCGATATAGAAAAAATCTTGAACTGTGATTATTTTACTGGAAATTCTTCAAAAACGCCGGATAGGTATCTGAAGGTAACTGAACAACCTTTTTATCACATAAACTTTATATATTGACTTTTTTGTAGATACGTAACCATATCGTGAATGGTTGGTTGAAACAGAAACCAAAATATCTCAACAAAACAATAAGTCGACAAGGTTTGAAAAATTGTGGAGACGTAAACAGTTTTGGCAAAATACATTATTTTTTAGAGCAAATTGGAGCCATTAATTTCGGTTGCGGTAAGTTGAAGACTTGAATAACTTTGACACACAAAAAAGGCTGATTAGTACCAAGCCACTAGAGCTATACTCTGTTTCCTTGTGATAAATATAAATAGCAACGCTAATCAGCACCAAGCAACTAGAGGATTCTATTTTTCAAGTAATTTCTTTATGTTTTAGATCAAGTGAGTTACGAACGGCCTTTGATTGAAATTTTGCAAGAAAAAATGGCAGCCAGAGAGAAAAAGAGAAATGAGAATAAACTTACAGAAAAAGATGTAAGTGTACCGAGCAACAGGATAAGAAACAAGAAGAAATTTAACCACGTAAGGATTTGTTTTAAAAACAGAAACCGAATTTTTGTTTGATTTTCGGCTTTCAGGACGGAGAAGGCGGTTACACCATGTCGCACGACGAACAAGGTCGCGTTATAAAACACACGATAGTAAACGAAGATCCAGTCGTTAAACCGAAGCCTTATATAAAAAAACCTATAATAAGGCTAGTTTATTGTCGCCCTTTTAAAAATAACCAATCGGTAAGTTGTTTCAATTTTGAACTATATGTTTCAAAATTGTCTATATTCTATAATATTGACTCACTCTGTATACATGAAGTTATTAACAACTTCATTTTTCTTCTCTAGCAACCCTACAAAATTAAAATCAACCTTTCAACTTTGTTAACGATGGATTTCCACTCTCACACTTGTCTATCTGAAATAATGGGACTAGTCGCAGGTTATTGGTCGTTAGAACACCAAACAATGTTCATAAACCATTATGAACCGTGCCTTAACATTGCTTCTTCAGCCACCCACTGTGATATGTGTCCGATTTCGCAAGCGAAAGCCACAGATCTGATACACGAAAAAGGTTTGGATATCATGGGGTAAGTAAGACATTTTTAGCGACAATAATACGTCTTGCGCAGTAGTAAAATGTCTTGCGACTAAATAGAATATTTTTGTGAAGAAATAAGACGTCTTACGCGTAAATACAACGTAGTTGTGAAGAAATAAAACTTGCGCGTAGGTAGAACATGTTTGCAAATAAATAAGACGTCTAGCTCGTGAATAAAACATCATACGCAGAAGTAAAGCGTTTTGCGCGTAAGCAGAACATTCCATACGGAAATAAAGCGACTTGCGCAGAAATAAAACGTATTGCACGTGTATAAGGTCTTGAACAGTAATAAAAGTTCTTGCGCGAAAATAAAAAACACCATGCAGAAATAAACCGTCTTGTGCGTAAATAGAACATCCTATGCAGAAATAAAACATCTTATGCATATATAATACGTCTTGCGCAATAATGAAACGTCATGCTGGTAATAGAACATCCTATGCAAAAATAAAGCGTGTTGCGCGTAAGTAGAATATCCCATACTGAAATAAGGCAACTGTATAAAGTATTGCACAGTAATAAAAATGTCTCGTCTTTTACAGAATTAAGGCGCTTTGTGCAGACATGAGAAGTCTTGCACGCGTAATTAGATCATATACAGAAATAAGGCGCTTTGCGCAGAAATAAACCGTCATGCGCGAAATATAATATCTTTTGCAGAAATAAGACGTCTTGCGCAGTAATGAAACATCATGCGCGTAAATAGAACATCCTATGCAGACATAAAACGTCTTGCACAGCAATAAAACGTGCGCGAAAATAGACCAGCTTCCAGAAACGAGACGTCTTGCGCAGATATAGAATATCTTCTGCAGAAATTAGACGTCATGCGCTGTAATGAAACATCTTGTGCGTGAATAGAACATCCTATGCAGAAATAAGGCGCCTTGTACACAAATAAAACGTCATACGCGTATAAAGAGTCTTGAATGTAAATAGAAGATTCTATACAGAAACAAGGCGCTTCGCGCAGAAATTGAACGTCTTGCACCAAAATAGAACATGTAGAAATAAAGCGTATTGCGCGTGAGTTTAACGCCGCTTACAGAAATTATGCATCTTGCACAGAAATAAAACTTCTTGTGCGTTAACAGGACATCCTATGCACTAATAAAATGTCTTGAGCACGTATTAAGAGACTTCCACGTAAATAGAAGATTCCGTACAGAAATTAGGCGTTTTGCGCATAAATAAAACGCCTTGCGCGAAAATTGAGCAAGCCACGCATAATTAAGCCGCTTTGCTCGCAAGTAGAATGTCCCTTCCAGAAATAAGGTAATTTGCGCAAAACTATAACGTCTTGCTCGTGATAAGGTCTTGGACAGTAATAAAACGTCTTGCACGAAAATATAATAGATGCATAAATAAGGCGTCTTGCGCAGTAATAGGATTTCTTTTGCTTAATTAGAACATCTTATGCAGTAATATAACATCTTGCGCTTAAATAAAACAATCGCAGAAATAATCCGTCTTGTCATTAAGTAGAGCATCCTATACAAAAATAAGGCGCCTAGCGCAAAAATAAAACGTCTTGCGCGTGTATGAGGAGTCTTATACTGTAATAAAACGTTTTTCGCTTTAATAGAACATCTTATGTAGTGATAAAACGTCTTAAACGTAAATAGAACATTCTATGTGGAAATAAGACGAGTTGCGCGTAAGTTAAGTAGAACATCCTATACAGAAATAAGGCTCCTAGCGCAGAAGTAAACCCTCATACGCATGTATAAGGAGTCTTACACAGTAATAAAACGTCTTGCGCGTGAATAGAACATGTTGTGCCGAAATAAGACGTCTTGCACAATAATAAAGCATCTTGAGCGAAAATTGCATAAAAAGAACAGCTTATGTAGAATAAAACGTTTTGCGCAGTATTATAACGTCTTGCTAGAAAATGAGGCGGCATGCGCAGTAATAAAATGTCTCCCGCGAAAATCACATAAATAGAAAATCTTATGCAAAAATCAAACAATTCGCGCTTATGTAAAATGCCTTGTGCTACAATAAAGCTTATTTCGCGAAAAGTGCGCAAATAGTAATCTTATACAGAAATAAAACGTCTACCATGTACGTAGAACATATTATGCAGAAATAAAACGTCTTCCTCGTACGTAGAACATCTTATGCAGTAATAAGACTTCTTTCGCGTACGTAGAACATCTTATGCAGTAATAAAACGTCTTTCACGTAAATAGAACATCTTATGCAAAAATTAAACATCTTGCGCGCAAGTAGAAATATAACATCTTATGCAGTAATAAGACTTCTTGAGCGGAAATAAGGCATCTTACGCAACAATAAAGCGTCTTACGCGAAAATCACATAAGTAAATATCATAAATATAGCAGAAATAAAACACCTCGCCTTGCGTAGTAATAAAACGTTTTTAGCGTAAATGGAACATTTATGCAGTAATAAAACGTCTTACGCAATAATAAACCGCCTTGCGTGAAAATCGCATAAATAGAACATCTTATGCAGAAATAAAACGTCTTTTACGTAAACAGACCATCTTATGCAGTAATAAAACGTCTTCATGTTCGTGTATAAGGAGCCTTTCGTAGAAATAAAACGTCTTTCGGGTAATTAGACCATTTATGCAGTAATAAAACGACTTGGGCTAAAATAATGCCTGCGTCTTGCCTGAAAATCGCATACATATCTTATGCAGAAATAAAATATCTTTCGCGGAAGTAAGGCGTCTCGCGCAATGATAAAGAACCTTTCGCGAAAATCGCATAAACATCTTATACAGAAATGAAACGTTTTGTACGTGTATAAGGAGCCATGAGCAGTGATAAAACATCTTGCGCAAAAGCAAGGCACCTTGCGCGAAAATATTATATTTTATGTGGAAATGAAACGTCTAGCACGCGTATAAGGAGCCTTGCGCAATAATAAAGCGTTTTGCGCGAATATCGCAGAAATATACTACAGAAATTGAACTTCTTACGCGGAATGAAAGTGTGGCGCGGAAATAAGTGTAATGTCCGACATGAGTGTAATATATATTATACAGAATTTCGTTTCTATTTCTAGCTGGTTCCATTCGCATCCAACGTTTGCCCCAGAACCTTCCCATCAAGATTTAGAAACGCAACAATTGGTTCAACGATGGATAGGTAAAAATAAACCTTGCATCGGAATGATAATGTCTCCGTTCAGTCTGAACGGGGCACTTGTCGCGTCGCCTTTTAGATGTATGATCGTTCACCAACAAACGAATGTAGCCGAAGATCAGAAACTGGTGCCGTACAAATTCAAAGTTGACGTCGAAGCTGATCCATTCGATTTGGACGAGTTTTTGAAAAATATGACGGAAATTTTGAAGTTCAATGCCGGTCAAAGAGATAGAGTTAATTTTCGTAAGCCGTATTATAACAGTCCGATTGTTACGTTTATGGAAAAAGTAAGTGTTTAACAAATAGTTTTATAGTTTAAAATTATGAAATCATTCTACTTCCATTTTCTTTCATATTGAATGTTATGTTGTACATTGCGCAAATTTAATAATTTCTAGAATACTTTTGTCGAGTATCCTACTTTTGATCATCGTTTGCGCGTTGCGCAATTTTCGTCAAATTATTTTTCGTGTTGCGCAGTTTTTCAAAAATATTTCATTTATTTGTACTCAGTATATTGCAAGCCTTTTTTTGTATGAGTAATAAAAATCGCTTTAGTCTTGAATATTTCCGCGTTATTTTAGCCATATTGCCCATCTTTGCTTGTAAGTTTTGCGCAAATTGATTAAAATATTAATTTTCTAGTGTTTCCTAAACTTTGTCCTATTTTTGAACTTTGTACTTGTTTTTTTACGTAACATTGTGCAATTTCTATTAAATTATTCACTTTCTAATAAAATTGTATTTTAGTATTTTGCCCAATTTTGCACCATGGCATTTTTTACAAAATAGTTCTAGTACCCATTCATATTTTAACTTTGCCCCGTTTTTGTTTACATCAAATTGTTTGTTCAATTCCAAATAAAAACTGGATTTTCAGTTTTTTGTCCACGTTTGCACAATAGCAATTTTATTAAACTTTCAGCATTTTATACAAAATTTTCAATTTTCCTTCAACTTTTGTGCAGTAAGTTATTTTCACAATGCGCAATTTTACAAAATTGTAGTACCCACCTAATTCAGAGCCAATGGCAGTTTTTTTAACAGTGCGCAATTTTAACAATCTGTTTGGATTTGTAATTTTTCTACAAACTGCGCAATTTTGTTTAAATTGTTTATTATCCAAATCTCGTAATTTTAACACAACACTTTTATTTTATAAAATTGTCATAGTATCTACTTAATTTTGAATCAAGCGCTGTTTTGAACGGAGCGCAATTTTAAGAAAGTGTCTATATTGCTTTAGCTTTTGCGTTGTAAGTTATTTACATGGCGCGAAATTTTACAAAATTGTCGTAGTATCCACTTAATTTAGAACCAAACGCAGGTTTCTTAATAGCACAATTTTACAAAATTGTAAATTGTTCGTTTGATTTTGTATTTTTTTTACAAATCGCGCAATTTTGATATGAACTTTGCTCTGCTTTTTGCACGAAATAAAACAACCAATCCGTTCCTTGGTGTATTTATGCAGTGTAAGCTTTTGGCACATCAGCTGTTTTTCTACAGAGCACAATTGTACAAAATCGTTAATTTGCGTTATCTATTTTTTTAAAAACTGCGCAATTTTGATTGAATTGTTTATTACTCAAATCTTGTCATTTTAATCCAATTTTGAACTTTGCACTGTTTTTTTCGCCAAATTGTTCTTTGGTCTATTTTTTTAGTGTACATTTTTTGCCCATTGCGCAAGTTTTTAAACTTGTCCTAGTACCCACCTAATTTTGAACCATTCGCTGTTCTGTTGAACAGAGCACAATTTTACAATATTGTTTTTGTAATTTTTTTTACAAACTACGCAATTTTGATTAAATTGTTTATTATTTAAATCTCGTCATTTTAACCCAATTTTGAACTTTGTCACGCTTTTTGCATCACATTAAACGTGACCAAGCAGTTCCTTGGTGTATTTTTGCAGTGAAAGCTTTTTGCACAATGCGCAATTTTATAAACTTGTCCTAGTAACCAACTAATTTTGAACCATTCACTATTTTGTTGAACAGAGCGCAATTTTACAGAATTGTTCGTTTTGTAATTTTTTTATAAACTGCGCAATTTTGATTGAACTGTTTATTACCCAAATATAGTCATTTTAATTCGATTTTGAACTTTATATCACGTGAAATTTAACCAAACTATTTCTTGGTGTATTTTTGCAGAGTAAGGCTTTTTTTACAATGCGCAATTTTATAAAATTGTCGTAGTACCCACCCAATTTGGAAAATTTCGTTGTTTTTCTACAGATCGCAATTTTATAAAATCGTTCATTTTGATTTGTATTTTTTTACAAACTGCGCTATTTTGATTAAACTGTTCATTATTTAAATCTCGTCATTTTAACCCAATTTTGAACTTTGTCGCGCTTTTTGCATCACATTAAACCTGACCAAGCTGTTCCTTGGTGTATTTTTGCAGTGTAAGCTTTTTGCACAATGCGCAATTTTATAAACTTGTCCTAGTACCCACCTAATTTTGAACAATTCACTGTTTTCTTGAGCAGAGCGCAATTTTACAGAATTGTTCGTTTTGTAATTTTTTTTTACAAACTGCGCAATTTTGATTGAACTGTTTATTACCCAAATATAGTCATTTTAATTCGATTTTGACCTTTACATTACGTGAAATTTAACCAAACTATTTCTTGGTGTATTTTTGCAGAGTAAGGCTTTTTGTACAACGCGCAATTTTATAAAATTGTCTTAGTACCCACCCAATTTGGAAAATTTCGCTGTTTTTCTACAGATCGCAATTTTATAAAATCGTTCATTTTGATTTGTATTTTTTAACAAACTGCGCAATTTAGATTAAATTGTTTATTATTTGAATCTCGTCATTTTAACCCAATTTTGAACTTTGTCCCGCTTTTTGCATCACATTAAACATGACCAATCTGTTCCTTGGTGTATTTTTGCAGTGTAAACTTTTTGCACAATGCATAATTTTATAAACTTGTCCTAGTACCCACCTAATTTTGAACCATTCAATGTTTTGTTGTGCAGAGCGCAATTTTACAGAATTGTTCGTTTTGTTTTGTAATTTTTTTACAAACTGCGCAATTTTGATTACATTGTTCATTACCCAAATCTTCTCATTTTAACCCAATTTCGAACTTTGCACCAAGTGAAACTTAACCAAATCATTCTTTGGTCTATTAACATTTTGCACAATGCGAAATTTTATGAAATTGTCCTAGACCTACTTCATTTTGAACCCAACATTTTTTTAACATAGCGAAATTTTACAAGATTGGAAATTGTTCGTTTTGTTTTATATTTTTTACAAACTGCGCAAATTTGTTTACATTGTTCATTACCCAAATCTCCTCATTTTAACTCAAGTTCGAACTATGCACCACATGAAACTTATTCTTTGGTCTGTTAACATTTTGCACAATGCACAATTTTATAAAATTGTCCTAGACGCACTTCGTTTTGAACCGTACATTGTTTTTTAACATAGTGCAATTTTCAAGATTGGAAATTGTTCGTTTTGTTTTGTAATTTTTTTACAAACTGCGCAATTTTGATTATATTGTTCATTACCCAAATTTCGTCATTTTAACCTAATTTTGAACTTAGCTTTTTGCACCATGTGAATCTTAACCAAATAGCTCTAGTTCTGAGGTCTAATCATTGCTGTGTAATTTTTTTGCAAATTGCGCAATTTTATAAATTTGTTCTAGTACCCACCTAATTTGAAACTATACGCAGTTTTTTAGCAGAACGCAATTTTATAGAATTGTTTGTTTTGTATTTGTTTTTACAAACTGCGCAATTTTGCACCTCGTGAAACCAAATTGTTCAATTATCTTCAAATTGTCCATTTCCCAGTTAAATCTCACCATATTAGTTTCTTTGCCTATTTTTGCAGTATAAACTTTTTGCACAATGCGCAATTTTATAAAATTGTCCTAGGTCCACTTAGTTTTGAACCGTACATTGTTTTTTAACATAGTGCAATTTTCAAGATTGGAAATTGTTCGTTTTGTTTTGTATTTTTTTACAAACTGCGCAATTTTGCACCGCGTGAAACTTTACCAAATTGTTCAGTTATCTTCAAATTGTCCATTTCTCAGTTAAATCTCACCATATTAGTTTCTTTGCCTATTTTTGCAGTATACACTTTTTGCACAATGCGCAATTTTATAAAATTGTCCTAGGTCCACTTAGTTTTGAACCGTACATTGTTTTTTAACATAGTGCAATTTTCAAGATTGGAAATTGTTCATTTAGTTTTGTATTTTTTTACAAACTGCGCAATTTTGCACCGCGTGAAACTTTACCAAATTGTTCAGTTATCTTTTGTCCATTTCCCAGTTAAATATCACCATATTAGTTTCTTGGCCTATTTTTGCAGTGTAAACTTTTTGCACAATGCGCAATTTTATAAAATTGTCCTAGGTCCACTTAGTTTTGAACCATACATTGTTTTTTGAACAGCGCAATTTTACAAGATTGGAAATTCTTCGTTTTGTTTTATTTTTTTACAAACTGCGCTATTTTGATTACATTGTTCATTACCCAAATCTCGCTATTTTAACTTAATTTTGAACTTTACTTTATACACCTCGTGAATCTTAACCAAATAGCCCTAGCTCCGTGGTCTAATCTTTGCAGTGTAAATTTTTTAGAAGTGCGCAATTTCATAAAATTGTTCTAGTACCCACTTAAATTTGAAACCATACGCAGTTTTTTTTAACAGAGCGCAGTTTTACTAAGTTGTCCGTTTTGTTTTGTATTTTTTGACAAACTGCGCAATTTTGCACCACGTGAAACTATACCAAATTGTTCAATTATCTTCAAATTGTCATTTCTTAGTTAAATCTCGCCATATTAGTTTCTTGGCCTATTTTTGCAGTCTAAACTTTTTGCACAATGCGCAATTTTATAAAATTGTCCTAGATCCACTTAGTTTTGAACCGTACATTGTTTTTTAACATAGTGCAATTTTACAAAATTGGAAATTGTTCGTTTTGTTTTGTATTTTTTATTAACTGCGCAATTTTGATTAACATTGTTTATTACCCAAATCTCGTCATTTTAACCTAATTTTGAACTTTGCTTTTTGCACCACGTGAATCTTAACCAAATAGCTCTAGCTCTGCGGTCTAATCTTTACAGTGCAAATTTTTTAGAAGTGCGCAATTTCATAGAATTGTTCTAGTACCCACCTGAATTTGAAACCATGGTTTTTTTTACAGAGCGCAATTTTATGAACTTGTTTGGTTTGTTTTGTATTTTTTTTATAAACTGCGCAATTTTGCACAACGTGAAACTTAACCAAATTGTTCAATTATCTTCAAATTGTCCATTTCCCAGTTAAATCTCACCATATTAGTTTCTTGGCCTATTTTTGCAGTTTAAACTTTTTGCACAATGCGCAATTTTATAAAATTACTTACTGTTTCTAGTTAACTCCACAATATATTGAAAAATTGTTAAAAATTCTAAAAAATTGACAATTACCTAAATATCGAAATAAATGTCAATTTTTTAGATTTTTTAACAATTTTTCATTATATTGTGGACTAAACTAGAAACAGTAAGTTTCATTTTAAACACTAATATTTTGTGAAACTGTTTTCGCACAAGATCAATTTTGTATACGTGAATTATAATTTTTTTTTGTATTCAGTTACATTAACAATTACTTTTGTTTTGTATTCTAGTATATTACCAGCGTTCGAATGCATTTGGCGAAACTGGGAACATTGGAAAGAGAAACCTGCGAGCGAATTATCAACGGAATCAAACAGATTTGCAGCTCTGTTAACGTCTAATGATTCATTTCAACTTGTTATCTAATACGAGAATACAATCGTTATTCTTGTAGTATTATTGTATATTTTAACAAAAAGTTTATTAAAAAAATATTGGATTTCAGTAAAAAATTATATTGTCAAAATTTCAAATTATATTTAAAAATAAATATTTTTAACTTGACAAAATATTTCGAAGGATTTTAACAAATCAAGTTCATTGAAAAAATAATGGGTTTAGGTAAAGAAAAATATATTCACAAAATATCAAATTATATTCAAAAATAAAAAATATCTTTAACTTGGCAAACATTTTCGGAATGATTATTTGATTTTTTGAAGGGCTTGTTCCAAATCGGCGATTAAATCTTCAACGTCTTCTAATCCTACCGATAATCTGATGAGACTGTCGGTGATTCCCAATTGTGCCCTTAAATCAGCGTCTACCGAAGCGTGTGTCATCACAGACCTAAAATAAGTTTCTATATAACCTTGGTTATTTCAAATAATATGCTCCATAAAATATACTTAGTGACAGAAACCTGAACACCCAGTAAATATTTTATTTCAAAAATATTTCAAATACATGTTTAACATAAAAGTCTGACACATTAGACTTGATGAAAATAAATCATTGCATTTACAAATAAACACACTGGTCAAATGCCAATAACTATTGACAATCATATTATTCCATAAGCAAACATTGGCTAAATGTCTAGGCATGAACTTAGATGTGAAGCTATGATGGAAAGAACATTGAGAAGAATTGAATCTCAAATGTAGAAAATTACACTGGCTATTGGTAGAAACTGAATCAATTCAGAACAAACTGATGATATACAAACAGGTTCTGAAGCCTGTGTGGATATACGGCATACTACTCTGGAGATATATGCCTGTTTAAGCAACATTGAAATCATGAAAAGATTCCAGAACAAGGTACGTAAAAGAAACAGCGACCTTCACAGAAATCTAGCAGATGGGGAAGATGCAAGTAATCATGAAATCACTAGAACATCGAAGCAAAGCAGCTGCTGAACCAACGTGAACTAGTGAGAAGACTCAAGAGGATCAAACCTTTTGAGTTAGTGAAATGGTTGGCGGGGTTGGCTGTCTTTGCTCATTGTTGCACTGCTTTAACTACTGCTTGCTGCTTTTTCATGTATGTTAGCTTGGGTTATGGGATGGTGGGCAAATTCAGCTATCGGGTGTAATGGGAATAATCGGATCATTTTTGGTGCTGTTATTCTTTGACCAAATGACATCCCAACGGTCTTTCGGCTTAATCCTAAGGTGTGCGTATCCGTGCCGAGGGGATGCATGACAGTGAGCCTATCATCTGTCACTAACGGAACCTTCGGGATACTAGGCGCCCTCCCGTCGTAAGTCAGCCTTGTCATGGTAATGCAGGGCTCTGCCGTGATGGACCTCTTTTTCCCTAGCTACTCGTGGGACTTTTATGGAAGAAGTAACTAAAACAAATATAAAAACTACAGAGGAGATGGAAGTCGACCTATCGACTCCAACTGACCTCCCTGTAAGCTCTGATCAGGAACGAGACCTACTCAGGTCTCCAAATCCTGAAAATAAACCTAAGAGACTAGGTGGTGCAGCCAGGAAACGACTTAGTCGTCTCCTCAAGAGCGGGGTTCCTTACAAATCCGCCTTGCATCAAATTCTAGAGCAGCGGGAGCGGGATCAACCGCAAGAGAGGAAACATTCTCCCTCTGTGGCTGGTACCAGCAAGCGCTTACGCTCTAACGATGACTCACCCGAACAAGAGGCAAAGAAGCCCTGCTCGGTTGAATCAATGGTAACGTTAGGTGAAACTGACTTACAAAAGCCCTCTTATGGGCAGGCTGTATCCGGCATCAAGGTGGGAATTTTACATCTTGAACATCCGACAGCCTCCATCACGACCAAACAAATGAAATCCCTTCAGTATGCCATTATGGCCGCTGTAGAGGATATACCTGAAGGTGGTCCACAAGTACAGTTCCAGAGCTGTACTTTCCGGTCTGGATGGTTACAGGTCACCTGTGTAAATCAGGAGAGTGTCTCGTGGTTGACTGGCGTAGTCAATCCACTTCAACCATGGGACAGTGCCTCCTTGAAATGTGTTTTAGGTGACCAACTCCCAAAGCCACACATTCGTGTAGCTTACATACCTGACGAAGGCAGTCGTAGACTGACTTCAGAACAGGTCCTAACCAGACTGAGGAAAATGAACTACGGTCTGTTTACCGTGGAGTGGACTGTCCTACACAAGGAAATTACAGGCCCTGGTCAAACATGGACTTTCGCTATTGACGATCGATCCATGGCCACGTTGGAGAGGATTGGATTCAAACCATACGTGGGTTTTGGACAGGTTGTTTTCCGGCCTAAAGCCCGGCCCTCCCAACCGGTATCACCGGGGCCGAGTGGAAAACCTCCTGTTGCAGTGAGGAGGACCGATCCTCCTCACAAGAACAGGGGGAGTGTACCGCCGACACGTAGCCGGGGCACCAGCCATCCCAAAGGAAGAGCTGGCTTCCCCAAAAAGAAGACGGGTAACGTTTCTTCAAGGGAACCGGAAAAAGGAACTGGACCTGCTGTCCTGAAATCGAAGACCAGTATGGCCTCGACCAAAGCAATCAGCTGGATCTGCCAAGGCGAAAGGTGACCAAGCCTCGTCAATGGCAGCAACTATAGCCTCACCCCTGGGAGGATCAGATGGTGGCGCCTCAATTGACCCACCGTGTGATCTCCCCTAGGGATCTGAGGAGACGCAAGGCGGCCCAAAAATAATGATTGGGAGGTCGCCAAGAACGTTATAACAGCACCGGCGATTGAATGGGCAATAAAATCATTTCAGCCCTTCAAATCTCCCAGTAAGGATGGCATCTTTCCAGCTCTGCTACAAAACGGACTGGAATTACTTATACCCATCCTCATTAAATTGTATAGAGCTAGTGGAATTATATACCACCCTAAATCGGTCAGACCAATTAGCCTAACATATTTCCTGCTTAAAGGACTTGAAAGAGTACTGGACTGCCATATCAGGCAGGTAGCTTTATACAGCTCCCCCCTGAGCATCCACCAGTACGCTTATCAAACAGGCAAATCAACAGATTTAGCATTACATAACCTTGTTGAGAAAATCACACAATCCCTTAACAATAAGGAGATTGCGGTGTCCATTTTTCTCAACATCGAAGTAGCATTCGACAATGCACTACCAGCCTCCATTGGTTCAGCTTTGGCTGAAAAGGGCATTAAACCAACGATTACCGGCTGGATATATGCCACGCTCACTAATAGAACAGCCACTACATCTATTCAAGACGAGGCCATCAGCTTTAAGGTTTCCAGGGGCTGCCCGCAGGGTGGAGTGATATCTCCCCTTTTGTGGTCACTCCTGATGGATGACCTGCTTGGTACTCCCGTGGGAAGAGGGGTAGAACTGCAAGCGTATGCAGACGACCTTGTCATTCTGGCAAGAACCAAGTCAGGACGGGTTGCACATATACCCTCCAAAGGACTTTGGACGATGTCTACAGTTGGTGCCAGAGGGAACAGATGTCTGTTAACCCTGGTAAAACTGTAATAGTTCCCTTCTCTAGGCGAAGGAATTTGGCGGACCTTCCGCCACTTTCCTATAATGGTGAGGTTATTCCATTTGCAGCGGAAGTAAAATATTTGGGGATCATCCTAGATAAAAACTTACTTGGAACGCTCGCTTGGAAAAAGATCCATAAGGCCAGACTTTCCTTGTGGACATGTCGCAGGATCTGCGGAAAATCTTGGGGCTTGGGTCCCAAACAAATCCATTGGATATATGTGAGGATTGTTAGACCAATGATCACATACTGAGCCATTGCTTGGTGGTCAAAATCTTTACAGAAAACGGTCCAAGCAAAGCTCTCTGGCATACAGAGACAGGCTAGTTTGGCTATAACTGGTGCCATCAGCACCACACCGTCAGCAGCCATAGAAATCCTCCTGGACCTCCCTCCTCTCCATATACTTCTGGAAAAGGAGGCCAGATGGACAACATATAGAATTGTACATATTTATAAATGCACAAAACGGGCTTATATAGAGCAAAGTAGAATGCTAGCGGCCACCGAAAGTCGTAGTGTTCTGGGAATGACCTCTGATATAATGCCCCCAACAGTAAACTATAATATGCCTTATACCGTCCTATTTTCAAACAGAGATGAATGGGTCTTCCGCATGGATGAACTCTCAAGAGCAGACATCTGTTAGTACACTGATGGATCAAAGACACCCTCAGGCTCTGGTGCGGGTGTATACGGGCGAAGACCTAGGACAGAAATCTCAACCTCTCTGGGATCCTATGCAACCCTATTTCAGGCGGAAATTTATGCCATTGCTTCATGCGTGGAGAGTTTGGGGCAATCCAACCACACACATAGATCAATAAAAAATTTCACGGACAGCCAAGAGGCCTTGAAAGCACTTAGCTCGTACCGTGTAACGTCGAAATTGGTTCTAGACTGCCAAAAAACACTCGCCTCAATAGGAGAACGCAACAGGGTATCGCTGGTTTGGATCCCTGGCCACTCTGGTATGGATGGTAATGAGAAGGCTGACTCTCTTGCAAGAGAGGGTGCCGCTCATGACTTTATGGGACCAGAACCTACAATTGGCATCGCAACGAGTGTTTTCAAACAAACACTAAATACCTGGACTGCAAGAATAGTTTTAGACTTCTGGCATAATATACCAGGATTGGTTCATTCAAAGGCCTTCATACATCCATCGAATAATGTATCCAAACAAATGTTAGGCTACAATAGACACGATCTACGGTGCCTAACAGGCCACTGTCATTTGAATCATCATATGCTGAAACTTGAGACTGTCGGACGATCCGATTTGCCGTCTTTGTTTGGAAGATGATGAAACAGCAAAGCATATAATTTGTGCCTGCCCCGCCGCGGCTCGAGTAAGGTATCTGATGTTTGGCAGGGCCACTCTCTTGCCCTCGGACCTGAAATATCATTCACTGAACAAATTAATCGGCTGCGTTAAGAAGCTGAATTTGTTTGGTGAAATTTTAATAGGTATGGGCCACAATATACTCTCACGAGTCGCAGTGGAGGGCCTCATTGACCCACTCATTATAAACCTAACCTAGTGAAATGGTTAAAAGTGGAATAGTGTGTGTTGTTCACTGTAACCAATAGAGAATAAAACTGAAAAAACACCAGTGGGTCAAACTCAGGGTTGGCAACTACAGGTTTTTTAACAAACCTACTTATCAAAATATGGCCATTGTAGGTTTTTAGGGTTTCTCTATTTTGTTTTAAGATACTGAATAAAAGCTTTCTGTTACAGTCATCTTTTACTAACATCTAAAATTACCTACCTAAAAAGAAAGCTTTTCTTCCTAGTTTAAATTTCATTCAAATCATAGGTACAGACACAGACAGTTAGAGGATGCTGCAGGGCCGGGGATTTACCAATTCATGTTGATCTACATATATAATATCAATGTTTTGCTTAAAATGTGATTTTTTTAAACCTTAAAAACCTGTAAAACCCAAATATACGAGGGCAATTCAGAAACTAACCTCCGATTGGTCACAGTGCGGGTAGTGGGGGGAGTAGCGCGCCATCTGTGCATTCACACGCTCAGCAGGTCAGTCGGCATCAAGCCGTAGTCGAGTGAACATCGTACCTGCGCTAGTTTAGTTTTTGTGGCAGTTTGAAATGTGTGCTGCAATAGAAAATCCCGCCAAATGTGAAGTGCGTGCTGTTATAAGGTTTTTTACAGCCAAAGGATACTCTGCAGCAGCTATTCATCGTGAGCTTTGTGCCGTGTACGGACCAAAAGTTATGAGTGAAGGAGTTGTCCGTGAATGGGTACGTTTATTTAAAAGTGGACGAGAAAACGTTCATGATGAAGAGAGGAGTGGTAGACCATCCTTGGTGACTGACGAACTCGTTCAGACAGTTGATGCAAAAGTTCGTGAAAATCGACGTTTCACAATGGCGGAGTTGTCTACTGATTTTCCACAGATTTCTAAGACTCTTTTGTACGAGATAGTGACAGCAATATTGGGTTACCGTAAGTTCTGTGCACGATGGGTGCCCAAAATTCTTACCGACCACCACAAAAGTCAAAGAATGGCCTCTGCATTAGACTTTCTGTCACGTTATGAGGACGAAGGAGAACCATTGTCAAACAGAATCGTGACCGGTGACGAAACCTGGATTAAGTACGTGAACCCTGAGACAAAAGAACAATCAAAGATGTGGGCACATTCAGATTCGCCTACCAAACCAAAAAAAGCCCGGCAAGATTTTTCTGCCAGAAAACTGATGGCAACGGTGTTTTGGGATGCCAAAGGGGTGTTGTTGGTTGAATTCATGGAACGTGGGACGACCATTAATCAAGACGTGTACTGTGAAACACTAAAAACATTACGACGGGCTATACAGAACAAACGCCGTGGTATGCTGACTTCCGGTATCGTTTTTTTGCACGATAACGCCCGTCCTCACTCTGCTCGCAGAACAACAGCCCTTCTTGAGTCCTTCAAGTGGGACGTTTTCAACCATCCACCTTACAGCCAGGATCTGGCGCCAAGCGATTATCACCTCTTCATGCATATGAAGAAATGGCTCGGGTCCCAGCGGTTTGATGACGACGAAGAGCTCAAAGATGCGGTCACAGGCTGGCTCAAGGCACAAGCGGGTGATTTTTATGCAGAAGGAATTTCAAAGCTTGTGAAGAGATACGATAAGTGCCTCAATCGTTATGGAGACTATGTCGAAAAATAGTACAAAGATGTAGTTGTAAGATGTATATATTAAAATATTTTTACTTAACTTGGTGTATTTTTTTCAATCAACCGGAGGTTAGTTTCTGAATTGCCCTCGTATATCTTTAGTTCTTAGGTTTTTTTTCCAACTCTGGTCAAACTCGGTATAACAGTTTCAATTTTAAGATTTTAATAAGTATTGCTAATATTGTTTCAAGATCTAGTAAAAAGACTAATAAGTTATAGATCTAGTAAAAGGACTAATAAGTTATCAAAAAATACACTTACGGTAATTCTGCTAAACTTTCATATCCTCCTAAACTTTCTGCGAGAGTAAATACTTGTAGAGCACTTAAAAACGCTTCTGATTTCTTCAGATCTCCTTTTAAATAAAACGAAAAAACACTGCTGTGACCGCTGGTTTGTCTTTTAAACAGTTCGTGTTGAGGATGCGATGCAAGACCTGCAAAAATAGACAATGCAAATATTTTATGAGAAATTGTACACCAGATAAACGTAACTGTATAAAAAT
Source organism: Galeruca laticollis (assembly GCA_963921935.1). Classification (NCBI taxonomy): domain Eukaryota; kingdom Metazoa; phylum Arthropoda; class Insecta; order Coleoptera; family Chrysomelidae; genus Galeruca; species Galeruca laticollis. The sequence continues at coordinate 110,343,688 of OY998179.1, forward strand.
CAGAAAAAAAAACTCTCACCTGGATGTAATACTTTTTCTACCATAGGATGGGCTTCCAGATATTTCGCTACGGCCAATCCGCCTATTTTATGTTGTTGCATCCTTAACGCTAAAGTTTTGAGACTCCTAGTAACTTGATAACAATCGAAAGGTGCAGGAACGACACCCATAGCTGTAAAAAAATCGAGACATTCGAAATTATAATAATAAATTCACATATCGGTTTCATGAATGAAGAAACCTGTTTCGGTGAAATTTTTCTAAATAGTCTCAATCTAGTTGTTCAGATATAGTAATTAAAATATCTGGATTTGAGAAATTACCAAAAAACTACATTGGATTTTAGTGAAAAAAGAAAGAAAGAAATTTATTCATCATTGAAAATTCTACAACTGCATTACATACATTTATAAAATTTTATCAGACTAGTCAAGGATACTAACCTATGTACAGACACAAACAGTTGAAAATATATGTAAAATTTGATTATTGTTATTATTATTGTTTTTTTACAATTATTTAATTTTTCTATGGTATATACACCCAACAAACATCAGTAAAAACAAAACATATACGTGAGTACTTACAAAGATACCACTAAGGATATGTACAAAATACAATTAAACAGATAAAGTATTCCAGGAGACACAATGCTTACACAGGAAAAGACTTATTTCAAATATATACATAAGGAATATAAACTTTTTTTTTGGAACCACTATTTATTTATGTAGATAAATCAGAAAGTCATTATGATAATAGAAATTCCTCAACAGAGTAAAAAGCGTTTTGGATGAGATGATTGTATAAAGCTGACTTGAAGCTTACTAAGCTACATGTGTGTCCAAATAATTTGAGTGCATGGTTGTAGCAGATGATATCTTGATAACTACCAGAGTCTTGTCCCAGAGCCAGACAAGAGTAGGGTAGTCGTAGTTCATTACCTCTTCTAGTATTATAGTTGTGAATCAAATTATTTTTGGTGTAGTGTGTTTCATTTTTTTTTACATTCATGGTTATTATGTAAATGTATAAGCTGGGTAAAGTCAATATGGTTAACTCAGTGAATGTGCTCTTACAAGATTCTTTATAATGTAGTCCTGCTAGACATCTTATCACTTTTTTTTGTTGCTTAAAAACTTTTATTGTATGGACTTCCCCCAGAAAGGTAGTCCATAAGATAGGATGGATTGTACAAGTCCATAGTAGATAAGCTTACGCACATGTAGTGAGACTGTTCCACGTATTTGCTTTATTACAAAATACATACAGCTCATTTTTGTAACGAGGTTTTCTATGTGTGCCTCCCATATTAATTTTGATCTATAGCCAGGCCTAGATACTTGAACATATTCACTTGCTCTATGGATTTGTTGTTAACCCTTATTAGGGGGCAATAGTCATAAGAAATGTTTTTTTGTTGGAAGACCATGAAGACTGTTTTACTGATGTTAATTGCTAAACCACTATTTTCACACCATCTGGCAAATTCCTCTGCCGCTGAGTTGGCTGTTTTTATAGATAGCGGAAGCTTATTCTGTGCCACTATTTTACTAGTATCATCTGCATAGATGATCGTTTTCTGCTGGACCACACTTGAGAGTTCTATGTCACTCATAAATATTATGAAGAAAAAAAGTGGAGCCAAAGTTGAACCCTGAGGAACCCCCATTGAAACAGAACAGTGTAATATAGTAACAAGATTAACAAGTTTATAACGAAAAAAGTTTTGTCAAAAAAATAATAATTTTATATATAGCACGCCGTCACGCATTTTTGTAATAAAAGTTATGAAATAAATCATTTAAATTCAAGACTACAGTCTACTGTTTTCCCTGAGCACAAGGTGGTCCTTCACTAGCAACTGAAAATATCACAACACTAGTGATTTTCTATATTTGGATACTTTTGGAATACTCTAGTTTCTTTTTAATTTAAACTAATTTTTTTTTATTCAATTTAACGTGCTTAAGACAGCTATGGCCATTAGCACAAGGTACAGTAATTTACAATAGATTATAAATATACACTGACGAGCAAAAAATTGAGGTCACCTTAAAATTTTCATGTTCTTTGAAATTTAACGTTTTCAGATCGTATTCGCAAACTGTACACACACATTGCATGTGCTTTTGTAAGATGAATGTGATACTCTATAATAAAGAAAAATGCATTTTTTTCTTGGATTTCATGATTTATTCTGAAAAAGCAACAAATTAACATTTTGGGCGAAATTCAACATTTTGTTGTTAGGGAAAATATGGAACGAACAAATTTGACACTAATAACGTGTATTTTCTCCTCTCGCATTGATAACTGCTTGAAGTCGGCGCGGAATACTTTGAATTAAGTTACGGATCACATTCTGGTCGATGTTATCCCATTCCTGCAACAGCAATCTTCTCATCTCCTGGGCAGTTCTTGGTGCTGGTGTATGTCTGCGGATCAGTCGTCCCAGACATGTTCTATGGGATTCATGTCTGGGCTGTGGGCTGGCCAGTCAAACCTCCTAATTTCTATCTCATCCAGATACTCCCTGACAATTAAGGCTGTATGTGGTCTCGCATTATCTTGCATAAATAAGCCACGTTCCGCCATAGTCACCATGAAAGGTATAACATGATCTTCTAGCACCTCCGCAATGTACCTGTGAGAGGTTAAGGAGCCATTTTCTATGAAGGCCAACTCTGTACGAACTTGTGCAGTGATTCCCGCCCCAACCATAACTGACCCACCTCCAAATGGAAGACGCTCGTCAATGCAAACTTCAGCATATCTTTCCCCTGGTCTTCTCCACACTCGTCGACATCCATCTGACCCAGTGAGGCAAAAACGCGACTCATTTGAGAACAATACCCAGCTCCAGTCATCATCATTATAACGAACGTGATCTCTGGAAATGTCAATTTTGCAGTCCGATCCTGGCGTTGCAGCGGGGGACCTGTAGCCATTCTTCTGCATGACAGTCCAGCAGCACGAAGTCTTCCTCTAACGGCCCATTCACTAACGTTGACATTTCTCACTTCTTCCAACTGATTTCGCAGTGAAACCGCAGTAGCTGTCCTATTCCGCAAACTTGTGAACACCAAAAAACGGTCATCTCGTTGAGTGGTAACTCTTTTTCACCCATACCCTGGTCTTCTAGTGATCAGGCCAGTTTCTAGAAAACGCTGGTACACCCCTTGCACACCACAAAGACTAGCACCAACAATTCTTGCAGTTTCACGTTACCCCCGACCATCTTGTAACAGCTCAACAATTCTTGCCACAACAATCGGATCTAAAGGCATTATGGGCCTGTTAAATCACTACATTTCCCAATCGTTAGGTTTTACACAAAGAAGGGAAGTGTGAATGTTCAATTAGCGCAAAGGCACATTTTTCATAAAAGTCGTACTCTAATAAATCGAATGACAGCTGTAAAGTCTCGGAAAAAAAATTGCTTCAACGCCTACTAATACCATTATGTCCTTATCAACATTGACGCTAAAATTATTCGCAATTTCTGAAGTGACCTCAATTTTTTGCTCGCCAGTGTATAATGTGAAAATAATTACAAACAATAATGAACTGTAAGTCTTTAAATGTTACTGGATGGCTATGGTGATTTGGTGTGTACTAGTTAGGATATCCTTAATGTCGGTTTTCATTCCAAGCTGCTGACGTCTTTTGATGTAGTAGGGGTAATCTATAAGAATGTGTTGAATGTCAAGTAGAGATTGGCAGTTTGGCTGGGGGGAAGAGGTCATAAGGTAGCCATTAGTAAGTCGGGTGTGACCAATACGCAGTCTTCTTGCGACAACCTTCTCGTTTCTCAGTAGATCGGGGATGTCAAACTGTTCAATATTCGAATGTATTTTCCTTAAGAATGTTGCGGAAGGGTTCCAGTGGTTTAGCCATTTCTTCCGTATAAGTTTTTTCATAGCGGATTTTCGGTCCCTAGAAATTTGCAGAGATATAAGTGTAGTGGCGGATGAGGCAGCTTCTTTAGCAAGGCGATCGGCATTTTCATTACCAGTTATACCAATGTGTAAGGGAATCCATATAATAGTGATAGTTACATCATGAGAAATGAGGGTTTGATATGTGTCGTGGATGCGTTGAACGAGGGGATGATTTGTGAATAAGTTATTGATGGATTAAATAGTTGAGAGAAATAGCAACTTGTTGATGGGGTATTACACAGAGATTAAAGGCTTGTAAAATGGCGAATAGTTCACCGGCGTGAACGCTACAAGAGGCTGGGATCCGGTAGGACTCCACGGCTGTTTGCGTAGTGGTAACAGCACATCCGACACCAGTCTCGTTATTTGAGGCGTCAATGAAGAGGATCCGGTCGAATTTCTTCGAGATTATGATTTCTAAGAAAGATTTCTATTATAAGTTCGTGACTGGTTTCTTCCTTGCTGAACATGGTGAGTGAGGTATTACATCTTGGGAGTGTTTTGGTTCAGGGTGAGTTATGTGGGATGAGGATAGGGCTGGTTAGGGATAATTGAGTGTCAGGTATTAATTTTTGAAGAAGGAGGGGAATGGTATGTATGCGCGGGTTGGGCATTGGGGAGCTGAGAATGTGAGGAATTCTGGTTATTGAAGAGGAAACTGGATTAGAGGGGTTGGATGAAGTCGTGGCTGCATAAGAAAGGAGGAGATATTGACAACTGAGCCAGAGTGGAGGTTCATTGGTTTCAAGGCCTAGGCTCTCGGCTGGACTAGAGCGAAATGCGCCTAAACACAGTCGGATGGCCGTTTTGTGTACAGAGTTTACGATTTTCAGGACGTTTTTGGATGCTGACATATATGCTATACTACCATAATCTAGTTTGAATCGAATGAGAGCCCGGTATACTTTCAGGAGGGTAAGTTCGCTAGCTCCCCACTGATAGTGGAAGAGTGTTTTGATGATATTCAAGAGTTTTAGGCAGTGTCCTCTCGTTTCTCGGATATGGTGTTTCCAAGAAAGTCGGGAGTCGAATGTCACTCCCAGAATTTTGTAGTGCTCGACGACTGGGAGAGAGCAGTTGGACACTAAAATTACAGGGTGAGGGGATGAGGCTTTTCTGCTGAATCTTATGAGCTTTGATTTTGTAGCTGAGAGGGAAAAGTCAAGAGAAGATATTCTACTATGTAATAGGTTCATAGCAGATTGGAGGAGTTTGCATGTAGTAGGAGTCGAGACACCGTGACAATAGATAACAAGGTCGTCTGCATACGCAGCAGATTTAACAGGGGAGTGAAGATTGTTACATAAATGACTAATAGTTAGAATGAATAATGTAGTGCTGAGAATATATCCCTGAAGCACACCGTCTTGTTGAACGTGAGTTAATGATAAGCAGCTATTTACTGAGACCCTAAAGGATCTATTACTAAGAAAGTCTCTGATAAATGAAGAAATGTTACCATCAATAATCGTCTGCCTTGGTAAGGCGTCAAATGCAGCTTCAATGTCAAAGACAGAGGCTAACACCTCTTGTTTACGATTTATAGCACCGGCAAAGTGGATTTGTAAGATTGCGAGGTTATCTCTTGTGGAACGGTGGCGACGGAAACCGGATTGTTCTTTTGGCAAGATTTGGTGTTTTTCAATAAACCACATGAGTCATCTGTTTATCATCTTTTCCATTAATTTGCATGTAGTACATGTAAGAGAAATCGGTCTATACGACTATGGTAATGTAGATGGTTGTGACGGTTTTAGGACGGGAACGATAATGGATGTGTTCCATTGCGTAGGGAATAATTGAGAAGACCAAATGGTGTTACAAATGTTTAATAGTTTAGTAAGACTATAGGTGATAAATTTTTAAGAAAAATGTAAGGGATGTCGTCAGGACCAGCGGCAGAGTTTTTACATGGAGATAAGGCAGTTGTTAGTTCAGTAAATGAAAATGGTAAATTAATATCGTCGATATCTTGTAGGTGAGGTAAAGTGAGTTTGGGGTAGGTAGATTCATCAGGAATAGTTATAAAAAGGGGCTTGAGTTTGTTTAGAAATTTGTCATCAAATTTATCAGCAAATAGTTAGAAATAGTTTGGCTATTGCTGGAGGAAGTGCCGTTATAAAAAAGGTGGAGAATTTTTGTTTAAGTTTTGTAACCTTGGACTTGTCGAATTTTTTTCCATGTTTGGGAGAGATTGAATTATTATCCAAGGTTGTTACATAATTATGCCAGTTTGTTTTTATTACTTTTTATTGAAACAGAAAGCTTAATTTAACATTAAACCTAGTGAAACATAATAATTAGTGCACAAAATCAATGTTTAATAATAATAATTAATTGTCGTAATGTGGTAACGAATCATAAAAAATATGTGTGTCTTGTGGGAGAAATAGTTTAAACTGTTGAAGGTGTTGCCATTTTGAAAATTTTATTTTTAATCTTTCTTTGAATAACCAACCGTCTAGTGGTAAAATTGCTTTTATTACATTCTTTTGCTCTAACCAAAACTGTATAGCTCTTAAGTTGGATACAGTGGGCTCATTGGTCCTTTTTCCTGGCCGAATTGAATTGCTGACAAAAGTTATTTTGTCATTAAAATCCAAAAATTGGTCATGATACATTTGGCAAACATCTGAAGGGAAAAAATGTTTACGTGCTTCCAGAATGATACTAATGTATTCTTCTTCATCCTTACTTTTTTCGTCTCTTGCTCTGCCTTTATTCAAAATATGAATTCTATATTGTTCCTCCGAAATCATTTTAAATGAATGGCAAGTATCGCATTTGTCTTTTCTCTGATTGGATATTGACAATTTCATATGGTCAAACATGTTGTTAAAGGGAGAAATTGTGTACGGCTGCACGTTATCTTGTTGGCATTTTTCTTTGTAACACGCATAAAGTTGTGCTTTAGATCTAAAACTTTGTTCGAGGTACACTTTAGAAGTGACGTTCCTGTAATTATGAGAAGGTTGCCGAGGTATGTTTTAAAAAAAAATTTAAATGGTCTGTTCTTATTGTGCTGTGATGAATTATGTTGTTATTTTCAGTTTTGTGAGTAGTTTCTAAAATTCCCAGTTGGTTTTTTTTAACCCAGGAGTGCACCATATTTTCTTTTAATCCCAGAGTTCCTAGGAACATTTTTTTGCAAACAATAAATTTTCTGCCACCTTTCTTTAAGCAATAAACAAATGAGCCCCATCTTCTCGGAGGATTCTTGCTATAACTTCGTTGTTTCTCCCACGATAGTTTCCAAAATTTGGTAAATAGTGTTTTCATTTGTTCTTTTGTAAAAAAATTGCAGTGTCTCTTATTGAATTTTAAACGTTCTTTTGAAGTACAACCCAACCACTGAGATCTGGCTGGACACTGATGGTTCTACTTACTTCCCCATCTAGTATATCCAAGGTAAGTTTCACCTTTCATTCTCTTTCTTTTCCTGCTATCCGACTTTGCTTTTCTACGTATTTTCTTCACACCAGCTGGCGTAGCATTGTCATCAATTTCGTCTCTTAATTGCGTAAGTTCTTCTACATTGTGAACATTTTCTTGATCAGAATCCTCTTGCAAATTTTCTTCATTTCCACTTTCAGATTCTGGGAAGTCATCGGGGTCACTGGCAATTTCAAAGTGATTTGAAGGCGATATTGTCTGGTCGTAGTCATCTAAAGTATTTACGTTTATAGATGGTACATTTTTATCAATAGAAAGAGATTCAAGTAACACTTTATTGAAGTCAGATTAAGCTTCATTGATGTTGTGAAGGACACTGTCGCGGAGAGCGGATTCAGCTTTTCTCGCTGTCAACAATTTAATTTTGATTTAGTAGTATTTGTCTCTGGCAGTTGGTATCTGTCCGCTGACAGAACTAGTTTTTGTATCGTCTGAGAATAGAGGTTGAAGTGTGTGTGTTTGTGTCACTTTTGACAAATATATATATATATATATATATATATATATATATATATATATATATATATATATATATATATATTATAAATAGTTTTAATTTTATTTATTTTATTTTAATTAGTATATATGTGATATTTGATTTATAATTTATTTTTCGTTGTGTGGCTAGCTCAGTTATTAAGTAATTATTTTTATGTTATAATTATATTCGTTCGGGAGCATGAGACTTATTCTACTCTTTGAGTTCTGGCTTTGTCTGGATATATTTTGCTCATTCAAAATAAAAAGAAACACAAAACACAATACTTTCAATAATTTAATTTTATAATGAAATTTTTATTTAAATATTTATAAAATAGTTACGCCTATGGAAATTACCAACACAGAATCATAAAGGATATACACCATCTTATGCGCATGCCCAACTAAAATCGAACAGAAACGAGACGGAACGAACGTTTCTTATCGACGCTCTGCATCTGCGTGAATATTAGATACATAGCATCGTTGTCGTTATAACAATGTTGATGGATTCAAATAAAAGAATTTACGTTAGAAATTATATACATACACTAAATAAATTGTTCGGAAGAAATAGGTTACAAAATTCTATATACAAATGGAAAAATTATATGAATGGATCAAGATGCATTTTTCTTATATGATTTGAAAATACGTAAGTACAAGCATTATTATATTACAGAATAGGCCTTTTTAAATAATACTTAGATTTTGTCTAGTGAATAAACTACATAAAGTCCTTTTTCTTTTTTATAGATCGATCATATAGACGCTAGAATTCTTATATATACATGGAAATAGTCACTGAATCTATACTCAAGAGTTATTATTCTTATTATTGGCCAATAATATCCAAAGAAGCACTGACCTGATGTCTGGATTCTGGATCTATCCCGTCTGGAAACAGGACTACGCCTTCCGAAGTTCTAGCTGCGTAATTTGTTGAGAAATTTGGATATTCTCACGGGAAAACTGGATACAAATACATGTGAGTGTTCTAAGTTTTATATTTGTTAAGAATCTATAGCTTTGATCATGAAAATTTGTGATTACTTGATATTTCTGGAAAAATTCTTCATCACCTCCTCGCTAATTCGACGCCAAAAACCAACTACTAACGCTTCTATTTGCTAGTCAATTTTTTTATCAACAACGAATATATTGTTTCTCAGCTCACTAATTATCATTAAAGTTTTTGTTAATTTTAGTTGATCTCCTGTCATTTTTCCACCAATCACATTGTTTCTGGAGCTGTCGAACTATATTCACAATTGCTACACTTTATGAAGTTTTTGGAAACATATATAAATGTAAATGTCACTTGAAAAGTATCTGTTTTCTTTTACTATTCAATAGAACAAGTCTTTTACAGATAGTGAAATTCATTGTTATATGTTGATATGACAATGTCTAGTTTTGTTTTGACATTTATGCCAATTTCAAAATAATATTTATATTTATGAACATAAATTCTTTTATAATATCTTTTGCTTTGGTTATTTATACTATTTAAATTCTCTAGTAGCAAATATTTCTTTAAATCCATCATCATTTTTTTTTTCATTGATTCCATAAATTTGATATACATTGTGTGACATATAAATTATCTTTATGGCATATTTTTATCTTTTAAACTTATCTAATTCTTTATACTAAATGTGAAAATGATTTATATTATTACTGTTTCAACTAATACTTATATTAATTTATATAACTAAAACTCGTTTAATTTCAGATGAAACAGCTGATTCATTCATGACAACTAAACATCCATATTGGGCAGATTTCATGTTCTCCACTATACTTGTTGAGCGTTTTCAAACTTTTGACAATTATTAAGGTAATTTCTTTATATTTATTGTTGCTCTTTTAATTATTGTAAACAAATGATTTAATATATTCTGATTTTATATGCATTTTAACTTATGATTGTGGTTTTCTTAATGTGCTTTTAACTACATAGTTTCAATCCATTTTACATACTAAGCAAAATATTCTCAAACAGCTGATACTCTTTAATATATAAGATATATGGTTCAATTCCCCTCAAATTTAAATTTAAATGATATCAATACCATTGAGAGCTATTTAAATTTTAATTTTCTTCTTTGTAATGATTGTTATATCTTTATTTAAATATTTATAAATTTATGGCATAATCTCATATTTCCTTGACTTTATATTCAATTCTCAAATAAATATTCACATACTTCCTATTACAATTCCTATTCTTATCAACACCTGTCAAATTATTCTTTCCCAAAATATATTAGATTCTTATCAATGTCAATTTAAATATTCATAATATTACTCCTTCTAATACTTCTCTTCTATCATATTTATACTAACATCCGCTTATATGTCAACTTATATTTCCTATAATTTCATTATATTTTATTTCTCTATATACTCCTCATATCATATTTCATTTCAATACTCATTATTCAATATAATTAATTATTTCTTAAATTCATATATATATCAACATCAATTTCCTTATTCTTCCATGTATTTTCAAGTATTCTATAAAATTCTAATTGACATCAAACATTACCTCCTATATTTTTAATCAATATCATTCATTATTCTCCTTTCCTATCCTTTTATTATTTGCGTCTTATTTCCTTATTTTAAAAGATGTGAAATTCTATTTGATACTTAAGTTATTCTTATGTTTATCCCCTCTATCTTATATCTTCATATTTTCCTTCTTTATAAAGCCAGTATTTCTTATAAATTGTTTTTCTTTATTTGTTATATATTGATTTGCCATATTCAAATTTCCCTTTCTTTATATTCAAAGCTGTTTTTATAATAAGTTTTACCTAATAAATTTTTCTTTATATTATATTGTATTTATTCATTTATTTATTTTTAAAATTTTTTTTAGGTTCTGAAGAAACAAAAGTGAAGAATCTTATTGGATCACCATCTGCCAAATGGAAACAAAACCCTATCTACTATCTAGTTTATCTTAGTACACTACTTTAATATTAAATTTAAAACTATACTTATGACTATTATTTTCCTTTAAGTTTCGTTCGTAACTTAACATCATCTATACATAATATTTATATACATGTTCAACATTGAACACTCCCCTTTCTAATTGTGTACCTGGATAGAATAACCGATAACTGTTTTGAGCATCACTATTGTCAACTACATATGGCCCTTCAAAAGGTGATAATAACTTCTTACATTGATTTTCACCTTTCTTTGGTGTTCTTAAAGATCTTACTAGGACTAAATCTCCTTTTTCAAACCTAATCTTCTTTTTATTCTTGTTTCCCTTTCTTTTAATAAATCTCATAGCACTTCTTTCCAAATTCTTGCTTACTTTATTTAAAACTTGAGACATATCCCATTCTCTCTGTATAATCCAATCACGTTCTGGGGGTATTCCTTTCAAAATGAATTGTGGACATTCTTCAGTAACTCCATTAGGTAATTGATTTAAAACATTTTCTACTTGGTTCAGATTTTCTTCCCATAAATTGTGCCTATTATTATATAAAATCCTTAAATACTTGACAACTTCTTTGATATACCTCTCAGCTGGATTAGATGATGGTCTTCTTATGCTTATAAAATTCATTTTTATGTTATGATTTCTACAGAAACGTTTGACTTTTTCACTCACAAAGTAAGTAGCATGATCAAGTATTAAAATTTCAGGAGTTCCTATTTCTTCTATGAAATTTTTAAGACAAGATATTACTATGTTCGCATTGATACGTTACAAGGAAAAGTTCTTACAAATTTTGAAAAAATATCTACCATGACTAAAATATGTTTATTGCCTTGCTTGCTAGGTATTAATTGTGATATAAAATCAATAGCTACTATATGTAAAGGCTTGATTGCTATTATAGGTTTTGGTCCACTAATATTATGATAATTCTTTTCCTTTGCCAACTGGCAAATTTTACAAGTTTTACAGATTTCTTTCAATAATGATATGTCCTTCTTTGCGGTGTAAACAATATCCAGTTTCCGAGATCCTATATGTCCATATTCCTCATGTAGTTGTCCAAGAATTTCTTTAGCATATTCAGATGTTATTAAATAAATTTCCCTGTCTACCATTTTCTTATACCAAATTCCCTCGTTTTGAAATGTTCCCCTTTTACAAGATGCTTGCAAACTTCTCTGATCTTCCATTATTTTTTCCAAAGTAAACAAACCTTCAGTTTTCTGCAATCTATTGATGCCAATTTGGAATTGTTGATCATTCTTTTTCATTTCCGTTTCACGGCTAAGAGCATCTGCTACTATATTAGTTTTCCCAGGAATAAATTTTATTTCAAATTCGTACTCTTGTAATAGAAGAATCCATCGATGTATCCTATTGTTGGCATAACGGTTTTTAAACATTGCTGTTAAAGCTGAATGGTCTGTTTCTAAATAAAATTTTGCTCCTAATAGATAAAAACGTAATTTAGTTATACAAAATACAATGCTTGCCATCTCCAATTCAGTAACTGAATATTTTCTTTCAAAGTTCTTTGTTACTCGGGAAATAAAACTGATTGGTACTTCTCCTTCCTCTTGTTCTTGCAATAAAACTCCTGCTAATCTATCTATGGATGCATCTGTTCTTAAAATAAATAGCTTGTCATATTCAGGATGATAAACCTGCAAATTTTGTAAAAATATTTCCTTTAGTTCTTGGAAAGCTTGTTCTCTCCTAGCATCCCATTTCCATTTCGTTTCCTTCTTGAGCAATTCAATTAGCGGAATTTCTTTATTACTGAGGTCCGGTATTAACCGTTTGAAGTAGTTGAGAATTCCTAAAAATCCTCGAAGAGTTTTAAGATTAGTCGGTGTCTTATATTCCCTTATGGTTCTAATTCGTTCAGGGTTCATTCTCACTCCAGTAGAATTCAAAATATATCCTAAATACTGCACTTCCTTTTGGTAAAATTGACATTTTTCCATGTTCAATTTTAATCCTGCTCTTTCCAATTCTGCCAATATAGTCTTCAAATGTTCGTGGTGTTCTTCTTCATTTTCTGAATATATTAAGATGTCATCTATATAATGCAATGTAAAATGTTCATATTGGTTAAGAACAGTGTGAAGTGTTCTTACCAAGGCTGCACACGAACTCTGTAAACCAAATGGAACAACACAAAATTGGTATACTACACCATCAATCATGAATGCTGTATATGGACGACTTCTTTTATCCAATGGAATCAACCAGAAACTATGTTTTAAATCCAGTTTCGTGAATATGTTTGCTCTTGTAATTCTTCCGAATATCCCCTCTACATTTAAAGGACTCTCATATTGTTTTTTAGTATAAGAGTTGATATTTCTGGCATCCAGACATAATCTAATCTCACCTGACTTTTTACAGACACATGTTATTGCACTTATATATGGAGAGTTGGATCTTTCTATTATACCATCTTGTATCATCTTTTCTAACTCCTGGTATACTTCATTTTTCAGCTTATAAGGAATGGGATAGGTTTTTTATCTTGAAGTTACTAATATCCTTATTCATTTCCAACTTGTGTATATATTTTGCTGCTATACATACTTCTTTGTTGAAGAGTCTCCCATGCTTTTTCAATAATTCATTGATCTCTCTTCTATCTTGTATGGGACAAATTTGTTCTTGTAGATCTTCCAAAATTTCTATTTCGTTTATTTGACGTTGTATTTTCTCTACTTCTTGTTCTTCCTTTTTATCAAAAGTTATTACATTACCTTCACATACCATGTACCCTTGTTTATAATCAATAATCATCTTGTGATTGCTCAATTCATCATTTCCCAAAATTACGTCATATTTTAAATTCTTATCTACTAATAATTGTATTTTATAAGCTATATTTCCCAAATAAAAATCTGTTATTATGGTACTATTTGTATAATATAAATTTTTATCATTCGCCCCTACTAATGAATAGTTTCTTTGTATTTATCATCATAATATCATCCTTATTTAAATTATCTACAATATCCTGTTTAATTAATGTTACCTCTGAACCCGTATCTATTAAAATTCTACAAACAATGTTTTGTAATCTACCCTGGATAAATATTAAATTAGGTTTTTCTACTTTTTGACTATTATTTTCATGATCTACAATAAATTCTCGAGGATGTTCATATCGCGATGAATAGATGATATTATGCACGTAAGGACGATCTAAGCAAAATTTGCTATATTGTCCTAACCAGGAATACATTCTTCCACCTGTATCTCCTGTCTGGCCATGTTTACTTGTCTTCTATTATCGTCGTCCCTGTGTCTGCTTCGCTCTTGATTATTTTGGTTTTCTCTGCCATGTTGCCAATTTCTTCCTCTATTGTTATTATTATTATTATTACCATAGTTATTTCTTCTCTAGATATTGTTCTGATTCCTATGGTTCTCCGGATATCTGTTCCCATTATTCCTCTCTCTATTTCTATATTGTTCCTCATTTCCTTGGTATCGCCTATCTTCGAAGTTCCTGTTTCCATAACTTCTATTTCCATTTCCTTCATAATAATCTCTCCTGAAATTACCATTTTCATTTTCCCTTCGTGTATCGTTTCTCATATTTCCATTTTCATTCTCTCTTCGTATATCATTTCTCATATTTCCATTTCCTTGTTGGTATCTGTGAATACCACTTCCATTTTGAACACTTCTTTCAACTCTCTGCAAATATCTCGATAAGTTGTCCATGGTTTTTATATTATGAAGTGCTATTGTTTCAGAAACTTCCGAATTAAAATGTCTTCCGACATATAAAACTAGTTCCTCCTCCTTCATAACAGGTTCCAAGTATTGCGCCAAGTTATATAGTTGCATAGCATATGCATTCAAATTTTTATTCCTATTGTAATCAAATTTTCCGAAGTACAACCTTTCCCTAAAATTAGCCTGATGAATCTCACCCCAGAAATAGTCCAGTCATTTAAGCTTAAATTAGGTAAGAATCTCGGAATTCGAGATACCCAGCTGTAAGTCTGTGAATACTTGTATATTGACACCCTAAAAGTTGTCTCAAAACCTACAGATGGTAGGGTGTACGCAATTATTAAATTTCAAGGTCAAAGGTCACAAAAATCGGTTTTTTTGCGCTTTTTTGTAAATATCTCATTTTCTACGGGTTTTTTGGCATTTGTATTTATTATCAATATTGTAGAATACAAAATTCTCTACAAGTTTTGTTTAAAAAATTTTTCATACGGTGAACCGTTTTCGAGATGGAGGGCGGAGAGCGTGCGGTCACAGCATAACTTCAGGTCAATAAATCGATGATTATAAATATTTGGCAATTTTTATTAACTATTATATTTTATCATTTTCTTTGAAAAAGTTGGGAAAGGAAATGTAAAAACGGAGATATACTCGACTAAAAGTTTTAATAATTATCCTCATTCCAAAACACATATTTTATTTCTGCACGCATTAAGTGGCTGTGACACAACTTCTGCGCTTTTTAAAAAGGGAAAAAAATCATTTTTAAAAGTTTTTGAGACACTGACAAATTTGGATGAACTAGCTGCAGCTTTTGAGGAAAAAAATTGTTCGGCCCAGAGATTATTAGAGAGTGGAACTCAAACCTTATTGGCAGTCTATAATGCTCCGAAATCTGTGAAAAGTCTCGATCATCTTAGTTATATGCATTACGTCAAGTCTACAAAACTTAATAAACCTGTGCAGCTTTCAAATATTCCACTAACAAGTGCAGCTGCTCATCAACATTTCAAACGTGTATATTATCAAGTTCAAACTTGGTTAGGGCATGATTTGGAACCCCAGGTGTGGGGTTGGGCAATGCGAAACGATTTTCTGGAGCCTATCATGACAATTTTACCACCTGCTCCAGAAGATTTCCTAAATACAATTTTCTGCAACTGCAAGAGTGGTTGTGGTTCGCGATGCGGATGCAGGAAAGCGGGCCTGCAATGCTCTTTAGCTTGTGGCCAATGTAATGGGCAAGCTTGTTGCAATGCTCTACCATATCAGAGCGACATTAACGAAGATGGAACCTTTGACCCGGAAATCATGGAAGAACTTGAGACAAATGTCGTTGAAGACGATAATGAAGACCAGTTTGTAATTTACCAGCAGCCGGAAGATGACGATGAAGTGGAAGAAGATGATTAGAATTATAAATTGTAGTTTTTGTACCCTTTATTAATTTTTTTTACTTTTAATAAAAATAAATGTATTGAATATTTTTTAATTACAAGATTAATTCATAATTTATTTGTTTTTCTTTCATCATGTAAGAAGTTATTAATATTAATTAGGTTAAAATTCAAATATAATTCCTATATTTTCATTAACAATTCAGCAATTACGTGGACAGGTAAGTGTTGTTAAATAAATTAATACTGAATAAAAAGTGGATAGGTTAGGAAAAAAATGATAAAATATAATAGTTAATAAAAATTGCCGAAAATGTATAATCATTCATTTATCGATAGTTCATCAACTATGTATGGCGCGTTTTCGACCAGAGGCACCGGTTGACCTGAAGTGATCCTGTGACCGCGCGCTCTCCGCCCTCTATCTCGAAAACAGTTCACCGTATAAAAAATGTTTTTAACAAAATGTGTAGAGAATTTTGTATTCTACAATATTGATAATGAATAGAAATAGCAAAAAACCCCATAGGAAATGATATATTTACAAAAAAAGTGGAAAAAAAACCGATTTTTGTGACCTTTGACCTTGAAATTTAATAGTTGCGTACACCCTACCATATGTAGGTTTTGAGACAACTTTTAGGGTGTCAATATACAAGTATTTACAGACTTACAGCTGGGTATCTCGAATTCCGAGGTGAACTTACTATAATGACTGGACTAAAATAGGTCATGAATTGGTTCTCAAATTCCTCAAGATCATTTATGCTTTCCTCCTTATTACAGAACCATAATAGGGCATGTCCAGATAACATCCCTCTAGTGATAATTTTCTTTTCCATTATGTCTCTCATTCCCTTTAGTTTACTTTTAATTATCTTAATAAACACCTTCGGATGAATGGTATTTATATTCCCATCAAATTTTACTCCGATATCCATGTTCCCAGTGTAGATTATTCCACCTCCATTTCTCCTAACATTAAATTCCATTTCTTCCATACTTTCCTGCAATTTTCTGTTCATTTCTTCTAATTCTTTGTTAACTATTTGACCAATGTACTCGTTCCTCTCCTCACATGTTCCTGTTTGTTTTTGTACCCTTGTATCCAAATCCTTAAATTTCTGCTCCGCATTTTGTTGATAATTCTGCATAATTTCTTCAATTGTTTGTTCCCTGAATATAATATACTCCATTTCTTTCGTTATATCTGCATTTTGTTTAATAACTTTCGCTTGAATTGTTCCCGGTAATTTTTCTTCTATACCTCTCTCCAATTCTTGAATTTGTTCTACCATTTCATTTTCTATCTGCTCTCTAATTTTCATTCCGTTTTCTTGAATTTCAATCCGTAGATGTTTGTTTTGATACTCCATATCTTCTTTCACCTTATTTATCTGCTGTCTACATTCTTCATTTTATTCCCTAAGTTTCCTGAATTCTTGAATACTTTCATTTTTCACCTCTTCTATCGTATTTTCCAATTTATTCATGTTTCCATTCATTTTATCCATCTTCCCGTTTAAACTCCCCTCTATTCTATTTATATTTTCATTCAAATCATTAATATCTCCCCTCATTGTATTCATATTTCCATTCAAATTTTCCTCCATTTTGTTCATATCTCCCCTCATATTTTGCTCCATTTTGTTCATGTCTCCCCTCATTTCTTCTCTCATACTATTTATGCTCATCAATATTTGCGTCCATGGGTCATTACTATTTGTTCCTACTTGTGGTTGCCTTCTCTCTTGCCTCCTCTCTTCTTGTTCTACAGCTTCCTCATATGTCGAACCTTCTTCATGTGCATCACCTTCCGCTTGTTGTCCTTGTTCCAAATATACTGCTTAGTAATCTCCCATTTCATGACTTCTTTCTTCCCTTTCCTCTTCTGAATCACTTTCTGCTCCTACCTGCCTTCCATCTCTCAACGTCATTAGTTTTGCCATTTTAATTAAAGTTTTAAATTTTTACAAATGTAACCAAAATATTTACAAAGCCCTACGTTCTGGGTGCCAATTATAAATAGTTTTATAATTTTATTTATTTTATTTTAATTAGTATATATGTGATATTTTATTTATAATTTATTTTTCGTTGTGTGGCTAGCTCAGTTATTAAGTAATTATTTTTATATTATAATTATATTCGTTCGGGAGCATGAGACTTATTCTACTCTTTGAGTTCTGGCTTTGTCTGGATATATTTTGCTCATTCAAAATAAAAAGAAACACAAAACACAATACTTTCAATAATTTAATTTTATAATGAAATTTTTATTTAAATATTTATAAAATAGTTACGCCTATGGAAATTACCAACACAGAATCATAAAGGATATACACCATCTTATGCGCATGCCCAACTAAAATCGAACAGAAACGAGACGGAACGAACGTTTCTTATCGACGCTCTGCATCTGCGTGAATATTAGATACATAGCATCGTTGTCGTTATAACAATGTTGATGGATTCAAATAAAAGAATTTACGTTAGAAATTATATACATACACTAAATAAATTGTTCGGAAGAAATAGGTTACAAAATTCTATATACAAATTGAAAAATTATATGAATGGATTAAGATGCATTTTTCTTATATGATTTGAAAATACGTAAGTACAAGCATTATTATATTACAGAATAGGCCTTTTTAAATAATATTTAGATTTTGTCTAGTGAATAAACTACATAAAGTCCTTTTTCTTTTTTATAGATCGATCATATAGACGCAAGAATTCTTATATATACATGGAAATAGTCACTGAATCTATACTCAAGAGTTATTATTCTTATTATTGGCCAATAATATCCAAAGAAGCACTGACCTGATGTCTGGATTCTGGATCTATCCCGTCTGGAAACAGGACTACGCCTTCCGAAGTTCTAGCTGCGTAATTTGTTGAGAAATTTGGATATTCTCACGGGAAAACTGGATACAAATACATGTGAGTGTTCTAAGTTTTATATTTGTTAAGAATCTATAGCTTTGATCATGAAAATTTGTGATTTACTTGATATTTCTGGAAAAATTCTTCATCACCTCCTCGCTATTTCGACGCCAAAAACCAACTACCAACGCTTCTATTTGATCGTCAGTTTTTTTATCAACAACGAATATATTGTTTCTCAGCTCACTAATTATCAATAAAGTTTTTGTTAATTTTAGTTGATCAAAATTTGTCCTGTCATTTTTCCACCAATCACATTGTTTCTGGAGCTGTCGAACTATATTCACAATTGCTACACTTTATGAAGTTTTTGGAAACATATATAAATGTAAATTTCACTTGAAAAGTATCTGTTTTCTTTTACTATTCAACGAATTTCAATAGAACAAGTATTTTACAGATAGTGAAATTCATTGTTATATGTTTATATGACAATGTCTAGTTTAGTTTTGACATTTATGCCAATTTGAAAATAATATTTATATTTATGAACATAAATTCTTTTATAATATCTTTTCTTTGGTTATTTATACTATTTAAATTCTCTAGTAGCAAATATTTCTTTAAATACATCATCATTTTTTTTCATTGATTCCATAAATTTGATATACATTGTGACATATAAATTATCTTTATGTCATTGATATTTTTATCTTTTAAACTTATCTAATTCTTTATTCTGAATGTGAAAATGATTTATATTATTACTTTTTCAACTAATACTTATATTAAATTAGATAACTAAAACTCGTTTAAAATCAGATGAAACAGCTGATTCATTCATGACAACTAAACATCCATATTGGGCAGATTTCATGTTCTCCACTATACTTGTTAAGCATTTTCAAACTTTAGACAATTATTAAGGTAATTTCTTTATATTTATTGTTGCTCTTTTAATTAAAGTAAACAAATGATTTAATATATTCTGATTTTATATGCATTTTAACTTATGATTGTGGTTTTCTTAATGTGTTTTTAACTACATAGTTTCAATCCATTTTAAATACTGAGCAAAATATTCTCAAACAGCTGATATATATATATATATATATATATATATATATATATATATATATACAAATTGAAAAATATCTTTTTGGGGATTGCAGCAAAAGAAGAAAAATACACTCTATTCAATTCTCCAAGCTTTCGTAAATCTTTATTTACATCATCAGGGAACTACAATAAGGAAAGAAAAACATAAATTATAAAAAGTGTTCTTACAAACATTTCTACAACTTACATTTATCGAGATTGCATCATAGATCTTGAATACAGGAAAAGTGTACAACAGCAAGTCATTTAAGAAATAGGTCCAGTCGGCAATACATTTGCCTACTACTGGTTCAAATTTAAAACATTATTAAAAAGTAAAAAGGTAAAACATTAAAAATCGAAAATCCACACACCCACGCCGTGTATCCCTCCATAAAAGTGATATAAGGTTACATCCTGAAAGATGTTCTCTGGCTAATCATGTCTCCTCGTTGGATCATGTCATTGATTTTGAAGGAGTTAAAATCCTTTCTCGTGAGAGAAGTTATAACAAAAGATTGTTTTTGGAAATGGCTTTCATCTTCCAAGAAGAAGATTGTATAAATAGGAAGACTGACATTCAGAATTTCAGTAATCTCTACTCCCTCCTCCTAACGCTTGATAAGCACAATTGTCTTCATATTAATAACAATAATAATAATAATAATGATAATATTAATAATTTTCACTAGTTTCCTACTTGTGTCATCATGGTAGGTGTTCCCCCTTTATTAAAAGATCCATAATAATATTAATAATAATAATAAATAACATCAATAATCACATATTAATTCTCGTTAATGTGAATTTCATTGGAATGATATTTCACAACAGTTCCATAATTTTGGTACCACCCCGGTATTCTCTTGAAAGTTTCAATTCGATTGTTTCAGTGTCTCGCGTCATTGCAAAGATCGATTCTATTCATTCATTTAGTAATGATGAATGCTTTACTTAACCTGACATTTTCAGTTTCCGCCATTATTCTCACAAGTCCGCGTGGGTGTGTGGATTTTCGATTTTTAATGTTTTACCTTTTTACTTTTTAATAATGTTTTAAATTTGAACCAGTAGTAGCCGACTGGACCTATTTCTTAAATGACTTGCTGTTGTACACTTTTCCTGTATTCAAGATCTATGATGCAATCTCGATCAATGTAAGTTGTAGAAATGTTTGTAAGAACACTTTTTATAATTTATGTTTTTCTTTCCTTATTGTAGTTCCCTGATGATGTAAATAAGGATTTACGAAAGCCTGGAGAATTGAATAGAGTGTATTTTTCTTCTTTTGCTGCAATCCCCAAAAAGATATTTTTCAATTTGTGTTCTAATTGATCAGCAACGATCACGGCGTTTTTCGCTTTTCAGCTATATATATATATATATATATATATATATATATATATATATATATATATATATATATATATATATATATATATATACAAATTCAGAAAAAGATTAGACTATTTATTTATATAACCTATCAGTTAACAAGTTTGCGAAGGATTGAAACTGCAGCAAGAGTTTCTACCAAAAGTAC
Organism: Galeruca laticollis; assembly: GCA_963921935.1. Classification (NCBI taxonomy): domain Eukaryota; kingdom Metazoa; phylum Arthropoda; class Insecta; order Coleoptera; family Chrysomelidae; genus Galeruca; species Galeruca laticollis. The sequence goes on from OY998179.1 coordinate 110,365,204, forward strand.
TCAAATCAGGGCAAGGGGCAAGCAAAAGATTAATAATCAGCCCCAACAATTGTTGTAGGTGGTGTCATCATTTTGTATTGTTTGCAATTCAGCATAATAACTACCATCTTCAAAAATCAACCCCACATCAACAATTTCTTGAAGCATTAACTTGCAATGCAATGCAAGAAAAATGAATTTTGAATGCTCGTACAATGGTAAAAACGTGAAGAAACCAAACATTTCCCTATATGATTAAAAAAGAAAAATTGAAAAACCAATTATTGATTGTTCAACTAGTTGGAGTTCTATGTTTAAGATGTTAAAACGTTTATATGAATTGAAAGATTTTTGTGGTGAAATGGCTTTCAGAAAATTTATCTGTGACTAACTGGAAAAGAATTAAAGAAATTGTAAATGTATTAGAACCATATTGCAAGTGCACTCGTAAATTACAATATGAGCAGTTAACAATAGGCTCATTTTATGGTTATTGGCAAGAATGTAAACTTGCTGTTGAAAAGGTTGGTTCACACTTCATTCAGTATTATTTAATATATGTCTGAAAGGTAAAAGGTACTAATACTTCACGTGAAGTGAATTTTACTAATTTTGAAAATTTATATCTCGAAAAGTATTTGTTCCCTCAACTTGTGACTTTGTATAAACCTTTCTTATAATAACACCTATCTGTAAAAAAATTTGAACCAAAGACTCAGCCGGAGGCATACTAAACCTTTGTTTGGTATGCATAAAATAATAATTTCCAACAAACAAAAAGACACAACTTTACAGTTTCAAAACTTCTTACAATCCTCGACTATTCTGACAACCAGATAACATAGCAAGGTCATGACAACGTAAATAAACTGTAACTGCAATGGTATTTGTTTTAAAAAACTATATAAATAGTGTTGCGTTAAGTAAAAATAAATTAGAATAAACATTACACTAGTTAATTAGGATTGTATAAAAACTTGATATTATTATTTTTATGATTGACTTGTCATTTTATAAATAATAATAAATGTTTGTTTTGTGAATTACTTGAAACAAAGTAGATCATTTTAATTATATTTGTTAATAACTTTTTTGTATTTTATGATCAATTATTATAAAAAATTGACAAATTACCTATTTATCTTCTTATTTATTATGAAAATTAGTTATTTCAATAAAAAAAATTTTTTACAGCCACTGGCATCATAATAACATATATTTATTTTATGTAAGCAAGAAAGTATTATTTTTTTTGTCAGCTGCTTCATGAGCTAAATGATTATTAGGTTTCTTATAAATAACAAATTATATATTTTCTAAAACCTCTTCATATTTTCCCATCTTCTCCAAAGCTTCAGCTTTGCGAGTATGAACCTTAACCTTATCTTTTTCTAGAACTAGCACTTTATCACAATCTTTGACGACTTCTTAATACATTTTCAGTTTTAGATATGTTAGAACTGTATTATTTAAAATATTTATAGTAGCTTTACACTGTATACTTATGGAGTAGCTTGTTTAAAATCGCCACTTTTAATATACTTATTGCCCGTTTTTCGTTCTCTTCCAGAAAAAAAACAGCCTCTGTTTCTGTTCCAAATTGATTAAATGTTACAGTTACAGATATCAATTTTCAATATATCGAAGAAGTAAAAACTGTGTTTTACTGTGGTCTCAACCTTCAATTTTTCTAAATTGTATTTTTTCCGTTTTATTCAATTCAGTTTTGTAATTACTAAGAAGTGGTCAATATCCGCATTAGCTCCTCTATAACTTCGTACATCTGTTACCCGTTTTAAGTGTTTCATGTCTTTCAGGACATGATCTATTTGGTTTTTTGTTGTGCCATTTGGTGATAACCAGGTTTCCTTGTGGATATTTTTATGGTCAAATGACGTTTTTACGATTTTCATTTTATTTTTCAAAGCAAATTCTATGAGTCGCTTGCCGTTATCATTACTGAGTGTGTCTCTACTTTTTCCTCCCGTTACTTTTATATACTCTTCTTCTTGTCCGACTTTTGCATTTATAAACCCTATTACACATTTAATATTAAATTTCGGTATCGTATTGACTGTTTGTTCCAGTTCTTCATAGAACTTTGCTTTGGTGTCTTCATCTTTGTCCTCTGAAGGGGAATGCGTATTAATTAATGTCGTTTCCCTGTATTTCCCCCTATTCTACATAGTCTATCTGATACTCCCACAAAATCTATATTATTTGATTTAAGTTGACTGCTTACTATAAACCCTGTACCCAGTATTCTATTATCTACTCCACTATCAAAGAACATATAATCTTCTATCTCTGTAATTACTATCCCTTTTGGTTTAGTTTCTTGTATTACTAACACATCTAATTTGTATTTTCGCATTTCATTGATCAAGTGTTTTATGGCCCCCTCCTCAAATGTACCTCTTACGTTCCATGTCCCTATTCTCATTCCACATTGTTTTCGTTTAATGCCGGAGTTTACCTTGAGTTGTTGCTCTTCTGTAATCATTTTTTTGTACTATTCTGTATCTTTTGCATTTCCATTGCCTGGTCTACTTTTTTTCCCTTTGTCCCTGAGTTGATGCTTGTCACTACTGGTTTTTTGTCAATATGTTCTGTTTTATTTTTTCCAACTTCTCCTCCTCCGTGCTCCATCTCCATTCCTCTGTTTCTATGTACATTTTTCTGAGCCCAATTTTTACTCGTTTTCCTTTATCCCTTTCTTCTATTGCTCTCATTCTGATCTTTTTTTAAATTTCCCTATCCTTATTCGACAAGTCATCCTGGATAAACCATCTTTCTTCATTTTTGAATCTCACTTTTTGTTTATTGAGCATCAGCTTCATTTTCTCTTCTTGGTTGGCCATTCTTACAAAACATGTTCTTTCTCCTAACTTTACTGAGCTTTCTACCCTTTCTACCGCTGTATTTATTTGTAATTCTTTTTCTAGGAAGTTTTCCATTTCATTTCGTAGTTTCTCTGAATTATTTATCTCTATTCCTACTCCCTGAGCCACTATATTGTTTTTCCTTTATTCGCTTTCCAGTTGATCCAATCTGTGGTCCATATTGGTTATTGTTTTCTTCATTTCCTTTCATCAGTTTTTTATTTTCTTCCCTCAGTTGTTTTATTTCTTCTCTGTACTCCCGTGTTTTCTTATTCGTCATGATCATTTCCTCCATTTTGACTCCTATTTTTTCCATAATATTCATCATTTTTTCTATATTACTTCCTATTTTTGTCGGCGATCTCCCTATTTTCTTACTTCTTTTAGAAATTTCTTCCTCCGTATCATAGTCTTCCTCCCTGTCGCTTTTCCTCTTTTTACCATATTCATTATCATTCATTTCTTTCTCTTTTGAATTTCCTCACCTCAATAATAGAAATGTTTACGTCCGTCCCTGTCTTAAGTATATCATTCGACACAAGGAGATTCCACTTGTTCGAATTTATCAATAAACTTGTTGTTATCGCTATCACACCGCGCAAAAAGTTCTAAAGCCAGTCAACCCGTCGGACCTTGAACTTTTATCAGTGATCTTTAGCTTGGTTGATTGTTCTTTATGTTAGGTTATATTTATGACAAACTATTCTAAACTTCTTGGATACTGTCGAATTGTCACTGGACACTTTTATCCTTATATTAAAACTTCATACACTGTTTTGCTGATTATATTATTCGTAATTCCCGTATAAAACGAAGTTTATTACGGAGCAGAAATCAACTCAACTTTCCAGTTCCGTACTCACTAAATCAATAGAGAATTAAATTTAAGTCTTTGCGTCCAACAACTAGAAGAAGAATCGTCACAGACAGATACTGTAATGAGAGATGTAACAAATAGGATACTAGGCAGCCCCAAGGGGAAAAAAGATAAGTGGTTTGATGAACAATATAAACAGGCGTTGGAAAAAAGAAATAAAACCAGACAAATACTATTAAAAGAAAACAGTGAAGAAAATAGACTAGAGTATAAAAAACAAATATCCAGAAAAAACAAAAGAATTTACTTTGAAAGGGAATTATTAAAAATTGAAGAAGCTTATAAAAATAAAGAAGTGAGAAATTTTTATCATGAAATAAGAGAAGGAGAGGGCCAAAACCGGAAAGTATCTTATTTTTTGAAAAGCAAAGAGGGATATCTAATAGGGGATAAGGAAGAAAAAAAATAGATTTGCACAGTATTTGGAGGAATTACTAAATGATGGTGAGGAAGAACCATGCGAAAATGATAATGAATCGGAGGAAGAAAATTGTGAAGAGGAAGATCTAGCCATAACAGTCCCAAAAAAAAGAGGAGGTGACAGAATATATGAAGAATAATAAGAGTGCAGGAGACAACAATATCCAATAGAAATTTTTAAATATGAAGGCGAACAATTAACTGAGAAAGTATGGCAGCTGTTGAAACAAGTTTAGCGAGAAGAAAAGATCCCTGAAAATTGGAACAAGGTATTCATAATTCCAATCCACAAAAAATATCCCAAGGAAGAATGCAATAACTACCGCGGAATAGCACTTTTAGATGTAACATACAAAGTTCTGGCAAAAATACTTAAAAATCGATTAGACAAATACCACAATGAAAATGTAGGAAAATACCAAGGAGGTTTTAAAGCAGGTAGATCGACAATAGACTACATTTTCATTATGAAACAACTTCAGGAGAATGCTTACAAACAAAATCTAAGTCTGCATATGCTATTCATCGATTACAGACAAGCCTATGAAACTATCAAAAGAAAAAAATGTGCGAGGCAATGGGAAAGTTAAATATACCAGTTAAATTGAGAAGACTAGTGGAAATGACCATCTGAAAAACCGAGAGCAAAGTAACTTTGTAGGACAGTACTTCTAACGAAAGTGGTACAAAAAACCCGAGATTTAATTTATGGGAATAAAAATTGATGCGGACGACATAGTACTCATGGCAAGATCCAGGAAAGAACTGCTAAGCATATTTAAGCTACTGGAAGAGAAGGCAAGAGAATATGGTCTAGTGATCAACAAGAAACAATCAAAATACATGGTAATGAAGGACAATGAAAAAACCGATATTATAAATTGTAATGGAAATAATAGCTACAGAATAGAAAAAGTGGAACAAATCGAATATTTGGGAGTCACTATCACAAATAAAGGAGACGAAGAAAGGGAAATAGAAAAAAGGTTAGCAAAAGGCAGTAAAGCAGCAGGAATGGTATCAAAGATGTTAAACTCAAAAGACATATCACGAACTAAAATAAAAATATACCAAACAATAATAAGACCGTCAGTTACCTACACTTGTGAAACCTGGACAATGAACAAAAAAGAACAGAATAAACTAGAAATATGGGAACGTAAAATGCTCAGAATTGTATAAGCACCCAAGTATAACCCATATAATTAAAACACACAGAATGAGATGGTTGGGACATATAGCTAGAATGGATAGATGGGTAAAACGAGAGCTAAAAAGTGGAGAAGGTGGTAAAAAGAGAAGAAGAATACCACGGAAGAAATGGTTAGAGGGGGTAAGGAGAGACCTGAGAACAGTGGGGGTAAGGAGAGACCTGAGAACAGTGGTAGTAAGGGACTGGCAAAACGAGGCGAGGAATAGAGAAAAATGGAAAGAGAAAGTGAAAGATAGGACTGTAGTGCAGTGTGTAGCTATGGTTTCATTCCTTTTTAGTGTTTGATTCTGACAGCAGTAATTATTTCACCACAACTACTTTAGAAATGAAGGAGTTAGCAATTCTATATATATATATATATATATAACAAAGAGAATCATGGGTAATTCACGCAAAGTAAAGGGCTACTGAAATAGCCCTTTACTTTGCGTGAATTACCCATGATTCTCTTTGTTGTTGTTGTTAACATATCACGCGATATTCCTACATCTTCTTTTTTATATATATATATATATATATATATATATATATATATATATATATATATTGAACCAGATATCATAGATCGTAAGAGAATTAGTACTATTAAAATATGTTGCTAGTATTAAAATATATGAAAATAATATAATTTAAGAAAATAAGTAAAAAGGAAACACTTTTCTTAATTTAAACAACATATCAAATAAAGATATATTAAATAATAGCCTATAACAATATAATAAATAAGAAATTACCTCAATAATATTACAAAATATAGAGATTGCCTAACCAATGTAATGATGTAAATAAAGTTGCCTAAGACGAAGAATAATTTCCAAACCATAACCAGCTGTTCACCTAAAAAGAAACAATTATATAGTCAAGTCAAGAGAATATTAGATATAAGTAGTTACATTAGAATACAAATATTATTATAGATAATTCATCATAATCATTAATTTAAGAATAAAAAACAAATACAAATATTGAATAGAATAGAATTCAATAGATTTTCATCGATAAACAAATAATGACATATATACAAATGATATATGGTAAATAAAATAAACGTTGAATCAATAAATAGAAATTTGTTAAAGTTTATTATAAATAATATAATGCAAAGAGTTTAGACAAATAACATAAGAGAATTTATATTTATAATGAATATGAGTGTAACAATGATATACTATCAATAACAATATTGGATGTTGTACCATTTAAATGTATCTATGTATAACCAATTTTAATTTAGTTGTATGATGAAAAAACTCATTGGAGCTCTATAAATGAACTAATTATGTAAAAGAGTGTATGTATGAAATTTTTTAATAAGTGATAGAAGTTTCAATTATCTGATTGCAAAAGACAATATCTTATTGGTTATAAAATATGACAGAACAAATTGTGAATCAATAAATAAACTTTGAAATAGTGACCTGAAAAAGAACAAAAGACTGTTTGTTGAAAAAAGTAGAGAATCGAGGGGACGCTTAAATAAGAAGGGAAGCTGGGGTCAAGAAGCGAGGAGTGTGTGTGATGGTGTTCCTGAAATTTCAAGAAATTCCCGGTTTAACACATTTAAACCTATAAAGTACTATTAAATACAATCTTAGTAATACTCACAGTCAATTGTATCAAGTTTTTCGGCAAGAATTTACGAAATTTTCATCAATTTTGGTTTTTTGGAACTTCAGCGGAGTGTTCCTGGGATCCAGAGACTTTCATCCCAATTCAAGAGCAACAGGTCAGTGTTTTTAAATCATTATTGGCCAATAATCAGTGTAAAAACTCAAAATACTCAATTAAGTACTTAATTTCATAAATTGATAAACTTTTGCAAATATGATCGATCTGAAAAAGAAAGAAACAGACTTTGTATAGTGAATTCATTGCATAAATCGTTAAAATTAATAAAAGGCCGAATTTTCAATAAATTAAAATATGTACTTACGCCATCTTGTAATCGCATAAATCTGGTGATTGAAATTTCATAATGTAATAACTATTTCCATCTGTATATAATTTCTATTTTTCTATCTATGTATATAACAATTTTCTTTCCACAGCAATTTGTATCATATATAACTATGATTTATATATAAATTCTTTTATGTGTTTGAACCATTCACTTGTTTGCATCTTCAACAAACTTTGTATAATATGAATAGATGCTTCTTACGTATCAGAATTGTTCGTTTTATGTTAAAGCGCATGACTAGTTTTTTCACGCATGCGCATTGATGAAATTATTAAAATAAATAAGTAGATACAATATAACCATTGGCGTCGCACATTATTTTTATCAAATATAAAATATTGCATTGAAAATTAAATCTATTTCAAATGTGTTTTCTTTTTATTTAAACAATTACAACAATATAATAAGCCAGGACTCAAAGAGAAAAAGGATTTCATGCTCCCGAATTAATAAATATATAATAAATATAACAACTATATAAAAAACAATAACTGAGCTAGCCAAACTAAATAAAAATTCTAAATAATAAACATCTACATTTAAATTGCATAATAAAAGTAAGTAAATAATTCAAAATATATTAATAATATATATATATATATATATATATATATATATATATATATATATATATATATATATTGTTTTATATTTAATATTCGTAGAAAAAGTATAGTCTAAAACACGGGGAATTCGAAATCCTACACTCGTAGAACCCGTAGAACAAATCTTTCTACTCGTGTAAAATTTTGCTTATTCCACCTTTGATATAGAATATATAATTCTATAACACAAAACATAAGATATATTTTCGGAATGACAATTGACATACCCCTCCAAGGCGGGATTCACTTCCGTTAAAATGTCTTGCCAACTTATAAAACTGAATACTACGTAAAGCCGAGCTTACACTAGACTATGAATAAGGACAAGTTTACAATGGACATAAATACGCAATATGACTATAGATCGCCCTTTCCTGACAATCAGATCAGCTTCTAACTAAGGCATATTCGTTGATAGACAAAAATGCAAAATAATAATTTCATAAAACTAAACTACTAAACTATCAGAATTGTACAAGCACCTAAGTAAAACCCATATAATTAAAGCACAGATATGTTTGGAGAACTCTTTAATTTTTATATGTTCTCCGTTTGGGATGTGGAATCAGACTGAATCTCTTTTACCAATCAACAAAAGCAAATTATATTTTTGTTACACCTTTCTTCCCTTTTTGTTTACTTTCTGTTTCCGGAGAATGAAAATGTTTCGTTAACTTATGAAAGGTTACAAATTATATAAAAAAAATATGCAAGAAAATCGCCCAAGATGGTATTCTTACCTGAAGGTCTCGGATGATCTTCTGCGGATTGCAACCCTTCTTGAAAGCGATATTGTGGACTGTAGCAGGGGGTTCAATGGGGTTTTATCAAAGTTCCTGGCACTAACGTGTTAGATATTAATTATTAACGGTTCACTTCGACAATTGTTACTATTCCCTCTCCGTCGCTTGGAGAGCTGGGTTTTTAAATTGAACATAATGTATGTATATCGTATGTCCGCTAGGTGTAAAATACCACCAACGATTTGCATGAGAATTTCACATTTAAATAAGCTTACATATCAAATATAGATAAAACAATGATCATAACCTATTAAAATAAAATGAATGAATACTTAACACTTTCCACAATTTCTATCTAAACTGAGATTTGTTTTCTTTTATTATAATAAAATATCTACAGTGACATCTGCTCTTAATTTGGAATATTACCTTATATTATGACATGACTTGTCTATTATTGAATATATTCTGTGTAAATGTCATCTGAAACTAAATCATGCCAAATTTGACATATACTGGGTAAATCAAACATTTTTAATATCATATACAATAATGGGTATACCAAAAGTAGGGAAGGAGAAACAGATAATGAGTATTTTAAAAGTGGCGATTTTGAACAAGTTTTACAATGCTACTACACAAGTATACAGTGTAAAGCCACTATAAATGATTTAAATAATAGGTCTCTAACAAATGTAAAAATGAATAGGTATCAAAGATTATGACTGTTGCGATTTGGCGAGCAGTATATATATATATATATATATATATATATATATATATATATGATGAAAACAAATTAACAAAAACTTTCTCCCTCAACCTGTAATTATCGGACAAGTGTATGGAACCAAAAGAGAAATCCTCTCTACGTGAATCAGGCACTTGAAAAAATTTAACTAGTTCTAAAGATCTATTCACAAGAAAGAATTATGGACTTTTCTAAAAACATTTAAAATCACATAACAATTATCTCAAATAATTGATCATCATCCCCTATTCTGTTACAATGACAAAACTTATATCTATTGTCAATGGGCAATTTACCTGACGTCGATATTTAAAAATAAGAAAGACATATTTTACGACATCCAGGTCTGAATTACAAACACCCTTTTCAACTTATGTTAAAAAGACGAACTCTCGAGCAAAACAGTCAGTGGTGAAACATTTTTCGTCCGAGAAAGTAGTGGTGAAAATATCTTGTTCGAAACGGACGCATTTTACAGTGACACAAGTATCTTAACAACTCGGTGAATCTCTTCAAACAAAACTAAATTTAATACTAACCCGGTGAAATTACGATTTTACCTAAAAGTATTTATCGTGTTACGACGCGAAATACAATAGTGCTAACTACAAGTGTTTTAGATCAATAATAAATCGAAGAGAAATACATATTTATCATATGAGCATCTAATATCTGTGAACAACTGGAATTAATTATCGAACTATCAACTCGTATCTGTTTTATTAAACGTTGCTTAAAATTACGACTAGTCCTTCTTTCCAAAACCTAATCAAAGTGAAACAAAACAATAACACCTTTGGTGTATTGGTGAACAAACAGTCCACTAATCTAGTTCATCTACACCAGTGACAAGGTGTGACTTCTATAAAAAGATAACGCTGAAGCTTTGGAGAAGTTAGGAGAATATGAAGAGGCTTTGGAAAATATAATTTGTGATTTATAAGGAAACTAATAATCATTTAGCTCAAGAAGTAGCTGAGAAAATAAAAAAAAAACAATACTCAACATAAAAATAACAGAATAACTATTATTTTAATTGTTCAGTTTCTGAAAGGTCTTTACCATTTACCCTATTAATTTTGTATTCGAGGCGTCATCTGTCTATAAATTCAAGAACTGATCAACTTATATAATAATTAGGACGCAATAAAGGTCCAGTGCAATATAACCCCCCCGTTAGTAATCTATATAATAATTGTAAGTAATCAACTTACTGTTCTGTAAATATTTCAATTTGTCGTAAAGTTCTTTATCATTTGTCGCCATAGAACCCATTATAACGTCGGAATGTCCGTTCATGTATTTGGTGAGAGAATAAACAACCAAATCAGCTCCCAATTCGAGTGGTCTTTGTAAATAAGGCGTTAAGAACGTATTATCGACAGCTAGTAGAATGTTGTTTCGTTTAGCAATTTCGGCAGCTTTTTTAATATCGACCACTTTCAATGTAGGATTGGTAGGAGTTTCCAGCCAAATTAACTGAAAAATTTATATATAGAATGTGTTAAGTTGAATGAAGAATGACAATAACTTACTTTTGTGTTCGGTTTGATGGCGTTTTCGAGATTTTTCAAATCGACCAAATCCACTAGGGTTATTTCGATGTTATATTTGGCAAAAACTTTCTTGAGTAAACGACTAGTACCTCCGTATACGTCATCTCCGATAATGAAATTATCTCCGCTCTCGAACAGTCCTGCTAGAACCGTTATAGCTCCCAGACCGGAAGAAAAGGTCAATCCGTAAGCAGCGCCATCTAATTTAGCCAATGTGTTCTCTAGTACTTCCCTAGTAGGATTGCCCGATCTGCCATATTCGTATTTCTGGAATTTTATACATTTTCATAACAGAAAGTCTCGTTTGGATTTTTTTAGTTGTAAATTTTAATTAACCTAACCTAAGATGGTTTTGGAATTACCAGCATACATTGGCTTAATTTCTGTTGCATTACACACAACCAAAATTATTTTGAATCTAAGATTTAGGTAACTAATTCAAATAAATACCTTTGAGGTAAAAACCTAAGTGGTCATGTTAATATATGTTCACATTAAAAGGTTTTTTTAAAGTGAATTTTACATGGTTAATTGTGGTATGTAATATCAATTTGTAGTGTATTGAATAATCTACCTACTGATTGTGAATTTGCTTCAAAATTTCCAATAGGGAGTGTGAATTTGAACAATTTAAGTTTCTATTTTGGTTCTTTTTCCTAAGTATCAATTAGTAAGCAACTTTTTGTTGGCAAACTATAAGGTGATTAAAGTAAATAGTTGGTAATAGTCCAGAAGCTTACAATAAAGTGACTACATCTACAATAATATGAAATGGATAAATGCATTAAATGTCTGATTGATATAGATGGAAATAAAATATTTACAATTTGTGATATATGTAAGAAAAAAATTCATGTAGGTTGTATGGGTTTATCATCTACTGAAGAACGGGTAACTCCAATGAAGAAAAGAAAATTAAAAATAGTATGTGAGGAATGTTCGAATTTCTTGGATAATATGTTAGTATTTATGAAAAAAGTGGAAAATATGGAAAATGATTTAAAGGTAGTTAACCCTTTAGCTACCTACGTACAGATTTGTGTACAGTGCTTTCAATGCTTTTGTAGCAGTAAACTACAATAATTTTGTACATTTGCTCCCAACGTCCACATTCGTGTAGGAGTTAGGGATCACTCAAGGACGTACAGTGCCATCTGAACCGGCAAACGATAAATGTGAATTGGAATGAAATGGAGTAGTAACTGGTTGCTAGTGAAGACGTATGCAGAGGTCGCTAGATATATTTCATTTGACTTATCAGAGTGGTCTTTTTAGTTGTCAATTTTATATTTCGTTTATGAGAGTGAGATAAAGACAATTTGATCGATAGACTTTGATATTGGTTACTTTGAAGTTGTGTACACAATTGTGCACTGCAGTAGTAAAGTACTGTAAGGTATGCCTAACCTCAAAAGATTCTTTTGGTTGATTTATTTATTTTTTTATCAGCTTTAGACTCTAGTATGGCAGGAAATAAACCTCTCACGGAAGCGCAACTGCTGGAGTATATAGATGCATTGTCAGATATCGAAGATTTTGACAACGCAGGTGATTTTGAGGATGATGAATGGCAAAATAATGAAAATGCTAGTGATATTTCACTTTCGGAGGACGAAAATCATGAAGAAACAGAGCAGATGGATATTTCAAATCATGTTGAAATTGAAGCTACATCTATACTTCCTACATTGGACACGGTGAAAGCTGGTACCAGTAAGTCATGTACTGCTACAGTGAAAGGTGTAATGGGGGAAGAGTTTTCACTGCAAATAATTTGACAAGAAAAGCAGATATAAAATTGATGAAAAATGTCACATATCAAACACCACCAATTACATGGTTTTCGCATACCATTCCAGAAGTTGTAGATTTGGAAAGCCCTACACAATTTTTTTATCAGTATTTTGCAAGTGAACTAATTGATTGCATGGTTGAAAACACAAACCTGTATGCAGTTCAGCAAGGATCCCGATTTCAGACGACAAACGCAGCTGAGATGAAGGTATTCATAGGTATACACATATTGATGGGTAATATCCGCTACCCAAGGGTACAGAATTATTGGGAGGCTAGGTTACAGGTTCCCATCATAGCCAATAGTATGTCCCATAATAATTTCTATAAATTGAGGCAACATCTCCATTTTGTAAATACGATGGAAAAGCCTAATAATAACAACCATTTTTGGAAAGTCCAGCCCCTTTTCAATTCTATTCGGAAGAAATGTTTGAAACTTCCTTTAGAAAAGTGTCTGTGTGTAGATGAACAGATGGTGCCTTTCAAAGGTAAGATTGATGTGAAACATTACGTAAAAGGGAAGCTGTGTCCTTGGGGCATCAAGATCTTTGCATTTTGTGGCGCCAGCGGCCTGTTGTACGACTTTATATTATATCAAGGGTCTACAACCGAGTTGGCCGAAACTTTCAAGAGGCATTTGGGATTAGGTGCTGCAGTGGTGTGGAAGTTGGCAGAAATAATTTCAAAACAAAATGTGCAACTATTTATGACAACTATTTCTCAAATTATCAACTTCTTCAATTTTTGAGACAGTAACAGATTTGGGCATCCGGAACAGCACGGTTAGACTGTTTCAAATCACCTCCGTTTTCATCAGATAAAGTGTTGCAAACAAAAGGTCGTGGGACATCCGAAGAACTCATTAGTAATGACGGAGAAGTTATTCTCACCAAACGGTTCGACAACAAAGCTGTAACTATGGCTTCCAATTATATGGGAATCGGCGAAGCAGATAGGTGCAAAAGGTGGGACATGAAACAAAAAGAGTATGTGCATGTATCACAACCACAAGTAATTCAGCAGTATAATTTGAATATGGGAGGTGTTGATAAGCTCGATTTCCTGGTAACTATTTATAGGTACTTTATACAATCTGGTGTTGATAAGCTCGATTTCCTGGTAACTATTTATAGGTACTTTATACGATCTAAGAAGTGGACCCTGAGGATGTTCACGCACGGAATTGATTTATCCTGTGTGAACGCATGGTTAGAATATAGGACCCAGGCTATTGCATTAGGTGTGCTGAAAAAACAAATTTTAGACCTACTATACTTCAGAGCTTATGTGGGAGAAGCATTGATTTTATCATCAACATCAGGACCTAAGAAACGGGGACGACCATCTGCTGTATCTGATGAGGGATCACAAACGACAAGAACTTCGCATCGAAGTGCAAAAATGAAAATTGTTCTGGGAGATCACGAAACAAATGTTCGAAATGTAAGGTACATTTATGCCTCACCAAGAAATCAAACTGCTATATAAAATATCATACCAAATAAAAATATGTTTCTTTTGATTGTTCAATACACTATAAATAAATAAATAAAATACATTTTCATATTCTTTTGCAGCCTCTCACTACCACCGTACACTCTCGTGTACCTTTCAAAAACTCAAAAAAATATTATTTTTTTTTAAATTGGTACCCATTCTAAAAAAAAGTGAAAAAATTGAAAAGTCTATGTACCAAATAGCAAAATTTTAACTTTCAAATTAAAAGTTCGGTAGCGAAAGGGTTAAAACATTCATGATGGATATGAAAGCGCCACATAGAAGTGATATTGCTATGCACCAAACTGGAGTAACAAGTAATTTAAATACATATAGTAGTGTTGTAAGAAATCATAAAGAAGTATTGATAATTAAATCCAATAAAAAAAAAGTCTAAAAAATTGAGAAGTTTTATTGGAATGCGGCAGAAAGGGTGAAGCTTCAATTGTATCAAACTCAATTAAACAGAATTTAGGAGAGTCATATGAGGTAGTTGAACCGAAAAAAGTGTATCCAAAATTAAAAATTATCAACGTCCCCAAAGATACACTAGTAGATGAAGAAATTGAAGAAGTAATTATAAGACAAAACAAAAATGGAAACAATGGTGATAATTTTCATTTAAAAGTAATAAATAAGTCCAAAGAAATAAATAAAACAGGATTAACTAATCTAGTAATAGAAGTAGACACTGAAACTTTAAATTTTCTTAGAAGTATGGAGTTTGTATACATTAGTTTATATAGGTGAAAAATTTTTGAATTTGTAAGTGTTGTAAAATGTTTTAATTGTCAGGGATTTAATCATTTTGCCAAGAATTGTAAAATAGAGGTGAATTTTTGTGGAAATTGTAGTAAACATCATAAATCTAGTGAATGTAAATTAAATGAAAAATGAAATTAACTGTTCGACCCTTACTTTGTGGAATCTACTCATATTAGTGTTTTAAATGAAACTTACTGTTTCTAGTTAACTCCACAGTATATTGAAAAATGTATCCACAGTATATTGAAGAATGACAGAAGTTCTGACGATGATATTTAGATAATATCGAAACAATTATCAATTTTTTAGAATTTTTAACATTTTTCAATATACTGTGGAGTTAACTAGAAACAGTAAGTTTCATTTAAAACACTAAATGAAAAATGTTGCATAAATTGCCTACGAGCTAACGCAAAATTCAATCTAAATTTGGATGTTAAACATGCGGTGTGGGATAGGTCTTGCCAATGTCTTATAAAAATGGAAAAACAACAACTTAAAAAGACGAATTTTATATAGCAATTGGAAATTGTTCATTTAAATGTATGCAGCTTATTGTCCAACTTAAATCAAATTGATACCCTTTTACATAGAGGTAGCATTGATCTCTTAGACTAACGGAAGCAAGAGTAACAACTGAAATTGAATATAATGAAATATATATCAGGGTTTAATATAGTTAAACCTAACTCCGAGAATAGGCACACAGGTGGCATAGTGTGTTATATAAAAAATGGCATTCCTTATAAAGTCATTTTCGAATCGACAATTCCAAAAATGTTATGGGTAATAGGGTTAAAAATTAGAAAAATGTGTTTTATTGTTTTGTACAGATCGCCAAGTTCTAGAATTTCTGTATTTCTAACTGAATCGGATAACATAGTAGAGAAAATTTATCAGAACTGTAATGTAAATGTTTTTTTTAATTGGTGACTTTAATATAGATGTTAGTCCAGAAAAAAATGATTTTTATGGAGGAAAATTAATTACTCAAATGAAAGCTTTTTAACTTAAACAAATAATAAAGGATTATACCTGGATAACACAAAATACTATAAGTACAGTTGATCTAGTATTTACAGACAATAAAGAGGTAACAGCTGAAGTGAGAAGAGTACCAAAAATTACAGATCATGATATCACATACTTTAAAATAAAGTTTTTAAAACAAGATATGTGAAAGGTATTAACGAGAAAGATTTTGAAACGGCATTACATGAAAAACTTTGGAAACGTGAGATGAATATAAATGACCTACTTGGAAAATTTAATGAAAATATTACCTCCGTTTTAAATAATTTTGCTCCAGAAATAACTATACGTAAAAGGGTTGGTTGTGAATGGTATGATAATGAAATAAAATCTTTAGAAAAATTAAGAGATCTGGCATATAAAAGGGCTATAATTACAGGTATGGCTGCTGATTGGGTAGGGTATAAAGATCAAAGAAACAAAGTTGTTAGTTTAATACAGTCAAAGAAAAGGCTATATTTTAAAAACTTAATAGATAGAAACAAAGGAAATAGTAGGAAAATGTGGCAAGGCATCAAAAGAGTAATGGGTAAAGGAAAGGGTGAGATAATACAAGCTGTATACTTTAATGATATATTAGTGGAAGATGATAAATCATTATCCAATTCATTTAATAATTATTTTGTACAAAGTATAGAACTCTTAATAGCTAATAGGGACAAACATCACGATTTAAATCAAATAAATCATGTTATTATAGATAACCAAATAACTCCTTTATACAACTTTCAAAAAGTTGCCCAACAAAAAGTAAAAGATTTAATAATAAATTTGCAAAAAGATTATTCACCAGACGAGATTACCAAAACCATTATGCTGAAGGGCCTAGATACGATTAGTATAGAACAAAATAAATTTCCTGACTTGTGGAAAACATCACTTATTGTACCTATTCAAAAGGTAACAAATACAAAAAAATGTGATGGATTTAGACAAGTTAACACGTTGCCTCTTTGTGAAAAAGTAATAGAATTATATATAAAGGAACTACTTATAGAACATATTAATAATAACAATATTTTAATAGACAATCAGTCTGGTTTTAGAGAGAAACATTGTTGTGAGCCTGCACTACAACTGGTTGTCTCAAAATGGAAGGAATCTATAGATTCAAAAAAGTTATACGTACTGTCTTTCTTGATTTTAAAAGAGCGTTTGAGACAATAAACAGGGTCTTGTTAATAACAAAACTAAAAAAATATGGTATACTTTTGGAAATGCACAAGAATGGTTCAGCAGTTACTTGAAAAATCGTTACCAACAAGTAAAAGTAAATAGCTGTAACTCCAGTAAACTTCTTGTGAAGTATGGAGTCCCCCAAGGAACAGTATTGGGCCTCTCCTTTTTATTTTATATATTAATGATATTGTTTAAGTTCTGTGATATTCCATTAGTTTTGAATTTATTTGCTGATGCCACCATACATTCAGTGGAGGGTGAAAATGTGGAAGAGACGATGAATAAAATGCAAAATGTTATTAAATTATTGGAATCGTGGCTTATTGACAATGATTTGCATGTAAACACAAATAAAACAGTAGTGATGTTATTTAATAGAAATAAACGTAATGTTGCATGTGATATTAAGTTGTTCCGTCAGTCCTTAAAGCTTGTTAGTGAATGTAAATACTTAGGTGTTATTATTGATAAAGATTAGAATTTTATAAAACGTGGCAGTATGTTCATAAGAAAATTAGTAAAAAAATCAATTGTTTTAGAAGAATAAGTCAAATCTGTCTCTAATGTCAAGAGTTACATTATATAAAACTATAATTGCATCGCATTTGAGTATTGCGCAACAATTTTATATTATTTAAACCAGTCTGAGAAGTCTAAATTACAAATTTTACAAAATAAAGCAATGAGGGTTATTTTTAGAGTAAATAGATACACTGGTATTAAGACATGCGTGACCGTTTAGGCTTTATGAGTGTTTATCAGCGGATGGTTTAACAAAACGTGATTTTTATTTTTAACATAATTCATAATATGTTACCAAAATATATGTCCAATAAAATTAATTGTGTTAGAGACATGCATACTTACAACACTAGAACATGTAGTAACATATATATATACCAACTTCAAGAACTAGTCCAACACAAAATTCTCTATTTTACAAAGGTTTATTGTTATATAATAATTTGTCAATTCCTATAAAATCTTGTAGCACCATTGACACTTTCATAAGAGAAGCTTATAATTATATAAAAATAAATTATTCATAATTATTCCTATCCAGTTATTTGACATGTAATTAGGGCATAAAGTATAATGATTTTATATTATTTTTGTAAATATTTTGAATGTAACAGCAAGATTGCTAAATAAACTAAACATCTATAAATTATTTGAAAATGGACTTTACTTACAAACTAATACTCGAGCTATTACTGCTGACTTGACATTAAACTATAGTCCCTCTAGAAAGTATCCTGAATTTAATCTTTCTCCTAATTTTACATATTTCTTTTTTGTAACATCCTAAGACGAAAGTAATGCATTAAGTAGATTGTGTCGATAGTGGGCCATGGCCAAAATTACATGACAATGCCATCTGTTACATATTGTTGGTTACAAGAAGCCTTAAGTTTTGTGTAAGAACGTCACAACTAGAAAGAAGGAAATTGGTGGAATATTTGTACAGAAAAGGTATTCAAAACATTAAAGAATTAATGGAATTGACGGAATCTCGGAAAAAGTGCAGTATATGAGATAATAAAGAGGATAAAAAATAGGAAAGATGAGGAATGGACCAATCGAAACGCTTTAGTGGCCTTAGGACGACAAAATCCGTGCCCAGGGTTTCGAAAATTGGCTAACAGATTTAAAAATCAATGAAGAATAAACGTGTGTCGAGAAACCATCCGCAAATCACTGAAAAGACAAGGCTACACATTAAGAGAAAAAGTCCCTGCAATGACACTTTTAGAGGCAATGAAGAATAGATTTTTGTCAATGTTTTCGAGAAGATAACTTTGGTAATGTTTTATATCCGAGTTGTTTCCAGCTTGGTGCAAATCATCTAACAATCCTATCAAGAGAACAAGTTACTGTTCAAAATAATGGTTTGGGGAGCAATATCTGTGCGTGGTATGCTACAGCTCTTTGTATAGTTGATGGTACCGTTAATAGTAAAAATTTTGTGAAATTCTAAAAAGTTTTATTCTTGAAACGGCGCATGCTTTATATCCAGAGTGCTGGCAGTTACAGCAGGATAATGCAAGTTGCTATACTTCTGCATATACTGCATCTCGGATGCAAGAACAAAACTTGACAACAATTCCATGGCCAGCAGATTCACCAGATCTTAGTCCCATTGAAAACAAACGAGCAGCGACACGAAATAAAAAAGATTTGCTTCGGTCAGTTTTATAGGCCTAGACCACCATAACCGCACATTATAGCGTTCATCTAGTTTCTGATTACCTGAACTTTTAATTAAGTCTTTAGAGTTAAATGGAGGTTGTATAAGTAAATGAGATGAATTATTTGATACAATTATATTAATTTAAGTAATAAAATTATATACCAAAAAATTATAATTATGTTTTCTGTTTTCCGGATACTTTTTAAACGGACTATATGTTTTAATGTTCAATTACAACTTCTTAGTTAAGTTTTTATTTTTATAAATTGTACTCTAAATATTATGGAACAGGGCCCTGGTGTGAGTTAGTTGTGAAAGTAATTATGTTTTCTCTTTATTATTTCTTGCTCAAGTTGTATTGTTTAATGCTTCATTTCATATAACAAATTTGCAAACTTATTAAAAATTGTGTAGGGAGTAAAATTAAAAATGGGTTAGTGCGCAAGGGGCGTGTTTGACATCACGTTTAGCGTTTGCTGTAAATAACAAATTTGGAAAATTATCAAACAAAAAATATTTGAAAAAACGGCTGTAATTCCAGTTCTACTTAACCTATCTATGCAAACTTAGTCTTTTTGAAGAGAGCTCCTTTCTACCAATGTAAGAGTTATAATTTCGAAACAACCTAATGAGTAACGTATACGCTAGAGGGCGCTATTTTTTTTTAAATCTAGCTATCCTTGAAAAATGTTGAATGGAAACATGCAGTTTTAATTAAGGAATATAAAAGTAGACCAAATTAGCAACAGAATAGCGAAAACCGCATGTCGATATCTTTTTCGTATTACGAGATATCCTAAGAAATGTGTAAATTTTAAGCATTTTCCTTTAAACATAAATTACTCCGGTTTGACTGAACGGATTTTAACATGTTTTGACGCCTCAAAATTGTCTTTCCCTGTTCTATTAATAATAGTTCCAATTATTATGTCAATATGCTGCTGTCACCGGGAAACTGCGTTATGGAAGTTAAAATGGAAATATATAAAAACAAGTAGTGGGCCATGAAAAAAACAAAACAAAAAGATATGTCTTGTGTCAAATTAATAAACCTAGTAATTTGTTCATTTACGTGTCATTGCGATTTCTGTGCATTAAATTCGATATAAAATAAAATGTATGTAGAATTACCGGAATAGCATAAAATAGGGTATACACATCTCAACTATAGTGACATTAATCCCTTAGGTGGATTACTTCTCTCAGAAATCAAACACCGTCCGCGGCATTAAATGGGTCACTTTAAACGCTTGGTGTATAATATACTATAGTTTACTAATATGATACATTAAGACAGCTAAAAGATGCGAATTGAATGAAACGGAACCAATTATCATATAATTCCAAATAACTCTTAGTATTAAATGCAATCTCATATCTAATAAACGTTACCTACCATTTACATATAGAATAAAATTCAACGTCTAATATCGAAATAATGAATTTTTAATAAAATGGCTACGTCCTACGTCTATTGACAGTTGCTAGGGAAGCCGTGCGATTTACTTTACAGCCGTACGTTTTGTTTTACCGTGCGTAATAGACGTCTTACATTGATTGCCGACTGTGTGTTTTTGACTACTTATAGGGGTGGTCGTAGGTAAAGATAATGATTGTTGTTGTTCATCCAAATATTCTGTAGTTTATTGTATTAATAATAGCTATTTGTGATACTTTGCCGCTTGAGGCAGAGCGGAGCGCGGGCAATCTGCCGAAAGCGGCAACGCACTTTCTGCTCGAATTGCACACAAGATGTTTTCTACGATCACCTTATTTTTAGACAAATAATTAAAAAAAAACATGAAAAAGCCTTTTACTGCGTCCCAAAGCTCTTCCTGTTCTAAATAAATCTGTACAGCGAATTTCCACGTACCATAGTTCTCGTGCCCTTTTAGATGCTCGATCAGCGGAAGCTGGCTCATGATATCACTTATTAACACAAAAATTCAACAAATTAAAAACTCCAGAAGCTTCAATGGTGTCTCACGCGTGTCCTGTGCCCATAACCTCTTGCAATTTGATGTTTTGAGTCAAGGTTTCAAGAAGAAAAATAACTTAATCTATCAAAAACGGCGTAAACGCAACTAATGGCAATTTAAAACTTACAAAAGTCGTAAACGACATTAAGATGACATTTACAAGGTTAAACAAATTGAGGTTCGAAAAATATTGGGAGTAATTAGTTATACACTTTGAATATTTTTAAATATTAACTACAACTATAAACATAGGTGTTTTGGATGGGTTTATAAGATAGAAAATAATAATTAAAATTACGTCTGAATCGGTCTAATCTGTAAGGTCTTATAACACTGCATCGTCGTTCTCGAAAAATCGAGCATGTTTGAAAGACCAGTTATCCACGAATACTTTACGCTATTTTTTTTATTGGCGCACTTTGACTTACTACAAAAAAATGGAAGTCCGCCCTCGATGCCCAGCCAAGTTTCATTTCATAAAAGTCCCTCCTCGATGCCTAGCCAAGATTCGTAAACGTCCATCCTAAGTAGTATTTATTTTTATTAAAAATGTATATGGATTGATTCCCTCGGGGATTAAATGGGTCCCACCCGCGGGATTAAATGGGTCACTTTAGTCGCTTAGTGTATAATGTACTATTAATATACCTATCATTTACTAACTTTCTTTAGTTTATTGTAAATGAAAACATGCGAGCGGAAAAGTACGCTCTAGAGCGGGAATAATGTCAAATTATGACAGATCACGGAAAACATCAACTTTGCGGTTAGATTTGAGTGTGCAGAAACCTACTTTGGGTAGTGATCGTAGGAAAAGATAATTATTGTTGTTGTTCATCCATATATTCTGTCGTTAATTTATCTTGCCAAAACACACTCGAGCTATTCTTTTATCAGATAAATTTCTCTTTAACTCAAAGTTTTTCCAATCACTAAATTTGCTCGAAAAACTGACATTAGATAAAATCGCTCCACCTTTGGTGTCGCGATTTTATCATGTCAGTTTTTCTCGTAAAATTAGTGATAGGTAAAACTGTTTCGTTGCAAAGAGAAATTTATCCGATAAAAAAAAGCTCTTGTGTTTTTACTGTTGAGAAAACAACTCCTGTCCAGTAGTGTGTCCTTTCAGTGGAATCAACTTCAAAAGATCTTCTTTAATCGTAAAATCACTAAAAACCATCCTGACGAACACGGCCATCTGGGCAGTGTCAACGACATCTGTTGATTCATCCAGTTGAAGTGAAAAATAAACACAGTTATCTAAGTCAGTTCTTAACTGTAAAAAAATATCATTGCTTATTACTTCTACACGTTTCATCACTGTATTAGCATAGGTTTTATATCTGAAACGATCTCGTCTTTATTTCTAAAGTTGGCAAATAACGAAACAGCAGCTTCTAAAAACGCCTGTTTTATCATTTCCCCGTCTTCATAAGGTTTCTTTTTTTGTGCAATTATCTGGGACACACGGTACGATGCTTCAGTTGCAGCCTTATTTTTGTCGACTGTTCTTAAAAATATTTATTGTTGTCCAATTAACTGCTTTTTTAACTGTTTCAGTTTCTCCTTTCTGGCGGCAGAATGTAGTGGGAATGATTTTTCAAAATTAGAATGTACAGTTTTATGATGTCTCTCAATATTTCCTTTTTTAGCAACGGAGACCGAAGTATTACATAACACACATTTTTATCTTTAACTTCTGTAAAAAAGTATTGTTCTTCCCATTCCAAATGAAAGTGGTATGTCTTTACCTTCTTACAACTGCTTGCCATAATATTATTTTTTGTTGTTCTCTACTAACCCAACCGCTGGACGTTGGTGACGCCTTCAGTTTTAAACTAAGCGCAATGTCGCCGCGCCGTGCGTATTTATCCCATTCAAAACAATCCTGATCGTTCTCGAACACTAACGCGCTGGTCCGGCTGGTCGGTTCTAGCCGATTCTAGCTTGATGGCGTCAGCGGCAGATCGCTCACCGCAACGTTGCCGCTGTTTATGTTTAATATTATGACAATTAGATTTTTTTGTGGAATTTTCGGAAGCTTCTCTGATTTTTGCAGTTTGTATTTTTTAAATTAAAATCGTTGTGAGAGCTACCAGAATAGCCTCCGCGAGCTACGTGTAGCTCGCGATCGACAGGTTGGCGACCACTGACTTAAACCATCCCAGAAAAAATTTCTCAACATTTCCAAATAATTGTGATAAGTTACATTAGCATCAAATAAATTTGGCCATCTTATTCCATGGTGAGAAACAGCAACCACACGTTTACCCTAACATATTTTATGTTTTGATGCAATTCTAAAGTGATGATTATTATCACTGTAATAACGCAGCAGTACCATTGCTATAAAAAGTTGCTTCATTGGAAAATACAATGCTTTTGTGAAAATTTCGCTTCTCTATTACTTTATCTCCCATTCGCACGTAAAAATGAAGATGCTTTTCATCATATCATATTTACGCTTATTCAAAATTCTTCGAATATAGGATTTGCTCATATTCAGTTGAATTCTCTTCCACCGAATCTAAAATTGAAAATGTAGAAGCATCATCTTCATCAGGTACAAGCTTTTTTTTCTTTTAAATCAGAATAGAGCCAGTTTCCAAAAAATATTTCACCAACTTCTTTATACCATATGGGACACAGTTACTCCGGGATATGATTCATTGAATTCTTCCGCAATGCGACGGCTCTTTTTAATACCACAACATTTTCACCGAAAATTACAGAATTACAGTTTGAATTTATTTTTGACAATGAAATTAGCTAACATTCAAAGTGCTACCATTGAATTTTGTACTGGAAAAATTACAAGTATTATTAAATTTTTAAAAAGTCGTTAAATTGAAAGAGTTTGTTCAGGAGAAAACTATAGTGTTACCTCATAGATTTCTCACCGGGATCTTCACCCCCAATGACGGGTACTCCGTATCTTACAGAGTACACCCGTCGTCTTCGCGATAAAATTCAAAGACTAAGTTCAACAAAGCCAGAAATCTTCACATCTGAAGGCTTAAATAGTGATAAAAATTTAAGTGTTAAAAAGAAACTAAAATATCCGGTCACAGTGAAAACGTCTCCGAAAAAGAAAATCAAAAAAGGTACGTTCAAAAATAAATCAGTTACTAAACACAAAAAACATTTTGATATTAAAAAAATTGTTACAAAAAAAAGTGAACGGAAAGTTCCGTTGACAGTTGAATCAATTAATGTTGAAGACGAATCACGTCTCATAACAAACATATTAGACACTCCTAACAAATACTCAGATGAGATTAAAAGAATTAAAGAACGAAAACATGAATTAAAATCTAAATTCTTAAACTATCATAAATTAGCATATATAGACGAGGGCTCTGATAGCATTGACACAGAGATAAATACTAGTCAAAATTTATTTTCAATTGATAAAAAGTGTCTAGAATTAGTTGATGCGGACACATTAAACAAGTGTCTAGAATACGTCAAGACGCAACCAAATCAAGAAAAGTGTCTAGAAAACGTCGAAAGCATACAGAACACTAATTATATTATATCTGACCAAGATAATATAAATAATTTGAAGCCCGAAAACAAGTGTCCAGAAAACAAAATTAAAAAGTGTATAGTAACTAGTCAAGAAAAGTGTATAGAAACCGAATTTAAAAAGTGTATAGAAACAAACACAAACGTTGATTTCTTGATATCAATCTGCCGGGCTGATAACTCGAATAGAACATCCACCCCGGACAGAACTGAATTAAACCAAAATATCGATTTTTTACAAAACATGGGGGAAGACACGATAGGTCAACTATCAAGTGACATCAACTCAGATGATTCTCAAACAAATGAACAGCAACAAAATACTACAACCATTCAAGCTCAGGTGCATACGGCACACGATCTATCCTGGGCTCAGCAAGTGGAGAATGAAAAAGGCACCCCAGATGACCAGGGTGATAAATTTGTATCTCAATACACCAAATTAATTAAGAGCGCCAAACAAATCACCGCAAAAACCTTAGACATGAGGAAGAAGGAAAATGAAGATCTAAATGCTATAATCACCATCCAGCAGGGTAGTCCGATGGATGTGACTGATGTCACGCCACCGGGATTCAATAAACCAAAAAAATTTACGAAATTTACTAACCTAATTAAACAAACAACAAAAAACCAATTCACAACATTAATAGACAACAAATTTGATTCGTTGTCAGAAGATTCGGAAGAAGAAACCCAACAAGCCGCACCAGTACAAAAAAAAAGAAAAAAAACAAAATTCAAAAAACTTAGTGTAATCTCAGATTCCTCAGATGACGAAGTTAACCAGCAACAAAAGAAAAGACCAAAAGACAAAGAAGTACCAAATACAAACAAAAAAAGCAACACATCATGTCCTCCCATAGTAATCGACGGAAACGTCCCTGCACACAAAGAAATTGTTAAACGATTAAAAATGGAAATCAAAAACAATTTTGAAATGAAATATACAGCTAATTCGACCATCATATTCAAGGACGTTTTGGACTTTGAAAATTTAAAAATGGCACTACGCTCAGAAAAAATGCCCTTCCACACTTATTCAAGAAGGGAGGACAAAAATCATGCCTTCGTACTGAGGGGGCTAACAGAAGGTATACAACTGGACGAAATTAAGGATGAATTAATGACAGTATATAAACTTTCTATAAAGGATATTTTTAGAATGACCACCAAAGGCCGGCCGCTTTATTTAGTAGTCACCGACGCTAAAACTACATTAGATTACTTAAATAAAAATGTGCGAGTAATTGAGCATACTAGAGTGCAATGGGAGTTTCGTCGGCAAACCAAGACAATTATACAATGCCATATCTGCCAGCTTTGGGGGCACGCAACTTCAAACTGTGGCAGAGCCCCTAAATGCTTAAAATGCGCAGCTTCGCATCTTACACCCGAATGCCCAAAGGACAAATCCAAACCAGCCAAATGCGCTAATTGCAGTGGTGATCATCCTGCAAACGCCGAGATCTGCCCAGTGTACGTCAAGCGGCGAGAGTGGCTGGAAACTAGAAGAAACCAAAACTCAAACAAGAATAAAGAAGCGAGTAAATTTATACCCGCCCCAGTACCCACAATCAACCCGTGGAATAGAAATAACCAGAAAGAAAAAGATGACTACCCGAGCCTCCCCCCGCCGAAAACTACAGTAAGAGCATCTCATCCCAGTAGCAGCATACAGCCCCGACCACCAAAAGATGCCGTCTCCCAGTCAGCAGAAATAGCAAAGTTCTCAAACTTAAATAACTTATTTAGAGAACTAAATAATATGGTTAATCTTGAGGAACTCACCAGAGCGGTAACAGATCTGCTATCAGAAATGAGAAAAGCTACTACCAAACTGGACAAATTCACAATATATAATAGCTTTGTTCAAGGAATCGACAAGTATGACATCTAAACAGGTAGGTGGAATAATAGGAATTCAAAAACGTAATTTTCTCAAAATAATTTTTTGTAATATACACGGAGTATCTAACAAGCTCCATGTTCTTCGCCACTTTCTCGATGCTCATAAACCAGACATATTTTTTCTTATTGAGACATTCCTTAAACCAAACAAATCCGTGAATTTTAGGAACCCCAATTATAGTCTTATTAGACAAGACCGCCCCGCAAATGTCGGCGGTGGCGGTATCGCAGTATTAATCAAAAAAGACATAAACTTTCAGCTCCTGCAACCAAATAATTCGTCAATTGAGCATATCTCGTTGTTAATTGATAACAAAATTAAGCTTGTAGGTGTATATAGTCACCCACATACAAAACTTACAGAATTAGACTTTTTTAACATCACTAAAACACATAATAGGGTCCTAATAGTGGGAGACTTGAATTGCAAGCACCCACTATGGGACGCCTATGCCTCTTACCCTAACACAAATGGATATACTCTTCAAAGGTTCTGTGACAACTCTGACTGTAATATATACAGTACAGATGATCCGACCCACTTTCCGTATAACAATTTCTCTCCTAGTACATTAGATATTGCCATCGGACGTAATATAAATACAATTACTAAATTAAAAACCATTCCCGACCTCAACTCCGATCACGATCCCGTCCTCCTAGAACTCAAATTAACCCATACAATACACCCCTCCCCAATAAAAACATATGATTACACAACAACAAATTGGTCACTATACAGAAAATACATAAACGAACAACGAACGATCACAGATAAAATAACTGACATAAATCAATTAAATAACACTATCTTAAATCTACAAGAAACAATCATCATTGCAAGAAACAAATCAACCACTATAAAACCAAAACCACAGAATTTCAACTCCCTCCCTGATTACATAATTAAAATAATAAAAGATAAAAATATAATAGTCGTAGATGGCAATCTTCTAGAAATGACAATGATAAAAATATTCTAAAGTTCTATCAAAATACAATAAACAATTTAATAAAGGAATATCGTAATTATACGTGGAAAAGATTTCTTGATAAACTGTCTCCTCAAGATAATTCCATATGGAGAATTACGAAAAAACTGAAAGGGTCCAAACAGGAAATTTCAAAAATTATCTCAAATGGCATAACTTATACACAGAAAACAGAAGTTGCGGGAGCCTTTGGGGAGTATTTTCAAAATAACTTCACAAATGACACAGCAAATTCACAATATCATACCAGTATAACACATATAGTACAAAATCACATTCATAAAATAGACAATTTACATACAAAAAATTTAGTAACTACAAAAGAAATTTTTAACACAATTAATTCGCTGAAAAACAAAACAGCGCCAGGGATTGATGGTATTCCAAACATTCTGTTAAAGAGTTTACCAAAAAAAGCAATAGTTCAGCTAACATACATAGCTAATTATATAATCAAAACTGGCAATTATCCAGATATGCTCAAGACCGCTAATGTCATTCCCATTATCAAAGCTAATAAACAACCCTGTTATGTGGATAGTTACAGACCCATTTCCTTACTAAACAATATAGCAAAGGTGATGGACAAAATTATACTGAATAGAATACAAACACACGTTGACAAAAATAATATATTACCTCTCGAGCAATACGGATTCAGGGGTGGTCACAGTACTGTAGCCCAGATTATTAGGGTATTTAATTATATAAGAGAAGGCTTTTTTGCCAAAGACAAATCAGTGATGGTTACCATTGACATTCAGAAAGCCTTTGATTCCGTATGGCACGAGGGGTTGTTATACAAATTAATAAAATTAAAAATTCCTGATTATTTAATCAAAATTATAAAATCTTATATTGAAAACAGGAAATTTTACTCCAAGGTGAATGAAGGATTGGCGGGACCATTCCCGATCCAAGCCGGTGTTCCCCAAGGATCAGTATTATCGCCTTTGTTATACTCATTATTTACCCATGATCTCCCAACTTCTCCGAAAATCCTTACTGCCATGTATGCGGACGATACTTGTTTTGTATCATCGGCACCAACATCAGAAATAGCACTACTCAATGTTCAAACACATATCAACTCACACATTTTACCTTACATGAGAGATAACAAACTTACTATTAACACCTCCAAAACAGAGTACTTGTTACTCAGGAGGAGAGCAAGAAAAAACTCATTGCAATTGCAGCTGTGTATAGATGGTCAATACCTGACAGCCAGTAAAACATTAAAATACTTGGGTTATACTGTGCATGGCACGGCCAATGCAAATGCGCATATTGCTCAACAGGTTTTAAAAGCGAAAATTGCAATGAACCAATTGTACCCGTTAATATGTAAGAATAGTAATCTCTCAACATCAAACAAAATCACTATATACAAACACATTATACGACCGATATTAACCTACGCTGCTCCAGCATATTACACAGCCACAAAACATAACTTCAACACATTGCAGGTGGTGCAAAACAAGTGTCTACGTATGGCAATAAAACATAATACGGTTTACCCAAAACTTCCTAAAAATACCTGGTTACATAAACAAGCAAATATACCTACTATCAAGGACTTCATAACTAAAATATATACGAATTTTTATAACTACTGTATCCCCAAAAACCTTCGTGACACTCTCAGAGCCGCCAGTCGCGCTGAAAACATCCTTGATAGTGGGTGTAGGCTTTTGCATGGTACGCTAATTACATAACAAGTTGATTATCTTTTAAAAAAAAATCCAACTCATCCAACAGGGACTAAAATAGCCCCTTTCAAACAGTCATTATTAATAGACAAACATATACATACAAACTACATCTGTCATGTTGCTGACCCTCATAAACTAAACTCAATACGATTTTGAAACCCTGTTTTTCAGCCGGTTTTCAGGGACAACATAGTCGAAAATTCTTGGGTGTCATATTTGTATATACGGGACAAAGTTATTATGTGTAACCAGAACAAATGAGTAATGCCGTGAGGCAAGGAATCATGTACAGCCCCAGATTCAACACCCAGACAGTGGGAAATGCCAGACCATCGGCCATTATACTTTTTCTCCACTCTCTAGGTAAACTTAAATGTATAAATTCTTGTTAATAAAGACATTTTTAAATTAAATTAATTAGCGTTTGAAGTTTTAAAATCACAGCCTTCTACAAGAAAATATAATAGATGTAATGCGATGAGAAAATGAGAATAATTTTTTTTGGAACATTGATATTCTAATTACAGATTTGGTCATTTGAAATCAAGCAAAACAATTTATTCCTTCCATTCCATTTTTGGTAAAATAAAAAATAAAAATGTTTTCACTCTTGTAAACTCAATTCGGGGACATATTGTACAATATCAATCCGAGAAATCATACAATTTTATTGACAGTTTTAAGGATTTTAACATTTAAAAGTTTCATATTGCCGGGCTGAATTTTATCTAGCGAGGGAAGGACAATCGATGCTGCATTGCCAGCACTTCACAATCAAATCAAGTGATTTGAGGATATCCCAGTTTTTATTTTACAGTTCCTCGTAACTTCGACATGTACTCAGACCTCTTAAGAATTTATCTAGCCATTCCAAACAGAAATATTTGAAAACTGACTTTTAACTAAAAACTAATAATATAAACAACAAATTTGCCAAGTTATAAAATAATTGACGGGGAAAATCAAAGAAATATTTGAAAACAGACTTACTGTAAAAATAGATTATATTATATCACTTTTCCCGAACTAATTTTTTTCTAATTTGTTTAATAAGAATAACAAAATTGCAACATTTACCATGAAAGTGTTCAATTTAAAATTCAAACTCACCTTAAACTTAGCAGGACCATATTGTTTGAAAGTGGTAGATGTTACAAGGGGCGTTACCACCGCCATCGAATCCCATTGTTCCGCTTCTTGGGAATGATGAATGGCAGCAGTTGCGAAGCCCTTAGGTGTTGGTAAGTAACCGTCGTGGTCACCGGATTGTCCAACTTGCGCCATACTCAAACTAAAACGAATATAATAAAATTTTATTTCAGCATCCTTTTAGATTAAAATTAATCTTTATGGCGATAAATATGTGGAAATAAGCAATTGCAAAACGTTTTAAACATTGTGATATTGATAACGATTTTTTCGCAAAAATTCAATGATTACGATATAAAACATGATTTGAAATAGATGCTAGTTCTAATTAAAACTTTAATTCAAAAATTTACGCACATTTATGTTAGTGAAAAAGTAACTTTTTAGTTTTCTCTGTGGAAAATTGTGATAAGTCACAAATTTTCAAAGGATTATTTAATATATGTAAGGATTTATGTGATTTATACATAAGAAATAATCGAATCACTTGATATGTCAAAGCGACAATAGCTATCAAATCAAATTTTGTAAAATTCAAGAAATCAATCAAGAAAGGACATCGTATACATTTATTGTCCTAAAGTGCAAAATCAAACATTTGGTAATAATGCATAGTTGCAAATCATTCATAAAATATATTGTTTATCATCTTGGCCTTAATAGAAGGAAAACTAATAATTGTCTAATAAAGTATAGCTGAAATGCAATAACAAAGATAAGCTGAACTTCAAATTGTCGACCAAAATTACCTTGTGGGGTTTCCGCCATCTTGAAAAAATGGTTAAATTCAGTGTTTTTATCATAACTCGGTTCCCCATTGAGATACGAAAATTTTTATGCAATACTTTTTTGTTGCTCTTTGTATGATCTACAATTAAGGTCCTATACACTTAGGGAGAAAATATTGTTTTTCGCTATTTAATTTTTTCTCGTGAAAGATATCGAAATATGTCCAGTATGAAACTTGTAGAACGTGTTCAGACCTACAAATTCGATTTATTATTTTTTTATTTTCCAGAACTCTAGCGCGCCGCAAAGTCAGTAAGACTGGGCCCGGTTTTGATATAGCCGCTCGCACGGTTGTATCCACACGTCAAAATGAATGGTTCAGGGAATTATTGCAATACAAAATAAAGTAATAAACCAGCCAAATTATAAATCAAACACATGAAGTTGATTGATCAAATAATATTTATGCAGCAAAAAATAATAATTACAGGTGGTCATTTTTTTCGCATGTTTTTCGTCGTTGATGGTCCTGGCTGTAGAAGTTCTTCCTCGGTAGTTTATTCGACTCGTCGAAACTCTTCAATCGCAGAAAATGATGATGTGACGGTCGAAAAATCATAATCATCATCATCGCGATCGTCGTTGAATAAAATGTCGACTCTGGCGACATTGTTGCATGTCTGTCCACTGGAGTGCAGGCAAATAACGGAACAACTAATTCTTGCTTTCCTGCACCCACAAGCAGTCCCACACTTTCCTTTACATTTGCACGAAATGAATTTTAAAAGTTCAGGTGGTGCGGGTGCGGCTGTGGTGCAAATTGGTTCGAGCCCGTAATTAGTCTGTCGCCAACCCCATTCCTGAGAATCTTTGAAAATTCCGAGCCACATTTGTACCTGTAGATATATCCGGAAAACGTGTTGGCGGACTGCGCTTTCCGTTGGTGGTACTAGTGAAAGATTATATATACAGGGTGTTCATTTCAGGACTTCCCACCCTAATTTTCTCGAAATGTGTGTATTTTAAAAGAAAATCCTGGGACACGTCAACAAATATATCGAAGGGGACAACTTTTTATCATAAAGGCAACGCGCCCCCTTTCACCCCCCGCCAGGGGGAGTTGCCAACTTCAAAATCTTAAATAGGAAGGGGTATCGGGTTATACCTCAATTTAAAGGTCTTCTTAATCTCTACACGTCGGTTTTTTTTTTAATTGATCGATTCGTTGTCGAGATATTTAGGAAAATATATTTGCTGCTTCGTACCATTAAAATAAAAACTGCAACTGTTTATTCTCATTCCTTTTATCAAAACTAAATTACAATATTGTACACAGATTTTCAATTTAATAATTGCTCAAAATGTTGCCCATTGTTGGCCAAACAATGGTATAACCGCTGTTCAAATTCGTGACGCACATTTTCAAACACTTCTGTTCGAATTGCTCGACATTCTGCAGTAATCCTTTGTCGAAGGTCTCCTATATTTTGTGGCGGGGGTGTGTAAACAACTGATTTTAAATGTCCCCATAGAAAAAAATCACATGGTGCTGGATCTGGGGACCTAGCTGGCCACTCTATAGGCCCTCTTCGCCCTATCCATTTACCGGGAAATACAATGTTTAACCATTGACGGACCGGAAGCACATCTTGCTGAAAATATAACTCATTTTCGTCAAGAAAGTTGTTGCCATCTCTATCCAGTTGATTTTCAATTGCTTCGGTAATTAACGGATTGATCGTATTTTCGAGCATATTCAAGTACATCTCACCATTTAGATTTC
Organism: Galeruca laticollis; assembly: GCA_963921935.1. Classification (NCBI taxonomy): domain Eukaryota; kingdom Metazoa; phylum Arthropoda; class Insecta; order Coleoptera; family Chrysomelidae; genus Galeruca; species Galeruca laticollis. The sequence goes on from OY998179.1 coordinate 110,398,440, forward strand.
CATTTATAAACAATGGACCAATTACTTGATTTTCTAGTATACCGGCCCATACATTATTTTTTTGGGGATGCTGGGTATGTCCTTCGACAAATACATGGTCATTTTCATTGCTCCAATATCTGCAATTATGTTTGTTGACAAAACCATTTAAATAAAAAGTACACTCATCAGTGAAGTAGATATTTTTTAAAAATTCGTTATTGTTATTAATAATTGTAGTCATTTGTTCACAAAACTCAATTCTTCTGTCAAAATCGTCTTCACTTAACTCTTGACATACTTTCATTTTATAGGGATGGAATTTATTAATTTTTGTAATTTTGTGGACAGAGCCTAAGGAAATTCCATTTGCAGCAGAAATGGTACGTAACGAAGTATTAGGATTCATACCAAAATAACCTATCACTTCAATTTGAGTGGCTTCATTCAAAACTCTTGGCTGATCATGTTTTAAATTTGCAACAGATCCTGTTTGAGTAAATTTAGCGATTAGATTTAGGACATACCTATGAGAGGTGTTCTTATCTGGGTGCCTTTCGTTAAATATTGCAGCAGTTCGTCGAGCACATTGGTTTTCGGCGCCGTAAATTAACACTATTTCAACTTTTTCAGCTAAAGTGTAAACCTTTTTTAATAAATTGCTTTTTCACACAACTGGTAAGTATGGTAAACAATTCAATAGGTATCATGTCTTTTATTTTCTCTATCAAAAACATTTTTTTGCATTTTTTTATACAAAAAAGTTGAAAGGATAACAAAACAAACAATTGCAGTTTTTATTTGAATGGTACGAAGCAGCAAACAGATTTTTCTAAATATTTCGACAACGATCGATCAATTAAGAAAAAACAAAAGCCGACGTGTAGAGATTAAAAAGACCTTTAAAATGAGGTATAACTCGATACCCCTTCCCATTTAAGATTTTGAAGTTGGCAACTCCCCCTGGCGGGAGGTGAAAGGTGGCGTTACCTTTATGATAAAAAGTTGTTCCCTTCGATATATTTGTTGACGTGTCCCAGGATTTTTTTTTAAATACACACATTTCGAGAAAATTAGAGTGGGAAGTCCTGAAATGAACACCCTGTATATATATTACAGTACTACAGACCTCAAAGACCCAAGCCTAAAAAGGAATTACAATTAATTTAAAAAAAATTTCTTCCTCTATATGTTTTACTAGTAGTCTCCATTTTTGTCTGTCATCCGCTATCTCCCTCCATCTTTCCACTCCCTTTTTCTTCAGATCCGTCGTGACTGCCTCTAACCATTTCTTCTTCGGTCTGCCCTTTCGCCGTTTACCCCCTCTCGCTTCGAAAACAACTCTACTGGGATGTCTTTCTCCTGCCATTCTGCTGACATGCCCCAGCCATCTTATTCTCTGTGCCTTTATATGATGAACTATGTCCGGATATCCAAAGTTTCCGCCACTTCTTTATTTGTTAGTCTTCTCCAAGCTCCATCTTCTAGCTTTTTGCCTCCAAATATTTTTCTGAGTATTCTATCTTTCCCATATTCCAATTTTATTTTCATTCTTTTGTGTAAGTATCCAGGATTCGCAACCGTATAGTACTGTTGGCCTAATTATCGTTCTGTATATTCTTATCCTCGCTTTTTTGGAGAGTACTTTTGATTTCAATATATTACTGAGGGCTCCTACTGTTCTGCTTCCTTTGGAAAGCCTCTTATCTATTTCATCTGTTTCGTCGTTTTTATTATTAATTGTTACCCCTAGGTAATCAAAACTGTCAACTTTATCGAAGTTATATACCTGGTTGTCTGCTCTGAAGATTACCTCTTTTATCCCATCAATTGTATGATTTTTCATCTCCATATATTTAGTTTTAGCTGTGTTTATTATTAGGCCATACGTCTTCGCTGTATCTACAAATTTATTCAGTACTACTTGCAGCTCCCTTTTTGATCTAGTTATTCAAAGTCACATCATAGGCATATGCAATTACCTGATGTCTACAATGGTATATCATTCCTTTAGTATTCAGGCCAGCTTTCCTCAAAATATCTTCTAGTATCAGGTTGCACAAAACTGTAGATAATGGATCTCCCTGTTTCAGTCCTTGTCTTGAAGTAAAGATTTTCGATAAACTTCCTTCTACCAAAACTTTCGATGCTGTTCTATGCAGAGTTAGTCTGATCAAATTTACCAGTTTTTGTGGAACTCCGAGATTTCCTAAAGATTCATACAATTTTGATCTTATGATGGAGTCATAAGCCTGCTTGAAGTCGATAAAAAGTAAGTGTAGTCCTAAATTTTGTTCATAGCTATTATTTTGTATCATTTTTAGTGTAAATATCTGGTCTGCTGTTCCTCTTCCTTGTCTGAAACCTCCTTGGTATTCTCCAATTTCCTTGTTATATATTTCTGTGAGTCTAGTGCGGATAACTCTGGCTAATACCTTATAAGTCACGTCTAATAAGGATATTCCTCTATAATTCTCACAATACGTTTTCTCTCCCTTCTTGAAAATCGGGCAGATAATTGCATTGTTCCAAGCATTCGGTATCTGTTCATTTCTCCAAATTTTTCTTATTAATTTGCATATCCTCTGCTGTAATATAGCTCCACCTGTTTTTAGGACTTCAGCTGTTATTCCATTTTCCCCTCCACTTTTATTATTCTTTTGATTGTTTATTTCTTCCAGTATTTCGTCGTCTGATGGTTCTTCTACTTCTCCGGGGTCACCATACTCTACATTATCATCTTCCAGTTCAGTCTGTACCCTTCCACTATTCAGCAACTCTCCGAAATGTTCAGCCCATCTGTCTAATCGTCCTTGTGGACCTGTTATCATTTGTCCTTGTTTATTTCTACAGAAATCAATAGCTTTATATCCTTTTCCTTGTGTTTTCTTTACCTCCTGATAGAAATTTCTGATTTCTTTATATTTATAATGCTCCTCGATTATCTCTAACTTTTGTTCCATATTCATCCTCTTTTTATGCCGGCACACTTTTTTGGTTTTTCTTCTTGTTTCCTCGTATATTTTTCTGTTAAGTTCCGTATTTACTCTCAATACGTTCAACCGTGCTCTGTTTCTGTGATCTAATATCTTTTTACAATCATCATCAAACCAATCCTTGTTATTTCTATGTGTTGGTTGTCCTACGCTACTTTGCAAGAATTTAATGATTGATTTTTCTATCTGTTTCCACTCCACATCTCTATATCCTCTGACTCTGGCAATCCTGTTAATTAATTTTCCATCTCAATCTGTAATTTTTTTTGCACATCATTCTTCTTAAGTTCTTTCACATTAAATCTTTTTATCTTTCTATTATCATAGGTTTTAAACGTAGGTACGTGTTGTTCTATTTTTAATATAACTAGGGAATGGTCTGCATCCGCGTCAGCTCCACGATAACTTCTTACATTTTTTTATGGCCCTTGTATGTATTTTTTCAATAAGTACATGATCAATTTGGTTCTTCGACTTCTTATCAGGCGCTATCCAGGTTATTTTATGGATATCTTTGTGATCAAAGCCTGTACTCTTTATCACCATATTATTCAATTATGAGAAGTCAATTAAACACTTTCCATTTTGATTAGTTTTCAGATGTAAACTTTTTCCCCCTGTCACATGTTTATACTCTCCTCCGCATCCGATTTTCGAGTTCATATCACCTATAACTATTTTTACATCAAACTTTGGTATTTTTCCGACCTGAACGTTCATTTCTTCGTAGAATTCAGTTTTTATAGTTAAGTCCTTATCTTCCGTTGGTGCATGTGCGTTTATTATACTAAGTTTTCTATATTCTCCTTGAAGCCTCAACCTACACAGTCTATCTGATATTGCCTCAAAATCTACAACATATTGTGTTAGGTCTTTACTAACAATGAACCCTGTTCCAAAATACCTGTTGTCATTTCCGCTATTAAAAAAGGTGTATCCCGCTATTTTTATTTTTTCATTGCCCTTGTGTTTTGTCTCTTGTAATGCTAAGATATCGATATTATATCTTCTCATAATCTCCACCAAGTTTTTCAAAGCTCCTTCATGGTAAGTTGCTCTTACATTCCACGTCCCAATTTTCAAAAGTTTTTTATGAATTTTTCTATTCTGCTGCTTTCTTTTTCTACCTTGTTCATTGCTCCGTGTCCTGCCTATATTTTTATTTTCAAGATGTATTGCAAAATCATAATCCTTTATTTTTGCCAAGGCGTTATATATCTGACCATCCATCGCCATTCTTACCGTTGTTGGTTTTTTGGGCCTGGTTTTCTTTTTACCAGCGATTCTGTGCTTTTATCCCATACCCACTCCTCGTCATCTAGGTTCAATTTGCCGAATCTAATCTTAACAGTTTCCCCCTTGCTCTCTTCCTCTTTTGCAACTGTTCGTATTTTGCTCTGTACTTCTCTATCCTCTTTACTCACGTCGTTATTAATATAGATTCTTGCCTCCCTTACATTCTTCACCTTCCTTTTATTGGCCATAACCAGTTGCTTATCCGTATTATTATTTAATTCTAGCAGACATGTGTTTTCTCCAAGTTTCCTCGCTCCTTTAATTTTTATATCCACCTCAAGTTTGTTTTTCATCAAGGTCTCCATTTCATGTTTTATGGATTGCTCTTCATGGATCGCTATAGGCATTCCTTGCACAATTATATTATTTCTCCTCTTGTCCCTATCCATTTCTTCCACTTTCTGTTCTAACTGTAACAATCTTTTCTTATTTGCTTCATTTTCAGTATGTAGTAACTTGTTCTCTTCTTTAATTTTCTCTAATTCCTCTCTATACATCATTTGCTCTTCTCTAATCTCTTTCAAATCTCTTTTAACATCTTTTTGGAAGTCCTGTATCATTTCTATTATTTTGTTAAGTTTCTCATCAGTTTTTTCCCTTTTATCTGGCGTTCTAAGCGTTTTTGACGATCTTCCAAGGAACTCCTCCAGCCCTTTTGTATTTTTCTTTCTTTTACCATCATCTGTGGTATGTTCATCGCCACTACTGTCTTCCATACTTTCACCGCGCAAAAAAGCCTGTACAGGTCAACCCTTCGGATACCAAACTTTTTATCGGAGATATATGTGCAGCCTCAATCCGGACACTAAATTTAGAAATAAAGACACGAGATACAGTTTTTAGATATTTCTCTATTTTTCTTGATTCTAATTTGAATCGGCAACACTTTAATGCAAAACTAAAGTACTTGTTGCTAATTACTTGTAATTTAGTTCTTATCGTTTCGTGTTTTTGCCAGATTTTATTTGTTATGAATCGAAATGAATATTTTGGTGGCACTAGTGAAAGATTATTCATCTTATCTGTCGTCATTGATTTTGCAAAATATCCATCGTTGTGTCCTCTTTACGACCACCATACAGAGCGATAAGGAATAGCTTTCCCGCGCAAACTAGCATCTCTGGATCGACCTTTTCTTGCTTAAATAGTTCTACCGATGACCGGAGGTTGTAAAATAACGGCGGAGCCTTAGTATTAAGTTGTTTTTATTTTGGTCACTTGCAAGAAACTTCTCCTGGCTAACCTTCGGAGCAGTAATTTCATCAAATGTGAACTCTGGTGACTGGTTCTTCCTTGAACGCCGTGCCCTTTCCGAAGTTTTAGTTCCTGCGAGTCTCATGTCAGTCGGATAACCGTCGAATTCAATTATCACACTTTCTCCAAAGTGTTGTTGCACGTATGTGACATATTTCTTGCAGATGAGGTCAAACGTCTCAATTCGACCCCAAACAACTTTGTGCAGAAGGAAACCAACGTCGATTATGTGATGATGTCTGTCACCAGATTGTAAATTTTCTGTCAAAAGTTTGAAGGCATTGCATAATAGCGACTTTGTTCCTTTTCGCATTCCTTCTTCGGTGAACAATGACAATGGGAATGGAGCGAGCTCGTATACTAGAAATTTTATCAGGTCAGTCTCGGAATTCTTCGTTATGCACATTCTTTGGAAAAGAAACAATGGATCGATCGGAATTGGTGACTCGTCGATTGTAATGCTGGTATTAACTGCCGATAGAGAGAGCACTTTATCCTTCCTTGTGAATGACAAGGACCCGAAATCCGATCCTATGATTTTAGTCATCATGTCGCGACCAATTTCGTATTCACGATGACAATTAATGTTCTCGTTTGCAATACCTCCTGTGCCGATAGACATCAATTCTTTCTTCTCTGGAGAAGGATTATGACCTGCGAGCCACATGTCCAATTTCTCAACGTCACAATTGTCTCGAGAAATCCGCGAGGGTCTCATGTCGACGTGCTGTTCGGTTGTAAAGCAAGATACTCCGGAAAATTTTTCAATTTGTTCACAAATGTTTTGAAGCTGAACCATGCCCAAAGTCCACGATGCTATTGTGCTGTCTGTAATTCCCCGTCCCTGAGTCAGTCTTCCTGTTGTCTTCATGGATCGATTTTTAAAAACAAAAGTGGGAATGACCTGCAGTTGTTCTTCGAGTTCTGGTTCTTGCGATGGAGACTCGCTTCGTCGAGAAGCAATTGACACTAGCCGTTGGTTTCCATATTTTTCGTAGCACGAACTATGAACACTCACTGAATTAATATTTTGTAACATATGTTGATGCTCCACACGTCCTTTTTTCACGCTCGGCGCTTAGAGAGTCTGAACAGCTCTCTTTTTAGCCACATAAACATCGTCAATCAGAGGTTTTTTTTGCAAATGAAACAATCACCTATTTTCACACAAATTTTCAAACACGTATGCTCGCTTCAAACTAACGGCAACGTGGCATTTTATTAGTGACAACCTTCGAAATTTGATCTGCAAAATAACCGAAATTTTGGGAGTTGCAATCAAAATAAAATTGTTAAAAATACTTAGTGTGTCTCAGAAAAGTATTGGTTCAGATAACCGGACAAAGAAAGACTTTCATTACGAGCAGTAAGTGAAATATCAAGTTATAAAAATATTCATTTCGATTCATAACAAATAAAATCTGGCAAAAACACGAAACGATAAGAACTAAATTACAAGTAATTAGCAACAAGTACTTTCGTTTTGCATTAAAGTGTTGCCGATTCAAATTAGAATCAAGAAAAATAGGGAAATATCTAAAAACTGTATCTCGTGTCTTTATTTCTAAATTTAGTGTCCGGATTGTGGTTGCACATATATCTCCGATAAAAAGTTTGGTATCCGAAGGGTTGACCTGTACCGGCTTTTTTGCGAGGTGAAAGTATGGAAGACAGTAGTGGCGATGAACATACCACAGATGATGGTAAAAGAAAGAAAAATACAAAAGGGCTGGAGGAGTTCCTTGGAATATCGTCAAAAATGCTTAGAACGCCAGATAAAAGGGAAAAAACGGATGAGAAACTTAACAAAATAATAGAAATGATACAAGACTTCCAAAAAGATGTTAAAAGAGATTTGAAAGAGATTAGAGAAGAGCAAATGATGTATAGAAAGGAATTAGAGAAAATTAAAGAAGAGAACAAGTTACTACATACTGAAAATGAAGCAAATAAGAAAAGATTGTTACAGTTAGAACAGAAAGTGGAAGAAATGGATAGGGACAAGAGGAGAAATAATATAATTGTGCAAGGAATGCCTATAGCGATCCATGAAGAGCAATCCATAAAACATGAAATGGAGACCTTGATGAAAAACAAACTTGAGGTGGATATAAAAATTAAAGGAGCGAGGAAACTTGGAGAAAACACATGTCTGCTAGAATTAAATAATAATACGGATAAGCAACTGGTTATGGCCAATAAAAGGAAGGTGAAGAATGTAAGGGAGGCAAGAATCTATATTAATAACGACGTGAGTAAAGAGGATAGAGAAGTACAGAGCAAAATACGAACAATTGCAAAAGAGGAAGAGAGCAAGGGGGAAACTGTTAAGATTAGATTCGGCAATTTGAACCTAGATGACGAGGAGTGGGTATGGGATAAAAACACAGAATCGCTGGTAAAAAGAAAACCAGGCCCAAAAAACCAACAACGGTAAGAATGGCGATGGATGGTCAGATATATAACGCCTTGGCAAAAATAAAGGATTATGATTTTGCAATACATCTTGAAAATAAAAATATAGGCAGGACACGGAGCAAGGAACAAGGTAGAAAAAGAAAGCAGCAGAATAGAAAAATTCATAAAAAACTTTTGAAAATTGGGACGTGAAATGTAAGAGCAACTTACCATGAAGGAGCTTTGAAAAACTTGGTGGAGATTATGAGAAGATATAATATCGATATCTTAGCATTACAATGCTTGGAACAATGGAATTATCTGCCCGATTTTCAAAAAGTAACCTTCAGAACAGACAACCAGGTATATAAGTTGACAGTTTTGATTACCTAGGGGTAACAATTAATAATAAAAACGACGAAACAGATAAGAGGCTTTCCAAAGGAAGCAGAACAGTAGGAACTCTCAGTAATATATTGAAATCAAAAGTACTCTCCAAAAAAGCGAAGATAAGAATATACAGAACGATAATTAGGCCAACAGTACTATACGGTTGCGAATCCTGGATACTTACACAAAAGAATGAAAATAAAATTGGAATATGGGAAAGAAGAATACTCAGAAAAATATTTGGAGGCAAAAAGGTAGAAGATGGAGCTTGGAGAAGACTAACAAATAAAGAAGTGGCGGAAACTTATGGATATCCGGACATAGTTCATCATATAAAGGCACAGAGAATAAGATGGCTGGGGCATGTCAGCAGAATGGCAGAAGAAAGACATCCTAGTAGTTATTTTCGAAGTGAGAGGGGGTAAACGGCGAAAGGGCAGACCGAAGAAGAAATGGTTAGAGGCAGTCACGACCGATCTGAAGAAAAGGGGAGTGCAAAGATGGAGGGAGGTAGCGGATGACAGACAAAAATGGAGACTACTAGTAAAACATATAGAGGAAGAACATTTTTTTTAAATGAATTGTAATTCCTTTTTAGGCTTGGGCCTTTGAGGCCTGTATATATATATATATATATATATATATATATATATATATATATATATATATATATATATATATATGTATATATATATATATATATATATATATATATATATATATATATATATATTTTATGCTCGCTTCAAAAGACCCGAGACAACTGACTGGAATGTTACGAAAAGGAGCAGATGTTCCGACACGAACACTAGAAAAGGGTCTTTTATACCTGACCCATGCCCAAACTCTAACGGTCGCCGTATAGTCGCGCTCTATGGCGAGACGCATATTGCAGCGTCGGGCGCGCTGGGACCGACTTTGTGGCGCCATAGAGGTCGTAATTCTTGTCAAAAAAAAATTAAAAAACGAATTTGTAGGTCTGAACACGCTCTACAAGTTTCTTGCTAGAGATTTTTCGATATCTTTTACGAGAAAAAAGAAATAGGGAAAAACATAATTTTTTCTCCAAATTTATGTTTTTTTTTATCGATACCTCGATAACGATGATCGATACGTGAAAAATGTATAGGACCTCAATTGTAGAACGTACAAAGAGCAACAAAAAAGTATTACATAAAAGTTTTCGTATCTCAACGGAAAACCGAGTTATGATGATAAAACTGAATTTAACCCTTTTTTCAAGATGGCAGAAAACCCACAAGGTTATTTTGGTCGACAATTTGAACTTAAGCTTTTCTAGCCCCTCCCCACGTAATATACAAAAATTGGCTTTCTCGGTTCATTTGCATTTCCAAATGTATATAATGACTGGACTAAGTATGGACCAACGAAAATTATGATTTTGGCCTCATTCGATTCGTAATGGCATGTAGAACAAACGATCATAGGGGCCGAAATAAATTGCAAAAGTTATAAATAATTATGTAAGAAAAAAATAATGGTTTGGTTTTTTGAAAATATTTCGAAAACCATTTGGGATAATCAAAATTTGAAAAAAGATCTTGAAAGAGCAGAAAAATGTCTAAAGAAAAGTCATAAACGAGCTAGGCGGGTTCTGGGTCATTCCTTATGTAAGATAAAATGGGAAATTGCCAAAGTCCATCGTGGTCATTTTTGGCTCAATTCGATCTGGGCATGCGTCAATCATGAGGCGGCTGTCAGCCATCTTGTACCGTGTGCGCATGCCATCCACCTTGTGGTGAGACACGTTCGATCATTATACAGGATGTAGTCATAAAGATGCCGTAAGGGCACTAGCATGTATCTCTGTGATTATTAATAAGATTTTCATAAAACAAACGGCATTGTGATAGGTAGAGCATTTTGTTCATATACATGATGTAGTCATAAATATGCCATAAGGACACTAGCGTATATATCTGTTATTATTGATCGTATTGATGTGGGACAAACGGCATTATGAAGGATAGGGGATAAGGATAACATCATACGTAAATGCCCTAAAGTCAACCTACCTTGTCCACCATGTGTCGTTAATACAGTTCAATAATAACATAGATACATTAATTTGCAGAGATTGTTTTATCTTGTTTTGATACTGACTTTCCAAAAAAGCTAGTTACACGAGGACCGAAAACTAAATACAAGAAGTATAATGGCTTTACGTTGAATGCTGATTTGTTGGAATTAAGAAATAATGTGGCATTATATACTACTCTTGCTAAGCACGATAGACGATATATTGAAATTAGTAAAGTGTTAAATAATACATATAGGCTTAGGTTGGAACAGGCCTCTAAACAATTCTATGATAATCGAATTTTAAACTCGGAAAATAAGACTAAAGAAACCTGGGAAATAATTAGGGAATTGCAAAAAACTAACAAATCAAGTAGCCAACTCAAATTATATGTTTCAGAGGAGGAGGTTTTAGAATTAATACTATCTTTAAAAAATACTATTGCAGTTGGTACTGATGGATTAAATAATAAATTAATTAAAAAGTGTGCCGTTCTATTGACAAAACCATTGAGTTTCTTATTGAATTTGTCAACTGAGAGGGGAATCTTCACTGAATCTTTAAAACTGGCTAGAGTAGTTCCCATTTACAAAAAAGGAGATCCTAATGATATTAATTACTATAGACCAATTAGTATCTTGTCTACTATCTCCAAAGTATATGAATTGAATATTAAAAATCAGTTATGCAATTTTTTTGCTAAATTTAAGCTATTATCGCCCTCACAGCATGGTTATACTTCAAAAAAGGTACAGAGACTGCATTGATAGAGTTCCATAATAGAATTGTTAGATCTCTTGATATTAAAAAGCATGTAATGGGTATATTTATTGATTTTTCATGCGCTTTTGACTGCGTGGACCACAAACTTATACTGCTTAAACTGTCTAAATATGGGATAAGAGGTATACCACTCAATTTGTCAATATCAATCAAATAGAAAACAAATTGTTCAAATGAATAATACTTTTGGTTTGGAACTAGAGGTCTCACAAGGTGTTCCCCAGGGATCGATTTTGGGTCCATTTTTATTTTTGGTTTTTGTTAATGACAAACTACATTAAATGCTGTCCCTGGAATATATCCAACTTGTTATGCTGACGACATTAATATTATAATTATTGAAGACAATGAGGATGCTCTAAAAATATCAACAGAGAGAACATACGATCAAGTTGTGATGTGGTCAGAGAGGAATAACATAAAATTAAACAAAACTAAAACAAATACGGTGCTGTTTAATAATCATGGACAATTTAGACAGAACCAATTGTTTAAAAACACTGGATTTCCTATTACATCTAAGGAAAATATTAAATTATTGGGTGTCACTAACGCTGCTATAGCCTTAGATTTCTTGCCAGTCATTGTAGTAAAAATACACTCTTGACAGTGGTGGCCATGATATTCTCGTTTGCGAGAGTCTCATCTCGTTTTCGAGACGATACTTTAAATTTTTCTTCGCCAAACAATAAGAGACTATCAAAAAGTCTCGTCTCAAATCTCGAAATATCGCAGATAAACATGCCAAATAATAATTAATTATTCTGAGGATTTGTACTGTATTTTCTTTTTTTTAATTAAATACTCAAGTTTCGAATTAAAGAAGTGTGTAAAATTTTATGGTTTATGCTTCTTGACCGGAATAAGTGTATATATACCCTCATAAAGAATGCTGCAAAAATGATCAACATCCTTGTTTACATTTATATTATTTAATAACAAATCCCAGTTTACTTGGGTTAAGTAATCATTTACTCCCATATAGCTGCCTCATTTGAAATCATGAAAATATTCCTCATAAGTTAGATACGATTCATTCTTTTGTTTCAGATCAAAGGAAACAGCAGTGTGGTGTATACTATTATTAAAAAGAGGATGTATAGGTTCTGAAACTTTTATATTCCTAAAACTGGAAAATTTAAGATCAAGATATACATTTCTGCAGTTTGCTATTGTATTTATCTGAAACAAATTATAGAATTCCGGACCAATTGATAATATGAGTGCTTTAGAATTATCAGGGCAGTTTACCTTCAAGCCAAATTCATCATTAGACCAGGTGGCTTCAGGCAAATTATAATCACCACAAATGATAAGCTTACTGCTCCTATAATTATCACAAATATTCTCAATAACACTGACGTGTTCCATAAACTTATCTTCACCAGACAAATGAGGCAAATAAACCACGCCTATAATGACATTCTGGTTATTAATATTCAAACTAATGTAAAGATGTTCAATAGAACTTGGAAATACTGTGGCTGCTTTCGCGGACAACTTACTTTTGACAGCTATTAAAATACCTCCACCCCTTGACTTTCCCGTCCCCACGAGGTCTCTATGTAATCTAAAAATATCAAAGTCATGCAAATGTCATTCAGAGTCTTTAAAATCTTCATTTAACCCCGTTTCAACAATTATTAAAACATCATATACAGAACATAGTGCTGCTTGACTAAAGTTGGATATTTTTGTTCCGAAATAGAGTTCGATATATCATTTAGTTTTTTGACTTGCATGAACTTTGAAGAACTCCGTGCACGTATTTAAGGAATACTTCTTCTCCTTCTGCTCTTCATTCATTTAATTCTTCTTTAAATTAAATTCATAATTTTCATCTGTATGCTTGCCATATCTAAGTCTATGAAGACTTTCCTTTTTAATGTGTTTCTCATAATTGTCATTACTCCATCTGAATTCTGGAGAGTAACCTTTAGGGGACGAGCACCATTTTTGTTTTTTTTTCGAACTCATAAAGTTTTTATTATTTTTATTTCTTCATTTGTTATTTCAGTAACTAAATCCATTACTTTTTCAGCATCTCTTACATCATTATTCTCTAATACATTATGGAGCATTATATCCATTCTTTGACGTTCATGAATCTCTGTTAATACATTCTCTTCAGACAGTGTCTCTGTTATTACATTTTTTTCAGACAGTGTCTTTTGCAAGTGAGTGTTTGAATTACCAATTTCATCCCCCATTTCATCAATTCTTTTAAGCAATTTTGGAATCAATTTTACCCTACTTTGGCAATCTTCACAGTAGTATCTTAGTTGCCTTTTACCTTTTAAATTCATGACTTTTAACTCAGATGCATTAAGATCTGAACAATTTCTATTGTATATCTTGTATTCAGTCTAAAATTCCTTTGACTCTATGACATTATATTGAAGTAGAAAAGGACGTTGTAAAGAAATTACCTATATGTTTTTTATGTCCCAATAAAAATAACTGGTATTGAGCCACTTAAAATTTCTCGTCAAGTCAGGGTCAAAATAGAATAACTTTATAAAGAAATTACAAAAAATATATTGAGCTGCAGCACAAAAAATTAAAAGAAATTTTTGTATGTTGTGTAAAAACAATAGAAAAATGTTTTTTTTACAATTTTTGATTTCAGATGTTACCAAAGTTGTAGTTTAAGATGAATTGTTAAAAAGCTTCTATGTTTTTTTTGTCTTATATTATCTTCATTCAAAATACTTTATAAATTTCCTTGTACATTTCTGACCTGTGGTATTCCGTGGGATTTTGATATAATTCCTATGGGATTCCGAAATAAGCTCTTGGAATTCCACTAAAAACAAGGTTCTGGTGTACATGTTTTTTAAGGTGGTTTACCCCTCGTTGCAAACAGAATGTCTTCTAATAGGGTATTACATTTTAAAAAATTGCCGATAACCTCATCATATCATCCTGTATAATGAAATTTGATTGTAAAATGTAGAATATTAAAATTTAAAACCGACCTATACTTTACGGACACATATTGCATAATAATAATATAGCCAATCCCATTTTTTTTTTGTTCAAAAGAAATACAATACTTAAGGAGGGTGTAGCCAGCTAATAGTGCATAATAGATAATTTTAATTCATAATTGATAATGAATAATGCATAATTCGTAGTAGATAAATAGGTTTGGCCAGCTAATAGTGCTTAATCGACAATTCGTAAATTCATAATGATTCAAACTTAACATTTAATGTATGCAAAATCTAATTTGCAAATTACAGAAATTGGACCATGTTAAATCATCTACACAAATTATGTATTTATTAATTTATATAAAATAACTACTGTTTAATGAAAAATATTATGAAAATTCTTAAATATACATACTTTTCAGACAAACAAATACAACACTGAAGCCTGTACAGTTTTAAACAGTGTTTAAATATTTTCAAACTTACCTGAATTTATTGTAACTGGAAATCCCAAGGTTAAACAAAGTCAAAACTATTTATATCACTTGATTATTGCAACTTTTAAGGTTATGTTGCAGTGTTTTAAATTTGCAAATTATGAATGAAATTTTATTTAGTATTTACCAGTAGAATAGACGCGAAATGACTTTCAACTAAACATATGTAATCATTTATTGTACTGATCCTCATTAAATGATAAGATTTGCAATAAGTAGATATCAAAGCCAGCAGGAATAATAATTGCACATTATTTGTAATGTGAGAAGTATATTGTACAGAGGCGTGACATTTTCATTTCGCCAATGAGAGGAAAATCGGGGTAGGATTAAAAATAATATTATCCTTTTTATATTGCATTATTGTTAATAATTGTAAAATACTAACCTTGAAAACTTAAGTCCTCAACAAATAATCTATGTATTGCCAAATATTGCTCCCTTCAAAACATTTAGTACAGTACACCTCACCTACAAAATATTTTTATGATATAAAGGACTGTTGTCTTTGGATATTTTGTTCACAATGTACAGTTTGAATTCTACACTGATGTATATATACTAACTTGTGAACAGTTATCCCCATAGGAATAATAATTTGAGTGTTACTTGTAGATGCTAGTAAAACACAAGATGCCATTTTCTTTCTAGTCAAATGAATTTATATAAAATAAATACAACCTGGCGAGATTTAAAATTTAGTTCTTTCAAAAATGCCTATAAATAAAAATATCATGTCCGGCCACATGCAGTCGCTCATTTTAAGCGATAAATTAATTTATTAAATATACGTCACTTGTAACTTGAAAATATATAAATAAATTATAATTTTGATATTTTACTTTCGACTATTCAGCATGACTTTCAATTTTTTTATTTACTTTATCAAATAGGTTAGGAATTCCGGTTGGAGTAGTTATCGGTATTACCATTTTCGATATTTTTATGGCGCTGCTGTTTGTGGCGCATGTTTCGATTTGTACACATCACGTGATCTAATTTACTACATGAGACCGCATCTTTAGTTAAATTCTAAAGGTCTATTTATAAACTTGCAGTTGCCGTCGCCGTTCCCGCTGCTGTTTGACGTTGTTAGTGTCAATTTATAAACCTGACGTTTGATGTTCGCCGCCGTTGTGTTTAGGGACCCTATTCTCAAACCGTGACATATTTTGTCGCATGCGAGAAATCCTCTTTGTCGAATAAAATCTGAATATTCTTATTCTCAAATGTCGCCTTCGCAAATTTTTGATAGACAAATTGTAGAATGGTCAAAGGCAGTTGACAATTTATGTCGAATGCGAGAATCTCATTACTTGCGAAATTTATAGGTTAACGTTATACATGTCAAAAGCCAAAACACTCAAAACATTGTTTAATACTTTTGTTAGGTTCTGCTGTTTCAGAAATTTTTGTAGAGAGAAAATAGCAGCTTTATTAATTGCTATTGAAGCACCGAACATTGCATTATACTCCTCATAAAGCATCATTGATTGTAAATGCCTGCATAGTTTTACACAATATCTGTATTGAAAATGATGTTCAGTTATTACTGAATCAAGAAGAGCAATTGAAAGAAATAGATTTTGGAATCCTTCCACATATCCATGAGGAAGATAACCAAAATACTCGAAATCCTTTGTTACTAGAAGGTATGAGGCTACAGAGAAGGCTCATCAATTATAGATAAATATAATTTTATAATATTTTTTATATATATTAAATGAATCTATCTGAAATACTTTTTCTTCTTGCCCTTCTCACCAGAACAATGTGATATACCTAATACATATGAAATCAACAGGAAAATTATCATAAAAGCAAAAATATTTTGGTCAAATATTTATTTTACATATAAAAGTAGGTATATGTATTCCTTTTTTCAACATATCAGGCTCTCAAAAACAGTTCAGCTTCTCAAAATTTTAAACAAAAAATATCAAACAAACAACAGTAATAAATAGGTACTGGGTACCAACAAAGTACTAATTCTTAGTAAATCTAGAAAACAATGATAAACACTAAAAGAAAAAAAACATATCCTATAAAATAATATGAGATAATTGTCTCAGGTACAACAAACAGTTTGGTAATACAACGCATTACGGCCTGCAGTTATCTATCACATAAAATACAATGTTTATAACAATACGTTATACGTTGTTTCAATATGTCTACCAAAGTTTCCACAGCTACTACTTGTCTTTCGAGTAGGATAAGCTTTTTGGCATAATACTCCTTCTGCACATCCAGAGTATTTTTGCTCACTTCTGCAAGAGTAGATGCAGCAATAGCACTAGTGTGCAAACGTTGAGAAGCCACACTTCTTTACTTTTTATGGGCACTAGTTGGAGGGACAATATCATTCTCTTTTGTGTATGAATGGTCATCCAAAACAATTTCAACTGAATATTTAGTAACGACATCTTCTCGAGTATTCTGAGTAACATCCACTGGTTGGTCTGTATTCAAATCAGGAAAAAAAGAGTACATATCAACAGGAGTTTCCTCTATGTAGATGTCACCAATGAATGATGATGATGGAATAGTGCTTAATATTAGTTCATCTGTAGCATCTAACTCATCAGAATATGAAGGGCCACCGCCAGTACCTCTCACATACTTAATTTGATCTGACTTCTTCTTTTTTGTTTTTGACCGTAAATCTTGCCAAGTCTGTTGGAAAATGAAAATATTCAACATACCAATAATTCATGCATTATTTTTTTATCATTACCCTTTTCCACTGCTTCCAGTCTTTCGAGGCTCTGGGGGCAGAATTTAGAATGGTGGCAATATTCTGCCACTTACTCCTTGTAATTTGGGGAAAATTTTCCTGATAAAATTTATTAATGTTCGTTTTTGGTTTTGGGTGCAATACTTTTTTTTTGGTTCCACTTTCTATGTTTATCTTGTTATTCTTGTCCTACATTCGAGTAAGTACATTGTACATTCTAACTTGTAATTCTAACAAATAACAGAGGCAGGCTTGTCTCTGCAAATAACCAAATCATTACTGTAATTTCATTATTTTACAATTCTACAAGAGAAGTGGCATGGAACACGATATAATATCGAAATTTCGGTGTTGCCAGTTCATGTTATTCGACAAAATTCATCTCATGCGACTTAGATGTCTAACCCATTTGAGAATGCCAGATGCCAATGTTGTGCGACAATTTCTATCGACATATGTCGAATACGACAAATGTCATTCGACATTCGAGAATAGGCCCCCAGGGTAGATAATCTTTATTACCTCTTCCTACTTCTACAATGATTTCTTGAGTCAATGTCATGAAGAACATTATTCTCATCCATATCGAAATTCATGCTTCACAAAGCACAAATTATCAAATCAATTAAAATAAATATTAATCAACGTAAATCAGCTACCCAGGTTTTAATAACATACTTAAGGTTATGTTAAACCCATAAACTCGATTCTTGCCAAACGACCAGGCATTTGATTGGTTAATATGCGAACGGCTCGAACAGCGAACTGCAAAACTTAAAACTTCATTATGTCTGAACGTCAGGGAACGTCACGCTCAACGGCGAACGGTAACAGCAACGGAGAATATAAATGCGCAAATGTGAAAGTAGCTTTTTAACTTTCAACGGAAACGGCAACTGCAAGTTTATAAATCGGCCTTAAGGGTGCCTCCACATAGTATGCAACAGAAGATCAAATGTCATGCTTGCAAACATCACACACATACTCACAAAATACGGCTCGGGTCCGTTTTATGTGCACATACTACCCATATATTTAGGGTGTATACGCGGTATTAGTGGTGACGTCATAATCTTAGGTTATGTCAATTTTTGTATCCAAACAAACAAAACTAGCCATTTAGATACCATTGGTGTGATTTTGAACCAGAGATTATTCCCTTATATTTTCAATATAACTGCTGATTTAGACATTTAGATATACACTAAGACTTTTACAAAGAGATATATTCGATTCCAGCCAATATATGTATGTATAACAATATAATTTTAATAAAAGAGTTTTCTAACCTAAACATGCTATTATAAACTTATGAAATACAATTGTTTTAATTCTTTTTCTATCTGTATTGTCTAATTTTAAGTTTCTTCACATAAAGAGTCATGGTACTGTGCTGGCCACCAGGCTGTAAGCATTATGTCGGAGAGAACTGTAAGTTTTATAGATTTCCAAAGGATCCAAAAGTAAGAAGCAAATGGATGAAGCTGACAAGGTATCTACATTTTATTTTGAGTGTTTATACAATATTTGTAGAACAATAGAACCAGATCCCGGAACTTTTTGTGTAGCTGTCATTTTATGGATGGAGAAGAGAAAATTAGCCCATTATTTTTTTGTACATGATTAATCTTTGCAAACAAGGTAGAAGATTTTGTACTGTATATATCGATCTCCCTATAACATATATCAAGTAAAATTTGAAAGCAACCAACAGAAACTCTGCACCTCATACAAATATGATTTGATTGAGGCAAAGTTGTGACATGATGTTCCAAGTTTTCAGACTAAATGGCATATTTCCAGTCATGTATATTTGCAGTGTTTCCTCAATTTCATTTTCTTAGCACGAAGCAAACAAAAATTCATAATTATGAAAACATTTTAATATGTTAATATAAACAGTACAAATTTGTAAAGGTAGAATGTTATTCAAACATGTAAATTTTTCTTCCATTATTGATGTCGAGCAATTCCCACAATGATGTCACTGGGTATCCATAATATTAAATAGTGCATGTCCTCTCATGCAATCGGTAATGCACCTTGTATCTGGTGATAATAGTTATATTTTTCAATTATCACTAAGTTATTTTCATCAAAATGAATTATGTAATTCCTGTCCTTTGTGAGCTGTTTTAATTTTTCTTCATTCGGATACTTCACTTCAATTAAGCATTTTTCACTAACAAACCCATATTATCATTAAAAAAGGTTTCAAGAGAATGTTGAAACATGTTTTGATGACACTAGAACAAACAATCACTATTATTTATCTTATATTTTCACATAAATCCAATAATCCAGTAAATATAACCTCAAAAATAGCTTTTAAAATCAAAAATACGGATTGCAGGATAACTTACATTATCAAAACTATAATTTTTTATATTGAGTAGACACGATTAATTACTTTTTAATAATTTATTCCTTTAAAAAACGTATGAAACGCTTAAATAATCAAAAATCTACACTCAAATGGGATTTCCTATGGAAACAAATTGTGTTTGGATACAGTTTCAAATTGTGACGTCACACTAATCTCGCGTATTTCGAAATCTCACCAGTACGCTAGACAGTGGTTAAGACGTCATGAATCCGACGCCATATTGCACTGGTGAGAAAAGTGGACGTAACTATTTTAGTGCGTGTGTCCCACAGACCATATATATATGGTAAAAAAAGAGAGAGAGATTCGTGAATGAGTTTGGCGTGGGTGGGCGTGGTTGATTTGTCGTTTTCTTGATGCTGCCCTGGGCCGGTATTCTTAACTCACTCCTCTAACAAGCGAGCGATCACGAAATGGAGTGATTTGATTGGCAGCGATATGGCATTTCTAGATTCTCATGTACCCCTCCGCTCGCAAATTTGTGACACGAGTGACTAATTACGGCAACACCGGTATATTAGCGTATTTTGTCATCGATTTCAAGGTAGTTTCTAGTTCTGTGCAAGGCAATTTTCAAATATCCCGCGCATTCACTGGGTTAGCATGGATCTGAACCTTTGCACAATTGAAAGATTAGTACATGAGCATGAATGTAGATGGCGTTGAGATTCAAATTTGTCGACAAAATTTTTGTACAGAGTGGCAGATCTATCTGTGTGTATAATCTTTGGTTGTGCTTGTGCTGTCAATGCAAAGAATTCTATTCTAACCTAAAATGATTTATTTATTTAATTTTTAGTTATTTTGATTTATATGTTAATTTGTATAATATTGATTAGTTTTTTTGTATATTTTTATAATAAATTCAAAATAATGGGTACATAGTTTTATTGAAGTAAATAGAATAAAATTTAAAAATAAAAATTTTAATTGTAAGATAAAATTTTTAGAAAATTTGTCAATTTCTAAAAATATATATTATTTTATTTCCTTGCCTTATACCAGCTTGCAATTGGGGGTTTATTCTGCCAATATTTAAAACTTCTGCTTCTTGATTAAGATAAATGTCTGAAATAAATAGAACAATATATTTTCTACATACACTATGGTAAGCTACAGTTAGCTTATTATTTTAACCTATTTATTATATAACATGTAGGTTGCTTACACTTCATGGTATCATGCTTACACTTATTTTACATTTATGTATCTACATATTACACATTGTTATTATTGTGGCTATTACTTTAGTACTCAGTCTATTAACTGCTATATTAGTACTTAAAATGTAACTATATTAATCTGTTTTTCAAATGAAACTTGTCTAATAGATTCTTATGTCCAATAAATAAGGTGAAAGGCGTTTCAAATAATAATCTATAAATTACTCAATGTAAAACAAAAATGTTTTTTTATTAATATGAATGATAATATTACCAAAGTCTTCATTATAGTAATCATTGTTTTCTTCGAGGTAAGGATCATTTCATTCTAAACATATATTATGTATTACACAACATGTGTTTATACTTTTGCAAGTTGTAACTGGATCATAATGGAGCACACGATATTTATTTCTTCTAATATCATTTAACTCTGGAATTGTTTGGGGAAATTTTATGAATGCATGTGTATTGAATACCTCAAAAATTAAACGAAATATTTTTTTTAAATTGTTCATCACCGAGTTGTATCAAAGGATCTCTTAAAACAACTCTATAGGGCTCTGTAACATTTTCATCAGCTTCTTCTAGTTCTATCAGAAGTCCAATATACAGAAGATCATCCATTACTACAATCCCTTATATATGACTACATTGACTACAATTATAAATTATTTATATACATACAATTATAATTTTCAAAACACTGTTTCAATAAAAATGAGGTTAGAATTGTCTATTTACATTCGATCCGAGTGAAATAAAGCACTCCTCTTTCGCGGGAGCGTTCCAATTGCGAGGAGAGGCCATGAGAATCGAGACAGCAATGAATTTCGATCCCCTCGCATTCAACGACATCGATATCGCTGCAAGTGAGGACCTGAGAATACCGGCCCTGGTATAGGATAGGTTTCCTCTTCAGGGATGTGTTGGGTGGTTTGGTGCGCGCTCGGCCGAGAAATTAGGTTGGGGTTTAAAAGTGTCTAGTAAGAAAAATTTTTAAGGTGACTAGGAAAATTTGTTTAGAAGTGTCTAGAAATGAGAGTTGTTGGGTGGGCTTTTCGCCAGAAGGTGACTGGAGGGTTGTGCTGCGTTGGGGTGAATTGGGGGTTGGTCTCTGGAAGCAGCGAAGCCCAGAAGTGTGCGGAAATGATTTGACAAAAAGTGTCTAGGATGGGAGTGTAAGTGTTGAAGACGAACCATGTATCGTTGCCGATACATAGATATATGCGTTGGGCTGGCTAGGTGTCAGAAATTATGAAATTGAATGTTATTTATTGATTTTGAAAAAATGGTCTGTGGTGTGTCCTATTATTTGAATGCGACTCGTGGGGTACGTTCCACTTAAGGACCGCGACCGCTGAAATACGCGTTCCACTTACGTAAAAGGACAGATTAATCATGGTGCAGTTTGGTGTAGATATTTCGCATAGGCCGGGGTAAAATTTGATTAATCATGGATTCCCGTGATTTTATGGTTGCGTTTTTGACAAAACGAATGAGAGACTATATCCGTGTTTGAATTGCCGCCAAGTTTTGATGAAAGCCCACTCAGATCCACCAATTTGTATGGACAAAGTGGGCGAAATGCGGTCGCAAAGAGTGACGTCATCTATGACGCTGATGACCGCTTGTGACGACCACGAACCTAAAGTGGGTGTTGCGATCGTTGTGGACTTTAAGTGGAACGCACCCGTGTTACACGAGAACCACAGAACACCCTGACGGGAACTATTTTCAATACGCTGTGTCTAGGTACACGCTTACTTGTAGTTAACCTAGTCTCACACACTCGACCGTATTTGTTCACATATTTTGTTGATAAATAGAGAACATCTTCATCACTATCAGCATTTGATAATAATTCTTCCAATTCTGCCTCAGTTAACGGTTTATTTCTATTTTTACTCTTTTTATGCCGTTTTGACTGCGGAGGGATCTCCTTCAGAGTTTTATAATAGAGACTTTTAGCTTGTCATAAGTTTTTACACGCATCCGTATCCGTATTGGAGTTACGTTGACGTAAAGAAGTTGTCAATAAAACCTTTTTAGCAGATAACGTACTTGTTCGAATTTGATTTCATTACCAAATTCTCCCGTGATTTTATTTCAACTTCCCCTGTATAATACAATTCGAATATTCTGCTCAAAACATATAACTAAATATATCCCTCTTCTCAACATTTAATATTTCCTTACATCAACAAAAAATTCATTTAACTTTACTACCACATAAGAAATACAGATAAATATCATTTTCTGAAATTCCAATGAATATTTCAACACTCTAACACCAAGTCCTTACCAGTTCTTACATTCATGACGTTAGAGTCCTTACAACACTCTAACATCATCAAACCTTATCATTTCATTCATTCATAACGTTAGAGTCCTTACAACACTCTAACATAAAATCCTTATCATATCTTACCTTCATGATGTTAGAGTCCTTACAACACTCTAACCTCAACTCTTGCTCATTCGTTACATACATGACGTTAGAGTCCTTACAACTCTAACATCAACTCTTGTTCATTCGTTACATTCATGACGTTAGAGTCCTTACAACACTCTAACCTCAACTCTTATTCATTCGTTACATTCATGACGTTAGAGTCCTTACGCCACTCTAACATCAACTCTTGTTCATTCGTTACATTCATGACGTTAGAGTCCTTACAACTCTAACATCAACTCTTGTTCATTCGTTACATTCATGACGTTAGAGTCCTTACAACATTCTAACCTCAACTCTTTTTCATTCATTACATTTATGACGTTAGAGTCCTTACAACACTGTAACATCAAGTCCTTATCATTTCTTACATTCATGACGTTAGAGTCATTACAACACTCTAACATCAAACCTTATCATTTCATTCATTCATGACGTTAGAGTCCTTACACCACTCTAACATCAAACCTTATCATTTCATTCATTCATGACGTTAGAGTCCTTACACCACTCTAACCTCAACTCTTGTTCATTCGTTACATTCATGACGTTAGAGTCCTTACAACACTCTAACAACATCAAAACCTTATCATCTCTTACATTCATGATGTTAGAGTCCTTACAACACTCTAACATCAACTCTTATTCATTCGTTACATACATGACGCTAGAGTCCTCATAACACTCTAGCCTCAACTCTTGTTCATTCGTTACATTCATGACATTAGATTCCTTACAACTCTAACATCAAACCTAAACATTCGTTTACTCTCATGACGTCAGAGTCCTTACAACACTCTGACACCAACATTAGGTTACTTTTACAACCCCTACACATTTATTTATATAATTACATTTACAATTATTCACTTTCATTCACAATCCTGCATCAGAGCCCTATACACTCTCACGCTATCTAACCCTTTCACTAACATCAGCATTCGATGTCTGAGAGCAGCCATCTCTCACCTTTCTTCCATTCTTCCCGCGCCCCCAATATGTTCGAATTTGATTTAATTACCAAATTCTCCCGTGATTTTATTTCAACTTCCCCTGTATAATACAATTCGAATATTCTGCTCAAAACATATAACTAAGTATATCCTTCTTCTCAACATTTAATATTTCCTTACATCAACAAAAAATTCATTTAACTTTACTACCACATAAGAAATACAGATACATATCGTTTTCTGAAATTCCAATGAATATTTCAAAGTACCCGACATCTTATCGCTTCATAAAAACTCTCTTCCAAACTCTGTTATTTGTATCTACGAAACCTTTTCGGTCCATAAAAAATCACCCCAACTGCAAATCTGCACTCGCTGTATCTGACCGTTGCGTTTCAAATTCTTTCATCCCATTGGCCAGATCCTAATATTTTGCTCCCACCTCGCAACCACGTTAACCCATGTATAAATACGAATACAACCTCAATTTTAATCACTTCCCAGTAGTCACTCACACTTCCCAGATAGCCTTCAAATTTCCCAGTCGTCATTCGTCATTCATACATTTCCCAGTCAGCGGTAACAAACATGTGTACGTAATCTTTAATCATCCAGTAAACCATCATATTATGTGCAAAATAATCTCAATTAACGCGTATGTACAAGTGAATTCTTAATTGTCTACGCAAAAATAAATAAATTTATAAATTCATGCAATATATAAAAACGAAAGTGACATAAGTGTTTCATTTCATCATACAGTTCATCATTACATCATACATCAGTGAAAACAATCGTTTTGGTCCTTCGAGTACATCAGATAACAACAAAGAACTTTCATTCCATCTAATAGCCCACGTAAAAAGGGTTAATTAGAACATGGTCATTCGAAGCCGGATTAAATCAGTGAAAAAAGATAGTCCAGATTTCAAGAGAGACTGAACCTCGAGGTCAGTGTCAACAGAAAACAACTAAGGTATCTATTACTAAAGCAAGAACTCTGTATTTGATTATTGAACTTTTGAAATTTACATGAGACATTGTGATTTAAATAATTACACCTGAATATTGAGTGATTACAATAACATCGTTGATATTTCTTATAGAACATAAATTCATACTCTTTATTTGATTATTGAACTTTTGAAATTTACATGAGGCATTGTGATTTAAATAATTACACCGGAATATTGAGTGATTACAATAACATCGTTGATATTTCTTATAGAACATAAATTCATACTCTTTATTTGATTATTGAACTTTTGAAATTTACATGAGGCATTGTGATTTAAATAATTACACCTGAATATTGAGTGATTACAACAACATCGTTGATATTTCTTAGAGAACATAAATGCATACTCTTTATTTGATTATTGAACTTTTGAAATTTACATGAGGCATTGTGATTTAAATAATTACACCTGAATATTGAGTGATTACAACAACATCGTTGATATTTCTTAGAGAACATAAATGCATACTCTTTATTTGATTATTGAACTTTTGAAATTTACATGAGACTTTGTGATTTAAATAATTACACCTGAATTTGAGTGATTATAATAACACCGTTGATATTTTTTATATATAACATACATTCATAAAAGACAGGATCATTAATAATTAAACAGTTACACTGGTGGACAAAGTGATTTGATATTTTTTATGAAACATACATTCATTGTACAGTGTCGCTTAAATAATTACATATTAATATTGTTATGGAACTATGATAACACTAGTCGGTATTGTTGTGTGAGAAAACCAGGTACAATTACAGTGTCATTTAAATTTCAACGAGCCGTAAAAAACTTGAGGCACGGCTGGTAGCATATATATATATTATATATATATATATATATATATATATATATATATATATATATATATATATATATATATATATATATAAAATATTACGCTGATACAAAATAAACATTGTTCAAACATAGCATTGATTTACATTTCATGTTAACCATATAATTAGAGTATGCTTTCAAATCCCGAATAGACAAAACTTAGAGAAATATTACTCTAAATACTTTGAGATTCAAGACCAAATTGAAATCATAGCCGTGGATACTGAATTAGAATTTGACGATAGAAGTCAGATTGATGAAAAATATTACTCATTACACTGCAAACTACAAAATGCTTTCGAAAAATTAAACTCTAAATTCAATCAAACTAATCAATTAACTGTACATTCTCAGAGTGAAACTCATATTAGATTACCTTCCATATAAATACCGATTTTCTCAGGAGATAGCACTAAATACACTGCCTTTATAGATCTTTTTAATGCACTAATAGTAAACAACACCCGGCTTACATCCAAAACTGAAAAATTCTATTATTTGAAATCATACTTGAAAGGTGACCCGCTCAATTTAATTTCTCAATTACCAGTAAATGAAACCAATTTTGATGTAGCGTTGGATTTACTGAATTCTAAATATAATAATATACGACAGATTGTTACTGCCCATTTTAACCGTTTGACAGCCTGTAATAACATCTCAAAATGTACTGCCCAACAATTAAGAACATTCACGTCCGAAGCTAGATCTATCGTAAAGTCATCGTTAAATCTAAATATCAATAAGGAAGAATTATTTGATGCACTAATCGTTCACATATTAAAAACAAAATTAGATTATAATACAAAAAGATCTCTTGAAGAAAAAGAGGCTGATCAAAATTTAATTGCTAGTGATACTTTTTTTGGCTTTTTGGAAAAAAAATGTACGGTCTTAGAAAACTTGTTAACCCAAGATCCCAAACCCGATACATCCCATCATCGTAACCAGTCTTCTAATGTGACCACACCAACCAACAGAGTAGCATTATTTGCAAACCAACATTCGTATCCCGAACAAAACCCACATCATAACAATGGTCAACGCAATCAACCTTCGTCTAGCACATCCCCTAATCCCAAGTATGCATCTTCAACATGCTCATTTTGCAAGGAAACAGGCCATAAAATTCATGGATGTTCCCAATTCGGACGGCTTTCTATCCCTGATCGAAATAAATACATTAAAGCAAACAAATTGTGCTTCAGGTGTTTAGGTTCTAAACACACAATATCCAATTGCATTTCGGTAAATCTTGTTAGTAGATATACTAAGCCGGTTCTGGGACGGAAGTCGGCCATGTTGGATTTCGTTGACTGTGCGCGCGCACCGGAAGTGGCATCCATCTTGTGTCAATGGCGGACGTGTTGGTGTGTCGTATCCATCTTGTGTCAATGGCGGGTCGTTGGCGAGTATTTCGAATGTCGCGACTGTGACGGCATCCATCTTCTGTGACGTCAATCATGGTCCATCCACATGTGTGACGTAGCACTTCCAATTTGGTGGGTTGTGTCGTTGGCGGGTGATTCGAATGTCGCGACGGCATCTTCTGTGACGTCAGTAAAATCCCTACGGCATCCATCTTCTGTGACGTCAATCGTGGTCCACCACAACACTTCCAATTTATAAAATTGAAAAAATGGTCGACCGTGAGATTCGAACTCACGACACACACAGCGACTTTCTCGTTCCTAACACAGTCCCTAACCGTTGCGCTATCGAGGTTTTATGTATAAATTTCTTATTTGGGTTTTACCTTCATCCGTTGGGTGTCAGTGACCCCAGATACTTTTGGCGCTCTTGTTAAAAAAGATAGTTGAGTGGGACGTCTAAATTTCATATGGTGTGTGTCTATGACATCATCCAACGTTTGGGGGGGTCGCAGGGGGTGAGAAAAATAATAATTACAAAGACAGTATTTAATGGATTAATGGGGAGGTGTGAGGGGTTTTATAACAAATTTCTTCACAGGTCTTTATGAGAAAAAACCGTTCCGTCCGACTAGGAGGTTGAGACATTATTGTGTGTGTGTGTGTGTGTGGAGATACACAAAATATAGGACACTAATATATCTGTAAACGAATCAGTTGTAGTATGTCATTAGTTGAGTATAGACGTCTATTTGAGGAGTTTATTATAAAAATAGATCGATTGAATAAGGATGTAATATTTTATGAAGAAAAACGAAGGGTTATGAAGCAAATTGCAAACCTGTGCCTTTCTGCTGCTGATACTACCGACTCAGATCAAAAGAAGTGGGAGAAGCTTACAATAAATTGGGTGCCAGACGAATTACAAAACGGAGCTCGACGACAGGAGATTTCAAGTGCTGTAGATTATATCTTTAGATGTCCGCAAACAACAACATATCCATTAAACAGAATTCAACCTACAAAGCTTTCACCATGATCAATATAACCAACACTAGCAGCATGTTCCATAGTATGAAAAATGAACTTAATAATATATTTTCAATGACTCTATGTATATTATTAGCATTCATATTCGTTTTATTATTTAAAATTTTACCAAAAATTGTTAAACGTAAATTTAAATCTTCATGTAATATATCCGCTGATGAGTAGATTGGGTGTTTTAATAAAAAAAAAATCCACTTTAAAAAAATAATTTATTATTGATATAATAATTACAAAGGTAATGTAGTATTTAAAAAACCATTGTTGGAGACGTTGTATATTTCTGTAGGGTCCTCCAGTGGTGTAGTAGGTTCAAAGTTTCCAGTTACCCATGATGTGTGTGTGTGTGTGTGTGTCATCAAACTAGTAGACTAAAGGGAAACACACGAGGCATTTCTTTAGTAGAAATTCAGCTTATTGCTGTGTGTTTGCAGCATAGTTTCCAATCATTTTTATTCTGTAATACTTGATGCCACATAAAAGAGTATCGAATGCCATGCTGTAATTTTTCAGCTGATGAGTAGATACTAGGTAATAAAAAAATCCATTTACTTGAAAAATTATTTATTCTTGATATAATTGAGTTATCATTGAACATTGAAGAAGATTTCATTTGGAAATTAACCTGATGTTTTACTCATAAAAAAAAAACATTGTTTCAATTAACAGAAATATTTATGCAATAGTCTAAAATTATATTGGAAAAAACAATATTTTACATTTTAATATGAAAGTATAGTAATATATGTTATAAATTAATATGAAAGAGTAATAATACTACAAACGAATGTCATAATTCACAAAGTAGTAATATATGCTATAACTTAATCCATTTACTTGAAAAATTATTTATTCTTGATATAATTGAGCTATCATTGAACATTGAAGAAGATTTTATTTGGAAATTAACCTGATGTTTTACTCATAAAAAAAACATTGTTTCATTTAACAAAAATATTTAGGCAATATCCTAAAATTATATTGGAAAAAACAATATGTTACATTTTAATATGAAAGTATAGTAATATATGTTATAAATTAATATGAAAGATTAATAATACTACAAACAAATGCCATAATTCACAAAGTAGTAATACATGCTATAACTTAATATGTAATAGTTTAATATAAAAGTATAAAACTATATTTGAGTTCATATTATTATATATTTAAATATATGTGAAAAGTGAAAAATGGTTTTACAAAGTTGTATTCAAAAGTCAGCAAAAATAGTTTCATCTGAATCATAGTCAGAATCTTCAGGTTCTGTAGGTAAATTGAAATGAAGAATTAATCCATTTAAAATTTCTATTGGAAAATCAGTATATATGAGTTTTAGTACTCTTCGACAATCATTTTTAGATAGTGATCGAGGTACTTTAATCATTGCAACAGCACTTCGAAAATCTCTGATTAATTTACGTGATTTCTTAAGAAATTTTACACGCCGTTTGGCATGATCTTCAGTTTCGGGAGTAGGAGACATTTTTTATCTAAAAACAAAAAACATTATTCCAAAATACTGTAATGTCCCCATGGAAGCGTATCAAATGAATCGGGAAGTAATTTCCTTTTATCATCGTGAGGACTCAAAGCGATTTTTGTTTGTTCAATGCTATACACATTATGAGCGAAGGAACGTATCGTATTTTGAGTAATTGTCATCTGTTTCCAATTTTTCAAACAATCCACATAATCATCGAAAATTATTTTATTTTTCACAACACATTTTTTAATCCCCTTTGATTTTTTGACAACTTTGCCCCCCTGAACTTTGTAACTATACATTTTGGACCTTAAACCAACAAAATGGGTGATTATTTGTCCATTAGCTTCATCTTTCATCAAACCTAGTATTTTTTTATTAACTCGGGGTATGTTGTAGATATTGTTAATGGGATAATCTGATGTATCAAATTTGTCAATGTTTGCGTCAATTAACTGTTCGTATGCATCTTCACAAGTAAGTTGATAAACAAAACTATCAGTGTCGGTGTACATCAACTTACAATTGTCTACTCCCATTGTGGGAAGCATAAAATTGTAATGGAAGTCATACATTACAGTTTTCGAGATGTCAAGAATAACCATACCCACGTATATCGGTTTATTGAAAATTAGTTCAGACTTTTTCAATTCGATTGCCATCAAAGGTGGATCACCATCATCGAAAACTGTTCTATTGTGATAACGCGGACTAGCAATAAGATTTTTAGCACCATAACGACCCTCATATGTAGATACCAATTTACAAATTCTATGTTTACGGATGGATTCCATACATTTCCCAAACACAGCATTATTCATTAGTTTTCTCAAATCTTTCTCAAAGTCGCTGGTGGCTAAAGTCCTCAATCGATTGTTTAATTCGATGTAGGGTTGAAGCCATGCAGATTGTTGGAATTTCAAAACTTTGTGAACTTTTTCCAATACTAGTCCATGTTCTAGGGCTTGCTTTAAATTTCTATAATGTAAAGTGTAACTTTTTTTATCGTGTAGGGTAGTCATTAATTTTGTTAATTTTGAATCGGGTGGTTTGTGGTGTTCGGGACACATAGGAAAGTCTTTATGTAGATTATGCAACTTGTCTGGATATAACAAATCCACTTGAAGAATATAGCCTTCGGGGTTATCATCTGGGATGGATTTTATGAAATTGATGTCGTTAAATTTCTCCATATCATTTTCGATCCACTCGAAGCCATCAAAGGGCAAATGTTCACACATCGCTTTTCCATACAAATTATTTACATCTGTATAGAGAATATACATTGATGGTTTCTCAACATCATATTCAGACATATATTTATTATTTGCTTCACTGTACCTATTGCAACACTGTGATATTCCTCCTCTAATAGCCTTTTCAATAAACATTATCATATCAATATTTTTTAAAATTTGCAGTTTACATTTTGTAAACTTTAGCATCACATTCCACGCATATCCTGGTATACTGTAGAACCATCCAGGATCTAGACCATACGTTGCTAAAGCTGTCTCTCTAAAATTTTCAAACACATCTGCTAGAAGAAGAATATCGGTGCGCATGTATATATCGCTATATTCTCCAAGTGTTTTTACATTGAAAGACCGCCAAACATTTTTAGCGTGAGCATAATCATCATCAGTTACGTTCGCTTCATTTAATTTATTATAAAAACATTCAATCGGTGGTAATTTATCATCATTCAATTTTTCCAAGTTATTAATATAGTCATAAGGAAAGATACCTTTACGTGTCAATAATGTAAATTGGATATTGGTTAAATTATGGTTTTCTTTTTTCAAAATTTTCAAATAATTGGTGTCCAAAGTTTTAACGACAGCATCCAAACTAGATCCCAAAAAACGAAACGAATCAATAAATCTGAATTTTATGTTTGTTTCCGAATCGTATTGTGTGAATGAAATGTATTTTTCCTTATTGATTGGTAAAAGGCTGACTCTACCACGTTTGGCAATATCTCTTATGATAAAATGGCTATCATAACCAGACAAATTGTGAAATACAATCGGCACAACAAACAGTTTTCTAAAATTTAAATTGCAGGATTGGTGCGCAAATCCTCGAAACTCCCCCGTAAAATGATTGTGATCACGTACAACTATATCTTTTTTATTAAACTTTTTTTCACATATATGACAAACAGTTGCATCATTAGTAGTTCTTGGTTTGACTACCATTGGTACAATTATTTTAATTTTTGAATCTACAAATTTAGCTATATCAGTCATTTCGTTAGCGAACCAATCCATACAATCCACACCTCTGTAACTTTTGTAAAACGATAGAGAATCGTCAAAAGAACATTTTATATAGTAGCCTGCACTGTAAGTTTTATGATGTTGATATTTGTTTGTTGTTTTAGAAATGATTTCATTACATTGTGTCAATTGAGATTCAAAATCAGCATAAATAATAAAAGGACATTTTTGCTTGTATGTATAATTCTTAAACTCAACAAAATCATATTTGGGAAATGAAATCTTTTCATTGTTTAAATTCTCACAAAGTTCGGAATGATCATCCAGTCTCTCACGCAATGAAAAGTAATTGAGACATCTATCACAAACATATTTTTTATGATCGTTTCTATTTAACTGTGAACTAATTAAACGCGATAAATCTTTAACCCAACAATAATGATATTTTACCTCAACAATAGTACTGTAATCATTATGAGATGGCGTTGTTTCATATTCGTTTAATTTCGGAAAGTATTTATCTTGAATGAGTAATAAGTTGACGTGACGGTCTAATTTTTTCCTAGTCAATCTTGCCGGCAATACTGTGTAAAATGTTTTGTTCACTGTTTCATTGTACTCTAACATATAAACGTTTATGGAAATTTCATTTAGTGTTTCAAACTTCTTAATTTGAGGCAGTTTCATTGGCATATCTAAGCCTCGAGTTTTCAAAACGGTGGAATAGTGTGGATATGATGATGTTCGGCTCACCTGCCCTGTGGGAGCGTGTAAACCTGCAACAACGCTCCAGAAAAAACACGCTTCATCATTGTTCTGGATGTTGATGCATGCATGTTTTTTCTGTATCTGCTCAGGCAATCGAATGAAAGATGAACCATTACCCATTTCGTATTTGTTAATTGCTATCTCTAGTGAAATGATTTTGCTTAATGCCCAACCGCTCTGTTTCTCTTGAAACTCTGACATTTTATTCAAAATACGATCTACGACATTATTTTTAAACCATTCTATTAAATCAGTTCCCTCATCAATGATTGCATTGGGTGTACTAAAATGTTTTTGATTTACCACCTCCCGATCATTCGATTGCTTTATATAATCACCAATGAGAGTAGTATTAACTTTTATTATTTTTAGATCCTTCAATATTTGTGAAATTTTAACGTTGAATAAATTAAAAGCATCTTTGAAAAATTCATCGATTACTTTATGTTTCAAATTTACAATAAGCCCTGTCCTAATTCTACAATTAAAAATAACCCCAACATCTAACCATTTTACACTTCGTTTTCTCAACCCATAACCCATATTTTTTTTTGTAATTGAATTAATTTGATGACGTAATCGCTTAAGTTCCCCAATTTTTGATTGAATTTTTCTCTTCTCACCAATGGAAAATTTGAACTTAACCAAAGTCAAGACACATCTCCTAACATGACGGTCTATTAATTTAATTATTGAATTAGCTAGCGGTTTAGAATAATGTTCTTTTAGGAAAGTTAACGTTTGATCAGCTTTGTTCATTAAATTCACCATTTTTTCACTTTAAATATATAATATACATATATAATAAATAAAAACTCACCAAGCGAAAACTAATTTTCAACAATTTCAAACGATATTGCACGATTTGGTCTGCCCACTTCAATTAATCCTCTAAATATGAGAGAATGCTTTTGAGCTTTGAAATAATCAAGTTGACATCGGTACTGTTCCGTCACTCTCTTGGGCAGGAATGTGATATTGTCTGCGAATTCTATCAAAATGACTTCACCACCAAATTTGCTTGAAACTAATTTTGCGCCTAAGATAGGGTATGCTTCCCCAAGCGTCAAATGTTGAAGTTTAATAATAGGCTTCTTCTCTGTAATTAACGACACTGAATTTAATGAAGGTAGATCCATCTACAAAAGAATAAATATGTGTTAATAAACTCTACCTTTTTAGTGGAACTTTATATCATAAAAAACAAAAGTGAACGATTTGTTATTTGAAGAAATAAATGAAAAACTTACTTTTTTCTGAGTAGCCTTCACACAACACACAGATTAATTTTAATATTCTATCACTGTTCAATGATAACTGATTTGTATGATGTGAAATATCAAATTTATATGGAACGATATCCCCCACTATTTGCAAGGTGGTTCTCTCAACGATACCCACACAAATTAAAATTTAATAGCTTCTCCTAATATTGAAAAAAAGCAATAAACGGTGTTCCCACGAAAAAACGAACTACTCTGTACCATTATAATTACGTCTATCTATTAAAATGTTGATTAGAAATGTTTTATTTATTCTCAAACATACAAACTAAAAAAAAAGCAATTTAATAAACGATGTTCCCACGAGAAAACGAACTACTCTGTACCATTATAATTACGTCTATCTAAATGTTGATTTGAAATGGTTTATTTATTCTTAACCTACGCACTGAAAAAAGCAATTTAATAAACGGTGTTCCCACGAAAAATCTAATTTCTCTATACCGTTATAATTATGTCTATCCATTAAAGTTAAATATTGATTTAAAATGTAAATGTTTTATTTATTCTAAGACCCACACACACATATATATATGAAATATTATTCTCAAATATATTTCATCAATATAAAAAGTATTGTAATTTTCAAAAGCAATACATAAAAAATAATTAGTGATCTCCTTCTATCAACTTGGAAACATGAAACAAAATCATTGACAATTTTCGTTTCATTTATCAACTCACATACGATGGGAACATGAAATAAAACACAATAATTTTAATTAATTAGTTTTAATACTTCTCTAAATCACTGACAATGTTAACTTTACAAAAAAACATATATTCTCTTAGTGCAATGGCTAATTCGCTATTGTTGATGTCACACATTACTTGAATCAGTTCAAATTTAGTCAAATTTTCATTAGTTTGACTGAAATTTCTAATGTTTTCCACCAAATTTTCATAGTATTCACCAAAATTTATGGATTCTAAATGAGTGAGACGTGGGGAGATGAGGCAACGATCCGCTTGTAGTATTTGATAAACATCTTCTTTTCTTAAAGGTACACTGATATCATGTTTGGTCACCTCCAACCATTTAACACGATCAAATACCATTTGTCGAATGGTGCAGTAGTCTCCACAAGATAACACAGCTTCTTCTTTTTTTTCTTCTTCGTGAAATGATGCACTTATAAATGAATTATTATTTAAAATGTCGATAAATGTGAACCATTCGTATGAGCTGAAGTTGATTTTCTTATGTTTATCGGTGTATGATAGAGTGATCGCAGTACTGAACGTTCTTGCGGGGCTCAAACCACAACCAATTCGAAAATCTCCATCTGTACAATACTCTGTGTACAATAAGTAGTGGTTTTCCTGTTTGGCTGCCATTTCATACACTTGTAAAATATGATCTAATTGTGTGTCATAATTAACATGACTTTGTGTAGCACTAAAATAGCCGCTGTCTTGAGAACTCATATTGACGACTGAGAATCTAACCTACAACTCTCTCCTCTATTTATACTCATTCACATCTCCTACTACTACAAAACAATATATTCATGAGTAGTGAAGCGATGTAATTACGTGACTACATCTGTGCTTTGTATCCAGGTGTTGTGTTTTCTATCTAAACCTAACCATGTAACAAACATCTTGTTGCCTTTTCTTTTAAGTACTTTCTCCACCAAGTAAATGTGTGGATTTGACGTTTTCTGTAGCTCTTCTTCGTAAAACCCTCCACTGATTGGGATACCTTGCAAGTCTTCGAGCAAATATGTGGTGGGATTGGTTATTTTAACTTTAATGATTTTGAATAGTTCAGTCGTCCAATTGGGTGTGTATCCCTTTTCAAAGACATGTTTCGACTTGCTTATACGAACAATATCACCAACTTTAAATTTACGAAGTCCGGCAATCTTTAGATGTGTATAGGTTTTGTTTAAAATATCTTTTTCGTTGGATTTATTGACATTGGAAGGTTTATATTTGGTTGTTGAATGTTTTGTGTTATTGTAATCTCGTGTAATTTTAGGGAGAATGTCAATCCATCTATAGGTACCATTTAAACTGAAATGTTTGTAAAGCTTTAATTTCAATGTTCTAATAACTCTTTCTGCCATAGAAGCTTTTTTCGTGCTAAATACACTATAATGATTAATCCCATGTTTTTTCATTAGTTGTTGAAACTTGCTGTTGTAAAATTCCGTTCCTTGGTCTGATTGGAGATTTTTAGGAACTCGTTTTGTGTTGGTGAGAATGTCTGAGAATGCACGAGTTAACTCTTCACCGGTTTTTGTCTTTAATGGACGTGTCCATAAAAACTTTGAAAAGCAATCGATGACGACTAGTATCATTTTGTGATTTTTATTTTGATTAGCGTAAGGTCGCATTTCAGCTAAATCCATTTGCCATAAATCATCTATGCCTTTGACAATTGTACGTCTGCGTGGATAATTTTTACGTATAGGTTTATGGAGTTCGTTAACAAGCTGGACTTTGGATGACATGTTTCGTAAGCGCATGCACTTTCTAAACTGATGATCCATTACTCTTCTCATCTATTTTCTTCTTTTGTTCAATTTCATGCTTCTTCTTCAAGTCCCTGTCCAAAACTTGAAACGAACGTTCTATGTATGTATTATACATATCGATCTTATCACTGATTAGAGTATTACTTTTCGACAATTTATCCTGTATTTCTTGTTTAAAACTCTCCAAATCATTTCTCAAAAATTCCTTGCCCATAGCAACTACCTCGTCGACGTATATTTTAGTTGCCATATCTCGAGCTCTGACGGGAGGATTTCTCGAAATAAATGCAGCAATTTCGTTGATTTTATTTTGATGAGATACCAATTGCGTTTGTAATGAGGGGATTATTGTTTTTTGAAGTGTTTCGAGCTCATTATGGTACACATGTAATTGTTCATCAACATATAGTTTGTTAGCAACATCGCTATTTGCAGTCGGCATCTTTACATTACAAATTTTTACGTTTTCTGCATCAATATTACCGTCTAGAGTATGTGGATACGATACTTTCGGCATATACGGCTTAACCCGCTCATTAGCATGATTGCGGCGATGTCCAAACTTATCGACAGACATGATTGAAATGATTATGTTTTCCGTTTGTTATTCAATTATATTGGCCTCTTTCAACTCATTGATTATTGCAATTATCTCGTTGTTGTGTGAGAATGAGGTGTTGCCAGCTTCCTTGGATGCAATCAGTAATCTTAAACGGTCACACAGCTCATTGGGATCGTCCCAATAAATGTATTCCATCGGTTTTTCGTTGTATGACAAAAGAGGGCCACCACCACCGCCGCCGCCGACAACAAGACCTTTTCCTACATTAGTATATGGAGCGGTTTGAATGGATTGTTGTTGTTGTTGTTGTTGTCGTTGTTTCTTTAATATTCGAGCTGATGGAGGTTTGGTTATAGTACTACTACTAATATTTGATGAGTCAGTTTTAAACAACGGTCTAATTATGTTGCGATACTTTTCGGTAGCAGTACTTTTCAGACGATCTGCTGCATTGAGATGAGCTTTTGTTATTGTTAGCAGAGCTTTGTAATTATTCAAATCATCATCAGAGTATTCATTGGGATGATTGTAAAACACAAGCTGATACAATCCCGAAGTCCCCGGTATATTTCCTTCTCCACCCCCCTCATCCTTCTCTCGTAATATGTTTATATTACCGTTTCTTTTATCGAATGCAATTCTACGTCTGCCCAACATCCAACCAATTTCATCATTATATAATGGACCATAACTTCTATCAATTTCATCATCTTTGCGAAAGTAATCTTCAAGATATGGTTGACTAATTATTGGATATTGATCTAAATAATCTTCTATGACATCACGCGAAACGTTGGGATGTGTGCCTATATCATAATCATCATAATAATAATCGTCTTCTCCTTCTTCATCATCATAACGTATATTTCCTGATTCATCCGTCTCGGCTATGGGTTTTGTATCGAGAAATGATACATCAGCATTTTTTTCTTTTTTTGTCGTTGTTTCCTCTTTTGGAGGGATGAATTTTGAAACTATGGCTTGTTGTAATGATTTTGAGGATTTGACCATTTCTTTTAGCGGTACAGATATCGGTTTAAATAGCTTATTTAGAGATGTATCATGTTCTGATTTTCCTAATTTTAACGCTAAATATTTCTTGCGAATAGATCTCGCCAATTCACTGATTTTTTTCTTACGCATGGCAATAGCAACCTTATCGTTGGACATGGTGACGATGACTGAGGATAATGTCTAGTGCTTTATGAATTTATCGAATCCTTTACGGTACCTACCATTATTTAAAGCAAAATCTTTTACAATCACCAATGTTCCATAGTTGTTAGTAGTCGACCAGCATTCTGAGCAAATCTTTTTAAATTCTTCAAATGTCATGTCTGGTGACACATGTTCCTCAAATATATGTTTTAGATTAATTTCATCCTGCTTGAATAACACAATCATATTACAATTGTCACGTATGAGCTGTTTTGGTATTTTCGAATATGTTTGACATAAGTAGGCCGCGTCAATGAGCTTGTGCCTACACATTGAATAATATTCACGAATTTTCTGTTGTCCATCGCAGGCAACATCATCAAATATGAATATCGAGTTTGACTGCGCTTTATCTGGACTAATAATTTCCTCATTGTCTTTAAATGGAAAATAACCAACACCTTTAACTTCTCCTAAGACTTCTTGCAACAATTTATATTTTGGTTGAAATAACGACTTGGAATAAACGTAAACATTTTTGAATTTAGCACCATTTGGATCGAATAGGAGCGACAACATAACATTTGTCTTTCCACACCCACTAGGACCACAGATGATTGCACGAAAAGAATTTGGTAGTAGTTTACCATGTTTACCAACAGATGATGGATTAGAGGTAAAGTCCAAGTTTTCAATGGGTAGCGTCTGCTCTTGTTGAACGATCTTCATCTTGTGAAGAATTTTATTAGAGTGTTATTCTATAAATATGGATATCGCAGCATTATCATACATCAGTCTTAATGTTGGTGTTTGAGGGAGAAGGTCTTTTGAATTCTCTAATAAATAAACTGCCATTCGAACTTCACTTGCCTACCTACAATTATTGTGGTCGTAAGTGAATATAACTTGTCTTTTTTTTTCGTTAAACATATATTACGTACATTTATAGCTGGAACAAAACTACAAAAGCGACTTGCACGTGGTGACGCAGGCATTAATCCTTTAGACGACGCCTGCAAACAACACGATATAGCTTATTCGCAAAATAAATCTCTTGAAGAACGTCACAAAGCAGATAAGGAGTTGGAAGATAAGGCTTGGGCTCGAGTAAAATCAAAAGAGGGATCTTTTGGTGAAAAAGCTGCTGCATTACTTGTTACTGGTACCATGAAAGTGAAACGAAAGTTGGGAATGGGAAGTCGTCCAAAGAAACAACGACGTTCCTTTAATCGAGACGTAGTGCTAAAGGTGGGAAAATCAATGAAGAGAGGAGCATCTCTAAAAGAAAGCGCCTTGTTTGCCTTACGAGCAGCCAAATCACTTATTAAACAATTTGGTGGATCGAAGAAAATTGTTGTTCCTCGAGTGATACCAGTAAAATCTGGAGGTTTTCTACCACTTATACCTCTGTTTGCCGGTCTCTCAGCACTCGGAGCACTATCGGGTGGAGCTGCTGGGATTGCAAAGACTGTCATTGATGCAAATAATGCTCGAAAAAAATTGGAAGAAGACCACCGCCATAATAAGGTTATGGAACATGTCGGAAATGGTTTATATTTGAAAAAGTATCCTAGTGGCAGAGGATTTGGATTGTATTTAAAAAAAAACTCGCGATAAAGCTACCCAATCGTCCACTGTACGACACCGATATTGCGCGTTATGCAAAATTATATAAAATCTCACACTTTCGTGGTGTTTTCATGCGTGACACTCTACCTAAATCCGGTCCTCGACGACAACAAGAGTGTGCAGTGGTTAACTTGGACTCATCCAAAAACAGTGGAACACATTGGGTAGCATATATAAAGAAAAACAATGTCATCGAGTATTTCGATTCATTTGGTAATTTGAAACCGCCCAAAGAACTTGTAAAGTATCTAGGAGGAGGAGGAAAAAATATTTTTTATAACAATAATCAGTATCAAAACTACGATCAAATCAATTGTGGACATTTGTGTTTGAAATTTCTACTTCAACATCCTTGGAACAATGGGAGAGGAGTGGGATGACATTAAAACATTATTAATGCAAAAGCCACGAAGTTTTACTGTTGATGCGCTGAAAAAAGTCCCCATTCAATATCTGATTGGGTTTGTCAGCCCGTCTGAATTGTTGGATATATGGCATAAACTACCTAATGACTACAAAACAAATTTTGAGCTACAAATTCGTCTGCCGTGCTTCGTTCACTACAACCGTCCCGATTGGACAACGCATTGGGATGGTCCTGCAAGTTCTCAGGCATCTTGTTTTCTATGTCAAAGTGTATTAAATAAATCTTGAACATAGTTCTGTGTATTATTTAAAGTACCTTCATCCCTTGACATGCATCAGTCATCATGTCGCAGTTGTTGAGAGTAAATAGCACAAATCACGTATTTACATTCCAACCTCCTACGCCTATTGTACTCTATCCTGAGAAAGACTATGAGTTAGCACTACGTTCCTTTCACTCATACCATAGTATACCAAACATTGAAAATCGCAAATTTCACTACTACGATGACAACAACATGATGCAGAGTTTTGATATACCAACGGGATGTTACGAAATCGCTGATATTGAAGCGTTCATACTAGACAAGTTAGGTGGTGGTGGTGGTGGCACCAGCAATCCATTTGAAACTGTATTTGCGTTAAAACCCAATAATAATACGTTACAATGTATGATTTACAGTAAATATAGAATTCCGTTCGGCGAGCAGGATACTCCCAACTGTCTTGGCGACATATTGGGTTTTTCTAGACAGATACTCGAAGCCAAAAAATGGTACTCTTCAGATCTACCCGTCAAAATTATAAAAGTATCTAGCATACGCTTCGAATGTAACATTACCACTGGAGCCTTTGACGCAGACAGACCTGCTCATACTATTTACGAATTAGTTATAAAAGTAGATCCTGGGTACGCCATTGACGAAACTCCACATAATTTACTTTATTTACCTGTTATACCACAACGTGAAATTACTAACGTTACTGTGTTGGCTTTGGACCAAGACGGACATCCTATCAACTTTCGTGGTGAAAAGAGTACCTTGGTGTTGGAGCTTAGAGCGAGAAGCAACAGATGGGATTGATAATTAATCATAAAAGACGTTCCGCTGCACATTCAGTTCCATTAGTTAAACGACGTCCTTCAAAGCAACAGCAGCAGCATCTTACGTTTGCTAACAAATTGTTCTTGCAATCTTTAGGCTTTTTGTTGAAAGAAAAACGATGACAACCATGTATGGAAAACGTTCTCGTATGAACGATATGCCTCCAATGTTTGATATCTATCGCAAGCCGAGATTCGATGAATCGATTCGCAAAGCTGAATACAGAACATATGCTCCGTTCATCAAATCGTTCAGTTGCAGTGACATTGTGGAATTTAGCATCAATCAAGTTGATTCGTTTTTTGCAATGAACGAAACATTGTTGTGCATTAAAGGTTCGCTCAATATACATGGAGCCGGTGATGTAAAGCTGGCAAATAATTTTGGTGCTTTCCTTTTCGATTCGTGCACATACAGTGAAAGCGCAAGAGAAATGGAAACGGTTCGAGATCCTGGAATCGTGAGTGCTGTACGTGCCATGACGTGCTACAATCAAGAAGATTCCAATCATATGGCTATAGCAGGCTGGAATTATCCCAAAGATCCCATCCTTAATGCTCCAGATAAATCATTCAACCTACAAATTCCTCTCAAGCACATTTTCAACATTTTCAATGACTATCCCATGATTACATGTGGACGGCAAACAATACGTTTGGTTCGAGCTCGAAACGATAATGATTGTGTATATATCACAGAAAAAAATGTTGCCGGTGTGACTTCCACTACAACTGTTAGCATAAACATTACCAACATCGAATTGAAAATCA
This sequence comes from Galeruca laticollis, assembly GCA_963921935.1. NCBI lineage: Eukaryota > Metazoa > Arthropoda > Insecta > Coleoptera > Chrysomelidae > Galeruca > Galeruca laticollis. Next base: position 110,440,818 of record OY998179.1, read on the forward strand.
AGCATATCTACCCTAATGATGATATTAAGTTGGAACTGATGAGGACCATTCAAAAGGATCAGCCTATAGTTATTCCATTTAGAAAGTGGGAGATACATGAACTGCCATCCATCACCAGAAATGCTAGACGTGAAGTTTGGGCTGTTAAAACTACAACTTCAGTGGAACGACCTCGTTATGTTATTGTTTTCTTTCAAACCAACAAACGTGACAACAACACAACTGATCCAACTTTATTTGACAATGCAGACATTCAAAGTATCAGGTTATCGCTAAATGGAGAGTATTATCCCAATGAAAGAATGCAGTTGGATTTTACCAAGAATGATTACAATGAGGCATATTTCAACTATACTGAATTTTATCCTAGCTATATGAATTCGACACAGAAGCGTCCTCTGTTGGATTATTCCTCATTCAAGAGGCGTGCATTGTTTGTTATCGATTGCTCGAAACAAGAAGAAAGCATGAAGGCATCTACAGTTGATGTAAAACTTGACATTGAAGCAAACATTGGTTTCCCCGAAAATACCAAAGTATATTGCATCATAATACACGATTGCGTAATGGAGTATTTCCCCCTCACCGAAATTGTTAAGAATTTAAACTAGAATGTGCTACTGCTGCTGCACGTTAGTATTCTAGCAATCATCATCATGAGAGTTGCATTCGTGGACATCCAAGGATTCGTCGTTGATGGATGCTTTGTTCCCAAAGAACTCACCATCGAGATTGGTTTTAAGCAGAGTCACTACATGTTTTTGCCACCTCAATCGTTTGATACATTAAGTCAGCGTGATAAGAAAACTGTGAAATACCTGGAAAAAAATGTGCATGGCATTCGATACTCTTCAGGTGACATCGAGTATAGCGAAATAAATGTAATATTGGAAACTAAGCTGTTGTATGCTGCAGACTTCATTTACGTACGCGGACAGCAAAAGGCTGAATTTCTACAAAAGAAATGTCACATTTTTAGTGTCTTTCCCATCATTATTGACGTCTGCAAGTTTGATGGTACATCATTGGCAACTGGAAACTTTGAACGTGATTCCTGTCACGCCACTGGAGGATCCTCCAGAAATGTACAATATCTCCGACAATGGTTTTTAAATATTGCGTTACCTTTGTAATTATTATATCAATAATAAATGATTTTTTTAAAGTGGATTTTTTTTTACACACACCATTTAGACGTCCCACTCAACAAACTAAATATCTTTTTTAACAAGAAACGTGAAACAACCCCTGTATACATTTTATGACAAAGAATCATAGACACTTTTGATTTCACTCGTATGCTGTGAAGGCATCAATCTTGGAATATTAAAATGTAAAGTGCAACTTTCAAAATTACGTGGGGTCACTGACACCCAACGCAAAGTGTTAAAACCCAAATAAGACATTTATAAATAAACCATGATAGCGCAACGGTTACGGACTGTGTTAGGAACGAGAAGATGCTGTGTGTTCTTAGTTCGAATTTCACAGACATCCATTTTTTTTCAATTTTATAAATTGCATGATTTTTTTTTTCAAGCGGATTTTTTTTTTACATACACACCATATGAAATTTAGACGTCCCACTCAACTATCTTTTTTAACAAGAGCGCCAAAAGTATCTGGGGTCACTGACACCCAACGGATGAAGGTAAAACCCAAATAAGAAATTTATACATAAAACCTCGATAGCGCAACGGTTAGGGACTGTGTTAGGAACGAGAAAGTCGCTGTGTGTGTCGTGAGTTCGAATCTCACGGTCGACCATTTTTTCAATTTTATAAATTGGAAGTGTTGTGGTGGACCACGATTGACGTCACAGAAGATGGATGCCGTAGGGATTTTACTGACGTCACAGAAGATGCCGTCGCGACATTCGAATCACCCGCCAACGACACAACCCACCAAATTGGAAGTGCTACGTCACACATGTGGATGGACCATGATTGACGTCACAGAAGATGGATGCCGTCACAGTCGCGACATTCGAAATACTCGCCAACGACCCGCCATTGACACAAGATGGATACGACACACCAACACGTCCGCCATTGACACAAGATGGATGCCACTTCCGGTGCGCGCGCACAGTCAACGAAATCCAACATGGCCGACTTCCGTCCCAGAACCGGCTTAGTATATCTACTCTTGTTCCATATGTCAAAAAGGACATTACACTTTGCTTCACTTCCCTCACACCCACAAATAAAACACATCGTTGAGACCTTTGGACATAAACCCTAATCATTCACAACCAATGCAACAATCTCCAGAATATTATCGTCAAGAAACATAGTGTTCTGGACAACTCATTCACAATACCTAACGAATAACCCCTCTCTTACTCATTACATATATTCTTCCGGTGTGACCAAACCACTTTTAATACAAACTTACCCTCAAAATAAAAACTTACCGTCACACACATTCTTAAATCGCAAAACATTTAGAAAATCAGAACTTACTCTCACATTAAAACATTCTCATGGGCGCCGCCAGAAAAATTTCTAGGGGGGGGCAAAAAAAATTACATGTATATTTTTTTTTATATTTAGTAAGAAACTTAAAACAACAAACTTTGGTCAAATCTTTGGTGTTTTAACAGAGCAATAAAAAAAAAATCACACAAAAAATCACACAAACAAAACTTTTCTATTCTCATAGTAAATTTCTCTAAAAACTTACTAAAAAAATGTTAATTATATATTTTGTGAATATACTTTTTTCAATAAATGGTTTAATAACATACGTTTCTTATTTTGGTCCTTCTGTAAACAGTCAATTGCCAAAAAACTGTTAATTTCTTTAAGTATTGCTCAGTAAATGACTTGATTTTTTAAAAAGTCTAATATATTTATCTACAATGATAAATTGTTTGGCAATTATATCGAATTTACAAGATATTAGCTCCGTTAATGATTGGCAAACAATTGAGTGTGCACAATATAGTAGACTTTTTAGATTTCCTGTCATTTACTTACAATAAACAAGGATCTTCAAACAAACAGTAGCGATTCTTCTTTCCCTAGTAGCGACTTAAGGAACGATTTACCCATTAGTTAATTGTGTTTCAGTTCTATAGGTGGCGCTAGTTTTTGTCATTTCAAAAAAGCATTGTCGTGAACTATCTATAGAGTAGGTGATTTGTGGTACACCCCCGAACCGAACATTTTATAATGGGTATTATCAATATTTATTATAGTAAAAAAGGTTCTGTACCATTTAAAATACGAAATTTATTTACTACAATTAACCAGATGTTGAAGAAAGGCTAAATTGGTCAATATAACTGGGAAAATAACCCCAGATGTGTATTACTTCTTTCTGGTTTCGCATTTATTACCTACCCGATACCTCTAATGGACAGTAAAAACATGTGTATCTATGTAAAAATCACTCGACTCCTTATTCTCGGAGCTGTTCCCAAAAATATCGTCAATTTGTCCTTTTTCGGAACTGTCATGGTCTGTCCTTAAAAATCACAGGTTTTACCAACTTCTAATCGCCACCGGCATTCAACATTGCCAGTGACATAATTTTTTTTTTTTAATTAAAAAATAAGTAGGTAGTCAATATAACCTTGACTTAATATATTACATTTTTTAAATGTAGATTAAAATATCTAAATCTAAATGTATTTTATATACACACTGTTTAATTCTCCAGGGGGGCAGTTGCCCCCTCTTGCCCTCCCCTCACGGCGCCCATGAACATTCTTGTTCATAAGTCATTATCAAACCAACACTTACACTCGAAAACGATTCACTTTCTTACTCAACGCTCTTTAGTGCAGAATAGCACTCACTCACTACTTAAACTCTTTCTCGTCAAGAACGTAAAACTTTATGAAAAACTTAGACATATGCTTGGACATTGAAAAACATAAAAACTTAAACATTTAAAACCCTGGACGAACAAAAACTTTGACACTTTGAAATGAAACATACTTTAATGTGAATACCTGGATAAAGGTATTATTGACAAAAAAATTCTTTAGTGTGAATACCTGGATAAAGGTATTATTGAAAAAAAAAATTCTTTAATGTGTATTAAAAAGATACTTGGACACTTGTATTAAAAAGATACTTGGACAACATAAACATTTGGGTGACGTTTAGAAGAAAACGTCACTCCCCTTACTCATATATCACTTATAAAATTACATTGACGACACTTTGAATTTAAAACGACCTGACAAAAACATGATATCAAGAGTGACTGCTCGTCACTCGCGCCATGTCACGTCTCAACTCCGCCCTCTTTTAAATATTTTTGCGCTAGACGACAGACACTCTTATACCGAAAATTTCGTCTTTTCCCTCTCCCCGCAATTCTATTTTTTTTAATTAATTAAAAAGTATATTATCTACAGGCAAAGTATGCATATATTTGCCATATAATTCATATATGATCTTCCATTTGCAGCATCAATGATAATTTTCCATGTATTTATTGAAAAGATATTCAGTCCTAAAAAATAAAAGTTGTAACTTTTGTAAAAATATTTCTAAAGTTTAAGACTTTTCATGTGTGGTTTCGATATTTCGCTAAAAAATCAATGTCGCTACCGGTGTGGTGGGCATTTATTGCAGGTGTGGTGGTCGATGATTAAATTTAATTCACCCTGATATACTGAATCTCGTTATTCTTGACGCCGTTCGCAAGGCTGTGAACGCTCTATTTGCGAATAGTTCCTAAAAATGATATTCTCAAGGACCGTTCCTAAAATCATCGAATTGTTTCGTCCCTCACATCAGCGTCAGTTGACGTTATAATACAAATGTCATTTGTCATTTTGTTATGTCAAAAATAAATATAAACAAGCTTTTCAAATATGTTTATCAATTTCTTCTATAAAAATGAATTCTACAAACCCAAATTGCAGAGGCATACACAAATAATAATAATTTACTCATTTGGAACATTCTAATGAAGTGTATTTAGTGCAAAAAACAAGTCTATTCTGTAACTTGTCGTTACGGTAACGATAATTTTTCAGAGTAGATTCTGTAATATCGTTGCGTTACAATCTAAAGACAAAACATAACGATAATATTTTTACAATTTTATAAGGGTTGGTATATTTTTGACATATGCTAGGTAGCAAAAGATTACCAATTTATTTGTTTATAGATGTTTGGTTAAATAAGCTTTTTATTCACTTACTCACGTAATTTTTATTATGGATAAAGACAAAGTTAAAACACCAATATAGGCACAATGTATAATGTATTTGGATGAATTGAATACAAAAATGAACCGTTTAGGAATAACAAATTTGATGCTATAAGCCCTGTTATTATTAAAAACATAGGGAAACAGCTTTCAGACAAATTAAATAGTTTAGGTGGTTCTATTAAGGATTCAGCAGAATAGAAAAGGGTATGTACAATACTTGATTTTCTTTTTTTATTAGTATTATCCATAATAGCAGTAATTACATATGTTTTTTGTTATAATTTTTACCAATTTCAGACATTCACCGACAGGAAGTGTCCAGTTAAAGCAAAGACAAGAAAGAATAGAATTATCACAAAAGAAACAGGAAACATAGGGTATCCTATTAAACCTTTATGAGATACTGAAGAACCATTACTAGATGTTACAGGTTGGGTGGTAGTCAACGGCATATTCTATATTCATGACATAGGATTAGGTATGAATTACGTGATTTTTTAAATTTGGTTATATCCACTAAAAATTTAAAATTGCATACATACCAAATAATGAAGAAATTAGAGAAGAGTCAGAGAAAGAGTTCCCAAATCAAAGTAGGATTCCTAAGAATCAACTAGTTGAACACACTAAGTTGAAGAGTCACTTAAAAGACCATCGAGGAAAGGAAAACGTCAAGTACTGGGGTGCAAGACTCTAAAATAAAGTAATTGTAATGATGAAAGTGAAAAAATAATAATCCTGAAATAAATTGCAAAAAATGTCACAGATATGAGGGTAATAAAGGAAAAAATGCTAAACCTGCGTTAATTCAATCTTCGAGTCAAGTATCCTAATTATGATTTTATGTTGGACTTGGATTCATATTCTTAAATTGCCCACAGTGTGCCCCCCTGTCCGTAAGTGGGTGTCAAGTTTTTTGTTATTGATTTTAGTTATTAACTTATTCTCTTTTACTACATGTTCTAAATCCTAAAACGCAATAACCTAATATCAATATTTATTAGTAGTAAACAAGATTTGTCAAAAAATATCAATATAGCTCAAGAGGAAAGTACTTTTATTTTTGAAAATATCAAAAAATTACACTTTAAAAAGTTGTTTGCAATTGAATTTAATACTCACTTGCAGAGTTACAGCTACCTGACTCTAGTATTATTTTACTTCCTGTTTCAAACTGTTTTATTAATAATTTTACAAAAAAGTTACTAGCTATAAAATTTTATATTCGGTAATTGCATTTTATGTGTTAGACTATGCAGAGTTTTCACAAAGAATAATTTTTTTTCTAAAATCAATAGTTTTTAATATGGTGTTAATTTAACGGGATACACTGAATAATCAGTTTATTAAAAAACATCTATATTTTCAGATATTTGTTGGATTGTGATGTTATGTTTAGTACAATACTTTAGGTAGGAATTTTGCTTGGACCAGGTTCCTGAGTCACCTATACTTTAATCAGTGTTATTGGAAAAAATCGTATACAGTGCAAATTCTTTAAAACCCGACAGACCAATTTTTTTATTCGAAGTGATAGAGTAGTACTTCCTAAGTAGTTAAATTATTTTCTACTACTTTGCCTTAGGGAGTACTACTCTATCACTTTGAATAAAAAGTTGTCCTATGTAAGGTTTTAAAAAACTTGCATTGTCGTTATGTTTAGTAAAATAACATAAAAAAAATAATTCAATAAAACAATTTCAATTTTCTTCCTATAAAAAAGTTAATTTGAATTTATAGTACATGATCGTATTAAAATGGACATTGTAAATTTTCTGGAATTGTTATTTTAATAATTGATATTTTTCATTTTGATTCTTATAAATGGTACCATGTAAGAGCCATAACACAAGAAACTTAAGAAAATTGTTCTTCAATTATTGTATTAAAATATACAAAAAGTCTTGCTCAATTAAAGAGATTATTTGTAATTTGATTGTAAACTGTATTATTAACCCTATTTAATAAATGAGCATCGTCCAATCGGCCAATATCATCTTCATCGACAAAATTGTTGTCATGTTCCTATAAAATTAAATATTCATCAATTTGTATATTCCGAAAGAAGGAGATTGGAACTTAAGGGAACTGTGGATGGAAATAACAGTCAACTCATGATATGGGAAAATGCCGAAGAAGATGAAGAAGGTATAATCCTTTTTATAATAATGTTGTGGAGCATAAAACAAGCATATATAATTCTTGACACAAATGCAGGATCGTATTGCACACCTTTGAGCATTCCATTGGTTCTTTCAATGCAATTCCGAACGTCTATGAACGACATTGTTACTGATTAGAGAATATGCCTCTAAAATTTGGTTCATAACCGATACAAAATTTAGCAGGTAAGGTTAGACTAGTTACATTTGTTTTAGAATGAAGGATGTAACAATTACTGGTATTACAATCTGATAAATTATATTAACAACTTATTGAAACAAAGCATCTCTTCGTTGAATGATTGGTCCTGATGGTATTCCAAATTTGGTCTCGAAACAGGGTAGTATATCCTTAATGCTGCCTTTGTGTCAGCTATTTCATTTATCTTTATCTTCAGGTATGTTTCCTGATAGTTGGAAGGAAAGTTTTGTTTCTCCGATATTTAAATCAGGTTCAAGAAGTGATATTAAAAATTATCGCAGTGTATCTATACAGTCTTCAATCCAAAATGTTTTTGATAGTTTGATGTATAACTGTTTGAATTGGCAGTGTTAAGAGATTATAATTAATGAGTAGCACAACTTTAGGGGGGGGATCAATTTACGGTAACCAATATGCTTACATACAATGGTACGCTGTCTGCTGCCTTAGAGAGAGGGCATCAGGTTGATGCCATATATACTGATTTTTCCCAAGCTTTCGACAGAGTTAATCACTTGTTGATTGAGGAATTAAAAAATTTAGGTTTATCAGACAAATTAGTGAATTGGGTGTTTAGTTTTCTTAGTGGGAGAAGTTTGAAGGTAAAAATTGGGAACTTTTTGTCAAGAGTGATTGGTGTACGCGCTGGTGTCCCTCGGGGGGGGGGGGGGCACTGTTCTCCGTTGTTGATTAGCCTGTTTGTTAATGATCTCAAAGATGATATAAAGGAGTGTGAGTTTTTAATATTCGCTGATGATCTCAAATTATTCTTAGTGGTTTGGAATGACATCGATATTGGTTTAATTCAAAGGAAGCTAGATAATCTGTCTGAATGGTGTCGGGTAAACTTGTTGGATTTGAATGTTGAAAAATGCTTTAAGATCTCTTTTAGGAAAAAGGAAACTATGATCTCATTCTCGTATTCAATAGATGGTCAATTGCTGATAAGTAAAGAATTGGCTAAGGATTTGGGAAAACTTTTTGACTCTCACTTAAGTTTTGGTGAGCATATCAATCAATTGGTGGTTGGGTCTCGAAGGATGTTGGGATTTACTTTGAGGAATTGTAATGATCTATCTCTGGAAGCTGTGAGGTCTGTTTATGTTGGGTTGGTCAGATCTCAACTGGAATATGGAACAGTTATTTGGACGCCTCAATATTTATATTGTTTATAAGTTATTACTCGAAAGATTACAAAACAAATTCTTGAGATATTGTAATTATAGATTTAATTTGAATCTCATTGATCATGACTATTCTCATATTTTACATGAACTAAAATTGCTTACTCTGGATAAAAGAAAGCTTATGTTTGACATTTCTCTGATTTATTAAATATTAAATGGTATTGCATCATGTCCATCCTTGCTGCCTGAAATATAAATATATCTTGAAGTTCCACAAAGAGCACTGCGGCATTGTAAATTATTTTCCATTAGTTTTCACAGAACTAATTATGGTAGACATTCATTCATAGACAGATCTCTAGAATTTTTAAATAGAGAGGATAGATTGGATGTTTTTAATGGCTCATTCAAAGTCTTTAAGAGTACTTTACTAAGGTTCCTTTGAAGTGATTGTATATATATGCTTGTTATGATATTATCATGTTGTGTTACTGTTACTTAGTTAAGTTAGTTAAATGTAAACATAACCATATTGTATGCTGTTGTATTTTGTAGTGGGGGTTTTCCGTTTAAATAAATAAATAAATAAATATAACGATGAAATAAAACAATATAATTTGTTTAAAACTTCATTATATTTGAACTAATCTTCAATTTCAACTATTGGACGCGTTTCACTCGCACAGTAGCTTTCTTGTAACGAATTCGTATGTTTACATTATCTTTAGTTAGTTTAATACATTTCCTTCTATAATTTGGTTCAAAAGCTCAATTATAAATAGATTTTCTTTACGTTCCGTGTTGTTATTGACAGCATAGAAAAAGTTTATATATATATATATATATATATATATATATATATATATATATATATATATATATATATATTGTATTAATATATGGTTTTTCTTTTTTTATTATTTATTTATTATTTGCCCCACTTTGGGGCCAATTATATCATTTTTTTTTATTATAGCCCTACGTTGGGCCGACAATTTAATTAATAATCATATTTATTTACTTTTATTTATTGTTTATTTATAATTACTTTACTATTTATACCTTATTATTTGTTTATCGAACTTACCTTATTTATTTTACCTTCGGCTGCTGATCAATTTTGATATTGGGGCATGAAAATATATACTCCTAATCTTAGTTGGATTGATGGGCGATTGAAATAAATTTAAAAATCACCATATGCTTTTATATATTTAATTAATGAATAAATTGTTTTAAAGAAAATGGATAAGAATGTTCCGATTGAAACTTATAATTAATTATTTATTTAGTATCACATTTTTATTTAATTATAGAAATAAAATTATCCGATGCCTATGGTGTGCTCCTATCGCATACTGAAATTAATAGTCAACCTTCAAAAATATACAACGCTTGCGCAGAGCAGTCTTTTGTTACACATCTCACATTATTAAATAACGCTAAACGTTGAGAAAATTGAAATATATATGATTGATTTGTGTGGCTGTGTGTTATTTTAACTTGTATAAAACAAGAAAAGATTCTATGGTGATAAACAACGAAACAGATTAATTACATATATGAAATTACCAACTATAAACTATAAAAGTATTTTTAGAAATCTCTTATAAACTACATGTATAGATTGAAAAACAGGTGAGTAATCATTGTTATACTCTATAAAATTGAACGATATATTAATTATTTTTCAAAATTGTTCTTTGTATTGTTTATTTATGGCCTTTAATATTTATTTTATTAGTTAATTGAATGATCATTTATATTTATTGTTCGTCTTTGGAACCCAAAGAAATAAATTCACTAACCTGTTATTTGAGAAAACGATTGTCTCAAAATGTCCGCACCTATTAGCGTCCTTTCTCATTGCTGTAGATCACCAAGTTTCTCATATTACTTAGAAAAGACTCGTTTTGGATCGGGAATTTGTTTTCATTTGTTGGTAGGATCTCTGGTTGTAAAACTACTTTGTAGAATGGCCGAAATACTTAATTTTAATAATTTTTCGCAAAAAATTTGAAGAGCCCCGACATGGAGTTGCTTATGCTTCTACCTTCCTCGCCACACTCAATTGTTTTTTTATCAACAAACTTGCTTCAAGCGGATGTTCATAAACTACTAGATATACAATTTTTTATAACGATTGATTGTCATTCTTATTTGTCCAAAATCCCTCTATTATTCACATAAATGTCCTATTGTTTTATATTATTTATACTTTATATTGTTTATAATTTCATAATACGTCACAATCAGTTCTATAAATTGTCTTGTTAATTATTCTAATTTTCAAAAGTCCTGTGATTGGTGGAAACTTAAATTATAATTATATAATTTTGGTAACATGAACAATTATATATCATATATGTAATTATTCCATTTGTATTCTACTATTTGTTCATTCAATTATCATACATAGTTTCTTAATGATTTTCAAATTTTATTTATTCATCCCTCATGTATTCAATCAGATTTGTTGGTACGCATGTCAACATAATATGACATTTCTGGTTTTTGTACTTCCCTATATGAAAATAGATCTTTAAAACTCATATGTATTATATAAATAATATTTAATCTTCCATTACAAAATTCACAATTGTTTTCTTTTTTATGTGATTTAGATACTGTAGCTATATCGTTGATTTCTCAAGTTATTAGTTTGTCCTTCATATTCCTCCATTAAATTTTGGTTTGGTTTTGCGTTAAGTTAACTTATTTCATTGTCATTTATATTTGATTATTTGTTTTATTATTATAATATGACTTTATATGGTTTTATCTAAATTTAGTTTTATAAACTTTATTAAAATAATCTCAACTTCTGGAATTCTAAAAAATTGCTGAAAATTTAACTACAATTGACAGATATGGTCATTATTACTATTATATATAAAAAATTTGATCTTAGTTTCTTTATTTCTACATTACACTGGGTCACAATGTATGCCTCCATTCATACTACAACAATCTATATATATATATATATATATATATATATATATTCTATATATATATATATATATATATATATATATATATATATTCTATATATATATATATATATATATATATATATATATATATATATATTCTATATATATATATATATATATATATATATTATTCGATTAAGGAATATATTCTTGTCACATGTAAAGAAAACGAATCACTAAATGAACAATAGAACGAATTAGAATATTTAACTACAAAAATAATTGAAATACTACCAAAACTGCCATCTATGGATGTCAGTAAAACTTTGCGCCATGTACACGTCTCAAGTTTAGAAAGAATAAAATTTCCATTTAATTAACAATAAAAGTACCTAAACAAGTTTAGATCACAAAAATTTTTGAAATCACGTAAAATACCATGTCGTATATTAAATTTATCCACCTTTTTCTATTTTCAATTGATACTTACAAAGAAACATTCTTCCAAATAATTCTCAATTTATTGACTGAAATTTATTCAGATAAAATTTTTATATATACATAGTTATTTTCCAACTAATTTTAAGCTCATTTAAAAAATCATTTGGCAAGAAAAAAATTTTATAAGACTTGGCCCAATTTTTGCAGCCTTATACCAAAAATTGGACCAAGTCTTATAAATTTTTTTTCTTGCCAAATGATTTTTTAGATGAGCTTAAAATTAGTTGGAAAATAACTATGTATATATAAAAATTTTATCTGAATAAATTTCAGTCAATAAATTGAGAATTATTTGGAAGAATGTTTCTTTGTAAGTATCAATTGAAAATAGAAAAAGGTGGATAAATTTAATATACGACATGGTATTTTACGTGATTTCAAAAATTTTTGTGATCTAAACTTGTTTAGGTACTTTTATTGTTAATTAAATGGAAATTTTATTCTTTCTAAACTTGAGACGTGTACATGGCGCAAAGTTTTACTGACATCCATAGATGGCAGTTTTGGTAGTATACATATCTTACCCACAATTTCTTGACGAGAACAGAAATAACTCTCATTTACGTTAATTAAAACCTTTTAAAAGAACTCATTCTTGCCCGCAAAAGAGCCGGGCCCTTAAGACAAATGTCTATAATCATAAAACATATAAAAACAATCTCAAAGGAGTTAGACAAAACTCTCATCATACTTATACACTCGTGGTCACTACCTTACATTTATCTTCGCTACCTTACACATTTACACATGAATTATTACTTGCTTTCTCATACAACTGCAGCTTAACCAAACTTATAGTCATACTCATATTGGCACTCAAAGCTCACATTTATAATACTTTTACATTTATTCGTACATACTCGTACTTACATTTGCATTCACATTCATTCGTACTTACGCTTACTCACTCGTTGTTGCACGCACTCGCACTTGCTCTAGTCTCATGAGCACACTCTCTTTCTCGTATATACATTCTTAATATACATTGCACTCAATGCATTCTCAATGTATTCCCATTTTACTTACACTCTCATTTGAATTCATAACCTCATTCCAATTCTACTCGTACTTGTAGTAGCACTCACTTACATTTGTAATTAGTAATTATAATCTCATACAAACTTGTGAAATATTAAACTTGAACTCACTCTTATACCCATACTCTTGCTTACAATTGAACACTTAGTGATAACCCTCTCTTGCGTTGTACATGCATTACAGCCTCAATCTCTCATACCATACCAAAACACTGGGAAGTCCGAGGTTCCTGGACCGTTACTCGTAAAACAAACTGGTACCACACTTGTCGAACTAGAATCGACTTACACATTCTCTTTATTTTCTCTCATTATCTCATTAAACACTGGGAAGTCCGAGGTTCCTGGACCGTTACTCGTAAAACAAACTGGTACCACACTTGTCGAACAAAAATCGACTTACACATTCTCTTTCTTTGCTCTCATTGCCTCATTAAACACTGAGAAGTCCGAGGTTCCTGGACCGTTACTCGTAAAACAAACTGGTACCACACTTGTCGAACAAGAATCGACTTACACATTCTCTTTCTTTTCTCTCATTATCTCATTAAACACTGGGAAGTCCGAGGTTCCTGGACCGTTACTCGTAAAACAAACGGGTACCACACTTGTCGAACAAGAATCGACTTACACATTCTCTTTCTTTTCTCTCATTGTCTCATAACTATATTACCCAAACACTGGGAAGTCCGAGGTTCCTGGACCGTTACTCGTAAAACAAACTGGTACCACACTTGTCGAACAAGAATCGACTTAAACATTCTCTTTCGTTTCTCTCATTATCTCATAAAACAATGGGAAGTCCGAGGTTCCTGGACCGTTACTCGTAAAACAAACTGGTACCACACTTGTCGAACTAGAATCGACTTACACATTCTCTTTCTTTTCTCTCATTGCCTCATTAAACACTGGGAAGTCCGAGGTTCCTGGACCGTTACTCGTAAAACAAACTGGTACCACACTTGTCGAACAAGAATCGACTTAAACATTCTCTTTCGTTTCTCTCATTATCTCATTAAACACTGGGAAGTCCGAGGTTCCTGGACCGTTACTCGTAAAACAAACTGGTACCACACTTGTCGAACAAAAATCAACTTACACATTCTCTTTCTTTGCTCTCATTGCCTCATTAAACACTGGGAAGTCCGAGGTTCCTGGACCGTTACTCGTAAAACAAACTGGTACCACACTTGTCGAACAAGAATCGACTTAAACATTCTCTTTCGTTTCTCTCATTATCTCATAAAACAATGGGAAGTCCGAGGTTCCTGGACCGTTACTCGTAAAACAAACTGGTACCACACTTGTCGAACAAGAATCGACTTACACATTCTCTTTCTTTTCTCTCATTATCTCATTAAACACTGGGAAGTCCGAGGTTCCTGGACCGTTACTCGTAAAACAAACTGGTACCACACTTGTCGAACAAAAATCGACTTACACGTTCTCTTTCTTTTTTTTCATTGTCTCATAACTATAGTACCCAAACACTGGGAAGTCCGAGGTTCATGGACCGTTACTCGTAAAACAAACTGGTACCACACTTGTCGAACAAGAATCGACTTACACATTCTCTTTCTTTTCTCTCATTGCCTCATAACTATATTACCCAAACACTGGGAAGTCCGAGGTTCCTGGACCGGTACTCGTAAAACAAACTAGTACCACACTTGTCGAACAAGAATCGACTTACACATTCTCTTTCTTTTCCCTCATTATCTCATTAAACACTGGGAAGTCCGAGGTTCCTGGACCGTTACTCGTAAAACAAACTGGTACCACACTTGTCGAACAAGAATCGACTTACACATTCTCTTTCTTTTCTCTCATTGTCTCATAACTATATTACCCAAACACTGGGAAGTCCGAGGTTCCTGGACCGTTACTCGTAAAACAAACTGGTACCACACTTGTCGAACAAGAATCGACTTAAACATTCTCTTTCGTTTCTCTCATTATCTCATAAAACACTGGGAAGTCCGAGGTTCCTGGACCGTTACTCGTAAAACAAACTGGTACCACACTTGTCGAAATAGAATCGACTTACACATTCTCTTTCTTTTCAATCAATGTCTCATAACTATATTACCCAAACACTGGGAAGTCCGAGGTTCCTGGACCGTTACTCGTAAAACAAACTGGTACCACACTTGTCGAACTAGAATCGACTTACACATTCTCTTTCTTTTCTCTCATTATCTCATTAAACACTGGGAAGTCCGAGGTTCCTGGACCGTTACTCGTAAAACAAACTGGTACCACACTTGTCGAACAAAAATCGACTTACACATTCTATTTCTTTGATCTCATTGCCTCATTAAACACTGAGAAGTCCGAGGTTCCTGGACCGTTACTCGTAAAACAAACTGGTACCACACTTGTCGAACAAGAATCGACTTACACATTCTCTTTCTTTTCTCTCATTATCTCATTAAACACTGGGAAGCCCGAGGTTCCTGGATCGTTACTCGTAAAGCAAACTGGTACCACACTTGTCGAACAAGAATCGACTTACACATTCTCTTTCTTTTCTCTCATTGTCTCATAACTATATTACCCAAACACTGGGAAGTCCGAGGTTCCTGGACCGTTACTCGTAAAACAAACTGGTACCACACTTGTCGAACAAGAATCGACTTAAACATTCTCTTTCGTTTCTCTCATTATCTCATAAAACACTTGGAAGTCCGAGGTTCCTGGACCGTTACTCGTAAAACAAACTGGTACCACACTTGTCGAACAAGAATCGACTTACACATTCTCTTTCTTTTCTTTCATTATCTCATAAAACACTGGGAAGTTCGAGATTCCTGGACCGTTACTCGTAAAACAAACTGGTACCACACTTGTCGAACAAAAATCGACTTACACGTTCTATTTCTTTTTTTTCATTGTCTCATAACTATAGTACCCATCAGTAGATATGTACGTAGTTCGTCGCTGTTCGTCGGGGTATTTATTGATGTGGAGGGGGTGAAGTACGAACCCGGCGCGTCTCCAGGTGGCGGATAGGAGAAGGGCCTCTGAGATGATTTTATATGAGGAGGAGGTCTGCGGGGAAATACCTGGGGCTCGTTGTATCTAAAAACTCAACTGGCAGCCCTCGAATACCCTGCCGCGGACCAACTTTACCTGTCCCAGCTGTAGTATCGTGGCTAAGGGATTGCACACAGGGTTACGATGCCGGGTGAAATTTCGAGCTCACCTCGAAATCACCTGTTATACCAATGTCTCCTGGCTGTCTGTGGTCAAGTCTCGCGGGCCAGTGGGATGGGGGGGGGGTCTTGGCTTTACTGTCCGGACCAAGAGGAGACAACCTCATTAAAAACCTAAATTCAAGGTGGGAGACCAGACCGAAGAATGCGTGGCTATATAGAAGAATAGTCCTCACTGGTTTCGACCTTGGAGCACCGGGGGGAACTCCATTGTATTGAACCCCTTACCTCTGCATGCGGGGTCTGCAGCGGTGGACCGTAATTACCCTAGCTTCTCGTGGGATCACTCATGGAAAGAAAAAGTAAAAAAACTTTCACCGGAAAAGTAGTGGAGACAACCTCCACCTCTTCATCCGGGCACCTCACAGAGGGAAAAAAGGCCAAACGGCACAAAGGTCGTATGCCGTTCGACCTCCCAAAACCGGGAGAACCGGGCGTTATAGGCGACCCACTGAGAAAAGGCCTCAGTGGAGCAGGGGTGCGGAAATACCTGCGACTCCTCAATCAGGGAATATCCCCTGAAGAGGCCAGGAAGCAGGTAACTCAGCGCCCAACCCCCCCGAAGGAATTACCAACGGGGAAAACAAAGCTTAAAAGAGGCCCGGAGCATATTTCCTCCGCTTAGGCCTCATAACAAGAAAGCAAAAACAGCTGCAACGTTAACCGGGCAAGCCACTGGTTACGCAGCAGCTGTCAAAGCAGAGAAAGCTTTTAGGGTGGGAATAATGCCCAATGATTATCCTGGGGTCATCCTGAAAGCGGAGCAGCTCTCCACACTGGAAGATACTCTGGTGGAAGAGCTGTGCCAGAGCAAAGAGAAGGGAATCCACTTCTCAGGTATCCATTTCCGATGTGGAATGATACTGGTGGACTGTGGGTCACAAGAATCGGCAGACTGGCTCATGAGGTCCGCGCCGAAATTAAACTCTTGGGAAGGACCCGAATTGGTGGCTCGAAGTGGAGACGACATCCCAAAGCCGGTCACCATAACAGTGTTCTTCCCAAGAAGCCACGACATGAAACTGGAGAAGATCCTCCAACTTGTCGAGGTTCAGAAATCCAACCTCAGTACTGAGGCTTGGAAGATTTTAAACTCTAAAAAAGAGGGACAGGGAACTATCCTCACGATTGGGATCGACCACCAATCTGGGGAGGCTCTGAAGGCAGGAGGTTACGCTCTAAACTTCCGTTTTGGGCGTATTCCTGTCTCGGGGCTGGGAAAAAAGAAGATTCCTGCGGAGGATCCAAAGTATATGGAGATACTCTCCACATCCGGAACCTCTGGAAAGGAGAAACAAGGCGAAAGCTTGACCTTGGGTCAGCCCGAGATCTCCTCCGGCTCTGCTGGGATGACTGGGAATGCGGAGACTGCCTCTGCATCCCGGGAAGCTGGGCAGAGCAGCCTGGGGGTCGAGAGTCTGACTCTAGATCAAGAAACCTGCTCGATTACCGAGGGAGATACTGCCATGGTGGTCGAGGAGGGTCAGGGAGAGAGAAAGGAGGGGGATGAATAGAGGCTGAGTAACTCGGCCTCTCTCATCCATAATTATTCACCTTCACGTTCACGAATGTAGCTCAGATTAACCTGCATCACGCGAAGGGAGCTTCAGCCGTGATTGCAAGGTTGTTCGCTAGACTACAACTGGATATTGTACTGATCCAAGAAGCATGGATCAACAAAGAAGGCCAAATCAAAGGTTTGGCATGTAAGGATTCTAAATTGATTTATGATCAAAGGCAAGTATCTCCGCGTGTCTGCGTAATCATAAGAAATAACATAAAATATATTTGTGTTTCAGAATACGTGTCACGGGACCTTGTTCCAATCATGGTTCACCTCAACATTGGGGGTATCGACCGAGACATCGTCATTGCCTCTGCCTACTTCGCTGGAGACGGGCCGATGACACCGCCAGTAGAGGTACAAGAGCTAGTGAGACACTGCGATAGCAGACGGCTGCCAATTATAATTGGTTGTGATGCCAACGCACACAATACCGTGTGGGGAAGCACCAATAACAACGTAAAAGGTGAGTGTTTATTAGAATATCTCTTAGCAAATAACCTTGAGACCTTAAACGTGGGGACAACCCCCACTTTTGTCACGAGAGCAAGAGAACAGGTCCTGGACGTAACAATCGTTAATGTTGCTGCTAGGAAAAATGTAAAAGATTGGAGGGTGATGAGCGAGCCATCACTTTCCGACCATAGGATCATCGAATTTAGGATAGAGGGAAATACCACCTCGATTCCTACAATTCGAAATCCTAGAAATACTGATTGGTCTCTTTACAAGACCAATCTGAAGGACAATTTGGAACACGTCGAAGTGAATGGGGTAAATCACCCGCACTACGACCTGGAACAAAGAGTCGAACAGATCAGTGAGGCAATAATGGAAGCTTTTCATTCCAGTTGCCCACTCTCAAAAGCTCGTTCAGAAAAGGATGCTCCTTGGTGGAATGAGAACCTGTCAAACCTCAGAAAAGAGGTCCGTCGGCTCTTTAATAGAGCCAAACGTGACGGCAATTGGCAGAGGTACACTGAGAAGCTTACTCAGTACAATAAAGAGATTAGGAAGGCCAAAAGGCTTAATTTTCAAGCCTTTTGCGAAAAGATCACTTCCACTCACACTGCGGCCAGACTACAAAAGGTCATGGCAAATGGGGGAACTAACCCCACAATGTCGCTAAAAAAGCCAGACGGATCATACACGGAAGGTGAAGAGGAACGATCAATTCTTCTTCTTAAAACCCACTTCCCAGGTAGTGAACCAGCAACAAAAATCGAAATAGCAATGAACTACACCAAAAAATCCCGCAAGGAAGATTGGGACATTGCTAAGAAAATATTTACCAGACAACGGTTGGAATGGGCAATAAGTACCTTTCAACCATATAAATCACCAGGAGTGGATGGAATATTTCCAGCACTCCTACAGCAAGGGATAGAGGAGATTCTTCCTCACCTGCTGAAGATTACAAGAAGCAGTCTAGCAGTGGGTCTAATACCTAGAAAATGGAGAAGGACAAGGGTAACCTTCATACCAAAAATAGGGAAAAAAGATGGGACTGATCCCCGATCTTTTAGACCCATCTGTCTAACATAGTTTCTACTCAAATCGATGGAGAAAGTAGTGGATAACTACATAAGAACAGAGAATCTGGAGAATGTACCACTTCATAAATGTCAGCATGCCTACAGAGCGGGTCGATCAACTGAGACGGCTCTGTATCAGCTGACAGAAGTCATCCAGAGAACTCTGAACAACAAAGAAATCGCAATGTGTGCATTCCTGGATATATCAGGGGCCTTTGACAACACAACTCATGTGTCTGTCAAAGAAGCACTAAAAAAGCGAGGAGTGAATGAAACCATTGTAAAATGGATGTATGAGTTGTTGACAACGAGGATAGCTGAGACACAGGTGGGGAATCAAACCACCTCAGTTAAAGCCACTCGGGGGACAACTCAAGGGGGAGTGATATCTCCCCTTCTATGGAGCCTCGGAGTAGATGAGTTGCTCTACAGGCTAACGGAGCTTGGCTTCGAATGTATGGGCTACGCCGATGACATTGTATTAATAGTCAGAGGCAAGTTCGAGAGCACCTTGTGTGATTTATTACAAAAGGGCCTCAGAATCATTGAGCAATGGTGCTTGTCAGTGGGGCTAAACATTAACCCAAGCAAGACCATAGTTATTCCATTTACCCGGAAAAGAACACTTCCAGCCATGAAACCCATATCCTTAAATGGGGAAATCATAGAATGGAAATCGGAGGTTAAATATCTAGGGATAACCCTAGACAGTAAGCCTCTGTGGAATAAGCATGTTGAAATAACTGCTAGTAAAGCAATAAGAGCTTTGATGGCGTGCAGAAATCTAGCTGGTAAGAGGTGGGGCTGTAACCCAAAAATACTGCGATGGATGTACGCCATGATTGTGAGACCAGCAATTACGTATGGGGCAATAGTTTGGCACACAAAAGCAAGTCAGTACAGCACGAGGAAAACCCTCGATAAAGTTCAAAGGCTTGCCTGTGTGTGCATCACTGGAGCTATGAGAACGTGTCCAACTAGGGCACTTGAGATCATTACAGATCTCACACCTCTACATCTGGTGATAGAAAGATCTGCCCAAGAGGCAATTCTTAGAATATCTAAGGAAGGTTCAGACAATGAGAGTATTAAAAATCAGGGAGCTTGGTCTTCTCTGACAAGATACACCTCATTAGCGAATCTTCCCAGTGACGAAATGATCAGGAAAGTAAGCATCGAAAAGAATTTCACTACGATGCTAAATACGAGGAGAGACTGGGAAAGGGAATACATCACCCAAACTCTCAAAGAAAGCACCATTAGATGGTATACAGATGGTTCAAAAACCACCATCGGAGCAGGCGCTGGAGTATTTGGGCCTGGCACCAGATACTCATTATCGTTAGGCTCCTTCCCGAGCGTCTTTCAGGCAGAAATACTTGCGATTGAAAGATGCGTGGAAATGAACCTAGAAAGAAACTACCAGAGATGTGACATATCGATCCATTCTGATAGTCAAGCAGCTATCAAAGCATTGAGCTCCCATGTCATTGATTCAAAGTTGGCATGGGAGTTCCGAAGAAAACTTGATGAATAAGGCAAGAATAACAAGGTCTCTTTAGTCTGGGTTCCTGGTCACTCGGGAATCACGGGAAATGAAGAGGCCAATACACTTGTCAGGAAAGGAGCACAAATGCCCTTTATTGGCCCGGAGCCTTTCTGTGGTGTATCAAAATGCTCCTACAAGAAAGAGTTTCGGAAGAAAGAGGAAACCGAAAGAGAAGCACTCTGGCGGTGCCTTCCCGGGCTGGAACATTCCAAAAAGTTCCTGGGGAACTTTGACACTGCTAGGTCCAAAAAATATTTGGACCTTAGTAAAGATAAGCTACATCTCCTCACGGGCTTTCTTACAGGACACTGCCGCCTTAGGAAGCACTTAATGAGAATAGGTCTAGCAGAGATTGACGAGTGTAGATTCTGTGGGGGGAGGATGAAACTCCTGATCACCTAGTTCTGGAATGCCTCGCCATTGCAAGCCAACGCAAAAAATGCTTTGGACAAGAAACTTGTAAGAGTGAGGACCTAGCCTCGCTGAAGCCGTCCCAAATACTAGAGTTCATTAGAACCTTGGAACTGGAAGGCGAGCTGTAGTAGTAGCGACAACAGCTCTGATAGGGGGGCACAATAAACCTTTGGTTTCAGTGCACAGTAACCCCGTTAAAATCTAATCTAATCTAACTATAGTACCCAAACACTGGGAAGTCCGAGGTTCATGGACCGTTACTCGTAAAACAAACTGGTACCACACTTGTCGAACAAGAATCGACTTACACATTCTCTTTCTTTTCTCTCATTGCCTCATAACTATATTACCCAAACACTGGGAAGTCCGAGGTTCCTGGACCGTTACTCGTAAAACAAACTGGTACCACACTTGTCGAAATAGAATCGACTTACACATTCTCTTTCTTTTTCCTCATTGTCTCATAACTATATTACCCAAACACTGGGAAGTCCGAGGTTCCTAGACCGTTACTCGTAAAACAAACTGGTACCACACTTGTCGAAATAGAATCGACTTACACATTCTCTTTCTTTTCAATCAATGTCTCATAACTATATTACCCAAACACTGGGAAGTCCGAGGTTCCTGGACCGTTACTCGTAAAACAAACTGGTACCACACTTGTCGAACTAGAATCGACTTAAACATTCTCATTATTTTACTTCATTTACATATACTTTAATGTGAATACCTGGATAAAGGTATTATTATCTTATCGTTTACAACTCTAGTCCATTTCTAGAGTATATTGCTTACATTCTTATCGTTTACAACTCTAGTCCATTTCTAGAGTATATTGCTTACATTCTTATCGTTTACAACTCTAGTCCATTTCTAGAGTATATTGCTTACCTTCTTATCGTTTACAACTCTAGTCCATTTCTAGAGTATATTGCTTACCTTCTTATCGTTTACATCTCTAGTCCATTTCTAGAGTACATTACATACATTCGTGCTCTTACAAAACAAGAACTAGCATACATCTAGGCCTTTTGTTCATTCTTACATTCATGACGTTAGATTCCTTACAACACTCTAATTTCAAATCCTTATCAATTCTTACATTCATGACGTTAGAGTCCTTACAACACTCTAACATCAAGTCCTTACCATTTCATTCATTCATGACGTTAGAGTCCTTACAACACTCTAACATCAAATCCTTATCATTTCTTACATTCATGACGTTAGAGTCCTTACAACACTCTAACACCAAGTCCTTACCAGTTCTTACATTCATGACGTTAGAGTCCTTACAACACTCTAACATCATCAAACCTTATCATTTCATTCATTCATAACGTTAGAGTCCTTACAACACTCTAGCATAAAATCCTTATCATATCTTACCTTCATGATGTTAGAGTCCTTACAACACTCTAACCTCAACTCTTGCTCATTCGTTACATACATGACGTTAGAGTCCTCTCAACTCTAACATCAACTCTTGTTCATTCGTTACATTCATGACGTTAGAGTCCTTACAACTCTAACATCAACTCTTGTTCATTCGTTACATTCATGACGTTAGAGTCCTTACAACACTCTAACCTCAACTCTTGTTCATTCATTACATTTATGACGTTAGAGTCCTTACAACACTGTAACATCAAGTCCTTATCATTTCTTACATTCATGACGTTAGAGTCATTACAACACTCTAACATCAAACCTTATCATTTCATTCATTCATGACGTTAGAGTCCTTACACCACTCTAACATCAAACCTTATCATTTCATTCATTCATGACGTTAGAGTCCTTACATCACTCTAACCTCAACTCTTGTTCATTCGTTACATTCATGACGTTAGAGTCCTTACAACACTCTAACAATATCAAAACCTTATCATCTCTTACATTCATGATGTTAGAGTCCTTACAACACTCTAACATCAACTCTTATTCATTCGTTACATACATGACGCTAGAGTCCTCATAACACTCTAACCTCAACTCTTGTTCATTCGTTACATTCATGACATTAGATTCCTTACAACTCTAACATCAAACCTAAACATTCGTTTACTCTCATGACGTCAGAGTCCTTACAACACTCTGACACCAACATTAGGTTACTTTTACAACCCCTATACATTTATTTATATAATTAAATTTACAATTATTCACTTTCATTCACAATCCTGCATCAGAGCCCTATACACTCTCACGCTATCTAACCCTTTCACTAACATCAGCATTCGATGTCTGAGAGCAGCCATCTCTCACCTTTCTTCCATTCTTCCCGCGCCCCCAATATGTTCGAATTTGATTTAATTACCAAATTCTCCCGTGATTTTATTTCAACTTCCCCTGTATAATACAATTCGAATATTCTGCTCAAAACATATAACTAAGTATATCCTTCTTCTCAACATTTAATATTTCCTTACATCAACAAAAAATTCATTTAACTTTACTACCACATAAGAAATACAGATAAATATCGTTTTCTGAAATTCCAATAAATATTTCAAAGTACCCGACATCTTATCGCTTCATAAAAACTCTCTTCCAAACTCTGTTATCTGTATCTACGAAACCTTTTCGGTCCATAAAAAATCACCCCAACTGCAAATCTGCACTCGCTGTATCTGACCGTTACGTTTCAAATTCTTTCATCCCATTGGCCAGATCCTAATATTTTGCTCCTACCTCGCAACCACGTTAACCCATGTATAAATACGAATACAACCTCAATTTTAATCACTTCCCAGTAGTCACTCACACTTCCCAGATAGCCTTCAAATTTCCCAGTCGTCATTCGTCATTCATACATTTCCCAGTCAGCGGTAACAAACATGTGTACGTAATCTTTAATCATCCAGTAAACCATCATATTATGTGCAAAATAATCTCAATTAACGCGTATGTACAAGTGAATTCTTAATTGTCTACGCAAAAATAAATAAATTTATAAATTCATGCAATATATAAAAACGAAAGTGACATAAGTGTTTCATTTCATCATACAGTTCATCATTACATCATACATCAGTGAAAACAATCGTTTTGGTCCTTCGAATACATCTGATAACAACAAAGAACTTTCATTCCATCTAATAGCCCACGTAAAAAGGGTTAATTAGAACAGTACCGTTTTGTGCTAAAACCAGGATAGTCAAAGCACTATTCTTTGGTAATAGTAGAAAATAATGAAAAATAAAACTTAATATGAACTTTGTGATTATAATTAAACCAAACGAATACCAAAGAAGACCTGTAAAATAGTACTAATAACAGAGAATGATTTTGGTCGGGTTACGGATACGCTTACGTATACGGAGAAGGGATGTCACAATCCGTTCAACGCATCGTATCGGCTGAGCCGTAACGGGTCTACACATACGCAGTTCGTTACGGATGAGGATACGTAAGACATTTAAGACAAGCTAAAAGTACCTAATTACTGTCAAAAATTCATAACGGCGGCTAAAGTAAGGTAATTTTATCCATTCTGCATGTGCTACGCCGCATTACAACCACTTCAGACTCGTGCTAAGAGGTTCGCTTCGCAGCTTAACCGAACTATTGCAATGGACACGTATGAGAGCCATTGGCTGCATTCAGGGAACATTCAGCCATAAAGCGCTGCAGCGCAGTTATTCTGTAGGTTACTGAATGGACACATTAGAAAATGACGGGAAGTTTCGCGCTTTATTGCCATACGCGCTTTATTGCCATAACCTTCAATACTACATTTTTTTACTACAGATTACCTTTGTTTACTGAGTGGAAAATGATAAATTTGCATGAAATACTAGAGGATGAAGACGAGGACATTGTATTTAACAATGTTATTAACCTTAACCACATTATTGCTTACGTGGTTGAAGATTTGGGAGCACCCCTAGAAGATGCTGGGGAAAATATAAAACCTAGCCATCAATTTCTATAGGAATAAAACTATCGCCAACACCCAAATGATCCAAATCCATTTTTCAATTTATTTTTTCAACTCCGCTTTAATTTACAGTTTTGAATTTCCAGCGTTAAAGCGTAAAAAATATATGCTTGACCGCTGCATAAAACGTTGCAGCAAACTACGCCGAATATCGTACGTTGAGTCAACTGCTTTAAGAAAGTGCTGCAGCGCTGCTGTTCCCTGAATGCAGCCATTATCGCACAGTGAAGAACGACTAGGACGCGTAAGAGCAGCGTTAGCACACAGTGAAGAATGGCTAGGACGCGTATGCGCGCCACTAGCAGTAAACCGCTTAAACGCTAAGCACTCAAAAAAAACATAGACTACTTTGCATACTCCGCAAATAAAAGTGGCATAAGTAACTTACAAGTAAAAATAAAAAATGGCATGATTTTAGCGTGTACCAAGAAAACATTAATTCGTGCACGCTAAAAAGTGACGTTAGCTTTGTTATTTTATGAAATATGTTTAATGTTTCTTGTTTCTTTAATTTGATGTGATATTTTTTTTTTAAAAGTTTATGTTCCTGCCACAACATTATAGAAATTAGCCCAAAAGTTGTGTTTCTCACTTTAGAACATACTCCAGAAACCCAGAATTTCAAATCTATTTTATTCGAAATCAGTGAAAATAAACGCACCCAATAGGTGCGTTCTTTTTGACTGAGATCTCAGTTAATCTCAGCTCACATCAGTAATGTGAGCGTTCTTTTTATTTTACTCACTTTAAGTGAGCTGAGATTTTTCCTCCCCCTTCACCGATGCTGAATATGTTGTAAGGGAGTATCAGTTTGGAATTGAGTCGGAAATAAAGTGGAGGGGATGAAGAAATATTTGATTTGCTTGGTTTATATGTAGTTTTAACCAAGGTTATCTAAAGTTTTAAGCATTGACATATAAATAATAAACACACATAATCTATTTTTCTTTTGTTACAAATTATGGATACATTAATTAACATTATTAGATGCTGATACGAATCTGTCGTATAGTTTAAATCTATCGACAGATCGCGCGCTTCAATTGAGATGTCGTTCTTTTTGGTGCTTACTCACATCACTTTATCTAAGATCACCTTAACTGAAGTGATCTGAGATCTCAGTCAAAAAGAACGCACCAAATATATGAACAGCTGATAAACATCATTACCACTTCTTCAGTTTTCAATTCAATTGCCATTTGTCAATGTGCCTGTTTACGCAAACCATGAAGAAAAAATGGTCAAAATATTAGGAAATATTTTAAGCAATATTACTAACATAATAAAGTATGGTTGTTTAGCTCACTGCACTTTCCAATTTGTCGGAGATCTCGTAGTATGTTCAGGTCCTTCAATGGAACCGACTTTACATTCAAACGACGTTCTACTTACCGAGCACGTTTCATCTTTGAGAAACAATATAAATAAAGGTGACATAGTTATAGCCAAATGCCCAACGGATCCTAACCAGCAGATATGTAAAAGAGTAGTTGCTTTACCAGGAGACAAAGTTAGAACAGGTTTTACTTCATATGAGTATGTTCCCATTGGGCATGTTTGGTTAGAAGGTGATAATTCCTATAATTCTTTAGACAGTAGATCGTACGGTCCCGTACCGCAAGGTTTGGTAAAGAGTAGAGCAGTATGTAAGGTTTGGCCTATTAAGGATCTGTCACTGCTGGTAAGGTAACAATTATTTCGGTATATAAAATACTCTGAGAAAAATTAACTAGGTTTTTATAAAAATATTGATATAAATTTAAATAGAAATGAATTTTATTATTTTAGTGATTGATTTTACTACAAGAAGGCAACTATGTTATTCTCGAGACAATCATTTGAATGAATTTAGTTAATAAGATATTTTCAACTATATTTAAGTATTAATAAATATTGAAGTTTGTGGAGTCTTTTTTCTGTTTTTCTTCCCACCAAGTTTTTAAAAATGACAATAATAGTTATTTGTTTTACTACGCTCAGCTATGAAACCAGCCAAGGCATTAAATCTGCTTTTCTGCCGTGTGAAACATATAATTTTTTCTTCAAATTTGTTCCAATTCCACGCAAAATCGACTTTTTCATATTTAAATTGCGTTTCATTATCAATATCCAAATAACTAAATTATTTTATCAAAGGTAACTGGGCCCTGCGTTACTATGTTTACCGCTGATGACATTTGTTGAATATGTTTGTTTACTGTTTACTTTGTCATTGTCAATTTTGAAAAGTTGTCATGTTAGAAATGGATTTACTGCAAAGCGAGGATGAATTGATGCAATTAACACCACCTGAGATATGAGACCAGGCGCAAGATATGGAATTTAACCTTTTACCGAAAAAATCAAGAACTGTATATGAACTCACATACAGCAAATTCATGGAATATAGACAGAAGAAAAATATAGGATCTTTCTCAAAAAATGTGCTGATTGTCTATTTTTCTGGTCTTTCAAAGAAAATGAAGCCTTCAACGTTATGGTCTACCTATTCGATGTTGAAAGCTACCCTGAACATAAAAAATAACATTGATTTGGCAAAATACCTGAAGTTACGGGCTTTTTTGAAACGCCAGTCAGACGGATTCCATGCAAAAAAATCCCGAGTTTTTCAAAGAGAAGAAATCGAGAAATTTTTATCAGATGCCCCAGATGAACTGTATTTGTGTACAAAGGTAGGAATATATTGAAAATAATCTATATATATCTAATAAATAAAAATTTCGTGTTGTAGTTTGTAGTTTTAATGCAATAAAACCAGTTTATTATCATCAGCATCATTTTGAGTTTTCTTAATGTCATTGTCAATTTTAATAACCAGTTTGATTTAAATTATTACTTGGAAGGTTGCCTAGCAACGAAATTTTTCTACCTAGGCAGTAAAAGTGGACTTTTTCTGCCTAGACATTAAAAGTACAACTTCTAAGCCTGCCAAGTGTCATTAAAAGACCGCTTTTAATGTCATTTGGAGAAAAAATAATTTAAATAAAAATTTGGAGGTATCGTTTAAAATATACCCATTTTTATTGATATAATGTTGAAATTAAAGAAAATAAAAATTTTCAACAATTAATTTTTACATTCTACATTAAAATTGATCAGCTATGTGGATGTAACGTTGTGTGCTCCCACATGTGGATGATGAAACTTCTTAAGTCAGAAGTGCTTTGCTATATTATCATACGGGGTGGAATTGAGACATAGACCACCCACATAATGTGTCCGATGTTATTCAAACTGTATGAAAATTGAATTGGAACACCCTGTATGTTTTTATATATTTGGATTTTAAGAAGCAGTTGAATGTCCCTAACAAATTCGACATAAGATAATAAAATAATTAGAACAGCTAGAATCTTAAAAGTTAGAATTTCTGATATTTGTGGGAAATAAACGTAGATATTTTATTGATAAATTTGTGATGGATGTTTTATGTTTCCACTGTGAAGAAGTGCTTAGTTTGCAAAGCAATTTAAATCGTCATTAGTTTGATGTAAATATATTGTATCATTAGGAAAAAATAATTTCCCTTGTTTAAATTGTTTAATTAAGCTTCAATGATGATTGAAGAATTCTCTTATAAGAGAAGCATGATATTATTCTAGAAAGCAAAGGATTAATTTTCCTCACAATATGATGGCAAGTATTATTTAACAAGAAAGTTTTCTGTACCTATCTATATAACATAAATTCTCTAGGTACTGTTAATTTGTAAAGGAAAATAAATAAAAATTACATATTTTAACTGTAATTGTTCTGGTAGGTTTAAGGGGGTTGTTATTTGTTATAGTTGTAACATAGTTCCAGCTATTTGCCCAATTTATAGGAAATTGTAATGGTTTTTAAATAAAGAAGTTCTGACTTTTAATCAATAATTAAAAACATTCATGTAAACTATGACAACAAGATACAGGATCAGTAGTAAATTATCAAGTCAAACCACTTCTAACACTTCCCCTGGATCTTTGATTCCCAATTTCTTCAAATGATCATTCAAAACATTTGCTGATATGATCTTGGTGAATTGGTCAGCTAGGTTATTCTTTGACTCCACATATTTCAGAATTATTTTCTTCTGTTCTATCAAATCTCTGATATAAAATAGTCTCAAGTCTATGTGTTTGAATCTATCAGATGTGTTGTTTTCTGCTAATTTTATTGATCCTTGATTGTCTACAAATATGGGAAATGGTTCAGCACTGCACCTTTTGCTTGTAATAAGTTCATTTCTTTCAATAGCTCTACAGCATATAAAGTCTGGTTTAACTTAGTTGAATTTTCGTCTCTGGTCACTTTTATGGACAATATGTTCCTTACTTCCCCTAGATCTTTGATATTAAACAGTCTCTTGAACTCAGCCTTCAAATTCATTATGTTCTTGTGGTTTCCAAATATCAGTATATCATTAACATACACAGTGATGATGATGTTTCCTTTCTCCTTATAATAGACACATGGATCTGGAGAAACCTGTGCTTTTAATGAACTGATCTAGTGTCCTATTCCACATAAGACCCGATTGATGTAGGCCATATATGCTTATTCAACTTACAAACCAGTTCTTTCTTTCCATCTGAATAATTCTCTGGTAAATTAGGAAACTTCAATTTCAGTTTATCGAACAACTGGAAATATCCATCCGGTATTTCCATATAAACTGTTTCTTCTAAGTCAGCTGAAAGATATGCTGCAGTAATGTCTATATGATGTACAGACCACTTCTTCTCAACTGCTATGGCAAAAAAGTAACCTCATAGATTTTTTCTGTACAACTGGTGAGTATGTCTGTTCGAAATCAATACCTGGCATTTGAGTGTTACCCAAACCCACAACTCTTGCTCGGTATCTTTCGACTACTCCATCAACGTTGTTTTTGGACTTGAAAACCCATTTCGTTTTAATTTTAGAATTTTCAATAATTTTTATTATATTGTGGAATTAACTAGAAACCGTGAGTTTCATTTAAAACACTAAAATTCAAGTTTTATTTCTGAGAAGATTCTCGAATTCCTCGATGACGGTTTCTTTCCATCCTATCCCCGTTCAATGCTTCTCTTAAATTGCGAGGATCTCGCCTGTTCAAAATTGCTTGGTTGCATGAATTTGAATTTTCGCCAACTTCGAATTGTGTCATCCATTCAGGTTTTCGTATTGTTCTTCCTGATTTTGTTTTGATTTCTGTATCTCTATATTCTTCTGCATTATTTCCTGATATATCATTTGTAGTTTTTTCTTCTACTATTGTTTCATCATTATCTTCCCCTTCAACTGGACTGCTTTCTGTTTGATTTTGCTCTGTTATTTCTTCATTAGAAGAATGATTTCTCATTGCGAATATATTCGTTACACGAACATGAAAATCATTATGAAATATATCTCCTTTGGAAGGTTCATCTTGACGATTCAGCAAAGGGAATACGTCTTCCTCGAATTTGACATCGCGGCTGATGACAATTTTATCATTCATAGGATTCCACAATCGATACCCCTTAGAATTGCTATCATAGCCCACGAAGATACTCGAAATACCTTTTGGAGCTAATTTACTTCATCTAAATTTATTGATTGTCCATACTCTACAACCAAATACTTTTAAATGGGATAGGTGAATTTTCATATTTGGTTTCCATTTTTCTATTGGACTGCATCTGTCATTCGCTATAGTGTTACTTCTGTTTCTAATATAACAAGATGTTGCTACTGCTTCTGACCAAAATTTATGTGGAATACCAGATTCTATCAATAAACATCTAGCTGCATCAAATAAGGTTTGATTGAATCTTTCGGCAACCCCATTTTGTTTGAAGTGTGCCTGGTATTGTGAGTTGGTGACTGATACCATTTTGTTCCATATAACGAATGAATTCTCGAGACAAATATTCACCCCCATTGTCGCTTCTCAAACAGGATATCTTCTTTCCATGAATATTTTCAACTTTAGTTTTGTATTTCTTGAAATTTTCGAACACTTCATCTTTCAATTTCATGAAGGCAATTTCACAATATCTTGAATAATCGTCAATGAGCGTCACTATATATTTATTACCTCCATTCGAAATAGGATTGATAGGACCTACGACGTCTGTATGTATGAGGTTCAAAGGAGATGTCTCTCGATTTGAACAACCTTTTGGAACAGGACTCCTTTTCAACTTCCCCTGGTAGCATATTTCACAGTTTAGTTTTTCGGCGTCAAAATCATTTGAAATTGTCACATCTATTTTTCCAAAACATCTTCTTTACGCTAGATATATTTAAATGTGCCAATCGTCTATGCCATAGTTGACATTCTTTCGAAATCGCTGTATTCGTCATTTTGTTGCCACATGGTTTGATCGTGTCCAAGTGATGTCTCTCTTTGATAAAATGTAATGTGCCAATCGTCTATGCCATAGATGACATTCTTTCGAAATCGCTGTATTCGTCATTTTGTTGCCACATGGTTTGATCGTGTCCAAGTGATGTCTCTCTTTGATAAAATGTAATGTGCCAATCGTCTATGCCATAGTTGACATTCTTTCGAAATCGCTGTATTCGTCATTTTGCCACATGGTTTGATCATGTCCAAGTGATGTCTCTCTTTGATAAAATGTAAGGCTCCAATTTTGGTTGAGATCGCAATGACGTCTCCATTCGGTGTCATAATTTTCGAAGAATTGTTTTCGAAAACTATCCTAAAACCTCGTTCGGCTGCTAAACTCAAAGATAGCAAATTCGTCTTCAACTCCGGTACATATAGAACGTTTAATAAAGTAAGTTGAGTCGATCCATTTTCGTCTGATAATTTCAAGTTCACATCTCCAAAACCGGTAGAAACGAGCATTCCTCCACCTGCTACCTCAATTTTAGTTTCATGATGAACAAAATTTTGAAATTTTTCCATTGAACTCGTCATATGATCTGTCGATCCGCTATCCAATATCCATATATTTCTTTCAGTCCTTTTATTTGCCATATAAGATAAACGATGATGATCAGCTAAATCAGGAGTAGATTTGATGGCACTAAACGCAAAATTGGAATTTGAGGTACTTACTTCTTCTTTCGTCAACAACGGTTTTTCTTTTCCGACGGATAGAGGACAATTTTTTCCAATATGTCCAATTTCCAAACATCGGAAACACCTCCAGAAATTCGTGCGAACGAGAGGGCTTCGTCTGATTTGAATTTTGCGCATGGACCTGCCTACCTTCTTCCTTAAAATTATTAATGTTGGTTTGTCTATTGTGTTTATAGTTTCTTCCGTACTTTCTTCTTACTGTCAGTGCTTTTGCTTCGTCTTCACCTTGTGTTCTACATGTGTTTTCTATCCTCCGTTCTTCCTCCAACAATTTGTATTTCAGAGAGGCCATATTCAAATCATCATTGTCTGCTCTGAGGTTTCTTGCGAGATACTCGTACTGGCTTGGTAAACCGAGTACCGTGAAATTAGTTTGAATTTTTTCATTTAAATCATACCCTGCACATTTGACTTTATGATACAGGCTATTACGTGTCGTTAAATACTCATGGATTGATTCGTTCTGATTCTTAGTAGTATTTACGAAATCCTTCAAGAGTAGTAACCCATGCCAAGTATCATATTTTGTGTGTATGCTCTCCAACGTCTCCCATACTTCTTTTGCCGTCTTGCACTCCATAACATCGTCGAGACTATCATTTCCAATCAATAGATATAATATCGACTTCGCACTGTGATCAGTCTTTTTATTTTTGGGTTCTTGAATTTGGGTATCATTGGAACCAGGATCTATAGCATTCCACAAATTCTTCACCTGCAGAATCCCCTGTGCGCGCATCGACCAATATCGATAATTCTCTGGATTAAGCTTTTCGATTTTTAGATCTTCCATCTTCGAATCAGATTCTTCGTCGTCTTTTTAGTAGGAAAAGTTCGTAGTCTGCTTTTACCTCGATTAAAAGTACGAATTGCGTCGTCTGCTGAGAACTTTCAAAACTTTATAATCCAAATCGTCCTGGGCCCATAACCTGTTATAGTTGTAGCGTAGTTCCAACTATTTGCCCAATTTATAGGAAATTGTAATGGATTTTAAATAAAGACGTTCTGACTTTTTATTTTGACTTTTAATCAATAATTCCAAAACATTCATGTAAACTATGACAACAAGATACAGGATCAGTAGTAAATTATCAAGTCAAACAAACCACTTCTAACAGTTATTATGGTTGTTCACGCTTCTTAGTTACTTACACTCAGATAATATATTTGCCATTATACTAAATCACTCTACAAAAAGTAGAATAAATATTTATGGAGTCTGGATAGCATCTGTTGGGGACAATATTCCCCACCAAAACGTACTTCAGCACTTCAGCACTTCTAGCGGTGATATTCAGCAGCAGACACTGCAGAC
Source organism: Galeruca laticollis (assembly GCA_963921935.1). Lineage (NCBI taxonomy): Eukaryota > Metazoa > Arthropoda > Insecta > Coleoptera > Chrysomelidae > Galeruca > Galeruca laticollis. Next base: position 110,474,556 of record OY998179.1, read on the forward strand.
AGTTGCTAATGAGAAGTACAATAGACAACAGTGTGGGTAATAATTTAATAAGTATGTCGTGTATAGTGTACAAAAAACTGTATATAGTGTAAATAAATTGTAAATAACAACAAATCGTTTATCTTACAGTCCATTTTAAAATTAGTACCAGACATTATGGCCATTCGACCGGATATTTCGTAAATAATATTGTGACACCGGTGTGTATAGTAACGCGGCAATAGCAAAAACGCGGTCATCCAAAGGAAATATGTGCATAAGTATGTGATCTGTGTACCCTGTGAATTCATGAAATAGATATTGATGGAAAAAATGCTATCAAGACCTGGATGATCAAGGAATTCATAAAAAGGAAGGTCAGTAAACACGAAGGTAGCCGCTGATGCTAGAGCCACCTAGCGTTGATCGAGTAGACGCCAAAAGTATAATCACAAAGAAATCTGCAACCACAACAAGGTATGAATTACAGATTCTGATGCTTGTCAACAAATCGTCTAGATGGCGCTTGCAGATGTAAATTGTAAATAAATCGGTGATAAATGTCATGTTATATTTGTAGGTAGGCATATACTTGCCATATTTAAACTATAACTTAGTATACATGTTTATAATAATTTCCGTTTGCAAAATTTATTCATGTAAACAAAACAAAAATCATGGATACCAAACAGATAAAAATTCTAAAAGAAAAGAGAGATCAGTGTAAGGCATATTTAAATAGGATAGAAACATTTATATCTGAACGGCAAGATACTGAAATTACAATTCTCATTTATGAACAAATTCTAGCTAGAAAAGATAGACTTGATATTAATTTTGACACATATCAAAACCTCAATGCGGAAATAAAAAGTATTGACAAAAAAGATAATGAAAATGTTGTTGAATATGAGGATAGGTATTTTGACATAATTTCTATAATAAATTCACTGATCTCTAACTTTAAAACAAGCAAAAGTAATTCTAGTAATGTAAGTAGTGATGAAAGTAGTTGTCGAGGCAATTGTAGTAACTCGGAGGTTTCATCCAATGTTAGCACTGTACCCACAACTAGGTTACCAAATGTAGATATACCATTATTCAATGGAATGAACTTGAATGAATTTAAACCATTTTATGAACTGTTTATTGCTGTTATTGACAAAAATAAATATTTGTCTGAGGTAGAAAAGCTATTTTACTTACGCAGCTACCTTAAAGGGGAAGCATTATTATTAATAAATAACTTACCTGTTACAAACGAATCATATCAAGAAGCCTTAAAATTGCTTAATGATAGATTCAACAATGAAAATTTAATCATCAATAATCATATTTATAAAATTTTGGATATTCCAGCCATAACTAAGGGAACCAGTTCCGCATTAAGGGAGTTTGTATCTCTCATTAAACAACAGGTCACTGCCCTTAAAAATTTGAAACAACCTACAGAAAGTTGGGACATGTTATTGGTGTGCATATTAACTAGAAAGTTGGATCCATATACACATAAAAGTTTTCAAATTGATCGAAATAACTCTGTTTTACCTACATTGACAGAATTTATAAATTATTTAGAAAATAGGGCAATGGCTTTTGAGTCAATTTCTGCTCCTGAAACCTGTAGTAGTCAAACAAAAAACAAAATTAAAGTATCAAATGTAACTGTTAAAAATACAAGACATAAAAATGATATGCTTTGTCAATTTTGCTCTGAAAAGGGTCATAGAATTTACAATTGCAATAGGTTTAAATTAGCAGCAGTTGCAGATAGAATAAAATTTGTTGAAGAGAATAACTGCTGTAAAATTTGCTTAAACACTCACATAGGAAGGTGTCGATTTAGTTTCAAGTGTCGCACTTGCAATAACTTACACCACAACACAATGTTACATTCAGATGAAACAGTACAACCTTCTACACAACAGTGTCAAACGCAAAATACAAGTGTAGGTTTAATCAGTAGAATAAATAAAACTAATAATGTTGTTTTGTTGCCAACAGTTGTTGTAAAAATAAAAAAGAGTAGTGGAGAATTTATTTTGGCCAGAGGATTGGTAGATTCCTGTTCTGAAAGTTGTCTTATTACCTCTGAATTAGCAAAAATGATAGGTGGAAAAACGTACAACAATAATATAACAATTATTGGTATAACTGAAAATCAGCAGCAGCTGAGCAAGGCAATTAATGCAACTTTGTATTCATGCGTTTATAATTATAATATAAATGTACCATTTTCTGTAATAGATAATATTACATGTAATTTACCCCATGACAATTTTAAAATAGATAAGATTCCTGACAATATACAACTATCTGACAATAATTTTAATACAACGGACAAAATTGACTTTTTACTAAATGCTAGTATCTTCTTCCAGATATTACTTACTGGAACTATTAAACTAGGTCAAGACAAATTGGTGTTGCAAAACACATTATTTGGGTACATTGTTAGTGGAGAAATACCTGCAGTAGCAAAAAATAAATTTTGCAACCTTTCTGTTTCTCTTCTTATCAACAAGGGTAACACTCAAAATATAGAAAACTTAATAGGAAAATTTTGGGAAGCTGAAAGGGTTCCAGAAGTGTATCAAGAGTTTGAAAATGATCAAATTGCCTGTGAAACTAGTTTTAAAAATTCAGTGGTAAAAGTAAATGGCAGATTTCAAGTGGACTTACCACTCAAAAAGGATATTTCCGAACTAAACTTAGGCGACTCATTTTCAATTGCTTATACCAGGTTTCTTAATCTTGAACAACGTTTCAAATCTAACCCCCATTTATTCAATCAATACAAGGACTTTATTGATGAGTATTTAAGTTTGTGTCATGCAAAAATAATTGACATTAAAAAATGTAACCTAAATGATGGGTCCACCTATTTCATGGCACATCACCCAATCATTCGAAATGATAAGGTCACAACTAAATTTCGTTGCGTGTTCGATGGTTCTATGAAAACAAAAAATAAAATTTCGTTAAATGACTGCATGTACAACGGAGAAGTTGTACAACCGCAACTTTTTGATATTTTGATTTGTTTTCGAACACACAAGTTTGTTTTAATAACAGATATTAGACACATGTATAGACAAATTCTTATTAATCCAGAACACACAAAGTTGCTCAATATATTATGGAGAGAAAAACCTGAACTTCCTATCCAATGTGTTAGGCTTTTGACAGTAACTTATGGTTTACGAAGTTCTCCATTTCTAGCAACACGTTGCTTGGTAGAGTTGGCTAAACAAGAGAAACACGTATTTCCACTAGGAGCTAAGGTTCTTTTACATGATACATATGTCGATGATATTTTAACAGGAGGTGGTACTATTGAGGAGTTAATTGAAACAAAAAATCAGTTAATCAATATTTTAAAGTTGGGTTCATTTGATTTACATAAATGGTGCTCAAACTCAGAGGTTGTTTTGAGAGACATACCAAAAGAAAAACTGCATTTAGAAAAAATAGATATAGATAAAAATAGCAATACCATAAAAACGTTAGGTCTCACTTACAATGTTAGATCTGATAATTTTGAGGTATCTATTCCCAAATGTAATTTTAATGAATGTATGACTAAACGACAAATACTTAGTTGCATTTGTAAGTTCTATGATCCCTTAGGCCTCATAGGGCCTGCTTTAGTACATGCCAAGGTGTTTATTCAAAAACTTTGGGTACAAAAATTTAAATGGGATGATTTACTTTCAAATGAACTATTACAATCATGGCGAGACTTTGTAAAAAACATTAGTTTGATGCAAAATTTAGAAATTCCAAGAAATGTGAATATTACAGATGCTGAAAAAGTAGAATTAGTAGGGTATTGCGACACATCAATGTATGCATATGGAGCTGTTTTATATATACGGTCTATATTCAATAAAAAAGTGCATGTCACGTTACTATGTTCAAAGTCAAGAATAGTTCCAATTAACAAAAAGTTAACAATACCGAGGTTAGAGCTAAATAGTGCTCTACTCCTGTCAAATTTAACCATTAAAATACATGGTTTGTTGAAAGATAAAATTCAGAGAGTATATCTGCACTCAGACTCGACAATAGCATTGTCATGGATAAAGACTGATCCAATTACATTAAATCCATATGTAGCAAATCGGGTGCTAAAAATTCAAGAAAACAGTAAACATTTTAGTTGGGCTTACATTGATTCAAAAAACAATCCTGCTGACTGCTTAAGTCGTGGACTAGATTTTCAAGCATTAAACTCCCATACAATGTGGTGGCATGGACCAGAATATTTACAAGTAAAAAATGTTGCATACAATGTCAACAATGTACCACAGTTAACAGAACCCTTACCAGAACAAAAAGGAGAACATATTCTTGCTACTGTAGTTAAAAAAAATACTATGTTTGATAAATACTCGAGTATTACCAAGATGCAAAGGGTTACAGCTTATATATTTCGATTTTTTAGTAACATCAAAAACAAAAATAGGATAGTTGGTCATTTAAGTCCAGCAGAATTAGACCACGCGTTAGGAATAATAATAAAAATTGATCAGCAAGAACATTTTGCATCTGAATTAAAAAATTTAAATTCCAAATTAGAAATTAAAACACACTTGAAAAGTCTATATCCTTTTATTGATAATTCTGGACTCATTCGTGTGGGTGGCAGGCTTGCAGAGGCAAGTATCCCCTACTCGCAAAAACACCCAATTATTTTAGCAAAAAATAGTAGAATCACTGATCTAATAATAAGAAGAGAACATATAAGGCTTGGGCATGCGGGACAGAAACAGGTGCTTAGCAGTTTAAATTTAAAATTTTGGTTAATAAATGGAAACAGAGAGATAAAAAAAAACATACATTCTTGTGTAATCTGTTTCAGACTAAAAGCAAAAATGTCTCAGCAACTTATGGGCTCTCTACCACAAGATCGTGTAACCTGCAATAGAATATTTAATAACACCGGAATTGACTTTTGCGGTCCATTTAATATAAAACAGAGTAGAATTAGAAAATCTATTGAAACTAAAGCATATATTCTAGTATTTGTTTGCTTTGCTGTTAAAGCGATACATTTGGAATTACTCTCGGACATGACAACTCAAAACTTCTTAGCTGCCTTGAAACGATTTATGTCAAGAAGAGGTAAGCCTTCGAAATTGTATTGTGATAACGGAGGCACCTTTAAGGGGGCAAATGCAGAGCTTAAAAAATGTTGCAACACTCAATCTAAAAATGAAATAATAGATTATGCAGCTAATGAAGGCATAGAATTTAAATTCATCCCTAGCTATTCGCCTGTGTTTGGGGGGCTGTGGGAAGCAGGGGTAAAAAGTACTAAATTTCATCTCAAAAGAATTGCAGGTAATGCATTTCTAACATATGAACAATTGAACACTGTCATTATTGAAATAGAAGGAATTTTAAATTCCAGACCGATAACTCAAATCACCAATGATCCTTCAGACCTGTCATACTTGACTCCCGGTCACTTTCTAATGGGTGCACCAATAACAAGTTATCCTCAACGAGACCTAACAAAAATTCCGGAAAATAAAATAAAATTTTGGGAACGGTGCACTAAAATGCAGCAACATTTTTGGGAGAAATGGCATAAAAGTTATTTAACCTCATTACAAAGTAGGCCTAAATGGCAACAAGGTTTACCTAATTTAACTGAAAATATGTTAGTCATTCTAAAAGAAGACAATGTCCCACCATTACATTGGCCAATGGGACGCATAATTCGAATAATAAAGGGTAATGATAATAAGGTCAGAGTAGTAGAGGTGAGAACCCAGAAGGGTAATTATCTGAGGTCGCTAAGTAAAATAGCAGTTCTGCCAATTGGTTAATATGTTTATATTTCCTTTTGGTCTTGTAAAAAAAAAAAACACTGTATTTGATGTAAAAATGTAACAACTGTTAATCCTGTTCATATTTCCTAATTATAAATTTACTTGTAAATGTGTTAAGTGAGTGTAGTGATAATAAAAAAAAAATGTGTGAAAAGGGTGAACACGCTATGTGAATAAAGGGTACTTTCGTCCTTAGGGGCCCCCAGCATGTTGGGGACAATATTCCCCACCAAAACGTACTTCAGCACTTCAGCACTTCTAGCGGTGATATTCAGCAGCAGACAGTTGCTAATGAGAAGTACAATAGACAACAGTGTGGGTAATAATTTAATAAGTATGTCGTGTATAGTGTACAAAAAACTGTATATAGTGTAAATAAATTGTAAATAACAACAAATCGTTTATCTTACAGTCCATTTTAAAATTAGTACCAGACAGCATCTGCGATTCATTCTATGTACGATATTAGTTTTACTTAATTTTTGTAATATAGTTTTAATTCTTCAATTTCACTTGACGACTTTTATTCCGACATACATCTAACGAACAATGGTTATCAATATAACTCATAAGTTGGTATTACCTAGTTCTTTTCTAAGGCATTCTTGGTTAAACCATATGCTTTGGGATACTTCTTCCCTTAATCTACGGATGCTTCGCAATGTTCTTCTAGTAACCTCTTATAGTTTGGTCAAGTCTTCTCTCAAAGATTTCTTTAGAAAAATTCATTGTCCCGGCCCATACTTTGTAGAATATACTCATGTTATTTATGAGTAGATTCGACAAAGCAAGGGTCGAAACAGTAAAAAATTCCTCCACAGTAATAGTAACCTTTTTGTGATGATCCCAAAAGACATTATTAGATTTTAGTAGACATTAATTTCAATTATTGCTAGCGGCCAGTGAACTGGAAGGCCATTGGCAAGTTGCAGTAAAATAGATAACAAACACGTCCGTTTTATAAATATTGTGTCGACAAGGTCGAGAAACAGATCATTGACTGTGTTAGTTTAACAATTTCCTATATATAGAGAGTTCATTTCTTTTGAAGAGGATTCATTATTGTTATTAATAGTACAAACGTTATATTCTGTGGTCAGTAATTTATATACGTAGTTTCTAAATATAAGTTATCCCTGTGAGTTATAAACGATGTTATTTATTTAACCCCAAAGAATGGTTCACGAGGTAAGATGTTTACCGAAGATGAATGGTTCAAGAAGTACATACGAGGGGCACTTGCTAAGTAACCATCACATGGCGATCCTGCGAGCAAATGGTAATGGCAAAATTGATTCTGCCCTGTACATCGCCACTACATGGCGATCCTGAGGAGATAACCCAAGTCTTCTCTTCGCGAAACTTAATAAAGTAAGGCAAAATGGGAAGGACATAACGCAATACGCGACGGAAATAGAGAAGTTGGCAGAGAAGCTTCAGGCAGCATATGTGTCAGAAGGGATGCCAGAACATCTAGCTGAAAAATACACCAAAGAAGCAAGCATTAAGGCAGTAACGATGAATGCCACAGCGGACGCAACAAAAACGATCATAGCAGCGGGAAGCTTTGAAACCACGCAAGAAGTATTATCTAAGCTATAATATCAGTAGAAGGCATAGTAGTAAGCCAACAACAAGTTATACACATGAAGGACAATAGGAATTTCTTTGTGAAATCAGATTTTGACTTTAGGAACAATCATAGGAGGGGAAGCAACAGAGGATTTCACAACGACAACCCCTCAGGAAGGACATTCAGACAGTATAATCAAAGAAATGGTTACGGCAGATACGCAGATTTCAATAAGGAGAGGAAATTCAATAGGAACGGCAATTACAATAATCGGATTAACCATCATGTGAGAATATGCGAAATAGAAAGTGAGGAAGCAAGAGGGGATCAGAAACAATTGGGGTTTTGAATAATAAAACAAATGTCGAATGCAAGATTTCAGTAACTCATTCAGCATATTATTTACATTTATCGCTTTCAAACTTTATAGAAATTCAGACAAACATATCCGATAATACTTACAATTTCATATTAGATACAGGAGCAGACATTTCTCTGATAAAAAATTCTAAAAATTTTCCGCATCACTTAATTAAAACTGACGATAAAATAAGCATTAAGGGGATAATTGAAGGCTCAGCAAAAACTTTGGGTCAAATAAGCATTAACCTTTATATCAACTCCAGAATACGATACATTAGCAATAGAAAACTTTAGAAATTTGAGAAAGGATATAGTAGTGGAACAACAGGAATTAGCACCGGAAGTATTTATAGCTAGATCCATAATATCGGGGAAAATCCATACGTTAGAATTTTGAATACCTACAAACTATGAGAGTGTTTCAGTAAAAACTAAGAATATTGAAATCTTGGATTTAGATTTGTTCGAGGCATATACAATTACGAATGATAGTAACAATAGAATGAAAGAATTGAGAAAGCATTAAATTTAGAAGTACCAGAGTATGTAAGGAATGATTTAACGAAACTGTGTGAGAATTATGCAGACATATTCGCTTTAAAGAATGATATTCTAATGCACAATAATTTTTATGAGCAAAAGATATCAGTAAAGGACAATACACCAATATACATAAACAATTATCGCACTCCACATTCACAAACAACGGAATTAAATAATCAAGTACAGAAACTTATAATGCAAGGAATAATTGAACCCTCAGTATCGGATTATAGCAGTCCAGTGTTATTAGTCCCGAAGAAATCGGTGAATCAGGATAAGGTATGGAGACTTTGTATAGATTTTAGGCAATTAAATAAGAAAATAGTCACAGACAAATTCCCTTTACCCCGTATAGACGCGATTTTAGATCAATTAGGCAGAGCAAAATGGTTTTCAGTCTTATCTTATATCAGGTTTTCATCAAATACATTTAGAACAGTCTTCTAGGAAATACACTTCGTTTAGTACAGAAAAGGTTCATTTCAATTTACAAGATTACCCTTTGGACTAAATATAAGTCCTAATAGTTTTTCAAGAATGATATGTCAATAGCATTCTCAGGCCTCACACCAGAAAAAGAATTTCTCTATATGTATGACAATTGGTGAGTTCTTTTTGACTGAGATCTCAGATCACTTCAGTTAAGGTGATCTGAGATAAAGTGATGTGAGTAAGCACCAAAAAGAACGACATCTCAATTGAAGCGCGCGATCTGTCGATAGATTTAAACTATACGACAGATTCGTATCAGCATCTAATAATGTTAATTAATGTATCCATAATTGGTAACAAAAGAAAAATAGATTATGTGTGATAGTTGTCATAGGAATTTCAGAAAATCATCACTTAACCAATCTTAGGAAGGTGTTTGACGCATGTCGTAAATTCAATTTAAAGCTAAATTCACAAAAGTATCAATTCATCAGGCGAGAAGTCACATATTTGCGTCATAATTTATCAAGGGATGGTGTTTCACCAGACAAAACAAAATATTCAGTCATTCAGCATTATCCAGTACCTAAAAATGCTAGCGAAGTCAAAAGATTCGTTGCATTCTGCAATTATTATAGACGGTTCATTCAGAATTTTGCCGCAATATGTATCCCTCTAAATAAATTAGCTAGGAAAAATGTGAAATTTGTTTGGTCAGAAAAATGCGAAAACTCAATTCAGGTCTTAAAAAATGCGTTAATCAACCCACCAATTTTAAAACACCCAGACTTCAATAAACAATTCATCTTAACTACAGACGCTTCAAATAGTGCATGTTCAGCAATACTAAGTCAGAACTACGAAGGAATTTACCTACCCATCGCATTTGCATCAAGAAGCTTGAAGAAAAGTGAACTTAATACACCCACCATCATAAAAGAGTTATTAGCGATTCATTGGGGAATCAATCATTTTAAGTGTTACTTATATGGCTCACCATATTTCATAGTAAAAACAGATCATAAGCCACTAACTCATTTATTTGCAATGAAAGACCCGACATCGAAACTCACGAGAATAAGACTTGATTTGGAAGAATACGATTTTGAAATACAGTACGTCAAAGGTATATAGCGAACTACGCAGATAGTATATCAAGAATATCTATAGAAGAACTCAAGGATTTATACATAAATAATTCACATATCTTGGCAATCACAAGAGCACAAACGCGCAAGGAGAACGTTCGGTCAGGAAAGGATCTAAAGAATAACGAGGAAGAACGAACAGAAAAACCTTAGTGATAAAAATTTTAAATAATCTAGGCACATAAATGACCAATTTTATACTTTGAAAATAACTGTATCTCGCTAAGGATGAGCATTCGGATCAAAAATAAATTGAAATTTAGTGAAGCCTTATTTACCGGAATACAAACTTCGACCTAGGATGAACGTTGGAAAAGCTTGAGGAGCTTTCGGTAAAATTTGAAGTAAAAAGAATGAAGATATATGCAAATGATTATATATTCAAAAAGTGCACAATAGAAGAAGGGAATAAAAGGTTAAAAAATATACAAGTATGTATATGCGACGTACCAAAAACGGTACAGCAGAAAGAAGAGATTTAAAAGATTCTAGAAAGATATCACAATGATCCAATGTTTGGAGGACATGTAGGAAACAATAGATTATTAAAGAAACTGAGAGCAAATTTTAGAAGGAAAAACATGGAGAAAGATGTAATGAAGTATGTAAAGAATTGCCACGAATGTGAAGTGAATAAAGCAAAACCGAGTCATAAAGAGAAATTTGTCATCACGGACACATCTATAAAACCGCTTGATATCATTTATATAGACACAATAGGTCCTTTTGTAGAAAGTAACAATGTGAATCGTTATTGTATAACAATATTAAGCGAATTAACAAAATAGGCGGTTATGATACCGTGTGGTGGTTACTCGCCCACTATGCAAATAAATATTACAGTTATGTTATTTCAACATCACATTGTGATAATGTTCTTCCTTTTTTTCCTCTTGTTTTCATCACATGCACATCTATACAACCGCTTATGCCCAGCTTGTGGCTGTTAACTTTTGTGATGTTGCACCTTAACTTCTCAGCAATGTTAAAGCACTGCCTTTTTACATTACTGTGATGTTACTAGAACTTCCTCAAAAGGAAATCTTTATAATGAACTAAAAACAACATTTCTGTTACATTCTGAAATGCCTTTTAACATCTTGTTGATGTTAATGCAATGTCTAAAAAATAACATCTTATCAATGATCTAAATGAGACATATCAAAAACAATACAGTGTATTATCTTAGATGTTGTATGGACATTACTTAAACCTCTAAATAACATACCTCAAACATTCTAGATGACATCGTATAAATGTTTCTGTGCCTAATCAGCAAATACAGGGTGAACAACTAAGAACGCCGGCTGTCTGCCATATTTCCAAAAATAATCATGGTACAACTTTAAAAAAATATATACTTTCAGGAAAATGACCCTGAAAATCGCTGGGAAATATTTCTGAGTTCCTAAAATATCAGCTATGGGGTGGAATGAACACTTAAAAACATAATACTGTGATTATCTCCAAAAAAGACATACTAATGGTATCCTAGAAATACAATTTTTGATATATTGATGAGATTATGAAAAAATGTAGACAGGGACTTTTTGTGCTTATTCTTCAAATAAGGGGTGGGGGAAGGTTCAACCTAAAAAACAAATGTAATACTTTTTTGTTTTTAAATCAATATCAATGTTTTTGGCGTCATTTAAGAGTTTTTCCTCTTTAATAAGATATATGCTTAACAAAAATAACAAAATTGGGCAGTTTTGTCAACGCTATGTGAAAAAGGCGACAATTTTCCCATTTTCTCGGAAATTTCAAATGTAATGAGACATTTTTTAAATTCTGATGAAAAGGGATTTACGTTATCAGATATAAAAATTAAAAAATGCTTCAATTTACATTTGAAATTTCCGAGTGAATACAAAATTACCTAATTTTGTTATCCATCTTATTAAACAGAAAAACTGTTTTAAATGCAGCTAAAATCATTAATATCGGTTAAAAAACGAAAAAGTTATACATTTGTTCATAAGTTTGAACCTTCCCCACCCATTATTTGAAGAATAATGGCAAAAAATCTCCTTAATTATATTTATTAATAATCTCATCAATATTTCAAAAATTGTATTTTTAGGACACCTTTAATATGTTTTTTTGAAGTATTATGTTTTCGAGTGTTCATTCCACCCCTAGCGGATATTTTAGAGACTGCAAAATATTTTCCAGCAATTTTTCAGTATCACTTACCTAAAGGTAATTTTTTTGAATGTTGTACCATGATTCTTTTCTGAGATGTGGCCTACAGTCGTTCTTAGTTGTTCACCCTGTACATTTAAAATAAAATAGCAAAAAAAGCAATAAAGGATTTAAAACTTTTATTCACTTTTAATGAACAGTACAGTAAATTTGAAAAAATAGGTACAAAATTAAAAAAAAATATCTTGTCCAGGAACCCAACCTAAAAAAATAAAATTGTGTAAGCATATTACATAACAAGCAAAGAACAAAAAAGGGTATGTGTGTGTGTGTTTTAGTTATTGGCCTTAGTCGTGGACTAATTGGCCAGCGCTATATTTTTTGTTAGTACTATATCTAATACAGTATAATATATTCATATATACATACATATATATATATATATATATATATATATATATATATATATATATATATACATACCACACATATACATACATACACACATATACATACATACACACATATACATATATACACCCACATACATATTTAATATAACTAAGTTAATCTATTATAGGGTGGGATAACATTTTTTTCTCTCCTTTTTTTTCTTTTTTTCTATTTCTTCTTTTTTTAGTTTTTTTATTTCTTTTTTTATTATATATATATTTTTATTATTTTTTTTATTTTCCCTTTTTTTCTTTTTTTTGATTTTTTTCATATATCTATTTTCATTTTTTTTAAATGTTAGTAAACTACATAATATACATTATCATTCCTTGTACTCAAAATACTGTCTAAATTGGTGGGTAGGTCTATCCCATTTTGTCGCAGTTGGTGTAGGAATTCTTCAATATCACGATGGAAGTTTTGGCAACCCAAAATTATGTGTTGCAAAGTTCCAAGTTCCCCACATGAGCAATCTGGTGAATCCGCCAATCCTATTTTGTATAAATGTTCTGGATATCGCCCATGTCCGCATCTAATTATGTTTAATGTTTTTATAAACTGCCGATTGGGAGTATTGTGAAACCGGGTGTTTCTAAATATTTTTGGTTGTATATTTCTAAAACGCAAACTTTTATGTTCATTTATAAACAATTCTCTCCATTCTTCCATTTGTTTCGCTTTCATTAAAGGACGTAAGTCCGTAAATGGTATTTTATTTTCACTTGATGTTTCTCCACCTGTTGTTGCTAGTGTGGCTAATTGATCTACTTTTTCATTGTTTTTTATTCCATGATGGCCTTTAATCCATACCAAACTGAAATTTTTCCCCTGTTCTTTTAGTGTTCTGGTGATTTCTAATATGCGAATAATGATTGGTGAAAGATTAGATGTCCATTTTAAATTTGTTATAGAATCAATAGAACTTTTGCTGTCAGTTAGAATTACGAAATTAGTTTTCTCATGATTATTTATGTATTTTAATGCTTCTAATATTGCTGTTAGTTCTGCTGAATAGATAGACATCTGGTTTGGGAGTTTTACTAATTTGTAAACATTATCGTTTGGATGGAAAAAAGCACATCCAGTGGCTTCTGTATTTTTTGACCCATCTGTGTATATGTAATCTGCATTTGGGCATTTGTTATGTAAGCTATTGTTGATATAAGTATTTATAGCAGTATTATTTGGCATATCTGTATGAAGGTAACATGTTGGCACAATAATTTCTAATAATGTAACAAGGAAGAACATCACTTTTATACATATTTTCTTCAAATTGCCTAAGGAACCGATAACTTGTTGTGAGGAGGGGCTGCTTTTTATTTCTCCAATATGGAACATTTTGTAGTGAGGATAGTTCGTGCAACTGTTCATGTCTGTTTTGGGCTATAAGTTTGGATACCATCACATCACTCAAGTATTTTCTTCGTAAGTGCAAAGGAGGCTCCGCAGCTTCGACTTCTAGGACATTTAGTGGTGTACTCTTTAAGACTCCCAGGCATAAACGTAGGCATTTGTTTTTAATTAATTCCACTTTTCCCAATTTATTCATTGTTGAGTTTCCGTATAGAACCGAACCATAGTCCAAGATAGAACGTATTAGAGCTCTATAAAAGATTAAAGCAATATTTGGATCTGCTCCCCATTTTGTATTGCAGAAGACTCTAATAATATTTATGCTATTTTCACATCTTCCTGTCAAACTATTAATATGGTTTTTCCATGATAGTTTTTGGTCTAAAGTTATGCCCAGATACTTAACCGATGTCTTATAAGGAATGTTCAAATGCCCTAGTGAAATATTATTTTCTGGCTGATAATGTTGTCGAGTGAATGTGCAGAATATGGTTTTGTCTTGTGACATCCTGAATCCATGTGTATCTAACAATTTTTTGATTGCATCTCCAGCTTCTTTAAACCTTTGTATTGTTCGTTCTATTGTTTTCTCTGTGGCCAAGACACAAAAATCATCGGCATATTGTAGAACTCTAATGTTTGGTTCGAAGATATCTACAAAATCTAGAGTGTAAATGTTGAACAGTAATGGGCTTAATATGCTCCCTTGTGGAAGTCCCGTTGAGGATATTCTTACATGGCTCTTTTCACCATTTAATTGCACAGTTATTTCTCTGTTAATGTAAAGGTTTAATATTTTTTCAATTAGGTTGTCGGGAATACCTATTGTTTTTATTTTGGTTACAAGGATTTTTAAATTCACTGTGTCATAAGCTCCCTTCAAATCCAAGAATAGAGCAGAAACTGAACTGTTACGGGAAAAGGCAGCTTGAATTTCGGATGTGACAAGAGCTGTGGCTTCTTGAGTAGATCGACCGCGTCTGAAACCATATTGTTCTTTAGGAAATACTTTGTTCTTCTCAATCCAGTGCTCTAGTCTATTTTTCAAAATTATTTCAAAGGTTTTCATGACGCATGAGCTCAATGAGATAGGTCGGTAGCTTTCAGGAGATTCTTTGAGTTTGCCAGGTTTAAGGATTGGGACTGTTACATATCTTTTCCATTGTTCTGGTACTGCTACTTTATTTGAATATATATTGTTGAAGATGTTTAACAGACGATTTTTTGCATTAATTGGGAGTTCGTAGAGCATGGGATAGTGAATATTATCCATACCTGGTGAAGTATTGGAGTTTTTCTTTAATGCCCTGTCCAATTCAGGAAGTGTGAATATGTTATTCAAAAAATGATTATTTTCCATATTTGGGTGTAATTCCATAGGCTCTTCATTTACCCAGTCGGGGGATGCATTTTTATGGAATTGTTCTGTCCATTCTCCCCATTCCGAAGGATTTGTGTTCGATTGTTTTCGGTTTTTATATTTATTTAGTTTTGACCAGACTACTTTAATGGGTGTGTTTTTATTTAAACTAGTACAGTAATCTCTCCAGCTTTGTCTTTTTGCTTGATTGGTAGTTAGTTTGACTAATGCATCTTGTTTTTGTAGATTTCTAAGATTTTCTATGTTGGGATTTTCTTTGTATTTTCGGAAGTACTCTTTACGCTCTGTAACAGCTTTCTGGCAATCTTCGTTCCACCAGGGCTTACATTTCTTTGGGTTATGCAGACCTGAATGGTTTAATTTTGGAATTGATATATTTGCTGCTTCGTTAATGTCTGAAATCAATTGATCGTAGCTATCTCTTTGCATATATTTTGATTTGTTGTCGATATAACTACTATAGGCAGACCAGTCTGCTCTTCTCACATTCCAAATTCTATTTGTTTTATTTTTAGTTGTTTTTCCTTGTGCATTGCTTCTTAATAGGATTGGCAAATGGTTGGTTCCCATGGGGTCTTGAACTACTGTCCATTCAAAAAGGTGACTTATGTTTTGGGAACAGAGGGTAATATCTATGGCACTTTTTCTTTGTTCGGGTCTAGTAACCAATGTAGCTTCTCCATTATTTAAAAAAATTACGTTGGGAGAATTAATTGCCTCCAATAAGTTCCTCCCATCTGTATCTTCTGCTTCTGAGCCCCAAGCTGGATGATGTGCATTGAAATCTCCACCAATTAGACAAGGCTTTGGAGTGGAATTGAAAAAATGTACAAATTCATTCTTACTTATTCTAGATACAGGTTTAATATACAGAGATACAATATATACATTTTCTATATGACCAAAATCCACACACACACACACTTAGCTTGAATTTTCTCTGTGTAAGGAAGTGGGACATCCTTATAAGAAATATTTGAATTTATTAATACTGCTACTCCCCCCTTGCTGTCATCTCTATCAACTCTTTGACAATTATACCCTGTAAAGTTGTAATAGATATTTTTTTTAAACCAAGTTTCAGATAATAAACCTATACTAATTTTGTTATCGTGTAAAAAATATTCTAGATTATTTTTATTTGCAACCGCAGATCTGCAGTTCCACTGTAGTATGTTGATATTTATATAACTCCCCGAATTTACCTCTAATTCACAACGTAGCCTATCCTTAACAATATTTATTAAATCTGATTTTTGAAATTGAAAATGATTGTTGTTTAAAAACCTTATAACATCTGTGATGATGTGTACCAGAGAATCTACAATGTCTTCATCAAATTCAGTTCTGATCCCTCCCATATTTTTTTTATATGAGCTCTGACTTAAAATTCCCCCACTTAAATCATGATTTATGGGTTTAATTATTTTCGTTCTGTTAATAAAGGATTGGGAGATGAAGGTCTAACCCGTTTAGCGGGAGTTTTATGGATAGTATATTTATTTTGTTTCGATGTAGATTGGGAGTTGTTCGTGAAGTTTTCTGGGTAGTAAGTAAGATTTGTTAATGCATTAAAAGAGTTAGCAAGGCTAACGACATTCTGAGAGTTATTTGTATTAACTAGAGAATTAGTACCATTATTACTCTTAACCGCACTTGCGTATGTGTTTTTGGGAACAACTTTATTGCGTCACTATAGCTTATATTTTTCTCAGACAACTTCTTTTATTCTTTTTTGTCTATCATATTCAGGGCATTTGTCGTATTCGGTTACCAAATGATTACCTCCGCATTGTAAACAATCTTTCAAAGGGATTTGACAAGTATCGGATTTGTGTTCTTGGTGACATTTGCAGCATCTTGGTTTACTACGGCATTGTTTCCCCGGATGTCCGAAGAGGTAACAATTATAACATAATATAACCCTCTGCTTATAAGTCTCCACGTGAGTGATAACTTTATTTAACACAACATATTTGGGTAATGTTTGAGATCTAAAATTTACAATAACACTTTTGGTAGTAACATATTTTACTGAATCATTTTCAATTATTTTTCTTTTTAATCTCGTTACGCTAATCACTGAAAATTTGCAGTGGAAATCGTGAGGTTGAATTCTGCTTTTTAAATAGTTTTCATCATGTCCAATTTCTATATTTCTCAAAATACCCTGACGGTATACCAAATATTTCGGAATATACACTTCCAACTGACTATTTTTAAAGACAGCTGGAGAATTTTCTATTAGATAATTAGTCCACTTTGCTTCTTTAAAATTCACCTTTACCCTATATCTACCTGCTAAATCTAGTTTTGATTTTATTATCTAATTCCGGCCAATTTTTTAATATCAAGTCTCCAATTTTTATTGCATTTATTCTCGATTTCATATTTATATTTTCTATTATTACTTGATACGGACCTGTATCTGATAGCTCATCGTATTTAATTAGGATTCTTTCTTTTTGTATCGGATTGTTTTTCGGTGATTCGTTTTTATCCTTATTGTCGTTAATTACGATGTTTTTTACCGGACTGGTTTCGTTTGTTTTATTATTATCATTTCCGACATTCATTTTATTTTGTTGTAACTGATTGAAAAACGCTTTCATAGTAATTTCACTTACCTGGCTATTATTTATTTGAATTTTATTTTTATCTACATTACCGGACTGAATCTCAGAACCTGAAGCGCCAACAAAATCACATTCCATAGCCGATTGATCCCGTTTTTCAAAACCTGTGAACCCGTTTTCACCCGGATCAGGTGGATCACCCTCCTGATGACAAACTGAATTAATAAAGTTTAACGGATACACATACATTACAGCTAGTTTACAGAAAAATTATTAGAACGGTTTTTTAATGATATTAAAACTAATAAAAATTTTACACCATAAAGATTTTATGAAACATTACGTTAAATCAACAGAAATCCAATCTGATTAAAGAAAATTCTATCCTTTACTTACGATTACTTTTTCTTACGTAAGAGTCGCTGTTTCGAGTGCCTCAACCATTCCATAACGTACACTTCATAATAATTATCTGTGAAACATTTAAAGGTGTTCTGAACAGCAGGTAATAAAACAATTACTTTAGATCAAATTGTGCCCATGGAGACCTTTGATCGATCATCATATACTACATCAAACTCGATTTTCAGCCAATTGATTGGGACCCATTTTCCACAAGGTACATGCGGTGCTCTTCAAAGGAATATCAACATATTTTATTTTGAGAAGTAACTTTTCATGATTTACCTTCTATTACATGCCTCACTCCGTTTCGCAGGTAAATTCAGATGTGCCATGAAAATCCATACTTCTTTCCTGTATAAAATACTATTCTCATCTTGTTATTTTCATCCTGGAACATATTGTATATTAACAACGTGGAATTGTAACTTAATGAAAACTAAGCATTATTAATACACTGTATACAAAAAATCTACTTATGAAGAAGAGATATGAACACATTATCAAGTTAAATGAGTTTATAATTAATTGTATCCAATTGAATATCCAATAGCTGTGTTTCTACAATAATAAATAATTTAATTCTGTTTGTTGACTGGAGCATTCAGTGTATTTTCAAATGGAAATGAGCTTTTCAACAGAAATTTCTGTTTTTAAAGTCTTAAACAGTCTCTAATTGTTCACAAGAATTGTCAGTATTAATGAAATTGACTGTCTCGACCCTTACTTCGTGGAATATGCTCATATTGATATATCGAGACAATTGTCAATTTTTTAGAATTTTCAATAACTTTTATTATATTGTGGAATTAACTAGAGACCGTGAGTTTCATTTAAAAACACTAATATTAGTATTAATGTTAAAATTTTCTAAGCCTGCAATACTATATTGATGGCTATGACTGCTACTACAAAAACTAGAACTAGAAATACTCCATTCAATATTTTTTTGAACTGTTTAATACAAGGTTGGGTTTCGGCTCCGGGGACCGTTTTTATATACACGTATCGAGAAGACATGGAGACTTCATTTTTGACATAGGGCATACAGGACGCGTACAATCTCAAAAAAAAACACATTAAATAAAAAATTCACCGTCGGGGGTGGTTTTTTGGAAAAAATGAAATTCCAACGACGTTATCGTTTTCCTTGAATTTCTTTATATACGGCCCTAAATTTTCATAATTTTATATCAAACTTGAAATATTACTCAGAGAAAATGCGAGGGTTTCGGCTCTGGGGACACTCTTATATAAAAAACGGGAAGACATGGAGACTTAATTTTCGGGATAGGGCATATAGGACGCTTGAAATTTCAAAAAAACACATTAAATAAAAAATTCACCCTCCGGGGTGGTTTTTTTGGGGGGTGGCAACCCTTATTTTTGGAAAAAATGAAATTCCAACGACGTCACTAGATGGCGTTGATCGTTGGCGGGCGATTCAGGGCGCTTGTGACGTCACTACAATGTTCGATATAGATGGCGCTGATCGTTGGCGGGCGATTCAAATGGGGCGCTTGTGACGTCACTACGATGTTCGATATAGATGGCGCTGATCGTTGACGGGCGATTCAAATGGGGCGCTGGTAACGTCACTATGATGTTCGATATACAGGGTGTCGCGAACAGACAAAAGGGCGTTATCGATGACGCGAAAACTCTACTTTTTCGAGCCAAAAGGGCGGTAGTAGCAAAGCTACTTTTTCCGTATACTGCGCATGTTTTTCGTTACATACAGACCGTAAAAGACGTATTTTAACGTTCTGCGCAGGTTGTAAGGGCATTGGTGCATATCTCTGCTATTATTGGTCAGATTTTTATGGAACAAACGACATTATTATTGCTAGATTATTATCATATACAGGATGTTCAAAAAAGTTGTCATCAGGGCACTAGCGAATATCTCTGTTATTATTAATCAGATTGAAGTCGAATAAACGATATTATGTTACGACGATATACAGGGTGTCGACATAAAGGTGGTCGTAGTGACGTCACCAGCGCCCCATTTTGTAGTATTTCAGCGATCAATATACAGGGTGTCGACATAAAGATGTCATAAGGGCGCTACAATGTATATCTGCTATTATTGTGACGATACACGTGACGCTAACGTCATTATGGTATCTTTATGTCGACACCCTGTATATTGATCGAAAGTCATAGTGATGTACCTAATTCCGTTTATTCGACTTCAATCCAACCAATAATAACCGAGTGCCCTTATGACGTCTTAATGTTGACACCCTGTATATTGATCGGACGTTGTAGTACCTAATATAATACCGTGTGTTCGACTTCAATCCGACCAATAATAACCCAGTGCCCTTATGGCATCTTTATGTGGACATCCTGTATATTGATCGAACGTCGTAGTGACATACCTAATGCTGTTTGTTCTATGAAAATCCGTCCAATAATAGCAGAGTGCACTTATGGCATCTTTATGTCGACACCCTGTATATTGATCGAACGTCATAGTGATGTACCTAATGCCGTTTATTCGACTTCAATCCAACCAATAATAACCGAGTGCCCTTATGACGTCTTAATGTTGACACCCTGTATATTGATCGGACGGTGTAGTACCTAACGACATAATACCGTGTGTTCGACTTCAATCCGACCAATAATAACCCAGTGCCCTTATGGCATCTTTATGTGGACATCCTGTATATTGATCGAACGTCGTAGTGACGTACCTAATGCTGTTTGTTCGATTAAAATCCGTCCAATAATAGCAGAGTGCACTTATGGCATCTTTATGTCGACATCCTGTATATTGATCGAACGTCGTAGTGACGTACCTAACATAATTCCATTTATTCGACATAAATCCGACCAATAGTAGCAGAGTGCCCTTATGACATATTTATGTCGACACCCTGTATATCGTCGTAGTGACGTACCTAACATAATACCGTTTATTCGACTTCAATCTGATTAATAATAACAGATATTCGCTAGTGCCCTAATGACAAGTTTTTTGAACATCCTGTATATGATAATAATCTAGCAATCATAATGTCGTTTGTTCCATAAAAATCTGACCAATAATAGCAGAGATATGCGCTAGTGCCCTATTGACATGTTTTTTGCACATCCTGTATATGATAATAGTCTAGCAATAATAATGTCGTTTGTTCCATAAAAATCTGACCAATAATAGCAGAGATGTGCGCTAGTGTCCTAATGGCATCTTTTTTGCACTTCCTGTATATGATAATAATCTAGCAATCATAATGTCGTTTGTTCCATAAAAATTTAACCAATAATAGCGGAGATATGCGCCAATGCCTTTAAGTCCTGCGCAGAACGTTAAAATACGTCTTAAAAATAACCCTAAAAAAATTCGTAGCCTCTACGTTTATGGATTGGAAAGAACGAAAGAGGGGAGTAAGTACATTATAAAAAAAATACGGCACTGTTAGCTACCACCTGGATCACCTCTGAAAATCTGAACAATAATAGCAGCCCTTATGACATCTTCGACACCCTGTATATCGTCGTAACATAATACCGTTTATTCGACTTCAATATGATTCATAATAACACGAGATATACGCTAGTGCCCGAATGACATCTTTTTTGCACTTCCTGTATATGATAATAATCTAGCAATCATAATGTCGTTTGTTCCATAAAAATATGTCCAATAATAGCAGAGATATGCACCAATGCCCTTACGACCAGCGCAGAACGTTAAAATACGTCTTTTACGGTCTGCATGTAACGAAAAACGTGCGCAGTATACGGAAAAAGTAGCTTTGCTACTACCGCCCTTTTGGCTCGAAAAAGTAGAGTTTTCGTGTCTGTTCGCGACACCCT
Organism: Galeruca laticollis; assembly: GCA_963921935.1. Taxonomy (NCBI): domain Eukaryota; kingdom Metazoa; phylum Arthropoda; class Insecta; order Coleoptera; family Chrysomelidae; genus Galeruca; species Galeruca laticollis. Next base: position 110,496,578 of record OY998179.1, read on the forward strand.
GTATATCGAACATCATAGTGACGTTACCAGCGCCCCATTTGAATCGCCCGTCAACGATTAGCGCCATCTATATCGAACATCGTAGTGGCGTCACAACCGCCTCATTTGAATAGCCCGCCAACGATCAGCGCCATCTATATCGAACATCATAGTGACGTCACAAGCGCCCCACTTTAATCGCCCGCCAACGATCAGCGCCATCTATATCGAACATCGTAGTGACGTCACAAGCGCCCTGAATCGCCCGCCAACGATCAACGCTATCTAGTGGCGAAAATTGGAAACAGTGAGCTCAGACTAACATAGCATATCTACTTACACGCATCGTATATCTTCCCGCTTCTTATATAACAGAGTGTCCCCGGATCCGAAATCATCACCTTTTCTCTGAAATTTTGTTTAAGTCAATACCTGAGAAAAATTTCAAGTTTAAGATAAAATTATGAAAATTTAGGGCCGTACATAAAAAAATTCAAGCAAAACGATGACGTCGTTGGAATTTCATTTTTTCCAAAAATAAGGGGGAGCCACCCCCCAAAAAAACCACCCCCGAAGGTGAATTTTTTATTTAATGTGTTTTTTTGAAATTTCCAGCGTCCTATATGCCCTATCCCGAAAATGAAGTCTCCATGTCTTCCCGTTTTTTATATAAGAGTGTCCCCAGAGCCGAAACCCTCGCATTTTCTCTGAGTAATATTTCAAGTTTGATATAAAATTATGAAAATTTAGGGCCGTATATAAAGAAATTCAAGGAAAACGATAACGTCGTTGGAATTTCATTTTTTCCAAAAAACCACCCCCGACGGTGAATTTTTTATTTAATGTGTTTTTTTTTTTGAGATTGTACGCGTCCTGTATGCCCTATGCCGAAAATGAAGTCTCCATGTCTTCTCGATACGTGTATATGAAATTTCACGCGTCCCGAAAATGAAGTCTCCATGTCTTCCCGTTTTTTAAATAACAGAGTGTCCCCAGAGCCGAAACCCTCGCATTTTCTATGAAATTTGAGATAAAATTATGAAAATTTAGGGACGTATATAAAAAAATTCAAGGAAAACGATGACGTCGTTGGAATTTCATTTTTTCCAAAAATAAGGGTCCCCCCATAAAAACCAATGTGTTTTTTTGAAATTTCACGCGTCCTATATGCCCTATCCCGAAAATTAAGTCTCCATGTCTTCTCAATACGTGTATATAAAAACGGTCCCCGGAACCGAAACCCAACCGTGGAATATTGAGATAAAGACCACAAAATATTTCTCTATTGCACTCTCTAAACTAAATAAAAACACCAATGCCACTAGAATTTATATATAATTTCTATTCAGATACCCTAGACATCTGGTTAACAGTTGATTTGTTTGTTTCTTTACACACACACACAACTGACACAACTACAAAACATTTCTGACAATTCACAAAGTTGAGTAACACTTATACGCGCGAATTTTAAATTTTATTTATCCGGCGGCTGTATATTCTTGAATCTCGATCGGTTATGTCCGATGCGAGATGACAAAAATATTTCATAAGAAATCTAAACATTGTCAAAAAATTAAAATTAGTAACAGGAAAACAATCTTCTTACAGAATACATCTTAGAATAGAATATTGTAAATTTACAATTCCCGCCTAACATGTCAATCTTCCTCCTGCAAGTGTGGTAAATGAACGCAATAGGGCCGAAGACCCTTACCCCTTACCACAAATCTATTTACTCACCACATTCAAAATATATGTGTACATTCAGAAAAAGACAGAATTATTCGACTTTCGGTTATTTGACAAGGACGTTGCGATTTGGAATTGCTGTGGTATCATTAGATACCAGTCAGTGTACCAGATCTCACGATTTTAAGGATTAATCTCACGATTTTTGGAACATATTTTTATAGAAACTATTTTTTTTAAGTTCAAATAGGAAGCATTTTTAAAAAATTTGGTAAGTTGGGAGAATACCGGACCTGTAAATTTTAATTCATATGCATGTGAAAAACTTCCTGAATATGTGGAACAAGTAGTACGGGAGGTATAACACTCACCGTTTCTTAAAATGCATGAATTTTCTATTGTTAACATTTTCAGGTATATAATTACTTTTCAAATAGTCCTAAGAGGATCGCAGACTACAAGGAGTTTCAAGAATTTGCCACCGTATCTCCTTTAAAATTGCTGCATCCCTCACAGATTAGATGGTTATCGGTGGAAAGTTCCGTTAAAATACTTATTTCTCAGTATATCGCACTGATCAGTCTGCAAAACATATTGAGGCAGCAAATAGAATTTTACGTTTACTACAACAACCAGATACAAAATTCTATTTAGAGTTTTTGGCGTATTCTTTGCCCTTTTTTAACAAAATAAATATTATAATGCAAAGTGAAAAACCGCAGATTTATAAAATTTACACCGAAATAACCAACATTGTAAAATCCATTATGGATTGTTATATTAAGCCTGAAGTACTCCGTAAAAATAACGTATATGATATTGAGTTCAAAAATTCTAGACTTTTTTTATATATTGAAGAGATGTATTTTGGTGCAATGATTAATTTAAGCACACTAGATCCTGCCGATTTAAAACTTTTAAAAATTAAGTGTCTAGATTTTTACATTGAAAGCCTTGGGCAAATTTTAAATAGATTTCCTTTAAAAAATTCTGTATTTACAAAATTTGAATTCATAAAAAATAGAAGTACATTTCTAAAAAGAACCATTTCTTCTATATCCGATTTGACAATTCATTTTCCAAATTTAATTGAAAATATACAAGAAATTGATAATGAATGGAGAATGCTCCGAAATTTTGATTTTAAAGATTTGAAAATAACCACAACGATGCTGAAAAATTCTGGCAGGTGATATCTGAAATTAAAATTGGCGACGGAGAACAAAAATGTAAACGAGTTATGTAATTTAGTATTTAATTTACTATGTCTTCCCCATTCTAGTCCTAACGTAGAACGAGCGTTTTCTCAGGTTAATTATAAGAAAACAAAACTAAGAAACAGACTGAATACAAATACTATTGAAGGGTTATTCCTAACAAAAAGTCTGGTAACAAATTCTGGGAACTGTACAAGCTTCAAAGTATCCCATGATATGCTAAAACAAATTAATAATAAAATATATCTGACTGCCAGTCCACCTGAATCGGATTCAGAATAAATGATGTCTTAGAAATAGAGACTCCCGCGCGATCATCCAGAACATACATTTTAGGTTTCTTTTATTTTTTTATAAGTACCCTTTCTCACATTTTTTATCTAATTTTACGAGTTTACGTTTTTTAATTTTGATACAGATGAGTTTATACATGTATTTATTGGAATATAGAGTGTCTATTTTACTTTAAGTTCTTTATATATTTTCTTCATTTTTATTTTTTATTGTTTACGAGTCCATAACTATTTTTTTTCATATTGATAAGCTATACGTTTATGGAATGAAAGATATTATAATTATTATAACACATGTCGTTTTATTTTCATGTGTTTACGAAATCTCACGATTTCCCACGATTTTCGTAACGAAATCTTACGATTGAAAATTTTTTGACCGGGCAACACTGATACCAGTGTTCATTACCGATACCATCGTGTCGGATTTCAGTTAAATTTTTGTGTTTTGATTGTTAACATTTTATTGTTTACGTCTGTATATTGGCAGTTTGAATTAGGTAAGTTATTTATAAATGTTTTGTGCTAGTATTGTAATAATTATCTTCAAATTTTTGGATCTCTAACATTTAAAAATTTTAGATTTATTTTGTTACTGAAACATAACCACAAAAACAAGGTGTTTATTTTTGCTTCGCTAAAATTTCAAATTTCGAAAAAACATGTATACTTACGTTCCTAACAAAATTTTCGCAAACATTTTTGGCGCTAGGAAAATACCGGGTGTCCGATCGGAATATTGACCACTATATTTGAAAGATATTTTTTTACTAACAAAACTAAATGTATTTTATAGTCTTATTACGTGATCGCAGTCCATATAGTTACTATATTTCATGAGGGTGTTTTGCTTTTTTTCAGCACGTCCAACCAAAAGCCGAGTTAGATGACATAGCCACAAATCTTAGCGATATAGACAATTGCGATTCAGAATTCAGAGGTGACGATGATCTACCTTTGGACTCTCTACCTTTATCGCCAAGAAACACATCTATTCCATCTTCACTCTCATCAGTTGATGACGCTGAGCCCAGCACCTTCTCAAATTGTACGTTGAGAAAAAGAGTCATAAATGCTACTTTACGTGATGAGAGTGATGACGAAGAAGTTTTTCATGACTCAGACGCTGACCCCGACTTTGAACCAACTGATGAGTTTGTTAATCCACCGAACAAGCTTAGAAAGCTAGCTATTTTCTGGATATAGTGAACCGTCTTTCGATGAAGAACAGCCAGAAGAATTAGCTGCTTCACAAAAAATAGTTTCTCCATTACAAAGCAATTCTACAAGTGAACTAATTTAGTCTTGGTCAATTATGCAGAGTCCTCATCAGTAAACATTACGGTCGATTCCTGTAAACCAATAGATTTTTTCAAGCTTTATTTCAACGACGTAATATGTCTAAAAATAGTTGATGAATCAAATCGATATGCAAATCAACAAAAAATTGAGTTAGGATTGAGTTTAGAAGAACTAGATGCATTCTTAGGTATACTGATAGTAATGGGCTTTCACAGTCTTCCCACAATAAAATAATATTGGTCCACAAATATGAACTTTTACGTAGAACGTGTTGCAAAAGTGTTTAGTCTAAAAAGATTTTTAAAAATCCTTAGATACCTGCATCTTAACGACAATGAAAGTATGCCTCAACAGAAAACCCCTAACTTCGATAGGTTGTACAAACTGAGACCATTAATAAATCATCTTAAAACTTCGTTTTATTCGGTCTTTACGCCATATAGACATTTATCAATAGACGCAACTATGTGTGCTTTTAAAGGGTTTACATCGCTCAAACAATATATGCCTATGAAACCCATCAAAAGGGGTTTTAAAATTTGGGCATTGGCATGTGGATATCTTCTTGATTTTCAAATTTATCAGGGAAAAGAGGAATCAACAGAAGAAAATACGTTGGGTGAACGTGTAGTACTAGAGCTGTCTGAAAAATTCCAAAACCGTGGTTACTGCTTATATTTCGATAATTTTTTTACTATAATTCCACTTTTGCGAAAACTTTTAGACAGAGATATCTTTGCTTGTGGTACATTGAGGCAAAATAGAAAGCATTTTCCGAAACACCTGCTGGTCATTGATAAGGATTATTCTCATAATGAATCACAATCAGTTGTTGCTGGTGATTTGTCAGTATATAAATGAAAAGTTCGTGGAACAAAATGCGTATCTCTTGCAAGTGATAGATACGATTTCAAAGAAAAAACGAAAGTCCTACGAACAAATAAGACAGGACAGAGAGACAATGTTCCGTGCCCCGAAGCTATTGCCGATTATAATAGGCATATGGGAGAGGTAGATCTTTATGATCAATATCATGCCAATTACTCGATCGCTTGGAAATCTCGATGGTGGTGGCTGAAATTTTTTTATTATCTGGTAGATGCTGTAATAGTCAATAGCTATGTGCTTTATAAAGAGTCAGTAAAAAAATAAAATCCCAAAGCTAAGCCGATGACAGCTCTGCAGTTTAGAAGTGAACTAGCAGATCAGTTGATTGGAACTTTTACAAAGGGAAAAAAGGGGACCTCCACCGAAGAAGTCCTCAAATGCAAACGTTGGCTCTCATTTACCCATCAAAGGAACCTACCGACGCTGTGCCCTCTGTAGCTCGTCCAAAAAGAAGCAAACTCGGTGTAATATTATATGTAAAACTTGTAACGTTGCTTTATGCAAGGATTGTTTTGCACCGTACCACTCAAAATAACTTCTCTTCATTTATATAACTTTTTGCAATAAAGATTTGATTTATAAAAGTATTAATTTTTGATTGAAATTACATGTGAACAAATATAAAAATTTTGGTAGCTATAGCTACCACTGCTCAACATATATTAGTGTTTTGTATTAATGCTCAGTGGTAGCTATATTTACCTACAGCTACAGCCCAACTGGCTATTTTGAGATTTTTTTAAACATTTTTGCCTAACTTCTGACGTGGCTTTTAACAATTTGCACTATCAAAAATTTTATATTTCCACAAAAAATATATTGCGCCTTAAAGGGTTATTGGGTTATTCAAAAGGTTATTTAATAACCTTTTGTTAGGCTTTATTGTACAAAAATAATTACACACAAACAATTAACAACTAACTTGTCAAAATGAAATTAAACAAACAAGTATAGTGAGTGAACTTAAATAAATAACTCTATGACAGTAGAATATGTCGCAGACCAACATATTTGAACGATTATGTTTCGAAATAATACAGGGGGTAAATGTAGTGAAATCACTCTGTATTCTGATTATGTCCTTTATGCACCTTTTGTTTTGTTGTGTTGTTATATTTATAGTCTAATGTCATTAGTTTCAAATTGTCAGAACTTATGCTGTATATATGTCAAATTCTTGAGCTTAATAGAACCTAATTTTGGAAGGTAAATATTGCAAAAACTAACATCAATAATTACATATGGGGCAGAAACGTGGATCATGATTAAAGCAAAAGTAAAATCAAGAATAATTTAAAAACATTTGAAAATATAGATCATCATTTAAATTTCTCTGATCAGCAAAACACAAATTTCTCAGTTCGGAAAAACATAAAATAGTAAAATTAAAAATGTCATTAATAAAGTTTCTGATGGCGATTTGACATCAGCAATCAAAATCTGAGCTTCAGATGACAGTTTTGCTGATGTCAGTGCAGCCACTTTAACAGAATTGAAATCGAAACATCCTTTAGAGAAACTTAATAGTACATTCCCTACTCTGAGTTCGAAGCCTATTCCTATAACAGAAGAATTTGTCAGTATCGCAATAAACTCTTAAAACAAGTTCTGCTGGTGGTTTAGACTATTTAAGACCTTCACATCTACAAGATTTAATAAGTGTAAATTATGTAATTTTATTTTAAATGACACAGTAAACATCAATATTCATCCTATTTTATTCGGAGCATCACTATTAACTTTAACTAAAAAAGCAGGAGGTATCAGACCAATTGCTATTGGTACAGTTTACCGTCGTTTAGTAGCGAAAATAATTTGTTCAAAGATCAGAGACAAATTAGGATATTTACTCCGTCCATTACAATTTGGTTTCGGGTCGAAAGGTGGTTGTGAAGCAGTTGCACATGCAGCAAGACGTTTAGTCTCTTATCATCCAGACGTTAATAATAAAGTTTTTCTGAAAATTGATTTTAAAAATGCTTTTAATGCGATCATTTATTAAAACTGGTAGCAGATATTCTACCTAAAATTTTTCCTTTCATCAATCAATGTTATCGATTCCCTTCATAACTTTTATTTGGCGAAAACATCATTTATTCGGAAAGAGGCGTCCAACAAGGGGACCCTTTGGCACCTCTCCTTTTTTGCATATCGATACACAAACATTGACACAGAATTCAATGCTTGGTACCTTGATGATGGTTCTTTAGGTGGTAATACTATTCCCGTGTTCAAGTCTCTTGTCTATATTATAAACAATTCCAAGGATATTGGTCTTGAACTCAATTTCAGCAAATGCGAGTTACTTTTCTTAGAATCACCAAATAATCTAACCATTGATAAATTTAATTCTGTAGCACCAGGCATAACAATTACCAACAGATAAAATTTATTTCTATTAGGTGCTCCTTTATTAAACGAATTCTTTCTATCAGCTTTCAATGAAAAACTAACCTTTTTCAAAAAAAGTCATCTCGTTTATCCTGGTTACCGACACATATTGCTTATTTCCTTCTCAAGAATTGCCTGTTAATTCCAAAATTAACATATATCTTAAGATGTAGTCCGGCTTGGTTACATAATGATATCTTAATCAATTTTGACAATACCATTCGTCATTTCTTAGAGTCATTAATTAACATTAAATTAGAGGACCTTTCTTGGAAACAAGCTTCACTACCTGTTTCATATGGTGGTTTAGGAATTCGCTCAATCGTTTCAGTAGCTCTTTCTTCTTTTTTGTAATCATTGAATAGTTCAAAAAATTTCATTATGCCTATATTTTTCCACAAAGAAGACCCTTTATTATTGAAGGCAGAAAATATTTGGTCATTAAAGTCTAACAAAGTTGTACCTGATGAATATAAATCCTTTCAAAAATTCTGGGATATACCTTTATTGAACATTGAAAAAGAAAATCTGCTACAGAAAGCTATCAATTTACCAGACAAGGCTCGATTGAATGCAGCATTTTCAAAGGAATCAGGAGCATGGTTGAACGCTATACCGTCAGCCCCATTAGGTACGTTTTTAGATAACGAGTTTCCGTATTTCTATTGGTCTCCGTTTAGGTTGTCAAATTTGTGCAAAACATCGCTGTCGTTGCGGAGCTGATGGTAGACACGGCCTAAACTGCAAATTAAGGTGATTCAGCAGTAAATTACCTAATCAAACGAGGCCTGTCATCTGCAAAGATTCCCTGTTCGTTGGAACCGTTAAGTACTTGCCGCGACGACAGTAAACCGTCCAGATGGTATGACCCTCATTCCATAGCAACGCGGCAGACCAGTTATATGGGATTTCACTTGCACTGACACTTCTTCTACCACTTTCAAACTTTCTCACATTACCGACCCTAAAACATGTGATCTTTCCTTTTCCGAAATTCTTATTTAACATCTTCATTCTCTTCTTCAGAATGTGTGCCTTCTGATAATACATGCGTTGACAATTTTATAAATTATACCTCCAACAAGCTTTTGGGCCTCAGTGTACTCAAAAATATAGATAACCACCAGCCAGATGATGTCCCATTCATAGGAATACTGAAGAAGATGACTATGCTAGATAATGATGCGATTCATATACGCAATAAATTATCTTTGACCAAAACAAAATATAAAACTGGTTTACCTCAAATAGAGTTGGAGACATCAAATAAAATGTAAACGACCAAATGGAAGGTATTTATACTAACAGTGTGGCATACTGTAACAATACTAATACAGACAATTTGTCTGAAGAAGATGATAACGGAAATCACGCATCAGTAGCCGATTTGAGTAAAAATTTTAATGACAAACTCTCCAGAACAGTAAAAAATGGTACTAACCTCGCCAATAAGACAACTGGGGTTAGATCCAAAATATCTGATGTGACCAATGGAGTGAAACCACTAACTACAAAAGCAATATCAACTAGAGTTAAAAAATCTAGCAATAATGTTTCGGTGACCAAAATAATGACATTGCCTCCAATAAGTGTCAAAATAATTCCGATGTTTTGCAGTCAAATTCAAAATTGGAAGAGAATGAACACGTAGACAAAAATTATGGGTCAGAAGTCGATAGGGTCGTAGTAACTCAGGAAACAATAAACATCAATTCCCTTTCTAAAAATAATCCAAGAGTTAACAACTTCTCTTCCCACATTTCATTTTCGATTAAAGATTTTCAGAAAGGGGATGAAACTCAACAAGAACAAAAAGACACATCTAAAAATGATGTAGATAACAAGGAATATATTAACAGAGTGAACCAGACCAATGATCTATCGACATCAACCAAATTTTCCAAAACCGCAATATCTCCATCCAATTCAATAGCAAACAACATCAATTCAATTCCTTATCACGCCGATCAAGTGAGAAAGACAATAATAGAATCCGAGATTATTCGGACAATGATAGTAGTTGCGAAAGAGCTCTTAACAATATCTCCACAATCTTTGGGTCTCAAAAATATTGGTAACACATGTTTCATGAATAGTATTATCCAATGCCTATCAAACACAAGGTGGCTATTAGAATATCTAAAGAAAGACGCATACATAAGAGATATTAACATAAACATATATAACATGAAAGGGGCACTAATTAAAGCACTTGCTAAAGTTATTCAAGAGCTTTGGTTTGAAGTCAGTTCAGACAGACACAGGAGTTTCTTCGTTACCTATTAGCAGGACTTCACGAATATGTCAACAAGGTATATGAAAAACCAAACCCCATATTAACAGAAATTGATGACAAACTTAGTGACATTGAGAAAGCACAAGAATCTTGGTTGAGATATCCGAGAATGAACAACTCCAAGATTGTGGATAACTTTGTCGGTCAATTAAAATCAACAATCAAGTGAACACAGTGTGGTCACTGTTCAGTTACATACGATCCCTTTTGGGATTTATTCCTTTCGATGCCCAAAAAAACATGTCAATTACGACTTTCACAATGTTTAGATTCGTTTACAAGAGAAGAAACACTCGACGGTGATGAGAAACCAACATGTTCGAAATGTAAGGAACGAAGACAATGCACTAAATCATTCTCAATTCATGAATTTCCGAAAATATTGGTTACTCACCTGAAGCGCTTTTCGCAAACAGAAAGATTTAGTGGAAAACTTAATGTTTCAATAGATTTTCCAATAGAAGGGCTTGATATGAGCCATTACGCGGCTGATAATGTGGCACCTTGTATGTACAACTTCTACGTTATATCAAATCACAGTGGAATCACTTACAATGGTCACTACACAGCATATTGCAGACATCTCTACACGGGACAGTGGCACGAATATAACGATTCAAGGGTGCTATTAATATCGTGGAAATCTTGTCAGTGGAGAAGCATATGTTCTCTTCTATGAACAAGATGACACAAAGTCCCACCTTTAAGTTAATAATTTTTTTATTAGTTTTTAAATTGTATATTTTCATTGTGAACCAATGTCTTATTTGTTTTTTTCTGCAAAATTTATTTATATATACATTGTATTCTTATTAATGTATACACCAAATAAATAAAAAAAATTAAAAATTCAAAAAAAAACGGAGAAGAAATTAGTAGAAAAGTAGAAAATAAAACTAGGCGAAATCAAGTTAGGACCACTAGAATAGTTCTATCACATACAGCTAACTACAAAAAAAATAGGCAGGTATTGAGGCTAGAACAGTCGAGAACAATAAGTCAAAATAAGGGGAGAGAGCGCGCTGTAAGAGAATACCAACAAATTCAACCACACACGTAAAGCTACTAGCCAGCTATAAGAATTAATTCAGTATTTTACTCGCTAAACTGTCTCTTTTTAATTTACTGTTAAAATGTCTACTGGAGAGGCTAAAGGAATAAATAAAACAAAAACAAATGGTTCAATTGTATACTATATATCAAACAAACTCTTTCAACTGTCTTTACCACATAATTCCATCGGTCTGGCAATACATACAAAATTTCATGTTTAAATTCCTTTTTGCCCATTATACTATAAAAACTGTCGTACAGTTGAACGGTAGTTTTGTTTTTTATATTTTTTTTTCATTGAATAATTATTAAGAAAAAAGTGACACTGGATCATGTGATTTCAGAATAAACATCAAGACAACAGCATTTGTATTAGCAAAATCATTTTTTTTTCACAATTCAATATCTTGCATCGCACATAGAGCTTCAAAGAAAACAAAAATTATACATATATATAGGAGCGATATTGTCCCAAGTTTTCCAAAATCACCAACTATTTCTAACCTTTTAAATATTTAGTTACGTTTGCCCTTTGACCCATAGAGCCATTATACACATATATATCTGAAAGTACATAAATTGAATACAGAAAAAAATTCAGTTAAAATCGTTCAACAGCTTCAAAGGTTTCTTCAGCTCTAAAATCAAGCGACACAATTGAAAAATTTAAAATTAATTTTACAAACAACTCTAATTTTCGCATACCCGTAAAATAATTTTTAAAAACAATTAAAAAGTTTATCTATTGGTAGAAACAATGATGTCACTAAATTCATAACAGATCGATACAAAAATATATGAAGACTGCTTGGTAGCTTCAGTATACGAGGTTTTTGCAAAATTTAATAGTAAAACTTTTTAAAACCCCAGTTGTTTTATCTAATACTAGCTCACGCCCACTTTTTTCCCGTCTAAAATTAAATTCGCTTTGCGATGAAAATTTGAACCATTCGTTAACTTGAAAGATTGTCACCAAGTTAGTGGATGAAGAAGATGGTAAATAGTTTTGTTAATTTTAGTGAGTAAAGGTTCGAAGAATAGTAATTAGTACTTCAGATTTTCGAAAATAAAATTGTTGCATGGATAATCAATTTAGCTAAATATTAGTTCCCCGTATCAAAGATTCCAAAGAATTGAGACGGCAACAAAAATTCTGAAAGAAACATGAAAACATTAATTAAACAAAAACCCGATGAGGTGGTATATCAATTTTATGAAACGACATCCAGAAATATTAATTAGGGAAGCCGAAAGCCTTAATAAAGCAAGAGCAATTAAAAAATTATTTATCAGACAACCAATGGAACTCTGTTTTGGAAGTCAGACTCACGCAGTGGAAGCAGTAGATCTCTGTCTATGTGACAACTTTTTGAGTGCAAAATTGTTCTTCGAAACAGAGAAGCACCCCTTCGGCAGTGATCATATGCCCATCTCAATAAAGAGTACACAAACGGAATAAAATTTTATTCCAAAATGGAAAATCACTCACACAAACTGGGAACCTTTTTCTAACCATATTACCGATTATAAAGAAGACTCAATTGATGAAATAGTTAACTCATTTACAGAACTAATAATAACTGCTGCTAATATTGCAGTAGGGAAAACTAAACGTTCCATGGTGGAACCAAAACTGTGATGAAGCTATTAAAGCTAGTCACAATACTTAAATCAATATAAAAAAAAAACACAAAACAAATGAAAACCTACTAAAATTCAGAGAACTGCGTGCTAAATCTAGATGAGCAATAAAAAAAGCAAAAAAGTCTGGTCAATCAAGTATATTTCTTCTATTAGTGTTTCAACACCAAGCAGCACTGTTTGGGGAGAAATACGGAGAATAAAAGGCGCCACATTTTTTTTGTATCGCCCTCTTCGCCTGTGACATCTAGTTCTAAAAGAAATATCCTCGATACGCGTACTATTTTCAGCAAGGAACTCTCGATGCCTAAACACTTTTGCTAAATGTCCACCCTAGATGCACACACACTTTGCCAAAGGTACACACTCGATGCTTAGGCGCTTTTCTAAAGGACCATCTTCGATGCATAGCCGCTTTTCCTAAATGGCCAACCTCGACGGCTAACCACGGTTTTCTAAATGCCCATCCTCGATGGGCTTAAAGACACATCTTCGATGCATAGACAATTTTTCTAAATGTCTATCCCCGATGCCTAGCCACTTTTCTTGCACATCTTCAGCGCCTAGCAACTTTTGTAAATACCCATCCTCGATGTCTAACCACTTTTCCTAAAGGTCCATCCTCGACGCATAACAACCTTATCTAAAGCCGCATCCTCGATGCCTATCTACTCTTTCTAAAGGCGCATCCTTTGTGCCCAGACACTTTTCTAAATGACCATCGTCGATGCCTATCCACTTTTCTTGCATATATTCGGTGCATTACTGAAAAAATAGCCCATATAAAAAACTGAATAAAAAAGGCAAATAAATGACAATGAGATAACGACTAGAAAAGCAAAGAACCCAAATAATAAAGGCAGTAGCAGAGCAGAAAAAACAACGAGAGAAAGTAATGATTCAAGTTCAGAAGATAAAAGCGAAGATATTTTGCAGCGAACTTCACTCCAACTCTAAAGCAGAAGAAGATTGGATAAGATGCCAACATTGCGAAGGCTGGGCCCATGAAGCTTGTACGGGAGTGGGGGAAGACGAAGTTTTTATCTGTGACTTCTGTCAGTAACATATTTTAATATTTTTTCTTTATATACCATGTCATGTCTTACTCACTGGGGACTAAACTTTATGGAACCTATACAAGCTTAAAACGGGATACTTGCTACTTTTTTATTATACATATTTTTTTCTCATGTGGCTTGTTTTTTGCATAAAAAATGGTATCAATCAAAAACCTATTAATAACTGAAACTGGAGCCAAAAAATAGTCCCCAGTATTGCTTTTTTCAAAAAGTTAAGAGACCTAAAAGTATCCCGTTTTACCGAACTTTCCCTTATAGACTGGCGAAAGTACAAAGAACGAAGAGAAAATTATTTGCGCTATGTATAATGAAGAGTAACAAAGCGATGGAGTGGACGATGAAGATAAAAACATAGGAGGTGATTACTGTCCTATATGGTTTCATCTAAAATAATTCTTTGATCGTCTAAGTTATATGCAAGCAGCAATGGAGGATTACAAAAAATGTGATGACTGTTCATGAAAGGGTATTTTATTTTGAGTTTAATATGTATTTATTTCAACATAAAGTAGAACCTCTCATATCCGACCGTCTGTGATTCACATACGCCTGTTCATACTTGAAAGGGTGACTCATCTACACTATGCTTTGTTTTTGTGTTATAAACTGTCAGTTTAGCCGTGATTGTTGATGTTGAATGTGCTCTGACCATAATTTTGTACTGTTCTGTTTGTTACGTTGGACCAAGCAAAAGCTAACAATATTATTTTGTTTTGCTTCCAACACATTGCTCTCGTAGAGCGCAGACCTTAGATATAGCAGTGCGAAGATGGTTATCATCTCATCCAGAACGTGCAATTACCATTATCGAGTCGGAAAATCATTTAATGATGCTTACTCAAAGACAGCTAGTGTATTCAATGTTCAAAGTGGTTTTTCAAAAACAGTAATATGTCCTATTAATAGTGACATTTTCCTCATGTGGATGTTTGAACCAGCGGAAAGCACAAATATTCCGAGTATTGACGAAGTTTCAGCTCCAAATGAAGAGAAACCTCCCATTAAAAACCTGTTGAAATAAAGTAATCAGCGACCTGTTTAGGTTCATGAAAAACTGCCTTTAGCATATTGTACTTAAGTTGGCTAGTTTGTAAGAGTTTAAAAAAGAAGAAGAAGAAATGTTTGATTATTGTTTTGTTTTAAGTAAAAAATATAGTATGACCACGTTGTTGCTTTTAAGTTAAGTGATGATTGGTATTTGATATGGAATAAAAAGATTGTTAAAGTAAAAAGCTTCTATTATTATAAAACTAAAAAACAACAAAAGCGACCTCCAAATGAAGACTGACCTCCATACGATGACTCAAAACACACCTGTTACTCAAGATCTTCCAAGGCCACTGTCTTTATTAATGAAAAAGACATTTCTTTAAGTGAATTTTCCAATAACTTTATTAATAAATTGCCTCGAAAGATAATATTTGCAATAGAAGAAAAGAAAAAGAAGGCTCTCAAGGAATCTTAAATTCAACTCCAGAAATTGCAGCCCATCACGAAAAGTTGAAGTACTTGAAGAAAGTGATCAAAAAGCCTCTTTGAACAATATCCTAGATTATGATGATGACAACGATCCTTCTTGCATTTATAGCAATTCCCTATACTCACATTCGCGTTGTGTTGCCACAGACTCTGCCATATTTTACGTATAGAAAAGGCCAGATTTTTGGAATTCGGTCCAATTTTTTATTAAGAGTTAAACTCATGTTAAACTCCATTTTAGATTTTTTTTTGAAAAATTTAGTTTACTTTACCTATATATTTGCAACGAGAAACGGTTTTCAGTGGACTGGCGTGTACGCCAAACGTTCAAAGTGCAAATAGTTACAATTTATTTGACAGACTAGTTGCATTAAAAATGTTTGTTAGTGGAAAAACGGGCCAGATTTCGAAAAGAGTTGCCAAAGTGCAACTCCGTCTTAAAAAGGGACAGATCTGGCCACCTGTGGCAACACTGCATTCACAAGTCGGGAAACTCGGAATCGATGTCAAAGTTGTAACAAGTGAATGTGCTAGAGTCGGCTTCAAAGCTAAATCTTTTAATTGCCAACTATGTGTTTAGTTCTTCACATTTTTGTTGTTTGTGTTATATTTTTATGTATTAACATTAACAACAGAAATGAAAGTAGTGTGTAGGATAGCAGGCAAAACACTGTTAGATCATGAGAGGAGTGAGCATATCAGCAGAGCATGTAAAATTGATAATATCAGTGAATGGGTCCTGCAATGAAAGAGAGAATGGAATGAGTATATTAGCCGCATGACACCCGACAGATTGGTAAGGATAACAAGGGGTAAGTCACCAATGGGACGGAGGAATATCGGAACACCCCGCAAACGATGGAGTGACAACCTTACAGTGGACTAAAGAGAACAAAGGGACAAAGAAAAACAAGCAAATTTTGCTTACATATAAAAAAGAAGAAGAAGAACATTAACGCCAAAACACTTATGTTTTTATGTCATGTTTCCAAGTCAATATGTTCGTATTAGAAAAAAAAATTCTTACAGGTTATTAGAAATGTGCTGTTTTAATTCTTAAATAAATATATTTGATATTTTTAAGAATTTATCTTTAACCCTTTTTAAATCATTAGCTGTTAAAAACATTTATGCCGTTAAAGCCAGAATCTTCCATAATAAGAGATTTAAACAATTTCAAACATAACATTTAATTTCAGCTGACGCCGTCACATGATGTGTTAGTGAAGTGCGGGGTAATGAATTTTGATTATTAACAAACTGAAACAAATTTTTAGATAGAATTAAGACTTTGAAGAAGAGAATCTGTCTATTAGAGACAATAAATCATCAAGGTGCAATATAGTAAAAACATAATGGTATCATTCTACTGTTATGCGCATGTTCCAGTTGCTTTTAAATTATTGAAAAAACCTCGAAAGTCGTTGAACGTTAACCAGTTATATTATTAGAAAAAAAAACTTTTTTTACAGCTACATTTCCGAAATATTTCTAAATATGTATGTAATAAGCATAGATTATACTATTTATAAGTTATAAAAAGTTTATTTAGAAAAAAATTAAGCGAGGGTTTCCATTTACAACAAGAAAAAAAGAAATTGTTAAATACAAAATTGGGTAAACCCTCGTAGTTAACATTCGCTTAACCATAAACTAAAAAGAAAGCAACTTATATAGAGAAAAAAAAGACCAGAAAAAAATTAAAAAGTGAAAATTATTTAAACGTTGCGAATGTCTGAATGACGGTTCGAAATTTAAGATTAGATTACGACTTTTTCCCATTATTCAACAAAAAAATAATTTGAGACGTTCCTCAAGGATCAATATCATACTTTTTTAAAGTTTGGAATCTACAGAAAACGAGTTTATCTCGTTTTTTGAAAAGTAGACAAAACTTTTATATATTACTGACGAAAACTAAAGTTTTTCGAAACCCAAACTTAAATTTCGATGCACCGTTGTTGTACATATCAACATCAAAAAAATCAAAGCACCAATTTTACAACATAAAGATTATATATCATTTCCATCCGGTTACGGATGAATTTTCTAATTACACTATATTGTGAGCTAAATGATTGTAATTTATGAACTACAAAGTGTAGGGGGTACGGTATTAAACAGCTACTTTCGAAGGAGGTGATAATCGAACAAACGATCCGCAAAATACACAAATATGTTATTTTTTATTGACAGCAAACGTTATTTTTTGTTCTTGACGTAGATCTATGGTTTGTGTCTAATGGATCCCAAACAACCCTTAAAAACCATATTTCAGTATGACATTTCAATTATAAATACTCACCCATATACCAAATTGTCGCTAAACACTACTATTTTATCTGTCATGTAGATCTATGGTTCAATATAATCAGTGTCGACACACGCGCATGGTTAGTTCGAGTTTTTTCTGATAAGTTATCATTTGTTTTGTAGATCTATGGTTTGTTCTAATGCGCAATATGAAAATTCGCAGTTATTGAGAACAAACTATCAAACACAATGCTTATTTTGAAGGAAAACTTGTTACGGTATAAATTATCTTTCCACATTTTTGGCACATGATTATACAGCAAATATGCTTAGTTTGTTTTTTTATCCGAAATGTTTTCATTTCTTTGTAAATCTTGGTTTGTTCTAATGAGACATGCGCAATATGAAATTTTGCAGTTATTATTGGAAACAATAAAAAACAATGCTTATTTTTAAATAGAACTTGGTTATGGTATTGACACATGCGCTTTTTCAGTTATTATTTTGTAGATCTATGGTTTGTTCTATGTTGACATACGCGCAATATGAAATTTCGCAGTTATTGGGAACAAAATATCAAAAACAATGCTTAAGTTGCAGAACTCGTTGTTATAACTTACTTTTCCATATTTCTACAGTTTTTGCACATGCGCATATCAAATAAACGCGCTTAGTTTCCTTTTTTCTTATAAGTTTGTATTGTAGATCTATGGTTAGTTCTAATGTTGACACATGCGCAATATGACAATGTTAACTCGTCTAATTTGAAGTAGAACTTGTTACATTATAAATTCGTTATTTCTATTTCTCGAGTGTTGGCACATGCGCATTATAAAGCAAATATAGTTAGTTTGCGATTTTTTTCCGAAGCGTCATTTGTTTCGTAGATCTATGGTTAGATACCGATCGGTATTTGTATGTGATCTCCTTTCTAAATGTCTACTGTCTTATTTTATTAACAATGGTTATTTTCATATACAGTACCATGTAATATAGTGTAACGAAGTTCCTATTTTTCCGATGGGCAAAAGCAACAATATTACCGAATTTAACCCTATTATTTCTCCACCACCACTGCAGAAACCGTCCAGTGAACGATCTACGTCATCGTAACTAAATTTATTTTACTAAGTCCCAACTGAGTTCCGCGCAAAACCAACAAGCCGGTAGAAGGGATATAGTGTCACGTTTACAAATAACACCCGTTATATTGTAGGCCGAGCAAAAGTAGGTTAATGTTTTAAAATATGTTGGTTATTGGAACTAGCAAAGCAAATAGTTGGGGGAGTTATAGTCGAGTGAATCCAGTAAAGCCTACTAGAGGGGTGTTTAGCGCTACCCGAGACCCCCAAAATAGTGCATTCAGTAGCTACGCCGTCAGGGTTCGTAGACGGATAAGAACCCTAGCAACCCTTAGGGAGAGAGGGACCTTCATTCCCCGTTTATTGGAATAAAAACTATATATCGTCGCAATAGGTAGCAGATATCATATTCTAAAGAGCAGAGGGCTAGACTTCGCTAGGGGGTAAAAGCGGTATCAATCGACAGCAAATGACGAGCTGAAAGACAAGTTTTATCTGCCGGGGACAAGGATAAAAGTTACGCCCACTTGAATTTCACTGTTATATCTATGGAGAAAAGACTTATTGCTTCAGTTGAAGTGTTTATCAATTCAATAGAGGTTTACTCGTATTCATGTGATAAAATTCCAAGAGTGGCGCATGCGTATCGATGATACACATAGACATTTGGTGTACGTGTAGAAGTTCAATTTGGTTAGTTTAGGTTAGGTTAGGGTGGTTTAGATTATGTTCGTAATATTTTGAAAATAAAAAACGAAAAAGATCAAATAAGAAGTGGGCGTAACTTTTGTCCTAGTCATCTCCTGCAGTTGAAACTAGTCTCATTCGATTCAGCTCGTCATTTTCTATCGATTGATACCACTTTTACCCCCCAACAGGGCGTTTCCTTAAAGTGAAGCCTTACCACAGGGTTTGTTAAAGAAGTCAAATTTTTTAACCAAATTCATAAAATTTTTCTCTTCCTATTCAAAGCATGTACAGGGTTTGTTAAAAAAATCGATATTTTTCACTGAATTCATAAGTTGTTTGTTTTCGTATTTAAAAACCTTAAAGTGAATGCTAACAGAACAGAGTTCTGTGCAAGACCGTCCGAACTCTGGTGGAAAAATATTAACAAGCAGACCCCATATTCCGAAGAGGAGAGTTAGTTCTTGAATTACCAGGAGTCCGAGCACCATGCAGCCCCCGAACGAACCAGGATCAGAAGCCAAGTAAGATTCCGGATTTTCAGTAAGTCCGGATAGTTGGTTCTGCGCAAGACCGTCCGAACTGTGGTGGGGAAATATTAGTAAGCCGATATCAGACATCAAATTGGAAGTCAGTTGTGTTGCAGAACAGCAGCAGTACGTGACGGCAGCCAGACCAGTCCGCCGAACCGACTAACACCCGAAATCCGTGCATCGTGGAAGGTAAAAAACTTTAGCAGCAAGTAAAATCTGTTCAGCTGACTTTAACGCTTTTGTCATCACCATAGTGACCTCTGAAGTATTTCTTTCTTCATTGACGCTGCCCGGAGCAAGTAAATATACCACGATAAAAACTGGCGCCCGAAGCAACCCGTTACCTGGACTTATATGTCGAAAGAGCGTTACAATAGATTTATAATTCGTTTCTAATCAGTATTTGCAGATGCGTTGAATCTTTTTCTTCATTTGGATCTTGAAATTTTGATTTTTAATTGTATTGTAGATAAATGGCAGAGTAAAATTTGATATGGTTTCATTTATTACAGTGGTTTGGTGCCACAAAACAGCACGTTTATTCAAAATAATGCACGTTATTTTCAAAAATTAATTTTTTCTTCATAGAAAACTTTGATTAGGTTCAAAGGTTCTAAATGTCTAGACAGGCCACGTAGATCTATGGTTCGCTATAATGTTGACACATGCGCAATAAGAAATAACGTCTTCGTTTTCCTTTATTGGGCGTAACTCTATCGAATTATCTACCCAGCCCCAAGTAGCTATTTAATTTAATTAGGAAAAAGCTGCACTTTCATGCATCTGCCTCGGGACACCATTTCTTCCTGAATCAATCTCTATTCTTTCTTAAAAATGTTTCTTCCTCTTCTTTGACTCGACTTTTTTTGGGTTGTATACTGATGAGATTACTTGCCCAAATCACTTTTTTTTTAATTCCATGTAAATAGTCTGGCTGTCAACCATAACTCCTCACAGCTTTATAGAGTCCTTACATGATCATAGTATTGACAATACAGTATGATATTGACAATAATATTGATCATGTTAGGCGAAAAAATAGTATTGACGGTCGATATTGATCTCCGGGTGTCAATATTTAAAAGTGGAGGGGATATTGTCAATATTATCGAGCGTCTAGTGGTGGAAGTCAATAATATTGCCAATACTCAGCTGTTGTTGTGCTGTGGTATGGATTGGAAGTAATCTTTGTAATGATTGTTATGGGTTTTCAAGTGACTTTGAGACAATGCTGGAAGACTTTGAAGGGTTAAACTAGACAGGGTGAAATGTCTTAACGAGGGCATTGAACGCTCGGAAAACTAAGCCCTTTAAAATTTGAACTGTGGAATAGTGCAAACAGTAAATATATTAACGAAACAGCTAGGATTGCTGTGCTTGACCGCTTCATCCCCTTTTTAGTGAGGATAAAGTCGGGGGGCCAAAAGAGAAGTAAATAAAGAGCCTATGAACCAATTTTAGGAAAGAGCCCAAACGTAATTCATAGAGCATTCTATGCTCTCTCACTTTCATGTAGTTTTTAAGATACGAACAAGAGTTTTACACGTTTCAATTACAGCTTAGTTGATAGTTGCAGGGGGCATGATGTCAGATAATTTCAAATTTTTTCCTTTAATTAAGTACCTCATGGTCAAGGCCAATCTTTCATAAACAGGGATGAATTTCATCGTGTTTGTGTTATTCCTTCTCAAGAGTGGTTCCACAATCTGTAATAATTTTATAAACACCATTTCTTTCATTCTGAAATAATTATGAAAATCTTTTGCATCTGTTAATTTGATTTCCCTCAGCAGCTTAATATGAGAATATGTTTTTTCAACCACTCTTTCATCCATCGATTTCGCTGAACTCAACGAATGCTTCTGATAGCTATAATTATGGCTACACAACCTTTTTTCCGATTGTTTATGTTTTTGAAACTCAACGCGACGAAAATTCACTTTAAAAGACACAATTTTACTTGTCTGAATGGTGGAAAGTGGAAACAAACGTATTGAGCACAGTTATTGACAATACTATTGACTGTGTGGAATATAGCGATATTGACTGTGTTATTCTCAAGGAGTGAACGACTCTGTATTGTTAATACTGTTATTGTCAATAATATTGATCGTGTATGGCCCCCTTTAAAATTTCAACATAGAATTATTGTAGAATTTATCTTGCACTGGTCTGTTAAGGTTGCTCCCTAATAATATACTCATATGTTGTAGGTTGTCAATTTTTTTCTTCTATTTAGTCTATCAATTATTTACAGCCGATTTTTGTTATATTTGAAGATTAACTTTTCACGCAATCATTTAGTTTGTAAGAAAGTACAGGTATTTAATGGGAACATTCACAGAAGAATATCCGGAAATTTTCATATTCCCAAATCTTTTACTTTAGCAATTAAATATTTGCTCAATTCTAATATTCATACACACAATAATCTACTTTCAAAAATCTAGTACACTAGTGTTCAAACACTCCATTGATTTGATATCTATTCTATAAACTAGCTTTAATAATAATTTTTTCAATTAACGACACAAAATATTATCACTAAACCAGCAAAAAGTGTCATACAAAATTCACTGATAAGTCCTTTTCACATACCTAAAGATATCCACAAGTCGCATCGATGACGCAATGTTATTAACGCACATACCACCTTATTCTATCTTGTCTATTTTACAATGGAACACTCATAGTTCAACATAAAATCACGATCAACCCAAAAATCTTTGAAAGGAAATGAATCCGGATTTTATTTGTTAAGATATTTTCCACTAAATATTATCACTAATTATGCAATAAACTATTTACAATAACTGCAAGATTCGCGATTTAAGCCATTTATACAGGATAAATTTTAAGTAATTAAAAATGAAATTCTCGACTCTCCTTTACGATGGTTCACAGTAGAGTCCAAAAACAATGTTGGACTTGCCGAATTTGAAGCAGAACCGTGCATATTTCTTTAAAATGTTGGCACATGCGCATTATAAAACAAACATGCCTAGTTTGCGTTTTTTCAGAAATGTTTTGTAGATCTAATTAAATGCCGCTTAAATACCACTGTTTCATGTGATATAGATCTATGGTGCGTTCAGTATATAAATACATGTGTAGAATGATGATAGCGTAGCATCATTTTCTTCATTTCTATATAGAAATTTCGCTTTTTGACTGTATTGTAGATCTATTGCAGAATAAAACCTGGCAATGGTTTCAATTAACATTTTGGTACCACAATTATTTTGAAAAACTCACTATTTTTTCTTTTTTATTATATTTCAAGGTAATATACTTTGATTTGTTTCAAAACTTTGAAATGTCCAGACAAGCCATATTGTAAATCTATGGTTCGCTCGTTCGTTAATTTGTCAACACCCCTTCGGCAAGATTATCCTAGTTGCTTAATGTATGTTCAGATATAAAAACAAAAAAGTTTGTTAATGCCAATACTTTGGGTTTTGATGCAGATTCTTATTAAATTCAGCCTGTTTTAGTAGTAGGGGACATCAAGGCAGAGTGAGATTTCCCGCCCCAGGCGACCGATAGTTCTAACGCCGTCCGCTATTATTTAGTAGAGCGCCACGCATAATCTGACAACAGCAACTCGGTGTTTTGATATGGATACTTAAAGATAAAAAAGAACGTACGATAGTAGTGGAATATGGAACCTACAGAACGAGTAATAGATGCCGTAATAAGAGGCGAAATGGGTTGTAAAAAGCGTCAGAATAGTTTGAAATTCTGAAAACTACATTAGAAATATACGTAAAAAGCGTAATGATGATCCAAATTTCGTGATGGACAAAACAGTTGGCAAATTTCAGTGTTTTTACTAATGAGCAAGAATTAGAACTGGTTTCGTATTTAAAGGATATGCAAAAAGGACTGTTCAAGTACTTTACAAACCTTTCTGGTCCTGTCCAAAATAAAGGAAAAATAGACACGTATGCATGCAATTTTTACCTACAAAAATATGCGTTACATGCGACCAGAATGCTTAAACATTTATTAAAATACCAACGCTGCCCAGAAAATTTAAAAGCGTTAAAACTCAAGAAAAGGGCTTCCCCTCATCCACTTACAAACAAATTTACATTATCGGCTCCTGCGTCTACATCTGACAATGTTGGCAAAGATCCAATCCCTGAAACTGACGATGACGGCCCTTCAAAAACGGACTCAGCAAGTACAAGTGTCATTTCAGCATCCAGTAAATCACGCGGACTGAAAACTTTTATGGACAGTAAACATCAATAATTTGGAAACTATTATCGAAAGTCATATATGCAACTGACACCCCGTTAAGCAGTACTGAGAATGTATACTGGACTGAAGCTTTCAAACGTATTTGACAAAGTTTCACGCTTCCATCTCGATACATTTTGTCAAATTCTTTGCTAGAAGAAACGTTTAAAGATGTATAATGCGAAGTTAACGCGAAAATGGCAGATGCTAGGTTTATAGGTGTGCAGACTGATGGTTGGTCAAATTAAAGAAGAGAAATTATTATCAATTTTGTAGTCACTACCCCAAAGCCAGTGTTTTATCAAATACTAACTATGAAGACTTTTCGACACATTAGTGAGCTTATAGCAAATCATATTTCCGAAGTATATGAAGAAATTGGAATAGATCGAGTAGTTGGCTGTGTAACAGATAACGCCGCTAATATGGTCGGTGCGTGGGAAATACATAAAGAAAAAAACCCGAATAATATGATCGCTTACTACGAATGTGCTGCGTACATTCTGAATTTGCTTTGTGGTAACTTAGTCAATTTAAATTCGGCTGCTTCAGTTGTCAATGCAGCAAAATCAATCGTAAAAGCGATTAAAAACAAACTAATTTTAAATGTTGCATTTGTATAATTACAAGAAGAAATGTTACCAGCAAAAGGAAGGCCTTCTCTAAAATTACCAGTGGTGACGAGGTGGGCACCTGTGATATTATGCCTGGAAAGCTTACAGATAAATAAAAAGGTTCTACAGACATTAGCGATTAATAATCTTGGCCAAACTGAACTTGAAACCCACGATCGACGACATATTCTAGACATAGATATATTTTGGGTAAAGGTTGAAAAATTCACTTCACTGTTACATCCTATCAAGAAGTGGATTATAAAGTTGTAGACAGACACTCCAAATATCAGCCAGGTTGTAGAAGCTTTTTGGGAAATTAGGCAACAGTTCGAAAAAGAAATCCCTAACTCACCACTTTTAAAATTAGAAGAACAAAAGGTGCTTGATACATTGACAAAAAGAGAAAAAATGTGCCTTACTCCGGTGCATTATGCAACGATTATCATTGATCCTTCTTTCAGGGGCAAAAACCTTAATGCTGCTCAGTGCAATTAAGGTATACAATATGTTTTTTGAAGAATGTGGAAATTGATGCTGTCTTCAAAGAATTGGGCGAATATCGTTCTGGTGGTGGATTTTTTTCATATAGATTTGTTAAGGACTCGATGAATAATAAAAGTATGTTAAATCTTGATTTCTGGACATCTGTTTGCACAGATCTCTCTTAAGACATATTGCGGAAGCTTTACTTGGTCTGTTTCTACTGGGCGATCATTTAGTGCACAGCAAGAAAAGGAATAGACTCACTACATTCTGAGCTGGAAATTTAACTTACATCTACCATAACTTAAATTTTCTTAATGTCAAGAAACATATAAATTCGGCTAAGAGATCAGAAGTTACATACATGTGTGCTGTATCTTCAACATCAACAGATTCTTTACAAGCTGTAATAAATGATGGCGATGACATTTAGCCCAATCCTCTTGAACAGGGTTCGGAACAGATGCCAACAGAATTCATCAGAAGAGATTAATTAGGATCGGAAACAAACCGAAATTGAAGAAGACGAAGAGGAAATTCAAGATTTGGAAAGGAATTTCGAATTTTGAGGTTGGCTCTGATCTGAATCTTCTGATCCACAACCAGAAGATATTTTCGATTAAAAAAAGACTTTTTTAAAACCGAAGCAGACTGAATCTGAATCTAGAATATTTTTATTTTATTACGTAGGTACCTCTCACTTACCTCGTTTCCTTATTCCTTAGCTTCTTTATCTTTGTTAATATATGAGAATGTGTTTTTTTATTTCTTTTCTAGTAAGAAGTAAGAGTACATTCAATTTTGGTTTTTGTTTAATATTGATAGTTTTATTTTTGTTGACTATTCAGATTATTCTAAATGTTAATATATATTTATAGTTATTCATATTACCTAAGTATATCTTATACAACAGTAATTGTTGTATAATTTATGTATTTAGTACTTTAGTACCTTTAAAATTTTTAGTGTGATATTGGCCTTCTTTTTTATTTATGTTAATAATAAATTGTTTATTTCTTACATCTTATATCCTTGTTTCATTTCAAGATAATGATTCACATATCTGCATTTCACGTCTTTCTGCATTTAGGTATATTTCAAAAAATTGAAAAATCAATGAATTGTCAAAGATTAAGAAAATGACCAAGGTGACGGTCATTTGTCACAATGTTTAAAACTACCATCATTTTACATCACTGGCTCTGTATGTATTGTCCTAGACAGGACTCCACTGAACACACGATATTTCACTGTACAAAATGAAAAGACAAAAGAAGAAATACTGAGTCCAGGCTAAAGACGATACTTACCACTGGTAACATTATTATTATGCTTGCCAAACCAGAACTAACAACGGAAGATAATCTCAGATAGGGTCACCAAAATAACGATGATGAAAGAAACCGACAAACGACTGATATAACACATTTAACAAAACTGGAAAACGGCTCTAAAACACCATCATTGCGTCGTCTCGAAAAAATATTTTTAGGTAACCGAGAACGATCTAGTGGTGAATACGAGTGGAAGATTTTTTAGTCGCTAAAAGTCCGACACTACCGGGGGGTGGCGCACTGGGCTTGGGGTTTTTATCCGGAAGATTTTGTTACCACTTGCAAAAAAAATCATTCATTAGGCCCAAAACATAAAAAAATCCACATTCCAGTTTGTAGATTTGTAGAAAATAAGCTCGCCTTCACTACTATAAAAAGGATTTTTATACTTTTTTATGCTCAGTTTTATAAAGTAAAGTATCTAAAGTTACACCGATGGTTAAGATTTGAGTTATATTGCAAAGATTACTGTAAAAATATATATAGTAGAAGAAGTCGGGCACAATATCACATTTTTTCTGTGGTTTAATCATTAGTGGTGTGAAAAATGTGAGCAAGTATTGTAATAATAAATATAATTGAATCGGTGAGAATAAGAGTAATACAAATCCAAATTTTGACATTTCCATTTTGATTTAAATTATTGCATCGAATGAGTATAAGACATGACAATGCACATCGTAGAGCATTGAGAGAAAGAACAGTTCCAGCCAGGACTTGTATGGTTCATATTCTCAATGGAGACCAGTTGATACAGAATTATTCCAATAAACAGCTGTTTTAGCTAGCTTTTGATTGTGTTTGTTATATATTAATCTAAATCTTTTATTCAAATATCTTTTAAAATATATTGTTAAAACAAAATAAAACCATGTCATCGGAATCTGAAAATGGGACAACTCCAGGTAAAAAACGTATCAGAAAACCCAAAAAATGCAAAGTTAACAAAAGAAAGCTTCTAATTAACTAGGTAAAACATATACGTCTACATCTGGGAAATTTGTGGAAGAAAAAAGATTGGACCCAAGTGCACCTAAGTTTATATTATTAAGCATTATTTTTAACTTTTTCCAAAACTATATTTGCACTAATACTGTTCTTATTCCCACCGATTCAATTAAGGCTCTGAAAGCCATGTATTATAGAAAAATTCACTCACTTTACTTGCAGCTTACCCTTCCCTAATTAGATTTTATTGTTTGCATAATCTAAGATTTGTTCCCAATCACTATCTGTACATAAACTATATAATTAGACATTTTGTGTAGATCTATGATTTATTTAACACATACGATATTGTGCAAAAATGTAGATGTATGATCTTTCAATTCCTGCCGAATAATATATTCTTGTGCAGTGTATAGTTTGTTCACAATGACCATAGAATTCCTTTACTTTGAAACAACTATGATTTAACAATGACCCTGCCCTCATTTTTTGAAGTTAAAGTTTGTTACCAATCAACATATAATTCCTTTACTTTGAAACACTAATTTTTCTTTAGACATAATATTTAGATCTATGGTTTAACAATACCACCTTATAGAAACATATCTTTTTAGCGGATCGGCACATATATTACGAAATCACCTCCCTCTCCCATTAAGAAAAATATTTTCATTATATTCCGTTTACTTTTGGGTAAGCAATTTATGAAATTAAGAATCTTTGGCGATTCCTCGTATTATTTCTATTCAAGTGGTTATAAAGAGATTACATTTTTTTTTCGTATGAAAAAAAAAGTTGTTCATTTTAAAAGCTGTATTCGTCTCTCCATGAGCAACAAGAGCGGCGTTTTGAACTTTGGTTATACCTCGACCTATCATCGAGTAGATTTGTAATATTTTAATATAGATATTTGTTCGGGTATTTTTTACTATATCTTGCGCAATCTGGTGCGCAAATTTGGGCAATTTTCTTACAATAAAGACACAAATCCGGGACGTTACAACAACGTCCGTAGTTTGTTGGGGAGTTTTTAAAAGCTGAAAAATGTGTTTCAACTCTCTGTTTATCATCATTTCTTGTTAAAATTAAATTTTAAGAAATGCCTGTTGTGTGTATATATTATATATAGCGAACCATCCTTAAAAAAAAACCATCATTTACTTCGCTAATAGCGCCTTATCGACAGATCCTTCTCTCTTTCTAAACGTATTATAAATACCATAAATATGATCACAGCGACGCTTACAGCGCCCTCTTCAGTCAATATATAATTATAACAGTCGTAACAAACATAGAAAAATATACAAAGCTCTCGAAATAATCAGTCCGTACTTTTTGGGATTCGAGCAGCAGTGACACTTTCTAAAATACTTTTTACTCTAACCCTGTAGTAAAAAATGTCTGTTAGCACATTATATAACAAAAAAGTAAATCAAATAATTTACTTTCGTCCAGTCGTTTCAGTCACAAAAAAAACGAAACATTCTTCGAGCGCCAAAAATATTGATATTTTTAGCAATGTACACCTCAAACGACTGGACTATTTGTATTTATGTAAAGCCATTTCCGTTTTTTACTGATATCGTTAAATTGCGCAACAACGGCTTAACTCCGAATCAGAGTTATGACATTCTTGCTACTAATTAACGATTTGTCTGTAAATCCTCATCATCTCTACCCGTTCCAAAGTTTAACACAATTTTTGACTCGAGATACTGGGGATGTTATTGTTGAATTACTTTTTTGTTTTTACTTAGTTCGGTTCGATTATAATCGAATTAAAAAATGTCTTTCACTTCATAAATCGTTTTTTTCATTTATTTCAAAGCGTCTATGTTTAAACCTACTTAAATACTAAAAATAAAGAAACTGAAGATGCACTTGTTAGTGTTCTGTTCACTCGCGATTTGAAAATGGCGGGAGGAAAGGAAAATGACAAACGAATAAAGGAAAGGAAGGGAAAGTTTAAAAGGAATTGGAATATTTATTCGGACACGGCGGCAGCGGCGGGTTCGACTTTGCACGGAGCATCTCCTTGTCCTTTATGTTCGACGCTCTTGGTGCAGTCTTCTTTTTTCCCTCCGGAACCGGTGGTACCGTCTTCAGCTATTACTACATCATTTACTGGCACATCTCTATAAAAACCAGCAAACGTTACAGTTTTGCTATGCTATCACCGAATTGAAAAAAAAAAAGATATTAAAATTCTACATACCCGCTATCAGTTTTGACAGTCAAAGCTACACCCTGTTGCTTTTGCCCCTTGTTAGATTTGTTAGTATTACGTTTTTTGTTAACCTACAAGAAAATGTCAACGTATTAATAAAATTTAAATAATACACAAAACTAAACTTACCTGATTTTTTCTTGCATTTACGGGAAAAGTAGGCATTCCAGGTTTGCGATTTTGTCCTCTACCTCTTCCATAACTATTCTGGTATCCTCCACCTGATGACGGTTGGCTACCAGCGCCCCCAGTGTTGGTATTTCTTCCTCTACCACCTCTAGCCGTGTAACCTGCAGGTACCATTTGTCTTACACCACCTTGGTAACCGTAATTGGCGCCCCATGAGCCGACGACTACGCCGGCTACTTGAAGTTGTCCGCCCCTAGACGGAATCGGTCTTTGACGTAAGGACGGAACTCCTCCGTTTCCTCCTCGAGACGATTGTAGATTTAAGTTTGGGAGAACATGCGGAGGAGGCAGTGAACGAAGCATCGATGCTATAAATAAGAAAATCGACATTAAAAAATGTGGTAAAACTAATAGTTGATATTTAGTACCCTTCGTATGTAATAAAAAAAATGTTTACGTACGTCCTGCGAACGGAGGCAACGGCATTTTCGCAAATTTAACATCGAGACCTTCCAATATGGCTTTTCTCATTCTTTCTACTTTAACTACTCGTTCGATGTAATTTTCGCAAACTTCGAGAATATTTTTGGCGTGCGCCGATCTAGTTAACGTATAATGGAATAATTTCCCGTCGAAATATAACCATGGACAGCACATCAGCCACGGCAGAGGAGCGCCGCATGCGTCGTTGGCTATCAAAGCCATATCTACTCCTTTCATGAACAAAGCTGCCAACTGAACACCGCGACTTGTGACAACGTTTAACTGAAAAAAAAAAAAAAATTATATTAAACATAATACAATAACAAACTTGTTTGTTACAAACGAATTATTCATCAACCAAAAGAATCTAAGATGATGTGCACTGTTAAATTAAAATAACTAACTGACTGAACTACTTGAATAAACAATTTAATAGAGAACATTCTTCACTGTCCAGTAAGTCCATTTCATATGAACTAAAAAACGAATTCTTCTGTATTAAGACTGTTTTTGTTAAATCAAGTGTGGGACTTTTAATTTTGACACACTCTGCTTGTCGAAACTACTTCTGTTAATCATTATCAATTTTGATGTGACAGAGATATTGTGAGAAAAAGAAGTTTCGATTTCTTTGGGCTTTGATCACAGAGCAGGTACGGCGAAATCAAATGAAGCAGTGGTTCTCATCAAGATTTCGATGATTTACCTCCCAGATATGGATTCCATGTTTATTTATTTAAATTTGTTTTAATTGTATATTTAAAAAAGAATAAACATCACCTCTTTTCAATCAGAGTCTAATATTTAATTAAAATCAGGGTTGGGAAAAACCATTGAATTTTTTAAAAAAATCACGATTTGCTTGATTTTTTAAATTTGAATATTTTGATTCTTTGAAATTATCATTAATTATTTTAACGTATAAGTCTAAAAATTATAATACAATTTGCTGCTCAAAAACTTGTGACAACGCATTTTTCGCGCTTTTTGCAAGAAAATTCTTGTCGCGATTTGTTTTCCTTCTGTCCTATACAGTCACTATACAGTGCCGAGTACTGCCGAGTGAGGCAAGAACGCGTTTGTTGTGCTTTTTGCAAGAATATTCCTGTCGAGCCTTGTTTTCCTTCTCAACCTATAAATTGACGTTGCCCAACAAATTCACGCATTTAGCTAGTTAGGTTAGTTAAGTGAAGTGAAAACATATAAATAAAGTATAATGAGTGGAAGAAAAGAGGACCCAATGTGGCAGTTCTATATTAAAACAACAAATCCAAATAAATTGGGGTGTAGGGCTATTTGTAGAAAGTGCAAGAAAGATATTGAAGGGTTAGTCCAAAGACTTAAAGCACACCACGATGTTTGTAATTATCAAGAGAGGAATACAGGTAATTAAATTATTAATTTAATTTTATTTATATTTAATAAAGATATTATTAACCCGGGAATGATCGCGTGGTTAGATTTTGCCACATTTTTTTGTTTTTTGTTGTTTCTCCAAGCACTTGATATTTTATTTTTGAGATAATTTAGTGAAAGTTTTGAGACATAAATATTAATTATAAGTAACATAGTATAATTTTTATATTATAAGTAGATACATTTTTGATAAATAACAGAATACAACAGGCTAACAAATGTTTCTATGCATTAAAAGACATATTTAAATCAAAGATATTGTCTACAAACACAAAAATTAAAATATACAAGACAGTAATTAGACCAGTCGTACTTTACGCCGCAGAAACCTGAAACTTAACAAAAAAAGAGGAAAGCCCATTAGAAATCTGGGAAAGCAAAATACTACAGAGAATATACAGCCCAATTAAAGAAAATGGAGTATGGAGAATATTAAGAAACTACGAAGTTAATCAAAAATTCAATAGCCCAATAATAACAAATGAAATAAGAAGTAAACGATTAAGGTGGGCAGGACATGTACAACGTCTAGGTAATGAAAGGTGTGTCAAGAAAATACAGGAAACTAAAAGACAAGGACGAAGATCAAGGGGACGACCGAAAACTAGATGGTTGGATGGTGTGGAAGAAGATATTAAAGAAATTGGAATAAATGACTGGAAGAACAAAGCAAAAGTCCGGAAATAATGGAAAAGAATAGTAGAAGAAGCAAAGGACAGACTTCAGAGCAGAAACTAAATCACCGAATTCACAAACTCCCTACTGATTTAAAGCAGTAGGGTTGGCCAAGCGGCTGGCCACCGCTGCCGGAAAAATGAGGCTAGGAATCCCAATAGGGAGACTATGGACCTTAAGTTCTGAAAGTCAATGAGAAGAAGAAGATACATTTTTGAAATAATTTTAAAATTTGTTTGATAGATATTATTTTTAACAAAGATAATATAATTTTTAATTATTCATTTATAGATATTTTAGGATATAGATTTTAGGCATATAGGATTGTTTTCAAGTTAAGTTAGGTTAGGTTTAGTTAAGTTAGGTGAAATCTAACACGCGGCCTTTAATATAACTTTTTTAACGCGACCTTTCCCAGGTTAAAAGATTATCTTTACTCTTCTATACTTACTTAATTTTTAATTTTTTTCAAAAAATAAATTTGCTTTTACATCTCTATTGAACATTTTCACTTTATTTTAAAATCAATAATTCAATACTATATCAATATATCATCAATTAATCAATTTCAATTTTCAATTATGTTTTTTCTCTTTCCAGAGAGTCGAATGTCGCTTGACAGTTTTGCTAGCACATCATTTGCCTTAAGTTGTAGTTCACTCATGACGGATAGTTCATATGTTAGAAAAACTCCACTGAAAGTACCAACAAGTCCAACAACTTTTGAGCCAGTCCAAAAAAAGAAAGCAATCGAAACTCAGCTTACCATGGGTGGTTTTGTAATGCAGACTTCAACTGCTGAAAAACAGAAAATTGACAAACAAATAGCAAATGTTATTTTTGCTACTAATTCGAACTTCAGATGTATTGAGAATTTAGAGGTGAAAAGACATTCAGTTATTAAGGCCTGGTTATACACCGCCCTCGAGAAAAACAGTAGCAACAAGTCTTTTGGACGAAATCTATGAAGAGGAAAAAGAAAAATGTTTCTCCTCCCTGTCAGGACAGTCTGTAAATATGTCAATTGATGTGTGGTCAAACTTATTCAACGAACCAGTGATATGTGCAATGATAACCACTGAAGATGGACAAGCCCTCCTATACAAAACTATAGACACATCAGGAAATCCACATACTTCAGAATATTGAACTCAAATAGTTTGTGACCTGATTTCTTCATGTGAATTAAAATACAAGTGTACTGTAAAATATTTTGTGACAGACAATGCCGCAAATATGACACATATGAGAAAAACATTAGAAGAAAAAACGAACGCAAAAGTTATAACTTATGGCTGCTCTGCACATACTTGTGCAAGGGCTTTCAAGTTAAAGACGTTAAAGAACATGTGGTCCAAATTGTTAAGTATTTTCAAAATAACCATTTGGCTAGAGCTAAATTCAGTCAAGCAGGAGGCAGCGCTTTAGTCCTTCCAAGTGATGTGCGATAGAATAGCCTTGGCGACTGCTTAGAGATGTATGTCACTCAGTGGGACATCATATTAAAAATCTGCGAAGAAAATAAAAAGGAGATTGATTCCCCTATTTACCAAAATGTTTCAAATACTGCGATTAAATATGCAGCGAAAGATTATTTAAACATTTTAAACCTATATCAGTTGCTCTTGATACTGTGCAAAAATGCTACTATTGCAGATGCTGTAGAGCAGTGGAAACATTTACGATATATCTTTAATGAATCTGTGGAATTACCATTACAGAACACATAACAATTTAATAATCGATATAAGCAAGCACTATATCCATATAATTTTATAGCGTATATGTTCAATCCACAAAAAACAAAATACCAGTTAACACCAGAAGAAAAGAATATAGCTTTAGAAACAAATAACGAGTTATATGAAAACACTGGACTGTTACCTTTAGTAATAAAGTTAAATGCCCGCAGTGCTCCATTTAAGCAAGTTGTGTTTTCGGACGAAGTAATAAAAAATGTAAACGGACTACAATGGTGGTTATCACAAAATGATGAGCCGGAAATCTTGAAACAGTTGCCAATAATAAAACAGTTCTAGTGTGCAACTGCTTCTTCAGCTTCAGTAGAACTTTTGGTCTTGTACACTCGGATATTAGAAACAGATTAGGCATAGAAAAAGGAGGAAAATTCGTGTTTTTGTTTAAATTGTATAACGAAAATGAATAGACTGAAAATATACAGTAATAAAATTTAGGTGTTACGTTTTGTTTAAGAATTTGGAATTATGTACTTCTTTTTTGTTGTTTTTGCTAAAAGCAGATACTTCTTTTGATTTTTGGGAAAACATTTATATTATGTTGTTATCTGGTTCTGATAAATAAGAAAAAAATTGATTTTAAATCATGATTTTAATTTTAAAAATCAAGCGATTTAAATCATGATTTTAATCAGCTCAACCCTGATTAAAATTATTTTATTTATAAAATGTGGAATTCGTTGATTGGAATAATGACCCGCATAAAAGTATTGATTAATATATTCCATGTGAACTACTGATCATACACACTCGGAAATTTCGTTATTAAATATGTTACCAAACATGTTTCTTATAAACTACTCGAAAAAACAATTAAAGCTTTCAAAATTCTTATTAAACATAAACTATCCAAAAAACGACATACTGCCTGTCTCAAACCAAAAAATCTTGAAGTTGAATTATGAAAATATCAAAAACATCATTATGGGAGGGCTTCTAAATTTCTCAACAGGATAAAAACTATTTGGCATGTTTTTTCTACCGAATTACCTACTTTTTTCCAAATTTCAGTCAAAAACGTTATTCTCATCCGCTGTCATTAATGCAATATTAAATTAAAGGACTCGGTCGTCAATATGTGAATAAATATACAAGAAATTATGGCGGTTCTCGAATCATACTTGACCCATAAATTTGTTTTTATATATTTTTTGCAATGATATAGTTTGCCGTTAGTTTTTTTATTATTCCCGTCCATGAATCGTTATTTTCAAATAAAAATAAAGACGTTAAGATTTTACGACTCTAATCCCACCAAAAGAACGTGCGGAAACCTGTTCAGTCTCCTCTGACCTCTTGGTGAGGAGAGGTGCATGTTTAAAGGAGCTGTAAGAGCCTTTGTACTTTCAAGTGTCTAAGTAACTAGTGTGGTTGTCATTCCCGTCGTAAGTAAAACATTATCGATTACTACCCTTTATATGATCCTTATTTTATTATTTGCTATTAACCAATATAACAAAATAAGAAAACTTGTCAAAACAACTTTATAGCTTATAATGTTTATATTTTTCAATGGAAAAAAACAGAAATCATAAGAAAACGTCATTCCCGCCCGTATACATCATTCCGATGTTTCTTAGATTTTGAAAAACTTGAATTATTTTGTAAATTACAGGAAAACTGAATGGTTATCGCGGTGTTTATTTAAAATACTTATCTCAAGGTCATAGTCAGCAGTGAGTAACTTTTCTTTTCAAGAAATTATTGCTAAGGACACTTCCCTCAAAAAAACACGTATTTGCGAGATTCACCCAAATATGCAATTTTTATCAGTTTTATTGAGCAAGGAATTGCGTATCATGTTCTATAAGAACTATTAATAGTACAAATAAAACGAGGAAGTTACTACAACAACTGATAGTAAACAAAAAACTTCCTCGTAAATTAGTACATTTGAACTACTCTACGTGATCAAATAAAAAAAATCTCTTACCGTCAATTCTTGCAAGTATTGCGGATTCATCAGATTCGGATTGAAGGCGTGACATATGAAAGCGTCCAATTCGTGTCGACGCATAATCGGTTTCTCTTGCGACATGATGTACCTCAAAACGCAGGCCATGATCAACATGTGTTGCGGAACATAAGCCGTATTAAGGATCAAAGGCGTATCGGAATTTAAGCAGGATAACAGAGCGCGCATTCTACGTCTTTTGTCATCGACTGAGGGGCCGAACCAAAGACGTTGGAGAGTCGGTACAGCCCACGGTAGAGGTTCGGCTTTCACTTCTTCTGGACGTTGGTAAGGATTGGAACGGCTGTACGCCCATTCTTTTACGATTATTTCTGGCTGTGGAGCGTCCTCAGGTATATCGCCGGATTCTAAAAGGAAAAAATAATTTTCAAATGAACTGCTTAGAACTTCCATTGTCAATTTTGAATATTTTATCTGGGACCATGGTGTATTGACTCTAATGTAAAGTATTTTAGACTAACTTCTTGAATAATGACTGTTTGGCTTCTTCAATAAAAATATTATAGTTTATTGAGTTACTTACCTTTTTTCTTGGAGTGTACATATCTCAGGTGATGCAAATTGAAGAGAACGGCATAAATTCTCTGTCTCAACGGTTGGTAAATGTCGTGAATGGGTGGTAAATCTCTGTTGCTCTCGTCTTCCATCAGACACGGTAGTCTAATTTCTTGCGTGCTCAGTACGTGCAATATCAATGGAGCCATTAAACCTTTTTGATGACGGAGAGATGCTGTGCGCAAAACGTCGGGGGATACCGGCGGCGTAATTACGTTACCACCAACTGAAAATGAGAAACCATGGATCTAAATTTTGGTTTTTTTCAAATAGATAGTACAGAAGCCTGCATATGAAGCGGTTTTGGGGCCTAGAATCTATAATATTTATAGATAGGACATTCTTAATTATAATATCAACCCAATGAGATGGAATCAAAATCGAGTGAAATAAATTAAAAAATGGTATTGAAAAAAGTTCAACAACAAGGCGATCTTTGATTCGGAAGAATCTACCTGATTTAATCAAGAAAAATACTTTGAACGACAAAAATTTAGACAATGAAATTAATTTTATTAATGAAATAATGCATTTAGATTATTTTGAAGATGGTGAGTTGGAGTTGGAGAAATTGGACATCAATCAAATGACTTCATATAAAAATCAGCAAGAGCTAAAGGCTTTGTATGAAACTGAATATAAAACCAAATTAGACACCGATTTAATAGAAAATGATTTTGAAATGCATATTGTTTTAAAAAATAATCAACCTATCACTTTTAGGCCTAGACGGTTATCTTTTCAAGAAAAAGAAAAATTATGTGTCATACTTGACGACTTATTAGAACAACACATAATTAGAGATAGTAGTTCTCCTTATGCCAGTCCCATTGTTATGATTCCAAAGAAAAATCGTAGTGAATATCGACTCTGTGTAGACTACAGGGCACTTAATAACATTACTGTTAAGGATAACTACCCTACTCCTCTCATTGATGACCATCTAGACATGTTGAAAGACAAGAATCATTACTCTACATTAGATCTAAAAAGTGGCTTTCCCCATATTAAAATGGCTGAAGATAGCATTCAGTACACCTCTTTTGTAATACCACATCGCCAATTTGAGTACTTAGTTTACCATTCGGGCTTACTAACGGTCCTAGAGTATTTCAACGTTTTATAAATAAAAATTTTAGTTCACTAATTAGAGAAAATAAAATATTACTGCACTTAGATGACATATTGATAGCAACAAAAGATATTTCTGAACATTTTGACATTTTAAAACAAGTTTTTATTTTAGCTAGACAAAATTCATTAAATTTTCGACTTGATAAATGTAAATTTCTTTATAAGCATTGTCTTTATTTAGGTTACTTAGTTGACAAAGATGGAATACGTTCTAACCCTGAAAATATACAGGCACTTTTGTCGTATCCGATACCAAAAAATTCTAAAGAAGTTCATCGTTTCATAGGACTGGCTAGTTACTTTAGACGTTTTATACAAAAATTTTCATTAATAGCTAAGCTACTATACAGTTTATTAAAAAAGAATGTTGAATTTAGGTTTGAAAAAGATGAGATGGAGTTTTTTGAAATATTAAAAACTTGTCTTGCCTCTTTTCCTGTTTTAGCTGTTTACTCTCCGAAGTTAGAAACACAACTTCACTGTGATGCTAGTGCATGTGGATATGGAGCTATATTATTACAAAAACAAATAACTACTGGTAAATTTCAACCAGTATTTTATTACAGTAAGTGTACTACACCAACAGAGGCAAAATATCACAGTTTTGAATTAGAGTGTCTTGCTGTCGTTTATGCTATTAAACGTTTTCATACTTATTTGTTTGGTATACCTTTTAAAATAATTACTGACTGCGATAGCTTTCGTCTCACCCTTAGTATGTCAAATATTAATCCAAGAATTTTGCGCTGGGCAATGTTATTGCAAAATTATCAATATGAAATTGAGCATCGGTCAAATAAAGGCATGTCACATGTGGATGCAGTAGGATAACTGGGGTTATGATTATTGAGGAAAATTCTTTTGAGGATAATCTTTCAATTTCGCAAAATCTAGACCCATTAATTATAGATAATTAAAAATAAACTTTTACGTGAGGAAAGCAAAGATTTTGAATTACATAACGGTTTAGTGTACAAAAAACGTAAGGATTTTAAGAAAATTTTATTTTATGTACCATGTAATATGGAAAATAAGGTTATGGCTAACTGTCATGACAATTTAGGTCACTTAGGCTTTGATAAAACATGTGAGTACTTAAGTAGAGTTTATTGGTTCCCAAATTATAGAGAAAAAATTAAAAGTTATATTCAAAATTGCCTTAAGTGTATAACTTACTATTCTACGTTAGGAAAAGGTCAGGGTCAACTTTACAACATACCGAAAGGCGATAAGCCCTTCGATACTATACATGTGGACCATTAGAAAAGACCCCTACAGGCAAACGCTATGTATTTGAATTAATAGATGCTTTTACTAAATTTGTAAAATTATATAGTGTTAAAACTACTAAAACCATTGACTTCATACACAAATTAGAAGATTATTTTAATAACTATAGTCGACCAGTAAGAATAATTTCAGATAGAGGTTCTTCTTTTATTTCAACAGAATTCAGTGACTTTTTCAATCAGTTACGTTTATGCTTTCGCAGAGAACAGTTCGCTTCGAAATAAATAAACGCCGATATAAAGTCAAAGTGATTATTGAAACTAGTTTTTATAGAAATAGAAAGTTATAAAAACTATATTACCAGTGAAATCGTGATAAAATAACAAAGGCATATGAGTGATAATAGCGGGGGAGAACCCCCCGATAATATACACAAAAATGTAAAAGATCCTTCGCCTTGGAATCCCAATCCTTTAGGACTTATTATGGACATCGACGCAATCCTAAGAGATACGAATGCTCGCCAACAGAATGAACAGGGAAGTATTACATCAGTTACAACACATTTACACAATAATACAAATACAAACGAATCTAATAGTACAAGTGAAAATAATGTAAACATTAAACAGCAAAAAACTAGACCCTCATTAACTTATCAATCTAATGATATGGGCCCATTCCATATCTATGTAGAGCATAAAAACGATAATTTTAAAGGCAAATTAAACCCGATTAAGGTTGAAGAAATCATTCTTCAAAACCATTTAGATATAAACAATCAGATAAAACAAATACAATCAATAGGTAAAAACAGAGTCCGTATAATATTTAAAGACAGTAAAAGTGCAAATATAGTTCTAAATTCAGAATTTTTAAAACAGAATAATTTAAATGCCTACATACCAAAATTTTTGAAATTTAGACTGGGAGTAATAAAACGTATAGAGGCTGATTTATCAGAATCATTTCTAAAAGACCGCATTATGGCATACGATTTTCATAACAAATTTGAAGTAGATTTCATAAAACGTATAAACAAAAAAATTAAAAAAGAAAATATAATTGAGTTAGAGCCTACCACCACAATAATAGTATCTTTCAGATGTCAGACTCTACCAAAATATGTGGAAATTAATAAAGTTTTATACGAGGTAGAAACGTACACACAAAAAGTATTGCTATGCTATAACTGTTTCCGGTACGGGCATTTAGGACGTCAATGCAGGAATAAAGAAAGGTGTATGAAATGCGGAGAAAATCATAAAACCGACGAATGTAAAAGCCCTGAAAAAAAATGTCTAATTTGTAAAGGAGATCATTATGTAAATGATTTCAAACAGTGTCCAGAATATACTAGACAAAAAGAGATTAAAAACTATATGGCTAATAGTAATTCATCATATAACGATGCCAACAAGGCAATCCCAAGGACGACGTATGCCAGCGTGGCCTCTTCCTACCACACTCATCAAACACAGCCTACAACCACCAATTCTAACCCTACATATCCAACCCATTATTCATTCCGAACCCAGCACTTAGATCACCAAGAAGTACACACTACACCTTCGCAAACAAGATACACACACAAAAAACCACATTCACCACAACCATTTACACAATTACCGAAAAAAAGGACACGAGTAACCGGACAAGATAATTCCACAATTGAAGCTCACAGAGCAATAGTTTCCCCAATAACATTACCTCAAAATGTTGGAGGAGTATTAAACTCTCCTTTTTACTTGAAAAATAATAATATAAATTTAAAAATAAATGAAGAAACGAAAGAATATATGCTTAGTACAATATTAGGTATTGTAGTAGAAATAATAAAAACATTTAATAAAAATAATGAAATAGAATTTCAAGAAGAAGACATAATAAGACTAGTTCAACAAAACATAGTAAATTTAGAACAAACATTCACAAAAACTGATGGAAATATTTAATATATTACAGTGGAATAGTAGATCAGCCATAGCAAATAAATGCAACTTAGAAAACCTACTACTTAAACAAAAGATTAGTATAGCCCTACTATCAGAAACATGGTTCAAATCAGGTACTTATGTTAATTTTACAGGTTATAACAATGTTAGACAAGATAGATACGATGGGAAAGGAGGAGTAGCAATCCTCCTAAAAAACAACATAAACTATACTATAACAGATTTCATTTGTACGGAAAAAATCGGTGTCACAATTAAATTATACAATAATACTAAACTAACTATTGTATCAATATACATTAGACCAGCAACGAAAATAACATTAAATGAATGGAATAACTTTTTTGAAAATATACCACAACCTTATATTGTAGGTGGAGATTTCAACGCCCACCATTTAGCCTGGGGATGTATTAACACTGATAGGTACGGTAAAACACTGTTAGACAGCCTAGAGCAAAATAATTTAGTATTTTTAAACGATGGTAGCATGACGATGGTAGCATGACGTGTATAAATAATTATAATCAAAATCATAGCGCCATCGACTTAACTATTTGCAGTCCTAACATACACCATATTTTTGAATGGCTGACGTTATCAGA
The DNA here is from genome assembly GCA_963921935.1 of Galeruca laticollis. Lineage (NCBI taxonomy): Eukaryota > Metazoa > Arthropoda > Insecta > Coleoptera > Chrysomelidae > Galeruca > Galeruca laticollis. The sequence continues at coordinate 110,538,211 of OY998179.1, forward strand.
CACACACGGATCAAATCACATACCGATTGTAGTAAAATGTCAAACAAATTTAAAATTAGTATCACAAACAAATTATAAAAGGTGGAACATAAAGAAAGCAAACTGGGATAGATATCTCTCAGAATGTCTTAACAAAAACAATAACAATACTAATTTCATTAATAACAATTCATATGAACAAATAACACATGTTATAAACCAAGCTGCAGAAGAATCTATACCTAAGTATATAAAAAATAAAAATATCAAAGTAAAAGGAAAACCGTGGTGGAATGAACAATGTGATCTAGTAGTTAAAGAAAGAAAAGAAGCGTTCATCAAATATAAACAGACCCCTAATTTAACAAACCTAATGAATTATAAAAAAGCTGACGCAATTTCGAAAAAAGTTATAAAAAGTGTAAAAAGAGACAGTTGGAGATCATATTGTTCATCCCTAAACAAAAATGTAACAATGAAAAAGGTATGGGAAAAAGTTAATCTGTTTAAAAACAGGAAAAAAAAGCAACAAACAAATGATAGACGCTTCTGCAGACTGGATTCTTGATTTCTTATGTAAACTTACACCAGATTATACAAATACACCTCCTACGCAAAGTGAAGTAGAAGAATATGAAAACTCAGAATTAACAAAAGAATTCACACTGAGAGAATTAAATATAGCCCTAAGAAAAAACAATAATACATGTCCTGGTAAAGATAATATCCATTATTCAATGATATACCATTTACCAACAACAATTAAAATACAACTGGCAGAAATATTCAGCAAAATTCTCAGAGAAGAAATGGACGTACCTACAGATTGGTACAATTACATTGTCGTACCAATATTGAAAAGTGGAAAACCAGAAAAGGAACCAAATTCATATAGACCAATTGCTTTAGCTTCCTGTGTTTTGAAAACATACGAAAGAATGATAAAAAACAGATTGGAACATCATCTCGAACAACGCCAACTATTACCTAAATCTCAATTTGGATTTAGAAAAGAAAACTCTACACAAGAGCTTTTATGTGAGCTAGTAGTGGATGTATATCATGGATTTACCAGTAACAAGTTTTCCAGTATTATATTCCTAGACATAGAAGGTGCTTACGATAACGTAGACCTGGGAATCTTGACGACCAAAATGGTTAAATTAGGCCTTCCTCGCCATCTTATCAGACACATTCAGAAGTTGTACAGCAACAGGAATATTTATGTAAGAACAGATAACCAATTAGTGGGCCCAAGACAGACATCTAAAGGATTACCACAGGGAGGTATTTTAAGTCCACTTTTATATATTATCTACTCATACGACTTTGAAATCGCCCTACAAAAATATGACGTTAAGATATTCCAATTCGCAGACGATTACGCCATAAGAACACAATATAAAAATATAGAGATGTGTCACAGACAACTCAATGAAGCAACAACTGCAGCTAAGAAGTGGTTTGAAGACAACGGAACAGCTATAAATGAAAGAAAATCGTCAGTTTGTACATTTAGAAGGAGAAGATATCAGCATCCCAATACAATCAGAATGGCCAACATGAATATCCAGTACAAATCAGCTGTTACGTACTTAGGAGTTATATTAGACAAAAAACTCAATTGGAAACAACAAATTTCAAATGTTATTAAAAAATGTGAAAATGCTATCAATATCGTCAAAGTGTTTAGTCACCAAAAATGGGGAGCAGATCCAAATATAAGTTTAATTTTCTATAAATCATTCATACGATCAATCATTGATTATGGAAGCATTTTATATGGGACCGCTGCTAAATGTCACACAGAAAAGATAGAAAAAATTAAAAATCGATGTTTAAGATTAGCAATAGGAAGTTTACAAAGCTCGCCAATAAATGTCTTGGAAGTGGAGTGTGCAGAACCACCATTACATCTCAGAAGACAAATGCTGAGTGACAGGTTAATTTTTAAAATTAATAGTAAACAAGGTGAGGGCCAAAAAAACATACATAATTTATTCATTGCATGCCTAGAATCAAGATATTGGGAAAAGAAAAGATTACCACTCATAATAGAGAGTTATAACTGGATTATCGATTACAAAAATATTGTTTATGAAAGCAAAGTACAACCATGTTTTTCTGTGCCTTACAAAACTTTACTAAAACCACCAACAATGTATTATACATCGTATGACAAAGAAGACGTAACAACAAAGGTTCAATTTCAAAGACAAATAAATGAAAAATGGCACAACTTCGAGAAGATATTTACAGATGGACCAAAAAGGAATAATAAAATAGGATTTGCCTTCTTTCATGAAGAAGATAAATATTCAGAAATATATCAGCTACCCCAGTATACCTCTATCTATACCGCCGAACTAATGGCAATAAAAAAAGCACTAGAATACTGCCATAGATATGAATCCAGCTCAAAATATGTTATATTTTCAGACAGCAGAAGTGCAATACAAAAATTGGAAAATATAACACCCAATTCTGAACTAAATCACATAATAGTAGACATCTCAAGAATATGTAACGAAATCCAAAGCCTAAACAAAGAAATTAAGTTAGTTTGGATCAGAGGACACTCAGGCATACCCCAAAATGAAAAAGTAGATGAACTAGCGAAAAGGGCCACAGAGGAGGGAATTAAAATTCATAATTTCAAAATCCCGACAACAGATATGCGACAATTGGCAAAAACTAAACTAACAGCTGCTTGGCAAAAACATTACGAGGAATATATGGGAGGTCAAAAGTTCAAAGCGATTGAACCAATAGTAAAACATAAACCTTGGTTTCATAAAGACAGCGATCGGACTTTCATAAGAACTATTACCAGAATTAGATCAGGACATTGTTTAACACCCGAGAATAAATTTAAACTGGGCATTTCTGAAAATGAAAGATGTCAATGTGGAGAAACAGGTACCCTACAACATTGCTTACTAGAATGCAATATTCACGAGTCGGCTATATCAAAATTTTATACAATGATTGCAAACATATTACCTTTGCCTGCTAGTTTGGATACAATATTAGCATCTGAAAAAAATGAGGTGAGAAAACTATTATATAAATTAACAAAAGAAACTAACATAAAATTGTAAATGAAGTAAAATGTTGTAAAATTTCTAACCAATCAAATTTTTGAAAAAAAAAAATAAAGGAAAAATCCGGAAAAAAAAATATACAAATAAGATAGTTAAAAAAAAAATACTAAAAAAAAGAAGAAAAAAGCAAAAGCACAAAAAATGCATGAAAAAATACTTGAACATAATAAAAAAAAACATGAGCCTAAAAAAAGCATAAGCAAAAAAAAATCATATAAAAAAAGCATAAACAAAAAATGCATAAGCATTAAAAAAAGCATAGGCAAAACAAAAAAAAACCATAAGCATAAAAAAAATATATATGCATAAACATAATAATAGTAATAAAAATATATGTGTATGTAAGCTTATATATGTTCCACAACATTTTATAATCAAATAATAAATTAGACTGGCCTTTTGGTTTACTAAAACCAGTGCCATTAACTTGACACACACACACACACTCAGTAACTTTTTAATGAAAAATAATATTGTTCATGTTAAAATCGCTACTCATTCACCAAAATCTAATGGACAAATTGAGCGGATTAATCGAGACCTTTACACCTATTTTAGCAAAATTAACTGATTTAAAAAATAAATGGGATAAACAGTCACCTATAGTAGAGTTTGCTATCAATAATTCTTATTGTCGATCTATAGCAACATCCCCAGCAAAACTTTTATTTGGTACTAATCAGAAAGGCCCAAATGACCACTTAAGGACTTACATTGAAAATGAAAATGAAGAAGGTAGGGATTTAACTGATTTGAGACAAAAAGCTAAACTACAAAACGAACAAGTACAAAATTATAATAAAGAGTATTTTGACAAACGACATCGACCTCCACATAAATATTGCCAGGGAGATTATGTAATGATTAAAAATCTAGACGTGACACCTGGAATTAATAAAAAATTGCTGCCTAAATTTAGAGGTCCTGATGAAGTAAAAAAGGAGCTTGATAACGATAGGTATGTAGTAGTTGATGTTGAAAATTTTCAGGTAACAGAGACCTTTTGAGGGCATTTGCTCTCCCGAGAACATGCGCATGTGGTTAAAGTCTGATTGATGTTTTGTTTTTGTATCTCTAAACTTACCTATCATTTACACTTACCTTATGATTTATGTTTATGATTATGATACTTATGTATGCCTTATTTTGAGTTATTATATCTTATGTTATGAGAATTTGTTTTAAGTTTTGAGTAATTTTCAGTCGAATAAGAATTTGGTATTTGTTAATACTGTTTTACAAATTTTTGTTGAGATTATGCAAGAGGTTATGTAAATTTTAGTTAACCATGACTTACACTTACCTTATGATTTATGTTTATGAGAATTTGTTTTAAGTTTTGAGTAATTTTCAGTCGAATAAGAATTTGGTATTTGTTAATACTGTTTTATGAAATTTTGTTGAGATTATGCAAGAGATTATGTAACTTTTACTTAACCATGACTTACACTTACCTTATGATTTATGTTTATGATACTTAGTTATGTCTTATTTTGAGTTATTATATCTTATGTTATGAGAATTTGTTTTAAGTTTTGAGCAATTTTCAGTTGAGTGAGAATTATGTATTTGTGAATACTGTTTTATGAATTTTTGTATGATTATGCAACAGATAATGTAACCTTTAGTTTTATGTGATTACTTGTTTAAGAAGAGTTATACATTTTGTTTAGCAGCGAATATGCCCCCGTTCGAGGCCGATCTGGTTGTCAGGAAAGGCCGATCTGTAGTCATATTGCGTATTTATGTACATTGTGAACTTGGCCTTATTCATAGTCTAGTGTAAACTCGGCTTTACGTATTATTCAGATTTATAAGTTGGCAAAACATCTGAAGGGAAGTGAATCCCGCCTTGGGGGGGAAAGTCAATGGTCATGCGGGAGAATCTGATCTTATGTTTCGTGTAGCAAGAGATGATGTTTTTTGGTTATAAATAAAATAAAGATCACTTATTGTTTAAAAACAATTTCTTTACCGTCATCCTGTCCCCTACACACTGGTCTTCAATTGCAGCTTTTGCAGACATATTCAGTTTAGCTTTTTCATAAAATCCGTAGCTAAAGTAATACTTGGTCATCATATTGAAGCAAAGAAAATTCAATATTGATTCCAACTTATTAACTAGCTCTACTAAGCGAAAGTTGTACTTTTCCGTAGATTTCAATAAGCTAACTGTATTATTTCTTGAGAAAGCTTCAGTTTCCTGTAGGAGAGTTAGGTCATTTAGATATTAGGATACGCTTAGCATGTTTAGATAGTCAAATTTAGTTATATAAAGAAAAAAAAATTACAAATCAATATAAGATATCTTAGGAACAATAATTGATTCACCTATTTAAAATGGATACATTTTTATTATTACCTACACCTTGTCAGCAAAGGATGATACAGAATTATTCGTTTTAGACCTCTTTTGAATACCAATCATCATTGGACTCTCTGTTTCCAATTAGTCCTGGGAATACCTTGGACCCCAGATTCCTGTATACCTGGCAAGTTAGCAGCTGTTCGTCTGAGCACTACCATGTCCATATTATTTTAAAGGCTCAAGAAGCAACTGTATGAGGCGGTGCTGAACGAGTATTCCCTCGTAATTTAACAGCTAAGTGGTAGTCATAAGTGGGATTTGTTCTTTGTCAACATATAAAGTTTAACATTCACTTAGGGAAAAACAATCACAATGAATTATTAAACACTGAACTCATATATTATATTGAATTACATATTAGAGAACCCTTTAGGACCTAGGCTCCGTATTGTAGATACATCAGTTCGTAGTCTAAAAATAAAGTTTAAGATTTTAGTTATTGGAACAATTCCCGAAACTTCAAAGTAGCTTACTTACGTTATGTAAACGCAAAGTATGCGGTAGATATTCCTTAAATAACATAGTTGTTGGGGCATTTCAGTCACGCCACTTTGTCATAGCTAATTTACTTTTTTTGATTATTCTTACAAAAACAATTGTGATTTTTTGGATTCTTAACCTAATCGAGTTTACGTCGCCTCTTCGGGTAATTATTTAAAGTGTACGGCCTCTTCTAGACTACACAATTCAGCCACTAGTGGCCTTACGTTCGGCACTCTTGTATCGCGCCACAAGTGCCGCCACCCACAATACCTTGCTATTATAATATGCAAGTCAGAACCAAATATAGTTAAACAACCGAAACCGTATTGTTTTATTTGTAGCCTCAAATAACTGTATGTAACCTTCCCTGAGAGGTAATTGGGCATAAAAGTTTAAAAATATCTCTATCCAACTTTTTACCGGGGTAACAATATATTGAGACTTATTTTTTCGTTTGTTAAAATATTTACATTTGTATTTTTCATTTTAATAAAACTATAATAAAGTGAATTAATCAATTTATGCAAAGAAATCCCACGAATATTGGGTAAGTCTCAAAAACTGGAATAAATCAGAAACTAAAAATGGAGAACTTCCAAAATTATAGGGGAGAAAGGAAAAGGCCCAAAAACATTGCCGAAACATAAAATTAAGAGAACGAAGCATAAACAGGTAGAAGGATACATTGTAAAAAATAGGAGAAAAAACAAACTGCTAGTAATATCGCACACCAGCTAATATCGCCCAGACTTATAAATAACTACTTGCACAACAAATCGAGGGACTTGGTAACACACATGAGGTAGGCGACGATACATGTGCACTATATACACACTGTCAGTTGTCTAATAGATACTTACGAGTTTGCACGTGGTTTTATGTAATATTTGTGGTGTAGAAAATAAGCTGCAAGTATTTTGTTTGCTTAGATATATTATAGTTTCATGTTCACGATTAGTCTTTACCCATTTCTTTATTTGACTGGATAACAGTTAGGTATAACGACACAATCAGCTGTTAACAACAAAATGTGGAATGTGGCTAATATCGCCCACTAGGCGGTATTGCTAATCTCGTCTTGTAGTGGGCGATATTAACCGCAACAATTGAATTTTATACTTATTTGTAAAAATGGTACCTACTAGACGAAACAGTTCTAATAAAAAGCTACTTGTACAGAAGAACAGCTTCAAGCAGTGATGATTGCGTTTAGAAATGGAAGAGGAAAGAAACGAAGTGCAAGAGAATTTGGTTATGTTAGGTTAGGCACAGACCAAACAGCCCAGACATAATAATAGAACAACATAAAGAGATATTATCTCAACCTAGACTTCCCTTACCAAAAATTGGAGGAATAGTAAACCCCAATTACATAAAAAACATTAGTGAATCATGAAGCACACAGATTGCAAATCATAGCATAATAACAATATTAGAAGTCGTCATAGAAACTATCTGTAAAGTTTTAGCATAAAAAAATATAAATGTTCCAAAAGAAGAGCTTATGAATATAATTAGTAGACAATTTAATGTAAATACGGCCTCACATTCGCAGACATAACAAATGAAATAAGTATTTTACAATGGAACTGCCGATCAGCAGTTTCTATTAAGGAAAACTTAGAGTACATATTAGATAAATATCAATTTTCGCTAGCACTCTTATCCGAAACTTGGTTTCATCCTGACAGATATTATAATTTCAAAAACTTCAATAATGTTATGGTTACGGAGGATCAGCCATTTTAATAAGAGAAGGATTAGTTTTCAAGGAAATCGAAATACAAACTTCATTAAACTTTGAACACAAATGTATTTCTGTGGAAATACCTTATAAAAACAAAAAAATACATCTAGCCTCGGTATATATTGAACCACGCTCCCGGATAACTTCACAGCAGTGGATTCATTTTCTAGAACATATTCCAAAGCCCTTCATACTAGGAGGTGATTTCAATGTTCACAACTTAGCATGGAACTGCGAATATGATGACTTAAATGGTAAGGTACTATTGGAAGCGATACAACATTGTAACCTTATAATACTAAATGATGGATCACCTACCCTAGCACACCATCAAACAGCAATAGATCTATCACTATAATCACAAGATATGTCATTTAATTACATGGACTATTATAAAACAGCCATGTGGATCAGATCACCTGCCAATAAATATTAGGATCGCCTTGAACTCCTCGCCAACAAATATCCCCACAAGGGTACACAATATATGGAATCTGAAGAGCGCCATTTGGGAACTATACACTTCAATATTAGATTCTATTGAACCAATACCAACATATGTAGCCATAATTAATAACATAAACAGAGCCGCGAGTATTGCAATTCCTAGATACTCCTCGTATACGACAAAGCGAAACCACACATTTAAACCATTTTGGAACAGAACTTGTGATATAGCTGCAAAAACACGGAAAGAAGCTTACGCCTAATATCAACAAAATCCAAATGTTCAAAATCTGACAGAATACAAACGATTGGATGCAATCGCCAAAAAAACTTTCAAGGAAATGAAGAAAAAAAGCTGGATAGAATATTGTTAAAGCTTAAATCAAAATACCCCAATCAGAGAAGTGTGGCACAAAGTTAACAGATATAAAAATCGTAAACAAGCAAATAAAACACCTATAGATCCTAAAGATGCCTGGATAAACGACTTTCATGCAAAAATTTCACCTCCATGGGTAGAAAATGAGAGAATGCAAGAAATTTACACAGTAAACAAAAACAACACACATTTGCTACTACCCTTTAATTTTTGGGAGCTCGAACAATGTTTAAAAAATACCAAAAACACCTCACCTGGAGTAGACGATATATCATACATAATGATACACAAAATGCCTCTAAAACACAAGAAGGCGTTATTAATTTTATACAACTCTATTTGGGCTGGCAACATCCAATTCCCAACAAATTGGAAAGAGTATATAGTACTGTCTATAAAAAAACAAGGAAAACCATCAGACAATTCAAACTCGCACCGTCCCATAGCTTTAGCATCTTGTTTATGTAAAACACTAGAAAGATTGATCAGAAATAGATTACAACATTGGCTGGAAAGAGAAAAACTACTTCCCGAATCACAATATGCTTTCAGATCCACTCAAGAACCCTTAACAGTCTTAACAAATGATATCTACTTAGGTTTCACAAAAAATTATCAACAGTAGCCGCATTTATAGACATTACATCAGCATTCGACAACATTCAACTTAATATTCTTTGTGAAAAACTCACCCAGATCGACCGCCAACCTCCTTAGCTAATTTTATGAACGTAGCATATTCTGAACGCTCAACCTTTCTCAAGATAAATCATGAAATTACTCAGCCCAGATGTTCCAAATTCGGACTACCTCAAGGCAGCATCCTGAGCCCTCTTTTATACATATTCTATACCATGGACTTAGAAAACATTATCTCCAAAAACTCCAACATTATACAATTTGCTGATGACATAGTAATATACACATCAGACAAAACTGTAGAAAAATGCAGACACATTAAAGGCCGAATTTATAGAATTTCAACAATGGTGCAATATAATAGGACTTTCCATCTCGGAACCGAAAACTAAAATATGCACTTTTTCTAGAAACAGAACCAATTACCAAGGACAACTTACAATAGGGTCATATAATTATCCCATAAAAAATACAGTTAAATACTTGGACTTATTACTTGATAAAAAATTGCTATGGAAAGATTGTAGTTAACAAACAATAAGAAAGAGTGAAACTCCATAAATATACTAAGGACTTTCTGTAAAACTAAATGGGGATCAGACCCAAATATTGCCCTTCTATTTTATAAATCAATGACAAGATCAATAATAGATTATGGAAGTCATTTGTATGGCGCAGCATCTGAATCTCACCTACGTAAAATTGAGACCCAAAAACAAATGGCTCAGAATATGCCTAGGTTATCTAAAATCAACACCTATTAATGTCATGGAAGCAGAATCTCGAGAACTTCCCCTCAAATTGAGGAGTCAATTACTTTGTGATATAAAAACAACATCAAAAGTATATAAACAAATTACATGAACTAACAATTTTAACATTAGCACATAGGTATTGGCATCTCAAAAAAATCCCACCTCTATATATACCACCTACCTTATTATTTAAATAAACTGGAAGAATTGTTCTGTTACAATATACTCTACAAATACTTTGAACCGGCAGTAGATGTAGCCAACTATATTCCATCAGCATTCAAGGATGCGATAAGAACAAACTGGTCTGATCATTAGCAGATATATACAGATGGGTCAAAAAAGTGGTCACACCGGATGTGCTATATTCCACTCAAGCAGAAATATCAGTCTAAAATATAGCCTACATGAAGATGCCTCAATCTATACTGCAAAACTAATAGCAATACTTCAAGCTATGAAATATTTAAAATTAAATTTGGTTGAAGACAAATGCATCATACTTACAGATAGCAAAAGCGCCATGAATATATTTAATCACATAGGTAGAAAAACAAAAATAAACGACATCGAAGCCCAAATATAAGAAGTAACAATAAATCGGTCTGCCTTATGTGGATAAAAGGACATGCGGGTATTCAGGGAAATGAAGTAGCAGACAGACTAGCAAAAGAAGCTCTTCTCTCAGGAGAAGTCCTACAGCACGATCTATCAATATCTGATTTATACAACAAATTTAAATAACAAAGCAATGAGGAATGGCAGCAACACCACAGAGATGCAGTGACTGGACAAAATTATATTCTAAACCAACCACAAATTCCAAATCAAAGATGGTTTCACAAAGAATCTAATAGAAACTTCATAATTACAATAAATTGAGCTCGATCAAAACATGCCTCAACACCAGAATACAAATTTAAACTCGACATGGTAGACAACCCCTATTGTTCCTGCGGCAATGTAGGAACTCTGGTTCCTATCTTGTTGGATTGTCATAAAAACGCCGTTAAAATCAATAACTTATATAGTAATTTAATTAAACATGAAATACCTCTCCCAACAAACCTCAACTGCATGTTATTTTCTGAAAATACTAACATATTGTACATACTCTATTTACATATCAAAAAGTGTAAAATAAATTTGTAGCTATACAAACAAAATATTGTAAGCAATCTTATTATCAAGATAGAAAAAAGAAGATATAAAAAGGAAAACAGAAAAAAAAAGTAAAAATAAATTGTAAAATATAATCACAAATATATTAACAAAAACAGCCTGGCTAATTGGCAATCGCCAAAGCCAAAAACCTAGTTAAAAAAAAGAGAATTTGGTAAAAATAACAATAAAAAAGTAATTTAAAGTACTAATTATAATATTATTACAGGCATTCCTTATTCAACTTTAAAAGACCGCCTCAAAAGTGAAAATACAACCAAAGTATTTCTTGGTCATCATTGCACATTTTCAGTAGAGCAGGAAATGGAACTGGCGAATCAGTGTATTTATTTAGCAAAGTTGTTTTACGATTTTGCAGAAAACAATAAAATTCCTCCATGTTTTAAACAATATAAACATGGCAGGAAAGGACTGGCTGCAAGATTTTCTAAAACGGCATCAAAATTTAAGTTTAAGGAAGCCAGAATCAACCAGTTTAGGAAGAATTTCAGGGTATAATGCGGAAAGTGTCGACCTTTTTTATAAAAATTTGGAAACAGTCCTAGAAAAATGTAAATATCAACCAAAACGAATTTTTAACGTGGACGAGACCGGCATCACCACCGTGCAAACTCAATCAAAAATTGTTGGTCCAAAGCTCGTAAAACAATTTGGAAAAGCCGTTAGCTGGGAGAGAGGCCATAATATCAGCCTGTTGTGCAATCAGTGCATCAGGAATGATGTCCCACCTATGTTTATATATCCAAGGGGACGAATGTCAGAACAGCTTAAACCCAACGGTCCTGTTGAAGCATTATACACATGTTTGCCCAAATGAAGGACAAATTAAGAATTATTTATCTTAGCTTACTCACTTTAAAAAACATATGTCACCCACTGAAGACAATCCTATATTGCTATTGTTGGATAACCATGGAAGTCATTGCTCCTTGGCTGCAACATATGAACTTTGTCGCAATAATTTTATCACAATGCTATCTTTCCCACTCCATACTGCACATCGGCTTCAACCGCTCAACTTAACCGTTTACAAACCAATAAAATGAGCGTATTCAAAAGAGTGCTCACTTTTCATGAGAAATCATGTTCATCAAAAAATAACTCTGTTTGACATAGCCGAAATATTCAATAAAGTCTTTGTACAAATTGCCTCCATTGGCAAGGCCCAAAAAGGGTTTCAATCAAGCAGAATTGTCCCATATAACCCAAATAGTTTTACAGAGGAAGATTTTTTGCCTGCTTCTATTGCAAAACTACCTGTTGTTAAAGTTTGCGAACTGCCCTCCACATCGAATGAATCTTCAAAAACACTCCAAAAAACTCAAGTTAATGATTTAAATATAGAAAATAAAAATCCTGATATGAATGTTGCACCCTCTACCTCAAAAGGACCTGGTGCTACGAAGCAAAATAAGGTGAATGCATCTTTTGAACCCCCCTAAACATCATTGCAGGTAAAAATGTAAACAATCCAGAAAGAAAACTTGGTATATCCAAAATATTAACTGCAACTTCAGAAAAAACAGAACTAGAATAAGGCTCCATTGTCGGTCATGAAAGTAAAAAAAACAAGTTTTTGATGACAGCTCCTCCAGTGTTTCGTCTCATAATGAGAAAGACCTATGCAACGTTTTCCTGTTTTCCCTTGTTATACTCTATTGTTGCAAATGGTTTGATTTTATCTTCTCCATTTCTTTTCCCCTAAAGACAATTGAAGATAAAAATACTACAAAAGGAAGAGAAGAGATGTAAAAATTAAAATGAAAGAAGAGAAAATACAAAGTTGGATAGAATTTGGAGAGGAAATAACAGAATCACATAGGATAAATAACAGAAAATTTTGGAAACAGAAAAAAGATTTAGGGGAACCAGAGAGAAGGAAATAAAAGCAATAAGAGACAAAAACAATCAACTACAAACAAGGGTAAAGCAAATACTAGTCCCATGGAGAGACTACTATGTAGACAAATTCCACACAATGCCAGAAAAGGAAGATACAAAGGTAGAAGAAACAGAGATAGATCAGCAAGAAATAATGAGAGAATAAGTCATACAGAACATTAAAATAGGAAAAGCAAGTGGAGAAGACGGAATAGCACCACATTTTATCAAATGGCTGGGAGAATAAGGAATAGATTGGATGTGGATAACAGTCTAAGAAGCATGGGAGAAAAGACAAATACTGAAGGAATGGGAAAATAATATAACAATACCTATCTATAAAAAATAGGAACAAACTCAATGTGACAATTATAGAGCAGTAAACTTTGCATAAACAAGTTACAAACTCTATACAAAAATTTTAGAAAAAAGACTGATACACTGCATAGAATTCAAACCAGAAAAACGACAGGCAGCTTTCAGACCGAAAAGACAAATCAGTGATAATATATACATTGTATGAAACTTAATAGAAATAACAATTGAGAAAGGGGAAGAACTGTCCTGGTATTTATTTATTTGAAATCAGCATTTGACACGGTTGTTAGAAAAGAAATATGGACAATACTAGAAGAAATGAAAATACCTTGAGGATTAATACAGGCTATAAGAAGCACAAATAAGATAGTAAGGGCTACAATACAAATAGCAAGGCAGACATCGAAGGAGTTTATATAGGAGAGAGGAATAAAACAAGGGAACAGTTTAAGCCTGTTACTGTTTATACTTATTATGGACAAGGTAGTTAAGAACATAAAAAGACAAGGTGAATGTACAAAAGTAACAAAACAAGAAACAATAATAGAAAAAATAACTGAACTGGTATGGTAAAAATGAAAACAGATAGATTAACAAGAAAAATAATGGAGGCAGGAAATACTATTAAGAAACGAAGGAAGAGACCAAGGAAAATGGATAGACCAAATAAAGGAGCTGGGGGCAAAAAGAGAATAAATTTGAGAGAAAATGAGTAAGATGGCAAAAGACAGAAGACAGTGGAAGTAATGGGTACAAGAGGAACCGGAACCCTTATCCGACACCTAAAAGGGTAAAAGGAAATGAGAAGAAAAAATAACTGATTACAGCATATCAATAATGGGTTTACAAAATAATGAAAATGTATACAGAGGAAACAAAACGAGAAGATATAGAAAATAAATGATTTTTTTTGGGTTACAAGAAATACAATACACTTGGTTCCACTGTTGGCAAAATAAGATAACATATTGATCAGAGGTTGTATATCTAAATTAACAGAGTACTCCGATCCACATAAGGAGCATACAAATTTACATGGCGACGTGTAACAGTGGAAAAATAGCATTAAGACAGTGAACGTGTTAAAATATAAATATGTCTGTGATCGACATAGCGAGAGCTATTGTGTTGTTTCATGATGATAGGTCACAGTATTATGTGGCTAGAGGGTTGGGAGTTTTGAGATTTAAAGTTCAAAGAGCTGTGAAACAGTTTCGTGAATTTGATGTACCCACAAGAGAAATAATTCTAGTCGAAAAAATCTAGTAGTAAACGAGATAATCGTTTTATAATGCTAATTGTTTTGAGGGACAAACAAGTTACTTCTATATATAGTCCCTCTCGGAGACTATCACCTTGTCGGTGGTGAGAGGGCTCAGTAGTCTCAAAGTCCAGGAAGCGATGCCGGTGGTAGCGTAGCTACTGGTAGGGCCACCCTTGCCGGTAAGGTTCCGAAGCGACAGAGATGAAGCTAAGATAGTCCATAACAGGATAGCGTCTGACCCGAGTTGGGCGTCTACGAAACACAACTCACCAAGACGCCCGGCTCGCGTGATGTTTAAATGACTAAATCCTCTAATATGGAAACAAAACTTAGGTAAAGGCCCCTAGTCCCCAGCAGTTTGAGTAACCCCAACCAAGGCAGCGGTTGGAATAGGGCTCGAACAGGGGGTGCTAAGAATCCCTGGGTTAGATCAGGCTGTCATCTCAATATAACGACTTACAACGCAAGGTCTTTAGGAAGTGATGAGCGCTTAGCTGAGTTCAAATATGAATGAATGAAGACAAAATCAAATGGGATATCGTAGGTATAGCCGAGACAAGACGAAGGAGAGAACAGTGTATCAAATTAAACTCCGGACATGTGTTGTTCTGTAAAGGAGATGACAATACTGGTATAGGAGGGGTTGGAATTTTAGTTAATGGATTAACCCCGAACATAAAGATACTCTGTCAGACCGAGTTAGCTATGTCACACTCAACATATATAAAACAACAACCATGAAATAAATTCAAGTTTATGCCCCTACCTGCTCACATGAAGACGACGAAGTGGAACTGGTATATGAGGATATAGCAAGAGCATTCAATGAAAGCAAAACAACACATGTTATCATAGGAGGTGACTTCAATGCCAAAATTGGAAAAACTACAGATCCCTCACAAAGATATATAGGGCATTTTGGTTCAGGAGCCAGAAACAATAGAGGTATACTGTTGGCCAATTTCCTAGAAAGGGAAAAGCTCTACCTGTTGAACACCTTCTTTCAGAAGAACAAAAATCGAAAATGGACTTGGCGAAGTCCAGATGGAAAAACCAAGAACAAGATTGATTTTATCATCTCAAAACATAAATATATAATCCAGGACGTAGACGTGATAAATCAATTTACTACTGGAAGCGACCATAGAATGATCCGATGCAAGGTGTTCGTAAATGTCAAAATGGAAAGAGCTAGAAAAATGAAACAAAGAACACCTAAAATAAATATAGAATCCCTGAAGGAAGAAAATGAAGGATATAAAAGACAACTTAAAATGAAAAATTCTCTAAAAACTCAGGACAACCGAATGAAACTATAAATGAAGCTAACAGAAGAATAACAAAAGCAATAAAAGAAGCTGCAGAACTCATAGCCAAACCTTCGAAAAAACCTGATAATAAATTGACCGACGAAACTAAAAAACTATTAGAAAAAAGAAGAGAACTCATAAGAAGTGGAAAGAGAGACACAATAGAATTTGTAGAAACCAATAAAACAGCAAGAAAAATGGCAAAGCAGGACATCCTGAGCCACAAAACAAAACAGGTACAATCCTTGCCAGAAAACAATGAGGATCTGAAGATATTTAGAAGACAAAACACGCAGAAAACGGAAATAACGAGAATAAAAGACAAAGCGAATAATATAATAGGAGATAGAACACAAATACTGAGAGAAGTTGAATTGTTTGAATAAAAAATACTAAACGAAGCAGTGAAGGGAGAGAATGAGAACACAAACAAAAACAAAATTATTAATGTTACATCAGAGGGCCACAGAGAGAAGAATACTGGGAATATCACTGAGAGACCACAAAACAAACCAGTGGATACGAGAAAGGACAAAAGTAACCGAGATTTTGCAAGACACAGAGAGAATTGGAGTGGACACATCACTAGATGGAGACCTTGGGGAAAACGAAGAAGTATTGGCAAACCACAACAGAGATGGTACGATGATTTGAAAAAATTCGCTGGGCTGAACTGGTACCAGAGAGCAGAAAATAGAAGTGTATGGTCAAACATGAGAGAGGCCTATATCCAATGGATAGAAAATGGCTGAAGAAGAAGGTGTAAATGAAAAACAGATCAGAGAACGTAAGACAGGTTCAAGTAATTGACAGGAAAATAAGAAGACGGATTTTTGATATTGGAATGCATGCCTGGAGACCTGCAACTGGTTTAGAGTTATTGAGGCACCATTAAGTTGAACTCCATAGATTTATCAAGGAACATGAAAATTGGGGTAACGAAGAATGGAGTACTATTCTATTCTCGGATGAGTCAAGGTTTTGTCTTAAAACACTGGATGGACGTGAAAGAATTTATCAGAGAACTGAGACGGCTCTGTATCAACTGACAGAAGTCATCCAGAGAACTCTGAACAACAAAGAAATCGCAATGTGTGCATTCCTGGATATATCAGGGGCCTTTGACAACACAACTCATGTGTCTGTCAAAGAAGCACTAAAAAGGCGAGGAGTGAATGATACCATTGTAAAATGGATGTATGAGCTGTTGACAACGAGGATAGCTGAGACAAAGGTGGGGAATCAAACCACCTCAGTTAAAGCCACTCGGGGGACACCTCAAGGGGGAGTGATATCTCCCCTTCTATGGAGCCTCGTAGTAGATGAGTTGTTCTACAGGCTAACGGAGCTTGGCTTCGAATGTATGGGCTACGCCGATGACATTGTATTAATAGTCAGAGGCAAGTTCGAGAGCACCTTGTGTGATTTATTACAAAAGGGCCTCAGAATCATTGAGCACTGGTGCTTGTCAGTGGGGCTAAACATTAACCCAAGCAAGACCATAGTAATTCCATTTACCCGGAAAAGAACACTTCCAGCCATGAAACCCATATCCTTAAATGGGGAAATCATAGAATGGAAATCGGAGGTTAAATATCTAGGGATAACCCTAGACAGTAAGCTTCTGTGGAATAAGCATGTTGAAATAACTGCTAGTAAAGCAATAAGAGCTTTGATGGCGTGCAGAAATCTAGCTGGTAAGAGGTGGGGCTGTAACCCAAAAATACTGCGATGGATGTACGCCATGATTGTGAGACCAGCAATTACGTATGGGGCAATAGTTTGGCACACAAAAGCAAGTCAGTACAGCACGATAAAGTTCAAAGGCTTGCCTGTGTGTGCATCACTGGAGCTATGAGAACGTGTCCAACTAGGGCACTTGAGATCATTACAGATCTCACACCTCTACATCTGGTGATAGAAAGATCTGCCCAAGAGGCAATTCTTAGAATATCTAAGGAAGGTTCAGGCAATGAGAGTATTAAAAATCAGGGAGCTTGGTCCTCTCTGACAAGATACACCTCATTAGCGAATCTTCCCAGTGACGAAATGATCAGGAAAGTAAGCATCGAAAAGAATTTCACTACGATGCTAAATACGAGGAGAGACTGGGAAAAGGAATACACCACCCAGTCTCAAAAAAAACACCATTAGATGGTATACAGATTGTTCAAAAACCACCATCGGAGCAGGCGCTGGAGTATTTGGGCCTGGCACCAGATACTCATTATCGTTAGGCTCCTTCCCGAGCGTCTTTCAGGCAGAAATACTTGCGATTGAAAGATGCGTGGAAATGAACCTAGAAAGAAACTACCAGAGATGTGACATATCGATCCATTCTGATAGTCAAGCAGCTATCAAAGCATTGAGCTCCCATGTCATTGATTCAAAGTTGGCATGGGAGTGCCGAAGAAAACTTGATGGATTGGGCAAGAATAACAAGGTCTCTTTAGTCTGGGTTCCTGGTCACTCGGGAATCACGGGAAATGAAGAGGTCAATACACTTGCAAGGAAAGGAGCACAAATGCCCTTTATTGGCCCGGAGCCTTTCTGTGGTGTATCAAAATGCTCCTACAAGAAAGAGTTTCGGAAGAAAGAGGAAACCGAAAGAGAAGCACTCTGGCGGTGCCTTCCCGGGTTGGAACATTCCAAAAGGTCCTGGGGAACTTTGACACTGCTAGGTCCAAAAAATATTTGGACCTTAGTAAAGATAAGCTACATCTCCTCACGGGCTTTCTTACAGGACACTGCCGCCGTAGGAAGCACTTATTGAGAATAGGTCTAGCAGAGATTGACGAGTGTAGATTCTGTGGGGAGGAGGATGAAACTCCTGATCACCTAGTTCTGGAATGCCTCGCCATTGCAAGCCAACGCAAGAAATGCTTTGGACAAGAAACTTGTAAGAGTGAGGACCTAACCTCGCTGAAGCCGTCCCAAATACTAGAGTTCATTAGAACCTTGGAACTGGAAGGCGAGCTGTAGTAGTAGCGACATCAGCTCTGATAGGGGGGGCACAATAAACCTTTGGTTTCAGTGCACAGTAACCACGTTAAAATCTAACATCTATACACCGCCCTCGAGAAAAACGGTAGCAACAAGTCTTTTGGATGAAATCTATGAAGAGGAAACAGAAAAATGTTTATCCTTCCTGTCAGGACAGTCCATAAATATGTCAATTGATGGGTGGTCAAAGGTGCACAACGAACCAGTGATATGTGCAACGATAACCACTGAAGATGGACAAGCCCTCCTATACAAAACTATAGACACATCAGGAAATCCGCATACTTCGGAATATTTAACTCAAATAGTTTGTGACCTGATTTCTTCATGTGAATTAAAATACAAGTGTACTGTAAAATCTTTTGTGACAGAAAATGCAGCAAATATGACACTTATGAGAAAAACATTAGAAGAAAAACCAAAAGCAGAAGTTATAATTTATGGCTGCTCTGCACATATTTTTTATTTACTGTGCAAGGACTTTCAAGTTAAAGAACATGTGATCCAAATTGTCAAGTATTTCCGAAATAACCATTTGGCTAGAGCTAAATTCAGTCAAGCAGGAGGCAGCGCTTTAGTCCTTCCAAGCGATGTGCGATGGAATAGCCTTGGCGACTGCTTAGAGATGTATGTCACTCAGTGGGTCATAATATTAAAAATCTGTGAAGAAAATAAAAAAAAGGAGATTGATTCCACTATTTACAAAGAAGTTTCAAATATTGCAATTAAACTTGCAAGGCAAGATTATTTAATCATTTTAAAACCTATATCAGTTGCTCTTGATACTGTGCAGAGGAACAATACTACTATCGCAGATGCTGTAGACCAGTGGAAACATTTACAACATATCTTTGATGAATCTGTGGAATTACCATTACAAAAAACACATCAATTTAATAATCGATATAAGCAAGAACTAACGCCATATCATTTTATAGCATATATGTTGAATCCACAAAAAAAAATACCATTTAACACCAGAAGAAAAGAATATAGCTTTAGAAACAATTAACGACTTATATGAAAACACTGGACTGTTACCTTTAGTAATAAAGTTAAACGCCTGCAGTGCTCCATTTAAGTAAGTTATGTTTTCGGACAAAGTAATAAAAAATGTAAACGGACTACAATAGTGGTTATCACAAAATGATGAGCCGGAAATCTTGAAACAGTTGCCAATAATAAAACAGTTCTAGTGTGCAACTGCTTCTTCAGCTTCAGTAGAACACGTATTTAGCTCTTTTGGTCTTGTACACTCGGATATTAGAAACAGATTAGGCATAGAAAAAGGAGGAAAACTCGTGTTTTTGTTTAAATTGTATAACGAAAATGAATAGACTCAAAATATACAGTAATAAAATTTAGGTGTTACGTCTAGTTTAAGAATTTGGAATTATGTACTTATTTTTTGTTGTATTTGCTAAAAGCAGATACTTTTGATTTTTGAGAAAACTTTTATATTATGTTGTTATCTGGTTCTGAATAAAAAAGAAAAAATTGATTTTAAATAATGATTTTATTTTAAAAATCAAGCGATTTAAATCATGATTTTAATCATGATAGATTCACGTGTTTACGAAAAGTTATCCTTAAGTTTATATTGTAAATCGACTCAATAAATTTTTGGTGAAGTGTGGATTTTATGAGTGATAGCCCTGTAGACTGTAAAGATTGAGATTTGGAGATTCTGAGGGAATATTACGTTTTAGTCAAAAGTGAGGTTAGACCTGATATAACATAACATGAATAATTGTAATTCTTGTAAAAATACGATTCCTGAAGCATCTAAAGCAGTGTGTTGCGATAGTTGCCATATAGTTATGCACCCGCTAGAAGCCTGCACGGGTTTAAATGCATCAGAACTCAGAGCTGTTGTCATTCAAAAACGTACTATGTTGTATTTTTGTAAAACATGTAGGGAGGCTTTCAAAAATGTACCAGCCCTGTTGCACCAAATTGGAGAGTTGAAGAATGAGTTAGAACTTTTAAAAAAGGAGCTTGAAACTGTTAAAAAACACAAATGCAACCACGGTGATTCTGAAATCAGCACAGAAGAAATTGTCAATGAAATACAGGAAAGGGCAAACAGATCTAGGAACTTCATAATTTATAATGTGAAAGAATCAGGTAGTGATGTCTTATCGGAGAGGATAGAAGATGATAAGAAAGTGGTGCTGGAGGTCTTTGAAACACTGAATATCACTTCGAGTAGTGGTGATAGGAACAAAGTTGAAAAGGTTCTTCGTATTGGCAGAAAGTCGGTTGGCTCTTGTAGACCAATAAAAGTCATCTGTGCTGATCCGTCATGGGTTAAGGAAGTTTTGAAAGCTAAGAAAAATTAGTGCATTCCGATTATAAGATTAACTCTGATCAGACTAGAATACAGAGGGAGCAATATAAGAAAGCATTAGCTGAATTACAGTTGAAGAATGAGGGGAATGATAAGAGTTTTGTAATTCGGTATATCAATGGGTCTCCTAAGGTCATAAAAAATGACCGACAGGCAGTGAGAAAAAACTAGATAATACCCCACTACTAATGTACTACCAGAATGCTAGTGGTATGCGAACCAAAATTTCTGACTTTGGTTTAGCAGTAAATTCTTCTAACTATGACATTGTTATTATCGCAGAAAGCTGGTTGTATGATGATATCTATTCGGAAGAACTAAGTTGCAGTAATTACAGCATATTCAGAGCTGACCGGAATGTACAAATTACAGGGAAGAATAGAGGGGGTGGTGTATTGGTCATGGTGAAGAATCATATTCAGGCTTCGATTATTAACAAATCTGAGACTACATTTGAGCAGTTGTTTGTATTATGTAAATGTTTGGGTGTTAAATTTATTGTGGGGGGTATTTATATACCGCCTAGGTCGTCTGAAGATCTGTACCGGGACCACTGTCTGACAGTTGAACAGATATGTGCTGAGTATCCTAATGTTAAGCTATACATAGTAGGAGACTTTAATTTACCTGAGGCGCAGTGGTCGAATGCTGATAATGGAGTAAGTGTGAGATGTCCTGCCAATTCATCTGCATTAGAACTGGCACAAATGTACGGATTCTATAGTATGTACCAGATGGTGGATGTTCCGAACAGCCGAAACATATTTTTGGATTTACTGTTTACCAATGACTGCTTCACTGAATGTATTAAATCTCTGGACCCTATTTTTAGCGACACTATTAATCATACTTCATACACTTGTAGCTTTAAGTTAAGGAATGCTAGATTAGATCCACTTATGGTGGAAGATTTTTACTTTGATTTTAGAAATGGTAACTATCAGGGTTTAAACGATTATTTATTCTCAATAAATTGGTGTCACATTCTCAATATTAGGGATATAAATGTTATGGTGTCGGAATTTTACAAGGTTCTTAACTATGGTATTCAGTTGTTTGTTCCACAGAAAAAATTTAGAACATCCAACTTTCCTTCTTACTTTTCTGCAGAATTAAGAAAGTTGATTTCTCTTAAAAAAAACATTCACATAAAGTATCAGAGGTCTAAGAATGCTACAGATTATTTAGAGTTTAGTAAGGTTAGAGCGAAGTGTAAAAAATTATCGAAAGAGTGTTATAAGAATTATTTGAATACTATAAATAGTGACCTGAGTATGAACCCAAGAAATTTTTGGAAATTTATAAATAAAAAAAAAAGTTCTAATGAAATTCCGAAAAATATGAGTCTCAATAATGTAATAGGTACAAACGGTCAAGAAATTGTTGATCTCTTTGCCGATCACTTTGCTACGGTTTTCTCAAAATCTAATGCAATACCTCCTGAGGAGGCTTTACCACAAATTAATATTGATTGTCCATGTATAAGTGTTGCAGAGGTATTTGACAAGCTGGGATCACTGCCTTATAAGTTGATGATTGGTCCTGATGGTATTCCGAATTCGGTCTTAAAGCAATGCAGATATTCTTTATCACAGCCTTTGTGTAAGCTATTTAATTTGTCTTTGTCTACTGGTGTGTTTCCAGATATGTGGAAAGAAAGTTTTGTCTCTCCAATATTTAAGTCAGGTTCAAGAAATGATATTAAAAATTATCGTAGTGTATCTATACAGTCTTCAATCCCAAAAGTTCTTGATAGTTTAATGTTTGACTGTTTGAATTGGCAGTGTAAAGAGATTTTAATTGATGAGCAGCATGGCTTTAGGGGGGGGTCGATCTACGGTAACCAATCTGCTCATATACAATAATAAGTTGTCGAATGCCTTGGAGAGAGGTTATCAGGTTGATGCCATATATACTGACTTCTCCAAGGCCTTTGACAGAGTTAATCACTTGTTGTTGGTTAGGAAGTTAAAAAATTTAGGTTTTTCAGACGGATTAGCGACCTGGATGCTTAGCTTTCTTGGTGAGAGAAGGTTGAAGGTAAAAATTGGTAATTTCTTGTCAAGAGTGATTGATGTGAGCTCTGGTGTCCCTCAGGGGGGACATTGTTCTCCTTTGCTGTTTAGCCTGTTTGTCAATGACATCAAAGATATTATAAGGGATTGTGAATTTTTAATGTTTGCCGATGATCTCAAATTATTTTTAGTGATTCGGAATGACATCGATATTGATTTGCTTCAAAGGGAACTAGATAATCTGTCTGAATGGTGCAAATTAAACTTGTTAGATTTGAATGTTGATAAATGCTTTAAGATCTCTTTTAGTAAAAAGAAAACTAGAATCCCGTCCTCTTATTCAATAGATGGTCAGTTGCTAGTAAATAAAGAATTGGCTAAGGATTTGGGAATTCTTTTTGACTCTCATTTAAGTTTTGGTGAGCATATCAATCAATTAGTGGTTAGGGCTCAAAGGATGTTGGGATTTACTTTGAGGAATTGTAATGATCTCTCTCTGGAAGCTGTGAGGTCTATATATGTTGGGTTGGTCAGATCACAACTGGAATATGGTACATGTATTTGGACACCACAGTATAATGTTTATAAGTCATTACTCGAGAGATTGCAAAACAAATTCTTGAGATATTGTAATTATAGGTTCAATTTGAATCTCATTGCTGATCATGATTATTCTCTAATTTTACATAAACTAAACTTGCTCTCGTTGGATAAAAGAAGGATTATGTATGACATTACCCTCATTTATAATATACTTAATGGTGTTGTATCATGTCCATCCTTGTTGTCTGAAATATATTTTGCAGTTCCACAAAGAACGCTACGGCATTGTAACCTATTTTCCATAAGTTTTCATAGAACTAATTATGGTAAACATTCTTTTATGGGCAGATCTCGAGAATTTTTAAATAAGAAGGATAAGTTGGATGTTTTTAATAGCTCTTTCCAGGTCTTTAAGAGTACTCTAATAAGGTTTCTTTGAAGTAATATGTACTGTTATCTTATATTTGTCATAATATTGTCATGTTATTGTTAATTTGTCTTGTGATTTTTTAAATACATCTAGTAATGCTGTTTTTTTTAGATTTACTTAGTTAAGTTTGTTAATTGTAGTTTAACATAACCGCATTGTATGCTGTTGTTTCTATTTTGTAGTGGGGTTTTCCCGTCTAATAAATAAATAAATAAATAAATAAATAAATCAGCCCAACCATGATTATGGAGTACATTAACTTTAATTAACATTGAAAACCCTACAATGTTTAATTGTTTATCTACTCACGTATTTCTTAAAACGTGTTTTAATAATTAACTGAAATAAACGTATTTTTAATTGATTGTAGCTTACAAGTAAATTAATTAACCGTATTAATTTTCTAACGACCTTCATGTTCAATAACCGTCACACATGTTCTCATAAAGTAAGTTATTGAGGTGGTTCAGTAATAGTGTGGGGCGGCGTAAGTTTTGAAGCTCGGACAAACTTGGTTACAATGAACATGGGAGCGATGACAGCTGATAGGTCCATAAGAGTAGTTTTAGAGCCACATATTGTTCCTTTTGCATCGTTGATCGGAGACGGTTTCATGTTGATGTTTGGTAATGCACGATTTCATGCTGATGCACGATAATACCCGACCTCGTGTTGCGAGAATCGTATGTACAGCTGATAGGTACATAAGCGAAGTTTTAGAGCCACATACTGTTCCCTTTGCATCGTTGATTGGAAACGATTTCGTGTTGATGCTTGATAATGGCCGACCTCATGTTGCGAGAATTGTATGTGAGTATTTAGCTGAGATTGAAATTCTAGTAGTAAATTGGCCTGCTTTAAGCCCAATTGAGCATGTTTGGGATGCTCTTTGGGAGGAAAATACGATCTCGTGTTCAACTCCTGCAAATTTACAGCAGCTTAGGGATGTTCTAATTGGAAGAATGGAATCAAATCAACCAGGCTTATATTCAAAACTTTATTGATAGCATGCCAAGACGAATTGCAGCTGTTATCCATGCACATGGGGAAAAACTTCATATAAAGTCTTAAATTTTTCAATTTCTTTTCATTATGTTCTGTGTTAAGTTAAATTTGTAATTGTTATTACCATGGGAAAAAAATGTACAAATATAACGTTTTTCTTAAATTCTTGTATCTTTTACAAAAAATAAGCTATTGTAATAAATAAAAAACAGAAATTGTAAAGAAACTTTGTGCCTTGATAACAAAATACGAAATTATAAGGTGGAACAACTCTGACACTCAACATATGGTTTTAAAGTTAGAGTAAAAAAACAATAATTAATCAAATCGAATATAAAAAAACAAAATTGTTAATGAACAAACTTCAATTTTTTAAGCGGATCGATTATTTTGCCGGTGTGTAGATAATGAAAAAACACCAAAAAAAAATATATCATAAATAAAAAATTATTGGATTTGCATAATTTTTAAATGTTACCTGATGTTTTTGCTTTCGAATTTCTCTTTGAAGTTGTGGTATTACTAGAGGAACTAGCGGCCTGGTTGGTCGAAATACCTGCGACATTCTTTCCCCCCGAAGAAGACGAAGACACCGAACCGTTGGATACGCCATTAAATCTCGAAGAATCAGAAGAATCGTCCAGATCTAAAACATGAAAGAAATAGTTAATTTAAAAACTATTTTCCCCAGTAAGTACTTTCTTACATTTGTCGTTTGGAGAACCTTTTGCATCTCTATCCAATCCATTGAATTCTCCAATTACTGAATGCGCCGTTGCCTGTTTATAGTTTTGTAACGTCTCACGCTGTAAATATAATAAAAAATGTTAAATTGTCATAGTAATGTCAAAATTGTTGCATACCTCTTGTTCTGTGGTTTCCGATGCGAATCCAGACGTATCCAAATCATTATCTTCGGATTTAGAATTTCCCACGTCGTTTTGTTGCGCTTGAGTATTCTTTTTGGGTTTAGATTTAACTGGAGGCGTGCAATATTTTAAAAATCCGCTCGCCGTACCATTCAAATAGTATTGTACGGATTGTCTAAATTTAGAAGCGCGCCTATCTTCCAAAGAACCCAGTACGGCTATAACCAGAGCGTCCATATTAGACGGGGATGGTAGATTACTAACGAATTCAGCTAATTTCTTAATATTATTTTCTGGACCCTGAAATTAGAATTGTAATAGGTGAATTTTTTTAAGGATAGTTACGTTGTATTGAACACTTGTACCAATTCAAAATATTTCATAAAAAAAACTTACATTTTCAGTGGTAACTTTGGTGAAATTTAATTTCTTGTACAAATCTTGTAGATCACTTTCCGGCAATAAAAAGTTACCGAGCAGAGATGCCATAATACAAACTTGTTCCTGGGTAATTTTCAAAGTTTTTGTCAGTTCACTGACCATATATTCCTTAGTTTCAATAGATCCCTAGAAGAAGAAACGTTTGAAAAGATTGTACTTTTCGATATAAAATGAATCATACTTTGTACGTCAGCTTGAGATTTTCAGATGAAAAATATCTGGGTGGATCGAATGCAGCGTATTCAGCATCGTCTGCCAACAAACCGTGAAATCCGTATTCTCTACAATAAGCGATAACTTCTTGATGATGGTCATCCATAGTACACATCTGAAATGCAATTTTTGATCATAGAAAAAACGATAATCACCAATAATTTTGTACCACAACCATTCTTTATGAGTTTTAAAGGAAATAATGCAAATGAAAGACAGGATATCATTAATATAGAACTAAATTGGATGTCATTAGGGCTTATTTCCTACAAGAGTAAAATATAGAACAGTAAATGGTATAATTGGTTATATGTAAATTGGTATATATTAAAAATGTGAACCAATTTATGTAGAATTTGCGTTACGATAAAAATAAGTCTATATAAAAAAGATCCAGTGTTGTTAAAGAAACAATATTTTTACCAATAATTGTACAAAAGTCAAGTCAAGTAAGATGTAAATGAATTTCAGGTTGAATGCATGACTTTTAATTTACCTAAAGATGAATACCATGTCATTTTCACAGTACTTCTAATTAAAATCTTTTATACTGATTTATTTTCTAGTATTTATAAGTAGATATAAATGCAAAATGTCCAATAAGAAATGTTTATCCATGGTAACGTGGTCAGCTGGAATGTTTATATTGTGTTAATTGATCAAATAAAACTTTTAGTGCAGTTATTTTCCTAGACATTAACAAAGCATTTGACAGCGTTTGGCAACTCCGAAAATAGGCACACACGAATTACCCCTATTAACCTGGACCCCTCATCCTCGCAAATCAAGTTCGCAATCAGTCAAAAATTTAGTGCTAATTTAGTACCCTATTCCGAATTTTAGTGCTCAAACCGTTTAGCAGGAAATCGCGTGAAAAATGGGGGGGGGGGGGTCTAGCTTGCCATTAAGCTGGACCCCACATGTCAGAAAAAAATATATAGTGATCCAGTATAGACGACAATTACACTATAATTAAGTGCTCTAAGATAACGTAAAAAATTTGAAAAAATATAACATTCTTTAAATAGTTTATTTGGGGAACGTGGGAGCCGCGCTCTAAAATTTGTTAAACATTCTAAAATTCGTTAGACGGTCATTAAAAAATTTGGTCTATCATACATAAGAATCCTCATTGTCCACAATTATATGGAACCGTTAAATTACATAAAATAACGAAACCAATTAGACCTGTAGTTTCTTATGTTAATGCTCCTAATAATATATTGACAAAGAGGCTCAACAATATACTTAATAGTTACGGATATGAATCTCAGTACTCAATTAGAAATTCAATAGAACTAATCAAAAAGTTGAAAGCAATCAACTTGCAAGATAACTATAAACTCATTTCGTTCGATGTTACTAATATGTTCACTAAAATTCCTCCTAAAGAATGTCTAATACTTGTAAGAAAATTACTGGAAGATAAAAATATTAATCCAGGAATAATATCAGATATACTTAATTTATTTGATGTAAGCATTAATCAGAATTATTTCACTTTTGACAATAAGATATATATTCAAAATGAAGGTTTACCAATGGGAAACCCTATATCCCCTATTTTGGCAAACATTTTTATTAGTCCAATTAAAAGCAACGAAAGTGAACTGATTTTTGCTGAGGCGATGTGATGTATGAATTACTATAGCTTCTTATCTCAGGAATTCAGATCTGAACAAATTTTTGATATTCACCCCCGGGAAGGGGTTGAAAATCATTATAAAATAATAAAAATCGCAATATATCGAGAATTAAAGGAATTCTGATGAAAAGTTTTAGATAAAAGATGTAGAGAAAAAAAATCTGCTTCTTCAACGTTAAATCAATTTTCTTCTAAAAACAACAGAAGTGTCATTAAAATGATTTGAAATTTTTGCGCCTCCTCTATCCTGAAACTGATCTATGGCGCATTTACCTCCGTTTCATATTCGCACGTGTTGATCAGACTGCCATGATGCCAGACTTCCTTTCTGCCCTGAGAAATAAACGTCTCTTCATTTTTAATTCTATTTGTGAAGTTATTCTTAACTAATAAATGAAAATTATTGATATTTGTGAAGTTATTCTTAACTAATAAATGAAAATTATTGATATAAATCGGATGTAAGTTAAGTTGATGACTTTGTTTTTCTTTGTAAACCAGTGATTGTATGTTAAAAATAATAATTGTGTTTTCATTATTTTGGAAACATTATGCCTTGTTTTATTTTTCAAGAGTTCATAACATAAACCTATGGACAGTTTATTATAAACACAAATGTTCATGATTTACAGTTTCCCGAGAAATATTTATAGTCAGAAAAATTGTGTGATTTCATGATTAGTATGTTATGGGACGTTTCTTTTACCAATATAAAAACTTAATGTACATAATAACTCGGTTTTAGCGCTATCAGCCTGTTCTTGTGTCCAGTGGAAGATGGCAATGCAATGGGAAGTGGGATGCATGTTTGTTTATGTTTGTGGGTTTTCGAGGATAAATAAAAACTATAGATATAGACAAACAGTCTGTTGTTAGTATCCATCGAAATAAGTTAATTTCATGAGCTATTAGTACTTTTATCTAACTGTGGTGGTTATTGTAAAATTAAGTATTGTGATTAAGATCGTTGTTTTTAATAAACATTTGTTATACTTATACAGTGTGAAAATTGAGAATTAAGGACTATTATCTTGTTAATTTTTTTTGTTAAGTAACAATAAAATTGATTATGATTTGCAGTGTAGGTGAATTACTTTATTTTTTGTTCTATTTATACATTATAGTACACTTGTTTTGGACTAAGAAATAATTTTTTTGCAAATGCCTATTTATAAATATAAAAAAATTAATTAAATTTCAGAATTTTGATTAAAGAACTGTTTTAAGAAAAACAATGTCTGATGAGCGCCCTCATATTGTCATTTTAAAGTATTCTGTTTGGATTCGTTGTTTTTTGGTCATAAGTAAATTATCTGGAAATATTTTGCTTCCTTCACTTCCTAGACAAATCTTATATTTCTCTATTCAAAATTTTTTAAGATTATACCTATAGCATACAGTTACTATTACTGTACTATAGTACTGTTAGTTAAATTGAATCTCCAATTTTTTCTTAATCTTTTTGTCTACAACTATTAATAGATGGTATACTCATATTGTTTTTCTTTAAACTGAAATATTTAAATATTTTTAATGCTTATTACACATTGAACATAATTTTTATATTTCTAATACATTTATAATGGAGACGGCGATAAATCAACCCGAATTACCTACATCAGAGAGGCCCTCAAGTTCTGGTTCTGCGAGTGGTTGTGATTCTTTTGATTTTAAATCTTTATGCTTTTATTGCGGCAATATTTGTGATTCCCGTCGCAATCGACATCTAATGAGGGTAGTGCAGAAGGAATCTTATTAAGATCACGTGATTAATGCAGCTAATCGTCGAACTGATCAGTTGGGAAAAAATGTGTTGCTCAGATTAGGTGAAATTACTTGACTAGTAAAAGAAGGGGTACGATATCACATAAAATGTAGCAATCACTTTCTTCAAATTGTTCAAGCTGAACGTACCAAATCACCTGCAACAGCTTTCGAAAGGTGTGTGACTATATTGAACAAAGTAAAAAATTTGAGTTTTCTTTAGCCGAATTAACCAAGCAAATGGGAGATCAGCGCTTGTCCAACACTCTGCTCTATAACAAATTAAGAAATAAATATGAATCGAATATCTACATTCAACAGGAACGTGGGAAGGCAACAATTATTCGCTACAAATATTATGATTTTGGGGATATGTGTAAGAAATATTATAGGGGGGAGGATCTTCTAGAACCAGAGAAACAGACAGTATTAAACGTCGCAGTGGAATTGTTGAAAAAAGATATCAAAAACCATGACTATTCGAATGACAGCTACCCACCAGGCATAGGCATTCTCGAAGATGTAGAAAATGATATCCCTGAATCAATTTTAACTTTTTTGGGAAATTTATTAGAAAGAGAACAAAAACACCATACAGATTTCTTTAAAATGAGGCGTTCCACCATCGCTCACGCTATACTATCATCTGTTCGTAGGCATACATTTATATCCACGCTTCAGCTAGCAGTTGGTACTTATATCTACAGGAAGACAGGATCAAAACAAGTTATTTATCTCTTGAATAGGATGGACATCTGTGTTTCATATTATCATTTGGTGCAATTTGAAACGTCCATTGTCTTAAATCCACCAAAAATTAAAATTGAAGAAGGGGTCCACGTTCAACATGTGTGACACGTTCCACTGCCTCTGTGGTATTGCAATTTACACGTCTGACAATGACGTATCATATGAAGGTCATATAGAGAGAGTGAAAAACATAATTCTGCTACGTCTGCAGCAGTTGGAATAAAGAGCAGCATTAAAGCGATACATTATTCCTATTTAAATGAAAAATATTGGAGATGGTTACGTATAGTGACACTACAAAGCTAGCTTTGTCAACTTCAGTATCATTACCGTCGGCATACGCTGTGCTTTTATGGGCTAAGGCATTTAATAATTCAAAATTGCCCAGTTGGTCGGGTTTCATGCAAGTTTTATGTGAAGACGAAATGCCTTTAATATCAAGAGTTATATGTCTACCGTTTATTAACGAGCCGCCCTCAAAACCGACTACAATTAATACAGCTTTACATTATGCTCTAGCTGAAGCTGAGAAACTGAAACAAAAAGTGTGTTTTGTTACATTTGGTCAGCCATTGTACCACAAAGCACGTACCATTGTCGCAGAGTCTCAAGAGCATGGAAAATTAACTAATGTAGTGGTGCGGCTTGGTGGGTTTCATTGTTTGATGTCTTATCTTGGCACTATAGGATATATAATGGATGGAAGTGGCCTCGACAGTCTTTAGTCAATAGTATTGCTCCACAATCTGTTAAACACATGCTTAGTGGCCATGCCTATTTTAGGACAATACGAGCACATATTTCAACCTTAACTGCTCTCGGTATTGAAATTTGTAATAATGTAGAAAGTGACAACTGATGAATATAAAACTTTTCTTGCTTCATTTCTGGAAAATTGGCAAACCGACTCTCCGGAACAACCCACAATTAAACATTGTCGAATGAATCCTACTGTGGCCGAGATGACAGATGATATTTGATTGCAGAGTTAAACAGGTTAAAGAATAATGGACCAACTGCACAGTTATGGATACAATATTTTGAACTAATTATAATAGCATTACAGTTTATAGAGGCCGAAAGATTAGGTGATTGGAAATTGCATCTGCAAAGCATCAAAAAAAAAGATTTTGGCTAGACCAAGAAGTGACTTACCTAATGATTGACTTAATATATGTTAATAGAAAAAAGAAGAAGACATGATATTACAAATATTAAAGCTTAGATATGATTAGCCCTATGGATAATAATATCTAAACTTTAATATTTGTAATATCATATCTTCTTGTCTTTTCTATTAACATATATTAAGTCAATCACTAAGAATGTCACTTCTTGGTCTAGCCAAAATAATTATTAAACATCAGATAGGCATCGAATGAAATGTAACTTCTGTCATTCTGACGATGATATTTCATATCGAAACAATTGTCAATTTTCTTAGAGTTTGTAATATATTGTGGAATTATCTAGAAACCGTAAATTTCATCTAAAACAGTAAAATTTAATAAAGTTTGCACGTGGACTATTTTACGTTGTCAAAAACCACCTTACTTCAAAAATTTTGATGTCATTCCACTTTAATATTGCATGGTAGTACCTCTTCTGAATTTATAGTAGATTTTTTATGGTTGTATTTGTATAGGTTTCCTGTGGCTGCACAACCAACAGTAGCAACAGTCGCTGCAAATGTAAGAAATCTGGCATCTCTTGTTCAAGATATTGTAAAAATTGCAGCGGTATTAGCTGTAAAAATATCCAACAAGTAAGAATAGATTCTTTCGACGATAATGACGTCGACAGCTACGATGAGCCAGATTTTCAAGAAAATCAAGAGGACACAGAGTGATATTGTAAATAGCGAAAAATTTTCAAACATTTACAATTAAAAATACCACTGGAACTTTTTCACAGAACAAAAGCGATTTACAATTAAATAGATAAAATGCATCACATTCATCTTTAAATTGTACTTAACCTTCACATAATGTGTCAAATGTTTATTGTGATGAGTTTAAACTATATTAAAAAAATTTATTCTTTATATTTTTATGTTTTGCAAATCAGCACTTTTCACTGAAACATGTTATTAGGATTGTGGTATATTAACTAATATTTGTATATATAAATATTCAACTGTTTATTGAACAAAGATCAAAAAAGTGGTTTATCATAAAAATTCTTCTAAAATATAGGAAATATTGTCATGTTAAAAGAAATAACAATTGTACACATGTTTGTACTATTACTTTATTTAATTTTGCAATACTATTAAATATTTGTAGTAGATATTTATTATCAATTATTACAATTACTCGTATTCTTTCTACTCATTATACACTTCATGATATAATAATACATGCCGAAAATATGAATATTAACCAACTCCTGATATTATGTCTGTATTACTTTTTCATGCACGCTCCCAACGCCGCTAATCACATCATTTCTGCGAGGCATATGTCACGGCTGGAAGCGTAACCACCAGCGATCAATTAGAGGGTTGAAAATTGTTAGAAACTTTAATATTTAACGACATTCCTGTTATTGGTAGAAGAAAATTGATTTAACGTTTCTGAAGCAGAATTTTTTCTCTTCAACTTTTATCTAAAACTTTTCATCAGAATACTTTTAATTCTCGATATATTGCGATTTTTATTATTTTATAATGATTTTCAACCCCTTCCCGGGGGTGAATCTCAAAAATTTGTTCAGATCTCAATTCCTGAGATAAGAAGCTATAGTAATGCATACATCACATGGCCTCAGCAAAAGTCAGTTCACTTTCGTTGTTTTTAATTGGACTATATGGACAATTTAGAAAGAAAGATCTTTGAAAGTAATATTTCGAAAAATGTCTTATTTTGGTATAGATATGTAGATGACATATTAGCTTGTTTTGTGGGTAGTGAACGACAATTAGATGTATTTTTCAACCACATCAATAATTTACACCCAAAAATTAAATTTACATTAGAAATTGAAGAAAATAGCTCAATCAATTTTCTTGATTTAAAAATTCAAAGAGTTAATAATGTACTTGATTATTCAATTTACCGAAAACCAACACAGACTGATGTGACAATTCCATTTAATTCCAATCACCCCGTGTCCCATAAACTAGCGGCATATAATTCAATGATACATAGAGATTTTTCAGTTCCTATGAACAAATGTAATTTTGATAGAGAGATTAATACAATTAGACAAATAACAACATCCAACAGTTATCCATTAGATATGATAAATAAGCTAAATAAAAAAAGAGGAAAAAGTGGAATTACAACTAATATTTCCTAAACAAACTGATGAAATAAAAACTTATAAAACCATCACATATACAGCAAATATTTCTAATAATATTTCAAAGATAATATCTTCAACAACGAATACAACAATTTCTTTTAAAACAGAAAGTAACGTTAGTATAAAATTGTTAAATGTAAAAACAAAAATACCACAATTAAAGAAGTCAGGTAAATATAAACTCAAATGTCCAGAATGTAATGCTGTCTATTTGGGTCAGACCCTTAGGAATTTTGAAATCCAATACAGTGAGCACTTAGGAGCATACAGATTAAAACAACCAGATAAATCCCACTATGCAAAACATCTACTTGACACCAATCATTCATTGACACCTAACACAAAACTAGAAGTGCTGCATATTTGTGAAAAGAAACAAGAACTGGATTTCCTTGAAGAATTGGAAATTAGAAGACATTTAAGAAACCCACAATATGAAGTTGTCGATGAACAGTTAAATCTAGGGAGTTCTCCACTAATAAACTGCCTTCTTAAGTGATAATTGTAAAGATCAGCAGATATAGTTTTCCTGGTTTTCTATATCATTGCACAGTTATACTGATCTTAATTGGAAAAATGATATACAGGATATCACCATAGGGCTAATAATATCTAAGCTTCAATATTTGTAATATCACATCTTCTTCTTTTTTCTATTAACATATATTAAGTCAATTACAAGTTAGGTCACTTCTTGGTCTAGCCAAAAATAACTACTAAACATCAGGTAGGCACCAAATGAAATGTAACTTCTGTCATTCTGACGATGATATTGATTTATTGAAACAATTGTCAATTTTTTAAATTTTCAACAATTTTTATTATATTGTGGAATTAACTAGAAACCGTGAGTTTCATTTAAAACACTAAATATTTTTAAAAAAAAATGTTATGGGTAATAGGGTTAAAAATTAGAGGAATGTGCTTTATTATTTTGTACAGATCGCAAAGCTCTAGGATTTCTGCATTTCTAACTGAATTGGATAACATTGTAGAAGAAAATTATCAGAAAAGTAATGTAATGTTTTTTAATGGGGTAAAATTAATTACTCAAATGAAAGCTTTTCAACTTAAACAACTAATAAAAGAATATACCAGGATAATACAAAATACTAGAAGTACAGTTTATCTAGTATTTACAGATAATAGCGAGGTAACAGCTGAAGTGAGGAAGGAACCAAAAATTACAGATCATGATATGACGTACTTTAAAATAGAGTTTTACAATCCACAAACTAAATTAAAATTAAGGAATGATAATACACCTACTTTTAAAACAAGAAATGTGAAAGGCATTAATGAAAAAGATTTTGAAAAGGCATTACATGAAAAACTTTGGAAACGTGAGAAATATAAATGACCTAGAGACCCTATAAATACAGGTGACTAGCCCTGCATAAATAACTCTTCTACTTTGTAATAGTTCAAGTTTTTTTTTAAATTTCTGCATCTGCAAAGTAGAACGCACCCTTCACGTGAAGCAAATTTTACTAATTTTGAAAATTTATATCTCAAAAAGTATTCATTCCCTCAATTTGTGACTTGGTATAAACATTTCTTATAACGTAACAAAACTATGATTCAGGATTCGACCGGAGATATACTAGTTTAGATTCTGTGTAAACTGACCAAATGATTTAAATGTTTTTTTGTGGTAACTTTATAACGGCTGAACATTGATTTATTCTCTATTTAAACATATAATAAAAAAAGTTTTATGTCAGTCAGTAAGTATGTTTATGAAAAACTTACCACAGTAACTCCCAAATGTCTCAGAGCCATTCTAAGAGCAGATCTAAGGCAAGTCGGTGGTGTCCACCATACTTTAGGTGGAGGCGTTGCTTTGGAATTAATATGTTTCAATACCATTCCAACTTTTTGCCGAACGTTAGCTTGTTCCGCAATCCATTCTTTAATTCTGCATTGTTCAATTGTACCATTAAATACCACAGCCAATTCAATGTTACCACGTTCAATGGCTTGAGTCAATAAGGACAAAAATTGAACCATACGATTCCACTGGCCACCACAAGCCCAATCTAAAATGATTAAAATTAAATACATGCGGGTGATAGATATGTACATATCAAGGGTGGAAAGGCAGGACCTCGTAACGCAAAATTTTGAGAAATGTGTATTTATTATATACTTATGTGGGAAAAAGCAAGTTGTTTATACATCTGGAAGTTCTAGCTCATGTAGATACATTTCGCACGGTGTACCACAAGGCTCCATACTAGGACCAACTCTTTTTGTGATATATATTAACGATATTTTCAATTTCTTATTTTCAAGCTTATCATTTTGCTATGCAGATGATGTATCAACGGTAGAAGCAGACTCAAATGTTAACGACTTAATGGACCTATACTAGAGAACAGATAATAACGCTGAAACTTGGTTTACTTCAAATTATCTCAAACTAAATAGGGATAACACAGAAAATTATAATATCATCAAATCGACAAATAACAACGAAGCAACATGTAGTAGTATTTGTCAGAAGGAATTTGATAATTTGGAATAGCTCTCTTTAGTAGCCAAGTAAAGCCATAATCTGATACAATGCTGATTGGCTGATTATCTAAACATATCATTTCACCTAAAGGTAGTGAAACTCCTTCGCTCTGGATGAATCAATGTCCCACTTTTGCATTTGCTTGAAAGAGTCAGCCAGTGAGACTTGCAATAGCTTAGAAGTACTACTAGAAGAAGGTTCAGCCGTTTCTAAAAAAAAATACAATCATATTGTAGGTGTTAATGAAATGATTTAAAGTGATGAAAAAGAAAAATGTCCCCTCTCCTACACAAATTCCTTTAATTTCCCCAAATTCCCAACAAATTACTTAATTCTTCAGATTTTTAGCAAAAAATCTTTAGGTTGTTTGCCCCTGTGGGTAATTTTTTTACACAAATTCCCTAAATTCCTAATAAATCCCTAGAATTTTAACAAAAAATTCCTGGGTGGTTTGCCCCTCAATCCTACATAATAATATAATCCTGAATGAGCAGTCCTATTGTTGGTAAATACTAAATATTTTTATAATGCGAACTGGAAAATAAAAATTTAGTTCTAACCTGAGCTTGAATCAGTCCCTTTCATTTTATAATATTCTTGAGGATGTTTTTTTTCTCTAAATGGTATTTCATGTTTGAGATATTCGCCGATTTTCCCACTCCCCCCAATGAAATGGTTATGTCACACAATTTACATTTTGCGGAGGATTTCTTATCTGCTGGGGATAATTTATTCTTTATGAAATATTTCCAATAAATACTTTTTCCATCCATTTCGCTACTTTGCACTCCACCAAACTCCAATAGGATTATTATTAACTATTAATATTATGTCTTTGTTAAAGATTAACTAAATTACGCCAAGAAATAATTGAACTTAAAACGATCTGCTTTAAGAATGCAATACTGAATGCACGGCAATAAACGCACGGGATTCACCAATGACTTGGCGCTGAGCCACATAAATTACCGCCTATTGCTGTGTTGCCAAAGTGCAATTTTTGTTTTTATTTTTATGATTTTAAATTGAACGTTAAAGAATTATAAATTATATTACAGAATATTCAGATTTTAGACAATAATAATGTTATCAATCAAAAAAGGCCGATATGCCGATATATATCGTTATCGGTCAAGACATTATCGGTATCGGCTAAAAAAGTCATATCGGTCGAACAGCCACCTAACATGACATACTTTTATGGGGTCAGTCTCCACATGCAATTAAAGCCTTTCGAATGCAAAAAAAAGCAGTCAGGATCATAGCCAATGTTTCCTACAGAGAACATTGTGTCGTCCTTCTATGTGTATGGGCGGTGTACATGTGCACCTGCATTTTTGTTGCTTTTAGTGGTCAAAGGTAATAATTAATGCATACATTTTATGTCATAAGAATTGTAAAAACTTGTTCTTGCAAATGATGGAGTGAGTTAGTTAAAAACATAGTGAAGTGTAAAAATGTTAATACACAAATCATATTTAGTTATAAAAAACATAACACCACAATACTACAGTAGGACATACTCATATATTGAAGATAATAAAAGATACAAAAACCTGCTCTGATAAGAATTTTAACCAAACAACATCATTTTCTTGAGTTCCAGTGGCGTACCAATTTTATTTGTGCTGATTTATCTACAGTATCCGCCAAAATAAACAGTACCGAAAATAAAAATTAATTTTTAATTTCTGTAATGTAAGTGTTCAAAATGTTCACCATTTCGACGCAAACAAGCTTCATATCGATTTTGTAAGTCAATAAACATATTTATAAAAAGTGGTTGATGTAACTGCCGAAAAATATTTTGTATTCTTTCCCGTAGTTCGGCAATATTCGCCGGCGGATTTTCCGAGTGAAATATTTTGTCCTTCATTATGCCCCAAATGTATGCGTCAGGTGGCGTCAGATCAGGTGAATGAGAAGGATATTCGAAGTCTGTTCCCCGAGAAATTATTCTATTATCGAAATGCTGACGGAGTAAGTCTAAGGTGCGCACAGCTGTATGGCTCGTTGCACCATCTTGTTGGAACCATTGTGTGCGAAACTGTAGATTTCGTGCACGGCAAAAGTTATTTAGATCTCTCACAAAAGGTATAATAATTTTCTCTCTATAACGCTCTTGGTTGACAGTAAGTGGATTCTGATTATCATCTTCAACGAAATAAGGACCAATCATTCCATGACCAGATACCGCGCACCAAACGGTAACTCGAAGACTGTGGAGTAGTTTCTCTACAATGACATCAGGACGTTGAAATCCAAGGAATCTGGTTGTTTGTCGATTAATATAGCCGCTAAGATGAACGTGACTCTCGTCTGAAAACCATGTTTTTCAAAAATTCGGGATCTTCGTAAATTAAACTCAACATGCGACCACAGTAAATTTCTCTTGCACGTTTGTCCGCAGCATTTAGTCGTTGTCCAACTTGAATACGGTATGGATAACCACCAATTGATTTGAACACGCGACGTAAAGACGTTTCACTAATGTTGAGTTTACATGCAGTTCTTACAATACTTCTTGACGTGATTGCACAACTTGGTGAAAAACACGTCCTTCATTTTCGTTAGTGCATACTGTTTTTCGACGACCTGAAGAACCTTTACGTTGACACAATACACTACCAGTGCGACGAAATTTTTCAACAACAGCTAACATCACACTTTTACTAGGAGCTGCTTTATTAAATTTTAGTTGATATTTTATTGACACCTGTTCTAAGCTTGGACCATCATTACGACCTTTTCCGTATGAACGAAAATAATGCTCTACCAAAAAAACTTTTTCTTCCGTTGTCAGAACCATTTTTAAATCAAATTTAACTGCAACGTACTATTAATATATCAACTAATGACAATTAAGTCAAATATGACAAATCCATATTACATAAACAACTCCACAGCACTCTCTGTTTCGGTACTGTTTATTTTGGCGGATACCATACATAAAGTGAAAATGTCAGATAAATGTGAAACATGCAAGAATGCAATTAATGAAAAAGAGAAAATAGTAAGTTGTGATAACTGTTATGTAGTTTTGCATGCAACTGAAATCTGTACAAATTTGTCACCATCTGAAGTGCGTGCAGTTGTGCTACAGAACAGATGAATGATATTCTTTTGTCCCGAATGTCATCAGGCATTCAAGACGATATTAAGAATGATGTTAAAAAAATGAAGCAGGAAGTTGATGTTTTAAAGCAAAAAAATAAATCCATGGAGGATGAACTAAGTAGTGGAGAGAAGGTGGATATGGAAGAATTTATAAATGAAATGGAAGAGGGAAGAAGGCGAGCCAACATTATATTTAATGTGCATGAATGTTCTATTACTAACAGAAATTAAATAATTGAAGATGAAAAGAATACAATTAAGAAGCTATTCTCACATATAGATGGTAATATTCTGAATTTTAAAGTTATGAGAGTTCGAAAGTATGAGGGAGGAAAAAGCCGTCCATTGAAAGTTGAACTAGATTCAAACAAAATGTAAAACAGATATTAAAAAACTGAAATAAAATTACTGGTAAAGTTCTTTCAGTTAAAATATATTCTGGTCAAACAGTTAAACAGAGGAATTACTATAAAAAATTATAAGTAAAATTAAACTCATTTATTAATGCAAAATGTATAAAATATATAAATGGTATTCCTAAAATTGTCAGTAAACAGAATGTACAAAATAACTCAAAAAACTAATTCCGAACTCCTCTAAACTAGAATATAATTCAGATATAGTATTAGCAAATAAAACTCAATTAATAGCAGATGTTTACTGTTACAATCCTGCAGTGATTCTACTTAGTGAATGCAGAACAACAACTGATATCAACAACTTTGAATTGGAAATTAACAATTATACACTTATTATATATGATTCACACTCTAGACACACAGGAGGTACAGTTATTTATATATGAAGGGGAATCAAATTTTCACATTGTAGGACATTTGTTCACAGAAACAATTATTGGTGTAAGTTTATCTCAACTACATATTGTGGTATAAAATGAGTCATAGGTAGTCCTCATCACTCATCAAGCCATACTACATTCTTGGATCATTTGAAAAATATTTCTGAGGAAATGTTTTGTAAAAACTTTCGTACAGTGTTGGTTGGTGATTTTAATTTGAATTTTTTATTAGATGAATTTGATGTCAAAAAGATTAAAGAATCTTTCAATACATATGATATATGTCAGAAAGTAACAAATTTCACAAGAATAACTAATAACAGTAAGACCTTAATTGACTAGGTATGTGTTAACTAATTGGGATAACACTGTAGCAACTGTTTTTGATGAACCTAAACTTACAGACCACCTCTTAATATCTGTTAAATGTTTTTATAATGAAAGAGTAAATTTTAGCAGCAAATGAACAAACATTTTTAGATTCCTATTCTGGTAGCCGACGAGTACACATTACTTATCGGTGCTTTAATAGTACGAGATTGTGTATCATGAAAAAGTAGTAAGATAACAGTGTAAACATTATTAGTGCATACATAGAGGTGACCAACTGAAAGTTGCATGAACTTTTTCCATTTCGCAAATTAAAACAAATTAAACAAACATAATTAGCTTAATCTAATAGACAATATCAGTTTTTTACTGATTTATATACACAAAATATTCAAGCAGACAGATCCGGCCTCAGAACGTATGAAATGTCCCACAGAAAATTTATTAATTGAAACATGAATACAACCTCTGACGGGGTTTCTGACTACAGGGGCCCCTCTCAAAGTACATTTACAAATTATCCACAGTCTCAAAATACATCTTATGCATCCGCTCTCACTCAACAAACATTTCCCAGCAAGGAGCAAGCGATTGTGTTTCCAACAATTGATGGATTGTTTCTCCAGGATTACATATACGCACTACGGTCTCTGATTGGTCCAAAATCTATTATATTTTGCTCAAGAATCTCCAATGGTAGAATATGTATATACCTAATAAACAAACAAGCAGTGGACACTTTTATGAATAAACATAAATCTATAAAAATCGGTAACTCTATACTTGATGGTCGTAGACTCATTACTCCATCTCAACGATTGGTCTTATAAAATGTATGTCCATCTATACCCTATGATGTCTTGGTAAATGAACTGAAACAGTTAGGTCTCACCCTACTGTCCCCTATAACCTTTTTAAAAGTGAATGTGTCGAACCCTGAGTATAGTCATATTCTAAGTTTTCGCCGACAAGTGTACATAAAACCTATCTCAACTCCTACAGATATACCTTCCTACATTACTTTATCTTATGACGGCACACCTTATCGTATATACATATCACAAGACGGTCTTTCCTGTTACAAATGCAAAAAAGATGATCGCCTCCCAGTGCCCCGATTATTTACCAGCTGTTACTGAAAGTACAATGACAAATCAAAATCCGGAGTCAAATATTCAAAATACAAATACTGACATTGAAACACAACCTCTCAGAGAAAATACAGATCAATTACAAAAGATTCAAGCTGCGAAACCTCCACCAATATCTGCACCACAACTAGCCCCAATCGACATAAATACCGCGCATAGTGGAAGTAAAAGACACATAGAACAGATTATCTCTACGCCAGATACACCCGAAGAAAATAAGGACTCAGAACAATTCATAAAACCCAAACAAAAAAAGAAGCACCCAAAAACTGATGAATCCAAAAGCTGCAGAAAATCACTACTACCAGCACAAACATTTATAAACAGTCAAAACCCTCCCAACTCACTCGATTTTGATCAACTGGTGCTCTTGCTCGATAATACAATGGCTCACAGAAAGAAGCATTAAATCTCGCTGTACACGACTCAGGACAAGAATCATGAAGCACATTGGCACTCGTTCTACGGATATAGAAAGTGACGCATCATCATCTCAGGAATTGTACTAATGAACAAACTTATGAATATATCTACTACATCAACCTACATTCTTCAGTGGAACCTGAACGGGTTTCACTCGCAGTTACCTATGCTACAACATTTAATAAGTCAATATAACCCCTTCATTGTAGGATTACAGGAAACAAATTTTACTGAAAAGAAAATAACTGAATTAAAAAATTATACAGCTTTCTATAAAAACAGGGTAAACGCAAAGATAGCTAGTGGAGGAGTTGCAATTTACATAAAAAATGACGCTGATGTCAACGAAATATCTCTAAAAACAAATTTAGAAGCTGTTGCAGTCTCTATCAACCTAGAACGAAAAATTTCCAATGTGTACATACCCCCCAATAAAGAAATTTCAAGTCAAGAACTAACAGATCTCTTCTCTCAAATAACATCTCCACGCATCATTATTGGAGATTTCAACTGCCACAACACCGAATGGGGATGCAAAACGACTTCCAACAAAGGCAAACTGCTATCATCAACTACAGATCTCTGCGGTCTTTGCCTACTGAACAGTGGGGAAGGCACTAGGCTCAACCCCTGCACCGGAGAGACGGCAGCTCTAGACCTTACCTTTTGTAGCCCAAATTTACTAATCGAACTAACTTGGGAAATTCTACCTTTCATTTATAATAGCGATCATGCTCCAATAATTATTAATAACTCCAATCACAGGAATATAACCAATACAAACATTAGTACAAAATAGCAATATAAAAACGCAAATTGGGCACTGTATCAGCAAACAATCGAAGAAAATATAACAAACTTTGAAATAAAATCGGATATAGACGAAACAGTTGATAATTTTGCAAATACCATGTGAGAAGCAGCAAAAGAATCAATAAAAAAAACATCACTGATTAAAAATCGTCAACCCGTACCATGGTGGAACAAAAACTGCCAAGAAGCGGTTAGAGCAAGTAAACATGCTTACAATGTATGGAAAAAGCACAAAAATCAAGAAAACCTGATCGAATTCAAAAAACAAAAAGCAAGATGTAAATACATAATAAAAAAACGCAAAAAAGAATCGTGGCATGAATTCGTAGCCAGCATTAATGACAACACTCCACCCACAGAAATTTGGAACAAAATTCGACGAGTATCAGGGAAACGCACCATCACAGGAATATGATCCCTTCAATATCAGAACAAGCTCACATCTGAAGATGCACTAATAGCCAATGTTTTAGCTGAAACTTACAGAAAACACTCTAGCAACTCAAATTTTTGTGCACAATTTCTCGACTTGAAACAACTACAAGAAAAAGGCTTTCCCATAACTATAAATCCAAATGACGATTCTTTATTGAATACTAAAATCTCTGAAACTGAACTTGAAGAAACATTACAAAAAATGAAAAACACAAGTCCAGGACCAGACGAAATCCCTGCAATTTTTATCAAAAATTTGCCTAGCTGTGCCAAAAGAATCTTATTGGACATCTACAATGTTATTTGGACTGAAAACAAATTCCCGAAAAAATGGAGCCAAGCTACAATCATACCTATATTAAAACAGAACAAAAACAAAACTGATCCAGAATCTTATCGGCCAATATCTCTAACATGTGTGATGTGTAAATTATTGGAAAAA
Source organism: Galeruca laticollis (assembly GCA_963921935.1). Taxonomy (NCBI): domain Eukaryota; kingdom Metazoa; phylum Arthropoda; class Insecta; order Coleoptera; family Chrysomelidae; genus Galeruca; species Galeruca laticollis. Next base: position 110,582,429 of record OY998179.1, read on the forward strand.
ATTGTAAACCAGCGGTTGATGTGGTATCTAGAGTATCACAACTATATAGCAATGCAACAATGTGGCTTCAGGCAACAAAGATCTGCGCAAGACAACATAATCGAACTAGAATCTGAAGTACATGAAGCTTTTGCCACCAATCAATCATGCGTCACAATATTTTTTGACATCTAACGTGCATTTGATGCTGCCTGGCACTACAAAATATTAAAACAATTAACAGAGTGGGGGATACAGGGCCATATGCTTTCATTTATCTCCAGTTTTTTAAGAAACAGATCCTCCCTAATCAAAGTTAATGGAGAACTCTCAAAAAGCTTCTTCCATGAAAATGGTACTCCTCAAGGATCAGTAATTAGTACTACACTTTTTCTCACAGCTATTAATAACATCGTTGATACAGCTACAGCACCTGTCAAGTACAGATTATACGCAGACGACTTAGTACTTAGTGCCAAAGGAAGGAACTTAAAATCAATTTCGAGAATAATTCAAAATCAATTAAATTCTATAGAAAACTGGTCAAAAGAAACTGGGTTTATCTTCTCAACAGAAAAAACGAAATCCATTATCTTTTCAAAACACAACAATAATTATAAACCTTGTCTCACACTATACAATAAAAATCTCAGTTTCGTACAAGCTTACAAATTTCTAGGAGTAATATTTGATTCTAAATTAAATTGGAAACATCATATTCTAGAACTCGTGAGGACCTGCAAAAACAACTTAAATATAATAAAAATATTGAGCAACACAAGTTGGGGATCTGACTCAAATACTCTTCAGAGAATCTATGGAGCAATCATTAGATCTAAAATTGATTATGGAGCAATTGCCTATGGCTCGGCCACAAACACCACTCTCAAACAATTGAATACCATCCATAATACTGCCATTCGTTTAGTCATTGGAGCATTTTGTACCAGTCCTACTTCAAGTGTACTATGTGAAGCAGGTGAACTACCTTTACATCATAGAAGACAACTACTCAGCATGTCTTATGCTACTAATGTTGCAGCAAACCCACAACATCCAACATATGCCAACACCTTTAAAAATCATTATAGAAATCTGTATCAAAACAAAAAAAGAGCAGCTCCAGCATTTTATGAAAGGGTTGCCAATTATTATAACGATTTAGCCATCACCATACCAGTTATATTCTTAGCTAACAACAAACCCAGCACTCCACCTTGGACTATTGCTAGTCCGAAATGCCACTTTGATCTTTGCAGCTTCAGTAAACAAAACACACATCCAGCCCTTAAGTCCAAATTCCAAAACATACTTAATATTTACCCCTCCCATGCGCAAATCTACACGGATGCATCAAAAACATCGGAAGGAGTAGGAATAGCAGTGAAAGTCCAAAACGATACTCGAATGTACCAATTACCCAAACTATCATCTGTATTCTCTGCAGAGTTATTTGCAATATATCAAGCCCTTATACTTATTCAAGAGAGGCCAGAACAAGAGTACTTAATCATTTCCGACTCTCTAACCTCGCTGAAAACTCTCAAAAATATATACAGCCATTGCCACTTCTCAAAGATGATTAAGCAACAATTCCACTCAATTCGGCATGGCGGAAAAGAGGTTGTATTCATATGGGTACCCTTGCACACAGGAATTCTCGGTAACGAAGAAGCAGACAGGGCAGCACAAGAAGCAATTACAAGTGATAGTGCAGTGCGCGAAAACAGAGTGCTTGCGTCAGACTACAAATGTCACATAAAATCATTAATTTATAACTAGTGGCAGGCCTAGTGGGATCAATCTAAAGATAAGCTGAGACCAATTAAACCAACCATCAAACCTAAAATTAACAACGTAATGAATAGAAAATGTCAAACTGTGTTAACACGCCTCAGAATTGGCCACACTCGGTTTACTCACCAACATTTAATCACAAAATCTGACCACCAGTGTGTGATTTATGTAGAATTATTGTAACTGTTGAACACTGTCTTGTAGAATGCCCAACGTACAAACAAAATCGTCAAGCGCACGGACTACCGACCGATTCAAAAAATATGTTAAATAACACCTTGTTGAATGTAATTGAATTCTTAAAGGAGATCAATCTTTACAATCGAATTTAAATTGCAAACATTCCAATCAATAACAGTACCGTTAAAGCGCTAATAACCCTAGTAGTTGATGCGCTTAAAAAAAATTAGTAACTTGACAGAAAGAGATCTATTCAAGAAAAGTCAATTTTATTTTAAACATATTGATAGTAACAGTTATAATCCTCCACAATGACTCGCGACCCCAGGAAAACGGATAGGACAAAATATGTCCACTGTTTGAAAGGGGATCTGCGAGGAGTCGAGGATGTGTTGCCCAACAGTAAAGGAGATTTGGAAAGTTATTATGAAACAATTCAAAACTCCATTATTAATGCCTACAAGGTGTCTTGCCCACTCAGGCGGATCGATCTCGATGGAGCCTCCACTTCGTGGTGGTGCCATGAGATTGACCAGCTCAGGGGGACGGCGAGGAAATCTTTTAATAAGGCTAAAAGAACAAGACTCAAAGAGGATTGGAACTCATACAAGTCTCACCTCAGAGAGTATAAAAAAGTCATCAGACAAAAACAAAGAGAGGCGTGGAGAATCTACTGCGAGGAAATCGAGGATTTCCCCCAAGCAGCTAGACTCCAAAAAGCCCTCTCAAAAGATCCCCACCTTCATATCGGTATACTAACCAGAGAGGATGGCACTAAAACTGCCAACCTAAAGGTCAATTATTGATGTCAACTCACTTCCCTGACTCCAGAACCACAAATACGGCGGCCTGGGAGGATGAGGAGAATCACTACCCGACGGATGACGACTGGCGTATATCACGACAGATCGTCGACGCGGACAGACTGAGGTGGGCCATCTTAGGCTTCTCCCCCTTTAAATCCCCGGGAACGGACGGCATTTATCCAGCTCTACTTCAGTGGGGCCTGGATGACCTAATGCCGCACCTGGTAGGAATCCTCAGATCCTCACTGGCACTGAGGTATATTCCAAAAGGTTGGAGAGAAGTCAAAGTCGTGTTCATACCAAAACCAGGAAGAATGGACTATTCCATCCCAAAAGCATATCGACCCATTAGCCTCACATCGTTTTCAATGAAGACTTTAGAGAGGCCGTGCGAACGATACATAAGAGATGTGGTGATAACACGAAATCCACTGCATCCAAATCAACATGCATACACTCCAGGGAGGTCCACGGATTCGGCTCTTCATCTCGTGGCGGGCCGCATCGAGAAATCGTTGGAAAATAAGGAGTACGCCCTGGGTGTATTCATAGACATAGAAGGCGCATTTGATAGAACCACTTTTCCTAAAATGACAAATGCACTTTCCAACAAGAATATCCCCCAAACCATAAATGGCTGGATATATAACATGCTCTCAAAAAGAGCAATCAAAATCAGTGTAGATGATGTAACCATCAGAGGCTTGGTTGTAAAAGGTTGTCCACAGGGAGGGGTGCTCTCACCACTACTATGGAAGATGGTCATAGACTCCTTGGTCAGCCACCTCAATGATAACAACTTCTACTCAATAGCATACGCAGATGACCTAGTGATTCTGCTAAGAGGAAGATTCGAGGAGACACTCTGCGCTTTAATGCAGGAGGCCCTCAATATCATAAAACAATGGTGCAGAGACCATTCGCTGTCAATAAATCCAAAAAAGACTGAGATGGTCCTCTTCACGAATAAAAGGAAGCTTGCAAAACATCAAGCTCCTAGATACCAAACTTAATTTCTCTTCAGAGGTGAAATATTTAGGGGTCACCTTTGACAGTAAGTTAACGTGGAACTCCCACTTAGAAAACAGAGTTAAAAAAGCATATATTTCTTATGAGCAGTGTCGTAGAACCATCGGCCGCACCTGGGGAATGTCACCTAAGGTTGCTGCCTGGATCTACACTGCCATCATCAGACCTATGCTAACGTACGGCGCGATTGCCTGGGGAGCTAAGGCAAACCAGCTGACAGTCGTCCGTAAACTGGACCAAATCCAAAGAACAGCATGCCTCAACACAACAGGAGGCATGAGAACCCCACCAACAAGAGCTATGGAGGTAATCCTCGGTCTCACTCCCCTTGACATATACATCAAGGAGGTTGTTTTGATGACCATGGCACGTCTGCGCTCTACTGGTTTACAACCTGATGTAGGATCCGGTAAACTGAGACGTAACTTGTGGCATGAGGCCCTCAGGGAGATCCCACTGCTGCAGGCCAATACAGACTCGATCCCACCGCGATATGCCTTCAACAGGCCCTACAAGGTAATCTTTAAAAACAACTCACAAGACCTATTGGAAGAAGGCGCAATCCGCATCTTCACAGACGGGTCTAAATCCAATGTGGGCTCAGGATGTGGTATTTTTTCCAGATCCCTGAATCTAAATATAAAATGGGTAATGGGCCGCAATGGAGGTGTTGCTCAAACAGAGCTCACTGCTATCTGCATCGCTGCTAAAGAGATTACCAAAAGTAAAACCACATGTAATAATATATACATCCTTACGGACAGTAGACAAACACTACTAGCCCTGAACAGACCACATATTACATCAGGCCTAGTACTAGAATGTCACATGGCCTTAATCGAAGCCTGTAACAACAACACGGTCACTTTAGGCTGGATCAAGGGCCATGAGAAATCGAAAGGAAACCGTATTGCAGACTCGCTAGCCAGGAAGGCAGCCTCCCAAAAACTCTTGGGACCTGGCACTTTCATTGGTCTATCGGCGTCAGCAACGGCCGACCTATTAAAGGAACACTCCCTTAATAAAATTAAGGGTAGATGGGACGACGCAGAAGGCTGCAGGCTTGCCAAGGAACTGCTACAGTATCCGGATAGCAAAATAGCCAAAAAATACGTGACTATGAACAGGCGGAACCTACGAACAACCACGGGAATTCTGACTGGTCACTGCCACCTACGAAAACACCTTCACAGACTGGGTCTATCTAACACCCCACTTTGTAGAGGATGTGAACAAGAAGATGAGACTGTCGAACACATTATTTGCAAATGTCAGACACTCTCTCAATTTAGGTTTCAAGTATTCGGCGAGCACAGGCTAACATACGCCAATATGAGGGAACTTAATTCAGGCGACGTTATCGCCTACTTCAAGGAAGTAGGCTGGATGACGAGCTAGAAGGAAGTTTTGAACCTCAGAAGGATGCACAATGGGCCAATTGTGGCCTAAGTGCTGTGGGGCCACCCACCCTTCAAACCTTTACAGATACAGAACAGTTATAATCCATGTTCAATATGGAAAACTTTAAAAAAATTAATCAATCGAAGACAGTTTACTAGTTACTTCAATAATGGTGATCAAAAAGTTTTCATTAGACAAAAACTGGAATTAGCCAATTATTTTTATACCTTTTTTGTAAAAAGTATTGAAGATATTATTTCTGGTATTGAAGATGACGGGTTTACCTTCTGCATTGGACTACTTTGATGAAGATAGTTTTAGCGATTTTAAAATACTAACTCTTCAAGAATTATAATTAATTGTATACAATTTAGCAAACAAAGGGTCGCAAGTAGATGCAATATCAAGCAAAATTATTAAGAGAATTCAGATCCCACTAACAAAATTCAAAAACAAATAAACACGTTAATTAATAAATGGAAAGAAAAAAAATTAATAAATATAGGTACAAAATTCAAACTTATGAGCCATAACGGTAAACCTCCATCAATTTATGGACTACCGAAACTACATAAAAATAATATACCTCTACGACCTATTGTTAGTAATATTGGTGCTCCAACATATCAACTGTCAAAATTTCTCTCTGATATCTTGACCAACATAATTGGTAACAACAACTATCATATCAAAGACTCATGGCATTTTAGTGAATTTGTTAAAAATAGAATTATTCCTAAAGATCATAATACTAGTTTCCTTTGACATTATCTCCTTATACACCAATATTCCAACTAATCTAGCAATAACTTGTATAAAAAACCGATGGCTAGAAATAAATAAATATACTTCTTTGCCCTTAAATGAATTTATAGAAGCCACGTTGCTGTGTTTGAATTCGACATATTTTAAAAAATATAATGATGAATTTTTTTCACAAATTTATGGTATAGCCATGGGATCACCAATTGCAGCAATCATAGCAAATCTAGTAATGGAAGATTTAGAAAATACCATTATAAATCAATTAAATTATGTTCCAAATTTTTATAAAAGATACGTTGATGACTGCCTTCTATGCATACCAGCATCCAAGATAGATTATACACTTAAAAAATTTAACAACTTTCACCCCAGAATACAATTTACTTTTGAGAAAGATAACGAAAAACTAATAAACTTTTTGGATATAACAGTTAAATATGATAATAACTGTAAAATTGAGACAAATTGGTTTACCAAACATGTATGGTCTGAAAGATATTTAAATTTTAATTCTAATGTACCTATCACATACAAAGGAAGTGTTGTTAATAACCTTACAGACAGAGTCCTATAACTCTCACATCCTAATAACAGACCTGATAATTTGAAGAAGCATAAAGAAGTTTTACAAAGTAATGATTATCCAGAAAGCTTTTACAATCCTATAATAAAAAAAAAACGAATACATAAAATTTATAACAATCATAATGCAAGGGGCACAAACAAGAGAAGTAGTAATAACACTAGTGATAATATCTCAACCAAAACATATATATCAGTTTACCATACATACAAGGTGCATCAGAAAAAATTCAGGGGCTGTTGAGTAAAAATAATATAAATGTCGCGCACAAATCTAATAATTATACCAAGACGTTTTTCACAAAACTTGAACCGAAAAATTGAAACAAACTAATGTAGTGTGTAATGTCAAATGTAAAGATTGTCATGGTGAATACGTGGGTCAAACATCTCAATACCTACATAATAGAATTTACAATCACCAATACAACATAAAAACCAACAATGAACATTTCACAGCCCTTTCAAAATACGCAATCGAAAACCACCATAGTTTTGATTTTGAAAACATTAAAATTTTAGACAAAGAAGAAAACAGAAACAAACGTGAAATCAAAGAAATGATTTGTATCAAAAAGAATAAAAATTCAATTAACTATAAGACGGACCTTCAAAGTCTCCCAAAAATATACAACTATTTGATACAGTAGCTGTAGGTGTTTTGCATCTTACCCGCCTATGAATATTATTTGTAACTTTATTTCATTTTAAAATATTTTAGAACGCAATGTCCACAGTCGACAGCAGATTTATAATGTGTAAGTTTTAGTAGCTTATTGTTTTAAATTAATTTTGTCTTATCTTGTATTGTTAAATGTATTATAATTAAGTAACATGTTATTCATTGTAGAGAAAAAAAAAAGAAATACTTGAAAATGGCAATACGCCGAAATGTAGCAGTTTACCCGCACTATTTCCCAGTTACGTTTAACCATCCAGCTGCATATAAAATTTACCTTGAATGGCTGCTCGTATATAATTGACCCATCAGATTGCTGCACTGTGTGTAACATGGAAGAACCGGAAACTATCTCCCATATGCTTTTTGAGTGTCCCATATACACCTCTATGAGATCACCAAATTATGACCCTCTTAGAAGTATTGAATCTCTCATAGAAACTCTAAATAACCTCAATGTTAATGATGCAAAATGTATTGCTGCTTACATATGGAATATTCTAAAGCGTCGAGCATTCGTGATTAACGAATGATGATTTTTGAGCTCTTTCGTAAATTTTAGATTAGTCCAATAGACAAAAAAATAATTTTGTTAGTTCCATGCATCCATTATATGTGCTATTTTTTAATACTTTGAATGTAAATCTTGATTTTTTGTTTGTTATTTTTTCTTTATGGATATATGCCTTATATTATATAGAGCAAAGATGTAACTATAAATATTTAATTATTCATGCACTGTCAACCGAACCCTTTCTATGAATATATATTCTATAAGCAATAAAGTTTATTATTATTGTTTTCTCAGTGAATATGTACTATAAAAAGTACATTATCAAACTATGCATTTTTATGTTTAATAAAGACTTGGCGATATGGGAATAAATCGTGATTTCGAGAAAATGTAAACAAACTTGTAAAAAGCGTTTACCCTACATAATCTTCTTCCTTCATATTTTGACAAATTTGTAATTTTTTATAATCAAATTTATCAAATTCACCAGTATAATACTAGAATAAAAAATAATTTGTACATAAATAATCAAACAAAAACGTTTAATACTAAAACATTAACTTTTAAAGGATTTATTACTTATAACAGTCTACCTAAAAATATAGTCTTCTAGCCATATTATTCTGTTTAAAAAGAATTTATTAAGCCATTTAAGAGACCATTAAGATGATACCAAATTGGAATGTGTTATTGTGTATTTTTTGTATGTTAATAATATAGTTAGTATTTAAACAAATATTGTGGATATTTTTTTCTCCTTTTGAATTGTGTTAATATTGATGTTTAATATTATTTATATTTGCTGTATATTAGGATATATGTATTTTTCAAATAAAGTTATCTTATGGCTACTAAAACACCACGAATTTCAATTAAAAATCACTCGTGGAATTTGTTGCTAGTAGTCTAAGAGCCAGCTTAAATCTGACAACACATTCTTTACGGTATCTGAAATTTCGTCCAGTGAGACTTCTATACCCAGTAAACAAGCAATGGGTACTAGCTAAGCCCGGCCGCGGTAGGTTTGGGGTGCCTCAGGTGAGTCAGGTATGAAAATTAAGTAAATTTTTAAAGTATTTTACGGCGTCTGCCGTTTTAATATGTCATAATATACCTCTAGAAAAATTGAAAAATAAATATGGCTGCTGATTTTGAAGGTTGCAACATCCTGGCAGCCACTTTTCAAAATTCGAAAAAAAAAAATTTTTAAAGTATTTTACGGCGTCAGCCATTTTAATATATTATTTATTGAACTATTTTAAGCCAATATTAAAAATGGCTGACATTTTTTCCGGTTGTAACTATCCGGTTTACAGCGAAACATTACCTGTAGTCCGTGCATATGTATGTCCATAGTTGTAATTTTCACATTCGTAAAGTTTATATAACATTAAAATTATATTAGTTAATGTAAAAAATTATAAATACACAATGAAACGAACACATCTACGACTTTAAATGTGTATAATAAAGAAAAAAAGGTTCATTATAAGGCTTTAACAAATATAAAATTATTATAAAAAAGTAAAAAAAATCAAACATTAATTAGATATATTCATTATTCATATCATTTATTTTTGGAAATAATCTATAACAATGAAATAATCATGAAATATTTTATAATTAATTTTCATCTTCGGAATCGTCTTCAGAAAGTGACAAGTCATCTTCATCCTCCAAGTCAGATTCTGTAAAAATAAAATACAAATTTTTAAATAAGCTTATGATAATTAAAATGCTGTTACAATAAATGTTACAATGCTGTCATTACCTTCAGGATTTAGAATCAAGTCGCTGACAAAGAAAGGAAGTTGGTCTCCTTCGAACCACTTAAATACGTAACAGTTTTCCATCTCCATCCAGCCGTGTTCAAGGGGATTCAGTGATGTGGGCTCATTCGCATGAGCATTTTTCCAAATGCTGGAAATATAATGCGCCCTCAAAACTTGTTGGTACAGTTCAGATTTACACGGAGGGATCAAACTTGCATCAAAGCTCCGGACTTTTTTATTAAAATTTTCGTTCATATCTACAGCCTTGTAGGAATTAACGAACAGCTGAAATCTCCCATCATCAACATCGACGGATTTTTTAGCATTGTACATACTGCAAGTGTACTTCTGGATAACATTAAACAGTTCACATATGGTATCCTCAGTCAGGCCAATGTCACCGAAAGCAGCGAATGCTTTTTGAAATTCAACGTTATTTTTTAGTAACGTGAAAGGTTTTTTTGCCCCGATTATAAAAAGCTGGATTGAAATCACAACCAGTGAAAGCGTGGAAGCCAATTAAGCTTTTAGCTAAAAGTGGACCAAGTTCTGTATATATTTTGCTGACATCAATAAACCTTTCGTTGTTTCCTGTCCCGGTTAGCATCCAAATGTGAGAAGATGGATTTTTCAAGTTAACCATGTTGCCCAGCATGATTATTAAAATATCAGTATCTGAACCTCTAATAACAATATTAGACTGATCAATAATGCTACAAGCATGGAAAATAATTTTACTGTCTGCTTCTTCATGAAATTTACAACACAAATCTTCAACGATACTTGACTCGACTTTGCCGTCATTGGATCTATATGAATAACAATTTTTTAAATTCAAATGGATCAATTTATTTCCAATAAACGGCGCAACATCATCCGTTGCCCAATGTATAGTGAAAAATTCAATAAGAGCTTCCTTGAATTTGGAATTTCGCATTTCTTTCGTAAAGTCACTTGGTCTGATTTGGTCTGGTCCATAAATCGAGTAATCAATTAGTGGTGCTTCATGTCGAAGACTCCGTTCGTTGTCTTTGATGGAAGGGTACCAATATTGATCAAAGATAACATTTATTCTGGATGCTGAAAATTTAGTAATCATTTGCAAAAATTTCTTTGAAATATTACCAAAAGTCTTGGGTACTTCTTTCATAGCATGTAGAATAAAGAAACCGTCAATCAAATATACATCAGCGTGACTTGGTGGATCATGGTCGATTTTTGCCTCAAGAGATTTAGCAAGCGCTGACTTATCTGTTTTGTGAATTCCTCCGTCCAAATGGCATAGAGAAAGAGGCACAGGAGTTATCGGATATGATAAAATTCTGAGGACATCGATCTTATAGTCCATTGATAGCCCCAACATGCGTCCAAATAAATCCCGCTGTATTTTGATTTCTCCAACTTTCATGGGTTTTTTTTTCTATTTGACTTGAAAAATTGTGAATTGGTATTTTCTTGATTGCTTTATCAAACCGTTCAATATCTGATGAACATTCAGAAATGAATGCTTTGCGAAGATCATCACCAATCTTTTCAACGTTCAGAAGAAAGTCTTCTACTTGAGTTGAAGCAGCTTTACCAGATATGTTAAACAATTGATTCGGAGGTAACTGGGCACTAAATGGATTGATGTATTGATCAAAAGATTTTACAAACTTTTCCAGTTGCTCGCAATTTTTTTTTGATGTTCGATGGCTGTAACTCTGCTGAAATATCTTGTTTTTTATTAATGCCTATCTCTTCCAAAACGTGGGTGATAATAGTTGATCGAATATCATGACTACGAGCCCAACGTTGACGAGCTGCGATGGAATCTGTCAAATGAGTGATTCCAGTTAGTCGCCTAGCAGCATCCGCATTGATCGTTTGCTCTAGAGTTAAGTCAATCGGCTGCCTCGAAAATGGTTTTCCCGTACGTTTAATTCCAAAGAATCCTTTTTTAAAATCTTCTTCTAGCCCTGGATGAGTTGAAGCAACTTTCATAAGGTTGTAATGATACGTAACCGTCCATCTTGCATAATTTTGGTGATTAAATAAAAAAAATAAGTTTGTAATTTTAGGTAAAATATTTTTGAATAACTCAAAATCTCCCAAACGAATACTTCTGCTAAGAGTTAAATAATAATGTACAAGCTTTACATACACCATATAAAACTGAGCAGTTTTACCAAAATCACCATGGATAGTTTGTTCCTCAAATTTAGCATAATTTGCACACAATTCTTTGAGTTTTTCGTCGTGAATAAAAAATATTGGTGTTTGGCAAGATTTTAATCTTTGCAATTCTTGAAATATATCATCAGTTATTTCAATTTTTTCCTGTTCCAAGAAAGATCGGAAATGAAGAATTTGCAATCCTAAGGCCATCATAGGATGTAACCTCTTAGTCCGGTTAAAATGTTTGCCATCTAAAAAACTTGCTACAGACCCACTCGCAAGCAACTCACTCTCAACCATAATTGTTGACAGTCCACAACCATCAATGAATTTCCCAATAACTTTAAAATAAGATTGCATGATGTGAAAAGAACCCAAATGTATAAATAACTTGGAAAATTTTGGACTTGTCTCAGTGGCTTTAATTTGAAAAGCGATTTTTGCTATAGCCAAGTCGTATGTTACTTGCATGTAAGGTTGGTTGATTTCTTTTAAAATTTTCATACATTGCTCCATTGTTTCTAAAACTACTGGGTGAGCTGTTGGAGATGCATTAATTGGAGTGAGATAAGAAATTAATTGCTGAGGACTGTCATCTTTTGTTACAGCACTGTTATAACCTGCCCACATTGGGATAACTGGTAAATGTACAGCATGGCTAAGCATCCAAACAGTATCGATACGATTGTACAGATCTTCATGGATGACAATATTTTCTTCTTCTCTTTCGGAAACTTCAGGTTGAAAACCACTGCTCATTTTACTTTTTTTAGGAAAGAACGGTAATTCCGGATCAATTGCTTCAAAAGATCGTCTTCGACGTCTTTTAGAATGGATTACTCGCAAATCATCTGCATCTTCGATTTCTTCAACATTTTCAAGGGTAGGATCGATGTTTTGATATATTATCCCTACTGTATCATGAAGAGTATCTTTGCCGGTTTTCGTATCAACAAATCTATCAAAATTATCATATGCAATACCCACCGACAAATTATCAGTTCTATTGATGATTTCTGGACACAGTCCAGCTCGAGAAGTCGATGTATATGTAGCTTCAGTCTCAAGTTCTTCAATTGCATTGTAGCTAATGCAATGTCCGTAGCGGTTGATGATATCAACTACCTTACGGCTGCTAGTGAGACTTTTCAAAGTCATACCTAAACATATATGTTTGGGAGTTTTAAGATTTCCATTGTGAGTCATATAAATTAAGTCTTGGCTCACAGAATTGACATGACGTTTGAAACTCTCACTTTGTTGTCGTTTGCGAAAATAACTTCCAATAACTGAAGCCACAAAATCTGATAAGTTTGATGGGACTGAACATTCACCTTGGATCAATTTTTGACTATTTAAATTATCTGGGAGTTTCGATTTTTCAATGTTCATTATTTCTTTATGTAAAATGTCTCTTTCTTTTAAATGAGCAAATAAAGATTCATCTATAGAAGTGATGCCTTTCGGTGCAATTACTTTTTTATGACCTGATTGTGGTATTTGAATATTCCCAGCAAATTGAACCCGAATTTTTTCTTCTAAATATTGTGATGAAATTACTGAACTTAAGGTATGTCCCATATCATTACTTAACTCGCTGAAATAATCGATATATTGCCTATGCAGAAATGAAAGAAAATAACAACGTCCTTTTTTAATTACATTTTCTTCGATCAAAGTGCATATTTCCTGAAAAACAGTTTGGTGATATTCACGGGAAATATGCCACGATGTTTTAACAGGACTTTTTTGTAATTTTTTTTGTTTCTGGCGTCTGTTCGGCACTTTTCATGGTAATATATTTTATTACTCGTAATATTCTGCAGCTTATCCAACATTTCATTGTAATAGTCTGAATTAATTTTAAGATTCTTCATAATACTTTCTTCAAACTGGTGTTTATTACAACTGCGCAAATTTTCTATTTTACCATGAAATTTTTTATTTTTTTTCTCACAAAAAAAAACAAATATTACCTTTTACGATTGGACTTTCATTTTCTGCAGTTAAAATATCCGTTGGTGAATTTAATAAATCAGAATCTGTAACGAAGCCTGCTTCCAACGATGTATCCAGTTGAGAATTATTACCCTCTATTACAACTTCGTCTAGTACAGATGAATCTATAGATAAATCAACATTTTGAGTCACAGTTTCAGCAATCATAGAATTGTCTGTTGACGTTGACGGCTGCTGGTCAGATAGTGATTCCGTTGATAACGTATTAGATTGAGATGTTGAAGGCGCAACATCTTTTATTTTTGTATCTTTCTTTTCATAAAACGTCGTCTTTAAAGCTGTAAAAACCCGATAACAACTGCGATGATATCCACAGTCATAAAGATCTGAAGGTAAAATTACATCTTTGTATTTTAGGTTATGATGTTTTCGTAAGTCTAGAATACGCTAACACTTTTTTAAAGTTTCTTCAGAAAATAAAAGCACTTTTTCGTCTTTTTCCGAGGCACAAATCACACACTTTAAATTATCAGCCATATTGAAAAAGTAATGGAAAATAAATTAACAATCAATAAATGCAATAAAAACTATTCACAGTATTATGTCTCTATACTTTCAACATGCAACTGACTAAAATATATTTGTCCGTAAACCGTTGGGCCTGGTGTGCCTTTGTGTTCGTAAAAGGAACTAAATTCCCACCACTCAGCCCTAACATAAAAGGAGAAAATATTTGACTAAAGAGATAGAGAGAGAGCATAAATTACTACTCTTAGGCTAAACTCAGACAGACCACAGCGACGCGACACGACAACTTCATAGATGTGGTTGTTAGTGGGCGGAGGTCGTGGTTATATTAAAAATGCAGAATATTTAGAACAGTACTCAGACGAACGACTTCTTGAAAATGATCTCAGCGACGGTCGCTACCTGTGGACGGTATCACCCACAAAATTGTCGTTGCTGGTGGTTGGATACAAAACACATGGACGACAGACCGCCTTCTCAATGCGACAACTGGCCAATTTTTGTTTCCTGTCAACTTTCTCTAGTATGATCATAGACGTCGTAGTTGAAGTTTGTTTTTCAATTATATTTGTACGAACATCGAAATATTGTAACAATCCTTTTTTAGTGTACGTAATGTATGTACAAAGAAATATATATCCACTTTCTAAAGCACGAAAGAATTACCAGAACTAAATACTCACACATTTAATGATTACAATAACATCAATACAGTAACCCTAAAATTTAGTATTTTAGTTTCAGTATTAGTTCAGTTCTAATTCCGAAAAGAACATCCCGTTGCCAAATACCTGCAAGAAATGAAGTTAGTTGAAATATATTTGTGGTACTGATATTATCGGTAATATAATAAGTACTCGTAAGACTCGACCGCAATTTTATACTAAGTGGACGTGAAATTTTGCTACATGTAGTTTTTTTTATTATCAGCTGTTGCACTACAAAGAAAATGGAAATGTCTAAGGGATTCTTCCAACCGAAAGCTACGAAAAAATACCACAACGAAAAGTGGTTCTGGGGCATCAAAACATCGCCAATAATTATATTTTCACAATTTAGCTTTTCTACAAAATTTAGCTGAGAAAAGAGTTGCTGAAAATTCTCTGGCCGATAGTCAGATCAACGAAGATTCTCAGCAAAAGGAACATGATGCAGAAAATGACGGGCAGAGTCCAACCTCCGAAAAAGATGTTAAAAGAAAGAAGTTGAAGACAAAAGATCAAGAAGATCAGCTGATTAAGCAATTGTCATCTTCCTTGTCTGATCGACTAAAAGCCCAACATGTCTCTCCAGCAAATAATAGCACTGACAGTGATGTACATTTTTTATTATCATTGTATGACAACTTTAAAATGATTGACAATAATATGAAGCTACAGGCGCAGATAGAAATCCTGAACGTCATTCAAAAGTACCGTCGCCCCCCACCACCCCCTACTTGGAACTATGATCAATCTAGATATTACGGGGAACAGTATAGGCAAGACTACAATACGGCAGTTAGTCAATCTTTACAGCAAACGATGTCTTCATACCAACAACAATATTCGAAACCTTCAACCAGTCACTTCGTTGAAGTTCAGCAACAAGGGCGCAGCTTTAACATTACCTCTCCCATACCTGCGCACAAACGATTATGTCGGCTGAAACCCCTCAAGTCACTTCATCACTAAGTGAATCCATTCAAGATGACGAGTCAATTATGTCAAATATTTATGATTAACTTTTATGTAAATTGATTGGTAACTATGAAATAAAAAGTTTACTTACCTTATCGTCAATGCAAGTCGTTCTTCAACTGGTATACACTTTCTCATATTTGTGTTTTTTCGACATATACTGTCAGATCATTCTTGTAATATATAGTCAAATGTAGTTTAACTTATTCTGGAATAATTAAGAAATTTATCATCGTACATTCTCAGTGAATGGTAGAGTAACTGAAATTGATTCTCATCTTTGTTTTCTATAATCGGATGAATCCAATACACCCTATTCCGACGCCGCCTCTGCCTTCGCCGTAATATCAGCCATAACAAGGCTTCTTCTTCAAACTCCATACTGAATCTGATAAACACTACCGAACACTACTGTCGTTAATTGAAGTCTGAACGAACTACTAATTTGTAGTCAAACTGTCGTCGTCCTCAACGACAGATGACGACAACACAAACTAGTCGCGTCGCTGTGGTCCGTCTGAGTTTAGCCTTACTGTACCACATGTTTTCTAATATAAGCATAGACTGCAGGTAATGTTTCGCTGTAAACCGGATAGTTACAACCGGAAAAAATGTCAGCCATTTTTAATATTGGCTTAAAATAGTTCAATAAATAATATATTAAAATGGCTGACGCCGTAAAATACTTTAAAAATTTTTTTTTTCGAATTTTGAAAAGTGGCTGCCAGGATGTTGCAACCTTCAAAATCAGCAGCCATATTTATTTTTCAATTTTTCTAGAGGTATATTATGACATATTAAAACGGCAGACGCCGTAAAATACTTTAAAAATTTACTTAATTTTCATACCTGACTCACCTGAGGCACCCCAAACCTACCGCGGCCGGGCTTAGCTAGTACCCATTGCTTGTTTACTGGGTATAGAAGTCTCACTGGACGAAATTTCAGATACCGTAAAGAATGTGTTGTCAGATTTAAGCTGGCTCTTAGACTATAGTGTATTACTAGCCAAATATGGACTTTAATCAGTCCAGCAATTTGTTGCTAGACAATGACTACTAAAGCAGGATTAATTTCAATTAATATGAGTAAAAGATGAAATTCCTGTGCATTTAGCTTTTTTCAAGATTACTTATTTTTATAGTTATAGCGTGTGGCTACGCTAACTTAATATTACGCTAGCATAGTTTGTGATTTCTTGAAAATGGCATTAGTAACAAAATCAAAGTGTTACAAATTAGCAACACATTATTAGCATGGTCCAAAGGGTGCCCTGTCAAATGGCTACGCTAGCATAAGATACATTTGAAGAGTTTGTTTTTATCCAAGTATCCCAGCACTAAGGTAAAATATTTAATTATATTACAAAGTTTTTAAAGAAAAATTCAGTTTAAGTTTTGGAAGGTCCCAGGTCAACACTTGCTGTAAATGTGAGGTACTAGCAGTTAAAATAAAACCCAATGAATTAAATGGCAATGCTAAATGAGTGGCTGTAGTTGAAAAGTTTCATTTAAAAATAAAAACATTGAAAGAACATTATCAAGATGACCCCAGTCCAGTGTGGCAATAATAGCTGTTGACTATATGCAAAATATATTTTTGCCCCAGAGACTTTTTACCTGCAACAACTCATATCTTCCGTTTTTGACATACATGACGTTAAGACAGGTAAGGCATATTTTTAGATATACCATAAAGGAATAGGGAAAAAACCCAATGAGGTTTGCTCTTTATTGAAATTTACATGTGTTTATGGATGTATACCCAGGACAAATTTAAAAATCACACAACTGTAAGAATGTTTGCTGCATTAACAGAAATAGGGCGGTTTAAGACAGTTAATCGGTATTTGCCAATACAGGATCATTTATTCCTGCCCTGTGACAGAGACTTTGGAGTAGTAAAAAGATCGCTTAAGAAAGAATTTATCGGGGTTGGACAAAATCTGATTTTTATTGAAAAAATCAAAAACCATGGATTTTCTTAAAAAAATCACGATTTATTTGATTTTTTAAAATTGAATATAGAATTTGAACATTTTGGTTCTTTGAAATTATTGTTAATTATTTTAATGTATGTCTAAAAATTAATACAATTTGCAGCTCAAAAACTTGTGACAACGCATTTGTTGTGTTTCTTGCAAGAAAATTCTCGTCACGATTTGTTTTTCTTCTGTCCTATGCACTCACTATACATTGCCGAGTACTACCGAGTGAGGCACGAGCGCGTTTGTTGTGATTTTTGCAAGAATATTCCTGTCAAGGCTTGTTTTCCTTCTCAACCTATAAATTGACGTTGCCCAACAATGTCACGCATTTCCCTAGTTAGGTTAGTTAAGTGAAAACATATAAATAAAGTAAAATGAGTGGAAGAAAAGAGGAACCAATATGGCAGTTCTATATTAAGAAAACAAATCCCAATAAATTGGGGTGTAGGGCTATTTGTAGAAATAGAAAGATATTCAAAGGTTAGTCCAAAGACTTAAAGCACACCACGATGTTTGTAATTATCAAGAGAGGAATACAGGTAATTAAACTATTAATTTAATTTTATTTATATTTAATAAATATTTTTATTATTAACCCGGGAATTATCGCGTGGTTAGATTTTGCTTAACATTTTTTGTTGATTCTCCAAGCACTTGATATTTTATTTTTGAGATAATTTAGTGAAAGTTTTGAGACATAAATATTAATTATAAGTTAAGTAACATAGTGTAATTTTTAATTATATATTCTGAGATATTTTGAAATATTTTTTAAATATATACGTATTATATTATAAGTGGATACATTTTTGATAAATAACAGAATACAACAGGGTAACAAATGTTTCTATGCATTAAAAGACACATTGAAATCAAAGATATTGTCTACAAACACAAAAATTAAAATATACAAGACAGTAATTAGACCAGTCGTACTTTACGCCGCAGAAACCTGGAATTTAACAAAAAAAGAGTGAAAACACATTAGAAATCTGGGAAAGGAAAATACTACGGAGAATATACGGCCCAATTAATGAAAATGGAGTATGGAGCATATTTAGAAACTACAAAGATAATCAAAAATTCAATAGCCCAATAATAACAAATGAAATAAGAAGTAATCGATTAAGGTGGGCAGGACATGTACGACGTCTAGGTAATGAAAGGTGTGTCAAGAAAATACAGGAAACTAAAAGACAAGGACGAAGAGCAAGGGGACGACTGAAAACTAGATGGTTGGATGGTGTAGATCTTAAAGAAATTGGAATAAATGACTGGAAGAACAAAGCAAAAGACCGGAAAGAATGGAAAAGAATAGTACAAGAAGCAAAGGACAGACTTCAGAGCAGAAACTAAATCACCGAATTCACAAACTCCCTACTGATTTAAAGCAGCAGGGTTGGCCAAGCGGCTGGCCACCGCTGCCGGAAAAATGAGGCTAGGAATCCCAATAGGGAGACTATGGACCTTAAGTTCTGAAAGTCAATGAGAAGAAGATACATTTTTGAGATAACTTTAAAAAAATTTTGATAGATATTATTTTTAACAAAGATAATATAATTTTAAAGTATTCATTTATAGATATTTTAGGCATATAGGATTGTTTTTAAATGTTAGATGAAATCTAACACGTGGCCTTTAATGTAACTTTTTTAACGCGACCTTTCCCAGGTTAATTAAAGGTTATCTTTACTCTTCTATACTTACCTAACTTTTTTCAACTTAAAAAAATAAATTTGCTTTTACATCTCTATTGAAAATTTTCACTTTATTTTAAAATCAATAATTCAATACTATATTTCTCTCTCTTTCCAGAGAGTCGAATGTTGCTTGACAGTTTTGCTAGCACATCATCTGCCTCAAGTTGTAGTTCACTCATGATGGATAGTTCATATGTTAGAAAAACTCCACCGAAAGTACCAACAAGTCCAACAACTTTTGAACCAGTCCAAAAAAAAGCAATCGAAAATCAACCTACCATGAGTGTTTTTGTAATGCGGACTTCAACTGCTGAAAAATATAAAATTGACAAACAAATAGCAAAAGGCTATTTTTGCTACTAATTCGAGCTTCAGATGTATTGAGAATTTAGAGGTGAAAAAAGCCATTCAGTTATTAAGGCCTGGTTATACACCACCCTCGAGAAAAACGGTAGCAACAAGTCTTTTGGACGAAATCTATGAAGAGGAAAAAGAAAAATGTTTCTCCTCCTATACAAAACTATAGACACATCAGGAAATCCACATACTTCAGTATATTTAACTCAAATAGTTTGTGACCTGATTTCTTCATTTGAATTAAAATACAAGTGTACTGTAAAATCTTTTGTGACAGACAATGCCGCAAATATAACACTTATGAGAAAAACATTAGAAGAAAAAACGAACACAAAAGTTATAACTTATGGCTGCTCTGCACATATTTTTAATTTACTGTGAAAGGACTTTCAAGCGAGGGGGTAACCACTGGAGATTTTTTATGGTAAAAGATTGCCTCCCCTCAGGATCTCCTCGGATTTCCTTGGATCTCCTCAGGATTTCCTTGGATCCTCTCGGATTTCCTTGGATCTCCCCGGATTTCCTTGAATCTCCTCGGAACTCCTCTTAATATAGTTACGGGGTCTTCTTAAAGCATTATTGGGTTATAATCAATATTATTTGATTGAAAAATATTGAAACTTGTGGAATTGTATGAAATATGTATTGAAATTACTAGTTCCTTATTTATATGATCTGTGTCAAGATAACTATAGATGGCAAATGTTCCTTTTCAAGATATCCATTGAAATATATTGTGGGAGGATTTTACATATTGAAAACTTTTTAGGGCTTTCTCTTCCAATACCTGAAACAATCTCCAATAATTGAATTAGAAATTTTTAATAATGAAAATTCTCCTGCATAAATATTTGCAACAATTTGTTCAGGAGCAATTTATGAAAATTCAGAGTTGTATGTTGATATTATGTGGAAACGATGGATGTTTGATTAAATTAATTTTCGGTCATTGTATATAAATACTAAACAAGCTACACTGGAATTAGAACAGAATATGTTCATCGTCTTTCAGATAAAATGTACCTGTATTTTGTTAGAAAGGAGTAGACATTTGGATATCTCTATTGAAAACGGAATTGGCATTGGGAAATTTCAATTTACAGTGAATTAACCTCTCAGTGTGTTTCCCAATGAAAATTTGACAGATTTTGAAAGAAAAACAGCGATTCTGAGGATAATTAAAGTTTGTCCGATGTAGACTCCGAAAAGATCAACAACTCCTTAATTTCACGTTTTGTTTATTTATCGTTGGCAACATTTTTTACCCAAATTGCTCCTAACAAATTGATGTACAAATTTACGTAGAATCATTTTCATTAAAGGACATTTTTTAATTCAAGTATTTAAGTTTCTTTCAGATATTGCGACAGGATGCCCTAAAAACTTTCATGTCTCTTCAAGTTGACGTATGAAATAGTTTGATGTATAGCAGGGTAGCATATTTGGAGTATTATTATTCTATGATAAGTGATATGTGTAATGTAGCAGATACAGTGTTAACCAATATTGTGGATGATGCTAATTTTTAATGGTGAAACAATCCAACACAGGTTGTTGCCAAGTAGTTCAAGGAAAAAAACATAAAAATAATAAACAAAAAATATTTATTCTCGAAAAATCTCAACGAAACCCATCCGTAATAGAAATACAAAAAATACTAAAAATTATTGACAGTTGTTTAAATAAAAACGTATAAAAACAAAACGGTCTTAAGATCTCATGTTGAACTCTTTTCTTGAAGATTTGTATAGACTCACTATCTTTAGTCAGTCTTATCTTGACAGTTTTAATGGTTGACATCCACCTTCTTGCATATCGTACTGCTTAAGCCATACAAAATCTTCCAACCCCTCTTTCAGAAATTTAAGTTTTATTTTACGTTTATTTTCTTTTTTTTCATTGATGGTCTTACCTATGTACCACCCTGTATCGTACATAACAGCATATTTTTCCATTTCAATTTTTGGTTCTTTTTCATCCTTTAAATTTTCTGTACTTTCACATTCATCAAAAGAATCTTCAAATGAAATTTCGGACTCTTTTTATTTAGATTCAGATACCGGAATTTTTAGATATGAACATATGGATGTATACTGCTAGTATGCATAATTTAACATTTTTCCCAAAATTTTCGTGTTGATTTCTCGATGATAATGTATATTATATTGATTTGATGATTTCGCTCAGACATAGGAGAAAATTATTATTATATTATTATTTTATACCCTCAAAATTTAAGTACGAAAATCATACAAACACCTGAATAATGAACAGCTTGTGTTCTCGTATGGCAATTCAGACGAAAAAAAATAGAGGGTATTAACGTTTTTTTTTTCAAAATAAGTTTTTTTGATATTTGAAAATGGTGTTTTTTTAAAATTCGGCAGGGATTTTTCTAGTGAAAGGATACAAACCAGGGGTCACGTCAGACAATTCGTCCAGATTCAGAAACTTCGTTATCTTCTTTCATTTTCAAGATAAAAATAAAATCAGTTTTTAAGAAAAAATATATCGATAGGTAACAATAATTTCAAGGAATTCAGAAATATGAAACTAACCTGTAATAAAATAATACAATCGATCTCAGGAACAAACAACAAATGAAAAAATTCACTAAGTAAAAACGAAAATCCTTCTATAAACAATAAGTATAAAAGTAGCGTTGGCGAAGTTGAGATTTGTCCGATGAATCCTCCTTACTGAGTAACAGAATCGAACAAGATGGTTGAATGTTAATACGGGAGAAATAACGAAAAATCGGTAACGAGGATGTAGCTATTAGCTATATCCTTCTAGGGATGTGTACATGTGTTTAAGCGATCTATGAAATCTCGCTTCGCTTAGGTATAAAATAACATCAGACAGTTTGCGTATGCAAAAATGATACTCAAATTGACTTAAATCTCCTCCTACTAGAAGCACAAAATCTCCTCGGTGGTTACCCCCTCGCTTTCAAATTAAAGACGTTAAAGAACATGTGGTCCAAATTGTTAAGTATTTTCCAAATAACCATTTGGCTAGAGCTAAATTCAGTCAAGCAGGAGGCATCGCTTTAGTCCTTCCAAGCGATGTGTGATGGAATAGCCTTGGCGACTGCTTAGAGATATATGTCGCCCAGTGTGACATCATATTAGAAATCTGAGAAGAAAATAAAAAGGAGATTGATTCCACTATTTACCAAAAATGCTACTATCGCAGATGCTGTAGAGCAGTGGAAACATTTACAATACATCTTTGATGAATCTGTGGAATTACCATTACAAAAAACACAACAATTTAATAATCGATATAAGCAAGCACTAACTCCATATCATTTTATAGCGTATATGTTGAATCCACAAAAAAAATACCAGTTAACACCAGAAGAAAAGAATATAGCTTTAGAAACAATTAACGAGTTATATGAAAACACTGGACTGTTACCTTTAGTAATAAAGTTAAAGGCCTGCAGTGCTCCATTTAAGCAAGTTATGTTTTCGGATGAAGTAATAAAATATGTACACAGACTACAATGGTGGTTATCACAAAATGATGAGCCAGAAATCTTGAAACAGTTGCCAATAATAAAACAGTTCCTGTGTGCAACTGCTTCTTCAGCTTCAGTAGAACGCGTATTTAGATCTTTTGGTCTTGTACACTCGAATATTAGAAACAGATTAGGCATAGAAAAAGGAGGAAAACTCGTGTTTTGGTTTAAATTGTATAACAAAAATGAATAGACTGAAAATATACAGTAATAAAATTTAGGTGTTACGTTTAGTTTAAGAATTTGGAATTATGTACTTCTTTTTTGTTGTATTTGCTAAAAGCAGATACTTCTTTAGATTTTTGAGAAAACTTTTATATTATGTTATTATCTGGTTCTGAATGAAAAAGAAAAAATAGAGAAATAGAGCAAGTGTTTGAAAGACCAGTTATCCACGAATACTTTTTTTTTATTGGTGCACTTTGAAATCATAAAATATTATTATTATATTATTAATACAAAAAAATGGAAGTCCGTCCTCGACGCCCAGCCAAGTTTCGTGAAAGTCCATCCTAAATAGTATTTATTTTTATTTAACGTTATGAGGTACTGCTGTCAGATCAATAATCAAAAATTTTCTATATTTATATTTAAAAGGATACAATGTATATATGAATATATAAATAAATTTTGCAGAAAAAACCAAATAAGACATTGGTTCACAGGGAAAATATACAATTTAAAAACTAATAAAAAAGTTGTCAATAGTGCTATTCAACGTGACAATCGATTACAATCATTTCCTGTCATTTGAAAAACAACATGTTCAACAGTACATTTTCCATATCAATCGATCACTCTGATTATAATCGGTCTAAAATTATGATGCTATTGAAAACAATCGTAAATCAGAAGCATGTGATTGGTCGAAAAATTTAAATAAACTACCATTTGTCTATGGATCATGTGATGTGAGTGATATTTTGCAATTGTATATTACATTTTTAGTTAACAGAACAGCTTCTATAAAATTAAATGTGATTAAACTAAATGAACTTGTGAAAAGTGTGAAATACACGTGAAATGAACTAATATAATGATGAGGTTATGTCACTAAAAATGACAATTTTTTTTGGTCGTTCAACAAACATCAATCCGTTTTCGAATAGCACTATTGATACTTACGTTTCTCGAGTAGTTGTTGTTGCCATAGAGACATTAAAAACGCGCGTGTTTGAAAGTTCAATTTAAACACGCTAAGGCGTGTTTTAAATAGATAATATGAGGCATCAATAAAAAAAAATTGATTTTAAATCATGATTTTAATTTTAAAAATCAAGCGATTTAAATCATGATTTTAATCAGCACAACCCTGGTTCATGGATGGATGCCCAGGACAAAATAGAAATCACACAACTGTAAGAATGTTAGCTGCATTAACAGAAATAGGGCGGTTTAAGACAGTTAATCAGAATTTGCCAATACAGGGTCATTTATTCCTGCTCTGTGACATGGACTTTGGGAGTAGTAAAGAAACATAAGAGGTATTCAAGCGAGACATTGGTAAATACCACGGTCATATCCGTGGTTGTCCTTGGTCATAGCCCTTTGACATATGTTGTTTAATACCATTGGGACGCGCATGAATGGAAGCAGTCATTCTCATAGATAAATCAAACAAATTTTACTTTCTCTATGGTCATTCGTTTGTTGTTAATTTCTAATTCCTAAACACATGTAGGTACAATACATTTTTCTTTCTTAAAAATTAGGTATTAAAGAACATATTTGTACGATGAAACAGAACAATATAGTTTGTTTAAATCTTCATATATTTGAACTAATGTTCAATTTAAACTTGTTGACGCGTTTCACTAACACAGTAGCTTTGTCAAAACGAATGAAGGTAAAATATAAAAATGTCTTAATATATATAGTGCTAAATCTATTTACTAAGGTTAACAATGGTATTTGTACCTACCGTTTAATAACAGAGAAGCTGTTTCCATCTCGTCGACAATAATTTCTACGTCCCTGCCTTCATAATTTAAAGAAAATTTGAATCATGTTCGATCCATTGTTGAATGAAGTTACTGATCAACATAACCAAAAACCAAAACAAACAAATGTCACTCAGAAGGTGGGGGTTATAAAACAGCTTTCGACCTGTGTAAATACCGCGGTCAGTGAAACGTCAAGTGGTGACGTCTAAGGGCTATACAATGACGTCACAACTAGATGACCAACTATAACCGAAGGCGCTTGAACGAGGATGGTATTTACCAACTTCTATTGGTATTTTGCGGTCATTCGCTTGAATACCTCTATGATAGAATTTACACACTTACACAGTATACTGAATTCTTCATACTGGGGAGTCAACAGAACAAAGATAACAGTATTATTAAAGATTTTAAGTCTTGGTGGCCCAGATATTATGAAAGAAATTGTCAAAGTATAGCCCTTGTAAGAAGTGAAAGAGTTCCATTCAACATATCTAAGTTTATGTAGTTTTTGTTTGACGACATCGGTAAAGGGACGGTTACAACATACGACTACATAGACGGATTATTGACTTATTAGTTTCCAATCGGTACAAGACATTCTAGACCCAATGTACTTTGCACAGAACCAGCCTACCCTAATATTAAAGTACCTATTAAGAATAAAAAATGGATAACATTTAAAAATTTGTAAACTACCTACTGGATAATGAAGAAATTAAAAGTTTCTACGAAGATATTTTTGGATGGCCAACCATAGATGGTGAATTAGAGCCAGAAGTTTTATATATTTCTCATAAGTTTATACAGCATGGTTTGTACTTTTTTTGAATAAATAGATCAAATTAAAAAAGTTATTTAAGAAAGTCGAAATGTCCATTTTTCAAACTCTACTTTTTGTAAAGTTGCTTTTATATTATTGCTTCTTTGTCAAAAAACTACTTTACGTTAATATTAATCAATAGCTAGGTAAACTATAAAAAATTACACCTTTCAATACACAGACACTTTTTTGTAATTTTCTCAAAACTATGTCTATGGAACTTATATGGTTTCTCAAATAAGCGATTCAAGTATATAATTTTCAAGAAAAAAATGCTTTTATGGAAAAAAGTTATGGGCGTTTATGGGTTAAGAACACCAGTTTATTTTATTTTTGGTGAAATGTTGAAGAACAAAAGAACACAAGAATTTGACAACGAAATTAAGAATACTTAATGCTAGCATTAAATTATTTTCTATCTCCTGTAAAATCAGTGTTTACTACTTAGAAGGTCCTGCACTTCCACCCTTCATATATGTATAGAAAAAAAAAGATTAATTACCTGAAAAATATCCGCCATAGAGTCTGTCTAAACAATTTTCTGCATCAACAATTAGCTTTAATTTATTACCGATTGGTCGGATTTTCCTATTCGTATTATGTGGTTGTTGTCTTTGTGTTACATTTCTAGCTATTTTCAAAAGATCTACAGAGACAGCTCCTCCTTCCAGACTAGGACTTTCTAAAAACGTTTGAAGATCGTCGACACCCATTTTTAATAAATTATAATTCTTTCTGAACTTAATAACTTTATGGAAAACTGAAAAAAGTCACTCGAAATATTTTCAGTTCGATAAATTATGAAACGACCGCCATTAGAACATCTACCAATGAAGTTTTTTTTGTCTTTTATAATTTAAGAATTCAAATACAACTGACACTCCTAATGGTTAGGGTACTAAATAATAAGTTTATCAAGGAACACAATTAACATCAACACTTGCGATTCCTACTAGTCCTAGTTGTAAACAAATAAACTCATTCTTGGACGCCCTTCATGTTTGCAAACTGCCGGTAAACCTTGTTGGCCATTTTGAAACAATAATGTCATTTATTATCTACGAACGGGGATGGAACTGGGCACCTTTTATCTTCATAAATGAAATAATTAAATACGTAATTTTACAAATAATTACTATAAATAATTCAAAATATTATTCTTTTCAGACACTCAAGAACGAAAAATGAAATGTTTGCCGGAAATTGGATACATTGTTGTAGGAACTACGCATGTCAAATTAACAATGGCGGATATGGCATTAGTAATTGTGTATTCAAATAATAGCGGGAATTTTTCTGTTCAGATAAATTAACCTGGAAATATTCCATAAACGCAAATGTTAAATACTTATAAACATTTCAAATATACGCATATCCAGCATTGTTTGTTTATTTTACATTTATTGGAAACTAGAACTCCACTTTCGTATGGTCGGTGTACATCACCAAACAAAGCTTTGTTCGTTGCTGCCCGTTTATCAACTATGTATCAACAATTACGTTGATGGTAATAAATAAGAAAACATGTAACATGCTCATAGTAGCATATTACTAAAGATAAAATGATGACCTTCAATTTATCGAATTTTAGAGAGAAACGGCGAGTTAATCTATTTTTGACGAAGACAGGTGAATCAATAAATACACTAAAACGAACAGAGCAGACCTTCAATGGTTCAGATACAGGACCGACTTTAGTATTAGGTCCGAGAAATTAAACCATACAAAAATTTATCTAAATTTCTATATGGGAACTGGAATAAGTAGGAGTTGTTGGGCTGTTTATGCCGAATGAAATAGAAATAACGATAACAATAACATGACTGCTATAATTGTTGAAGAAGCTTTTATTTGTATTGTATTAAAACAGTTATATAAGAGATGTTCGAAAATTTTCTGTAATTGGGTTTGTTTGCTTTTGTAAGGGTTTTGGGCGTTTACAAAAAAGGGCCCCAATATAGCATAAGTTCCTCAGCGGGGCAAGAGTTGGGTGTTTTTTTATAAGGTTTTTTTTCGTTTAGGGCGGCGCTCGGTGGAGGATTGAATAAGTGAATAAAAGAATAATCGAATTTTTGGTAATGAAAAGGTGATTGGGATTGAAACTAAAAGAAAAATTAAACAGTGTTTTTAACAATAAATAAAATAAGAGATATTCTGGAGTATATAGTGTAGATCTGCTACTCCGTTATTTTGGACATTTTACCTAGTTAAACATTGTGTAAAAATCCCGTTGTTTTTCGAACTAACTGTTCATTTAGTGCCTCAAGATTCATAGATGAATTCATCAAATATAATCAAGTGTTAAATTACAATTCTACCATTAAGACTTTCTCTGTGTTATAAATAAATGTGTTAAACATTTTTTTCAATATTAGTAAAAGACGATATAATTTGATAAGACTAATTGTCTTTTAAGTACTACCTCATAGTCTTGGAATTAATACCAATACGTATACCATATTCTTTCGTAGTTCAGGAATTATTAGTGGAGCGGAGACCAAGGAAGATGTGATGCCTGGTCTGAATAGCCAGAGTAGATTAAATACCGAGCACTGGGCTGTCGTGGGTGGCATTGTCACGCCAGAACGACAGTTTCTGGTCATACACATAGACGTCGAATCCCTGCAGAAGCTGAGGAAACTTGGGATGCGCCCATTCGTGGGAGCAGAGAGAGTTCTCTTCAAGTTGCAAGGGGGACCAAACAAAGATAGCAAAGGTGACCGCTGTGCTGCAAATTAACCTGCACCACAGTAAAGCGGCGACGCTCTGCCACAAGACCCTGGCTGATGACATAGGAGTGGTTCTTATCAAGGGTAAGTTAATCTAGGACACTGATAATGTCAACCCAAGGGACAACAACGGGGAAGTACCTCATCTTGGGAATGGACGCCAATGTCCATCATCAAGCCTGTTGATGTACTAATTTCACCTGATTCCCATCATCCTCCACTAGAAACAACGTTGAATTTGCAATTTGAAAAAAGCACGAGCCCTGATCAAATTGAATATTATTATGATTTTCATAATGCTAATTTTGCAACTATCGATCATTATCTAGAAACGAGATGATTTGTGTGTTCTATGATATATTATACTCTCTTATTGGCCGTTTTGTCCCACTTAAGCGAACTTGCGTTCAGAAGTTTCCTTGTTGGTATTCTCTAAAACTTAAAAATTTATTACGTGAAGAAAAGATAGCTCATGAAATTTATAAAACGACTGGGACTCGCGAATGTTATGAAAAGTTCAGTGAGCTTAGAACTCGGTGTAAGCATCTGTCAAATGAATGCTATGCTAGGTATGTAGGGGAGAAGGGGGCACTTTTGAATAGGCCCTGTAGTTTTTCAAGCATGCCGAGTTTTTAGTAAATACCATTTGGCAACACTGTCCATATTCTTACAAACCTCTAGAAACCAATGTCGTGATCAGTTAGTTATTTGCGCCGGAACGCAGCACATTGTTTTTTTTACGACGCTTATTTATAAGATATCACGTGGCAAGTTTTTGTTATTTTAATCTAGAGAATGTGTGTTCCTTCAATTTTTTTCTTCCATTACATATTCGATTGTCAAGATTTATTGTATTGTTACTAATATATAGGTAGGTATACTTCAAAAGTTAAAATTTTTTGTTTTTTGATTTGCTGCTAGGTGGGGCATAATTGAGCAAGGCAGCAGAGGCACATTTGAACAATGTTCAAAGGTGCCCCGTTTCAACTGTTTGTAGTAAAAGAGCTAATAAATTTTGTTGTTACTTTTTTTCAGACTTCTACAATGGTAAGGACTTTTGTAAAAAAAAATATCTATGCCAGAGTTCAGTGAAGACGATATGCAATGGTCTATAGAAGCTTACAAGAAAAAAGAACTATCCCTAAGAAGAGCTGCCCAAGTTTATGGTGTCACCCACACTGCACTTTTCTACCGCCTGAAAAAAAATGTAAACTGTGTTGAACCACAAGGGAGTCGCGAACATTTCTCGTCTAAGCATAGCTTTAGACAGGTTTTTACGAACGAGCAAGGAGAACGTTTGGTTTCATATATTTTAAAGTGTTCGCGTATGAACTACGGACTAACCTATAAAATCCTGCAAACTCTGGCTTACGAATATGCTTCCAGGCTTCAACGACAATTTCCAGATAAGTGGAATGAAAAGAAATCAGCAGGTATAGACTGGGTAAAAGGATTCATGAAAAGGCATGAAAACCTTCCACTATGGAAACCAGAAACCACCAGTCTCTCAAGAAGTACGAGTTTCAACAAGACGAATGTAATGATGTCTTATGAAAACTTCCACCGCGCTTTGGAGAAACATCCTTTCAAACCCGAGAGAATACTTAATCTCGACGAAACAGGCGTGATGACGGTTGTGCAAGCGCCAAATGTTATTGCAGTGAAAGGGGTGAAGAAGGTGGGACAGGCTGTTTCTGGGGAGCATGGAAGTCTTGTCACTATGGTGGGAATAGTGAGTGCATCTGGAAATGCTGTACCGCCAGTTTTTATTTTTCCGCGTGCCATATTTCATGAAACCTTTATGATAGGTGCTCCACCAGGCAGCTTAGGTCTGGTGAACAGTTAAAGTAGTAGGTGGATAAACGCATCACTCTTTTTGAAAACTCTAGAGCATCTAGTCACTCATACGAGATGTTCCATGCAAGATCCCATCTTACTCCTCATGGATAACCATGAAAGCCACTGTTCATTGGAGGCTGTAATCTATGCAAAGGAAAATGGAATCGTAATGGTAACCTTCCCCCCTCATTGCACACACCGGCTGCAGCACTTAGATGTATCGGTCATGGGACCGTTTAAGACAAAATATTAAATGGCTCAAAATAACTGGATGCTTTCACATCCAGGCAAAACGATAACTATCCACAATGTTGCTCATCTAGCTGGCAAGGATTTGAAAACTCTTTCACCATGAAAAACATAATTGCTGGTTTTCAAAAACCAAGAATATATCATATTGACCAAAATGCGTTTAGGGATGAAGATTTCGATGCTTCAAATGTCCCTGGCAGGCCCAATGTATCAGCTCCAGTACCTCAAGAGTCAGGTCCAATAAGTCTGCCACCTGAAGAAATTCCAGAAGTTTAGACGTAATCATTTTTGACGGTGTAAGGCTACTAGAAATCGACTTCAAAGAAGGTTGACCACATTTACCTGCACCATATTCTGCACTGGAGGCAACAGGATCAACTTCGCCGGTTGGAACACAAGCAGTAGTGTGTTCTACTTTGACAATGGGCACTGTACCAGAGATATCGGGATCTAGATAGGCGTATTCTGGTATTACAGTTATATCTAGAAGGACTATGCCACAAGCGTTGAATCCATTGACACCGTTTTGTACACCTGCAGCTTTTGTACATGCAGAGTTGAGAAGTTTTCCAAACTGCAGACGATTGATCGTTCTGGATGGGTTGTTTGTCATGAAATAATTACAAGTACTATAAAAGTAGGATTTGAGTGCGGTCGAATGGTTGTAGCCAGTGCGAAGTATGGGGTGGAATGCTCATCAAATTATTCGTTCTTGCCCCGTGTACACAAGTACTTCCAAAGAACTGGTGTGAGAAGTGTGACCATCAAGTAAGAAAAGTACTTTCCCAGCTGGTTTTCTAGGTTGGAAATGAGTTTTTAACCAGTGCGGAAATATTTCACTATTGACATAAGAAGATTTTTGTAACATTTTTACAACTGAACCTGGTGGCATCCCGTCCTTGAACTCAACTTTCAAGTTATTTCCTTTCGCTATGCAGTATGGGGAAGAAATGTACAGGCTAGAACAGAAACAGTTTCACCCTTTTCTCCTGACGTAATGGAAGTTACATTTTTTGGACCTGTAACGGCAACAACATTTCCTGGCTTGTTGTTAAGCTGGAGCCCGGTTTCATTCATATTAAAAATGTGCCCAAGCTTCTCAATCAAATCGTTTTCCAAAATAATACTTTCGAGTAACTCTTCCACACACCTCTTATTCATTCCCTTAGCTCGGGATACAGATACAACTTTCAATTTTCTAATAGTAAGAGTACGATTTCTTGAAAGAAAAGAGTTCAGCCAATCATAACCAGCTTGTGAGGCAATTTAGCTCATCAGCAAGTTCAAACGCTATGCTTTTGACTGAATCTCTGCAAGGAGTAAACCCATGAGCTTGTAACTTTTTTATGTGGCCTACAATCTTCTGTTCATTTACTGATCCTAGAACGCAAGAAACCTGTCCTCAGCAAACTTTTGTTCTTTAATCATCCTTTTAAGAGTGGTCTTAGGAATTTTATAAGCTTTAGCTGCAGCATTGACACCCATTTCTTTATTTTCTTTCGCATTAACAGCGTGTATTAATGAATCTTCCGTCCACGCCCCTCAACTGGTATGTTTTCTTACGTAGTTAGTTGGCATTTTTCTGAAACAAACAAATACCAACTAATTAGTTATTAAAATTACAATGAATTCGTTTTAATGAAAGTAACATTTGAAAACGTTCGTATTGCTAAATCTCTCCCGTATAGAAATACGTGGTCAATCTCTCCCAAAACGTACTGCTCCCAAAAGTCAGGTTGAGATGAACCACCTCATAATTTGCATTTTAAACGAAAACTTGGCGGCCATTTAAAGGTTAGATTACTAACTACATAATTATTTACATCGCTACAAGAACCCTACGTCGATATCACGTAAACTTATGCTGAAAACTAAAACCACGTTACTAACTTAAAAAACTTTGGTACTTACCAAAAGAGACAAGGACGTTTTTCTCCACAAATATTAACAAAACCATGACATAATTAACAGCACGTCTTCACTGTAACTGAAGCCAAGTCAGAAAAAACGATGGTGGCGCTAGAACGTCGCAGTTCGGAAATAATGGATTGGTCCATCTCTCCCGGTGGTCCGACTGTCCAGGATTTACTCTACTAAAAGAAATGATAAATTCCTCCATTGAACTTACTAAAGCTACACAATTTCTTAAAGACATTAACATCTTTTCTAAACTATGATAATAAGTAATGAACCGTGCCAATGGTCATAGTTGTCGAGGCACTTAAACTTGCGCCCGTTTCCTAAAGCACCCCCAAGAGCCGAACTCTCGTATCCGTAAAAGGGGAAAATCCAAGATTCTCACGGAAACACCTGAAAAAAATGCATAAGAACAACAAATGATTGACAAAAAGAAAAAAACCGAGGTAACAAAGAATGTTTTTAACACCAAAGAAACATCCAGCGACAGCGATTCATTTTCTGTTCACGATGATTCGGACGGACCATTGTCCGAAGGTTCTTTAGAAGGAGAGTGCCAAATTTAAAAATGAAGATTTGTCGGTTTTGGCGACTTCATTGTTGTAAAGTTTTGTACAAAAAAAACAGTTGTGCACTTTGTTGGACAGATAATGGAAAAAATGATAATTAATTGCAGGTTAAATATTTAAGACGAAAAGGTTTCCTGTCATTGATGATATTTCAACGATTTAAATTGAGGATGTGCTTCGAAAATTAACAGTTCCTTTAAACAGTAAAGGTACTGAGAGAACGCAGTCTCTAATTTCCTTCAATATCAACCAATCAATGTACAATTTCCGATAGGTAGTAGTTTATACTTATCAAACTTGCTTTATTTCATGTATTATTGAATAATTTTCATTTGAGATTTTTAAGAATAAACTTTTGATTTGAAACAGTCTACAAGTTTATTGAACATTGTAAATTTTTCATACTGTTCATATGTGCCTCACCTGCGTTCAAAAGTCCCCCCACCTGCGTTCAAATGTGCCCCATGAGGGGACACCTTTCAACAATTACAACAACATTTTTGAAAATTTCGTAAAATCGAATCATACTAGATTAATAAAATTAACTGTCTCGACTCTTACTTCGTGGAATCTACTCATAGTGTTTTAAATGAAACTCAACGTTTCTAGCTAAATCCACAATATAATGAAAAATATTAAAAATTCTAAAAAATTGACAATTCTTTCGATAACTGAATATCATCGTCAGAATGACAGAAGTTACATTTCATTATATGCCTACCTGATGTTTAGTAGTTATTTTTGGCTAGACCTACCTTGTGATTGACTTAATAGAAAAAAGAAGATGTGATATTACAAATATTGAAGCTTAGATATTATTAGACCTATCGTGATATCCTGGATATCCTTTTTCCAATTAAGATCAGTATAACTGTGCAATGATATAGAAAACCAGGAAAACTATATCTGCTGATCTTTACAATTATCACTTAAGAAGACTGTTTAATAGTGGAGAACTCCCTAGATTTATCTGTTCATTGACGACTTCATATTGTGAGTTTCTTAAGTGTCTTCTAATTTCCAACTCTTCAAGGAAATCCAGTTCTTGTTTCTTATCACAAATATGTAGTACTTCTAGTTCTGTGTTTGGTGTCAAGTAGATGTTTTGCGTAATGGGATTTATCTGGTTGTTTTAATCTGTATGCTCGTAAGTGTTCACTGTATCTGATTTCAAAATTTCTAAGGGTCTGACCCAAATAGACAGCATTACATTCTGGACATTTGAGTTTATATATACCTGATTTCTTTAATGTTGGTATTTTTGATTTAACATTTTTGTACTTACGTTACTTTCTGTTTTAAAAGCAATTGTTGTATTCGTTGCTAAAGATATTATCTTTGAAATATTATTAGAAATATTTCCTGCATATATGATGGTTTTATAAGTTTTTATTTCTTCAGTTTGTTTAGGAAATATTATTAATGGACAGTTTAGAAAGAAAAATCTGTGAAATAATATTTCAAAAAATGTTTTATTTTGGTATAGATATGTAGATGACATATTCGCTTGTTTTATAGGTAGTGAACGACAATTAGATATATTTTTCAACCACATTAATAATTTACACCCAAAAATTAAATTTACATTAGAAGTTGAAGAAAATAACTCGATCAATTTTCTTGATTTTAAAAATTCAAAGAGTTAATAATGTACTTGATTAAGCAATTTACCGAAAACCAACACACACTAATGTGACAATTCCTTATAGTTCTAATCACCTTCTGTCACATAAACTAGCGGCATACAATTCAATGATACATAGAGCATTTTCAGTTCCTATGAACAAATGTAATTTTGATAGAGAGATTATTACAATTAGACAAATAGCAACATCCAACGGTTATCTATTACATATGATAAATAAGCTAATTAGTAAGAAAGAGGAAAAAGTGGCATTACAACTAATATATCCTAAACAAGCTGATGAAAATAAAACTTATAAAACCATCACATATGCAGGAAATATTTCTAATAATATTTCAAAGATAATATCTTCAGCAACGAATACAACAATTTCTTTTAAAACAGAAAGTAACGTTAGTACAAAATTGTTAAATGTAAAAACAAATATACCACTATTAAAGAAGTCAGGTATATATAAACTCAAATGTCCAGAATGTAATGCTGTCTATTTAGGTCAGACCCTTAGAAATTAGATACAGTGAACACTTACGAGCATACAGATTGAAACAACAAGATAAATCCCATTACGCAAAACATCTAATTGACACCAACCATTCATTGACACCAAACACTGAACTAGAAGTACTACATATTTGTGATAAGAAACAAGGACACTGGATTTCCTTGAAGAGTTGGAAATTAGAAGACACTTAAGAAACCCACAATATGAAGTCGTCAATGAACAGATAAATCTAGGGAGTTCTCCACTATTAAACTGTCTTCTTAAGTGATAATTGTAAAGATCAGCAGATATAGTTTTCCTGGTTTTCTATATCATTGCACAGTTATACTGATCTTAATTGGAAAAATGATATCCAGGATATCACCATAGGGCTAATAATATCTAAGCTTCAATATTTGTAATATCACATCTTCTTCTTTTTTCTATTAAGTCAATCACAAGGTAGGTCTAGCCAAAAATAACTACTAAACATCAGGTAGGCATATAATGAAATGTAACTTCTGTCATTCTGACGATGATATTCAGTTATCGAAACAATTGTCAATTTGTTAGAATTTTTAATATTTTTCATTATATTGTGGATATAGCTAGAAACGTTGAGTTTCATTTAAAACACTAATACTAAATTAAGCCATCATTATCTGTGAAAATCCATTGATTAGACTTAAAATGATGCCTCTGCATATTGGTTACTGATTTATTGCTTTTTAATTCAAAAAACCACCACTCCAAACACAAACATGTTGAAAGGTACCCCCCTTTCCCCTATGTATTACTCAGCATTCAATTCAGAATAATGTGAAGGCTTTTCGGAAATTCGTAAGAAGTAAAAGGGAAATTAATAATATACGAGTAGCTGACTCAATGACACTAAATGGTTCAGTGGCTTCTTGTGGTATTGACATTGCAAATTTATTTGCTGATCATTTTTCATTTGTATACACTAATCATAGTTATAGTGGTAACCAGATCCAACCAATGTTATGCATATCAACATACCACATTCCTATTTCCAGAATTTATGATGAAATTTCAACATTGAATATAAATAAAGGACTGGAACCTGATGGTATTCCACCCATTTTCTTAGAGATTTCGGTTTCATTCTTTCTCGACTCCTATTTCATATTTTCAATAAATCTTTGCATTTAGGTGTGTTTCCTGATCCTTGGAAACCTCCGTTTTGCATTGTTCCATGAAAAGGTTGGGTTTCATTAAGAGAACTACTCGCGATTTTACTGGTATTACCTCTATACATTATTTAGTTTACATTAGGAAAACTCGAACATGTTCAGAACAACTTTATAAACTATATTGAATTTAAGCTACATGTCTATCATTACTAGGTAGGGGAGAATGCCCTACAGTGGCCACCTTTTTACTTTGTTGGACATAACTTTTTTTCCCATTAGAAATTTTGAAAAAATAATTAAACCACACAAAACTTTCATTATTTGGCTACAAATTGCCATAGCTAACTTTGCAAAAAATCAAAAAAAAACCTATTTCAAAGCAACTTACATTTATTCAAATATGTGGCCACTGTAGGAAGATAGCGCCTACAGTCGCCACCAATACGTCTAACAGTGGCCACTATTTTTAAAAAGAATAGAATATTCATGCATAACGAGTCTTGAAGAATAACCTTTCAAGAAAACATAAAAGTTATATTTTAAAGAAGATAAATAATAAAAAGTATAAAAATAAAATGTTTAGTCTTCAGTTTGGTCGATTAGTTGATGTTATAAGGGTCCAGATCAATATCGAAGGAAAAGCATCTAGCTGTTCTTAATGTCCCTCCAGTATTTCTCGGTTCAGGTAGATGCAGAACAATGTCTGCCCTTTGTATCACAGAAACATCATCAACATTTGGAAAAACGAATTTCTTTTCCCTGTATTTCCTTAAAAACGACACATTATATTCTTTGATTTGTCCAACAAAATATTTTATCGTTTTTTTGGTAGCAAACCTCACAAGAACAAAACTACTCACTTTCAAAGGTCTATCGTCATCCTCTTCTTCATCGAAATTCTCAGTAAGTTCGGACGAGGCAAACGAAATGTTTTGCTCACTCTGATCTTCATTTTCCGATGAGCTAGGGGAAGCAATTTCTGCTAATAGAAGCTTTTTCGTAACCTTGGACTTCAACTTTTCATCAAGTTCATCTTTAAGCTTCTGAATATTGGGGGTACTTGTTAAAATTTTGGTTGCCCTCTTCTTCCGTCCACGCTTAGATTGGATTTGTCTTTCTGCTTTCGGGAAAGCTCTCACCAATTCGGGTGAAAAGTATAGAGCACACTCTTCATCACCTTGATTGATAATCGGATCCTCTTCGGTTGAGATCTCATCATCTTGAAAAAACGTTGGAACTGTTTCAGAAGTAGAGGCAACCGGGTTTGTTTCGTTGGTTGATTGCGAAGTAGATGGCTGAGGTTCAAATTGTATATCGATGGGTGCTGGATGGGGCTCAAGTGGTATATCGGTCACTGATGCTGGCAGAAATTCATGTTCCTTGAAACAATTCTTATTAAGCGGATATATACCAGTACTTTTGAAGGCGGAAACTATATTTTGTGTGCAAAAGGCGTGGCCATAACATTGGCCCCAAATCTCAGCAATGTTATAGATATCAATTCGTTTTCTCGGATGATTGGCAATCCAGACTCAACACTCCTTATTGTAGTATTTTTTAAGTGGGCCGAAAACACAAATATCCAATGGTTGGAGCTTATGGCTTGTGTGGGGTGGCAATGTAAGCAAAATCACATTATTGGACTTAGCGGTCTCTATTACCTAATATGTGAGTCTTGGTTATCCATGATGAGCAGGACTGGTCGATTTTCAGTAAGGCCTGCATGTTTGATAAAGTGGTTTAACCACTGTAAACAAATCTCTTTCGAACTCTACCCTGAAGGAATTGCTGCTCCTACACTTCCAGGTGGGGCTCCAACTAACATATGCTGTTTGCAAAATTTCCTTGGGTTTCTCTTCATAAACCCGTTGAACCATTTGAAGCCAGCAGATTTGTTTGCTTCCCAAAATTCGGGTACCTTTTTCTTGTAGAAAGTAGCCAGCTCATATGCAAAACTTTTTACTTGGGTTGGCGTGAAGCCATGATGGAGATTTGCCAAATGTTTGATGTACGACCTGAATTCTTTTTCTTCTGCAGAAGTAAAGATCTGATGACAGTCATAATTTGGAGTCAATCTGGGATGCTTGGCCTCATTAAAGTCTATGTTCTCCATTTGTCCCCTGCATTTATTGACATATCTTCTCAATGTCGTACGGGAAATATTAAAGTATTTTGCCGCTCTTTGTGTAGACCAGCCGCCCTCTAGTACTTTTTGTACTGCTTCCCGCATTTGTAACATGTCGCTGAGACATGTTACTATTTTCATCAATTATTTTGGAGCGTTACTTATTCGTCGGCTACTCCCACCTCTAATTCCAAAATCCTATTATTTCGAATATTAGGAACGTATCGTTGACAGTTTTTAGTATAATTAAATGGCTATTTAAACTACGATTGACGTGGAACTCGGTCTATTTTATTCATTTCTTCGTTGAAAAGTTAATCAGCATTCCCTGTTAAATATAATTTTCTGTTGGATTTTTAATTTTCTCCGCTGCTCTGCAGCCTGTACCTTCAGGACCGCTTTACAGACTTTATTCTACGGACCGTTTACGAGTTTTACCTCCACGGACTTACCCTTACGGACCTGACGGACTCTACAGACCATCCACTCCACCGCACCATACAGCGTCCGAGTCCAGGCAACGACGGCTCAAGAACAGTTGACTACAGCTGCAAGCTGTACGTCCCGAGTCTTCCCAAGATAAGTCCTTAACTTATTTTTCATATATATATATATATATATATATTTACATCTCTTCGATAACCGTGCGTCCGTACATTGTGGTTTTTGCATTAATACCGACGTCCTGCGACTTTCTGCGTCCGTATATGGACGCAGAAAAGTTTTGTGCGCCATTAAATACAGGATGGTCGAAAACGTAAAAGAATAAATTTTTAGCCGGACGCCCATTTGTGAGAATGGTCGCCAGTTTACGTATATCGTAGTTCAGCCAAACTCCGAGTTGGTGCGCTGTTCACGCTCTGCGTATACCGGGATGGCGTATATTTTTGTCACCATTCCGATATTTCTGCGTCCACGAGATTTGGCAATGCTTTATTTTCTGTATTTTTATTTATAATTGATATTGCAGTGTGACAAGAGGACGTTCATAGGTGGATATGCTATTCAGTGTCTCTTTTAGAATATATCACGTATTTCTTATGTTGGATTTCACCTTCTTTCGACGGGTTCGGATTGGATTTTTTTTAGTGCAGTTTCTCAGTAATAGATTTGCTCCAACTACTCAGTAAACAAGAAAACAGAAGGTAGGAAGTATCTTGGGTTCGTGTTGTGTATGTAGAGGTTTTGGAATTGGAGAACACGTTCCTTTTGCAATTTTATTCTAAATTGGAATTTCAGAATTTTTGAGATAAAATATTATAAATTGATTCTCAAAATTACAAAGTTCATTCAACAGTTTTGCTAATATCCATCACAAATTGAGGGGTAATTTCTTCAGATTTGTGACATTAGTTATTCTGTTATTAACATATTTAAAAGCATGCCGTGCAATATTCTTTTTTGGAATGATCTGGAAATTGTTATTATCACAATATCCTACACACACATTCGAAGGAATTATTTTTCCGTTTCAGTGCATTCGGAAAAAGCTGGTTACGAAAAGGTTTAATTATATGTTGTTAATGATCCAACTCTCCAGGAAATTGGTATTGGGGAGTTTTTAGGGTCGGATATCATAAATAACATGATGAAATCACAAAAGAATTAGGAATAAAAAAGTAAATACATATAAGTATGCATAAAAAAATGCAATATAGATCTGACATAAGTTATCCAGTTCAGAGAATAATATATTCAAAAGCTTGCCCCGATAGACTTTTGAGTTCCACTACTTTCTGATATAACATTACTACATATGGGTACTACTCAGAATTATTGATATCTAAGGATTTTTGTAAACAGATTTTTTGGTTAAGTTCAATGATTCGAGAAGACGTCGTCAAGATGGCGAACAAGTTTTGTGATTTAAAATATTATTCTATCAAACATTTCTACACAGGGCTTTTAGGTGTGGGAATTGAAATTATCTGGGTTACCAAATATGCGGATTACGGATTTCTCATGAATGGGATCAAAGAATTGAATAAATATAATTAATTAATTCAACTGTGTGGCATTTAGTGTAGTGGAGATGTTTACCTCGGTGTTAACTCTTGATAAAGCTCCTAAAAATATGAGCGATAGTTGATTTGATTGGAAATTATGTCTAGAAACAAACAATAAAATGATTTTACACCACACAAAAAATTGATATGAAAAAGACTTTTAGTTTTATGCTAATAATTCAGAAACTATCAATTATTAAGAAATTTAAAAAAATATTCTTGATGAAGGGGAAATTTTCAATTGGAAAGTCTTTTCTCCAGGAACGCTGTCTCCATTATTTATAATTTTGATTTAACTGAAAATACAGCTCCGAGCAACCAGTACGGCAAATAATTGGTCTATACATTTTTCGCTTCTTTTTAAAAAGGATACAAAAAAATTTAAAAGTTGATTATTTTGTTTATTATAATTTTTTAAAGTTAGAAAAAAAATTTTCCATTTTTAGAAACTTTAGAAATTTTTTCACGTCATTTGTTTATAAATGGTTTGTAGACAAATTAACTATTTTTTTCATTTCATTCGTCATATTGTGTTATGAGTCTTATGACTATGAATACTTGAAGAAACCATTCTTATTTTTCCATTGTTTTTAATGGATTTTTATATTTCCATCATTTATATGATTAGTTAAGAATTTTTTCTACTTAAAAATCACAATTGGCATTTCTCAATAGAGTTACAAAGATATATCAATAATTTCATTGTTTATCAAGTTATAAACAAATTCTGACCATTATATTCTTTTTTGAGACTAAAAAAATTACGAATACAGCCAATGCTTTTTTATTTCTTATAAGAAATTTTTATACTTGCTCAACTTTTATATTCAGTGGACGCTCTACAGGAGTTTTTCTCTTAGAGTATTCATTTTCGAGCTGCAGACTCATATATAGTACTATATTTCCGTTTTTGACAAAGCTGTAGAAAACATTTTATGACTGAGTAACGCAGAATTTAATGCTTTTTTTCGATATTCTATCGTTTAGGCAAAAAATCGAAGAAAGTCCTAAAATTTCGGCCATGAGATTTGGCAATGTTGTAGTATTTTATTTTCCGTATTAATATCTAGAACCATTATTGCATTGTGACAGGAAGAAGTTCAAAAGTGGTTATGCCGTTCAGCGTCGCTTTTATATTACATCATGTATTTCTTATATTGGAGTTTTGATTTCTTTCGTCGGGTTTGAATTGGGTTATTCAGAATGCAGTTTCTCGCTGACCTTTATAATCTGAATTCCAAATCTCAAAATGACTAATGAGTTTTGTGATTTATAGTCCAATACTATTCCAGATTGGTTAGCAAATATTATGAAGGTTTTGTCAAAACTCATAAGAAATTTAATTAAATTTATTCAGATTTGTGACGTTACTATGTAATCTAATGATTCAAAATATTGCCGCGAAATATTTCAAGTTTGAATATAAATATTCCTGTGCAGCAAGCTTTTGAATCTGTTATCCTCACAAAATTCTTTCGCCAGCTCGGAAAGGAGGTAGTTTGTACCTCACACATCTGATGAAACTATTTTTCGGTTCCGAGCTGGCGAACGAATTTTTTAATTTAGTGTCCTATTCTAATCAAAATTGGTATCTAGGGCTTTTTGGTGTAGGGATTGAAGAATTCATGGTCAAAATGACAGAACTGAAGAATATTGACAAGTTTGTTGATTTATGGTTCAAATTATCAAATTTGAGTGTACCAATGAAAATGGTAACTATAAATACTTAGGTTCCCTTGAATATTCCTTAAAACATGACATATTTAAAAGAAACGTTTTTTCACACAGAAAAGAATGTTGTGTGTAGCATGTGCAAAAAGCATATTTGTTGCACTCAGAACTTCGTGCATCATGTAGCAATTTTACAAGTTTAGGACTATTTAAACAAAAAAATATTATTATTATCAACAGTTTATACTCAGTTTTACTGTTAACATGTTTTTGATCGCGTTTTTCAGTTCTTCTGTATTTCAACTACTGAAGCTATTTCCATACTAGATTTGTTGAAACAAAATGCATTTTTTTCTTTTCGGGTTTCTGTGAATTCAAAATAAAGAAATTTTCTCTATATCGAATGAGTTTATAAAATTTTAAAATAAATAACTATTTTTTTAATATATCCTAAAAAAAATTCTTCTTACATTTTTGAAAAGAAACGGCATTGAATGATATTGTTGAATTCTTTGAACAAAAATGAACTTTTATTAATTGTTGTAAATTTTATTTAAGAA
Source organism: Galeruca laticollis (assembly GCA_963921935.1). Taxonomy (NCBI): domain Eukaryota; kingdom Metazoa; phylum Arthropoda; class Insecta; order Coleoptera; family Chrysomelidae; genus Galeruca; species Galeruca laticollis. The sequence continues at coordinate 110,625,540 of OY998179.1, forward strand.
GAAATATTTTATTTTTTTAATACCTGCTTTTCTAACCATGAGTTAGATAAATTCTTTTTTCTACGATCACTACCCAAAGTAGGCTTTTGCACACTCAAATCTAACCGCAAAGTTGATGTTTTCCGTGATATGTCATAATTTGACATTATTTCCGCTCTAGAGCGTACTTTTCCGCTCGCATGTTTTCATTTACAATAAACTAAAGAAAGTTAGTAAATAATAGGTATATTAATAGTACATTATACACTAAGCGACTAAAGTGACCCATTTAATCCCGCTGATGGGACCCATTTAATCCCCGAGGGAATCAATCCATATACATTTTTAATAAAAATGAATACTACTTAGGATGGCTGGGCATCGAGGATGCACTTTTATGAAATGAAACATGGCTGGACATCGAGGACGGACTTTTGGATTTTTCGTGTTTTTTTTTAATTATTTGTTTAAAAATAAGGTGATCGTAGAAAAAATCTTGTGTGTAACAATTCGAGCAAAAAGTGCGTTGCCTCAAGCGGCAAAGTATCACTTTCCGCTCTTAATACACAAATAGCTATTTCGCTTGTTTAGATAAGTAACTTGTTAGTTAGTTCAAATTTTGCAACTGCATTTTTACCCACTTCTATTCTTCCGATTAACTTGAAATTTGTCAGGTGTTCATAATTCCTGTTAATACATTATGGAATTTTTGTTAAAAAAAAACGAAATGGCAGCTTCAGCATGGCAGACGAGATTTGTTATTATGTCCGGATTTGATTCAAAATTGGTAAGTGGGTGTTTTCGGGATCGGAGATTATGAGTTTATTGTCAACATTCATAAATTCAAGATGGCGAACGAAAATTCTGATTATTATCCGTTTCGATTCAAAATTGGTATGTATGGGTTTTCGGAATCAGAGAATATGAATTTTTCGTCGAAATTCTTAAATTCAAAATGGCGGCCACAAGATGGAGGAAGAGTTTTGTAATTATGGTCAGATTCTATTAAAAAAGGGTGTGTGACAGTTTTTGTGATCTGAGATCATGATTTATTTGGCAAAATTAATGAAGTTTTGTGATAGGATCTGCCGAGTAAAGTTATTCCGAATTCAATACTTATGGTAGGTTACTCTGTAGTGAAGTCACAGAGAATCTGTTGAAAACGGTTCATGATTTGGTGAGACGGGCGTCGTTAGCAGATAACTCAAAATTCACAGGGAAAAGAACTTGTAATCACGATGCTCTATTAGAAATGAACATATTAAGGCGCAATAACTAAAAAGCATGAAATGAAATAAATAATAAAACAACTTTTAAATGACAAGTATTTATGTGAGTTGTACTAAAACGAATGAAATAAGTTCAAGTCATCGCCAACAATGATATACTTATGCTTTGTTGAATTATTTGGTTTCAAATAGCTTGTCGTGCGAATTGGGAAAAAATAAATATCTCGACTAGTTTTTACTCATCAACCAATCACTGTCCCATGAAATTAATTGATGCCTACTTTTATGAACATTTCGCGCAACAAGCTTTTTGAAACCAAATAATTCAACTAAAAGAAATTATACATCATTGTCAGCTATAACATGAACTTATTTTATTCGTTTTAGTGTAGCTCTAATAAAAGCTTGTCAATAAAATGGTTTTTTATTATTTGTTTTTCTAAAACTTTTCATTTTACAAACAGCATGTAACTGAAGTAAAAAACTTGTTTCCTCATTCCTATGGGAGAACATCCCAAAAATCTGAAGAGTTTTTTAGTCTAGATTAACGAGAATTCATTGCTTGATTAGACGAAAATTAATTCCAAAAATATATATTCACGAAAATTGATGATTTATCAAAGAAGTGAACACTCATATAGGAATCGTTTATTTCTTTTATGTTATTTTCCTGGGATAGCCATTTAGTATGTGACCCATGGGAAAATAATATTTAATTCCTCTTCACATCGGAATTTTTAAAACATGTACCAAACATTTAACTTTGCATACCAAACCTACGATTTTCCACAATGCAATGTTTCTCTAGTGTCGTGTATTCAATAGTTTGAATGGATATAATTGAAAACTATTTTCAGACAAATGCCCTAACAAAGAAAGTAGGTACTTATAAAAACAAGTTTTTCAACAAATTCCCTAGAAAATAAAAATTATTTTATTTATAAATCTTGATTATTGGTTAACAGATTCAAAATTTTGTCTTGCAACAAAATACTTATTTTGTATTCGCAGCAAGCTTTTGAGTTTTTGCCCACCTAGGTCAAAAAATCAAATAAATTATTATTTTTTAGCGTATTTTTTAAAACTGTCTCTTTAAAAATATTCATCATTCATTTATTTCTATTTTTAGTGTATTTGTAAACAAAAATTCTCTTCAGTTTTTTTACTTTCAATTTTGAATAGACTAGAATCATAATAAAAAAACTTGTCGTCATCTGGGAGCCGCCATATCGAATTTATGAATTTTGACCGTGAAATGATGATCTCCTACACAAAAAAAGTTATATCATGAATAAATATTTCACAGTTATAGATATAGACGAACAATATTCTCTGCAATTTTAACTTCCATGCCAATTTGGATAACTTTGTAGGTGACCCTATAGTGATACACACAATATACTCGTACTTATACTGATTCACAATTATCACCAATACCTCTCGCAGAGTTAATGAATACGACTCATATTCGAGGCGCTTATATATCTGGCAACACTGCTTGATGCAGAAAGGTAGATAAGATGAACATAATACCCGAAATCGGACGCAGAGTTGCATATGTGGTGAATGAGTATATTTGCGGATGCAGAAAAATCGGTAATATGTACGGATGCAGAAATGCCTGCAAGATGTATGGTAAATTTTGGAAAAAAAAACTTTTGTTTTAAGAGTATATTGAAATTTCAAAGTATCTACGTGTTTGTCTCAATAAGGACATCGGAAGTAAATCATTAGAGTATAATATACTCTTTGATTTAAGGGAGACGCCGAAACGTCGGAAGGATGAAAAGACGCAGGAAATATAGTATTGTTTATATATATATATATATATATATATAAAATATTGAGCTGGACATTTTTACTGTATAACTAATATTTATTCGTATTTGTATCGAGAATATACGGTTTTTGTGTGTCAAATAAATCCATTTGTCCCGAAATTTTGTTTGTTGATTCACCTTATCCCAATTGAGGTAATAAAAAATAGTGTAACTAAGGCCGAATTCACTACCTGAGCGGAGTCCCAAGGCCGGGTGTTTAGGTTGTGACAAATTTGGCGCCCAACGTGGGGCGCCAAATTTGTCACATGCTCTGGAGTAATTGTCAGTTTCTCACCTTTCGGCATCTATAAAAAATTAAAGCATTGAAACCGAATTCATTCCAACAGTGGCTACCCCTCAATTACTCCAAAAAGCAGTGGCCACTGTTGGCTACATCTACCACGGCCTCTGTAGGAATTGACACTTTTTTTAGGAAAATGGTAGCTATGATATTCTATACGATTTTCAGCAGATGAAAGTAGGAGAAATATGTGGCCACTACATACACAATTAATGCTATGGATGTTACTTGGAATAAAATATAAATGATAATGTACAATTTTACTCACAATTTTGATGAAAACGTAACTTTTTGCGTCGCAAAACACACACCTTCTCACTGTTCGAACTGCACTAATTTATATGAATTTTCTTCAATTACACCTCCAAAAGTCTTTATAATTCTGCAGTGGTGTGTGACGTCATTTTGGAGTACACACCCACCGTTACTAAGGCCAAAGTCTACATAATGAATATTTTATATTCCGTAAAATTTGGTGAGGCCAAAAACCAAAGAAAAAAGCTGCTGAGCTCTAAGGTAGAGGTCACGTACTTAATAAAAGAAATTAAAAAATAATTAACTTTAATGACAAAAAGAATAAAAGGAAAAACGAAATCACATATTTACTTTATAGGCAGAACAAAAAAGTGTCTAACATAATACTTAATTAGGAATATAAATTTTTTGATTCCATCACACTTAAATGTTTTTTGGTGACAGACATTTTTACAGAATTTGTACCCGTCTCTTGAAAATGGCTACGCAATACGCAAAGAGAATTCAATGTATTTTCTTGATGTCTGTGTCGTTTTTTTGTTTTTACATCATTCATTATCGAAAACACCCTCTCAGCTCCTGCATTTGAGTGTGGTAGCGAAAGTACGAGTAATGAAAAGTACCAATGTTGAAAAATAAACTTTCGTCTTTAAAGTCTTTGGTATATCTTATTTTCTGCCAAAATTTGGAAATTGACAACTCCAGTAGTTCGACCTTCTCTTTATCACTGAAGTGAAATTGAATATTTCGCCACTCTGTTTGAATTTCATTTTTTTCATCTATAATTGGCTGAAATTTTGTTATAACCGCCAAAAGTTGTTGACATTTCTCAGGTCTTTCTAGTGCCAAAGCAATCTTTGGTGTTATAAACACTAACTGATTAAAAAAATTATCTTGCATCGGTAAACGATTCTGCATTTCTCTACAACTAACTGTATAAAATTCTAAACATTTTAATCTAACTTTTTTTGCATATTTTGTTCTAAATTTAGAATGAATTTTTCACAGTCAGGCCCTAAATAAACTTTCCATATATCGACAAAATTAATTGATAGATTGCAGTTAACATTAATTTCATTTGTTTTAATAAAGTTATTACAAAATTTGAAAAATATACGTCTGCTTTCTGCTGCTAATTGGTGAATAAGAACTTTGGACTGAAAGAGCGCATTAAAAGAATTAAGAAAATTTAGAACATATTTTAGGAATAAAAGGTAGGCCTTGGTCTCGCTACAACTTAAAGCATCTAGTATAAATTGCGTTTGTTTAAGATGGTCCTCAGTAGAGGCCAGTAGGAAAAAGTGCTGGATTGTAGACCACATTTCTAAAACCCTTTCAATGCATTGGTGCAGACACAGCCACCTTGTAGAAGAAAGTTTTAAAAATTTTTTTTTAGAATTATTTAGATACTCCTGTAATTCGGCTAGCTGACCAGATCGTTTACCACTAGCGGATACATATGAACTTAAGGCGCGTAATAAATCCTCGAGAGCTGCAGGTAAAACATTGCATGCCCTCACTTGCTATTATAGCTGCACTATGGCAAATACATTTGATTACAACTAATACTTTTGTATCAGCCATTAGTCTTGTCATAAAAGAGTTGTGCTTTCCCAACATTACATTGGCCCCGTCAGAAGCTAACCTAATAATGTTAGTTAAAGGAATATCGCATGCTATGAAATATTGTTTAAATTGATTATATAAATTTTTTGCTGTTGTCTCAGTTGCATCTAATTTTAACATTTTTAGTGATTTAGTCATTAAATTATCTGATTCTGGACAAACATATCTAACTAAAATTCATAAGTATTTATCCGTACTTAAATCTGTGCTTTCATCAACTAGAATGCTAAAATTGATTACTTTTAAGATTGAAATTAGTTGACTTGTCTCCACTTTACATAATACATTATTAATTACCTGTGTTGTTTTAGTTCTTCCAAGTTATATTCCTTTAACAACATCGGGTTTGGTACAAGTGACTTTAAATAAGTCTACAAAATCATCGGCTACAGAAATACCAATATTATGTTCTGCAATAAAAGCACTAATTCGAATCTCGGCTGTCGCAATTTCGTCCTTCATTGATGTTGCAGTCTGGGATACTTCAAACATGCTTTTAACTGATGTTGTCAATTTTCTTGCTTGCATTTTAGCTATATTCTTTTTTGTATTTGCATGCTTAACGATTTCTTGTTTTCCACCTCTAAGTAAAAGTATTACATTACACAACTGACATTTAAATTTAGCGCCTTCATTTGGCACTTCCCACCCAAAAGAATTTGAAATATGAACTCATTTCAGTTTTATTATTGCTTTACCTTTATATTCTTCCTCAATTTTCCAATCTGAATGAAACTTTCTTTTAAAAACTGTTTGTTTTTCGAGTGAATGAAAACGACGAATACTCAGTGTGTATTTATTTATTAATTTCCAGCTAAGCGCTTTCGGCTATTAAGCCATTCTCAAAGCTGTCCTATGAAAATTACAAAGTTTGTGAAATTTTGAAAAAACAATTTAAAAAAGTTGAACTTACGTCATTTAAAAAATAGGTGTCGAAACCCTCACTTAACTCGTCACGATATTTTCTTTTTTTTGTCGGTGAATTGTTTTTCCCACCAGAGCTAGTAGAAGCTTCCTGCTAATTGTCCAGTATTATGAAAAATCTTAAAATATGGTAGAAAATACCTAATTAATATTTGTTGTGCCTAAGGCACTCATTTAATTAATAAATATTCATACATATTTTAAAATAATTATGTTATTTACCCTTGAGAATCTTCTTCACTTAAACTCATGTTTAAATAAATCTGCAAACTTTCAAATTGAGAATCAACACAAATCACAATACACAATTAGGCAAATATAAATACCTTCACAGTTTTCAATGTTTTTATGTTCATACTTCATACCAAACCAATACTTAACATCTAACTTATTAAAAAGCGGGAGTCGGGACTTCCCCAGTTTCACTATAAAAATATGTTGCACACTTAGCACATTGCAATATTTTTATTTTAGGCCGAATTGCCCATAATTTCGAGTCGTAGCTAAACCATTTTACCGAAAGATGTCATAACGCATACGAAATGAATAAAATAGTTGCAAAAACAAGTGAATCTACAAAAATTCTTCATATTTTAGTGGTTTTCGTAAAATATTCTTCTTTTCTTCATTAGTTCTTTTTGAAGGCTAAAATTCTGCATATTGAAGAAAATTCTGCATTTCTCGCAACACTGGTGGCAGCACGTACCAGGATATAGATTCGCAGAAATTTAAAAGTGTCCACTGTAGGAGCATGGCCACTGTAGGGCACTCTCCCCTATGCTGTGCGGCTGCAGCTGCTGCGAATCTCCTCTCTTTAGAACCGCAGGAAGCAGAAATATCTTACAACATTACTTTTTAATATGATAACTGTCCTCAACTTCTAAATAAAATTAGTTTATTTGTTCCATCGCGGATGATGAGAAAGTGTCTAACATTTCATATACCTTTTCACAGATATAATTATGCATACTACACATTTCTTTCTAGATCTAAGAGACTCTTAAACTCACTGAGAGACCTTCCACTTTTTGATGCCACGATTACTAAATTTAAAAAAACTTGACTGTCTCGACCCTTACTTCGTGGAATATGCTCATATTAGTGTTTTTAAATGAAACGCAAGGTCTCTAGTTAATTCCACAATATAATACAAGTTATTGAAAATTCTAAAAAATTGACAATTGTTTCGATAAATCAATATCATCGTCAGAATGACAGAAGTTACATTTCATTTTATGCCTACCTGATGTTTAGTAGTTAATTTTGGCTAGACCAAGAAGTAACCTAACTTGTGATTGGCTTAATATATGTTTATAGAAAAAAGAAGATGTGATATTACAAATATTGAAACTTAGATATTATTAGCCCTATGGTGATATCCTGGATATCATTTTTCCAATTAAGATCAGTATAACTGTGCAATGATATAGAAAACCAGGAAAACTATATCTGCTGATCTTTACAATTATCACTTAAGAAGACAGTTTATTAGTGGAGAATTCCCTAGATTTAACTGTTCATTGACAACTTCATATTCTGGGTTTCTTAAATGTCTTCTAATTTCCAGTTCTTCAAGGAAATCCAGTTCTTGTTTCTTTTCACAAATATGCAGTACTTCTAGTTCTGTGTTAGGTGTCAATGAATGATTGGTGTCAAGTAGATGTTTTGCGTAGTGGGATTTATCTGGTTGTTTTAATCTGTATGCTCGTAAGTGCTCACTGTATCGTACTTCAAAATTCCTAAGGGTCTGACCCAAATAGACAGCACTACATTCTGGACATTTGAGTTTATATATACCTGACTTCTTTAATAGTGGTATATTTGTTTTTACATTTAACAATTTTGTACTAACGTTACTTTCTGTTTTAAAAGAAATTGTTGTATTCGTTGCTGAAGATATTATCTTTGAAATATTATTAGAAATATTTCCTGCATATGTGATGGTTTTATAAGTTTTAATTTCATCAGCTTGTTTAGGATATATTAGTTATAATGCCACTTTTTTCTCTTTTTTACTAATTAGCCTATTTATCATATCTAATGGATAACCGTTAGATGTTGCTATTTGTCTAATTGTATTAATCTCTCTATCAAAATTACATTTGTTCCAATGAACAAGCTGATGAAATTAAAACTTATAAAACCATCACATATGCAGGAAATATTTCTAATAATATTTCAAAGATAATATCTTCAGCAACGAATACAACAATTTCTTTTAAAACAGAAAGTAACGTTAGTACAAAATTGTTAAATGTAAAAACAAAAATACCACTATTAAAGAAGTCAGGTATATATAAACTCAAATGTCCAGAATGTAATGCTGTCTATTTGGGTCAGACTCTTAGGAATTTTGAAGTACGATACAGTGAGCACTTACGAGCATACAGATTAAAACAACCAGATAAATCCCACTACGCAAAACATCTACTTGACACCAATCATTCATTGACACCTAACACAGAACTAGAAGTACTGCATATTTGTGAAAAGAAACAAGAACTGGATTTCCTTGAAGAACTGGAAATTAGAAGACATTTAACAAACCCAGAATATGAAGTTGTCAATGAACAGTTAAATCTAGGGAATTCTCCACTAATAAACTGTCTTCTTAAGTGATAATTGTAAAGATCAGCAGATATAGTTTTCCTGGTTTTCTATATCATTGCACAGTTATACTGATCTTAATTGGAAAAATGATATCCAGGATATCACCATAGGGCTAATAATATCTAAGCTTCAATATTTGTAATATCACATCTTCTTCTTTTTTCTATAAACATATATTAAGCCAATCACAAGTTAGGTTACTTCTTGGTCTAGCCAAAATTAACTACTAAACATCAGGTAGGCATAAAATGAAATGTAACTTCTGTCATTCTGACGATGATATTGATTTATCGAAACAATTGTCAATTTTTTAGAATTTTCAATAACTTGTATTATATTGTGGAATTAACTAGAGACCTTGCGTTTCATTTGAAAACACTAATTAAAAAAACTTTATTCGTGACTTGAGTGATCAGTAATTCATCTTTTGTCAACCCATGATTTTTGTGTATTTTGTATTAATAACTATATTCATTGTAGTGTACCTATATAGGGACCGAGAAAGAAGACGTTTATGCCATCTGCCGTGAAAAAACACAAACAATGTGATGTAAACACTATTAGTAGTATTAGTAGTTTTGTTTAATCAGCGTTTTTAAATGTTCATTTCTTAAAACTGATATTAAATCTTTGTGATGTCGTCATCAAAAGTACTTTTCTGTATTCATGGCTGTTCAAATATGCTGTATAAAAATACTACGCAGTTGAAATTTTATAGTTTCCCCGAAAATTCATTGAACACTGCGTGGATAACCTTAAAACGTCAAAAATGGATAAATGCAGTAAAAACCCATATGTAATTAAAATGTTCTAATTAAAACATTTTTGTTAACTATTATTTTGTGTATAATCAGTATGATACTATAATTGGCAGCTATTAGAAAAGTTCTAAATTTTTTTTACATAAATAAAAGATTATTATCGAGAGAACAAAATTTTATTTTCTGTACGATTTCATTGATTATATAAATTAAAAAACTAGTTATGTGTTTGCTGACTTTAATATTATATAATAAGTTGAAATAATTAAATACTATTAAGGGGAAGAAAGTAAACATTTGTACAAAACGAATCACTTCAAGTTTTTTAATTACATTTCAGAATACATCGGGAGGATTGGGAACCAAATAAAAATACTAGAATTTGCAGTGCTCAGTTTGTCAATAATCAAAAATCAGATTTTCCCCTACACCCATCTTACATACCAACAATTTTTCCTGACAAAGAAAATAAAAAGATCTATTCATTTTTTGCATTTCGTAGGTTGTTTATTATACTGTTTACATCACAATGTTTTTCTTATTTAACACCAGGACGCTCTACTTTCGACAGAAGTGCTGCCTTTATAGTTCGGTCTCGATCCCTATATGTTTAGATTTGTCTACATTGTATATTTTGCCCACTTTTGTATTTTATATAATTTAAAAGAGCTTGCCCGTGAATAAATAAATAAATAATTAAATTTATTTTAAACAATTTTCAATCGAGAGCATGTTTAAATGAAACTGAGTAAATCTTTCACATGCTTTCTGTGGTAATTAAAAGTGAAAGGCCAGCTCTGATTATTAAACACAGAATTCTAGGACATCCCTTAAACAAACACAGGTGTAATCACAAAAAGTGACTGTGATTAAAATCTAAGTTCGAGAATCGTAAAGTGTATCAATTACATGGTTACATGCTGGGAAACCAGTCTGTCAAACACCCCCTTCTATTTAGTTATGTTTATTCAGGAGATTGGTGGTCGTAGATGGATGAATCTAAGCTGAGGCACGTGGCTAGTTGATATTCAACACCAGTTTTTACCACTAATTTGGTCGATGGGATGAAAGTACATTAAATAAATAGATTTTTGATCCCTTACGTCTACAAGGCTTCCACTAAAATATACAGGGTATTACTAAAGTTTTTAATATATCTGTTATGTTTTTTTTAACATTGGGTTTATATATAGGATAGCGTCAAAATAGAAATAGGAGTAGGCAAACAATAATTCTCATAGAGCTATAGTAACAAATGTTCTTATCGATCTCATGTGTGATAAAAAATGTAATCAAGGAATAATAATCAATTTATCTGCCTCACCCTGTATATAGTAGCGCTGAATCCGTTTTTATTTTAAATATAGTTTCGTATTTTATTATAAATGATGATTATAATTTATCAATTCCTCTATTATCTTGAGTAAATAATTTAAATTCGTATTGATTTTTAGGAGCTCGAGCACGTTAACTGGCGATTATGGATAGAACGTTATGATAAAACAGGAATCATCGTTACCGGCCGAACATTTCCGCGATTTAATTTAATAACTAACAGAGGATACCATAGAAGTACAATGCTGATGTAGGGAAACCGTACAAATTAGCTCGATAATTAATTATGGACTTTTGTGGGACATGGGACATTATATACTGCACGAAAATATGTTATTGTAGAAATAGTATAGTTTTCTTTAACTACATTTATTCTTTGTTAATTAGATCACAAATAAAAAAGAATTGAATGAAGACAAATTTATTTATTTTTGTGACGAAAAAAAATTGTAATCAACTTTTGATTGCATTTGTTTAGTATCCTGTTAAGGATCTTTCTGTTACTAGATAATCATATACCTAGATTTGTATTATAAATTATAAATAATGCGATGACGCAAAGGGAAAACAATGGATAAACTGCAAACATAATTCGACGTTTAACTTTTGAAGGTTCAATATTTTTGATTAAACAAAAAATCGCATTACAGTTTTAAATTCAATAAAAAAGAAAGTAGAAGATAATAACCTAACAGTTACAAAATCTGACAAAGGGAACGCCACTGTCATATTGACATCTAATGATTATAATTCAAAGATAGATAACTTTATGGAATCTAGCGAGTTCTTAGAGCAGACCCAACAAAAAAGTATTATAATAATGTTAGAGATATTGTCAATAATTCAAATTATCTTTTCAGTGATTACGAAAAGAGGTCCATCATAAATAAGTATCCTCATTCTCCACAATTATATGGAACCGTTAAATTACATAAAATAACGAAACCAATTAGATCTGTAGTTTCTTATGTTAATACTCCTAATAATATATTGGCAAAGAAACTTAACAATATACTTAAGTGTTACGGATATACATCTAAATATTCAATTAGAAATTCAATAGAACTAATCAAAAAATTAAAAGCATTCAACTTGCAAGATAACTCTAAGCTTATTTCATTTGATGTTACCAGTATGTTCACTAAAATTCCTCCTAAAGAATATCTAATACTTGCAAGAAAGTTACTAGAAGATAAAAATATTAATCCAGGAATAATATCAGATATTCTTAATTTATTTGATGTATGTATTAATCAAAATTATTTTACTTATGACAATAAGATATATATTCAAAATGAAGGTTTACCAATGGGAAGCCCTATATCGACAATTTTGGCAAACATTTTTATGGACAGTTTAGAAAGAAAAATGTTTGAAAGTAATATTTCAAAAAATGTTTTATTTTGGTATAGATATGTAGATGACAAATTAACTTGTTTTATGGGTAGTATCAAGAGATAGAGATTGATAGAAGAATTAGACTGGGATGTGCAGCCTACAGCAAATTAAAGTACATCTTCAGCATGAATATTCCAATGAATTTGAAAACAAAAGTCTATAACGAGTGTATACTGCCTGTTTATATCAATTTGTGTTTTTGGATGAGACCTGGATATTCAAAGACGGTACTGTTGGACGTTCTTGGCAAGATTCTAATCATAGAAGCGTGAAAAAAAAACAAAATTGGTGGTCCAAGGTAATTGAATAATAAAATTTAGCAATTAATTTATGATGTACTAGCATTCCTGCCATTTTAAGACCTTTTCAAATATTTACTAGTCACATTATTTTATTTAAATCTATATAATTATTAGTAGTTGTTGCAGTCTATCTAGGAAACCTAGTAGTAATTTGTTATTTCCTTATTATAGGTATATAGTATTGCATGCTGGTTCTACTTCTGGATTTATGCCTGGAGCAGGGTTGGTTTTTTCTTCCAAAAAACAAGATGGTGATTACCACGGTGAAATGAACCGAGAAATTTCTTTGCATTGGTTTGAATACCAGCTTTTAGTGAACTTGCAAGAACCTGCCACAATTGTAATGGATAATGCAAGTTATCACAGTACAGTGGTCAATAGAGTACCAACAACAGCAACCAAAAAGGCTGATATACAGAACTGGTTGATACAAAATGATATTCCTTTTGAAAATACTTTCCTCAAAACCCAATTATTGAATTTAGTTGATATAAACATTTTTCAATATATTATGGTAATACTTAGATAACTTATTTTGTTTAAATATATGCATTTTTGTAGGAATAAACCACCAACAGTATATGAAGCTGACATATTATCTGAAAAATATGGTCACAAAGTGCTTCGACTTCCCCCTTACCACTGTATGTTCAACCCAATTGAACATATTTGGGGCATAGTTAAACATTTTTATAGAGATCATGTGGGAACTGATGGTTCTTCAACAGAACAAGCAATAGGTGTATGGAAAAAGTCTTTAGAAAAAGTGACTCATGATATTTGGGCAAAGACAGTAGAGCACACTGGAAAAATTATACAAGATGGGTGGGATAGAGAAGTAGTATTTGATAGACAGGATGTGCTCCACTTATTATTAATTTAGACAGTGACGATGAAGATAGTGATGATTTTGTAGTGGAGTAGTGGAAACCTTGTGTTTTATTTTTTGTATATTTTTATCCAATTAGCTTTATTTCCACCTTTTCAAAATCACTAATAACTATTATTAAATTAATTAGGTACTGTTATTTTATAATACACAAATTAAAACAACGACCACAGTATCTCTACATAAATAATACTGATAAAATGGGATATTTTTTATTTTTATATCTTGTAACAGAATTTTATTTTGTGTATCTATATTTTTCTTTTCCATTCTATTTTTATTATATTAAATATAATAGAATGTATAAAGAAACAATATTTAAATTTGCATGAAGTTGATTATAGATTGTATTGATTCCTTTTAGCGTAAACCTTTGCAATGCTCTTGAAGATGGTTCTATAGAGCATAGAATAAGGTATAAGGACCTACAGTTCGTCATTTAACCCCCTTCTATGTAAAATAATTAAATGTTAATTCGAATATAGAATGATTGGTTACTGTTTCTTGTATCTTATCCATAGTTTTTCATGAATAAATATTTATATTAAATTAATCAAGCCTATCATACAAGCCTTTTATTTTTAAATAAATATTTTTGACTTCCGCCCTACGAGGCATGGAACAATTAAAAAGAAGAACTGTCAATCTAACATCAGATTGACTTTTCTAGTTTTCGTTAAGTAAAGGAAAAAGCTACAGCTTGGCAACATCACAATATTTTGTTTTGCAACGTCATCGTCTTTTTATCGTAAATAAACTATATAAATTTAAATGTCCAGACTGTAATGCTGTCTATTTGGGTCAGACCCTTAGAAATTTTGAAATTCGATACAGTGAGCACTTACGAGCGTATATATTAAAACAACCAGATAAATCCCACTACGCCAGACATCTACTTGACATCAATCATTCATTGACACCTAACACAGAACTAGAAGTACTACATATTTGTGATAAGAAACAAGAGCTGGATTTCCTTGAAGAATTGGAAATTAGAAGACACTTAAGAAACCCACAATATGAAGTCGTCAATGAAGAGATAAATCTAGGGAGTTCTCCACTAATAAACTGTCTTCTTAAGTGATCATTGTAAAGATCAGCAGATATGTTTTCCTGGTTTTCTATATCATTGCACAGTTATACTGATATTATCTTTGAAATATTATTAGAAATATTTCCTGCATATGTGATGGTTTTATAAGTTTTAATTTCATCAGCTTGTTCATTGGAACAAATGTAATTTTGATAGAGAGATTAATACAATTAGACAAATAGCAACATCTAACGGTTATCCATTAGATATGATAAATAGGCTAATTAGTAAAAAAGAGAAAAAAGTGGCATTATAACTAATATATCCTAAACAAGCTGATGAAATTAAAACTTATAAAACCATCACATATGCAGGAAATATTTCTAATAATATTTCAAAGATAATATCTTCAGCAACGAATACAACAATTTCTTTTAAAACAGAAAGTAACGTTAGTACAAAATTGTTAAATGTAAAAACAAATATACCACTATTAAAGAAGTCAGGTATATATAAACTCAAATGTCCAGAATGTAGTGCTGTCTATTTGGGTCAGACCCTTAGGAATTTTGAAGTACGATACAGTGAGCACTTACGAGCATACAGATTAAAACAACCAGATAAATCCCACTACGCAAAACATCTACTTGACACCAATCATTCATTGACACCTAACACAGAACTAGAAGTACTGCATATTTGTGAAAAGAAACAAGAACTGGATTTCCTTGAAGAACTGGAAATTAGAAGACATTTAAGAAACCCAGAATATGAAGTTGTCAATGAACAGTTAAATCTAGGGAATTCTCCACTAATAAACTGTCTTCTTAAGTGATAATTGTAAAGATCAGCAGATATAGTTTTCCTGGTTTTCTATATCATTGCACAGTTATACTGATCTTAATTGGAAAAATGATATCCAGGATATCACCATAGGGCTAATAATATCTAAGCTTCAATATTTGTAATATCAACTCTTCTTTTTTCTATTAACATATATTAAGTCAAAAATAATTAAACCTCATTCTGACGATGATATGTTGGTAACATCGAAAGAATTGTTAATTTTTTAGAATTTTTAACATTTTGTCAATATATTGTGGAGTTAACTAGAAACAGTAAGTTTCATTTAAAACACTAAAATGAATTAAAATATTTCTGTATATGAAATATTTACTTAATAAAAAAATAATGTATGTCAGTAATTTACATACATAGCTTTTTCTTTTTCCCAGTATACAAATATTTTATAAAAGTATCTGATGCAATATTAATTTATCTAAAAGGATATTTGATTACCGGTGGATTACAGAAAATTAGATGCTGGTGATAGATAAGAGGATAAAGAGTCACGCGTCGCTTAAATACGGAATGCTCATCTCCGCGATTCCCCACACAGATTAACAACTTTAACTCTGTTCGACAGACAATGGTACTTGAGAAAATTAAATATTAGTTGTTCGATTAAAAAAGCTACCCGAAATGATATTGTCCGTAGCTATATACCGATCCCTGAAAATTAACAAAGGGGAGACAATATCGACAACAACCAATTCTTCACCTTTCCTTCGGAATCTGAGCTATTTTGAGCAAGTGACAAATATTTTAGTTTTATCCAAAACTTATTGATTGAGGATTAAAATTAATTAAAGTTAGAGACAATTAAAGACCATATACCCAATAGATAAATACTGTGCCGAATAAAAATAGCCTAGTAAAATAATAATAACAGACACATAGAATTGGTACTATGGAATCTAAGCGAAGCACTCACGCATTAGGTATATTCGTCTGATTGGTATGAAAATTGGTAATTTCTACCTTTGATTTTTCGTATGGTAAATGTCCCTGTTGTGACAGTAAGATGACATGCGAGGATATATTGAAAAATTCTCAGCCTACTATAGAACCAAACAAAATTTCAATGTCAAAATATTTTATTACTCAACATATTCTCCTCTTACCCCATTAGCGCCGAGAAAAGAAAATTCTTTATGTATGCAATAATTTTATTCAAAACTGTGCTAAAACAACTTATTTTTATTAAATTTAAGCAAAAATAAAGAAAAAATCTTTTTTTTTTTGGAAAAAAATGGTGGTCCCATATGGAACCACAAGATCAAATATGGAAAAAATTTATTAATTTGTCCAATTTGTATGAAATAGTTCAAAAAACATGAAATACAAAGCCCAACGTTGCATTTTTCGCACATTGTACGCCCTTTTGAACTGCAAGCTGGCATGGCGCACCTCTTTCTTTTGCCCTCAGGTACAGAGAAAATCCAATGATCCTTGCAGTCAAATCTGACGCAATCAGACACTCGAAAATCACTTCCCGCTGCTCTACCTACTTTTCCAGTTCTTTTAGCGGGGACTTTATATGTCGTTAAGTAGGTCTGAAAATTGAATGGATTGTTAACATTTTGTAAACAGTTTGTATAGATATACTCTCACCTGCCAAATACTTCTTCTAAACTCTAAGTGGCTGATATTCTTCCCTGATTTCCGACATATCGTCCAAGCATTTTGGAGAGCTGCGTCGATGAGGTAAGTAAATATTGGCCAGTACCATTTTTTGGAACGTATGCCGACTCGATAACTGCAAAAAAATTACCCATATACTTTCGTTTATAGAAATATTGCTCTTTATATCTTACCAAGATATATTACTGTCCATGAAATCTGTTCCTCCCATGCTGGTATTATACTGCGAAAGAAGATATGGCCTAGGTACTTGTATAGTCTTGCTATCTTTTTTAGAATATCTTTCTAAATTTTTGACCGGCTGAACACCAAAACATGTGCTTGCGACTGTTACAACCTTGTTGTCCCTCCAACGAACGTATTGAATACCAGTCTCCTTATTCAATGTCGAACAATATTCTCCCCGGGCCCTCTTTTCCATCGTCTTTTTAGAAACAAGTGGGAAATTTCTAGGAATTCTATTATCCCTCACAGTACCAGTAACCTCGTACCCATTAGTTTTTAGAGTACTTAACAAGTTTGTACTGGTAAATAAATTATCAACGAAAAACTTGTATCTGAGAGATCCTTTGTCACCCAATTCTTCGATCATCTGTACCATGGGAGCTGTAGCTTTTCCAAAATTTTTTTGGTATTCCTCATTAGATCTAGGGTTTTTTCCCTGATATACTTCAAAGTTTATCAAATATCCACTAGGTGTATTCATACACCACACCTTATAGCTAAATCTTACAGGCTTTCCTCTGATAAACTGTTTGCATCCATGATGCCCAAAGTAGCGTATCATGGATTCATCGTAAGCAATATTTTCTTCTGGAACAAAATGCTCTAAGAATGATTTTTTGAGCATATCTGTAAGTGGTCTGAGTTTGTACATTTTGTCATTTTTATCTATATTGTTATTGTCTGCAAAATGAATAAAACGGCAAATTTGTAGAAACCTGTCCCGTCTCATGGCATCAGACACCAGAATATTTTGCATATCAGGGCTTCTTTCCCAGTAGCTTCTTTTAGACGGTAGCTTATTGTATCCGCTTACTAAGAGAATTGCAATAAATACTTTCAATTCAGAAAGAGTCACGTTAGGGTTCGGTTGATTTATAAGTTGAGCATATTTTCCTGTTTCAGAAACTATCATTTCTAGCAACTCATCAGTAAAAAACAATTCAAACAGTTGCACACAACTCATCTCTGAATATTTATTGTAATCCCCTTTTGGAAAGTTGCGCGGCGTATAATGAAGGTCTCCGTCAATAAAAGTTGTAGGTTCTGGCAGAGAAATTGCCAGGCGGCGATTTGCATCAGTTTTTATTTGGCTATTTACGTTTTGCAACTCGTTGTCATCATAACTTGCTCCTAGGTCTGACTGTACAACTCCTAGACGTTCAGAGTCTGCAAATACAACTTCCGCACCAGCACGAAGTTGACGAGCATTCATGTTATCCGGGTTACCACCTTCGTCTTCGTCACCTGAGCCTCATCCGTAAGGAAATTTGATTCAGGCGGCTTAAAAAAAATGTCTGTTAGATCATCTTCTTCAAATGCCAAATCTATAGCTTCCTTTACTGTCAGTCCACTGAAATTATAAAAATATAAATTTTGACTACATAACCGCCTAGTGGGTCCATATGGGTACAACAATATTTACACTAATTTTTAACTGTTACTTGTAATCTTGATACAAAAATATATACATTAAGTGATATTTTAAGATCTTTTAAAATATGTAAAATTGATTTGATCCTAATATTCCGAAAAAAAGGTACTGACAATATACTTACACCAATCGGATGTCCATTATCAAACACTTTTTACCACAATACGAATTTCTAACTTCCGTCGCTTGATAAATCTAATAAACAACTGATGAGTATTCATCAACGCGGGTCCAGACAAGTCTAAATTAAGTGTTCATGCGGTAAACGTAATTTTGGTTGCCTATTTTATTATACTTTTATTGTGTTAAACGATACCTTTACAGCTGGGTCCACCTGCAACGTCTCTAGACCTTTCTAAAAAAATGTTTCTTCTTGCTCTGTAAACCAGACCTCCACAGCTTTTATTACCTCCTCGTCGGAAGAAAATTTACGACCTTTTAAACTTTTTTTCAGTTGGGGAAAGAGATGATATTTCGGACGGAGCCAAATCTGGTGAATAATAATAATAATAATAATTCCTGCTCGCACCTCCACGTCGGTAGACCCTGGTAAACCATCTGTGAGGATTCAAGATCGGGTAACCAACCCCCGATGGCGAATCCGCAACAGGCGGGCAAACGCGAGAGGAAGAAACCACCGCTAGATGGGCCAACCACCATATAGTGTGTAAGAGGGTTCCAAAAACTTTCAGAAACGCCTCGGACGAGCGCCGTGACGGTCGAGAACGGCGCGGGAATCTGCAACTCGACCACAAAGGTACCGACACAGCTACGACGATGGAAAATGAACCAAACCCAAACCCAAATAGAGATGTTTTGCAGGAGATGCTCCCACCAACCACTCTACGAGGGAAACAAAGACAGAGAATGAAATGGACAGATGATGTAAATAGACAACTCATGCTCTGTTACTATCAGGTAACTCTTTTAGAAACAAACTTAAGTGCATATAGACCTCAGCTACATGCTGCATTTACCAGCAAGTATCCCGAACTTGGCGACTTAACAGAACAACGGTTGGCAGATCAAGTACGTGTAATAAAAAGGAACAACAGGATAACGCAACTTGAATTAGAAGTAATTAAAAAGCAAGCCCAACAAACAATCGAACAAGACAACATACGCACAGTCACAGACATCACTGAAGCGCAAGAGACTAGCAAAAGTAATACAGCAACCGAAATAAACGCAGATGATACACAAATAAAAGAGCGTCAAGCTGTCCAAGCTGAAGAGATCCATGAGCCAGAAGTAATCACAACACTAAATGAAAAACAAAAAGAAGAAAAAGAAATAGAAGAAGAGTTTAATATCACATACATAAAATACAAAGATACAGGAATGAGCTACAGACCATATATACAAAAAGTACAAGAAAACGCACACACAAAAACAACAGTCGACCACATAAATAATATAATTAAACAAAACATAACTACCGATACAAGTATGGAAGAAATACAATTGCTCATATACACAGGGGCAATAACAACCACTCAACTACACACAAAACAGAAAGAAACAAATATGCCCTATCAACCAAAAACACCAGCCTGGCAACGGAGACTTCAAACTAAAATAGAATTCCTAAGGAAACATATTGGACAACTAACGCAATATACGCAAGGAAAATTGTCGCAAAGAAAGAAAAAAGCCATAGAAATGAAATCAGATGAAGAAATAAGGAACGAACTTGACACAAAGAAGCAAAAACTACAAGCACTAGCGAAAAGATTAAGAAGGTACAAAAAAAGCGCAAACAGAAGGAAACAAAACTACATCTTCAATACTAATCAAAAGAAATTCTATCAGACGCTAGAAAATAAAGAAGAAAACATAACAAATGATCAAATCGATGTGGATATCATTGAAGATTTCTGGAGTAATATCTGGTCACACCCCGCTAAACACAATGAGAACGCACATTGGATACATGTAGAAAAAGATAGGTTCAACACAATCGAACCAATGTCCGGAATAATAATTACACCAGAAGATATATCAAGAGCAGTAGCTTGAACACACAACTGGAAAGCCCCAGGGGTAGACAAAATTGCAAATTACTGGTTAAAAAAAATTTCCTTCCACTCACTCACAACTCGCAAAATTATTTAACACATATATATCAGACCCGAATAAAATCCCCCGAACATTAACACAGGGTATAACGTATCTGAAACCAAAAGGCAATGCTACAAACGATCCAAGTAAATACCGACCTATAACCTGTTTACCTACTATATATAAGATACTAACATCAATCATCACACAAAAATTAACTGAACATATAACAAAAAATAAAATATTAAGCGAGGAACAGAAAGGCTGTCGTCAAGGATCTAGAGGATGCAAAGAACAACTAATTATAGATGCAGAAATAACCCATCAAGCAAAAATAAAACAAAGATCTCTCTACTTTGCCTACATTGACTACCAAAAAGCTTTTGATAGTGTACCCCACTCCTGGCTAATCGAAATATTAAAAATCTACAAAGTACATCCAATTATAATAAAATTTCTAGAATTAATAATGAAGAACTGGGAAACCACCCTCTCAATCAAGACAGGACAAGTTAACCTGGAATCCAAACCTATACAAATTAACCGAGGCATCTTTCAGGGAGACTCCCTGAGTGCATTATGGTTTTGCCTCGCCTTAAATCCACTGTCCAACATCTTAAATGATACCAACTACGGCTACGTCATCAAAAGTCTTCATGCATGTAAAATTTCTCACTTATTTTATATGGACGACCTCAAACTACTAGCAGCATCGGGTCATCAACTCAACCACCTACTCAATCTTACTCAAACATTTAGCTCAGACATCAAAATGACGTTTGGAACAGACAAATGCAAAATAAATAGCATTGTCAAGGGAAAACAAACCACGCAAGAAGACTACTCTCTGAACAGCAACAATCAGATAATACAAAGTATGGAAAGTACTGATTACTACAAATATTTAGGATTCAACCAACAAATTGGATTAGAGCATACAACACTGAAGGAAGAGTTAAAACAAAAATACAAACACAGACTAACAGCCATAATTAAAACAGAACTATCAGCACGAAATAAAACCAAAGCAATTAACACGTACGCAATACCAATACTAACGTACTCAATGGGAGTAATTAAATGGAGTGATACAGATCTCGAAAGCCTAAACACCTTAACCCGATCGCAATGTCACAAACACAGAATACATCATATACACTCAGCAGTGGAACGATTTACACTTAACAGAAGAGAAGGGGGAAGAGGTTTCATAGA
Source organism: Galeruca laticollis (assembly GCA_963921935.1). Taxonomy (NCBI): domain Eukaryota; kingdom Metazoa; phylum Arthropoda; class Insecta; order Coleoptera; family Chrysomelidae; genus Galeruca; species Galeruca laticollis. The sequence goes on from OY998179.1 coordinate 110,647,419, forward strand.
CATTAAAAATATGAACTACACTCAGGTAGACAACTTGAGAAAATACTTTGTAGAAAGAGGGGAAACAAGCAAAATCCATAAAGCCATCATACACTCTGAAACATCAGGCACACCCCTAAAATTTTCCAGCCATACATACAACCCGACAGATAGAATAATAACACCAGCAACAAAGAAAGAAAACTGGAAAGGAAAAACACTACATGGAAAACATCCACAACATCTAGCACAACAACATATAGACTTAGAGGCATCCAACATGTGGCTCACAAAGGGGAATATCTTCGGTGAGACAGAGGGGTTTATGATCGCAATCCAAGACCAAACGATAAACACCAGATACTACAGCAAACATATAATAAAGGACCCAAATACACAAACAGACAAATGTAGACTATGCAAACAGCACATAGAAACAATTGACCATATAACGGGAGGCTGCAACATACTAGCAAATACAGAATACACCAGAAGACATGATAATGTAGCGAAACACATACATCAACAGCTTGCGAAGCAATACAACCTTATAGAAGAAATCACCCCTACGTACAAATATACACCACAAAACATACTAGAAAACGACAATGCTAAACTATACTGGAACAGATCAATCATCACAGACAAGACAATACCGCAGAACAAACCGGACATCACACTAATAACAAAAAACAACAAAACCACTTACTTAATAGAAATCTCCATACCTAACACGCACAATCTACAAAACAAAATTGGGGAGAAAATTGAAAAATACATCCGTCTCTCAGAAGAAATTAAAGACATGTGGCACCAGGACAGAGTGATTATAATACCCATAATATTATCTAACACAGGAGTTATACCAAGAAATCTACACGACAGCATTCAGAAATTACAACTTCATCCAACAACATACATACCACTACAGAAGTCCGTCATAATAGATACTTGCTCTATAACTAGAAAATTTTTAAATGAGAACTACAGGGAATAATAAAAACAGAATGGAAACTATGCTTGACCTGACGTCCGCATATATTCCTAAACTAACCAGAGAATATCTGAGAAAGGAAGAAGATAATAATAATAATAATAATAATAATAATAATCTTCATTTCAAATAATGTACATATGGAACACAAAATGAAATGACGTCAATTTGAAAACCAGATTTGTAAGTTGTGAAGAAATTTGTACCCTGTTTGCTCCAGTTTTATTTTTTATGGATCCAGACAACAAAAAAATAAAACTTAAAAGCACCTTACTTGTTTCATATTACCCTTCAGACTTTTCAGATCCATAAGGCTTATTTGAAGAAACTCTTCATATTGTTACGAAACAGCACACTGGTATAGACCCTAAATCCGACTCTGTCTAAGCCAGGTATGAAAATTAAAATTATGGCGGATACGCAGGTTGTTTTTATAACTGTTTACGATTATTTTATCTAAACATTTTTTTTGTGACCAGTCTTATCTAGAAAATGCCAGAAAGCCATTTGTTTTTTTGAGTAAGCCGCAGTCCGGAGTTTTCTAGTAAAAAGGGCACTAATATAATAAAGAACCGATCAGCGGACGAGTTGAGTTGATAATTGGACATCGTGAGATAAACAGTGAATAAGTGAATATAAATTAAGTAATTATATAAATTAGTTTAAGTGAATATACTGAGTATATATAGATTAAGTGTTAGTGATTAGTTTAGTGTTTAAATAAATTAAGTAAGTGAACCTACCGTGTGTTTAAAATTTATCCCACCCGTTTATTGTTTAAATAAATAACAAAAACATTACAATATGAGGAATGTCTATGAAACAGTATTCCAATCAAAAAACGATCCGTTAAAACTACTAAACTTAATATATGAGAAAAACCTTCAGACCATTTTTTTGAACCTTTGCACGGCTATTAAACTTTTTTGTACCATCCCAGTTTCGGTTTCCACGGCTGAGAGGTCATTTAGTAGGCTAGGAAATTAATTGAAAACTTGGCAAAGAAGCACAACTGGCCAAACTCGTCTTAAACAACTGGCAATGTTGGCAATTGAAAATGAATTAGCCACAACTGATGACTTTTTAGATGTTAATAATTTTAGTCAAAAAAAGTTAGCAAAGCTATAATTTTTTAGGCTATAAGTTTTTTAGATCTTAATTTTAGTATTATTTTTTAGTTCCTAATTTTGTTATTTCTTTAGATAGGAGGATATATTGAAAAATTCTTAGCCTACTATAGAACCAAACAAAATTTCAATCTCAAAATATTTTATTACTCAACATATTCTCCTCTTAATTGGATACATTTATTACAGCGAACCTGCAACGTCTCTAGACTTTTAAAAAAATGTTTCTTCTTGCTCTGCAAACCAGACCTCCACAGCTTTTATTACCTCCTCGTTGGAAGAAAATTTACGACCTTTTAAACTTTTTTTTAGTTGAGGAAAGAGATGATAGTCGGACGGAGCCAAATCTGGTGAATAAGGAGGGTGTTCTAGTAATTCAAACCCTAAATCACGAATTTTTTGCATGGCAACATGAGATTTGTGTGCAGGGGCGTTGTTCTGCAAAAACAAAACACCTTTGAATAGCTTTCCGCGTCTTTTCACTTTAATTTTTTCCCGTAGAGTGGTCAGTAATGTCGAATAGTAATCTCCAGATCCTGGTTACAGGGCCCATAATCGAATATGGGAGCCATGATCAGGCCATTATATCGCATTTGTTTAGCAGACTTTGTCGATGTATGACATAATCGTGTATTTTTTATGTTTTTGTGGTAGAAAGCTTATGTTGATTAACTTTATTATGGTGCAACAAAGACGTAATATTGTGAAGGATTGGTAGTTCTTGCTTTTGGATATTCAGGCTCCATTTTCCACTGGGCACGTGCCCAGGTCCCGCGATAGTTAAGAGCCCCATAATTCTTGTCGCTGATGTCGATAGAACGTGATATAGGGTAGGATGGGGTAATGGCAGTCAATTTCGAAATAAAAGTTAAAATAAAAATTATATATTGATTCTGATAAAAGAAAAATGAAACATATCAGTCACTCTATGTAGTAAAACACAAATCAAATAAAATATCTCAAATTTTTTCGTCAAAATACTTGAATTTTAAAAATGTGTTATTGACTGGTATTACCCTAACGTCCGGGTATTACCGGTCATGAGTAATGGCAAAAATCACAAATGTATCTGGTTGGAGAATCCATTTCAGAATATAGTGCGTGAGCCCATTGTCCACATAGGGTACACCTGTACTACATCTCATTATTTCCCCAATATTAACCACAAATCACACATAAACTAAAATCTGTCTCATTATTTTCATTATCGCTGCAGATATCATTCATTTCAACATCAGAGTCAGATGATGATGTCGAATCAATTCTTTTTTTGGAAGAGTTTGATTTTGTTTTTAATTTTATTTGGGTTGTGAGGTCCTTCATCTTTGGTTTCTTGGCACTAGCGCTGGATTCCTCAGGCGAGTTTAGTATTTTTCTTTTGACTTCATTAAGACGTTTTGTTTTATTTGTCCCACCTTTGGTCTTCCCCAGTTTTTCTTTATATTACTCTTCATTTTCCTCCAATGCATCTTAAAGGGGTGTAGAAGTTAAAATAGTCGAGTGCTGTTTAGGTCTCTGGTTCGGCTTTGTCGTTTTGGCATCTTTTTTTGGTTTTGGAAGCAGATCTTCAACACTGCAGTTAAGAGGTGCCGATTTTGAAGTCTAAGGAATTGTAGGGGCTATATTTTCAGAAGAGCAACATTTCATTGAACTTTCCTCCATTTCTTGGTCAGATCTTGATGTTTTAGAAACTGTCGAAATATCTTCGTTAATATTAGTTTCAGTTCCATTGTCAAAGGCTGCAATTTCCTCTGGATCATTCAAAGCATCAGCAGCCAAAACATCTTCATCTTTAAAGACAGAAGGGTCAATCGGGTAGATGCCTGTTGCTTTGAAGTCTGCCTCCCCTTTACCCACTGATACTGCGTTATAAAAAGCTTTTCGAACTAATGAGGCAACCTCATACGGGGATATTTTTTCAACTGGATGGGTTTTCATGTAGAGATTGCACTCATTCCTATAATATGATTTGAATGGTCTATAGAATGCAACATCCAATGGCTGAGTCCGATGCGACGTGTGGGGTGGAATGGATAACATGAAAATATGATTTGCTCTGCAAAAATCATAGGCTCCCAGGGAAACGTGGCTCGAATGGTTGTCTAATATTAACAACAATTTATAGTTTTCTGATGGTTTTGCATGAACGACAAAGTGCATGAGCCCTTTGATGAAAAGGTCCTCTGTTATCCAGCCATTCTTAGAACATTCGTATTTTGCGCCATATTTTTCCAACAGAGGTGAATGTCGTTGACGAGGGAAAATAAACATAGATGGTGTGTAGCACCCAGTGGCACTCATTGCAGAAACAAGTGTTAAATTCCTACCTCTTTTCCAGCTAGTCATGGAGTCAACTCTCTTCTGACCTTTTCCCGCCAAAATTTTTCCTGGTTCCTGTACAGTGGAAATTCTAGTCTCGTCAACATTGTAGATGTTTCTAGGTGAAAAGTTGTGTTTTTCCATTAGTTGCTGTAAAAGTTCGAAGATCCATTTTGTTGAAGGCAGTAGCCCTGTTTAAGCTAGTAGCCTTCGCTTTTCGTATTGAAATTTTATTTCTCTTTAGAAATGCTATTAGCCAATCGTGACCTGCCATTTTTAATTCGGTATTGAAATTATGTTTTACACCATTTTTTTCGGCATACTGGAATGCCATACACCTGACTTCCTTATCTGCGCATCCATAAAATATAGATGCTACATATTTTATTTGGTTCGACATTTCCACCTCCTGTTTCCTGGTGAAAACAGTTTTTCTGCCCTAAATAGGAGAGACAAATTTGTCTTTCTCAATTCTTTCTTGAAGGGTTGAAAATGGAATTTTACATCGTTTAGCAGCAGTTCGCATAGAAACCCCTTGTTCATATAATCGTTTAGCTGCATTCAGGTTTTCAACTGACCACTTTGCTGTATTAGTTTTTCTAATACGTGACTGCGGCATCTGCACTAAACAAAAAAAGTCGATAAAAATACGTTTTTGTTAATTAGGGCAATGCCGGTCACATGACCGGTTTTGACCTCACATGCATGCGTATATTCAAAAATAATTTAAAACCTTTAAATTTTGATTTATTGCCCATTTTAATACATAATGTAATGTTTTTCTAATTTATTTAAACAGTAAACGTTTTTATTACGGGTGGGATAAATTATATAAACACACGGTATGTTCACTTACTTAATTTATTTATTTACTACACTATTCACTAATTATATACACAGTACATTCACTTAAAGTAATTTATATAAACAGTTCACTTATTTACTTGTTTATCTCACGATGTCAAATTATCAACTAAACTCCTCCGCTGATCGGTCCTTATATATTAAAGCCTTTTTTACTAGAAAATTCCGAACTGCGGCTTACACACACAAAAACATTTGGTTCTGGCATTTTCTAGGTAAGTCTGGTCACAAAAACAATGTTTAGATAAAATAGTCGTAACAGTTATAAAAAAGAGCCCTTGCGTATTCGCCATAATTTCCATTTTCATAACTGGCTTAGACAGAGTCGGATTCAGGGTCTATACCAGTGTGCTGTTTCGTAACAATAAGATCATTATACAATCTAGCATCCTACTGTTACGAAACAGCACACTGGTATAGTCCCTGAATCCGACTCTGTCTAAGCCATGTATGAAATTTAAAATTATGACGGATGCGCCGGGATTTCTTAGAATTGTTTACGATTGTGTATATCTTATCTAGACCTTGTTTTTGTGACCAGTTTTATCTAGAAAATACCAGAGCCAATTGTTTTTGTGTAAGCCGCAATCTAGAATTATCTAGTAAAAAAAAGCACTATATATAAAGGACCGACCAGGCAGAGTTAGTTTAGTTGATAAAGGGATTTTGACAAATAAACAAGAATACACCGAAATAGCGAACAGTAAAGTGTTGATATAAATTAATAATTAAGGTTGTGTATATATAAATTAAATTTAAGTGAATAGTTAAGTGTATATACATTAAGTGTTAGTGAGTAATTTAGTGTTGAAATAAATTCGTAAGTAGCCATACCGTGTGTTTAATGTTTATCACACCCATTTACTGTTTAAATAAATTAGAAAAACATTACACTACTTATAGACTACAACATATAACAAAATATTTGAAATATAGGTACTTACGGCTTATTTTCAATGGTAAAGAAATTATAAAAATCCCATTCTACCCTAATCAATGACATAGATTTTGAAGAAGTCATTGGCGATTTTGCTAATCTAAAATCAATAAGGGTACTCTCTTCCAATTACCATAGATTCTTAAATACTTACTAGTGGATGCTGAAAGAGCTACTTTTACTTATGTGTATTCTTTGTTATCTATTAATTTGATGTGAAGAAATAAAAAAATCCTGTAGGTACTTTGTTTATATTCATCCTTTGACTATTATTAAAAAGAATGTGTATGCTTTATTAAGGTCGTAGGGGCACTATCATCCTCATTTTCTCAATAGGCTAAAGGCGGACTTGATTACATTACTTGTATTCGTCATTGGACAATAGAATGTACAAATGACATTCAAGGAATGGCAAGTTTCAAAAACACAACGTTTAGTTTTTATTAATAAAAATAATTATTTTGGTTACATAATTTAGAAACAGTTTCTCACCCTGCTATGTGACTATGTGAACTTCCTTCTTCTTTATATCTATATTAAATTACCTACAATATCAAAGATACGCTATCGTATTTCATATTATATCAAAATTAACGGGTGATTTCGATTTGATTTTTTTATCATTGTTCGGTTTTTATGTGAGAAAATCACATTTAAAAAGAGTAAAATGATCTCGCAATTCGAAAAAAACACATTCGTTTGCAATATGTGAAAATATTAAACCACCTTTATATGTTTCTTTATCATAAATCAAGCCACAAGTGTTTTTGATTATTAATTAGTTGAACTTTTTTGATTGTAGTAGAAGAAGAAGATCTACAAATTTACAAATGGATTATTGTTTGAACTTCGACTGTATTAAGATCGGAAGGTAATCGCGAACTTAATGATTTCGGAAAAACGTTATGGTTTCGACTTGATGAGGTAACCAATAGTGGCGACAGTATATCTTTACTTTGGTGTTACTCGAATATTGACTAAGAAACGGTATGTTTGACTTAGTAACTTAACTTCACGTAGAAATGATGGATTTCTAATTTGAGCACACTTGACTCGAATACTAACTAAGAAATGGTACGTTTGACTTAGTGAGAAACGATGAGCTTCGACCTGGATTACACTTAGAAACGACGAGTTTTGACTTTGAGTACAGTCTTGACTCGAATCCTGACTAAGAAACGGTAGGTTTGACTTCGGAAAGTTCAAATTTAGATAGAGAGGTAGGCCAACCATCGTAAGGTTCACATAACCAAGGAGGTCCCGCCCACCATAGGGAATTATTGAGTTCTTGAGGGAATATGACTCATGAGGCAGGGTCTGCAGGATTGTCTGCGGACGTAACATGTCTCCAAATAGAGGGAGGAATCTTCTCATGAATCAATGTCACCCGGTTTGACACGAAAGTAGCCCATTTGTGGGGAGAGCTTCGTACCCCAGAAATGACAATGGTGGAATCTGTGTAAGTGGATACATTTCTAATCTGTAAGGAATCTAGAAGTTTTGTCTGTACAAAATGCACTAATTCAGACAACAATAGGGCTCCATATATACTTCGAGTCAAGGTGAAGAGATTTTTTTGAGATGAGCTACCCGGATTTTGCTACACACTAAATGTGTTTTGATCTTACCATTCTCGTCTACAGACCGTAAATAAATTACAGCGGCATGCGCCTTTTCTGAGGAATCACAAAACCCATGAAGATCATAGTTACAATTATGAGGAGAAGTTATTTGTCGAGGAATATGAAGTGAGGATAGAGAAGGCAAATTTGTCCTAAAACTACGTCAAAAATCAATAATATTATCTGTTGGAGATGAGTCCCAAGGAATTCCAAGAGCCCAAAGTGATTGGACTAGTATTTTGAGAGAAACCGTTACATTGGAGATAAATCCTAATGGATCAAAGATTTTTGCGATTTCAGAAAGTATTAAGCGCTTAGTACAGCACTCAACACAAGAAATCGTGAGAAGGGTTCCAACAAAATCCTAAAATTTTTAGAGTAGTTTGACTATCAAAGTCAAACGAGGTCAGATCAACTTGTAAATCAGCAACCGGCAAGGATTAGAGAAATTGAGTATTATTACTGGCCCATTTACACAGGTAAAAGCCACCGCTAGATAAAAAGGCAATAAGCTTCTGTTGAACAGCAAAGGCTTCTTCTAAAGAACTACAACCAGAAACAATATCATCAACATGTATATCCGTACGTAAAATTTGGGAAGCAAGAGGGTATAAATGGAGAATAGTTCGAATGGCTAGAAAAGGCGAAGAAGTGATACCATAAGTGACTGTTTTGAGATGATAATCTTGAGTATTGCCAGAAGGATTAAAACGCCACAAGATGCGTTGATAGTCACGATGAATCTTCTCTATAAGGACCTGGCGAAATATCTGCTTTATGTCCGTGGTGAAACATACACTGTACGTACGAAATCTAAAAAGAATTGATTGGATATCTTGTTGAAGCTTGGGCCCTGAAAGCAGGATATCGATAAAAGAAAGACCATTGGAACCTTTCGCGGAAGCATTACATACGACCCTAAATTTAGACATATTTGTGTTTTTAAATGAAACTCAAGGTCTCTGGTTAATTCCACAATATAATACAAGTTATTGAAAATTCTAAAAAATTGACAATTAATTAATTGAAAATTAGAATTTTCAATAACTTGTATTATATTGTGGAATTAACCAGAGACCTTGAGTTTCATTTAAAAACACTAATATGAGCATATTCCACGAAGTAAGGGTCGAGACAGTCAATTTCATTAGACATATTTGACTTAGTAATACAATGAGGAGGGATATAATAACTAGAAGAGATAAGTTCACTGCCGTGAACGGGTTCCATATGATCGGAAATTAAATAATCTTCCATAAAATCTTTATATTGAGTATATAATTGACGATTTTTTACCAAACGACGTTCTTAAGATAAAAATCTTCTTAGAGCGATGTCCCGAGAATCGGAGAAATTATATGGAGTATTACGAAAGGGGAGAGATACTACAAAACGTCCAGTAGAGTCCTGACGTATGGAGTCTAGAAACAATCTTTCGGCCAAGAGATCATCAGACGACGAATGAGAGCGAGAGGGTATGGAATCAATTTCCCAAAATCTTTTAACTTCACTTTCTAGAGATAATTCAGCGGAAGTAAAGAACGATCTGTTTTGAGGTATGATTAACTTTTCCCATGATTATCCACCCAAAAATCGTATCTAAAGCAACAAGTTTATCGTTTGAAGACTTTAAAACCATCTTGGAGAATATTAGCAAGCACGTCAACACCTAGAAGCATGTCTACAGAAGGGAATGCATGAATTGAGGATATGTAACTATGAGAATTCCTGAAAATGATGTTAAGGTATAGAGACACTGGGCATATCAGAGCAAATTTGTGGTAAAATAACAAAGTCTAAAGTAAGAAGAGGTTCCGAAGCATCTCGTGGTTTAATAGTACAAGTGATTCCTTGTGAAGCCTGAGAAGAGATCTGACCCACACCCCTTATCTGCAAAGAGAGAGGAAAGTTCTTCAAGCTCAGTTTATTACAACATTTAGCAGGAATGAAGTGACTCTGACTGGCACCATCCAGAAGAACTCTAACAGAATGATAACGACCTTGGCATCTTTAGCATCAATCATAGCGGTAGACAACAATACTGTACTATTTACATGAGAGAGTAGGTTGACTGAAGTTTCAATATTAGAACGAGCAGCCAAATGGGAAGCACTAATTGATGCAACTGGAGTAGTGGGAGCATTGTTTGGGAGAGCTTGTGAGGTAGGAATTGCATCAAAGTGTAAAAGAGTGTGGTGCCTGCGTGAACATTTTCTACGACCAATTCTTGGATTTTATAAAGTCATATCTTTCGATAGTAGATTTAGCTAAGAAACCTTGACAATTGTATATTAAATGTTGCTGATGGCATAATTGACCATTTATTTTAGAATCAGACTGGGTAGTAAATGCACTACTAATTCGCTGTTTTTGAGGAGTGTATTTTGGAGTACTTTTAATTTTAGGTGAAGAGAATCTTTTAGGAGGAGGAACAATAGTTTCATTCCCATTATTTGCAAGTGCGCGTGCATTGACATCAACTTCAGAAATACGAACACTATCCGTAACGTCACATCGAGTCTCTAAAAACTCTATAAGCGTAGTATAATATTGTAATGTTTTTCTTATTTATTTAAACAGTAAACGGGTGTGATAAATTTTAAACACACGGTATGGCTACTTATTAATTTATTTAAACACTAAACTAATCACTAACACTTAGTTTATATATACTCAACTAATCACTTAAATTTAATTTATATGCACACAAACTTAATTATTAATTTATATCAACACTTTGCTAATTTATATTCACTTATTTACTGTTTATTTGTCGAGATCACTTTATCAACTAAACTAAACTCTTCTTGGTCGGTCCCTTATATATTAATGCCTTTTTCACTAGATAGTTCTAGATTACAAAAACAGTTGACTTTCTGGCATTTTCTAGATAAGACTGGTCACAAAAACAATGTAGATAAGATAGTCACTATTCTTAAACAATACTAGAAAACCCTGCGCGTCCGCCATACTTTTAACTTTCATACCTGGCTTGGGATTTAGGGTCTATACCAGTGTGCTGTTTCGTAATATTACCCCCTCCTTAAATGGGAGTTCCTCCTGGAACTTTTGTGTAGCCGAGAGTGGATGTTTGAATCGGCAACTGGCCCCATTTATACACTTTCCGATCTTATGGAAATAGCAGGGCACCGTCTTCATCGGATACTGATAACGGGGGTTGTAGCTGCAAATTAATATCTGGACACCAGTATCTTGAAAGATAATCTCTACCATGTTACTGATAACTCGCCAATCCAACTGGTTACTCGCTATCTTAGGCATAGCCAGTTTCTTCACGCTGGATTCCAGCACATGGCCTCGTAGGTTACGAAGTGCTTCCCGCACATCGCGGTACGTAGATCGATCTTGGAATTCATTTTTAGTTACCACGTAGAAGACGTACCGCGAATTATGTTTCAGTTTCAGTGTCTTGCCAGGGGCTGGAATCTGGTCTTCAAGTTTTTCTTATTGCCCGAACTTCTTTCGAAAGACGGTTGCCAACCCTCGTGCGTTCTTCATATGGGCGGGGATGTTGTATGCCAGTGAATAATCTTCCGGGAGAGTGAACAAATCTTGTTGTTGTTCCGAAGTTACTCCATATCTAGCTTTCCCGGTACCTCCATACGCGCCCATAAATTCATGGAAGGTAGGGTCAGACACATCTCGAATAAGGTTTACTCCTTCCTCTAGGTCATGGTCTCCTTCGAATGGCGCTAGTCGGTTTTGGTGAATTACTTTTGGTTTTCCGTTGGGGATCTTGCTTATGCGATATATAACATCATTGATCCTTTTCTTGATTAAGTATGGACCTTCCCAGTATTTTTGTAATTTTGGAGAAAATCCTTTTCCCCTCGTCGGCTTGTGTAACCATACTTTGTCCCTTTCTTTCAAACCGCCTTCTGTGGCCTGCGTGTCGTACCGACTTTTCATTCTGTCGTTGGCAACATGAAGATTTGTTTGAACTAATTCTTGAATATCGTCCAGCCTCCTCAATTGGATAACGTAGTCTTCGCCTGCTAGATCTTCTCCAGGCCGACAGCTAAATTCCAGGTCACAAGGAAGCCTCATTTCACGTCGAAACAGGATTTTCGCAGGTGTTTCACCCGTGGACTCATTGATGGCAGATCGATAAGCCAATGCGAATAGGGTAAGATACTGGTCCCAATCTCTCTGATGGCTGGAAACCACTTTGGACAGGTATTTTCCATAGTCTCATTCTCTCGACCATTCCATCTGGAATAGATGGGTTTCGAAATTTCTTCCCTGGTCACTGTGGACTTCCAAAGGCACTCCATATTGGCTGATAAATTCCTTCACCAATACATCCGCGACAGTTGTGGCCTCTTGGTTCGGGATAGCGTAAATTTCCATCCACTTTGTGAAATAATCCATTACAATCAGTATGTATTTGCTACCATTTTCTGTCGTCGGAAATGGTCCAGCGATATCTAAAGCAATCCTTTCGAAAGGACTTTCAACATTATACTGTTTCATAGGTGCATTTCTCTTGCGATGTGGTCCATTACTCGTAGCACAAGTCGTACATTTCTTACACCAGTCCTTCACATCGTCGGAGCTGTTCATCCAATAAAACCTTTCACGGACTCGCTGAAGGGTTTTCTTCACTCCCAGATGACCTCCCGATGGACTGTCGTGTAACTTCTTCAGTACCTCACCTACTCTCGTCAAAGGGATAACTAGCTGTCTCCTCATCTCGGAACCATCATCGTTTTCACGGACTCTTTTCAACAGCCCTTCTTCCAGGACAAGGGAGTCCCATTGAGCCCAATACGCCTTGAGTTTCGGTGAAAATCTTGACACTTCTTGCCAGGTAGGTCGCCGATTTTCTTCCTTCAATTGCCGGATCATCTTTAGGTGAGGATCATTCTCCTGATCTTCTCTGATTCTGGTGGGTGACCATTCTTCATTGAATACTATAACTCTTGAAACTGCAACTTCCTTAGATTTCGACTTGTTGCATTGTGAATAGTCTACAGGGCATGACCGTCTAGGCAAAGAGTTGGCTTTTCGGTGATTCACATCAGCAGGATGTTTACCCCTGTCTGATTTCCCCTGTGACTGGAGTTCTTGGGTTACAGGAGTCTTGGGGCTCTTAGACGGACTGCGTACGTGCTCTAGCTCGCCACACTTCCGCCATTTGATCTTCTTCGGCTTCTTATCTGCCATACCTTTCAACAAGTTGACGATCTAGTCAAGTTTGTCATCGTCCTCTTCTTCCTGCATGGTCCTACCTTTGTTGTACCGCGAGCTCTTCGTGGTAGCTTTGCATTTAAGAGGTTCTTGGTTTGCAGGAGTCGTAGGACGCTTACATGAACTACGTGCATGCTCTAGCTCGCCACAATTACAGCACCTGATTTTCTTCGGTTTCTTGTCTACCATACCGTTCAACAAGTTGACGATCTGGTCAAGTCGGTCATCGTTACCTTCTTTCTGTATGGTCCTACCTTTGTTGTATCCGGAAGCCATCGTGGCTGCTTCATATTTAAGAGCAGCTATCAATGCATCGACTAATGTTTTCGGATGGGCTAAACGAAGCGTCATCTGCATATCGGAGTCACGTAAGCCATCAATAAAGGCCTGGATGCCTAAACCTTCCATCATGTTATCTGGTGCTGATGAATAAGCAAATCGAACTAGTCGGGCAATATCCAGTTCATACTCTTGAAGAGTTTCGTCACGTTTACGCCTTCGGTTCTTCAGCTGGAATCTGTACAAATGTTCCAAACGTTCTTGACCGTATCGCATGTCCAACCTTTTCTTCAGCTGCTCGAAGTCATCCGTTTCTTCCAAAGGTATCGTCTGAAGTACATCTAAGGCATCTCCCTGAAGCGCGATAGTTAAGTTCACTGCCTTGTCTCTATCGGACCAATTATTCACTCTAGCGGTTGCTTCAAATTGTTTCACATAATTGGTCCACGACATTTTTCCATCGAACGTTGGGGCCTTGACTCGGGTAAAACTGCCAATGTCTTCAAACTTAGGTAGTGTTTCTGGCTTGCAAGGTTTCTTTTGCTCGGTCTTCTTTTCTCGTCCATCGTTGACATCTTATTCTCGATTTCAGATTTTAGATACGAAACTTCATTTTCAACGTCAGCGGCAACGTCGTTTTTCATAAATAAGATATCGGCTGATATATCGTTCTTCAAAGTAGAAATCTTCTCGTCCATAATAACAGAAATGTCGTTCTTCATAGCAGAAATATTGTCCTTTATAGCCCGAAATATCGCTTTTCACATTCTTAGAAATCTTCTCTTCCATGCCAGAAATCTTCTCGTCCATGTTCTCTTTCCTGGCAGAAATCTTCTCATGCATGTTAGCAGAAATTGACGAGATTAAGGTGGAAGCCTCGTCATTAAATAAAACTGTTTCTGGATCAAAGCCGTCATTTTCCAGTGCCACTTTAAGTCTTTCTACTAATTCACTTTTCTTACCGGACGTTTCCAACTCACGATCTTCCATTTCTGCTCTTAGTTCCGCCACTTTGAGGTCACATAGTCTCTTGGCCACTTTTACGTAGCAATTTATTGATATTATCCCACTTCTGACACCAATGTAATGTTTTTCTTATTTATTTAAACAGTAAACGGGTGGGATACATTTTAAACACACGGTATGGCTACTTACTAATTTATTTAAACACTAAAGTAATCACTTCAAGCTCAGTTTATTACAACATTTAGCAGAAATGAAGTAACTCTGACTGGCACCATCCAGAAGAACTCTAACAGAATGATAACGACCTTGGCATCTTTAGCATCAATCATAGCGGTAGACAACAATACTGTACTATTTACATGAGAGAGTAGGTTGACTGAAGTTTCAATATTAGAACGAGCAGCCAAATGGGAAGCACTAATTGATGCAACTGGAGTAGTGGGAGCATTGTTTGGGAGAGCTTGTGAGGTAGGAATTGCATCAAAGTGTAAAAGAGTGTGGTGCCTGCGTGAACATTTTCTACAACCAATTCTTGGATTTTATAAAGTCATATCTTTCAATAGTAGATTTAGCTAAGAAACCTTGACAATTGTATATTAAATGTTGCTGATGGCATAATTGACCATTTATTTTAGAATCAGACTGGGTAGTAAATGCACTACTAATTCGCTGCTTTTGAGGAGTGTATTTTGGAGTACTTTTAATTTTAGGTGAAGAGAATCTTTTAGGAGGAGGAACAATAGTTTCATTCCCATTATTTGCAAGTGCGCGTGCATTGACATCAACTTCAGAAATACGAACACTATCCGTAACGTCACATCGAGTCTCTAAAAACTCTATAAGCGTAGTATAATATTGTTTTTCTTATTTATTTAAACAGTAAACGGGTGTGATAAATTTCAAACACACGGTATGGCTACTTATTAATTTATTTAAACACTAAACTAATCACTAACACTTAATTTATATATACTCAACTAATCACTTAAATTTAATTTATATGCACACAAACTTAATTATTAATTTATATCAACACTTTGCTAATTTATATTCACTTATTTACTGTTTATTTGTCGAGATCACTTTATCAACTAAACTAAACTCTTCTTGATCGGTCCCTTATATATTAATGCCTTTTTCACTAGATAATTCTAGATTAGAAAAACAATTGGCTTTCTGGCATTTTCTAGATGATACTGGTCACTAAAACAATGTCGATAAGATAGTCACTATTCGTAAACAATTCTAGGAAACCCTGCGCGTCTGCCATATTTTTAACTTTCATACCTGGCTTAGACAGAGTCGGATTTAGGGACTATACCAGTGTGCTGTTTCGTAACAATATTCATCATCAGTTAGATTATTCTTATATTGCAGCTCAAAACGAGCTTTAGTAGATATTATTATCTAATATATCTAACAATATATTGTAAAGTATGAAATCCCAATTCTTACGTAAAGCCTCATGATCATCGGAACTGTTCATTGCACAAGTAAATTTTAAAGCATGCCAATCTGAGCGAGCAATTAACAACTTTTCATCAAAGCGCTTTCTGAGTCTATTGTATGCTACAACATAAGTATTACCTCGTAAAGGTACACTAGAAATGAGATCATAAGCAACTGAAGAAGTCGATGTCAATAAATAATTAAACTTATCTATATTCGTTAAAGAATCATTATTATGTACCATCAAATCAAACATATCAATAAATTACTTAATAAAAAAGAGGAAAAAGTGGCATTACAACTAATATTTCCTAAACAAACTGATGGAATAAAAACTTATAAAATCATCACATATGCAGGAAATATTTCTAATAATATTTCAAAGATAATATATTTAGCAACGAATACAACAATTTCTTTTAAAACAGAAAGTAACGTTAGTACAAAATTGTTAAATGTAAAAACAAAAATACCACCATTAAAGAAGTCAGGTATATATAAACTCAAATGTCCAGAATGTAATGCTGTCTATTTGGGTTAGACCCTTAGGAATTTTGAAACCCGATACAGTGAACATTTATGAGCATACAGATTAAAACAGCCAGATAAATCCCACTACGCAAAACATCTACTTGACACCAATCATTCATTGACACCTAAGACAGAACTAGAAGTACTACATATTTGTGATAAGAAACAAGAAATGGATTTCCTTGAAGAGTTAGAAATTAGAAGACACTTAAGAGACCCACAATATGAAATCGTCTATGAATATATAAATCTAGGAAGTTCTCCAGTTTTAAGTAATAAGGTACTTAAGCCAATGATTGCCATGTTCCTAATACTGCCATCCGATTCAAAATCCTGACGTCATTACTCTGGCAGCCGATATACCTACTAAAACATTCAGCATGTTGAGATGAGCCAGTCCGACGCGCGAGAAGTGTTCAGTCCTGTGTGTTTTTATCGTGTGTATGTATTTTTGGCTAATTTACGGAATTTTATGATAGTGAACAAGTTTGTGATTAACAAATAATTCGATAAGCACAAATAAATAATATATTATATACAGTTATAAAAAAATGTGCGGCTTATTTAGAATGACAATATTAGGCACCTTTCATTTTTTTCATTAATTAACGATTCTTGCCTCTAGCTTAAACAATTATTGTTGGTTTTCACAGATGCCAAAGAAAAAGAGGGCTGAGTGGTCTGAGGAAGGCTTTAAAAAAGCGTTGACTGCCATAAGGAATTGATCCAGCATCAGCAAAGCCGCAGATGTGTACAAGATTCCGCGAACAACTTTGGGACTGCATCACAGACAAAATAATGCAACGAAACGTTTTGGACGATGTATTGTTGTAACAAGAAAACGAGTTAGTGAACAGAATCCATAGACTTGCAGAAGTTGGGCTGCCAGTTACGCTTAACGTAGTGAGAAGAACTGTGTTTTCCTATGCAACGGAACGCAATATTCCTATTAACCCCTTTTCTCTAACTTTAAAACTAGCAGGCAGAAAGTGGTATGAAGTAATTTTTCAAGAGGCATCCTGATGCTGCCAGGCGTAAGGCACAACAGATGAACCCTGCTAAGGCTCAGAAAATGAATCCATTTATTGTTATTGATTACTTTGAGAAGATAAAAGATGTCTACACTAGATTAGAATTATTCAACAAACCAGGCAACATTTACAACATGGACGAGAAAGGGTGTCGTCTAACGATTCATAAGCAACATAGTGTATTGGCGAAAAAGGGAGCAAAGCGCTTAGTGGCCCCCGAACACGGCGAAAATGTGACTATAGTAGCATGTGGAAACGCATTAGGACCGGAAATTCCACCAATGATCCTTTTCAAAGCGATACCTGAATATTAAATTGTTCTATATCCCATTTTTGTAACTTCGAGAAAATCACAATCAAAGATGATTCCTTACAATCCTTTAAATAATATAAATATTTTTTTTATTTGTGAAGACTATCTGCATTTGTATAAAAATTTACTTTTATTTAAAACCAATAGAATTAACACAACACAAGCCATTTTTTTTAAACTCAAATTTAAATTTTGGATATAGAACAAACCACTACTTTTACGGATATTTTAGTGAATTGTTAGGATATAGAACAATATTTATGGATATAGACTAATAAAATATTAAGATGTTTAACCGGTATTTCAGATAGATAAATATAATAATAACGCAAAAATAAAACAAATTTTTATTTATAAATTTATAAACATGGCAAAATAACATAAAAATTCAAAATAAAAAACAAATTACACTTTGGGTTTGGTTTAGTAACTAATTTGAAAAAACATGTTGCTAAATAAAATACCATTTTATTCTTTTTTCGAAATATTTTTCTTGGTTTCACGCTTCTGTTTGTTTTTAGATATATTTGCTTTTTGAGAATAATTATTCCCTCTCTTTTTGTTTTTAGAATTATCCACCTTTTGAGATAAGGCATTCTTGTCTGCTAATCTAAGTAAACTTGTGTAGAACTGTTTTTCGTCTTCTGGCATAGACATCATCATATGCGTCAGATGTTTTCGTTTTTGAGTTGACAGTAATGGACTCAGCTTCATAACAGTTACATCATTAATAACAGGAAGCCTTGAATCACAGTCAATTCTGGTGGTTTTTTACTTATTGGTTTACCCCAAAAAAAGTTGGAATTTTGAAAAATTTTTTTGAGTTATTTTTACGATTTCCATCAACAACAACACGAAAAAATGGTTTTTAGAAAAAAAAATCCTGTGTGTATGTCGTCGTCGTCGTTGTCGTCGGCCACTTTTCGTTACATGTCTTGTTAGCACGATACAGCCTCCGGAGTGCAACAAATCACCAATTTTATGATTGAATATTCTTCAGGACATCTCACAGATGAACCCTATTGATTTTCAGCTCAACAGAGCCAGTACAACGGGTGCTATGGTACTTGAAGTACGACATTTTGTAATTTTTCGGGAAATTTCAGTTTGTTAGCACGATACAGCCTCCGGAGTGCAACAAGTCACCAATTTTATGATTGAATATTGTAAAGGACATGTCACAGATAAACCATATTGATTTTCAGCTCAACAGAGCCAGTACAACGGGTGCTATGGTACTTGAAGTACGACATTTTTGTCATTTTTGGAGAAATTTCAGATTGTTAACACGATACAGCCACCGGAGTATATACAAGTGATCAATTTTATGATTGAATATTGCTCAAGGTGTCTCACTGAAATACCCTATTGATTATCATCTGACGAGAGCGAGTACAGCGGGTCCTATAAATCCAGATATACTACATTTTTGGTTATTTTTGGAGAAATTTCGGTTTGTTAGCAGGATACATCCCCCGATGTGTATACAAGTGACAATTTTATGATAGAATATTGTTCAGAGCCACAGATGCGGAAAAGTTGGTTTTAATCTTTAAAAGCGTTTATTTTTCTACTTAATGTAATATCCGCACTGACACCTCCAAATAATTGTTTAACCGAAATGTTCCATATACACTTTTTAATATAGGTAATTGATTTTATTTTTGTGTAGGGAACTGCGCTAAATTGAAAAGTGTCTGAGATTGCTTCATACTTTATATATTCTATAGACTGCGTTTGTATGACTATAAAAGTTAATTTCCAGGTTTTTGGTATTTTTAATTACAACTAATATTTCCTAAACAAACTGATGAAATAAAAACTTATAAAACCATCACATATGCAGGAAATATTTCTAATAATATTTCAAAGATAATATCTTCAGCAACGAATACAACAATTTCATTTAAAACAGAAAGTAACGTTAGTAGAAAATTGTTAAATGTAAAAACAAAAATACCACAATTAAAGAAATCAGGTATATATAAACTCAAATGTCCAGAATGTAATGCTGTCTATTTGGGTCATACCCTTAGAAATTACGAGTATACAGATTAAAACCACCAGATAAATCCCACTATCCAAAACATCTACTTGGCACCAAACATTCATTGACACCTAACACAGAACTAGAAGTACTACATATTTGTGAAAAGAAACAAGAACTGGATTTCCTTGAAGAATTGGAAATTAGAAGACATTTAAGAAACCCACAATATGAAGTTGTCAATGAACAGATAAATCTAGGGAGTTTTCCACTAATAAACTGTCTTCTTAAGTGATAATTGTAAATATCAGCAGATATAGTATAGTTTTCCTGGTTTTCTATATCATTGCACAGTTATACTGATCTTAATTGGAAAAATGATATCCAGGATATCACCATAGGGCTAATAATATCTAAGCTTCAATATTTGTAATATCACATCTTCTTCTTTTTTCTATAAACATATATTAAGTCAAACAAAAGTTAGGTCACTTCTTGGTCTAGCCAAAAATAACTATATACCTACTAAACATCAGGTAGGCATCACATGCAATGTAACTTCTGTCATTCTGACGATGATATTGATTTATCGAAACAATTGTCAATTTTTTAGAATTATCAACAATTTTCATTATATTGTGGAATTATCTAGAAACAGTGAGTTTCATTTATAACACTAATCTTTACTTACTTTTCTGTTGTGCCAGATTCGTTCTCCAGGAGAAATTGTGTCACTTCTTCACACATCATATTAACACAAATACTTTTATTAATAACTTCTGTGGCCTGCGTGTCGTACCGACTTTTCATTCTGTCGCTGGCAATTTGAAGATTGGTTCGAACTAATTCATGAATATCGTCCAGCCTTCTTCTCAATTGAATCATGTAGTCTTCGCCTGCTAGATCTTCACCAGGCCGACAGCCAAATTCCAGGTCACAAGGAAGCCTCATTTCACGTCCAAACAGGATTTTCGCAAGTGTTTCACCCGTGGACTCATTGACGGCAGATCGATAAGCCAATGCGAATAGGGAGAGATACTGGTCCCAATCTCTCTGATGGCTGGATACTACTTTGGACAGGTATTTTCCAATAGTCCTGTACATTCTCTCGACCATTCCATCTGACTGTGGATGTAATGCTGTTGTTCTGGTCTTCTTCATTCCCAGCTTCTCGCAAATCTCCTGGAATAGATGACTTTCGAAATTTATTCTCTGGTCGCTGTGGACTTCCAAGGGCACTCCATATCGGCTGATAAATTCTTTCACCAATACATCTGCGACAGTTGTGGCCTCTTGATTCGGGATAGCGTAAATTTCCACCCACTTTGTGAAATAATCCATTACAACCAGTATGTATTTGCCACCATTTTCTGTCATTGGAAATGGCCCAGCGATATCTAAAGCAATCCGTTCGAAAGGGCTTCCAACATTGTACTGTTTCATGGGTGCCTTTCTCTTGCGATGTGGTCCATTACTCGTAGCACAAGTCGTACATTTCTTACACCAGTCCTTCACATCGTCGGAGCTGTTCATCCAATAAAACCTTTCACGAACTCGCTGAAGGGTTTTCTTCACTCCCAGATGACCTCCCGATGGACTGTCTTGTAACTTCTTTAGTACCTCAGCTACTCTTGTTCTCGGGATAACTAGCTGTCTCCTCATCTCAGAACCATCATCGTTTTCAAGGACTCTTTTCAACAGCCCTTCTTCCAGGACAAGGGAGTCCCACTGAGCCCAATACGCCTTGAGTTTCGGTGAAAATCGTGACACTTCTTGCCAGGTAGGTCGCCGGTTTTCTTTCTTCCATTGCCGGATCATCTTCAGGTGAGGATCATTCTCCTGATCTTCTCTGATCCTGGTGGGTGACCATTCCTCGTTGACTACAGTAGTTCTTGAAACTGCAGCTTCCTTAGATTCCACCTTGTTGCAGTGGGAGCAGTCTATTGGGCACGGCCGTCTGGACAGGGAGTCGGCATTTCGGTGACTCACACCAGCTCGATGTTCGATGTTGAAATAATACTCATGAAGTCGTTCAATCCATCTAGCGATCTGGCCCTCGAGATTCTTGAACTGCATCAACCACTTGAGTGCTGCATGATCAGTCCGGATTAAATCTTCCTACCATAGAGATACTGGTAAAAGTGTTCCACGAACTTCACTACCGCCAAAAGTTCTCTTCTTGTGACGCAGTAGTTTCGTTCTGGTTTGAAGAGGACTTTACTCAAATATCCCAGCACTCTTTCTTGCCCTCCTTGGATCTGTGAGAGCACTTCACCAATTCCTACGTTGCTTGCGTCAGTGTCCAGAATAAAGTCTCCCTTCGGTATAGGGTATCCTAATATCGGCGCCGTGGTTTTCCATAAGTCTTTCGAATGTCGCAGGCGCTTTACAGAGCCCGAATGGCATGACGTTGAATTGCCATAATCCAGATCCGGTGGTAAAAGCAGTCTTCTCTTTATCTTCTGGGTCCATTTCCACTTGCCAATAACCAGACTTCAGGTCCAAGGTGGAAAACAGTTTGCTGCCGGCCAAAGTGTCTAGCGTATCGTCAATTCGAGGCAGGGGATAGCTGTCTTTCTTCGTCACGTTGTTAAGCTGGCGATAATCCACGCAGAATCTCGTAGTTCCATCCTTTTTCTTGACGAGCACTACTGGAGACACCCATGGACTAGTAGATGGTTCTATTAATTTTTCTTCTGCCATCTCTCGAATTATTCTTTCAGCTTCCTCTCTCTTAGCTCGTGGAAGTCTTTGAGCTGATTGTCTAATTGGCTTAGCATTACCAGTATCGATTTTGTGTTTGACGGCTGATATTCTGCCAGTCTTTCCTCCTTTTGGTACGAATAAGTCTCGATACTGCAAGAGAGATTCTCTCATTCTCTTTTTTTCAGCTTGATCAAAAGATTGACCAGATACTGATAACATTTGTTCGAATCTGGCATTGGAATTGTCAGTGGTCGTTGTTTGACGAACTATAGACGTCGCTGGTACGCAGGATCCAATCTTGGTTTCCTTCTTGATGGTAATTGGGTAATCATTCACGTTTATCACACGTACTGGGATCTCTTTCGCCGATGTAACCAATCCTTTTCCAATTAGTTCTCCTTTACCAACTTCTTCGTCGTGGTTCCTTGGCTCCATCATAACCAGTGTACCTTCCTCCATGATTCCCTGTAGCCATGCTACTATCATGGTTTCGCCTCGTGCAGGTAGAACGGTATCTTCCTGTACAGCTGCCAACACCGCGTTGCCTTCATATGGATGCAGGAACACCTCCTCGGAACCCACTTTAATGGTTCTGTTTCTAAAGTCTAATTGGAAACCATGTACATTCATTACGTCCATTCCCAGAATCACGTCTTCTTCAATGTCAGCTACGATTACTGTATGCGTGAACTTTTCTGCGCCAATTCCCAATTGGATTTGTGTCTCACCGTGAACGTTGGCGCTCTCACCTGTGGCGGTCCGCAGTCGCAGTCTCGTTGGTAAAAGCTTCTTCTTGGAGTTTATTATTTCTGGTCGTATAATGGTCCTAGTTGCTCCAGTGTCAACTAGCAGAGCATATTTCTTGCCATTTACTTCGCCATCCACATATACACTGTCGTTGCGACATCTGAGAGAAGCTATCAGAATGAGAGGGTCTTTGGAACGATCATGGGTCGATGTTGCCCCCTCGTAGCCGACCCGTTCTAGTTTTCCTGTGACTGGGGTTCTTGGTTTGCAGGAGTCTTGGGGCGCTTACATGAACTACGTACATGCCCTAGCTCGCCACAATTCCAGCATCTGATCTTTCTCGGTTTCTTGTCCATCATATTTTTCATTATACTGACAAACTGATCAAATCTGTCTTCGTCACCTTCTTCTTGGATGGTCCTGATTTTGTTATATCCTGAAGCCTTCGTTGCTGCTTCATATTCAAGGGCAGCTGTCAATGCGTCGACTAATTTTTTTGGATGGACTAAACGAAGCGTCCTCTGCATATCGTGGTCACGTAAGCCATCAATAAAGGCCTGGATGCCCAGACATTCCACCATATTCTCTGGTGCTGACGGATAAGCAAATCGAACTAGTCGGGCAATGTCCACTTCATATTCTTGAAGGGATTCATCCCGTTTCTGCCTTCGGCTCTTCAGTTGAGATTGGTACAAATGTTCTAGATGTTCATGACCATATCGCATATCCAACCTCTTCTTCAGCTGCTCAAAGTCATCCGTTTCTTCCAAAGGTATCATCTGGAGTACATCTAAGGCATCTCCGCGAAGCGCGATGGTTAAGTTCACTGCCTTCTCTCTATCGGACCAATTATTCACTCTAGCGGCTGCTTCAAATTATTTCACATAATTGGTCCACGACATTTTTCCATCGAACGTTGGGGCCTTAACTCGGGTAAAACTGCCAATGTCTTCAAACTTAGATACTGTTTCTGGCTTGCAAAGTTTCGTTTGCTCGGTCTTCTTTTCTTCCTCTGGCGTGCCTCGCGTTCTTGAATCGGCAATCTTTTCCTCTAACTCCTTGATTTTCTTGTCTATCGTTGTAATCTTATTCTCGATTTTCTCGTTCATCGTTGACATTTTATTCTCGATTTCAGATTTTAGAGACGAAATTTCATTTTCAACGTCAGCGGCAATGTCGTTTTTCATTAATAAGATATCGGCAGATATATCGTTCTTCAAGGTAGAAATCTTCTCGTCCATATTAACAGAAATGTCGATCTTCATAGCTGAAATATCGTTCTTTATAGCCGAAATATCGCTTTTCGCATTCGTTGAAATCTTCTCTTCCATAGCAGAAATTGACGAGATTAAGGTGGAAGCCTCGTCATTAAATAAAACGGTTTCTGGATCAAAGCCGTCATTTTCCAGTGCCACTTTAAGTCATTCTACTAATTCACTTTTCTTACCGGACGTTTCCAACTCACGATCTTCTAATTCTGCTCTTAATTCCGCCGCTTTGAGATCCCTTAATCTCTTGGCCATTTTTACGGAGCAATTTATTTATATTATCCCACTTCTGACACCAGTGTAATGTTTTTCTAATTTATTTAAACAATAAACGGGTGGGATAAATTTCAAACATACCGAGTACGGCTACTTACTAATTTATTTAAACACTAACTCACTAACACTCAATTTATATATACTTAACTAATCACTTAAATCTAATTTATATGCACACAAACTTGATTATATTAGCACTTTACTGTTCGGTGTATTTCTGTTTATTTCTCGAGATCACTTTATCAACTAACTCCTCCGCTGATCGGTCCTTATTTATATTAATGCCTTTCTTACTAGAGAATTCTGGGCTGCGGCTTACACAAAAACAATTGGTTCTGGCCTTTTCTAGATAACTCTGGTCACAAAAACAATGTTTACATAATATAGTCGTGAAGTCGTAAACAGTTATAAATAAAGTGCGTATCCGCCATAATTTTAACTTTTATACCTGGCTCAGACAGAGTCGGTTTTAGGGACTATAACAGTGTGTTGTTTCGTAACAGTATATAACTCTATTTTGGCCAAAAGTGGTTATAGAACATTTTAATATTCGATTACGAAAGGACAACGTTGTAAGCCTGAATGGGCCAATCTTTTACCCCCTGGGTCCAAGATTAACATGACGCCAAAAGTTAGTATGACAAACGAAACTTTCATATCCTAGCTCGAACATTTTGCCACGTACAGAAACTCTGGACCAACACCTCTCATTTTTAATGTGGCCAAGTCACACACCTCGACGTATCTATTGTTGACGCTGCAGAAAGACACGGACATTCTGCTTATCAAGCAACACCACCCATGGATAAGGTAGTTTTTCGTAGCTACGAAGAATTTTGAGACCAAGAAGTATTGAACTTTTTAATAGCCCAACTTGGAAAATCTTTAACCAAAATAAGGTTTGGGGAAATATTTTCAAAGGTGTTGTTGAAAGCAATGTCGCCGTCCAATATAATCTCTGGATTTAGAAGTATAGATATCCATCCTTTTTGACCTGAGGCAATTCCAGAATCTGCGTTTGCACCCAGCGTCGGGACAAGAACAGTTGGAAATAAAAATGAATCTAAAATGAACGCAGAAACAAGTCCCATTCCCGGGCCAAGCGGTGTAAATTCATCAAAACCCAAAAATAAAAAAGATAGTATTTACTTGTAAAGTGATTCATTATCAGAGTGAGAACATTCCTGTCATGGTGACACCTACACAGAAAGCGACAACGAACCACTAATAAAATTGGTTTCTGCTACAGCTACAGAGAAAATTTCGGAGAAAGATCTTGGTAATGATTTGGACATTTCGTTCCCAAAGATGGGTGTTTTGGTTACCCCTGAGACCAAAATTGCATCAGCAAAAAGAAAGCCTACTATCAATTCCAGGGCTCAAGAAGTAACGAGAACAGTAGCGTAACTTCAAATCCGGGCCCCCCCGCAATGATTTTACCTGGGCCCATCACATAAATGAACAAATAAGTATATGTATGTATACCATATTTGCATATTTAATTCAAATGTATCACTCTCAACCTCTTTGGGAACCAAAAATGTGCAGTTTCAAGCCGACATACCAGCTTTCCAAGAATTGAACAGGAATCATATGTTAAGGTTCATATTATACGATTTTCACGAATTCTTTGATGGAATTATTGGTATCAACGATCTAATTTCCATGAAATTTAATATAGATTTGAATAACGAGTGTCTTGTTAGTGATAGGGCTGTAATTCCAATTAAGTTTAGAAAACCTTCCGATATTAAATTCCAAATATCAATTGGCCCTAGTGAAAGAATCGTAAAGCAAGTCCCTGTTACAGTATCGAACGGAGAAATATTAATTGATAAGATAGTTTTAGGTGATATATATGGACCCGAGATGCTAACCATAGCCAATAATGGCTTAGCACTAGTAGAGTTTATTAATGAAACAAATAAAAGTTTAGCTATAACGTTATTAGAATCCTTAAGTGCAACGCCTTATAACCCTAACTTTTACGAATGTTATAAATTTGAAACTTTTAATAGTCCGGATAAATTTGAAATAGATAAAACTCAAATCCAAAACTTGATTAGAGCTGATCACTTGAATCCGGAAGAAAAGTCGGAAATAATTAAGTTATGTAAACAATATAAAGAATTATTTTTAAAACCCAGCGATCCTCTTACGTTCACTTCAAGAGTTAAGCATTGTATCAAAACCACCGACGAAGCTCCAGTACACGTAAAATCGTATAGGTACCCGTATGCCCTTAAAGAAGAGGTGCAACGGCAAATAAATGATATGCTAGACAAGGGCATAATAAGACCGTCGTCGAGCCCATGGCGCTTCCCATATGGCTTGTAAAAAAGAAGCTAGACGCATCGGGGCAACAAAAATGGCGGCTTGTGGTAGATTACCGCAAGCTGAATGAAAAGACTATTAGCGATCGGTACCCCATCCCAAATATAAATGAAATTTTGGACAAATTAGGACGTGCCCTTATCACGCTGACTTAATGTATCAAACGATTGAGGTGGCAAAAACATGTAGTGACTTTGCTTAAAACCAATCTCGATGGTGAGTTCTTTGGGAACAAAGCGTCCATCTACAACGAATCCTTGGATGTCCACGAATGCAACTCTCATGATGATGATTGCTAGAATACTAACGTGCAGTGCAGCAGTACGTTCTAATTTAAATTCTTAACAATTTCGGTGAGGGGAAAATACTCCATTACACAGTCGTGTATTATGACACAATATACTTGGTATTTTCGGGGAAACCAATGTTTGCTTCAATGTCGAGTTTTACATCAACTGTAGATGCCTTCATGCTTTCTTCTTGTTTCGAGCAATCGATAACAAACAATGCATGCTTCTTGAAAGAGGAATAATCCAACAGAGGATGCTTCTGTGTTGAATTCATATAACTAGGATAAAATTCTGTATAGTTGAAATAGGCCTCATTGTAATCATTCTTAGTAAAGTCCAACTGCATTCTTTCATTAGGATAATATTCCCCATTTAGCGATAGTCGTATACTTTGAATGTCAGCGTTGTCGAATAAAGTTGGGTCGGCTGTGCTGTTGTCACGTTTGTTGGTTTGAAAGAAAACCAAAACATAACGAGGTCGTTCGACTGAAGTTGTAGTTTTAACAGCCCATACTTCACGTCTAGCATTTCTGGTGATGGCTGGTAGTTCATGTATCTCCCACTTTCTGAATGGAATAACTATAGGCTGATCCTTTTGAATAGCCTTCATAAGTTCCAACTTAATATCATCATTAGGATAGATATGCTTGATTTTCAATTCGATGTTGGTAATAATTATGTTAACATTTGTAGTGGAAGTAACACCAGCAACGTTTTTTTCTGTGATATATACACAATCATTATCATTTCGAGCTCGAACCAAACGTATTGTTTGTCGTCCACATGTAATCATAGGATAGTCATTGAAAATGTTGAAAATATGCTTGAGAGGAATTTGTAGGTTAAATGATTTATCGGCGGCATTGAGGATGGGGTCTTTAGGATAATTCCAGCCAGCTATAGCCATATGATTGGAATCTTCTTAATTGTAGCACGTCATAGCACGTACAGCGCTCACTATTCCAGGATCTCGAACTGTTTCCATTTCTCTTGTACTCTCACTGTATGTGCACGAATCGAAAAGAAAAGCACCAAAATTATTTGCCAGCTTTACATCACCAGCTCCATGTATATTGAGTGACCCTTTAATGCACAACAAAGTTTCATTCATCGCAAAAAACGAATCAACTTGATTGATGCTAAATTCCACAATGTCACTGCAACTGAATGATTTGATGACCGGAGCATATGTTCTGTATTCAGCTTTGCGAATCGATTCATCGAATCTCGGCTTGCGATATATATCAAACATTGGAGGCATATCGTTCATACGAGAACGTTTTCCATACATGGTTGTCATCGTTTTTCTTTCAACAAAAAGCCTAAAGATTGCAAGAACAATTTGTTAGCAAACGTAAGATGCTGCTGCGGTTGCTTTGAAGGACGTTGCTTAACTAATGGAACTGAATGTGCAGTGGAACGTCTTTTATGATTAATTATCAATCCCATCTGTTGCTTCTCGCTCTAAGCTCCAACACCAAGGTACTCTTTTCACTACGAAAGTTGATAGGATGTCCGTCTTGGTCCAAAGCCAACACAGTAACGTTGGTAATTTCACGTTGTGGTATAACAGGTAAATAAAGTAAATTATGTGGAGTTTCGTCAATGGCGTACCCAGGATCTACTTTTATAACCAATTCGTAAATAGTATGAGCAGGTCTGTCTGCGTCAAAGGCTCCAGTGGTAATGTTACATTCGAAGCGTATGCTAGATACTTTTATAATTTTGACGGGTAGATCTGAAAAGTACCATTTTTTGGCTTCGAGTATATGTCTAGAAAAGCCTAATATGTCACCAAGACAGTTGGGAGTATCCTGCTCCCCGAACGGAATCATATATTTACTGAAAATCATACATTGTAACGTATTATTATTGGGTTTTAACGCAAATACAGTTTCAAATGGATTGCTGCTGCCACCTCCTAACTTGTCTAGTATAAACGTTTCAATATCAGCGATTTCATAACATCCTGTTGGTATATCAAAACTTTGCATCTTGTTGTGGTCATCGTAGTAGTAAAATTTGCGATTTTCAATGTTTGGTATACTGTGATATGAGTGAAAGGAACGTAGCGCTAACTCATAATCTTTCTCCGGATATAGTACAATAGGAGTAGGAGGTTGGAAGGTAAATATGTGATTTGTGCTTTTCACTCTCAACAACTGCGACATGATGACTGATGCAAGTCCAGGGATGAAGGTGCTTTAAATAATACATAGAACTCGGTTTAAGATTTATTTAATACACTTTGACATAGAAAACAAGATGCTTGAGAATATACCGGACCATCCCAATGCGTTGTCCAGTCGGGGTGGTTGTAGTGAACAAAGCATGGTAGACGAATTTGTAGCTCAAAATTTGATTTGTATTCATTAGGTAGTTTATGCCATATATCTAACAATTCAGACGGACCGACATTCCTTATCACATATTGAATGGGAACTTTTTTCAGTTCTTCAACAGTAAAACTTCGTAGATGCGGTTTTTGGTGTTGCATTAATAATGATTTAATGTCCTCCTCCATTGTTCCATGGATGTTGAAGTAGAAATTTCAAACACAAATGTCCACAATTGATCTGATCGTAGTTTTGATACTGATTATTGTGATAAGAAATATTTCTTCCTCCTAGATACTTTACAAGTTCTTTGGGTGGTTTCAAATTACCAAATGAATCGAAATAAGCGACGACATTGTTTTTCTTTATATATGCTACCCAATGTGTTCCACCGTTTTTGGACGAGTCCAAGTTAACCACCGCACACTCTTGTTGTCGAGGGCCAGATTTAGGTAGAGTGTCACGCATAAAAACACCTCGAAAATGTGCTATTTTATATAATTTTGCATAACGGACAATATCAATGTCATACAGTGGACGATTGGGTAGCTTTATCGCGAGTTTTTTGACATTTTTTTCAATACAATCCAAATCCTCTTCCACTGGGATACTTTTTCAGATATAAACCATTTCCAACATGTTCCATAGCCTTATTATGACGGTGATCTTCCAATTTCTTTCGAGCATTATTAGCATCAATGACAGTCTTTGCGATCCCAGCAGCTCCACCCGATAGTGCTCCAAGTGCTGAGAGCCCAGCAAACAGAGGTATAAGAGGTAGAAAACCTCCAGATTTTACTGGTATCACTCGAGGAACAACAATTTTCTTCGATCCTCCAAATTGTTTAATAAGTGATTTGGCTGCTCGTAAGGCAAACAAGGCGCTTTCTTTTAAAGATGCTCCTCTCTTCATTGATTTTCCCACCTTTAGCACTACGTCTCGATGAAAGGAACGTCGTTGTTTCTTTGGGCGACTTCCCATTCCCAACTTTCGTTTCATTTCCATGGTACCCGTAACAAGTAATGCGGCAGCCTTTTCACCAAAAGTTCCCTCTTTTGATTTTACTCGAGCCCAAGCTTTATCTTCCAACTCCCTATCTGCTTTGTGACGTTCTTCAAGAGATTTATTTTGTGAATAAGCAATATCGTATTGTTTACAAGCGTCGTCTAAAGGATTAATGCCCACGTCACCACGTGCAAGTCGCTTTTGTAGTTTTGTTCCAGCTATAAATGTAGATAGTATGTAACAGACAAAAAAAGTTATATTCAATCACTTACGTCCACAGTAATTGTAGGTGGGTAAGTGAAGTTCGAATGGTAGTTTATTTATAAGAGAATTCAAAAGACCTTCTCCCTCAAACATCAACATTAAGACTGATGTATGGTGACGACATCCATATATATTTATAGGATAACACTAAAAATCCTCACAAGATGAAGATCGTTCAACAAGAGCAGACGCTACCCATTGAAAACTTGGACTTTACCTCTAATACTTCATCTGTTGGTAAACATGGTAAACTACTACCAAATTCTTTTCGTGCCATCATCTGTGGTCCCAGTGGATGTGGAAAGACAAATGTCATGTTGTCGCTTTTATTCAATTCAAATGGTGCTAAATTCAAAAATGTTTACGTTTATTCCAAGTCGTTATTTCAACCAAAATATAAATTGTTGCAAGAAGTCTTAGGAGAAGTTAAAGGTGTTGGATATTTTCCATTTAAAGACAATGAGGAAATTATTAGTCCCGATAAAGCGCAATCAAACTCAATATTCATATTTGATGATGTTGCCTGCGATGGACAACAGAAAATTCGTGAATATTATTCAATGTGTAGGCATAAGCTCATTGACGCTGCCTACTTATGTCAAACATATTCGAAAATACCAAAACAGCTCATACGTGACAATTGTAATATGATTGTGTTATTCAAGTAGGATGAAATTAATCTAAAACATATATTTGAGGAACATGTGTCACCAGACATGACATTTGAAGAATTTAAAAAGATTTGCTCAGAATGTTGGTCGTCTGACCGCTATGGAACATTGGTGATTGTAAAAGATTTTGCTTTAAATAATGGTAGGTACCGTAAAGGATTCGATAAATTTATAGAGCACTAGACATTATCCTCACTCCTCATCACCATATCCAACGATAAGGTTGCTATTGCCTTGCGTAAGAAAAAAGTTAGTGAATTAGCGAGATGTATTCGCAAGAAATATTTAGCGTTAAAATTAGGAAAATCAGAACATGATACATCTCTAAATAAGCTATTTAAACCGATATCTGTACCGCTAAATGAAATGGTCAAATCCTCAAAGTCATTACAACAAACCATAGTTTCAAAATTTACCTCCCCAAAAGAAGAAGAAATAACAAAAAAAGAAGAAGATGAGAACAGTGTCAAATCTACATCATTTCTTGATACAAAACCCATAGCTGAGACGGATGAATCAGGAAATATTATGCGTTATAATGATGATGATGATGAAGAAGACAATTATTATTATGATGATTATGATGTGAGAATACACCCCAACATTTCACGTGAAGTCATAGAAGATTATTTACATCAGTATCCTACAATTAGTCGACAGTATCTGGAAGATTACTTTCACAAAGTTGATGAAATTGATAGAAATTATGGACCAATATATAATGATGAAATTCGATGGATGTTGGGCAAACGTAGAATTGCGTTCGATAAAAGAAACGGTAACATAAACATATTACGGGAGAAGGATGAGGGAGAAGAAAATATACCTGGGACTCCGGGGTTGTATCAGCTTATGTTTTACAATCATCCCAATGATTACTCTGATGAAGATTTGAAAAATTACAAAGCTCTGCTAACAATAACAAAAGCTCATCTCAATGTACTCGTCGCCTGAAAAGTTCCGCTACCCAAAAGTATCGCAACATAATTAAACCATTGTTTAAAACTGTATCAGGCTCATCAACTAGTAGTAGTAGTGTAACCAGACCTCCATCAACTCGAATATTAAAGAAACTACCCATTCAGAATTCATCATATACTAATGCGGGAAAAGGTCTTCTTTTGTCATACAACGAAAAACCGATGGAATACATTTATTGGGATGATCCCAATGAGCTGTGTGACCGTTTAAAATTACTTATTACATCTAAGGAGGCGGGTAACACATCCTCACACAACAACGAGATAATTGCAATAATTAATGAGCTAAAAGAAGCCAATATAATTGAATAACAAACGAAAAACATAATCATTTCAATCATGTCTGTCGATAAGTTTGGACATCGCCGCAATCATGCTAATGAGCGGTTTAAGCCGTATATGTCGAAAGTATCGTATCCACATACTCCTGACGGTAATATTGATGCAGAAAATGTAAAAATTTGTAATGTAAAGATGCCGACTGCAAATAGCGATGTTGCTAACAAACTATATGTCGATGAGCAATTGCAAGTGTATCATAATGAGATCGACACACTTCAAAAAACAATCCCCACATTACAAACGCAGTTGGTATCTCATCAAAATAAAATCAAAGAAATTGATGCATTTATTTCTAGAAATCCTCCTGTCAGAGCTCGAGATATGGCAACTAAAATATATGTCGACGAGGGAATTGTTAGGGGCAAGGAATTTTTGAGAAATGAGTTTAAGAGTTTTAAACAAGAAATACAGGATAAAGTGTCGAAAAGTAATACTCTAATCCATGATAAGATCGATATGTATAATACGTTCATAGAGCGTTCGTGTCATGTTTTGGAGGGGGACTTGAAGAAGCATGAAATTGAACAAAAGAAGAAAATAGATGAGAAGAAGAATACGAGTAATGGATCATCATCAGTTTAGAAAGTGCATGCGCTTACGAAACATGTCATCCAAAGTCCAGCTTGTTAACGAACTCCACAAACCAATACGTAGAAATTATCCACGCAGACGTACAATTGTCATAGGCATAGATGATTTATGGCAAATGGATTTGGCAGAGATGCGACCTTACGCTAATCAAAATAAAAATCACAAAATGATACTAGTCGTCATCGATTGCTTTTCAAAGTTTTTATGGACACGTCCATTAAAGACAAAAACCGGTGAAGAGTTAACTCGTGCATTCTCAGACATTCTCAACAACATAAAAAGAGTTCCTAAAAATCTCCAATCAGACCAAGGAACGGAATTTTACAACAACAAGTTTCAACAACTAATGAAACAACATGGGATTAATCATTATAGTGTATTTAGCACGAAAAAAGCTTCTATGGCAGAAAGAGTTATTAGAACATTGAAATTAAAGCTTTACAAACATTTCAGTTTAAATGGTACCTATAGATGGATTGACATTCTCCCTAAAATTACACGAGATTACAATAACACAAAACATTCAACAACCAAATATAAACCTTCCAATGTCAATAAATCCAACGAAAAAGATATTTTAAACAAAACCTATACACATTTAAAGATTGCCGGACTTCGTAAATTTAAAGTTGGTGATATTGTACGTATAAGCAAGTCGAAACATGTTTTTGAAAAGGGATACACACCCAATTGGACGACTGAACTTTTCAAAATCATTAGAGTTAAAATAACCAATCCCACCACAGATTTGCTCGAAGACTTGCAAGGTATCCCGATCAGTGGAGGGTTTTACGAAGAAGAGCTACAGAAAACATCAAATCCACACATTTACTTGGTGGAAAAAGTGCTTAAAAGAAAAGGCAACAAGATGTTTGTTAAATGGTTGGGTTTAGACAAAAAACACAACAGTTGGATAGAAAATACAGATGTAGTCACGTAATTACTTCGCTTCACTACGCATGAATACATTGTTTTGTAGTAGGAGATGTGAATGGGTATAAATAGAGGAGAGAGTTGTAGGTTCTCAGTCGTCAATATGAGTTCTCAAGACAGTGGCTATTTTAGTGCTACACAAAGTCATGTTAATTATGACACACAATTAGATCATATTTTACAAGTGTATGAAATGGCAGCCAAACAGGAAAACCACTACTTATTGTACACAGAGTATTGTACAGATGGAGATTTTCGAATTGGTTGTGGTTTGAGCCCCGCAAGAACGTTCAGTACTGCGATCACTCTATCATACATCGATAAACCTAATAAAATCAACTTCAGCTCATACGAATGGTTCACATTTATCGACATTCTAAATAATAATTCATTTATAAGTGCATCATTTCACGAAGAAGAAAAAAAAGAAGAAGCTGTGTTATCTTGTGGAGACTACTGCACCATTAGACAAATAGTATTTGATCGTGTTAAATGGTTGGAGGTGACCAAACATGATATCAGTGTACCTTTAAGAAAAGAAGATGTTTATCAAATACTACAAGTGGATCGTTGCCTCATCTCCCCACGTCTCACTCATTTAGAATCCATAAATTTTGGTGAATACTATGAAAATTTGGTGGAAAACATTAGAAATTTCACTCAAACTAATGAAAATTTGACTAAAATTGAACTGATTCAAGTAATGTGCGACATCAACAATAGCGAATTAGCCATTGCACTAAGAGAATATATGTTTTTTTTGTAAAATTAACATTGTCAGTGATTTAGAGAAGTATTAAAAATAATTAATTAAAATTATTGTGTTTTATTTCATGTTCCCATCGTATGTGAGTTGATAAAAGAAACGAAAATTGTCAATGATTTTGTTTCATGTTTCCAAGTTGATTGAAGGAGATCACTAATTATTTTTTATGTATTGCTAACACTTTTGAAAATTACAATACTTTTTATATTGATGAAATATATTTGAGAATAACATTTCATATATGTGTGTGGGTCTTAGAATAAATAAAACATTTACATTTTATCAACATTTAACTTTAATAGATAGACGTAATTATAACGGTACAGAGTAGTTTTTTCGTGGGAACATCGTTTATTGCTTTTTTCAATATTAGGAGAAGCTATTAATTTTTAATTTGTGTGGGTATCGTTGAGAGAACCACCTTGCAAATAGTGGGGGATATCGTTCCATATAAATTTGATATTTCACATCATACAAATCAGTTATCATTGAACAGTGATAGAATATTAAAATTAATCTTTGTGTCGTGTGAAGGCTACTCAGAAAAAAGTAAGTTTTTCATTTCTTCAAATAGCAAATTGTTCACTTTTTTTTATGATATAAAGTTCCACTAAAAAGGTAGAGTTTATTAACACATATTTATTTTTCGTAGATGGATCTACCTTCATTAAATTCAGTGTCGTTAATTACAGAGAAGAAGCCTATTATTAAACTTCAACATTTGACGCTTGGGGAAGCATACCCTATCTTAGGCGCAAAATTAGTTTCAAGCAAATTTGGTAGTGAAGTCATTTTGATAGAATTCGCAGACAATATCACATTCCTACCCAAGAGAGTGACGGAACAGTACCGATGTCAACTTGATTATTTCAAAGCTCAAAAGCATTCTCTCATATTTAGAGGATTAATTGAAGTGGGGAGACCAAATCGTGCAATATCGTTTGAAGTTGTTAAAAATTAGTTTTCGCTTGATGAGTTTTTATTTATTATATATATATATATATATATAACAAAAACAGAATTAGCGGGCATATCACGCAAAAGAGGTTACAGAGAATGAGTGGTAACCGTAGACATGCATGTTTCTGGCTCATTAGCCTTCATCGGTACGGCATAACCAAGAAAAGGTGTACAACTTGGGAGCAAGGATGTTAATTGAAACATGAGAAAACACAAACAACGGATTTGAACAAGATAACCAAACGCACATTTGCGCCTTCAAATGGAAGATCTTTAATCTTTTCATTGATTATTTGTATATATATATATATATATATATATATATATATATATGTATATATATATGTATATATATATATATATATATATATATATATAACAACAAAGAGAATCATGGGTAATTCACGCAAAGTAAAGGGCTACTGAAATAGAGTGGTAACCGTGGACATGCATGTTTCTGGCTCATTTTGCCTCATCAGCACGGCATAACCAAATAATGATGTGAAATTTGGGAGCAAAGATGTTAATCGAAACATGGGAAAACACAAAATAACGGATTTCAGCAGGGAAACCAAACGCTCATTTGTGTCTTCAATTGGAAGATCCCGAGTTTTCAGGACACGGTTACCACTCTATTTCAGTAGCCCTTTACTTTGCGTGAATTACCCATGATTCTCTTGGTTGTTGTTGTTAACATATCACGCGATATTCCTACATCTTCTTTTATATATATATATATATATATATATATATATATTTAAAGTGAAAAAATGGTGAATTTAATGAACAAAGCTGATCAAACGTTAACTTTCCTAAAAGAACATTATTCTAAACCGCTAGCTAATTCAATAATTAAATTAATAGGCTGTCATGTTAGAAGATGTGTCTTGACTTTGGTTAAGTTCAAATTTTCCATTGGTGAGAAGAGAAAAATTCAATCAAAAATTGGGGAACTTAAGCGATTACATCATCAAATTAATTCAATTACAAAAAAAAATATGGGTTATGGGTTGAGAAAACGAAGTGTTAAATGGTTAGATGTTGGGGTTATTTTTAATTGTAGAATTAGGACAGGGCTTATTGTAAATTTGAAACATAAAGAAATCGATGAATTTTTAAAAGATGCTTTTAATTTATTCAACGTTAAAATTTCACATATATTGAAGGATCTAAAAATAATAAAAGTTAATACTACTCTCATTGGTGATTATATAAAGCAATCGAATGATCGGGAGGTGGTAGAACAAAAACATTTTAGTACACCCAATGCAATCATTGATGAGGGAGCTGATTTAATGGAATGGTTTAAAAATAATGTCGTAGATCGTATTTTGAATAAAATGTCAGAGTTTCAAGAGAAACAGAGCGATTGGGCATTGAGCAAAATCATTTCACTAGAGATAGCAATTAACAAATACGAAATGGGTAAATGAGTGAGACGTGGGGAGATGAGGCAACGATCCACTTGTAGTATTTGATAAACATCTTCTTTTCTTAAAGGTACACTGATATCATGTTTGGTCACCTCCAACCATTTAACACGATCAAATACTATTTGTCGAATGGTGCAGTAGTCTCCACAAGATAACACAGCTTCTTCTTTTTTTTCTTCTTCGTGAAATGATGCACTTATAAATGAATTATTATTTAGAATGTCGATAAATGTGAACCATACGTATGAGCTGAAGTTGATTTTCTTAGGTTTATCGATGTATGATAGAGTGATCGCAGTACTGAACGTTCTTGCGGGGCTCAAACCACAACCAATTCGAAAATCTCCATCTGTACAATACTCTGTGTACAATAAGTAGTGGTTTTCCTGTTTGGCTGCCATTTCATACACTTGTAAAATATGATCTAATTGTGTGTCATAATTAACATGACTTTGTGTAGCACTAAAATAGCCACTGTCTTGAGAACTCATATTGACGACTGAGAACCTACAACACTCTCCTCTATTTATACCCATTCACATCTCCTACTACAAAACAATGTATTCATGCGTAGTGAAGCGAAGTAATTACGTGACTACATCTGTGTTTTCTATCCAACTGTTGTGTTATTTGTCTAAACCCAACCATTTAACAAACATCTTGTTGCCTTTTCTTTTAAGCACTTTTTCCACCAAGTAAATGTGTGGATTTGATGTTTTCTGTAGCTCTTCTTCGTAAAACCCTCCACTGATCGGGATACCTTGCAAGTCTTCGAGCAAATATGTGGTGGGATTGGTTATTTTAACTCTAATGATTTTGAAAAGTTCAGTCGTCCAATTGGGTGTGTATCCCTTTTCAAAAACATGTTTCGACTTGCTTATACGTACAATATCACCAACTTTAAATTTACGAAGTCCGGCAATCTTTAGATGTGTATAGGTTTTGTTTAAAATATCTTTTTCGTTGGATTTATTGACATTGGAAGGTTTATATTTGGTTGTTGAATGTTTTGTGTTATTGTAATCTCGTGTAATTTTAGGGAGAATGTCAATCCATCTATAGGTACCATTTAAACTGAAATGTTTGTAAAGCTTTAATTTCAATGTTCTAATAACTCTTTCTGCCATAGAAGCTTTTTTCGTGCTAAATACACTATAATGATTAATCCCATGTTGTTTCATTAGTTGTTGAAACTTGTTGTTGTAAAATTCCGTTCCTTGGTCTGATTGGAGATTTTTAGGAACTCTTTTCATGTTGTTGAGAATGTCTGAGAATGCACGAGTTAACTCTTCACCGGTTTTTGTCTTTAATGGACGTGTCCATAAAAACTTTGAAAAGCAATCGATGACGACTAGTATCATTTTGTGATTTTTATTTTGATTAGCGTAAGGTCGCATCTCTGCCAAATCCATTCGCCATAAATCATCTATGCCTTTGACAATTGTACGTCTGCGTGGATAATTTCTACGTATTGGTTTGTGGAGTTCGTTAACAAGCTGGACTTTGGATGACATGTTTCGTAAGCGCATGCACTTTCTAAACTGATGATGATCCATTACTCGTATTCTTCTTCTCATCTATTTTCTTCTTTTGTTCAATTTCATGCTTCTTCAAGTCCCCCTCCAAAACATGACACGAACGCTCTATGAACGTATTATACATATCGATCTTATCATGGATTAGAGTACTACTTTTCGACACTTTATCCTGTATTTCTTGTTTAAAACTCTTAAACTCATTTCTCAAAAATTCCTTTCCCCTAACAATTCCCTCGTCGACATATATTTTAGTTGCCATATCTCGAGTTCTGACAGGAGGATTTCTAGAAATAAATGCATCAATTTCTTTGATTTTATTTTGATGAGATACCAACTGCGTTTGTAATGTGGGGATTGTTTTTTGAAGTGTGTCGAGCTCATTATGATACACTTGCAATTGCTCATCGACATATAGTTTGTTAGCAACATCGCTATTTGCAGTCGGCATCTTTACATTACAAATTTTTACATTTTCTGCATCAATATTACCGTCAGGAGTATGTGGATACGATACTTTCGACATATACGGCTTAAACCGCTCATTAGCATGATTGCGGCGATGTCCAAACTTATCGACAGACATGATTGAAATGATTATGTTTTTCGTTTGTTATTCAATTATATTGGCTTCTTTTAGCTCATTAATTATTGCAATTATCTCGTTGTTGTGTGAGGATGTGTTACCCGCCTCCTTAGATGCAATAAGTAATTTTAAACGGTCAAACAGCTCATTGGGATCATCCCAATAAATGTATTCCATCGGTTTTTCGTTGTATGACAAAAGAAGACCTTTTCCCGCATTAGTATATGATGAATTCTGAATGGGTTGTTTCTTTAATATTCGAGTTGATGGAGGTCTGGTTACACTACTACTACTAGTTGATGAGCCTGATACAGTTTTAAACAATGGTTTAATTATGTTGCGATACTTTTGGGTAGCGGAACTTTTCAGGCGACCGAGTACATTGAGATGAGCTTTTGTTATTGTTAGCAGAGCTTTGTAATTTTTCAAATCTTCATCAGAGTAATCATTGGGATGGTTGTAAAACATAAGCTGATACAACCCCGGAGTCCCAGGTATATTTTCTTCTCCCTCATCCTTCTCCCGTAATATGTTTATGTTACCGTTTCTTTTATCGAACGCAATTCTTCGTTTGCCCAACATCCATCGAATTTCATCATTATATATTGGTCCATAATTTCTATCAATTTCATCAACTTTGTGAAAGTAATCTTCCAGATACTGTCGACTAATTGTAGGATACTGATCTAAATAATCTTCTATGACTTCACGTGAAATGTTGGGGTGTATTCTCACATCATAATCATCATAATAATAATTGTCTTCTTCATCATCATCATCATTATAACGCATAATATTTCCTGATTCATCCGTCTCAGCTATGGGTTTTGTATCAAGAAATGATGTAGATTTGACACTGTTCTCATCTTCTTCTTTTTTTGTTATTTCTTCTTCTTTTGGGGAGGTAAATTTTGAAACTATGGTTTGTTGTAATGACTTTGAGGATTTGACCATTTCATTTAGCGGTACAGATATCGGTTTAAATAGCTTATTTAGAGATGTATCATGTTCTGATTTTCCTAATTTTAACGCTAAATATTTCTTGCGAATACATCTCGCTAATTCACTAACTTTTTTCTTACGCAAGGCAATAGC
Organism: Galeruca laticollis; assembly: GCA_963921935.1. Lineage (NCBI taxonomy): Eukaryota > Metazoa > Arthropoda > Insecta > Coleoptera > Chrysomelidae > Galeruca > Galeruca laticollis. Next base: position 110,688,147 of record OY998179.1, read on the forward strand.
AACCTTATCGTTGGATATGGTGATGAGGAGTGAGGATAATGTCTAGTGCTCTATAAATTTATCGAATCCTTTACGGTACCTACCATTATTTAAAGCAAAATCTTTTACAATCACCAATGTTCCATAGCGGTCAGACGACCAACATTCTGAGCAAATCTTTTTAAATTCTTCAAATGTCATGTCTGGTGACACATGTTCCTCAAATATATGTTTTAGATTAATTTCATCCTGCTTGAATAACACAATCATATTACAATTGTCACGTATGAGCTGTTTTGGTATTTTCGAATATGTTTGACATAAGTAGGCAGCGTCAATGAGCTTATGCCTACACATTGAATAATATTCACGAATTTTCTGTTGTCCATCGCAGGCAACATCATCAAATATGAATATTGAGTTTGATTGCGCTTTATCGGGACTAATAATTTCCTCATTGTCTTTAAATGGAAAATAACCAACACCTTTAACTTCTCCTAAGACTTCTTGCAACAATTTATATTTTGGTTGAAATAACGACTTGGAATAAACGTAAACATTTTTGAATTTAGCACCATTTGAATTGAATAAAAGCGACAACATGACATTTGTCTTTCCACACCCACTGGGACCACAGATGATGGCACGAAAAGAATTTGGTAGTAGTTTACCATGTTTACCAACAGATGAAGTATTAGAGGTAAAGTCCAAGTTTTCAATGGGTAGCGTCTGCTCTTGTTGAACGATCTTCATCTTGTGAGGATTTTTAGTGTTATCCTATAAATATATATGGATGTCGTCACCATACATCAGTCTTAATGTTGATGTTTGAGGGAGAAGGTCTTTTGAATTCTCTTATAAATAAACTACCATTCGAACTTCACTTACCCACCTACAATTACTGTGGACGTAAGTGATTGAATATAACTTTTTTTGTCTGTTACATACTATCTACATTTATAGCTGGAACAAAACTACAAAAGCGACTTGCACGTGGTGACGTGGGCATTAATCCTTTAGACGACGCTTGTAAACAATACGATATTGCTTATTCACAAAATAAATCTCTTGAAGAACGTCACAAAGCAGATAGGGAGTTGGAAGATAAAGCTTGGGCTCGAGTAAAATCAAAAGAGGGAACTTTTGGTGAAAAGGCTGCCGCATTACTTGTTACGGGTACCATGGAAATGAAACGAAAGTTGGGAATGGGAAGTCGCCCAAAGAAACAACGACGTTCCTTTCATCGAGACGTAGTGCTAAAGGTGGGAAAATCAATGAAGAGAGGAGCATCTTTAAAAGAAAGCGCCTTGTTTGCCTTACGAGCAGCCAAATCACTTATTAAACAATTTGGAGGATCGAAGAAAATTGTTGTTCCTCGAGTGATACCAGTAAAATCTAGAGGTTTTCTACCTCTTATACCTCTGTTTGCTGGGCTCTCAGCACTTGGAGCACTATCGGGTGGAGCTGCTGGGATCGCAAAGACTGTCATTGATGCTAATAATGCTCGAAAGAAATTGGAAGATCACCGTCATAATAAGGCTATGGAACATGTTGGAAATGGTTTATATCTGAAAAAGTATCCCAGTGGAAGAGGATTTGGATTGTATTTAAAAAAAATGTCAAAAAACTCGCGATAAAGCTACCCAATCGTCCACTGTATGACATTGATATTGTCCGTTATGCAAAATTATATAAAATAGCACATTTTCGAGGTGTTTTTATGCGTGACACTCTACCTAAATCTGGCCCTCGACAACAAGAGTGTGTGGTGGTTAACTTGGACTCGTCCAAAAACGGTGGAACACATTGGGTAGCATATATAAAGAAAAACAATGTCGTCGCTTATTTCGATTCATTTGGTAATTTGAAAACACCCAAAGAACTTGTAAAGTATCTAGGAGGAAGAAATATTTCTTATAACAATAATCAGTATCAAAACTACGATCAGATCAATTGTGGACATTTGTGTTTGAAATTTCTACTTCAACATCCATGGAACAATGGAGGAGAACATTAAATCATTATTAAGGCAACACCAAAAACCGCATCTACGAAGTTTTACTGTTGAAGAACTGAAAAAAGTTCCCATTCAATATGTGATAAGGAATGTCGGTCCGTCTAAATTGTTAGATATATGGCATAAACTACCTAATGAATACAAATCAAATTTTGAGCTACAAATTCGTCTACCATGCTTTGTTCACTACAACCACCCCGACTGGACAACGCATTGGGATGGTCCGGTATATTCTCAAGCATCTTGTTTTCTATGTCAAAGTGTATTAAATAAATCTTAAACCGAGTTCTATGTATTATTTAAAGCACCTTCATCCCTGGACTTGCATCAGTCATCATGTCGCAGTTGTTGAGAGTGAAAAGCACAAATCACATATTTACCTTCCAACCTCCTACTCCTATTGTACTATATCCGGAGAAAGATTATGAGTTAGCGCTACGTTCCTTTCACTCATATCACAGTATACCAAACATTGAAAATCGCAAATTTTACTACTACGATGACCACAACAAGATGCAAAGTTTTGATATACCAACAGGATGTTATGAAATCGCTGATATTGAAACGTTTATACTAGACAAGTTAGGAGGTGGCAGCAGCAATCCATTTGAAACTGTATTTGCGTTAAAACCCAATAATAATACGTTACAATGTATGATTTTCAGTAAATATATGATTCCGTTCGGGGAGCAGGATACTCCCAACTGTCTTGGTGACATATTAGGCTTTTCTAGACATATACTCGAAGCCAAAAAATGGTACTTTTCAGATCTACCCGTCAAAATTATAAAAGTATCTAGCATACGCTTCGAATGTAACATTACCACTGGAGCCTTTGACGCAGACAGACCTGCTCATACTATTTACGAATTGGTTATAAAAGTAGATCCTGGGTACACCATTGACGAAACTCCACATAATTTACTTTATTTACTTGTTATACCACAACGTGAAATTACCAACGTTACTGTGTTGGCATTGGACCAAGACGGACATCCTATCAACTTTCGTAGTGAAAAGAGTACCTTGGTGTTGGAGCTTAGAGCGAGAAGCAACAGATGGGATTGATAATTAATCATAAAAGACGTTCCACTGCACATTCAGTTCCATTAGTTAAGCAACGTCCTTCAAAGCAACGGCAGCAGCATCTTACGTTTGCTAACAAATTGTTCTTGCAATCTTTAGGCTTTTTGTTGAAAGAAAAACGATGACAACCATGTATGGAAAAGTTCTCGTATGAACGATATGCCTCCAATGTTTGATATATATCGCAAGCCGAGATTCGATGAATCGATTCGCAAAGCTGAATACAGAACATATGCTCCGTTCATCAAATCATTCAGTTGCAGTGACATTGTGGAATTTAGCATCAATCAAGTTGATTCGTTTTTTGCGATGAATGAAACTTTGTTGTGCATTAAAGGGTCACTCAATATACATGGAGCTGGTGATGTAAAGCTGGCAAATAATCTTGGTGCTTTTCTTTTCGATTCGTGCACATACAGTGAGAGTGCAAGAGAAATGGAAACAGTTCGAGATCCTGGAATAGTGAGCGCTGTACGTGCTATGACGTGCTACAATCAAGAAGATTCCAATCATATGGCTATAGCTGGCTGGAATTATCCTAAAGACCCCATCCTCAATGCCGCCGATAAATCATTTAACCTACAAATTCCTCTCAAGCATATTTTCAACATTTTCAATGACTATCCTATGATTACATGTGGACGACAAACAATACGTTTGGTTCGAGCTCGAAATGATAATGATTGTGTATATATCACAGAAAAAAACGTTGCTGGTGTTACTTCCACTACAACTGTTAACATAAATATTACCAACATCGAATTGAAAATCAAGCATATCTATCCTAATGATGATATTAAGTTGGAACTTATGAAGGCTATTCAAAAGGATCAGCCTATAGTTATTCCATTCAGAAAGTGGGAGATACATGAACTACCAGCCATCACCAGAAATGCTAGACGTGAAGTATGGGCTGTTAAAACTACAACTTCAGTCGAACGACCTCGTTATGTTTTGGTTTTCTTTCAAACCAACAAACGTGACAACAGCACAGCCGACCCAACTTTATTCGACAACGCTGACATTCAAAGTATACGACTATCGCTAAATGGGGAATATTATCCTAATGAAAGAATGCAGTTGGACTTTACTAAGAATGATTACAATGAGGCCTATTTCAACTATACAGAATTTTATCCTAGTTATATGAATTCAACACAGAAGCATCCTCTGTTGGATTATTCCTCTTTCAAGAAGCATGCATTGTTTGTTATCGATTGCTCGAAACAAGAAGAAAGCATGAAGGCATCTACAGTTGATGTAGAACTCGACATTGAAGCAAACATTGGTTTTCCCGAAAATACCAAAGTATATTGTGTCATAATACACGACTGTGTAATGGAGTATTTTCCCCTCACCGAAATTGTTAAGAATTTAAATTAGAACGTACTGCTGCACTGCACGTTAGTATTCTAGCAATCATCATCATGAGAGTTGCATTCGTGGACATCCAAGGATTCGTTGTAGATGGACGCTTTGTTCCCAAAGAACTCACCATCGAGATTGGTTTTAAGCAAAGTCACTACATGTTTTTGCCACCTCAATCGTTTGATACATTAAGTCAGCGTGATAAGAAAACTGTGAAATATCCGGAAAAAATGTGCATGGCATTCGATACTCTTCAGGTGACATCGAGTATACCAGAATAAATGAAATATTGGAAACTAAGCTGTTGTATGCTGCAGACTTCATTTACAATGTCTTCGACAATGGTTTTTAAATATTGCATTACCTTTGTAATTATTATATCAATAATAAATGATTTTTTTTCAAGTGGATTTTTTTACACATCATATGAAAAACGTCCCACTCAACAAACTAAATATCTTTTTCAACAAGAAACGTGAAACAACCCCTGTATACATTTTATGACAAAGAATCATAGACACTTTTGATTTCACTCGTATGCTGTGAATTCAGGACAGCGATCTTGGAATATTAATTCGTAAAGCGCAACTTTCAAAATTATGTGGGTCACTGACACCCAACGGAAGGTACTAAAAATCAAATAAGAAATTTATACATATCACCTTCATAGCGCAACGGTTAGGGACTGTGATAGGAACGAGAAAGGTGCTGTGTGTGTCGTGAGTTCGAATATCACGGTCGACCATCTTTTCAATTTTATAAATTGGATGATTTTTTTCAAGTGGATTTTTTTACACACACACCATATGAAATTTAGACGTCCCACTCAACAAATATCTTTTTTAACAAGAGCGCAACTTTCAAAAGTATCTGGGGTCACTGACACCCAAGGATGATGGTTAAACCCAAATAAGAAATTTATACATATAACCTTCATAGCGCAACGGTTAGGGACTGTGATAGGAACGAGAAAGGCGCTGTGTGTGTCGTGAGTTCGAATCCCACGGTCGACCATTTTTTCAATTTTATAAATTGGAAGTGTTACACATGTGGTGGACCACGAATGACGTCACAGAAGATGGATGCCGTCACAGTCGCGACATTCGAATCACCCGCCAACGACACACCCCACCAAATTGGAAGTGCCACGTCACACATGTGGATGGACCACGATTGACGTCACAGAAGATGGATGCCGTCACAGTCGCGACATTCGAAACATCCGCGAACGACCCGCCATTGACACAAGATGGATACGACACACGTCACACCAACACGTCCGCCATTGACACAAGATGGATGCCACTTCCGGTGCGCGCGCACAGTCAACGAAATCCAACATGGCCGACTTCCGTCCCAGAACCGGCTTAGTATATCTACTGAAAGACATATCTCTCTGTACATATCCTCAGCATTATTAAATCGATGATCTACTGATAATTCGTCATAATGTTTTTTAACTGTTCTAGCTCTTTTACTAGAAAATATGTGTATCTCAATACCCCATTTCTGACAAGTTAATTTTGCCTCTGTAATTATGTCCGAAAATTTCTCTCTGAGATCTGTTACATTAGTTAGCCATATTTTTAATAAATTGGTAGCATTAGATAAATCTTTTTTGTAATTTAGTAGAGGACAAATTAGTTATAGTTAATAACTTTGTAACAATAAGGAGCGTGATAACGAAATTAAAGGTTTCTATTTTTTTCTTAAGAGATAAAGCTTGATTACGTTCGTGGGCTTTTTTCCTTTCAAAATTTATCTTTGTTAAGGCCTTTATGACGTCTAAGAAGCGCAATTTAACAACTGTACAAGATAATAATCGTCAAGACCAACGAGTTGGATTTAATTTTTTTAGTGTTCCCTCTGATTCTCCAGTGATGCTTGATAAAATATCCCATCCATTAATACTGAAACCAACAAAACTATGAAGCTCTTGCAAAACTGTAAAGAAATTTGATACTTCTTGGATACCATTCAGTGCATCGTTGAGAACGAGGTTAAGGTTATGTGCAGCGCAATGAACAAATATAGCTGTCTTTTCAATTTGTTTTATCCTAGTTTGAACTCCAGAATAAGCACCACTCATTGTGCTAGCTCCATCGTACCCTTGCCCCCTACATTTCTTAATGTCTAAGCCTAAGTTTAAAATTATATCTAAAATTTGAGAAGACATATCACCGGCCGATTGGCCTGTTACTTTATAAAAGCCCAAAAAAGATTCTACGATATTAAATATCGGTATTTGTTTGTTTTGATCAATTTTTACATATCTAATAACTATGCTAAGCTGATCTACCTTACATCTTGAGTGGTATCGACAGTGATGGAAAAAAATGGACTGCGCAATATTGAATTAATTAGGGTGTGTTCAAGGTTTTTGCCCAAAAGTTGAATCAGTTCATTTTGGATTTGCGGACTTAGGTATTTGATAGTTCCCTTTGGTAAGTTAACAACTCGTTTCATAACATCATCATATTCAGCTAACAAACATACATCGGAAATGAAATTTCCATTATACACATCAATGAAGGATTCTCTGTGACCTCGGAATGAACCAGAATTTTTAGCAATTTTAAGTGTAATTTTTATTAGCCTTTCTATGACCTGGGCCCAAAAACTACAGGCGTTTTTAGTCTGCTTTTCTAGCTCGCTATCTAACTTAAAGCCTTTTTTCCATTGTTCATTTACTAAGCAAGCTTTTGCGTGATCCTCTGATTTTTCATCTTTTCTTATGTTTTTTGAAAGTCCTTGCCAGTCGTTGATACCAGATATCCAGCCTGATCTGTCCGATACTTGCCACCGTTCACAACATAGCCAGCAAGGCTGACAATATACCAAGTTTAACTTAGGCGAGTAAGAAAGCCAAATATTTTGAACTTCAATACCTGCCTTTGAAGTACTTTTATAATTTCTGAAAAACAACGATTTTTTAAATCACTTGGAAACGGACCTTTTGGTCGACAAGGTTCCATACTTAATATTAACCTTTTTTGTTCTGCAGTAGGTCTGTCGGGAAAGTTGGCTTTGTCGGAGGGATACAACTTGTTAGAATTAGAACTAGCAGTTGTGTTTTTAATTATTTTGTTTAAAATTTCACTATCGATGATACAGGTTTCTGAGGCCATATCATAATCAGTCGATTCTGTGTCACCCGTTTTATTAATACTTGACTGATGCTCCTCACAAATGCCATCATCATCATCATAAGCGAATCCAATTGCCGATTTATCAGTCTCAGTAATTTCTTTAATGGTAACATTTTCTTCATTTATTATCTCTTCAGACGTTGACGTTGATGCATTTAAACTTGTATCCTTTGTTTGTAAAAAAAACTAGTTAATTTTGGTATTTTTGTTAATTGTTCATCTCTTCTTTGTTTCTCATTTTCTTGTTTTCTTCGTTTATATGCACCACTTTCGTATCTTTTTTTTTCTTGGCCTGCTTGCATTTTTACCTATAAATAATTTTAGTTTTAAAACATATATTCTATCTTACCTACTATTTTAATTATTATAATCACACACTTAATACACTGAATATAAACTATGTTTCGTTTGCAAGCAAAACTAAGAAAGAAAGAACAATATACTTACTTAATCAGTATTCCAGTATGTTCAATATTAACAAAATTATATTTCTTTTCCGTAATGTTTTTTTTTCACAAAAGATATAAACTATATAAAAATAACTAAGACAAATTAACAATACAGCTTATTTTATAAACCAGGAACTACACACTACACTTATGACTGATCAACAAAAACTGAAGCGCTCTGCCTACACAATAAGGGACGAGAAACCATTTCTTACAACTATAAAGATACAAATAAATGTGCTAGCCACATGTTTGTAATGTATCTCTAAAGTATGGAATAAACTGAAAATTTATTCAAAAAAACCTAAAAGACGTCAATTTTTATTAGCATTAGCAGATAGATGAGGAATGCGTAACTGATAATAATTATATCTCGTAGTGGAAGTGGGTACTGTCATACTACCATTTACCGCGCCTTTGCAAATATAGTACCTAATTGAAAGTAAATTAAATTTAAAATATTGAGGGTTTGGTCTGTAAAATAATGAGTTTTTAGTTTAGTACTTTTTCGTTGCGCTGGCGCTTGGCGTCCCCAGGGCCCCCAAAACTACAGGACTCCCGCAACTGCGGGCCCTTAGTTACGCCACTGAACGAGAGATTTATTATCTCCCAAGCCAAAAGTGATACAATCCAAATTCGCTCGAATGAAAAAGGTACAAACAAAAATCTCCTCTAATCCCCTTATTTGTTAATATTAATCAATCGTGGGTGTGTCAGTATGAGTAATCGGTACAATTTGTGGCAAATAAGGATCTATGCAGACTCTTTGTTGTATACCTACGTGTTTCCATTTATAGACGAAAATATGCCACAGAGGGTTCGTAATTCAATGATACCTATATAATGAAATATTTGCATGGAAGTAGGAGGCGATTTGTTTGAACATGAACATCTTTCATAAATTAATTCATTGTTTTATAACAATTATTAGTTCCAAGGACTGACGTCAATTCATAACAATCAATATAAAATTTTCTAGAAATGCTTTTCTTAATTCTTGATACCAATTTGAACTCTATATAAAGACGCGTCCGATTTTCGGGGTATTGTTGATGTTTTCAAACACAACCCTCGATAAAGCGACAAGGCGGGGCTTCCACCCCAACTTAAGGGAAGCCTTAGCAACCAATAAGCGCCCTTTATACATCCGAAGGGCCGTGCTTAGATATCGATCATTATCAAAATTACATTGCTAATTTTCTCAGGATATAAAAATGTATAGATGAGGATTCGTCAAAGGAAAATTAAAAAATACACTTAAATAATTCACATATTATTAGAAATTCTTTTTAAACGAATTGAAATTTGACGTAAACTCAATCTAAGTATATATCCTATATATTTAATAAAAATAAATCTAACAGAAGAAAAGTATTTCAAATACTTTCAAGTTCATAGTTTTTCGATAAGTTTTCGTTGTAGTTGACAAAGAAATCTTTCATATGCTCGAAAGGAGTTTTAGAAACTTATACTCAATTCAAAGAACATCAAAAGTGGGTTTTAAAAACAATAATACATTTATTCTACCAATTGGAAACAAAAGAGTGGAATTTAACACTTAATTCTATTTATGATATTTTTGTAGGAAATTTCAAATAGGTTCTTATAATCAGTCAAAAACGCGAATTGCCATTCCAATTTAGTGGTTCGTACGAGACTAACGAGACGAGATTTTCACAAAGTCTTGCCTCGTCTCGGCGATGCAATGATAAGTCTCGTCTCGCAGCCTCCAGTCTCGTCTCGTCTCGTACAAGTATCGAAATCTCATCATTCATAATCTTATTGTTTCAGTGCAATAAGGAATACTTGCTATAATATAAAAGTCGGAAGAGAAAATTACAATTGTTGAAAAATAACATGTATTTGAAAGTAATACAACTAAAGAAAATAAAAACATAACATTATTTTATAAATGAAATAACTGAAAAAAACAAAAGTTAAAAAACAGCCTTAGCCCTCTTGGTTGCAAATGTTTTTGTTTTTCACCCAGTCGTTTAGACATTACGAATATCGTGCAAATTCATTGTTGAGGCGATTTCAATGTTTTCTTATGGTTAATGTAGCACGTGAGAATAATCTTTCCGCCGGGACTGAAGTAGCCGGTATGCTTAAGAGATCTCGTGCCATTAAACTTAGAATAGGAAATTCAGAAGCATGCATTTTCCACCATTGTAGTATATTCATGGTATAGATGTCCGTATAGATAGACGTGTATTGCCGTGTGCTGCTAATTTGTGTTAAATTTGTGGGTAAAGTAAACAGATTAGTGCCAGGTTTTCCTGAAATTGCCTTTGGTGATTGAGTAGTGAAGGTCTGTAATCTTTTTAATAATTAAGTAAATTTTATCAACTAATTTTTCATCATGTCACGACAACAGAAGAAAAGTGATGACGAACTGCACTCGACAATTAAGTTAATCATAACTAAATTGTGTACATCTGATGAGTTTGTGAGTGAGTTATCTAATTCTATCTACAGCTTACTCAGTAAACAATTTAATGAAAAGTTCAAATTGATTGAGGATGACAACATACAATTGTGTGAAAGAATTGTAAAATTGGAGGAATCGTCTAATAAACTTATAGAAATGAATTCAAGGTATGAGCAGTCCTTACGGAAAAATAACTTGATGATATATGGTATTACGGAGGATGTAAGTGAAAATTGTATGGATTTATCTATAAGTGTCATTAATACAAAACTGAAACTTAATTTACTTCCGTCGGACATTGAAAGCTGTTATAGGGTTGGTAAAAATATTGGAAGTAAAACTCGTCCTATAAAAATGAAGTTTTACAAAAATTACCATAAGAACCTGGTATATGGAAGCAAAAAAATGTTTAAAGGTACAAGGGTAATTGTAAGGGAAGATTTGTCACCGGAGCTATCAAATATATTAAAATTGGTCATAGGCAAGGCTGGAGCAGCAGGAAAGGTGTGGAGTAGCAATGGGACTATCTACATGAAATCTGAAAATGATGATTCTATACATAAATTTTCTCGCTTTTTAAATGTACAAAATCTGTAATTTTATTCATATATTAATTCTCATAACTAATTATTTCTAATCATTAAAATAATTTTGCATGCATACGTGCAATTATACCGTTACTGTAGAAGGTTGTTTTTTTGCGAGTATAATTTTTGTTGTTTTATTTTGTACTCGTCGCAGTTAATGGTTTGACTTCTTTTATGAATAGTAATCTAAAAGTTGGTAGTTTGAATGCAAGGTCGCTTCTGCCTTCTTTATCTGTAGTAAAATTGTTATTATCGGATCACTGTTTTGATGTTTTGTTTATTTGTGAGACTTGGTTGTCACATGAACCCGATCAATTGCTGTTTATTCAGGGATATAGGTGTTACAGGTTGGATTGTGCCTCTAGAGGGGGAGGGATATGTATTTACATTAATGATAAATTGCAATGTGAGAAATTAAATTATGTCGCTAGTTATTCTGAGCAGCTGTGGGTTAAAATCAAGATAAATAATTTAAGCTATGGTATAGGTGTTATTTACAGACCTCCTCGCGATAATATAGATTCGTTTATTAGTGAAACTGAGGACATGCTAATTTATATGACAACTATTACTGATGGCATTGTTTGTCGGGGAGATATGAAACTTAGATTTTTTAAAATTCAATGACCAACACGTTGATAATGTTAACTCTGTCTTAGACTGCTTTGCTTTAAGTCAAATTTTAGATGTCCCCACACGAGTAACTACATCTACATCAACTTTGTTGAATGGAATTATTACTAACTCTGATTTAGTTGTAGATAAGGGCGTCATTCATAGATGATAAAACTTCTAGGATCATAAATTAGCGCATATTACGTTGAACATTTTAACAGAAAGACAAAGACCTAAAATGATTACATATAGAAACTTTAGATATTTTAATGAGGATAATTTTAAAGTTGATTTATATCAGACTCCTTTTTTTCGAATTTTTGATCAAGATAATATTGATGAAAAGGTTTGTTTGTTAGTGAATTTACTGAATAATCTTTTTGATAGGCACATTCCGTTAGTAACTACTAGAGTCACCAAACCTAAAGCTCCTTGGCTAACAGGAGCTATTAGAGAGATGATGTCTTTAAGAGATAAAGCGCTTGCTAGGTACCGGCGTAGTAAATGAGATGCTCATTTTCGACACTATAAAGAAATGCGCAATTATACTAATGCGGCCATAAAAAGGGAAAAGAAGGCGTATCTTCTTTTTAAATTTAATAGTGATAATAAGCGTAATTTTTGGAAGATTCTTAAACAAAATAAAATAATACATGATAAGAATATTAGTAATATACCAGGAAACTTAAAAAATCCACAGGAAATTAATAATTTTTTTATAAACTCCATTCCGCAGAGAGATCCCCCTGATGATCTATTTACATATTACAATAATAATGTGACTAACTCTAATTTTGAATTTAGTGAAGTAAATGATTTATTTGTATCACAAATTATTTCACATATTAAATCAAATGCCGTGGGTGAGGATGGCTTAAGTATACGATTAATAAAAATGTGCTGCCCTCATATTGTTACTTATATTACTCATATTATTAACTACTGTTTAACAAATAATGTTTTTCCGGCAGTGTGGAGAAGGAAAGGTCTTGCCTAAAAAACCTCAGCCAGATGAGTCTAGTGGCAGCTTAAAAAATATATTGATTTAAATTCCGTATTACCTATAACTCAGTCCGGCTTTCGTAAGAATTACAGTTGTGCGACGGCTCTTCTTCATATTGTTGACGACGTTATTAAATCTCAAGATACTGGAATGTGTACAATGTTAGTTCTGCTAGATTTCAGTAGGGCGTTTGATACTATAAATCACAATTTATTATTATCAATATTACGTTTCATTGGGCTTTCCAATAAAGCTGTTTCATTATTGAGTTCTTATTTGGGTGACCGCCAGCAATTAGTTGAGGTGGATGGTATTAGGTCACATTCTTCCCTCCTTAAACGTGGTGTGCCACAGGGCTCCATTTTGGGCCCTTTGCTTTTTGCGATATATACGTCAAACTTAGTGAATTCACTTGAACACTGCAATATTCACTTGTATGCAGACGACACTCAGGTTTACTATAGTTTTTACCCTGATATGATTGAGGATGCTTGTACTCTGATAAATAATGATTTGGCACGATTTGTTGATGCTGCATCTGATCATTGTTTAAATATTAACTGCACAAAGTCGAACGTCATTTTATTTGGGACTAAAGTTAAGAGGGAAAATGTAATTAATGCCATTGATATAAAAGTAAATAATGAATCGCTTAATCTGGTTCAGCATGCAAAGAGTTTGGGGGTGATTCTTGATGGTGACTTGAGGTTCGAAAAACACGTTAATCAGTGAGTTAAACGTGCATACTCAGCCTTAAAATTAATTTATGGAAATAGACATTATCTAACAGCCTCTGTCAAAACAACTTTAGGTATGTGAACAACTGGTGCTTTCTAACTTTAACTATGCTGATGTTCTTTATGGTCCGTGTTTGACCAGCCGGTTCCGCAACAAAATTCAAAAAGTACAAAAATCCTGTTTGAGACTAATTTTTGGAATTCGTAGATGACACAGAATATCAAGCAAGCTGAAGGATATTGGGTGGCTGAACATGGAGTATAGGAGAAACTTACACATGGCTACCTTGTTTCATAAAATAATAAAAAATAAATTACCTATCTACCTCTACAAAAAAGTTAGATTTCGAACCGATGTGCATAGTATAAATATTCGTTCTAGGGGTCTTTTAACCCATCCTTCATTTCGGCATGAAATATTTCGCCGTAGTTTTAGTTACCAGATCACCGCCATATATAACAATATATCGGAATATTTAAAAGCATTCAGTGTACAGCGCTTTAGAATTGAATTTAAAAAGCTTCTCTTGGACCAGCAGCATTCAAACCCTACTTAATTTTTGTTTACAATGTCTCATATACTGTGACGAGTCTTGATTTGGCCATGTAAATTTTACTCGTGTTATCTATATGTTACTGTCATTTTTGTTCTTGTAGCGACAGGGTTAAGTGGGAGAGCAGGTCTTCGATAATCTTTTTTTTTATCGTAGGAACTGAACTTCGCCCTTTAGTTTCACTTGATTTTGTGTCATTTTCCTTACTATGTAATTACATGTAGTATTTTGTAATTAGGTGAAATTTAATAAAGCCGTTTAATATTATTATTATTATCTGTTTCTTTATTACATCGAGGCATAGAATAATATTTTTGAAGCTCCGGAATCCATTCTCCTTCTGCATGCGTAGAGTTTACTGCATACAAAACATCAAAATCAATTAAAAAATCTGACTTTTCCGGTCCAGGATCTTCTCTTTCCCTCGCCGCCGTTTTTTTCGTACATTGTCCTTCTGAATCTTCTGATTGATTAAAATAGGCTTTGTATATATCTTGAAATTTCTTGATCGAAGTATCTTTTAATTCTTGGCCCCATGTTGTCATATCAAACGCTTCTAACTTATGTCGCGGATCGAGAATTAAAACTGCAGCATAAATCCAATTAGCTTTACGATAATGCTTTAATATTTTCGTCTCTCGCAGCCTGAAAACTAACAATAAGCTGCTCTTCGACAGCGGTTCGATCTACCTTTTGGTCCCATTTAAATATTTTGTTCTCAATATTATCTATTAGTATAGTGATACATACAACCACCATAGGTAATGTGACGTACTTCTCTCCTCCGAGCTTTTTGGAAAGAATTTGAAAGTTGACTAGTAATTTATGCACTTCTTCTAGCAGAATCCATTCATTGTCCTTAAGTGCATATTGTTTTAAATCAACGACATTTTAACACAGTACACCAAGTCCATATCTAGCTTCAAGAGCTACTTTCAACATATCATTACTGGAATTCCAGCGTGTAGGCATATCCAACACAGGTGTTAATTGGCGAGAATTACCAATTGCCTCGCACGCACTTCGGAACATAATTAAAAGTTGTTCTGACCGTTTAATTTTCGAAAAGATAGAACGTATTTTACATAGTGAATTAGAATTATTTTAAATTTCATCAACTTCGGCTTCCTCATCGACACTATCATCACTCAATTCTTTATTTGCCTCAGAATTCAGCACGACGGCGCAGCCGAGTGCTCGAAATAGAGCAAGTGTTGGAAAGACCAGTTATCCACGAATACTTTACGCTATTTTTTTTTATTGGTGCACTTTGGAATCATAAAATATTATTATTATATTATTACTACAAAAAAATGGAAGTCCATCCTCGATGCCCAGCCAAGTTTCGTGAACGTCAAATAGTATTTATTTTTAGTTGACGTTACGGGCTGTCAGATCAATAATCAAAAAGTTTCTTTATTTATATTTAAAGGGAAACAATGTATAGATATATGAATACATAAATACATTTTGCAGAAAAAACCAAATAAGACATTGGTTCCCAATGATAATATATAATTTAAAAACTAATAAAAAAAGTTGTCATTGATACTTACGTTTCTCAAGTTGTTGTTACCATGGGGACTTTAAAAAACGCGCGTGTTTGAAAGTTCGATTTAAACACGCTGACGCGTGCTTTAAAAAGGTAATAAGCGGCATCAATAAAAAAAAATGTTTTTGATGTCACAGTTAATAATGTTTTGTGCGTTCCGCAGTTGTCAACAAATCTTTTGTCTGTTAGCCGATTACTAGCAAATGGAAACGAGGTATGTTTTGAACCTACTGGCTGTAAGATATTTAACAAAGAAAAAATTTTAATCGGCGTTGCTAAACTTGTAGATGGTGTATACAAGTTAAATGTACTAAATGAACATTGTTTATTGAGTGTCTCAACAAAGACATGGCACCGTAGATTGGGTCACATTAATAGCTCTGATTTAGAAAAAATGAAAAATGATTCAGTTCTAGGACTTAATTGTTCAGATGTCAAGTCCAGCCATGGTCCATATAGCCAAAGAGAAGAGATTTAAATGGGTCAAAAAAGCCAAAAAGCAAATTTTTGTTGGTTATTCTGAGGATGTTGAAGGTTTCAGAGTATATGACCCAGAAACTAATGTTGTCAGCACTAGCCGAGATGTCATTATTTTTGAACATTTAAATAACGAAGTTCATTGTCAAGTCTCAGCTGATAGTGAAGCAACAGCTCCAGTGGGGGAAACCAATGGTGAACAACAGATTACAGAAACAGAAATATTTGGTACCCCATCTTCTAGTACATCTGAAAGTTCTGATAGTGAGGGTAGTGAATATAAACCCGAAGAAGATGTACAGTTAGTTGAAGTGGAAAGCAGTAGGCCTCAAAGAGTTAGAAAACCTAAATATTTATCAGATTATGTCACCTATATGTGTCTAGAGACTGATCTAAAAAATGAACCAACTTCTGTAGAAGAAGCACTTGAGAGACCAGATGGTGAAAATTGGAGAAAAACCATGTTGGAAGAAATACAATCTTTCAAAGAAAATGATGCTTGGGAGATGACAAATGTTCCAGAAAGTGGAAGTGTAGTGCAGTGTAAATGGGTATTTAAAAGAAAAGTTGATTGTGAAGGTAAGACTAGATATAGAGCTAGGTTAGTCGCTAAAGGTTTTACACAGAAGTACGGAGTAGATTATCAGGAAACTTTTTCCAGTTGTACGTCATTCAACATTCAAATGGGTATTTAAAAGAAAAGTTGATTGTGAAGGTAAGACTAGATATAGAGCTAGGTTAGTCGCTAAAGGTTTTACACAGAAGTACGGAGTAGATTATCAGGAAACTTTTTCCAGTTGTACGTCATTCAACATTTCGTTTGCTTATTGCACTGTCTGTTAATTTAGGTTTAGATATAACACACTTAGATGTAGCCACAGCTTTTCTCAACTGTACTCTCGAAGAGAATGTTTTTATGTCTCAACCAGAAGGTTTTGTTGTACAAGGCCAAGAAAATAAAATTTTAAAACTTAAAAAAGCCGTGTACGGATTAAAACAATCTTCTCGTGTCTGGTATAAAAAGGTTGAAGTTGTTCTTAATGATTTAGGTTATCAAAAATCAGATTATGAATCATGTATTTTTATAAAACGTCAGGATGATTTGATTACTATTATTGCACTGTATGTTGATGACTTTTTTATTTTTTCTAATAGCCATGTTGAAACTGAGTTTATTAAAAAACAGTTGAGTTCACATTTTAAGATTAAAGACTTGGGCCAAGCTAGAAATTGTTTAGGTATTAAGATCAATTATTGTAAAGATAAAAATACTATAACACTTGATCAAGAACAATTTATTGATAGTTTGCTGAATAAATTTAGGATGACAGATTCAAAAACTGTAGCCACTCCTATGGAAGTTAATCCAAATTTTGAAAAGGAGGAAAATTGTAATAAAATTTTTCCATATCAACAACTAATAGGAAGTTTAATGTATCTTTGTGTAATGACTAGACCTGATATATCATATTGTGTTAGCTATTAAGTCAGTTCAACAATTGTTTTAATGAATCTCATTGGCATGCAGCAAAAAGAGTCTTAAAATATCTAAAAGGTACAAAGTCTTACTGCTTGAAATTCATAGAAGATAATTGTAATTTAGAAGGGTTTTTTTTTTTTTTTATTTTACCGCATCAACCTCGAGGGTTATGAGCGGGGTTTCAAAAAAACATACAATAGGTACTTATAGTCAAAAAACATACAATAGGTACTTATATTTTATGATAAAAATTGGAGTCTTTCAGAAATTTGAGCACTTTTTCACAGTTTTCACTTAACGCGCGGTTCATGTTAGACGGAATGTTGTTAACTGTTCTTGTAACACTTAAATTTGTACAATCCAATAATATATGTTTTGTGGTTAGAGGCACATGACACGTAAAACACTGCTTTGGTGGTTCTTGATTTAACAAATGCTGGTGTGTGAGGGCTGAATGTCCTATTCTTAACCTGTTTAAAACAAACCTGGTCTTATGTTTAACTTAACATGATGAATTACAGATACGGCTATGACCTCCAAATTGGTGTTGAGAGGAATGTGTGCGGCTTCAATAGAATTGTTGATTAGCATGGCAACTCCTCCACTAGCAATAGTTTGAACTGGTCTATTTTTACAAAAAATGGTGTAGTTTTTAATTTTAGGAAGCTTATTTCCTTTGAGGTGAGTTTCTTGCAGGCTAAGTATTAACGGTGACAATTCATTAATTAAGAGTTGTATGTTCGGTAGGTGGGTGTAAAAACCATTTAGGTTCCACTGAAGAATAAAATTTGAGTAAGCCATTACTTTATCTTGAAAAACCAGAGTGAGAAGAGATATCGCTTTCTTCGTCTGTTGATGTTAGGTCAGCTTCTTCCGTCAATTTTTTCTTAATCCTTGTTATATTATTTTTTACAGATGTGTTATCGATGTTTTTATGAACGAATGTAAGTAGATTTTTCGGATTGTGTAAGTCGTTGGTGTAATTTTTTGCTATGCTTGCAGCATGCTTAGACCCAGATGCATTTACTATAAAATCACATAATTCGGTAAAGTTCATAAAATTTGGTGGTTTGAAAGTAACTAGGAGATCTTTTATAGGTTCTAAAAGGTGAGTTAATTCTTCTGCGTTTTTCTTAGTTTTACATTTTTTTGAAGATTTCGGACGTCTAAAAGATTCTTCATCAGGTTTTTGGTTTTCTAAATCAGGTGAAGTAGAGATTTGACGTTTACAAGCTGCAGAAATCGTCTTAGTTTGTTCAGATTCGTTAGGAATGTCAAGTGATAAATTTGATTGCCTTTGCGATTGTTCTGGGGATTTGGTAATTTTAAGTGATGTGTTTGATGGCTTATCTAATGGATTAAAATCTGGCTCCATATCTAGATTTGTTATACTTATATGGTCGTTAGAGCATTCCCTTACGTTAGGAACCATGAGGTTATCTTGATTAGAAATGCAGCTTGAATGTGAATGTGCAAGAGTAGGGATATCTGTTGGTTTAACTTTATTTGTGGATACTGGAGATTTGGGAGTTGAGTCCAGTAATACCATATTTGGAAGTAATTTAGAGTGAGAACAATTATTTGCAGTGTGACCAGGTTGTTTACAAGTAAAACAGACATTGTCTAAAGATAGGAATATTCGGTAAGATGTATTATCATAATTGAAGTCCAGAAATTCAGGTATTATGATTTGATCAGGAGGAGATATGTAAATATGTCTACGAAAACTATAAATGTGTTTATATTCCGGATTTTGTGTGCCAATCTTAAGGAAATTCAATCGAGTTTCCAAATTCAGTCCCATATTAACAAGCTCAGCTTCAATGATGTTATGTGGTACGGAGGGACACACATTTGAAATAATCAATCGTATGTTTGGGTTTAGTAATCTTCGTGCTTGAATACGTTGATGGTTAACTGTGATAATTCCATTATTAGTAGATACGAAGTCGTTAACAATTTTTTCATTGGTGAGGTAAATACATATTCTATTGTTAGAAATCCGAGAAGCGAACAAAATATTTTTTGGCGTAATTATATCTCCCACCGCATATATATATTCTTCCAATTTTGTATTGTCCAGTGCATTAAATACAATTGCTTGCTGTTTTTTGGGGAAGGTTGAATTGCTTTGGCTGGCTATATATGAATAAGGCAGTGATGATGTGCTTGCTATGTTCTGAACTCCCCCATTTGAAGTTCCTAACGGCGGATATTCATCCATTTTTAAGTAATGACATGGACCTGCCTGTTAAGTGCGGCCCTGTCTTCCTTTGGAATTTACAGATAACCGATGGTAATTAGGTATGGAAATGTATATATTTATGACTATGTGACGATACAAAAAGTTTTTGTTTTACCTTGTAAATGTTCTTGTTTGTTTTGGTTCACTTTGAAATATACACTAATTACTTTTTAACTACTAATTAAATCGTTTCGGAGCGCACAACTGTTCTGTACAAAGGTTCGACACCGAAT
This sequence comes from Galeruca laticollis, assembly GCA_963921935.1. Taxonomy (NCBI): domain Eukaryota; kingdom Metazoa; phylum Arthropoda; class Insecta; order Coleoptera; family Chrysomelidae; genus Galeruca; species Galeruca laticollis. The sequence continues at coordinate 110,708,109 of OY998179.1, forward strand.
CTTAGAAGGGTTTGTTGATGTTGATTGGGGAAAAAATAATATAGATAGGAGATCTTATACAGGTTTTTGCTATAAACTTGCTGGTTCTGCTATATCCTGGGAAAGCTCTAAGCAAAAATCAGTTGCACTCTCCAGTACTGAGTCAGAAATATTGCGATTAGTGAAGCTGCCAAGGAAGCAATTTACCTTAGAAATATTCTATTTGAACTTTTAGATAAGTCTATTTGTGTAATATTATATAATGATAACCAGGGCGCACAGAAACTTTCACAGAATAGTGTGTTTCATAAAAGGTCAAAGCACATTGACGTGCGTTATCATTTTATTAGGGACATTATATCTAGGAAATAAATAGAATTAAGATATTTGCAGACAGCTGATATGCCAGCAGATTTGTTAACTAAAGCGTTACATAGCAATAAACATTGTAAATTTATGAAATATTTAAACATTGTTTATAGTAAATACTAAATTGTTTTATATTTTGAACTAGGGGGGGGGTGTTAAAAGTTAGTTCAAAATTCCCACCTATTTGGTTACGCCATATCTTTCAAATGTCAACTGTCTGAATAAATGTAGTAGTCGTTATGCACTCTTGAACGAAGCACGTTGTTTTATTTTATTAAATCCCGATTCACGAAAAATCCATAACATTTTGAACGAGAATGCCGAAATGGGAACCCTCTTCTCCGTAAGTAATAGTATTCGCTATTTGTATTCATCATTATTAATAGTATTGTTACATATTTAAAAGTAAATGATTAAATGTTTTTAATGTTAGGTTAGGTTAATTAAACATGGTAATATATTATTCTTTCATAAATTGAAGTAATTATATTGTAGAGAGTTGCAGAAGCTTTACAACTTAGCGTTACCACTGTTAACCGTATTGCCGCCAAGCATAATAGAGGTGAACAGCCTAAAAGCCCACCTAAAAAGAGGCAACGCATAAAACCTACTGTTGAAATTGATAAATTTGATCAAAATGTTTTCCGAAATGTTATATACGAAATGTATGGAAACAGTGAGTATATTGAATTTACTGTTTTATTTTATTCACAATTAACTAACAATATTTTTTCAGAGGAACACATAACCTTGAAAACTTTGAGAGACAAACTCCAGGAGCGTGAACTCTTTAATGGTTGTTTAACATCACTCTGGAAGATAGTGGAAAATATGGGATTCAAATACCAAACAGATGATCCTCGTCGTGGTTTAATGGAGTTGCCACATTTTGCATTAAAACGTGTACATTTTCTACATGAATATGTCAAGATAAAAAGGGAAGGTTTATATCAATTTGTGTTTTTGGATGAGATCTGGATATTTAAAGACGGTACTATTGGACGTTCTTGGCAAGATTCTAATCATAGAAGCGTGAAAAAAAAACAAAATTGGAGGTCCAAGGTAATTGAATATTAAAATTTAGCAATTAACTTATGATGTACTAACATTCCTGCCATTTTAAGACCTTTTCAAATATTTACTATAGTCTGTTTCTTATTGACTGACAGCACGCGAAAAGGTCACAGATGCTAGTCAGGTAGTAAAGCATAAGCGTCACAGTTCATCTAACGAGTTTATTTACTATTTAATTTTATACCCGATCTGATATATAAAGGTAATATAAATGTAAATTTGTAGAGTACATACAGTTAAAACAATAAATTATTTTTGAAATAATCTTGTAACGCAACTATTCTGACTGAATATTTCATTAATTATCTTGAGAATTTGAAGCAGGTCAATTTTTGGGAGACATATTAACAAACCATTTATCAATTCATTCTCCCGATAATTACTTTCTGATTTTCGAAATGTTGATAATAGCATTTCCAAGAAACATTACAATAGGGTCCTACTAGGAATTGTCCCAATGACTACTTAGAAATTTTGCAGGTATATACGGTGAAACTTGGTCTCACCCGAATTTATTTAATTTGTTTTGCTTAGAGTCACTTATGTTCCATAAGTGTTAACTGTGTTGTGAAAAATGTCTTCAAGCTTTACCCCAGCGTGATTAGCTTACAAACGAAGACTGTAGTGTTAAATGTACATAATGCTGTTGTAGATCAAATGCCGGCTGCTACTGTTAGAAATATAGTTTCGACATGTTCCAATATGACAGGAGTTAGTGAATCTACTATTTACATGCTTCTAAGAGAGAGGAAAAATGGAAATATATATCCACCTAAAAAGTCAACTGGAAAAACACCATTTGACCTTGATGAACATATGCAAAATACAATAAGACGAAAACTACATGAATGATATTTTAAAAAAGAGATCCCAACCCTTGACATAATTCTAAGAATGGTGAAGGAGGACAAGAATTTGCTTGACATAGGGCGAAAAACTTTGTGGGAAATATTACACAAATTAAATTTTACTTGGGAGAAGCAAAGTCGCAAATCAGTGCTAATCGACAACGAAGAAATAATATGTTGGAGACGCCAGTATTTACGAGATATCCGAAAATACAGACAGGAGGAAAGACAAATCTATTATCTAGATGAGACATGGCTCAATGAAGGACATTCAGTGAAAAAAATATGACAGGACAAAAGTATTCAAACCAGTCGTCAAGCTTTCATAGAAGGTTTATCTACTGGACTAAAAACTCCTATCGGTAAAGGTCGCCGACTAATAATAACGCATATTGGATGCAATCAAGGGTTCGTTGAAGGTGGTTTACTGGAGTTTCAGTCAACATCAACCAAAGACTATCATGAAGAAATGACTGCAGATGTATTTTACACAAAAGGTCGAATTAATTCCAAATAATGCTGTAATCGTTATGGACAATGCCACTTATCATTCGCGATTAACAGAAAATATTCCATCTATCTCTTGGAGAAAAGCTGATATTAGAAACTGGTTAATCGTAAAAGATATACCATTTGAAGATGATATGTTGAAAAAAGAACTTTTAAAGTTGCTTCAGATCTCAAGCTACAATTTAAAAAGTTTGTTATTGATGAAATAGCCAAGAATCGTGGGATAACAGTGCTTCGTTTGCCGCCATACCATTGTGAATTAAATGCGATAGAGTTAATATGGGCCCAAATGAAAGGTTATAAAGCTAGACATAATAAAACATTTAAAATGAAAGATGTTCGTGAACTCATTAAGTACTCATTGACAACAATAACTGAAGACAACTGGAGAGATGCTGTGAATCATGTAATTAAAGAGTAAGAGAAAATGTGGGTTTTAGATAACCTCATAGAAGAAACTATAGAACCAATAGTGATCTCTCTCGACGAGTCTTCGAATGATTCTTGTATGGCCAGCGAAGAGGATGATACTATAGATTGAATTTTATATTTCCTATAAATGGTATGTTTACTTTACTTAATATACATTAATTCATTGTCAATAAATTTGAATTATGAGAATTAAACTATATTTTCTTTAATTAATTTAATTTAGTAAAAATGAAAATGTAACTTGTTAATAGGCCTAAACGAATGAATTTTATTTCAACTGTAATGTTGACCGAATCTAATTAAATGAGCAAAATGAACTAATATCGTAATCTCCGCCACTGCCGCACTGTTTATCCTTTTGCTGACATTGTTCAGTTTTATTACCATATTGTATTTTGAGCTGAAACAGGGATGTACAGATAACCAATACAGACACCTACTTGTTTTGCATTGGAATTTTAGTATTTACTTGTAAAATTCTTAGGATCACTCTGTAAGAGATAATTTTCTATTTGAATATTTAATGAGGCTACTGTGCTGTCAGACATTAAGAAATAGACTATAGTCACACTATTTTATTTAAATCTATATAATTATTAATACTTGTTTTGAGCTATGCAGTCTATCTAGGAAACCTAGTAGTAATTTGTTATTTCCTTATTGTACGTATATAGTATTGCATGCTGGTTCTTCTTCTGGATTTATTCCTGAAGCAGGGCTGGTTTTTTCTTCCAAAAAAACAAGATGGTGATTACCACGGTGAAATGAACCGATAAAATTTTTTGCATTGGTTTGAATACCAGCTTTTAGTGAACTTGGAAGAACATGCCACAATTATAATGGATAATGCAAGTTATCACAGTACAGTGATCAATAAACTACCAGCAACAGCTACCAAAAAGGCTGATATACAGAACTGATTGATACAAAATACTTTCCTCAAAACCCAATTATTGAATTTAGTACAACGGTAAGTTCATATAAACATTTTTCAATATATTATGATAATACTTAGATAACTTATTTTGTTTAAATATATGCATTTTTGTAGGAATAAACCACCAACAGTATATGAAGCTGACATATTATCTGAAAAATATGGTCACAAAGTGCTTCGACTTCCCCCTTACCCCTGTACGTTCAACCCAATTGAACATATTTGGGGCATAGTTAAAAAATTTTATAGAGATCATGTGGGAACTGATGGTTCTTCAACAGAATAAGCAATAGGTGTATGGAAAAAGTGTTTAGAAAAAGTGACTCCTGATATTTGGTCAAAGACTGTAGAGAATACTGAAAAAATTATACAAGATGGGTGGGATAGAGAAGCAGTATTTGATAGACAGGATGTGCTTCCACTTAGTATTAATTTTGACAGTGACGATGAAGATAGTGATGATTTTGTAGTGGAGTAGTGGAAATCTTGTGTTTCATTTTTTGTATATTTTTATCCAATTTGCTTTATTTCCACCTTTTCAAAATCACTAATAACTATTATTAAATTAATTAGGTACAATTATTTTATAATACACAAATTAAAACAACGACCACAGTATTTCTACATAAATAATACTGATAAAATGGGAGATTTTTTATTTTTATATCTTGCAACAAAATGTTATTTTGTGTATCTATATTTTTCTTTTCCATTCTATTTTTATCATAATAAATATAATAGATATTGTATAAAGAAACAATATTTAAATTTGCATGAAGATGATTACAGCTTGTATTGATTGCTTTTAGCGTAAACCCTTGCAGTGCTCTTGAAGATGGATCTATCGAGCATAGAATAAGATATAAGGACCTACAGTTCGTCACTTAACCCTCTTCCATGTAAAATAATTAAATGATTGGTTACTGTTCATGTATATTATTCATAGTTTTTCATGAATAAATATTTATATTAAATTAATCAGGCCTATCATCATACAAGCCTTTTATTTTTAAATAAATATTTTGACTTACGCCCTACGGGGCACGGAACAATGAAAAGGAAGAACTGTCAATCTAACATCGGATTGACTTTTCTAGTTTTCGTTAAGTAAAGGAAAAAACTACAGCTTGGCAACATCACAATATTTTGTTTTGCAACGTCATCGTCTTTTTATCGTAAATAAACTATAGTTTCTAAATTCCCTCCCACGTCGCCGTCGTCCTTGATAACCACACCAAGATATACGAGTACATACTAAGTAGCTTTGTACTTTTTCTAAATTAATTATTCTTTGTCATTGTATAATGAATAAAAACAAACTCTAGTATTGAATCACTGGTTACTTTTCTTGAAAAAAATACAAACAAACCCTAAGAATTATTTTTGATGACTTGTGTAAACCACTTAATTTCCTATAAACATATTCGAAACTTTTACATCCAGTTTCCCATAAACGATGGGTGGCATTCTCCCCTCTCTCTTATAACACCAAAAACAACCCTATATATCACGACCGTTGATTATTGGTTAAAATTAAATCGATCCGACACAGGAACAAGGTAATATATGTCAATAAAATAAGGCAAGGGATAAAAAGTGTAGTAATACCATCACCCAAAAGGACTTGAAGGACGTCCACATGAATGCTCTCCCGGATCGCACTGAAAAAATAATACACCCGATCGAATGACGAAAATAGTGACTCCAATGCAAGAGCTTTGATCATATATATACTGATTGTCTCACTTTACTATATTCATTTATTTGTATACAATATTTCTCAAAAAAATGTAAGTTTAACTGAATTTTTGAAGAATTGGATTTCATAGAAGTCGATTCTATATTTTTTATCTACTCAGTATACGGGATGTACCAAAAACCACATATTAGGAACCAAAGAGTTATTTCGTCAGCTTTTCCAACGAATCTGAATCGTCATTGCATGAACCACATCCCCAACCAGTCATTCACAAATTCGATTTGTTATGAAACCAACATCAACTTATAGGATAAATGGGGAATGACGTGAGACGAGAAGCAAAGAGGGGATGATAGCTAGGGAAGTAACGTAACAGAATAAGTATCTCCTTTGTAACGACGTCATCTTTAGACAAAAACTATGACGCTAGCTGTCGCTACGCAAAGGCTTCCTTGAATGGAAATAGACTTATCAAATCTAAAACACTGTTGCCTAGTATTCATTCGAATCTTGGACTTACCGAATTTATTAGAATGTAGTACGACCAGTATTGCGTTTATTAGCTGTATTAATATGTAAAAAGTCAAATTAATTCAAATAATAGTTAAATAAACCCTAGGCCCTACAAGGTAATTTTTAAAAACAACGCACAAGACCTAGTGGAAGAAGGCGCAATCCGCATCTTCACAGATGGGTCTAAATCCAATATGGGCTCAGGATGTGGAATTTTTTACAGATCCCTGAATCTAAACATAAAATGGGCAATGGGCTGCAATGCAAGTGTTGCTCAAACAGAGCTCACTGCTATCTGCATTGCTGCTAAAGAGATTACCAAAAGGAGAACCACAGGTTATAATATTGTAATAAATGCGAAAAACACATGAATATATTATTGTACAAAAATTCGGAACACTCGGTAAATACAAAATTTAATTTAATTAATATGAAACTAGAATACGACCCACATATTGTTTAACAAAATCTTTACGAAGTCAAAACAGAATTAAAAAAATAAAACATTTACTGGGTCAAACCAAAACAAAGTTGTTTAAAAAAATATCATTATTTCGATAACAAAAAGTTTGCACGCTTCAAAAACAAAGAAAAACTGCAACTCAAAAAACAAAAACATCTCACACCCAAAGTCGGGTGATGGAAAAAAACAAAAAGGAAGAACGGCTCAGGACTCGAGAGAGTACGGGTCGTACACGCGAAGGGAAAGGCTTTCCCCGAGTACGAGAGTATAGTGTTTTAGTGTTGGTGATACCCGAGGTAAAAATTTCTCCGTTGTGTCAGGGCGTAATAGGAATACTTGGTGATTCCTTGACAGTGAAGTCTGTCCCCCAGTATCAGAGCACAAACCGGTGGAATTTCCCTCGACGCTATCACTAAATCATCCTAACACGTCTCGGCAAATTTCGCATTTTCGGGGCAGCGACCCAGTTAGAGATACAGACGCAGTTCCTGCAGAATATAAAAAGGGAAGTTATTCTACCGTAAGTTTTTGAACAAAAGTATTATTTTATTCAATAACGTATATTTTTGCGAATAAGACCAGATTTACCGCGTGTCTCGAGAATTTAGAGAATTTAAGGATTTAAACGGGCATGTTAAAGCTTGATTTGAGGATCGTAGAATTTTTCTTACGTTATTATTGTCTCATTTTTTTTTACACAGAGTATCTTTTGGTTCGTGTGGTAGATAAGAGGAGAGCGAGAGCAATCGAGAAATAACAGAGTTGAATTTAGTTTTAAGCCAGAGCGAATTGATTTTTCCGTTTTAATCAGGGACCATTTGATATATAACAAAAGAAAACCATATTTTGGTTAAATTCCATTTTACATTTTATTTCAAGGTGATAGACAACCTTGGGGGCTTATAAAAGTTGACACCGAAAAATTTGTACTATTTTGTAATGTTATAACATAAGAATCTTGTTTCACTACGGAAATATCCACTTTAAATGCCGTCATACTCCAAGGCCGTTGGTGATAAAGCACACGTAAACTAAAAATTCGCTTGGGGGTCACAAGGTAATTGGCCTATGTTTATTTGTTTACTGAATCGAATGCGACCCAGCTAACTGGAAATTCTAGACAGAAAAATATAAAAAGGAAAGCACTTGGCCCCTCGGGCTTCTTTCTATTTTTCCTTTCTCTCTCTTTTCTCATTTACCATCCTACTAATATTATACGCGGAATCCGAAATTTATTATTTTGTGAGTAATTCCGGCGTATACCGGAGAACCGGATAAATATCCTATAATTACTAGTTGAGAGATTTATATCAGGGTACGTCTAATGTTTATTTTATATATATTATAGTTACTACTTCAGTGCGTAGACAGATTTCGTTAAGTTGTAAATTTAATTTTGACGCACGCATTATTATAAGTAGTATAGTATTTTGACAAATGTATATACGATTGGTCTGATTTTTTCGTATAGCTATTATATACGTTTAGTTACATACGCTGTGTGGTGTTTACCATAAGTTTTATTTATCACCCTATCCCTCATCCCGTACTTCCCCGGGAGGGTGGACATACGTTGGAAAAAGGGGGCCGATTGCCGAGAACAAACCCTATCCTGGCAAGGAGATTATTCCGCTTTAAGCCCAGGCGTACCTAGCTCAGAAGTCGGACTGGATGTGCCTTACCCGCTCGGATTGCACAGAATTTCATTGGAGAGGAGGTATTACACAGTGACAAAAATAAGAAGGGTAACGAGGATTTATTAGAATAGCCCTTAGGAACCCCAGAAGTTATTAGAATGGTGACAGCGGTTCGCGTACCATCCCCTATTGGAACAACCTCACCCAGGGAAGGTGACAGCGGTTGTCCAAAAACCATTTTCTCTCCGAGAGGTATATCCGGTTGTCTGGAACCACACCCCACGAGCGGTGACAAGCGGTTCAGCTACCCTACCTAGGAGGGAGAAAAATCGGTGGTCGCAACCAGGATCTAGTATAGCGCAACATAGAGCCTACGGGACCATAGCTTCCGCTAGATCAAGACCAGTGTGCGTGGTGAAGAGCCACAACCTACACGAGGTGTCACTGCGGGCGCAGAACACACTGGATCTAGACCAGAGAAGGTCGAGAAAAAATCCATACATCAGATGAAAGGCGTAATACCGATCTGAGGTGAACATGCCAAACGGCGTAAGGTGGAATACTTCGGCCAACTAAGTATTGACAACGGAGTTTTTCTAACCAGGGTCTAGTAATTGCGCAAAACATAGCTTCCACTAGACCAAGATCAGTGTGCGTGATGAAAAATCACACCCTGCCAAACGGGTAGCACAGCTCCTGCAAATCACACTGGATCTAGACCAGTCAAGGTCGAAAAATAATCCTACTCAGCAATCATCGACTGAGTTGATTTCTGCTTCACCATAAGATTGTATAAATATAGTCTAGAGTTATTACATTTACATGTTAAAAAAAATAACATCTAGCGATTATTAAGTTTTAGAGTTATTAGAATGGTGACAGCGGTTTCCCGATATAGGGTTGTTTAAATTTGGTTTCACAGCGGTTTCCCAATATAGGGTTGTGTAAATTTATTTTCATAGAGTTTTCCCGACATAGAGTTGATAAAGTATCTTCACAGCGGTTCCAAGGACAGGATTAACTACTTAGTCTTCGTAGCGGTCTTCCAATAAAGGGTTGTAGGTCAGCAGGGACGATAAATCTTCACGCAAGGGATTCCTGTCAGGCCAAGATTATATGCCAATCTTGCTACAGCACAAGAGAATACAGGGAACGGTGAAGCTGTACGGTCTGTAACCGGAGGCTGCGAAAGGCAGTAAACAAGGCATACAGGAGGGAAAAGGCTAGGAAAAATCGAGAATAAGCCATACTATCCCACCATCAGCTCAGCTAACATCAGGTACGTTAGTCGTCAAGCAGCAGGCAAATAGAAGGTTGAATCAAATTAGTCGTGGTCTACTACGTCGTCTCATAAGTGTTCCATTGTATCTATTTTTTTTTCTTCTCGTTTGGGGTTCGCTAGAATAAACCACAGTCGGTGAAACGAGGTAAATTAAAATTTTACAAAGGGGGAAGTTAACCCATCCCTAAGAATCCTACCCGTGCACCAAAAACTATCCATTTCAGGCGTCGTAGAAGCCAGAAAGGTAGGTGTAATATAGGTAAACATTGAAAAATTGTTCATTTAATAAAGATAAAATATAACTAAACCAACAAGATGCCGCTCGACTCACAAAATAGGTTAGGTACAGGCGGTCAAGGGACTTCAGACACAATGGGAGACGCAAGCAACATGCCACCCATATTGAGGGTAGCACAGGCGCAACCATTGGGGGTGATAGCGGCGACGTTAACAGATTTCACAGGTCGAGATGCAGCTAAATATATTGAGAAACTAGAACTAAGGGCTAAACTAGACGGATGGACGGAATCGGAAACTTTAACATTATTGAAATTTAAACTTGCGGGATCGGCATACGATTTTTTCAAGGCGGATCCTAGGTTAGACACGGTATCATACTCAGAATTCAGAGAAAAATTACTACGGAAATTTGTACCAAAAAAATCAATAGCAGATTGGTGGATGCAATTGATGCAATGCTATCAAAGACACGATGAGGATGTGGCGTCGTTCTGCACCAGACTGAAATTAATCGGGAACAAGATACTAGAAGAGGATATAAAGGGCGCAAGCAGGGAACAAATACCAAACATACAAAAAAAACATAATTCGGTACTAATAAACCAATTCAAAGTAGGGTTGAGAAAAGATTTATTAAGGGAGGTAGGTTTTTACATTCTACACAAAGACGACATGACACTAGAAGAAGCAGAAGAAATAGTTAATTGTCAAGAAACGGCGGTAACCATGACAAGCGGCAGGAACAGTAGCCAGAAAGTCGCATTTACGAGAGGACAACTGAGGTGCACAACATGCGGCAGGTCAAATCACACTACGGAAGAATGTAGGCAGAACGCAAAATGTTTATTCTGTGGCAAACAAGGACATTGGATGGCAAATTGCAGGACGAAGGAAGCAGAAGAAACAAAAAGGGAAATAAGATGCCAAAATTGTAAAAAACAAGGACATTGGGCATCAAATTGTAGAGAAAAAGGGAACGAACAAACAATGACATGTTATTACTGTGGAAAGCAAGGACATTGGCTAAAAGAATGTAGAAAGAGAATGTTCGACGAGGCGAACAACCAGAATAAAACAACCGCGAAGTACGAGAGGTACAACGACGGAAAGGCATATCAATGGAAAGCGGACAAGACGAGGTATCACAGAGAGAACCAAGAAACACAACAAAGAAACCATAGAGAATATGGTAGACACAGCAACCAAAAGGAAGAATATCATAAACAAGAAACTCAAAGAAGGTCGCAACAAAATAATTTTGGGAACTACGAGAGAAGTAGACACCAAACGAACGAGGATACAAGGGGTCACTCTGCAGAAAGAGGACACACGAGTAAGAAAGAATGGACGAAACATTTAAACTAGTAAGGACCACAGTTAGTCCCCGGACCAGTGGCCGAGTGAATTTAACAGGGGAAACAGATTTAAACAAACCACAATGGAAAGAACCAAACCGGAAAAATAGGAATGATTATAATCCAAGGATAACAAACAAAGAAATAGGAGAAACAATGTATCACAACGAATCAATGTCGGAAACAAACGAGGACGCCCCATACATAGTAATGCTAAGAGTAAATGGCATAAACAGACCCTGCATGATAGACACAGGTGGAGCGTACTCATTGGTAAACCGGTCAATAATCGCAGATTGGGAATTAGACACAAGAATTATAGAGGAATTAACTCTGAAAGGGATAACAGGACACACAATACAATTGTATGGATCAACGAAACTAGCAATAAGCGCAAATGGGATGAATTACAACATTTACGCAAAAGCCATTGCAGCAGAAGACGAAATAATGGGAGAAATACCAGTTCTTTTAGGAAGAGATTTTCTAGAAGAACAAAAAGCAATCATATCATATAAAGGAGAACCTTCATTAGAAATATGGGAAAGAAGAATACCGTTAATAAACGCAAAACAAGTGGAAAACACTATAGATAACGGTGAAATCACCGAAGCAAATGAACAAGTGGCAACAATAAAGAAAAAAACAGAAACTACAGAAGCGAACAAGTGGCAACAATGGCTAGGAATAGTGAAAACAATGTACAAAAGGAAGGACCCAGAACAGAAAAAAATCGAGAAAAAAACGGAAAGTCAACAGCAAGAGCAGAGATATCAAACGCAGTGTAAACAAACAAACAAAAACAAAACGGCAACAGAGACCAATATAGAGAACTATACAGAGTGGAACGAAGAAATTAATCGAAAGAAAAACATAAGTCAGGAAATAAAAAATAATGAAGAAGGACAACAAAACACAGAACGAAAAAAGGATAGAGTGGAATCAAAAACAGAAGAAAAGAACGAAGAATTAAAAGAAACAATAACTAATAGAAATTCTACAGATGTGTACATAGAAAATAGCATAACTATACCAGCACTAACCGAAGTTCACACAATTGGGACGCTAAAACATACGATAAGAGGAAATACTATTGCATGCGAAACACAACAAAAAGGACAACAGGCAATAAGACTAGCAAACAGCATAGCAAATAACGGAAAAAAGATTCCTATCAGGATAATAAACACGTCAGCACAAGAAATATGTCTAACAAAAGGAACTAAACTAGGAAAAGCATACGAATGTACAGAGGACACAGTGCCACAAACGAAAATACAGGACACGATCAGGAAGTTTGACACCAAAACAGATGTATGGATCAGAAAAAATTTTGAACTAGGACATATAGATACAAAGTATAAGGAAGAATTAATAAAGTTAATACAAAAGTACCATCACTTATTCACGGACGACGATGAAATAATAACAAGCACCACAAAAGTGAAGCACCATATAACCATAGAAACGGGCAGCCAACCAATATGCAAAGCGCCATACAGGATCCCATACTATCAAAGAGAAGTGCTACAAAAAGAAATAGACAGGCTACTAGAAGCCAAAGTAATCAGGACATCATCCAGCCCATGGTCAGCGCCAGTCGTACTAGTGGTAAAACAAACTCCAGAAGGAGAAGAAAAAGTGAGAATGTGCATAGACTACAGAGGACTAAATGCGGTAACAAAAAAAGAATATTATCCGTTACCAAACATATCAGATCTACTACAAGGCTACAAAGCAGGAGGAGAAACACTGTTCTCAGTAATTGATGTAGCAGAAGCTTACCACCAGGTAGATATGAACGAAAAAGATATTCCACTAACGGGATTTAGCACATATCAAGGGCACTACGAATACACCAAAATGCCATTCGGATTGGTGAATGCCCCAGCAACATTCCAAAGATTCATGAACGCAACTTTAAGAGGATTAACGGGAATAAAATGCATGGTTTACTTGGATGACATAATAATATTTAACTACACAGGGAAAAAGGACCACTTACAAAAATTAGAAGAAGTATTCAATAGATTAACAGAGGCGAACATTAAACTGAAACCAAAGAAATGCAATTTTATGTTAAAGAAAGTGAAATATTTAGGACATATCATTTCACAAGAAGGAGTAGCTCCAGATCCACAAAAATTGGAGGCGGTACACAAATATCCCCTACCAAAGAACGTAAAAGGAGTAAGAGGTTTCTTAGGAATAGTAAATTGGTACAGACGATTCATACCAAACATAACCGAACTAGCAGCACCATTAGTAAATCTAACCAAAAAAGACACACCATTCAAAATAACAGAGGAAGTAATTAAGGCAATGGACCAACTAAAAGAATCACTAACGTCAGACAAAGTTCTAATCTTCCCAGACTTCTCGAAACCATTCATATTATCGACAGATGCATCGAACATAGGGGTAGGAGCAATATTAAGTCAAATAAGGGACGGTAGAGAAAGACCAATAGCGTATGCAAGTAGGACACTAAGCAGAGCAGAAACAAACTATTCAACGACTGAAAAAGAACTTCTAGGAGTGATTTTCGGCATTAAAACATTCAGATGCTACATCTACGGGACAAAATTCACAATCATAACAGATCACAGAGCATTAAAATGGGTACTTACACTGAAAGATCCAAATTCAAGACTAACACGATGGGCCTTAACCTTAGCAGAATACAATTTCGAAGTAATCCACAGAGTAGGAAGGAAGCACGGAAACGCAGACGCACTAAGCAGAATGTACGACAAAACGTGCAACTACGTTGAAACATCATACGAAGATTACTTAAAATACATAACGGAAAACGAAGTACCAACAAAAGACAAAATACTAGAGAAAGTAGCTATACACGAGGAACAATCAATAGTACTATTTACAGCCAAAAACAAACCAAACCAAGATCCACTAATAAAAGAAATTGAAACCACATATAATTTACCAGACGTCACACAGAATCGAATAGAAGAAATTAGAGAATGGGACACGATCGACACAAAATTCTACATAGGGGTAAACAGAACAACGGCAAAGGAGGAAACATCTTACGAAATTATGTGGAACATTATACAACAGCTAAGGACACTATGCGAAGAAAACAAAGAGGAGAGCATAACCTTCATCGCAAGCAAAGAACAAATTCCAGGACTATGTTGGAACGAAATTACTAAAATGATCCAATTTACATTTTACGGAACACCCACCAAAATAATCGTTTTACGACCAGACAATACAGGGGAAACAAGGAAAATCTACGCAATAGAAACAGAAGAAGATTGGGAACCAATATGGGACAAAGACAGGCTGAAAATAGCACAGAAACGAGACGAATTCTGCAACAGCACAATACAACAAATGGAAAAGGATGACGAGACAAAAAGAAGATACTACATCGACAAGGAGGGGATTCTATATAGACAAGAACAGGAAGAACATAGAGATCAACTGGTAATACCGAGAAGCTACATCACCAAAGTGATAGAAGACTTTCACGACTCGCCGATATATTGCCATCAAGGACAACAGAAAACATTAGTGGCAATAAAGAGGCGTTGCTTCTGGCCAACGATGAGAACAGACGTAATAAACTACTGCAAACAATGCGACGCATGCAACAGACGAAAGACGTCACCTCACTTCAAGAAAGCTCCATTGCAAAGATTTACAAAGGTCACGGAACCATGGGAGATAACCTCTATGGATATAGTGGGCCCTCTACCAACATCAAACGAAGGGAACAAATACCTGCTAACATTTCAAGACCACTTTACCAAATACTGTGAAGCAATTCCGTTACCAAATCAGAAAGCAGATACAGTAGCTAAAGCATTCGTAGAGCAAATAATAGCAAGACACGGAACACCCCAGAAATTATTAACAGACAGAGGAACAAACTTCATGTCGGAATTAATGCAAGAAACATGCAAACTATTGAACATAAAAAGACTACACACGGCAAGTTACGCGCCCACGACAAACGGTCAAATAGAAAGATTACACAGAGTGCTGAAAGACATGTTAGCACACTACATAGCACCAGATCAAAGAGATTGGGACAAATGGATACCCTACGTACTAATGGCATACAGAGGAAGCGTACACACTTCAACAGGATACAGCCCATATTTCCTACTACACGGAAGAGACCAAACATTACCATTTGAAAAATTCATAACCCCGAAGAGAATCAAATACGACACCGACAACAATTATGTGTCAGAACTAGAAGCTAGATTAAGTCAAGTATACAAGACAGCATTAAAAAACACGGAGAAAGCAAAAGAAGAAAGGATAGCCAGATATAACGAAAAAACGGCACTAAGAGAATTCGCACCAGGAGATTTAGTATATCTACTCGACGTAAGCACAAAAGTAGGTAAATCAAAGAAGTTACAGAACCAATGGACAGGACCGTTTGAAGTAAAAGAAAAGGTAGGACCGGTTACATACCAAATCTTGTCACAAAAAGGGAAGAAGGCACAAATAGTACACATCAACAGATTAAAAACATACCACGGAAACATAGAGGACAAGGAACATAAGATACTACAAGATATAGATGACTCGGAAAGTATAGAAGAGGTAGAAGAAATACACGAGCAAGAAGAAAACGAAGTAGTTCCAGAAAAGGTAGCAGCACTACCATTTTGGTCAATAAACGAGAATCCACAACCACCAAAATCCAAACCATCAGCTCAAGGCAAACATAAAGGGAATAAAACAAAACAGAGACCACACGTTTCACTACGACCACCACCGGAGATAAGACGCTCTGCCAGAGTGAGAAACAGGATACAAAGTGCACCCAGTTACACAAAAACATTTAACGCCGAGAGGAAATTAACAAAAAAGACCGGACTGAAACAGACGGGCTACTACAAATTACTAAGACAGACGAATAACCATAAAAATAACAAGACCAAAATAAGTACTAGATGGATAGCGATGAGCTAAGAAATAACTATTTATCATACAAGTATATATCAGTTTATATTATTAATTCATACAGATTAACGGGTTCAATTATAGGTTAATTCAAAGTGAAGAAATAGGGATAAGCGAGTAAATAGGAATAATCAAGTAAGTTAAGAATCATAACAGATTAATGGAAAAAAAAAATCCATAAGCTACTAGGGACTAACAAATAGTACCTTGTGAGAAAGTAATCAAATAGGGCAAAGATAAAATATATATACAAAAGAAAAAAAATCTACGATAGGTTTAGGGGATAAGACGACACACACAGAAACGAAATAGCATTTCAAAAAGTCGAAATCAAATTAGATATATAAGTTCAAATTTCTTTTATACTTCAGAATTGTATTCATAAGCATGGTATTATAATGTCTACTAAGTAGAGTAATTACGGAAAATATTAAACTAATTATGTTACTAACCGTAACACAACGTCAAAACAAAAAGCAAGGTCAGTATAATTGAACAATTAAATAAAATGCACCACTTGCAAAAGTCGATGTAGGGTATTTAGAAGAAATTCAATGTTAAATTATACAAGGGGAATACAAAAGTATTTGAAAATAGAAATAAATAATAGGGAAACAAGCTCACTGGGTCATAACTAATGAATTTTTTTTTTCTCTTCTCTTCAGAGAGTAGATCTCATTTGACAGTCCTAAAGAAGTGTAAAGATCGGTCAAATGAGGAAATGTCATACAAAAATGACATAAACTGTAGGCAAATACGTAATGTAACAAAAAAAAAAATCTAAAATGTTGGTAACAAAGAATTTGTAGAAATATGAGTTGTATTAACAATTGTACATTTTATAAATTGTAGGAGAAGAAAACCAAATCTAATGGCACGACAAAGTATCATCCTGACCTGGGTGTCAATCGTCATGTGCGGGCTACATATAACAGTTGGGTTAATCGCGTATGAGTGTTCGCACCCCAACACAAATATCACAGTGATATCGTTAAAAAACGTTCAAAAGTGTCCGGAACCAGAAAAAACGTACGCGAGTGAAAAAACGGACATACAAGTGATTCAACGAAACGAAATAAAAATGCAAAAAGTATGGTCATGCGTAATAGAAGTAACAAAATTCATGTTCTACTGCGGGATGCACAGCCACACGTCAGTCGTCAACGGAGGACTATCAACCTACATCTATAAACTAGGAGCAGAAGAATGCAGAAATACCCACAGATACAAAATAATAAAATTATACCAACAAACAATAGACAACATACTAATGAATGGGACTACAACAGCGTCAATCAACATAGGCGGCACACTAGACAATACGGGAACATGTAAAGGTATCACATACCAAGAAAACGGCAGAAGTTGGAACGACGTAGTGATAATAGCAACAGCCAAAATAACAATCAAAGATTATCTAGCTAGAGTAACGCTGGAAACAAACGAGATCCACCTACAAGGAGAAATAACTTGCAAATTCACGAATGGTTACTGCTGCGACTCCACGGTAGGAGAATCCACTTGGTCCAGTTATGAGCCAACAACATGCGAAGACCATCTGAGTCAATTATACAAAGGCATAGGCAACAAAATCACAAACACAAGAACATTAGAAGAGCTAATAGTAATCGAAGAAAAAGACAAAGTATTCGCACTAACATTACAGAAAAGAAACATACTATGTGGAATAGAAGTATGGCAAACAGAGCACCCACGAATTGTCATAATACTTCGAAACACACAAAAGTTACAACCGACTATGCAAATTTTAACACAAAACGTAGATTTAATGAACTACGTAAATAGCAAACTACTCTATGTTGAACAAGCATATAAACGAGACGTAAACATGCTTTACACAGATACAATACACCGAAGATGTTTAACGAAAAGAGAAATACTCAAGAACAGACTGCTAATGGCACACACACTACCTAATGCAGTCAGCCAACTAATGGAAAATGAACCCGGACACATAGGCAGAGTATTAGGCGAAGTACTTTATATCATAAAATGCATACCAGTAACAGTCGAGATAAGACGAACAAACAGATGTTACAACGAACTACCAATAAAAGTAAACAACGAAACAAAATTTATGGCTCCACTAACCAGAATAATACAAAACCACGCAGAAGAGATAGATTGCAATAACATGATACCACCACTTTATTTCATAGATGATCAATGGATAGGGCTAACACCACATCCCACAATAGCCAAACAACCAAAAACCATAAAAGTAGAAGAAGAAATAAATCTCCATTTCGACCCCATCCAACCACTAGGAGCCAAGGGTCTGTACACGCAAGAAGAAGTCAATGCAGCACAAAGAGCCGTTACGTTCGGGACAGAGAGAAAAGCAGTAGAAAACATAATTACTCGCAGAGCAGCGGGAATGAATGCCAACAGTCAAGGCTACACCGTATCAAACATATTTGATACAAAAGAAATCAAGAACCTAGCAGAATCCACCCTAAAGCACACATGGGCATGGTTCACAGAATTAGGTTCAGTTATAAGTGGAATTATTGGAATATATTTCACATTCCAAACCATAAAATACATAGCAGGCACCATACTAAATGGAATACGTATACACCAAACTTTAGGATGCAGTATAGCACTAATAGGCAGCATATGGGACTCCCTAACGGCATGGATAATTCACTCACACCAGACGAGGAAACCAGAGGAAGAAACAATAGAGATGGACCAAATAACGCAGCAAGAGACGAGCCACCCAAGGTCACAGCATTGGACAGACAGAAGTCGCCAGATGAACGATCTACTAAGCAATAGTGTCGCGAGTGTAAGCGGTCGCGACCTAGGTCAGGAATAATAAAAACAAAATACAGTGCCAAACAAAAAGTAATAAATGAAATTGTAACATAAAGTGTAAAATGTATAAAAAAATGTATCACTAATTTTAAGATTTCAGGCCACTATTGTAAGCCGTAGGCCACATTTTAATTAAGGGTAATCATACCTAAGCAGGGATTTTTTGAAAAAAAAAAGGTATTGGACCAGGGAGGTCGCAATACTTTTACAAAGGGGGAAGTAATGTAATAAATGCGAAAAACACATGAATATATTATTGTACAAAAATTCGGAACACTCGGTAAATACAAAATTTAATTTAATTAATATGAAACTAGAATACGACCCACATATTGTTTAACAAAATCTTTACGAAGTCAAAACAGAATTAAAAAAATAAAACATTTACTGGGTCAAACCAAAACAAAGTTGTTTAAAAAAATATCATTATTTCGATAACAAAAAGTTTGCACGCTTCAAAAACAAAGAAAAACTGCAACTCAAAAAACAAAAACATCTCACACCCAAAGTCGGGTGATGGAAAAAAACAAAAAGGAAGAACGGCTCAGGACTCGAGAGAGTACGGGTCGTACACGCGAAGGGAAAGGCTTTCCCCGAGTACGAGAGTATAGTGTTTTAGTGTTGGTGATACCCGAGGTAAAAATTTCTCCGTTGTGTCAGGGCGTAATAGGAATACTTGGTGATTCCTTGACAGTGAAGTCTGTCCCCCAGTATCAGAGCACAAACCGGTGGAATTTCCCTCGACGCTATCACTAAATCATCCTAACACGTCTCGGCAAATTTCGCATTTTCGGGGCAGCGACCCAGTTAGAGATACAGACGCAGTTCCTGCAGAATATAAAAAGGGAAGTTATTCTACCGTAAGTTTTTGAACAAAAGTATTATTTTATTCAATAACGTATATTTTTGCGAATAAGACCAGATTTACCGCGTGTCTCGAGAATTTAGAGAATTTAAGGATTTAAACGGGCATGTTAAAGCTTGATTTGAGGATCGTAGAATTTTTCTTACGTTATTATTGTCTCATTTTTTTTTACACAGAGTATCTTTTGGTTCGTGTGGTAGATAAGAGGAGAGCGAGAGCAATCGAGAAATAACAGAGTTGAATTTAGTTTTAAGCCAGAGCGAATTGATTTTTCCGTTTTAATCAGGGACCATTTGATATATAACAAAAGAAAACCATATTTTGGTTAAATTCCATTTTACATTTTATTTCAAGGTGATAGACAACCTTGGGGGCTTATAAAAGCTGACACCGAAAAATTTGTACTATTTTGTAATGTTATAACATAAGAATCTTGTTTCACTACGGAAATATCCACTTTAAATGCCGTCATACTCCAAGGCCGTTGGTGATAAAGCACACGTAAACTAAAAATTCGCTTGGGGGTCACAAGGTAATTGGCCTATGTTTATTTGTTTACTGAATCGAATGCGACCCAGCTAACTGGAAATTCTAGACAGAAAAATATAAAAAGGAAAGCACTTGGCCCCTCGGGCTTCTTTCTATTTTTCCTTTCTCTCTCTTTTCTCATTTACCATCCTACTAATATTATACGCGGAATCCGAAATTTATTATTTTGTGAGTAATTCCGGCGTATACCGGAGAACCGGATAAATATCCTATAATTACTAGTTGAGAGATTTATATCAGGGTACGTCTAATGTTTATTTTATATA
This sequence comes from Galeruca laticollis, assembly GCA_963921935.1. Taxonomy (NCBI): domain Eukaryota; kingdom Metazoa; phylum Arthropoda; class Insecta; order Coleoptera; family Chrysomelidae; genus Galeruca; species Galeruca laticollis. The sequence continues at coordinate 110,728,918 of OY998179.1, forward strand.
TATTATAGTTACTACTTCAGTGCGTAGATAGATTTCGTTAAGTTGTAAATTTAATTTTGACGCACGCATTATTATAAGTATAGTATTTTGACAAATGTATATACGATTGGTCTGATTTTTTCGTATAGCTATTATATACGTTTAGTTACATACGCTGTGTGGTGTTTACCATAAGTTTTATTTATCACCCTATCCCTCATCCCGTACTTCCCCGGGAGGGTGGACATACGTTGGAAAAAGGGGGCCGATTGCCGAGAACAAACCCTATCCTGGCAAGGAGATTATTCCGCTTTAAGCCCAGGCGTACCTAGCTCAGAAGTCGGACTGGATGTGCCTTACCCGCTCGGATTGCACAGAATTTCATTGGAGAGGAGGTATTACACAGTGACAAAAATAAGAAGGGTAACGAGGATTTATTAGAATAGCCCTTAGGAACCCCAGAAGTTATTAGAATATATACATCCTTACGGACAGTAGACAAACACTACTTGCCCTGAACAGACCACGTATTACATCAGGCCTAGTACTATAATGTCACATGGCCTTAATCGAAGGCTGTAACAACAACAAGGTCACTTTAGGCTGGATCAAGGGCCATGAGAAATCGAAAGGAAACCGTATTGCAGACTCGCTAGCCAGGAAGACAGCCTCCCAAAAACTCTTGGGACCTGGCACTTTCATTGGTCTATCAGCGTCAACGACGGCCGGCCTATTAAAGGAACACTCCCTTAATAAGTTTAAGGGTAGATGGGACGACGCAGAAGGCTGCAGGCTTGCCAAGGAACTGCTACAGTATCTGGATAGCAAAGTAGCCAAAAAATACGTGACTATGAACAGGCGGAACCTACGAACAGCCACGGGTATTATGACTGGTTACTGCCACCTACGAAAACACCTCCACAGACTGGGTCTATGTAACACCCCACTTTGTAGAGGATGTGAACAAGAAGATGAGACTGTCGAACACATTATTTGCGAATGTCAAACACTCTCTCATTTTAGGTTTCAAGTATTCGGCGAGCACAGGCTAACATATGCCAATATGAGGGAACTTAATTCAGGCGAGGTTATCGCCTACTTCAAGGAAGTAGGCCAAATGACGAGCTAGAAGGCAGTTTTGAACCTCAGAAGGATGCACAATGGGCCAATTATGGCCTAAGTGCGGTGGGGTCACCCACCCTTCAAACTTTTACAGATACAGAATAAACCCTAATACATTTGAAATATTATTTAAACATCTGAAATATAGATAATTTTTAATAGGCATCTGCAGCAAACTCCAAATAAACTATATTTGGCAACAGTAGAAAGAATGTAATTATATCCTGTCTCCCTCCCGATTTTTACTGTTGTTGGCTTCAAGAATAATGTAAAAAGTAAACAGTTATACATATATATTTTTAATGACCGTAATTTCTCAATTTCTAATATTTTCATGAGTTTCGATCAGAAATAACATCAGTTGTTTATAGTGGTTACGTTTCGGTTTATTAGATTTAAACCAGTTTCAATCCTTTTTTTTGATTATGCCTCAGTTGAGGCTCGTTTACTACTGTAGTAGACGAGCCTCCACTGAGGCTGAGTTAGAGTCTTGTTGTAGATGGTTCACCCCTTCCACTTTGTCGTGGTCTCCTTCGAATGACGCTTTGTCGGTTTTGGTGGACTACTCTCGGTTTTCCATTGGGGATCTTGCTTATGCGATAAATTACGTCTTTGGTCCTCTTCTTTATTAAGTACGGACCTTCTCATGATTTCTGTAGTTTTGGAGAAAATCCTTTTCTCCTTGTCGGGTTGTGTAACTTTATCCACTTCCTTGAAACTGCCTTCTGTGGCCTGCATGTCGTACCGTTTTTTTCATTCTGTCGCTGGCAACTTGAAGATTCGTTCGAACCAATTCATGTACATCGTCCATCCTTCTTCTCAATTGGATCACGTAATATTCTCCAGGCCGACAGCCAAACTCCAGGTCACAAGGAAGTCTCATTTCACGTCCAAACAGGATTTTCGCAGTTGTTTCACCTCTGGACTCTTTTATGGCAGATCGATAAGCCAACGCAAATAGGGAAAGATACTGGTCCCAATCTCTCGGGTGGCTGGAAACTACTTTGGACAGGTATTTTCCAATGGTCCTGTTCATTATTTCGACCATTCCATCTGATTGTGGACGTAACGCTGTTGTCCTTGACTTCTTCATTCCCAGCTTGTCACAAATTTTCAGGAATACCTGGCTCTCGAAATTTCTTCCTTGACTGTTGTGGGCTTCCAAGGGCACTCCATATCAGCTGATACATTCTTTCACCAGTACATCCGCCATCTCTTGATTCGGGATCGCATAAATTTCCACACACTTTGTGAAATAATCCATTACCACCAGGATGTATTTGCCGCCATTTTCTGTCGTTGGAAATGGTGCAGCGATGTCTAAAGCAATCCTTTCTAAAGGGCCTCCAACATTATATAGTTTCATGGGTGCCTTTCTCTTAGTCGTAGCAGAAGTCGTACATTTCTTACACCAGTCCTTCACATCGTCGGAGCTGTTCAGCCAATGAAACCTTTCATGGACTCGCTGAAGGGTTTTCATCACTCCCATATGACCTCCTGATGGACTGTCATGTAACTTTCTCAGTACCTCGGCTACTCTCGTTCTCGGGATAACTATCTGTCTTCTCATCTCGGAACCATCATCGTTTTCAAGGACTCTTCTCAACAGCCCTTCTTCCAGGACAAAGGAGTCACACTGAGCCCTATATGCTTTGAGTGTCGGTGAAAATCTTGACACTTCTTGCCAGGTAGGTCACCGATTCTCTTCCTTCCATTGCCGAATCTTCTTTAGGTGAGGATCATTCTCCTGATCTTCTCTGATCCTGGTAGATGACCATTATCCGTTGACTACTGTAGTTCTTGAAACTAAGATTCCGCCTTGTTGCAGTTGGAGCAGTCTGTTGAGCACGGACGTTTGGACAGGGAGTCGGCTTTTCGGTGACTCACACCAGCTTGATGTTCGATGTTGAAATCGTACTCTTGAAGTCGTTCAATCCATCTAGCGATTTGGCCCCAGTGCTTCTTGAACTGCATTAACCACTTGAGTGCTGCATGATCAGTCCGGATTAAGAACTTCCTTCCAAAGAGATACTGGTAAAAGTGTTCCACGGACTTCATTATCGACAAAAGTTCTCTTCTTGTGACGCAGTAGTTTCGTTCTGGTTTGGAGAGGACTTTACTGAAATATCCCATCACTCTTTCTTGCCCTCCTTGGATCTGTGAGAGCACTCCTCTAATTCCTACGTTGCTTGCGTCAGTGTCAAGAATAAAGTCTCCGTCTGGTAATGGTAATATCCGCGTCATGGTTAAATGCCTCTTCAAGTTTTCTAAAGCCGTTTGACAGTCTTCGTCCCAATGGAGAACTCTTGTTTCTTCTGTGGTTCAAGGTTAGGGGTTTGGCAATATCTCCAAACTTCCTTATAATTCTTCTATAGTATGTGCAAAGTCCAAGGAAACTCCTAATTTGATGTTTGTCGGTTGGTTGCGGCCATTGCTGAATGGAAGCAATTTTCTCTGGATCCATCGCCACTCCTTCATTGCTCACTATAGGACCTAGATAGTTGACTCGGTTTTGTAACCGCTGACATTTCTTCGGGTTTAACATTAGCTGGACAGCCTGGAGTCGTTTGAAAACATTTTCCAAATTCTTCAGGTGATCGTCAAATGTCTTCTCCAGTACTACGATGTCGTCTAAATAGACCAGGCATGTCTTCCAAAATAGCCCTCTCAAGACATTTTCCACGAGTCTTTCAAATGTCGCGAGCGTCCATTTCTACATGCCTAAATGTCTTCTGGGTCCATTTCTACATGCCAATAACCAGACTTCAGGTCCAAGGTGGAAACCAGTTGCTGCCAGCCAAAGTATCTAGCGTATTGTCGATTCGAGGCAGAGGATAGCTGTCTTTCTTTGTCATGCTGTTTAGCTAGCGATAGTCCACGCAAAATCTCGTAGTTCCATCCTTTTTCTTGACGAGCACTACTGGAGACACTCATAGACTGGTGGATAATTCTATTAGTTTTTCTTCTGCCATCTCTCGAATTATTCTTTCAGCTTCCTCTCTCTTCGCTCGTGATAGTCTTCGCGCTGATTGCCTAATTGACTTCGTATTACCAGTATCGATATTGTGTTTGATGGCTGATGTTGTACCAGTTTTCCCTGCTTTTGGTAAAAATATGTTCCGATACTGCCAGAGAAATTCTCTCATTTTCCTCTTCTCAGCTTGATTTAAGGATTGATCAGCTACTGATAACATTTGTTCGAATCTGGCATTGGCAATGTCAGTTGCCGTTGTTTGGCGAACTATAGACGTCACTGGTACGCAAGATCCAATATTGGTTTCCTTCTTGATGGCAATTGGGTAACCGTTCACGTTTATCACTCGTACTGGGATCTCCTTCGTTGACGTAACCAATCCTTTTCCAATTAGTACTCCTTTGCCAACGTCTTCGACGTGGTTCCGGCTCCATCATAACCGTTGTACCTTCATCCATGATTCCCTGTAGCCGTGCTACTATCATGGTTTCGCAACGTGCAGGTAGAACGAATACCTCCTCGGAAACAACTTTAATTGTTCTGTTTCTGAAGTCCAATTGGAAACTATGTCGATTCATTACGTCCATTCCCAGAATCACGTCTTCTTCGATGTCAGCTACGATCACCGTATGCATGAACTTTTCTGCGCCAACTTTCAACTGGATTTGTGTCTCCCCGTGAACGTTGGCACTCTCACCTGTGGTGGTGCGCAATCGCAGTCTCGTTGGTAGAGGCTTCTTCTTGGAGTTTATTATCTCTGGTCGTATAATAATTCTAGTTGCTCCAGTGCTCACTATCAGAGTATATTTCTTGCCATTCTCTTCGCCATCTACATATACTCTGACGTTGTGAGATCTGAGAGAGGCTATCAGTATGAGAGGTTCTTTGTAACGATTATTGGTCGGTGCTGCCCCTTCGTAGCCAACCCGTTCTAGTTTTTCTGTGACTGGGATTCTTGGTTTGTAGGTATCCTGGGACGCTTATACAAACTGCGTACATGCCATAGGTCGCCACAATTCTAGAATCTGATCTTTCTCGGCTCCTTGTCCATTATACTTTTTATCAAACTTACGATCTGGTCAAGTCTGTCCTCGTCACCTTGTTCTTGGATGGTTCTGACTTTGTTATATCCCGAAGCCTTCGTGGCTACTTCATATTCAAGAGCAGCAGTTAATACATCGACCAATGTTTTGAGATGAACTAAACGAAGCGTACTCTGCTATCGGGGTCACGTAAGCCATCAATAAAGGCCTGGGTGCCCAGACATTTTATCATGTTCTCTGGTGCTGATGGATAAGCAAATCGAATGAGTCGGGCAATATCCACTTCATTCTCTTGAAGGGCTTCGTCACGTTTCTGCTTTCGGTTCTTCAGCTGGGATTGCTACAAATGTTCTAGATGTTTGTGGCCATATCCCATGTCCAACCTCTTCTTCAGCTGCTCGAAGCCATCCGTGGTATCGTCTGAAGTACACTTAAGGCATCTCCCCGAAGCGCTATAGTTAGGTTCAGTGCTTTCTCCTTATCGGACCAGTTCTTCACTCTAGAAAAAATTACCGGACTAATCTAGTGGTTACCATGGAAACGTCTTAAAATCCCATTATGTCCATTGGTTCGTATAAACGTCATCGGATTCCCAAAATAACTTAGCCAATATAGCAATTGCTAATATATTCTGTAGAGTGTTGCCCAGCAGATCTTTCAGTTGGAGGAAGTTTTTTTAATTTGAAAGTAGATTTGTTAGTTGCCTATTGGTAAAGCTGAAATCTTAATTGATTTAATAATATATTTATTTTTCTACTTTTATAAATAACTCTTGTGGTTTCCATTCTGTAATCTTCCTCACTGCTATACTACTTTCCTTTCTGAATTTGTGCCCATACCACCGAATTATTTGCGACTTAAATCTTCTTACAATGTTTTCGTTGTTTAATATATTGTAATGTTTTTGTTGTTATTTATTTAAACAATAAACGGGCGGGATAAATTTTAAACACACGGTATGGCTACTTACTAATTTATTTAAGACCTAAACTAATCACTAACACTTAATTTATATATACTCAACTAATCACTTAAATTTAATTTATATGCACACAAACTTAATTATTAATTTATATCAACACTTTTATATTCACTTAGTTACTGTTTATTTGTCAAGATCACTTTATCAACGAATTTGGTCCGCTGATCGGTCCTTTTTATATACTAGTACCTTTTTTACTAGAGAATTCTGGACTGCGGCTTACATAAAACAAATGCCTTTCGCGATATTTCTCGATTGCCGGCTCAATCCTTAAAAGACCTTCCGAGAACATGCCTATAAAAACTGTCACAATAAATCTCAATAGACCTTCTCAGAATTCGGCGCGCTCGCCATTTTTTTAACTCCGTTAACATAAGGTTACATGACCGTACTTAGTATCTGCTTCGGTGTGCGAGTTCGTAACAATGTGATCAATTTCGTAGTTTTGAATGGCATTGATTCTCCTTTATTTATTTTCTTTGGGTCATATATCATTCGTATTATTTTTCGTTCAAATACCTGCAGTTGTTCTTCTTCTCTCTTAACTAAGTTCGCTGTTTCAGCGTATCTTATTGTCGACGTATTTGAGCCAAATTGATTTTTTAAATTTTTGGACCTTAACCAGTATAAAAATTTGTTAATATTTTTCTAACTGTCAACTACCTTATTACTTTTCCGCCCAACCTATCTATATGCGAGAAAAGTATTGGTTTACCCACAAGAAAGTTGGAGTATTGAAACATTTTTTTTGAGTCATTTTTACGTTTTTCATCAAGAACAACACGAAAAAATGGTTTTTAGACAAAAATCCTGTGTGTATGTCGTCGTCGTCGTCGTCGGCCACTTTCCGTTACATGTCTTGTTAGCACGATACAGCCTCTGGAGTGCAACAAATTACCAATTTTATGATTGAATATTGTTCAGGACATCTCACAGATGAACCCTATTGATTTTCAGCTCACCATAGCCAGTACAACGGGTGCTATGGTACTTGAAGTACGACATTTTTGTCATTTTTTGAGTAATTTCAGTTTGTTAGCACGATACAGCCTTCAGAGTTCATCAAATCACGAATTTTATGATTGAATATTATTTAGAACATCTCACAAATAAACCCTATTGATATTCAGCTCACCACAGCTAGTACAACAAGTGCTATAGTACTTTAAGTACGACATTTTTGTCATTTTTGGAGAAATTTCAGTTTGTGAACACGATACAGCCTCCTGAGTATATACAATTTACCAATTTCATGATTGGATATTGTTCAGGGCGTCTCAAAGATGAACCCTATTGAGATTCAGCTCACTAAAGCTAGTACAACGAGTGCTATGGTACTTGAGGTACCAAATTTTTGTCATTTTTGGAGAATTTTCAGTTTGTTAGCACGATACAGTCTCCAGCGTATATACAAGTGACCCATTTTATGATTGTATATTGTTCACGGCGTCTTATAGATGAATCTTATTGATTTTTAGCTCACCAGATCCAGTAAAACGGGTGCTATGGTACCTGAAGTACCACATTTTTTGTCCTTTTTGGAGAAATTTCGGGTTAGTACGATACAGCTTCAGGAGTGTATACAAGTGGCCAATACGCGAGATTAGTGTGACGTCACAATTTGAAGCTGTATCCAAACAAAACTTGTTACCATATGAATTTGCATTTGAGTGTAGATTTTTGATTATTTACAGATGCGGAAAAGTTAGTTTAAATCTTTAAAACCGTTTATTTTAACTTGAAATTGATTAAGTTGAAAGCGGACAAACTGTAAATCTAGTATCAAATAACGATTATTGACTCTCGATGCGTAAGAGTATCGAATTCACGATTAAAGTCAGGTGGCTAGCGGGTGGGACGAAGTTCATCCGGCAAGACCGCAGCAGAAGAAATTGTCACATCGGAAAAATTGAAACTTGACGCGCAGTAATTTAAAAAATATATCAACGGAAGAAGGACGTGAATGCAAAGGTAGGAATAAAGTCGATATAACGTACAAATAATAATCCGGAGGAAGTATTTTCTTACCATTAAAAAAATTCAAGATGCTTACATTGCAAATTTTTATTAATTTCCTTTTCAGTTACTATTGAGTACAATTTTCATATTAATATTATAAAAATATAGTAAAATAAAGTATAACAATAATCAATTTTCCATTTCCTTCCATTCCTTTCCATTCCTTCTTTATATCAGAATATGACTACCTTTAATTTACAGTATAAACGTGTTTAGGTAGGAATATTAGTGATGAAAGTAAATAAAATCTAGAATTAATGTAACAATAACAAAATACATTATCTATAGTTACAAGAAACACCTATGGACAATTGCCCATCGCCGTTTAGAGCTAATCTTTTCATGAGTAATTTTAGAAACAGATTAGTCAAGGATTTCAGTATTTTTCCAGGTTATGGTACAGGTATGTGAACGATATAAAATGATATTTGATAATAATGAAAAGTATTTGGTACTCTATGTAGGCCACCGAATAAAAGTAATTTTATTTCATTCATAGAAGAATTTATTGCAGATTGGTACATTCACCCAGTGTGGCGAAATAATATGTGGGGGTGATATTAACAATAACCTCATAGGCGTGCGCAGACTTTTTGATTAGGGGGGCCATTGATTCATTTTTAATAGGGATTAAAAATGATGATTAAGCAATAACGCTGCTTTTTCTATAACGCAAAAGTCCATTGCAGGCTCATCGGCGAAATAAAAAAAAACGTCATTCCCCCATTTCTAATTAAAAGATTTAGCAATTACGCAATTATAAGTAATAGAACAAAATATATTGAACCAAAAAATAAACTAGAAAAATAAAACGTAAAATTCGTAACAATACATGGAATCCAGAGGAAAAAGATAGATAATGATAATATCTTATCAACTAATATACAAACGCATTCGACGCGTTGTTTCGGAAAACACTTTAAACTCGTCTATTACATTGTCATAATTCACATTCGCCGTTTTCTCTTGTTCAATAAATAAAAAGAGAAGTGAATCGAGTCTCTATTGTGACATGGTACTCCTCAGTTTTGATTTAACTCGAACCATTTTTGAGAACGAACGTTCACAAGAGCAACTAGTAACTGGTATGACAGCAAACATTATTAAAAGCGTGAAAAAGCTAGTGTATATTTTGTAGTTGTCTGAGGAAATGATCCAAGCCATGCAATCATCAAGATTAACACCTTTAGGAATAGAATTATCAAATTTTATTACACTCAGTTCGGCAAGCAATTCTTCTCTTTTTTATTTTAAATTTATTTTCAATTAAAGTGAAATGGCCCTCACAATTCAATGATAATACTTCGTTCACACTTTTAATAATGTCTGTCGTTTCTTGACTAAAACGTTGGTCTATTCCGGAAACAAGTGAATCTAAAAATGGATAAAATGTGTTTATTCTAACAAAATCTTTCATATTTTCAAATTCATGTTGATTATGCGGAATTTTTCTTTTCCTTGTTTCCGGAATTGTATTATCATGTTTGTCAGATATTTTTTCAACTTCAACATTTTATTAAAAAGAGTTTCAGAGTCCAATCTCAATTTTTGTAAACTTGATTGTAAACTTTTTACAGAATTGACTGCGGACAGTAAATTCAAATTTTCCGTTTGTAATGCTCTGCTTACTTTGAGTATCATTACTAGAATAGGAGCAGTCATATGTAAACAATTCAAGAAATTAAATGATTTCAACTGCGCCAGTTATCCCACAGCTTTTATTTTAACATCAGATTGTTTGGTGGTTTCAATAATTTCTTGAAGAGCTAATATCAAAATTTCATAATTATCCTTTACTGCAGAAACCGCTTCAGATCTGCATGCCCATCTAGTTGTTGACAACGATTTCAATGTATTGAGTGACATATTTATACTATTAGTTATTTTCTCTAGAATTGCATGTCTTACGCAACCAACGTTTATAGAGAGAAGGTTGTCTGGTAACTCTGAGCCAATGAGAGGCAAGCTGAAAAATCGTGGGAGTGACGTCAGCCTGGGTGCCACATTTGAATTTTATTATTGGGACGAGTATTCGCTCGTTGAAATACCACTTGTAACTAGAACACTGAAATAATATAAAACTACTTTTAATAGGTTTTGGTTTTAAAAAACAATATATTCTCAAACAAACACATATTCTTTGCAGCATTCGTTAATTTAAGTACATATATTCAAATGAAAAAAACTCAAAGATACTATGTACAAATTAATAACCCAATCTTTATCTCTATTTGTGTTGCTTTATACGTTTTTTTTTGTTTTCAGAGAATAAAACGTATTAGATTTTATTTGTATTGTAACATATTATTACAAATACAGTTCTTTATTATTAAAAACTATAAAAATACATATATGTGTTATCTGATGTAAGAAATAAAACCAATAATTTGCACCACAACACTTTATTTACCGAAAATACGATCAATATTATTAATATACAAAAATAGCGACTTGCTTATAACAAAACTGTTGAGAGAATGTCCCGCAAAATATCTAAATATCTTACGTCTAGGCGAAAACTTCAACATGTTAATGTTTAACTTGTTTATCTTAACAGAAATGTTTATGAAATTCATATGATCTAGGTCCTATAGAAATAGCTCATTTATGACACTTAAACAGTATCCACACTGATGGTGCATGAGTGACATCATCGCTGCAACGAATACTAGATAAAACAAATAATATACAATCTTATCTATCTACTTACTACTTTTAATGTAAGAAACCAATATTATTCTAACATATGTAACAAAAATAGTACACAACATAGGCAAGCCTTTTTTCTCTTTCTTTCATAACTTAAGCTGGATACTTTAAAAGTTACTTATATTTGGTATTGAAAGAAACTAATTTTACCTTAAAAACCTATATACAAAAAAGTTTATTAACATTAAAAGGTAAAAAATAAGTGGTATATGACAATCACTAAATTCATTTCACATTTTTTTTCATTTTTTTTTATTAATTTATTCCCTGTTTCTTCTGATAAGAGAGCTTTTCTCTTTTTTTGTTTTTCTTCAGCTTCTTTTAAATTTAAAAATTTTATTCTGACAAATATCCTTTGTCGACTAAATGACTTAACGAGCTCTTTTGGGATCTCTACTAATTATAAAATAACTCCAACACAACAGTAGCAAATAATATACAACGATAATATTCTGTGATGATAGTTCCAGTTGCATTCACAACAATACAGATGAGTCTACTTCTTTTGTCTGTACTCTATAATACACAAAATACAAAAAGAACAACAATAAATACTAATAAAGGAACAAGAACCCGATATAAACAATAATATGCACTCCTACTTCTATAAATTCATACGGCCTTGTCAAAGCTGGCACCCACAGTGACGTAACGATCCCCTCTTCCGTCTGCCCCGCCGAGTAGTTATCAGGCAACCTTCTCTCTTCTATAAACGTTGTTACGCAACTACCTCCGAGAAACGAATAAACATATTGAATGATTCCAAAAAAATCAAATATTAACTTGTTATTCGAGTGAGAGCAGCAAGCATCTACCAGAGTTAAATTTAAACACTGTGCGTAACAGTGAACATATAATATATCCGGGTTAGAGTCGATTTTTCAATGTCCAGTCAGAAGTGCCTGCTACGTAACCGACAGTCATGTGGTAGCTGACGGTTAAATTCATCGAACTGTTTATCCAATTGAATATAACCGGCAGCTACGAAATTGACAGTTATTATTTATTTCTAATGTCGTTGGCAAAACTTATAGTAGAGTTATGGTTTTGATTGGATAATTTGAATCTACCGCTGAATTTCAGATACAAGTCTATACATACATTACATATATCAAGCGTCTGTTCTGGAGATATATAGAAACTAGAAACAACTGCGAATTTATTTATTTTTGTTTGGCGGTGAGCAAATTAATTATAATGGATGATGTGAATAGGAAGAAAAAAACTCCAAATTTCTCAATTTAGGACAGAGCACTCCTGTTGAAACTTGCCAATGAAAAGAAACATATCGTGGAAAATAAAACAACGGATGCATTTACATGGAAGCAAAAGGTGGAAGCTTGGAAAAAATTGCAAACAGCTTTAATGCTTCCACAACTGGATCAGTAAGCTCTAATTTTAACATTAATTTTGTATACATGTTGTAAATATATAAATTTTAGCACCGTTCTGACAAGCAATTGAAAAACAAGTACGAGGCCATCAAAAAGGAATTGAAAAAGCAGCATAGCCAGCTTATCTTCGAGGGACTGGCGGAGGACCATATGTAGAGCCACCTAAAATACAATCAGCTGATGAGAAAATTTTAATCAGCACAATAGCGCTGGGTATCCAAGGATTAACTTCAAAAAATGATAGTGGTGGTTTAGCAGGTGATAAGATTTATATTATGTGTGCAGTTTGAATCTTACTTTATAAAACATGAAACGATGCCTCTATAGAACTGGCCCATTGCCACTTATTAATTTTAAATTGTTTTATATAGGAATATCTGGTATTTCAACAGTTGAAGTTCATACAGAAATTTATAATAAAGATGAAGAAAATGTGGTAGAAACTGATTGGAGTCAACAAAATAGTTATCTTCTTCAAACCGAAAAGGATGTAAGGTTAACCTCAGTAAATAGGGTTCCTGAGAGTGAAACTGATATAGATATACCAGCAAGCTCTGCTGCAGAACATGATTATTCTAAAACTACGTTATCACAAGGTAAACATGATGTTCAGTTGAAAATGAAAAAAAGATCTTATCTTGCGAACTATAAAAATGAAATGTTGGCATATTTAAGTCTAGTAAAATACAAGAGCATTAGTTTACTTGACACATTTTAGATAAAAAAATAGTGTTTTTATGTGTATATTCATTTGAATTGTAAACTGCAACATTGAATCATATTCTGTATAGGATAATATGAATTATGTGTTATAGAGTACAAAAACATTTCTGCATATTTAGTTGTTCAGCTTTCTGCAATGTAAAATATTAATCCCCCATTTATTCTTGACATAAATGATTGATTCTAATAATTAGATGTTAGCATCAAATTGAAGTAATTTTTAAACACAAATTCTCTCAAATCTTGTTTGTAGCTTCCACATGGCAATCCAGAAGGAGACCAGTCATCAAAAGAAAACAAAATCTAGCGTCAGCTAGTGCAAAGTTTGAAACTTTAGCTGAAACAAAAAGGCATTGGTGCAGTCTCAACAAACCCTCATTGATGAGAAATTAATGCAACAAAGGAAGAAACACGAAAAGAGAAGTTTACTTTTAGATTTGCAAATTGAAGAGCAAAAACTAAAAGATAAGAAGTTGAAGTGTGATTGTACCCATACATCAGAAGACAAATAGTTTTAAGTAGTTGCAATAGTCTTAAGTTACATTTTTATGTAAAGTGTGATTTTTTATGTTTGCTATAAAATTAATGTAGTTGGAAATTTTTAATGTTGTTACTGCTTATTTCAAACAATAAAAAACATAAATGGTAAAATAATGTTTATTTATTACACTTTAAATTGTCTACATAAAATTATATTAACAGTGAAGATGAAAAAGGTATGCAATAATATAGGGCCAATAGACCACTAAAGAGAATAATTATCTATGCGGATTTAATAGATTTGGGAAATATTCAACTTTTGCAGTGTTCATTGCAACTTGCGGTAGAGGTTCCATTTCGAACTCTTCATCAAAATTTACATTTCCAATTTCTGGATCCTCTGGTGGTAACTGTTCATTCTGTTGAAGTGCAATATTATGAAGTACTCCACAAGCAACAATTACTGCCAATGAATTGTTCAGTTGTAACCGTAACCCTAGTGATAATATGGGAAATCTTCTTTTCCAAACTCCATACAAACGCTCAACTGGATTTCTAGTAAGCCGAACTAAAAGTCAGCTTTGGGCAGTAGGGCGGCTGTACATGGTCAGGGAGAAAAGGGGGCAGAGGGTTGATCAATATCTTTAACCTCTGTAAGAACTAAGAGAAGAACATGAGATATCACTTTAATAAATCAAATAATGAGATACTACAAGCTATCACAAAAGCAGATGATAATTACACCCCACTCCGGCTTAAGGACCAGGATTACCAACCAAGACCTAAAGCAGACTTAGAAACCCAGTGAAAAACAAAAACACTACATGGAAAATACCCGAACCAACTTACGAAACCTGAGATTGATATAAATAAGTCCCTCAACTGGCTACAGAATGACGCCTTATATCCAGACACAGAAGGTTTTATCTTCGCCATACAAGAAAAGGTCATCAAAACTAAAAATTACGAAAAACATATCCTGAAGCCAAATATATAAGATAAGTGTCGCAAATGTAATCAACCAGGTGAATCGATCGAACATATAATAGCAGGATGTTCCCACCTTGCACAAACAGCCTACTTAAACAGACACAGTCAAGTTGCAAAAATAATGCATCAGGAAATAGGATTGAAGACAGGACTACTAAAGAAAAGAATACCCCACTATAAATACAACCCAAGTAGTATACTCGAAGATGAAAATGTACTCCTCTACTGGGATACGCCTATGATAACAGACAGGACAGTAGACTACAATAGACCAGACGTAGTAATCATTCATAAAAGAAAAAGAGAAGCCACAATAATAGACATAGCAATCCCATTGTCCCACAATGTTTTGAAAACAGAAAATGAAAAGAGGAGTAAATATGAGAATCTAGCGCTGTAAATAAAACATATTTGGAAGACTGAAAAGATTGACATAGTCCCAGTTGTTATCTCTGCCGAAGGAATGATATCAAGAAGCTTTGTAAAATATCTCCAGAAACTTGAAATCCCCTCAAACGTTATCACCGGTATTTCAAGAACGCTCATACTACAAACAACATATATTGTCAGAAAGTTTTTTACTCCATTGGGTTAGGATGAATTTCCTCTCCAGTGGAACCAGAGATGAACCAGTACCAATTTACTGAGATCACAGAACCCCTATAATAATATTAATAATAATAATAATAATAACTACTCCTAGGAGCTGTAAGACCTTGTCGTTGGTGGAGTAGCTTAGTAACTTCCTCCCTCCTCGAGCCGCAAGGACGGGAAGGGAGGAGTGAAACTAAAACACAGCTCAAGAATGGTCAGTGGGGCACTGGTGGGGCTATCTATGTCGATATGATAGCACCAAAAAATGCCAGTAGAAGATCCAACTTGCCCAAGTTACATCCGAACACACTGACAAGTCCTAACCAGACATGGGGGGCGAGCGGCGAGTTTCCGGCGCCGAAAAACCGGAACCCTCGGCTATGGTATAGTAACCCAGACAGAAGAGTCCCACATGGGGGAATTATCACTTTGTGGTATCACTATGTGGTAATTCACGTGACTGGCGAACACGCGGACCCTAGCTCCCCTATGCTAAGCTGTCAAGCGACCCGTGGCGAGAGCTGAAATGCACCTGGGGGTTATCAGATGTCACGAACGGAGCCAACTTATGAAGAAATACCCCCTCCTCAGTATACCATGAAAGTTTTACGATTAATGGTACGGCAGGGCTCTGCTGAAGAGGGATCACCTATCCACCCTGCGAGCTCAGCTCAAACCCACCCATATAACAATGGAGAATAGAACAATATATGAAGCTTCGGACGAGCGACGTCATGGACGGGGACGTCGCGGGAATCTTACACCCGCCCATATGGACTCCGACCCTAAGCAAGAAAATGGACTAACGCAATCATCTACTCCACCAGCTGAAAGTGATTCATTGGATTTACCAACGACCACCAAAGCTGGCAAACAACGACAGCGTATGACATGGACACCGGAAATGAACAAACACGTCATACACTGCTACTTCAAAGCTACCCGATTAAATGAAGATCTCACAGGATACCGTACACTCTTATACCAATACTTCATAGAAAAATTCCCACAAATGCACCATCTCACAGAACAAAGAATAAGCGACCAATACCGAACTATAATCAGAAATAAACGGCTTTCAAATTTTTAAATTGACATTATAAGAAATGAAGTTGCTACAGAACTAAACCAAACCCCCAATCAAACACAAATACCCATAGAAACCACAGTCACAGACAACCTTATTGGTCAAATGCCAACAATAACAACAAACCCCAGTCCTCCACAAAATGCAAACCAGAATGGAGCCATCGCCCCACCCCAAAACCAAGAGAACAATATCATAGATGACCTCATCGCTAACAAAATTAAATGGACTGACACAAACCCAAGCACTCGTCCCAGACTGCCACGCCTAAAAACAAACAAAACTACCCCCACCATCATAGCACAAATAAATAACGCACTTTCCCACCTTATTTCCGAAGTAAATAACATGACGGAACTTCATACTCTCCTATACTGTGCAGCAATAGTAACACTTAAACTACATGCCCAAGAACCCATAACCGAAAGTACGAACAAACGAAATAAACAAGAAACCCCCAACTGGCAACGCAGACTTGAACAAAAGATAACAAAAATTCGACAAACACTTGGATTATTAACTCAACTCTCATCTGGAAACCGAACTTCAAAAAATTTAAATAAACTCAAGAAAATAGATACCAATATAGGACAACTCAACCAACAAGAACTGATCTCCAAACTTGACCACTTTAAACAACGACTAGCCGTATACGCAGGACGCCTAAAACGATACAAAAACAGCAACCTAAGAAAAACACAAAATACTATGTTCAACCAAAACGAGAAAAAATTTTACGCCCAGCTGAACAACACCGAAATGAAAGACTACAACATACCAACAAAAGAGCAAATTACCCACTTTTGGCAATCAATTTGGTCCAATCCAGTAAATCACAACTCCAATGTCAACTGGATCACTGACCTGAAAGAAAGACATAGCCACATAGAAACACAAAACAATAATATCATAATATCGACAGAAAAAGTTCAATCTGCAATAAAAAAATCACATAACTGGAAAGCTCCAGGCCCTGATGGGATACACAATTACTGGCTAAAAGCATTCACCGTGCTACATAACAAACTCGCTGAGCTAATCACATACATTATCCTAAACCCTTCAGAACTCCCCACCTTCCTGACAAGAGGCATCACGTTCATCAAACCGAAAAATAACGACACCCTAAACCCAGCCAATTATAGACCAATTACCTGCCTTCCTACCTTATACAAAATAATAACATCCATCATAATGCAACTCATTCAGGAACACCTTGACACTTACCAAATATTAACAGAAGAACAGAAAGGATGCAGAAAACACAGCCAAGGCTGTAAAGAGCAGCTTATTATAGACTCGGTCATACACCAACAGGCCTTACAGAATAAACGCAACCTCTTTATCACATACATAGACTATAAAAAAGCATTCGACAAAGTACCGCACAGCTGGCTCCTACATGTCTTGGAAATCTATAAAATCAGCCCAACTATCATTCACTTCCTAAAAAACGCCATGCAAAACTGGTGCACTAACATCCACATACAAACAGCAACAACTAAACTAACATCCGACACAATTCCAATCAATAGAGGCATCTTTCAAGGAGATTCCTTTAGTGGCCTCTGGTTCTGTATATGCCTCAACCCAATTTCACAAGCCCTCTCTAACACGAGCTGCTGTTTCCAACTCAAATACAACCAGAATAATAACTATGAAGTCAACCATCAGTTTTACATGGACGATATAAAACTATACACATCTACAAAAAATCAAATGAACTCCCTTATCAAAATCACAGAAACAATATCGACAGACATACAAATGGAATTTGGATTTGAGAAGTGCAAAACCAACAGTATAGAACGAGGTAAATGGACAAACACTAATGGAACAGTCACAACAACTGGCAAAATAGAGCACATGGACGAATCCAACTCATACAAATATCTAGGATTCGACCAGACAATTAAACTGAACCCCACTGAGCTCAAACAAAAACTCATCCAGAAATTCACCTCAAGACTCACCCAACTACTTAAAAGCAAACTCAACTCAAAAAATCTCACAAAAGCTATAAATACGTATGCAGTTTCATTACTGACATACTCATTTGGAGTTTTAAAATGGACACACACAGACCTAGACAACATTAACAGGAACACCAGGACGAAACTCACCAAGCACAACATGCACCACAGGAACGCTTGCATTGAAAGAATCACTCTGCCCCGATCTGAAGGAGGGAGAGGTATTTTGGATATGCACCCACTTCATAATTCACAAATCACGAGTCTCAGGAACTACTTCTACAATAAATCTACACAAAGTCCTCTTCACTTGGCAATCACAAAAGCCGACAAAAAATATACCCCATTGGAGCTATGCAACACAAACCTAAGTTTAAAAGACGAACCAACCATACACAACGAAAAAATTAACCTATGGTCAGGGAAAGAAATACATGGACGTTACTACAACCACTCTAAAAATACAAGCGTTGACCAAAGACACTCCCACACATGGCTACACAATGGAAACCTGTTCCCCGAAACAGAAGGATTCATGTTAGCGATCCAAGACGGTATAATCAACACACGCGCATACAGTAAATTCATCATTAAGGACCCGACAGTAACGGACGATAAATGCCGACGATGTCACAATGCACGGGAAACAATTGAACATATAACTAATAGCTGTAACACACTAGCACCCACCAAGTACCTAGATAGACACAACGCCGCCGCAAAAATTATACACCAAAGCATTGCTATTGAACATTCATTATTAAACAAACATACGCCCTACTACACATACACACCATCTGACATACTTGAAAACGCAGACTATAAACTATATTGGGATAAAACTCTCCAATCTGACAAACCCCTATCATGCAATAGACCCGATATTACGTTCACGGACAAGAAGGAGAAGCACACATACCTAATAGACATATCAATACCAAACGACCACAACGTACCAGCTAAATATTCGGAAAAAATCCAAAAGTACATCCCGCTCGCCATAGAACTTGAAAGAATATGGAAACAAAAAACGGTCACTGTCATACCAATCATCATTTCATCAACAGGCCTCACTCACACGTCCTTCATCGGACACCTATCAGAACTCAATCTACCCGCAACCATACACAACCAAACACAGAAAGCCGTAATACTGCAAACATGCAACATTGTTAGATCATTCCTCCGGCATCAATAGATTCCTCCTATACTTGGCCTCCACCCGTATAGGCGGAACACACCAGGACAAACCTGTGCCTCAGTTCCATAATAATAATAATAATAATAATAATAGATAGATAGATATACGTTTAAGGACAACTTGTACATATATATTATGTTTGAAGTTAGTGGCAGTCATGATAAAAGGAAAAAAGCAATATTTGAAACACAACATAATTTAAATCTAGATTAAAAGGTAGTAAAACATCAACTAATAATTGAATGTAAAATAAATAGAATTAACAACGACGGTCTCTGGGCGCAAATTATAAAAAATCATCGATACTATAAAAACAGTGTTCTAATTAAAACATCTTAGCGAATTTACCAAATTCACGAAGACTTCTATTTTGGAGTTCGAGACTTCTAAAAAAACTATTAAAAATATTGTAAAATTCAACATTTAGTTTATTCGCCTGGGTAGTCCTGAGCCTAGAGAAAGGGGCCACAAGATCCACCGCATTCCTCGTGCCGTAGGTATAAATGTTATAGTGCGAATTATAATTCGATCTATTTTTGTGAACCAATATTAACGTTTCATAAATGTACAGACAAGGAACCTGCACCCCCTAAACAGTGCAAGGGAGTGCGAACCATAAGAAGCATTCCCGACAATCCTCACGGCGTATTTCTGGAGAGCGAAAACTTTATAAGCCCCACTCGAGTTTCCCCAAAATGTAATGCCGTAAGTGAGAAGTGAGTGAATGGTGCCAAAATACGCAGTACGAAGGGCACTGGCATGCAAGCAATGCCGAAGCTGCCGCAGTGCGTAAATTTGCGAAGACACCGCAGAGCACAAGGCTTCAATTTGAGCAGACCAAGTAAGACTCGAGTCAAGTGTTAATCCAAAAAGCTTAACTGATTGTGACTTATGAGCAAGCTTGTCCGAGGTGAAAGTGATTTTGACGGTCTTCTTTTCATTCAATTGCAGTTTATTAGCCACAAACCAATTTTTTGCTATTGAAAGATGTTCAGATTCATCAGACTCATCTTCATCAGAAAGTAGTGTCGTGTCGTCAGCATATAAAATACAAGTACATCCGTTAACGGCTGACGGCAAGTCATTAATAAATATAAGAAATAGTAAGGATCCCAAGACTGAACCCTGTGGAACTCCTAATCGAATTGGCATATTAACTGATTCACGCCCATCAAAGCTGACATACTGGGTCCTATCGGCAAGGTAAGAGCCTATGAGCTCCAATGGTAAACCACGAATTCCGCAATGTTCCATTTTGGCAAGTAAAAGAGAATGGCCACGCAGTCAAACGCCTTGGCGAGATATTATCAAGTGCATTTAATAAGACTTGTTCAGTTGCTACCGTACTTACACTTCGTAGTGGACCTTCACCACCTCTTTTTGGCAAAAAACTTCCTAAAATTTCAAATTTTGTTTTGTATAACATGCAAAATTACATTTACCTATCCATACCTGCTTCTCGTAACCTCAAATAAATACGCTCAAACATTCGTTTGTCTGGCAATTATCTGTTTGAAAAATGTTCAGCATAAAGCTTTCTGGCTTCTAAAAAGTTTCGAGAAGCCAACCCATACATTAAAAGCATATCAGCGTACTCAATAAAAGTGATGCCTGCCGTTGTAACTTTTCAAATAATTATTTATTAATTATTGACAAGTAGTGACAGTTAACTATTTCACAGAACGATTAACAACTAATCCTATGGTCACTTGATATACTTTACAAACCATTTAAAAACCTATTTACCAAATTTCCAATTAGTAGGAAGCTCTAAATATTTTGAGTCAGTTCAGAATATCTGAAAACTTTAAATAGCAAATTTTTCTAAAACGTTTAGATGGAATTCCCAATGAATCTCTCTGTATATTTAGGAACAAACTATTCCCTAAGAAGAAATAAAATTTCACGTTCAAGATCAATGAAGTGTAATGTAAAATGTAGTTGTAAACGATATACGTCATTTTACATCAGTTAGAGGCGGAGTGAAGGGGCGTTAAGGGAGAACGGGTGGTTAGCCGATGACGGTATGGGGGTGATCGGTCAATCAGTCTACTTGTTTTTAAAAACAGTTCTAATCATTCAGCGCATCTTCGCGCCAGATTGATCGTTTTTGTCAGTGGTGAATAGTTTTTATTTTCACTTGTGATTATATTATAATATATGGATTTTCAAATGGATTAATTAGGATTATTTGTTTAAAAATTCAAGGTGAGATTTATGTTTTTTTTTGATTTAAATTTATTTTTTAATAACAATTTCTGAAGAGTATAACGAAAAAAAATATGCGTTTCGAAGCTCTTTTCGCCCATTCTTCTTCTTTTTAAGACGTCTTTTCATTGAAGGTTGGCCACCACATTTTTAAATGCATCTCAGTCCATTGCAACATTCGCTTACGTTCCGGAGCCAGGATTTTTTCTTTTTGCCGATACCTTTCTTCCCCTTTTTCCTGCACTGTATTATGTTTTATGGCAGTATGTATTTTGGGACCAATGCCTCTTAGTACTTCTTCATTGATGATTCTGTCAATATGCATTACCTTCAGGATGCATCTTTAGAGCCTTCAAATGCTTCAAGTTTTTTTGATCTCTTATACTTTTCGTCTATTATTACCACTAAATATATAAATTCTTCGACCCTATAGGATTATTATTTGCTACTACTTGCCTTCATTGTTAATTGTTGATTATTAGTACAACCTTTTTGTTACTCTCTGTAACTCCCTTTTTGTTCATTATATCAGAGTTAAGTCGTCTGCGAAATCCAGTAGAGAGCTGTACCTCTAATTCCGTACTGGCACAGTCTTGTTAAAAGAAATTGGTGATTGACACAGTCAAATGCCCTGCTGAGGTTGCAACAAATCCCAGCAGGGCATTCGCTTGCTTCCATATACCAATAATTTTCTCAAAAAATGTGTAACTGTGTTTGTTCAATACTTTTTCTAAACCCATGCTAATACTTGCTAACAATATCAAACTGATCCAAAAAGATCAATAGACGATCCAAAAACAATATTCAAATACTGTTTTGTTCACGGAACTGTTCGCTTTCCGGATTAAATAAAAAACGACTTATAAAGTGGACTGTATACTTCTATCTTTGAAAAAATACATTTATAGTTAAAAAGCATCGTTCTCGAGTCGACGTCTTAGACGGCGTCTTTATCTAAGTTTAAAGTTTGTTTACTTAGAATAATAATATTTATGTATTCATCATTTCAACATTTTACAATAATGACTATAATCAAAATCGCAGTGAGATAATACATTTTACAACTGAACAAAGACAAATAAACCGATTTACCCACTAAGGCAAACGCCTGGACGTGGGGAAACTATGTTTAGCTAAGCGCCTACAATATTTACAACATTAGTACATACCTAAATTAGACAAATAACAACGTTTTATTAAAAAAATCCTGAATTATATGGATCATAAGTACATTAAATAAAAGGATACATTAATAAACCGACTAAGATATTAAATACTTACAAACAGAGACAGTAACCACACAAAGCAACTTTCTTTTTTTTTATATGCCAGTGATACACTCAATTAGATCTCTAAAAGCAAATCTTTCTTGTAACCAAATAAAATTCTTAACTCTCTTTTTAAATGAATATATGCTCTTTGTATCTTTAATTTTTTTTGGAAGATTTTAATTTAATTTTAATAAATAGCAAAACGTCAATACAACAATAGACTTAATTCTCCTAATAATGAATAAACACCCACTAAGGCATTGCCTGGGCGTGGGTGTTCTTTCATCGTGTATGTTCATTGAATAAATATAATACTGAAAAGAGTGAAACAGTAGCATTATACACTCAATAATGGTTTTGACTAGTATACATAATAGTCACATCCCTGCACAGATAAACAAATACATATACACATATTACATTAAATATAAACCTATATGCACGTTTACACATTAACGTACATAATACAATCGAAATTGAAAAATGACACAGTGTAGTGCCAATAATAATTGATGGCAATTATAATAGTCAACAGTGCTTGAGTAATAAATGAGGTTAAAGGAACATAAAAACAATGTAAGGAGTATGAATATGAACTCGTATTCTCTATGTCAGTATAGTAAACAACTAAATAATGTTATCTCTATTACAGAGTATATTTCATGAGATCGAGGGGTCAATTAATCGATGTATAGAGACTCTATCTGTCTCTGAAATGAAACATTTGACATCTTTTTTGAATGAAAAAATTGTCGTTGTAAGTCTGATTTCCAGAGGTAAGCAATTGTAGAGCCGGTTTGCAAGATGATTATATGTTCTCTGAACGATTGTTTTGGTTGGGCATATTGTGCTGAGTTGTGCATTGGCTTTAAGTCTTGTATTATGCCTATGATTTACATAGTTCAATTTTGTTCGGTTTTTATGTTGTTCCACAACAGTTCTTAGGAAGTAAAGTTGCCTGAAGTCCAGCAATTTTGATTATTTGAAAAGTGCTTCCGATGAGTATTGTAATGGTTTTCCAAGGAGAATTTTTAGAAATTTTTTCTGTAATACGTCTAATTTTTTCAAATGCGATATTGCTACTCCACCCCAGCCCTGCAAGACGAGACTCCACAATTGCACAATAGATTGTTTTCATTCGCGAGGTATCTAATATATTTCGTAAATACCTGAATCTATAAAGAATGCTCCTCAATGTTCTAATCACTTGGTCAACGTTATAGTTCCCTCTCAGGTGTCTATCTATTACTACTCCTAAATACTTGATTTTTTCTACTGATCGAATTAATATATTGTTCCCGATACTCAATTTATCAATTGGGGTAGTGAGTTGGCATAGCAAGAGAATGGTAAAAATAATGTTTTTTTCGTAATTTATTGATAGTATTTTATCTGTGAAACATTCAAAAAGTTTACCCATGTCATCCTCTGCTTTAGTTTTGAGGTCATTCCAGCTATCAGCACTGTACAATACTGCTGTATCGTCAGCGAAGCAAACAATGCTGCCACAAGTATCGTGACGCAATATATCATTGATATATATTGTAAAGAGAATTGGCCCCAAAACTGTTCCTTGCTGTACTCCGCATTCCACAATCCTTTTTTCACTAACGACGTTATCAATTTTCACGTATTGCTCTCTTTTTTCAAGGTAACTCTCCATGAGATTCAATGTGCTTTCCTTGAAACCCATATTTTGCAAGGTCATCAACAGCTGTGAGTAGTTCACGGTATCGAAGACCTTAGCAAAATCTAAGAAAACACATAGACTTGGTTTACTCTTTTCTGATATTTTGGAGGTGAGAAAAATAATAAATCTTGGGTATAAATCCCTTCTTTGAATCCATACTGATTATTTGAAATGAAATTATGCTTGTTAAGGTAAGAGACCATTCGTTTTTTGATTATTTTTTCTAGTGTTTTAGCTATGTTTGAAATGAGCGTAATTGGTCTGTAGTTTAGAATTTCATGTTCGTCTCCTTTTTTGAAAATTGGTTTAATAACCCCTGTTTTAAGTTCTTTGGGAAATTTTCCTGTTTCTATTATTCTATTAAAAATGTTGTTCAGAGGAAAAGCTATCTCTGTTTTTATCTCTTACAAGGTTTCAGCTCTAATTTCATTGATACACGGAGTTTTAATCATTTTGAGAGATGATATTGTTTCAATAATCTCCCCCGTGTGTTGTAGTTTCAAAAAATATAGAGTGCACAGAAGATGATTTCCTCAGGGGAGAATTGACAGGTTTTAGAATGTTTTTTGCAAGTTTTTGCCCAATAGAGAAATAGTGATTATTGAAACAATCTGCAATCTCTTTTTTATCATAGATAAGACCAACTGTTTCACTTTTTATTGTTTGAATTTTGATAGTTTTATTTTTCCCAGAAATATCCTTCACCGTTTCCCATAGCGCATTGGTGTTAGTTTGTGAACTATCCAGACAACTCTTATAGAAATTGATTTTTGATTTCTTGATGAGACTATTCAATGTGTTTCGATAATTTCTGTATTGTTTTGTCAAATTTAGGTTATTTGGCTCTTTTCGAACTTTTTTTGAATAAGCTATCTCTGTTATTTATGGAGTTCCTCCTGTGATCCATTGTTTTCGTTTGATGTTTCTGTGTTTAACTTTTGATGTTTTTGTGTGTTTTGCGATTAGATTCTTCAGCAATTCTAGGAAACGTGTGAAACTTTCGTCGATATTTAGTTAGATAATATTAGGCCAATCATAGAGGGTTAATTTTGTTTTCAAGGATGAATGATCAGTGTATTTACAGTATTTTGTATCTGAAATCTCATATTCCTCGTCATTTTAGGAGGGGAGAGATCTAATTCTAAAATTATATAGATATTTCTCTAGATTTGGCTGATGCAAATTCATTAATAATATTCTAAAATCAATTTTTTTCATTTACCGCATCAACCTCGAGGGTTAGGAGCGGGGTCAAAAAACATACAATAGGTACTTATATTTCTTATATTTTCATGGGTTTCGGTCAGAAATAAAATCACTTGCTTATAGTGGTTACGTTTCGGTCTATTTTATTTAAACCATTTTCAAACCTTTCTAAAAATGTTTTGAAAACACAATACATTTATTAAAATACATATTTTTGATTTTTTTAATATTATTAGGCCTGTGTTTTGGATGTGATAATTGTACCGCTCTATCAGTGAGGCCAGTGACAACACTCTTCTTGTATTTTATGGGAGCGTATGAATTATAGTTTAAATATTGTTGAGACCATACCTTTTTGTGAACCAATTTGTAGATATTCGACCGTTGTTGTCATATTCTATATTCATATCTAAAAAATTAATAGAACGATTTTTGTCCATTTCTATGGTGAATTGTAATTTTTTTTTATTGAAGTTGTTAAAACGTTTTAGGATATTTTCAGTCTGGTCAATTGGTACACAAGGATACAGTCGTCGACGTATCTTTTGAAAAAAATTGGTTTTTCTGGTAACTCTGCTAAAACACTGGATTCTAAATATTCAAGTACTAAGTTTGCAATCGGAGCAGAAATTGGAGATCCCATTGTTCCAAAAATTTGTTTATAGAAACAGTCACCAAATTGAAAATAGGTGGAATTCAAACACAAATCAACCGCCTCGCAAAAGGCATCTAAGTCTAATGGTGTGAAGTTCTTGATTATATTCCATTTATTTTTAATACATTTGATTGCAAGATCCGTAGGAATGTTTGTGTATAAAGATACAACATCTAGTGAAATTATCCGGTGATTTGGAGGAATGATTTGCTTTTTAATAAAATTACAAAATTCCCACGAATCTTTTATATGATATTATGTTAGTTCAATTACAGATGATAGTGTATTAGATAAAAATTTTGATAATTTATATGTAGGAGCATTAATGTTTCTAACAATTGGTCATAGGTACTTATATATTTTATAATAGTCTTTCAGAAATTTTAGCACTTATTCACAGTGTTCACTTAATGCGCGGTTCATGTTAGGCGTAATGTTGTTAACTGTTCTTCTAATATTTAAATTTGTACAATCCAATAGTATATGTTTTATGGTTAGAGGCATATCACACGTTAAATACTGCTTTGGTGGTTCTTGATTCAACACATGCTGGTGTGTGAGGGCAGAATATCCTATTCATAACCTGTTTAAAACAGCCTGGTCTAGATTTTACTGATGGCATGATTTATTTAAAAAGCGTATTGGTTCCTTCCCATCTTTTTTTCCAGATATCCCACACAAAATCTTTTATAACTGGTTTGAAATCGGCAGCTGGAACTTTTCTAAAATATGGTAGATTTTCGTTGCTTATAGAGTGTCATTTGCTTCCACCCCAATCTCCTTCTTTTCCTGAACTGTTAGCTTTCATTGTAGAGCATGACCATTTTTTAAAAGATCGTTGTCATTTAAATTAAAAATATCACTAAAAAAACCAAAAACGTTTAATAATCAGACAACCTACTATACCATGATTTAAAACTACTGTATCACCCCACTAGAAATCGCTAAAAAAGCTACTAGATTGGGAGGGATTACATAAATACTAGTCATACTAAAATTATACAGTCTGGAAATAATGAACCACAAACTAAATAATAATTGAGCTAATAGACATATGGTAAAAGAACGTATGCTTCTTATTGAAAACTAAAAAAAATAAAAGGAATTGTAACATTAAATCTATCAAAAATTCCAAGGTCGGCGACTACTTTTGTAAGAAGGTTAATAACAGTTGTCAAATTTGGTGGCACGAAGTTTCAAAAAGTTATTTTAAAAAAATTGTAAAATCTGAGTCGTTTCTGATCAAATGTAGATAATTGAGAATGAAGGAACAATAATAGAAGAAAATTAAGCTACACACTGTATGAGAAATGAAGATCACTTGAATAAAAAATTTGTCTTAAATTAACAACTTTAAGTATGAAGTACAATTCAAAAGTTGTTCCATTGTAATAACTTGTTTGATTTAAAAATACAACAAATATTTTTTTGTTCTAGAAATAAATCATCAAAAATATCTGTATGATAAACTTTCGCAGAATAATATATTTTTCATCACTTCTTTCATAGATTTCTTAGTTGGAATATTTCAAAGCAAGATCAGGTACCTATACCGAACAAGTATGAAAAAGGGCATAGTTTTCAATAGGTCGGAAAGTCAACTTATTCTGGTTAATCATTTGGTATAAAAATAGTTTAGTCATTGAACTATTTGCATAATGTTTTATTAAACACTATTTGTAACATTTTACAATATATCTGAACTATGAATTACATTGTCTATTATTTATTAACTCAAGAAACACTAAAAATAATTATATAAAATATAAATATTCACTCAAAATCTGACTCACTGTCGTTAATAGAAGAAAAACGATTATTGATTCTATAAGATCATCCATAATTTTATCTAACTTAAATATTTTAGGTTTGTTCTCACATGAGTCACAAACCATCAGAAACAGTTAGGTTTCTGCGCAATCCATTTCTCCGCGTTCATACATAAGTTTCTGATTGAAAACAGCTGGACGATGTTCACACAGATTTAACTGATGGTTTTCCAACTGTCCAATGTCCAGCTGTTTTCAAACAATCAGAAACTTATGTATGAACGCGGAGAAATGGATTGCGCAGAATCCTGACTGTTTCTGATGGTTTAAAACTCGTGCGAGAACAAACCTAAGATCTTCTTTTGCAACACGTGCAACACAATTTTGCCAGTGAATATTATAACATTTTCCTACACTTGCAATATAAGCTCCTGTACATCTTTTAGTTGAAATGTTGCATTTTTGGCTGCTACTTAAAATTAATTTCTTTCATAACTTTATGTAATAATGAACGAGACATTTTTTGTGGTAAATCTGGGCATTTCTTTATTTCAGTCAAAATTTTATCCAAAGTTGGGTGTTCTAATTAACCATTTTTTACGTGGGCTAATAGATGGAATGGAAAGTTCTTTATTGTTAGCTGATGTTCTCGAAGGACCACTTTATTGTATTCAATATGTTGTAGGATGTATGATGAAATGGATGAAGAAGTTAAACACTTATTTCACGTTCATTTTTATATATTGCAGGAATTTATAACTTTTTTATTTTTGCGTAGACAATTAAGAAACTCACTTGATCATACGCGTTACACTATGATTATTTAGCACATAATCTGAGGAAGTAATGAATGATTGAAGATTAAATACACATGTTTGTTACCGGGATAAAAAACGCCGGGTGCTCTTATAACTTGAGTACCTTTATGTACCACGGTTAAATGATGAAGAGGGAAATGTACGAGTGACGACTGGGAAGTTTGTGAGTGACGACTGGCGACTGGGAAGTTTGAAGGCTAACTGGGAAGTGACTAAAATTGAGGTTGTATTCGTATTTATACAAAGGTTAACTTGGTTGCGAGGTAGGAGCAAAATATTAGGATCTGGCCAATGGGATAAAAGAATTTGAAACGTAACGGTCAGATACAGCGAGTGAAAATTTGCAAGTTGGGGTGATTTTTTTGTGGCCTGAAAAGGTTTCGTAGATACAGATAACAGAGTTTGGAAGAGAGTTTTTTTTTGAAGCGATAAGGTGTCGGGTACTTTGAAATATTCATTGGAATTTCAGAGAACGATATTTATCTATATTTCTTATGTGGTAGTAAAGTTAAAATTAATTTTTTGTTGCTGTAAGGAAATATTAAATGTTGAGAAGAAGGATATATTTAGTTATATGTTTTGAGTAGAATATTCGAATTGTATTATACAGGAGAAGTTGAAAATAAAATCACAGGAGAATTTGGTAATTAAATCAAATTCGAACATATTGGGGGCGCGGGAAGAATGGAAGAAAGGTGAGAGATGGCTGCTCTCAGACATCGAATGCTGATGTTAGTGAAAGGGTTAGATAGCGTGAAGTGTATAGGGCTCTGATGCAGGATTGTGAATGAAAGTGAATAATTGTAAATGTAATTATATAAATAAATGTATAGGGGTGGTAAAAGTAACCTAATGTTGGTGTCAGAGTGTTGTAAGGACTCTGACGTCATGAGAGTAAACGAATGTTTAGGATTGATGTTAAAGTTGTAAGGACTCTAACGTCATGAATGTAACGAATGAACAAGAGTTGAGGTTAGAGTGTTGTAAGGACTCTAACATCATGCATGTAAGAAATGATAAGGATTTGATGTTAGAGTGTTGTAAGGACTCTAACGTCATGAATGAATGAAATGATAAGGTTTGATGTTAGAGTGTTGTAAGGACTCTAACGTCATGAATGTAAGAAATGATAAGGACTTGATGTTAGAGTGTTGTAAGGACTCTAACGTCATGAATGTAATGAATGAACAAGGGTTGAGGTTAGAGTGTTGTAAGGACTCTAACGTCATGAATGTAAGAATGAACCAGAGGCCTAGATGTATGCTAGTTCTTGTTTTGTAAGGGCACGAATGGAAGCAATATACTCTAGAAATGGACTAGAGTTGTAAACGATAAGAATGTAAGCAATATACTCTAGAAATGGACTAGAGTTGTAAACGATAAGAATGTAAGCAATATACTCTAGAAATGGACTAGAGTTGTAAACGATAAGAATGTAAGCAATATACTCTAGAAATGGACTAGAGTTGTAAACGATAAGAAGGTAAGCAATATACTCTAGAAATGGACAAGAGTTGTAAACGATAAGAATGTAAGCAATATACTCTAGAAATGGACTAGAGTTGTAAACGATAAGAATGTTAGCAATATCCTCTAGAAATGGACTAGAGTTGTAAACGATAAGATAATAATACCTTTATCCAGGTATTCACATGAAAGTATATGTAAATGAAGTGAAAGAACGAGAATGTTTAAGTCGATTCTAGTTCGACAAGTGTGGTACCAGTTTGTTTTACGAGTAACGGTCCAGGAACCTCGGATTTCCCAGTGTTTGGATAATATAGTTATGAGACAATGAGGGAAACGAAAGAGAATGTTTAAGTCGATTCTAGTTCGACAAGTGTGGTACCAGTTAGTTTTACGAGTAACGGTCCAGGAACCTCGGACATCCCAGTGTTTTACGAGACAAGGAGAGAAAAGAAAGAGAATGTGTAAGTCGATTTTAGTTCGACAAGTGTGGTACCAGTTTGTTTTACGAGTAACGGTCCAGGAACCTCGGACATCCCAGTGTTTAATGAGATAATGAGAGAAAAGAAAGAGAATGTGTAAGTCGATTCTAGTTCGACAAGTGGTACCAGTTTGTTTTACGAGTAACGGTCCAGGAACCTCGGACATCCCAGTGTTTTATGAGACAATGAGAGAAAAGAAAGAGAATGTGTAAGTCGATTCTAGTTCGACAAGTGTGGTACCAGTTTGTTTTACGAGTAACGGTCCAGGAACCTCGGACTTCCCAGTGTTTGGGTAATATAGTTATGATACAATGAGAGAAAAGAAAGAGAATGTGTAAGTCGATTCTAGTTCGACAAGTGTGGTACCAGTTTGTTTTACGAGTAACGGTCCAGGAACCTCGGACTTCCCAGTGTTTGGTATGGTACGAGAGATTGAGGCTGTAATGCATATACAGCGCAAGAGAGGGTATCACTAAGTGTTCAAGTGTAAGCAAGAGTATGGGTATAAGAGTGAGTTTGAGTTTAATATTTCACAAGTTTGTATGAAATTATAATTACAAATGTGAGTGCTACTACGAGTGCGAATAGAATTGGAATGAGCTTGTGAATTCAAGTGAGAGTGTAAGTAAAATCGGAATACATTGAGAATGTATTGAGCGCAATGTATATTAAGAATGTATATGCGAGTAAGAGAGTGTGCTCATGAGATTAGAGCCAGTGCGAGTGCGTGCAACAACACGTGAGTAAGAGTAAGTACGAATGAATGTGAATGCAAATGTAAGTACGAGTATGTACGAATAAATGTAAAAGTATTACGAATGTAAGTGCCAATATGAGAAGAAGTATGAGTTTGATTAAGGTGCAATTGTATGCGAGTGCAAGTAATAATTCATTTGTAAATGTGTAAGGTAGTGAAGGTAAATGTAAGGTAGTGACCACGAGTGTATAAGTATGATGAGAGTTTTGTCTAACTCTTTTGAGATTGTTTTTATATGTTTTATGATTATAGACATTTGTCTTAAGCCCGGCTCTTTTGCGGGCAAGAATGAGTTTTTTTAAAAAAGTTTTAATTAACGTAAATGAGAGTTATTTCTGTTCTCGTCAAGAAAATGAGGGTAAGATATGTATATCATGTTTTTGTCAAGTCGTTTCAAATTCAAAGTGTCGTCAATGTAATTTTTTAAGTGTGATATATGAGTAAGGGAGATGGCGTTTTCTTCTAAACGTCACCCAAGTGGTTATGTTATCCAAGTATCTTTTTCATCCAAGTGTCCAAGTATCTTTTTAATACCTTTATCCAGGTATTCACATGAAAGAATAATACCTTTGTCCAGGTATTCACGTGAAAGTATTTTTTCCAATACCTTTATCCAGGTATTCACATTAAAGTATTTTTTTTAATAATACCTTCATCCAGGTATTCATATTAAAGAATAATACCTTTATCCAGGTATTGCCATGAAAGTATTTTTTTTCAATAATACCTTTATCCAGGTATTCACATTAAATAATAATACCTTTGTCCAGGTATTCACATTAAAGGGATTTTTTTATGTCAAAGTTTTTTTTTCAATCGTCCAGGGTTGTAAATGTTTAAGTTTTTATGTTTTTCAGTGTCCAAGCATATGTCTAGGTTTTTCATAAAGTTTTATGTTTTTCTTAAGTGTCAAATATATATGTTTAGGGGTTATCATTATCTTCTTCTTGAGGAAGAAAGGTTTGGTTTTCTTGACGAGAAAGAGTTGAAGTAGTGAATGAGTGCTATCCTGCACTGAAAGGGCGTTTAGTAAAAAAGTGAATCGTTTATTCGAGTGTAAGTGTTAGTTTGAGAATGACTTATGAGCAAGAATGTTTTAATATGAGAGTAAGTTTTGATTTTATAAGTGTTTTGTGATTTAAGAATGTGTGTTACGGTGAGTTTTTCTTAAAAGTGGTTTGGTCACACCGGAAGAATGAGTGTAATGAGTAAGAGAGGGGTTATTCGTTAGGTATTGTTAATGAGTTGTCCAGAACACTACGTTTCTTGACGATAATATTCTGGGGATTGTTGCATTGGTTGTGAATGATTAGGGTTTATGTCCGAAGGTCTCAATGATGTGTTTTATTTGTGTGTGTGAGGGAAGTGAAGTAAAGTATGATGTCTTTTTTGACATATGGAGCAAGATTTTACCGAAATGCAATTGAATATTGTGTGTTTAGAGCCTAAACACCTGAAGCACAATTTGTTTGCTTTAATGTATTTATTTCGATCAGGGATAGAAAGCCGTCCGAATTGGGAACATTCATAAATTTTATGACCTGTTCCCTTGCAAAATGAGCATGTTGAAGATGGATAATTGGAAGTAGGGTATGCGCTAGACGAAGGTTGATTGCGTTGACCATTGTTATGATGTGGGTTTTGTTCGGGATGCGAATGTTGGTTTGCAAATAATGCTACTCTGTTGGTTGGAGTGGTCACATTAGAAGACTGGTTACGATGATGAGATGTATCGGGCTTGGGATCTTGGGTTAACAAGTTTTCTAAGACCGTAGATTTTTTTTCCAAAAAGTCAAAAAAAGTATCACTAGCAATTAAATTTTGAACAGTCTCTTTTTCTTCAAGAGATCTATTTTTATTAGAATCTAATTTTGTTTTTAATATGTGAGCGATTAGTGCATCAAATAACTCTTCCTTATGGATATTTAGATTTAACAATGGCTTCACGACGTGAATATTCTTAATTGTTGAGCAGTACATTTTGAGATGTTATTACAGGCTGTCACACGGTTTAAATGGGCAGTAACAATCTACCGTGTATTATATTACTTAGAATTCAGTAAATCCAACGCTACATCAAAATTGGTTTCATTTACCGGTAATTGAGAGATTAAATTGAGCAGGTCACCTTTCAAGTATGATTTCAAATAGTAGAATTTTTCAATTTTGGATGTAAGCCGGGTGTTATTCACTATTAGCGCATTAAAAAGATCTATAAAGGCAGTGTATTTAGTGCTATCTCCTGAGAAAATCGGTATTTCTATGGAAGGTAATCTAATATGAGTTTCACTCTGAGAATGTACAGTTAATTGATTAGTTTCATTGAATTTAGAGTTGAATTTTTCGAAAGCATTTTGTAGTTTGCAGTGTAATGAGTAATATTTTTCATCAATCTGACTTCTATCGTCAAATTCCAATTCAATATCTACGGCTATGGCTTCAATTTGGTCTTGAATCTTAGAGTATTTAGAGTAATATTTCTCTAAGTTGTCTATTCGGGATTTGAAAGCATACTTGTCTGACTCGTCCAGATTGGTATGGAACCAGTTGTAAATACGAGTAATTACTGCTTTGCAACTAGCACGTTGCGTCTTTAATGAATCCATTTTGTAAATGATGTATTAATTATATGGTTAACATGAAATGTAAATCAATGGATATGTTTGAACAATGTTTATTTTGTATCAGCGTAATATATTTTTTTTATATATTGCTACCAGCCGTGCCTTTGTTCAAGTTTTCTACGGCTCGTTGCAATTTAAATGACACTGTAATTGTACCTGGTTTTCTCACACAACAATACCGACTAGTGTTATCATAGTTCCATAACAATATTAATATGTAACTATTTAATCGATACTGTACAATGGATGTATGTTACATAAAAAATATCAAATCACTTTTTCAAATAGTATAACTGTATAATTATTAATGATCCTGTCTTTTATGAATGTATGTTATATACGAAATATCAACGATGTTATAATAATCAATCAATATTCAGGTGTAATTATTTAAAACACAATGTCTCATGTAAATTTCAAAAGTTCAATAATCAAGTAGAGAGTATGAATGTATGTTATATACGAAATATCAACGATGTTATTATAATCAATCAATATTCAGTTCAATAATCAAATAAAGAGTTCTTGCTTTAGTAATAAATACCTTAGTTGCTTCTGCTGACACTGACCTCTATGTTTGATAGCTGTTGCATAATTCATCTACTTGATTCAACCCGGGGCTGCAAATCTGGACTATCTTCTATTCACTGATTTAATCCTGCCCGAAGGACCATGTTCTAATTAACCCTTTTTTACGCGGGCTAATAGATGGAATGGAAAGTTCTTTATTGTTAGCTGATGTTCTCGAAGGACCACTTTATTGTATTCAATATGTTGTAGGATGTATGATGAAATGGATGAAGAAATTAAACACGTATTTCACGTTCATTTTTATATATTGCAGGAATTTATAACTTTTTTATTTTTGAGTAGACAATTAAGAAACTCACTTGATCATACGCGTTACACTGTGATTATTTTGCACATAATATGAGGGATTAATGGATGATTGAAGATTAAATACACATGATTGTTAACGGGATCAAAAACGCCGGGTGCTATTATAACTTGAGTACCTTTATGTACCACGGTTAAATGATGAGGGAAATGTACGAGTGACGACTGGGAAGTTTGAAGGCTAACTGGGAAGTGACTAAAATTGAGGTTGTATTCGTATTTATACATTGGTTAACGTGGTTGCGAGGTAGGAGCAAAATATTAGGATCTGGCCAATGGGATAAAAGAATTTGAAACGTAACGGTCAGATACAGCGAGTGAAAATTTGCAAGTCGGGGTGTTTTTTTTGTGGCTTGAAAAGGTTTCGTAGATACAGATAACAGAGTTTTTATGAAGCGATAAGGTGTCGGGTACTTTGAAATATTCACTGGAATTTCAGAGAACGATATTTATCTGTATTTCTTATGTGGTAGTAAAGTTAAAATGAAGTTTTTGTTGCTGTAAGGAAATATTAAATGTTGAGAAGAAGGATATATTTAGTTATATGTTTTGAGCAGAATATTCGAATTGTATTATACAGGGGAAGTTGAAAATAAAATCACAGGAGAATTTGGTAATTAAATCAAATTCGAACATTGGGATTTCATTTTTAAAAAAGGAATTTTGATTAATACGTCAATTATATTTTTAGTGTGTCATCGAATATTTTAATAATTTCTGAACAACTTCCACGATGGTTAGAAGAAACAATTGTTTCAGTATTTCTATATTTTGTGGTAGTATGTTGATTTAGCAAACGCTAAAGAGTAAAATTTGTACTCGTTAATATCACACAAAAGTGCTATTTTCCGAGAACATGTCTATAAAAACGGTCACAATAAATCCCAATAGACCTTCTCAGAATTCGGCGCGCTCGCCATTTTTTTAACTCCGTTAACATAACGTTACAGGACCGCACTTAGTATCTGCTTCGGTGTGCGAGTTCGTAACATTACCCCCTCCTTAAATGAAATTTCCTCCTGGAACTTTTGAGTAGCCGAGACTGGATGTTTGAATCGGCAACTGACTCCATTTCTACACTTTCCAATCTTATGGAAACAGCAGGGCACCGTCTTCATCGGATACTGATAACGGGGGTTGTAGCTGCAAGTTAATATCTGGACACCGGTATCTCTAAAGATAACTTCTACCATGTTCCTAATGATTCGCCAATCCAACTGGTTACTCGCTATCTTAGACATAGCCAGTTTCTTCACGCTGGATTCTAAAACATGGTCTCGTAGGTTTCGAAGTGCTTCCCACAGATCGCGGTAGGTGGATCGATCTTGAAATTCATTTTTAGTTACCACGTAGAATACGTACCGCGAATTATAGTTCAGTTTCAGTGCCTTGCCAGGGACTGGAATCTGGTCTTCAAGTTTCTCTAATTGCCCGAACTTCTTTCGATACACGGATGCCAACCCTCGTGCGTTCTTGAGACGGGCGGGCATGTTGTATGCCAATGAATAATCTTCCGGTAGAGTGACCAAATCTTGTCGTTGTTCTGAAGTGACTCCATATCTAGCTTTCCCGGTACCTCCATACGCGCCCAAAAATTCATCGAAGGTAGGGTCAGACACATCTTGAATAAGGTTTACTCCTTCCTCTATGTCATGGTCTCCTTCGAATGGCGCTAGTCGGTTTTGATGAACTACTTTTGGTTTTCCGTTGGGGATCTTGCTTATGCGATATATAACGTCATTGATCCTTTTCTTGATTAAGTATGGACCTTCCCAGCATTTTTGTAATTTTGGAGAAAATCCTTTTCTCCTCGTCGGGTTGTGTAACCATACTTTGTCCCCTTCTTTGAAAACGCCTTCTGTGGCCTGCGTGTCGTACCGACTTTTCATTCTGTCGCTGGCAACTTGAAGATTTGTTCGAACTAATTCATGAATATCGTCCAGCCTTCTTCTCAATTGGATCACGTAGTCTTCGTCTGCTAGATCTTCTCCAGGCCGACAGCCGAATTCCAGGTCAGAAGGAAGCCTCATTTCACGTCCAAACAGGATTTTCGCCGGTGTTTCACCCGTGGACTCATTGACGGCAGATCGATAAGCCAATGCGAATAGGGAAAGATACTGGTCCCAATCTCTCTGATGGCTGGATACTACTTTGGACAGGTATTTTCCATTAGTCCTGTTCATTCTCGCGACCATTCCATCTGACTGTGGATGTAATGCTGTTGTCCTGTTCTTCTTCATTCCCAGCTTCTCGCATATCTCCTGGAATAGATGACTTTCGAAATTTCTTCCCTGGTCGCTGTGGACTTCCAAGGGCACTCCATATCGGCTGATAAATTCTTTCACCAATACATTTGCTACAGTTGTGGCCTCTTGGTTCGGGATAGCGTAAATTTCCACCCACTTTGTGAAATAATCCATTACAACCAGTATGTATTTTCTACCATTTTCTGTCGTCGGAAATGGTCCAACGATATCTAAAGCAATCCTTTCGAAAGGGCTTCCAACATTAAACTGTTTCATGGGTGCCTTTCTCTTGCGATGTGGTCCATTACTCGTAGCACAAGTCGTACATTTCTTACACCAGTCCTTCACATTATCGGAGATGTTCATCCAATAAAACCTTTCACGGACTCGCTGAAGGGTTTTCTTCACTCCTAGATGACCTCCCGATGGACTGTCGTGTAACTTCTTTAGTACCTCAGCTACTCTTGTTTTCGGGATAGCTAGCTGTCTCCTCATCTCGGAACCATAATCGTTTTCAAGGACTCTTTTCAACAGCCCTTCTTCCAGGACAAGAGAGTCCCACTGAGCCCAATACGCCTTGAGTTTCGGTGAAAATTTTGACACTTCTTGCCAGGTAGGTCGCCGATTTTCTTTCTTCCATTGCCGGATCATGTTCAGGTAAGGATCATTCTCCTGGTCTTCTCTGTTCCTGGTGGGTGACCATTCTTCATTGATTACTGTAATTCTTGAAACTGCAACTTCCTTAGATTTCGACTTGTTGCATTGTGAATAGTCTACAGGGCATGGCCGTCTAGGCAAGGAGTTGGCTTTTCGGTGATTCACATCAGCTGGATGTTCACCCCTGTCTGATTTCCCCTGTGTCTAGAGTTCTTGGGTTATAGGAGTCTTGGGGCGCTTAGACGGACTGCGTACGTGCTCTAGCTTGCCACACTTCCGGCATTTGATCTTCTTCGGCTTCTTGTCTGCCATACCTTTCAACAAGTTGACGATCTGATCAAGTTTGTCATCGTTATCTTCTTCCTGCATGGTCCTACCTTTATTATATCGCGAGCTTTTCTTGGCTGCTTTGTATTTAAGAGGTTCTTGGTTCACAGGAGTCGTAGGACGCTTACACGAACTGTGTGTATGCTCTAGCTCGCCATAATTACAGCACCTGATTTTTTTCGGCTTCTTGTCTACCATACCTTTCAATAAGTTGACGATCTGGTCATGTCTGTCATCGCCACCTTCTTCCTGTATGGTCCTATCTTTGTTGTATCCCGAAGCCATCGTGGCTGCTTCATATTTAAGAGCAGCAGTCAATGCATCGACCAATGTTTTGGCATGGGCTAAGCGAAGCGTCCTCTGCATATCGGGGTCATGTAAGCCATCAATAAAGGCCTGGATGCCCAGACATTCCATCATGTTCTCTGGTGCTGACGGATAAGCAAACCGAACTAGTCGGGCAATGTCCACTTCATATTCTTGAAGGGATTCATCACGTTCCTGCCTTCGGTTCTTCAGCTGGGAGTGGTACAAATGTTCTAGATGTTCGTGACCATATCGCATGTCCAACCTCTTCTTAAGTTGCTCGAAGTCATCCGTTTCTTCAAGTGGTATCGTCTGAAGTACATCTAAGGCATCTCCCCGAAGCGCGACTGTCAAGTTCACTGCTTTCTCTTTATCGGACCAATTATTCACTCTAGAGGCGGCTTCAAACTGTTTCACATAATTGGTCCACGACATTTTTCCGTTGAACGTTGGGGCCTTGACTCGGGCAAAACTGAGAATATAATCTGTCTTGGGTTGAGTTTCTGGCTTGCAGATCTCGATCTTCTTTTCTTCTGCTGAAGTCTCTTGTGTTCTTAAATCGGCAATCTTCGTCTCTAACTCCTTGATTTTCTCATCTATCTGATTTTCCATCGTTGTCATCTTATTCTCCATGTCTGATTTTATTTTCTCGTTCATCGTAGTCATCTTATTCTCAATATCCGATTTTAGAGACGTGATTTTATTCTCGACTTCAGCAGCAATATCATTTTTCAATGATAAGATATCTGCAGACATATCGGTCTTCATCTTCTCGTCCATGTTAGCAGAGATGTCGTTCTTCATATCAGAAATGGACGAGATTAAGGTATAAGCCTCGTCTTTAAATAAAAATGTTTCTGGATTAAATCCGTCATTTTCCAGTGCCACTTTAAGTCTTTCTACTAATTCACTTTTCTTACCGGATGTTTCCAATACACGATCTTCCAATTCTGCTCTTAATTCCGTGACTTTTAGATCACATAGTCTCTTGGCCATTTTTACGTAGAAATTTATTTATATTACCCCACACCTGACACCAATGTAATGTTTTTGTTATTTATTTAAACAGGACACGGGTGGGATAAATTTTAAACACACGGTAGGTTCACTTACTTAATTTATTTAAACACTAAACTAATCACTAACACTTAATTTATATATACTCAGTACATTCACTTAAACTAATTTATAAAATCACTTAATTTATATTCACTTATTTACTGTTTAACTCACTATGTCAAATTATAAACTAACTCATCCGCTGATCGGTCCTTTATTTATATCAAAGCTTTCTTTACTAGAACATTCCGGACTGCGGCTTACACAAAACAAATGCCTTTCGCGATTATTCTGGATTGCCGGCTTAATCCTTAAAAGACCTTCCGAGAACATGTCTATAAAAACGGTCACAATAAATCCCCATAAACCTTCACAGAATTCGGCGCGCTCGCCATTTTTTTTAACTCCGTTAACATAACGTTACAGGACCGTATTTAGTATCTGCTTCGGTGTGCGAGTTCTCAACAATATATTATATATTTGACGGTATAAATATGACCCCAAAAAAATGCTATAAACTTATATACAAAATTTTCAGTCTGTGAATGGACCTTATGATTTCGTCTCTACTGCGTGATTGACCTGCCTCACTGTGAGAATAATTGTCTACTTTAAAAGGTACTAATCGACCGCCACTAGTTTTCTATTTGTCGAATGTCATTGTACATTACGTAAATAAAATGGAAAAGAAAGGAAATAAATTCTGCTGAATTGATAAATCTTATCGGTAAACAGTTAGGTATGTACTAACAAAAATTCAGTGTTGCAAGTTTTGTTTCCTTCGAATAAAATATTATTTTTATTTATTTCGCTAGATATGAGTAAATTAAATAACCGCGTCTGAAAAACAAAATTATTTAATCGTTGTGAAAATTCAACGATAACCTGATTCTACGGAGACAAAATCATACGCTCCGGGCAAACGATATAAGTTACAATTGGCCTCGCTTCAAAATTTACCTACCACCTATCTACGGGGTGGGCGAGAATTATGTGACAAAAAATAATACCTTAATCCTGTTAAGTTACATATACACAAAAAAATCGTTCCTACAAATCGTGTGTCTTACTATAATATCCCACACAACACATTTTTTTGTTTTAGAGTAGCATCGATTTTTATTAACTAACGGTTTGTATACAAAACAATAATTTAAACTTGCCCTAGTTCATTGTTGTATTGTTGCAAAATGTTATGGTCCTGTCTCATTTTTGTTAAACAAAAAGTATGTCGAATTCTACTTTTATTATATTTGAAATAAAATATATATTTTACCGTGTGTTATGAAAGTTACTGATTTAAGTTTTCCCTATTTAGTATTCGCATTTATTACAGTATTTAACGCAGGAAAACTTTGCCCTATCTCAAGTTTAGCAGCTAGTTTTCCAGCTTGAGTATTTCCTCGAAAACTTTGCCATCTCTATAATTTCTAAAAGCTACATTTTACTTACAATATTAATCTTTCATAAGACATCATACCAAATTATTATATTTCAAATAAATTTAAAAATTTGAACACTATATAATATAGAACTTGCTTTATACATAGTCTCTATGTTATAAGTAACATTTTCTGCTATTTTTAAAAGACATAAATCTGAATTAAATGAAACTTTAGCGGTTTTATAGCCATAAATTCTACTTGACTGTCTGGTATCACTTTGGGGTTTTAGACGTAACTCAGGCACATGTTTTTTTTGTCTTTATTAGTAGGAAATTGATTATTGCGCCCTATAAGAGGAGGACCAACCAATATTCTAACTCCGTCATTAGGGACCGAGAAAGATGACGCTTATGCCATCTGCCGTGAAAAAACACAAACAAAGTGATGTAAGCACTATTAGTGTTTTAAATGAAACTCACTGTTTCTAGCTAATTCCACAATATAATAAAAACTGTTGAAAATTCTAAAAAATTGACAATTGTTTCGATAAATCAATATCATCGTCAGAATGACCAAAGTTACATTTCATTTGATGCCTACCTGATGTTTAGTAGTTATTTTTGGCTAGATCAAGAAGTGACCTAACTTGTGATTGACTTAATATATGTTAATAGAAAAAAGAAGAAGATGCGATATTACAAATATTGAAGCTTAGATATTATTAGCCCTATGGTAATATCCTGGATATCATTTTTCCTATTAAGATCAGTATAACTGTGCAATGATATAGAAAACCAGGAAAACTATATCTGCTGATCTTTACAATTATCACTTAAGAAGACAGTTTATTAGTGGAGAACTCCCTAAATTTATCTGTTCATTGACAACTTCATATTGTGGGCTTCTTAAATGTCTTCTAATTTCCAATTCTTCAAGGAAATCCAGTTCTTGTTTCTTTTCACAAATATGCAGCACTTCTAGTTCTGTGTTAGGTGTCAATGAATGATTGGTGTCAAATAGATGTTTTGCGTAGTGGGATTTATCTGGTTGTTTTAATCTGTATGCTCGTAAGTGTTCACTGTATCGGATTTCAAAATTTCTAAGGGTCTGACCCAAATAGTCATCATTAATTAATTTCATGTAAACACTATTAGTTTTGTATAATCAACGTTTTTAAATGTTCATTTTTTAAAACTGATATTAAATGTTTGTGATGTCTTCATCAAAAGTATTTTTCTGTATTCATGGCTGTTCAAATATGTCGTATAAAAATACTACGCAGTTGAAATTTTATAGATTCTCCGAAAGTTCATTGAACACTGCGTGGATAACCTTAAAACGTCGAAAATGGATAAATGCAGTAAAAACCCATATGTAAGTAAAATGTTCTAATTAAAAATTTGTACCTACGACCACCCCTGTATGTAGTCGAAAACACACAGTCGGCAATCAATCTAAGACGTCTATTACGCACGGTAAAACAAAACGCACGGCTGTAAAGTAAATCGCACGACTTCCCTAGCAACCACTTAGCAACTGTCAATAGACGTTGCCATTTTATTAAAAATTTATCATTTATAAATTAGACGTTGAATTTTATTCTATATATAAATGGTGGATAACATTTATTAGATATGAGATTGCATTTAATACTAAGAGTTATTTGGAATTATATGATAATTGGTTCCGTTTCATTCAATCCACATCCTTTAGCTGCCTGAATGTATCATATTAGTAAACAATTAGTATATTATACACCAAGAGACTAAAGTGACCGCGGGTGGTGTTTGATTCCTGAGGGAAGTTATGCACCTAATGGATCAATGTCACTTTAGTCGAGAGGTGTATACGCAATTCCGGTAATTCTACATACATTTTTATTAAAAATAAATACTACTTAGGATGGACTTTTACGAAACTTGGCTGGGAATCGAGGAAGGAGTTCTGAAATGCTTGGCTAGGCATCGAGGATGTACGTTTTTATTTCTACTTTAAATCCCCTAATAAGATTATCAATACAAGTACAAGTAGGTCGTAGGTAAAGTATAGTACGTAACACGTGTTGTAACGCATTTTACGCACTCACGGAATTACGCACTCGTCGCTACGCGGCTTCGTGCGTAACTTTTCCGTTCGTGCGTAAAATGCTTCTTACAACACACGTTACGTAATATACTATTATTAACTATTATTTTGTGTATAATCAGTATGATACTACAATTGGCAGCTATTAGAAAAGTTCTAAACTTTCTTTTTACATAAATAAAAGATTATTATCGAGAGAATAAAATGTTGTTTTCTGTACGATTTCATTGATTATATAAAATAAAAAGCTCGATATGTGTTTGCTGACTTTAATATTATATAATAAGTTTAAATAATTAAATACTATTAAGAGAAAAAATGTAAACGTTTGTTCAAAACGAATCACTTCAAGTTTATTATTTACATTTCAGAAAACATCGGAAGGATTTGGATCCAAATAAAAATACTAGAATTTGCAGTGCTCATTTTGTCAATAATCAAAAATCAGATAATCCCCTACGCCCATCTTACATATCTATTCATTTTTTGCATTTTGTAGGTTGTTTATTACACTGTTTACATCACAATGTTTTCCTATTTAACACCAGGGTGATCTACTTTCGACCTCTATAGTTCGGTCTCGATCCCTTTTGTAATGCTTCTAGGCCATAAACCGGGATCTTCTGCCATTTTTCTTGATATGACAGACTCTACAGAAGCTAAATTTTCAATACCATTGGCACCAGTGATGTTGATATTGTTACGAAACAGCACACTGGTATAGTCCCTGAAGCCGACTCTGTCTAAGCCATGTATGAAAGTTAAAATTATGGCGGACGCGCAGGGATTTCTTAGAATTGTTTACGATTGTGACTATATTATCTAGAATTTGTTTTTGTGACCAGTCTTATCTAGAAAATGCGAGAGCCAATTGTTTTTATGTGAGCCGCAATCTATAAATCTCTAGTTAAAAAGGCACTAATATATATATAAAAGGACCGCCCATGGAGAGTCAGTGGAGTTTATAATTTGACATCGTGAGATAAACAGTAAATAAGTGAATATAAATTAGTGAAGTGTTTATATAAATTAGTTTAAGTGAAATATACTATGTATATAATAAGTGAATAGTGTAGTGAATAAATAAATTAAGTAAGTGAACCTACCGAGTGTATGAATTTATCCCAGCCGTAATAAAAACGTTTTAATAAATAAGAAAAACATTACATTGGTGTCAGGTGTGGGGTTAGATAAATAAATTGCTCCGTAAAAATGTTCAAGAGACTATGTGACTTGAAAGTGGCTGAGTTAAGAGCAGAATTGGAAGATCGTGAGTTGGAAACATCCGGTAAGAAAAGTGAATTAGTAGAAAGACTTAAAGCGACACTGGAAAATGACGGCTTTTATCCAGAAACAGTTTTATTTAATTACGAGGCTTCCACCTCAATCTCGTATATTTCTGCTAACAT
This sequence comes from Galeruca laticollis, assembly GCA_963921935.1. NCBI lineage: Eukaryota > Metazoa > Arthropoda > Insecta > Coleoptera > Chrysomelidae > Galeruca > Galeruca laticollis. The sequence goes on from OY998179.1 coordinate 110,773,506, forward strand.
GGACGAGAAGATTTCCGCTATGAAGAACGACATTTCTGCTAATATTTCTGCTAACATGGACTAGGAGGTTTCTGCTGTGAAAAACGATATTTCTGCTATGAAGAACGACATTTCTGCTAATATTGACAACAAGATTTCTGCTTTGATGAACGATATATCTGCCGATATCTTATTAATGAAAAACGACATTGCCGCTGACGTTGAAAATGAAATATCGTCTCTAAAATCTGAAATCGAGAATAAAATGTCAACGATGGACGAGAAAATAGAGAATAAGATGACAACGATGGACGAGAAAATCAAGGAGTTAGAAAAAAAGATGACAGATATAAGAACTTAAGACACGCCAGCGGAAGAAAAGAAGACCGAGCAAACAAAACCTTGCAAGCCAGAAATACACCCTAAGTTAGAATACATTGGTAGTTTTACCCGAGTCAATGCCCCAACGTTCGATGGAAAAATGTCGTGGACCAATTATGTAAAACAATTTGAAGCAGCCGCTAGAGTGAATAATTGGTCCGATAGAGAGAAGGCAGTGAACTTAACCATCGCCCTTCGGGGATATGCCTTAGATGTACTTCAGACGATACCACTTGAAGAAACGGATGACTTCGAGCAGCTGAAGAAGATGTTGGACATGCGATATGGTCACGAACATTTGGAACATTTGTACAGATTCCAGCTGAAGAGCCGAAGGCGGAAACGTGACGAATCCCTTCAAGAGTATGAAATGGATATTGCCCCACTAGTTCGATTTGCTTATCCGTCAGCACCAGAGAGCATGATGGAATGTCTGGGCATCCAGGCCTTTATTGATGGCTTACGTGACCCCGATACGCAGAGGATGCTTCGTATAGCCCATCCGAAATCATTAGTCGACGCATTGACAGCTGCTCTTGAATATGAAGCAGCCACGATTGCTTCGGGATACAACAAAGGTAGGATCATACAGAAAGAAGGTGACGATGACAGACTTGACCAGATCGTCAACCTGTTGAAAGGTATTGTAGACGTGAAGCCGAAGAAGATCAGGTGCAGTAATTGTGGCGAGCTAGAGCATGCACGCAGTTCGTGTTAGCATCCTTCGACTCCTGAAAACCAAGAACCACTTAACTGCAGAGCAGCCACGAAGAGCTCGCGGTACAACAAAGGTAGAACCATGCAGGAAGAAGATGACGATGACAAACTTGACCAGATCGTCAACTTGTTGAAAGGTATGGCAGACGAGAAGCCGAAGAAGATCAAATGCCGGAAGTGGGGCGAGCTACAGCACGTACGCAGTCCGTCTAAGCGCCCCAAGACTCCTGTAACCCAAGAACTCCAGTCACAGGGTAAATCAGACAGGGGTGAACATCCAGCTGATGTGAAGCACCTAAAAGCCAACTCTTTGCCTAGACGGTCATGCCCTGTAGACCATTCACAATGCAACAAGTCGAAATCTAAGGAAGTTGCAGTTTCAAGAATTACAGTAGTCAATGAAGAATGGTCACCCACCAGGATCAGAGAAGATCAGGGGAATGATCCTCACCTGAAGATGATCCGGCAATGGGAGGAAGAAAATCGGCGACCTACATGGCAAGAAGTGTCATGATTTTCACCGACACTCAAGGCGTATTGGGCTCAGTGGGACTCCCTTGTCCTGGAAGAAGGGCTGTTGAAAAGAGTCCTTGAAAACGATGATGGTTCCGAGATGAGGAGACGGCTAGTTATTCGGAGAACAAGAGTAGCTGAAGTACTAAAGAAGTTACACGACAGTCCATCGGGAGTTCATCTGGGAGTGGAGAAAACCCTCCAGCGAATCCCTGAGACGTTTTATTGGATGAACATCTCCGATGATGTGAAGGACTGGTGTAAGAAATGTACGACTTGTGCTACGAGTAATGGACCACATCGCAAGAGAAACAGTATAATGCTGGAAGCCCTTTCGAAAGGATTGCATTCGATATCGCTGGACCATTTCCGACGACAGAAAATGGTAGCAAATACATACTGGTTGTAATAGATTATTTCACAAAGTGGGTGGGAATTTACGCTATACCGAACCAAGAGGCCACAACTGTCGCGAATGTATTGGTGAAAGAATTTATCAGCCGATATGGAGTGCCTTTGGAAGTCCACAGTGACCAGGGAAGAAATTTCGAAAGTCATCTATTCCAGGAGATATGCGAGAAGCTGGGAATGAAGAAGAACAGGACAACAGCATTACATCCACAGTCAGATGGAATGGTCGCGAGAATGAACAGGACTAATGGAAAATACCTGTCCAAAGTAGTATCCAGCCATCAGAGAGATTTGGACCAGTATCTTTCCCTATTCGCATTGGCTTATCGATCTGCCGTCAATGAGTCCACGGGTGAAACACCGGCGAAAATCCTGTTTGGACGTGAAATGAGGCTTCCTTCTGACCTGGAATTCGGCTGTCGGCCTGGAGAAGATCTAGCAGACGAAGACTACGTGATCCAATTGAGAAGAAGGCTGGACGATATTCATGAATTAGTTCTAACAAATCTTCAAGTTGCCAGCGACAGATTGAAAAGTCGGTACGACACGCAGGCCACAGTAGGCGGTTTTAAAGAAGGGGACAACGTATGGTTACACAACCCGACGAGGAGAAAAGGATTTTCTCCAAAATTACAAAAATCCTGGGAAGGTCCATACTTAATCAAGAAAAGGATCATTGATGTTATATATCGCATAAGTAAGATCCCCAACGGAAAACCAAAAGTAGTTCACCGAAATCGACTAGTGCCATCCGAAGGAGACCATGACCTAGAGAAAGGAGTAAACCATATTCGAGATGTGTCTGAGCCTACCTTCGATGAATTTATGGGCGCGTATGGAAGTACCCGGAAAGCTAGATATGGAGTAATTTCGAAACAACAACAAGATTTATTCACTCTCAGGGAAGATTATTCACTGGCATACAACATCCCCGCTCGTATCAAGAACGCACGAGGGTTGGCAACCGTCTTTCGAAAGAAGTTCGGGCAATTAGAAAAACTTGAAGACCAGACAGATTCCAGCCCCTGGGAAGGCATTGAAATTGAAACTTAATTCGCGGTACGTCTTCTACGTGGTAACTAAAAATGAATTTCAAGATCGATCTACCTACCGCGATGTGTGGGAAGCACTTCGAAACCTCCGAGACCATGTGTTAGAATCCAGCGTGAAGAAACTGGCTATGCTTAAGATAGCGAGTAACCAGTTGGATTGGCGAGTTATCAGGAACATGGTAGAGGTTATCTTTCGAGATACCGGTGTCCAGATATTAATTTGCAGCTACAACCCCCGTTATCAGTATCCGATGAAGACGGTGCCCTGCTATTTCCATAAGATCGGAATGTGTAGAAATGGGGCCAGTTGCCGATTCAAACATCCAGTCTCGGCTACACAAAAGTTCCAGGAGGAACTTCTATTTAAGGAGGGGGTAATGTTACGAAACAGCACACTGGTATAGTTCCTAAATCCGACTCTGTCTAAGCCAGGTGTGAAAGTTAAAACTATGGTGGACGCGCAGGGTTTCTTAGAATTGTTTACGAATTGTGACTATCTTATCTAGACATTGTTTTTGTGACCAGTCTTATCTACAAAATGCCAGAAAGCCAATTGTTTTTGTGTAAGCCGCCATCTAGAATTATCTAGTGAAAAAGGCACTAATATATAAGGGACCGACCAGGAAGAGTGGAGTTGAGTTGATAAAGTGATCTCGAGAAATAAACATGAATACACCGAAATAGCGAACAGTAAAGTGTTGATATAAATTAATAATTAAGTTTGTGTGCATATACATTAAATTTAAGTGATTAGTTTAGTATATATAAATTAAGTGTTAGTGAGTATTTTAGTGTTTAAATAAATTAGTAAGTAGCCATATCGTGTGTTTAAAATTTATCCCACCCGTTTACTGTTTAAATAAATAAGAAAAACATTACAATATCTACATTCTGCTGCTGATTTGATCCACTTTTGTAATCCATGATTGAAACTGCATATTATTACCAAGTACCACAATAAATTTCTGCAATTTTCATAAGAACTGCTTTATCTTGAGTATTTTAAATATTCCTTCTAATAAATAACCAAAACATTCTTCTAATATGCGGATAAAAGACATTGATACGTTTTATATATGATTCCAATATAAATAGACACTTTGTATATATTTTTTCGAAAAAATCCATCAAATTTTTGTATAGCATTGCGTGAAATTTTTTGCTGCGGTGTGATGTGATATTATTAAAATTATATTAATAAATCTTCGGTACTATTTTCAACAACGCTCTCTTTATGTTAAAATGACGGAAATGTTAAAAGAAAATAGAATAAAAATGATATTAATTGGAAAAACTTTTAAAATTGCTACAACTCACATTCCAGGTTTCCAGGTGCGCAAGATACGGTCCTCCCATAATTCCAGAGCATCCCTTCTTTCCCTAAAATGGATGCCAGTTACGTTCCTAACAACCCACAGTTCGGGCTTCAACTGGAGTGCAACTGGACAGGAGCCTCCTCTGGACTACAGCAGGTAAAATTGGTTTATTATATAAAAAATATTAATTTTGAATTATTAATAGAATTATTATAATATTTGTGGTGTGAATATTATTATTTGGTTCCTAAAAAAGTAATGAATAATTAAAATGTTATTTAAAATATTGGTGGATGTGTTCCCGGATTCGCCAAATTTTAGATATTTCGACCACCATTTTTTAACATCGTATAAGGTATAATTTCGTTTCTTATCGCCAGTCTTACCAAATTATTGGAAGTTTTGTGGGAATAGCTTAAGAAGGTAATTGATTGAATATGAAATATAGACCTCGTAGAGGTAGATAGAACAGTGATTGGCTCTTTTAGAAACTGAATAATTAAAGTAATAGATTATGTGCTTATATGAAATAAATATAAGGGTTGTTGCGATTCTAGCTACTACTTTTTGGGTTACAGTGGAACACTGATCACATCAGTTCATTGTATTCTATTTTTGAATGCCATGAAATACCTAATCTCTTGTTATAATGTAATAATGTTGTCCACAACTTCACAATAGCAGCATCTGACTTAGTGTTTTAAATGAAACTTACTGTTTCTAGTTAACTCCACAATATATTGAAAAATATTAAAAATTCTAAAAAATTGACCTATGTTGTGTGTGTTCAAGTTTCTGTAGCGTATGTTCTTGTTTCTTAAATTTCTTGTGCTTCATCGTGCTGACACTTTCTCTGATTTTGTCATCTATCTAAACAGTCAAATTCTATTGGATGTAGTTGGAACGTGAGTTCTGAATGTAGAACTTTTATGTAGTTGTCTAAGGAGTCCCTTATTTTAAGCCATTTCTTACATTCTTCTTTTATCCAAAATCGTTGAGCACATTTTATAGCTTTTTGTGCTTGAGGTGTTTTAGTATGGCATTTTATATTCACGTAATTTGGTATTACATCTTTCCTAAGGCATTCTTGGTTAAATCAAATGTTTTGAGATGCTTTGTAACGTATTTGTTGTAACTTCTGGTACAGTCGGGTCAAATCTTTTCTCGAAGATTTTTTAATGAAATTAACTGTCTCGACCCTTACTTTGTGGAATCTATGCCACAAAGTAGGGGAGGACCGGACAAAGTGGATAAGTTAAGACCAAATATCCAGTACTACCTAACTAAAGGAAACAAAAAAAATATAGCAAATGTTGACAGTAGGGATTGCTTTATTAAAATAAAATACAAAAATGCAGGTTTTTATAGGTTAGTAACTCACGCGAACACTTAAACTAAAATAGAACATTTTATTCACTTTGCCCGATGATCTGGGCAAAGCGAATAGTTGGTTAGGGTAAAGTGAATAAAATGAAACAATCAACTATTTAATTGCAGTCATCACACCTGTACTGCCTCCAGTACTTTCGTAGGATGTACACTGCTCATGGGCCCATTGCTGACAAAAATTGCAGCGGATTCAGTCTTCTGTTGGCTTTCCATTAACCTCAATGTATTTTTCGGCACAGAAAATACACAAAGTCTCTTGAATATTTTCCTTCTGAACTCGTTTCTTTGGGATTTTTTCTTTCTTGCCTCTTTTGTCGGTCAATATTGGTTGAGCCGTGGTTTTTGAGTATTTTTCGTTTTGTTCCTCTTTTATAGGAGTGCTTGTTAATACTTCTGATTTTTGCGTTTTTCTTTTACGGGTACCAGATGATCTTACTACTTTTGGCAAAGGTCTAACATCTCGAGGACTGTAGGTTGGTTTCAGGTCAAACAAAGATTGCATTCTCTCCACAATTTTCGATGTACTACTAGAAATAGATAGTGGTGCATTTGAAGACAACATTGTACTCTTTGGTGGAGTTCTATGTTCCGGTTGGTTTGACTCTGGTAGTACCACTACGTCCACAGCTGGTTCATTGATAATTTCACCTGAATTATCTTCTATTTCCATTACTTGATTTTCAGTAGGCAATAAATTGAGGTATGGGATCTCAGTTTCTGCTACTTGTTCTTCAACAGTTTCACATGGAGTATTTGGAAGTGCATCCTCATATGTTACCGATACTGGTAGGTAGTCTTCATCTCCAAACGTATGTTCATTAATTGGCCAAATACAAGGAGATCTAAACCCATTTACTGCATTTTGGGAAATGGCTCTTTTTAAATAAGTCGGACTGAATAATTTTGCAATATCATATTGATTAACAATTCTCCCTGGATGCGATTTTTGAAATACATTAATTCCTTGTTTAAAATATTTTTTGAGTGGTTCATAGACTGCTCTGTCAAGTGGTTGCCTCTTGTGTGTGGTATGTGGTGCAAATGATACAAATATGACATTGTTCTTGGACGCAAAATCGAGAGCTGGGTAAAATTTATGAGATTCGTGACTATCCAGTAAGAGAAAAACTTTTTTTCTTGAGTTGGCCGAACTTGGTCCACAAAATACTTTAGCCAATCAAGAAAAACTTTCACATTTATCCACCCTGTTGGTGTACAAGTGGCTTGAGTTTCTGGGGGAGCATCATCTAACAACCTTTCCTGCATTAGTTTGCGAGCAAAAATTATAAAAAGGGGTATAAATGAACCTGCAGCATTGCAGCAACAAACAACAGTGGTTAGTTTACCACGCTCTGTGCTTGATATCACGCCCACTTGTTTCTTCCCTTTGACAGATAGAATTTTTGGAGGTCTATTAGTTGTCGTCATTATGCCAGTTTCGTCCATATTTTATAGACGAGTTCCGTCTATGTCATACTTTTTAACTTGATCTAACAGGTTTTTATAAAATCTCTCAACTTGGGTTCGATTAAAACCTCGTGCTCTGCCCACACTTGTTGGTTCTGGTTTTCTCAAAGTGATCCCTTGATTTCTCCTTAAAAATCCAGTCAGCCAATCATTTCCTGCCTTCGCATTTTGATCCCAACTTTTAGGGTAAGCTAATTTGTTTTTCTTTGCATATTCGTATACAACTCCTTTAAAATCATCTCTAGTCAAACCAAATAAAAGATTGTCAAGATCCTTTAAGTATTACAACAATTCTTTCTCCTGTTTATTATTAAAAACGGTTCGGAATCTACCCAACTGATTGGATGTTGAACCGGATTTCATATACCTAAATAATGTTGCATGCGGTATATTATAAGTTTGGGCCACTGAATTCATGGAAGTCCCTGTAAAACATTCTCTCATTGCTGCCCTAATTGTTTCCGCCGTCCACTGAGCTTGTTGCGTTCTCCTTTTTTATTTGTACACCATTTGGAATATAAAGTCCACTAAGTAGGTACCTACATTACTATAGGACTGTTATGTTCGGGCAAAGCGAATAATTATTCACTTTGCCCTATTCGCTTTACCCGGAGGTGACAAGTTCAAATCAAAGTGAACTAAGCTGAGAAAAAATAAGAAATATTTAAATGTTTTGATTAAGAACGACGGTCAACATGCGTAATTATTGGAAAAACCTACATTGCAATCAATATCTTCATATTAACGTAAAAAAAGTTCGTTAAAGTAACCTTCAAATATTTTTATTATTCATGTGGTTACACAAACAGTCGTAAAGCTACTGAACGGTCGATAACTTCGCACAGATAGGTGCTGTCTCAAACTAAGCGTGGGTATATGGGTGTCTTGGTATTATTGCGGAATTCGGGACATCATGTGTTTGGGCGTTGAAGGGATTATTCGCTTTGCCCGGCATATTCACTTTGCCCGCTCCACCCCTAAGGGGACAAGACAGTTAATTTCAGCATTTGACTTTTTCATTATCCTGATTAGTTTGTTTTTCTTCTCCCATTGTCTTTCTTTATTACTTTTTTTTTCCAGCTATTAATTTTCAATTGATTCATATCTTTCATTATCTCGTTCATACATAATATTTTGAACCTACCTCTTCTTTTTCATTTTATTCAAATGTTCATTATCCCTTTCATTTTTCACACCTCCTTTTCATCTGAACATGTGCCATTTTGCTCTATACTTTGTTTTCAAACTAGGAGGACCATTTTAGGAAACCTGAATCACTAAATCACTAAAAAAGTTACTAGTTTGAAAGCGATGACATAAAATACTAGTCATTCTAAAATTATACAGTCTGGAAATAATGAACCACAAACTAAATAATAATTAACCTAATAGACACACAGTAAAAGAGCTAATGCATATTATTGAAAACGAAAAAAAAACACAACGAATTGTAAAATTAAATTTTAAATAATTTCGAGGTCGGCGACTACGTGTGTAAGAAGAATAACAGTTGTCATATTTGGTGGCATATGAAGTTTTAAGTTTTGAAAAGCTTTGTATTTATTAATGAAACACATTTTAAAACAATGATAAGATCTGAGTCGTTTCTGATCAAATGTAAATAATTCAGAATGAAGGAACCACAAACGAAAATTTCATCATTCATAGAGCAGAGGATGTTTGTTTTTCGAAAATTGAGTTATATGAGAAATGAAGATCAGTTGAATGAAAAATTTGTTGAGTATGAAATATAAGAAAATGTTCCATTGCAAGTAGGGATGCGCACGATGTATCGATTTTTGTATTTCGATGTTCAATGTTAATATCGATGTTTTTTTATTCGCTATTTATAGGGAACATCGATATTTTTTTGCGATGTTTTTTTCGATGTTTTCTTCTATTTTGATTAAAGAAAGCAGAAAGTAAATTAAACATTTAATAGAACATCTCTGATTTATTTATTCTCTAATATGAATACTTTAACATATGCGTTGGAGTTTGTTGCCAAGCTTAACTGAAAAACATTCACTTTCTTTGTCTTACTTACGCGCAATGGAAAAAGATGCCCTTATACAAAACTGTAAGGATGCATTGTTGCGCCTTGTCATCTCATTCATATCATTTACTTAAGTATCAAACTAGGTTTTAGTTCTTTTCTATTCTGTTTACTTCTTGACTGTATTTTTTCTTTCATATAAATTGTATTAGATGTATCATTAAAATACATTGAATAAAAATTATGTTCAATTTATTAACAGTTTAATTTTATCCTGCCATATGCCATATTCTTAAAAACATCGATGCTTAGAACCATCGATATTTTCAAGCCGATGTTTTTACAACATCGATAGTGCATATTCGAGGTATCATTTGATGTCAACATCGATGTTTTCAAAATTTTGCGCATCCCTAATTGCAAGTACAAGAACTTATTTGATTTAAAAATACAACAAATATTTTTTTGTGAATAATGTGTATTTGTCATCACTTCTTCCATATATTTCTTATTTGGAATATTTCATAGCAAGATTAGATACCTATAAAGAACAGGAAATTTCCAAATGGCATGGAAAGGGGCCTATTTTTCAATATACAACCTGTTATAGCCAATCCTCATTTTGAAAACAGTAATTTCAGTACTGTAATGTTTTTCTAATTTATTTAAACAGCAAACGGGTGGGATAAATTTTAAACACACGGTATGGCTACTTACTAATTTATTTAAATACTAAACTACTCACTAATACTTAATTTATATGCACACAAACTTAATTATTAATTTATATCAACACTTCACTGTTCGCTATCCGATTCTTGTTTATTTGTAGCGATCACTTTATCAACTCCACTGAACTCTCCCTGGTCGGTTCATTATCTATGAGTGCCTTTTTTACTAGATAATTCTAGACAAAAACAATTGACTCTCGTAATTTCTAGTTAAGACTGGTCACAAAAACAATGTCTAGATAAGATAGTCACAATCGTAAACAATTCTGCGCGTCCACCATAATTTTAACTTTCATACCTGGCTTAGACAGAGTCGGATTTAAGGACCATACCAGTGTGCTATTTCGTAACATTACCCCCTCTTTAAATGGAAGTTCCTCCTGGAACTTTTGTGTAACCGAGACTGGATGTTTGAATCGGCAACTGGCCCCATTTCTACACTTTCCGATCTTATGGAAATAGCAGGGCACCGTCTTCATCGGATACTGATAACGGGGGTTGTAGCTGCAAATTAATATCTGGACACCGTTATCTTGAAAGATAATCTCTACCATGTTCCTTATGATTCGCCAATTCAACTGGTTACTCGCTATCTTAGGCATAGCCAGTTTTTTTACGCTGGATTCCAACATATGGTCTCGTAGGTTTCGAAGTGCTTTCCACACATCGCGGTAGGTAGATCGATCTTGAAATTCATTCTTAGTTACCACGTAGAAGACGTACCGCGAATTATGTTTCAGTTTAAGTGTCTTGCCAGGGGCTGGAATCTGGTCTTCAAGTTTTTCTAATTGCCCGAACTTCTTTCGAAAGACGGATGCCAACCCTCGTGCGTTATTGATACGGGCGGGGATGTTGTATGCCAATGAATAATCTTCCGGTAGAGTGACCAAATCTTGTCGTTGTTCTGAAGTGACTCCATATCTAGCTTTCCCGGTACCTCCATACGCGCCCATAAATTCATCGAAGGTATGGTCAGACACATCTCGAATATGGTTTACTCCTTTCTCTAGGCCATCGTCTCCTTCGAATGGCGCTAGTCGGTTTTGGTGAACTACTTTTGGTTTTCCGTTGGGGGTCTTGCTTCTGCGATATATAACATAATTAATCATTTTCTTGATTAAGTATGGACCTTCCCAGGATTTTTGTAATTTTGGAGAAAATCCTTTTCTCCTCGTCGGGTTGTGTAACCATACTTTGTCCCCTTCTTTAAAACCGGGACTGGTAACTTTTTTGACGAAACTTTTTAGTAATTTTCATTAGACAATATGACAATGACAATATGATCATTTCTACGTAATATTGGCACTCTTCTTCAAACACAATATTCTCATTTGTTTTTGAGAAAAACGCAATTGAACAGTTCAGAGTATCGGAAGGGGATTTCCAATATTATTTCATTTATGAAAAGTGTGCTTCGGACTGTCAGATAATTGTTGCTGGTAAATGACATTTCTTGTCAGTGAATATTTTTTGCTGCGAGTTTATAGTCAATTGTTGCATTTTTTAAAGCTATCATATATTTTTTCGATTGAAATGCCTCGTCACAATCATTTTATGAATGAAGAAATGCGGGATATCATTTGTGTATACGCACCAGAACATTTTTGCGGGCGCTCTGCAGCCAGAAGGTGTGAATTGTCATATCCAGGCAGAAGGCAATCAAATCACAAAACTTTTTCAAATATATTTCATCGTTTGGGTCAAACCGGGTCATTTTACAATAAAAATCAAGGTGGTTGTCCGAAACAAATTTCACCTAATCAAGAAGATGAAATTTTGATTCGAATAAATGAAAAACCTACAGTAAGTTCACGTCATTTGTCATCAGCAACAGGAGTGAGTCAGTCGTATATTATTAGAATTATAAAAAAAGAAAAGTTCCACCCTTATCACTTCACTTCTGTTCAAAATTTGCTTCCAAGAGATTTCCCACGACGGTTACAGTTCTGCCAACGTATTCTCAACAAGCATAATGATGATCGAAATATTATTAAAAATATTATGTTCACCGATGAAGCGACTTTTACCAAACGAGTGGTATTTAATTGGCGAAACAGCCATTATTGGGAAGAAAAAATCCGCATGCTCTGAAAGAAATACATTTCCAGCATGAGTTTAAATTGAATATTTAGTGTGGCATTATAGGCGACCAACTACTAGGGCCATACGTTATGCCTCCAAATTTAAATGGAGATTCTTATTTCTTTTTGCAAAATACTTTTAGTGATATTTTGGATAATCTGTCACTAGCTGTAAGAAATAAAATGTGGTTTATGCAGGATGGAGCACCACCTCATTTCCCTTTAGTTGTTAGAAACCATCTAAATGACATATTTCCTCAACGATGGATTGGCAGAGGAAGTGATTTTGAATGGGCACCAAGAAGTCCTGAGTATAACCCGCTTGATTTTTATGTTTGAGGACTTATGAAGTCCTTATATTTATGCCAATGAAATTAACTCGAGAGACGAACTCTGGAGGAAAATACAAAATGCGGCTAACTTTATAAGGGGACAGAATAATATGTTTTTTGAAGTTCGAAAGTCCTTTATCAAAAGAATTAGAAAAGGCACAGGAGTCGGAGGAGGCCACGTAGAACATTTAATTTCAGTTTGCTCTTTTTATGTTACATTGTTTTTAATTATGCTTTATCGTCGAAATAGAAGCCTTAAGATACACGTTTTTTTTATTGTCCGTTACTTGAAATCCCCTTCCGATACTCTGAACTGTTCAATTGCGTTTTTCTCGAACACGAATGAGAATATCGTGTTTGAATAAGAGTACCAATATTACGTAGAAATGATGTTTGTCATATTTTCTAATAGAAATCGATAAAAAGTTTCGTCAAAAAAGTTACCAGTCAATTTCAGCATCAGAAATCCTTCACGAGGCTCCCCCTGTAACAAAATGTCAAATAATACACAAAATAATATTGTCTTTATAAAATTATGTCTCTATGCCGATTTTGATAACAATCGATAAATATACAGTGAAATTATTAGCAAAGAACGTAAAAAATTAACTTTAACGCCCTTTATCTTTTTTCACAGCAATATTTTATTGAGGTATATTTGATCCTATCGCCATATTTTGGTCCAAACAATCTACCTTTAGACTATGTCCCAATAGTTATGAATCACCCCGTATACGTATACAACGGCGAAAACTATTCACATGCCATGTATGAAATTTGACAGCTATAAATAGTCTAAAAATGATGTTTATATTTATTAAAAATATTTCTTTTACATGCTTCTGCAATCATTTCAGGTGTTGACATTTCTACCAGAATGAGATATTATTGGTTTATCTTTTGCTAATTTATTTTCCCACAAAACTTTTGGAACTTTAAGATAAAGACTTTCTCGTTTTGGTTCAAACTGTATCTGTTGCTGAACGAACATTTGGTAACTCTTTACCAGAAACATCTGGAAATTCAGTTGACTATACCTTAAAAGTTTGCATAGGTGAAGCTTTGTATATATTTACACGATTTCTTTCAACTACATAGCCACTAGGCATTTGAGCTTTATACGATCTAGGACTAATAATTTTTGTTGTAACCATTTTATGTACAACTTCACCGTTCTCAAACTCACTAGAATTAGTATGATATTTTTTATCATGCTAATTTTTAATTTTTAACATCTTGATAATATTTAGTCGTAATACCAAAATCTTCAGGTATTGGCAAGAATACATTTTCCTGACGACCAAAAAAAAACTCTGAAGGAGATTTATTTATTTCAGAATCTATAGGCGTATTGCGATATTCAATTAAAGCTATTGTAATGTTTTACTTATTTATTTAAACAGCAAACGGGTGGGATAAATTTTAAACACTCGGTAGGTTCACTTACTTAATTTATTTATTCACTACACTATTCACTAATTATATACACAGTATATTCACTTAAACTAATTTATATAAACACTTCACTAATTTATATTCACTTATTTACTTGTTTATCTCACGATATCAAATTATCAACTGAACTAAACTCTTCTAGTTCGGTCCCTTATATATTAATGCCTTTTTCACTAGATTATTCTAGATTACAAAAACAATTGGCTTTCTGGCATTTTCTAGATAAGACTGGTCACAAAAACAATGTAGATAAGATAGTCTCTATTCGTAAACAATTCTAGGAAACCCTGCGCGTTCGCCATAATGTCAACTTTCATACCTGGCTTAGACAGAGTCGGATTTAGGGACTATACCAGTGTGCTGTTTCATAACATTACCCCCTCCTTAAATAGAAGTTCCTCCTGGAACTTTTGTGTAGCCGAGACTGGATGTTTGAATCGGCAACTGGCCCCATTTCTACACATTCCGATCTTATGGAAATAGCAGGGCACCGTCTTCATCGGATACTGATAACGGGGGTTGTAGCTGCAAATTAATATCTGGACACCGGTATCTAGAAAGATAATATCTACCATGTTCCTGATAACTCGCCAATCCAACTGGTTACTCGCTATCTTAGTCATAGCCAGTTTCTTCACGCTGGATTCCAACACATGGTCTCGTAGGTTTCGAAGTGCTTCCCACACATCGCGGTAGGTAGATCGATCTTGAAATTCATTTTTAGTTACCACGTAGAAGACGTACCGCGAATTATGTTTCAGTTTCAGTGTCTTGCCAGGGGCTGGAATCTGGTCTTCAAGTTTTTCTAATTGCCCGAACTTCTTTCGAAAGACGGTTGCCAACTCTCGTGCATTCTTGATACGGGCGGGGATGTTGTATGTCAGTGAATAATCTTCCGGGAAAGTGAACAAATCTTGTTGTTGTTCCGAAGTGACTCCATATCTAGCTTTCCCGGTACGTCCATACGCGCCCATAAATGCATCTAAGGTAGGGTCAGACAGATCTCGAATGTGGTTTACTCCTTTCTCTAGGTCATGGTCTCCTTCGAATGGCTTTAGTCGGTTTTGGTGAACTACTTTTGGTTTTCCGTTGGGGATCTTGCTTATGCGATATCTAACATCATTGATCATTTTCTTTATTAAGTATGGACCTTTTCAGGATTTTTGTAATTTTGGAGAAAATCCTTTTCTCCTCGTCGGGTTGTGTAACCATACTTTGTCCCCTTCTTTAAAACCGCCTTCTGTGGCCTCCGTGTCATACCGACTTTTCATTCTGTGGCTGGCAACTTAAAGATTTGTTCGAACTAATTCATGAATATCGTCCAATCTTCTTCTCAATTGGATCACGTAGTCTTCGCCTGCTAGATCTTCTCCAGGCCGACAGCCAAATTCCAGGTCACAAGGAAGCCTCATTTCACGTCCAAACAGGATTTTTGCCGGTGTTTCACCCGTGCCAATGCGAATAGGGAAAGATACTGGTCCCAATTTCTCTGATGGCTGGATACTACTTTGGACTTCATTCCCAGCTTCTCGCAAATCTCCTGAAATAGATGACTTTCGAAATTTCTTCTCTGGTCGCTGTGGACCTCCAAGGGAACTCCATATCGGCTGATAAATTCTTTCACCAATACATCCGAAACAGTTGTGGCCTCTTGGTTGGGGATAGCGTAAATTTCCACCCACTTTGTGACATAATCTATTACAACCAGTATGTATTTGCCACCATGGTCGGGCGTCGGAAATGGTCCAGCGATATCTAAAGCAATCCTTTCGAAAGGACTTCCAACATTGTACTGTTTCATGGGTGCCTTTCTATTGCGATGTGGTCCATTACTCGTAGCACAAGTTGTACATTTCTTACACCAGTCCTTCACATCATCGGAGCTGTTCATCCTATAAAACCTCTGACGGATTCGCTGGAGGGTTTTCTTCACTCCCAGATGACCTCCCGATGGACTCTCGTGTAACTTCTTCAGTACCCCAGCTACCCTCGTTCTAGGGATAACCAGCTGTCTCCCCATCTCGGAACCATCATCTTTTTCAAGGACTCTTTTCAACAGCCCTTCTTCCAGGACAAAGGAGTCCCACTGAGCCCAATACGACTTGAGTTTCGGTGAAAATCTTGACACTTCTTGCCATGTAGGTCGCCGATTTTCTTCCTTCCACTGCCAAATCTTCTTTGGGCAAGGATCATTCTCCGTATCTTCTCTGATCCTGGTGGGTGACCATTCTTCATTGACTACAGTAGTTCTTGAAACTGCAGCTTCCCTAGATTCCGCCTTGTTGCAGTGGGAGCAGTCTGTTGGGCAAGGCCGTCTGGACAATGAGTCGGCATTTCGGGGACTCACACCAGCTCGATGTTCGATGTTGAAATCGTACGCTTGAAGTTGTTCAATCAATCTAGCGATCTGGCACTCGGGATTCTTGAACTGCATCAACCACTTGAGTGCTGCATGATCAGTCCGGATTAAAAACTTCCTACCATAGAGATACTGGTAAAAGTGTTCCACGGACTTCACTACCGCCAAAAGTTCTCTTCTTGTCACGCAGTAGTTTCGTTCTGGTTTGGAGAGGACTTTACTGAAATATCCCAGCACTCTTTCTTGCCCTCCTTGGATCTGTGAGAGCACTCCACCAATTCCTACGTTGCTTGCGTCAGTGTCAAGAATAAAGTCTCCCTCTGGTAATGGATATCCTAATATCGGCGCCGAGGTTAAATGCCTCATCAAGGTTCCAAAAGCCGTTTGACAGTCTTCGTCCCATTGGAAAGCTCTTGATTCTTTTGTGAGTCGAGTTAGAGGCTTGGCAAAGGAAACTCCTAATTTGTTGCTTGTCGGTTGGTTTCGGCGATTGCTGAATGGAAGCAATTTTCTCAGGATCCACCGCCACTCCTTATTACTCACTATATGACCTAAATAGTTTTGGAACAGCGGACATTTCTTCAGGTTTAACATGAGCTGGGCAGCTTGGAGACGTTGGAATACGTCTTCCAAGTTCTTCAGGTCAAATGTCTTTCCCAGTACCACGATGTCGTGCAAATAGACCAGGCATGTCTTCCAAGACAACCCTCTCAAGACATTTTCCATGAGTCTTTCAAATGTCGCAGGCACATTACAGAGCCCGAATGGCATGACGTTTAATTGCTATAATCCAGATCCGGTGGTAAAAGCAGTCTTCTCTTTGTCTTCTGGGCCCATTCCCACTTGCCAATAACCAGACTTCAGGTCCAAGTGTCTAGCGTAACGTCAATTCGAGGCAGAGGATAGCTGTCTTTTTTCGTCACGTTGTTAAGCTGGCGATAATCCACGCAGAATCTCGTAGTTCCATCCTTTTTCTTGACGAGCAGTACTGTAGACACCTATGGACTAGTAGACTAGTAGTAAAAATCATTCTTCATATCAGAAATTGACGAGATTAAGGCGGAAGCCTCGTCTTTGAATAAGAACGTTTCTGGATCCAAGCCTTCACTTTCCAGTGCCATTTTGAGTCTTTCTATTAATTCGCTCTTCTTATCGGACGTTTCCAACTCGCGATCTTTCAATTCTGCTCTTAATTCCGCCACTTTCAGATCACATAGTCTCTTGGTCATTTTTACGTAGCAATTTATTTATATTATCCTACTTCTGACACCAATGTAATGTTTTTCTTATTTATGTAAACAGTAAACGGGAGGAATAAATTTTAAACACTCGGTAGGCTCACTTACTTAATTTATTTATTCCTAAACACTATTCACTAATTATATACACAGTATATTCACTTAAACTAATTTATATAAACAGTTCACTAATTTATATTCACTTATTTACTTGTTTATCTCACGATGTCAAATTATCAACTAAACTAAACTCTTCTTGATCGGTCCCTTATTTATTAATTCCTTTTTCACTAGATTATTCTAGATTACAAAAACAATTGGCTTTCTGGCAGATAAGACTGGTCACAAAAACAATGTAGATAAGATAGTCACTATTCGTAAACAATTCTAGGAAACCCTGCGCGTCCGCCATAATTTTAACTTTCATACCTGGCTTAGACAGAGTCGGATTTAAGGACTATATCAGTGTGCTGTTTCGTAACACTATATAGGGATTTAATCCTGAATGAACTACTTTTTGGATCATAGTTACATATATCTACATAACGTTTTATCATATTATTGAATTCATATACCTATAAATCGTATTTTGTAATTGTTTTGTTGGACGAATGTGATTGGTTAAAATAATACACGAAATTCAATAAAATTACGTGACATGAAAATACAACAAAACAGTTGCACTTTTGATTTACGGGGCTTTTTAATTGAATCGTTGTACTTTATAAATTGAATCCGGAACAATAAATATTTGTTTTACTCTGATGTTTTCCTGGGCTCGCGTACATAACACAACACATTCTACTGTTTTAAACGAAACTTACTGTTTCTAGATAATTCCACAATATATGGAAAAAAATATTAAAAATTCTAAAAAATTTGACAATTGTTTCGATATATGTTGTAAATGTCAAATAAATGTCTTAGTAGTTGATGTTGGGTTATGAATGTTCAAATAAAAAAAACGGAGATCTATTTTCAAAATTTTACAGATATCCAACTGTCCCGACGATTTATCGTCCTGTTGGAACGAAGAGATGGGATCATTTTCGTTACCTCTGGATTTAGAACCTCTACCCAGTCTTTTCAACATATCACCATGTAGCAACGGCACCAATGGGAATTATAAGTGAGTTTAACGTTTTTTTTTGATAAATATTTGATATTTTGGTTATGAAATACAGAGCCCCCCCCCCAGCAACTTATTAACTTTTATTTCAATAATAACAACCATTTTTTAAATACATCATAAGATTAAAAAATCTAACATTATATTTGACCCATGTCCTTTCTCTTAAATCATGCCATAAAAATAAAACAAAAGTAGACACTCAGTGTTGTCATCAATATTACCAACTTAATACCCCTTCTTAATACTGAAAATGTAAATTTACAATTACAAAATACAAAATATTTAAATAAAAAATTAGTTACAAATACTACTATTGTAAATGTGTTCAAAAATATATTTATTAAAATAATAATTCAACACTATAAATTTACAATCTACAATCGGAAAGAAAAATAGTATAAGAATCCTAAAAGAAAAGAAAACGGTAACAATATCATTATGAAGCGTTTAATCATTTAACCGTGGCGCTGAGTCCACGTAGGCTGAAAAGTGTTTGCTTGATGTTCATCAACTGTGGCCGAATGGTATAGAATCTAGTCAGGTCTCCGTTCAGAGTATGCTTCGTACGCCATCTACGTGTGGGGCTCCTAAGTATCCTCCATGTAATGCTGGTCGCTCATTCAAATTTGCAACTTCAGTGCATCTCTATGTTTAGTAAATAGTGACAAACCTAAAGGTTTCGTTAAGATGTCTGCTGTTTGTTCTGTATTGCTCACATAATTCAAAATTATTTCAATTTTAACAACGCGATCATTCACAAATAAATATTTAATTAGTGTTTTTAAATGAAACTCAAGGTCTCTAGTTAATTCCACAATATAATACAAGTTATTGAAAATTCTAAAAAATTGACAATTGTTTCGATAAATCAATATCATTGTCAATTTTTCAGAATTTTCAATAACTTGTATTATATTGTGGAATTAACTAGAGACCTTGAGTTTCATTTAAAAATACTAATATGAGCATATTCCACAAAGTAAGGGTCGAGACAGTCAATTTCATTAAATATTTAATTTCTACATGTTTTGATCTTTTGTTAATTTGATGTGATTTTGTAAGAGAAATCACACTCTGTTTGTCCTCCATAATTGGTATTGGCTCTACTAGAATAAATCTTAGATCTTCAAGTAGATGTTTTATGCTAAGGGCTTCTTTTATAGCTTCACTGAAAGCTGTATATTCAGCTTTGAATGATGACGCTGCAACTAGATATTGTTATCTCGCTGTACAACTAACAGGACTTCCAAGAACAAAAGCATCGTATCGATGTAGATTTTCGATTCTCTATCAGGGGCTCTTAGGGATGCGCAAAATTTTGAAAACGTCGATGATGACATCAAATGGTTCCTCAAATATGCACTATCGATGTTGTAAAAACATCGGCTTGAAAATATCGATGTTTCTAAACATCGATGTTTTTAAGATTGTGCCATATGGCAAGAAAAAATTGAACTGTTAATAAATAGAACATCATTGTTATTCAACGTATTTTAATGATACATCTAATACAATTTATATGAAATATCTTGTTGAAATCCGTTGTTTGTGTTTCCTCATGTTTCAATTAACATTCTTGCTCCCAAGTTGTACACCCTTTCTTGGTTATACCTTGCTGGTGACGATTAATTAGTCAAAAACATACATGTCTACAGTTATCACTCATTCTCTGTAACCTCTTTTGCGTGATATGCCCGTTAAATTCTGTTATTCTGTTATTGTTGTAGAATATACAAGCATATAATAGTATATTACGTAACGTGTGTTGTAAGAAGCATTTTACGCACGAACGGAAAAGTTACGCACGAAGCCGCGTTGCGGCGACTGCGTAATTCCGTGAGTGCGTAAAATGCGTTACAACACGAGTTACGTACTATACTTTACCTACGACCCACTTGTATTTGTGTTTATAATCTTATTAAGGTATTTAAAGTACAAGTAAAAACGTACATCCTCGATGCCCAGCCAAGTTTTATAAAAGTCGCTCCTCGATGCCCAGCCAAGCATCTTAGATGTTCACCCTCGATGCCCAGCTAAGTTTCGTAAAAGTCCGTCCTAAGTAGTATTTATTTTTATTAAAAATGTATGTAGACTTACCGGAATTGCATGAAATAGCGTATACACCTCTCGACTAACGTGACATTAATCCCTTAGGTGGATTACTTCCCTCAGGAATCAAACACCACCCGCAGGAATAAATGGGCCACTTTAGTCGCTTGGTATATAATATACTATTGTTTACTAATATGAGATACATTTAGACCGCTAAAAGATACGGATTGAATGAAACGGAACCAATTATCATATAATTCCAAATAACTCTTGATATTAAATGCAATCTTATATCTAATAAATGTTATCTACCATTTATATATAGAATAAAATTCAACGTCAAATAAGTGGTTGCTATGGAAGCCGTGTGATTTACTTTACAGCCGTGCGTTTTGTTTTACCGTACGTAATAGACATCTTACATTGATTGTCGACTGTGTGTTTTTGACTACTTACAGGGTGGTCGTAGGTAAAGAGTATTACATTTATTGTATAGGATAAAATAATGATATCTGTCAATTATATTTTCTTTTTCAAACTTTATCAAATTTTAAGTACATTCAGAAAATGGTCAAATAAGTAATGTGAATAATTAAGAGTCTATTGTGACTCATACCTATTCAGATCTCACCAAACAACTTCAGCTTCTTAACAAAGCCGATTAATTTGTTCGGTGAATGATATGTGACGCGATTCTCCGTAGGTGTTTGGTATCGGTAGCAGCCTCTTGCTCTACCTCTTAAGGCCTCGGAACGTCACTTCTGACACCTTTGAAACCTTACACGTTCTAGGGTGCCAGATTTTTAACGTGGTTGTCTCCATGGCCCCTCGACTTCACTCGTCGAGAGTTCCAGGTAGCCTCAGATAGAGGTACGGTAAATTCCAGGGGTCAACTATCGTCAAAATCCGGGAGGATATAGCTGAATATAGAAACGTTCTCGCTAGTCCTGAAATAAATATTATTATCCTGATCCACACTACGGGGAAGCTAAAATACGTGCTGCCAAACAACTACTATACCATAGGGATGTGCTAATCTATAGTAGGTCAATAAAACACAAAGGTTTATTTAGGTTTTATTATAATTATATTTTCTACCAAGCCGTTATATATATAACAAAAAAACAATACTCATAAGGGAAGACAATACCCTTGTATCCCAAAAGCACATATGTATTATTTAACTATATGTATATTACATATGCACTAATTAGTGACGAAGCAGGCAGGACATACGCGAGAGTGGTTTATGATCATAAAATAGCGTATATGAAAAAAGAAGCGGTTAAAGCAAACAGCAACTATTCAAAGTTTGGTGATCTTTTCATTCAAATGTTTTATAAGCTTTCATGAATGGAACGGGTTAGGTGTTACTCCTATAAAAAAAAGTATCAGATCGGGAAAGATACTAAAGATCGGGGACTTAAAATATCAGGAAGCCCTAGCGTTTATGTATGCCTGGCGCTCCCGGAGATTTCAATCAAGATTCTCCGTAAAAATCGGAAAAGTTATCAACGAACGGGAACTAATATCAGGAAGCTTACTAAAAAGAAAAATCGGGAAAGATACTAAAACTGGGGATTCTAAATTTAAAATATCAGGAAGCCCTAGCGTTTATGTATGCCTGGCGCTCCCGGAGATTTCAATCAAGATTCTCCCTACAAAATCGAGAAAAGTATTAAAGAACGGGGACTCTAGATTTAAAATATCAGAAAGCCCTGGCGTTTATGTATGCCTGGCGCTCCCGGAGATTTCAATCAAGATTCTCCCTACAAAATCGAGAAAAGTATTAAAGAACGGGGACTCTAGATTTAAAACATCAGAAAGCCCTCGCGTTTATGTATGCCTGGCGCTACCGGAGATTTCAATCAAGATTCTCCCTAAAAATCGGAAAAGGTATCAAAGAACGGAAACTAATATCAGGAAGCCTACTAAAAAGAAAAATCGGGAAAGATACTAAAACTGGGGATTCTAGATTTAATATATCAGGAAGCCCTAGCGTTTATGTATGCCTGACGCTACCGGAGATTTTAATCAAGATTTTCCCTAAAAATCGGAAAAGGTATTAAATAATGCGAACTAATATCAGGAAGCCTACTAAAAAGAAAAATCGGGAAAGATACTAAAACTGGGGATTCTAGATTTAAAATAGCAGGAAGCCCTAGCGTTTATGTATGCCTGGTGCTACCGGAGATTTCAATCAAGATTCTCCCTAAAAATCGGAAAAGGTATTCAATCAGATGAGATATAAAATGGTTTGCCACACTCCGGTGTACAAAGATATTCCAACTTATTTTAAAATGAAAATCAACTGCATGAATATTCTAAATTTATAATTGAAAAAGATCACTTATTTTCGGATTTTTATTACTAAAAGTTGTTACCTTTACAGCAACGGAATTATCGAGAAATTTTTAAAGTGCGGAAAAAACTCGAAAAGAAATTTTCGGTAATTGGCAAAACAAAGCCAAACAACTTTCGGCGGACGGTGCACAATTTCTCGCTCCTGCTCCTGTTAGCCAGCACTTTGGTACTTCTCGTTCGATTCAAAATCTACCTGCCTTCAGCCTTACTTTTCCACCTCTGTCGATTAGTTCGACCTGCGCGCTTCTACCAATATCTTTCTCGTTGCAGTGGGGAAACCAGTACATTGGAATGTTGAGTTTTAAAATCGGTATAAATATTCTCACACAGAAAAATGATTTCTCCATCGCAACCAGATAGTAAAAGAAATAACAATATCATCGGAACTTTGAATAACTATTAACCTTCTACAAAAATTGTTTCTACCCCGAAGATTTACAATAATTATAAATCTTATGTCTAAAACCATTTCTATACAGAGGTTGAAATATATAGCGGGTAGATGCAATATAAAATAAATATATCATGGGTATAGATGCAAAACCCGGTAAGTCTAAAAATTCCGAAATTGAGTTAAACATGTATTCGGGTGTAATTTTCAACGCTCTTTCGAAAGATATACCGAGATATCCCATTTTCGCTGTTCTTAATATTACAAACAGTATTGGACAAACCCGATATATTCTCTTAAAACAACTAATTACTATGGAAAAGTAAGGTAAGTAGACTTATGTAGTCTTTCTTCGATTTTGTTGTCACATTAACGTAGTGTCTAATAGGCAAAGGACGGTATCACGCCTTATAGGATTCTGGCTTTCCTTAAGTTTTAATCATGATGAAAATTAACAATGCACAACAGGCAATAGCATCAACATTAAAGATAACTTAAAAAACCCTTATTCATATGTCAAAGTAATCTTTGAGGATATTCTGGAGAATGTATTTAAATAATGTCGCACAGGAAAAAGGTGGAAAAAAGCAAACCCAACGGATTGGAAAAGAGAAATAGCAAAGAAAAGGAGAAAAAATGGTGAAGAATATATAACAAACAAATTGTTACGCTTGGCAAAATGTCCAAAATTCGTGAATTACCATGCATGTAGATTTAAGGGCTCCAAACAAAATACTTAATGGAGATGATTGTCTTAGTATTTGCAGAGCGTATTGGTGCATGGAGTTTTTGGGATGGAAGAATTTTATTTTGAGCAATGTGAAAGTTGAACCAGTGAAAACAAGATGTTTGATCAGATCGTTACAGAAGAAAGCAAAATCATACAGTAAAAAGTGTTATTTAACTAAAAATAATGAGAAGTATCAAGTATGCCAGAAATTTTTTAGAGCAACTCTCTCAATATCCCCGGACGTTATAGAAGATGCTATAAAAAAGCCACTGATTCTGGAACATACTCTTCTGAAGATAGACGTGGCAGAAAAGAGCCAGCTAATAAAATAAAATTAGAAGATATCCAACTAGTAAAGGATCACATACTGTATTTTCCTACTATGGAATCTCACTATTGCAGAAAAGAAAGCAAAAGACAATATCTCAGTAATAATCTAAATATAAAAAAAAGTTTAAACTTTATAAGGAATTCTGTGGCGCAAAAGCCCATCAAGCTGTTCCGCACTTTAAATATTGAACCATTTTTAGTGAGAATTTTAATTTCAGCTTTTTTAAACAAAAAAAAGACCAGTGTGTGTTATGCACAAATTATGATGGCGCCGATGAAAATACAAATTACAAGAAAAATATGACGAGCACCGTAGAAGAAACCAAATTTGCCAGAAAGCTAAGCATATAGACAAAGAGAGAGCAGCAAATGAAGATGATTTTATGTTAGTTACATTCGACTTACAAGCAGTTCTTCAAGTACTTAGCGGCAAAGTCAGTCAACTTTATTACAGTAGGAAATTAGTTGTTTATAACTTAACAGTCTATGAGGCACCCTCGCCAAACTATGCTTTTTGCTTATTTTGGAACGAAATTAATGGCAAGAAAGGCAGCTGTGAGATCGGTACATGTATTTTATACTATCTTAAAGAGTGTTTGCCCTCCACTATCAAACATATAACTCTATTTTCTGACACCTGTGTGGGTCAAAACAGAAATCAGTTCATGGCAGCTTTACTTCTTTGGGTTGTTCAAAGTATCGCTAATCTTCAAATTAGTGAACAAAAGTTCCTCGAGAGCGGTTACACATACATGGAAGTTGATTCCATGCACTCCAGCATCGAAACAGCAAGTAAAAATTTGAGCATCAATAGCATAAATGACTGGCTTAATGTTTTTAAGTCTGCAAGAAAACGAAGCCATACAATGTTAAGGAATTTATATACAATGAATTTCTGAACTTGAAGAATCTTACAGAACGTATTATGAAAAATAGAACTATGACAATGAAGATGAAAAGGTGAAGTGGTTATTAATCAAAAGAATTAAATATGTAAAAGAAGAGAAGAACAAAATTTATTTTAACTACAATATGTCGGATAACTAAGTCTTAAGAATTTTTGAAGAGAGCTCATCTCAATGTTCATCTCCAACTACTGTACAGACGAGGTCAAATAAGAGGAAACCAACATTTGGCGCTAATGTCATATCTCATACTAGAAAATTTCCAGACACTTAGATGATGTGTACAAAAGCTCGTTACCCTTAAGCGCAAAAAAGAAAAGTTGTTAACCCTTTGTAAAAAAATATCATACCAGTAGAGTATCACGCCTGGTTTGCAGATTCCAGATGTTGATATTAATGAGAATTCCGGCGCCGAAGAAGAAATTTGATTTTTGATCATTACTCTCTCCAAGGAATAACATTATTTTTTTATAAACCTTGGTAGTGTTATAGAATATGGAATTTTTATTTTGCTAACATTTTATAAGCATTTTGTATTTCAGTTTTATTTGTTACAAAATTAAAATTAGTGTACTTTTTCAATAAAATGCATTTAATGTAATTCGACTTTTATATAGTAAATACAAAAAACGTAGTTTTTTTTGTGATAATTGATAAAAAAATAAATTATTAAGGAAGATATGTTATTACATATACATAATATATCATATAATTTTTATATTCCAAACAAACAAAAATACTAATACAATTGATATAACAACCCATTACAATTCTGAAAAATCTTTAATCGCGATTATCTCAGAACTAGGTTTTGCTGACATACCGGGTTTTGCCTCTATACCCACGATATACTCGGCGACATAAACTATAAAATGAAAATATACTCGACGGCATAAACTATAAAATAATTTGTATACAAAGGAAATAATATATAATGGGGATATGTAATATAAATGAATATACAGGGTGTTTTCAAATGACGCTTACAACGTTTGCATGTAGATACTTTTCTTAAAATTGGACAAGATGATATAGGGATTGAGGGGTCCAACCCATTTACTTTTCGAAATAGAGGGTGTTGAAGTTATGAAAAATATAATGTTTTAATTTGATAACTTTAAAATGGATGAATATATTGATCTGACATTTGGCAGGTTGTTTTTAAATGTAAAAGGGCATATTTTGATGGAAAAACATGTTTCAATTCTTAATCCAGTGGTGTACATTGGGAAGAATATGTCACTTTCCCCTCCCATTTTTTACGCCACTGGCATTTGAAGCTATTTTAATTTGATTTTGTATTCCTCAATACTTCTCACGTGAAAAACGCATAACCTTTACATATCAAAAAATTTGTAGTTTTCAAGATATTTAATGTTTTCATGAAGTCTGCAAGATCACTTCTTAATAAAAAAATATTTTTCTTGAATGTTTTTTAATAACTACCGAACTACTAATGGTTAGAATATGTAACATGAACTAATTTGTGAAACAGCAATACATATAAAACATTGAGAGAGGATTGTTGAAAATACTTTTCCAAACTTGTGATTTTATTAACAAAAGAATTAATGAAAATAAAAAATAAGATAATTACAAAGTTAAATAACATCACATTCAAACACAATTTTTAACTAAGCAGCCAACAAATTACAAAAGATGTTCAAAATTTTGTGCATTTACATTTACACATAATCTACAACGTTTTCTCATTGAAAATCGCATACCTTGGAAATACTGGCGATTGCCGGAAATAATTTCTGTAGCTGCATGGATTCTTGCTATCAGTTCCTCCTCCGTTTCTTCTATTGTATCGTAGACTAGGGACTTTATGTAACCCCACAGAAAGAAATCGATTGGATTTAAATCCGGTGACCTCGCAGGCCGTATATTGGGTCCACCTTGGCCTATCCAGTTGTTTCCGTATTGTTGGGTTATAAGTTGTGTGGCCGCTAGAGAATAATGTTCAGCCGCCCCATTGTGTTGAAACCATACATTATCCATATTTGCCCTGATATTCAATGGTACAACGTCGTTTAATAAATCAGGCAGGGTTCCTCTCAAAAAATTTAAATAAATATTACCATTGAGTTTATTAGGTAATAAATATGTACCCACTATACAATCTCCAAGAATGCCCGCCCACACGTTAAGCGAGAATTTTTCCTGAAATCCACGTTGTCGAATAACATATGGACTTTCGTCATCCCACACGTGGCTATTCCTTGAATTAAAAATTTTTGGGTGTATTAATTGGCAAACTCCGCTCTTTGAGGACAATCTGTTGGTTTTAGGGCCTGAACATGGGTATACTTATAAGGATACAACTGCTGTTGATTTAAAATATTCCACACAGTTGAGTTAATTACATTTAAAGATTTGCTAATGATGCGATTGCTTAAATCGGGTCTATTTTCAATACGGTCTAGAACAGCCTCCTCTAATAGCACAGTTCGTTTTCTACTGCAACCTTGTAATTTTGAATTGAATTGTCCAAATTCTCGCAATCTCCTGTCAATATGAGAAAATGTTGTCTGACATGGAAATCTAGGTCGATTTGGATATATGTCTCTATACAAGCGCTCGGAACGTCTACCATTCTTTCTGGGCTCTCCGTATATTAGTTGCATATCAGCCATTTCTTCAAAAGTATAATTCATCATAACAAAAAGTGTGAAAGTTGCACAAACCAATTTAATTACAAATAATTCATTTTCGTTTTGACGTTAAACAAAATGATATTTACCATTTCATTATTGACATCCATAGCCTACTATACGGAGGAGGCACTGATAGCAAGAATCCGTGCAGTTACAGAAATTATTTCCGGCAATCGCCAGTCTTTCAAGGGTATCCGATTTTCAGTGAGAAAATGTTGCAGATTATGTGTAAATATAAATGGACAAAATTTTGAACATCTTTTGTAATTTGTTGGCTGCTTAGTTTAAAATTATGTTTGAATGGGATATTATTTAACTTTGTAATTATATTATTTTAAATTGTTATTAATTCTTTTCTTAATAAAATCACAAGTTTGGAAAAGTATTTTCAACAATCCTCTCTCAATGTTTTATACGCATTGCTGTTTCACAAATTAATTCCTGTTACATATTCTAACCATTAGTCTTGAAAACTACAAATTTTTTGATATGTGAAGGTTATGCGTTTTTCACGTGAAAACTATTGAGAAATACAAAATCAAATTAAAATAGCTTCAAATGCCAGTGGCGTAAAAAATGGGAGGGGAAAGGTGACATATTCTTCCAAATGTACACCACTGGATTAGGAATCGGAACATGTTTTTCCAATCAAAATATGCCCTTTTACATTTAAAAACAACCTGCCAAATGTCAGATCAATATATTCATCCATTATAATGTTATCAAATTAAAACATTATATTTTTCATAACTTTAACACCCTGTATTTCGAAAAGTAAATGGGTTGGACTCCTCAATCCCTGTATCATCTTGTCCAATTTTACGAGAGGTATCTACATGCAAATGTTGTAAGTGTCATTTGAAAACACCCTGTATATACTCGGCGACATAAACTATAAAATGAAAATATACTCGACGGCATAAACTATAAAATGATTTGTATACAAAGGAACGAATATATAACGGGTGATACATGATATGAAATAAATATATACTCGGTGACATAAACTATCAAATAAAAATATACTCGACGACATAAAATATCTTTTACGTAACGAAAACCTCGTTACAGATATTTCTGGTCCGAGGGCGAGAGAGGGACCCTGCCCAACTTCTGGAAAATATTATCAGGTAATCTTGGATGGTTTTTCATATTTCTTTATTGTAATAATTTTGGAAAACACAAATGTAGCTGAACAAAATATAATTCATTATATTTATGAAACTGAGAGACAATTGGGTGTTAAAATTAAAAGATTTCGTTTGGACAATGGTGGTGAATTCACATCACGTAATTTTAAAGATGTTGCCAAAAGTAGGGGCATTCATATAGAATATACTATCTCCTATAGTCCGCAGATGAATGGTAAAGCAGAACGCATGTACCAAACCCTTTTGAATATCGTCAGGACTAAGATTATCGACTCAGGTGTACCCAAAACACTGTGAAGAGAAGCATTAATGTCATCAGTATACGAATTAAATAGAACATCTACCTCAGTCCTCGGTAAAGGGGGAACCCCATCACTAAATGACATGGCCGTAATGATATTAGTAAACTAAAAGTTTTAGGTTGCCGAGCATAGTATGCTCAACTACTAAGGGTAAATAAACTTGAATCAAAGACGAAAAAAGCTGTGATGGTGGGTACTGTGGAGGCGGCTATAGACTCTGGATACCTTTAGAAGATAAAGTTATCAAGTCCAGGGACGTACGTTTTGACGAAAGTATTTTAGAATACAAACAAAATCATAAAAATACAAAAAGTTGAATCAAAAATTCAACCATATGAATCAAACAAAGAAGGAACAGATGGAGAGAAATTTCATGATGCAGAAGACCCAAGAGAAGGAAACAGAGAGGAAAGTTATGAAGAGAGCGAAGAAGAAATTGAAAATGACAACGACGAAGTAATGAAAGTAATGAAAAACTAGAAGTGGAAGAAAAATTAAAAGACCAAATCATATAGATGAATATGAAATTTATTAAGCTTATTGTTTATTGTCTGAATCATATGAAGAGACCTATAATGAAGCCAAAAAGTGTCCAGAATGGAATGAAGCAATCCAAAAAGAATTAAATTCACATCAAAAGATGGATACTTGGACTCCAGCTCAAATAACAAATAATCAGATTGCAATAAACACCTGTTGGATTTTTAAATTAAAAGAAGATGGCGCTAAAAAGGCCCGATTAGTGGCTAGAAGCTTCCAAGAACCATATGAAATATGCGGTTAGTTTAGTAACGTACCAGTCGGCAGACTTTCAACAATACGAATTCTTATGTCCATAGCAGTACAAAAAGGCTGGAAATTAAAACAAGTAGATATGCCTACTGCATTTTTAAATGGTCAGCTGTACAAAGAAATATATATTAAAAGGCCTGAAGAACTAAAAAGTGACTCGAACTATTTTAAACTTAATAGAGGATTATATGGATTGAGAAGTGCTCCAAAGTGCTGGAATATTAAATTCAATGAAGTCATGTTAAATTTGAAAGATCAAAACACGATTTTTGTCTCTATAAAAAAGAAAATATATTTTTAGTACTTTTTGTAGATGATGCTCTCATAACTGAAACAGAAAAGAAGATGAGTACGTTGATTGGAGACTTCCATAAAGAATTTAATATTAAAATCAGTACTGAAGTTTCAATACTCCCTGGAATGGCAATTACACATACTGAAGACGGCTTGAAAATTGTACAAACCCGAATGATTGATAGATTGTGCAAATAATTTGGTTTAGAAGAATGTCGACCAGTGACTACACCAATAGAGGTTAATTTTAACCTGAATGAAGATTTAATCAGGACAAACGTTCTCTATCGCAGATTGGCATGCAGTATGATGTATATTTCATTGGTATCTAGACCAGATATAGCATTTAATGTATCATACCTCAGTAGATACTTGGATAAGGCAACCAATCAAGCCTGGATTGCAGCGAAAAGAGTACTCCGATACCTGAAATCAACTAATCTTGGATTGAATTACACAAAGGGAAATGGGTTACTTGTAGGAATGTCAAATGTCGATTGGGGCGGAGGTAGACAGATCAGAAAGAGTGACCCTGTTTCTTAGCTACTTTTCAGGGAATATACAGCCGAAATATGCTAGGAGTCATAAACACATTACGGGACAAAGTTGTTGTATATAATGAATAGCTATGGATGATACTACGGCAAGGAGCCATAGTACTACAGGACTAGACACACAAAGAGGATGAAAAACGGCCAGAACATCGGCACACATTTCACATGTATTTTTTATTCTCTATGTAAATGGGCTAACAACTAAAAATAAAGAACCTTTTTAATAATAATAATGAATAAACCAGAAAGAGTGTCAGCGGATTTATCTGTTTTCATTCCTGAAGACCCATTGCTTAGCACTCCAAAAAACAAAATTGTGTTACTTTGTCAACTATGGAAGATGAATATATAGCAGCAGCTTCTGCAACTCAAGAGCTTACGAATGTTAAGGGCGTCTTATCAGAATTCAATACCCAGACGGAAGAAAGTGTTAAGCTGAAAGTGGACAATATGAATGGAATTTCAATGATGAAGACATTCGAGGATCCGTTATCACTTTATTTATGTATTAAATAGAAATTTTTAATTGACTACACTAATACTAGCCAAAATTGTGCGGATTTGTTTACAAAAGCTCTGGCTAAAATCAAATTTGAATCATTTAGAAAACTCATCATGAAAAATGATACTTGTATTTATATACTCATTATAGTCTGTTTCTTATTGACTGACAGCACGCGAAAAGGTCACAGATGCTAGTCAGGTAGTAAAGCATGAGCATCACAGTTCATCTAAGGAATTTATTTACTATTTAATTTTATACCCGATCTGATATATAAAGGTAATATAGATGTAAATTCGGTTAGTTAAAACACCTAACTGACCTTCATACATTTGTAGAGTACATACAGTTAAAACAATAAATTATTTTAGAAATAATCTTGTAACGCAACTATTCTGACTGAATATTACATTAATTATCTTGAGAATTTGGAGCAGGTCAATTCTTGGGAGACATATTAACAAACCATTTATCAATTCATTCTCCAGATAATAACTTTCTGATTTTCGAAATGTTGATAATAACATTTCCCAGAAACATTACAATAGGGTCCTACTAAGGATTGTCCCAATGAATACTTAGAAATTTTGCAGGTATATACGGTGAAACTTGGTCTCGCCAAATTTGTATAATTTGTTTTGCTTAGAGTCGCTTATGTTCCATAAGTGTTAACTATGTTGTGAAAAATGTCTTCAAGTTTTACCCCAGTAAAGTGTAAGAGCGTGATTAGCTTACATACGAAGACTGTAGTGTTAAATGTGCATGATGCTGTTGTACATCAAATGCCGGCTGCTACTGTTAGAAATATAATTTCGACATGTACCAATATGACAGGAGTTAGGGAAGCAACTATTTACAGGCTTCTAAGAGAGAGGAAAAATGGAAATATATCTTCACCTAAACAGTCAACTGGAAGAAACCCATTTGACCTTGATGAACATATGCAAAATACAATAAGACGAAAACTACATGAATTATATTTTAAAAAAGAGATCCCAACCCTTGACAGAATTCTAAGAATGGTGAAGGAGGACGAGAATTTGCCTGACATAGGGTGAAAAACTTTGTGTTAGATATTACACAAATTAGATTTTACTTGGGAGAAGCAAAGTCGCAAATCAGTGCTAATCGACAACGAAGAAATAATATGTTGGAGACGCCAGTATTTACGAGATATTCGAAAATACAGACAGGAGGGAAAACAAATCTATTATCTAGATGAGACATGGCTCAATGAAGGACATTCAGTGAAAAAAATATGGCAGGACAAAAGTATTCAAACCACTCGTCAAGCTTTCATAGAAGGTTTATCTACTGGACTGAAAACTCCTATCGGTAAAGGTCTCCGACTAATAATAACGCATATTGGATGCAATCAAGGGTTCGTTGAAGGTGGTTTACTGGAGTTTCAGTCAACATCAACCAAAGACTATCATGAAAAAATGACTGCAGATGTATTTTCCAGAAATGGTCGAATTAATTCGAAATAAAGCTGTAATCGTTATGGACAATGCCACTTATCATTCGCGATTAACAGAAAATCTTCCATCTATCTCTTGGAGAAAAGCTGATATTAGAAACTGGTTAATCGTAAAAGATATACCATTTGAAGATGATATGTTGAAAAAAGAACTTTTAAAGGTTGCTTCAGATCACAAGCTACAATTTAAAAAGTTTGTTATTGATGAAATAGCCAAGAATCGTGGGATAACAGTGCTTCGTTTGCCGCCATACCATTGTGAATTAAATGCGATAGAGTTAATATGGGCCCAAATGAAAGGTTATGTAGCTAGACATAATAAAACATTTAAAATAAAAGATGTTCGTGAACTCATGAAGTACTCATTGACAACAATAACTGAAGAGAATGGGAGAGATGCTGTGAATCAAGTAATTAAAGAGGAAGAGAAAATGTGGGTTTTAGATAACCTCATAGAATAAACGATAGAACCGATAGTGATCTCTCTCG
The DNA here is from genome assembly GCA_963921935.1 of Galeruca laticollis. Classification (NCBI taxonomy): domain Eukaryota; kingdom Metazoa; phylum Arthropoda; class Insecta; order Coleoptera; family Chrysomelidae; genus Galeruca; species Galeruca laticollis. The sequence goes on from OY998179.1 coordinate 110,807,051, forward strand.
ACGAGTCTTCGGATGATTCTTGTATGGCCAGCGAAGAGGATGACACTATAGATTGAATTTTATATTTCCTATAAATGGTATGTTTACTTTACTTAATATACATTAATTCATTGTCAATAAATTTGAATTATGAGAATTAAACTATATTTTCTTTAATTAATTTAATTTAATAAAAATGAAAATGTAACTTGTTAATAGACCTAAACGAATGAATTTTATTTCAACTGTAATGTTGACCGAATCTAATTAAATAAGCAAAATGAACTAATATCGTAATCTCCGCCACTGCCGCACTGTTTATCCTTTTGCTGGCATTGTTCAGTTTTCAATGAAATGTATTGTTTATAATTTTGTGTCATCAAATCAGCAGATGCTGTCAATTTCAGTTGTTAGGTTAGAATAACAATAACATTCCATTGAGGTGGTATATTAAGTAAAAATAGGAAATCCACAATATTATGCTTAGGCTTCCCATTGATAGATGGCGCTACAGCCCAGCAAACACAAATGTATATGTTACATAAAAATATATAACAGGGGAGGAATTATTTTTATATAAAACGTTTATATATTTTTTATGTAGTATTTATGTAACAAAATCTTTATAAATTTTGTTATATATTCTCAATATTTATATTATAAAATGTTTTTCCTACGATCACTACCCAAAGTAGGCTTTTGCACACTCAAATCTAACCGCAAAGTTGATGTTTTCCGTGATATGTCATAATTTGACATTATTTCCGCTCTAGAGCGTACTTTTCCGCTCGCATGTTTTCATTTACAATAAACTAAAGAAAGTTAGTAAATAATAGGTATATTAATAGTACATTATACACTAAGCGACTAAAGTGACCCATTTAATCCCGCGGATGGAACCCATTTAATCCCCGAGGGAATCAATCCATATACATTTTTAATAAAAATGAATACTACTTAGGATGGCTGGGCATCGAGGATGCACTTTTATGAAATGAAACATGGCTGGCATCGAGGACGGACTTTTATGAAATGAAGCTTGGCTGGGCATCGAGGACGGACTTCAATTTTTTTGTAGTAAGTCAAAGTGCGCCAATAAAAAAATAGCGTAAAGTATTCGTGGATAACTGGTCTTTCAAACACGCGCGATTTTTCGAGCGCGACTGCGCAGTGTTATAAGACCTTACAGATTAGACCGATTCAGACGTCACTTCAATTATTATTTTCTATCTTATAAACCATCCAAAACACCTATGTTTATAGCTGTAGTTAATATTTAAAAATATTCAAAGTGTATAACTAATTACTTCCAATATTTTTCGAACCTCAATTTGTTTAACCTTGTAAATGTCATCTTAATGTCGTTTACGACTTTTGTAAGTTTTAAATTGTCATTAGTTGCTTTTACGCCGTTTTTGATAGATTAGGTTAATTTTCTTCTCGAAACCTTGACTCAAAACATCAAATTGCAAGAGGTTATGGACACAGGACACGCGTGAGACACCATTGAAGCTTCTGGAGTTTGTAGTTTGTTGAATTTTTGTGTTAATAAGTGATATCATGAGCCAGCTTCCGCTGATCGAGCATCTAAAAGGGCACGAGAACTATGGTACGTGGAAATGCGCGGTACAGATTTATTTAGAACACGAAGAGCTTTGGGACGCAGTAAAATGATTTTTCGTATTTTTTTTTAATTATTTGTTTAAAAATAAGGTGATCGTAGAAAAAATCTTGTGTGCAATTCCAGCAGAAAGTGCGTTGCCGCTTTCGGCAGATTGCCCGCGCTCCGCTACGCGTCGCGCGGGCAACTCTCTGCCTCAAGCGGCAAAGTATCACTTTCCGCTCTTAATACACAAATAGCTATTATATATTGGATATATCTAAGTTTATATGTATTGAAGATGTAAATTCTGTTACATAAATATGAAATTTTTTGTATATATATTTATTACGTAAAATTTGTTACATAAAATATTTTATATATTTCATATGTATTTCTTACGAACCTCGTTTAGTGTCTTTCTAAAGAAAAAGAAGAAAGCTCTTCAATATTATAACCTTTAAATTGTCACGATGCGATCTGCCCACATACCTGCAACTATAATAACGTTTTAAAAGGTTTTTCTTTAGTTTTGTCTGTGTGTTTGATTTTAGTTTTGTTTGTAGAGGAATGGAGAACACATCATGTAAGTGTTATTATTATTATTGTTTTCAGCAGGCAAGGGACATCGCCTATGAAGCCGTTCAATGTCGTTTACAAAAGATTATTTAACAAACGTATTAAAAAGGTAAAAACTATATTAAAATATACAATGAAGTGAACAATTACAAATCACATTATACCTATCTCACTAAAGTACTTTTCAAGATAATATTTTCGTTTTAACTTACAACTTAGACATGATTTAACAATAATTCCCTCTGTAGGGAGTTGTTAATCCGAAACATATACCGCCGCCCAGGTATGCACTTAGAGTTCGAGTGTATTTTGTAATAATATCAAATAAAATACACATCTTTAATCCTCTGACCACAGGTAGTAAGCCAAGACAAAATATCTTGAAATGGAATAATTAACATTTATCTGTTGAAAGTTATTCATATTCGAATACTTAGATCAATATAAATTATGAATTTTAGGCAAAATAACTATTTAAAACGAAAAAAATTGAAAGACTTCTGTGATTTATCAATAGGACAGACAAACGATACGTAGTACAATCTTACAATGGTGTCGGTGAACCAGAAATACATAATTTAGAGACATCTCACTCATGATTAGGACATAGAAATAACTACAAAATAAGGAACTCAAAATCAGTGGCGGCTCCTCCATTAGGTCATTGGGTCAATGACCTCACATTAAAAAATAATTTAAAAAATATTTAAATAGATATATAAAAAAATAAAATATACCTACTATACATATAGTATAGTATCAAATACTAATACTAAGTATTTCTCTTGAATAAAAAATAAAATTTACCTACAATGTTTCAAGACCCCGTGTAAACGTTTTTCAAGATGACCGTGTAAACGTTTTTCAGGACGACCGTGTAAACGTTACTTCGCAGCGAGTACCTACAACTCTGCGAAATTCAAAATAGCAACACGGGCTGGTGTCCATCGATGACCTCAACGCGTTAAATGGGCACAGAATCTGCCGAACGTTGACAATCTTCGGAACGTGAAAGCAACACGCCCGAAGTTTACATGTCTTGGGTCAAAAGCCCGGGTTAATATCGATAATGAATCGACTTACGTCGTTCGATTATTACACGCTTAGAATAGAGATGAGTAGAGGGGTTGGCAGGCTGCGCTATATTTTGATTTAAAGGAGATCATTTTAAAGTCAAATAAGATTTGTGTTTCGATGTAATAAGTTGTTATTGTTATTATTTTGATTTTTGATTCGTTTTTTTGAGGGCTTGTGCTTTAATTATTTGGTGTTATTTTATTCTACGCCTTTTATCATGTCTGTGGTGCAAATGGTTCAAAATTTGAGAACCAAAAGTAAATTAAATTTTGAAAAACTATTAAAGCTAAAGGAAGGTGGTCGTCCTCTTCCAGATTTAAAAATTAAACAGACTAGCAAGGACAAAAATAAAGAAGTTCATCGCAATTTTCGCAAGTCTGTATGATTTGTCTGATTGGATTTGCGGATGTGAAGTAAGTGATGCATTTTACTGTTTCGTTTGTCTGCTTTTTTCGAATAATTCTTTATGGTGTAAAAATGGTGTCAAAGACTTAAAACATTTGAAAGAGAAAATAAAGAAACATAGTTTATAGGCAGACCATATGAAATGTGCCATGAGTTTTGCTACAATCGGTACTGTGGATATTCGTTCTCAATTAGACAATCGGTAAGAATTTTTAATGAAAATGTGTCGAAAAACAGATATATTATAAATAAAATAATTGACTGTGTGAAATTTTGTGGGGCGTTTGAACTTGCTTTGCGAGGGCACGACGAGACAGAATCTTCTGTAAACCCGGGAATATTTCGTGGACTTATAAATTTTGTTTCAGAGCTGGATCCAATATTCAAAGAATATTTGAATAAGGCTATGGTTTTTAAGGGTACTTCTAAAACTGTACAAAATGAATTACTTGATTCAATGTTATCGGTGGCTCAAGAACAACTTAAATTGGAGATTCAGTCAGCCGAATATATCGCAGTCCAGGTGGATGAAACTACTGATAGCTCGAACAGAACTCAAATGACTTTTACTATACGGTACATTTTATCCGGTGTCGTTCACGAAAGGTTTATATAATTTGTAAATCCTACCGGCACCACAGCCGAACATTTATCGGAGATAATTTTTAAAGAATTAGAGGTACTAGAAATTAATAAAACACCGGGAAAGTTAATTGGACAGAGTTATGACGGAGCTTCTACTATGAGTGGTCGATTAGGCGGAGTACGAAAAAAAATTAAAGAACGATATCCTCAAGCAAATTTTATTCATTGTTATGCTCACCAATTAAATTTAATTCTGCAAAAAGCAGCAAGTCAGAATAAAAGTTTTTTTTGCCAACTTACAGGAATTTTTTCACATTTTTTAGTCGATCTCCAAAACGTACAGCGATTCTCGATGAATTTGTTAAAGTACGTTTACCTAGAGCGGCACCGACAAGGTGTTATTTTAATACGCGTTGTGTGGAAACCGTATTTTTGTATCAAGTTGATATTCTGGCTTCAATAGAAAAGATAATTGAGGTTTAAGAAGACTCAAATACAATTAATCAAGTAATAGGATTATAAACTTTCTTGCAAAGCGTGGATTTCCTTTATTGGCTAAATGTTTTCCATTTAATAATGCCTAATTGTGAAGTTCTTTTTAATCAACTTCAAAAACATGGTATTGACTTGATATTGGTAAAAAAAATATAGACTCATTTAAAATGTCAATTCAAAAAGTCAGAGACCATATTTTATTAAATGAAATATTTCCCGAAGCACCTTCATCCTTTCCAGCACTGGGTGCAAAAAATGCAAAAAGACCATGGAAAAATGAAGACTCAAAGCGCCAAGTTACTTTGGAGGTTTGCGACATAATAATATCTGAGATTAACCACCGCTTTAGTTTCAGTGATTATTTAGTGATTGCCCAGTTATTTTACAGCGACCAGTTCGAACATTATAAAATTAATTTTCCAGATCGTATTCTTAACTGAACTTCAAGTTATTTATGAACGCGACGATTTTAATAAGAGTTGAGGAGCTGTGCCAATGCCGCAATTGTTTATTAATAACAATCTCTCGGAAACTGTAAAATTGTTGACTACTTTATGTACATTACCAATGACAACTGTAGAAAGCGAACGATGTTTTTCTACTTTAAAGAGAATCAAGACATTTTTGCGTAATACTATGGGACAGGAGAGATTGTCGGCGTTAGCTATGTTAAGCATAGTAAAGCAATTTGTGAATAGTATTCATAATTTTAATGAAAGGGTTATTGATCACTTTGCAAATAGAAAAGATCGAAGGCTTCACTTAAATTTTAGAAAGATTTAGATTAATTATCATTTAATTTAAGTTTGTCATATTTAATATGTATAAAAAAGAATAAAATGTGGTTGTTTTTTAAGAGAGCATTATTTTTATATAAAACAAGCGTGGCCCAAAATTTTTTTTGCCTCTCTGGCTTAGGTAAAGAACTCCACAAATTTTGCGTTTTTAGCGATTTTAACAACTTCTGGGCAGAAATTGGGCATGGTTTTTCGAAAAATTTCCGCCCACGGCGAATAGGCCTCCGCGGGACTGGTCAGTGTCGTTCTGTATTTTAAGATTTTGGTCACATCACCTATGACCCCCCTATAAAATTAACCACGAGCCGCCACTGCTCAAAATCAAATAAGTTATTTGAAGGTATTGTTACTATATGATTTATTTATTTAATATAATTAATATATACACCTACTTTTTTAGAAACGTTGCTGAAACAGTTTAATATGACATGCATTGATTTTGATCAAATCACCTTGGTGTGGATAAGGCTAAGTAAAGAGAGTCCAGAGGGAAAAGAAGGGTGAAACTGTAACCCTTCAAAACAATGGATAATATCCCTTAATATTGCCAACTCGCTTACAAGTGGACCTCGAAAAATCTTCTAAGAGAATATTTTCCACGGTTAATTCTTGTTTTGTTTTTGAATATTCATTTGTTTTGCATTATTTTTTTATATTTTATTATCATTTAGTATTTGAATATTTTTAGCTTTGCAATATTTTTTGTCATTAGGTGTTTTGTTTTTAGTTTCTCTTTTTATGCTAATGAAATAAATGTACTTATATGCATCTATTTGCTGTTTTTTTAGTAACTAAGTACCAGCTACTAAATTCCAAAGATAGATAAATACCATTTACAATATATAAATATTAAATTGTATTGAGTTGCTTTCAGTTTGAAATATTCATAAGGTAGGTATTGAATAATATAGTTCCTTAATCTTTTGGCCATCAACACTACTAAAAATATGGTATTTCATTTTATCTATGACAAATAATGTTTCAACAGATTTTTCTGAATTTATTATAAATTAAGAATTTCACTGACTTTTTTCATAGATCCAATGAAATAAAATATTTTAGGTGAGGGGTGAGGCAAAAGAAGCATTAGGTAACTTTTGTTACATCTATATTATGTAATATTTAATACATAAATATTCTCTAGATATTATCTCATTTTTACATATATATTACATAGTAATTTGGAAATATTTAAGATATAATTTATAATATGTATTTCTTATATCATTATTGTTCTCTAGCTGTGCCGGCCTTTGTCAGTATTCAATACATAAATATTATCTAGTTGTGACTTCAGATTTATATAACTGTGACTTTTATATTTCAAAAATATGTAACATATATGTATTCAATGTTTTTGTGTTTGCTGGGAGTCTGTATATCTGTCACGTATGTCGTAGCTTGTCACTGTCAGTTAGTAGCAGGTTGTTGTTGTTGTGTCTGCATATAATTATTGTTAATTCGATTAATAAATTAATCCGTAAACTAATAGTAAGCCTTTAATCACCCACATCAATCAGGACCAACTGTAACCAGCTCACAAACAGGCAAATGTTCACGTATCTTTCTTTCTGATAAGATAGTTATATAAAAATCATAATTCATATTATTTGAACCAAAAAAGCAAAGCGAATTAACCTTAAACTATTTAGTCTAAGATGTACCCGTAAAGTCGAACAGAACCAATCCATGTTTTTTTTGCTAACCTCCTTAAAGTCATTTATACGTCAATACAACAGAAATAATATTTTTTGACATAAGTATGTTTTTGAAAAAAACTTTAACTAAACTCGCAATAAATTCGATAAGAAATACAGCTACAGCTGCAGAAGTAGAGCCTCTCCTAGACATAAACTGCAAAACGGCTGTGATAACCGGTGGTACTGGAGGTATAGGATGTGCTACAGCGAACCAATTATTATGCAACGGAGTGAAACATGTCGCCCTTATAGGTTTGAACACTTACAAAGGTTCAGAAGCTGTTCAAAAACTAAACTGCGCGCACGGTAAAGGTAAATCGCACTTCGTCACCTGCGATGTGAGAGATAGAAGAGCTCTATCGAACACGCTTCGTACGCTTAAGGAAGAACACGATCCTTTGGACATATTTGTACATTCGGCCGGTTACTGGAACGATTCTGATTGGTGTCAAGAACTCTCTACTAATTTAAACGGTACCATTAACGTAAATTTAGAAATAGCGGCCGCTTTATGTAAATCGAACGCAGTGATTGTTAATTTAACAGGAAACTTTGGATTGGAACCGTTTCCGCCGTCGCCCATTTTCGCGGCAGCTAATTCCGCCGTAGTGGAATTCACTAGAAGCTTCGGGCACAAAATGAATTCAAAAAAGTTCGGATTGAGAGTAGTGGCGTTGTGCACGGGCTTTACGAACACAGATTTTGTTAAAAGTTTGGATAAAAAGATGTTGACGCCGGAAATGGGGAAGGATTTGAACGATTTTTTGAAAATTATGCCTTCTCAGAATGCCGACTCGTGTGCTAAAGCGATTATAGATGTTATTAAATACGCTAGAAACGGATCGGTTTGGGTGGTGGAGGATTCAAAACTGTTTGCCGCGAAGCTTGCTAACTGGAGAGGACAATCTGTAGTTATATCACATTATACGTAGCTTGTTTGTTGAATTAGTGGAAATAAATGTTTTGACAAGATGTTTTTTTTCATCGATTTATATTTTACATATATGTACTACTTTTGAATGGGCTCGTTTCATGGGTATGAATTAACAGGTGAAATCGTATCAAAAGGATTAAAATAACAATATATTTTTCTATGATAACGATATTTATAAATTGAATAGATGAGGCTTTGAAGATCCATACTGAACGATGAAATAAAACAATATAGTTTGTTTAAATCTTTTATTTTCATTTATTTAATAAATGAAGATTTAAACAAACGATATTTATCTCAAAAAGTTATAAATATCTTCGGAAATTAGATTTAAAAATGCTATTAGATTCAAATAAACCTCTGTAAGTCGACCAGTGGCAGAAGCCCTTGTTGCCAGATAGAAATTACGTTCTGTGGACAAATCCTACTTGACTATCCAAGTTGATTAAGACAAAGTGAAAGTCGACTAGTAGAATTTGATAATTGACATCAATATCCACAAGCAACCTCAAACAGATATCATCCTTGCCGACTTTTTAGTTGTTTGAGTTATATTATTTTATAGTAGAAAGTGTGCTTCCTTTTAAGAGACATCTTTAAAAAGGAGTTCGGAATTCTGGGGTAACGCAATTTGTGTATGTGTGTTACATCACAAGTTTTCCAAACAATTCAACTTACATTGAGAACATTTAATTTTCATTTTACATTATATTTTCTATTTTGAAAGCATCATCACTGCAGTTTAAAATATATATTTCCAAATTTCTTTGACTACGCGAGAGTTACCTTTTTTAATAAGAGGCACCCGATTAGGAAAACATTATTTGAAAGAGTACGTTTTGACAGTATTTTGTGTTTCTCTTTAACGGGTGTTAAAGAAAAAAGATAACTAGTCTATTTATAAAGATTTCCCTCGTGACAACAGCGCGAAATTTCTTTGTTTGCCATTGGCTCTAGCCTACCACAGTGTACCACAAGAATTCAAATTTCAATATTTTTTTTTATTTTGATTTGGAATCGTTATTAGTTGCAAATGCTTAGTTCAGACCCAATATATCTTGTGACATTTTCATTAAAATTCATGAAAGGAGCCCATGGTTTGATTTTCAAAAAAATTTCTTTTCTAACTGACGTTCTAAATAAGTCAAACGCTCTTATACCATAGATAAATACTTTTAATACGGGGAAGAATGGAATCTCCTGTACTAAGTCCTAAGCCACAAAGTTTTGTCGAGTGCTGCGCCATCTATTGTGGTGGAAGGTTACTATTCACCAACAGGGAAAAATAAATGAAGAGACTTGCATGATTAGTCACAGTTTACTAGCTACTACTAGATGGCAAGTCAAGCAATACTGAAGGTTTTTTAAATTATGCCTATATTCTTTTTTCTTAAATAAACAAATAAAAACAGTCACACAAAGTTTAAATAATTTTTGAAACAACCTGTTATTTTATTTTGGCTTAAAAGTAGGATAGGTTGTTTCAAAAAGTTGTTTAAAGCTTTTATCCGTTTTTATTAACCAGGATAGTTTATTAAAAGACGAATGTCGACAAATAGTTTCAAAAATTTAATATAAAATTTTGTTTATAAAATAGTACAGGTAATTTCCTTTATTTTCTTCTCAAACTTAAGATAAGAATAATTTATTGATAATAGCATGTGCTAACAAATATTACACATATGATACAATATAATGGATTCCAATGTTTTTCAAACACTAATTTTTTTCCGATATACATTGTGTATTTTGTAGTGTATTTGTCATCCAAGGGGCGATCTTCGTGTTTTTCCTTTTACATTTTTTTGTATATGTACAGTCGTCTATATATTTTTGAAGTGTTTCAATGAAAGTATTTGTTGCATAGTTAGGACCTGGATTCAAGTATAAGAAATCCCAAGATTTTTGTCTGATTGTATTTTTAAGTTTTGTTTCATCTATGTATTTCACTATTCCTCGTTCCTTGGGGCATTTGGTCTTTTCCAGTACTATCTGTAGTATTGTTGAGAAATGATCTGTAATGTCGGTTTGCAATACTAGGGACAGTATTTGATCGAGTACCTTGAATTTGGATTTTGAAAATATGCGTCGAATTACTGGAATTTTTTCATATAACGTTGTCATATTATTTTCAACCGATGTTACTTGTAGGTTACTCGGAATTCTTTGTGTTTTCAAGAGAGTGCCAATGCTTTCAATTAAAGTGTTGATTTTTAAATTTAATTGAGATATTTCATCTATCATCAACCTTTTAAATTCTAAAATATGATTAAATATAAAAATTAATTAAAATTATTTAGTTTAGTCACCGTGATCATCAAGTGTATTTATTTGTGGTGATGATTTATCTGTTTTGTGAAGTGTTCATCTGATTCCATTGCCACAACGTTTTGACTCTAAAAAAAAATAAAAAAAGGTACATTATAAAATTAAGTATTTTTATACTAAAAGTCAAATTTAATATGCAAACTTTAGGTTATTATAAATTATGATTTAACATAAGAAACAAATTACCTCTAGGAACAGCAAATCTCGCCATATCATTTGATTCTTTATTCTCAAGGGAAATTTCTTCAGCTTCAGACCTCATAGTTACGGCAATAGATTCCACTTGAATCTCTGGAGAAGTACTACCCGATTTATAATTCCCCGACTTTTTATACAATACTGAAAAATATATTATTTACACAAAACATTCTAATAATTTCTTTAAATACTTACAATGTGTTTGTGGTGTAGGTTTAAAAACAGGATAAATGTTACGATTTAATGAGGGACTCTCGTCTGAATCAGAACTAGAGTGATGGGACATATACCTTGAATTTTTTTTCCGTATCCTTGATACCCGTCCTTTGTAAATATCGGAGCTAGACGCAAGGTCTGTTGTAATTAAACCTTTTTTGGCTTTTCTTTGTGCTATAGTGAAGTCATCTACAAGTTAAAAAATTATTACTCTTTAAAAAATGAAAAATACAATAAAACTCTGTCAAAGTCTCTAATATACTGATCCATTTGTTATTGTTTTCCTCCTGACATTTTGATGTCGTTAGTAACCTTCCAAGCGAACAGATGGCGTTAAAAATACAATTTAGTAGTAGCTATAAAATATCGCAGGACATGGTCTTATACCATTCCCAAAAATAATAGACTTGATGACAGATTTTGAAAAATTGTCCTATAATGTTAAGAAACGATCGGGTCTTTTGGGTAACGATATCGTAGATAGGTCGATTTTAGTTTCGAGGGGGACATTTTGTTGTCCTACCTGCAGCAGCGTCACTTCAATCTTCGAACAGTGGGGTGAAAAATCCCTAAAATTTGAATAGGGAATAGGGGTCGAGTAGCACATTGTTTGAAAGCCCAATATTTCCACTAGTTACAGTATATTGAACTTCCTTACATTAACTTCCTACATTTGAAGACATTATACCCAAACGCTGACTTTGCTAAAAGCCAAGGAACATTCGATGCCGACTCAACAATATTTTTTGTATAAATTATTCGATATATTTGTATTACAGTTTTGTTATAATGTTTTTACTAGCTTTATTGAGTAGTTTTGATTGTAACAGTTGTTCATAGTTAATAAAAGTGTTTTTAAAAAGTGAATTTTGAAGTGGCAATTCGTATTTGGCACAGTCAGTAAGATACTGGAAGAGTCCCTAAGCGATCCTCATCGTTATCAAGAGTTTATCAACTATCATCGAAAGAACAAGCTAAATGGTTAATAATCAAGATAGTTCATCCTGATGGATAGGAATGATTCTAGGAATGCATCTTAGCATCTTGTAAGCTACTTTATTTATGTCAAACTCCTCTGACTAAGAGAGAGCATGCTCGATGCGTTACCAAGTATAATAGATTTTAATATATCGTCGCCTTAATCAGGAAAACCCGTAAGTCACAAAATGAAAATTTTTCAGGAGGCACAAAAAAGAGTTTATAAAATAGCGCAGAATTATTTAAGTGAAAACAAAATATGCAGACACTTAAAATATTTGTTTTAAAAGTAATCTGAATGGACTTACCTGTTTTTCCAATATTTTTTGAAAGGATTTTTGGAGATACGGGATTTTCCATCCTGAATCAAGAGTGACTGCTCATCACTCGCGCCATGTCACGTCTCGACTCCGCCCTCTTTTATATATTTTTGCGCTAGACGACAGACACTTTCATACCGAAAATTTCGTCTTTTTCCTCTCCCCGCAATTATATATTTTTTAATTAATTGAAAAGTATATTATCTACGGGCAAATTATGCATACATTTGCCATATAATTCATATATGATCTTCCAGTTGCAGCATCAATGATAAGTTTCCATGTATTTATTAAAAAGATATTCAGTTCTAAAAAATAAAAGTTGTAACTTTTGTAAAAATATTTCTAAAGTTGAACGTTGGTCATGTGTGGTTTCGACATTTCGGAAAGAGAATCAATGTCGCCACCGGTGATTCATTTCTTGCAGGTATGGTGGTCGATGATTGAGTTTCATCCGCGCTGATGCCCTGAAACTCGAATCGGGGCGTTATTCTTGACGTCGTTCCCATCGTCATGCATACGCAAGCCTGTGAATACTCTATTTGCGAATAGTTCCTAAAATGATATTCTCGAGCACCGTTACTAAAATCATCGAATTGTATCGTCCTCACAACAGCGTCAGTTGACGTTACAATACAAATGTCATTTGGTTATGTCAAATGTAAGGGTGCATTCAGATGCTACGTCGGGTGCGTTTTATGCAATCAGATGCTTAGATCTGGTAAATAGTCGGGTCGTTCAGATGCTAGCGGAAAATTTTACCAATCGTGCAACCATTTAACCCAGTCGACACATCGGTAGAAATTGACCCGTATGCGTTTTGCATTTTATAATGCATGATGAGAAGTTTGGGTTGTGTTTACAAAATCACAAATAATAAATTAAAATATTCAACGACACTGTTTACGTTTTTTTCTACACCCACACGTATATTATCCATTTTCTGCAGAATATACAGAATGGAAATGTGGGCCATTTCGGTTAACTGAACGCATATGATTTCATTTACATCCTAGAATGTATATGAAATCCACCAATCAGCATTTGCATTTAGTACCCGTCAACTCTTCTTTTTTTCAATTTCAATGTAACGTCAAGATAACTTGTCAAAATATTTCTTTAGTTTCTAAGAAAAATATTTTCGTAAAATGAGTGATTTCAGTGATAAATTAAAAATCAATAAATATTACTCCATCAGATATTCGTTATGCCGCAAAGGAGACGTATAACACACATCATTACCCCAAAAATCAAATAGTAAATATGAATTTTGTTACAAAAAGTTCATGGATTGAACTCTGGTTAACGAAGTTAAAAATATTATCAGAACATGTTATCACTGCTTATACGAATGAAATATCGAGTAAAAACAAGCTCTCAACCCTTTGGACAACATATTCTATGTACAGAACAATGATAAATATTAAAAGTAACATTGACACGTTACTCTAAATTTCGCTGCTTTCATATAAGTTTGTGATGGATCAGTCTGTTAACGTACGTCTCTAACTAACATAAGAGAATATAGTTGGTTCAATCCCCGCTTCATACGTTTATTTTTATTGCTGATACTTGTATTATAAATAGTAATTTTCATAAAATTTAAGTTAGTCAAAAATTGATCATTTTAAAGATTAATCATGTTAAAGATTTCGAACAAATTTCAATTTAATTGATAAACAAACCCAGATCCTTTGTAATTTCTTCTATGTTTTACGAGGTCTCCAAAAAATATATTCTGCTTAGACCACCAGATATGGAACAATTTTTTGTTAATTACCAAAAAGAAAAATGTTCGAAGAAAGTAGTCGGAATTAACAAAATTGGTAATCAGACAAAAATAATTGCTGATTTTTTAAAATTACCAGATGCGAATTTATATACGGGACATTGGTTACGCCTTAAATAGTGAAAAATTTCATGAAAAATATTGATCATACATTTGAAAAAATCTTCTTGTTCGGGATTTAAACCAAAATTGTTCATCAAATACGTTATAGTATATTGTACAATGAGCATGAAATGACGTAGGTATATGAAATTTTGTAGTACGAGTTGGAAATGGGTCAGTACGATTTATGTCTAAATATTTTAATCTTCTGAATCTTCCAAATAACAGACAAAATGCCCTTTCAATAACCTGTCTGGCTTTAGCAAGTTGGGTATTGAATCTAACTTGATAAAGATGGAGATATCTTCTATCTTTATAAGGTGCTATACACCAATCAAATACTGGATATGCTTTATCTCCGATTATGGAAAAGCCTGGTTGAAAATAAACATCTTTTATGCTATGATCTTTTTGAATATGGTTGAATTCCTAAAAATTCGAATATCACTAACACTGCTGGGATAATGACAGAAAATGTCTAAAAACTTTCTTTTGCTATCACAAATGGCTTGTAAAGTTACACCATAAAAACATTTTCTATTTATGTATGTCTCTGGATTATCATGAGATGATTTTATAGGAATGTGTGTTCCATTGATTGCTCCAATACAACCAAGAAATTGACACATAGAATAAAAGTGTTCCTCACTTTGAGTTTTTTCTTCTAGTGTTGGCCATTTCAAAACTTTGTCGGTAATCGAAATAATTGTATTGATTACTCTCTCTATTGACACAAACAGAGAGGATTTTCCCACATCAAACCTGCTTACAATGCTTCTGCAAAATAAAATCAATGTAAATATTTCATAATTTATTACTTTTTTCTACTTTACCTATAGCTATCTGGAGTGCTCAAACTCCAAAAAGTTGATAGTAGCTGTAAACTAGGATCAATGTTTTCTTTGAATGTGTTGTTGCTTTTCAGCAAATGGGCAATTTGATTAAATAAATAATTATAAGCAGACCTCGTCAAACGTAAATGTTGTTGGAATTCTGAGTCACTCATTTTTTCTATGATCTTCAAAAATTCGTGAGTTTGAAAAATACTGTTTCAACCAACCTCTCCAACTAATGCCAATATACTTCTTTCAATATCATCGTCAGATAATGACGATTCACTATCTTCAAATAAAATATTTGTTAACTCTCGAACTACCTTTAAGAAAATATTTTGAAGATAGTGTAGAAAAAACGAATCACTAAATGAACAATAGAACGAATTAAAAGATTAAACCACAAAAATAATTTAAATACTACCAAAACTGCCATCTACGAATGTCAGTAAAACTTTGCGCCATGTACACGTCTCAAGTTACTCTAGAAAGAATAAAATTTCCATTTAATAAACAATTAAATTACCTAATCAAATTTAAATCACAAAAAGTTATGAAATCACGTAAAATACCATGTCGTATATTAAATTTATCCACCTTTTTCTATTTTCAATTGATACAAAGAAACATTCTTCCAAATAATTCTCAATTTATTGACTAAAACTTATTCAGATAAAATTTTTATATATACATAGTTATTTTCCAACTAATTTTAAGCTGACCTAAAAAATCATTTGGCAATAAAAAAAATTATAAGACTTTGCCCAATTTTTACTGCCTATACCAAATAATAATTAGTCGTTATTACCAGATTTCTCAGGGAAAATTAAATGGAGCATGGTTGTGGACTACCGCAAAGTTAATAAATAACCATCGACGACCGGTATCCAATACCCAATATAATGGACATATTGGATTGGATGCCAATATTTCACCACCCTATATTTGGCAAGCAGTAGCTAATGAAAATAGTATCGGAAGTGTAATCACACCCCTCTTTTATATATAATTTTTATTTAGATCACTGTCATTATACATCATTGTATAACTAGAGAGTTTATATAAATATTCTATAAGATTCTGTAAAAACTATGCAGTCATACTCAATTCATTTGAGCCATAGTAATCATAAAGTTTTTGTTAAGACTGTTTATGTTTTGGTGGTAAACATTAAAAAATATCGTCTGCTCCCTTTCATCCCAAATAGAAGTTTAGTTCGTTCATACCAAACATTCCCTGCGTCTCCACTGGTTTCTCATCTATATCTCTAATATAAGTGTCCATTATAGAAAATAGAAAAAAAAGGAAAATATCTGAAAGGTACAATATTAATTAAGATTAAAATAAAGTAAAAATAACTCTATCATTAAAGTTAAAAAAAGTAAACAAAGCTAAATTCCAATTGAGAGATTTTGTGAGATCTAAACCAAAATCAAATACAAACTTGTGTAAAAAATCAACCTCGGTTCATAGTCTATAGTGAATTCCCATAAAATATAAATTAAAAAATTAAAGCAAAGACAATTTATAAAAACATTTTCTTAAAGTCCACGTTAGATATAATTTTATGTATTTTCTGATTATAGTTGTAGGTCCACAAATTACGATTACCTTCGATAGTAACTCAACTCAACTCTTATAATGACTCCTGTACCCTTTAATAACTTCTTTTTGTTAGAAATTTCAGATTTCCACCCCTTTCCAATTCTATAGCACACTTCAACATCTTCATCTTTTAAATTCATTGCTAATTTAGTATTTAAGAACAACAAAATCTGCACTAGTGTATTTTCCTGTTTCTTTTCGGGAAAGTTCAAAAGTCTCAAGTTATTTATTTTTCCTGGTTGATCAACAGTATCCTATTTTAATTCCACAGCTGACGTTTTATTTTCATTTTCTGTTCTCATATTGTCAATTTTTTCCACCAAAACTTTTAATGTGTTTTTAAATTCCAATAACCTCTTATTGATAGTTTTTGTTACTGCTTCGACGACCTTATCAGTAATGATTTTTATGAACTGTATGTATCGCAACCGTATTCATATTCCTCTCCTCTGTAATCTGCGTCATGAAGTAGCTTGTTGGTCTCATTTCTTGTATTCTTGTATTGTTATTATTTGTACCACGTGGCATTTTTCTACCATATCTTCTTCATCCCATATTTTATATATCAATTGGTATACTTGCTTCAAACAGTTTAGTCCTTCTGTATTTGATAAGTTCCATGTTGGTTCCGTCGCTTCCTGGTACCTTTCAGTTCTTACTTCTGTTAATTATATCTCTTATTTCTTCCCTGGTTGGGCTCTCATTTATCTCTTCGTTGTTCTTTTCACCTACTTCACAACTCTTCTCTTAGTTCGATTATGTTAGCAGTTCCCTGAAGTATTCCATCGATATCTCTTTATATTCCATATCTTCATTAATTATTCTTCCCGCTTTGTTTTTTATTCCTGTTGTTTTGGTTTTATATGTTCGGGTTGCGCATTTATTTTTTGCTCTTTCCATTTTACTAATTCTATTTTCAATTGTTGTTGTTCAATTGGTTTAGTACCTACTTTATTTCGTTTCTTAGTTTTTCATAATCCTTATAAATAGATCTTTGTTAATATTATTTGTCGTTACCTCTTTCCAACATTATGAGGTCATAACAAGACATCTCAAAAACAACGTAGAGAACGTAACGGTCAATTGTATCGACTATATGTTTGTTCTAATTAACCCTTTTTTCACTTGGGCTAATAGATAGAATGGAAAGTTCTTTATTGTTGAATGTTTTTCTCGAAGGACCGTACATTGTATTCACTATATGTTGCAGGATGTATGATTATGATGGATGAAGAAATTAAACAATTATTTCACTTTCATGTTACTATATTGTAGGAATTTATAACGTATTCTTTTGCATAGACTATTAAGAATCTCACTGGATCATACGCGTGTTACAATTTGATTATTTAGCACATAATCTGCTGGATTAATGATTAATTACATATGTGGTTTACCGGGACCAACGCCGGGTGCTCTTATAACATGAGTACCATTATGTACAACGGTTAAATGATGAAGGGAGAGAACGAAGGATAAATGAGAAGTGTATGAATGCCGGCTGGGAAGTTTGTATGAACGCTGACTGGGAAGTTTGTATGAACGCTGACTGGGAAGTCTATGAGGTTTTATGCGTATTTATGTCGGTTAACGTGGGTGCGGGGAAGGACAAAAATATTAGGATCTGGCCAATGGGATAAAAGAATTTGAAACGTAACGGTCAGATACAGCGAGTGAAAATTTGCAGTTTTTTGTGGCCTGAAAAGGTTTGGTAGATACAGATAACGGAGTTTGGAAGAGGGTTTTTATGAAGCGATAAGGTGTCGGGTACTTTGAAATATTCATTGGAATTTCAGAAGACGATATTTATCTGTATTTCTTATGTGGTAGTAATGTTAAATGTTGAGAAGAAGGATATATTTAGTTATATGTATTGAGCAGAATATTTGAATTGTGTTATACAGGGGAAGTTGAAAATAAAATTCACAGGAGAATTTGGTAATTAAATCAAATTCGAACATATTGGGGGCGCGGGAAGAATGGAAGAAAGGTGAGAGATGGCTGCTCTCAGACATCGAATGCTGATGTTAGTGAAAGGGTTAGATAGCGCGAGAGTGTATAGGGCTCTGATGCAGGATTGTGAATGAAAGTGAATAATTGTAAATGTAATTATATAAATAAATGTATAGGGGTTGTAAAAGTAACCTAATGTTGGTGTCAGAGTGTTATAAGGACTCTGGCGTCATGAGTGTAAACGAATGTAAGAATGAACAAGAGTTGAGGTTAGAGTGGTGTAAGGACTCTAACGTCATAAATGTAAGAATGAACAAGGGTTGAGGTTAGAGTGGTGTAAGGACTCTAACGTCATGAATGTAAGAATGAACAAGAGGTCTAGATGTATGCTAGTTCTTGTTTTGTAAGGGCACGAATGTATGCAATGTACTCTAGAAATGGACTAGAGGTGTGAACGATAAGAATGTAAGCAATATACTCTAGAAATGGACTAGGATTGTAAACGATAAGAAAGTAAGCAATATACTCTAGAGATGGACTAGAGTTGTAAACGATAAGAATGTAAGCAATATACTCTAGAAATGGACTAGAGTTGTAAACGATGAGAATGTGAGCAATATACTCTAGAAATGGACTAGAGTTGTGAACGATAAGAATGCAAGCAATATACTCTAGAAATGGACTAGAGTTGTAAACGATAAGAATGTAAGCAATATGATGGGAGAGAGAGAGTGTGTAAGTGAGTAAATACATGATTATGTTGTAGAAGAGTAAGATTTGGATTAGCTTTTATGAGAAAAAGAGATGAAGGAACGAGAGAGATAGGAAAGGGCCAAGCGGCAGTTTTTTCGGGCCTACTGGACCTATGTACCAGCGCAATTCGCCACCGGCAGAGGCTTACCCGGTCCGATTGGGCCTAGCGACTTACGTCACGCCAAGCGTCGACTCTAGGTTAAAGCAATTGTGGTACCAGTTTGTTTAAGGAGTAACAGTCTAGGAACATCGGGCATATGTAAACAAAAAGGGGGACCAAGTTGTGAAGGGGTGTGAAAATTCCAAGAGAGAGCATGGAAAGCTCATGTGGGTACTTTTCCGGGGTTTTTATTGTATCAGAATGAATGGTGCTAGGTAAGAAAGGGAACGTTTTTCTTCGGAGAACGTGAAAACTCCAGTGTAGCTTGCGCTACTTCCTTTCTACGCGGAGGAATGAGTTGTATAGTGAGGGTGAATGTAAGAGTGTAATGTTTTAATGTTTGAGACAGCGATGTGTGATTCATTAATGAAACAACATGATCATATAAGTACAAGTTATCTGACCACCAATGTGTAGAGTGGATGTGCGAGAGACCTTTTAACTTATGAGGTTGTTTGTATATTATTCCTTTTATTTGACAATACTAAGAGTAAATGAAGTACAAGAACAAGAATGTTTAAGTCGATTCTAGTTTGACAAGTACCAGTTTGTTTTACGAGTAACGGTCCAGGAACCTCGGACATCCCAGTGTTTTACGAGACAAGGAGAGAGAAGAAAGAGAATGTGTAAGTCGATTCTAGTTCGACAAGTGTGGTACCAGTTTGTTTTACGAGTAACGGTCCAGGAACCTCGGACATCCCAGTGTTTTACAAGACAAGGAGAGAGGAGAAAGAGAATGTGTAAGTCGATTCTAGTTCGACAAGTGTGGTACCAGTTTGTTTTACGAGTAACGGTCCAGGAACCTCGGACTTCCCAGTGTTTGGATATGGTACGAGAGATTGAGGCTGTAATGCCTGTACAACGCAAGAGAGGGTATCACTAAGTGTTCAAGTGTAAGCAAGAGTATGGGTATAAGAGTGAGTTCATGTTTAATATTTCACAATTTTGTATGAAATTATAATTACAAATGTAAGTGAGTGCTACTACGAGTGCGAGTAGAATTGGAATGAGGTTATGAATTCAAGTGAGAGTGTAAGTAACATGGGAATACATTGAGAATGCATTGAGTGCAATGTATATTAAGAATGTATATGCGAGTAAGAGAGTGTGCTCATGAGACTAGAGCAAGTACGAGTGTGTGCAACAACAAGTGAGTAAGAGTAAGAGTAAGTACGAATGAATGTAAATGCAAATGTAAGTACGAGTATGTACGAATAAATGTAAATAAAGTATTACGAATGTGGTTTTAAATGTGAGTGCCAATATGAGAATGAGTATAAGTTTGATTAAAGTGCAATTGTATGCTAGTGCAAGTAATAATTCATTTGTAAATGTGTAAGGTAGTGAAAGTAAATGTGAGGTAGTGACTACGAGTGTATAAGTATGATGAGAGTTTTGTCTAACTCTTTGAGATTGTTTTTATATATGTGTTTATGAGTATAGACAGTTGTCTTAAGGGGACCCGGCTCTTTTACGGGCAAGAATGAGTTTTTTAAAAAGTTTTAATTAACGTAAAGGAGAGTTATTTCTGTTCTCGTTAAGAAAATGAGGGTATGATATGTATATAATGTTTTTGTCAAGTCGTTTTAAATTCAAAGTGTCGTCAATGTAATTTTTTAAGTAGCATATGAGTAAGGGGGATGACGTTTTATTCTAAACGTCACCCAAATGTAAATGTTTATGTTATCCAAGTATCTTTTTCATCCAAGTGTCCAAGTATCTTTTTAATACCTTTATCCAGGTATTCACATTGAAGTATTTTTTTTGTAATAATACATTTGTCCAGGTATTCACATGAAAGTAATTTTTTTTCCAATACCTTTATCCAAGTATTCACATTAAAGTATTTTTTTCAATAATACCTTTATCCAGGTATTCACATTAAAGTATTTTTTTTCAATAATACCTTTATCCAGGTATTCACATTAAAGTATTTTTTTGTAATAATACATTTGTTCAGGTATTCACATGAAAGTATTTTTTCCAATACTTTTATCCAGGTATTCACATTAAAGTAATTTTTCATGTCAAAGTGTCAAAGTTTTTTTTTCAATCGTCCAGGGTTGTAAATGTTTAAGTATTTGGTTTTCAATGTCCAAGCATATGTCTAAGTTTTTCATAAAGTTTTATGTTTTTCTTAAGTGTCAGGTATACATGTTTAGGGGATAATCATTATCTTCTTCTTGAGGAAGAAAGGTTTGGTTTTCTTGACAAGAAAGAGTTGAAGTAGGGAATGAGTGCTATCCTGCACTAAAAGAGCGTTGAGTAAGAAAGTGAATCGCTTATTCGAGTGTAAGTGTTGGTTTGAGAATGATTTATGAGTTAAGAGTTTTAATTTGAGAGTAAGTTTTGATTTGAGAGTTGTCTTTTATTAAAAGCGGTTTGGTCACACCGGAAGACTGAGTGTAATGAGTAAGAGTTATTCGTTAGGTATTGTGAATGAGTTGTCCAGAACACTACATTTCTGGACGATAATATTCTGGGGATTGTTGCATTGGTTAGGAATGATTAGGGTTTATGTCCAAAGGTCTCAATGATGTGTTTTGTTTGTGGGTGTGAGGGAAGTGAAGTAAAGTGTGATGACTTTTTTGACATGTGGAGCAAGATTTTACCGAAATGCAATTGGATATTGTGTGTTTAGAACCTAAACACCTGAAGCACAATTTGTTTGCTTTAATGTATTTATTTCGATCAGGGACAGAAAGCCGTCCGAATTGGGAACATCCATAAATTTTATGGCCTGTTTCCTTGCAAAATGAGCATGTTGGAGATGGGGAGGGGGGGACTATGATATGCACTAGACGATGGTTGATTGCGTTGACCATTGTTATGATGTGGGTTTTGTTCGGGATGCGAATGTTGGTTTGCAAATAATGTTACTCTGTTGGTTGGTGTGGTCACATTAGAGGACTGGTTACGATGATGGGATGTATCAGGTTTAGGATCTTGGGTTAACAAGTTTTCTAAGACCGTACATTTTTTCTCCAAAAAGTCAAAAAAAGTATCACTAGCAATTAAATTTTGATCAGTCTCTTTTTCTTCAAGAGATCTTTTTGTATTATAATCTAATTTTGTTTTTAGTATGTGAACGATTAGGGCATCAAATAATTCTTCCTTATTGATATTTAGATTTAACAATGACTTTACGATAGATCTAGCTTCGGATGTGAATGTTCTTAATTGTTGAGCAGTACATTTTGAGATGTTAGTACAGGTTAAAATGGGCAGTAACAATCTGCCGTGTATTATTGTATTTAGAATTCAGTAAATCCAACGCTACATCAAAATTGGTTTCATTTACCGGTAATTGAGAAATTAAATTGAGCGGGTCACCTTTCAAGTATGATTTCAAATAGTAGAATTTTTCAGTTTTGGATGTAAGCCGGGTGTTGTTTACTATTAGTGCATTAAAAGGGTCTATAAAGGCAGTGTATTTAGTGCTATCTCCTGAGAAAATCGGTATTTCTATGTAAGGTAATCTAATGTGAGTTTCACTCTGAGAATGTACAGGTGATTGACTAATTTGATTGAATTTAGAGTTTAATTTTTCGAAAGCATTTTGTAGTTTGCAGTATAATGAGTAATATTTTTCATCAATCTGGCTTCTATCGTCAAATTCTAATTCAGTATCTACGGCTATGGTTTCAATTTGGTCTTGAATCTCAGAGTATTACGGTAATATTTCTCTAAGTTGTCTATTCGGGATTTGAAAGCATACTTGTCTGACTCGTCTAAATTGTTATGGAACCAGTTATAAATACGAGTAGTTGCTGCTTTGCAACTAGCACGTTGTGTCTTTATTGAATCCATTTTGAGAATGATGAATTAATTATATGGTTAACATGAAATGTAAATCAATGAGTCATTAACTTGACTATGTTTGAACAATGTTCATTTTGTATCAGCGTAATATTTTTTTTATATTTGCTACCAGCCGTGCCTTTGTTTCAAGTTTTTTACGGCTCGTTGCACTTTAAATGACACTGTAATTGTACCTGGTTTTCTCACACAACAATACCGACTAATGTTATCATAGTTCCATAGCAATCTTAATATGTAATTATTTAAGCAACACTGTACAATAAGAATGTGTATGATGCATAAAGATATTAAAGAATTTTCTACATATGTAAATGTATGATTATGGGCGACACTATATTCAATGAATGTATGTTATATAAGAAATATCATATCAAATCACTTTGTCAAATAGTATAAATGTATAATTATGAGCTACACTGTATTTATGAATGTATGTTATATAAGAAATATCAAATCAAAACACTTTGTCAAATAGTATAAATGTATAATTATGAGCTACACTGTATTTATGAATGTATGTTATATAAAAAATATGAAATCACTTTGTCAAATAGTGTAAATGTATAATTATTAATGATCCTGTCTTTTATGAATGTATGTTATATAAGAAATATCAACGATGTTATTATAATCAATCAATCTTCAGGTGTAATTATTTAAATCACAATGTCTCATGTAAATTTCAAAAGTTCAACAATCAAATACAGAGTTCTTGTTTTAGTAATAAATACCTTAGTTGCTTCTGTTGACACTGACCTCTAGGTTTAGTAGTTGTTGCATAATTCACCTACTCGATTCAACCCGGCTGCAAATCTGGACCATGTTCCATTCACTGATTTAATCCGGCTTCGAATGACCATGTTCTAATTAACCCTTTTTTCACTTGGGCTAATAGATGGAATGGAAAGTTCTTTATTGTTAAATGTTTTTCTCGAAGGACCGTATATTGTATTCACTATATGTTGTAGGATGTATGATTATGATGGATGAAGAAATTAAACAATTATTTCACTTTCATGTTACTATATTGCATAGACAATTAAGAATCTCACTGGATCATACGCGTGTTACAATTTGATTATTTAGCACATAATCTGCTGGATTAATGAATGATTAATTACATATGTGGTTTACCGGGACCAACGCCGGGTGCTCTTATAACATGAGCACCATTATGTACGACGGTTAAATTATGAAGAGAGAGAACGAAGGATAAATGAGAAGTGTATGAATGCCGGCTGGGAAGTTTGTATGAACGCTGACTGGGAAGTTTGTATGAACGCTGACTGGGAAGTCTATGAATGACGAATGACGACTGGGAAGTGACTAAAATTGAGGTTTTATGTGTATTTATATGTCGGTTAACGTGGGTGCGGGGAAGGACAAAAATATTAGGATCTGGCCAATGGGATAAAAGAATTTGAAACGTAACGGTCAGATACAGCGAGTGAAAATTTGCAGTTTTTTGTGGCCTGAAAAGGTTTGGTAGATACAGATAACGGAGTTTGGAAGAGGGTTTTTATGAAGCGATAAGGTGTCGGGTACTTTGAAATATTCACTGGAATTTCAGAAGACGATATTTATCTGTATTTCGTATGTGGTAGTAATGTTAAAATGAATTTTTTGTTGATGTAAAGAAATATTAAATGTTGAGAAGAAGGATATATTTAGTTATATGTTTTGAGCAGAATATTTGAATTGTGTTATACAGGGGAAGTTGAAAATAAAATTCACAGGAGAATTTGGTAATTAAATCAAATTCGAACAATGTTTCTTGGTTATAAAGAATGAAAGTCCAATACAATATAGATAATTTGAAAACACTTCGGTATCTCCTATTTGCTATCGAATTTATATCATCAAATCTGTTAATTTGACATACATAACTTGATGTTTGACTGTATAAATTTTCCTTCTAGAAATATTGTTTTAGAATAGAGCCTTCGATACAAAACCAAAATACTCCGCTGGTGTTCCGGGACCAAAAACAACCAGGACCTGACGTCGCTGACGTACTGCTATCTCTAAAACATGCCGTCGTCCACCCAGGCCAAAGTCCCAACGAAAAATACGAAGCGCAACACGTCTACCATCCGCAGATGCTTCTTTCACCTGGAGGATACACCGGCGGTATCTGCGATCAATCGTTTTCTCAGCAAACTCCAGTATTTCCTAGTATGTCTGTCAACGTGTCGATGAACATGACGATGCATGGGTACCATCCTAACAATAGTTGTGGATATAGTTCTACGGAGATTTCTTGTCCGCATCAGGTATTGTTTTTAATCAGTTTTGAGGTTATTTTCCAACGTCAAATGTACATGTTATTCCACATGTATAATAAGTACTCCAAAATATGCTCCTCAAATCTGTTAAAAATTATATTCGTTCTATACTTTTGTCTGTTTTCCTAGTTACAATGGAGTACCACCCCTCAAGGTTCAACCCAAAGTTACCAAGGTCAAGGTTTATTAAGTCCCACGTACGGTGGTACCACGTATTCCTTTACAGCCGACTTCCGACCTCCACAAGATGTACCTGTAGCCACTTCTTCGTACAAACCTATGCCCATCAGTTTTTCCTCGCCTAGAAGAAGACATAGCATTAGTTTTATGGACGAAGATGGACAAAAGCCGAACGTTTGTAGAATATGCGGTGAGTAAATGATATATAGGTTAAGTTAGGTTAGGTGTTTATCAACATATTCATTTTTAGGTAAAAGTTACGCTAGACCAAGTACGTTAAAAACTCATCTGCGAACTCATAGCGGTGAAAAACCTTACAGGTGTATAGACTGCAACAAATCTTTTTCACAAGCGGCAAATCTAACAGCTCACGTGCGCACGCATAGCGGAGAAAAACCGTTTCGATGTCCAGTATGCGATCGTAGATTTTCCCAAAGTTCTTCTGTTACTACGCACATGCGCACACATTCGGGTGAACGACCTTACAGGTAAGTTCTCTTAATTGTTTTATTCCTGTATTTATTATAAAGACAAATGCTTCATTGAGATACAATAAAAATGTGAGACTAGAAAACTAAAAATTTTTTTTAGTTTGAACTTCTGAATGGGAATTTTCATTATGTGAATTGTAATTGTACACCCTCTTAAAGGGGTATTTTAATGTTTTTTTGAATGATATCATTTTAACAATGACTTAACATCATACATTGCTTCAGTCTTGTTAGCTGGATGTTTTTTGACACCTGTTTTAGGATCTTTTTATGACGACAGCTTTGATAATGGCCTAATGGCCGAAAGTGCTTTGCTGGAATTTAATAAATATATACACACTGAGTACTCGTCATTTACATTCACTCAAATTATATCTAGTGTGTACACCATACCCACAGACAGTTCTAAAACCTTGTAAGCCAGAAACACACCCTAAGTTAGAAGACATTGGTAGTTTTACTCGAGTCAAGGCTACAACGTTCGATGGAAAAATGTTGTGTACCAATTATGTGAAACAGTTTGAAGCAGCCGCTAGAGTGAATAATTGGTCCGATAAGGAGAAAGCAGTGAACCTAACTATAGCGCTTCGGGGAGATGCCTTAGATGTACTTCAGACGATACCTTTGGAAGAAACGGATGACTTCGAGCAGCTGAAGAAGAGGTTGGACATGCGATATGGTCATGAACATCTAGAACATTTGTACCAATCCCAGCTGAAGAGCCGAAGGCAGAAACGTGATGAATCCCTTCAAGAGTATGAAGTGGATATTGCCCGACTAGTTCGATTTGCTTTCCCGTCAGCACCAGAGAACATGATGGAATATCTGGGCATCCAGGCCTTTATTGATGGCTTACGTGACCCCCATACGCAGAGGACGCTTCGTTTAGCCCATCCAAAAACATTAGTCGACGCATTGACAGCTGCTCTTGAATATGAAGCAGCAACGAAGGCTTCGGGATATAACAAAATTAGGACCATCCAAGAAGAAGGTGACGAAGATAGACTTGACCAGTTCGTCAGTTTAATAAAAAGTATGTTGGACAAGAAGCCGAGAAAGATCAAATGCTGGAATTGTGTCGAGCTAGGGCATGTATGTAGTTCGTGTAAGCGCCCCAGGACTCCTGCAAACCAAGAACCACAGTCACAAGAAAACTAGAACGGGTCGGCTACGAGGTGGCAGCACCGACCCATGATCGTCCCAAAGACCCTCTCATACTGATAGCTTCTCTGGGATGTCGCAACAACAGTGTATATGTGGATGGCGAAGTGAATGGCAAGAAATATACTCTGCTGGTTGACACTGGAGCAACTAGAACCACTATACGACCAGAATTAATAAACTCCAAGAAGAAGCTTTTAACAACGAGACTACGACTGCGGACCGCCACAGGTGAGAGTGCCAACGTTCACGGTGAGACACAAATCCAATTGGGAATTGGCGCAGAAAAGTTCACGCATACGGTAATCGTAGCTGACATTGAAGAAAACGTTATTCTGGGAATTGACGTAATGAATGTACTCGTACATGGTTTCCAATTATACTTTAGAAACAGAACCATTAAAGTAGGTTCCGAGGAGGTATTCCTTCATCCATATGAAGGCAGCGCGGTGTTGGTAGCTGTACAGGAAGTCGGCAAATGCGATCCCTGTACGATTGATAAACGTGAACGAGTACCCAATTACCATCAAGAAGTACCTGTGACGTCTATAGTTCGTCAAACAACGACCACTGACAATTCGAATGGCAGATTCGAACAAATGTTATCAGTAGCTGGTCAATCTTTGGATCGAGCTGAAAAAACGAGAGTTTCTCTTGCAGTATTGAGACCTATTCGTACCAAAAGGAGGAAAGACTGGTAGAACATCAGCCGTCAAACACAAAATCGATACTGGTAGTGCTAAGCCAATTAGACAATCAGCTCGAAGACTTCCACAAACGAAGAGAGAGGAAGCTGAAAGAATAATTCGAGAGATGGCAGAAGAAAAAGTAATAGAACCATCTACTAGTCCATGGATGTCTCCAGTAGTGCTCGTCAAGAAAAAGGATAGAGCTACTAGATTCTGCGTGGATTATCGCCAGTTTAACAACGTGACGAAGAAAGGCAGCTATCCTCTTCCTCGAATTGACGATACGCTAGACACTTTGGCCAGCAGCAACCTGGTTTCCACCTTGGACCTGAAGTCTGGTTATTGGCAAGTGGAAATGGCCCCAGAAGACAAAGAGAAGACTGCTTTTACCACCGGATCTGGATTATGGCAATTCAACGTCATGCCATTCGGGCTCTGTAATGCACCTGCGATATTTGAATGGAAAATGTCTTGAGAGGGTTGTCTTGGAAGACATACCTGGTCTATTTGGACGACATCGTAGTACTGGGAAAGGCATTTGACGAACACCTGAAGAATTCGGAAGACGTATTCAAACGACTCGAAGCTGTCCAGCCCATGTTAAACCCGAAGAAATGTCAGCTGTTCCAAAACCGAGTCAACTATCTAGTTCATATAGTGAGCAATGAAGGAGTGGTGGTGGATCCAGAGAAAATTGCTTCCATTCAGCAATGGCCGCAACCAACCGACAAACATCAAATTAGGAGTTTCCTTGGACTTTGCACGTATTATAGAAGAATTATCAGGAAGTTTAGAGATATTGCCGAGCCTCTAACTCGACTTACAGAAGAATCAAGAGCTTTCCAATGGGACGAAGAGTGTCAAACGGCTTTTGAAACCTTGAAGAGGCATTTAACCTCGGCGCCGATATTGGGATATCCATTACCAGAGGGAGACTTTATTCTTGACACTGACGCAAGCAACGTAGGAATTGGTGGAGTGCTCTCGCAGATCCAAGGAGGGCAAGAAAGAGTGCTAGGATATTCCAGTAAAGTCCTTTCCTAACCAGAACGAAACTACTGCGTCACTAGAAGAGAACTTTTGACGGTAGTGAAGTTCGTGGAACACTTTTACCAGTATCTCTATGGTAGGAAGTTTTTAATCCGGACTGATCATGCAGCACTCAAGTGGTTGATGCAGTTCAAGAATCCCGAGGGCCAGATCGCTAGATGGATTGAACGACTTCAAGAGTACGATTTCAACATCGAACATCGAGCTGGTGTGAGTCACCGAAATGCCGACTCCCTGTCCAGACGGCCGTGCCCAACAGACTGCTTCCACTGCAACAAGGCGGAATCTAGGGAGCTGCAGTTTCAAGAACTACCGTAGTCAACGAGGAATGGTCAACTACCAGGATCAGAGAAGATCAGGAGAATGATCCTCACCTGAAGATGATCCGGCAATGGAAGGAACAAAATCGGCGACCTACCTGGCAAGAAGTGTCAAGATTTTCATTTAAACTTAAGGCGTATTGGGCTCAGTGGGACTCACGTGTCCTCGAAGACGGGCTGCTGAAAAGAGTCCTTGAAAACGATGATGGTTCCAAGATGAGGAGACAGCTAGTTATCCCGAGAACAAGAGTAGCTGAGATGCTGAATAAGTTACAGGACAGTCCATCGGGAGGTCATCTGGGAGTGAAGAAAACCATCTAGCGAATCCGTGAGAGGTTTTATTGGATGAACAGCTCCGATGATGTGAAGGACTGGTGTAAGAAATGTACGACTTGTGCTACGAGTAATGGACCACATCGCAAGAGAAAGGCACACATGAAATATTATAATGTTGGAAGCCCTTTCGAAAGGATTGCCTTAGACATCGCTGGACCATTTCCGACGACAGAAAATGGTGGTAAATACATCCTGGTTATAATGGATTATTTCACAAAGTGGGTGGAAATTTACGGGATCCCGAATCAAGAGGCCACAACTGTCGCGGATGTATTGTGAAAGAATTTATCAGCCGATATGAAGTGCCCTTGGAAGTCCACAGCGATCAGAGAAGAAATTTCGAAAGCCATCTATTCAGGAGATGTGTGACAAGCTGGGAATGAAGAAGTCCAGGACAACAGCATTACATCCACAGTCAGATGGAATGGTCGAGAGAATGAACAAGACTATTGGAAAATACCTGTCCAAAGTGGTTTCCAACCATCAGAGAGATTGGGACCAGTATCTTTGCCTATTCGCATTGGCTTATCGATCTGCCGTCAATGAGTCACCTGCAAAAATCCTGTTTGGACGTGAAATGAGGCTTCCTTGTGACCTGAAATTTGGCTGTCGGCCTGGGGAAGATCTAGCAGGAGAAGACTACGTGATCCAATTGACAAGAAGGCTGGACGATATTCATGAATTAGTTCGAACAAATCTTCAAGTTGCCAGCGACAGAATGAAAAGTCGGTACGACACGCAGGCCACAGGAGGCGGTTTTAAAGAAGGGGACAAAGTATGGTTACACAACCCGACGAGGAGAAAAGGATTTTCTCCAAAATTACAAAAATCCTGGGAATGTCCATACTTAATCAAGAAGAAAAGGATTAATGATGTTATATATTGCATAAGCAAGATCCCCAACGGAAAACCAAAAGTAGTTCACCAAAACCGACTAGCGCCATTCGAAGGAGATCATGACCTAGAGAAAGGAGTAAACCATATTCGAGATGTGTCTGACCCTACCTTCGACGAATTTCTGGGCGCGTATGGAGGTACCGGGAAAGCTAGATATGGAGTCACTTCAGAACAACAAGATTTGTTCACTCTCCCGGAAGATTATTCACTGGCATACAACATCCCCGCCCTTATCAATAACGCACGAGGGTTGGCAGTAGTCTTTCGAAAGAAGTTCGGGTGATTAGAAAAACTTGAAGACCAGATTCCAGCCCCTGACAAGACACTGAAACTGAAACATAATTCACGCTACGTCTTCTACGTGGTAACTAAAAATGAATTTCAAGATCGATCTACCCACCGCGATGTGTGGGAACCACTTCGAAACCTCCAAGACCATGTGTTAGAATCCAGCGTGAAGGAACTGGCTATGCCTAAGATAGCGAGTAAGCAGTTGGATTGGCGAGTTATCAGGAACATGGTAGACATTATCTTTCGAGATACCGGTGTCCAGATATTAATTTGCAGCTACAACCCCCGTTATCAGTATCGGATGAAGACGGTGCCCTGCTATTTCCATAAGATCGGAAACTGTAGAAATGGGGCCAGTTGCCGATTCAAATGTCCAGTCTCGGGTACACAAAAGTTCCAGGAGGAACTGCCATTTAAGGAGGGGGTAATGTTACGAAACAGCACACTGGTATAGTCCCTAAATCCGACTCTGTCTAAGCCATGTATGAAAATTAAAATTTTGGCGGATACGCAGGGATTTCTTAGAATTGTTTACGATTGTGACTATCTTATCTAGACATTGTTTTTGTAACCAGTCTTATCTAGAAAATGCGAGAACCAATTGTTTTTGTGTAAGCCGCAATCTAGAATTATCTAGTAAAAAAGGCACTAATATATATATATATATATATATATATATATATATATATATATATATATATATATATATATATATATATATATATAAGAACCGACTAAGGAGAGTTCAGTTTAGTTGATGAAGTGATCTCGACAAATAAACAAGAGTACACCGAAATAGCGAACAGTAAAGTGTTGATATAATTTAATAATTAAGGTTGTGTGCATATAAATTAAATTTAAGTGATTAGTTAAGTATATATAAATTAAGTGTTAGTGAGTAGTTTAGTGTCTAAATAAATTAGTAAGTAGCCATACCGTGTGTTTAAAGTTTATCCCACCCGTAATAAAAACGTTTGAATAAATAAGAAAAACATTACAGTATACTGATAAAAAAATTAAATCACGTGAACATATAATATTAGCCACAAAAATAAAAGTTGCTCCCAATTTCCCATTCCTCTACCGCCAAAAAAATCGTCTTTCTGCCGAGAGTGTAATCCAGCCAAAGAAATTCCACTCCTGGTAGGATGGATGACGTTCGTGGAAAGGGAAAACTCCCCACAAGGGACTGCACTACCAGAAGAGCCCCCTCTGTAACCAAATAAAATTGCAACCGGCAGCAGGTAACTCGATAAAACTATTTACACCTAAAAAAGTGTGGTTTCTCAGGAAAAATGTACAACCGAAACCAGAATGACACTCTACTCTAAAATATCACCCGGTGTTAGAACCCTATAATAAAAAAATTAAAATAGTATCTCTGATCACGATTTTCGGGTCAGAGTCCATGAATTATAACGAAAAATTTGTCGAAAAAATCAAGTAACTGTCTTTTAAAAGGCAATCAAACAGAAACACACTTTCTACTATAAAATAATATAACTCGAACAACTAAAAAGTTAGCGAGGGTGATATCTGTTTGAGGTTGGTTGTGGATATTGATGTCAATTGTCAAATTCTAGCCAATTTTCACTTTGTACTAATCAACTTGGATAGTCAAGTAGGATTTGTCAACAGAACGTACTTTCAATCTGACATTGGTCGACTTAGAGAGGTTTATTTAAATCTAAAAAGATTTTTAAATCCAATTTTCGAAGATATTTATAACTTTTTGAGATAAATATCGTTATCATAGAAAAATATATGTTATTCTTAATCCTTCTGATATGATTTCACTTGTTAATTCATACCCACGAAACTAGCTCACTCTTTCTTATGAATAGATTTTTAAAGGTTTTAAGTACCTCGTTTATATATTATTTTTTCTGTTCATATAGATAGAGGTTCATATAGATATAGGATATACACTACTCTTCAAATCTCGACATACACTGCCCACCAAATCTCGACATACTCTGCCCACCAAATCACAACAGATTTGAACGAAAAAAATTATTGCAAAATATCCGAATTTATAAAAGATATAATACACACCATTGCGTGGCGTTTGCCATCAATGGGATTAAAAATATATTTTTTCACATTGACGTTAGAAAAACTATACCAAAAACTCACTTTATACATTGGAGAAATAACATACTTTTCCGAAAACATTTTAATTTTATTAATTAACACAAAAATATTTTGTTTCAGATGTAGATTATGCAAAAAAGCTTTCTCCGACAGCAGCACGCTTACGAAACACCTACGCATACATAGCGGCGAAAAACCGTACGAGTGTAAACTGTGTCTATTGAGATTCAGCCAAAGTGGAAACTTAAACAGGCATATGCGTGTTCACAGTAGCAACGGTATACCGCCATGACACACGCTATTCGGATACCAAATTTAATGTACCACCACGATACGTCCAACAAGTTCCGTTAGAAGTAAATGTACTTTATTATAAAATGGTGCTTCGTTAAAATGATTAGGGGACTGAATATATCTCATATATAAAATAATACAGGGTGTGCCATGCCGTGAATAAATATTAAAAATACTGCTGATACAGGGCGCAGAAGAAATAAAAGGTAGAAGCTCCAATGTATCGGCAGCAGAAATTTTCTGTCAACACCGCATATTCTTCGTGGAAGTATCGAAGACAAGTTGGACACAGCCATATATCGATCTTTCTGGCAGTGTCGCATGAAGAATAATGCCTTGATTCTGTTGAAGTAAACGGGTTTGTTATTGTTTAGCTAAAAAATATTTTTTGAAACTTGTGCTTTAAGTGATTTATCACTTATTTGACAGTTCACGCGTTAGAAGCTTTCTTCTCACATTCCTCTTTTCTTTTGAGATTTAAGTTTTCCTCTTCTTTCTTTTTATAGTACTGTTGCCACTGAGAAGATGTAACTACGGAAGAAACTTTTTCTTTTGGTTTTCGTTTAAGAGTTTCATTTTTATTATCAGGCCAAAACAGAGATTTTTGGAAAGGTGTCGGTATAGATAATAGCTCAGAAGATCGGCACCCTCTTTATTACTGAAATTTACTTGAAATAGCTTATCACACCATTTTATATCAAAATTTATACTTACCAAATAATCTAGAACACAATATCAAATCCCTATTAATATATTAAACACTAGAAAAAATATTTGAAACTCCACTATTCCTGAAGATATACAACAAGCACAACTTCCAGCAACTGACAGTGTTTACTTTTTTACTGATTTCCGATTACAAACAATCTAAGGTTCGCGTTTTCCAAAGGGCGGGTAAATGACGTATGAGAGCAGTAGGGGAGACCGGGGATGGTTCAGTACAGGGGTTGGTTGGCACACTGTCATTATTTCTGTAACATGCCGCTAGAGTACGACTTTACACCGTATGTTAGTCGACTGAATTACTCTTCAGTCAGCCGTGAAACGATGGTGAACGTGGTTGTGGTATTATTAGTTCGATAAGTAATTTTATGATATTACGTTGCATAAGTAAATAAAATTGAAGTGAATAAAATGATTTTTGTGTGAGAGCTAATGATTTATCCAAATGTTTTATATATGGTTTTGTAAGCTTAGGATATAAGTTTTCATGTCATTTTATGGTTTTTATCAAAGTTAGCTCAAGTATCAAACAATGACATATTAAATATTGTGAAACACTGTGGGGATGGTTGGCACATGTGCCTTGGGGAAGGTTGGCACAGCGAGCCAACCAATCCCCGTTATACACCAAAATTTAGATCTCCTGTCCTTTTTAGAAAAATGGTGAGAAATCTGAAACGAAAAACTGCGAGAGCTAGTAAACCCCCTGATATTGTGTTAAGGGCAATTAAGGAGGTTAAAGACAAGAAAAGAAGCGTTAGGGCTACTGCTACTAAATATGATATTCCGTTCAGTTCTCTTGCAAGGTATTGCGCTAAAATTCCTGATGAAAAACTGAACGCTGCAGAATTTTATCAGGTTATTGGCTACAAACCAAATAGAAAGGTATAAAAAACAACCTTTATTTTTTAAGGTTTTTAATTTGTGTTGTTTTTAGATTTTTTCAACCGCTGATGAGAAAGAATTAAGTAAATACTTAAAAAAGTATAGCGGATATGTATTTTGGACTTTGTCCCAAAGAAGTGCGTAAGTTTGCCTACTAATATGCTGTATTTTTAAATAAAGAAATACATTATTCCTGGAAAGACGGTAAAATGGCTGGTCCAGATTGGTTCTCCGCTTTTTTAAAAAGGAACTCTACTTTATTTATTCGAACTCCTGAAGCCACTAGTTTGGCCCGAGTCTCGGCATTCAACGTCCATAATGTTAATGCTTTTTTTGATAACTTACAGAAAGTAATGGATCGCTACCACTTGCAACCATGCGATATTTGGAACATGAACGAAACTGGTATCACCACAGTTCAAAAACTGGACCGTGTTGTTGCTCGGAAATGCTTTAAACAAATTGGAAGAATCACCTCTGCTGAAAGGGGTACACTGGTAACTATGGCAATATCTGTTTCAGCAATAGGTAACTCGACTCCCCCGTTTTTTGTTTTTCCACGAGCCCATTTTAAAGACCATTTTTTAAACGGAGCACCTGCTGGAAGTGCCGATTCCGCTAATCCTTCTGGATGGATGCAAGGAGATCAATTTTTTAAATTGTTCAGCATTTTGTTAGAAATGTCAGATTCTCAAAAGATCATCCAGTTTTGTTGTTGTTGGATAACCATGACTCACACTTATCCATAGATGCTTTAAATGTTTTAAAAGAAAACGGAGTCTGCGTTTTGTCATTTCCACCTCATTGCAGCCACAAATTACAACCACTGGATAGACGCGTATATGGTTCTTTAAAAAATTTGTTAATACAGCATGTGATGCCTGGATGAGGAATCATGCAGGTTCTACAATGACAATTTATGATATTCCTGGTATCGTAAATACATCACTTCCTTTGGCAGCTACGCAGATGAATATTAAAAATGGTTTCAGAATATCAGGCATTTTTCCCTTCAACAGATTAATTTTCGATAATTCTGAATTCTTACCTAGCAATGTAACAGATCGAAGAGATCCAAAAGAAAGCACTTCTGATCGGACAGATTCAAAAGAAAGCACATCTGAGCAGATAAATATAAATGAAGGCACATCTAACCAGTCAGATCCTAAAAAAAATAATTCTGATCAGCCAAAACCAGAAGAACGGACACCTGAACGACTTTCAAAGCCTAACAGCCCTGTTATATCGCCTTTAGAGAACCTCAGACCTTTTCCTAAAGCTGCACCAAGGAAAAATACAAAAAAAGGTAGAAAGAGAAGATCAACTGCTATACAGACTGACACCCCTATAAAAGACACACTGGAACAAGAGAAGGCTGAAGCAAAAAGAAGCCGATCATTGCGAGAAAATAAAAAAGCACATAAAACAAAACAAAAAAATAAAGAGAACATAAAACTGAAGAAACAACTGATGACGACTGGGATTCTGGAACTAACAGCGATTACGAAGACGTAGACTGGGCGAATATTAACCTTTTGAAGAGTTTCAGAGAAATCCTAAAAAAGATGATTTTGTCTTAGTGAAATTGCTAGACAGTGAAAATTACCCGCTCAAAGGGAAAATATTTTATTGGAAAAATTATTGGGGACGTTGACAGGGAATGGGAGGTCTTATTTTTGCGTAAAAGTGAATAAGTTAGTGGATCCTTCATATTTCCTGTCATAGAGGACATATCTATCGTACATGGCAATGACATTAAAATGATCATACCACCACCACCTTCCTTTTCAGGGGGAACTAAAAGACTTCAGTCAATGTTTAAGTTCGAAGTAAACTTTTCTTTGCTAAATATGTTTTAATAAAATAGTTTCTGTATAGTTTTTAATTATTGTTTATCCTGTGCCAACCCACTCCTTAGTCTGAGCCAACCAACCCCAAAAGAGGGGTAGGTTGGTTCACTAAACAATGGATTCAAACAATACTTAGGAAATGTCCAATTTTGGTCACTCATTTTTCATATTCTTATACAATAAAGGTAAAACTTCAATAAATTATTTTAAAAAATGTCAAAAAAATTGATTTTTTTCTAAAAAGTGTACCAACCATCCACGGTCTCCCCTACAGACGACTTATAATTTACGAAATTCAGATTTGAATCTTATTATTCGATAAAATTTCAAGAAAGTGCCGTTAATTGGAGTTTTTACCTCACACATTTGATTGCACATCTTCTAGAGGAATAGAAGTAGGTATACATTGAAAAAAATTTATAGGCTATGATCTCTACAAACTACGTCAGTAGTATTAGTTTCGTTAAATTATAATGGCCAGTGGCGTGGTACCAGGGGTTAATGAACTTTTATGGAGCGATATTCATGAATTCGCAGGTAAAAACTTTTGTCTACAATTTCCTACATAAAAGAAATTCTTTTTTTGGAATGAGACCCTTTTTTACTATGAGAAATTTTTTGAACAATAAACTGTTTTTACAGATTTTTTCAAATAATTTAAATACTATATTGAGACAAAAATTAAGAACTCTATATTAATAAACATTTTTTTAGTGCCCCAATGTCACATAAAGATCACTTATTCTTTTTTATTTATTCCTGCAGTTCTAGTTTTCAACCAAATTTCTCGTTTCTGACGTTTAGTTTCAGTACTCGTAGAATTTTCTCTTCTTTTCTTTTAGCGCAATGTTCTTTCTTCTTTCACGTATCTCCTGGATTCTAATACTCTCTGGGGACATACTTTGACCGTGTCTATTCAATTCGAATAGTTCTCCTCTTATTGTTGGATTTATTGATTTTCGTTGATTTTCCAAGACTTTCTCTACTGTATTAAATAAGAACTATGCCATAGATCTGACAACTTTATTATTTCAGGCAAACAATCTCAGTACTCATTTTAGCAAATACAGTGCTATTCAAAAGTCCTCTCCCCCCCTCGTATCTTTTGAACGGTTACACTTACATTAATAAAATTTGGAGGGTGAAAATAAAGTGTTGTAAACTTCTCTACGAATGGTAACAGGTAATAGTAATAGATTACGTCACAGTGCCACTCTGGCCAATAATTTTAAATAGGACCTTATGGCAAGTGATATCTCGTTTGAAAGGCATTGACATTGGCTATATAGCCATATTAATTTTGTATGGGTTTAAATTAATTTTGACGGATAAATTAAATAAATACCAAAATTATTATTTCACATTTAAATATTGAAGATTTTTCAGTCCGCCTCTGGTTAGTTGTCAAAAAAATTGACGTTTTTAACTTAATTACTATTTGTTGCTTTGCAAAGTTTTTCTAAATAGCTTAAATATTTAATTTTATTATTGTTTAACGAGACGTTTAAGAGTTTACATAGGCAAAATGGTACGTACTCAAGTCGACAAAGTAGCAGCTATCTTAATAATTGGTGAATCTAGAAAGAATCTCCATAAAGCGGAACGTTTATTTAATAAGAGATATCCAGATCGCCATATCTCGAGAACTTATTTGAAGGAGCTTCTTCACAAGTTTGAAGCAACAGGTAGTGTTCAAGATGCCAAACGATCTGGTCGACCAACATTTAGTGATAATAAAAAAATTGATATAGTTGCTATAATGGTAGTAAACCCTACTTCATCTTCAAACTAAAGTTGCGTCTATCTGTGAAGTAAGTAAAAGTACAGTACAGAGAGTGTTGGCTAAAAATAAATTCCATCCATATAAGTTAAAAATGGTGCACCACCTTTCGTATGACGACCCCGACAGAAAACTCGAATTCTGTGAATGTATGACATATAAAATTAGTCAAAACCAACATTACACAAAAACAATTTGTTTTAGTGACGAAAGTACTTTTTGCCTCAATGGAAATGTGAATACACAAAATGTAAGGTATTGGAGTGACACAAATCCTCGCAACTTTCGTGAACAACATACCCAATTTCCAGAAAAAGTCAATGTTTGGGCAGGTATTTTGGGAAAACACATAGTTGCTCCTGTTTTCCTAAATTCAAATTTAAGCGGTGAAGTGTATCTGGAGATGTTACAAAATGCAATTGAGCCGATAATTCTTGAAATTCTGGAAGATAATCAAGATGAATTCGACCATCTGGAAATAACATTTCAACAAGATGGTGCTACTGCACATTATTATGATACAGTAAGACGTTACCTGGATGAAGAATATCGAGGTAGATGGATCGGTCCTATAGAATGGCCACCTCGGTCACCAGATCTGATACCATTAGATTTTTTTCTATGGGGGTACTTGAAATCCAAGGTTTATACTACGGCACCAGATAGCATTGGCGTTTTGAAAGAAAGAATTACTGAAGAATGCAATGCTATTTCAGCTGACACATTCGAACGAGTACGACAAGAGTTTACTAATAGGATATATTACTGTCAGGAAGTAGACGGAGCACATTTCGAACACTTGCTATAAGAATTCATTGTTGATATTTGGTTAATTAAGTTTAAAAAAATAATTTCAATAATTTTGGTTTTATATTTAATTTATCCGTCAAAATTAATTTAAACCCACACAAAATTAATATGGCTATGTAGCCAATGTCAATGCCTTTCAAACGAGATATCACTTGCCATAAGGTCCTATTTAAAATTATTGGCCAGGGTGGCACTGTGACGTCATCTATTACTATTACGTCACCTGTGACCATTCGTAGAGAAGTTTACAACACTTCATTTTCACCCTCCAAATTTTATTAATGTAAGTGTAGCCGTTCAAAAGATACGAGGGGGGGGAGGGGACTTTTGAATAGCACTGTAGGATATGAGAATCTTTTATTCTGCCCCTACATCAAACATTCAAAATCGATCACTCCTGTTCGAATCACCCTGTAACTATACAAATTACGTAGACTTCTCGATCAGTAAATACCTCGAACTCTTTTTAAATGAGATATATAATGTAATAATGACCATCTTTAATTATACGAAAAAATATTTCCTTAACACCAGTTTGAAGGAATCTCTCGAGTAAACAACGATAAATGTATCGAAGTAAATTGTTACACGTGTACCAAAGATTTGATTAGTTCTAGTCAATTTATGTACATAATATACAAAGATCTCAATGTTGATATTTTCTAATTAAAAATAAAAACAATTATTATAATATTCTCATTTCTTTACCTATTTCCTCGTATACCTATATGAAATGGTGAAGTTCGCAACAAAGTTCGAAACATCGACGGAATAAAAGATTTTTAATCATAATAACCTATAAAAATTACGTTTCAAAAGTATCCCTGTAGAAGACTTGCACCAAAGCAGAAATGTCGGTGCAATAAAGTGCGATTCATTTTAAGTCACTTTCTTATTTTATTTGCTCCCAGTTTAAAGCGAGGTCCTACCAGTATGTCAATGTCTGGAGCTAAGAAATCACCTAGAGACAGATTACGTTTTACATATACAATTTGTACCCAATTTAACTCAGTGTGGCAATGAAAAGAAAATCGGATACAGTTTTTATTGTCTTAAAGCAAGAGACATCAATACACACAAAGTAATGTACAGCAATTTTTTTATTTTGTTTTAAATCAACTTGAAGAATACTTTTACTAGGGCAAAAACGTAGATAAAAACAAATTTCCCAATATATTACTGTTAAAACTTGCAGGAAATCGGACAATGGAACATATTTCTGACGGATTTTTATAAATTCTTCATATATGTTAACCTAAAAAAAATGAAACTTTGGAAAATTAAGAACGAGCCAAATAATTGACAATAGTTTGTTATCGACAAAAAGTTCTAGATACAGACTAGAAACCAACTAGTTATATAAGCTACCTGAGTAAGGATTTTACACCAGCTAAAATATTGTGAACTAAGAGTTATATTTTATGTAATAAAGCTTTAGGCACTGTAACGAAGTTACATTTTCAAAGACCGGGCAAAAGCACAATCTTCCGTATAATGGGAAATAAAGCGTTCGAACACCGTATTTCTCCGTCCGTATCGATACAATGTAATATAAACATCGGTACAATATAACATAATATAATTTATCAAACCTGCACCGACAGTCGGCGACACTTACGACTTCGCGCCGTATCCCCAACAAGCCATACCGTAAAGCAGAACGATTCTCAGTGTAGTCAGTCTATCCTTAGACTCAGATCCTTACCCGCATACGCAGGTGAGACTTAAAACTAAGAGACTTCATTGTGCTCATAAAACCGTTCTCTTTCAGAAAACCGATTCCGGTAGAGTAAC
Organism: Galeruca laticollis; assembly: GCA_963921935.1. Lineage (NCBI taxonomy): Eukaryota > Metazoa > Arthropoda > Insecta > Coleoptera > Chrysomelidae > Galeruca > Galeruca laticollis. Next base: position 110,848,189 of record OY998179.1, read on the forward strand.
CGAACCGTTTACCGAGGTGAGTGATATTCCGAATTTTATACCTTAGGGTATATGGTTCTCGCCGTATAATCCGACCAGGGGAAGTAAAGGGGAACCGTGTCCGCTGCTAGAACGTTGAGTTCTCACATCCTAGCAGCGGCCGTGTTTGGGCCTTAAGCCATCCGATCGAGGGGAACCGTGTCCGCTGCTAGAACGTTGAGTTCTCACATCCTAGCAGCGGCCGTGTTTGGGCCTTAAGCCATCCGATCGAGGAGTACCGTGTCCGCCACTAGAAAGTTGAGTTCTCACATCCTAGTGGTGGCCGCCGCAACTCCGAGATTTCGATACCGCGGAAACCGAGAGCCATATCCCCCGAAAGTAGAGCTTTGATTAACCTAGAGGGTTCGCTTGCAATCCGTAGTAGTTCTGCCCACTGCCGCTAACCGTCCACCGCATCCTCGCCCCATTTTTGCTGTCGCTTGCAATCCGTAGTAGTTCTGCCCACCTCCGCTAACCGTCCACCGCACCACCCGGCTTCCGCTAACCGTCCACCGCAACCCCGCCCATTTTTTGTTGCTTCCGCTTGCATAGCTTTGTTTTACTCACCGTAGTAGAGACCGTTTTGAACCTGTAGGATAGTAGTTAGTACTAGTGCTTTTGCCCCGCCTACCCGAATTAGAGGACATTTAGTTTAGTTTTCCGTTTAATAAAGACTCTTTGTAGATACGTAACTTTTGGTTTCTCTTCTCTCCAACTCCAATTACCAGTAAACCTCCGTAAATAGGTAAGAACGTTAAGCAGCTAATACCCAGGTTACGAAGCCGGGGAGGCAAGTAAAATCTGCCCGACCGGCCGCAACACTTTCGTCACCACCATAAAGTGACCCCTGGAGTATTTTAATTCTTCATTGACGCTGCGGTGCGAGTGGAGCATACCACTTTAATAAACTGGCGCCCGAGGCAACCCGTCACCTGTAGTTAAGGCGTCAACCCGTCAAGTAACGACGCAAGAGCGTTACAAATTTGGCGCCCGAGCAGGGACCGTTTTTATGGTGTACCGAGTCCGCTAATTACCAGAAGTCGTAGAAAAACGGTTTTGGAGTTGGTGGAAGTAATCAAAACGTTACAGAGAGGTAAAAACCGTAGCAAACGTTTTAGTAGACCGTCTTATAGCCGAATCCGTCGAAATCCGCCGACCTGTCATTTTTGACAGGTGAGCCGTTTTTCGCGGAAAAGACCATTTCTATAGTGTACCGAGGCCGCTGATCACCGTAACTTGAGTAAAACCCGTTTTGAGGTAGTGAAATTGATTCCGTCACTTTAGAGGTCCGAAACACACCGCAAACACTTCAGGGCACCGTATTATACCCGAATCCGACGAAATCCGCTGACCTGTCATTTTGACAGATTGCCAGCTTCGGCTTAACCGAGGACCGACCCCCTGTGCGACCCCTCGTTTAATAGGTTATCGAGTACGTAGAACCGATTGGCATCGTCAATTTATTGCTTAGAGTCACCCGTCTAGAGATACGAGCAATTGGTAAGGGAAAAATAGGTTTCTGACCGTTGAGCAAGGAAGCTATACCGATTCCGAGTATTAGTAAAATGGCTACTAAGAATTCAGTATCCGCAAACACTCCGGACGAAGCTACCGCCGCCCAGAACACGCTTCCGAGAGAAGAACCGACTGACACCCGTGTTGGATGGGTATACCTCCTAAGAAAGGAGGAATTAGACGTAGAACTAGCCAAATTTAGGCTAGAAGTCACCGGAACCGTAGATGATAAGAGACGCCGCCTTTCCAAGTTCATCCGTGAAGGCCGCGCCTCCCCCGCACCGACCGCCGCAATGCCGTTTGTATTTCCCGCCACATCCGGAGCAACCACCGCCACCGCCGCACTACCGACCGTCACCGTAACAAGGGCAGAAGCATACGGAGCAACCACAGTTACCGCCGCATTACCGACCGTCACCGTTACCAGTGCAGAAGAACCCGCAACGACAAACGTGTTCAATGGTACACTGGCAGGAATCCAGCCCACTCCAGGGCCAAGCTCAGGACCAATAATGCCGCCATTAAGAACCAAGGATCGGAGGATAAGCTTCAATGGATCAGGAGACCCCGCTGCTTTCCTCGAGAGGCTTGAGGAGGTTTGTGAGTCACAAGCCATCTCTCTCGACCGGCTACTGCAAGCTATGCCCGAGCTCTTACATGGAATGCCAGCACTTTGGTTCCGGAACAACCGCAAATACTGGTCTAACTGGCAAGAGTTCTGCACCGCCTTCCGAGATTTTTTCTTTCCGGTCAATTATCTCGTCGATTTAGAGGTAGCCATCAGTAGAAGAACTCACCATCTTCAAGAGAGTACCGCCACATACATCACAGATATGCAAACGCTCATCCGTCGCCATGGAAGTATCACCCCGGAGCAGGAATTGAATTGGCTGTACCGGAATCTCCACCCAGAGTTTCGCCGTCAGATTCGTAGAACGGACTTCTCGAATCCGCAGGAATTTGCCAAAGCCGTCCGGGATTACGAACTGCTACGCTCCGAGATTGAGCAGGCTCGTGGACAAACCGATCGATCCAATCCGTATCCAGTTCGGCAGCCAACGGAGAATACGCGTAAGCTGGACTATGCAGCCGCTTCTGCCGCCACACCCTGTCGCTCTCAGCCGCGCCCGGCTGCAGCGACCGCATCAGCGACCGTTAGGGCAACCCATCAAGGACCTGCGTCCCCAACTCGGCTCACTGGACGCCGTTTTGACTCAAAGGATACAGTAACCGCAACAGCACTCAACAAGCAACCAACCGGCAGAAACCAAGAATGTTGGCGATGTGGCCAGACCGGACATTTTTGCAGTCAATGTCGAGGAACTCTCAGGATCTTCTGCTCCAGATGTAAGAGGGACGGAGTTATGTCCCGAGACTGTCCGTGTCCACGGCCGGAAAACTGCTAAGGCGCTGTGACCACCCGAGGCTTGCGCAGCAAAGCCCTCAAAACGCCTCAATTCCCCCCACATCAGCTAACCTAGGAAATCGCCCACCTAGGACACAGGCTGGCACCAACACGTCGAGAGTCACGACGAATCACCGTCCCGTCCCAAAGGAGACTCGGCCCGTACCGTGCTTTCCTATTGGGATCACCACGACGAGACCGCCGCTAACTCTCACCAAAGATGAAGAAGATTGTCTACAGAGATTTCTGCAGGAGGAACTACCGTCATTTGAGGATATTCGAGGGGTAACACCGTTGATCGAACACAGGATCCGTCTCACCAATCCTGATCCAATCAAACAACGTTATCGCCCTCAGAATCCCCGAATGCAGGAAATAATCAATGAAGAGGTGGACAAGATGCTAGAGGCAGGGATTATAGAGCCGTCAGCGAGTCCGTGGAGCTCTCCCGTCGTCATCGTCCGTAAAAAGGATGGCAAGCCCCGGTTCTGTATAGACTTTCAGAAAATCAACTCTGTCTCCATGAAAGATGCTTACCCGCTACCCTTCATCAACGCCGTCCTAGACAAACTCCGAAGAGCCAAGTTCATATCCAGCATCGACCTCCGCCAAGGCTACTGGCAGGTAGCTCTGACAGAGGACAGCAAACCGATTACCGCCTTCACTGTCCCGGGAAGAGGATTGTACCAGTTCCGAGTAATGCCTTTCGGACTGCACGCCGCTCCCGCCACATTCCAACGTCTCATGGACAGAATAATAGGACTCGAGATGGATCCATATTGCTTCGCATACCTGGACGACATCATAGTGCTCGGAGGAACTTTTGAGGAGCATCTCGCTAATTTACGAGAAGTTTTCCGCCGCCTTCGAGCCGCGAACTTGCGAATCAACCCCGAGAAGTGCCACTTTGGGAGAAAATCTCTCAGATACCTGGGCCACTTAGTCACATCGGAAGGGATCCGCACGGACCCCGAAAAAGTAGCCGCCATCACCGAGATGGCCGCACCTACGAATGTCAGAGGGCTTCGACGCTTTCTAGGAACAGCCTCGTGGTACAGGAGATTTGTACCGTCTTTCTCCGAAGTAGCAGCACCGCTGCACCGACTACTGAAGAAACACCACCGATGGAATTGGGGGTCCGAGCAAGAAGACGCTTTCCGGAAACTCAAAACTTGCTTAACAGAATCTCCAGTTCTGGCCTGTCCCGACTTCGACAAACCCTTCGTTTTACAAACCGACGCTTCCGATCACGGTCTCGGAGCCGTTCTTACCCAGGCATCGGACGAGGGAGAACAAGTAATTGCCTACGCCAGCCGATCGTTAACTTCCACTGAAAAAGCCTACTCCGTTACCGAAAAGGAATGTTTAGCCATAGTCTGGGGAATCGAAAAACTGCGCCCCTACTTGGAAGGTTACCACTTCACCGTGATAACGGACCACCAGTCGCTCCGTTGGCTTCATTCGATCAAAAGCCCAGCCGGACGCCTTGCCCGATGGAGTATGTTCCTCCAACAGTACGACTTCGACATCAAGTATCGCCAAGGAGGGTTAAACAAGGTGGCCGACACTCTATCCCGAGAACCCCTAGATAATACCGAGGAAGGCGCTGAAGATATAGCAACCGTAGACACAGTGAGCGGATGCTCCTGGTATGATCGAAAGAAAGAAGAAGTACGACGGAACCCTGAAGCATTTCCCGACTATTATATCCGAGAAGACCGTCTGTATCGACATTTTTGGGATTCGAACGATTTCACTGAACCAGAATTAAGCGACCCCTGGAAATTATGTGTTCCCAAACCGACCCGGCTCAGCATACTACAAGAGATGCACGACGCGCCCACCGCCGGACACATGGGAATCGCCAAGACTATCGCCCGGATTGCAACTCGCTACTATTGGCCTGGAATGTTCCGCGACACCGCTAAATATGTACGTAGCTGTGACTTGTGCCAACGGTATAAGTCTTCCCAAATGAAGCCCGCAGGAAAGATGCAACCGTCGCCCAATCGTCAACCCTGGGAATGCGTCAGCGCCGACCTGGTGGGCCCTTACCACGATCTACGCGGGGACACTCCTTTCTCATCGTATTCCAGGATCGCTTTACGAAATGGGTACAATGCCGCCCGGTCCGCAAAGCAACCGCTAAGGCCGTCGTACAAGCTTTGTATGAAGATATAATAACCCGCTTTGGTTGTCCCAAGGTAATCCTCACCAACAATGGAACTCAGTTTACCGGCCGGTTGTTCGAAGAATCACTAAAAGAGTTCGGTATTCAACACCGTTTGACTCCACCATATACCCCACAAGCTAACCCCGTGGAGAGAGCCAACAAGACGTTGAAAACCATGATAGCGCAGTTCTGTGAAGAAGATCACCGGAAGTGGGACCTGCACTTAGCCGAACTTTCGTTCGCTATAAACACCGCACGTCAAGAATCCACCGGATATTCCCCCGCGTTCTTGAACTTTGGAAGAGAATTAGAAATTCCCAAGGCTATATACCGCCCAACCTCCCCCGTTGAAGAGGGGAACGTAAATACCAGTCAAGAGGATGCCACTCAGCACACCGACAGATTGTCCCGTCTAAGGGATACATTCGAGATGGTACGGGTAAATCTGGCCAGGGCATTCACCGTTCAGAGTCGTCATTACAACCTCCGGCGCCGAAATTGGCGTTGCCATGTAGGTGATCAAGTCATGAAACGCGAGCACCACCTGTCCTCAGCGGACCGAGGATTCGCCGCGAAACTTGCTCCCAAATATTCCGGCCCCTATACCGTGACCCATGTCCTCTCACCGGTAGTATACAACCTCAAAAGCAGAACAGGCAAACGACTCCATCGGATTCATGTCAAAGATCTACGGCCGGCACATACTTCCGATAAACACTAGGTAAGAAATAACCGTTTCCTTTCAGAGATGACAAGCCGATGTCCAGGAGAACCCCCAAGAGGAGCCGCCCCACCGCACTCGCTGCGTGTGCCTCGACAAGAGGGGTTACTGTAGTATAGTTGTTCTTCTCTTCCGAATCTTAGTCTTCCGTAGGTTTATTTGATTTCTTTTTCATAGATATATACTAGAGTTATTAACGTTTTTTATTTATTTGGGCCCGTTTCCGTTATATACCTTGCGTCCGAACTTCATTTATGACAATCCGTTGTAATAGTCTTTTACTTGGTATCTCTCCGCCGGACCATATGTTGGGTTAGATTACTGATTTGCTTTGACCTTTCAGGAATCTCGGAGCCATAGAAGGAGAGTGCTAGGATAGATCCGACTCCCGAAACCAAGTCAGCCGTAGACAACGTCGTCACTGACCTTCTGGAGGCCATGGAGGAAAGCCAAGACACACCTAGTCGCCGTGAGGCCGCCAACCCCGGAGTTTCAGTGTCCAAAGCACCTTCCAGCGCTGCCATGCGCCGTGCCCCGCCTGCAGATGTCAGCATCTCTTCAAGACGCGTCTTCACTAGAAGTCGGAAGCCCCACACCGGTCCGACATCAACCGAAGAAACGAGAAGTTGAACATTATTTTCTTTTTGAATTTCATCTTTTCAATTCCGAATATTTGTGATAGGTGTACCTACCCCCAATAAAAGGGTTCGGCCGCAAAAGGGGTAGGCGCCTAGTCGGTTTTTTTTTTGTTTTGTTTTGGGATCTTTTCCGTAATAGATAGTTCAGGGGAAGTTTTTGAAAAAAAATATATAGTCATACATTTTTTTTCTCCGAAGTGGGAAGGGTGTGTAACGAAGTTACATTTTCAAAGACCGGGCAAAAGCACAATCTTCCGTATAATGGGAAATAAAGCGTTCGAACACCGTATTTCTCCGTCCGTATCGATACAATGTAATATAAACATCGGTACAATATAACATAATATAATTTATCAAACCTGCACCGACAGTCGGCGACACTTACGACTTCGCGCCGTATCCCCAACAAGCCATGCCGTAAAGCAGAACGATTCTCAGTGTAGTCAGTCTATCCGTAGACTCAGATCCTTACCCGCATACGCAGGTGAGACTTAAAACTAAGAGACTTCATTGTGCTCATAAAACCGTTCTCTTTCAGAAAACCGATTCCGCTAGAGTAACCGAACCGTTTACCGAGGTGAGTGATATTCCGAATTTTATACCTTAGGGTATATGGTTCTCGCCGTATAATCCGACCAGGGGAAGTAAAGGGGAACCGTGTCCGCTGCTAGAACGTTGAGTTCTCACATCCTAGCAGCGGCCGTGTTTGGGCCTTAAGCCATCCGATCGAGGGGAACCGTGTCCGCTGCTAGAACGTTGAGTTCTCACATCCTAGCAGCGGCCGTGTTTGGGCCTTAAGCCATCCGATCGAGGAGTACCGTGTCCGCCACTAGAAAGTTGAGTTCTCACATCCTAGTGGTGGCCGCCGCAACTCCGAGATTTCGATACCGCGGAAACCGAGAGCCATATCCCCCGAAAGTAGAGCTTTGATTAACCTAGAGGGTCGCTTGCAATCCGTAGTAGTTCTGCCCACTGCCGCTAACCGTCCACCGCATCCTCGCCCCATTTTTGCTGTCGCTTGCAATCCGTAGTAGTTCTGCCCACCTCCGCTAACCGTCCACCGCACCACCCGGCTTCCGCTAACCGTCCACCGCAACCCCGCCCATTTTTTGTTGCTTCCGCTTGCATAGCTTTGTTCTACTCACCGTAGTAGTTCACCGTAGTAGAGACCGTTTTGAACCTGTAGGATAGTAGTTAGTACTAGGGCTTTTGCCCCGCCTACCCGAATTAGAGGACATTTAGTTTAGTTTTCCGTTTAATAAAGACTCTTTGTAGATACGTAACTTTTGGTTTCTCTTCTCTCCAACTCCAATTACCAGTAAACCTCCGTAAATAGGTAAGAACGTTAAGCAGCTAATACCCAGGTTACGAAGCCGGGGAGGCAAGTAAAATCTGCCCGACCGGCCGCAACACTTTCGTCACCACCATAAAGTGACCCCTGGAGTATTTTAATTCTTCACTGACGCTGCCCGGTGCGAGTGGAGCATACCACTTTAATAAACTGGCGCCCGAGGCAACCCGTCACCTGTAGTTAAGGCGTCAACCCGTCAAGTAACGACGCAAGAGCGTTACAGCACATAGTATTCTTCATCATAAAGTTCTAGATACAGCTTAGAAACCGACTAGCTTCTGACAGCACGTGAACTTCTAGATATCATTTGTAATCCACCTGAAGAAGGCATCTACTCAAGCTGAAACGTCATGTAAGAATCGGAGACATATTCTACGTCCTAATCATTTAGACAACCAATTTTCATAGTCATCATGTTATAGATATAGCTTAGAAATCGACTAGCTTCTTACAGCTTCGATAATATTGGTAACCTACCCGAAGAAGGTTTCTACATAAGCTGAAACATTGCGAACTAAGAATTGGAGACATATTTTACGTTCTAAAGTATAAGACACATAATTTTAATCGTCATAAAGTTCTAGATGAAACTTAGAAACCTACTAGCTTCTGGCAGGGCGTGAAACTTTCGATATTATTTTTAACCTACCTGAAGAGAGCTTCGACACAAGCAGAAACGTTATAAACTATAACTGGAGACATATTTTACGTCCTAAAGTTTAAGACACATAATTCTGATCGTCATAAAGTTCTAGATAGAACCCAGAACCTACTAGCTTCCGGCACGACATGAAATCTTCGATATTATCTATAACCTACCTGACGAAGGCATCTATTCAAGCTGAAACGTTCTCAACTAAGAATTGGAGACATATTTTACGTTCTAAAGTTTGAGACACATAATTCTGATCGTCATAAAGTTCTATATAGAGTCTAGAAACATACTAGCTTCTGGCAGGACATGAAATTTTCGATATTATTTGTAACCTAACTGGGGAAGGCTTCAACACAAGCAGAAACGTTGTCAACTGAAAACTGGAGACATATTTTACGGCTTAAAGTTTAAAACACATAATTCTGATCGTCATAAAATTGTATATAGAACCTAGAAACATACTAGCTTCTGGCAGGACATGAAATTTTCGATATTATTTGTAACCTGCCTGGAGAAGGCTTCAACACAAGCAGAAACATTGTCAACTAAAAACTGGAGACATATTTTACGTCCTAAAGTTTGAGACACATAATTCTGATAGTCATAAAGTTCTATATAGAACCTAGAAACATACTAGCTTCTGGCAGGACATGAAATGTTCGATATTATTTGTAACCTATCTGGGGAAGGCTTCAACACAAGCAGAAACGTGGTCAACTAAAAACTGGAGACATATTTGAAGTCCTAAAGTTTAAAACACATAATTCTGATCGTCATAAAGTTGTATATAGAACCTAGAAACATACTAGCTTCTGGCAGGACATGAAGTTTTCTATATTATTTGTAACCTGCCTGGAGAAGGCTTCAACACAAGCAGAAACGTTGTCAACTAAAAACTGGAGACATATTTTACGACCTAAAGTTTGAGACACATAATTCTGATCGTCATAAAGTTCTATATAGAACCTAGAAACATACTAGCTTCTGGCAGGACATGAAATTTTCGATATTATTTGTAACCTGCCTAGGGAAGGCTTCAACACAAGCAGAAACGTTGTCAGCTGAAAACTGGAGACATATTTTACGTCCTAAAGTTTGAGACACATAATTCTGATCGTCATAAAGTTCTATATAGAACCTAGAAACATAATAGCTTCTGGCAGGACATGAAATTTTCGATATTATTTGTAACCTGCCTGGGGAAGGCTTCAACACAAGCAGAAACGTTGTCAACTAAAAACTGGAGACATATTTTACGGCCTAAAGTTTGAGACACATAATTCTGATCGTCATAAAGTTCTATATAGAACCTAGAAACATACTAGCTTCTGGCAGGACATGAAATTTTCGATATTATTTGTAACCTGCCTAGGGAAGGCTTCAACACAAGCAGAAACATTGTCAACTAAAAACTGGACACATACTTGAAGTCCTAAAGTATAAGACACATAATTCTGATCGTCATAAAGTTGTATATAGAACCTAGAAACATACTAGCTTCTGGCAGGACATGAAATTTTCGATATTATTTGAAAGCTGCCTGGGGAAGGCTTCAACACAAGCAGAAACGTTGTCAGCTAAAAACTGGAGACATATTTTACGTCCTAAAGTTTGAGACACATAATTCTGATCGTCATAAAGTTCTATATAGAACCTAGAAACATACTACCTTCTGGCAGGACATGAAATTTTCGATATTATTTGTAACCTGCCTGGGGAAGGCTTCAACACAAGCAGAAACGTTGTCAACTAAAAACTGGAGACATATTTTACGGCCTAAAGTTTGAGACACATAATTCTGATCGTCATAAAGTTCTATATAGAACCTAGAAACATACTAGCTTCTGGCAGGACATGAAATTTTCGATATTATTTGTAACCTGCCTAGGGAAGGCTTCAACACAAGCAGAAACATTGTCAACTAAAAACTGGAGACATATTTGAAGTCCTAAAGTTTAAGACACATAATTCTGATCGTCATAAAGTTGTATATATAACCTAGAAACATACTAGCTTCTGGCAGGACATGAAATTTTCGATATTATTTGTAACCTGCCTGGGGAAGGCTTCAACACAAGCAGAAACATTGTCAACTAAAAACTGGAGACATATTTTACGTCCTAAAGTTTGGGACACATAATTCTGATCGTCATAAAGTTCTATATAGAACCTAGAAACATACTAGCTTCTGGCAGGACATGAAATGTTCGATATTATTTGTAACCTGTCTGGAGAAGGCTTCAACACAAGCAGAAACGTGGTCAACTAAAAACTGGAGACATATTTGAAGTCCTAAAGTTTAAAACACATAATTCTGATCGTCATAAAGTTGTATATAGAACCTAGAAACATACTAGCTTCTGGCAGGACATGAAATGTTCGATATTATTTGTAACCTGCCTGGGGAAGGCTTCAACACAAGCAGAAACGTTGTCAACTAAAAACTGGAGACATATTTTACGACCTAAAGTTTGAGACACATAATTCTGATCGTCATAAAGTTCTATATAGAACCTAGAAACATACTAGCTTCTGGCAGGACATGAAATTTTCGATATTATTTGTAACCTGCCTAGGGAAGGCTTTGACACAAGCAGAAACGTTGTCAGCTAAAAACTGGAGACATATTTTACGTCCTAAAGTTTGAGACACATAATTCTGATCGTCATAAAGTTCTATATAGAACCTAGAAACATACTAGCTTCTGGCAGGACATGAAATTTTCGATATTATTTGTAACCTGCCTGGGGAAGGCTTCAACACAAGCAGAAACGTTGTCAACTAAAAACTGGAGACATATTTTACGGCCTAAAGTTTGAGACACATAATTCTGATCGTCATAAAGTTCTATATAGAACCTAGAAACATACTAGCTTCTGGCAGGACATGAAATTTTCGATATTATTTGTAACCTGCCTAGGGAAGGCTTCAACACAAGCAGAAACATTGTCAACTAAAAACTGGAGACATATTTGAAGTCCTAAAGTTTAAGACACATAATTCTGATCGTCATAAAGTTGTATATAGAACCTAGAAACATACTAGCTTCTGGCAGGACATGAAATTTTCGATATTATTTGTAACCTGCCTGGGGAAGGCTTCAACACAAGCAGAAACGTTGTCAGCTAAAAACTGGAGACATATTTTACGTCCTAAAGTTTGAGACACATAATTCTGATCATCATAAAGTTCTATATAGAACCTAGAAACATACTAGCTTCTGGCAGGACATGAAATTTTCGATATTATTTGTAACCTGCCTGGGGAAGGCTTCAACACAAGCAGAAACGTTGTCAACTAAAAACTGGAGACATATTTTACGGCCTAAAGTTTGAGACACATAATTCTGATCGTCATAAAGTTCTATATAGAACCTAGAAACATACTAGCTTCTGGCAGGACATGAAATTTTCGATATTATTTGTAACCTGCCTAGGGAAGGCTTCAACACAAGCAGAAACATTGTCAACTAAAAACTGGAGACATATTTGAAGTCCTAAAGTTTAGGACACATAATTCTGATCGTCATAAAGTTGTATATAGAACCTAGAAACATACTAGCTTCTGGCAGGACATGAAATTTTCGATATTATTTGTAACCTGCCTGGGGAAGGCTTCAACACAAGCAGAAACGTGGTCAACTAAAAACTGGAGACATATTTGAAGTCCTAAAGTTTAAAACACATAATTCTGATCGTCATAAAGTTGTATATAGAACCTAGAAACATACTAGCTTCTGGCAGGACATGAAATTTTCGATATTATTTGTAACCTGCCTGGGGAAGGCTTCAACACAAGCAGAAACGTTGTCAACTAAAAACTGGAGACATATTTTACGACCTAAAGTTTGAGACACATAATTCTGATCGTCATAAAGTTCTATATAGAACCTAGAAACATACTAGCTTCTGGCAGGACATGAAATTTTCGATATTATTTGTAACCTGCCTAGGGAAGGCTTCAACACAAGCAGAAACGTTGTCAGCTAAAAACTGGAGACATATTTTACGTCCTAAAGTTTGAGACACATAATTCTGATCGTCATAAAGTTCTATATAGAACCTAGAAACATACTAGCTTCTGGCAGGACATGAAATTTTCGATATTATTTGTAACCTGCCTGGGTAAGGCTTCAACACAAGCAGAAACGTTGTCAACTAAAAACTGGAGACATATTTTACGGCCTAAAGTTTGAGACACATAATTCTGATCGTCATAAAGTTCTATATAGAACCTAGAAACATACTAGCTTCTGGCAGGACATGAAATTTTCGATATTATTTGTAACCTGTCTGGAGAAGGCTTCAACACAAGCAGAAACGTGGTCAACTAAAAACTGGAGACATATTTGAAGTCCTAAAGTTTAAAACACATAATTCTGATCGTCATAAAGTTGTATATAGAACCTAGAAACATACTAGCTTCTGGCAGGACATGAAATGTTCGATATTATTTGTAACCTGCCTGGGGAAGGCTTCAACACAAGCAGAAACGTTGTCAACTAAAAACTGGAGACATATTTTACGACCTAAAGTTTGAGACACATAATTCTGATCGTCATAAAGTTCTATATAGAACCTAGAAACATACTAGCTTCTGGCAGGACATGACATTTTCGATATTATTTGTAACCTGCCTAGGGAAGGCTTCGACACAAGCAGAAACGTTGTCAGCTAAAAACTGGAGACATATTTTACGTCCTAAAGTTTGAGACACATAATTCTGATCGTCATAAAGTTCTATATAGAACCTAGAAACATACTAGCTTCTGGCAGGACATGAAATTTTGGATATTATTTGTAACCTGCCTGGGGAAGGCTTCAACACAAGCAGAAACGTTGTCAACTAAAAACTGGAGACATATTTTACGGCCTAAAGTTTGAGACACATAATTCTGATCGTCATAAAGTTCTATATAGAACCTAGAAACATACTAGCTTCTGGCAGGACATGAAATTTTCGATATTATTTGTAACCTGCCTAGGGAAGGCTTCAACACAAGCAGAAACATTGTCAACTAAAAACTGGAGACATATTTGAAGTCCTAAAGTTTAAGACACATAATTCTGATCGTCATAAAGTTGTATATAGAACCTAGAAACATACTAGCTTCTGGCAGGACATGAAATTTTCGATATTATTTGTAAGCTGCCTGGGGAAGGCTTCAACACAAGCAGAAACGTTGTCAGCTAAAAACTGGAGACATATTTTACGTCCTAAAGTTTGAGACACATAATTCTGATCGTCATAAAGTTCTACATAGAACCTAGAAACATACTAGCTTCTGGCAGGACATGAAATTTTCGATATTATTTGTAACCTGCCTGGGGAAGGCTTCAGCACAAGCAGAAACGTTGTCAACTAAAAACTGGAGACATATTTTACGGCCTAAAGTTTGAGACACATAATTCTGATCGTAATAAAGTTCTATATAGAACCTAGAAACATACTAGCTTCTGGCAGGACATGAAATTTTCGATATTATTTGTAACCTGCCTAGGGAAGGCTTCAACACAAGCAGAAACATTGTCAACTAAAAACTGGAGACATATTTGAAGTCCTAAAGTTTAGGACACATAATTCTGATCGTCATAAAGTTGTATATAGAACCTAGAAACATACTAGCTTCTGGCAGGACATGAAATTTTCGATATTATTTGTAACCTGCCTGGGGAAGGCTTCAACACAAGCAGAAACGTTGTCAACTAAAAACTGGAGACATATTTTACGACCTAAAGTTTGAGACACATAATTCTGATCGTCATAAAGTTCTATATAGAACCTAGAAACATACTAGCTTCTGGCAGGACATGAAATTTTCGATATTATTTGTAAGCTGCCTGGGGAAGGCTTCAACACAAGCAGAAACGTTGTCAGCTAAAAACTGGAGACATATTTTACGTCCTAAAGTTTGAGACACATAATTCTGATCGTCATAAAGTTCTATATAGAACCTAGAAACATACTAGCTTCTGGCAGGACATGAAATTTTCTATATTATTTGTAACCTGTCTGGGGAAGGCTTCAACACAAGCAGAAACGTGGTCAACTAAAAACTGGAGACATATTTGAAGTCCTAAAGTTTAAAACACATAATTCTGATCGTCATAAAGTTGTATATAGAACCTAGAAACATACTAGCTTCTGGCAGGACATGAAATTTTCGATATTATTTGTAACCTGCCTGGGGAAGGCTTCAACACAAGCAGAAACGTTGTCAACTAAAAACTGGAGACATATTTTACGACCTAAAGTTTGAGACACATAATTCTGATCGTCATAAAGTTCTATATAGAACCTAGAAACATACTAGCTTCTGGCAGGACATGAAATTTTCGATATTATTTGTAACCTGCCTAGGGAAGGCTTCAACACAAGCAGAAACGTTGTCAGCTAAAAACTGGAGACATATTTTACGTCCTAAAGTTTGAGACACATAATTCTGATCGTCATAAAGTTCTATATAGAACCTAGAAACATACTAGCTTCTGGCAGGACATGAAATTTTCGATATTATTTGTAACCTGCCTGGGTAAGGCTTCAACACAAGCAGAAACGTTGTCAACTAAAAACTGGAGACATATTTTACGGCCTAAAGTTTGAGACACATAATTCTGATCGTCATAAAGTTCTATATAGAACCTAGAAACATACTAGCTTCTGGCAGGACATGAAATTTTCGATATTATTTGTAAGCTGCCTGGGGAAGGCTTCAACACAAGCAGAAACGTTGTCAGCTAAAAACTGGAGACATATTTTACGTCCTAAAGTTTTAGACACATAATTCTGATCGTCATAAAGTTCTATATAGAACCTAGAAACATACTAGCTTCTGGCAGGACATGAAATTTTCGATATTATTTGTAAGCTGCCTGGGGAAGGCTTCAGCACAAGCAGAAACGTTGTCAGCTAGAAACTGGAGACATATTTTACGTCCTAAAGTTTGAGACACATAATTCTGATCGTCATAAAGTTCTATATAGAACCTAGAAACATACTAGCTTCTGGCAGGACATGAAATTTTCGATATTATTTGTAACCTGCCTGGGGAAGGCTTCAACACAAGCAGAAACGTTGTCAGCTAAAAACTGGAGACATATTTTACGGCCTAAAGTTTGAGACACATAATTCTGATCGTCATAAAGTTCTATATAGAACCTAGAAACATACTAGCCTCTGGCAGGACATGAAATTTTCGATATTATTTGTAAACTGCCTAGGGAAGGCTTAAACACAAGCAGAAACATTGTCAACTAAAAACTGGAGACATATTTGAAGTCCTAAAGTTTAAGACACATAATTCTGATCGTCATAAAGTTGTATATAGAACCTAGAAACATACTAGCTTCTGGCAGGACATGAAATTTTCGATATTATTTGTAACCTGCCTGGGGAAGGCTTCAACACAAGCAGAAACGTTGTCAACCAAAAACTGGAGACATATTTTACGGTCTAAAGTTTGAGACACATAATTCTTATCGTCATAAAGTTCTATATAGAACCTAGAAACATACTAGCTTCTGGCAGGATATGAAATTTTCGATATTATTTGTAAGCTGCCTGGGGAAGGCTTCAACACAAGCAGAAACGTTGTCAGCTAAAAACTGGAGACATATTTTACGTCCTAAAGTTTAAGACACATAATTCTGATCGTCATAAAGTTGTATATAGAACCTAGAAACATACTAGCTTCTGGCAGGACATGAAATTTTCGATATTATTTGTAAGCTGCCTGGGGAAGGCTTCAACACAAGCAGAAACGTTGTCAGCTAAAAACTGGAGACATATTTTACGTCCTAAAGTTTGAGACACATAATTTTGATCGTCATAAAGTTCTATATAGAACCTAGAAACATACTAGCTTCTGGCAGGACATGAAATTTTCGATATTATTTGTAACCTACCTGGGGAAGGCTTCAACACAAGCAGAAACGTTGTCAACTAAAAACTGGAGACATATTTTACGGCCTAAAGTTTGAGACACATAATTCTGATCGTCATAAAGTTCTATATAGAACCTAGAAACATACTAGCCTCTGGCAGGACATGAAATTTTCGATATTATTTGTAACCTGCCTAGGGAAGGCTTCAGCACAAGCAGAAACATTGTCATCTAAAAACTGGAGACATATTTGAAGTCCTAAAGTTTAAGACACATAATTCTGATCGTCATAAAGTTGTATATAGAACCTAGAAACATACTAGCTTCTGGCAGGACATGAAATTTTCGATATTATTTGTAACCTGCCTGGGGAAGGCTTCAACACAAGCAGAAACGTTGTCATCTAAAAACTGGAGACATATTTTACGGTCTAAAGTTTGAGACACATAATTCTGATCGTCATAAAGTTCTATATAGAACCTAGAAACATACTAGCTTCTGGCAGGACATGAAATTTTCGATATTATTTGTAAGCTGCCTGGGGAAGGCTTCAACACAAGCAGAAACGTTGTCAGCTAAAAACTGGAGATATATTTTACGTCCTAAAGTTTGAGACACATAATTCTGATCGTCATAAAGTTCTATATAGAACCTAGAAACATACTAGCTTCTGGCAGGACATGAAATTTTCGATATTATTTGTAACCTGTCTGGGGAAGGCTTCAACACAAGCAGAAACGTGGTCAACTAAAAACTGGAGACATATTTGAAGTCCTAAAGTTTAAAACCCATAATTCTGATCGTCATAAAGTTGTATATAGAACCTAGAAACATACTAGCTTCTGGCAGGACATGAAATGTTCGATATTATTTGTAACCTGCCTGGGGAAGGCTTCAACACAAGCAGAAACGTTGTCAACTAAAAACTGGAGACATATTTTACGGCCTAAAGTTTGAGACACATAATTCTGATCGTCATAAAGTTCTATATAGAACCTAGAAACATACTAGCTTCTGGCAGGACATGAAATTTTCGATATTATTTGTAACCTGCCTGGGGAAAGCTTCAACACAAACAGAAACGTTGTCAACTAAAAACTGGAGACATATTTTACGTTAAAGTTTGAGACACATAATTCTGATCGTCATAAAGTTGTATATAGAACCTAGAAACATACTAGCTTCTGGCAGGACATGAAATGTTCGATATTATTTGTAACCTGCCTGGGGAAGGCTTCAACACAAGCAGAAACGTTGTCATCTAAAAACTGGAGACATATTTTACGGTCTAAAGTTTGAGACACATAATTCTGATCGTCATAAAGTTCTATATAGAACCTAGAAACATACTAGCTTCTGGCAGGACATGAAATTTTCGATATTATTTGTAACCTGCCTGGGGAAGGCTTCAACACAAGCAGAAACGTTGTCAACTAAAAACTGGAGACATATTTTACGGTCTAAAGTTTGAGACACATAATTCTGATCGTCATAAAGTTCTATATAGAACCTAGAAACATACTAGCTTCTGGCAGGACATGAAATTTTCGATATTATTTGTAAGCTGCCTGGGGAAGGCTTCAACACAAGCAGAAACGTTGTCAGCTAAAAACTGGAGATATATTTTACGTCCTAAAGTTTGAGACACATAATTCTGATCGTCATAAAGTTCTATATAGAACCTAGAAACATACTAGCTTCTGGCAGGACATGAAATTTTCGATATTATTTGTAACCTGTCTGGGGAAGGCTTCAACACAAGCAGAAACGTGGTCAACTAAAAACTGGAGACATATTTGAAGTCCTAAAGTTTAAAACCCATAATTCTGATCGTCATAAAGTTGTATATAGAACCTAGAAACATACTAGCTTCTGGCAGGACATGAAATGTTCGATATTATTTGTAACCTGCCTGGGGAAGGCTTCAACACAAGCAGAAACGTTGTCAACTAAAAACTGGAGACATATTTTACGGCCTAAAGTTTGAGACACATAATTCTGATCGTCATAAAGTTCTATATAGAACCTAGAAACATACTAGCTTCTGGCAGGACATGAAATTTTCGATATTATTTGTAACCTGCCTGGGGAAAGCTTCAACACAAACAGAAACGTTGTCAACTAAAAACTGGAGACATATTTTACGTTAAAGTTTGAGACACATAATTCTGATCGTCATAAAGTTCTAGATAGAACCCAGAAACTTACCTAAAGAAGGTTTCTATTCAAGCTGAAAAGTTGTCAACTCAGAATTGGAGACACGTTTTATGTCCTAAAGTTTCCTCCGTCGGTCTGGGTGTACAAAGATGAAAAATGGCCGTTTACAGAAACCCTAAAGGACCTATGAGTTAGAAAGTTTTGTATAAAATAAAATATATTTCCATTGATATGGTATTGGTTTAGTTTAGAGATTATGGCTTGACGACTAATTCTGTCAAAAGCTCCTTCGATATCAAAGATGGCGGCGATAACTTCATATTTGTTATTTATTGAGTTGGCACTGTCATTTTGTAGCAGAACAAGATTATCGAGGGTAGATCTATGACGTCGAAAGCCTGATTGTTCTTTTGGTATAATGTTGAATTTGTCAAGGAACCAAACGAGGCGTTCGTTAATTATTTTCTCTAGTATTTTACACAAGGTACATGTGAGCGATATAGGTCTGTAAGAATTAGGAGAAGTAGCAGGTTGATCAGGTTTTTTTAATGGTATTATTAAGAAGGACCGCCATTCATTTGGGAATTTTTGGGATAGCCAGATAATATTATACATTTCTAGGAGTTTTTGAAGACTTGGAGAAGAAAGTTTTTTGAAAAATATATAGGGGAGATCATATGGGCCAGAAGCAGTGTTTTTACAGGATTTTAGTGCAAATTTTAATTCTGGAAACGTGAGTGGAGAGTTGAGCGTATCAATATCTTGAATGGAAGAGGATGAGCAAGGCAAAGGTGGTTGGGGAGGCGACATCGATAAAATAGGACTAGGTTTACTGCAAAACTTCGCTGCATAGCTTTCAGCTAGGACCTTGGCAATATCTTGATTATCAGTGACATTTGTTTGGTTGTGAAATAGACTGGTGATTTTTATAATACTTTTCTTACCCTGGATTTGTCCGATTTTTTTCCACACTTGTTTGGGGTTAGTGTTTTCATTTACGGAAGAGACGAAATTTCTCCAGGAAGATTTTTTACTTAGTTTTATAGTGTATCTGGATTTTGTTCTTGCTCTTTTGAGATTGATGAGGTTTTCTTGAGTTTTGTTATTGCAGAATAATTTTAGTGCAGTTTTTTGCTGCTGAACTACATGTTTGCATGATGAGTTGCACCATGGAACAGTTTTTTGTGAAGGGGAGATGACTGATTTCCCAATGTGAGCCTCCGCAGCAAGTCGAATAGTATTTGCGAACAAGGTAACAGACTCATCAATATTATTAGTAAAAGAGAGATTGGGTATGGATTGTTCAGTTTTAGTGATATATTCAGGCCAATTAGCATATTTTAGACGCCAGTAATTTTTTCTTAGAGCTCGGTCATTTGAATTATCGGTGTTAGTTATAAAGATGGGAAAACGATTACTGTCGTGAAGGTCATCTTCAGTAAACCATGTTAATGAGGGAGCTAGCTTGGGTTCACTAAAACTAAGATCGATTTTAGAAAAGGAGCCAGATGAAATGTTGAAGTGGGTGTTGGAACCGGTGTTCAAGATACAAATACCTGTGCAATTTATAACGTTTTCAATAATCTTTCCTTTACCAAATGTATGACTGGAACCCCATATTGTATTGTGAGCATTGAAATCTCCTACGAGAATGTAGGGTTGCGGAAGTTCGAATATGAGATTAACAAGCTCTTTAAGAGGGTGATCTGGTGAAACATAAAGACTACAAATAGTGAGTTTATCGGGACACCAACAGGTTATGGCTATGGCTTCTAATTCAGAGGAAAGAGGGAGGTGGACAGAAAAAAAGTTAGAGGAGACAAATATTGAGGTACCACCACTAGCTCTTAGGCAATTGGTTCTGATATTATATCCCTCAAAATTTTTCAATAGGGGAAGTTTGGAGTTTTTCGCATTGGTTTCCTGAAGGCATACAATGTCTGGTGTATATTCTGATATTAAATGTTGGATCCTCTCTAATCGTGGAAAGAATCCATCACAGTTCCATTGTAATAATTTGAAAATAGAAGGGTTATAAAAGATGTAGGGATTAAAGAGTTAGTATTCGTTCTGTGAGCTGTGGTTAGATTCTGTATCTGTAAGGTTATCCGAAGAGATGCTTAGGTTGTCGGGGAAATCAAATGGGTTATGCTGGTGTTTTAATTTGTTTAAAAGTCTTGTGAGACGATTTTTTAGTGCTCTTTCCTTTGTAGCAGCGTAAAGCTGTGCTAAGTCCTTTTGTATACCATCTATATCAGAGGAGAATTTTTGTGCTACCTGTAGCGGGTAAGGACATCCACAAGAATTTTCGAGAAAAGCGATTAGTTGGGTTGAGGTAAGAGTGAAGTTAGATGGGTTTTCTTTGTAGAGATTTTGGATAACAGAAACACAGTTAAGTCCTAATGAATGATCTGAGGGATTATTAGCATTGGTTTTGGACTTTTTCTTTATTGGTTTGGGTGGTACAGTGACAGAAAGAGGTAATGTGGCACTTGAGGCTGATAAAGTAATGGAGGGAGACAGTATTGGAGGAGTGTCAAGAGGGCTGTCGGTAGAAGAATGGCCTCTTTTTTGGCCTGTGGCTATTGGAGGGAAGGTAGCAGAAGATGTAGTTGGAGGTTCAGGATTCTTTGTAAGAGGTAGAGAGAAATCATCTAGAGAGGGCTCAGGTTCTATCGGTGTAGGGCTAATAAGTGTAGTTAAAGAGTCAACAGGGGAGGATGAAGAGGGGGAAGGATTGGTTGAGAGTAAATTGGTATCAGGACCAGTAGGGACTTTAGGGCAGGAGTCTGCGGTATATCCGGTGAGTTTACAGAGACAACACTCGAGTCTGTCGGTGAATATGAATATTATAAAGGATGTATTTTCGTGATTAATTAGTAAGGAGGTTTGTAACTCAAAGTCATCCTTATCGGGGATGACGAAGGTTACCCTGCGAAAACTCATGATATGAACATAATGATCGTCTATTGTTCCACATTTCACAAAAGCGATAGGAGCTGCAACCTTCAAACCAAGATCTTTTAGAGATTTCTCAATTAGAGTATGTGGAATGGAATGGTATACGTTTGAGATCAGAATTCTCTTAGAAGGTGAGATTAGTCTCCGAATGGGAACGACAGTGAAGTTAACCGAGATATATGATGTACTGTTCAGAAATTGAGTGAAAGAGAGGAAAATGCAAATTCTGTTATTGGAAATACGAGAAGCAAATGTGATATTTTTTGGAGTAACTATTTCACCAATGGATTTAATACATTCACTTAGTACTGTGTTTGGTATTGAGTGCATAACAATAGCTTGGTCTCTTTTGGGGAAAGTAGGAGGAGGTGGTTTGGTGAGTGCGGCAGCGACATATGATTTTGATTTGGTGATAGGGTTGTTGTTTGTTGAATGTAAGTTATTGTGGGTACTCATTGTTTGTGTGTGTGATCTTGGTTACCAAGAATATTACACAGAAGAGAAAAGAAAGGTAGTACAGACTCTCTTCCAGAGCGGAAGAAGGAACTCACCTAAGTCTAGTAGAGTTTTCTAACGGTACACCTCTGGAATTCACTAATAATTACTAGGATAATAAATATCCAATTATAATTGTAAAAATATTGCAACAGAATAAAAACTCGTTTACTTGTCACATATTGGTGATAAAACTCGTAGTCTAATTAGCAAAAAATTTGTTGTTGGCTTTGACGATGTTTACTCGATGAAGCCCAACACGATAATCGGAGACATATTTAACGTCCTAAAGTTAGGCTATAAACCAAGCAGGACGTGAAACGTTTGATATTATTTGTAACCTACATGAAGGCTTCTTCTGAAGCTGAAACATTATCAACAATGAATTAAATACAGTTTTTATTCATCCTAAAGCTTAGGACACATTATTAAATTTATATCCTAGACATCAAGTACGATATTATCTGTAATTAACTAAACATAAACATAATGACGGGTACCCCTGGTTCTAGTTCCATTTTCAAGCAAAAAGTAATTCAAACAATCATGTATTTTCTCTCAAATGGAACAATGTCATTGAAGATGTTTAAACAGAAGATAACAATTTGAAAATATTAGTTTTTATACTTTTTATATGGTAAACAATAAAGAAACGTATAAAAGGTGTCAAGATATCGAGCATAGATATAAAAATAGATATTCAGACTGTTTTAAGGCATTATAATGTCTCGCAAAATATCTGGAAATTATCCAGATACTAACACTCCCATGTTAGTAACGCCTGTACAACAGTTTAAACAAGTGATAGCAGTAACGTCAGGTATGTATTAACAAACTGAACGTCTTTTAGCATTACGTCACGTGAATAGTTGAATATATTGTGTATGATTCAAGGTAATCTGTTAGTGATGGGACAGTCAAGCTAAATTTTGATGTGTCCCGTAAATAAGTACCGTAAATCAGAGATACTCAAAATTCAATTTTTCCTCTTTAGTTTGTGAGATACAGGCTTATGAAGAAGAAATACATATTTTATTGTGAAGTTTTTTATTATGCACAAGATAGAAACTACTTGCAAGGAAATTTATTTTTATTGAGGAAAATTTCTAACCAAATGCTAATAACACATTGCTAAAGATTCCACAAATCAAAATATTTTTCAAGTCATCTAAAACGTATGATGGAAAATGTTGACGTTTGAGTGATGAATCTTTCATTTATATATGTTTCAATAAGTTTGGAAGCGAAAGAAAGCAGCGATATATAAGTCTAAAGTTGGAGCATTTCTGTCTAACTGCCCCACCCAGAACTGCTACTGAAAGTGCGATTTACTCAAATATTTCAACACTTTCATTCTTGTATGTTTAAACATTTTAACAATTTCATTCTTGAATTCAATAACTATCTTCACTTTTGCCTGTAGGTTTAATTTTTTTCAATGATCTACCTAATTTCATGGGGTGTTGCGCTTTTTTACTTTAATTCTGTTAAATAAGTTGCTTGGAAAAATGAAATTTGTTTGTGATACTTTTTTTTTGTTAATTCTGGACGAATTTTAGTGAAGACTGTTTAATTCATTTGCAATAGGGGAGAAGTGGGTATAGTGGCCACCCTAAGGTTCAAAAATCTTCTGTTTTGAAATAAAGAGCAATATGATGATGAAATCAAGTACCCAATACAGCTCAACTATTATTATAGTCACAATAAAAAATTTACAGCCTTAATTTAATATTTTTTTATTTACAAATTATTTTGCAAATGGCCACTTCACCCCACACAGCGGGACAAAGTGGCCACCCATATTTTGGGGCATAGTGACGATAAAATATATTGTAAAACAACATCACATGTGGTTCAACAGTACTTTAGCATTTATTAGTTTTTACACATAAATATACAGCTTAAGAACATAGTTCACATGTAAACACATCGTCGTTTTCATCGCAGCCACCACATTCTTCATGGGCCCATCTTTTGCATCTTGAGCAGCATGTCCAACCCTCCCCTTTTTTGAATTTTGAGAAGAGGCTTGAGCAGTAGAGGCGCTCTACATCTTCTTGCGCATCATCGTCGCTGCTACTAGTATCATCTTTAACAGGAATTCTTGATTTCTTTGTCGCAACCTTGCTTTTAGCCTTCTTACTACCAAAAACTTGTTTCTTAACTACTGCTGGTTTTTGAGATTCCTTTGCTATTTCTAGCTCATTTTTATAGGGACTACCTGTGATTTTTGCGCTTGAACCTCTTTTTCTACCATTTCTCTGAGTTTCCGTTTTACATTTTGGAATCGGAACGGTCTCTTTTGGATTGACGAGTAAACTTGAGCAGCTTAGTCCACTATTTTGGATATTAATTATGCTTTCAACAGGTTGTTTGTTAGTTTGATAAGTTGAAGGAACAGGATCTGCTACATCATTCACTTTGTTGCCTTCATCATTGAAATGTTCGTTTTCCGCATGATCTGCCCTAACTGCAACATCTCTATCATTAACTTCAGCCGCAGCAAAATCTGCATCACTGAACACATGTGGATTATACGGAACAATTCCACAATGTCTGAACCCATTAATAGCTGCTGCAGGCACTGCTGCTCAAAGATATGCAGCACAAAACTTGAAATTGTGATACGGTTCTTCCTGGGTTATTCTTAAGATATTTTTCAATCTCTTGAATATAAAATTTATTCAAGGGCCCCATAAATGCCACATCAAGCGGCTGTAATTTGTGACTGCAATGGAGCGGTAGACACAAGACAGTCACGAAAATATCACGTGTCATATTGATGAAATCTAGGTTTTTGTATGCGTAACATGCCCATCTAGTATTAACAAGCAAGGGTCTTTGGCTGTAGGTTTCGCATGCTTCAGAAAATGTTCAAACCATTTAGTGAAAATTTCCAACTGCAACCATCCTGATTTATGACAGGCAAATCCAGTCCCAGGTGGAGCCCTGTCCATTAACTCTTCGTTCAGTCTCACTCTAGGAAAGATTATCATTGGGGGAATGAATGAACCACCAGCAGACATGCAACGACAATTGTTGATAAAACTCCTCTTTCAGCAGATGTGAGACTACCTACTTGTTTCCGATCTTGTCGTGCAAAAATTTTACTTGATTTAGACTGCACAGTTGTACGCCCCGTCTCATCTACATTAAAAATTATCATGGCATTGTATGGGAACCGATTAAGGCAATTGTCTAAGAGACCAAAAAACTTGTCAACGCTGGGCTTATTGAAGGCTCTAGCTCGGGCCGCACTAGTGGCTTCAGGTGCGCGAAGGCTAATTTCCGAATGTCTGTTACGAAGCCCCTTTAACCAGTCTTTCCCAGCAAGCTCGGTTTGTCTATTGAAAGTATGCTTCAAGCCGTTTTTTTAGCTAACTGATATGCAACCCACTAAACAAGAAACATAACAAGTCTTTTTTGTGATGTTCTTTTTAGAGACTTTTCGTGATGTTTATTTAAAACGTTAATAAGATATCTCCTACATGTCTTAATTTTATTACCAACTCTATTAACATCCATGTCATGTAAATAATAGTATATTACATAACAAGAGTTGTAAGTTGCTTAATACATGCGAATAGAAAAGTTGCGCACGAACCGCGTAGCGGCGAGTGTGGTAATTCTATAAGCATGTAATAAGCTTACAACTCTAGTTGTGTACTATACTTTTTCTACGAATAACTTCATTAATAAAAATAAAACGCATGAATAACAAGTAGCATTTATTTATTAAACAGTAGCATTTAAGTTTAAAACCATTTCAGAATTAGACATTTTAAATATTATCACAAAATTAAAAAGTAAGGCTACGGGCTTAGATGGCATTAATATATTAAGTTTGCAATTATGTATTCCTTATATACTTCCATTTATTACTCATTTAATTAATTTTTGTTTGAAAAATTCTGTATACCCTGGTGCCTGGAAAAAATCTAAAGTTATTCCTTTGATGAAGGTTGCCACTGCTACAACATTTAATGATATTCGTCCGGTAAGTATCCTTCCAACCATGTCTAAAATACTTGAAAAGGTAATTGAAACGCAGCTTTTAAGTTTTACTTCTAAACATCATATTATTCCAGAAACTCAATCGGGTTTTAAAAAACAGCACAGCTGCTGCACTGCGCTTTTAAAACTTACAGATGACATTGTGAAAGCAAGTGATGAAGGAAAACTCACGCTTTTGGTTTTATTAGACTACAGTAAAGCTTTCGATTCCATTAACCATAAATTAATGGAATCACTATTTAAATACATTAATCTTTCAAGAGATGCTTTATTACTATTAAAAGACTACTTAAGTTACAGGCTACAAGCCGTTAGTTACAATAACAAATTATCTACGTTTCTGTATAATACAAGAGGCGTTCCACAGGGTTCAATCCTTGGGCCGCTATTCTTTAATATATACATTTCTAGATTTCCACACTTCTTTACATCTTGTAGGCAGCATTATTATGCTGATGACATTCAAATGTATGTATCGTTTTATGCAGACGAAATTAAGCAAGCTATTACGGCGGTAAATTATGATTTGAATACATTATATTCACAATCTCTGCAAATGTGTTTAACTCTTAACCCAACTAAATCTAACTTTGTGCTGTTTGGTAGAAAATCCAGTCGCTTTAAAATTTCCGACATTTTGAGTAGCAACGAAATAGTTGTTAATAACCAAGTTATTGGGCGTCGACATGTTGTTAAGAACTTGGGAGTGTTTATGGATGAGGATTTACGTTTTACTAAGCATGTATCTTTTTGTTTGCAGAGATCTTATACAAAATTAAGGTTTCTTTACCTGAATCGTCATCTACTTACAAGAAAAACTAAAATTATTTTATGTGAAGCATTGATACTTTCTAACTTAAACTACTGTGATGTTGTTTATGGTACTTTCCTAAGTAAATCCGATGAGACAAGGCTTCAAAAATTGCAAAATGCTTGTATACGATATATATTTGGTGTTAGAAAGTATAGCCATATCAGTCATCATTACACGACACTGCAATGGCTCAGATTAAAACAAAGGAGAATATTACATGCTGCTTGCTTGTACTCCAAAATTTTGCAGTATAAAACACCCGCTTATTTGTATGAAAAAATTACGTATCGATCAGACGTACATAACTTGAATGTTCGTTTTAGGGGGACACTTACTCCGCCATTATTCAACTGTATATTTTTCAAATGTTGTTTCAGCTATTCAATTGTCAATATATACAATAACTTGCCAGCTAATATTCGTCATACCCTTTCGAGTAATGCATTTAAAAATAAATTGCTTGTTCATTTACTCTCTCAACAAGAATGAAATTGTAATGTAGTTGTATGGATATATGTATTCTCCCCTGTATAGGTTTTATATGAACATTTTTCATTACGTTGCTCAGCTTTTGCTGTGAATTAACTATGCTAAGGTTAGGTGGAAGAGCAGACGTCCGTTTCACTCGGGACGGATGAATTGAACCTCGCCTTAATTGTATATCTCTTTTGTTATTATTTGTGTTTCCTTTTCTAAAAGTTAATAAAGGCATTATTATTATTATTATTATTATTAAGAACAAATAATTTTTATCTCATCAGAATGTAAGGTTTTTGATTTTTTGCTTTTAAAACTGTCGGATTGTCTTTTTAAGTAACCTCGCAGTTTTGCGTAATTTTCAATATTGACATTATTCTTCAAAGTTATAGTACTCCTCAACATCGAATATAATGCCCATAATGAAGATGGTTAGAATTTATTAGTGATTTCTCCAAAATATGCCAAGAGTACGTTTTCAGAAAATGAACTTACATTGTTAGTTGTTCGCCAGTCCATAAACTGCCGGTATACATTTTCATATCTTCCTCTTGATTTTCTGGCAATATGTTGTCAGTAGTGTCCGCGGCTAACTGTATAATATTGGGTGGTGTGCTACTTAGTTCGTTTTCACTATTTGATGAGCTTACTTTAATTATTTGTCTTTAAAACAAATGTACATTCACACTAACAGCTAGTGACAGCGAGTCTTATTAATTATTAAACGTCAAAACAACCTCTACTAACTCGTTTCCATGGTTACTCGAAACCATTGACTGACTAGGCTTGTGTGATAAATTGTTGTTTTTCTAGAACTGAAGCGTAATATTTTATATTACGTGCTAGTCATTACGTGTCAGTATCCGTAATGATATATCTACTTAGTAACCAAATAGTAGGTAATATGGAACTTACTAGTGTGAGAGTAGAAAAAACATATTTTTGATGTACACAGTAATACTTGAATTCGCAGTTACATACACATCCTATGAACTTCTTTTTAGTAACTTCCTATAGGAAACATTCATACGATGTTAATTTGTATACTTCTCACTAATGTCACATACAGAACGTTACTGTAATATTACAAATTAACATGTTTCTAAGATGATCACATGTTGCAGTTACTTTTACATCTTTCGAAATAATTTTTATTAACATCGTACTTATTACGTCTGTACGACGTTAGTTCATAAAACTCTCAGTAATATCTCATATTAAACATCACAGTAACATAAAAAAGAAGAAAACAGAAGAGGAACTGATGAACGAAACATACAGTACCTAGTTATCTGTGGAAACAAAAATTACAAGCATGAAATATCGGATGGTTTTCAGTTATGTGTTATATTTTATTTGCAGGAAGCACATATTTTGCAAGTAGCACATGAATAAAGCAGTCTTCGTTTTCGTTAGTTCCTACTAAGCTACAGTTTCTATACTTAGTTATAATGGACGAACAATTGTTATCGGTAAGTACCTATTCCAAAATCATAATTATTAAAACTTAATACTCATTCAATACTTTAATAGGCTATTATACATTGAAATTCCATGTGGCGGAATTGTACACTAACATATTACAAAATAAGGGTTTTTTTCAATTTTTTTAAAATATTTTAGTTACCTAGTAAGTATATTTTGATAACGATTCACAATATTTCAAATCCTAGATATGCATTATACCCTACAAAAAACTTGATATTGCAATAGGGTAGATATTATTATTAATAATAAAACATGCTCATATCTTCGCAGATATTTAAATCTAAAAGAAAACATTTTCAATGTTCAAGATGTTTCAGAAGCTACTTATACAAATAAAATAAAAAACAAATAGTTGGTAATTATGTAATGAAAGTAATTATTTCAGATAGTATGATACAAACATTGTATTAAACAGTACAAAAAACATTGAATCAAGTATCTCTAGTTTAAGTTTTTTTTAGTAGTAGTCTTAGCCATCAATATAGTTTTGCAGGTTTAGAAAATTTTAACATTATTACTAACAATTATTCTTGTGAACAATTAGAGACTGTTTAAGACTTTAAAAACAGAAATATCTATAAAAAGCTCATTTCCATTTTTAAATTCACTGAACACAATAAATAAGCTGTATTTGTCCCTTACAATGGTACCTATATTAATCTAGTTGAACAATATGTAACTTATGATACTGAATGCTCCAGTCAACAAACAGCATTCAATTATTTATTATTGTAGAAACACAGCTATTGGATACTCAATTGGATACAATTAATTATAAACTCATTTAACTTGATAATGTGTTCATATCTCTTCTTGATAAGTAGTTTTTTTTGTATACAGTGTATTAATAATGCTTAGTTTTCATTAAGTTACAATTCCACGATGTTAATATACAATTTGTTCCAGGATGAAAATAACAAGATGAGAATAGTATATTATTTTATACAGAAAAGAAGTATGAATTTTCATAGCATACCTGAATTTACCTGCCAAATGGAGTGAGGCATGGAATAGAAGGTAAATCATGAAAAGTCACTTCTTGAAATAAAATATGTTATTATTCCTTTGAAGAACCCCGCATGTATCTTATGGAAAATGGTTCCAATCAATTGGCTGAAAATCAAGTTTGATGTAGTTTATGATGATCGATCAAAGGTCTCCATGGGCACAATTTGATCTAAAGTAATTGTTTTATTAGCTGTTGTTCAGAACACCTTCAAATATTTCACAGATAAGGATTTTGAAGTGTACGTTATGGAATGGTTTAGGCACTTGAAAAAAGTAACCGTAAGTAAACGATAGAATTTTCTTTAATCAGATTGGATTTCTGTTGATGTAACGTAATGTTTCATTAAATCTTTATGGTCTAAAATTTTTATTAGTTTTAATATAATTAAAAAACTATTCTAATAAATTTTCTGTAAACTAGCTGTAATGTATGTGTATCCGTTAAACTTTATTAATTCAGTTTCAAAGTATGTTACGTTATGTTACGGATTAATATACCCTTTTTTATTTCTTGCTTTCACTGAATGTGTTCAATAGTTTCCACTTTCCAGACTTGTTATGTAATATGTTTACACATTTTTTTTTTAGGTAGGATTGCTGGACAAGATATTTTTTTTTCTAATTTTGTACCTGTTTTTTTCAAATTTACTGTACTGTTCATTAATAGTGAATAAACGTTTTAAATCCTTTATTATTTTTTTGCTATTTTATTTTGAATGTACAGGATGAACAACTAAGAACGACTGTAGGCCACATCTCAGAAAAGAATCATGGTACAACTTTCAAAAAAATTACCTTTAGGTAAGGGATCCTGAAAAATTGCTGGAAAATATTTTGCAGTCTCTAAAATAGCCGCTAGGGGTGGAATGAACACTCGAAAACATAATACTCCAAAAAAACATACTAAAGGTGTCCTAAAAATACAATTTTTGAAATGAATGATTATGAATAAATTTCATTAAGGAGATTTTTTGCCATTATTCTTCAAATAATGGGTGGAGAAGGTTCAAACTTATGAACAAATGTATAACTTTTTCGTTTTTTAACCGATATTAATGATTTTAGCTGCATTTAAAAGTTTTTCTGTTTAATAAGATTGATTACAAAAATGGATAATTTTGTATCCACTCGAAAATTTCAAATGAAAATTGAAGCATTTTTTTTTATATTTGATATTGTAAAACTTATATCTTGGAATAGATTCCTATTTTTTAACCCCTTTTCATCAGAATTTAAAAAATGCCTCATTACAATTGAAATTTCCGAGAAAAATGGGAAAATTGTGGACTTTTTCACAACGCGTTGACAAAATTGACCAATTTTGTTATTTTTGTTAAGCATTTCTTATTAAAAAGGAAAAACTCTTTCAAATGAAGCCAAAAACATGGATATCGATTAAAAAAAAAGTGTTACGACATTTGTTGTTTGGGTTGAACCTTCCCCCGCCCCTTACTTGAAGAATACAGACAAAAAGTCCCTAACTACATTTTTTCATAATCTCAACAATATATCAAACATTGTATTTCTAGGATACGTTTAGTATGTCTTTTTTGGAGATAATCACAGTATTATGTTTTTAAGTGTTCATTCCACCCCATAGGAGATATTTTAGGAACTCAAAAATATTTTCCAGCGATTTTTCAGGGTCATTTTCCTGAAGGTATTTTTTTAAAGTTGTACTATGACTATTTTTTGAAATATGGCCGACAGCCGGCGTTCTTAGTTGTTCACCCTGTATTTGCTGATTAGGCACAGAAACATCTATAGAATGTCATCCAGAATGTTTCAGGTAGATTATTTAGAGGTTTATGTAATGTCCATACAACATCTACGAGAATACACTGTATTGTTTTTGAAATGTCGCATTTAGATCATTGATAAGATGTTATTTTTTAGACATTGCATTAACATCGACAAGATGTTAAAAGGCATTTCAGAATGTAACAGAAATGTTGTTTTTAGTTCGTTATAAAGACTTCCTTTTGAGGAAGTTCTAGTAACATCACAGTAATGTAAAAAGGCAGCGCTTTAACATCGCTGAGAAGTTAAGTTGAAACATCACAAATGTTAACAGCCACAAGCTGGACATAAGCGGCTGTATAGATGTGCATGTGATGAAAACAAGGAAAAAAAGGAATCACAATGTGATGTCGAATTAACATAACTGTAATATTTATTTGCATAGTGGGAAGGGATCTAACATCTTTTTTAGTGAGACCACAAAAACGAGTTTCCAGTTCCTGGATATGTTGGACAATTTCTACTTCTTGGTCCAAAGTAAAAACTGGGCGCATAGCGCCTAAGACTTTAATAATCCCTTTAGCATCTCTATTTTTATTTAGGACTCTTCTTTTGTGGAACATTAAAAGTTTTACTGGCTGTTTGGAATGTCATATGCTATTGCTTTACGGCTTTGATTGTTTGTGCCATGGCTTTAGGATCCCACGATCCCTGGTGTGACGTTCTTGTGTACTTCCTTGGTATTTTCTGAAAAGAAATTTTCAAGTTTACACTCAATACAAAATGAGATTGGTTAAAGTGGCTACTCCAAAATTTACACGGGGTATAATGGACACTTGGTGGCCATTTTACCCCATCTTGCACCTCATGAGAAATGTGATACCTACAAAATGTAGTTCGCATATTCATCAATTATATTACATGAATACATACCTTTTTTTTCTTGGCTTTGACACTCGTCATTGGGCCAGTCACAACAGAAACAAACTATTAATATATAAAATAAATATTCACCTCACTCACACCTAAGAGAAGACAAAATTACCTACAAAAAAAAAATACAATAAGGATATACAGGGTCACTCGCCTCTTGTCTAGGGGCCAATCAAGATATTATAATTTATCACAAACAAAACTAGGTCACGGAAAGATAGGAATAACTACAATTGGGATAAACAGAGGTGAACAAATCTGGTTCAAACATTCACAAGCATACCTTTGATTCGTATATGAATTTCATCAGAACCTTATATACTTCCATTTTGTTTAAAGCTAAAAGATGGCAGATATTAAAGGGTGGGAAAAATCCGATTCTTATTAAATCATTAATAAGGTTTTGAGTTTCTTGGGAATATATGCAGTTAAGGAAAATATGATTCAGATCACTTTTGATATGACAGTGTTGACACAGTTCTGTGTCAAGAATTTTTATTTTATATAAGTGTGCCGGATAACATGCATGTCCAAAGCGTAGTCTAACAATAGTTGTAATGTATTTACGTGTGCAGGAATAAGAATTGAACCAACAACAATTCCTTATACCATATGTTAAGGCTGTGCAAAAACGTAGCACTCTCACACTTATCAATTTTGTTGTACAGCTAATTGAACTCAACCTCAACACTACATCAACCTCGTGCAAAAACACAATTATGCAGATCCCATCTGTAGATCTTATGGTTCCGTATTTGTATTACAGTTTAATGTAATGACGCCCGTGACAGTTCAGCGCTTTACCGCACAGGTGACGCTGGTAGGACAAAGAAAAAATACTTGTGGCCACTATACCCACATCTCCCCTATACTAGGAACCTAGCAGATTTATTTTCTATGACTATTTGCAATGTGTTACAACAATTTTGTTCAGTTGTTTGGTATGCATAAAGGCATTCAATATTTTCCATTAGTTGTATACATTTAAAACTAATTATTACTAATAAAATAAACAAAACAAGAAGACATAACCTTACAACTTCAAAACTTCCGACAAGGTCGTGATGACATAAAAGATCAGTGATGTGCTATGGTATTTGCATTAAAAATTCTTTATGTACATATTTATGTTCATTAAATTTGATCTTTCAATCTTGAGTGCATTTATAAATTAAATTGGTAGCATTTTGCAGTTTTGAAATTGATACAGTTTGTTTTGATGAAAAAGTGTCATCAGCAAAAGCAGCTATTACTGTTTCTTCTATCTGTGGGATATATCACTAGTGAAGAAAAGATAAAGAATGGACCCCATGGGGTACATCAGCATCTATTTATTTTAACTCTTGGTTAACCGGAAACAATCTATCTGAGATTTTGTATTTAGGTATTTTAAATATTTCTTCACGGTATATACCATTACTCAAATTTACGTTACTTATTCTATATTCTGTATAGAAAGGTAAATAATGTCCACGTGCTGCTTGGTGACGTGTTTATTTTAATTACATAACAATTGCAAAATAGTGTTACTACATTTTTATTCAATCTTATGTAAATGAAAAATATTTATACAAGACTATCTTCTAGGTAACAAATATCATTAAATCGTAAATAAAAGCAATGTACTCCATTTGTTTATTTAAATTTTGTATATCTTTAACCTAGAAATGCGATCTGATTCACTAACTATTTATCTTTAATGCAAACAAAATGTTGGTTTTTTATTAGGTTGTCTTGGAATAAGAAATATTGTTAATAACATCACGAGATTAAAAAATGTTATTTAAATGATTACTCGGAGCATATAGATTTGTATCAAAATATATATCATAAACGTTGTTTTGGCATTCATTTTACGCATCTTTTTAGTTCTATTGTAACAAAATATCTAAGCTGTATTTAAGTCGTCTTCTGTTCAGATTAGAGATTCTGAACGAGAAATACATATATTATATGCTGTATTGATAAGACCAAAAAAAACTGCAATCTATAGTTCATGAAATACTAAAATATTGACAAAAATCCCATAAAAAATACTCTAACATTGCAACCTAACTTTTTCTTCTTTGAATAAGATTCTTGAATACATACTCAGTGCCATTAGAGGTATTACACCCAGAGGGAATAATTTATCGATCTTGATTTTTTAGTAATGTGATAGCCTTACATCAAGAATGAAATGTTAACACTTGCAAGTAATTTTATTACCATGTACCTACTCAGATAAAAACTTAATAATGTGTTTGGCGACCCCGTAGGTAAATACACTTCTGTACATATCTAGGCATCGACAAAACGAGGTGGTCCGGTGGTCGATGTCTGCTTGTGGCACCTCGTTCCAAGCAACTTGAACTTCGTGGATCAACTGCGCCAGTCTGTGGAGGGTGGTGCAAATTGGACAGTCTCCTCCCCATAATATCCCACACGTGTTCGATGCGATTTAAATCTGGTGACTGGAGTGGCCACGGCAAAACATTAACACCAGCTTCATGTAGAAACTCCATAGTTCGACGTGCAATATGTAGACGTGTGTTGTCTTGCCGAAATGGTCAAGTTGGGAGGTAGCCTGCATGAAAGTAGAGTGCCAGAATACTTTTCAAGAAGGGAGATGCAACCAATGTCGAAAATTACAGACCTATTAGCCTCTTGTTCCATCTCTATAAACTTTTTACAATGATCCTTACTAACAGACTGACGCGAAAATTCGATTTTTATCCACCGATAGAACGAGCCGGTTTTTACAAAGGGCTTCAGTACGATTGATCATTTACAAACAATCCGTAATCTAATAGAAAAAACAACAGAATTCAACATACCTATCCACATAATGTTTATCGATTTCCATAAGGCGTTTAATTCCATCGAGACATGGCATATTCTCAGATCTATGGATAACACACGCTATTCGAATTTGATTTAATTACAAAATTCTCCTGTGATTTTTTTTATTTTCAACTTCCCCTGTATAACACAATTCAAACTTCATCATACAAAAAACCGTAGTTAGTCAAGTAACAAAAAAGCATAAAGAGACATAACACATATCTTGTCATAAATGAATCATAAAAAGTAAAAGATATTGATTACATTATATAATAAGAAATTGTAATATTCTTATTTGTGAAGCAACATGAACAAAATGTAAAACTATACAATTATATAGTAAATGTACATGTAATCATCGGTTATCATTTAATATAACATTCAATTCATCGACGTGTAAAAGTATTTATTATCGTCACATTAAGGCGATTGGTCCTTCAGAGCTCAGTATAATATAAGCGAAAACGACATTCCGCAATTTTGCTTTTCCATCAAAAAAGAGGAAAACGCAAAACATGGCCCTTCTGTAGCCGGATTGAACCAGAAAAAAGCCCATAGAATTTGATCCTGAATTGAAAACAGTTTTGGCGGTACAAATCCACAAGGAAATTGAAATTCTTCGAGATAGTACGCAAGTTCGCAGTGGAAACGAACAAGACAAACAAGGTATATATGACAAAAAAAATTTATTACATTTTTTAATTTCAAATTTAGTTTGGACATTTAATGACATTCTTTCATCACAATTTTGGAGAACAATCATTTAGATCATAAAATATTACTGAAATACCTAACATGACACATTGATTTGAATTTTATGTCAAATATTTTTGTCAAATAATTGAGATCATTGATAAAATGGATTCATTAAAAACACAACGTGCTAGTTGTAAGGCAGCAATTACTCGTATTCATAACTGGTTTCATAATAATTTGGACGAGTCAGACAAGTATGCTTTCAAATCCCGCATAGATAATTTAGATAAATACTACTCTAAATATTCTGAGATTAAAGATCAAATAGAAATCATAGCCTTAGATCCTGAATTAGAATTTGATGATAGAAGCCAGATTGATTAAAAATATGTATTACACTGCAGACTACAAAATGCTTACGATAAATTAAATTTCAAATTTAATCAAATTACTTAATCAACCTTACATTCTCATAATGAAACACATATTAGATTGCCGTCAATAGAAATACCGATTTTTTCTGGAGACAGCACAAAATATAATGCCTTTATAGAACTGTTCAATGCATTAATAGTAAACAATTCCCGGCTGACATCCAAAATTGAAAAATTTTACTATTTGAAATCATACTTGAAAGGTGACCCGCTAAATTTAATTTCTCAATTACCAGTAAATGAAACTAATTTTGATGTAGCTTTAGACTTACTAAATTCCAAATACAATAATATAAGGCGGATTGTTACTGCCCATTTTAACCGTTTAACGGCCTGTAATAATATATTAAAATGTAACGCACAGCAA
The DNA here is from genome assembly GCA_963921935.1 of Galeruca laticollis. Lineage (NCBI taxonomy): Eukaryota > Metazoa > Arthropoda > Insecta > Coleoptera > Chrysomelidae > Galeruca > Galeruca laticollis. Next base: position 110,884,954 of record OY998179.1, read on the forward strand.
TTAAGAATATTCACATCTGAAACTAGATCTATAGTAAAATCATTATTAAACTTAAATATCAGTAAGGAAGATTTATTCGATGCTTTAATTGTTCACATATTGAAAACAAAATTAGACTATAATACTAAAAGATCTCTTGAAGAAAAAGAGATTGATTAACATTTAATTACTAGTGATAATTTTTTTGAAAAAAAATGTACTGTTTTGGAAAACTTGTTGACCCAAGATTCTAAACCTGATATATCTCATCATCATCGTAATCAGTCTTCTAATGTGATCACTCCACCCAACAGGGTAACCTTACTTTCAAATCAACACTCGCTTCCTGAACCAAACTCACCTCATTACAATGATCAACGCAATCAACCCTCGTCTAGTGCATATCATAGTTCCCCCTACCAATCTCCAACATGCTTATTTTGTAAGCAAATAGGCCACAAAATTTATTCATGCCCCCAATTCGGGATGCTTTCCGTTCCTGATCGGAACAACTACATTAGAGATAACAGAATGTGTTTTAGGTGTCTAGGTTATAAACACACAATCATTAATTGTATTTCGGCAAAGTCATGTTCCATATGTCACAAAAAACATCACACTTTACTCCATTCAGACAATTCTCTCCCTAGACAAAACCCTAACACAAGATCTGTCCAGAGAAATGACACTCCGATCATCGCCATGACCCATTCCTTTCATTCCATATTAAATGAACCATGCAACCTACACTCTCTCGCAACCCAACTTTCAACTCAACATTCACTCACTGTTCATTCGTTACCCAACTCACTTAAAAGGGACACCTTTAATCAGCTCTCTTGTAATACAACTCATAGCTCTAACCCTATCAACATTTCAACATGCTCATTCTATAACAAAGCAGGTCATAAAATTTATTCTTGCTCACACTTCAGAACACTCTCTACACCTGACCGCAAAAAATATATATTAAATAACAAAATGTGCACAGCATGTCTGGGCTCCAGACACATGTTCACCCATTGCTCGTCTACCGGTGTATGTGCCATTTGCAGAAACAAGCACCACACTTTACTTCACTTCACCCCTCACATTCACAAACAAAACACATCATTGAGATCTTTGAACATAAACTCTAACCATTCACCACCAATGCAACAATCTCCAGAATATTATCGTCAAGAAACGTATTGTTCTGAACAAGATTCATTCACAATACCTAACGGATAACCCCTCTCATACTCATTATACTCATTCTTCTGGTGTGACCACACCACTTTCAAATGACAACTTACCCTCAAAAATACTCTCAATTCACAAAACACTCTTAACTCATAAATAAATAATTTTCAAACCAACACTTACACTCGAATAACGATTCACTTTCTTACTCAACGCTCTTTCAGTGCAGGATAGCACCCATTCATTACTTAAACTCTTTCTCGTCAAGAAAACCAAACCTTTAGTCCTCTGGAAGGAGTGATTAACCCCTAAACTGATACTTGACACTTAAGAAAAACATAAAAAACTTTGTGAAAAACTTAAACTTATACTTAGACATTGAGAAACAAATACTTTAACATTTAAAAACCCTGGACGATTAAAAAAGCTTAGACACTTTGATATGAAAATTACTCTTATGTGAATACCTGGATAAAGGTATTGAAAAGAAGAAGAAGAAGATAACTTGGTTAAAAAGAAGAAGACGATACATGGTTGAAAAGAAGATGATACTTGGTTGAAAAAGAAGATACATGGTTGAAGAAGATGATACTTGGATAATATAAACACTTGGGTGACGTTTAGAAGAAAACGGCATCCCTTCATACTCATATGTTACTTAAACAATTACATTGACGACACTTTGAATTTAAAACGAGTTGACAAAAACATTATATACTAATATATCTTACCCTCCTTTTCTTGACGAGAACAGAAATAACTCTCCTTTACATTAATTAAAACATTTTAAAAACTCATTCTTCCCCGCAAAAGAGTCGGGTCCCCTTAACACAAACATCTATAATCATAAAAACATATACAAAAACAATCTCAAAAGAGTTAGAAAAAACTCTCGCATCATACTTATACACACGTGGTCACTACCTTACATTTACTTTCATGCTAACTCACACTTACATTATTACTTGCACTCGCATACAATTGCACCTTAATCAAACTTATACTCGTTCTCATATTGGCAGTCACATTTAAACTCACATTCGTAATACTTTTACATTTATTCGTATTTACATTTGCATTTACATTCATTCGTACTTACTCTTACTCACTTGTTGTTGCACGCACTCGTACTTGCTCTAGTCTCATGAGCACTCTCTTACTCACATATACATTCTTAATATAGATTGTCCTCAATACATTCACAATGAATTCCAATATTACTTACACTCTCACTTGAATTCACAACCTCATTCCAATTATACTCGCTCTCGTAGTAGCACTCACTAGCTTGATATTACAAAGGGAACATATACGTTTAGGACACAGTGGTCCTCAAAATGTATTAGCCAATATCATTTTACAATTCTGGCCCATTGACGGCCTGCGTGAAATCAAGCGCATCATAAACAAATGTCTAATGTGCCACAGGTTCAAGGCCATAACAGCACAGCAAATCATGTCTGATCTACCTGCACGTCATGTAACACCTTCCTGTCCCTTCCAGACGACTGGAGTCGACTTCGCGGGACCATTCTCAATAAAATCATCTCATCTGAAGCGAGCTCCGGTATCCAAACCTTACTCTTCTACAACATAATCATGTTGTAATCACTGACACTCTTTCTATCTCTCTCCTATTATAATACATACATTCTTATTGTTTACAACTCTAGTCCATTTCTAGAGTATATTGCATACATTCTTATCATTTACAACTCTAGTCCATTTCTAGAGTATATTGCTTACATTCTTATCGTTCTTATCGTTTACAACTCTAGTCTATTTCTAGAGTATATTGCATACATTCGTATCGTTTACAACTCTAGTCCATTTCTAGAGTATATTGCATACATTCGTATCGTTTACAACTCTAGTCCATTTCTAGAGTATATTGCATACATTCATATTGTTTACAACTCTAGTCCATTTCTAGAGTATATAGCATACATTCGTATCATTTACAACTCTATAGTCCATTTCTAGAGTATATTGCTTACATTCGTATCATTTACAACTCTAGTCCATTTCTAGAGTACATTGCAAACTTTCGTGCCCTTAAAAAACAAGAACTAGCATACATCTAGACCTCTTGTTCATTCTTACATTCATGACGTTAGAGTCCCTACAATGCTCTAACCTCAACTCTTGTTCATTCGTTACATCCATGACGTTAGAGTCCTTACACCACTCTAACATCAAACCTTATCATTTCATACATTCATGACGTTAGAGTCTTTAGACCACTCTAACATTAAAATCTTATCATTTCTTATATTCATGATATTAGAGTCCTTACAACACTCTAATATCAACCCTAAACATTCACTCATGACGCCAGAGTCCTTACACCACTCTGACACCAACATTAGGTTATTTTTACAATCCCTATACATTTATATAATTATATTTACAATTATTCACTTTCATTCATAATCCTGTATCAGAGCCCTACACTCTCACGCTATCTAACCCTTTCACTAACATCAGCATTCGATGTCTGAGAGCAGGCATCTCTCACCTTTCTTCCATTCTTCCCGCGCCCCCAATATGTTCGAATTTGATTTAATTACAAAATTCTCCTGTGATTTTTTTTTAACAACTTCCCCTGTAAAACACAATTCAAACCTTCTCATACAAAAAACCGTAGTTAGTCAAGCAACACAAAAGCATAAAGAGACATAACACATATCTTGTCATAAATGAATCATAAAAAGTAAAAGATATCAATTACATTATATAATAAGAAATTGTAATATTCTTATTTGTGAAGCAACATGAACAAAATGTAAAACTATACAACTATATAGTAAATGTACATGTAATAATCGGTTATCATTTAATATAACATTCAATTCATCGACGTGTAAAAGTATTTATTGTCGTCACATTAAGGCGATTGGTCCTTCAGAGCTCAGTGCAATATAAGCGAAAACGACATTCCGCAATTTTGCTTTTCCATCAAAAAAGAGGAAAACGCTGAACACACGCATTGACTCCAGGTACTCCGCACTTATAGAAAACATATATAGGAACGCATCCCTACACATAAAAATTTATGAAGAGACAAAAACCAACACCATCAAGGTCCAACGTGGCATACGGAAGGGAGATAGACTCTCATGGGAAAACAAAGGTATTAAAGTCGATGGAACATACCTGAGCCATCTTAGATTTGCGGATGACGTCGTGCTGTTATCATAATACTTTCACGAAATAGAAGAGATGCTCCAACAATTGAATCAGGAATCAAGAAATGCGGGTCTAAAGATGAACTACGCGAAAACTAAAATAATGAGTCCGGAAAATACATATATAGCAATAGATGGCGCCTATATCGAAAATGTCACAGAATACAACTATCTAGGACACTTCATAAGATTTGGGAAGGAGAACAGGTCAAGAGAAATTAGCAGAAGAGTGCAGCTTTCATGGGCATCCCATATCCTGACGAGGAACAATATATTATTGCATTTTTAAGTCAATGTATTGTTAAATATTACAATTTCTATACAATAGAAAAAAAGTATAGATTTAAATAAATATTTCCTCAAATATTATACACAGTACAAGTATGACTGTCTATTAATACCTCAGTAGTTCCCAAAAAGTTATCGATGGTAGCTCCAATTAAAGATCTATGATCGTCAGCTGACAGCTAACAGATTCAATTTTATATACGTTTGTAAGACGTTGTCAAATTGTGTTCATAAATCCGAGTCATTCTTCAGGAGAATAATTTTTCAAAATTATAAATATTTTGTTTTATTTTATAGTTTCCCTTGGAACTTTCTGTGCTGGAACGGCACTCTCGTGGACATCGCCAGCACTAACCCACATCGAAATACTTCCAAATGCGACTAAACCGATTTCTTCATCTTCTCCGCCTGATTTTACTGTTAACTCCAAGGAGGCGGCGATTATCGCATCTATGCTCACTATCGGAGCTCTAGTATCGGCGATACCCACAGGTTACTTGGCAGATAAAGTAGGAAGAAAAATCACGGTTATAGCTTTAGCTACGGCGTTTTTCATCAATTGGTGTTTGATCAGTTTCGCGAGGAATTTCACTACTGTCGTCGTAGCTAGATTTTTTGCTGGTATTGGTTTGGGTAAGTTAACAACTTTTTTTAGATTGACTACATGTAGCAGAGAAATGAGATTATTTTAGATAGAATTTTATTCTCGCAAGAATGTTAATTTTCTTAAGATTCCTTAACAAATACAGATAGACTGCCTTACCTTATTTTGAGGTATCCTTTCTTTTCGACGAAGAGTAGTGTTGTTATAGGAGAGTTCTGCAGTCTCACAAGATGGCGGCGCTTCAGATATAAAGTGAAATAAATGGATAAAGAAGCCATAAGAAGTGCCGAATAAGTAAATGAAAAGACCAAAAGAAATAAACGGTTTTAAAGTCTAAAACTAACTTTTCCGCATCTGTGAGATGCCCTGAATAATAATCAATCATAAAATTGTCACTTGTACACTTCGGGGGACGTATCGTGCTAACAAACCGAAATTTCTCCAAAAGTAACCATAAATGCAGTATATCTGGATTTATAAGACCCGCTATAGTCAGCAGGGTACATCTGTGAGATATCTTGAATGAGAGACCTTGAAAAATATCGAATTATAAAATTGGCCACTGGTATACACTCTGGAGGCTGTATCGTACCAACAAACTGAAATTTTTGTACTTCAAGTACCATAACACCCATTATACTGGCTCTGGTGAGCTGAAAATCAATAGCGTTCATCTGTGAGATGTCCTGAATAATATTCAATCATAAAATAGTGCTAACAAATTGAAAATTCTTCAAAAATGACAAAAATTTGGTACCTCAAGTACCATAGCACTCGTTGTACTGACTTTAATGAGCTGAATATCAATAGGATTCATATTTGGGACGCCCTGTATAATATCCAATCATAAAATTGGTCACTTGTATATACTCCGGAGGCTGTATCGTGGTAACAAACTGAAATTTCTCCAAAAATGACAAAAATGTCGCACTTAAAGTACTATAGCACCTGTTGTACTGGCTGTGGTGAGCTGAAAATCAATAGGGTTCATCTGTGAGATGTTCTAAATAATATTCAATCATAAAATTGGTGACTTTTTGCACTCCGGAGGATGTATCCTGTTAACAAACTGAAAATTCTCAGAAAATAACAAAAATGTCGTACTTCAAGTACCATAGCACCCGTTGTACTGGCTATTGTAAGCTGAAAATCAATAGGGTTCATCTGTGAGATGTCCTGAATAAAACTCAATCATAAAATTGGTGACTTGTTGCACTCCGGAGGCTGTATCGTGCTAACAAGACATGTAAGGAAAAGTGACCGACGACAACGACAACATACACACAGGATTTTTTACTTTTCCGCCCAACCTATCTATATGCGAGAAAAGTATTGGTTTACCCCAAGAAAAATTGGAATTTAGAAATTTTTTTTTGAGTTATTTTTACGTTTTCCAGCAACAACATGAAAAAACTGTTTTTAGAAAAATAAAAATCCTGTGTGTATGTCGTCGTCGGCCACTTTTCCTTACATGTCTTGTTAGCACGATACAGCCTTCGGAGTGCAATAAGTCACCAATTTTATGATTGGATATTATTAAGGACATGTCACATTTATTTATTTAGCGTATGGCATACATGGATTTAGTTATAATTAGTTAAAAATTGTACACATTCACATTACGTCATAAAAAACATATAAGTGTATATCTAAAAGTAGAAAAGTAGAAATAAAATATAAACATAAATATAGCACGATTTGAAATTAAATTTTAAAATCTAGACCATTGATCCAGTCCAGCACAGAGTCAGTGGCCTCATAGAAGTCGCTCATTTCTCCTCTGTATGCAGTAAGGGGGCACTCCATTGTAATATGGTGGACAGTCTGGCGAGGCTTTCCGCAGTCACATGTTGGTGTTTCGGTGAGTCCCCACTTGTAGAATGAGTCACGGCAAATACCGTGAGACGTTCTTATCCTGTTAAGTGTTTTCCACTCGTGGCGAGGCAGCTCCATACCTGGTAAGGACACTGTAGGATCAGTTATATGTACAGCCTGGACTGGTTTCGAGGCTTCCCAGTATTCTCTCCATTTATTGGTCAAATTGAAATTATCTCTCACAAGTTTTTCTGCTAGCAATATTGGGGGAGATCTAGACTTCAATCTCTGCAGGCCGGCTTCGGGAAGGTCACTATGTATTGGAAGTAGGAGATTTGTTATTATTTTATTATATTCCCTAACTAGGCTCTCTTGTCTGCGGATGGAGGGAGGTGCAATGTGGCTTAGAACAGGGAGCCAGGGCAGAGGTGTGCTTTTTAGACAGCCACTAATTAGTCTCATTGTCTCGTTGAGTTTGGTATCGATGATCTTTACGTGGCAGCTGTTTATCCAGACTGGGACGCAGTACTCAGCTACTGAGTAGACAAGGCTGAGCGCTGAGGTTCTAAGAGTGGATGCGTTCGCGCCCCAAGTAGTGCCGCAGAGTTTGCGGATTATGTTGTTTCTGGTATTCATTTTAGCTGCGGTGTTCTTTAAATGTGTTTTGTATGAAAGTGTTCGATCCATTGTTACCCCTAGGTATTTTGGGCAAGGATTATAGCGTAGTAGATTATTATTGAAATACACTTGGGGCTCCACTCGTGCTTGTTTATTGTTTAGGTGGAAGCACATCGCTTCAGTCTTGTTCATATTTGGAATTAGCCTCCAGTCGGCGAAGTATTTTCCCAGCATGTTCAGGTCTTCTGACAGTACGTTACTAGCTTCTTCGATGGTTTTACTTTGGGATGCAAGGGCCAGGTCATCGGCATATCCGAACTTTCTTGACGATGTCTGTGGGGTGTCGGAAATATATAGATTAAACAGGACAGGTGCAAGTACAGAGCCCTGGGGCAGCCCATTATTGAGATGTCTCATCTTGCTTCTGCTTCCTCCTGTTATTATTTGGAAGGGTCTATCGCAGAGCATGTTGTTCAGTAGAGATGCTGTTCGGCTGAATGGTATCACGTTGAGAAACTTGTAGAAGAGCCCCTCTCTCCAGACCGTGTCGTATGCTGCTGTCAGGTCGACATACACTACAGTTGTCTTCAGCTGTTTTTGAAACCCTGCTTCGATGTGTGTTGTTAAGCTGAGCACCTGGTCGACACAGCTACGGTGGGGCCTAAACCCAGCCTGTTCAACAGGAATATGCTCCATTATCAGAGGACTCAGTCGGTTTAATAACATCCTTTCTAGGAGCTTATAGCATGAGCTTAACAAGGCTATTGGGCGAAAGCTTTCAGGTAGGTTCTTGGGTTTGTTTGGTTTTAGAATCGCAATTATTTTTGATTTCTTAAGCTCCATTGGCATATAACTTGTCAGTAAAATGTCAGAGTAGAATTTACTCAGCCACATTCGAGTGTGTTTTCCACAGTTCTTGAGGAATTCGGGGTGAATTCCGTCGAATCCCGGAGCTTTGCCAGATTTGGTGTCTTCAAGTGCCTCATCTACCTCTAATACAGAAAATGGTTTGGAGAATTCTGGGTGGGGTGTTGTCGTATGGCGGAGGAGTGTCAGTTGTTTCTTAATATGTGTATTCTGTTGTCTTATACTTGGGGCCTTAGAGAGTGTTATGACTCTTGTAGCGATTTGGTCAGCTGATACTTCCGGTGGTTCGCGGGTTGGTGGATTAGAGCTACCCAGCTTCTTCAAAAGGCTCCAAGCTTTCCTGCTAGATCTCTTAAAGTCCATGCTGCCTGTTGTTTCTTTCCATTTATTAAGGCGTTCTGTGTCCAGGCGGTTGAGGAGTTCGTCGGCTATTTCAGAGTCTCCATTGTTCTGGAATTCCTGGTAAAGTTGCTCCGTCTCAGCGTTCCAGCCCGGTATATATTCTCTACGGAATCCTCGAGGTATATACTTTTTCGCAGTTGTTATCACGGCTTTTACGAATCTATTATAGTTGCTGCTCACTGGGGGATCCATCTAACGACTTTATCCAGCTGAACAGCAAATTCATTCCATTGGGCCTTTCCAAAATTCTATCTGGGCCTGGGTGTAGAGTGGATTATCGGAATTTTAATTCCAATTTCGAGGACTATAGGACGATGTTGGCTGTGCGGAAAGTCGTCTGGGACTTTTCTTGACATTGGAATCGGGTGTTTTAGAGCATTCTCTGAGGCAAAGCAAATGTCTGGGTTGGTTTCAGTGTTCCACGCAGCTGATCTGAAAGTATTTCGTTCTTTAGCATCAAAGATTAGGTGGAGATCGTGTGAGTCTGCCCAGTTGGCAAGGCGCTCGCCGTTCTCATCTGTGGTACGGTATTTCCATTCAGTGTGGTGACTGTTAAAATCGCCTGCGTATATTGCAGGGTGTGGGTAAGTGTCTAGAACGTTATCAGTCCAGGGTGCTTGTGGTGGTTTGTAGATGTTTGCGACCGTAATGTCCGCTATTTTTGTTATTACTTGGTGAACGTTTGAATTTATGCTGGAATTTAGTAGTATAGCGTTTTCGATGTCTTTTCGGACATAGGTCGCATTTCCATAGGACCGATGATAGGTGGCTCCCAGTAGGTCGAATCCCAGAATGTTGCCTCTTTGGCGCTGTTGGTCTGTATTCTCGATGTGGGTTTCTTGGATAATGGCCATGTCACAGATGAACCCTATTGATTTTCAGCTCACCAGAGCCAGTACAACGGGTGCTATGGTACTTGAAGTACGACATTTTGTCATTTTTTGAGAAATTTCAGTTTGTTAGCACGATACAGCCTCCGGAGTTTAACAAGTCACCAATTTTATGATTGAATATTATTCAGGACATCTCACTGATGAATTCTATTGATTTTCAGCTCACCAGAGCCAATACAACAGGTGCTACAGTACTTTAACTACGATATTTTTGTCATTTTTGGAGAAGTTACAGTTTGTTAGCACGATACAGCCTCCGGAGTATATACAAGTGACCAATTTTATGATTGGATATTATTCAGAGCATCTCATAGGTGAACTCTATTGATATTCAGCTCATTAAAGCCAGTACAACGGGTGCTATGGTACTTGAAGTACCAAATTTTTGTTATTTATGGAGAATTTTCAGTTTTTTAGAATGATACAGCCTCCAGAGAGTTATACGATTGATCATTTTTATGATTGAATATTGTTGGTGTCTCACAGATGTACCCTATTGATTTTCACTTGACTAGCGAGTACAGCGGGTTCTATAAATCCAGATATACTAAATTTTTGGTTATTTTTGGAGAAATTTCGGTTTGTTAGCACAATACATCCCCCGAAGTGTATACAAGTAACAATTTTATCATAGAATATTGTTCAGGGTCACAGATGCGGAAAAGTTAGTTTTAATCTTTAAAACCGTTTATTTTTTCTAAAAACCGTTTTTTCGTGTTGTTCTTGATGAAAAACGTAAAAATAAATCAAAAAATTTATTCAAAATTCCAACTTTTCTCGCATATAGATAGGTTGGGCGGAAAAGTAACAAGTAATGGTCAGTGTTAAACGATAAGGCGCCAAAAAGGAACATAGACGAAGAAGTGGGTCGGGTTTACGAAGAAGAGGTAAAATAAAGGACAGTCAATGCCCAGATGATGAAGGCAATAGTCAGTGCTATACAATGTGAGGATTTAAGAATGTGAGGTGATGAAGTAGGTTGACGTTAGAATATGTAAAAGAAAGACAGTCAATGACCAGAAGAGACAACCAGTGGTCTGCACCACCTTGCATTTCTAAAGTGTTTTATTAGCTCCTTTTTCAGCATATCTTTGTGAAATGGTCTGTAATAATAATACTAATTTTATTTTCAGGAGGAATATGTGTAGTAGCCCCAATTTACATAGGAGAAATAACGCACGCTTCAAATAGAGGTCTCTTCGGTTCCTTCCTCCAACTGTTTCTATCAGGCGGCATCCTTTTCACTTGCCTGGTGGGTAACTATGCCAACTGGACGTTCCTGGGTATCATTCTAGCGATCGTCCCCGTTCTGCTCGGAGTAACTTTTGCTTTTATGCCCGAATCTCCCGTTTATTTACTGAGCAAAAATAAGAGGAACAACGCTGAGAAGAATCTGCAAAAGCTTCGAGGTCCTTTTTACGATATTTCCGAAGAAATAAACGCCATGGAACACGATTTGATGGAACATGCTAAAAACGCCGGTTTAAAGGAAGTTATTGCCAATAAAGCACATATAAAAGCGCTCGTTTCGGCAGTGGGCGTGTTGGCATTTCAACAGCTGTGCGGAATAAACGCTATAGTATTTTACACTTTGAGTATATTCCAAGCAGCGGGAACGAACGTTTCGCCCTTCTTATCGGCCGTAATTATCGATCTCACACAATTTTTGTGTTCTTTTATACCGATAGTGGTAACGGAAAAAGCGAACAGGAAATTCTTCTTGATGATGTCCTCCATCGGAATGATGATTTGTTTGACCGGTCTCGGGTTGTTCTTCCACTTGAAATTAATTTTGCATGAGGCGTCGTTTTTGGCGTTTATACCGTTAGGTAGTTTGGTGTTGTATATGGTGTCGTTTTGTATGGGTTACGGACCGGTACCGTGGATGTTGCTAAGTGAGCTTTTCGCTCCGGAAATCAAAGGAGTCGCCAGCGGGTTCGCCATTTTGTGTAATTGGGTATGCGCGTTCGTCGTTACGTTTTCGTTTCCGATTTTGAACGACGCGTTCGGAAGTCACGTAACTTTTTATATTTTGGGGTGCGTCATGGGGGTAGCTACGTTATTCGTTCATTTTGTTGTTCCTGAAACTAGGGGCAAGACTCTGGCGCAGATTCAGGAGGAAATGAGTCGGTAACAATTAGACTGATTTATGTTTAATATTTATTGAATTATTTTTAATAAAAATTTTAAAAGTTTTATGTTTATATCCCTTCCTTATATTACAGAAATTTGCAATACTACAACTAAAACCTTTAATATGATTGCCAAACTCAAATATAAGCACCACAATGTGGCTTCTAAACAGTATTTATAGTTGAATGTATAAAAAACTGAATATTTTTTAAAACAAATAATAGAAAATCGGATGTGGAGTAAGGCAAGGCGACACAATATCTCCAAAATTATTCACACTGGTACTGGAGGATGTGTTCAAGAAAGTACTATGTCAAAAAACGGGTATCAACATAAACGGTTCGTTTCTTATTCGCCTGCGTTTCGCTGACGTTACCGTTCTCATTTGAAGTGGCCCTGAAATGGCTAGAGAACTACATCAGGAATGAGAACAAAGCTGGCCAGAAAATAAATAACCAGAAATCCAAAATAATGAGTCACAACATTGTTGTTACAATAAACAATTAGAAAATGTCACTCACTATATATATTTGAGACATATCATCACATTGGGAAAAGAAAACTAAAAGGTAGAAGTAACGAGAAGAATAGCGCTGACCTGGGCCGCCTTTGGAAAGCTGGTACATACTCAAGTATTATTTCCCGTTCTCCATATTCTGTTAGAGAACTTTCCATCTATTGGTAACAATGTTTCTGTCAATATTGTTGACAGGTTTGACAATTGTACTTTTATCATGTTCCGTTTGTGTTGTTTCTTTTGATAATAAAACCCTATTTTGTGGGTAAGAACATTCCTTAATTATACAACACATATATTTAAAAATCCAGAGGTTCCCATAAATTTAAAGAGAAAAACTTATAACTCTTGCGCCACTTATGGGATGGAAACAATGTCCGACTATCCAGAGCAGAGTGGCACAAAAAGCAATGGAATGTGCAATGCTCAACATCTCCTTGAGATAAAATCCGAAATGAGGAGGTCAGAGTAAAAGAACTGTATTGAGGGACGTAATGAAGGAGGTAGTCGGTTTAGAATAGAGCCATTTTACCAGACAGAGCCCAGAGATATGGATAGAATGGATACTTCAATAGATACCACATATAACCTTCCATACGAACATATAACATTAAATTTGCAAACATGAAAAATGTCACGTAGACCACTTACCCCTTTCCTCCCACATGCTTCACTAACCTAACCTAACCTATAAATCACCCCATTCGTACTTCGATCACAGCACGAACATGTAGACGCTCTCTCATCATTTACCGGTAAAATGCCGGCCCTTTACTAGCAAGAAAAATGCTAATTCTCTTTTAAAATCAAATAAATTAAAAATACATAAACTCACCAGTAACGCTCTTGATTGCAATGCAGAAAAAAACTTTAAAAACCAGTGAATAAACAGTGAAAAGTGTAAAATGTTTAATTCAATCCACACTAAATCATCAAGTTATTTAAAACTCAAATAAACTACAATATTGTAATGTTTTTCTTATGTATTAAAATGTTTTTATCACGGGTGGGATAAATTCATACACTCGGTAGGTTCACTTACTTAATTTATATATTCACTACACGATTCACTAATTATATATATATATATATATATATATATATATATATATATATATATATATATATATATATAGTATATTCACTTAAACTAATTTATATAAACACTTCACTTATTTACTGTTTATCTCACGATGTCAAATTATAAACTAACTTTTTCTCGCTGGTCGATCCTTTATATATTAGTGCCTTTTTTACTAGATAATTCTAGATTGCGGCTTACACAAAAACAATTGGCTCTCTGACATTTTCTAGATAAGAGTTGTCACAAAAACAATGTCTAGATAAGATAGTCATAATCGTAAACAGTTCTAAGAAATCCCTGCGCATACGCCCATAATTTTAACTTTCATACATGGCTTAGACAGAGTCGGTTTGAGGAACTATACCAGTGTGATGGTGCGTAACATTACCCCCTCCTTAAATGGAAGTTTCTCCTGGAACTTTTGTGTAGCCGAAACTGGATGTTTGAATCGGCAACTGGCCCTATTACTACACTTTCCGATCTTATGGAAATAGCAGGGCACCGTCTTCATCGGATACTGATACCGGGGGTTGTAGCTGCAAATTACTATCTGGACAGCAGTATCTTCAAAGATAATCTCTACCATGTTCCTGATGACAAGCCAATCCAACTGGTTACTCGCTATCTTACGCATAGCCAGTTTCTTCACGCTGGATTCCAACACATGGTCTCGGAGGTTTCGAAGTGCTTCCCACACATCGCGGTAGGTAGATCGATCTTAAAATTCATTTTTAGTTACCACGTAGAAGACGTACCGCGAATTGAGTTTCAGTCTCAGTGTTTTGCCGGGGGATGGAATCTGGTCTTCAAGTTTTTCTAATTGCCCGAACTTCTTTCGGAAGACGGTTGCCAACCCTCGTGCGTTCTTGATACGGGCGGGGATGTTGTATGCCAGTTATATGTCGGGAGAGTGAACAAATCTTGTCGTTGTTCTGAAGTGACTCCATATCTAGCTTTCCCGGTACCTCCATACGCGTCCATATATTCATCGAAGGTAGGGTCAGACACATCTCGAATATGGTTTACTCCTTTCTCTAGGTCATGGTCTCCTTCGAATGGCGCTAGTCGGTTTTGGTGAACTACTGTTGGTTTTCCTTTGGGGATCTTGCTTATGCGATATATAACATCATTGATCCTTTTCTTGATTAAGTCTGAACCTTCCCAGGATTTTTGTAATTTTGGAGAAAATCCTTTTCTCCTCGTCGGCTTGTGTAACCATACTTTGTCCCCTTCTTTAAAACCGCCTTCTGTGGCCTGCGTGTCGTACCGACTTTTCATTCTGTCGCTGGCAACTTGATTTGTTGGAACTAATTCATGAATATCGTCCAGCCTTCTTCTCAAATGGATCACGTAGTCTTCTCCTGCTAGATCTTCTCCAGGCCGACAGCCAAATTCCAGGTCACAAGGAAGCCTCATTTCACGTCCAAACAGGATTTTCGCAGGTGTTTCACCCGTGGACTCATTGACGGCAGATCGATAAGCCAATGCGAATAGAGAAATATATTGGCCCCAATCTCTCTGATGGCTGGAAACTACTTTGGACAGGTATTTTCTAATAGACTTTTTCATTCTCTTGACCATTCCATCTGACTGTGAATGTAATGCTGTTGTCCTGGTCTTCTTCATTCCCAGCTTCTCGCAAATCTCCTGAAATAGATGGCTTTCGAAATTTCTTCCCTGGTCACTGTGGACTTCCAATGGCACTCCATATCGGCTGATAAATTCTTTCACCAATACATCCGCGACATCTTGATTCGGGATCGCGTAAATTTCCATCCACTTTGTGAAATAATCCATTATAACCAGGATGTATTTATCACCATTTTCTGTCATCGGAAACGGTCCAACGATGTCCAAAGCAATCCTTTCGAAAGGGCTTCCAAATTACACTGTTTCATAGGTGCCTTTCTCTTGCGATGTGGTCCATTACTCGTAGCACAAGTCGTACATTTATTACACCAGTCCTTCACATTATCGGAGCTGTTCATCCAATAAAACCTCTCACGGATTCGCTGGATGGTTTTCGTCACTCCCAGATGACCTCCCGATGGACTGTCGCGTAACTTCTTTAGTACTTCAGCTACTCTTGTTCTCGGGATAACTAGCTGTCTCCTTATTTCGGAACCATCATCGTTTTCAAGGACTCTTTTCAACAGCCCTTCTTCCAGGACAAGGGAGTCCTACTGAGCCCAATATGCCTTGAGTGTCGGTGAAAGTCTTGACACTTATTGCCATGTAGGTTGCCGATTTTCTTCCTTCCACTGCCGAATCTTCTTTAGGCAAGGATCATTCTCCTGATCTTCTCTGATCCTGGTGGGTGACCATTCTTCGTTGACTACTGTAATTCTTCAAACTGCAACTTCCTTATATTTCGATTTGTTGCATTGTGAATAGTCTACAGGGCCTGACCGTCTAGGCAAAGAGTTGCCTTTTCAGTGATTCACATCAGCTGGATGTTCACCCCTGCCTGATTTCCCCTGTGACTGGAGTTCTTGGGTTACAGGAGTCTTGGGGCGCATAGACGGACTGCGTACGTGCTCTAGGTCGCCACACTTCCGGCATTTGATCTTCTTCGGCTTCTTGTCTGCCATACCTTTCAACAAGTTGGCGATCTGGTCAAGTTTGTCATCGTCATCTTCTTCCTGCATGGTCCTACCTTTGTTGTACCGCGAGCTCTTCGTGGCTGCATTGCATTTAAGAGGTTCTTGGTTTGCAGGAGTCGTAGGACGCTTACACGTACTGCGTGCATGCTCTAGCTCGCCATAATTACAGCACCTGATTTTCTTCGGCTTCTTGTCTACCATGCCTTTCAACAAGTTGATGATCTGGTCAAGTCTGTCATTGTCACCTTCTTCTTGGATGGTCCTAATTTTGTTATATACCGAAGCCTTCGCTGCTGCTTCATATTCAAGAGCAGCTGTCAATGCGTTGACTAATGTTTTCAGATGGGCTAAACGAAGCGTCCTCCTCTGCATATCGGGGCTAGGTAAGCCATCAATAAAGGCCGGGATGCCCAGAAATTCCATCATGTTCTCTGATGCTGACGGATAAGCAAATCGAACTAGTCGGACAATGTCCACTTCATACTCTTGAAGGGATTCATCACGTTTCTGCCTTCGGTTCTTCAGCTGGGATTGGTACAATTGCTCTAGATGTTTGTGGCCATATCGCATGTTCAAACTCTTCTTCAGCTGCTCGAAGTCATCCGTTTCTTCAAGTGATATCGTCTGTAGTACATCTAAGGCATCTCTCCGAAGCGCGATAGTTAAGTTCACTGCCTTCTCTCTATCGGTCCAATTATTCCCTCTAGCGACTGCTTCAAATTGCTTCACATAATTGGTCCACATTTTTCCATCGAACGTTGGTGCCTTGACTCTGGTAAAACTACCAATGTCTTCTAACTTAGGGTGTGTTTCTGGCTTGCAAGGTTTTGTTTGCTCATTCATCTTTTCTTCCGCTGACGTGTCTTGAGTTCTTATATCTGTCATCTTTCTTTCTAACTCCTTGATTTTCTCGTCCATCGTCATCTTATTCTCGATTTTCTCGTCCATCGTTGACATCTTATTTTCGATTTCAGATTTTAGAGACGAAATTTCATTTTCAAGGTCAGCGGCAATGTCGTTTTTCATTAGTAAGATATCGGCAGATATATCGTTCTTCATAGCAGAAATCTTCTCATCCATATTAGCAGAAATGTCACATGACAAATATCACACATAAGTTGTTGGTAACCTAGTTACCCTCAGGTTCAGTGATTAATTGTTTACTTTTACATCAAAAATGTTAGTTAAATTTTGTAGTTTGTATATTTCTGTTTTGTTGTGAAATAAACATAATATAGTATTATTATTATGTCGTTCTTCATAGCAGAAATATCGCTTTTCAGATTCGTTGAAATTTTCTCTTCCATGGCAGAAATATCGTTCTTCATAAATGAAATATCGTTTTTCACAATCGTTGAAATCTTCTCTTCCATGGCAGAAATATCGTTCTGCACATCAGAAATATTAGCAGAAATTGACGAGATTAAGGTGGAAGCCTTGTCATTAAATAAAACTGTTTCTGGATCAAAGCCGTCATTTTACAGTCCCACTTTAAGTCTTTCTACTAATTCACTTTTCTTACCGGACGTTTCCAATTCACGATCTTCCAATTTGCTCTTAATTCCGTCACTTTCAGATCACATAGTCTCTTGGCCATTTTTACGTAGCAATTTATTTATATTACCCCACACCACCAATTTAATGTTTTTCTTATTTATTAAAACGTTTTTATTACGGGTGGGATAAACTTTAAACACACGGTATGGCTACTTACTTAATTTATTTATTCACTACACTATTCACTTAAACTAATTTATATAAACACTTCACTAATTTATATTCACTTATTTACTGTTTATCTCACGATGTCAGATTATAAACTAACTTTCTCTGGTCAATCCTTTATATATTAGTGCCTTTTTACTAGATAATTCTAGATTGCGGCTTCCACAAAAACAATTGGCTCTCTGGCATTTTCTAGATAAGACTGGTCACAAAAACAATGTCTAGATAAGATAGTCACAAAAAATCAGAAACAGTTCTAAGAAATCCCTGCGCATCCGCCATAATTTTAACTTTCATACATGGCTTAGGCAGAGTCGGATTCAGGAACTATACCAGTGTGCTGTTTCGTAACAATATAGTTCTCTATTCACATCTGTAACGTTAATTTTTCGACTTTAAAATGATTTCCTAATCATGTTACAATATTTTTAATTAGTACTTACCTAGCCATCAATTGTAAATCAACCCCGGAGGTATTTTTCATAATATCTTTTGTTTATAATCATAATTTCACAATTTAACAACATACTAAATCTTGATTTATTATTCGTCACACCCTGTACCCACTACTGCTCCTAATGGTTCCTGAAAATGATAATAGTATATTAAAGTATAAGTGGATAAAGAGGTCTTTCAAACACGCGCGATTTTTCGAGCACGACGGCGCAGCCGAGTGCTCGAAATAGAGCAAGTGTTTGAAAGACCAGTTATCCACGAATACTTTACGCTATTTTTTTTTATTGGTGCACTTTGGAATCATAAAATATTATTATTATATTATTACTACAAAAAAATGGAAGTCCATCCTCGATGCCCAGCCAAGTTTCGTGAACGTCAAATAGTATTTATTTTTAGTTGACGTTACGGGCTGTCAGATCAATAATCAAAAAGTTTCTTTATTTATATTTAAAGGGAAACAATGTATATATAAATACATTTTGCAGAAAAAACCAAATAAGACATTGGTTCCCAATGATAATATACAATTTAAAAACTAATAAAAAAAGTTGTCATTGATACTTACGTTTCTCAAGTTGTTGTTGTTACCATGGGGACTTTAAAAAACGCGCGTGTTTTTAAGTTCGATTTAAACACGCTGACGCGTGCTTTAAAAAGGTAGTATGAGGCATCAATAAAAAAAAATATTAATATTGTTGCGTATGGTTGGTTATAATGTGGTTACCTACCTTTGTTGTGTGTTCCTCCTTTAATTTGATTTCCTAGACATAAAACCTTCATCATGGTATTCGTGTAAAGTCGTATTACCAGGTAGACAGATACCGTGCCCATATTGCCTTGCAGGGGGCATTTTTATCGTCCTTTTGTACCATTTTTAACAATACCTTTTTACAAAAGTTTACAAATCTTCAACGTTAAGGCCTTGGTTTCGGTATGTGGCCTGCTGCTTGCCAATTCTCACCTAAGATATATTCCATTTTTACGGTCGGATGAAGTATTCATAAGCGTCTTTGGAAATACTCAATATCTGGGTGGTGAATCCACCAACTTAAGTCTGTTCTGGAAGGTTATTCAATATTTAATTGTTGACACTATGCTCGAAGGTAGACAGCCCGTTATACATCTTATGGTTTAACAACTTGTATACGTTGGCCACGTTTATAGTATCATTGTGTATATCCTTGTCTCGTACGGCTTGGATGTGTTTACAAAAGGAGATAGTCATACATGCTGTATGTCTTGGCTAATAATAGTATTTTTGAGGAGCCGTATGTCTTGGTTAATGGAAGTGTTCGAGGAACCTTTCTTTTAAAATGTGTAGTTTTTTTGATGGTAGAAAAATTGCTGGAATGTGGTTTTTACTGGTTTTAAGTTTGTGGAGCGATTTGGTCACCATGCCGGTGACATTTTATTTGTGGATTTGGTTCATTGCGAATCGTGAGGCCCCATCTCAGTGTGGTGCGCTTGGGACTTCTCCATTCGAAGATTGCTGTTCTTCACCCATTTTGGGGATTTTGAGAAGCGCTCATGCGGTTTTTCCGGTAACTGGTTCTTGCATTTGGCCTGCTGTGGATGCAGGATTGGATTTCGTGACTGGTACCACTTCCTTATATAGGGATCAATCACCCCGAGAGACTGGTAGCCCTATTTTGAGGTTTTATTCAGGTATGTCGTTACATTTATCAGTTTCATGAGGTATGTTCTTACATTTTGCTATACTTTATAGACCCTACTTTGAGTATTTATACTGATTTATACTTTCCTGGACGTTTCTTGATGCACAGACGATTGAGGAAGTTAAAAAGAAACCCTCTGGATTGAAAGAGGTAAGACTAAACCTTTCTGGTTTAATTTGTGCCGTTGTGTGAGTATAGTTTGTGCATAATACTAAATTAATTCATTTAATTTAGGGTTTTTTTGTGTGGCGGTTTCAAGATAAGTGAGAGGTTCCCTCAGTATATATTCTAAGAGCACCCTGTGGGCAGAGTGATTAACTGACCGTTTCCTGGATTGAGAAGCCATCCCAGTGCAGCTAAGTGATAGATATAGTTTTATTTTCATTATAGATATTTACATTTAAATGGTGTGTGCACCTCTTTTACATTTGCATTAATATTTGTTAAAAAGTTTACGTTATCTATCTAAGTACTTACTACAAGGGTGAGCCACAGCTACCTATGCTGTAAACTCGTTGTGCGCACATCGGGGAATCTGGGTAGACACCACCTGCTAGTTAAACTTTAAAATATTCTCCTTCAGAGCGAAATAGGTATCATATAGATACAATTTCTGTCTTACCTTAAATTGTTAGGTAATCTTTCACTATCGAGGAAATAGTATATTATCACTCTGACTTAAGGTCATATTATTATTTGGTGTATTTTTAAGTAATTCAGTAAATTCACATTGCATTATTGAAATCATATGCAAGTTGAACCTTGATAATCATTTGAATTTTCATATTATAACTCAACTTTCAGATTTCAACTTAATTTTAAAGTATTATTTGAACTTCCGTATCATGTCACAAATGTTTAATAGCTAAACTTTAATTAATGTTCCCAATTAACTAAACGTTCAGGACAAGTTTTAAATAAATCAACTGTATCATCAACCAGGAATTTGCTCTTTTATTCAGTCGCCCTTGTGTTGATTGGTTATAGTAACTAGGTACCAGATAACCAGGGTAAAAGGCTCGTGGTAAGGTATAGTATAGGCTTATTATTCTATTGATTAAAACTTATTCATCTGGCTCTTCAAGATTCTAGTCATGCATCTGTGCCTAGCGGTGAGAATCTTGTGGCGCGTTATAAATTTTGAGTATCTCCACTGTCTAAAAGCTAGTGACGGGCCACCGCCTGCACATTCACGGGTAATCGATCAGAATAATATAGTCTGTTTTTTTTATCGGTTGATAAAACTAACTGTACACTTAGAAATTAATTTGGTTCTCTTAATTTAATTTCCACTATTGTAGATTTGTTACATTTAGCTTCTATTTGAATAAAGCGCCACACATCAAAGAATGTGCATATGGTCGAAGTCTCTATTCACAACAGAAAGTGAATAGGTTGCAACTTATTCCTAAAAATTCAGTCAAGATGAGTTTATTTTAACAGAACACGAGACTTGTTTATCGTTCCGTGACGTAGATCGTAGTCACCTGATGTTTTAGTGATGTTTTCAATGTTTTGTTGTTGATTTATAATTTAAAATGATTTAAACAACTAACAATGGCATTTATTGTAAATAGTTGATAACTTTCACAACAAAAAATGCTACAATATAAAAACACCTGTTGTTGGAAAGCTGTTTCCCTTGCTATTTTTGTTCATGGTAACTGACAAAGAGTGGTCGAGATACATTTTAGACATAGACGGAGTGTAATTCAGAACATCTGACAATATGGATCTTTTTAGCGGGAATTTTGAAAATTGTTGAAATTTGCCATATTTTTATATTATTTTCGTGTATATACAGGGTCTATCCATAGAATAAAACCAATTCCAACTGGTAAACATAACTATTGAAGGAAATAAAAAATAAATTATGAAACATCAATTTTTTAATGACACTTAAAAAAATTACGGTAAAAACGAAGAAGAATAACGCGACTAAATATAAAGATACAAAAACGTGTCTTTTTTAATTTTAATCTAAATACCATTCAATTGCAACTATAGTTAACCCAATTTACAAAGGCAGAAGGTTGCATTTTGTATAGGAGTTTTCGACCCCCTTAAATCATTTTTGAGCAGCATGCCAGAGTTTCAAGAACACGAAAAATCACCAGATGCCAGCTATAGGTAGGGAGACTAAGGTAATTGCCCGAGCTCCGCGAGCGCAATACGAGACGGCACAATTGACCCCCAACGTCTCAACTGACAATAAATACAAAGAGTACAGCGTTTTTCTTTCCTCAGCATGTATTAAAATCTAGCGTGCCGGCATACGATTGAGATCCAGTTCTTGAGTTGGGTGGATAACTATACCATGTCATATGCATACACGAAATTTGGGTGGTCAACTGAATCTTCCTACCTATCTATGGCACGGTTATCTGTTTTCTCTACTTATCGACGACATCAGGTGAATTATTTTCCTAAATTTGTTAATCCGACTCATGAGGAAATAATTCGATGTAGAATGTTTCGCTCTACACGATCGTCTAGTCATTTTTCATCTATCAATAACAGTTTTTGATGAAGAAATATAAAATTTGGTTCAAAAATAACATTAGATTGGAGTCACTGTGGGTCGGAAAAATGCAACCTTTTGCGGAATCTTTCGAATTCAACGCTATTTTGACTGGAC
The DNA here is from genome assembly GCA_963921935.1 of Galeruca laticollis. Lineage (NCBI taxonomy): Eukaryota > Metazoa > Arthropoda > Insecta > Coleoptera > Chrysomelidae > Galeruca > Galeruca laticollis. The sequence continues at coordinate 110,907,625 of OY998179.1, forward strand.
TAAATAGGATTACAGCCACCTCTGTATGCTTAGTATAGTTACGTCGTCCTTTTGAAAAGAAAAAACATTAGAAGCGTTTTTCCTCTTCGATTCCTTTACATAAATTCATTTCTTTTTCAATATATTCGAGCCAGTCGTTATTTAAATTAAGGAATTAGGACCGAACTATCGAAACTAGTGCTTACCCGAAATCCGGTACTTCATTCAATTCTCTCCTTTTTTTTTTGTCTAATCAAATTAAGTTCTTTCTTATATCACAGGTTGATACCATTTGATTTCACTATTCAAACAACCGCTGACTAATTGATGATGCAGCGGACTGAATTTACAAGAAACTACAACGTCTCTGTGATAATTGTTCATTTCTATAACTGTTTTAAGTTGTTGCGGATTATCGGGTACGCACGTTGACAGTTCGCTACAATTATCGTCGAACGCCAACATCCGAATACCTCGATCGTAAGGCGAACAAATCACTCGCCCGTCCGCAGAAAAACACAATTCTTTTATGAAACCTTTGCCGACGTTCTTCTCTTTGATGTAGTGCGTCATCCTCGGTAGATTCCTGACGATTTTGTTGCTGTGTTCGGGATGTTGACGAAAATAGGTGTTGAAGGACGAATTTACACCTAAAACAAAAAACTTTATTTAGATTTAATAATAATATGTGTGCTGGCAACTAGTAAAATAAGAAGTGTCAAGGTGTGCTCTTGAAATAATTCGAAATTTTGGAGGAATATTAGAAACAAAAATTTTGTAAATAAACCAAAGTGTAAAGTTAATGTGTGTCAATCACAGAGATGAATTAACAAAACATTTACTTAACCGTAAGTACAAAATCTTAAAAATATATCTGAAACCTGTTTAACAATCCAGAACGGAGAAAAATAAACGGTTTTAAAGATTAAAACTAACTTTTCCGCATCTGTGGCCCTGAACAACATTCTATCATAGAATTGTTACTTGTATACACTTCGGGGTTTGTATTGTGCTAACAAACCGAAATTTCTCCAAAAATAACCAAAAATTTAGTATATCTGGATTTATAGGACCCGCTGTACACGCTCTAGTCAACTGAAAATCAATAGGGTACATTTGTGAGACACTTTGAACAATATTCAATCATAAAATTGATCAATCGTATACTCTCTGGAAGCTGTATCGTGCTAACAAAATGAAAATTCTCCAAAAATGACAAAAATTTGGTACTTCAAGGACCATAGCACCCGTTGTACTGGCTTTAGTGAGCTGAATATCAATAGGGTTCATCTTTGAGACGCTCTGAATAATATCCAATCATAAAATTGGTCATTTGTATATACTCCGGAGGCTGTATCGTGCTAACAAACTGAAACTTCTCCAAAAATGACAAAAATATCGTACTTAAAGTACTGTAGCACTTGTTGTATTGGCTCTGGTGAGCTGAAAATCAATAGGGTTCATCTGTGAGATGTCCGGTATAATATTCAATCATAAAACTTGTGACTTGTTGAACTCCGGAGGCTGTATCGTGCTAACAAACTCAAATTTCTCAAAAAATGACAACATGTCGTACTTCAAGTACCATAGCACCCGGTGTACTGGCTATGGTGAGCAGAAAATCAATAGGATTCATCTGTGACATGTCCTTAACAATATTCAATCATAAAATTGGTGACTTATTGCACTCCGGAGGCTGTATTGTGCTAACAAGACATGTAAGGAAAAGTGGCCGACAACAACGAAGACGACAACATACACACAGGATTTTTTTCTCTAAAAACCGTTTTTTCGTGTTGTGGTTGATGGAAAACGTAAAAATAACTCAAAATTTTCAAAATTCCTACTTTTTTTGGAGTAAACCAATACTTTTCTTGTAGATAGATAGGTTGGGCGGAAAAGTAAAAAATCCTGTGTGTATGTTGTCGTCGTCGTTGTCGTCGGCCAACCTATCTAAGGTTGGGCGGAAAAGTAAAAGCAACTCATTAATAAACAATTGGCAATAGAACTCGATAGCCAAAATAAAATCTATAAGAAGGTAAAAGCGAAAGTCGGATTATCGAAAAATCTGATATCACAAAGAAGGCAGGGCCGGAGCGTGGGTATTTAGAGGTGTGTAGTATTAGGAAAGGTCAGCCCGGGAACGTGTCAGTTGCTGAACTGAGTAAACGCTGATAGTAACGTTTGCGGGACGCCGATTCTATTACAACACATACGAAAAAAAAAAGGAACCCCTTAAGAAATCAATAATGAAGAGCGATATAAAAGAGGGATATAAAAGAAGAAGAGATACAGGAGAAGATCAAGAACTGTCCGGGAAAAATAGGAAGACAATGAGAACACCACCACCAATAAAAAACAAGAAAGAGGAAAAGTTAGATCAAATTCTAAAATTGATGCAGGAGATGAAAAAGGAAATGAGGGAGATTAAAAACAAAACTAAAGAAATGCGAAAGGAGCAGCAAGAATTGAGGGAAGAGATTCAAATAATAAAACAGGAAAACGAAACCCTCAGAAAAATGTACAAAACAATACAGAAGGAGAATGAAGATATTAAGAAAGAAATAAGAAATATCAAAACTGCTCAAGAATGGATAAAAAAAGAAAGTAGGAAAAATAACGTTGTAATTACTGGCCTAAAAATAGATATGACGGATTCAAAGGAGTTAACAAAAGCAGTCACTACTTTCATGGAAAAGCAACTGAAAATCCAAATACAAGTTAAGTAGGTAAGTTAGGTGATAAAGCTTGTTTGGTAAAACTAGATAATGCAGAAGATAAAGAGAAAATTATGCGGAATAAACAAAAACTAAGAAATATAAAAGATGATAGAATTTATATAAATCATGACTTAAGCAAGAAAGAAAGACAAAAAGCAATACGAGACAGAGCACAAAGTGAAAGAAATAATGGAAAAACAGTGAAGATTGGTTTTAGTAAAATAATTATTGATGGGGAAGAATGGAAATGGGACAAGTTAACGGAAACATTGGTAAAGTCAAAAAACGAATAAAATTCAAAGGAATGGAAAATACGCATATTAACCAGGCAACGAATATGGCGATGGAAATGAAAGAAAAAAAATCAAACAAGAGAGGTACAATAAATATACTGAAGCAAAAAGGAAATAAAGAAACTGTTAAGATCGGCACATGGAATATAAGGACAATGTTAAAGGCTGGTAAAATGAATGATATAGCTAGAGAAATGGGAAGATACAAGCTTGAGATATTGGCACTGCAGGAAATAAGATGGAAGGGTGATGGAAGAATAGATAAGGAAGAATACACATTTTATTACGCATGGGAAAAGAAACAGGGGGAAAATGGCACAGCATTTATGATGAATAAAAAGATAAGAAACAAAGTAATGACTTTCCAAGCAGTAAATGGAAGAATCTGAACAATTAGGATTGAAAATAAGCAAGGAAATCTAACACTAATAAATGTTTACGCACCAACAGAGAACACAAATAGTGAAGACAAAGAACAATTCTATGACAAGCTGCAAGAGATTTGGGAAAATATACCTAGAGATTACATGAAACTAGTCATACGAGACTTCAATGCACAAATCGGAAAGGAGGAATATAACGAAAATGTTGCAGGCAAAGAAACGATACACGCCAGGACAAACGACAATGGCTCAAGACTCTGCAATTTTGGAATAAGTACTGACACTTTCATAATAAGTAACAAATTCGGACATAAAAAGGAGCATAACGTGACATGAACAAAACCAAGCTCCAATGAAGGGAATCAGATAGACCACACACTCGTATCAAGAAAATGGCTGAAAACAGTAGAAGATACTCGTTCATTCAGAGGCGCTAATGTGGATTCGGATCATTTCTTAGTTGTGGTGAAAATAAAAATGAAGATACTAGGAAACGGAAAAACGTAGAAAACAATAGAACATAGATAATTTAAAAGAAAAACATACAGAAGAAAAATACAGACAAGTATTAAAAGATAGACCAACACAAGATCCAGATGGAAATATAGAGAAAAAATGGGAGAACATAAAAAACAGGATTACCAAAACAGCCGAGGAAATACTAGGCCAAGAAAAGCAACAAAGTTGTAAAGAATGGTATGATGAAGAATGTGAAAGCAAAAAGGAACAAAAAGATCAAGCACGAAAACTATATGATTACATAAGAAACAAAGTAAAAGAAGCAAAGCAACGACCAGAATCAGCTAAACAGAATGGGAAGCATATTACAAATGCGATCTAAAGGAGGATGAGGTTACAGAAGCAAATTTTGAGGTAACAGCAGAAGAAGAAGAGGAATAACTCCCAACATATACAGAATATGAAGAAATCTCAAACATAATAAGTCAGCTGGACCAGATGAAATAGTTAACTAACTGAAAGAAAGGAGGAGAAGAGCTAAAAAGAAAGATATATGAATTACTCATAAACATATGGAAGAAAGAACAAATGCCAGCAGAATGACGTTTAGTTCTAACAATGCCAATCTTCAAAAAAGGAGACCAATCAAAATGCTATAACTACCGAGGAATAAACCTGCTTAATACAGTATACAAAGTCATGACATCACTTTTGAGAAAGGAAATAAACAAATATGCAGAGGAATACCAATATGGCTTCAGAAGTGGTAAATCAACTATAAAAGCAGTGCATGTAATGACATAAACAATAGAAAAAAGCTATGAATATGGAATCGATTTACATATATTGTTTGTAGATTTTAAGCAAGCATTTGATAGTATTAGCAGGCGTAAACTGATAGCAGACATGAGGAAAATGGGTATTCCAAACAAGTTAATTCGACTGACAAAAATGTCAATGAACAACTCGAAAACCAGAGTAATAACTAGTGAGGGCTATAGTGAGGAAATCTATATGGTAGATGGTGTGAGGCAGGGGGATGCATTATCAACGGTATTTTTCAATATAGCATTAGATGGAGCGATTAAGGCGATAGAAACAGGCACAACAATAGCCCAGAACATGACACAAATAATTGGGTATGCAGACGATATCGTACTTATAGCAAGGAATATGAGCAATTTGGATAAAATGGAGAATTGAAATTGATATTGCATCAGAAGCCAAAATCAAATATTTTCGTAAAAGTAGTTATGTTTATAATTTATTTCTATTATTTTTGGTAGCCAAATAATTATTTGGCTGTCTCGACAAGTATCAGGTTTGTAATTATCACCCAAATGAGGATCGATTGCGTTTACTTGTAGTCTATTCGCAAAATAAATACAATCTAGGATCGTATTAAAACAACTAACAATATCTCACATAGAATAACACCTTCATCAAAAATAACTGCAAAAAATTAAATAAAACAAATTCTACTTACCGATAAGACCGGTATTCAAAATACCCATTGTGGGCACTTGGAAATTTTCGAAACTGTTCTGAGTAACTTGACTAAAATCTCTATTGTGATTGCTGTATTCTTCTAACGAAATATAACCCATCCAAAGATCTGTTGGACGGGTATTTGTTTGGTTCTCTGGTTCGGAAACTTCTGGTAATTCTTCAGTAACGTAAGTGAAAGCGTTCTCGTAATCTTTGGGATCTCTACTTTGAATATCATGTACACTGGTCCACTACAAAAAAAAAATGATAAACATATTTTATATGACACAAATATCTCTATTACCTCTTCATTTTCTTCATCGTTTAAATTTCTAGACACCGCACACCAACCATGAGGATGTATCTGTAAAGAACTAATAACTTCTGCTTCGTTAGGAAAATCATCTACGAATTCTATCCTGTTTCTTTTTCTCGAAGGGGAAAATAGATAGTTGTAAACTGTGCCGACTGGAAAGCACTGGTCACTCACTTGCATCAACCTGTATAGACTTGGCTGAAACGATTTTAAAAATTGACTGATACATTTAAAAATAACAACACTTACCCTAAATGATCTCAGATCTGTAGCTAAAGTAAGTAGATTTAAATCGTGTATGATAATCATGAAACCGTTTGTAGTTGATATCACCATTTTCGTACCATCTTCGGTTAATTTCATTCTCATTAAACCGTTCATTAGGAATACTTTATCGTACATCATGTTGCTTTCGTTGGGACTCTTTAAATTCCACGCATAAATACTTCCATCAAAAGCAGACGTAACCATTACATTATCTTTTTCAGACCATTCAATATTCTTTACCTATAATGGATATTTATGGGATAAGGATTATAATGGTAACACTCATGTGATATATAACTTTCTAATAGCACAATTTTTTTTTAAATTTTGCATCGGTAATGTCGAAAGTACTTGTTTTATGTATACAAATTGTGTTTCAATACTTGATTTTTAACTACTGTTTGAAGTGATTTTCTAGAAGTACTTCTTGAATTAACGAATAACCACATTTTTGCAAATTTGATATTTGATAAAAAATCTCTGCTAATAAATCAGTATCTTTATAACAAGTACGTTTTAGTTTCTTTTCGCCTCTAATTACTTTTATATAAGAATGACCGATCAAACAGGATTTAACACACAACACAGTAAACTTCACATATGATAATGTATCAAATACATTAGAACCTCGATAACTTAAAAATAATAATAATAATAATTAGTGTACTTTATTGGGTTACCCAATAGGCCATCGACAGAGGTCCTTCAGCCTGTTACAATATATTACATGGTGGTTTGTATAATTATTAGATAGTAGTATTAAATTAAAAATATATGTACAGACGAAAAAAAACAAAAAAAATTGGTATGTGGTCTTTTTATTCCTTAAATATTGAAATTTTCAATGTGCTCCCATATGGTATTGAGTAGGTATTTTCTGTGTTCTCTAGTGTTCTTTATGTGCAAACTTTTCATTGATTTATGGGGACAATTCCTGTTGTTTCGTACAGTAGGTTATTGGGTGGGTTGTGCAGAGGATTTCTGGGGTGTCTTATCTTCGTTATGGTTCTCAAGGAAGTGGTTTCTGCAGTTTGAAGTGTCTTGATGGTAGGAGTCTTCGTAGTAAGGTATATTGGGTGACAGTATTCTAGGATAGGTCGGCATATTGAACTATATATATATGTGCAGCTGTTTTCTTACTTATCCCTGAATTCTTGAATGTTAAACTCCGAAAGTGTTTGCTCCTACTGTTACATTTCCTCTTTATGTTGTTAGCATGTTGTTTAAAGTTCAATTTGTGGTCTATGTCTACCCCCAGATACCTCGCATAGTTTACGCAGTGAATGTCTTTGCCATCTATATTTATTTTAGGTGAGTTTGGTGAATTATTGTGGTTAAATAATATATATTGTGACTTGTCTGGATTAACTTTCAGCCTCCATTTGTTGAACCAGATCAGGGTCCTGTCTAATAATACTTGTAAATTTTCAACGGTTTTTGAGAGAGTTCTGTTGTGACTAGTCAAGGCCGTGTCATCAGCATACTGCAAAATGTAACGATTATTCTTGAAGTAGTCTTGTTGATGACTGTAGTTGTATATGTCGTGACAGTAAACATTGTATAGAAGAGGAGATAATGGCAATCCTTGTGGAACTCCTTGTTCGTTGTGGAATGTTGCCGAGTATTGGTCATTGATTTTGACTTCCAGAGTTCTGTTCTCAAGATAGTCTTACAGGAGCAGGATCAAATATCGAGGGCATTCTAGTGTCATTAGTTTGTAGAGTAGTCCTTTGTGCCAAATACTATCAAATGCCTTGCTTATATCAAGAAATAGGACTGCAGAGTGGTTTCCCATTAGTTGGTAAGCTTGAATGTTGGATGTTAAAATGGTTACTGGGTGAATGGTAGAATTGGTAATCAGGAATTTTGTGTCCGATTTCATTTTGTAACAGATATTTCATGATGTTTTCGAGTTGCTTTCCCCAAACTGCCCCAAACCGAAGAAAGAGTGATATGACGGTAGTTTTTTGCTCTATGATGGTTCGTATTAGGTTTAGGAATAGTGATAATGGTTCCCTGCTTTCACTCACTAGGAAAGTAGTGATGCTTCAAACAGTACCCGTATATTTTGATGAGATATCTGTGTATCTTTTCACTCAGTCTTCATAATAGATCTTTAGTAATGTGGTCATATCCTAGAGCAGTACTCTTTCCTTTGCTTAATATTTCAAAATACACGTCTTCTATATTATTGTTGTGTGCTCCGTGTTCCCCTTCAAAGTATTCATCATACCACTGTCCGATTTCATCATATATTTGTTGGTCATATTGGGCTTCATGGTATTCTCTGAACATTTTCTTGTAGTAATTTGCAAATACCTCTGTTTTTTCTTCATACATAATGTTGTTTTCTTCAATTGGCTATGATTTTGATATTTCTTTGTAGTATGTTAGTTTTCTAATTTGTTGCCAGTAATCTTTACCTTTGCTAGCGTTTATTTCAGTACACACTGTAACCCATTTGTGTTCTTTGTATTGTCTAATTAGGGCTTGTACATTTTTGTTGTAATTGTTTAGTTGTGTTTTGCCTCAACATTGGGATCTCTCAGGTAATCCCTATGCATTTTTCTTGTGTTTTTATCATTTTGATAATGTATGGTGGTAGTTCGTGGATGTAGTGTTTTATTTTCAGATCTGGGCTGTTTTCTATTGTGAGTGATGTTATTGTGGTGTTGAATTGTTTAATTTTTCCTCTATCAATTGGATCATCCCCCATACAATCAATGTACTCCTCCAACTTTTTGTTAAGTTTGTCTATATCACACTTGATGTTCTTGTTTATTATTTCTTGCTCTATGTAGGTCGATGGTTATTTCTATTGCATTATATTCTGTTCCTAAATCTGGATGGGTTTCTACTGTTACTATATTATTTTTGATATATGTGTATATTACACGATCTGGTGTAGAGTCTGGGTTATTGGCCATTCTAAAGGTTGGAGGAGTAAACGCCATTTCGAAGGGTGCATTATTGATAAAATCCTTTATTTGTCTGCTTTTATTCTGATTCACATTTAGATCTCCTACAATTACAGCATATTTGTTGAAAAGCGTTTGTGTGATAGGTGCATTTGGGTGAATATATACAAGAAAAATGTGTAGTTAATCTCCTAGAAATGGAATTGAAAAGTGAAGCACCTCATTAAGCGGGTTATTTATTTTGGGAGGGTTTTCTTTTAGCATTTTTAGTCCTGGATGCGCCTTGTATCAAACTTCCACTACGCACATTAGTGTTTACTATGTTTCCATTTAGTTGTAGAATGTTCCAGTTTCTGTAGTTTGTGTCACTATTTTCTATTGTTTTGGTTTACACAAATAATGCACAATTTATTTTATGTCTCTCAATAATGTTGATGAGGTGTTTTCTCAGTGAGTAACTGCTGAGGAGATACGCAGCGCTGCAGTTACACAGCATAGTTATGATAGACATGTAGGGAATAAAGTTATTTTGAACTGAGGAGACCATACAGAAGAACAGTAATCAAGGTGTGATTTAACTAAGGAAAAATACAAACATTTAATAGAAGTAATACCAGTAAAATTACTCTTAACGAAACCCAACATTTTCATGGACTTATGCAAAACAGTAGTGATGTGGTGGTTGAAGGTTAGTGCTCTATCAAGAACTACCCCCAAATCCCTCATCCGATTGACTGTATTGAACAATTGACCATTTATGTTATAATAGAATGTGATTAAGTGTTGGGTATGATGAAAGTGAATCACATGACACTTACTGGCATTAAAATACATGTCTTTAAGAGTGCACCATACAAACAAGTTATCCGTTTCTGATTCGAACATCCACATGACTTTTAATAATTCTAAAACACTTCAAATCATCTGCAAATAGTAAAGCATCAGTACCACAAAAAAAACAAATAAAAATATAATTGAATTGATAAAGAGATTGAGAAGTAATGGATTTAACTGTGAACCCTGGGGAACACCTGATGTCACTGAAAATTTATTGGAATAGTAATAGTTTATCTGAACCTGTTGAGTTCTATCAGTTGAATAACTGCAAAGCCACTGCAAGACTGAACCACCAATGCCAAGCAAATTAAGTAGAAGACCATGGTTCACCCTGTCAAAAGCCTTGGAAAAATAAGTATACATGGAATCCACTTGTTCTCCTCTCTCAAGCAATACAACGAGGTAAAGTTATGTTAACAAACTTATTTCCGACGATTTGTCCAGGGAAAAACCAAATTGCTGAGAGTTTAAAACACCCTCTACTGTAAAAATTGTTTTCTATGCTCAATAAACATTATTATAATCAAGAATATGTACTTACCCAATTTGAGTGACCGTGAAGAGTCTTCATACAGTATTTTAACTTTCGTATATCCCATATTTTAATTGAAGTATCATCAGAACAAGTAGCAAAATGTTTATCATTCAAAAATCTACAATAACAGGAATTGAATGTATTCAATTTGGTTGTCAAAACGTGTGTAATATAGTAAAACTTAGAAAAAACAAAAAAATGTGATAAATACACATATAATTTAAAAAAACGGTGAAAAAACTATTGATATGATGTATAGACTATTTGGAGCTAAATTTGCAGTACCTCACACAATTTACGCAGTTTTGATGAGCGTCTGGAATAGTATTAATCAACTTTTGACTAGCAGCATCAATAGTTATAACTTGTTTACCTTCACAAGCTGCAACTAACAATTTTCTGAAATATTAAGTATTATTATTCTTTCTTAAGTATTCAACGGATTATATTACCCATCGAGACTGAATTCCAAGTTGAAGATACCACCTAAATTTTTCTCGGTATTAATTTTAGGACCGAGGTCGAAATTATGGAAACTACTGTACAATTTAAATGCTATCGAGTCATCTAAACTGAACTGATATTGTCTTAAACCGAAAGATCGTTTTTCTACTCTATCCAAGAAGCTTACATTGCAATTCACATTACTTCCTACTCTTTGTGGCTCAGTTTTATTAGATTCCATATTGTTGAACGTCTCTTCACATTTTCTAATACATCGATAAAAGATTTTTTAACCAACTCATATTACAAATTAAAATTGTTTACATAAAAATTAAACTCAACTAAAATGATCACTCGTTTATTAAAATATAATTGTAAACTTTTATTTCTGACATTCTGACGTTGTCAATATTGTCACATATCAATCTCTTGAGACATTAGAAGTGTCATGTGAACTACTTTGAGTCTGACTAACGCTCCATATGGAGTGAAAATAAATAAAAAGTTCAAACGTCTTTAATTAATAAAAATATACATGTATTTTCAACAGCTAAGCTAAAAGTGGCTTTATCTCAATTGAATTGTTCATATACAAATTGATCTAGTTAAATTTGTCACTCTATTCATTAAATTATAAACTTTGATTTCTGTTATCGTAGAGTAGGACCTTTGAACATTTTTATGGTTAAAGGGTAGGACAAAGCTTGGAGGGACCAATAACGCACATTAACCCTTTAGCTGGAAAAAGACTGTGGACCTTTTTATTTTCTCGCTGTTTATTGTTACTGATTGATATAAGTATATACAATATATTTTCAATTTTTTTATTGCAAAAAATATTTTCAAAACAGTGGGATATATGTATCCCACTGATCTCTAAGAATTAAACCTATAGAAATGGCTGAATTCACTGATATAATAATTTCCCATTATAGTAGCAGAAAAACAAGCTTATTATGATTTGTGAAATACTGAAAAACACTCTTAGCACAAAGCAGCATCGCACATTTTACAGATTAGATTCCATCGTTTTTCTTTCTGCTTAGTGCTACAAAGCGCAGCGTCGATAAGTTTTTATTTTTTCTGGAATATGAGCTCCCACATTCACAAGTATAAGTTTTGAACCGTCTGACGACCATCTGGACAATTTCTTTTCCTGGCACGGCCTACTGCAGGTGTTTAACCTTTACGTTTGCGACTGGTGTAATTGGTTATCAATTCATTTACTAATTTTGACCTAAACTGTAAATGTTTAAGTCCTTTTAGTTTCTTAGAATTCATGGCACAGTTAGTTGTAAAGGATAAAACTAATTACAATACAGGCGTCAAGTAAATAATAAAACATTTTTAGCCACCATCTTCGTGACTTTTGATGAATTGAATAAAATGACATGTACTGGTCAAATAAATCAACACCGCCCATGCTCTTGTTGTAAGCTGCAACCACTTTTTATGGCAAGTCACCGGCAGTCGGATCCCTTTATTGTCGCGTCTAAGCACATTTGTAGCCTCACTTGGATTGTGAATGGTTGTAATTACGGAAACACTCTAGTTTCCCCTGTCCTTCCACTTCACAACAGCAATATACTCAGTTTGAGTATAATCTGACTCATGTGTAGTCATATCTTTATCCTTGCTGAGGTTACTGGGATATAGATTACGGGTGTTTCGAATGGTTCCGCTAACAAATAAATGTTCTGATAGTAACTTATCCATAAGCGCAACACTTGAAAAATAATTGTCGAAAAAAAGGCAATAGTTTTTCTTGGCATAGGGTCGAGACAAGTTTAGGACCACTCTTTCACCTAGGGAACTTTCAATGCTTTCACTTTTCCCAGTATAAAGGTCGCAGTTGAGTAGATATCCTTTTGCGGCACAACAACAAGCTCACATTTTGAACCCCCTTTTCACGGGTTTCATATGCAGGTATTGCTTCACGGTACTGCGGCCTTTGAAAACAATCAATGACTCATCTATACTAATATTTCCGGATGGCGAGTAGGCTTGGAAAAATGTTGTTTTAAGAGTCTCAATAATTGGCCTCAGTTTATGTAACTTGTCAAATGCGGGATTTGTTAGAAGTGGTTTGACTTGATAATTTCCTACTGATCCTGTATCTTGTTGTTATAGTTTAGATGAATGTTTTGGGATTATTGATTAAAAGTCAAAATAAAAGTCAGAGCTTCTTTATTTAAAAAACCATTATAATTTCCTATAAATTGGGCAAATAGTTGGAACTACGTTACAACTATAACAGGTTATGGGCCCAGGACGATTTGGATTATAAAATTTTGAAAGTTCTCAGCAAACGACGCAATTCGTACTTTTAATCGAGGTAAAAGCAGACGACGAACTGTTCCTACTAAAAAGACGACGAAGAATCTGATTCGAAGGTGGAAGATCTAAAAATCGAAAAGCTTAATCCAGAGAATTATCGATATTGGTCGATGCGCGCACAGGGGATTCTGGAGGTGAAGAATTTGTGGAATGCTATATATCCTGGTTTCAATGATACCCAAATTCAAGAACCCAAAAATAAAAAGACTGATCACAGTGCGAAGTCGATATTATATCTGTTGATTGGAAATTATAGTCTCGACGATGTTATGGAGTGCAAGTCGGCAAAAGAAGTATGGGAGGCGTTGGAAAGCATACACACAAAATATGATACTTGGCATGGGTTACTACTCTTGGAAGATTTCGTAAATACTAAGAATAAGAACGAATTAATCCATGAGTATTTAACGAGACGTAATAGCCTCTATCATAAAGTCGAATGTGCAGGGTATGATTTAAATGAAAACATTTGTTTTGCGTTTTCCTCTTTTGATGGAAAAGCAATATTGCGGAATGTCGTTTTCGCTTATATTGTACTGAGCTCTGAAGGACCAATCGCCTTAATGTGACGATAATAAATACTTTTACACGTCGATGAATTGAATGTTTTATTAAATGATAACCGATGATTACATGCACCTTTACTATATATCTGTATAGTTTTACATTTTTTTCATATTGCGTCACAAATAAGAATATCACAACCTCTTATTATATAATACAATTGATATCTTTTACTTTTCTATGATTGATTCATGACAAGATGTGTGTTATGTCTCTTTATGCTTTTTTTTTGTAACTTGACTAACAACGGTTTTTTGTATAATGATGAAAAATTGAAATATGTGTTGTTATGGATATTTTTATGTGTGGTTTTAAGTGGGTGATAACAAGGAACGTTATGTGAGAATGTAACCAATGGGAAAAAATAGAGATTTAAATGAAACTGTCATATGACAGCTGATACTCAGCCGACCCATGTAGTTTTGTGGAGAAAAGAAATTGTTATACAATTATCTGTGGTTTTTTATATGAAATGAAGTTTGAATGGTGTTATACAGGAAAAGTTGAAAATGAAAAGTCACAGGAGAATTTTGTAATTAAATCAAATTAGAACATATTGGGGGCGCGGGAAGAATGGATGAAAGGTGAGAGATGACTGATATCAGACATCGAATGCTGATGTTAATGAAAGAATTAGATAGCGTGAGGAGTGTTTAGGGCTTTGATACAGGATTATGATTGGAAGTGAATAATGTAAATAATTATATAAATGTATAGGGGTTGTAAAAATAACTTAATGTTAGTGTCAGAGTGGTATAAGGACTCTGGCGTCATGAATGTAACGAATGAATGTTTAGGGTTGATGTTAGAGTGTTGTAAGGACTCTAATATCATGAATATAAGAAATGATAAGTTTTTGATGTTAGAGTGGTGTAAGGACTCTATCGTCATGAATGTAACAAATGAACAAGAGGTCTAGATGTATGATAGTTCTTGTTTTTTAAGGGTACGACAGTTTGCAATGTACTCTAGAAATGGACTAGAGGTGTGAATGATAAGAATGTAAGCAATATACTCTAGAAATGGACTAGAGTTGTAAACGATAAGAATGTATGCAATATACTCTAGAAATGGACTAGAGTTGTAAACGATAAGAATGTATGCAATATACTCTAGAAATGGACTAGAGTTGTAAACGATAAGAATGTATGCAATATACTCTAGAAATGGACTAGAGTTGTAAACGATAAGAATGTATGCAATATACTCTACAAATGGACTAGAGTTGTAAACGATAAGAATATACTCTAGAAAAGAGAGAGAGAAAATGTCAGTGATTACAACATGATTATGTTGTAGAAGAGTAAGGTTTGGATACCGGAGCTCGCTTCAGATGAGATGATTTTATTGAGAATGGTCCCGCGAAGTCGACTCCAGTCATCTGGAAGGGACATGAAGGTGTTACACGGCGTGCAGGTAAATCAGACATGATTTGCTGGACCGTTATGGCCTTGAACCTATGACACATTAAACATTTATGTATGATCCGCTTGATTTCACGCAGGCCGTCAATGGGCCAGAATTGTAAAAGGATATTGGCTAATACATTTTGAGGACCACTGTGTCCTAAACGTATATGTTCTCTTTGTAATTTCAAACTAGTGAGTGCTACTACGAGTGCGAGTACAATTGGAATGAGGTTGTGAATTCAAGTGAGAGTGTAAGTAATATTGTAAGTGTGAGTTAGCATGAAAGTAAATGTAAGGTAGTGACCACGAGTGTATAAGCATGATGAGAGTTTTTTCTAACTCTTTTGAGATTGTTTTTGGATATGTTTTTATGATTATAGATGTTTGTGTTAAGGGGACCCGACTCTTTTGCGGGCAAGAATGAGTTTTTAAAATGTTTTAATTAATGTAAAGGAGAGTTATTTCTGTTCTCGTCAAGAAAAGGAGGGTAAGATATGTATATAATGTTTTTGTCAAGTTGTTTTAAATTCAAAGTGCCGTCAATGTAATTGTTTAAGTAACATATGAGTAAGGGGGGATCTGTTTTCTTCTAAACGTCACCCAAGTGTTTATATTATCCAAGTATCATCTTCTTCAACCATGTATCTTCTTCTTCGACCAAGTATCTTCATCTTTTCAACCAAGTATCATCTTCTTCTTTTTTAACCAAGTTATCTTCTTCTTCTTTTCAATACCTTTATCCAGGTATTCATATAAGAGTAATTTTCATGTCAAAGTGTCTAAGATTTTTTAATCGTCCAGGGTTTTAAATGTTAAAGTATTTGTTTCTCAATGTCTAAGTATAAGTTTAAGTTTTTCACAAAGTTTTTCATGTTTTTCTTAAGTGTCAAGTATAAGTTTAGGGGTTAATCACTCCTTCCAGAGGACTAAAGGTTTTGTTTTCTTGACGAGAAAGAGTTTAAGTAAGGAATGAGTGCTATCCTGCACTGAAAGAGCGTTGAGTAAGAAAGTGAATCGTTTATTCGAGTGTAAATGTTGTTTTGAAAATTATTTATTTATGAGTTAAGAGTGTTTTAATTTGAGAGTAAGTTGTGATTTGAAAGTGGTGTGGTCACACCAGAAAAATGAGTATAATGAGTATGAGAGGGGTTATCCGTAAGGTATTGTGAATGAGTCTTGTCCAGAACAGTAAGTTTCTTGACGATAATATTCTGGATATTTTTGCATTGGTGGTGAATGGTTAGGGTTTATGTTCAAAGATCTCACTGATGTGTTTTGTTTGTGAATGTGAGGGGTTAAGTGAAGTAAAGTGTGGTGCTTGTTTTTGCAAATGGCACATACACCGGTAGACGAGCAATGGGTGAACGTGTGTCTCGAGCCCAGACATGCTGTGCACATTTTGTTATTTAGTATATATTTTTAGCGGTCAAGTGTAGAGAGTGTTCTGAAGTGTGAGCAAGAATAAATTTTATGACCTGCTTTGTTACAGAATGAGCATATTGAAATGTTGATAGGGTTAGAGCTATGAGTTGTACTACAAGAGAGCTGATTAAAGGTGTCCCTTTTAAGTGAGTTGGGTAACGAATGATCAGCGAGTGAATGTTGAGTTGAAGGTTGGGTTGCGAGAGAGTGTAGGTTGCATGGTTCATTTAATATGGAATGAAAGGAATGGGTCATGGCGACGATCGGAGTGTCATTTCTATCGACAGGTCTTGTGACAGAGTTTTGTCTAGGGCGAGAATTGTTTAAATGGAGTAAAGTGTGATGTCTTTTGACATATGGAGCACGATTTGGCTGAAATACAATTACGGATTGTATGTTTAGAACCTAGACACCTGAAGCACATTCTGTTATCTCTAATGTAGTTGTTCCGATCAGGAACGGAAAGCATCCTGAATTGGGGGCATGTATAAATTTTGTGGCCTATTTCCTTACAAAATAAGCATGTTGGAGATGGGTAGGGGGGACTATGATATGCACTAGACGAGGGTTGATTGCGTTGATCATTGTAATGAGGTGAGTTTTGTTCGGGAAGTGAGTGTTGATTTAGAAGTAAAGTTACCCTGTTGGGTGGAGTGGTCACATTAGAAGACTGATTACGATGATTATGAGATGTATCAGGTTTAGGATCTTGGGTCAACAAGTTTTCCAAAACGGTACATTTTTTCTCCAGAAAATCAAAAAAAATATCACTAGTAATTAAATGTTGATCAATCTCTTTTTCTTCAAGAGATTTTTTAGTACTATAGTCTAATTTGGTTTTCAATATGTGAACAATTAAGGCATCGAATAAATCTTCCTTACTGATGTTTAAGTTTAATAATGATTTTACTATAGATCTAGTTTCAGATGTGAATATTCTTAATTGCTGTGCGTTACATTTTAATATATTATTACAGGCCGTTAAACGGTTAAAATGGGCAGTAACAATTTGCCTTATATTATTGTATTTGGAATTTAGTAAGTCTAAAGCTACATCAAAATTAGTTTCATTTACTGGTAATTGAGAAATTAAATTTAGCGGGTCACCTTTCAAGTATGATTTCAAATAGTAAAATTTTTCAATTTTAGATGTCAACCGGGAATTGTTTACTATTAATGCATTGAACAGTTCTATAAAGGCATTATATTTTATGCTGTCTCGAGAAAAAATCGGTATTTCTATTGACGGCAATCTAATATGTGTTTCATTATGAGACTGTAAGGTTGATTGAGTAATTTGATTAAATTTAAAATTTAATTTATCGTAAGCATTTTGTAGTCTAGAGTGTAATACATAATATTTTTCATCAATTTGGCTTCTATCATCAAATTCTAATTCAGGATATAAGGCTATGATTTCTATTTGATCTTGAATTTCAGAATATTTAGAGTAGTATTTATCTAAATTAACTATGCGGGATTTGAAAGCATACTTGTCTGATTCTTCCAAATTATTATGAAACCAGTTATGAATACGTGTAATTGCTGTCTTACAACTAGCACGTTGTGTTTTTAATGAATCCATTTTATCAATGATCTCAATTATTTGACAGAATTATTTGACATAAAATTCAAATCAATGTGTCATGTTAGTTATTTCATTAATATTTTATGATCTAAATGATTATTTTCCAAAGTTGTGATGAAAGAATGTCATTAAATGTCCAAACTAAATTTGAAATTAACAATGTAATAAAATTTTTTTTTGTCATATATACCTTATTTGTCTTGTTCTTTCCAATGCGAACTTGCGTACAGTCTCGAAGAATTTCACTTTCCTTGTGGATTTGTACCGCCAAATCTGTTTTCAATTCAGGATTAAATTCTTGTTTATCTTATTTCTGGTTTGATCCGGCTACAGAAGGGCCATGTTTTGCGTTTTCCTCTTTTGATGGAAAAGCAATATTGCGGAATGTCGTTTTCGCTTATATTGTACTGAGCTCTGAAGGACCAATCGCCTTAATGTGACGATAATAAATACTTTTACACGTCGATGAATTGAATGTTTTATTAAATGATAACCGATGATTACATGCACCTTTACTATATATCTGTATAGTTTTACATTTTTTTCATATTGCGTCACAAATAAGAATATCACAACCGCTTATTATATAATACAATTGATATCTTTTACTTTTCTATGATTGATTCATGACAAGATGTGTGTTATGTCTCTTTATGCTTTTTTTTGTAACTTGACTAACAACGGTTTTTTGTATAATGATGAAAAATTGAATATGTGTTGTTATGGATATTTTTATGTGTGGTTTTAAGTGGGTGATAACAAGGAACGTTATGTGAGAATGTAACCAATGGGAAAAAATAGAGATTTAAATGAAACTGTCATATGACAGCTGATACTCAGCCGACCCATGTAGTTTTGTGGAGAAAAGAAATTGTTATACAATTATCTGTGGTTTTTTATATGAAATGAAGTTTGAATGGTGTTATACAGGAAAAGTTGAAAATGAAAAGTCACAGGAGAATTTTGTAATTAAATCAAATTCGAACAACATTCAAGCTGGTTTCACGGTACTCGGTTTACCAAGCCAGTACGAGTATCTCGCAAGAAACCTCAGAGCAGACAATGATGATTTGAATATGGCCTCTCTGAAATCAAAATTGTTGGAAGAATAACGGAGGATAGAAAACACATGTAGAACAGAAGGTGAAGACGAAGCAAAAGCACTGACAGTAAGAAGAAAGTACGGAAGAAACTATAAACACAATAGACAAACCAATACTAATAATTTTAAGGAAGAAGGTAGGCAGGTCCATGCACAAAATTCAAATCAGACGAAGCCCTCTCGTTCGCAAAATTTCTGAGGTGTTTCCGATGTTTGGAAATGGACATATTGGAAAAAATTGTCCTCTATCCGTCTGAAAAGAAAAACCGTTGTTGACGAAAGAAGAAGCAGGTCCCTCAAATTCCAATTTTGCGTTTAGTGCCATCATATCTACTCCTGATTTAGCTGATCATCATCGTTTATCTCATATGGCAAATAAAAGGACTGAAAGAAATATATGGATATTGGATAGCGGATCGACAGATCATATGACGAGTTCAATAAAAAAATTTCAAAATTTTGTTCATGAAACTAAAATTGAGGTAGCAGAACTTGAAATTATCAGACGAAAATAGATCGACTCAACTTACTTTATTAAACGTTCTATATGTACCTGAATTGAAGACGAATTTGCTATCTTTGAGTTTAGCAGCCGAACGAAGTCTTAGGATAGTTTTCGAAAACAATTCTTCGAAAATTATGACACCGAATGTAGACGTTATTGCGATCTCAACCAAAATTGGAGCCTTACATTTTATCAAAGTGAGACATCACTTGGACACGATCAAACCATGTGGCAACAAAATGACGAATACAGCGATTTCGAAAGAATGTCAACTAAGGCATAGACGATTGGCACATTTAAATATATCTAGCGTAAAGAAGATGTTTGGAAAAATAGATGTGACCATTTCAAATGACATTGACGCCGAAAAACTAAACTGTGAAATATGCTACCAGGGGAAGTTGAAAAGGAGTCCTTTTCCAAAAGGTTGTTCAAATCGAGAGACATCTCCTTTGAACCTCATACACACAGACGTCGTAGGTCCTATCAATTCTATTTCGAATGGAGGTAATAAATATATAGTGACGTTCATTGACGATTATTCAAGATATTGCGAAATTGCCTTCATGAAATCGAAGAGATGAAGTGTTTGAAAATTTCAAGAAATACAAAACTAAAGTTGAAAATATTCATGGAAAGAAGATATCCTGTTTGAGAAGCGACAATGGGGGTGAATATTTGTCTCGAGAAATCATTCGTTATATGGAACAAAATGGTATCAGTCACCAACTCACAATACCAGGCACACCTCAACAAAATGGCGTTGCCGAAAGATTCAATCAAACATTATTTGATGCAGCTAGATGTTTATTGATAGAATCTGGTATTCCACATAAATTTTGGTCAGAAGCAGTAGCAACATCTTGTTATGTTAGAAACAGAAGTCACACTATAGCGAATGACGGATGCAGTCCAATAGAAAAATGGAAACCAAATATGAAAATTGACCTATCCCATTTAAAAGTATTTGGTTGTAGAGTATGAACAATCAATAAATTTAGACGAAGTAAATTGGCTCCAAAAGGTATTTCGAGTATCTTCGTGGGCTATGACAGCAATTCTAAGGGGTATCGATTGTGGAATCTTATGAATGATAAAATTGTCATCAGCCGCGATGTCAAATTCGAGGAAGACGTATTCCCTTTGCTGAATCATCAAGATGAACCTTCCAAAGGAGATATATTTCATAATGATTTTCATGTTCGTGGAACGGATATATTCGCAATGAGAAATCATTCTTCTAATGAAGAAGTAACAGAGCAAAATCAAACAGAAAGCAGTCCAGTCGAAGGGGATGATAATGATGAAACAATAGTAGAATAAAAAACCTACAAATGAGGATATATCAGGAAATAATGCAGAAGAATATAGATATACAGAAATCAAAACAAGATCAGGAAGAACAATTTGAAAACCTGAATGGATGACACAATTCGAAGTTGGCGAAAATTCAAATTCATGCAACCAAGCAATTTTGAACAGGCGAGATCCTCGCAATTTAAGAGGAGCATTGAACGGGGATAACAAAATTTCCTGGGAAGAAGCCGTCATCGAAGAATTCGAGAATCTTCTCAGGAATGAAACTTGGATTTTTGTGGAAAAACCAGAAAATAGGAGAATCATTAAAACGAAATGGGTTTTCAAGTCCAAAAACAACGTTGATGGAGTAGTCGAAAGATACCGAGCAAGAGTTGTGGCTTTGGGTAACACTCAAATGCTAGGTATTGATTTCGAACAGACATACTCACAAGTTGTACAGGAAAAATCTATGAGGTTACTTTTTGCCATAGCAGTTGAGAAGAAGTGGTCTTTACATCATATAGACATTACTGCAGCATATCTTTCAGCTGACTTAGACGAAACAGTTTATATGGAAATACCGGATGTATATTTTCAGTTGTTCGATAAACTGAAATTGAAGTTTCCTAATTTACCAGAGAATTATTCAGATGGAAAGAAAAATGGTTTGTAAGTTGAATAAGAGCATATATGGCCTACATCAATCGGGTCTTATGTGGAATAGGATACTAGATCAGTTCATTAAAAGCACAGGTTTCTCCAGATCCATATCTGATCAATGTGTCTATTATCAGGAGAAAGGAAACCTCATCATCACTGTGTACGTTGATGATATACTGATATATGGAAACCACAAGAACATAATGAATTTGAAAGCTGAGTTCAAGAAACGGTTTAATATCAAAGATCTAGGGGAAGTAAGGAACGTATTGTCCATAAAAGTGACCAGAGACGAAAATTCAATTATGTTGAACCAGACTTTATATGCTGTAGAGCTATTGAAAGAAATGAACATGTTACACCTTTACCTATTGGGGAAAAGTTTTGCATGAATGACAACGAATTACTTAGCGAAGACGAACGAATGTTATATCAAAAGTGTATTGGAAGCATTCTATATTTAAGTGTAACGACCAGGCCTGACATGATATTCACAGTAACTTTCATGAGTCAGTTCAACCAAAATCCTACCAAGCATCACTGGATGGGAATAAAACGTATGCTGAGATATTTGAATAGGACCAAAGCGTATGGTATTGAATATAAGAAGACAGAGAGAGCAGTCGATGCAGACTGGGTTTCAAATTCAATGGATAAGAAATCATTCAGCGGATATGTATTTGTTCTCGCAGGAGGAGCCATCAGTTGGTGTAGCAGAAAACAGAATTGTGTTGCTCTCAGCACTGTCGAATCTGAATTCGTTGCACTTAGTGAAGTCTCTAAAGAATTCATGTTTTTGAAGAAGCTATAATAGTTCATGAAATCCACATGGAGAATGTTTTTGCTGAATCATTTCCCATATTTGTAGACAATCAAGGATCAAAAAAATTAGCAGAAAACAACACAACATCTGATAGATCCAAACACATAGACTTGAGACTATTTTATAACAGAGATTTGATAGAACAGAAGAACATAATTCTGAAATATGTGGAGTCAAAGAATAACATAGCTGACCAATTCACCAAGATCATATCAGCAAATGTTTTGAATGATCATTTGAAGAAATTGGGGATCAAAGATCCAGGGGAAGTGTTAGAAGTGGTTTGACTTGATAATTTCCTACTGATCCTGTATCTTGTTGTCATAGTTCACATGAATGTTTTGGGATTATTGATTAAAAGTCAAAATAGAAGTCAGAACTTCTTTATTTAAAAAACCATTATATTTTCCTATAAATTGGGCAAATAGTTGGAACTACGCTACAACTATAACAGGATTGTCTCTTGGAAGAATTTTTGAATTATCATTCAGGTGAAGGTGACGTAAAATGAATAAAAATCGCTTTATGGGCATTACTCGTGCTATCTTTTCTACATGAAAATTTGCATCATTCGACCAGTAGAGTTTAATGGAATGGAGTTTGTGAAACCCAATGAAGATTATGAGGTGTCTATTTTATGTACTTACCAATTATAAAAGAGACTGTATTCTCAAAGCACAGCTATGCAAATTTATTTCACTTCAAAGGAAGAAAAACAAAGCACCACTTGTTTTCACTGCACTGAAGAAAACAATGGGATACTATCTTCCCACTTTGTGCTGTCATTGCCTGTAGTATGAGCCAGTGATTTGGATATGTGATGATAGATGTCTCTGTATATACCTTATTAATGTACAATATGAATGGGATACAATATTCGCACTGACGCTTTAGTAGCAATGACTGAACGACGGTGGGAAAATTGTATCCCAGTATCACTGAAAGGTTTAAAGGTACGCGCATATACAACGGCATCGGAAGGACGGTAAGGACAGAATGGGTGGAGCTCTACGAAATTTTTATTAGGGTATCACACATATCTAGTCGGCATCGCCGGAAGAATTAAAAGTTAGTTGCACAACACAACCCCCCACTGTGTTGTGGTTAGTTGTAAATATGTCTTCAAGCGGTGAAGAACTAGCCATTGTGTTAGAGGAAGAAAATGTTGAAAAACGAAAGAAATGTAAACGAGTATGGATTCATGAAATATAAGGAGGAAGGGATGTTTTGGAGGAATATGTACATCTATTTCGGGACTTGATGAATGTCGAAAAAAAGTTCTTCAACTACTTCAGAATAACGCGTAATAAATTCCATTCCTTGTTGGAAACCATGAGAGAAGCAATTACTGAAGAAACATGCCTGTCACGTAAACCAGTTGGAGCAGAAAAAATATTGATGGTATGCTTGAGGTGAATACTTACTTATTGTTATGTATTATTGAAAAAATGCCACGATAATATCTGATTAGCAACACAGATACGTCGGTATCAGCATGCACGGTACGCATCGGCCGGATTTTAATTCTGCTTCCTGAATTCGCGCCAGATTTTTAAAATTTGATGACGATTGTCCGCACATATGTGAGCTGCTGCATTTCATATTGAAACTATTTTATTCCAATGCGTACCATGCGTCCGATTCCGATACATGTGCGCGTACCTTCAGAAGTATCATGTGAAGTACATTGAGTCTGACTAACACTCCACATGGTGTAAATATTATGATAGAAATAAATATTATTTTGATTTATAAAAATATTTTATGAAGGGCTATAATAGCCTTAAACGTTTCCCTGATTTTTAATGGACGTATTTTGTATCGCAATCAATAAATATTACACGTTTCAAAGTAGATTGTTTAATCAATATTATATTCTTCGAAATAACTCGTTGAATTTGGGACTCAATGTTTCATACAACAAATGTTAAAAATGAACGTAGATTGGTTAAAACATTGGAAAGAAAACCGAATCATATAGTATTAAGTTGGGAACATTTATTTGACCATGAGAAGAGACGTAAATTGCAAATATTAAACTATATTAAAGAATGGCATACTATTTATTGGTAAGTAGGTCAATTTAGGCTAGGCAATTTATAGTGGAGTGAAAAATTGGAACGTGAATATAAATCAACTTCACAAAACAAACTAATAATCGAATTAAAAACACGTAACACAAACTTGCGCTCTTTTGTATTCATAATACCATTGTCTAAATAAATGGTTTTAAAGATTAAAACTAACTTTTCCGCATCTGTGGCCCTGAACAATATTCTATCAGAAAATTTTTACTTGTATACACTTCGGGGGATGTATCGTGCTAACAAACCGAAATTTCTTTAAAAATAACCAAAAATGTAGTATATCTGGATTTATAGGACCCGCTGTACTCGCTCTGGTCAACTGAAAATCAATAGGGTACACCTGTAAGACTCCTTGAACAATATTCAATCATAAAATTGATCAGTCGTATACTCTCTGGAGGCTGTATCGTGCTAACAAACTGTAAATTCTCCTAAAATGACAAAAATTTGGTACTCCAAGTACCATAGCACCCGTTGTACTAGCTTTAGTGAGCTGAATATAAATAGGGCTCATTTTTGAGACGCTCTGAATAATATCCAATCATAAAATTGGTCACTTGTATTTACTCCGGAGGCTGTATCGTGCTAACAAACTGAAACTTCTCCAAAAATTACAAAAATATCGTACTTAAAGTACTGTAGCACATGTTGTATTGGCTCTGAAGAGCTGAAAATCAATAGGGTTCATCAGTGAGATGTCCTGAATAATATTCAATCATAAAATGGGTGACTTCTTGAGCTGTATCGTGCTAACAAACTGAAATTTCTCAAAAAATGATAAATTGTCGTCCTTCAAGTACCATAGCACCCGTTGTACTGGCACTGGTGAGCTAAAAATCAATAGGGTTCATATGTGCCATGTCCTTAACAATATTCAATCATAAAATTGGTGAATTATTGTACTCCGGAGGCTGTATCGTGCTAACAAGACATGTAAGAAAAAGTGGCCGACGACAACGACGACGACGACATACACACAGGATTTTTTTTCTAAAAACCATTTTTTCGTGTTGTTGTTGATGGAAAACGTAAAAATAACTCAAACATTTTTTTCAAAATTCCAACTTTTTTTGGGGTAAACCAATAAATACTTTTCTCGCATATTAGATAGGTTGGGCGGAAAAGTAAAAAACAAAATACAGATTGCCCCATTTAAAAATACAGTTTGTATATTTCGTATACAGTGGATAAAATGCAAACGTTTGTTGTTATAGGGGTAAAAATGACTCTTACAAAGTAGACAACCTAGCACCTTGTACTTGTTACAGTTTTCGTATTAAAACTGACGATATGGACGATGAGAGCTGGATTTATTTTAAAGGTGCTACCGACGAAGGTCCTTTCTATACCATCATGCATATGACTCGATACGTCAAATTAGGCAAATCATCGGTCGTTAGAAAGATTGCGCATGTAAGGTATGTTACCAGTATAACACCGATTTCCGCTCTTACAAGCATATGACGCCACAAATACAGAATTAATTTCTTTTCTATTACATTGTTACGAAACTATGCTAGTTTTAAGAAAATATAAAGCGACATCTATTTATTTATTTATTTATCAATTCTTAGGCCACATTTGCTGAACGCCGAAAATAGAGAAAATAAAACTCCCCTAATCCAATCCATCGAAGCGAACGATTTACAAATGATAAGTTTATTAATATCTTTAGGAGCTAATGTTAATAAATCGATTATGTATAATAAAAGAACGCCTCTAATGATAGCAGTGAAAAAAGGAAGATTGCAAATAGCATCACTTTTGATAGACAAAGGCGCCGATGTTTTTGCTACAGATGTAAACAATTTGAACGTTCTTCATGTCGCTGTGGATTCTGACGATTTGGAAAGCGTTAAATTTTGTTTTAAACTGATACAAAATGCTAATTTGAAAGACAACAAAGGGTGGACTCCTTTACTACGAGCAGGTAAATTTATTTTGTTCATACTGTTATGTACCTAAATGTGTGAGTGAGATGAAATTTGCAATAACAAGAGTCAGTAAAGGGAATGAGGTTGTATTGTAAACTTCCAATAACAGCTTACCCCAAATAATTATTTTATAGACATGCGATTAATCAACACATTAATTATTCTAACACTAAGATAAAAGCTTATAAGACCGTTAGGACGATATTTGATACGAATATTAAACTTAGATGGTACAAAGACAACCAACTCTCTGGATGAGATAATAAAGCAACTTTTACTAACGACTTTTCACAAAAATATAACTTAAAACCGACAATTATTCGTAAGTGCCAAACTATTTCAACATCAACAACTAACTTAGGGATTGGTGGAAATATCGATATATTGAAATATCGATATTTTTTTAGAAATTAATCGATAAATATCGTCGATATTTTTAATTCCGATACTATCGTTAATCGATATTTATTTTAAGGTATCAAATGCGATATTTTTATTTGTGAAAGGGTTGCATCGGCTGTGAATTTATCAGTTCTGGATAATAGAAGCAGATTGACAGGCGAACATTTTAAACAAATAATGCTCATAATGTCCATATCCGTGACGACTACTGGAGTGATTAAAAGATATCAGTAAAATTACCAAATGTTCATTTGTCAAATTCCGATTATTTTGATAAAGCTCATAGTAACGACTCTTTGAAAAATATATCGATTAATCGATATTTTTTATCATATATAATTGATACTGTTGAAAAATACCGATACGATATATATATATATATATATATATATATATATATATATATATATATATATATATATATATATATATATATATATATATATAATATATAATACAGTTCCTCTATTTAAAATGTAAAAGAAAAAGAAACATTGAAATAAGGAATGGCATTAGGAAATTTGGTGTAAAAATAATTCTTTTCTTTCATTAGACTTTCATCTATCGAAAATGCACAAGACGAATTCAGAAAATATTTGTAACCAGCTATAAGAGAGTATTTTTTTAATTTCGATTTAACGATTAAGTAAGCCATAAATTATTATTAACTTTGTGGGCCTCTATCTCCGGATGTACACGGTCAAATTTCGTCGTTTTGGGCTAAAATGAAAGTGCTTGCAAAGCAGTATTCAGATGGGAAACAATTTTTAAATTACATCGAACCGATGCTGTTAACGAGAAATTATTTATAATGGAAAAAATTTGACAAAATTTAAAAAAATTGTTAAAGCGTAAAATGGATATTTTTATAATTGCTTATTGTTTGTTATGACACTAAGTAACTGTTAAAAATTGCGTGCTCCTTTTTCACCGTTGTTCAAACAAGGTACGCGCGATCAACTTTTTTATAATTTGTTAATTAACAATTGTGGCAGTGAAAAACTACGCGGTCGATCGTTACAAAAATTTGTGTGCGTAATTGTCATATGTCATATCTTTTCTGAAAATTTGATAAATATTTATCAATTTTTACTTACCGAAAAAATTTCTCAAAGTTTACGTATGATTTTTTACTAACTTTCGCATATTATTCATGGAAAATTGAAGTTTTTCGATTCCCGATTATCATAACCTTATAGGAAATCGTCCAATAAACAAAAAAGAAAGAGTATTTTTTTTTATTTAAGGCTTTGTTTCAAAGTTTTAGACACAAATGTATCGAAAAATGGGTAATTTTTCGATATTTTGGTACATTTGTTGTTCTACAGCATTTAGCAAGCACTTTTTGGAGTAGGCAAACATAGCTTATTGTTGTACACAATATTCGGCAACTTTCTGCATAAAAAATTTTGCGTTATCAAACAACATCCATTTCGATTGCTCTATCACCTGGACTAATGTGACGTCACGACAAAGCCCATCATGGCCGATAGCGTTTTTGACTGGTCATGAAATGTTTAATTTAAAATTGAAGATTTTTAATTTTTTAAGCATCAAAAACAACACATATTTTTTTGAGGCCTATTAGGGTGATTACTGAAAATTTAGAACATTTATAAAAAAATTGTCAACATCTCTATTAGTTGCTTCTGTGTTTTTCTAAATATGTAAATCCATGCTTTCGATAATCGCTATAGTCAAACCATAAATTGTTGGGAGTTTTATATCGTTTTTCACGTAGACACAAAAGGAGTGCTAATTAATTTGTGGGAGGCACCAAAACAAATAATTAATTATTTTTACAAACTAAAAATTTTCCTTTGCACTTTTGCAAGGTTAGGATTGACAATAGTAAGGTGTTGGGAGTGTTGTTTTTTTTTTCATACAGTGCATGTGCTCCTACCACATTTGGCCAGCTTCGTTGCGTTTCGTGTCGCTATTCGGGTAGTGGTGGAATGATTGCTTCCCCCAATCAGAGCTCGCTTTACACCTTTTGGTTAGCTTAGCTGAGTAACGTCAAACGTATACAGTGCTGTCAAACGTAAGCGTGTTTATTACTCACTTATAATTGCACAAGTGGTTTGTATTTTATCGGGTAAATTTGGGTTGTTTAATGAGAAACTGTTTCCTAGCAATTTGACGAGAATAACTGTCAACTATTAAAAACACGACACCGAAGGTGGAGTGTTTTTAGGTTGACAGTTATTCGAGTCAAATACAAGCGTCTAGGAGAAGGTTCAATTGTGATCTTTGGAGCATCTGTCATCCGCCATCCAACAAACGTTGTTGCCAAATTTTCGTCATGACCGGCGGTAATTTTAAAAAATAATGTAACTTTTATTTTATAATTTGAATATGAAAAATCGAAATGTGGTAAAATGAATTAATTTAACGCCATCTGATTGAAGAAAAATAGGCCATGGGCTGTGCCGTTACCACTCTATATCGATTATGAAGTTTCAAATATTAAATAATTTTAAAATGTTACGATAACGATGATTACGGCTGCCAAATTTTTCTTATGAAAATCGACACTTTTTTTCAAACTAAATTCTTCGGTAATTATTTAAATAATTTTTGGTTTACACTAATATTCAATACTTTAGTGAGGGCAGTATAGAAGTATTTTTTTAAATTTAATTTCAGGACCCTAAGAAATCTTATTGAAATTGGGTATAATAGTATATTTTTAAAACTTTAGCATTCATTAACTCTCCACCAGAAATCTACTCTTAATACCGAGAAAAAGATTAATGAAATTAATGAATCAAATATACCAACAAAAAAAACAGAACTAATAATAATAATGTTTATTGACTTAAAGTATACAAGTATTACAAAATTATTTCAGATTCTGATATAGAAATAAGTAACACAAACATGGTGAATAAACAAACAGAAGAATGTCCACAACGGCAAGCCTGTCCGTGGCATATCATACTTTTGTCCCTTTACATACCCTGTCGTACTACATTAAAACAAAGCAAAAAACACAATATATACATCGAATTATAAACCAATTTCCAAGCAATTAGGTATTAATTTGTTTTTAATATCTATCATTGACAAAACAGTGTTCCTTCTGAGTGAATGAATGAAATTTTTAAAGTTATTTTTGTATAAGTTGAAATTTGAATTTATATTTCTTATTAAAAGAGGTAGAGAGGTCTGTACTCTAGGACCAATATAATCTGGGCTACGTTGACCAATAGTTAAGCGAGACTTGGGTATTTGTACTCTGCCATCGTTCTTAGCTCGCGTTGAATATTTATGTTCTATTATATTTCTATTTTTGTGAAAATATGATATTTTATAAAAGTATAATTTTCTAGGATCCATCATCTTACATTCGTCAAACAATAGATCACTATAGAATATAACTTGGATTTTCTATAAATAATTTTGATAATATAGGTACTTCTGTAATATTTCCAACTTCCTTAAATGACAGTCAAGAATTCCACCCCATCCAAGAAGACTGTATGAAATTCTTGATTCAACCAATGTAATATAAAGCATTTTCAATTGTTTTAGATCAAGGTATCTTTTTAAATATTTAAATTTGTATATGAGAATCCTTAATATTATTGTTACTTCATTACTGTGGTGTTCCCATCTTAAGTAGTGATCAATAATAATCCCAAGATATTTTATTTTATCCGTAGAGGATATGCTGACAGTTTGGGCATTGGAAGTTACGTTTAATTGGTCAAATGCTGGGAGTCCCAAATAATTAGGAGCAAAAGGCAAGAAAACAGTTTTATTGCAATTTATTGATAACCTTTTATAATTTAACCAATTAAATATCTGAGAGAGGTCACTTTCTGCCGTTTCTTTTAATTTTTGCCACAAAGTGTACTTATAAAAAATGACTGTATCATCCGCATAACTAATTATTTTTCCAACATATCTGATAGAATAAGCTATTTATGTACATAGTGAAAAATATCTTGAGGAACTCCACATTCAACATATTGTAATTCATTAATATAGTTTCCAATTTTTACATATTGTGGTCTCTTACTCAAATATAACTGGATACGTGTTAGAGGAGTACCTTTAAAACCCAAATTGTTCATGACTTTCAGTAACTGTTGATGATTAACAGTATCAAACGCTTTGGCCATGTCCAAGAAAACACCAATACAATAATTTTTTCTTTCATCTAGGGAGCGATATGTTTCTGACATTAGTGTATAAATAGCGTCTTCTGTACATTCCCCTTCTCTGAAACCAAATTGATTGTCGTTAAATCATTTAAATTTTTTAGTATAATTCTGTATGCGGTGACTTAATACTTTCTCGAATATTTTGGCCAGATTTGTGATTATAGAGATAGGTCTGTAATTGGAAGAGATCTTATGATCTCCTATCTTATATACAGGATTTTTGACAGAAATTTTAAAAATCATTGGAGAAATACCTTGCTCGAAAATATTATAAATTAGGTAACTAATTGGAACTGATATTTCTTTAGAAACATACTTCAAAATTTCTGCTGATATACCATCATTCCCTGTTGCTTTTTTGTCTTTTAATGTTTGTATTATATCCATAATTTTGTTTTCATTCGTAGGATATAATGAGAATGAGTGAGGAATACTTGGCCCTTCATCAACGATTTCAGAAGATGGTGTTGATTTGCTATATAGAACTCTACCAACATTAGTGAAGTATTTGTTAAATGCGTTGGCAATATCGAGTTTGTTTAGAAGTTTAGCTTTCTTTTTTTTGTTTGTTAAAGAATTTATTGTATTCCACATTTCTTTATTTGTATTTGCTTTTTGCAGTTTATTTTTATAATAATCTTGTTTATATCTTTTCAATAATGTATGCAAATAATTTCTGTAATTGCGGTACTGAACTTATAAATCGTTTTCATTTGGATATCCCCTGCATTGCCTATACAAAAAATCTCTATGATTTATAGAAGTTATTAATCCATTTGTGATCCATTCCTTCCTTTTAATTTACGAATTTTTATTATCTTTGTACTATGTTCAACCTTTTCCACAGTTACATCAGTTACTCGTATGTAGCTAGCCATTAACTCTACATCAGTCAATTCATAATACTCTTTCCAGGAAATTTTTTTAAATACTGTTTGGAGCAGGTTAAAATCTGTTCTCTTGAAAGTACTTGTATTATTTTTCTGTCGAACCGGAGTTCCAATTATATAGAGTGCTACGGAATAGTGATCAGTAATATTGAAACGAAATACAAATATTTAGTGCAGTGCTCACATATCCCTTTGCATTTAACGAAAATATGATGCAAGCAGGTCCCTCCTCCATTTGGATTGGGTTGTGTTACATCATTTATAGTGCCGTTATAATTGTATTCACTTAAAAGATTCATGTAGTCATTGACATTATCATCTTCTTTCAGCACATCAATATTTATATTTCCCACAAGTATGTGATAGTTATAGTTACTAGTATATATATACTGTTGAAGATCATTGATGAAGATGTTTGTGTTAGATGAGGGTGAACAATAAATGCAAGTAATTAAAATATTTCTGTCATTAATTCTATCTTCACTTTCAATTACTCTGAATTCTCCAATATTATTTACTTTGGAAGTAAATGGCAAGTTGGACCTAATAAAAACTACCACTCACTTAAAATGTCCGTCATTGTAATACATTTTATAACCATCAATTTTAAACAAGTTCAAGTCAGCTATTTGAAATGTTTCTGTAGGTACTATGATACTAAATTTATTTTTTAATTTATCTAAGTATACATTAAACTGATCAAAATTTTTGTTAGAGTTACGTATGTTCTGATGAAATATACTGAACTTGAACTTGACGAATATACCTAATTGTATTAAAAAGTAATATAAAAATATAACCTAATTTAAATTTGAACAATAGTATAATTTTGGAAACTTATTTTCTTTTCTTCTTCGTTGAAACGAGCCTTCGTTGTTGAATAATTTTTTTATTGTGTGGAGTATTATTTTGTGGTTGAATTACACACTTTGTCACTAATTTCTTTGAAGCTTTTATGGCTTCCAATGTGGGTCCAATGGAAGCAATGGTGTTCTTAATTGCTAGAATTTCTTCAGGGCCTTCAAGATCAATAAGCTGAAGAAGTTGTTTTACATCATCTTTCAGTTTCCTTCTTGTTATATCAAGGGGTTCCGACAATGTTCTATTTTTTGCAGCAGCATTCAGATCTGTTAAATGTGCTTGGCATTCCTGCATATTGCTTGATGTTGGAGTACCTAAAAGATGAAATTATGTTATTGAATCTGACGTAACATTGCAATTACTACTTTATTTTTAAAACAAAGAGGAAAAGGTTAAGAATTTCATAATTATTCTCGCTAATCCAAAGTTACTCATTAACAAAAATAAAACAAAGTGACTTACTATCATTAAAAAAATCTAAGTATGTAGAGTCATTTTGATTCATAGAATGTCTGCAAACAAGATGAATATGCTTACACATATTGTATCTAATAGAGGAATCAATACAGGAACAAATATATTGATGTAGACAAGTTTGACAATGAACACAGCATAATTGACAGTCACAATGCTCTTTGACTTTTTTAATTGTATGTAATTCTTCCATATCTTTGGAAATAACATTCCACCCATTGTCTGTGCTGGTTACTAAGTTTAAATCCATTTTTAAACTAGTGGTGTGATGAGAACGGATTAGTTGGATTTTCTTAGTCAATTTCCCCTTATTTAACACAATTAAACGATCTATGCACTTGTCCCTTACTAGTCTCATTATTGCAATAATTCCTTTATCAAGTCTTTTGACATTTTGACCTTTTAAGTAAGTGTGCTTAAGAGTTCTATGCATTCTTTCTAGATGCATATTTGTGTTTAATCCTACACCTAATCTATTGCAATAAGCCCAAGATTCTGTATTGGTCATATAATAACTCTTAAAATAATCTGCAAAATCTAGTGTGTCTTGATCCAATATACAATTTTCATAAAATTTATTGAGCATAATATAAAATGCTTCTCCGTTTCTTTCTTCCAGTAGCATCCTGACCAACTTGTAAACTGATAGCTAAAACAGACATATAGGTATTATTTAACAGCAACAGCTTAATAATGTTGGTGTAAAATCTACTTTATTAAATTAATCTGCTAAATTTAATAACAAAATTATCTAATTAATAAAATTATACCTGCTTTTCTTTAGTTTTAACTTTAGTTTTTATATTTTTCCTCCAAGCTTGATCAACATGCCATGTGCAGAACAATCTGGAAAGTATCAATAAATTAAAAAACTTATGTTGTAGGTAGTATTTAAAAAATTAAGTACCTTAACTTTGGCGGAGACATGACTGCCAACCAGGCATTGATAAAAGCATTGTCCATATCTGACATGAATACGTTAGGGCTTAGTGCTGATCCTATTTTGTTTTTTACATGCTGAAGAAATATACTTATAACATATTTGTCAGTTCTATTGGAAATTAGAAAGCCACATGGAAACCCTTGGCGTACATCATCCACCACAAGCAAAGTAATTAATTGAAAGTTGTAGCCACTTATTCCATGAGTTCCATCAATACATATACAGTCTGAGCCATATTTTTGCAGCATTTGAGCCTGAGCATCTGTCATTATTACCAATGCAAAGTCTTCTTCTTTTAATTGGTTCCAGTTTTGTAGAATGCACCCTTGTGGTTTATAAAATAAAATTGCATCACTTTTTTGTTGCATATCTCTAATCCAGGACTCTACACTTATTAAATCATTAGAATGTCTTACTGAAGTAGAACATAAATTAAAACTAGTTTCAATATTATAAAGATCTTTCTTGGTAAGAATGTGAAGACGCTTGAGATTTGAATCACAAAGTGAGTTACGTATCTCATCAAGTATATCATCAAAGGGAATTTTAAGGGCAATTTTTGTTGCTAAAGACATTCGCTCAAACTTAGTGAGGTTCAAATGTTTAACCTCAAGCTGATGTCCCACATGAGTTTTCATAACATGAACATCATATTGACCCATACAATTTTGTTTCAATTTTATACTAGCAGGACAAAATCCATTTATTTTCACGCTTCCCTGAATTTTTAAATGACGAATACCTTTAGATCTTGATAAAAAGTTTCCTGAACGATGACATTTAAAAGTTTTTAAAACATATCCATCCCTTATGGTGTTACACTCCTTAATGAACCTCGAAGTAGTAACATTTTCATACTTTAATTTCCAGCTGAAAAAGTTCTCAATGTCGTTAAAAGTATATCTTTCCTCTTCAATTTGTAAATTGTGTGTATGTATATAATGCATTAATAACGATTTTTTGTTTGAATAATAATTGCAAAATACACACTTGACAGTATTTAAAAGTTGTGTAGAATGCTTTGGTGTGTTATGTGTTTTCAAATGTATATTTAAATTAGTTATATGCTTGAACATTCTAGGGCACTGATCGCATAAAACTTGGTCATTTTTAATGTTCTGCAGTTTTGAAACTTTTTGTTCTCTATGCAGCTGTTTCATGTGTCGCTTTAAATTTGACAAACTTACAAATTCCCTATTACATATAGAACATTGTTTTGTCATCTTTGGTTTGTTCAACACAACTTTCCTTTTTATTTTCATGGAGTTATGAAGGTGAAATCTTTCAAAATGCCTTTTAAGATTAAATCTATTGCTAAAAGTATTTTCACAAATGTCACAACATATATGAACTGTCTCATTTTCACTCTTTGTAGTCTGAAGAGACTTCAAATAAGTGTCTTCGCCAACATGAATACCTTTGACATGTTTTCTTAAATTATTTATGTTACTGAATGTTTTTTTACACTTAATACAACATGAGTTTTTCTCATTAAATTTTGAGTGTTCCATAATTTTACACTACTTCAATTAACTACAATTATTATCATAAATGACTTCGACTTAAAACACAACCACAATCGACCTTGACTTAACTAATGTTTACAATCACAAACAGAAAACAAAACTGTAGATAATTTGACAACAACGTTTGTAGGATGACGGATGACAGATGCTCCAAGATTACAATTTGAACCCTCTTCCAGACGCTTGTGAGTCAAATTGCTAAAGGAAACAGTTTAGAATTTGAACAACACAAATTTACCCAATATCAATACAAACCTCGAATGTAATTCGGCAGGACAATTTAATGAATGAGAAATTTGGAAACATATCTTGCAATATTACATTCAATTTCTCGATGGAAGTATCTGGCTCAAATGCGTATCTTTTTGCATCGCAAAACGTAGAAAATTGTCGCAAGATTGATGATTGCGTCACAACTGTATTAGTAGGCACACAGGTATTAACAATTTGACTAATGTCGGCGTTCGTAGACACACCGAATCGACTCATTGTTAGTTCTTGAAAATTAAATAAGTTGTTGACAAACATGCCAAACTATTTATTCTGGTAACCAACACCGCGATAATTGATGAACAAATGAATAAGTGAAAAAACCACTAGTGTATTTGTCGCTGTAAAAGTTAAAGCTAACTTTTGCCGCTGTCAAAGTGACAATTGCACTGTGGCATATGCGATTTTTTATACATGAGTTAAATTGTCAGTGTAAAACATTAGTGACGCCATTGTATTTTAAAACTAATACACAGTTAGATTTTATTCCCTACAGAGGTTTAAAGTTTTTATAAGCCTTCAAATTTAGTAGGGGTAGAGGAAAGTTTCATTTTTTTATTATTTCTTTAAATGGTCGAAAGAGGTTAAGCGGTACTGAATACAGAAGGATAGCAGATGAGAAAAAAACGAAAAATAGTTGATGTGATAAACAAAACCATGAAACTTTTTTTTCTTTTTTCAAGCTCAATATTCAGGTCGGATAACCTTCCACTTCTTTAAATATTGCTGCCGACGTCAATGCGACGAGAGAGTGTATGATGTTGTGGACACAAAACAAGGTGACGTTCCTTACGTAAACAATGAACAAAACGAAGTTTCGGAATCTGAGGCTTCCAATCCTGGTGAAACTGTTAATTCCAAACCTAGTAATGATCCAGTGCATTGGAAAGTAAACGATTGGACTAGAGAATACTTTGTAAAACATGAATTCATGCAAAATAAAGATAGTGATTTTGAAAAATCTAAAACAGTATAACCTGAAAAAAATAGGTTCCAGTCAAAATCACTGTCTCGTAATGGAGACATAGAAGGGATAGCTATTTAGTGTATTTTCCTAGTCAGGGGTCGGTGTTTTGTGGTCCGTGCAAATTATTTTGCAAATCTTCTAGTCAGTTCATAGATGGAGGGTTCAGTGACTGGAAACATGAAAATGCATATGCTCATCTCGGCAGCTTATTAACGTTCAAACAGAGAGCTGGTGGAATTGGGACGATTAATATTTCTAGAGTTGAGGAAGAGAGCAACTATTGGTGAGCAGTTCTGCATAGGGTTGATTGTGTTATAAAACAACTGGCGTCAAGAGGTCTTGCTTTTAGGGAAGATGACGAAGTATTTGGACCGCCAAATAATGGAAATTTTATGATGTGTCTGGAATTTATAGCCGAGTTTATTCCGTTTTTAATATCACACTTTGATAAATACGGAATCCCGGGTCAAAGAAGATCATCGTACATTTCATCAACAGTGTGCGAAGAATTAATGGGTAAAAGTGTTCTTGACTCAATCCTCAATGAACTGAAAAAATCAAAATATTTTTCAATCATCGTTGACTCCACTCTCGATGCTACCCATAGCGACATTTTAGGGTATGTAAATGAAAACGGTTTGTCGGTTTCCTGAAAATCAAGGCCATACAGGTGCGCAGTTAGCTGAATCAGTACTTAACTTTTTAAATATGTACGGTCTCAGACTGCCGTGGTCAGTCATTTGACAACGCCTTAAAAATGTCGGCATAATTTATTCAGGCCTTTAAGCGAGACTGAAACAAGTCAAATTTTTAATGTTTAACGTGCCTGGTTCAGTTCATTCTGTGAATTTGATTGGATCTAGTGTAGCAGAGTGCTGTCTCTTATCTAGGCAGTTTTTTTTAATTATTACAATCGCTTTATAACTTTTTCTTCCTCTACTCTCAGATGGAATATGTACTTGAGTCATATTTTAAACCACAGAATAAGAACCTGTCTCTTAAGTCAATGAGTATTACTAGATGGTCGGCGAGAGAAAAAGCCAGCACAAACCTAAACCGAGATTTTGATCCTGTTACAAAGGCATTGACAGTGAAGAAGAGAGTGCGATTACCAAGCGTAAAGCTGAAGGGCTCTTGACAAAATAAACTACATTTATAGCTGCCTTTTGGGGAGATGTTTTACACGAGTTTAACGCTGTAAGTGAAAAAGTTCAATCCCCAAAAACGAATGTGAACACAGTTGTAACTCTGTACAGTTCGCTTATTGAGAAACCTTTAATTTCTTTAAGTCTGAAGGGGAGAAGAAATTAAGGTTGGTACAAGATGATGGGGAACTTCAGGCAGAATGTGTCGTAGGTTAGCCGACGAGATTGCGGAGAAGAAAGAAGTTTTTTGACGTAAGTGATTCTTCTGATTCTGAAGAAGAAAAAGAGACCGCGAAAGAAAACGTGGATGACAAACTCAAAGAAAGGCAAATCTATACACTAATGAATGACAAGCTTCTGTCTGAGTTAAACAAGAGAATTGGTATTTACAATGAATTTCTAAACAGATTCTCATTCTTGTCAAACGTTTGCCATTGAAATTACATCTGCTGCAACGTCTTTTCATGAATTATACTCAACGGATATTGAAGCTTTCTTTTGTTGTTGCATGTCCCCATTTAAAAGGTTTGTTGTGCAAAGAAGGGTCAACCAGTACAGAAGAAATATCGGTGTCACAATTGAACAGATATATATTGTCAAAAGATCTGCAGGACTTAAGCCCTCCACTCATGATCCAACACCGCAGTACGATTTTGTTGAATGCGACAGAATTGGACGTAATTTGATCGTATATTCCCGCCGCAAGACCAAGTCGGTTTGATTTGATCGCAGACAGACAAGTCAGTCTGCTGCAGTACGACAGGAGTGGTTGAATGCTTAATTTGACCGTGAATTGAGAGTTGCGATTTGATCGTACAACTTGAATGCTGAAAAACAATACATTTGCTAGTAAATTCTAAAAAATGGCTTATAGTGAGACGTTTTTAAGAAATTTTTTCGAATTATACAAAGAACAAGAGTGTCTGTGGAAAATTAAATCGCCAGCTTATCATGACAAAAATGCTAGAAAAAGAGCTATGGATACTTTGATTGCGAAGTTTCAAGAAGTAAAAAATGATGCAAATGAGGATTTTGTAAAAAAGAAAATTAAAAATTTTAGAACATCGGTAAAACAAAGCGCAAGAGCCCCTAGAAGTATATTTTCTTCCGACATTTTCACGTTGAAAGTAAATTCGTACTGCGAAATCTTAAACGTGTGTATTCTTATTCGATTTTCGACAAAATTGTACTGTAATTGCATTCAACAAAATCGTACTGCGGTATTGGATCATGAGTGGCGGGCTTTATATCCAAAATGTAAGTGTAGCTCTTAAGGTGTTTTTGTGTACACCAGTCAGCAAGTGTGCAGCAGAACATTAATTTTCTACTCTTTCACGGATAAAGAATTATTTAAGATCAACTGTTGGCCAGAAAAGGTTAGTTAACTTAGCTGTTTTAGCCATAGAAAAATACTTGACGTGTTAGCTTGACATTAATGATGTCATTGGTACATTCGCTAATTTTAAAGTTGGGCGTAAAACATTCTGAAAACTTGCGTTTGAACTTTTTGAAAAATTTCACTATGAATTAAATGTTTTAGGTCTCAAAAAACAATTTTATCATTAAATCGTTTTTGATTTCTTAATTTCCTGATGTTACAGTCCACTTTGAAAAAAAACAACAGATTTTTTTAGTTTATGTTAAGTTGTTTTAAATTGAGTAAAAAATATTCATTTCTGAATGGTTGGTAAACAATAATGGGACAAAAAAAAAGAATATGGAGGACGACTGGGTTTTTAACACTCGTCGGTAACAAGTGGCGAAACATGTAACTTTTTCTTTAATCCATATTTTATCATTAATTATGATAATAATAATATTGTATTATGTTTAGTTTAACAGTTAAAACGATATCTTGAGATGCAAAAGGAAATCATAGATACTCTGCTAACATTCCACATAATAAAGTACTAATTGGCATTATTCCTAGATCATAGTGATGTTAAATGAAGTTATGCGTTTTCGCGTACGAGTGCTTGAACGAGTAACATCGTCTATATTTTGCTCTTCTATTCTCGTGATAATAAGTGAATTTATTTTGTGCTTTGGTGCTATTAATTACATGTGTATGTATTATCAATAGGAGACTTTTTGATCGTTTCCTATCAAGCTATTTTTCACTGAACAATTTATTTACATTGTTAATTACCTGATTCAAGCCTTCTCATAAAACATAGGCGTAGGTGAGCAGATTTTTCGTTATGGATAATATATTATCCAACGAGTTCACATAAACCCACAATAAACATTATATACTGCTGAGTACAAGGGTAGGGCATTTTTCCAAAATGTCACTCAACAATTCAGTTCAAACATCGTACGTATCAGCAGTTAAGACAGCACCTAAACAATGTTTTCCAAAAAAATATCAAGCTATTGTGATGCATGCAGATGACAATTTAAAGTTATTCGACTACGTGCAAGGAATAGGTAATGTTGTTGGTCCAAAAAATATCTCGTTTGCCTCCAGAATTTCAAATAATCGAATTTCTATATATTGCTAACTCCGAACTTGTAGATAACCTCCTCAAATCACACCCTGCAATAA
Organism: Galeruca laticollis; assembly: GCA_963921935.1. Lineage (NCBI taxonomy): Eukaryota > Metazoa > Arthropoda > Insecta > Coleoptera > Chrysomelidae > Galeruca > Galeruca laticollis. The sequence continues at coordinate 110,948,189 of OY998179.1, forward strand.
CAATAGATAACACTACCATAAACATTCGTAGACTCGTCTCTCCTACTAAAAGGATCATCATATCTAATATTTTCCCCTACATTCCTCATGAATAGGTCGAAAATGTAATAAAAAATCTTGGGCTACAACTGGCGACGAATATGCCCATATTCTCAGCTTCAAACGTCAAGCTTACGTTTACCCCCCTTCTGACATCTTTGAACTCCAAACTTCCATAGTAATTTCATTTGATCGTAACGATAAGAGAATTTTTCTATCAACCGATAATATGAATTGTTTTATCTGCAAGCAATCCGGACTCATCGCTTCATATTGCCCAAATCCACCACTTGACGTTATATCAAAGCTACCAATACATCTACAGGAACAAGTGATTCTCCACTCCCATCAACCAGTCTGCCACCAATGAGCGAAGTTCTCTCGAACAAAGATACAACCCAATCCAACCCTGCTCTATTTATTGCAGAAAAACGTTGCCGTTCCGAAATCTCAAGTGACAAAGCCAGTTCTCCTGATGCTGACGATCAATCCAACGAAATGCTCCCCCCCCCCCTAAATCTCTCTCCGATATTCAGAAGAAAAAAAATAAAAAAGCAAGGTTGAGCTCCTCTGAAGCAGCTAATTTAACAGAGAGTCTCTATCTCTAACCTAAGTCTACTTTATTCAACTCTTACAGAGAGATCGATTAAAAACAGAATAACCCGAATAACAAGAAAATTAAAAGATCAGCAGACTCGCAAAATTCCACAGTATCTCAGGTATCCCAAACATCGCAAAACTCCTCTTATTAATCATATAACTCCTAATATTTCATTTTCACCCTAATTCAATGGAATTGTGACGGGTTTTACCCCCGTTTGGAATCTCTACAACTCATTAGTTATTACTCTCCTGACCTTATCTGTTTACAAGAAACGAATTTCTGAAATTCTCATAATCCGTATCTCAAAAGTTACACTGGTCACCATTTTATCAGACCTAACATCTCACGCACCAGTGGTGGAACCTCAGTTCTCATTTATAACGATATATTTCAACAAGAATATCACCTGATCACTGAATTGGAAGCTATTGCTGTAACTGTTTGGTGCCCCTACAGAATTGTCCTATGTAGCTTATACATTCCTCCCAATTACGCTTTGAAAGAATCTGAGCTCAGCAATCTAATTAATCAACTTCCTTTTCCTTTTATATTAGTCGGTGACTTCAATGCTCATAACCAGATGTGGGGCTCCGAAAGAACCTTTGGACGAGGTTAATTTGTTGAAAATGTTCTAAACATTACAAATGCTAACATTCCTAATACCGGCAGTAATACATATTTTCATATCCAATCTGGCTCCTTCTCATCTATTGATTTGAGTATTTGCGACCCCGGGCTAACTTCCTCGCTAACATGGAACACCATTGACAGTTTATATGACCGCAACCACTTTCCCATCTTAATTTCCAACAATGAACAAAAAACCACAACCTTAAACTGGAAATGGAAAATAAAGAATGCAAATTGGGATCTCCTCGAGGAAACTGTCAAGGAACAATTGGATGATCTTACCCACCATGATAACATAGATGAAGCTGTCAAGCAGCTCACTTATGCAATGCTTTCCTCCGCTGAAAGATGTATAGGTAAATTCTCAATCAACCCCTCGAAGAAATCAGTTCCTTGGTGGAACGACTCCTGTTACCAAGCTGCGAAAAATTGCAACAGATCACTTAACAAGTACCGCAGAACTAGGAACGAACTGGATCGAATTAACTTCAAAAAAGCCAAAGCTCAAGCTAGGAGAATACTTCAGTCAAGTAAAAAAGACTCGTGGAACAAATTTACCAGTACACTAACCACATACACATCCCCAGCTCAAGTTTGGTCTAAGATACGACGAATGAAAGGCCAAAACAGTAGTACTAATAAAGTACCTGCTCTACAACACCATGGAAATGTTGTCACAAACGACCAGCAAATAGCGAACATTATTGCCAAACATTTTGAAAACAAAACTAAAATTAACAAGCCCCCCTCTAACCGAATAAATATAGCTGAAAATTCCGATAATACCACCCCTAACCTTCATCCAATCAACAGTCAGTTTACCTTAGATGAATTAAATACCGTTCTTTCCTCTTTAAAAAATACTGCTGCATTTACATCCTACGTCAAAGATCAAACTACTCGAACTTTATAATCGAATATGGTGTAGTCAGCAGTTGCCTAATGCATGGCGGGAATCGATCATAATTCCGATCAAAAAGAATAACTCAAACACGGCAAATCCTTTTAGACCAATATCGTTAACATGCACACTATGCAAGGTACTAGAAAAAATGGTCAACAAACGTATACTTTGGTTTCTCGAAAAAAATAATATACTTAACCCTGCACAGTCAGGCTTTAGAACAAATAGATCAACCATGGATAATTTAACTATGCTTCAAACACAAATTTATCAATCTTTTAGTGATAGAAGTGACGTTGTAGCAGTTACACTGGACATTGGCAGTGCATTCGACACTGTTTGGCAAACCTCAATCCTTCAAAAACTAATAGACTTAAAGCTTCATGGTAATATTTTCTCATTTATACAAAATTTCTCATACAGATCCTTCAAGGTAACAGCAAATGGGCAAACATCTTCTTCTTATTTTCCACATAATGGTGTCCCACAAGGCGCGATACTCAGCCCTACCCTATTTATTCTTAGCATTAACGATATATATGTAATTCCATAATTGCCCCAGTTAAATACACGCTCTACGCGGATGACCTCATAATTTTTTGTCAGGGTAAAGTAACAACAAGCACATGCTGTCTACTTCAAAACGCTCTAAATTCCATCCATGATTGGTCTATAAATCTCAGCCTTCAGTTCTCGGCTTCAAAGTCAAGTTATCCGTTTCAGCAAGAGAAATAGTACGATCTTTCCACTTTTATACTTATCCGACGCTCCGCTTGAACTTGTTAACCACCAAAAATTCTTAGCCGTAACATTTGACAAAATATTGTCATGGAAACAGTAGATTATGGACTTAAAAGGAGCTTGCCTTATTACAATGAATATCTTAAAATCACTCGCTCATCATCAATGGGGAGTTGAAGAAGAATCACTCTATAGAGCTCTCATTCGATGTAAATTGGATTATGGAAGCATTTTATACATGCACGCTTGTACTTCATACCTTAAATCTCTTAACACAATTCAGAACACTGCTCTACGTATTTGTATTGGTGTCTTCAGGTCTAGTCCTTCCAAAAGCATTTTCGTTGAGTCATTCGAACCCCCTCTCTTCATACGTCGACAGCGTCTACTACTATCATACTTTTGTAAAATCGCAGCCTGTCAATACGTACCACCATCTCTATTCCAATGGTATTTTGGTTTACATCATCTGGATAGCATCACACGTGGGAATAACCGGGAATGAAATCGCAGACCAAGCAGCAAAACAAGCATGTTCGTCCGACTTAAAAATAGAAAATGGTTACCTCACCCAAGACATGAAATCCATCGTCAATCAACTCACACTCCAAATCTGGCAAAATCACTGGAACCAACTAGATACTAAACTTCATTCAATACAACCCACCGTTTTCACACCTAAATTCCCCCCAATGACTAGGAAAAACAAAATTATAGTACATAGATTGCGAATAGGGCATTCTTGCCTCACTCACGGATATCTTATGGCCTCAGAAGATCCTCCTAAATGCGAATTCTGTACAGATACTCGACTTACTACTGAACATATTCTATTAAAGTGCCACCAATACCAGATAGCTCGAAGACGTCATAATATTAATGGAACACTTGGAAATATCATTGACTCAAACAACAGATTTAGTGACGTGATTCATTTTCTTAATGACTGCCACCTTCTCAACTCAATATAAATCTAATTTTTTAATATTGTAACACTGTTGTGATTTACATTGTTATTTAATCAATACTGTACCTTATATTGTTCCCGTGTCAATAACCTTTAGATGTCGAGTCACGTAAATTTCAATAAAAAAAAATAAAGCTATGACAATATGATGTTATTTAAAATTATTTTTAAAATATCGTTGTTCAAATACTATTATTTTAGGTCTGGCAAATTGTCGCGTTTGGGAGGGGAGGAAATGCTTTGGGCCCTTGGGCGGCAAATCCGTAAATCCGCCCCTCTTACACCCATGAATAAAAGCTTAGACACACTCCGATATACTTTACCTATTAATGAAATAAAAAGATACACAGCATTTCGTTCAGCGTTATCACGAATTCTAGAGTAGATAAATATAATTAGAAATAAACAGAAAATGATTTATAAATATACTTATTACTGATTTTATTCATAAATAATATTATTAAATTAAATGTTTGAATTTCAATTGTGACACAAATCAGTAAAATAAGATTTGAGATATGACAAGGCTCTTTTCAAGAAACCAAAGACAGTGAACTCTCAACAATTTATGATTAGACTATAGACAAATTGAAGATAAACTTCCTAATTTCATCAATTATTGCAGTCATTGTAGGAGTCTCTAAGGACATCATCGACTTTCTAATAGAAAATGGGGCTGATACAACTGTTAGAGACAATAATGGCATAGGTTTTGAGACTCACTGCCTTCTAGCTAGCAATCTCAATATTTAAAAGGAATATAACTTGAAAAATGTACGTTGTTACTGTATGTAACAAACCAACGAAAAGTGGCCAACAAGAGATTTTAAGAGAAAATTCGAGGCTTCTTGTAATCTGACGATGTTTTGCTCATAATTTACGATGTTTTTTTCCAAATTTAACTTGAATTGCCAACAGGAATAAAGTTGTATACATAATTGTTGTTTTCTAGCGTAACTTCTATTTAATGAACCCTCTTTCATACCAAATAGGAAAATAATCAAACAGAAAATGAAGAAAAAAATATATATTTTCGCTTACCTCTATTACAAAAATATCTAATTGTATACATATGAATCTAAGTTAATATTTAAATTACAAAAAAAAATAAAAGAATATGTAAACTAGTAATCCTAGTTTCCTTCACTCTGTGCTTCGCTCGAAGTAGAAGCACTTGATGCGAATCCTCTAATTGACAAATCATAAACGACTTCTTCGATTTTCTTCACATCATATTTTAATCCATCGAATCTTTTCCTCAAAGAATCGTTCTTAAGATTCAGAAGCCTGAATCCTGCATTCAACTGTGCTACGAACCTTGAAATCTGTAGTGGTCTGCTGTAATCACCCAATGTGACCGAATTTACTGCGTATCTTGCCTGATGAATAAAAAAGTGGAAAATCGGAGAACAGAAAGCAAAAAAAAAATAAAAATCTTACCAATTCAGATGCCAAATTCAGTAATCCCATAAGATAGTCTTCTAGATCTAAGTGAATATTTGACTGATTGGAAACTAGAAAATAAAATGAGAACAAACAATTGAAGCTACTATTTGTGTACCTATACTATATTTCAAATATATGCTAAACTTATCAAGGTAGCTCAATAAGGTCCATTGGAAGAAATAAGGAAATTAATTTTAATATATAAATAAAAAGGTAAAATATAAATGCAAATAGATGAAGATATAAATAGGAGACGTTCTAGAAATATGAATACAATATTACGCAAACAAGTTTGACAGTACTATACCAAAATATAACATAGAAAAAGAGGAAACGGAGGAAATAGAAGTAACCAAAGTGGAAGTTGAAAACGCAATAAATAGAATAAAAACGGGAATAGCTGGCAGAGAAGATGAAATAACACCACTGTCACATCTCAATCCAACAACGAAACTAATGAAATGGAAGAACCTGATATAATATCGGAAACCTCTACCTCAGAGAATACTGTTGCAGAACCTCCAAATACCACATCACCACTACTGGTCAATGCTCCAAGTGAAAGCCAAATCTCAAACAAAACCTCAAAAAGAAACATCACCGAAATCATAACTCCCCCTCCTCAACAAACTTCGGAGAATATATTCATCACACCGGCAGAAAACCCTTCAAAGAAAAGTGAAACCAATATAACTGCAGACCAATCATCAGTAGAAGAGTTATTACTACCAGCCAAAGCATTATTTGAAGACAAGACCTCCAGCCCTATACTGAGCTTCAAATAAATCACTGACTTTTTCGAAAATGTATATGGTTCTAACGACCCCCTTAGCGCGGCTAGAATATATACCTCAGAAATCCATGGTCTATTAGAAATGTTAACCAAAATATACCCATACCTAAAGGAGAGAAAGATAAAATCCAGATGCAACAAATTCAAACTCAAAATCATGAAACAACTAAAAATGGAAACAACTGATAACACTCCTCCCAAGAAACCTTTTAATATAACATTCAAGTCAATCATTCAGTGAAACTCAAATGAGCTATATGCCCATTTGGAAATGGTCAAAACCTTAATATTTGAACACCGCCCAACTATAATCTGCCTACAAGAAACAAATTTTAAAGGAAATCACCACTATAAACTTCGAAATTATAAATGCTTAAAAAAACAGAGAACAGAATATAGCTAATGGCGGAGTTGCTATATATATAGACAAAAACTATGAAGCATGCCTGATACTGCTTCAAACTAGTTTAGAAGCCGTTGCAGTGAGCATATCATCAACTAGAAAAATCAATCTATGCAATATTTATATCCCCCCCCCCCAAAGCAGAAATTGACACCGAACAAATTAAGAACCTAATTGATCAAATCCCTTCACCACGAATAATCCTGGGAGACTTCAACAGCCATAATACATTGTGGGGATCTAAAGGAACTAACTCAATGGGACGGAAAATCGAAGAATCAACGACGGATCGAAAACCCGATTTGACCTTTTCACCGGGGAATCCTCTACTATTGATCTATCCTTTTGCGAACCAACTCTATCACTTTCGTTTAACTGGAACATGATACCTTTTTTATATGGCAGCGATCACCACCCAATAAATATTTCCAATGAACAAAACACCAAAAGTGGAACACAAAAAATGCCAATTGGCCAGAATACTCAATTGCGATTGAAAGAAAGGTTAATGAACTCAATCGGGTCCACCAGAACTCAGATGTAAATGACCTATTACCAATCTTCTCCAATATAATAATCTGGGCAGCTGAGGTCCATGTAGGTAAAACGGAGCACATCAAACAGCGGAAGCCAGCATCCTGGTGGAATAAAGTTTGCGAGAAAGCAGTTACCTCAAACAAAAAAGCCTTCAAGGAATACAAAAGGCACAATACCACAGAAAATCTCCTGTAGTTCAAAAAATATAGAGCCAAGATGAGATACATAATTGGAAAAAGTAAGAAAGAGAGTTGGCAGACATTCGTAAGCAATATAAACAGTTCTACTCCTGCCTCTACTGTATGGAAAAATATTAAGAAAGTCTCGGGAATTAGAACACTCAATGAAATAACGTTTCTTGCTAAAAATGATCACATTATATCATCCAACGAGTAACATAAACTAAAGAGAATATTTCAAATCACTGAAAACGAGTGCTGAAAAGATACATATAGATTTTGAAGAACAGGTTCCCAACCCACTAAATGCACTAATAAGCATTGAAGAACTCGAAGAATCACTTCTACAGAGTAATAACTCAAGCACAGGACCAGATAATACTCCTACAGAACTTTCCTTTGAATGCAAAAAAGTCAATCATATCTGGATAAACAAAGTATTTCCTCGAAAGTGGTCCCAAGCAATCATTATACCCATTCTCAAGACAAACAAACCAAAAATGAACCCAGATTCTTACAGACCCATATCCCTTACATGTGCACTATGCAAAATACTGCAAAAAATTGTAAACAAGAGATTAATGTGGTTCTAAGAATAAAAAAATCTAATAATTCCTGAACAGAGCGGTTTCAGACAAAACAGGAAAACTGCAGACAACCTGGTCGATATGGGATCCGAAATTCATGATTGGCCAACAAGCAGGATTGTATTGCAGTATTTTTTGACATCGATACGGTGTGGAGGCAAGGAATTTTAAAAACATTACACAAATGGGACATTTATATATTACAATTCATCACCAACTTCCTTAAAGATCGCCACTTCTGTGTTCGAGTAAACGGTACTACGTCGTCGGAGAGAATTCAACAAAATGGAGTACCACAAGAATCAGTTCTTAGCATCACCCTCTTCTTGGTAGCAATAAACAACATTCTGCGCAATTGCAGACCCCCAGTTAAAGGAAGACTGTATGCAGATGATTTAGTCATTTTTAGAAAAGGCAAAAATGTATATTCAATGCAAAAACAGTTACAGAAAATACTCAATAGTCTTGGAAAATGGGCAGAAACTAATGGCGTCCAATTCTCCCACGAGAAAACAAAATGTCTACTGTTCTCAAAAAAACATAATCCTGAAATTCCTCGTTTAACCTTAGATGCTCGACCACTGAATTTTGTTGACAAATTTAAGTTTTTAGGAATGATATTCGACGAAAAGCTGAACTGGAAAGATCACATTATTAACTTGAAAAGTGTATGTCAAAACGGACTGAACCTGATGAGAACACTTGCAAACAGGAACTGGGGTGCTGATTACAACAGTCTTATGCTGATATACATATCCTCAATCAGATCTAAGCTAGACTACGGCTCATTAGTATATTCATCTGCAAAAAAATCGATTCTGGGAAACCTGGATACCATCCACAATACAGCACTAAAAATCGCATTATGAGCCTTCTGTACAAGTCCTTCTGCCAGTGTCCACTGTGAAATAAGAGAATATCCCCTACAGTCAAGAAGAAAATTTTTAAGTCTTTCATATGCTGCTGCAGTATCTTCAAACCCCACTAATCCTGCAAGACACAACATATTCACTGATCGCTTCAAAAACCTTTATGCTTCAAAACCAAAAACAGATCCTCCTTTCTATGAGAGAATCAACCGATACCTTGTAGAATTCCAGCTAACTTTTCCCCAAACATTTTCCAACAATATCCCCACCCCACATCCTTGGATAATCAACCTTCCAGAAATAAATACAAACCTACTACAGTACAATAAAAATGAAACCAACCCCCTCCTAATCATTCAAAAATTCAATGAAATAATGGAAAATCAGCAGGGTTTTATGAAGTATACATGGATGCGTCAAAAACCGAAGATGGCCCAACAGCAGCTTTCATGAGCCCAAATTACAGTACCGCTTATAAACTGTATAAAACCTGTATCATATACTATGGAGAACTTTTGGCTATTCTTAAGGCACTGGAGTACATAAAAACTATAGAGCAACAAAATATAATTATTATATCGGACTCTCTCAGTGCACTTTCCAACCTCTCCCAGGTATTTCCGAACAACCCAATCCTTCTCTCTATTAAGACCGTGCTATATAATGTGCAACTGCAGCACAAAACAGTAAAGTTCTTATGGATTCCATCGCATATCGGAATAAAAGGCAATGAAGATGTAGACAAATTAGCGAGAGGGTCAATTGGTGATGATACGATCCCAACTATACAGGAAATTGTACACACTGACTATAAAAAGACAGTTAAGGATTCTATCATCAGAGAATGGCAACCTCAGTGGAATAATCCTCAATCTAAATTATTTCAAGTGAAAAAACATGTCACCCTATGAAAATCAAACCCTGCCAGTAGAAAGCACCAAATCATTCTCTCCAGATTAAGAATTGGCCATATCCGAATAACACATAGTTACCTTCTTTCAAGAAGTAACCCACCAACGTGTGAAGTATGCCAAAATCAGCTCTCCGTCCAACACATCCTAGAAGAATTCCCAACATAATAAAACACAGTGTATATTGTTCACACATAATCGTAACGAAACCACATATCCAAAAGAAATAGTAATTGATAATAATTCCATCGAATTAGACAGCAAAATTAAATTTCTGGGTATTACTATTGATAAACATGTGAACTGGATGGATCATGTATAGGTGCTCTGCACTAAACTTAGACAAAATTGTTATTCATTGAAAGAGTTAAAAAAGGTAGTTAATCAACATACATTAATAACAGCATACTATGGTAACTTCTATTCACATTTATCATATGGGATTGTGTTTTGGGGTGGTACACACGGTCAAAGTGTTTTTATAATACAAAAGAGGGCGGTAAGAATCCTGGCTGGTTTGAAAATCCGTGAGAGTTGTAGAGGTCTTTTTCGAGCTCTTAATTTACTTACTGTACCTGCCTTATATGTATATGAATGCCTGTGTTATGTACGTAGAAATCGTGATTATTTTTCCAAGTTTGTAATTAATCATAGTTACGACACCAGACAAGTAGACTTGTTTCGTTATCCTGTACATAGAACAAGTTTACTAGAAAAGGGGTGTTTTTACAAATGTTTATACTTTTTTAATTTGCTTCCGGGGAAGATCCGAGATATTACGTCAATTAATCACTTCAAAAACACCATAAAAAGGTCTTTGATAGCTGCAGAGCCTTATGATATAAATGATATTAACAAAAATATTTTTCTTTTTTGTTTCTTAAAAATTTTTAATATTTTATTACTCATAGCTGTACTTACATGTAACATATCTCTATAATATTTTTTTACTGTAATGTTTAATACTTAGTGTTTGTTTTTTTCTATGTGTATTTTTATATATATTATTTTATATTCTTATATGTGACTGTATTTTCACAAGCAACGTGTTGACATGTACTATACAATGTAAATTGTTCCTGGTATGCAATAAATATCTATCTATCATACAATAACCAGCGACGCGTACACAACATTCCTCCATCATTTGAAGCAATACTAAACTCCAGATGTGATATGAAAAAACTATTAGCATTTCTAACAGAAATCAATATTACTAACGAAATATAATTATTGTAAATATCATTGAATGTATATATGTATTTATTGTATCATAACATTTCTGTATTTCTGTGTCTCGAATAACCTTAAGGGTTGATGAGACTATTATTTAAATAAAAAAAAGCTTTATACTGCAACGTTGAACCGTGTATGGGCTCGACAATCTTTCAACAGAATTGTACTACAAATTGATCAAACACAATAGTACTATGGTGTTGGATTGTGAGTGGCTGGCTTTATAAACCTTATCATATAATAAAATTAACTGTCTCAACCCTTACTTCGTGGAATTACTCATATTAGTGTTTTAAATGAAACTCAACGTTTCTAGCTAATTCCACAATATAATGGAAAATATTATAAATTGTAAAAAATTGACAATTGTTTCAATAACTGAATATCATCGTCAGAATGACAGAAGTTACATTTCATTTTATGCCTACCTGATGTTTAGTAAAATTGACTGTCTCGACCCTTACTTCGTGGAATATGCTCATATTAGTGTTTTTAAATGAAACTCACGGTCTCTAGTTAATTCCACAATATAATACAAGTTATTGAAAATTCTAAAAAATTGACAATTGTTTTGATAAATCAATATCATCGTCAGAATGAAGTTACATGTTTAGTAGTTATTTTTGGCTAAACCAAGAAGTGACCTAACTTGTGATTGACTTAATATATGTTAAAAGAAAAAAGAAGAAGATGTGATATTACAAATATTGAAGCTTAGATATTATAAGCCCTATGGTGATATCCTGGATACCATTTTCCCAATTAAGATCAGTATAACTGTGCAATGATATAGAAAACTAGGAAAACTGTATCTGCTGATCTTTACAATTATCACTTAAGAAGACAGTTTAATAGTGGAGAACTCCCTAGATTTATCTGTTCATTGATAAGAAACAAGAACTGGATTTCCTTGAAGAGTTGGAAATTTGAAGACACTTAAGAAACCCACAATATGAAGTCGTCAATGAACAGATAAATCTAGGGAGTTCTCCACTATTAAACTGTCTTCTTAAGTGATAATTGTAAAGATCAGCAGATATAGTTTTCCTGGTTTTCTATATCATTGCACAGTTATACTGATCTTAATTGGAAAAATGATATCCAGAATATCACCATAGGGCTAATATTATGTAAGCTTCAATATTTGTAATATCACATCTTATTCTTTTTTCTATTAACATATATTAAGTTAATCACAAAGGTAGGTCACTTCTTGGTCTAGCCAAAAATAACTACTAAACATCAGGTAGGCATCAAATGAAATGTAACTTCTGTCATTCTGAGGATGATATTCAGTTATAGAAACAATTGTCAATTTTTTAGAATTTTTAATATTTTTCATTATATTGTGGAATTAGCTTGAAACGTTGAGTTTCATTTAAAACACTTATTATATAATCTAACATCTGCTAATCTACTTACAAAACAGACACTTAAGACTTTACCATACAAGTATTTACTTACGTCCTAAAATACTGGCAGCTGTTTCCTTATCAATTAAAATTCCTTTCTCCAAAAATATTATTAGACCAGCCAAATAACACAAACGTTGTGTAGCAAACCTCCAATGATCATTATATCTATAATACTGCCCCGCAGGTACCAATTTGTTCAAAGAATCATATCCTTGACGTACTTCTTCAAATGTTTTTCTGGCGTTTATATAAGCACCATGCACTGAAAATATAAAACTAGTCTAGTTTTATTATGATTATTAGAAATAAGCAATGATACTTACTTTTTTCAACATCTTTTTCATGATGTATAACTTGCAGAATTGTTATAATTTCTCTTAAAGGCTTTTCTATTTCTTTTACAATTTTACGCATTTCCTTAGAAAATGTATAAATATATTAGTGCAAATATTGATAATAGATTGTATATTTGAAACTTCCCTAGCTAATAATAGATATATATTCTATCCTTGCCAGATTTGTAAGTATTTTGAAATTCTAATAAAGTGAAGATAAATATTGTTAATGAATTTTTATATTTACCTTACCTCTCTTATTTCTTGTTCTTCATTTATGTGGTCTTGAAAAGGGGTAAATATATTTCTAATTATTTCAGTAGGAGAACACATAATTAATATACCGATATCAGTAAATTATTTTTAATTAAAACAAATTTACTATATTTTATCTACAAATTTTATCAAACCTCTTATATTCTTCTTCTTATTCTTATATAATACGTATATTTTGGACCACAGAAAACAGACCACCGTATTTTGTGTTTTGGTCAATACTAAAACAAACTATTTATCCAAAGACTTTTTCTGAACGAACCTATTGAAAAAATGTGCGTTTGTAGTCGTTTTATGTACTCACACCTTATATAATTTATATTTATTTCCAAAAGAAAAAGAAAATAATTAAAATTGGTGAGCAGAACGAAATTTTATATACCATAGACAAACTAAATTATTTATTCAATAAATGATACAATTACGACCCTGCGATTAAATTATGAATTCTGTGAACATCATATTTCAGTCAAAAAGAACACACCAATATTGTGTGCTCTTTTTGCACTGACCTATAACCAACATGTTATTTTTATATAAACAAGTTTATAATTTTAATTCAGTCCTTACAAATAAGATTTTCTCAGTTTATTTAAATAAAACAGAAGTATGTACTGTACCAGTTCAATAGTATTATTTATTTGCAAGGCCGGTCCTGTACGGTTGATTAGCTGCGCATGCTCCTGATCCAATTTTTCCAAGAGATCACGTGGTATGCGCGAATTCAATTTAGCGTAATACTGACAAATTGCATTATCCTTCCATTTGTTGGTTATAGGTCAGTGTCTTTTTGACTGAGATCTCCAGATCACTTCAGTTATGTGATCTGAGATAAAGTGATGTGAGTAAGCACCAAAAAGAACGACATCTCAATTGAAGCGCGCGATCTGTCAATAGATTTAAACTATACGACAGATTCGTATCAGCATCTAATAATGTTAATTAATGTATCCATAATTTGTAACAAAAGAAAAATAGATTATGTGTGTTTATTGTTTATATATCAATGGTTAAAACCATAAATAGCCTTGGTTAAAACTACAAATAAACCAAGCAAATCAAATATTTTTTTATCCCCTCCACTTTATTTCCGACTCAAGTCCAACTGATTCCCCCTTACAACACATTCAGCATCGGTGAAGGGGGAGGAAATATCTCAGCTCACTTAAAGTGAATGAAACAAAAAGAACGCTCACATTACTGATGTGAGCTGAGATTAACTGAGATCTCAGTCAAAAAGAACGCACCTAAAAATAATATACCAGCGAAATTATAAATCGTGAACCAGCGATTTTTTTATAATAATAAACATGGATTGTGATTTTCTCCATTTTGACCTTGTTTACATATAAACAAGGATTTTGATCAATCTATCAGACTTTCAGAGAGACATGCGTTTATTAACAACTTTTACATAATTTAATATGATTATATGATTGAAGTTACAATTATAAACTATCTAACCTTACGTGTTTTATCGCTACGCTCCTATTAATACAATTAATTTAAAGACATTTTTTTTTGTGTATTTTACTTGAGCAAGTAAGAATTTATTAGCATTTGATTGACGATTGATATCGCCAACAGCCAATACGTGGAACATTTATGGAGCAGAATAGAAAAGTAGAAAATTAGTCATAGAAATGTTTGCTAATAATAATTATAAAATAAATATTATTATATTTATTTCTTTATGTTGTATACTCTGATGATAGTAGTTCATGTGCTAAAAATATTTTTGAAAAAGAAGAACCGTTGATCTTTAACTGTTTGTAGTTTTAGCGCCAATACATGTTGAAAAACTGGTTAATCAACATTTTTCTACGTTTGAAAGTAATTTTATTCGTGATTTGTATTTTATATTTTTAATATAGTTTTTGCATAATTTCTGTTAAAGTTTTAGTGGTGAATCTAAATAAAGTAAGTTTTTCAATCAAATAGTTCAAAAATCATGTGTTCTTATTGAAAAGGGAATACATAAAAGTATCTAAAACAGTAAATTAGATCATATCCTGCCTTTTTAAGAATTATGTAACAGTTAAATATACACCATTTTTCGTAACGATATATATTCTACTTCGATTCATTAAGGGGAATAAGTTCTTGATTATATTAAATTTGAAATAAATTTTTTAATGAGTTTTTACAATTCCTGTTAATTTCAGTCAAAAATGGATATACATTCAGAAGAAAGTAATGATATGACTCTAAACCATCCTGATATAGAAAGAGTAGAAAATATAAGAAAAAAAGCAAAATTGAATAACTTTCAAGAACAACCACAAACAAAATCACCTTTAAAGAAACTAACAGACAAACAACAAGAAAAGATAGAGAAAGAAAAAATTAGAGAAGCCTTAAAACAACAACGCCTAGAAGAAAAAAGGCTTTTAGAAGAAGAAAAGTTACTCAGAAAACAAGAAAAGGAACAGAAGAGAATAGAAAATGAAAAAATGAAGAAAGAATATATTGAAAGGCGGTTAGAAGAAAAGAGACTCCAAGAAGAGGAACGTGCTCGGCAATTAGTTATTAAAGCAGAAGAAAGAATACAACGCAAGATGGAATTTGAAATTATGAGAGAGAATCTTAAAAAACAGAAATTGGAAGAAAAGAGAATAGCGGAAGAAGAAAGTTTGAAGAAACGCAAAGAGCAAGCATTGAAAGGAATGAACTATTTACTTAAAATCAGCACAAAGTATTCCGATTTTTTTAAACAGAAGCTTTTAGCGAATAGCGAAAAAAGGTAAAAGTAAATATAAAATTCAACATTAAAGATCTCCACGGAATGAATATTTATTACTAATTAAATTTTTTGTTATGTATTAGCTCTGTAACGAAACCTCTACAAGAAAAAAATAGACTTCTGCCTACTGTACACGATATGAAAGAAGCAGTTGATGCTGACATTCAAACACCTGAAGTTAAAAGTAAGTTTTTGGTTTTACAATCATTCAAAGGATTTTTCAAAATATTTCTAGTCGCTTTTATTCTTTTATGTTCAATTTTCAGTTGTTTAATTAAACAGTATAGATTGGATCTTATTACAGAAATACACAGGGTGAAAAAATGGACTAAATTCATTATTTCAGTTACTATACATAATTATAAAGAATCAAATTTGAATTATAAATTTCCATTCTTCAATGTTAAGACGTGATTCCTACCTTCAACCCTCCTCAAAGGACATGTACAACCCCCAATTTTTTAAATGGGAAGGATGGGCTTACGATATATTGTTTCAAGGTCTCTTCTTTCTCTATTCAAAAATGTTATCGTTATCAAGTTTCAAATAAATTAATTTGATTACCAAAATTCTCTAGTACACTCAAAAATGAAAATGTAATACTTAGTTGAAGCTTTTACTTAGTACATGAATCTCACTTTTTAACAATTTTGAGATATTAAGGGTTAATTAATGTTCTTAGAGCTTTTTCTCTGTTTAAACTAAAATCAAAATCAAATTGAGTCAAAACTAAGTCAATAGAAGTAATTTTAATATGATGGGTCAGCTTTTATCATGTTTTTTGCGATAGGGTTTTAATTTTTTTATAAACAAATAGTTTGCACTAGCACCCTCATTTACTGTTTTAATTAAAATAATAACGAATTAAGCAATGATTAATTGATATTTATTAATAGAAAAAATACAAAAATAGGTAATACTAATTTTCAAATCGATTAAATAGTCTGCAATAAATGGGAGTTGCTTCTAAATGTTGTCGACTTTTTTGGCTCCTATAGGTTGAGGCTTATTTGATGAAACAACATTTTTTTGCGTTGTCCTGTTGATCGGGTTGGTTTGTATTTAATAATATCTACTTCTGAAAACAAGTCTTTCTAGGCAGTTCTTTTAGATCAATAAATGTATCTACCTTTCTAGTTAATACAAACGGAATCTTTTTTTCTAGCTTCAGTTATTACATCATGTATTGATCAACTGTATAAATGTTTTGAGGTTTTCAAATAATTTTTTCGACAGTCTCAATATCCATAAAACTGCTGTAAACTTAACTAGTATAGCTGACGCTGTATTTCAAATTACAAACTTTCTCATTTCCTCATGAAACAATTGAAGTTTTTCTTCGTTTCAATGAGAAAATTATTGGTTCAGACAATTTCCACTAGATGGCACCAGTTGTAAAGTTTTAACGTATGCTCGGCACCAAGCTACTGAAGTAAGGGTTTAGATAATTGGAGAGCGGTTGTAAAATCGATGGTACAATAGCTTGCACTATAAATCATATAGACAGATCATAGATAGTTTAGCCCACAGATGTGAAACGAATCTAGAGATCGGTTATACAATAAATCTTGTATATTGTTCACCATGGTACTGACTGTTTCAAAAAAGGAAATAGCTGCTGTAGTTGTCATGTTGTTTGTTGTTCTTGAATGAGACCAATAAACTGAAAAATAAGAAAAAAGTATGGCGAAAAACATTCCACAAACAAGGTTGGTCTCTATAAATCTCGATAAACTCTATCCAAAACTGTTTATTGTTCTCCATTTTAGCGGAAAATTTACTATACAATGTTATTTTTAAAATTAAATCGAATCAACGATTGATTGAACTTTAACGCCACACATGTTGCAATTGTCGTTCAAACGGTTGAACCATCCAAGATTGTACAACAAATTGCATTGTCTGTGGGCCATTTGGTCTCTTTAAAACAGCTCTTTTCACCAACATGATAGTACTAATGTCAACATAACTTAATGAGTAATATGCACGCTATACAGGTTGATTTTACTTTTCTGCCCAACCTATCTAATATGTGAGAAAAGTATTGGTTTACCCCAAAAAAAATTGGAATTTTCAAAAAAAATTTACGTTTCTCATCAAGAATAATACGAAAAAAAATCCTGTGTGTATGTCGTCGGCCACTTTTCGTTACATGTCTTGTTAGCACCATACAGCCTCTGTAGTGCAACAAGTCACCAACTTTATGATTGAATATTGTTCAGGACATCTTACAGATGATAACCCCTTTGGTTTTCAACTCAGTAGGGCCAGTACAACGGGTGCTATGGTACTTGAAGTACGACATTCTTGTCATTTTTTGAGAAATTTCAGTTTGTTAGCACGATACAGCCTCCGGAGTGCAACAAATCACCAATTCCATGATTGATTGTTATTCAGAAAATCTCACAGATAAACCTTATTGATTTTCAGCTCACCAGAGCCCGTACAACAGGTGCTATAGTACTTTAAATACGACATTTTTGTCATTTTTGGAGAAATTTCAGTTTGTTAGCACGATACAGCCTCCGGAATATATACAAGTAACCAATTTTATGATTGGATATTATTCAGGGCGTGTCAAAGATGAACCCTATTGATATTCAGCTCACTAAAGCCAGTACAACAAATGCTGTGATACTTGAGGTGCCAAATTTTTGTCATTTTTGGAGAATTTTCAGTTTGTTAGCACAATACAGCCTCCAGAGTATATACAAGTGACCAGTTTTATGATTGAATATTGTTCAGGGCGTCTTATAGATGAAACTTATTGATTTTTAGCTCATCAGAGCTAGTACCACGGGTGCTATGGTACTTGAAGTATAACATTTTTGGTCATTTTTGGAGAAATTTCGATTTGTTAGCTCGATACAGCCTCCAGAGTGTATACAAGTGACCAATTTTATAATTGGATATTTTTCAAGGTGTCTCACAGATGTACCCTATTGATTTTCAGCTGACTAGAGCGGGTCCTATAAATCCAGATATACTACATTTTTGGTTATTTTGGGAGAAATATCGGTTTGCTAGCACGATACATCCCCCGAAGTGTATACAAGTGACAATTTTATGATAGAATTTTGTTCAGGGCATCTCACAGATGCGGAAAAGTAAGTTTTAATTGATAAAACCGTTTATTTCAATGTAGTTGTGTGTGTGTGTGTGTGTGTGTGCGCGCGTGTGTGCGTGTGTGCGCGTGTGTGTGTGTGTGCGTGTGTGTGTGCGTGTGTGTGCGTGTGTGCGTGTGTGTGTGTGTGTGTGCGTGTGTGTGTTTTAGTTATTGGCCTTAGTCGTGGACCAATTGGCCAGCACTATATTTTTTGTTAGTACTATATCTAATACAGTATAATATATTTTTTTTTATATATATACACATATTTTTTTTATACATACATGTTTTTTTTAAATAAACAACCAATTCTTATAATATAACCAAGTTAATATGTTATAGGGTGGGATAACATTTTTTTTCTCTTTTTTTTCTTTTTTTTATTTCTTTTTTTTTTAATTTTTTTTTTATTTTATATTTTTTTACTTTTTATAATTATTTTATTTTTATTTTTTTATTTTCTCTTTTTTTCCATTTTATAAATTTTTTCATATAGGGTAATTGCCATTATTAGCAGGTGATTTCATGGAATATCTTGTAAAATCATAAAACATGACTTTTGTTTTTACACAAAATACAGATATGTAGTAATGACTAAATAAGAGATATTTACACATTAAAACCTTACAAAAAATGTGTATTTTTCTTTAGTATAAAATATTTTTGAAGTTAGCCCAGAGTACCAGTAATTGCCATGATCATATTTTAAAAAATCCAGTGGTTGCCACTGTATGTGCTAGTAATTGCCACTACAAATTTTGGCATGTACAAACAACAACAACCTGAAATAAAACGGAATGTACAATTACACTTTTAATTCTTAAAATACAATTAAAACATTAACCATAAACAGTTTTAACCATCAACAAA
The DNA here is from genome assembly GCA_963921935.1 of Galeruca laticollis. Taxonomy (NCBI): domain Eukaryota; kingdom Metazoa; phylum Arthropoda; class Insecta; order Coleoptera; family Chrysomelidae; genus Galeruca; species Galeruca laticollis. The sequence continues at coordinate 110,967,780 of OY998179.1, forward strand.
AAATTCCTTTTGAAATTCATATTTTAACCGATCTTCTGATATGATTATCTTCGGAAATGCTAGTCTGTCTACAATTTGGTTTATGCTAATAACACTCACATCGTTTTCGTTCAGTTTAAATGAATTCCCATCTTCGCACTTTTTTAAACCCACTACTTCTGCTTCATTGTTGGGTAGAAGGGCTTGAATCACACACACATACTTATGTTCTCTTTTTTTCCCAGGGAAGGCCACCACTATGTAATCATTTTCTTTTACTTTTGAAGGAGTAGCTGGAACAGATGATTCTTCTGAAACCTCTGAGGTATCACTTCCAGAAGCTGCCCATTCTTCAGATGTATTAGAATCTGATGTGCTGTCTTTTCTTATCTTTGCTTTTTTCTGTTTATTTATGCTTTGAATTTTATTTAAAGCTAATTGTTTATTTTCTTTTTCTTGAAGTTTCATTTGTTTTTTCTCTTGTCTCATTCTTTTTCTCTCTTCTTTCGCTTTTTCTTCATTTTTCTTCTTTTTGTGTCATAAATTATTTCCACTCTTTGGACGTCACTACAGATGGTGTCTTTTCTAAGTTTCTCTTTCTCTTTACTTTTTCTTTCGATTCTGGCCATATTAGTGCTCTTTTAAAGGGTGTTCCAAGACTTGAATTTGAGTTTTCGTTGAGTATTGGAGTTCGGTTACTACAAGATTGCACTGGGATATCTGGTGTTCTGAGATCCTCAATCAAATTATTTGTAATGTTCTTTAGGGGAGTAGTTTCTTTGCTAAGCCCTGAAGTACTTACTTCGGGCACATCATCTTGTACAGTTTCAGTTTGATCTACTTTAGACAAAAGCTGATGACTTGTGGAAGCACCCGAGGAAGTACCAGAAACGTGTTCTTCTCTGTCAATGGTGACATTGTTTAAGTGATATTGTTTCCTTGCCTTAAGCCAAACATTGAAAAGTTCCAACCACTTTTCTCCCCCTTTCCAAATTTCATCTTTGACACATTCCTTGAACATATTAA